>JALGPY010000036.1:0-2540000 GCA_023055425.1 Linanthus parryae | reverse complement strand
TTGCTTTTTCAATTTATTTTTTTAGTCAATGAAGAATGACAAATCTAATACCGTCTTCATTACAAATTATATGTATTTTAATTTTGTATGTTCTTATCATTCTTTCAAAGAAAAAGAAAAAAAAAAAAGATTGAGTCACTAGAGTTATGTACTCGTGACCTCACGAAGTGAAAAAAAAAAAAAAAACACAAGTCACTAGAGTATTTTAAACTCGTGACGTTGATGACGCGCAATCGACGCAATTACACAAAGGATTTTATTGAAATATTAAGTGTATCACTAGAGTTCTTAACTCGTGACTCCAGGACGCGTAAACATTAAAAAAAAAATGTCACTAAAGTTTCGTACTCGTGACCATACCGCTGAGCACTAACTCTAGCGAGTTTTTTTTTTAATGTTATTGATTCAATCTTCTTGTGTGAAAAAGAAATATAAAAATAAAAATTCACTAGAGTTTCAAACTCCTGACAATACCGCTAGAATTTAGTGAGTTTCTTGTTAAACAATTTTTTTTAATTTATTCTATACATATGAAAAAAAAAATCTTGTAAGAAATTGTCACTTGAGTTTCGAACTCGTGAATGAGAAATTTTACTATTTTTTTATTTGAAAAGAATGTCACTAGAGTTTTGAACTCGTGACCTCGTGGCGCTCGCCCGAATAAAACAGCAATGATAAATAAAATGATGCGGATTTTATCGCTGATTACCGCTTAACAAGATTATATTATTATTGCGTTGTGTTCGAAACAATAAAATGTTTATGGGATTTAAACCCGTACAATCGAGCCCGCACAGTATAAGCAAAAAGGTTGCATAATCTGCAACAACATAGATACCTCAAATTTACTTCTATTCTATAAAAATAAGAAAGAGTCGCTAGAGTTCGAATTGAACTCGTGAACATTTTGTGGTGAAAAGAAGAAGAAAAAAAAACACAATGTTGTTTAGATTATTAAGCTCCATGGTTATATTTTTTTTTACATCTGCGTAGAGAAAGAAGAGAAAATAAATGTAAAGGCTTCAGCCTAGCTCCGCAGATTATTCGTAATGGAGTTTTCTTTTTCATTATGTCTCTTATGACTTTGTCTCAAATTATATTCCGCTATTTCACATAGTAGAAACTTATTGCGGGAAAAGAGGAAACTCCATTAGAAGTTAAAATCCCCTTGTGAAAAAAAATGCTTTTAAGCTATTTATATGCTTAGTTAAACCATGTTCTTATACATGAAGTTATAGAGCAAATAACGACTATCTATAACTGAGATTATAGTATTTTTGATATATATATATATATATATATATATATATATATATATTTCTCTATAGAGTCATAAAATACTCCTAAGCTATCTATATGATTTGATTTATTTTAACTCTTCTCCTCTTGTACCCTTTGAAAAAAAAATCCTCAGAATGTTATCACTGACGGATATGGACATCAAAACAATTATTATTGTTGATTGATGGACAATACAGTTTTGCCCATAACATGGAATTATGGGAGAAGAAGAATAAAAAAAAACGCCATGTTACTTCGTCAAATATCTGACTCGTTTGACCCATTCCCAAGCGTGAATGGTAGCGGATTCCAGGAGAGGATGTTTTATTATATTCCGTTATGTGAATATGGATGTATCCCCTGAAGTAAATCTCATAAATTTATCTGGTCAAAATAATTGGCACGGTCTTAGACTTGGTTGCAATATTTATACCGTCATGGTATTATGAAGATCCAAGATTGATCTTCTAAGACCACATGAAAACAGGGGGAGAGAGAGAGAAAAAAAAAATGCACCAATATTTGCAAATAATACCCTCTAGTGAGTACGCATGGTTGCATACTTGTAATACGCCACATTTTTTTTGTTGATCTCTATTAGAATTGTTGGTTGAGTGATTTAATATCCTCCCAATATATATGCAAATGTTTGGTTGAGTGATTCAATATCCTCCCAATATCTATGAAAATGTTTGGTTGAGTGACTCACGATCCTCCCAATATCTAGGCAATTTTTATTTTTTTTGGTTGAGTGATTCAAAATCCTCCCAATATTCATGTAATTTCTTTCTGGTTGAGTGATTCAAGACCCTCCCAACTCCTTGGCACTTACAAGTTTCACTTTGAACTTGACACGCCATTTTCATAGCAATAAAATTTCGATTAAAGAATATTAATTCCTGAATTTAAGAATTCTCAAAAGAAATTATTCGAGACAGATCATTGAATTAAATATGCTTTTATTTTGTCATAGATCTATTACATATAATTTTAAAATATATCATAATGTGAAGTTGCATATTTTTTTAAAGAAATATTTATTTCTCTTGTTTATTAATTCTAGAGAAATCCTACATAATATGCGGTTCATTAGAATCAATGTTACCTTCTTCTATTTACGTAGTCTCTACATCTTGTTTTTTTTCTTGATTGTTATGAGGCCTCTATTTCTTGTATGGCTCGCACAAGAAAAAAAAAAAGACAATAGCAAAAAATGCATAAGCCCCTATTGTGCTTTTTGAGTCATGTTATGAAACATTTGAGTCCATGAAAAATGTACCGTAGATTGAGCCAACCAACAATTTGTCGAACTAGAAGTTCCGACAATTGAAAAAAAAAATAACTCTATTCAAGGATGCAAATGAGACCGTATAAGGCTCACAAAGGTAGATTTTTAGCATCTTGTGAAATTCTCTTGAATATTGAGATCAAAGTAATGAAACTATAAAAGTTTTATACTTGAATTGTGATCATGAAGCAGTTTTGTACAAATAAATGACATTCTCCGTCGACAATTTCTTCATAAAAATGGCTTGATGCATTACATCGCCTACCCAACGTAGAGAATTTTGTCATAGAAAAAGGCTTGATGCATTGCATCGCCCAACCGACGCCTACTTTATGCGTTGTGATTCTATATAAAATCTCATGGAACATCCAAATTATTATTATTCAGCCCCTAAAGTGGCTTGGATGTTGTCAATCTCACATTTAAAAATTGTGCATATCTTATATCGAGCACCTAGAAGATGTCTCTAGAAGAGATCAATGGTTTTCGACATGAACTCATCCAGAAATATCAAGTTTGAGTTCGTCACCGTTGGCACACTAAAGTGATTGGTTGCTTGAATGATTGATATAAGACTTCAAATAGTCTTCATCATTTTTTTTAGATTGACTATATATGCACTTCTTAGGAATTGTGCAATATTTATCCACTCCGATGAATTTTTATGCATGCTTATCTCATTAACTATCCCATTTGAACCCCTTTAAAGGAGGAGCATGGGATTATTGTATTCTCATAAGTGAAACTCCTATCCCAAAGAGGATAGTATTTTAGAGTTCATGAAAATTAGAAGTTTGAAGTGTGACAAATTATATCTCCTAAGGAGATACATTCTCGCCTATTTTTTTTTGGTTCGAGTATATATAAATAATATGCCGAAAGCATATCTCTATGACATTGATCACACAGTTCATGTCATGAGGGGGAGGATATACCCAATTCATGACATGAACATTGACTTAATCAAACTTTAGTACGTGTGACTTCAAACTTCAAATCCAATTGAAGTCTTATAAAATATGATTTTTGATGCATATGAAGCATGTCACGGTTGTTTATGCAATCATGTAGATCCTCCGTAAGGATCATGATCTTGTTAGTTCCAATTTGACTATAATTGAGAACACAAGAGAATCATAAATAAATGATCAAACCAATGCCCTTGAAGAGGCAACAACTCATGTAGATGAAGAGCTTCCTACATTTGAGTCTATGTATATGATCATGAATGATATTTACTTTGAAAAGCGCTTGAAATCATATGATTTTCTTAAACCACTACAAGTGGAATCGTGTTTGACTACATATTGGCCAAAATCAAAGTCAACACCCGTGTGTATACAAATATACACGAGCTCTGCAGTTAATGCGTCGAGCATATATGTGAAGTACTTTGACGTACTTGAGATGCCTGAAGCATCCATCTTCATATAGAACAACATATTCTTATGTACGCACCCTAATGGTTGAATGCGTGAGACTATTGAACGAGAAATATGCTATATTGAAGCAATGCCCATATATTATATTTCTCGTGGTTATAATTATAACCCACAAATCCTCTATTGATAAGAGTGATTATGATATTTCGTTTAGTCTTAAAGACTACGAATATGAAAGTAACTAGTTACACAAAATGATCGTACGAATCACTATATGTGAAATCCATGGAGGCCATTGCCCATGGGATATTCTTCTTTGCTGAAGCAAATTGAAGATTCACACTCGCGAGTAGTTTAGGTGCATATGCATATTATTTAGTATGACAAATGTCTCATGAGTATATAACATGTCATACTTATTAACTGATAGTTTTTATTACTATCTTGAATGATCATGTTGTATCATATTATGTTAGATATTATGTATTCCCCATAAATTTACTTTCAGGTATGAAGTGTGACATCAAGATGATGCAAAGAGGGGGAGATTAAATTACAAGGTGCTGTACTCTTTTCCTTAGCTGAGGTTTTTATCCCACAGAGTTTTTCCAAGCAAGGTTTTAATGAGGCATGCAGCCATGAATGAGTTGAAGAGTACATCAAATCTCCACTCACAAGATGCACTCTTTTTCCTTCGTCAGAGCTTTTGTCCCAACGGGTTTTGCTTGACAAGGTTTTAACGAGGCATCGTATTAGTGAATATTCAAGGGGGAGTGTTATGGAATATTATAATGAATATTCCCTAGTAGATTATGGGTGGGTTTGGTGTGGACTTTTTTGTGGATTTTAATCCAAAATCCACTTTTCAGCTTTTTGGACTTTTTGTTAAGGTTTGGTATGGACTTTTTTGAGTGGATTTTGGATTTTGGATTTTCAAGTTGTAGTGTAAAAAAGGTGGAAGCAAAAAGTTGGGTTTGGGTGGATTTTTTGTGTCTTTTTTCATCAAATCATACAAATGACAATAATATCCCCACTAAACAACAAAACTGACACATCACTGACCTTAAATAAATAGACAAAAAGGATAAAATGGTAAGTTTCGCTAAACAACAAAACTGTTACATCACTGACTTTTTAACATCACCAACTTTTATTACCAAACCCATGCATATTTTTTCTTGAACTTTTGTGTCACGGACTTTTTTCACACAATCTTAAAAGATAGCTTAAAATCCAAAAAGTCCACACCAAACCCACCCTATGATTGATCCCTAGTAGATTATGATTGACTCATAGTAGATTATAATTGACTCTTAGAGGATTATGATTGGCTCCCACACTCTATACAAAGAGTGCTTTGGTAGAGAATAAAAGAGCTTTTGACATTCCTCCAACATTGTTCTCTCTTCTATACTTTTTAGTTTATAACAAACAGGCCATTTTTATATTCTATTTTAATATCCCCCACTTCTTTGACAACTTTTTTTAAAATGCCCCCTTTTTGACAATTCTTTTCGTCAAAACAGGGCGATTGTATGGAGCTTTGTAGGGCATTTCATCAGTCTTTTCCGATGGGAGAGCGGAAGCGCGAAGATGGGAAGAAGAAGGCGAAATCGGAGTGGCCGTCGATCAAACCCAAGTCCAATCTCACCCTCACTCGCCTCAAAGACAATGATCTCATCACGGTACTCTTTCCTGCCTTCTTCCCCTCAAAACCCTCGTCTTTGTTCGTTTATTAGATTCGTAGTTGCCCATGTAATTGATTAAATTTGGATGGTTTTGATATGGGTTTGTCTAATTTTTAAAAAGGAAAATTGAAGCTGTTCTCTTGTCTGAAACCCTAGAATTGCAATATAATCTTGTAGTGGGTGTTGAGGAGTGAGGGCTTGGATTAGCATACATTCTGCAGATACCAGAACTTGTCAACAGTGTCAATGAAGGAACCGGGTTGATCATTTTGCTCAATTTGGAACATTTTAAAACATTTGTGTGTGCCGAGATGTTAGAAGAGTGAACATGGAGATTATCTTTACTCACTAGCTAGAGCTTCTAATGGATGAGTCTTGAACTCACCGGCCGTCTTGAACACACAAATTTACATTCTAGGAACTATTGGCGTTTGTCGACTACCTGATAGATGATAAGTAATTGAAAACCTTGTGAAGTGTAGATAGTGTTTTTTCCTGACCTAATTTACGTCCAAGAACTAGTTGGTTGTTTCCCCAACACAACTGCACCAAGAACTTCCAATGCATCTGTAATTGGGTTGGGAAGGTCAGGAATTCCTCTCCTCTCAAAAATACCTCCGTCCTTAAGACTGAAGGAAAGGAAAAAACTGGATTAAGCCCTCCATTGGACATACTTAAGTAGAGGTTGATCTATGCCACAAGCACTTTAGGAATAACAAGTTAACTATTGTACACTTAGTCTTGATTGCTGAAGGCACAACCCTGAAATGTACCCGAGGTCCCACTACCATAGGAGTAGTAGCAGCGAGATAGGTTCTAATCTGTATTTCATGAGGGACAGAGGGAGGCATGAAATACTGGGTGACTGCGAGAGGAAGGAAGGGGTTGACAATGATAAGCAATATGCAGAGTTTCCGTTGATAGGATTCACATTTTCTGTTGATAGGATTCACAGTTTCACACTATGCAAGAGGTGAAGTGATCTAAAAAGGATAAATTATTTGATTATTTCTTAGGGTGGTCCTTACTCAACAAAAACCTCTGATTGATTTGATTTTGAATCGCATGAATCAGTCTGATCACTCGTGATTCAGTCTCTTGAATTGATGTTCGGCTTATTATTGTACCATTTACGATTCTCTGAGGGATTTAAATCATGAATATTAAGATTCTGGCAACTATGAACATTGGTACAACTGCGGGATTCGGGAAATTTTTGGATCGCCATTCACCACTATAGCCACTACAGAAGATAAGTGTAATAGTAATTTTGAAACATATGATTACTCACAATTTGCAATGGTGTAATAGAATTTCGGTAACATAGTATGTGGGTTTGTCTTGTTTGTGTTCCAGTATGAATTGCGTAGATGCGAGGTTGCGAAATGATGGTCTTTTATTGAGGTTGCTTGTTTGATTTCTGGTTTCAGTGAGGTGATGACTTTGGAATTGTATTTTGGTTGTGAGGACCTAAGAAGGGGAGGAAGGGAGGGAGTAAGATAGAGTAGGTCAGAAGGTTGCCATATACTCATATTTTGGTTGTGGGTACAATAAATCAAACTTGTTTATGAGCTTATACTCATATTTCATTTTAATTTATATGGAAAGTTAGGATCAGGTAGTTGAGCGGCATCAGCGTTACCAGGTTGGAAGCGGCAGTATCTGTCAAAGGGTGGTAGACTTGGATTATCTCCCAACCATCACCAATCCTATATTTTACACCATTTTCAGGTGTTTTTGGCATCCCACCCCAAATCACCCTGAAAAAAACGGTGTTATAGTTTAGGCCTTTGGATGGTGGTTGACAAAAGAACACCAAAATTCGACTGTACCCACGTAACTCCTTCCCTTTCTCTTCTTATTCTTATACCTAATCTACTTTCCATAACCCATCGTTTCGTCATCCATTAGTATAAAAATTCAAATATGTATGAAGAAGACATAAGGTTATTCTTATAATCTTTAATTTTGGACTGTACTTTGATGGTGTGAATATAGTACTTTACTAGTACTTTTGATGGTGGGAATAAAGGGAAAAGTAGTAAAGTATATTATATTCCCATCATCCAAGTACAGTCCAAAAATGAGGATAATAAAGAACGACTTTCTGTGGCATCATACTACTTTTGTCACATCAAAAGGTTCCCTTGCCCTCCATAATAGGCAAGTATGTCTGTATCCTTTAACCCCTCCCCAACCCCAGTAGCTACAGTACTCAGTACTTATGCAGATAGGGTGTCCGCCATCGTAAATGGAGGAACTTTCCTAGATCTCGCTTGTAATTGCAACTGGCGATCATCTGGCTTTCCGACTTCGAATAATCAAGTCCGTTTCTCGTTTCCTTTTTTTCATGCTGAAGATCGTCTTCTTCGTGGAGACTGTAAACCTAACTGCGTTTTGAGGTGTCATTAGACTCTCTACTTGTTAAGTTGGGCTAGGACTGGTATACTAAAATTAATGGGCTGAATGTATATTGTAACGACTAAAATAGTCCAGTCTAATATCATTTATGCAAACCAACCCAATAAAAATTACTTATTGGTGACAAGCTTTCAGCCAAGCCATGTAGGTATTCATATAAAGAGAGGACATGTAAAATAAACATATACATCATTTCCGAGCACCCAAGTCAAAACTCTTGTCACTTTCTAGCCAAGTCCCCGAATACCGAATGGCGGATAGTGGGTACATGCGACTCACCGATCCACATCAGATATGACATCTACACCTGAGTCTGGGTAATATAGGTCCCAGCCATAGTTGTCAAAACACCTAGGCGACCTAAGGCGCCTAACCGCCCAGGCGATTAGTTGGGTTCTAATTTGGGGCTTTAGGGGTCAGATTGGGGTGATTCAAGGGGATTCAACTTCGGTTTTAGGGTTCAAATTTGTTCAGATCTCTCTCTCAACAATCATCACTGGAAGAACTCCACCTTCACCTTTCCCCCCCTTTTCTTCTTCTTTAACTGACGTAACCCCCCCCCCCCCCCCCCCCAAAAAAAAAAAAAAAAAAAAAAAAAAAAAATCCCATCGACTACGACCGCTTCTGCTGCCCTCTGACCTCCCCTCAAACTTGTCCCACTTGGGCGAAAGCCATGAGCACCCCTGATTTGCCTCCCCTCAAATCTCAACAACGAGGTCTCGGTGACAAAGCTCTAATGCTTAACAGCCCTGATTTTGCGTAGTTTCTAGATCCATAAGAAGATCGAAAAAGACAGAGGACCAATTTAATCACGCTTTTGTCAGTGCCAATGGAAACCGATGGAGCTCCTCGTGTCTCTCGGCTCCAGCAACGTGCACATATCAATCTCGTGAATTTGACAGAAACTGCAACCACAAGAGGTAATCCAGTCAGTTCACTTCCATTTTGAGTAATAATACCCAGCAAGCACCTTGAATGAAGGTTGGTTTGTCATATGATGTTTAGAATCAACAAGTTTAGTGTCAAAGTCACTATCAAATGAGTCAAGCAACAATGAATCAATTACAATTTTTAAGTCCTGTTTGAAACCTTAACCACACATGCGTTTGTTGTTGTTTTTGATGGAAGATTGATTGATGGTGCAGATTTTAAAAATTCTGCATTTTTTGTTAGTAGTACACATGGCATACTCAATTGAGACAATTTCAGTTCTCTATGATTGTTTGATTGGTTAAATAGTTGTCTATGATGAAGTGAATTTGGGGATGTCACGATAGGATTCTGGTTGATGGTGGTGGGTGGGGAGATAGATAGATTGGTGGCTGTGGAGTGGCTAGAGCTCAGAAAAAGAGGGACAAAAAAGGATAGGGGCGGCAACGATGGTGGAGTAGAGTGGTGGCGGTTAGCAACTTCATATTAATATTAATAACTACTATTATATTATTTTGTTGGTGTTATGTTATAGTAAATACACCATAACTTGCATACGATATTGCCATAAATAAAACTAGCATATATTATTTGACATATAAGCAAAAAAAAAAAAAAAGATGAACAATATATATGATACACTAAAATTTTGAACTAACTGACTACAACTACAAATAGCCTATTATCAAATAGCCTATCAGTTGTTCATAATGTTGACTACAAATAATGCACATTTTAAATTTTGTTGGTGTTATGTTGTAGTTATACCATAACTTGCATACGATATTGCCATAAATAAAACTAGCATATATTATTGGGCATAAGCAAAAAAAACATGAACATATATGATGCACTAAAATTTTAAACTAACGACTACAAATAGCCTATCATCAAATAGCCTATCAGTTGTTCATAATCTTGACTACAAATAATGCACATTTAAAATTTTGTTGGTGTTATGTTATAGTAAATATACCATAACTTGCATACGATATTGCCATAAATAAAACTAGCATATATTATTTGACATAAGCAAAAAAAAAAAAACTAGAATAATATATATGATACAGTAAAGTTTTATAATAACTGACTACAAATAGCCTATCAGTTGTTCATAATCTTGACTACAAGTAATGCACGTTCAATTATCCTTCACGTAATAAAATTTATGGCTAAACTTAATCTTTAGGTAGATTAATAGATTTAACGAGTATTTATAAGACGTTACATAGTTATGCAACATAAATTAGGAAACTGCAACTGATTTCACTGCCTAAGCGACTAGTGCTTAAGCGATCGCCTAATTGCTAAGGCTCGGGTGGGCATTGTCTAGTGGTCGACCCTACTTGAGGCTAGAGCTGTCAAACGGGCCGGTTACCCGGTGAACCGGCCCGATTTTAACCGCCCGAATCCGAACCGACCAAACCGCTACCGGAACTGATTTCTTGCGGGCTAGGGCCGGTTAGACCTTCTGTCGAACCCTATGTTACCAGAAACGTAAAAGTAGCCGCGTTTTTCGTTCCGAGTCGTACGTATCGAAACGCGGTACGTTTTCGACCCGAAACGCAGAAAGCATCGACCCCAAGGTTTCATAGAGTGAGTACAGGACATGTTTATATTACTAGTATTCAGTGGTACTTATTTGCAGAAAGTTATGTTATCATGATAACTGGATTTGACAATGGAAGTATGAAACTACTTGAATTGATATTGTTCGACTTCTTAGGTAACTGTAGGGAAAATTGTTCCCAAATAGTGTTCCTCGTTCCTAGTAGTAGTATTTCGTCCCAGACAACGTTCCAGAGAAGCCTACCCCTAGCGTACCCCGTACCGGCACCTATGGCGTTTCTCGTTCCCGTTCCCGCCCCACGTACCGCAGCGTACCACGTTCCTGGTAACATAGGTCGAACCTGATAATAACTGACGGAACCGTTGACTGAACCCGGCCTGGAACTGGACGGTTAACCAAACCAAACCGGCACTTTCCCACCTTTACCACCAGTTATGATATATATGTGTGTGTGTGTGTGTGTGTGTGTGTGTGTGTGTGTGTGTATCGGTTAACCGGCCCGCACAGACCCGAACTGGTATACACGGTTACGGTTGTATGGACTGGGCTGGTTTGAGGTTTGTGAAATATCCCGGGCGGTTAACCGTAACCGAATACCGGTAACCGAGCCTGGTTGGTTCAATGATTCTCGGGCTGGGTTCAGTTTCGGTTAACCGAAAGTGCAACTCTACTTGAGGCGCCTAGGCAGTCGGCCTGATGCCTAGGTGACCGCCTTTGACCTATGTTACCAGAAATGCGGTACGTACCGAGTCCTTCATAACGAAACGCGGTAGGTTTTCGACCCGAAATGCAGAAAGTATCGACCCGAATGTTTCATAGAGTGAGTACCTAACTGGCCTGTTTATGTTACTAGTTTTCAGTGGTACTTATCTGCAGATAGTTATGTTAGTTATCATATGATAATTGGATTTAAGAATGCAAGTCCGGAACTACTTTATTTGATATTGTGGGACCTTTTTAGGTAATTATACGGAAAATTGTTTCCACTCAGCGTTCCTCGTTCCTAGTAGCTGTATTTCGTCCCTGACAACGATCCTAGCGTACCTTGTACCGGCACTTGTCGCGTATGGGGATCCTAAGTCCGACCCCGATCGAAGCATAGGTGAAACCCGTTGAGTTCGGGTTCGTCGGGTTCGATTGAGTTCGGGGGTGGAGAAGAAACCCCAAAACAGAGTCGAAAATCAGAGATCGGAGGTTGAGAAGAGACTTTCTTGGAGTTTTCGCTGGAGGTGAGACTCAATCGGGGCAATTCGACCGGTCTTAGCGTCTTCCTCTGCTGTGATGGACTCGCCGGAAGATGGAGAAGAAGTGTTGTTGGAGAAGAAACAATCGACTTCCTCTTCTCCCTCTCTCTGCTTTGGTCCCCAGTTACTGCAAGTCTCTCTCACTTTTCTCTCTCTCTCACTTCGTAGGCGGTTAGGTTAAGGGATAAGGGAGTATAAAACAATAAACATTACTAGTGGATAAGTGATAGGTAGGTGTTGTAATTTATGATAGATGTAGGGGTAAATATAACGATCGGGTCGGGTTTAATCGGGTAAAAAAATCCCAGACCCTTGAATCACCCAATCAGTGGTTGGGTTGGAGAGTCTTAACCCATATCCAATCGAAGTACCTTTGGTTTTTTTCACTAACTGGTTGGCTCGGTTTGGGTCGGCGGGTCGGCGGGTTTTTGCTCAGCCGCACAAAGGTTGGGTTACTTAGGTATGTTCGGCAATTTATCAGATCGACAGAGTGGAGGAAGATAAGAGAGAGAAGATCGATTGAGAGAGGGAAAGAAATAGAAGGAGAAAGAGATAGATCGAGAGAGAGAAAGCATAGAGAGAGGGATCAGAGATTTTTTTGGTGACGGAGCAGCTCTGTTCATCTTCTAAGTACTAGTAGTATTTGTTTCCTTTCTTCTTTTTCCTCTTTATTGTTTTCTTATTATTTTTCTCCTTTTATTAGTTTTGTCCTTTTATTGTTTATTCCTCTCTTTTCTTCCGATAGTACCCCTGGCAGGGTTAAGTTTTTGACGGAAAATTTGCTCCAATTGCTGTTTGTTATCAATCAACAACTGGAGGTGGAAATTAGATGATTATGAAACTGGGAGGGGCACATGGATCATTACCCTATACTGGAGATGGGTGATAGTAATTGACCCTATTTTTTTAGCTCTAAATGGGTTAGCATATAATTAGGCTAAAGTAGATATAATATATGATCACTTGAGGGCTCAATATATAAAGAATTCTCCTTTGGACTAAGCAAGGTTTTAAGTTCTCACATACGACAACTTCAAGGGTTTCCACTTTCCACAGACACAACTTGTCAAACTCGTACCCACATAAGCAACTCTTCTCATTCTTATACTTAATTCTTTGCTTTTCCTGATATTTAAGCTATAAATGTTAAAGAAGTTTGAACCAATATTTTGTTGTTTATTAGTATAAAAATCCAAACTTTTACAAAGATAATAATAATGTTGACGTATCCCTGCCATGTCGCATTCTCATTTTATTAGAAAATGACGTATCCCGCGACCGTTCCCGTGTAGAGTCTGACGCGCGTATCCGTATCCATCCGTGCCTCTTAGCTTGGGATGGTGTTGGGCTGGATGAAGAGGCAACTCTTGATGGCATCTGTTTGTCCCACTTTTTTTGCTTGTTTGAGGCCTTATTCTTCAGTAGTTTACCGAATGGCGTACAACATACCGATCTGCTCCGCTCCGCTCCGCTCCCTTGACCAGTTGCTCGATTTATTAGATGCTTTGGCGTAGTTTATGTAGTTATTTTCCACCACTTCCGCTGTGTAGGTATGATCACGACCTATCAGTTTCCTTTGTAATCGTTCTTTTGTATCTTAATGATTTTTATTACGTATCAAAAAAGGAAAATATAATTGGTGGGATGAGATGAGATTACACCCAATAATAATAACTCAGTAGATTCATAATACTACCGCCAAGCTTTTCTAAAACTTTTAAACCCGCTTAAATCTCCAGGTATGGCCTTCGCACATTTGGCCCCATTAAACAAGTTATTTGACACAATGAAATTTCTTGGAGCTTTACGTTTTTCCTGAGCAGATGGATAGGAACGAAAAGGTCGAATCGATATTCAGAAAAGTAAAATTTTAGGGATCATTCTCGGAATTAGAAGTTTGAGAACAGGGACGATGTTGTCTCCTTCTTTGTTCCTCAAGCTTTTACACTGTGTGTCCCCTTCTGTTAGACAGTTACAAATTGTAGTCCTCCAATATAGCCACATAACAAAAGAACAGTGGGAAGTAAAGGAGAGACCGCTACTCGTAACTGAATCATTCCTGAAAATGAAATGTATGACCACCTTCTATATATATATATATATATATATTTTTTTTTTAAGGTTGTTAGATGCTGATGACCTTAGGTGAATGAGTTTCATTTCTGGAAATTTTCT
The DNA here is from genome assembly GCA_023055425.1 of Linanthus parryae. Lineage (NCBI taxonomy): Eukaryota > Viridiplantae > Streptophyta > Magnoliopsida > Ericales > Polemoniaceae > Linanthus > Linanthus parryae. The sequence goes on along the minus strand of JALGPY010000036.1, from coordinate 2,526,021 downwards.
TTGTGCCTGCCAGCTCAACGTCTACGTGATTTGTGTTTGTGGCTGCGAGCTTGTCTTTCTGCCTGGCTGACAGCTGACACAAGGAGAAGCATTTAATCATAAGTTAAATGGCCATATTTAATCTGTTGCCTCCGGGAAGTTTTCAGTGCGAAGAGGGTCTGACCTAGTAAATTGCTCATAGTTGGTGAATCGTTCCCACCACCACCCTCATGTAACCCTGCTGTTTGAAGAAACAGAAATATTCTTCTTTTGAAACTGCGCTTTCTTTTACTTTTTAGAGGTTCAACTCGCTGCTTCTGGAAGTCACATCTGGAATGGTTGTTATTGGAACTTTCTGAAATTCCTCCGAATTGAAATGTCTGGACTGTGATTCATCTCGTGGGTCTTGAAATTGAGAGAACACAACTAAGCCAGTGCTTATCTACTATGTTCTACGTCTACTGCCAATGCGGCTCACGATTACCCTTCTAGCCTTCATTGTCAGGACTAGCATGTTTTCAGTGATAACCAAACGAATTCATGGTTTGCTTTGCACACAATAATGCTTGCATGGTCCTTGTTCAAGTATTTATGAATAAAACCAAATGGTATTGAGAGTGGCACGAACAAGAGTAAAACACTTCCAAATTATCTTACTAGCTATTCGGCAAAATATGACCTTGTTTATCATGTCTTTTACTTTTTGCAATAGAGGCGGTAATAATGTATTCTTTTTTCAAGATATGCAGGTAAATAATTATTTCACACCTATTGAGTCAAAGGCATTTGTTAAAACTGCAGAGGCCATTGGGTTTGTCCATCAAGGGAGTCTTGGCCCAGCATGGGGTGAAGCTTTTAGAGACAACGATCGGATAGCTGTGAATGATCCTGATCTTGCAGACGCGATATGGAACTGCGGACTGAATATTCTGCTTTCTGATTTTAAGATACGAGGAAAGGTTGCTGTTGGATTGAATCCAAATATAAGATTCTACAGGTACCCAGTCCTTTTTCACTCAGTGAGGTCTTTTGGACACCCTAGTATTATGTTTCTTTGAAAAAGTAATACTTTTTTTTTTTTTTTTTTTTTTTACAAAAATCGCTGCCGCCAGGTTATTAGCCGGATCACCAAATCTATACTCGTGGCAGTGGCGAAGCTACTAAGGGGCAAATTGCCATCCCTCATTTTTTCAAAATTGCACATTTACCCCTATTATTAGTTTTCTGTTTCTTTGAAAAAACTAATACTTTTTTTTTTTTTTTTTTTTTTTTTTTTCAAAAATGGCTGCCCCCAGGTTATTAGCCGGATCACCAAATCTATACTCGTGGCAGTGGCGAAGCTACTAAGAGGCAAGGGGTGGCAATTGCCACCCCTCATTTTTTCAAAATTGCACATTTACCCCTATTATTATTATGACTTTTGACCTGAAATACCCTGTAAAAAAAATACACAAATGCTCCGCGGCTGAATTCACATTTTTCACTTGTACCTTACAAAAATCCATTAGTTTTTTCTTGGCCCTGGCTGTTTCAGTTTTCTGGCTCCGCTACTGTCTTGTGGCGCCCGATAATTGGTCAAATTTACATTTTAATATTAGAAAATGTAGGCGAGGGTCCCCTTTTGCACTAGTCGGGTTCTGGATATGTACATGTGACACTATCAATTATGCATCACCCGGTTCTTCATTTTCAGGTACAAGGTTGGTCAGCGTTTCGGACGTCACATTGACGAAAGCAATGATCTTGGAGATGGGAAGCGCACCCATTACACTCTTTTGATCTACCTTAGCGGCGGCGGAGGCAAGTCCAAATCCAAAACTGAGAAGAGCGAGCCTCAGGGTTCTAGCGACACTCTAGTTGGAGGAGAGACAGTTTTCTATGGCCACAGAAATAGTATTGTTGCCGAGGTTAATCTCTTCTTGTCTTGGCATTCAATTTGCTTGTAGAACTCTAGTCTTGAGGAAGGGGACGGCGTTACTTAATTTGGTTGTTTTCTGTGGGTTCAGGTGCCTCCTAGTGAAGGAATGGCTCTCATTCACATTCATGGCGACAAGTGCATGCTGCATGAAGCTCGGAATGTTACGAAGGGTGTGAAATATATCTTACGGTCAGATGTTGTTTTCGCTTGAATCAGAGTATTTGGTGTGTTAGCTGGTTCTGCATTTTGAAAAAATCGTCACCTGAGACACGACACGTACCTTTTTCTTTTGTAATTTCTGTTTTGTCGCTTGCTTGTATTTCTTCTCCCCCTATACAATGAATGAATGGGTTATAGTGTTCCAATATAAATAAATGAGTCGAGCTTGAGCAGACCGACTCATGAAGACTTTCTTTTATGAGTTTGGATTTCATAAAAAAGGGAAACAAATACCTGCACAGAAATATTCTTAAAACACAATTGGGAGCCAATTGGGTCAGGTTTTGAGCTTCCATTTTTTTCTTCCTAATCTAGCCCAGTATGCTACACAGTGGGCTAGCCTATTTGATTATTTGGCTTGAGTAGCTTTTGTATTGCTTCAGCTCTATTTTTCCAGCTGCAGTCTGCTTTTCTTCTTCCCTTCATAGCTTCCACAATTATTAGGCAAAGCATGCACACTCAATTAGTGCTTTCTGGATGGCTTTTTGTTCCAGAACTTGGACTGCCAGCTCAATAGCTGTGATTTCTGCTTCTTCACCAGTGTTGGCAGTACCTATGCATGACTCAAGGTGTCAAAGGGGTCGGCCCGCGCATAAAAGCGGCCTGGCCCGTCCTGCATCAAGATGACCCAAAAACCGCCCCCAGACAGCCACCTCCAACACCCGAGCTGGCCCAGCCCCAAACCCCCATTTTGGCCCCCAACCCGGTGCGATTCACCTCCTACGCGCTGACCCCGGCCGGTTCGGTCCCCACCAAAACGGTACTGTTTATTAATATATTATTTAATTATAAACATAAACATGTATATAGTAATATTTAAAATATTATCTATTTATTAATAATATATAATGGCCAGCCTTAGGGTCTGGTACCGGTGGGGTTCAAGTTTCCCATTCTCTCAACCCAACCCGACCCCCTCATCCGGTCAACCCGGTCCCAGCACAGTCCCCTCCCTCACCGACCCCATCCAACCCGGCCCGGCCTGCACCGTTGACACCTTAATGCATGGCTTCACCCATGTAAGTTTTTAAGAAAAATGCCACCCCAGCTTTGCATATGTTTTGCTCCACACTAGCACCGCAATTTGCTTTGACTATACCTTTGGCAGGGGCTCTCCACTTAGCTTGTGTCTTGGTAGCTGGGTTGTGATTTTCCGGTCTCCATTTTTCTATTCTGACAATACTTGTCATATTGAACTATGATGTCATTGCAGAGGTTATATAGTCTTCTTTTGCCAACCATATCACCATGTTGTCCAACATTGATCGTTTTCCTAATTTGCCAGATTCTCTCAAATATACACCATGTTGGTAGGAATGCCTGATTTCATGGCAGATGCAAGCTCTTTTGGTTTTCCCACAAGAACTTATACTGCAGAATTGAGCCAAAAATGGACTTTCTCCTTTCTCAAGCCAGTACAACTCTGGCTAATGAACATTGCAATGGAACATGAGTGGCTGCACAAGATACATATGTTATCCACCTCAGCACCCCTGCACAAGATACACATGTTATCCACCTCAGCACCCCTTGTCACCAAGTCTGTTTCGTAAGAAGAATATATGATCCAACTCTCAAAAGAACCATTTTCAGTCTGTTGTGCATTTTCCAAAATTTTCACCCAATCAAACGTGTTGGCTGTCTGGTTTTGCATGTCTCATTTGCCAATGATAAGCCATCTTCGCAGATCTCCTTTCTGCTCCATTCTCTAAAACCACTTATGTTTGGAATCCGTAACAAGAATTTGTAGCCTCATAATTTTATTAGCAATCCGTTCCCTCTCTTTGTCCCCATGGGGGAGAGGGCATGGTGATTAAGGAAGAACTCTTTTTGACAATTTTGCCTTTGGCCTTATTCCAAAATTCATTTCATGTCCCTCCCCAACTGTCTTTTGTTAACACAACACAACACCACAACCATCACTGGCGGTCCGTCACCACCACCTCGAGCAGACCGCCACCATCACCAGTCCACCATCAACCACAAAAATTACAAATCCAAGTGAAAAACATACAGATCGAAGTCAAAATAATTACAGAGCCAAGTAACAAACTACATATCCAAACCTCATATTGTTTTTTCTAAAGCTTTACCTTAGTTTCTTCTACGAATACCGCGCCATCATCTTCTAGCTTTATTAAGGCTTTTAGCTGTCGAATTGCAGCGGCCTTCCGCACTCCTTGCACGGTCTCTCGTGGAGCAGTGAGGGGCATGGTAGGGCCCGTCGTCTCAGCCACATTCTGCACTGTTTCATTTACATCTACCTCACTCGGAGCAATAAAGTCTTCAACTCTAACCTGGACTTTACAAAAAACACCATCTCCATATCTTTTGAAGAACTTCCTAGCATCTGTCTATTTCCTTGTCACAAAAATATCATTTTCTATGAATCATTCTCTTCTTCGATCATTTTCTCTAGCTTATCAGGCCCATATTTGATTAGTCCATGCAATTCCAGCCCTCTCATCTTCCTCGCCTCTGGAATTCGATACATCACTGTTTCAAACTCCCTTTAGCTGCGTTTTCTGTCTCATATCTTCTGCAAGTTGATTGTTGATTATCCGTTCTCGTGTGCTTTCCCCAATTCCTCCTATGACATAATCAAACCGGATTTTGTTCCTCCTCTTTCTTATCCCTTTCCCCTTCTCTCCGTAAGAGCTCTGTTGATCGACTTCTTCTACAAAATTGGAACGTTATCAGGTTCTCCATCTCTACATACCAGGTCAATCGGATTATTTTTACTTTCCAAATATGGGTTTAAATATTGGGCTACATATCGCCCAAGAATTTGCACTGGGCCTTTTCCTCTCAACATTATTTGTACACCACACATTGGGCATTAATATTCTTGAAGAGATGGTCTTCTACTTTTCATTTGGACCTATCCAGCCCATAAAAGTCGGGTCGAATAGTTTCCTTTCGCTTAGGATTCCTCTTTTCATTTATATCCTTCACGCCTAATTTCTTCCAGGCCATCCTCATTAATTGTGATGACTCTATCTGTTTTGTCTCGCATGCCGAGTTGTAAGATCGTTCCAATTTTTGTACCAATAGTGTCTTGAGATTCGGGGATTTCTACGAGATTGTACATGTATCCTTATGTCTAAATTTTTTTTAAGATCCACGCACGAACTTCTCTATTCCGCCCACTAGATTGCATACTTTTTCTGGCCGCCTACTCTAAATTGGCTTTTCTTCCTTCATTTTATGGCTGTGTTATGAGTAATCATAGGTTCTTTCTGGGGATGAAATTGTGTCAGCTCATTGGTTTGCAAATGAATACATAACCTGAATCAAATTCCTTTTTCTGAGTTAGCCATTTGCATTCATAATGCTCAGATCAGTCTTCCGCAACAGAAACAATAGCTTTGAGCTTTTTTCATAACGGGAATCCATATGCAGCTTCCATCCTTGAGCTTTTGAAATACTCAATATTTTATTTTGGGATTCTTTTATAATTTTAAAAAGTTTGAGCCTATCAAGTCTACACGACTTTAAATTTATTTTATTTACTTGAATTTAATTTTATTAAGATGAGGGGTGTAAATTGACAAGTTTATTCCAAAAAGTTCCACGAACTAGTGAAAATTAGAAACTACCCTAAACTTTTAAACTCTCTCAACATAACCCCTATGTTAAATCATCCTCCATTATGCATGGTCACCTTGCACTCACGAGAGAGACATTGAGTACTAGCACCGCTCACTCATTCCCTTATAAATAGCCCCGATACTCCACACTCAACCTCACAACCACTCTACATTACTCTCCCTCTCTCTCCAACTCCAAGAGAAGCCATTGTTGTGCTCTTCAAGATCTTATTCATTTCCCCCCTGCCCACCTCTTGATCTTAGCTTTGTTAGTAAACTCTAACCTCTTTTTTATTCTAGCATGCACAACTCTCTTCTACTACTACTACCAAGTGTGTCTCATATCTTCAAGTTCTTGTCAATAACAAGCAATGCATGTATATCTCCAAGCTGATCTCCAACGTCTTTAACCTTGTCTCCCTTTGAAAATACAACCCAATATGCCTTATATATGTTCCCTATGAGTGCCGGGCCCTTTAGGAAAGAATACAAGTTGTTTCCTTAATGAATTGGCCGTTTTTCTCAGTGTCTTCGCGCGAAGACTCGTGGTCTTCGTGTGAAGAGTGTTCATGCTTTGAGGCAGCATAGTGTTTTGCGAAGACATGCCGATTTTTGGCTACGTCTGGGTCTTCGTACGAAGACAATTCTCTTCGACTTTTCGTACGAACATTTTTCTCTTCGTGCGAAGACCACCTAGAACCTCTCGGATTTTGTTTATTTGCTCTCTTCGTGCGATGACAATTTGTCTTCGTGCGACGACATCGTGATCCAACACTCTAGCATCCTTTTCTTGATTCTCTTGACTTTCGAACCTCGTTTCGTCTCTCCAAATAATTCCCGCATGCGTAATTCCTGTAAATCACAACATGAACACTACCACAAAGATTAAATATGATAAACTCATGTAAATCAAATGTAAATCTATGCAAGAAACGCTACATTTAAGCTCTAACACATCATAAAACTAATTTTCTTCTCTTTTTGGCTAGAATTTCATCACTTTGCACCGAAACGCACACAAAATAACAATGTATAATGTAGTATAGATAACTCTTTCTAAGGAGTTATCAAGAACATATCATGTTAACATCTTAATAATAAAATTCACACTTAAATTATTTTGAATATCATCTAAGTGAGCAATAGTTTTCACACATTATCCAGTGACGATTTAATTGAGGTTACGATCATAACACGTGTGCATCATTCTAACAAGTATGTTCCAATATTTTTCTCGGAGAAAAACCGCGAAAACCGAATCGAATCGGGCCAAGTCGAAATGGTTTGTTAGGTTTGGGTTTATTTTTGGTTACAGGGGCGGACCCAGAAAATTGGGCCTGTGGGGCCTAGAAAAAACCTGAAGTTTAATGATGGGTATTTTGATAAATTTTGAATTATATAAAAGTAATAGGCACACTCTCGGATAAGAAGAAAGCCAAGTCATCTGGTTCTGGCTCCTCAAAGCAGAGAAAGCCTCGAGCTTCAAGTGTGGACAAAGGGAAAGCACCAATGGTGGCAGGGGTGGAGGAGAAAAGAAGAATGTTTTTGCAACTGCTCTGGAACGTTTCTTGGAACACAAGGAAAAAAATGAGGAGCAAATGAAGCTGAAAGTTGAAGAGGAGAAGAAAAGAATGGAAGAGTTGGCAGCAATGTACAAGGCAAAATCCCAAGATTTCATCTTAGTGGATGGCAAGATGGTGGATCCAAATGAGGAAGCTCTGTTCAGATTTACCAAGGAGAAGTCGGGAATCTCGGGATCAAGGAAAGGAAAATCAGCTTAAACTCTTATGTCCATGTCCTTGCCTTATCCTCTTGATTCTAGTTGTCTACTCTCTCTAAAAATCTATTGTAGTTCTTTTCTTGACTTTGATTTTGGTTGTACAAGTTTGGTACGTGGATAGGAGCACGACAGGTTTGTGCTCGGTTTCGATTGTTCTCGTTTGATCAGTTGTAATCTTCACCTTTGTGTTAATTGAAATTCTCTCTGATTAGTTAAAAAAATGTTAAAATGATGACTTAAATAGATTGCTGATGCGAATATGTAACGTGAGTGGAGGCTAATGTAATTATATTGACGAACAATAAGGATAACATTGTACATATCAAAACTTGAGTGGAGACTAATATAAATTAAATAAACAAAATATATAGTGAAAATTATAAATTTTAAAACTTAAGTGGAAACTATAACCTCCATATACAACCGCCCCTACTTGGTTGGTTCTGGATAGAGATTTTTTTAACCGGAAGTAATTGAGTCAGAGATGAAAGTATAGCTTTCACCCGCCCAAACCCGTTCCGCAAACTCCTAGAGCCGGGTGTCAAAGAAAAAGAGCATTGGTCCCCGTCTACTATGATACCATATGAGACACGTCAGAGTGTCAAATTTGGAGATTCGGTGCCTCGTTTGTATCTCCGTCCCACTCTCCCTTTTTCTCCTCCCACAATGACAAGAGGATAAGGACAATTAAAATCATCTTTAGATTAATGTAGTAGGACCACGAGTCACGTGGCAGCAGGAGAACTAGCCAGCAAGACTGATTTCGAAGAAGACTAGGGAAATAGGGTCACTACATAAACTTTCCTCCTCTAATCACCACCAGTACTCTTTCATTTTTTTTTTTAGGAATTACTTTTCCAATTTTCAGTTGTAAATAATTCTGTCTACCGGTGCTTTAGTAATTCACAGATATTACTCTTAAAATAAGTACTCTAAATTATCTTTTACTCCCTTAATTTTTTATAATCTCTTATAAAATCATTTTTTATTGGAACTGCCATACCCAACACCGCTTAGTCGGTATCACTTGAACTACCACCCTAGCGGCGTAGCCGCATATTATCATTCTTTTTATTTTGCAATAAAGTAAACCCTTTTTTCTCAAAAAATAAAATAAAGTAAAAGTTTTTTTAGAGGACAATAAAATAAAAGTTTATTTTATAAAATAAGAGACGATGTAATAAATGAAAAATATTACCTTATGCACTTGTAAAAGGACTATCAAAGTTACAGCATTCTACCTCCAACCCACCAAGTTCTTCATACCTGAACTTTTTAACCGTAATCGGGTGATTTTGACCCGGGTAGATAACAAAATGATGCTATTTTTTGCTATTTTTTTCATAGTGTCGTAGAGTTACACTACAACACAATGAAAAGTTTACCAAATAATTGCATTGTTTTAGTAATCAAATCACCGGATGGAACGAATGTAGTAATATGTAATATCACTAGCATTTAGTACCATTGTTTCTAAATTTATGGTTGCATAACTTAAAAATGCAGATTCAGCTCTATTGCGCCATTTTAGATATACAATTTAGTTTATGTAAAATACATTAATGTTGGAGTTCTATAGATAGCGCGATAGTGGGAAACTCTACACGTTAGAAAATTGAAGAGGTCCACATTCGACCACTTATAACGTGGCAGTTGCACACCACAAAATCACCTCATGTTCATTAAATTGTTATTTTGAGGAGAATGACATCATATCATACATCTAGTTGGGTTCGAACCGCGGACATCATGCAGGGGTTCAAATGCACTATCACCGAACTAGCACTAATTTGCACCTCATATTCATTCTAATTTGCAGGGTGATAAGAACTTCATAATCGAGCTCGTTACTTCATGAGCCAACTTGAAGTGCCTTTATGGCTTTATTAGGAGGCCAAGCTTAATCAGCACGACGTAGAATAAATTAAACTCGACAGCTTGTGACCTCTCTACACGCATTAAACTCGACAACTTGTGACCTCTCTACACGCTGCGCAGCATGACAATTGCTAAGAATAGCATAAAAAAGAAATCACCCCTAAAGATTTTTTTTTTGGGTAAAAAAGGTAAGAAATATTGTTAGTAGAGTAAACGTACAGGAAAATTCTAATTACAATAAAACACGCTTGTAGGCCTTCATCGCCGTGGCGGAGTACTTACAGTAGAAGTAAGACCTAACTGTACTACAAGGTGCAACAGAACCATACAAACATACCACAACAAGATAAAACCAAATACTAGTAAAAGTGTAAAACACGTCACTACAACCCCTTGGTGCCCAAATGTTAGGTAGGCCTCAAGGCTGGCGTGGCCTTCGTAGCAAGAGGCCAAAACCCAATTTCTAAGACCCACCGATTCCTCGAGCGTCGGCCAAATCTTCCCTTTTACGCCTTCGGGTGACTGGGTCAAGGATCATAGGGGAGGACATAGTAAAAACGAACGGAGAAAACCTGTTGAGATGAAGAAATAGTCGCCGGAGACACACCAAGAAAAGATGTCTCTCAAAAAGTAGAGAGAGGGTAGAGCAGAGGTGTGTCTTCACCCCTAAAGATTGCAAATAGCAAAACGGTGAGCTCAGTTTTAGACCTAATTGTTTGTGCGGATTACTACCGGTGTATCTATTTGTGCGGATTAGCAACTCGTGCCCTTAGATCTCTATTTCATCATATCAAGTTTTTGTCAATCAAGTTGTTTCAGACATTGACTTTCTGCTAAACACATTTTTGCCCTCTTTCATTCCAGTTCATTCTACACTTTCATTCTACAAAACAGTGAAGTTAGACAATAGCATATCATGAAAGGAGAGACGACTCCAGAGAATTTACGTTCTCATATACAGATACAGTTACTGCGACTGTTTATCAATTTGTGTAGCGTTCTCTCTTATTTTGCTTTCGCAATATACAAACCAAAGAGTGACAAAATAAAATTGTCTTAAAGTTCAAATTTTGGTTAGAGAAAAACTGGCAGCCAACACTGTATCATCTCCTAACCTTACTTGGCCAATTTACAAATCAGCATTTTAACTACTATTCCAAAATCACCACCACCCCCAAAAAAAAGATCCAAAATACTAAATCACCCCACACTTTTGCAAAAAGAACTAAAAATGTGTTTTATCAAGTCTAAAACCCTATCTTTTTCTATCGCATCATCCTCAAGGTTCTTCAGATGGAGCTTGTTCAGCATCAGATGTAACCATGAATTGATGAAACTCTTTCCTATCATAAACCTCCAATGAGAAATCCCTCAGCATTGTCGTCGTCGAGCACGAACTCGGCGCCATTGTCGACACATTCCCGGCCTGATCTCCGTTCGAACTATTCGTCACAGACCCCCCTCGAACTTCCCCTCCTCCGCCGTCTCCGCCGCTAAATTGTTCCATTGCTGAAATTGGTCTCGCAGATACGTTGAAAACAGGCGTAGCCGTGGCCGGAATAGCCCAAAACTGCGGCTGACTAGAAGGCGGGATCATGTAGAACGCTCCCGGCGGCAGCGGATTAGGCGGAACCACCGCGGCGCCGCCGGGAACCGCCCAGATCAGCCCCGGTGGCGTGACGGGCGCCACCGGGGCGAAACTAGACGAATCTGGGCTGTTCACGTCGTAAAACTCGCTGTTCGACGGTCTCTTCCGCTTCTTCTTTATTGCATCCGTCTCCGTAGTAGAAGGCGAGGTTGTTGGGATCTTCAGGGTCCCGTTCACGGAGACGGCGATGGCTGGGATCGTTCCTGTTCCAGTCGCTTCGATTATCGCCGGCTCGGCCCTTTCGAGGAGCCACCGGATGGTTTCCCCGTCGGATCTGTGACCGAGTTCTCGAGTTAATTGGAAAATTCTCGCCGCGCAGGTTGCCGGCATACGGACCCTCCTGCCACGGCCCTCCACCTTCGTGTGGCGGTCCTTGGAGGAAGACCGGTTATTCGTAATCGCTCCGCTCGGTGGTGGTTGAGCGGAGCGATTACGAATCGAAACCGAAGTGTACCCAACTGGAATCGGTCCTTCCAGTTGGGTAACCTTCGGCTCTTCCTTCAAAATCGGAACAATAATCCCTTCCGCCTCCGTCTCCGCCCCATGAGACCGATGATTCGTAATCGCTCCGCTCGTAGGTGGTTGAGCGGAGCGATTACGAATCGAAACCGAAGAGTACCCAACTGGAATCGGTCCTTCCAGTTGGGTAACCTTCGGCTCCTCCTTCAAAATCGGAACAATAATCCCTTCCGCCTCCGCCTCCGTTTCCGCCCCATGAGACTTCTCCACCGTTGATGTCCCCAATAACAGATCGGAGGACACGTTGTTAACCTCGCCTTCGTCTGGTTCAATCGACGCCATACCCAGAAAAATTGGGAGAAAACCCAGAAATAATCGATCAACAACAGTGAGAATCACGCTACGATACGATTGTAACGATTCACGTCACATCAAAAGCGATGAACCAAGAAAGAGACCGGTATGGAGAACAGAGCACGGGTAGTTTAATCAAAATCAATAAAGGAATCGAGGTTGTTGTGGAGTGATTGATTTGAGTTATGGGTTTTTACTGGTGAGGAATTACAGAGAAATGACAAACGGATTGAGAGAGAGAGGGATTGAATATGACAAACTAAACCCTAGGAGAAGGTGAAGGAAGAAGATGATGAGGCCCACTTTATCGGGTTTGATCCTTTTTTTGAGATTCGGATTCTGCTATCGGTGGGACCGTGAGGACAAAGGAGCTTTATAGAGAGTTTGCCACAAGTTGATTGTGATCCAACGGCTGGAGGCAAATAGCACATTCCGTGGTGTGATGGAGTTTTGTGTTTTCTATGGGCTTTTAGTGGGATGGGCTTCACATATTAATTAGTAGGTTTTACTTCAGCCTTGAGCCCAAAATTGGGCTCTTACCTAAGTCAAGAAATGTCCAAAATCTAGCAAATTGGTAGTTGGAGATCTCGAACCCGAAACCTCGTGCAGCTGATTGAGGATAAAAGCAGGGGTGTAAGCGGTTTGCTTTGTTATGGTTTATGAATAGATCATAAATAAAACTGAATATATCGGTTTGCTAATTTATAACTTAACCAAACCATTTGAAAAAAACAAACCAAACAAAATCAACCGAAAAGTCTCGGTTTGTTCCGGTTTGGTTTAGTCGGTCCGCCGAACGATTTTTACGGGGTTATCATCATATGTCAACAAAATTTGAATTTTAACCAATAAATAAATTTAATAAACATATAGAACTTACAAGTCATGATTTAGATAAGGGACATGATAGAACACCAGAAATATGAAGAAAAGTATCATCAATTAGATTATTTTAATTATTTTAGCAAGAATTATATTATTCTAATTGACTAAACTATATAGTACTTTTTTTTTAAAGAAAACTTCATTAAACTAGGCTCGAAGGCTCAAAAAATTGTCAACAATTACATCTTCCGCCCAATCAGGTTCAACTAAAAACCATGAGTTATAGTTTTTTGAAATCAATCCCTGCTTAGCAAAGAAATGAGCACACTTATTAGCTGTTATGAGTATCCATTCCAGCTCATAATCTGCCCTTCCATCCAGCAGTGATAAACATTTTTGTGATCCACTCCATAGTATCTCTGAGACTTTTTTGACTACAAACAACCCCTAAACTATCTATTTGGGATACACGTTTATAGATTATTACATTTAGTTTATACAATCATGGGCGGACCTAGAAGAATTATGGTAAGTGGGGGCTAAAACTAAAATGAAAGGAAAATGACTTAAGTAAACGAGGCTAAACAATAAACTACAACAACATTAAGGCCTTATTGAGAATATTTGTGGGGCTTAAATCGTAAAGTTTTGAAAAAATTAATGCAAAGTGCAACTTCTTTTCACCTCTCCACTTGGTGCCTATATTGAATGCGCATGCAATTGTTTAGCCAATCGAAACCAAATCGATTAGACTGATTTATGAAAATTTAAACCATTTATAAATCAAATAATCATAAAAACGGATTTTTAAGTCAGCTGACCGGTTTATTCGATTGTCCTTGCACCCCTACTCATGTGTCTCATTTTTCTCGTTCACATGATATTTGGATTCAATGCGAGCCCAAAGGCATGGAACCCAAAGTCCACGACGAGCTCAAAATTTATAAACCCGAACTCTCTTAGTGCAGTTAGGGTCATGAGGAAATTCATTGAGATTTCAAGTTCAAACCTATCGAGAATCAGTAATGTAGCTGAGAGAGTATGATTTATATGATACTTGGATGTATTTGGCAAAAAAGAATCTCTCAAAACCGGGCTGGGTCGGGCGGTAGTAGTATCTCAATGCGACTTGGCCCATGGCCAGTGCCATCTGTTTTACTGGTATATTGGAGAAATCAATTTATTGGTCTCACCAATCCAAACTACTAGGCGCAAACCGACGGTTACAAATTGCTTCTTAGTTACGAGTAATTTTTGCAGACGATCTCTCTCAAATGGTACTTGTCTCTCTCTATTTTTTTCCAAATATATTAGAACGGTTAGAAGTTAGAAGAGTAATCATCATGGGTTTGGCACAGTTTTATTGATCGCAGTACAAGTACCGCCATTGCTCAGCATCAGCGAACTACTCAATGTTGTGGTGCAGGTAAGGTGTTTGATGCAATGCTTGTGAGACGACCATGCACTTGTTTTCTTTTCTGAACAATATCTGTGCTGGGATTGAAGTTTATATGCTTGACAAATGCCATAGCTCTGTTTCAGTTGGTCCTAAACCGATGTTTTTCTTGTAGTAAGGTGTAACTTTTTAGGGGATTATGTATGGCTGGTCTACTTGATTCTTCAACATTTCTGGTTACACCTATAGAAGAGATTTTCTTAGGGAATTTGATTAAATTTGTAAGCATAACTACCCTTATCAGGCAAAGTTAGATAGATTCATTGGTGGACCTGTAACAATGTAGCTTGCGGATGGAATCGGCTCTTTCTGTATCCAGAATCCAGAGGCGTATTAGTTGTTACCAATGTAGGAATATGTCAAACTAGTTGCTTTGTCATTTGATCAGTTTTCGTAGTATTCGACCTATGTAGTACTTCTCTTACCATTGTTATTACGATAATCATCACTCGTATCTTGTTTATCAAATTCCTACAAGGTCAAAATATATATATGCCAACTGCAGGATGTCGAAGCTGGATATGCTCCGGCAGTCAAAAAAATTCATCTACTAAAGAGCAAACTACAATGTTTAAGGTTTGCTATACTAATACTTCATCCCTGAAGGAATATCTCTATGTTTATGCCATGCTTCTAATAATTTGTGATTCACCTGCATACATAAATATGTTGTCTTTTTATCTTCAACCATACATTAGAGCACATTAGTACTGTTTAGTTCCTTATGTGAAAGTTTCAATATGCCGCTCTGGGTGTGCTAAATACTTGGCATTTACTAGTGATTAGTAACTGCTCACAACCAAACATCAATGGGAAAAAGGGTGTCTTCCTGAAAGAAGACGTGTTTAAGTAGTTTCTGTAGCGCCAAAATTTTGCACTTCAATCACATATAAATGTCCAAAATGGATGGGTTTTTAGTTGGTACATCCAAACTGGAAGGAGTCGAATTCAACAAGTACCGAATTGTCCAAGACAGACCAAGAAGCTTGCTGAGCTTTCAAATAGATTTGTTTCAATAAACACAGATGAATACAAGACAATTCTGTCGCCTTTTTTATCTTTCAAACAGGAAAATTAGTAAATTGCAAAATAAGGTCGTTTTAGATACATAAGCTAGCAGTGTATCTGTAGATAATTTAGTATATACCATTTGAAGTTGTAAGTATGAATACTGAAGAAGTATCACGATTATAGAACTTCGACGGTCTTTTGGTTGAGGGCAGTGTATCTCCATCGCTCCTTCTCCAAGAAATCTGCATCTAGAAATTGAGCGACGAAAGCCCAAAGTTTGTACATGTCTTCGAAACTGGCCAAGAAACCAAGTGCAACTGTAACCACCTTTATGTGATCTTGCTTCACCTTCTTGTTTCCTGACCTGAGTTTCTCTCCAGGTTTGCTTCTCTCAATCAGCCTCGCCTTCACTTCTTCGTACTTATCCGGGAACCAAATCTGCTTCAAGCACCCATAACTGAGTGAAATGTCGTTCCTGTCCGCAAGCTTCTGAACAAGAACAGGTTCAATCCTCTCTCCTTTCCAATCATAAACATTAAAAGCCAATGCAGGTCCTCTATCGAATTTCACCTTTGGCCCATAGATTCTCACCAGAGGGATTTTTTCCTCTGCATTAGGATGTTGGAGCTTCAGCAGAGAATTCACCAGCCAATTGATCAGATACCTTGTCCTGCTACTAGTAAGAACCAGTCCCAATGAATCCACATGATCCAAGCACCTACATTCTATTTTGCTTCTCTGGTGGCTTTCGCTTCCAGAAACTTCTAATATCTCTGGTTCCGATGATGATTCTCCGTTTTCCAACATCTGAACTGAGAGAAAACCTGTCTTAGGTATGTCGGATGATTCCCGGTACTCCTGCCTGGATGGTTCTGTTTCGGAATGTTCTTCAGAAAGCCAAATCTTCTTTGGTGGCACCAGAGTTATGATCCCTGTGCTTGATGAAGCTTCCAAGACTGGGATGGTTGAGTTCTTGACAAAGAGACATCCGAAGCCAGTTGGGTTTTCCCCAAAGACCTTGTAAAAGGAACATATGAGGAAATCTGGGCGAATCAAAGAGAGACCGAAGCTGTCCATGTCTTTTGGTCCTAATGCACAGGCATCAAGCAAGACATGCCATCCATTCTCTTGTGCAGTGCTCATCCATTGATAAGAGTAGTTTGCTCCTGTCACTCTTGACTGAAGAGGAAATACAAACAACCCTCTCTTCTTTTTCTTCTTCCTCTTCCTCACAACCATGGTCCTCAGTTTCGCCGAATGAATTCTCATTCTTGGCCATGTAAATTCAGCTGACATGACTCTAGCTCCTCTCTTATGTGATGTACTAATCATGGTCTCCACCGCCTCGCTCTCATGGTCGTAAACTGTCAAAAGCTTCTTGCTAGACTGAAAAGGGTAAGATTCAGCAAGAACCTTGAAAGCTGATGATCTGTTTGCAGTGAAAACCATGCTGTAATCAGTTTCAGATATATTCAGAAACTCCATGACTCTTTTCTTGATGGAGGATTCAAGTTCAGAAGACCCTTCTCCTCCATGAAGTAGCTGAGACTTGAGATCCACCATTTTGTAGGCTATACCAAAGAGTGGGTAGCTCAGGTTTTGAGGCTGTTGAGCAGAAGAAGTGGATGCAATGGGGATGTTCATGTTCATGTTCACTGAGTTTTGTAACTGCAAGTGTGAGAAGAGACCAATGCCTATGTAGTCTAAGCAGACATGGTTAGAGACACATAGGTGGTCGTATTCCTCGGATCTGATTCGATCAACTTGGGTTGTCTCCAAGTACTGTGGGTATGTTCTGGCGAAATGAAGGAAAGATTCTTGCAGTGAAGGAAGAGATTCATGGTTGGTGAAGTGAGTGTTTGGGAAGAAACTGGAGGTGGTTGTCACCACAAAGTTACGCCGCGAAGTGGAAGAAGTGCTTTTTGGTTTTGGAAGAGTTTGTTTGGGCTCCTGAGAGCTAAGGAAAGGAGCAGGACAGCAACCGTTGAGACGTAGTACCTGTTTGGCTTCCTTGATGCTTGATGTCTGCATATTTCTTTGGTATTGGCTCTCTCTAGCTCTTGTTACTCTTTAAGTTTCTGGCTTCTTCTTGCTTTTTTTCAATCTCATATATTGTTTTTGATAGAGTGCTTATTGGTTAAGGAAAGTGTAAAAAGAAAAAAAAAAAGTCTTTTGATTAAAGAAAGTGTGTATTGGAGTATTTGACAGGTTGTTGGATAGGGACTAGTATGATTTTGTTGAACTGTTCAAATGACTATATTGACCTAGTCTCATGGGCTGACCTTTGCTTGATAGCTCCTCTCCCTAGTCCCCATCACTTTGTTGGTTGGTTCCTGAATGGCAGCAGAGGGGTGATAAGGTTATGTTATACCTATGGTTTCATATCCTGAATTTAAGGATATGTTATACTCGGGGTTTCGTATCCTGCATTAGAGTCGGGATATGAGACAGGTATAACTTATCCCCCCTTATCCCTCTTAGAGGTATTAGTGGGGGTGTAAATATGTACTTATTATCATTATAAAAGTAAGAAAAATACTACGCCAATAAAAAAAATATCATTTGCATATTATTATACATATAAGTATGTATTATATCCCGGCTCATATCCTGCCATAACCAAAAACTGAAAAATAAAAACTCCTATCCTGTCTTATCACAGTACAGTCATAAGTTCATAACCCAGGACATGCCTTATACCCCTATTTCTTATACCTTACCCAAATGAGGACTCGCTTGAGGTTGTTTGGTTTCTTTTAAGGAGAAGAGTTTATCTTGGTTATTACGAAAAGTGTGCTGTTCATTTAGGGGCTCCAGAACTTTAAGCCTGCATTTGGGTAATTTGGGTAATTTGGGTGGGGGTTTCTTAGTTGGGGGTGGTGGAGCTGAGGAAAAAGGAGAGCAACAAATGGTAGTGGACAACATAAAGAGAGACTTGGTATTGGCCTGCACTAACAGAGCTGGCCTATGGACTTTTTCTTTATGAGTTTTGCTAGGAATGTGTACTCAAGATTCTAGAGACTAGAGAGGGTCACCTTATGATTATAGCTTCTTCATTATTTGAGAACCAAAGCCATGTTTTACTTGTAGTCAACACGTTTTGTTTGCTTTCTACCTGGTGTTTATGCGCAGTTTCTGGATCTCTGTGAGGGTAGGGAAGGAAGAAAAAAAGATGATAAAGAAATGTGAAAGAAGGAAACTTTTTTCCCTTTTTCCATCTTTTCTTCCAGCTTAGGACAATAAGATTCTAAACATATTTTATTTGCTTTTATACCATTGAAAACATGTTATTTCACATATCTCCCTCTAAGTTTGTCAAAAGTAGCTAATGAAGTCCAAATTCCAGAACCCGTCACCCGGATTGCCTGGATATGTGGTTTTCATGAGTATTTATGAAAGGGGTTTCTCAAAGATTGTGCTAGAAGCTCAAGGATATGACAAGAATAATTTTTACCCATGCTTACGATTACTTTAAACTCTTTCGCATTGGTATCCAGTAAAAAATGAGTGTATTTGGATTCTATAGATTATTGAATGAGTGGTTCTTTGTCAGTATTGGTTTATCAAGAACTGCCAAATTTGGCGATGAAGAACTCGAGACATTATCAAGTCTGAAATTTGATGAGTAAATCAAGTTGAAGAAAGCACATCGAGTGATCGCAATAAGAATTGACTTTTAATTTGAGTTTACGGTAAATGTATCCGTTATCACTAAACCCAAAGGTGTGTCTACGTTATTTAAACGACTCTCAGGTGCTGGATGCAGTAATTCAAAAAAGCTTACACCCATAGAAATGCTACCATCAAGTTCATTGGCAGCTTATGTTCCTTTGAAGATGTTCTACACTTCTACACCATGCTAGATTTTTTTTTTTTTCAGTTACACCATGCTAGAAGGATATCCTAGGTTGGAATGCCACACGGATGGATAGCAGAAGTTGAATACTAAATGAGTGGTTTGCAGTTCACGGTTTAAGAAGTTGAATACTTGTATCGAACCTAACTAGAATGAAGTGCCTGTTGATTGTCCTTGACACAAATTTGTAAAAATAAATATCTTGAATTCATATGGCCTGTACCAAAGTATTTCTATTAGCATCTTCTGAGTAAAAGATCTTTCTGAACTAGATAAATTTACAATTGTAAATTTTGGAGTATTGTAGATGTTTCTCAGATGGTGAAGAAATAGAATCTTGATTCTTTACTTGAGAGTGAGGAATATGAAGATCTTGAAAAAGTGAAAACTTCTTTCTATTATTGATTATCTTACTTTCTAGCACATTTTATTTCGCAAATCGAGAAACTAAACTTACGCCACTCTCTGCATGATATGTCTGGCGTGTTTAATTAAACTAAATGAGTGATTTATAGTGGAATTAGCGCGCACGCGTGATATGCTTACTAACATCTAACAAAGTTCTTAGTTAAATGCTTTTGCTTGTAATGTTATCCAACTGAGATGGACTTCAATCTGTTTGAGTGGCAGTAGATTCTTCATCTTCTCTATTTGGCACTTTAACCTTTTTCATATTTCTTCTTTAGCCATATTTTGTACTATTTTAATATTAGGGATCACCTTTTTCGTCTGTTCGATTTCATAAACAAATTTTGATGACCCACCATTACACGCAAGTATGTAATAATATATATTTTATGATCTTATTTTATCTAAATTAATTATTTCTTTCCTCCGAGTACCAAATAAATTTTTTATTAATCAATTGACATATTGTATTAATCAACAGTTCAGGTCTGTTCTCCCATTAAAATACTAATGGAGGTTAAGCTATTCCTTTCATATCTCTCTTATGTCTTGTCATGATGTGATAAGAAAAATGCAGATTTACAAGGAGATAAGTTATCTGGTTAATGTTGTGTTACTTATGTACCGGTACTTTAAAGTTTGAGCTACTCTTATTACGCAATGTTGGTATCATAAGATGATATAAAGTAGTAATTATATCATCCCCGCCATCTTAGCGTGTCGTGCATTCCCTTTTGGGGCTCGGACCCAGCACACACATAGAGAGGCAATATGGTTGCAGATGCTTTAGGGGCCTATGGCCATGTTTGTTACTCTTTTTAGACTTTTCAATACCCGGTGGAGCCACCACCGAAGATTAGTAGTTTTTGTAAGAAGGACGCTTTAGATCTTATGTATTATTGACCTTCCTGGGATGTACTCTTCCGTGTCATTAGTCTTGAGACTACTCTACCGGTCAAGCCTGATGTCCCCCACAACTTCCTTTTCACATTTTGGGAGCCCGATATCTTGTTTGAATAATACTTAGGGCTATGTCGCCCTACACTTATAAAGAAAGTGTTGGTTGATTGGATACTGATGCTTAGGAAGCTCTGTTCCTCTTTTTTCTGTTCCTCTTTAGTTACAAGGTTTTGTAACATTTCAGGGCTATGTAGAAACTCCATATATGGTAGGGATATCCTTAAAGAAGTGGGTTTTAAATGACGCCTTTTCTCTTATCGCATATTCGCATATCCCTCAATCAGCTTACTGAAAAAGCTGCTTTATGGCATTTGAGGTCCTTCATTTCTCTTTGTCCATGCATGAGGGTGTTGCAAATTCTTATCCTGACATCCTCTTCTCTCTTTTCTTGTGGTTTTTGTTGGCTTTTCAGATTTTCAGAGCCCGAGAAGCCTCTGGTCACATTGCTTTCACTCAGCATTTTTTAGGATAATTTGCACCCTATCAGGTATTAAATTTTACTTTCCTGATTTAGTTTAGATTTCCATAAGTAGTGCAACTTGTCATTTTCTGTAAATGAATTCCTGTAATAATACCTGTACCAGACTCATCACTAAACTCATAGGTAGTTTATTAGAATATACTTCAGCAAGCACTTATTCGAGACATTTATTCCTTGAAAATTTGCTTTACGGTGGCAAATTTTGAGTTGCGGCTCTTTATTTTGCAAGACGTTTACCACAGCCTAGTCATCGAAATCAAAAGACAGGACATCAGAATTTAAAACATAAAATTTTCTTCCTGCGCAAATGCGTCGCACAATGTCACGCTTCTACTTGCTCCCCCTTTGTGAATCTAGCTTGCAGAATTTTCTGTCCCATATACCTGCAACGAGAAATAAATAAATAGATAAATAAATAAAAATACATAAATAAATAAATGAATAAATAACTAATTAGATAAATAATAAAAAAATAAATAAAGTAAAATAAGATTACCTTCCACTTATCTAGCCATTGACAAAATTAATTTTGCAATGAAAAAAATTCCAAAACTCGAATTACCTTCCAAGCATCATAATAGTTGCCTGAGGAGTGACCCCAGGAGAATCATAAAAAGTGGAACCATCAATAACCCGCAAACCATCAACTCCAATGACTTTATAATCACTATCAACCACCTTACCAACTTGACATCCTCCATGGTAGTGCCAATTAGTCATCACAGTTTCTACGCAGAACTGTTCCAGGGAAAACGTCGCACGCAGGTGCTTGGGCCGCGCGTTCACAGGCCTGTCAAGCATCATCTTGAAAAGAGTTGGCACCGGCAAGGCTATGTGCCGGAACTTTCTAAAGGGCTTTGATTCAATCACACTGATAATAGTTTTCATGCCTTGAACGCACCGCTGCAGATCTATGGGGTCTTTGAAGTAGTTAAAGGTCACCACAGGGTTGTCATTCGGATCCTTAGATTTGAGCACCAAATAGCCACTTGACAGAGGACCGTCGACCTTTTCCATTATCACTCCCACCCAGGGATCGTATTTTGTAAATGGGTTTGTTCTGTTTGGGAAGCGACTGGAGAATTCCACTGTCTGCACAGAACATTGAGTTCTAGCTTAAAATCTCAATAATCTGATGAAAATAATCTGGGGTGAATAAGCTGGCTGAAATTATAATCTAAATAATCTGAAAACTGTTTGGCATGCGCTGAAAATCTGGAATTAAAATTTAATTGCGTTTGGCAACACTTGTAGCTTTTACTACCAAATTTACAATACATGTCTTTATTTGAACTTATGATATGCCTAAGATGCTATGCGTTTGCACAAATTAACAATTCATGCATTAACGAGATGATAGAGTATGGTATTTCAGACACTATACCTAAAAAATCTCCAAAATCGGAGATTATATAACCTGCAGATTATTAGCCAACTTAAATTAAAAATTTGACTCAGAAAATTTATAAAACAAACGAGATTAATTTTTTTTGGCAGATTTTAATCTCAAAATGAGATTAAAATTTCCAACCAATTACATTGAAACCTTATGTCTTTGAATGAGAGAAGAAAAAGTTCCTTAAAATTGCTAACCTGGTTTACTAGCCCTTGGAAGTACATTGTCCCACTTGCTGACTCAATGTAGCTTTCGTTCCGGGTAATGCCTACAACTTGAAGGGGAGAGAACTCGACGGGCTCACGGGTCGGAATGATTAGCCCATTCATTGGGTTATCGGACATCCCTTGACCTACATTAGGCTGATCCAATACCAAATCAATACCGTGGGAGGCAAGGTGAAGTTTTGGCCCAATACCGCTTAGCATAAGTAGCTGGGGGCTTCCAAGTGCTCCAGCTGACAAGATGATCTCATTTTTGGGACCCTTGTTGAGGTAAGCTCTATGGGTGTTTCCTTCTGAATCTCTGAATTCCACTCCGATTGCTCTGGGCTTCGGTTCTCCTGCAGAACGTTCAACGTAGATAGTCAATATTAATCACCAATCAATAGCATAGAACTGCCGTCTGCTTATAACTTAAATGTCAAAGGTTAGAACATGGTACATTCATGTTCAAATGGGTGGGGCCGTGTTCACAGGCCAATCCTGGTAAAATAATTGGATCCAACTAGAGCTGTCAATCTTGGTAAAATAATTGGATCCAACTAGAGCTGTCAAAGGGGCTGCGGGCTCGGCCCACAGAACCCCATATTAAAAAACAGTTTTGGCATACAAGTTGGTGGTTCAAATGGGTGGGGCCGTGTTCACAGGCCAATCCTGGTTCAGTTCTGGGCCGACCGGTCCCGGTCTTTTGCTCGAGCCAAGCCTGCGGTTCCGATGTTTTGGGTTCGGCCTAGACCCTGGGATTCCGGGCTAAGGCTGGTTCAAGACCACTGTGGGTCCAGACCTGGCTTGTTCAGCCTCCAAAAGGGCCTGACCGGGCCGGTTTGGCAGTCCTCTGGCCCATTTGACAGCTCTAGATTACACTGTCGATGAAAGCATAATGAAACAGTTTTGGCATAGAATTGCCTCCCTCTATAACCTAAAGGTTGTTATCTTTTTCGAAAATCTTGGTTAAGATAATTAGATCCCACTAGAGCTATCAAACGGGCTGCGGGTTCGCCCCATTATGCGCGCCGGCCGGTTGTAGAGGCAAGAACCCGAGGCCTGGCTCGGCCCACATGACTGTACCCTTAGAGTAACAAAAAAAAAGTTTTGGCATAGAAGTTGGCGGTTCAATGGGCCGGGTCATGTTCAATGGCCGGTTTTGGTCCTTGTTCGGTTCTGGGCCGGGCCGGTCCTTGTCATATCTGCGGGCCGGGTTTGCGGTTCCGATGTTTTGGGTTCGGCCTGGAATCTGGGAGGCCGGTTCAGGGCCACTGTGGGTCCAGACCGGTCTAGTCAGCCTTGGAACGGGCCGGGCCGGTTTGGGGTCTCCACCCTGCTTGACAGTTCTAGATCCCACTGTCGATGAAATCATAAAAATGGTACAAAACCCATGGAAATTAGATGAAAGCAATTAGAGAATGAATGTACCATGTTCTAACCTTTGACATTGAAGTAAATCTGGTGGACAGTAGCATTCAACCACAGGGTAATCTTGGTTGGATCCGCATACTCCAGCAAGTCAGCAGCAGAATGTCTGTGACCATTCTTATCAAACAGTGTCCCACCAACTTTCGTTCCATGTAAGTGACCAAAAGTGAATCCATTGTACGGCTTCACGCCGGCTTCTAGTAACCCATCTCTCACCGCCGACTGCCACTGCAACACCGTCGGCTCGAACACCAGCTTCTCCTCAACCCATTCGTACGACTCATTAACCAGTTTCTGGTCCCACCCTGCACGGCTAATGTGGGTGGCGCTGGCTCGCGTGTATAGGCCTGCATTTATGGCGGATCCGCCACCCAAGATGCGGGCCCGCGTGTTGAAGACCCCGTCGGTGGAAGTGAACTTCTGGGAGGGCGAGCGAGGCGTGACGTCAGCGGAGGCGGCGATGAAGGTTGATTGGTTGTTGATGGTGGGGTGTCCGTATGGAAGGTCGCCTCTTTCAAGGAGTAACACTTTGGAACGCGAGGCGAGGGTAGCAGCCAGGGCGCAGCCGGAGGTGCCGCCTCCGACAACAATGTAGTCGTAGTGTGCAACCGCGGGTGCTTGCGTGGCGTCGTGTGCGAATGTGGTATATGGAGCTGCATGCCAGCAAAAAAAAAACCCCCATCAATTTGAGAATTGTTGTTTATCCCACATCGAGCTTCTGCGTGTAATCAGATACTTCAGCTATTCTTCTCATTGCCAATTAGTTTTGAGATGGAAACACAAGATTGTTATTAGAGCCTGCTTCTTTTTGATCCATCTGAATATGATTTTTCCTGTCTATTTTGCACGCTGTGCGTGGGCTTGTTGAGAATTGCTGTTTGTCCCACGTGGGGACTCTGTTTCGTCTCTGCCTAATAAGTACTTGGGCTACTGACGTATGTTAGGAATCCTAGAGTTCCACCTCAAAACCAATTGGCAATGACGGCAGTCGCCCAAAGTCCCAATGTGAGACAACCAGTGATTCTCAACATGCCCCCTCCTGCGCAGCGTGTGGTACAGACATACATAAATGGATGCAAACGGATCGACATAGTTGGGCTCTGATACTGTGGGGTTCCACCTCAAAACCGGTTGACAATGAGGGGAGTAGCCTAAGTATCTTATTGGGACAGGCGAAACAGACAATGCCAATTGGTTTTGAGGTGAAACCTCAGGTTTTTAGCACAATGTAAAAAACTAAGAGAGAGAGAGAGAGAGATACCTTTCTCTGATAAACAAGTGGAGTTGAAGAAGAAAAATCCAGCAACAAGAACCGAAAGAATAAAACTCCTCTTCCTAGCTGAAGTTCCCATGTTGTGCAAGGATTGATCCATGAGGTTCTTGGTCTGCTGCAAAATCTAGTTACCCAAAACACCATTCAGCGTAGTTGTAGAACCCAAAAACATTGTGCAATTGTAGAGATGACAAGTACTGGTGTCGAAACCAATCGGTTGCCGCTTGTCACCTCTTCACCTCATGATGCAATGTCCATCTGTAGATGGTAGTAATATTGTTCTGTTATATCCAATTTAAGCTACTAAGTTCCAACAGTTTGTTTACAGATGGATGCACAAGAAGACAGTTCACCGCCTCATCTATGAATTTATTGCTTCATTGTTTTTATCTGTGTAAATGAGTTCGTCTACGACTCTTAACCTACACCATCGTTTTAAAGGATTGTACCACATTTATTAGCGAAAAAATAGGAATTCTATCCCAATTTATTACTGATATTTGTATATTGTTGATTACATCTTGCAAGATCGATATGTTGCATGGATTTTTAGCCCCACAGACACCTTGGTGGCTTGATGCAGCAGCTGAATTGTCAACTTGTGAACTAGTTTCGGTTTGTAGTGTTCTCCAGCTAGCTGGGCTTCTCTGGAATCTGTTTTGAGTGGAGACGGCTTCTTTATCTTCTTCATTAGGTACGTTACGGGAGATAATTTTTTTCTTTCAAATATCTGTCTCTGCATCATATGATTCTTCTATTCTTGGCATGTTCATGTTGTGCAAATGTGCATCACATAAACTGAGATTTACCGTCATCATTTTATATATAAGACATTTTAGACGAATTTAACGACCCTCCCTTATGTGTAATAGCACTTTTATCTTTATACGAAGTTATTACCGTTCCAATAATTCAAATTCATGTTTTGGTTTTTTTCTGTTGTTGTGTGAATGTTGGATGAACTCTTAAAAAAGCCTGAATTATCTAGTTGAACAAGAAATGATATCAGTAGCAAAGATGAGGCCAAATCTCATTTACCTTGTCACTTGTAGCCTAGCTTCTGCACAAGTTTGAGGCAAAAATCTTCATGATATAGTCATTAAGCTGAAGCAATCACAGGGCAACTCTCCTTTGGCATGTCACCGGTGAAATATCCTTCTGATTTCAAGCCAAGGAAGAGTGACCCTACGAATGCTTCGCTTAGTACATAATAAACTCTGTTTGTTTTCTCACTATCCTCTTCACAGGCTTTTATAACATTACATGATTTGCTACAACTTAAAATGGTATTGGAATAGATGGAATAAACCCATGAAGAAACTCGGCATATGCTGTGGATATCCTTAAAAAAGAAATGCTGGATTTCAGGATGATGTTCTTTAGCTTTCGCATATCCTTCAATCAGCTTACTGTAAAAGCTTTTTCCTGGCATTTTTAGATTCCTTGCCTCTCCTTGTCTATGCACATGGGAGTTGCAACTTCTTATCCTGACATATTCTTCTCCCATTGCTTATGCTTTCTCTTGGCTTTTCATTTCTCCAGCAGTCCAAGAAGCCTTTAGCAGTAGTATTGCTTTTACTCTCTTCTCTTCAGGACATGATTTGGTCCATATCAGGTATCCTTACTTTTACTAATTTCATTTTCCAGCTCAGTAATTGCAGGAATCACTATATGACATTAATCACGGAAAAAAAATCGTGTTACAGAAGGAAATTGCGAGCCATAAGCTCTTTGTTATGCATGCAATTACTGTCCCACATGGAGACTCTCTGTTTCGTCTGTGTGACTGTGCCTGATAAAGTACTCGGGCTACTCCTGATTGCCAATTGGTTTTGAGGTGAAACCCCATGATTTTTAACAAAGTTCTTATTATTCAAATCTGTAAAATCTAAAGATAGTACATTTAATAGGTGTTAAAACATCGAATTCCCTGTCCCACGTGTAGGCGCGTACCCACGTCACAAAATCTGACCTCCTCCTATTTGGATCCATTTGGAAATCTTGCTTCCAGGATTTTCTGGCCCATATATCTGCACCAAAAGTTAATGATTAATACATCTGTAATCAATATACTGACGGAAAAAAACCCAAAAAGAAATAACCATAACCATGCAGTAAATTGTAAGAGATTTTCAGATTTGGCAGTCTGCAGTAAAGCAAGCAATTCTTTTCTTTAAAATACTGAGCTTAAGGTTACCTTCCAAGCATCATAAGTGTAGCCTGAGGATTAGTTCCGGGGGAATTGATAAATGTGGAACCATCAATAACCCGCAAAGCATCAACGCCGATGACCTTATAATCGTTATCCACCACTTTCCGAACTTGACAACCTCCATGATAGTGCCATATAGTCATCACAGTGTCTATGCAAAACTGTTCAAGGGAAAACACAGAACTCGGGCGTCTGGGTCGTGCGTTCAGCGGTATGTCAAGCAACAACTTCATGAGAGCAGGCACTGGCAAGGCGACAACCCGGAACTTTCTGAATGCATCCGATTCAAGGACTTCGATAATGATTTTCATGCCTTGAACACACCTTTGTAGATCCACAGGGTCTTTGAAGTAGTTAAAGGTTACTATAGGGTTGTCGTCTGGGTCTCTTGTGTGTAGCTCCAAATGACCCGTCGACCTGGGGCCCGCAACCTTTTCCAAAATTAATCCCACTCCAGGATCGCGTTTTACGC
Source organism: Linanthus parryae (assembly GCA_023055425.1). Lineage (NCBI taxonomy): Eukaryota > Viridiplantae > Streptophyta > Magnoliopsida > Ericales > Polemoniaceae > Linanthus > Linanthus parryae. The sequence goes on along the minus strand of JALGPY010000036.1, from coordinate 2,498,212 downwards.
CATCTGGGAAAAGTTTCGTGAAGTCTTGGAACGTCTGCATGAACCATTTCAGGACACCAGTTAACTTTTTTTTTTTTTTTTCCTCTTTGAGGCTCCGTTTGGTTGACAGTAAGATATTTTACGGAAGATCATATTTTACGCATAAAACATTTTGTGTGAAAAAAGTTTTCTGCAATCATTTTCCTGTGTTTGGTTGACACTTGCCAAAACAGTGGGCAGTGACTGCAGTGGCAGTGATGGGTGGCGATGGAGGTGGGTGGCCGCGGTGGAGGTGGGCGGTAGAAGTGGTTCTTGGTGATGGAGGTGTTACTATGAGATGTTGTCATGCTCCTTCACTCTCCAGGAAATGGCTTAAAAATTTTGAACGTGTAAATCATTTTGCACCATTTGAGTGAAAACATTTTACAGGAAAATATTTTACCTCCAATTAAACGGAATCCAGACACCAAAAGGGAAAATATTTCACAGGAAAATAATTTTTCACCAAGTCACCAACCAAACGGAGCCCAAAATGTTTTAAGAAAAAGAGTTGTCTCAAGAATTGCTAACCTGGTTTGCTAGCCCTTGTAAGATCACGGACACGGGCAAACTGCCAGACTCGATATAGCTCTCTGACTTGGTAATTCCCACAACTTGGACAAGAGAGACCTCGACGGGCTCAGGAGTGGGAATGATTAGCCCATTCATCGGGTTATCAGACATCCCTTGACCTACATTAGGGTGATCCAATACCAAATCGATATCGTGGAAGGCTAGGTGTTGTTTTGGCCCAATACCACTTAACATGAGCAGCTGTGGGCTTCCAAGTGCTCCAGATGATAAGATGACTTCATTCATGGAGGAGCCTTCATTTAGGTATGCTCTATGAATGTTTCCTTTTGAGTCTCTGAATTCCACTCCGGTTGCTCTGGGCTTTGTTTCTCCTGTAACCACATTGAACTCTGCTAAGCATCGGCCCATATCATATGTACCATGCAGGATTACAACATAATGATACCTATGAAAATTTTCTCCCCTTATAAACACTAAGAGGTGTGGTCATCAAACTTGTCACCCGATAAGCCCGCCCAGCCCAAAACACTTAGCTTTTTAGGTTCGCAGTTCAAATCTTGAGTTGTAAAAATAGTACCCTAGAGCTCCCAACCCGTTTGAACCGGATTGGCTGAGTGAGGACCATGAGGACCATGTTCTTCTTCTTCTTCTTCTTCTTCTTCTTCTTCTTCTTCTTCTTTTAGTTAACTTCATGACACATAAACACAGTCAGTTAATTTCATGTTAGGGTAAAGTAATTCTATATTTTGCGTTAATCAGGAGGTCAACAAAGATGTCATTTTCCATTCTCTTATGCATTAATATGCTCTACTTGCTTCTTATTAGGGTAAACAGTTGAATATCTATCTATCTATCTATCTATCTATCTATCTATCTATCTATCTGTCTGTCTGTCTGTCTGTCTGTCTAGTTCGCGTCCGTGTGAATGAAACATAACTTTAACCATAGAAACAAACTTTTGATACAAATGGTTTTAATAGAAATCGAGTGACAATGCCATGACTTAAGAGATAGAAATTGGGTTCTCCTTGTGCCATGTGTACCTTTAGAATTAGTACTTGCACTAGCAGTTGCACGGGTTAATACACATAAGTCGTGTGATGCACAATTTAATATGCATAGGTCCTACCTGTCAGCACTTTCATTTTTTCGCAACATTATAGTTGAAATTTAAATATAATTTACAAAATAATTAATCATTTCCCTTTTTTTCTCATAACATAGTACCGTGAAATTTTGTTAGAATGTGCCATCTAATATGAAGTAAGTTCAGTAGTAGGTGTATCTTGAGTTTCTTATATATAACGCAAATTCATAGGTCATCAGTAAGATCTTAGAAGACTTACATATACAGACCAATCATGCGGTCCTTAAAATCTTATACTTTGTGAAATGTCCACAAAGACAATAAAATTGGGACGGAAAGAGTAACATTTATATATACATAAATAATGTGGGTCACCTCTGTCCGGTCCTGGGTCGGTTACAGACCGATCCTGCGGTCCTTAAAATCTCAAACCGGTCCGGACCACTACGTGCTCGGTCCTGGGCCGGTTTCAAACCACCGGTCCTGGTTTGGTCCGGTCCAGTACTACACGGGCCGGTTCAGTACGGTTTGGCAGTCCGCCGGCCGACTTCGGAAGCTCTAACCCCATCTTTTCTTATGTAAATTTATATGAAAGATATTGAAGTAGTATGCTCTCACCTTGAACCTGGAAGTAGATCTGATGGACAGTAGCATTCAACCAAAGAGTGATCTTGGTGGGATCAGCATACTCCAGCAAATCAGCAGCAGTGTGCCTGTGACCAGTCCTATCAAAAATAGAACCCCCAACTTTGGTCCCATATATATGATCGTAGGTGAACCCGTTATCCGGCTTCACACCCACCTCAAGCAACCCGTCTCTCACCGCTGACTGCCACTTCAGCACCGGCGGCTCAAATGCCACCTTCTTCTCTGCCCACTCGTACGACTCATTGACCAGTTTCTGGTCCCACCCCACCCGGCCCACGTAGGCTGAGCTGGCCCGGGTGAAGAACCCCGCGTTCAGGCAGGAACCTCCGCCCAGGACGCGGGCCCGCGAGTTGTACACGCCGTCTGTGGAGGTGAAGGCCTGGGAGGGGGAGCTGGGGCGGATGTCCAAGAGGGAAGCTAAGAAGGTGGCTTGGTTGTTGATGGTGGGGTGTCCATAAGGTAGGTCTCCTCTTTCAAGAAGAAGAACATTTGACTTGGAGGAGAGAGTGGCGGCAAGGGCGCATCCGGCGGTGCCGCCGCCTACGACGATGTAGTCGTAGTATGATACCGGGGGTGCTTGCGTCGCGTAGTGAGCAAATGTGGAATATGGAGCTGCATGGTAGGAATAAAAGCAATAATGGCCATTGGGTTAATTATCAAAATTTTAAAAACACAGGTTACTGAAGCGGACAACTCCAAAATAACTACAGTTACCTTTCTCTGATAAAGAAGTGGATTGAAAGAAGAGAATTCCAACAACAAGAACCGAATGAACAAACCTCCTTGTACTCGATGAATCCATGCTGCGCATGGATCAATCAGTATGCTTTTCCTTCTACTGCTGCTGTTGTGGCCTGTGTTTATGTGATAGACCATTCTTGTGGATTTTATAGGTCATTTCATGATCTGTTGCTATCTCCACGACGGTCAGGAATTTCTCTGTAGTATTCATTTTGATAACGACGAGACAAAGTGTAGGAGAAATTTCCGGACCAAACCTAACATTAATGCCTAAGCTTGTGCCAATTTTACGTTTGATCTGGTGAGCTACTTTCTTAAAGCAGCTGTTTTAGGTTTGTTTTAGGTGTTTCTTAAAGCAGCAATTTTACGATTTTACTAAAAGTCTTTTGTTTTCCTCTAGAGAAGTTTCTAAAGGTGGAGAAAACTTCCGTGAGTATTATTGCATCTTTACCATCTGTAAATAGAGGTTACAAACACTACTCCTACTAATTACAAACAAAGTCCTCAACTAAGTGAGGTATATACGAAAACGTCCTACGACTATTAGTTTCGGGCTGTTTAATCATATGATCGCGATCTGTAGCTAACTCTCAACAATCCATTAACACATGGACTCATGGACAATGCACATGATAACAGTTAAGGCAATATTGTATGGGGAACATCACAATAGGTCACTGCCAGGAATAGGATTTAATTGCTCCTTATGTGCGGCTGTAAAATGAGTTGAGCCACGTCTCAAAAGTAATCACTCTGTAGTTTCTGGTTTTGATAACGGAGAGAAATCATCGGTACCAGACTTCTGACTTCAATCACTTATAATGTCCCACTTAATAATCACTCTAGAGTTGCTTTGTCTTAGGGGTTAAGCTCGAAAATGTCAATCTTTTGCTTTCCTCCCCTAGCCTTTACTATGTCACAGTGTGTGCTACGTAGCATCGTAACACTAACTTCTGATAGAACCTATCAGAAGTTAGAGGTATAATGCGATATTAACTTCAACAATGTAATTGACTTTACAGTCTCTGTATCAGTTTCCTCCTTGATATCACATCACAGTAGGCCTAGTTACGCAATACAAATTGCACTATGCTAACCGCATGTTCATCCTAATGTAATGTATCAGTATCCAAGTGCTGTAGAGCTCCCCGTGTTTGTGGTACTAGAGATAAGTTTTCCTATTAACTGTTTTTGGTTTGGTCGGGACAAATATGCAAAAACAAGTGAGTAATTGCATAAATGGTTGAGAAATTATTAAAAGCTATCCCCGAAAGACTAACACATAAGCACCACTCACATAAAGTGAATCATATTCATTAAACAAACTGTTTCTACCCGTTGCCAAATCCAAAAGTCTATCGTATATGTTAGGAGGTCGATTTGAGATTATTACTTAGAAATTTCTATAATGCCAACCATCTCTTGCAGGTAATTCAAGACACCTTGGTTTTATTTTTGAAAATTTTCGAGGGTAACATGTCATAAATCCTAGGGTAAGGGCATTGCGGTCAAAACGGCAAAGCATTACAACCCGAGGGTATTAGAGGAAGAACGATGAAACAAAACAACAATGAGACAATATCTAACGTGGTTCGCTAACGGATTCACTAGTCAATCCGCTAGCTACCTCGACGGCCAGAATCCGATGTTTATTGAGAGAGAATACAGATTTACACACCACACACAAGTCTAGCTACGACTTTGGACACTTATATAGACTTATGACCCTGACTTGTGCCCAAAGCAACCTAAGAAAGTTTCCGAACTAGGAAACAATTCTAGCCGCCCTAAATCTTGCTAGTTGATTGAGTTATTCTAACAAAAGAGAAGCTAGAGAAGTGGTCGAACCGCCCCCATAGCCTCCATGCAACCCTTTGACCGTGCAGATCCAAGGTCGGCTCTCCACCTCCCTTGACTTCCTCGTCGTCTTTGTTCGTTTTGGAAGTTTTAGTCTATAGAAAATATCTCTTTAGGATTTTCTAGATTCTTCATAGATTATTTGCAAATCCGTAAGATTTGTATGAATATTATTCTTCCTAATATTACTTTTATACTCGGTAGCACTTGAAGGGAGTCATTCACTAATTAAAGTTCTTGTATGGAAAAAGATATAATTATTTTCTTTAAGTACTCAATTGGTATTTCTATAGAAAGAATCATTATCCGAACCTAGTTCTTTTGGAAAAAATCTACCGCACTCATAGTTTTCATAACCGAACCAGTCATCGAACCAGTGATGGCATGATTTGAGGTTCAACCGGTAGAACCATAGTTTGAAATACCGTACCGGACATTGTTTTGTTTTTTTACTGGAGTCATTGACCTTCTCCTCAATATTACTCAACTCTAAAAGAATTAAGTTCAATTGATCAAGGTGATCCTTGAGAAACATACCTTATGTCATTCGCAAGCTGAATAACCGTTGCTTTAGCATCAACTTGGTAGTGAGTGACTTCGTCATGTAGAGATCCTCTAACTTGAGACGTAAAGCTGCTGTCGTTGTATGATATGCGACCTCTGTGATAACGTCATCCGATAAGCACAACATGATCGTTGAGTTTGCCTTCTCCTCCATCAACCTATACTCCATTATGAAACATTGATGCCTCCCTTGTCTGATCATGTAAATCTGTTGATCTCCAACATCGACCCGTACATCGTTTTTGGTGGATCTTGAACCCTAGTCGCGTGCTCCTCCTAGATCACGAAACCCTAGCTTTGATTTCACTAAGTTGTGAAACCCTAGTTCTGATATTGAAGCTCCGACAACCAGACTCTGATACCAGTTTGTTATGAGAAACCACCACAAGAACGCTATACGAATAAAAGAAGAACACGGGATGTTACGTGGTTCGCTGGCGAAAGATTCGCTAATTACATCCACGGCGGAAAATCACATTTTATTTCACAAGAGAACAATTACAATGATGTGCATATGAATTATGGAACCCAAATGTCCCTTGTATAGTGCTAGAAAACAAAGGAAAAAAGCCCAAACCCACAAACCACCGCCTCAAATCGTTTCCTAATTACTTTCTTTGCTTCCTTTGACATTTCAACTCAGGATATTCAACACACTATATGACATTAATCACGTAATATTCAGCTTACATAAGGAAATTGCAAACCATGAGCTCTTTATTATGCATGAAATTTTGTTGAAAAAATTTGTTTATCTCACATGGGTCTCTGTCTCTTTCGTCTCTGTAGTACATATAATAGGTGTTAAAACAGCGAATTCTCCGTCCCACGTGTAGGTGTGTACCCACATCACAAAATCTGACCTCCTCCTATTTGTACCCATTTGGAAATCTTGCTTGCAGGATTTTCTGGCCCATGTATCTGCACCAAAATTTCATGATTAATACATTTGCAATCAATACGCTGACAAAAAAAAAAAAAAAAAAAAAAAAAAAAAAAAAAAAAACCGCAATCATGCGGTATTATTTTACGAAATTTTCAGGAAATCTGACTTCTTTAGCTGTTTTGGCCACCTAGCGCTTACAGTAAAAGTAAGTATAAGCAGTGAAGTAAGTGTGTGTGTGTGTGTCTCGATTTATATATATACATATTTGTACACACACTTACATATAAAACTGAGGTCAAGATTACCTTCCAAGCATCATAAGTGTAGCCTGAGGATTAGTTCCGGGAGAATAGGTAAATGTGGAACCATCAATAACCCGCAAAGCATCAACGCCGATGACTTTATAATCGTTATCGACCACCTTACCAACTTGACAGCCTCCATGATAGTGCCATATAGTCATCACCGTGTCGATGCAATATTGTTCAAGTGAAAACACTGAACTCGGGCGTCTGGGCCTTGCGTTCAGTGGTGTGTCAATCAACAACTTCATGAGAACAGGCACTGGCAAGGAGACATCACGGAACTTTCCGAATGAATTCGATTCAAGCACATCAATAATGGTTTTCATGCCTTGAACACATCTTTGCAAATCCACAGGGTCTTTGAAGTAGTTAAAGGTTACTATAGGATTGTCGTCCGGGTCTCTTGTGTGTAGCTCCAAATGACCCGTCGACCTGGGGCCCGCAACCTTTTCCACAAGCAGTCCCACTCCAGGATCGCGTTTTACGCCATCTGGGAAAAATTTCGTGAATTCTTGGAACGTCTACATGAACCGTTGAGAATCATCAGATTTTTTTCTTCTCTTTCATATGTAAAACAGAGGTAGTCTCAAGAGTTGCTAACCTGGTTTGCTAGATTTTGTAAGATCACGGACAGGGGCGCACTACAAGACTCGATGTAGCTCTCAGACTTGGTAATTCCCACAACTTGGACGAAAGAGGTTTCGACGGGCTCAGGAGTGGGAATGATTAGCCCATTCATCGGGTTATCGGACATCCCTTGACCTACGTTCGGCTGATCCAGTACCAAATCGATACCATGGAAGGCTAGGTGTTGTTTTGGCCCAATACCGCTTAGCATGAGCAGTTGTGGGCTTCCAAGTGCTCCAGATGATAAGATGACTTCATTCATGGAGGAGCCTTTATTGAGGTATGCTCTATGAATGTTTCCTTTTGCATCCCGGAATTCTACTCCCGTTGCTCTGGGCTTTGGTTCTCCTATAACCACATCCAATTCAGCTAAGCATCAACCCATAATATAACGATGCCTAAGAAAAGTTTTCTCCCTTATATAAACACTTAGAGGTGCGGTCATCAAACTTGTCACCCGATAAGCCCGCCCAGCCCAACACTTAAGCTTTTCAGGTTTACGGTTCAAATCATTAAGCTTTAAAAACATCACCCTATGAACAGAGCTGTTATCCGGGTTGAACCGGCCCGGAAACAAACCGGCTTAGTGAGGACCACTGGTACTGGTCCTGGACTCAGCCGGGCCGGTCCCGGTTTTCAGGAATTCAATATACTGTAACAGGCTCGACCCACAGGACCGGACCTCTATAGCCGGGCCAGTCCAGAACTGGTAAGTTTTTTCTAATATTAGTTTAATCCTGTATTTATATACATATACTACCTCCGTTTTGCCATCTTCTTCCTACTCTAACTTTTACCACTATTCACCGGGTCGCTTTGACTATGAAAATATTACCATATCCTTGCATCATTTTGCTATCCAAATCATATGGTCAAAGCGACCCGCTAGATAGCGGTAATGTCAAAGTAGGAAGAAGCTGGCAAAACGGAGGTAGTATATATGTGTCTGCCTAAAATCTTGTAGCTCTTTTACTACTTGTTGGCGGAAAAAAAAACTTGTATAAATTGATAATTTATATCTTGTCCCATCTTTTATCAACTTGTAAAAGTTGGTAAAACTTGTAATATTTATATGTACACATATAATGTGGGTCGGTTATGTCCGGTCCTGGGAGCTTATGGGCCGATCACGTGGTCCGTGCTCGGTCCTGGGCCAGTTTTGAACCACACCGGTCGCGGTTCGGTCCGGTCCGGTCCGGTCCAGTGCTCACACGGGCCGGTTTGGTACGGTTTGGCCGTCCGCGGCTCACTCCAACAGCTCTAACCCCATCTATTCTTATGTAAATTTATATGAAACATATTGAAAAAGTATGATCTGACCTTGAACCTGGAAGTAGATCTGATGGACAGTAGCATTCAACCAGAGAGTAATCTTGGTGGGATCAGCATACTCCAACAAATCAGCAGCAGTGTGCCTGTGACCAGTCCTATCAAAAATAGACCCCCCAATTTTGGTCCCATATATATGATCATAGGTGAACCCATTATCCGGCTTCACACCCACCTCAAGCAACCCGTCTCTCACCGCCGACTGCCACTGCAGCACCGGCGGCTCAAATGCCACCTTCTTCTCCGCCCACTCGTATGACTCATTGACCAGTTTCTGGTCCCACCCCACCCGGTCAACATACGTTGTGCTGGCCCGGGTGTAGAACCCCGCGTTCAGGCAAGTACCCCCGCCCAGGACGCGGGCCCGGGAGTTGTACACGCCGTCGGTGGAGGTGAAGGCCTGGGAGGGGGAGCCGGGGCGGATATCAAAGAGGGCAGCTATTAAGGTGGCTTGGTTGTTGATGGTGGGGTGTACATAAGGTAGGTCTCCTCTTTCAAGAAGCAGAACGTTTGACTTGGAGGAGAGGGTGGCGGCAATGGCGCATCCGGCGGTGCCGCCGCCGACCACGATGTAGTCGTAGTATGCTACCTGGGGCGCTTCCGTCGCGTAGCGGGCAAATGTGGAATATGGAGCTGCATGGCGGGAGTAAATGTAATAGTAATGCCAGATGGGTTAAATTTAAATTTTAAAACACATGTTAGTGAAGCGAACAACAAAATAACTACAGGTGATGAGTCTGAAGTTACCTTTCTCTGATAAAGAAGTAGAATGAAAGAAGAGAATCCCAAAAACAAGAACCGAAACGGTAAACCTCCTCGTAGCCGATGAGTCCATGATGTGCATGGATCAATCAGTATGCTTTTTCTGCTGCTGCTGTTGTGGCTTGTGTTTATGTGACGACCATTCTTGTGGATTTTATAGTAACCCATTTACCTGCCTCCATATCGTGATCAGTGGCTAACTCCCCAACTTTCCGTTAACAGATGCAATCAGGGGCGGAGCCAACCCGCGGCACAGTAGGCACATACCTTACCTAAAACTTTGAAATATAAAAAGTTCAAATTGTGCCCTTGCCAGAATTACAATAGTGCCTAGGTATTTTGAATACTTTGCAAGAGTGCCTTAGGTGTTTCGAATACCTGGCTTCGCCCCAGGATGCAATCACTTGAAGATAGTTAGCAGGCTTTTGCATCACTCTCGGAAGAGAAGGGGCGGGGCAGTGGGGGATAACCATCACTGTATACCCTTGTAACAATAACATTTAGAATTAAAATTTTGCCACTATTCTTTTCAATGTTATGTAAACACCTGAACATATTTTACTTATGAGCAATTAATTGTGCACCGGCTGCTTGAATTTTCTAGCTCCACCACTGACTACCTCGTGAAATAATTGCTCGGTTTGTGTTGTGTGTGTGTGTTGGAATGAGTTAAGCCACAGACCCAGGAATCACTTTAGAGGTTTTCGTTTTGAGTGTGTGTGTTGGAATGAGTTAAGCCACGACCCAGGAATCACTTTAGAGGTTTTCGTTTTGATGAAGAAGAGACAAAGTTTAGGAGATATTGGCGGTCCCAAACCTAACATTAATGCCTAAGAGCTTCTCCAAGGATTGACAAATTCTATTTTTGGTCCAAAACACAACAAATCGAGTTCAAACGGTGGGCCAAATGCTGGAGCAAATTTGGTGTAGGAGCAAATTTGGCCTATGAGCAAGGAAGGACCAACTTGAAGATGATACTGTTCATCGGACCAAATATTAAAAAAAATTATTTATTCATTTGTGTTGATTTTTGTCGTATTGAGACGATATAATTAATAATTAAGTTAAATAATGCTAGTTTTCATTATGTTTAAATGTATAATTTGTAGTAAGCTCTTAATTAGATAATGGGTCGAACATTATATCATTTTCACTTTCTATTTTTGTTATTATTAGTTTTTTTATAACTAATTCACCGACCTTTTTTTAAAGATGAAATCTATTTATTTTGCTATAAATATTATGTGTATAATTTAGGGCTGTGAATTAAACCGACCAAACCGTCAAACCGGACCAAACCGCGCTATTAGGTTCGGTTCGGTTCGGGTGGAATTTAGGTTCGGTTAAGGTTCAGAAATCCCGAACCGTTTATAGTAGGTTCGGTTCAGGTTCGGGCTTCGTCAAAACCGTTTAAACCGAACCGAACCGATTAACCATATTGTATTATTATATATTAATATTATATGTATATATATCATATGTTTATACTTTATACTTTATACCGTTTTTGAAGGTGTTCTCATCTTGTTGGGAACCAAGTTGTTGGTATTTGATATTTTTGTTTAGGACAGTTCGCTCAATTAGTATTTAGTTGTTTAGGGCATTTAGGCTGCTCAATTGGCTATTTAGCTGGATTGGATTTAATTTTTGAACATTTTTTTTTGTTATTTTAAGATATATTTTGAAGTTTTTAAATTTTCATGACTAAACTGCCAATATTTTAAATATTATCCGGTTAAACCGGAACCAAACCGAAACCGAACCGTTAATCTAGGTTCGGTTCGGATTCGGTGCGAACTGGACTGAAGCGAACCGTTTACACCCCTAGTATAATTGTTCAATGGTAAATAAATAAAAAGTAATAAAATATTAATGAAAGAGCAATTTGGTCCACATTATTGGAGTAAAACTGTAAGGTGGAGGATCAAATTTTGGTACACGAACAAATTTGGTCCAAAAGTACAAATAATTGCTCCTCCCTTGGAGACACTCTTAGCTTTTCCCCCCACTTTTATAATTGATCAGCTGTGGTGCTTCCTTCCTTAAAGCTTGAAAATATAGCAAATAGGTACTAGCTCATGTGATAGAGCGTTTAAAAACTCCCGCATGAGGTTCAGGTTCAAACTCAGTAGACGACAAACATGTAAGTCTAAAAAAAAGCTTGAAAATATAAACAGTCTTTTGTTTCCTCTTTGAGCGACTTCTGAAGTTTATGACTGTTTAAAGTTGGTGGTTTGATCATAACTTCATTTAGGTATTTTACTTGACAATATGTTCAATCATATTGTACCAGACCAGAAAAAACAATGCTCAATCATATGATCGCTATCTGTAGCTAACTTTCCACAATCCATTAACAGATAAGAGTAATGGACATTGCACATGGAGTCATTAGGTCACTGCCAGGATAAGAATTAATTGTTCCATTTGCGCGCCTCTAAATGAGTTGAGCTACGTCTCAAAAGTGATCACTCTGTAGTTTGCGGTTTTTATAACGAAGAGAAGAGTTGAGCTACGTCTCAAAAGTGATCACTCTGTAGTTTACGGTTTTTATAACGAAGAGAAATCATCGGTCCCAGAGTAGGCCGTCTTTAGGGGTTAAGCTTGAAAATGACAATCTTTTGCTTTCCTCCTCTAGCTTTGACTTCAATCACTTATCATGTAACCACTTAATTATCGCCCTGGAGTTGCTTTGTTAAAACTATGAGTAGGCTGTCTTTAGGGGTTAATCTTGAAAATGACCATCTCATCATTTCCTTCCTTACCTTTCTCTAGGTCATAATGTGTACTACGTAGTATGAAGTGATTACTAGAGCAGCTTCCATAAGTTCTTGGCTGTCAGACGTTAGCGGTACACTGCCATCCTAACTACAACTATGTAACTGACTTTACAGTCTCCTATTTCAGTGCCCCACTGATATCACATCACAGTAGCCCTAGTTACGGAATACAAATTGTACTATGCTAACCGGTAATATGCCATTCAGGCTACTTAAGAGAAAGGAGAAATGTTCTTCCTAATGTAAGGTAATCAGTAATCCATCTTGAGTGCTGTAGAGCTCCCCGTGTTTGTAGTACTAGAGATGGAGATGAATTGTCCTATCAACTGTTTTTGGTTGGTCGGGATAAATATGCAAAAACAAGTGAGTAATTGCATAGGTGGTTGAGAAATTATTAAAAGCTATCCCTGAAAGCCCACCACGGAAGAACCACTCACATCAAGTGAAACATATTCATTAAACAAACTTCTACCTGTTGCCAAATCCAAAGATCTAAGCTAGTCTATTATATATGTTAGAAAGTTGATTTGAGATTATAAATTAGATATTTTTGTGATGCCAACCCTGTCTTGTAGGTAATTCAAGACACCTAGGATTCAATGTTGAAAATTTTTGAGAGTAAAGATGTCATAAGTCCTAGGATAAGGGTGGAACGGTCGAAACAACAAAGCAAGAGAAGCCCTAGAAGTGGCCGAACCATCCCCAGGCAACTCTTTGACCATGCAGATCCAAGGTCGACTTGGTCCACCTCCTTTGAATTCCTAATCGTCTTTGTTCGTTTTGGAAGTGTTATTCTCTAAGAATTCTTTCTTTAGGATTTTCTAGATCACTCATAGATCATTTCCAAATCCGTTTATGAATATAATTCTTCATAATATTACTTTTAAAGAGATTTGCCAAGAAAAGGGAGTCACTCACTAATTAAATTTCTTTATGAAAAAAGATATAATTATTTCTCTACAATCTTTTCTAAATTAATTTTCATTATTGTAAAGCGAAATATTAATTATTTTCTATAAGTACTTAATTGGTATTTCTATAGAAAGAATCATTCTCCAAATCTAGTTTTTTTGGAATTTGGAAATAAATTTACTCACACTAATTAAATATTACCTTAATAGCTATGATAATAATAGCTATTAGTAATGTTCGACTAAAATATCATTTCCTACCCGGTACATCCTCTATCCGATAGAGGACTAGAGTATTTGAAAATTAAAGAAATCCTAGAGGGATTTATCAATTCATTTACAATGCGTACGATGAAGACGGGTACTTGACTGCTCACAGCCGTCTATCTAGATCACATATGAACTAGTTGGTTGCTTTCTATGAATCAGTTGCACTGGGTAAACTTCCTTCCCTAATTTCCCTCCTGATGAAGTCCGCATTGTGGAAAAAAGGATCGGCCTCCTCAAGGATTACACACCACTAAAGGAATATCTGGCATGGTTTGCTCCGTAGTTTGCTCTGTAGTGTCTTTGCTAAAGTCTCTCTCATCACATTGTACTTGACGTCTTGACTTAAGCAAAGTCTGATCGATCGCAGGCCATCATATTCAAAGCATCCCATTCCTCCTCTTCCATATATGCAGGCTTCGGGCGCATCGTCATAAATAGTCTTTGTTGGACTAGTATGTCTTGAACCTGGCACTCCCAGATGCCGAAGTTGTTGCTCCCATCAAACTTCTCAACCTCAAACTTCACTCCAGCGATAGGCGCTCTTCTAGCACCGCTTCGAATAGCGCACGGATTGCCTACCTCTTGCGACTTGTTCTGAGGCTCGACTGACTTCTTCTCTGGGGCTGTCCCATTTTTTGTGAAAGTTGGTGCTGAATATCTGCAATTCAACTGTACGGATGGATTCAAACAAGAATTGCCTAAATCAGGCTCCTGGATGCTAAGATATGACCCAAACAAATTATGGCCACCGATTCTAGGTTTACGCGGGAATAGTGTTTGGGCTGCTCCAAGTAAAGATCCGGGTTACCTTCAACTCAGCAAAACGTGGAAATAGATCTACCACCTTGGTCGGCCACTCAAGTAGCAAGAGAAGAAGAGAAACTGAAAGATTAAGTACTGATAATCAGAAAAACGATGCATACCTTTTGGATCCTTCTTCTATGTTTCGTGGCAACCAAGTTCTTGATCTCCTTGCACGATTTCTCCTCATATGTACCCGAAGCTCTGATACCGCTTGTTGTGCGTGGAGGAAGCGTGTTGTCGATTCAACAAGTAAAGAACTTGGAAAGATATAGAACATACATACAATTTAACGTACTTCGGCAATATGCATACGCCCACGGGGCAAGGAGAACTATCTTGTATTCACTCTGCGAGAAGAAGAGGTAGAGTACAGTAGACCGTAGTCCTCTTTGTGAACACTGTCATGTACTTCTGACATCCAATACATTTGTAGAAGCATACACCATTTATAAGTGTAGAGTCCTCATCCTACTAAGGCATAGATATCTCTAATATATCTCTAAAGAACAAAGCCACCAATCATGAGAAAGTACAATCTTTGACGAAATCTTCTTGATTTATCTTCTTGAATTTTCTAGCTGATCTTGTCCAGGTTCATTGCTTGATTTCCAAGCTATAGTAATTTGGCAAATTTTGACTCAACTAATTAGGAGTAAAACATAATAAAATCAAAATCAGCACCTGGGGAGGTGATAAAATCAGATTGCGAAAATCTATTAGACCAGCCTTGATGGCACCGCACCCTTAGCGGACCACCTAGTCAACAGTAACTGATACAAGCCCGAATCTAACTTCGGATACGGCTGAACCCGCGGACTCGGGTACGAGCCACTTCGTACGTAGGGGAATCCATATCGGACTCAGAAACCGACGACTAGTTGACGAAAACGGCAAATAACTCCTTATGGAATTATTATTATTATTATTATTATTATTAGGCTAAAAGACAAAAATCACCCTCCATTTATGGAGAAAATACATTTTGCCCCCTGATTTATGGGGAAAATACCTTTTGCACCCCTGTCAGTGGATGGAGGGTGGACAGATACCACCCATTTGTTACAATCCGTTAGTGGGGGGGGGTGCAAACTGACTTTTTATGACCATTTTACCCCTACAAATTTTGGACAAATAACACCTTTTTTTATTTATTATTGAATTCATCATGTTCTTGATGTTCTTGGTGTTCTTGAGCACCACCACCACCAACAACAACAACAACAACAACAACAATAACAACAACCTCCCTTTATCACCATCACCATAAACTACCAGAACCCACCTAAAACTCCCTCCTACACACCACTGTAACCACTATACACCAAAGCTAGAACCACCTCCTTCACCACCAAACAGCACAGATCCACCTCCTCCGTTAACCTCACAGCCTCCTGTTAAACCCCCACACCCATCCACCATACTTTAAACCACCTAACAGACCTACAAGTAACACCACTGCTACATAACAAATCCACCTGCCAACAACCTATAGGAGCCAAATACACCACAACCACGGCCACCTACATCGCCCCAGAACCCCGATCAAAACATCACCAAAGTTGCAGAAACACCACCAATACCAAAATATCCAATTTTAACAACACAAGAAATAGAAGAAAACCCAGATTCGATCTGAATCTCACCCCATCGCCGAAGAAGATGAATAAGACGAAGAGGGATTAGAAAAGGAAACACTGAAAATCGACCCATGAAATTGTTTAAACAAATACACTTGATCTCACTCGAATTACTAGTAAAGATACACCAAAAAGTACAACAGAAGTCGGCAGGTGGATTTGTTATGTAGAACAAAACAAATCTCGGAGAACAAAATCCTGAATCCGATTAACATCAACCGTTTTCATATTCCCCAAATTCCGTTCTCATATTTCCACGCCCTGTTCGGTCGACGAGCCCAGCTAGGCCTGTCAATGGGCCGGGTCAGACCCTGACCCGACCCTGACCCGACCCGGCAAGGCCCAACCCTCAGGAACCCAGACCCTTCGAGCGACCCGCCAGACCCAAACCCGTTTAACTCGTGAATTTTCGGCTCGGGTCGGGTCAAGACCCGTTTATCCCTACAGTGGCTCAAACCCGTTTGGGAAATCACTCTCATAAGGCGCGCAGTTCAAATTGTCCCATCTCTCTCTACAAACAAAAAGCTGGAAATACAACTAGAACATATACCTAGAATATGAAACAGAGAGATACAGTATACGTGATTGTGAATATTATTGGAAATCAAAACCTAATCGAAAGAAGACGAGGAAGGAGATTGAGATGAGAGAAATCCAAAGCATAAGCTCATCATCCATTCCAAAAGTTGCTTAAGAACAAAGCATGAGAGAAAACTTATACACTCAGCTCAGGGGGGGGGGGGTAAATGCAATAAACAGAAAAGGGCAACGACCATGCACAGCTGGAATGGCAGAGCCAATCAGGAAGTGCCACTCTTCCCTTTGACTTGTCAAAGAGAACGACACCGTTCTAATAAAGCAAAGAAAAGAAATTTGAATAGCAACGGAAAAGTGATCCAGCGGCTGCTGAAGCTTCTCCTCAACTGATCCAAGGGCTGTTGAACGAAGTTACTTCATGTCATTAGTTTGGCTGCAGTTGCAGTTTAGTCCAAGCAGCAAGAGATCTTTCACTTCAAATTCTAATACCCTCTCTCAAGTTGCACTCCCAACTTGGACATCAGATAGGTGAAGGCAGAGCTTTGGTGAGTAGATCAGCTAGCTGGTGTGATGAAGGCACAAATTTGAGACTAATCACCTTGGCTTGCACCATATCTCTGACCACATGGCAATCTATCTCTATATGTTTAGTCTTGTCATGAAAAATGGGATTTTCTGCAATCTGGATAGCTGATGCACTATCACAGTAAATAATAGGAGTATTAGGTAACTCACATTGTAAATCCTTCATCAAGTACAAGAACCACTGAATCTCACTTGCTGTAGCTGAAAGACTTCTGTATTCTGATTCTGCAGAGCTCTTAGCAACAATGCTTTGCTTCTTGGACCTCCATGACACCAAAGATTCACCTATGTAGATCTGATACCCACTTGTGCTTCTCTCGGTGTCCAAACAACCTGCCTAGTCTGCATCTGCGTATGCATGAAGCTCAAGTGAGTTTGTGGCTGGATAGAACAGACCTTGGCCTGGATTTGATCTCAAATACCTCAGCACATGGTGTACTGCTTTCAGATGAGCATTTGTAGGCTGAGACACAAATTGACTTAATTTGTGAACTGCAAAGCACATGTCTGGTCTTGTGTGACACAGATACAACAATTTTCCAACAATTTTCCTATAAGTGATAACATCAGCTGCCTTCAATGCATCTCCTGAACCTCTTTGTAACTTATTTGTTGGTTCCATGGGTATGGATGCAAGCTTACTATTCATGCATTGAGTCTCTTTAAGAATATCAACAGGAAACTTCCTCCGACATAAAGAGATTCCATTTCTGTTCCTTGCCACCTCAAAACCAAGAAAATACCTCGAATCACCCAAGTCTTTGAGTTGAAATTTATGATTAAGTGACTTCTACAGAGAATTAATTACATGGATGTTGTTTCCAGCTATCACAATGTCATCAACATACACTAACAATAAAATGAAATGTTCCTCCACATGCTTGGTAAACAAGGTGTAGTCTGTCTTGCATTGAGTAAACCCAAGAGTGATCAATTGGAACAACCCGGGATCTCGGTTCAGGGTTAAAGAGACAATCGATATCCAAAAGTAGAACTATATTTACAAATATTACAATTTATTTAACACAAAAATCTTTGAGACGATAAATTTACAACCGTAATGTGATTGAAATAAGTTATGTGTTAAATCATAAGTGATCTAATCTAAGCTAAGCGTCTTCGTCTCGATACGCGTTCCCATCCTCCACCTTGAGTGATGACCTGCGGTTTTAAAATGGCAAAAGCCGACGCAGTTTTGAAGAAATGATCAGTAAAAACTGAGTAAATACACACTACGACATGTAAAGCAACGAGTGGCACGGAAGCATGAGTTGAATCGGATAAAGAGATTTGAAAATCAATGAGCAAAAGAGTTGGAACAATTCGGAACATTTATGAGTAACCGCGTAGCGAGAACCATCATCTTTAAAACATTTATAAACCACAAGTAGTCAACATATTCTTAAACAAGTAGAATATCAACAGTTTACAAGTCCATTTGACCTGATAATGATATTAAATCACAAGTAGCCAAAGCTTTTCAAATAATTTGATTAGATTAGGCAATCAAGAGCCACAAACAACATCAATAGAGTAATCAAACTTTCTTCGAATTTCAATTTAACCGTTAAGTTTAGCTGAGGCATGTCTAGAGCCACCAGCAGAATCGATGTAGACAGAGGGATCACGAAATAATCACTAAGGGTTCCTTCTAGGGTCTATGAAACCCTATTTCACCCGAGCGTTAAGGGAGCCCATTCGTCGACCCCGCTCATAAAATTAGCTAAAAGGCCTTAAGTGTCGACACCCCTATACCGTAGTGACCCTTACAAGTATAAGTAGCACTCTATAGCTCTATAAAACCCTTGGCCTCAATATCTTGATACATTTTGGCTCATCGGGGGCGGATTTGTGAACATTAACGTTCTATCCAATAATAATAAGCATTGCTTCAATGGTCTTAGCCATAAGAAAATGGAGGATCGCTTGACGCCTCCCATTAATAACAGTACTCTGTACATCGTCCTAAGTCTATTAGAGGTATTTTATTTCTTCTCTTTCACATAACCAGAATCAGAATATCAACATTTCACGAGTAATTTCCGAGAGTTCTCAAAGGAGATGAATAAAATAGTTTAACAACTTTCGAGTGGAAAACATGCATTCTCATACTTTTTCATATAACAAGCATTCATTTGAAACATCAAACACATACAAAAAATTTGATATGAAAAGGCCGTACATATGTACTTACCACTGAGATGAAGCACAATCAAAATCAAGAAACTAAGCCTATCACTCCGACGACAACCGCTCTCTCCTACGGGGTCGATGTCTACAATCACACGTATGACGTACTCGTTATAACCAACTTACACATGCATAATAACAATGAAAACCTACATGTCACATAGTCCTATATGTCACTAATGAACATATAATGATGTTTAATTATCAAAATAAGTCCAACAAAACACCTAGAAGTTCAAAAATTCAAGTTTTCTAAAAAGTGTGAAACTACAATTCTGGACAGAATTGTAGCTCTGACTTTGGAGACATATTTACCATATCAAATCATCTTATAAAATTTTGAAATTAATGTATGATGAACCTACATGTGTCTAATTTCAGAAACACCAAGAAAATCATGCATAGCTATTATAAAACTCAAGTTACAAAAATAACAAACACTGCTATGCAGAGACATGCTTGGAAGAAAGTTTCAACTTTGAAGACCAATTACTACTACTTGGAGAATAGGAAAAATGCTTATATTCTCCAGAATGAATCCCTTATGTGTCTAGTTTCATCACAAGAAAGATTCGGTGTCATAAGTTTCTGGAAATGAGATGTTTAACAAAAATGGTAAAACTTGTCCAAAAACAGAGTTTCAGAAAACATGCAACTTAGAATGAGCATATCTCCCTAACCAAAAAGGCTATGGAGTTGAATTTTCTTTCAAAATGACCCTCTCTGAGTCTAGTTTCAGAATATGAAAGAGTTAAAAATTCTACAGAGACAAAATTTATAGATAATATACGTTTTTCACAATCTGGTCAGATTGTAAAGACATGCAATTTTTTCCAAGAACACTCAAAACATGATCAATCCACTTCCATCATACATGCAACTTGAGAAATATGTTTTTATACTCAAATACAACAATTTAGACATACAAAAAGAGATCAAACAATAAATTTTGGGAATCATGTGAAGAATTTGAAAAAAAACAAGTTTAAAGTCTCCAATTCATGTTCTAGACACACATGCAAGCAAAGATCAAGAAGTTTTCTATCATTATGATGAAAGTAACATCAAAATGCACAAATTTAAAGAGGAATTAAAGCTTACAAATGAGCCTTAAGAGAGACATTTGGGACAATAATGGTGCTTGGAGAAGCTTGAAGTCCATGAGAGCTTGAAAACCCCTTCAATGGAGGGAATTTTGTTGTAAGAGGAATGTGATGATGAAGAAGATGATGATGAAACTAACATCATACAAATGAAAATAGAAAAGAGATGCTTACAAGACCTTGATGAGCTTAAAATCATGAAGAAGATGAAGAAAATAGCTCCCCCCATGCATAGTATGACCTTGGACTTGAGTTTTTCATGAATTTGAATGTGAAAAATGAATTTTTGGTGGTGTTTTTGTGAGGTGTACCTCCAAATCCGGGAATGGAGTCTTTGGAGAGAGATGAGAGAGTATTTGAGTGTTCTTGAGGAAGATGAAATGTAAAGAAATGAAAGAGATAGAGTGTGGGTGATGAGTGATGAAAGAGAGTATTAGTGATGGGGTTGATGGAGATGAAAATGATAGATGTAGGCAATAATATTTTATTAGAGTTGACCAAAGATAATTGAGGGGGACTTGAGTACATATAATCAATAGATGAATTGCTAGTTGGGGTAGAAATGTGAAAGCTAAAAGTTGATGGGTGAAAAATATAAACTTTCAATTAGTATATAACACATAACATCTAGTTTATATAAACTAGAAAATTGACCAAGCAATTCAAAATAACATTTTAGGTATATAAATGTCAAGATCCATCATTTTAAACAACTACAAAGAAGTCCCAAATATATGCAATAGTGTTTATATAGTATTACACAACTTTATGAAATTACAAGATAACTCAAAATAAAGTTCTAGATTGTCGTAAATGTCAAATGAAACCCTTATACTTTGAAATCAAGAAGGATTCAAGAACAAGTTTGAAATATAAATTTATTGAAATTCTCAAATATTTTTTCCAAAATTACAAAATAACCCCCAACTAAAATACGGGGTATTACATTATATCCCCCTTAAAACGAAGCTTCGTCCCCGAAGCTTAAAAAAAAATTTGCGTAAAATTACGAACATATTTCACGAGAATGCAACTAATGCACATGTAAATTGTATGCAACTCTAATGCATATGCGACACTTTAATTAACGAGAAACGCGCTCTCGATCGGTTACGTCTCATCTCACTCGTACAATAGTAGGAACTCAAAGAAAATTAGCTCAAGTAAGAGGTTGGCAGACAAATATTGAAGGTCTAGACGAACACCCAAGTTACCACGTTTTACAAAGCCAAATCGAAAATTTTCTAGCGTTTAAACAAATCTTGAAATTTATAGACACAAAATACTTTGATCGCAACTAACATGTCATTTTACTTGGCTCATCCGCGTTAAAAATATTGTGTTACCTTTATAGGATAAGATACACCAATCACCTAAAGTGTTTCACGCATACGAGGGAGAAAAGAACACTATGTGTCGTCACACAATGTGTCTATCCATCACAACTCGAATGTGTTTCAAATGTTTCAACTTAGTCTACACAGCGGGTACAACTCATAGTACCGTCGTACTAAGAGTCACGCTAGCGGACTGCTAAACAAAGTGGTCCACATCACTTGGCATTTGGTATCTTGACCCCCAACATTTTTTTTTCAAAACTATTTTTTTTCTTGGGTTAAAATTTTCTAATTTTGGAAACGACCAAGTCGAATTAACTCAAAATGAAACAAAACAAGGTATTATCTTAAAAGTCGTCGCCCGTAGGTATGAAAAGAATGGTCTCCGGGTATTTAAGTCAAAAGGTCGTTACACTCTCGTAGACAAGGTAGGATGACCAAGCAAAGGAACACGAATACGCATCACACGACAATGACAAATTATTTCTATATAGCAAGTAAACATGCTCATAGGATAGCAAACATATAAATAAGCAAGGGCATAAGTACTAAGCATGCAAATAATAAAGTAAAATTTGTACGGTTCACATCCCAAATAGTCGTTAATATTTAATCAACAAGTATGGTACAAATCAATATTAATGACAGGTAAGTACCCCAACTCCCGAAGGCTTGTTTACTTTGTTATTAGCAAATTGGGTTATTCTAATCAATTTTACAATTTTGAAAACGCGTTATCTTTCTTATTCCCTACTAATGGAAATCGAAAAGTCACTTTAACCGGAGAACCGATGCTCTGATACCATCTGAAACAACCCGGATCTCGGTTCAGGGTTAAAGAGACAATCGACAACCAAAAGTAGAAATATACTACTAAGATTACATTTCGCTTAATGTACATAACAAAATTTCGATAATAAGTACAATCTAAAAAAAACGTGTGTGATCAACTAAGTGATCTAAGTTAAGCTAAACTTCTTCATCTCGATGCGCGTTCCCATTCCCCAACCTTGATTGATGACCTGCGGTTTTTAAATAGCAACAGCCGACGCAGTTGAAGAAAATGATCAGTAAAAACTGAGTAAATACATACTACGACATGTAAAGCAACGAGTGGCAAAAAAGCATGAGTTGAAACAAAACAGAAGATTTGAAACAATATTAGTAACATATTGGGGATTTTGGAACTACTGGGAGTAACCGAATAACAAAACCTCTCAGTTTAATAACGTTAGAAACCATAAGTATTCTGTGAGATCTCCAGAGTAAACAAGTCCATTTGAGTTGATAACGATATTAATTCACGAGTAGCCAAGATTTACAATTCATTTCAATCGATTAGGGCGTATCAAGAGCCACAAACAACATTAATAAGTAGTCAATTTTTAATTTTGACTTCAATCAACAGTTTAATTTAGCTGAGGCGTGTCAAGAGCCACCAGCAGGATCGATGTAAACAGAGGGATCACGAAATAATCACTAAGGGTTCCTTCTAGGGTCTATCAAACCCTATTTCACCCGAGCGTTAAGGGAGCCCATTCGTCAACCCCGCTCACAACATTAGCTAAAAGGCCTTAAGTGTCGACACCCCTATACCGTAGTGACCCTTACAAGTATAAGTAGCGCTCTATAGCTCTATAAACCCCTTGGCCTCAATATCTTGATACATTTTGGCTCATCGGGGGCGGATTTGTGAACATTGACGTTCTATCCAATAATAAGAAGCATTTCTTCAATGGTCTTAGCCATAAGAAAATGGAGGATCGCTTGACGCCTCCCATTAATAACATTACTCTGTACATCGTCCTAAGTCTATTAGAGGTATTTTATTTCTTCTCTTTCACATAACCAGAATCATAATATCAACACTTCGCAAGTAATTTCCGAGAGTTCTCAAAGGAGATAAATAAAAGAGTTTAACAACTTTCGAGTCGAAAACATGCATTCTCATACTATTTCATATAACCAACATTCATTTGAACATTAAACGCAAACACACATTTTGATATGAAAAAGGCCGTACATATGTACTTACCTCTGAGCCATGAAAGGCGCAACGCAAAGCTAGCACTCCTACAACTCTCGTCTCACATTGGATCCGGGTCTCACAGTCAACGCAGCAGCACAAATACGTACGTCTACTTGGTACGAGCACAACGACTGGATATAAACAATTCAAGTATACAGTCTATTAGCATTTACCCTCTATATGAGGTTGTATGCAAGAATGCAATGGAAAGCGGGTCATGTAAGATAAATGCCTAAAACGCCCTTCATACTCCCAAAACTGTCTAGTTGCTCGGTCCCCAAATTATAATCATATTGGCCCAAAAACATGTAAGAATTACTCTAAACTCTCCCATATGTACTTAGCATCGAAATCTACAACTTTTAATAATTTGCACTTAGGCCCCTAAAGTTTGGTAAAATTGCAAAAAGACCCCAACATTTGACTTGGTCAACACTAGCCCAGAATTATATACGAGTACTCCAAATACGCATACAAGACATGCTGACAAACTCCAAGTTACTAAACTAATCTCAATTCAAAGTTTAAGTGAAATTACTATTTTGCCCCTCCTATACAGTTCAGTCAAACTAGGGTTTGCGAAAAGTCAAACTTGGTCAAACATGATATTTAGACTCAGAATATGATTACGAGCAAGTTTCGTGAAGAACACTAAGGCTAGAAATGTCATTTAGAGTGACGAATTCAAAAGTCAAATATAGAAGAAAATCGACTCAACTAGTCAACTTTAGAGCTGATTTGTAATCAATTGAGGGGGATACTTGAAAATCTGAGAATAGATTTTTGAAGACGATAGTTCAAGGATTCCGGAACATATTTTAACTGCTACAAACTCCAAGTATACAAAGAGATATCGCTAGTCAAAGTGGGATGAAAATTACGATTCATACTTAGAAAAATCCGATAGTGCTTCGCGAGTTCAAACTAGCAACTTTAGGCTCGTTTTGTGAGAAATCCGTTATAAATTTGAAGATGACCCAGAGACGATGAAATGAAGTATTATGTCAGCTTTACACAGGAGAAAAAAAATCTAAATTTCATTAAGTTTTGAAGAAGATACAATGGTTAGAAAATGAGGGTTTCACAATGACTTTTCATACTTAGAATTTTTTGGCACTTGGCAGCGAAGAACACAACAACCACTTTGCTAACTAGCCATGTTCAAGCCCAATTTCAGAGGGTTTAGAGATGAAATTGGACCACGAAATTCAAACGAAACTTGTAGCTAGCATACCCAAGATTACACAGGAAGAAACCGTGCATGATTTGGACAAGAATTGAGGGAGTTACAGGCCGATGAACAGGGCAGGTTTTCAAACCGTAACACTCAACATGCACGAATCAAAATTGTCAAATTCGTTGTTACAGTCATGATTTGAGGATGCAAATGTGTTCAGGAGATGATTAGGAGCATGAAAAAGCTTTTATATGATCAAAAAGAGCGAGAATTGAAGGCTTACCGAGCTTTGAGCTTTCCGGCGACAATGGAGGATTCCGGCTACCAACCGCTTGGTTTCCGGCACTCCACGGACGTCCCCGTCGATTTCTGGGTTAGGTGCAGGGTCTAAATGAATTCATGACCTCCTCAGGATGATTTTTATACAACAAGAAGCAAGAATAAGCGAAGGTTGAAGGTTTACCTTCTCCTGCCGACCATGGCAGAACCCGGCGGCTCGCCGCCCGATTTCTGAGGCTTCAGCGAATTCCCAGCAAGTTCTGGGTTGATGGGAGAGTTACACGAAGCCCAGAGATCAGGGGAAGGGCTCGCGGTGAGAGAAAGTCCAGGAACAGAGGCAATCGCGAAACCCGGCGGGTAGTTGCGGTTCCCGTCGGGTTCTTCGACCCAGATTCCGGCGAGGCATTTCCGGCGAGTTAGACGCCATAATTGGTACCCATGTGTTCGCCTTTTCATCACGAATCCAATGGTAGTGGTTAGATCCCTCAACAAGCAGTGATTAGTGAGAATTTTGCAAAAAATAGGCTAGGGTTCTTCGTCTTCGAAACGGGTTTTCTCTCTCGATACCCACTGAAACTTCGAATTGCTTTGTGCGTTTTGATCAGCGAACCGAGGGGGTACTACGGTAGAAGCAGTTTTTGATTTGGAGGAACGGAGAGGTGGTTGCCTTGGTGGTGGTGGTGGTGGTTTCATGGTGGATGTGGTGGTGTTCTTGGTGGTTGAGGAGGGAGAGGAGAAAAAAAAACAATATGATGGGGAAGTTGATAAAATTTTCTGATGAGAGATGATGATAGAGATGTTGGGTGTTGCCAACTCATAGAATTTTGTTAAAACACTTAGGACAAGTGTCCATCATGCAAGGGGGGTGAAAGTGTAGTTTTCTAAATTTCAGTGTACAAACTAGAATTACAAGTTCTACTTAATTTTTGGATAACTACATAACAACCCCAAACACTTCTACTGCTTTAAAATCGTCCGAACAACTTCCAAACATTTCAAACACTCCAAATTTCAAACTTTAAAGTCGTGACAAACTATTTACAAATTCGCCCCCAAAGTCTTGATATTGCACTAAGAACTCTCTCGGGAATTAGGGGTGTTACATCAATGTAGTAGAAAACTTACTATACCACATTCTTGATGCCTGTCAGACCATATAGAGACTTTTCCAGCTTACACACTAGCTTTTGACTTTCTGGGCCAAGTTCATAGAATTCTGGAAGATTCATATACACCTCCTATTGGAGTTCTCCATGCAGAAATGCATTGTTAACATCTAATTGAATTATATGCCAGCCTTTGAGAGCAACTATTGCTAAGACACATTTGAAAGTGGGCAATTTTGCAACTGGAGAAAAAGTTTTTGTGTAGTCTATACCCTCAGTTTGGGTATATCCTTTTGCAACTAGCCTGGCTTTGTACCTTTCTATGGAACCTTCAGACCTCAATTTGATTTTATACACCCATTTACACCCCTCTGTGTCATGTCCAGCTCGCAGCTTTGTCAAGGTCCATGTTTGATTCTGCTCTAGAGCTTTTATCTCTGTGTTCATGGCTGCTATCCATTTCTCATCTTTTGTTGCTTCTGCATAGTTCTTAGGCTCTGTCAAAGTGGAAATTTGGGCTACATAATGGCCATAACCAGCAGAAAAATGTGCTGAATCATAAATAGGTTTAGGGATTTTGATACATCCCTTGGTTGAAGTTGGCCCCTGCACAGCTAGAACATATTCATTCAGGTATGATGGTGTCTTTGACTGCCTACTTGATCTTCTTGGAGCTGGAACCTCAACTGCATCAGCTAGCTTAACATCATTACTGTGGTTTTCCTCAATAGCAGAAACATCATTCTGATCTTCTACTTCCAAGACTGCTGCAGGTAAAGTGAAGTCATTGATACCAGCTCCTCTTAGATCTATGTTATTTTGAAATGGAAAGCTTGACTCATGAAAAACCACATTTCTTGAGGTTTGAAGTGAACCATCCCTGATATGATACAGCCTGAAACCTTTTACCCCAAATACATAACCAATGAACACACAGGCATCTGCTCTTGGATCAAACTTGAGTCTTACCTGCTTCAAAGTGGATGCATAGCACAAACATCCAAAAACTTTGAGAAAAGCATAGTCTGGTGATGTTTTGTGCATGATCTCATATGGAGATTTATGTCCCAAGACAGCTGTTGGGATTCTGTTAATAAGATAGGCTGCAGTCATGACACAATCCCCCCAAAAGCTAATAGGGAAATGAGATTGAAACCTCAAACTTCTAGCCACATTCAGCATATGTTGATGCTTTCTTTCCTTTAGGCTTATAGTTTGCTGGATACCCATGCAGTTTCCAGCATTTTGCCTTTATGTGACCAGTTCCTCCACAGTGATAGCAGGTAGGTTTGGAAGTCTGAGTGTTGTGAGATCCTGAGCTAGCATTCATCATTTGTGAGTGATTTTGACTCATGTTCTCATAACTCTTGGGACTTCTTGGAGGCATTGAATGAGAATACATGGCTGCATTATGTTGCAGGTGAGAATTGGAGTACATAGCCATAGGATTCAACATTTGAGGAATACTAATTTGTGACTGTAATTCTTGTTGTACCACTTTGGAAAAAACCTTGTTCATACTAGACAATGGATCTGTCAATAGAAGTTGGTCTCTTAATGGGGTATAAACATCATTCAAACCCATAAGAAACTGCATAACATAATCTTCTTCCACACTACTATGTACTCACCCACATTCACAAAAAAAATTGTATTGTAGTTGCTGAGTTCATCCCATAATGTCTTCAGTTTGGTATAATACACAGTGACACTCATATCACCTTCCTTCAAAGAGCCAATTTCTTTCTTAAGCTGAAAAATTTTAGGTATGTTCTTCTGAGAGAACCTTTCAACCAAATCCATCCATATTTCCCTAGAAGTAGTTATATACATCACACTTCCAGATATATCTCTGGAAACAGAACTAAGAAGCCAGGAAATCACCATGGCATCACATCTCCTCCACAAAGGGAAGAGATCTTCTCCTGCATTAGGCATCTCAATACTTCCATTCACAAATCTTAGCATATTCTTAGCTTCTAGAGCTACAAGCATAGATCTATGTCAGGTATTAAAATTCTCTCAAGTCAAAACCTGAGACTAACACACTACCTGGATTTTCTTAATTGCTAATGAAAAATGGAGAAGAATTATCAGTGTGTAAACTCATACCTCTCCCATTAGCATTCTCGTTCGTCATTTTGACCCTTCAAAACAACTGCAACCTCAAGTCGCAGCACAAATCAGAATCAGATCTGAAAACCCTCTCTGCAATCTTCAAATCGCAACACCCTCCCTGAAATCCCAATCACCGAATCTCTAGATCGGAGAACTTAGCTCTGATACCATATTGGAAATCAAAACCTAATCGAAAGAAGACGAGGAAGGAGATTGAGACGAGAGAAACCCAAAGCATGAGCTCATCATTCATTCCAAAAGTTGCTTAAGAACAAAGCAGGAGAGAAAACGTATACACTCAGATCAGGGGGGGGGGGTAAATGCAATAAACAAAAAAGGGCAACGGCCATGCAAAGCTGGAATGGCAGAGCCAATCAGGAATTGCCACTCTTCCCTTTGACTTGTCAAACCAGCCAGTTGTGCTGGCAATAAAGAGAACGACACCGTTCTAATAAAGCAAAGAAAAGAAATTTGAATAGCAACGGAAAAGTGGTCCAACGGCTGCTGAAGCTTCTCCTCAACTGATCCAAGGGCTTCTGAACAAAGTTACTTCATGTCATTAGTTTGGATGCAGTTGCAGTTTAGTCCAAGCAGCAAGAGATCTTTCACTTCAAATTCTAATAAAATTGAACCTATAACGAGAGAGAGAGAGAGAAAGAGAGAGAGAGAGAGAGAGAGAGAGAGAGAGAGAGAGAGAGTTTCTTTAGGAAGAGAGTGTTATATAAGAGCCTAGAACAAGAATGAGAGAGAGAGAGATAGACTGGTTTTTGGGAGCATAGTGTTATATAAGAGTTATGAGAGAGAGAGAGAGACAGAGAGAGAGAGAGACATGATACAGGGAGGGAGAGAGACGTGCTCAGGGAGACTGGGAGAGAGACAATTTTTTTAGGAAGAGTGCGTTATATACAAGTTATGAAAGAGAGAGAGGAAGAGAGAAAATTGTGTGAATTAGAGGTTGTTATACAAGACATACAAGAGAGAGAGAGAGAAAGAGAGTTATGGTTAATTACAGCGGGAGTTATGGGGGGCAGCTACAGTGCGGCCATTTAAGTCACTTCAAACTATTCTCATATGAATAGTTAGGGAAATCTCACTCTCCCATTTTCCACGGCAAGTGAGAGTTTGATAAGCACTCATATCCCCTCCTTTTCAACATATTTGCACTGACCACCCCCAGTAGTTTAGCTTATCCTATTCCCAAATTAGGCAACGGTATTCCGCAGTTGTATGTATACTAATGTTTGCGGTATTTGCAAGTTCCGTCCTTTGTTGACCTTTGACGATGAAAACGCCGAACTTCGATTTCTCACCTTCTCAGAATTTGGGTGTGAGATATTCACAAGAAAAAGACTTTGGGTGCGTCGCCGATCTTCTCTTCTTTGGTTTCTTAGTTGCCAGCGACGGTGGTCCGAGGAAAGACTCGGATGTTTGACCTGGACTTGCGTTGATGAGCCACTGATTTGACTAAGCAGTTGACGACGTCGACGAAGGGCTGTTGACCGGGCTGAGATTGACCTGCTGTTTCTACGAGAGCTTATCAGCATCGCTTCTAAGGTCTTCTCATACTCTCTCATTATGCAATTTTCTAGGGTTTCTGCTGGGGTTCTCTGTCTACGATATCTTCATTATTAGCTCTCTCAAATCCTAGATAATCTCGGCACCGTTATGTTTCTGGAAATCTATTTCGAGGGTTTTGTTTTCTGCTTGGTTTATTTTGCATACTCGAGTGGAGATATTGGTATCTGGAGAGGGGACAGACGAATTGGATCCAAGAGATAGATGAAATTGTAAGGTATGATTCATTTGAGTGTGTTCTCCTCAGGTCTAACCAATAGGTCAATAATTCATACAGTCAAGCAAATGCTTTGTGCTATTATGCAGATGGCAAGGTGGTTTTTAATGAGCACTGGGTTTTGATTTTGTAAATCCAAAAATTGTAGAATGTTTGGGGCAAATATTTTGAATTTGATTCACAGATAAGTTTGCCGAAATTCTATATTGCCCCTGCCCGAACTTGAATACATGTGGAGGTTTACTTGAGACAGTGTTGTTGTCTTTTTTGAGAAAAAAGACATTGTTGTTTGTTTGCTTGAAACTTCTATATGCATCTAACTCCTTTCATGGTTATGATATCGACATTACTCTTTGCTGTGTGACGTTTGTTGCAGTTTAGCATGAAGCACAAGTTTGAACATCCATTTCAGGCTCCAGCCTTTCATGCAGTCACCTAGTATAAACATACTGGAAATTCCATGGAAAATATAATTTCCTATGTTCTTTTGGGTCATAGTAATTTGTACTTTATCTACTTTCATTACCAAACACAGACTGGGTGTTTCACAACGAGCATATAGGTAACGAATACATGAACCTAGAAAGTTGTATAAGTAGAATATTAAGGATTCATTATTTTGTCAAAATAGTTAGTTTACGTGAGCTTTTCAGGAAAATATACCTTTTGACACTTAGTAACAAAAGTACGATACTTCTTTGTCATTTTATATCTCCAGTTATGTTGACATTAATATTGTTTCAATTGTGTTTTTAGTTGTTGGTAAATAGTTCATTACTGGACTTAGGGTTTTGTAAGTTGGTGAAGTTGATCATTGACAGACCAACTACTACTTTATCTCTTGCTTATGTATGAGGGAGGCTTCTGAGACAATTTTAATGGTTTTATGCAGATTCACACTACGAGCTAGTCTTCACCAATTCAAAGATGAGAAGTTGATTATTGAAATATGTACTTCGTTTTCAGTGCCAAAGATGAGAAGTTGTTCTCTGTGTATAAAGAATTGTACGTGCTCAGCTTTTACCCCATAAACGACTTCGTCAAAGTGCCGTGTTGCACCATTCCTAAAGATTAAGTGATTAACACAAGGCTCAAGAATCTTATTGAAGACAAGAGTTATGATTGAAATCAAAGTTATGCTCAACGAAGGAGATCAAAACTGAGTTCGATGCCAAGGCAAACCCATGCTGCTAAGCTGAGAACACACGTGTGGAATTGTTACACAGATTGTTATTTTTATGGGATGAATCCATTATTGTTTAGTACACACTCTATTATGTACAACACTGGTTATGTTCTCAGTTATTGTTTGTTTCGCCATCCCTTTTAATGCCATTTTTCTATATCAGGTGGTATATGATGTCAAAATTCTATGTTATTTTGTCTGGTATTACCCAGGTTATATCCTAGCATTTTACATCCTGTAGCTCCCCCTTCTGGTTAGTGAAAATAAATTCAACGGGACGGGATATTCCCTAATATTTCTAATTATTGTTTTCAAATTATTCAGTTTGCAGGGACCATTATGTTTCTCAGTCAATTTAGAAAGACCTTTCAATTGATGTATCAAAAAAGGCCAATATAAACATGTAAATACCTAAGTAAAGTTTTCACGTAAACGCACCCACCAAGAGTGTTGTTTTATGAAAACATTGGTTGTTTTGAATTGTATCTCTAGAATTGTAACCCTAGATAGAAATGCATTATTTGCTGTATGAGTAGTATTCTCTAAAAAAAAAGTTTCCACGTAAATACGTGTCTAAAGACCAATAGTATAAAAATATACCTAAAAAACACCACATTAAATATCATTTGACAACATTACTAAGTTTCAATGTTAATTTGCTTGAATATCATTTTTACATACAATACTGACATATAGTTGATATTTTTAACATCTAATCACAGTTAAAATGTCCATAAAGACCAATAGTATAAAAAATACACCAAAAAAAAACACCACATTTGTTGCTGACAGCTGCATTTCAGTGTGTTTTTGTTTTAAACAAGAAAAAAACAGGCATACCAAATAAATTTAGAAAAACACTCTGTTTTTAATCAAATTGCACAGGTAAATAATTATTCTAACAAGTAAAAATACAACAAACAACATGTATATCACTGGACTGTATCTTCTTATTGGGGTGTAGTTCTGATTGAACTCTCTGGGTATAGTATATAGTTGTAAGGTTTCTGTTTTGGTCAGTGAGATTGGTGCTTCTTTGCCCGCCCTTGAGAATTCGGTGGATCATCTCCCTTTGAACCCTCTGGTTTTCAAGCCCGGGCAGGTGCTTCATTAGGTCCATTGCGGCAATCATAAAATAGTTCCTCGCTAACTACCATACGCTCTTTGGCAAAAATGCCAACACGTTGATCTCCAGCCACCAGCATAACCTGAACAAAACGATTGTCTAAGTTCATCAGCTGATCTGATTCTGAACGTGGAGATCAACAGAAATAAAACTAGAAAACACACATTGGCGTAACAGTTGGGATCTGCCAAGTGGTTGGCAAATTTCAGCTTGTCTCATTTACGGTAAGCGTCAAGGACATACTGCAATTATCAAAGAGATGTGTCAGATCCATCAATGGTACAAGTAATGCCAAACAAGACAGCGCTCTATGATTGAGGGAATGTCTCCTAAGCCCACATGCTATTCTCCAAGATAATCATCTTTGTTGACAGGGTTCTGTAACAGAGTTAACCCTCATTATTAACAAAACAAAGGTAGGGTTTCTTTTGAATCACGGCACTGTCACCCCAGTGGCGGAGCCAGGAATTGGCCAAGAGGGGGGCAATTTTATTTAAAAAAATGCAATCAAATATTCCCACTAAGAAGCTAAATTATGACATCCATCTAAAGAAAACAAGAAGCTCAACAAAATATTACAGGGGGTGGGTTTGCAGTTATTCGAAAGTTGCCTACTATTTTTAGGGGCACCATTCAAAATTGCAGATAGAAGGGGGAGATAATTCCAGTTACAAAGAAAGTATTTGGTCACCCAAAACTATTGTAGATCTGATATGAGACTTTGTAGTAGTTAAAATATTTCTACCAAGTGTACTACAAACCACAAAAACAATATGCAACCAGTTTTAGGTTAACAAGGATGCATCAGTACAACAAGCTTACAGGGTTTTCATCTATTCCATGAATCTATCTCGGCGTTCAACCTTTGCAAATGTTACTAAACCTGACAACAGTAACTCAATCCACATTCTGAAGCTAATCGATGTACTTTTGGACCAAAACATCTCATTGACTTTGAAATTCTACGTTAAATAACTTCTTTTTCTTTCCCAAAATTTGTGCAAGGATGTCGTAACAACCTCTAAAACTCTTACCATAACAGGAAAAAGACTAAGATGCTTATGAAGGACCCAAGGATCATATTACACTACTGCTAGAAGATAATAAATCACGATGATCAGTTTCAACTTCCAAGCTAGCGGTCGAAGAAAGTAGCAAAACAAAATACATTTGGTATTAATAGTAATAAAGATGATAATGACAGAGCTAAGAACATGGTCATACAGCATACATGGAGTTGTAAATGACGATTACCTGACCCAACAATGTCTCCAAACATCAGGATCACATTCACGTCCAGCAATAAAGCATGGGCATTGCCGACTTCTGCATTGACTCTTTGCACAATGGCATCCCCTGAATCCATTCTTGCAGCTTTCGGTGTACCTGGAAAGAGATATCTTTTCATCCGTGTTTATAAATAGGGTTCTCTTTATTAGTGTCAATGGCTTATCCGCTTATATAATCACTAATCAGTTATCACCTCATCCTGGGGCAAATTTTAAGCATGGTTTGTCCCTGAAAGGAAACTAGTTCAATTGGTTAAAACCTTTGATCTATAGTTTTTAAGTCCTTAACCGCAATACTTCTCACAGCAAGTCCCAATATTTAGACAAGGGCATTGGTTTTCCCCATCCGCTATTATTTTCCAAAATGATGGATGACCAGCGGATTTCCAAGAATATTTAAGCTTCTGTGTCCTGCCTCCCGTGCAATATAATCTTGACCTTCTTGGCAGTTCTCGCTCCTGAGAATAGTAAAATAAATTTAGAAAGTGGATATTTCCAGCCTTCTTACTAAGATCCATTGAACTGACAGATAAATTAGTTAGTTTAATAGATAAATATTTGGTTAATTGAATTGTGGTTACGGATTCAAGACCCACGGTCCCAAAATTTGTATATATCTTACCTATAAAAGATACCATTACGATGACAGAACTCAAAGGTACGCCTACGGAGCCGCGTAGACTGACCTCAAACCTGGAAAAAAACCAAGAGAGAGATCATCATGTTTAGCGTTTACTTGGACTAGTTCAAAGTCTCGTAAAAGTGAAGTGGTAGAAATCCTTGAGAAACAACCCAAATGAAAAATAGCCATTAAATCTAATAACACATATGTGAGATGGAAATGATAATACGGCAAAAAAAAAAAATGGTACAAAGAGGGTTCCAGAATATAACTATTGCAGTGAAATATATAATTGTATGTGCATTAATTCTCCTAAAGCAGAGAAACATACCTTCAAGTAACATTGGTCACTGCAAGGGTTCCTTCGTTGTCAGACTCAGACGAATATGGTTGTTTGCAACATAATTAAACCAACTACACATGCGAAGCTTGAGACCCGGACTATTGAAACCATACCTTGATAGTGAGGGGTGAATCGCTCCAGACCTTAGCGATTGTAAGAGATGGAAGGTACCGAACTTGAAGCCCTATCTTCACCGCTGCTACCTGTAGCGAGCTGAAATAGATTCTCTTGTGATAACAACAGCAGGAATATGAGGATTTGGGATACTAACGAAGTCTCGAAAAGATTGGAGGGAATAAGAATTGGGGAAAAACTTGGGCGGGAAATTTTCGCGCTCGTCGTGCACTTGGAGTCTGTGTTAGCGAGGGAGAGGAGAAGTGGAGAACCGTAGGTTCAATAATTCGGAAACTTAGGTTTAGTAATTGAGATCTGCAACAGGTAAAGAATAGTCAAAGAAGGTATAGCTATTGTTGCTAGAGATTGGGAGTGTAAGGTTCTGGAGATCAAAGTTCAGTGGTGTAGTGCTCAATCAATTGAAGAAGCTGAACTAGCAGGACTGGAGCTGGCTGTGAATATGTTGCTGGAAAAACAGTGGAAGAAGGCTAACATTGAGATGGACTGTCAAGCAGTGATCAAAGCAGTGAAGAAGAAAGCTCCAGCTGGATGGAGATGGAAAACAAGAGCAGCAGCTGTTTGTGATTTGTTTTTAGCTGAAGAAAATTGGCTGTTAAGTTATTGTAATAGAGAGACAAATAGCAGTGCTCATAGTCTGGCAAATTGGTCTAGATTAGGCTTGAGAACTGGTGTTTTCAATGTGTCTCAGGTTAGTGAGGAGTGTAGAAGAGTTCTGTTAGAGGAGTCTGTTTCAGTTTTGTAAGGCCTCTGTTTTTGCTAATAAAACTAAATTCATCAAAAAAAAGAATAGTCAAAGAAAGGGTTAGTATTCAGTTAATAATATTTAGTGCATGTTTGTTTTTTATCAAACTTAGATTTTTTTTTTTTTTTTGAGGAAATTTAATCAAACTTGATTAAAAACAGGGTGTTTATTTTAAAAACTCGTTTGGCATGTCTGTTTTTTGCCTGTTTAAAAACAAAAACATGCTGAAAACAGCTGTTAAAAAAACAGCTA
Source organism: Linanthus parryae (assembly GCA_023055425.1). Lineage (NCBI taxonomy): Eukaryota > Viridiplantae > Streptophyta > Magnoliopsida > Ericales > Polemoniaceae > Linanthus > Linanthus parryae. The sequence goes on along the minus strand of JALGPY010000036.1, from coordinate 2,462,504 downwards.
CTGTGATTTTTTTTGGTGTTTTTTTCATACTATTGGTGTTTAAAGACATTTAAACTATGATTAGATGCAAAAAAAATATATCAAATATGTTGGTATTATACGTTAAAATGATATTCAGACAAATTAACATTGAATAGTGATGTTGCCAAATGTGTTTTTTTTTTATTTTAAAATTGAAGTGAACTCAAGTCATATATAGTGTTTAAAAGTCCGTACATTGGATCTTTGGTTCGAACTCGGTAGACGACAAATATGTAATTCTGAAAAAAGTAAAAATAATTATAAATAATATTAATGGCTTGACGACTCATAGAAATTACTCGCAATCCATCAATAGAGGTCGGTAATACATTTGAGTGATTCACTCGCACGTCATAGTCACTCAAATGTATTAAAATAAGTAGGCCATGTAGCGATAACGATGACGAGCTTCTGAATGATGATGGCTATAAGTAAATTCAGTTTTTATCTTCGTTTTTTTTTTATTCATGAACTTATCTAAAATAAGTAGGCCATGTCATGAAGTGTTTAGAACTTATCTAAAATAAGTAGGCCATGCCATAAAGTGTTTAAGAACCACTTTAAAAATTTAAAAAAATTGACTAAAATTGGCAATTTTTATTTGATTTCATTTCTTACACTTGACTTTGATTTGAAGAGACTCGATCTTAATTTGAAAACCTTTATTTGTCATTTTGATTGCAGGTTTTGACTTGGATTTAAATCGACTCGATTTTGATTTAAAAAAGAAAAATAAATAATTTGTATTCAACTTATTTTATCCCTCTGTAGTGCATCAAAATGGGGACATTTATTTTACTTGCTCAAAACAGAAAAAGAAACATTTGATTGAAAATTTATAATTATAACTTATCTAAAATTTTGTTTCCCAAGATCCGTTTCAAAAGAATAAATTTCAGTTGGGTGGCAGTGGCCTCGACCACGGGTAATCTTCTAGTATATTCAAAATTTATTGTCCACAGTTTAGTTGACTTCAATAATAGAGATTGATAGCTCATTTGAGCATCAAGAAAAGTTAATAGTCTAAATTGGTCAATTACAGCACGATTGAGCTCATCACAAGAGATCGGCAATCCGGTTTCGTCTATCCAAGTGAGAGTGAGTCACTGTTACTAGTCCAATTTGGTCAATTTGTAGTTTGATTAAGTTCACTAGTAGAGATCGATTAAAAATTGGTCGGTTAGAGGCCAATTGAGTATTGATATAGTTGGAAAATTCATTTGAGGGGTGAATAATAATTGATAGTATGGTTCGATCAATCTTATATTCTAATTTGATCATTTTGTAGCTTGATTGAGTTCATTAGTAAAACTCGATCGTCGAATCGAGTGGTGAGTTAGATTTGATAGCCTGATTTGATCAGTTAGTAGTTCGGTTGAATTCATTAGTGGAGATTGATGGTTCAAACGATCGGCGAGTCACAACTTTTAGTCAGATTTGATCAACTTGTAGTTCGATTGAGCTCATTAGTGAAGCTCGATGGTCCGATGGAGTGGTGAGTCGCAATTGATATTTCAATATTATCAATTAGTAGTTCGATTGAGCTCATTAGCGAATATCGATGGCCCAATTGAATTATGAGTCACAATTGTTAGTCCAATTGGATCAACTTGTAGTTTGATTGAGTTCATTGGTGACAATCAATTGTTTGGTTGAGTGGTGAGTCACAACTAATTATATGATTTGATCTGCTAGTAATTCGGTTGAGTTCATTAGCGAAGATCGATTGTCCGATCGAGTGGTGAGTCACAACTAATTGTCTGATTTGATCTGCTAGTAATTCGGTTGAGTTCATTAGCGAATATCGATATTCCGACCGAGTGGTGAGTCACAATTGATAGTCCAATTTGATCAATTAGTAGTTCAACTAAGCTCATTAGTGAAGATCTATGGTCCGCTCGAGTGGTGAGTCACAATTGTCAGTCCGTTTGACAACTAGGAGTTCGGTTAAGTTCATTAGTGAATATCGATGATCCGATTGAGTGCTGAATCACAATTAATTGTAGGATTTGTTTAGTCAATAGTTAAATTGAGTTCTTTATTGAAGATCGATGCTTCGATTGCGTGGCCGGTCACAATTGACAGTTCGATTTGGTCATTTAGTAGTTCGATTTAGCTCATTAGGGAAGATCGACTGTCTAATTGAGTTTTGAGTTACAGTGTTAGTATGATATGATCAACTGGTAATTCGATTGAGTTCGTTAGTGAAGATTGATTGTCCGATTGGGTGGTGAGTGACAATTGATAGTTCGATTTGATTAGTTAGTAATTCCATTGAGCTTATTAGTGAAGATCGGTGGTCTGATTGAGAGGTGAGTCCCAATTGTTAGTCTGATTTGATCAATTAGTAATTCGGTTGATTTCATTAGTGAATATTAATGTTTTGATTGAGTGGTGAGCCACAATTGATAGTCCGATTTGATCAACTAGTAGTTCGGTTGAATTCATTACTGATGTTTATTGGTCCAGTTGAGTGGCTAGTCACATTTGATAGTCTGATTTGATCAGTTAGTAGTTGGATTGAGTTCATTAGTGAAGATCGATGGTCCGATCGAATGGGGAGTCACAGTTGATAGCCCGATTCGATCAAATGGTAGTTCGATTGCTTCATAATTGAATATCAATTGTTTGATCGAGTGATAAGTCAAAATTGATAGTCCGATTTCATCAACTAGTAGTTCAGTTGAGTTCGTTAGTGAAGATCGATTGTCCGATTAAGTAATGGGTCACAATGGATAGATCGATTTATTCAATTACCTGTTCGATTGAGTTCATTAGTGATGACCGATTGTTTGAACACGCGATGAGTCACAATATATAGTTCAATTTGATCATTCAGTAGTATAAGTTAGCTCTTTAGTGAAGATCGATCTTCTAATTAAGAATTAAGTCACAATTGTTAGTCCGATTTGATCGATTAGTAGTTCGGTTAAGTTCATTTGTGAAGATCAATCGTCCGATTGCGAGGTGAGTGACAGCTAATAGTTCGATTTCATGAGTTAGTAGTACAATTGAGCTAATTAGTGAATATCGATGGTTTGATTGAGTGGTGAGTCACAATTGTTAGTCCGATTTGATAAGTTAGCAATTGTAGATACTGCTTTTCAGATAGGCGGATCATTGCCACGTGGCAGCCATCCAGCACACCCTGCTGTGCTCCATCCACACTGGATCACCATCCGTGCTGATCCACGTGGGGGCTACGAGACAGAGCCCCCGCGCACCATAATTAGTGGTTTGGAGGCTAGGGTAAGGTCCGTCGCGCGCATGCGTCAACCAAGCATGCGCGCAACCTCTGGTAACTGACTGAGAGATCATAGGCTTACGTGTCCCATCAATGTGGCTGATCTCATAACAGTCTTCGATACTTGCGGGCAGATACATAACGGTTCCTATATACACGGTCGAACGTGCTTTTGTCTTACTCTGTCCCTACACACAACCCTACTCTTCCTGTGTTCTTTCTATCCTCTTATCTTGGTGTATATTGAATTCTTTCTGCAGGATTCTCTCGTACACAGCGGTAATAGTTAAACCGGTGTGATAGAGAAGAAACAGAGGTAGTGCATCGTTATGCAATCCAAATCACCTAGTCAAAGTGACCCAGATAGGAGTTAAAATGGGAAGTAAGAAATGGAACATACCAGTAGGTGGTAACTGATAGTCAAATTCAATCAGTATTTAGATTGATTCAGTTCTCAAGGATCCATAGTCCAATTGGATGGGACTCGCATTCATTTGAATTTGAATAGTTAGTACTCTATATAGTTGAGTTTATTCATAATTACTCACAATTCACTTCATTTACTGAGTTATAGATGATCCCCAAATTCCTTCATTATTTTTTTGAAGTACAAATTCCCTCAATAAGTAGTTCGGTTTCATGAATTCCTAAACATAGATCGACCCACTGAGTTGTCAATTCAAATGATCGTTGATCTCATAGATCGTTGATTAGTTAGTAAAATGACAAAATTATACGACACGTGTCATTTTGCGTTAAAATAACTATTGATATTGTTAAAAATTGTAATGTTAAAATCGGACCAACAATTTGTGAACAATACTACTTTTGTAGCATTACATAATGTTCCCTTTGTGCCGCAAAATTTTTCCACTTATTTGCTTTAGGATGTATTAAAATAATTATCCACTTAAAAGATTACTATAGCTGTGTTAGAAAAAGAAAGATGGACATTCATGTTATCGGGTGGGTTTGGTATCAACTTTTTGAATTTTAAGTTGTCTAAAAAGATGGTGTGAAAAAAGTCTATGACATAGAAGCTAGAGATAAAAGATGTATGAGTTTGGTAAAAAAAGTTAGTGCTGTAAAAAAGTCAGTGATGTGGTAGTTTTGTTGTTTAGTGAAAGTTACAAATATGCTTTTTTGTGAAAAAAGTTAATAATGTTACTATTGATTGGTGAGGACATTATTGTCATTTGTATGATGTGTGGAAAAAAAGACACAAAAAAATTACTCAAACCCAACTTTTTTATTTTCCTCATTTTACACTAGATACCAAAATCCAAAAAACTCATAAGAAAAGTTGATATCAAACCTTTATGTTAAGTCAAAAAAGCAAAAAAGATAATTTTGGATTAAAAGATACAAATAAGTTGATACCAAACTCACCCTTTGTCCCAACAAAATCTAATTATGTAAGTAATTAATGTGTGTCTCTTATGACAGTTGGCGTTTTTAAAAATAAACTTCAAAAAACAAATTAAATAAGTGGTAAAGTCCTAACAGAACGGGTTATTTTCTAGCCTCTCTATATATATAACAAAATAGCAAAGAATATTTTGAAATGTATTCGAAACCGTTACTAGTAGTACCTTTTACGCAATGTTCCAAATAGGGGGGAAAGAAATTTCATATTACCACAAAAAGAAATTTTACAGCCATTCATTTTCTTTAAGGGCCACCACATGATTATCAATTTTTTGAGTTTGTGAAACTTTTTGGGACAAAGTCAGTTGGACAAGACACTTCCCACTGACCAAGACAAAATCCATTATCCAACGTCAAGAGCTCTTCCCCGCGTCTTCACGAGAACTTCGGGTGAGAGTGCTGACACTTACCTGGGTCTAGAAATACTTGAGTTTAATTCTTTATTTGTATTTTTTTTTATATAAGACACTGCCTCATTTTATAAGTAAACGTTTTATTTATTAGAAATTTGCCGTAGTTTAGTTCATCCGATAATAATCATAAATAAAAATTTTATCCACATATATTTTGATCTACACTTTTTTATCTATATATGTACACCGGGATTTCTGAAAAGTCGTTATCTAATTATTTTATCGATTAGAGTCCAATTTTGTACTGGTTCCAGTTTATGACTGGACAAAATTTTAATTTTATCGATGTTATTAATTTATCGATTGTTAATGTATAGAGGTTTTACTGTAATTACAATTGCAAAATATAATTATTTCATTTGTAATCGTGCTATTTTTTATTATAGACACATATTAAAGGTGAAAAATTATATTGTTTTTAAAAATGATCGGAAAATCGATTTTCATTAGAAAATTCATTGATGCTATTATTTCTAACTAATTTGGATAATTCTTACAAATACGATCGATAAGCTGCATGGGCTTAAGTTCAAATACACACTTGTGACCTAATCATGCATGATCCTGTGTATGACCCTATAAACTCACGAGGCTTACCTGTTAAGCATAGTTGGGGGGTTCAGGCACAGTCAGGGAATGTACTAAGGATACTGAGTTGGTGGGGGGCTATTCAGTAAATTGGGCTGGACAACCAACATGACATCTGCATAGTTGCATTCTACCTTGCTTGGGGAACCAGTGACAATATTATACACACTTCCACTATGTAGATATTGTTGGAGTAGGGAACCATGTCCGCTAGACAGTAGTGCTAGAGAATATATCAGACAAGCATATATCAAATAAGACTATGAATTTAGACTCATCATTCAATCGGACCATCTATCTTCTTTAATGAACTCAATGGAACTACTAACTGGTCAAATTGGAATATTAAATGTGACTGGCCACTAGATCGAACCATCCATTGTCACTAATCAACTCGATCAAACTACTAACTGATCAAATCAGACTATCAATTGTGACTCACAACTCCATCGGACAATCGTTCTTCAATGGTGGAGTCAACCGAGCTACTAATTGATCAAATCGAACTATCAAATGTGACTCACTACTCAATAGGACCGTCGAGCTTCACTAATGAACTCAATCGAACTATTAACTGATCAAATGAGACTATCAATTGTGACTCACCACTCGATCGAACCATCGATATTCTCTAATAAACTAAATCGAACAACTAACTGCTAAAATCAGACTATGAATTGGGACTCACCGGACCAACATTCTTCATGTCTCACTACAAACTAATCGAATCTGACTATCAATTGTGACTGACCACTAAATCGGAACATCCCACATCGATCTTCACCAATGAGCTTAATTGAACTACTAATAGATCAAATTTGACAATCAATTATGAGTCGCCAATCAATCCGACCATCGAGTTTAACTAGCGAGCTCAATCGAACCACTAACTGATCAAATCAGACTATCAATTTGGACTCACCACTCAATCGACTATCGATCTTCACTGATGAGCTCAATCGAACCACTAACTTATCAAATCAGACCATCAATTTGGACTCACCACTCAATCGACTATCGATCTTCACTGATGAGCTCAATCGAAGTACTATCATATTAACTCATACTATCATTTTGGACTCTTCACTCAATAGGACCATCGATCTTCACCAATGAGCTCAAATCGAACTACCAATTGATTAAATCGGACCATGAATTTGGACTCTCCACTCAATTGAACAATGGAACTATTAATTGATCAAATTGTATTATCAATTACGACTCATCACTCAATTGGATCATCAATCTTCACTGATGAGCTCACTCGAACTACTAATTGATCGAGTTGAATTATGGCGCTTAACTGCCGAAAGCCCAAAAATCTATGGCGTTTAACTCATCGCACACTTTACTATCCTCTATTATACTCAATCAGTAGGGAATCGGATCATTCCATGAAGTTTTTATAATACGAAGTTTTGATTATAAAGAAAGAATACAAAAAGGGGGATCATTTCCAGGAGGGTAATGAAAATGTAACTGAAAAAATTTGGTGAATTTTTTTGCCAAATTATAATTTTGCTCTGCTTTGAGGGGGGGGGATTAATAATTTACCAAAAATTGGACCCCAATTGCAAAATAATGAAATTTTTTGACAATTTTGTATAGTCTTGTAGAAAAAATGTTGGACTATCAATTTTTGGACACACTACTCAATCGGACTATCGGTCTTTGCTAGAAATTTGTGTATGTAATGGAACTAATAGGTACATATTTTAGCTACCTTACGTATTTGAAAACATAATAGGAATACCTTGATTAATGAACTCAACAAAATTACTAACTGACCAAATCAAACTATCAGTTGTGACTTACCAGTCTATACTATTAACTTGCTCGACGCTCAAATGAATCGTCGCTATTGAAATCAACCAAACTTTTCATTGACCCCATTGGACTATAAATTGTGAATGTGTTGAAATTTCATAATAAACTGAAAATGGAACTTATAATTTATCAATTTGGGCACTCAATTAGAAGAAACTGCTCAAATGGACTATCAATCTCGACTTTGGCTATAAATTTTAATGTGAATCTTTACTAATGAACTTAACCAAAATACGAGTTGTCCAATTCGAATTATCAATTGTGACTCACCCCGCCAATTGATTTATCGAACTCTACTAATGAAATAAGTCAAACTTCAGATTGATCAAATTGAATTCTTAATGTGAATCTCCGTCTGAATATACTATTGATGTACAATAATAAACTAAATCAAACCTATAACTGATCAAACTTGACTATGTATTGTGACTCGGATAATTTTGAACTGTCAAATATATTGTCTATGTTATTTTTATGAACCTCGCTCATGTAAATACTATACTACCAAATGTAATTAAATTTTAATTGGAATCTTTAGCAATTGAGAAACACATTTTTTGAGTGGAAATGAGAAATAATTTTTAGAATATAACTTAAGCCATGTTATTCACTTGTACCAAGTATTATATTCATCAAACTTCAAAGACTTTTTTCTCGACAAATAAACTTAAAAGGCTTGAAACTGATATAAAGCATGCTTTAAATAAACCAATCGAGCTAACTATTAATTAAATGGAAATAAGGGGCCAAATTATAATTAAATAAACTAAAATATGGGGGTAAAAATGATCCTCGGAAACGGGTCATGTTAGGATTGCATTTTCGACAAAGAGCGCGAGAGCTAAAGCGTGAAATTTAAAACTTTTAGTTGTTAGGGGCGGCAAATTGAAAATTACCTCAAATATTCACAAAAAAAATAAATTTCCAGAGGTAATAGACACGCAAACGTACCAAAACCTCCCTCATTTGGGGGGAATAAAGCCTAATCGTCGGAAAGGCTTCGATTTTGGATAAGCTCGCAGCTCGCTAGGTACAATCTCCCTCAACGAATCTCTCAATTAGCAATGATGGACGACGCCGACCGTCGCCGACAGACTTCGGAGACCCATTTTGCGAACATGAAAATTGACATCGAATCCTGGCAATGAAGCCCTTGTATTCGTCGTGCTTCATTCTGGTTTTGTGTATGCCAATTGCGTTTGGGTATTCCGCAAGGAATCAGATCGAGAACGAGTCGGGGGTAATGGTCTGTTGCTGTTTGATTTGGTTACATCTTTTTCATGATTTGCGTTTTGATTTCGATATATTTCCGATTTGCGGTGATCTAAGTAGTTTGTTAAGATGTGAAGCTGGACGAATTTAGCCTAAGCCTTATGAACACATATCTAATGGAACAGGGTATTCTACTTGAATTTTTTTTGATTTAGCTCATCACTAATAGCTAACGAGTGAGTTAGGGTTTGTGGGTCTTAAATTGTTTATCTTTTTTCATGTTTTCTTGGGTCAGTTTTGTCTATTACATATTGATCGCATCTGTGTTCATCTTGATTATGACAAGAACTTTTCTCACCCTATAAAAATTTGGTATACACCCAATAGTATAAAATAACCTTGAAAAAACTGCTTGGGTTTTGCCCAACATGTACATCCACTGGTGATGCAATATGAGTGCCTTTTTGGCGGCTGGTATTAAATGGGAAATGTTGGTTCTATCTTGTAGTACGAATCTATAAACTTAGACTGGTAGCTCAATACACTAGTATATCATTAGGGATTTTCTTATGTAGCCTTTGATGGAAAAAAGAGGTCTTTCCTAGACCAACGATTTAAAACAGGATTCTTTTGCTAATCACTGGGTGATTCGGATAACAAAACAATTTTTTTCCACCAGTATATCAATACCGATTTCGATTCGAGCTCTTGGAATTGGAATAAGTTCGGCAGCCGATCACGAAAACTTGGTAGAAAAGAACCCACAACCCCTTGGTTTGCAACTCATTAACTCCATTGGGCTTACATTATAAATTTATACTTTCAAATATTGCTGGCTTGTGTTAGGATTTGGGGTCTATGGTGGTGTGTGGGTTATGACTTACACCACAAGACTAAGGTAAGTGCTTCCCTCTCAAAGTGCGTAAATGAGGTTAACTTCGGTCTTTTACGTTTTATTACTTTATTTCAGGGGGGTGTGAGCTTCCTGATAATGCAAATGCAGTTGAATCCAACATTCGGCAAGCCTTATTGCTAAAACCAACAATAGGTGAGCCGGTGTATATATATTTATGCCTAATTTAGCTCAATAATCTATATTATTGATTATTTATGGAGTCGAATAATCTATATTATTTTTCCAAGCAGAAACGGTCATTTCCCATGCTATTCACTGGATTCATTTTTGCTATTTGAGCTGTGAGCGTGAATGGTCTGTTGCTGTTTGAGTTGGTTTCATTTTTTTCATGATTTGCGGTCATCAAGTAGTATGTTAAGATATGAAGCTGGATGAATATAGCCTAAATCTGATGAACAAATATCTAACGGAACAGGGTATTGTACTTTACCTTTATGATTTAGCTTATCACTAATAGCTAACGAGTGAGAATATGGTGAATTTGGGTTTGCGGGTCTGAAATTGTTTCTCTATTTCATATTTTCTTGGGTCAATTTTGTCTATTACTACCTCTATCTATTCTCTTTCGTCCTGGTTCGACTTTTCAACTGGGTCACTTTGACTCGGTGATTTGAATAGTAAAAAAACGCAATATTTTGGCAATTTTTTCATGGTTTTGTAGAGTAAAGTTAACTCTACAAGACCATGCAAAGATTACAAAATCTTATATCGTTTTGGTGACAAACAGTGAAGTAGGCTGAAAGACGAGAAACACAGGCAGTACCTGTTAGATTTAAATTCTTCCGTTTAGCGGAGACACTACGCATATTCTGCACACCCAGTGTGATATTTGATTTACTTAAACATCTCAATTTTCCCCAATTTTCGATTGAACATAACTCCTAGGCGAGATGCGCGCTGACTCTGTGATCTCTAATGATCACGGCTCAGGTTAAGAAGACACTCAAGGTGTGAAATTGATATTGTGATTAAATCTTCTTTTGGAGAATGACCTCATCCACAAACTCATGTAGATTCTTTCACTTTAGATTACATCTATCCTAGATCAATGTTGGAATGGTTAAAAGTTACCTACATATGAAATTGCAGTGTCGATGAAATCAGTGTTTGTTTTTCTATCACGATGACTTAGGGCTTCCAAATTGACAGAAGAACTAAGGGAGTTCTCAAAGCAATTTGAATATTTGGTAGCTCAAGATATTTGGGTGCAATATTTGTTGGGTACTATCTTTTTTTCTGAAGTCCTCTTTGAAACTCAAAGAAATTACTTTGTCTAATGTGTATGTAGCATTCTAACCTGCTAATGTAATTAGCGTGCCGGTTAGCGAGGTTCACATCCCCTTAACAACACTCTCTCAATTACTTGGATAATAGTTGTGGTTCTTTGAGTGGGAATTAGTATATTCAAATGTTTTAAATTCAGAGAAAATTGTAATTACTGGTATGTTTGTTAAAGGGAAATTAGGTCTTCAACTAAACTACACAGTGTGATCAAGTTTTGTCTCTTTATTTACAATCATTCTCATAATTTTTCATGCAGATTGCTGAGACCCTTTTTTCTTCCAAGGACATGGTCGAGATTTTTGCTTACATGTTCGTGTTCCATGACGAAGGTGACCTTTCCTTCGTCTGTCTTTATTTTTTTTTAAAAAAAATTGAACATGTGTTGTTAGTCAAAAGTACTTTGTTGGATGACTCTCTACAGATGGTTTCAAATGAATCTTTTGTTCTTTGTTTTTTACTGAATTTTCTATTTATGTACTTTCTTGAACTACCTGCATTAAGACTGGTGCATAGTTTACCAAGGTCAGTCAGTTACAATTCCTGGACTATGTACTTATGTGTTAAACTAATTCTTTTGAGAACATGGAGGAGTAGCATACATGAGAACATGACAAATGAGGACTGATTGCTTGGTGGCCTCTCTTTTCTTTATGGGGAACAAGTCTGATATTTTACAATGCCCGTAATTCCCTATCTTTGCTGGATGAACCCTTTCTATCTTTGTGCGACTTTTTTTCTTTCTTTCATGAATCTGCCTTTATAAGAACACTATTGCAAGAATCTGCCTTTCAATGAAGATTTGACCTATTGAAAAACATATTGGTAGCATCTTATAGGATCTCAGCGCTTGCTGAATGATGAGGATTGCAGGCATGTCTTTCAGGTTCGTAATAAGACTATGTTTTTGTGTCTACAGCGAAAATGGGAAGCAGTTTCGGAGCAAAAAATGGAGTCGGGTGATCTGCATCATTTTGATTCAAGTCTATGTTGCCGTGAAATTGTCTTACGAAGTCGTTTTAAAGCTCATGTGTGGAGCAGGGTTTCAAATAAAGGCCGTTACCGTTACGTTACGACCGATATTCAACTGAAAAGGTAGTGGCCGAGTCCGATACACCCGATACGGTTCACGTGAATCATATTCACAAGTGACACAGCCGGTACGCACTGATATCCTCATATAACGGCCGATACGTGCCGTTATCCTGACGATACATCCAATACGCTGGGTCCTAATTATATTAATTTGTTTTATAATGAAGTGTACAATGTCTAATTGTCTAAAAACTAGTTAGGCATGGCCTAAAGAACTAGTACATGACTATAAATATATTAGATATACAAAACATTCTCTTAAAAATACTTTTTGCATCTTTTGACGAATATTTAACATTCACCCGTTTGGTTCCCGATTCCCGTTATAGTTTCTGCGATACGGACCAATTCCGTTACCCGCGACCGGAACCGATACTTCGGCCGATACCGTTATTTAAAACCATGGTGTGGAGTTGAGGTTTTGTTTTAAATTGTTTGACTTGGGTAGTCTGGTGTTACGTGCGTTTTAGTGGTCTGTGTTGGTGTACCTTATTATGTAATTATGATGTTAAGCATACATACTCGATGATATTCATATACAATTTGAGATTTACATGTAATTCAAATCAATGTCTACAGAGCATGTTAAGTTGTATAAGAGCTGCTCAGCTCATTGGGCTTCGACAAAAAAAACCAGCATTTTTGTTACTTCTGGAAGATGGCATATGGGTTGCTAATATGAAATAGGAGTGCTGGAACAAGGTCAATGCTTTGTCAAAGCATCAATTTCCTCCCTTCCTTGAGCATCCTAGATGGTGATCTGTCAAAATTACGGGGCTGTTGATACACCTTCATCGCAGCGGAGGAGTTACAGAAAGAGGGGACACAGCTTACGTATAGGTTGAAGAAGACCGGAGGTTAAAAGTGATGACAAAGTGCAGGAGGGTATAATTAGAAATGATCAAGCACAGGTAGATGCGGTCCAAGCCAAAAAACAACAGTCAGATACAAGGAGAACTTCAAAAAATCCCGCAAAAAAGGGGAACTACAAAAAAAAGCTCAGGCATCCTAGAGTGTTCTAAGGAACGAGTTAGAGCAAATTTTAGAAATACTAGTGAATATCCCATCCTGTTGGATTTACTTTCACTAGCCAGAAGAGGGAGCTACAGAATGCAAAATGCTAGGATATAACCTGGGTAATACCAGACATAAAATAACAGACATTTGACTTTATACACCACCTGATATAGAAAATTTGCATTAAAAGGGATGGCGAAAGAAATAATAACCGAAAACATAACCAGTGTTATACATAATAGACTGTCTGTACTAAACAATAGTGGGATTCATCCCGAAAAAATGACAAATCTGTTTAACAATTCCACAAGTGTGTTGGCAGCTTAGCAACATGGGTTTGCCTTGGCATCGAACTCAGTCTTGATCTCCTTCATTGAGCATAACTCTGTCTTCAGTAAGATTCTTGAGCCTTGTGTTAATCACTTAATCTTTAGGAATGGTGCAACATGGCACTTCAACGAAGTCGTTTACCATAGGCAACTTGACGAAGTCGTTTATGGGGTAAAAGCTGGACACGTACAATTATTTTTACACAGAGAACAACTTCTCATCTTTGGCACTGAAAACGAAGTACAGATTTTAGTAATCAACAAAACCAAGCTCAATCCACAATAGTAAACCCATACAAATTGTTACACAGAGATGAGAGAACAACTTCTCAGCTAGTTGCTCTTGTACCTCCTCTAATGCTCCCAATTACGGTGACTAAAGCATGCACCATTAACTCAGTGACTTAAGACCTCCACCCAGTTGATGTGAAGTTTAAAATATGCTCAATGCCAAAAAATATTTAAATTCACGATTTTGAAAAACACGGTAAGCACAACCTACCTGGATTGCCAAATATAAAGGTCTTCGTCCCGCAAAGGCTCTCCATCTTTCCTTAATTGTAGTATGTCCCAAATTGGTTGACCATTAGTTCAAAAAGATGGTCAAGCTCCAAAATACCCACAAACATGTTTTAACTTGGTCTTAAAAAAAGCAAATGACAAGGGGATGTAGGAAAAATCATCCATATAAAGAATTAAATCACGCAAATAAGGTCAAGCGGGTAGGATAAGCACGGTTTGCTTATGAGAGCTACTAGTGCATCACACCCAAGGGTTAATAGCAAAATGATCAGAATTGGCAGTTAAAGAGTCCTAAACTGAACTACATACACAATCTCATAATTGGGCGATTAGGCTCAGTGGTCAAATGTGTTTTGAAATAGCAAAATATAAGTATGATTCCATTGTACCGGAATACTTGCAAACATCAATACTAGTATGCACGAACATCGAAGCACATTTTGGTGTAACCTTTTTAATTTTGCATGTTTCTTCAATGAAAAAAACGGAATGTATGGACAACAAACCAGATTCTGCTACAGGACATCAAAATTTCCCTAAATGTTTTGCCAGTTCAGCCTGCACCAGAAAGTCACATTGTAAGTACAAATGATTTGGTCACAGTAAACCCAGTTTGTGGATGACAGTAATCAGAACTCAAGAAAAATGGCAGGTGAGAATTAAAACTACAGTCTTGGAGTTTTATAAGTACGGATGATTTGACATCACAGTAAATTCAGTTATGGATGACAGTAATCACTAATCAGAACTCGAGAAAGATGGCACATATAAACTGATACAACGTAGATCCGTTCCCCCATTGTCAACCGAATATGTTCATAGAGTGAAGTTCACATTTTGAATGAACAAGATTCAAATAATAGCAGAAGGAAATAAGGAATATTCTGCTGCTATATCTAATCACTCAATAACCAGGCATTCATAATTAGAAAGAACAAAGTTCAAATAATAACAATGCAATCTGCTGCGAATCATAATCAATCAACTTGCTCAAGGTTACTGGGTAAAGAAAATTTGTTTCAAAGTCATTAACACAACTAATATTACAGGCCAAATAATTGCGGTCAAGCAAGATTGATTACCCAGCAATACCCATAAAAGGAGCTTCAAGTGTGGAAAATCTGAAAAGGTTGCCTCTTCTCCTGATAACCAAAGCAAGCTCAAAAAATTGTAGGACAAAAATCTGAACAAGGAACAAGCAAGCATGTAAATGACTAACAATCCCTCTGATACGGCAAATAAAGTAAACATTTGCAATTCAAAACAATCAAAATATGTAGCACCTCAAAAGCATTATTCAGATGATCAAGTTCTTTGTCCAGATCACTGATGACCTGATTGTAAGTTTGGATTGGTGAAGACTATCTCGTAGCGTGAATCTGCATAAAACCATCAAAATTGTCTCAGAAGCCTCCCTCATACATAAGCAAGAGATAAAGTAGTAGTTGGTCGGTCAATGATCAACATCACCAACTTACAAAACCCCAAGTCCAGTAATGAACTATGTACCAACAACTAAAAACACAATTGAAACAATATTAATGTCAACATAACTGGAGATATAAAATGACAAAGAAGTATCGTACTGTTGTTATTAAGTGTCAAAAGGTATATTTTCCTGAAAACCTCAAGTAAACAAAATATTTTGACAAAACAATGAATTCTTAATATTCTACTTATACAACTTTCTAAGTTCATGTATTCGTTACCTATATACTCATAGTGAAACACCTAGAATGTGTTTGGTAATGAATGTACAAATTAATATGACCCAAAAGAGCATAGGAAATTATATTTTCTATAGAATTTCCAGCATGTTTATGCTATGTGACTGCATCAAAGGCTGGATCCTGAAATGGATGTTCAACCTTGTTGTGCTTCATATTAAACACCAACAAACGTCACCCAGCAAAGAGCAATGTCGATATCATAACCATGAAACAGAGTTAGATGCATATAAAAGTTTCAAAGCAAACAAACAACACTGTCTCAAGTAAACCTCCACGTTATTCAGTTTCAGACAGGGTATAAAATTTGAGCAAACTTTATCTGCGAATCAAATTCAGAATATTTGCCCCAAACATCGTACAATTTTTGGATTTTACAAAATAAAAACCCATTGCGCAGTAAAACCCACCTTGCCATCTG
This sequence comes from Linanthus parryae, assembly GCA_023055425.1. NCBI lineage: Eukaryota > Viridiplantae > Streptophyta > Magnoliopsida > Ericales > Polemoniaceae > Linanthus > Linanthus parryae. The sequence goes on along the minus strand of JALGPY010000036.1, from coordinate 2,446,463 downwards.
CATAATAGCACAAATCATTTGCTTCACTGTATGAATTATGGATCTGTTGGTTAGACCTGAGGAGAACACACTCAAATGAATCATACCTTACAATTGCATCTATCTCTTGGATCCAAGCCGTATATCCCCTCTCCATATACCAATAGCTCCTCTTGAGGATTCAAAATAAACCAAGCAGAAAACATAACCCTCAAAATAGATTGCTTGAAACATAAAAGTGCCGAGATTATCTAGGATTTGAGAGAGCTAATAATGAAGATATCGTAGACAGAGAACCCCAGCAGAAAATCACATAATGGGAGAGTATGAGAAAACCTTACCAATCAGCAGAACTCCTACTTTCGAACCAAAATAGCGCATATACATCGGACTCGGAGAAACAGGAGGTCGATCTCAGCCCTTCGTCGACATCGTCAGCTGCTCAGTCAAACCCGTGGCTCACCAACGCAAGTCCAGGTCAAACCTCCGGCGGATGCGATTGGGGACGCCGACCTCCGGGGTAGTCTCCTACAACTACCACCTCTCGCACCCTGTTGTCCGACGCCGATTGGAGCACGGACCATCGCGAGTTGCCGGAGAATTGATTGGTCCTCGGGAGCATCATAGTACCGCCACAACAATCGTCTCCTCGCGCCTACAAACACAAGAACAACAAATTAGGTCAACATTCAGCTTAAATATGGTATACTAAACAGTGCCTACACACAGGGACGGTATTGCAAATCCGAAAAATACAACTAACCAACATGGGACGGTAAAATTCAAAAGATTAGAAACGGGGTGAAAACTACATTTATGTAAGCTAGTGGGTAATAAATAGAAGAGTGCCCTGCATGTTGGGGTCCAAATAATGTATTTCATTGAAATGATTTCTCACTCCACTCAGCCCACTGCGAGTGGGTCTGCTACCAAATTTTTGGGTGACGTGATTTAATGGCCGCATGGTAGCCATAGATAATGAGAGAGAGGATGAGAACATTATTAATCAAATTGCAGCAGCTTTCTCTTCACGTCTGACTTTTCTTAGCTCTACTGGGAGTTTGCAACCACTCCAAGGTTTTCCGATACCTCTGGGTGAGTAAATGTTGTGACTTCTTTATCCTTACATATACTCCTTTCCCATTGCTTGTTCTCTGTTGGCATTTTAGTTCTACAGGAGTCCAAGAACACTGGATATTCTTATTGCTTTCAGTCCCGGGTTTTAGCAGGAGATTTGCACCATATCAGGTATCCATTTTTATTTTGACTAATTTGATTCGGCACTCCCATAATTATAGTAACTACCATTTTTGTCACAATTGACCGTTTACCAGCCTTGAATTTGAACTCATGTCCTTGGTAGCTTTCAGAATTACACACTGTCTTCTTACAATTTATAGAAACAAACTTTCATCTCCACCTCAACTTCAAGATATTAATCACATAAAAGACGTGTTACAGTAGGGAATTCAGAGCCATTAGCTCCTTATTATGCTTGAAGCTCATAATATCCGAATCTCTAAATTCATAAGGTAGTACATTTCGTGTTAAAATAGCGAATTCTCTGTCCCGTGTTACCCACATCACAAATCCCGGCCTCCTCCTACTTGTACCCATTTGGAAATCGTGCTTGCAGCATTTTCTGGCCCATGTATCTGCACCAAAAGTTCATGATTAAACCATAACCACGAGCGTAAGTTCTAAAAAAAAAACGAAAAATCTGATTTCTAGATGTTTTTTTTATAGTGAAAATAATGAGGTTATGTTAAATTACCTTCCAAGCATCATAACAGTAGCCTGAGGATTAGTTCCTGGGGAACTGATAAACGTGGAACCATCAATAACCCGCAAAGCATCAACTCCAATGACCTTATAATCGTTATCAACCACCTTACCAACTTGACAACCTCCATGATAGTGCCATATAGTCATCACAGTGTCTATGCAAAACTGTTCAAGCGAAAACACTGAACTCGGGTGTCTGGGCCGTGCGTTCATTGGCGTGTCCAGCATCAATTTGATGAGAGCAGGCACTGGCAAGGCAACATCTCGGAACTTTCTGAATGAATTCGATTCAAGCACTTCGATAATGGTTTTCATTCCTTGAACACACCTTTGTAGATCCACAGGGTCTTTGAAGTAGTTAAAGGTTACTACAGGGTTGTCGTTCGGGTCCCTTGAGTGGAGGACCAAATGACCCGTAGACCTGGGGCCCGCAACCTTCTCGATAATCACCCCCATTCCTGTGGTCCGTCTCCCAGATAAACTTTCCCAACTTGGAATATGTTTGGAGAACTCCTGGAAGGTCGTCTGCACGAAACATTCAAATTTATTAAATTATCGTCATATAATTATCATTACCAATGGCTTACGTACACTAGTGATTTGTTTTGTTAAAATGTACTTTCCCCGTTTCGCCAGAATCTTTCTATTTGACTTTCGGGGTCACATTGACCGACTAATTTAGTTTTTTTTTTTTTTTTTTTGGGTTAGTCGTTTCCTAATATTGTACATCTTTCTTAACAAAACAACGCTATGAAAGAATTAATAAATTTTCGTATCATATTGTTAGCTAATTCGTCGGTCAAAGTGACCCTTGCGAAACAGACCAAGTAAATAACTTGCCTGGTTTGCTAGCCCTTGGAAGAGCATGGACCCGCTTGCGGCTTCGATGTAGCTCTCCGACTTGGTGATTCCCACAACTTGAATCAGAGAGACTTCGACGGGCTCGTGAGTGGGGATGATTATTCCGTTCATCGGGTTATCGGACATTCCCTGACCTACATTGGGTTGATCCAAGACCAAATGGATACCGTGGAAGGCAAGGTGTCGTTTAGGCCCAATACCGCTTAGCATAAGCAGCTGTGGGCTTCCGAGTGCTCCAGATGATAAGATGACTTCATTCATGGAGGAGCCTTGATTGAGGTATGCTCTATGAATGTTTCCTTTTGCATCCCTGAATTCCACTCCAGTTGCTCTGGGCTTTGGTTCTCCTGTATCACATTCAACTCACCTCAGCATCAACCTTGTCAAGTTGTCATATACCTAGACAATAACTATATCAAAAAAAAAAAAAAAAAAAAATCCTATTCAGTTTTCCCGTTTTCCCCGGCATATAACGCAGACGTGACCATCAGTCTTCTGACCCGAGCCCGCCCAACCCGACACCAAGATTTTGTGGGTTAAGGGTCAAAATCAATTTATAAATATTCAGGGAATAAAATGCAGCCTCTTCAATGATTGCACATAGGCTACTACTAGGGCTTAAGTGAGATTTTGAGTGGGGACTGATATGATTAGATTGAAAAAACATGAAGTAAAATTTCAAGTACAAAAAGTTAAATGGGGTCACTTGTCTCCAAGTGCATCGGCCTCTGGTTTTCTCCAACTCTGGCTGAGGGGTCAAAATGTAATATATTAATATAGTCCGTACAAATATAGTGACGATAAATGTTGTCTCCAAGTGCATTTGCTCCTAGTTTTGTTCTACCTCTGGAAAAGGGGTCAAAATGTAGTATAATAATGTAAGTAATAAGTACAAATGTAGGGACGATAAATGTTGTCTCTAAGTGCTTCGCTTCTGGGTTTTTTCCACATCTGACCGAGAGGTTAAAATGTAGTATATTAATATAACTAGTACAAATAATAAATGAAAAATCTAGACTTTTGTGGTCCTCCATAAAAGGAAAAAGTTGTTTTGACCCTCTTTTTTACCTCACGTCCTCTAGACTCTCTAGCCTCAAGAATCTCCGAACGCAAGACTCCAAAAAAAAAAAAAAAAATAAATACAAACGCTTAGAGAACTTCTATATTTCCTGGAAATCTTAGATCAGGATAATCAAAACAATGCTCTCACCTTTAACCTGGAAATCTTAGATCAGGATAATCAAAACAATGCTCTCACCTTTAACCTGGAAATAGATCTGATGGACAGTAGCATTCAACCAAAGAGTGATCATGCTAGGATCAGCATACTCCAACAAATCAGCAGCAGTGTGCCTGTGACCACTCCTATCAAAAATAGACCCCCCAACTTTGGTCCCATATATATGATCATACGTGAACCCATTATCCGGCTTCACACCCACCTCAAGCAACCCATCTCTCACCGCCGACTGCCACTGCAACATCGGCGGCTCAAACGCCACCTTCCTCTCCACCCACTCGTACGACTCGTTGACCAGTCTCTGGTCCCACCCCACCCGGTCAACGTACATTGCGCTGGCGCGGGTGTAGAACCCCGCGTTCAGGCAAGATCCCCCTCCCAGAACCCGGGCCCTGGCGTTGAATACGCCGTCGGTGGAGGTGAAGGCCTGGGAGGGGGAGTCGCGGTGGATGTTGGCGAGAGTGGCGAGGAAGGTGGCTTGGTTGTTGATGGTGGGTTGTCCGTACGGGAGGTCTCCCCTTTCGAGAAGGAGGACCTTCGATTTCGAGGAGAGCGTGGCGGCGAGCGCGCATCCCGAGGTCCCGCCGCCGACGACAATGTAGTCGTAGTATGCCACCGGGGGCGCCTGCGTCGCATCGTTGGCAAATGTGGAATATGGAGCTGCATGGCAGGAATACAACTTTGCATGTTAAATTTCAAACTTCGTAAACACAGGTTACCGAAGTGGACAACCCCATAACAGAAGCATGTGTCTAATATTGAATACCATTCTGTTTGTTCTCTTTCTTCCCATTATGACTTTTATCACTATTTTCTGAGTCACTTTGACCCGGTGATTTAGATGACAAAATGATCCAATTTTCTGATAATTTTTCCGTGGTGTTGTAGAATAAAAGTTTCTCCATAAAAAATTATCAAAAAATTACATCGTTTTGTGATCCAAATCACTCGGGTAACGTGATCCAGATAGGAGTCAAAAAACCAAAATGGAGAGAAAGAGAAGAAACGGAGTGGTATGTGTCAATTAAGAGAAAGATTATACGTACCTTTCTCCGATAAACAAGTGGAATGAATGAAGATAATCCCAGCAACAAGAACCGAAACAATAAACCTCCTTGTAGCCGATGAATTCATGATCTTCTGTCTGCAGACGGCAAACAAAGAAAGGAATGAAGTAGGTAGTAAGAAAACCTAACAACCACTGCGTGTGTCGTGTCAGTGGTAACTAAAACATCGATAACAGAGCTCAGGGGAAAGAGAAAGATCAAATGTACTGACTACAATACCACCTAGCAATGTGGCCGCTTTTAAAGGGGAGGATTGCTTGTGTGAAAACCCATCTCCTGGTTTTATCATCACCTCTTTACCCGCTATCGGTTGCATGTTCATTTATGGTGGGGAGTTGGTTGCAGTAATTGCTCATGATGTCGCGATCCGTACTAGATAAGTCGTCCCCGGACATGGCACATGAAGACAGTTGGCTCAAATATTGTATGGGCTATCTAGCTCACTTCCAGGACTCGGAATTTATTACTCGGTTACTTTTGTACGTAATGAGTTGAGCTACGTCCGACTCCAAAGTCACTGCCAAGATTTCGTTCTGATAACGTAGAGACAGTCTCAGTCCCAGACCTCTGACTTCAATGATTTAGGATGTACCACGCTGTACTCTTGAGGTGTTACAGCTTGAAATTGACAACCTTTAGTTTTTACTAGGTAGGACGTAATGTACTACATACGCATGAGGTGATTCCTAGGGCAATTTTTTTAAGTTTTTGGCTAGGAGAAGTTAGTGCATGTTCCGATCCTAATTTCGTTTATTTATTGACTTAACAAGGCGATATTAGGGTCATATGGATTAGTTCTTCTCCTTGATATCACATTCAGGGACGGAGCCATGAATTCGATAGGCTATCTTAGAAAGTTAAACAGAAAAAGGTAAATTTTAAGTTTTGTAAATTTAAGTGGGGGTTATAGTGTATAAGGATAATAATGCAATTACTGAAAATTGAGAGGGGGCTATAAATCCCACTGGTCATAATGTAGCTCCGCCCTTGATCACATCCGAGTAGCCTAGTTCTATACTGCACACTGGCTAATTGGTCGCATTTCTAGGTCCGGTGTGTTCAATTGTGTTAGCTGTCTTCCATTAGTGGTACAGGAGAGAATGAAGAACCATTAAATGAGGCAATCTAGTGTCGTTATCGATCTTGTTATGGCGTTGAGTTAGCTGCAAGAAAAATATGCAGAAATTAAGTAGCTGCAAAGTTGGGTGACATGACAACGCTAATATTAGTGCATGTCTGGTAACTCTATTTTAAAATAGATTTATTTTAGAATAGTGTTTTCATTCAAAAACGGGTTTCGGAGTCTAGTCTTTTAAGTTTTAACTGTTTTCAAATTCTTTTACTATTACAAACAGTCATTTCTAGAAACATCAATTTGACTAGTTTTTATTTCTTTTTCCGTTTTTAGTGTATTTTTACGTGACGAGTGGCATGTGAACTTCCACGTGTGTTCTACCCAGGAAAATGTTAAACCATCAAATGGGGACGAATTGAATTAGGGAAAAAAGTTCAGTAAAACAGTTCTACATAGGTCCTTCATTCAAAATGGAAATGAATATGCATCACCTTCCATGTTGAAAAAAAGAGATCACAATTTGATTCACTAACAAAGGAAGGTGATGCATATTCATTTCCATTTTGAATGAAGGACCTATGTAGAACCGTTCTACTGAACTTTTTTCCATTAAGTAGTCGTGAATCATTTCAAGCTCACGGTGTGGTGTAACACACAAAAAACACTTAAAATCCAATCGGTTTCAATTGAATTGAATGGCTTTGTTCAAAATGTCAATTTCCACCGTCTTGTTAGATTGGTGGTTTTTGTCACTGTCGTCTTAAATTGCATTATCCGCAGCTGGAGACGGTGCAGGCTGGAGAGGATCCGGATTCTAGACTCCCTCTTGCTGATATAGAAAATAGTATGGTTACAACAGAGTTTACGTGAATCTCGGTAAATGTTTTCAGTTAATATGTTGTGATGAGAATATGCACTGAATTGACGCATGAAAATCTGTATGTAACTGCTACGATGATGATTGAAGCTCTAAGATGATACCGGTGTCTTCACAGGACGACAGAGCACTCTACAAAAAGCCAAACAAAATGAAGCATATCCTGAACTTGCTGATGATCATTAGGAATAGGGAACTCATTCGGTGTCTGAGGGTGAGACTAGATAATGGGGATCTAGAGTAAAAGCTTGATACAGTAAAAGAGTGATACAGTCTAGGCCGTCTCCAGATTTTATGAGGCCCTAGGCGACTTCATTGCATGAGGCTTCTAGTATTTTCAATTTTTTTCACAGAAAATGTTTTTTAAGTAAAAAAAAAAAAAAAGAAAAGAAAAAACTGGCATGATCCAATCATAAATTCTGATGCAAGACCGACTTTGCTCGTTGACGATGGGTGCGTCAGTTTTCGGCGATCCGACATTGTTTAGGGTGTCAAACTGCAGTTTTTGCGTTTTCTCTACTATTTTTGGTAACACTTTATCGCGTATTTGTTGGGATTTAGCACGTAAAAATCCCGCGCAACGGAAATCGAACACGATCACTTAACGAACACGCGATGTAGGAGAACGAGAAAATACAGAACACAATATTTAACGTACTTCGGCAAGTTGCCTACGTGAACGGGGCAAGAAAGAATTTTCACTAGTACGAGAAACCGTACACCCACAATTCTCTCTACAAGCCTCTCAACTCTCCTACACACTGAACTTGTGTGCCACTCTGAGTTGAACTTATGAAATAAAACAATAGCTAGCACCTCTTTTTATACTGAACTAGATGAGGTGGAAAAGCTCACCAAGCCCAAGCTATCACCTCCTCAGAGATCACCTCCTCAGAAGAGAAATCAGACGCATCGGGTACACCGATTTGTCTTGCGGAATTCGAGACAAACCCAACAAACTCCACCTTGGCTTGAATTCTGCAAGCGTCAGCAAATTTCTCAGTCAACTCCGTGTTGATGTCAACTCCGCCGCATCCGCCATGCTCGTCATGCACGACCCCTCACAGCACCTCCACCGAGATGCTCCCATCCGCGCCCCCTTCCTTGGGCGCCTGCTCGCACCCCTGACACGGGTGCGTCCCAATGTCTCCTACTTTGGGAAGCGGTGTGGCTCCACCTCTCCACCTGCTCGAACATCATTGGAGAGACCACCGCCATCAAGGTCAAGTGCAAACGAGACTCGCTTCCTCTTCACTTCTGCAGAAGTTTTCTTCATCGATGTTCTCATCAACGGTGGATCGTCAACCTTCATATGCGTCTCGATCACTTTAACTGGACAACCTCCGTGAACAACCTGCAAGCCTGCACCTTCTTCGTCTTGCGCTTGAACGCCCTTGCACGTCCACCTCGTTCTCCTCCGCGTCCGTTCTCGGTGCATCTCCTTAGTTGCTTCCCTTGTTCATTCATACGCCCCGCATGCGTATCTCGCCGATCTATACTCCTTGCCTCTTGTGTGACAGAAGATTCACATGTCACAACACTCCCCACAAGTTTGTATAGACCATCAACCAATTTCCCATGCAACACAGTCTTGTCTGCCGTAGACACAACCTCAATTTCTCCACCTTGAATTGAGACTCTGCAACCCGTACTGTCCAACTTCCGCAATGAGATCAGATTCTTCCTCAAGTCTGGCACATGTCTCACCCCCGTCAGCTCCAAGATCCTCCCATCAAGCTTACTAAACCTTAATGTACCCATACCAACAACTTTACTAGTCGAGTTGTTAGCCATCTTGACAGTACCCCCGTCACAAGCTTGATAAGTTGCAAACTGCTCCCTGGCTGCACACATGTGAAACGAACATCCAAAATCTAAAATCCAATCTGACTTCTCATTATCTAAAGTGACTGTCATCACATCCACTGGATCTTCATCATTGTCGGACTTCTGAATGACTGCTGCCTCTGATGGTTGATTCATCTTCCTCGCCGCTTTGTACTTCTCACAATGCTTTCGAATATGGCCTTCTTCACTACAAAAGAAACATTGCGGCTTGTAGTCATCACCTCGGGATTTGGAACGTCCCCTCCTATGAGCCTCCTTCTGTTGCCGCCTTCCACAATCTTGACTTCCCTCTGATATAGCCATGATTCCATCAAGTTGCGTCTTGTCGCTCTCCTTTTTCCTTACCGACTCATGGGAAATAAGAGTAGCAACCACCTCATCTAACTTGATAGTATCCTTCCCATACATCAACGTAGTCTTGATGTGCTCGTACGAAGGAGGTAGGGAAACTAACAAGATAATTGCTTGATCTTCTTCATCAATCTTCGCCTCAACCGTATTCAGCTCTGTTAGAACCCTATTGAACTCATCCAAGTGTTCCATAAAATCCTTCCCTTCGCCCATATGCAGCCCATACAACTGTTGCTTCAAGAACAGTCAACTCGTCAATGACTTGGACTTATACCTGCTCTCCAGCTTCGTCCACAGCTCGTACGGATCCGTCTCATTGATGACTTCCCGGAGCGTACTGTTGCCATCGTGCTATTTGCCATATCTCGCATATCCTCCCACTTGTCATCTGTCACACCCACGGCTTTTCGGACTTTTTCTTCGTGAGAGTCTTGATAAGACCTTCCCGTGCCAACATATTTTACACTCGTTGCTGCCATAGAGTGAAATCGTTTTGGCCGTTGAATTCAGGAAACTAAAACTTTTCACCGCCATCACACCAATCTGCAAATTTCCTTTCACAATCTGCAGAATCGGACACCGCCAATGCGTCGGGAACGTCCAAAAACCTAGGGTTTGACTCTTGTTTCAAGTCAAATGGGTCCTGGAGCCCAAGATACGTCCAAAACAAATTGGACCACACGTCATGCGTTTCAGAAACGCGCCCAGCAGCCCCGCGAAGCACCGGATAACTTCTCCTGATCTTCTTCTTCCTCATGACCAGAGCACACCAGACCTGCGTTTTTCTTCCTTTTTACGCCGAATCCACGACGCACAAGGCAAAAAACTTTGATTTCAACACGAAATCGACCCGGACCAGTTTAGGAGTTTACCTGGCCGTCTAAGGACCTTTTTGCCGCCGCAGCCACCCGGAGAAACTTCGCCAACGCAGCCGCCGTCAACACCGCTGCCCACCGCCGCTTCTCGCTGCCGCTTCAACTCCTTCGACGCCGCTGCTGCTTCTTGTTCTTCTCAACCCACGCGCCACAAGTCCTGTCGCCGTGAGCTTCTTCAAGAACACAAATCACCGCCGCCGCTAGCGTCTCTTCGTCGCCGGAAACTTTATAATCTCATCTCCGTTCTCGTCGCGTGTATATCCCTGGATCGGAACATGGCTCTGATACCACTTGTTGGGATTTAACACGTCGAAATCCCGCGCAACAGAAATCAAACACGATCACTTAACGAACACGCAAAGTAGGAGAACGAAAAAATAAAGAACACAATATTTAACGTGCTTCGGCAAGTTGCCTACGTGAACGGGGCAAGAAAGAATTTTCACTAGTACGAAAAACCGTACACCCACAATTCTCTTTACAAGCCTCTCAGCTCTCCTACACACTAAACTTGTGTGTCACTCTGAGTTGAACTTATGAAATAAAACAATAGCTAGCACCTTTATTTATACTAAACTAGAGCAGGAGGAAAAACCCACCAAGCCCAAGCTATCACCTCCTCAGAGATCACCTCCTCAAAAGAGAAATCAGACGCATCGGATACACCGATTCGTCTTGCGGTATTCGAGACAAACCCAACAGTATTTACTTGAACTAGGAAACTCCGCAAACTGTGGTAGTCTTAGAAACCCCTCCCCCTGTTTGAGAAATGATTTTTGTCATTTTTCATTTTTTTTATTATTTTTACATTAAATAGGTTTTTCTACTACTTAAGCAGCGTGTAGCCTTCGGAAGACGACAATTTTTCACATTCTTAATACTATTTTGAGTTTCTCAACCCTAGATAGTTTAGTTGGCATTACGATTTTGGTGTTTGATATTCTTCTTGATTTTACACTGCATCAGATGTAATATCTTCTTACATTTATTTCAATATAATGTAAAATGAGGAAAAATAATTAGAAATAAAGCAGACTAATAGTTAATAGAAACTAAACTAATAAATAGAATAATACAAAGACTCCTAACTCATAACTACTATAGATGGTGAAGATCAAAATTAAAACAAAACTTGTATAAAAAAAGGCATGCATTGCTATATGGTATGAACTATGGAGTAAAGTGCCTAAGGTTACAGTTTGATTGATTAAGGAAACAGATTGGTTAGTATATGAATTTGGGGCCCTCTTCAAATTTCAGCATGTAACTTGGCCTTACACTAGAGACGGGCATGGATACAGTATATAGAGAAGAATATCACTGAGTCAAGTACCAACTTGAGAGATACATAATGGAGCATCTATAGTAGTACTAGATAAAAATTATTTATAATTTGGAAAAAATTGTGCGTTTTTATTTGAACTACTGATAAATTTTAGTAAGTGCTCCAATAGTTATTTTAAAAGATATTGTGCTCTGATAGTATTAGTTAACCACTTAGTTAAATAACATGTATGATACAGGACATAACCGTCATGTTTAAAGGAAATATACAGAATATAGATCAATTTAAATAAAGAGTCAATTAGAGAGCATATTGGAGATGCTCTTAATGAGTGGAGAGGTAGGCTAGTTCAGAAAGGAAGAGATAAGCCAGCTGGTGTACGGTCTATAGAGAGATAAATAAAGGCTGATGGGTGAAAGTAAGTTGGTCCATATAGGAAGAGATGAGCGAACTTGCGTGTGGTCGATAAAAAAAAAATTATATAATTGTCTCAACCTAGGCAATGACACACTTATATATATGCCCAGGTCTTGTTAACCTCGGTCCACATTGAAGAATACTACTCTGTCCCAGCTCTTTCTTTCTAATTTGACTTTTGTCACTATTTACTGAGTCACTTTGACCCGGTGATTTGAATAGCAAACAGATGTAATTTTTTGATCATTTTTTCATGGTGCTGTAGAGTAAAATGTGCTCTATAATATGATGAAAAGATTATCAAAAAATCGTATCATTTTGCTATCCAAATCACCCGGTCAAAGTGACCCAGATACGAGTCAAAAAAGTCAGATGGAAAAAAAGAGCTGGGACGGAGTGGTAGTGGATTGAGAATACAATAACTACGTATGGTGGTAGTTATGGAGACTGTCCGCGTGCATCCGCTATGGGTCGCACCCGTAAAAAGCGGTCTTAAAGAGAATTCACACAAGCCCTCCTCCATTGTGACCACGTCGCGCCTCTAATGTCCTCCAATCTATGTCTCGCAGTTTAAAATTTGAAGAGTCTCTCAATTCATGTTTATAATTTGATGCAGGATGGATTTCGTGAAAATATACGTTAGCTTTAGAAAAACAGTTTCGGTCCAAAAGCATAATCAAATGTAGAATTAAAGGATTAAGGACCGTAGTCAAACGATATACAAATCTGACTGAAAACGACATACTAAGAGGAACTGGTGACTTTGCCAAGATCACCACCCCGATTTAGACAAATTCGGCTGTTTAAGGGTCAAAATCACGAGTTTTCTATTTTGAAAAAATATTTTATTTATTTATTCGGATTTTGATTTGAACCCAATTTAGGTGGATCTTATTTTGATTATTGTAATAGGTTAGAACTATTATTTAGAATGATTTTTAGCACTTTTTCATATTTGATAAAATTATTTTTTTAACTATTTAAGTCTGGCTCGTGTACTAATTTCAACTGTTGGTTAATTATTGAGTATTTTTAGAAAACATGAAGTATTATATGAACCTAGAGAGGTTTGTTGATGATTTTTCTTTAACGTTTGTTGCTTCTTGTTGCACCAAAAAATGCATGATTCAATTCCGCGTCAGCATTTAAACCACACTAAACAAATACTTTAGAGAGACCATTTTGTGGAAAAACTAAAAATCAGAAAAACCAGTTTGCCAAACGCACCATATATCAAGTATATATAATAATCTATAAATTGCATCCCAGATAGATATTTTATTCAATTAAAATAATCGAATTGATGTTAAATTTATCTGTTTCTCTCATTCCATCCAATGTCGCTCTCAAAAATTATATTTTTGTAAAAATAATATGTTAATTTAATTTAATTTTTAATTAATTTAATTTTATTAACATATTCTAGTATTATGATCTCCATACAAAAATATCAGGTGAACTATCCTCAAAAAAGAAAAATCAGGTGAACCGACCGAACCGAACCAAACAAAACTTGAACTTTGCGATTTGGTCTAGTTCAGTTTATCGTTGCAAATGATTTGATTGGTTATAGTAAACTGATATTTTTGGTTTGATTTATAATTTCTACACAAATAGTACCAAATCAAACTGCTTACACTCTAAGTATAGTCTTTCGACATTCTTAGTTTCATACCCCCAGTTGGGTAACCTTCAAAGTTGAAACCCCTCAATAAACAAAGAGTTGTAGATGATGTTGCAAACAAATTTTCTCCACATAAATGGCCTCAACATGGCCCAGCACAAACCACCAAACCAGGCCTATTCAACCTTATAGTTGCTATACAAGATTATTAGGTTTAGTCAAAGTTGAAACCCCTCAATAAACAAAGAGTTGTAGATGATGTTGCAAACAAATTTTCTCCACATAAATGGCCTCAACATGGCCCCGCACAAACCACCAAACCAGGCCTATTCGACCTTATAGTTGCTATACAAGATTATTAGGTTTAGTTTGGACTCCATTGATGTGGGCTCTAATTAAGAGATGGGCAACTTAGTGCCCAATTTGTAACCTTAACTTGATTCCCCATATAGGGCTGCGCCACATTTAATTATTTGATGGCTAAAGCCCAAGCATTTACGGCCTCCCGAGCCTCGAGCCTCAAAGTCGAGGATTGAAAGCACAGGAAGTGATGGCCAATCTTTTTTTTTTTTGAGAAAGTGATAGCCAATCTCGTAATTCTAAACACAATAAAATGCAAACTATGCTTCATCTTTTTATCGATTATTTCTATTAAATACTATATGTTATAATTAGGATAGACCACGATAGTCTCTCTTTGAGAGTGAAAACCTAAAAAAACCTAAGAAACCCTAAACCCGCCGGAGATCCCTTACCAGCTGCCATCTATAGCGGATCTCGAAGAGCAGTTCATGGTCTCCCTGACGCTGAAGGAGGAAAACGATTTGGTGATGTTTGACGATGAGTTTTGTGATGAAGCCGAACGGGACTGCAACGTATGTATGATAGGACGATTCCTGGGAGGGGCAGTCAATAGCTTCGCCATGAAGGTTTTCTTCCGGCGAATCTGGAACAATGGGGAGAAGGTTGACATCGTGGAAGTCACCGAAGGCGTTTTTCTCTTTAAGTTTCCAGATGAGAAAACAGGCAAAGGATCGCCGGAGGCGGCCCGTGGGTCTTTGATGGGCTCACCCTCCTCTGGAAGTACTGGAAGTTGGGAGACCCGATCCAGAACATTCAACTCGACACAATACACATCTGGGTGCAAGTTTCAAATCTCCCCGTCCACATGATAAAACCAGCATTGGCTGCGAAGGCAACGACCGTCATGGATGAGTTGTTGGACACTGACCCGAATGTCTCCTTTGGTGACGATGGCGCCTATGTTAGAGCTAGGGTTCGCATTTCAATCAACGACCCCAGAGACGAGGAGCTTATGCGATGGTGAAGAACGAGCGAATCCCAGACATCTGTGTTTGCTGTGGCTGCTTCAACCACCCTAGTGGTGATTGTGATGATCGAGAGGAGTTGATAAATCTTGGTGTTCAACCAGGTTACAGCAGATGGCTTCTTCACCACCCCCCCCCCCCCAACGAGAAGAAACAACACCCAAGACCACTGAAAAGCGCCATTGGACCTGCTCCCTCCACAACAGAGAACCCAACTACTCAGAATGATGACGGTAAAAGGGTCAGTTCTAACAGCCCTGATGCCAAGGAAGTGCACACTGTTGGCACTCCAATGGATGAACATCCCCCAGAATTATTGAATGATGAAACAGCGGCAACTAGCATGAAGGAAGACGGAAAAGAAACTGTTGAGGCTTCAGATGAGGTTATGGTTGATAATTAGAGGTCCTATACAGGAAAAGAGAAGATGAAAATGGCTGACATTATTATTCCCACAAAGGTTGCGACCCATGAGAGCTTGAATGGGAAGAAACCTAAAGGTGGTGCTACTGTTCGTAACCTGGCAGCAGTGTTCAATGGCTCAAAACAAAGTCCCCTTAAGGATGGAAGCTCCTCCAAATCTTCCAACGTAAAATCGGTAGTGGCTGCCCGGGAGCAATGAATCTCATCAGTTGGAACGTGCGGGGACTGGGGAACCCCGACACAGTCCGTTCGCTACATGATGTTGTCAAACGTCATGCCCCTCAACTAGTCTTTCTCATGGAGACTAAGTTGAAATCCAGTGATATGGAATACGTGAGGAAAAAGTTGGGTTTTGCTAGTGTCTTCTATGTTGATGCAGACGGGAAGAAGGGAGGGTTAGCGATCATGTGGAAAAGCATGGTGAATTTTGACCCTACATAGTTCCACGAAACATCATATAGACGTTACAGTTGAAGAAGTTGATACTAAAAAGATGTGGAAGTTTACTAGGTTCTACGGCGATCCAATGAGAGAAGAAAGAATTCATTCGTGGGAGTTACTCAAGAGATTGGCTCCTAACCTTAATTCTATTAAGTCGTTCACAGAGAAGGAAGGAGGAAGAGATGTAAGCTTCAGCCAGGTACAAGACTTTAATGAAGTTCTTCAGGATCTTGAGCTTTTTGATCTAGGTTTTGCAGGTCATCCGTTCACTTAGTCAAATCATCAAGCGAACAATGATAATATCCGTGAACGAATCGATCGCGCTGTGGGGAATATACGGTGGCCGGATGGTTATCGGGGAGCAAAAGTATCACACCTTGTTGGGCCGAATTCAGATCACTCGCCACTCCACATCGAGTGGATCCAAAAAAAGAAGAGAAATAATGGAAATAGAAGATTTAATTATGAGAATATGTGGTCCCGACATGAAAGTTTCAAACCCTCTGTTGAGTAGCAGTGGCATCAGACCGAAGGTCTTCCCCTGGGAGACAAACTTGAAAAGCTCACTTTCCATCTCTCTCGGTGGTCCTTTGAGTACTACGGCAGCATTTCTAGAAAGAAGGAAAAGCTTCTGGAACAGTTAGAGATTCTTGGCAGCATTAGACAATCGGCACAGTGCATTCGGCAAATTAGAGAAGTCACGGCGGAACTAAATGAAACTGTGGCACGGGAAGAGATTATGTGGCAACAAAGAGCAAGTGTCTATTGGCTACAATACGGGGATCGTAATACGAGGTTTTTTCACCAAAAGGCAACGGTTAGAAGAGCTAGGAACACCATCAGTGGTATTGAAAACAGTAGCGGGACTTGGGTTACTGAAGATGAAGAAATCACCCAAAGTCTTGAAGAGTACTTCTCAGCGATTTTCTCTTCGACACACCCTACCATGGAAGAAATAGGACCTATGCTTCATTATTCGGCTGAGATCCTCTTCGCCAATGACCGAAACTCGCTTGACAAGGAATACACTAGTGACGAAGTCTATAAAGCTCTGTTCCAAATGGGTCCGGACAAATCCCCAGGTTTTGATGGTTTTACGGCGGGTTTCTACCAAAAACATTGGGACTTGGTTGGGAATGATGTTACCAAGGTATGTCTCGCAGTGCTCAACGATGGTAAAAGTATTGAATCTTTTAATTCAACTTTAATTGCGTTGATCCCGAAATCAGAACAACCTCGTTTGGATAGTGATTTTTGCCGATTAGCCTTTGTAATGTGATTTAAAAAATTGTTTCTAAGTCTATTTCAAATAGACTAAAAATGGTTTTGCAGGACCTCATCGCTGAGAATCAGAGTGCCTTTGTTCCAGGCAGACTGATTTCTGATAACATCTTGACAGCTTTCGAGGTTATTCACTCTCAGAAGACTCGGAAGAAGGGTAAGGAAGGTTTCCTTGCGCTCAAAATTGATATGAGCAAGGCTTATGACAGGGTCGAATGGAACTTTCTGAAGGAAGTGATGTATCATATTGGTTTTGGACCCAAATTTATTGGTTCAGTTATGAATTGGGTAACCACTGTCTCATACAGTTTTGTCAGGAACAGACATATCATGGGCAACGTTACCCCAGGAAGAGGTCTGAGGCAGGGGTGCCCTCTCTCCCCCTACCTTTTCCTCCTCTACAGCGAGATGCTTTCTAGAGCTGTTTCTGGGGCTGTTGAAGAAGGAGAACTATAGGGGGTCACAGCCTCTAGGGAAGGTCCTGTAATATCCCATTTATTCTTTGTTGATGACAGTCTTTTTATCACACAGGCTAATACCGAGAATGTTGCTAAACTTATGAGTATCATTGAATCCTATGGTCACGCCTCAGGTAAGCAGTTGAATATCAGCAAGTCAGCTTTAGTCTTCTCTTCGAACACGCCAGAGACAACAAAGAAAGATATCATGGACCAATGCGGCGTCAAGGAGGTAGAGCAACATGAGAAATATCTTGGGCTCCCTACGACCATGGGAAAGAATAAGTCTATCACTTTTGCCAACCTATTGGAACGACAGATCTCGAAGCTTAAAGAATGGAAAGAGCGGTCCCTCTTGGTGGGTGGTAAGGCTGTTCTTATTCAATTCATTGCTCAATCCCTTCCCACTTATGCTATGCCTTGCTTCAAGCTTCCAGATGGTGTTTGTGAGCGTATGGAGCAATTTATCAGACAATTTTGGTGGAGTACAGAAGAGAAATAGAGGGGAATTCATTGGATTAAATGGGACCGGATTCAAAGATCAGAGACCAAGGTGGATTAGCTTTTAGAGACTTGAAAATCTTCAATGACGCAATGCTAGCAAAGCAAAGTTGGATAATTCTCCGCTTCCCTAATTCTCTTTTGAGTAGGGTTCTAAAAGCTAAATACTTTAGGAATAAATATTTTCTTCAGGCCGATTTTTTTGCGGGGGGGGGGGGGGGGGGGGGGGGGGGCGGCTTCCTACGCTTGGAGGAGTATTCTAATTGGAAGGAAGTTGTTGGATTCGGGTTTGCGATGGAGAGTGGGAGACGGCAGAAAAATAAAGGTCTCGGACAAGTGGATTCCACGGGAACCATCGCTTAAACTTTATGTTCAATCTACAACCCCAGACATGAAAGTTTCAGAGCTCATCAATACGGACATAACTTGGAATGCTCAATCCCTAGAATCTCATCTAGCTACTATTGACGCTGACGAAGTACTCCGAATCCCACTGTCGGCCCGCGTATGTGAGGATACGGTCATTTGGCATTATACTGAGACTGGGTATTATACAGTTAAAACAGGTTATGTGCTTGCGAAAAGTCGCGCTGATCTAACGTCGGCAGGTACTTCAACTTCACACCCGAGAGTTGTCAACAAAATCTGGAAGATCAAGGTGCCGACAAAAATTCAACATCATTTATGGAGATGCATACATAACGGGATTCCGACAATTGTTAACCTTAGGAAGCGAAATATTGAAGTTTCTAATTTTTGTCCAGGTTGTGGTTCGATGGGTGAATCGATTACTCGTGTTTTGGCACTGTGTCCGAATGCGAGAAGGGTCTGGGAAAGGATGGAGTTCAGAGCTTTTCTAAAGGTTGAGCCAGTCTACTTCCCTCTATGGGCATCCCATTGGCTAGAGAATCTTAAAGGGAATGAACTGATAATTTTTGCAGTGACTATTTGGTGGTTGTGGCGAGCACGTAACAGTGCATTTTCCGCGACAAACCATTTAGTCCACAACAAATCTGTGAAGTCATTGAACGTACTCGGGCGGAACTAGGTAACATGAACTCCCGAGTCTCTGTTTCAGCTCCTCGTAACGTCGTCCCACATACTTGGATGAACCCTCCAATGGCCTGGGTTAAAACAAATTTTGCTGGTGCTTGGTGTCCCACGTCCAGGAAATCCGGTATTGGGATTTTTGTTCGCGATTCAGTAGGGGATGTTATTGCCGGCTTTTCTATCCCGATAGCCTCTGGTTTATCAGCCAAATATGTCGAGGCCATGGCAGCGCTTGTTGCCCTAGTCCGCTGCAGGGAACTTAACTTCTCGAGCCTGATTTCAGAAGGTGATGCAAAGACCCTTGTCGACCAAATTGATCGCGCTTCTCGAGGGACAAAAGATGAAGATATCTCTGAAACTGGGGTTTTGGTGGAAAGTATAGCAGAAGTTGAAGGGATTTCGCTCAGATCAAGTTCTCTTTCTCCCCTCGTGCCACAAACTCTGCTGCTCATGCTTTAGCCATCCATGCCAAAGAAAGTGGAATTGAAACTAGCTTTTCTAACTCCTCTGTACCAAGTTGGTTAAGAGACTGTATTAGAGAGGATAAGAATGATGTAATGGTTCTCTGCTAGTTTTCTAATGAAACCCCACTTCTCAAAAAAAATGTTATAATTAGAATTTTGAATTTTAAATTTTACAATTTTTATCGTCTTTTAGTTCTTTTTGATAACTATAGTTTTTATCTTCTTCTTTTGGAGCAAAACACCAAGAAGTACTTTGAATTTGATATTGCTTTTTCTTTTGAGGAAACAGTTAGAATTCATGGGACTCCACCTCAAAATCAAATTGGCAATGAGGGGAGTAGCCCACAAAACTTGTTAGTTCTTTATTTTCCTCTTGAATTCCCGATGTGAGACTTCTCAAAAGGAACTTTTGGTGATATTGGTCAGCTTGCAGTAGTCATGTCAATCCCTAGTGATCCCAAGAAAAATTATTAACTTCTTTTTTTATGTAGTTATAAAATAAAATAAACTTGAAATAATTGAAATATTATAATATTAAATAATAATATATGCTACAAGTATTGTTTATTCCATGGTCTCAAATTTACTACTCCCTCTGTCCTTATATGTAGGCTCTCTCTGGTCTTGGGCATGTGTTTTAGAAGAGTAAGCTCTGACAAAAACAAGTAGATTGTGAGAGGATAACTCCTATTACTATTAGTGGGCCAAAAGTATTCTTTTTTTTCATCTACCCGGCTTCATTACTAGGACTGTGAGAGGAAAATTGCTGACCAATGAAACTTGACAGGGGGAATGCAACACTGGAACACAAGCTGACGAGCACTGCCGAAGACATGCAGATCTGGGGAAGGGACACCTTCGACAGTATAAAAAACAGCTACCAAATTGGAAGAGGGAGATTGAGAAACAAGAAAGGAAAAGACAAACAGCCCTGAAAGTTCAAAGACTCAGACATGTTAAATAAAAAGTGAATACTCTTCTACTCCCGGAATAAGAATACTGGAGGCAAAGAGAGCGGGTGCAGTGGCTAAGACTTGGCGACACAACCACCTCGCTCTTTCAACAAAAAGCCAATGCCATAAGAAGTAGAAACACTATCAGGGGTTTGGAAGATAAGAACGGGATCTGGCACACTGAAGATGTAGCGGTATTACAAATTCTTTCTCCTCACTTAGATGACTTAGACATCTAATTCGAGCAATGAGAAGATGAACTCTATGCTCGGAGATATCCATGTCGGTATCATGCATCCCAAAATGATTAATCTCCATATACCATGAAGGATGTTGTCTAAAGCCTCAACCAAACAGCGCCACTAAAATACACCGGTTGTTGATGGCTTTCCTGCTGTCTACTTCCAAAATGTATGGCACATAGGAGGGGTGGATGTTGGCAATTGTGTGCTTCAGATTCTTAATAGTGTTAGAAGTGTAAGGGATTACAACCACACATTGCTGGCTTCGATCCAAAAAATCAAGGAAGTGCATCGACCAACGAATCTTCGACCAATTTGTATTTGCACGGTGATCTACATACATGTTTAATAAATGATGGCTAATCGTTTCAAGACCGTCCTGCCCTTTATTAGTTTCGAAAGTCATAGTGCGTTCGTACAAGGAAGACTGATAACAGACATCATCATTATGGATTTCGAACTCATGCACACTAGGGAACAAATTGGCAATGAATGATTCATGTCCCTACATAAGCAAAGCTTACAATCACGTGGAGCAGAGGTTTATAAGTAAATATTTTCTAAATTGGTGTTTGGACCGCGATGAGTCAGCCTAGTTCTTGACTGTATGTCTACCACTTTGTTTCCCTTTTCTTTTAAGGGACATGTTGTAGGATATATTGTTCCCAAGTGATGCAGCGGCAGATGAACAAGACGAGGCCGAACTGTCAGACGCGACTAATTTGGCCTTTCACTATCATGACATGGAAGACACGCGCAAGAGAGGTGCAAAATGGTCACTTTTGGTCACGCCACACTGTTTTGGGCGTAACTTGAGATACATGGATCAGAATGCCTAATATAATATATTTTCGGCCCCAAAAAAGGACGTTTGACCAGTCAACGGAGACTTCGAAGATATTTGTTGCTATTTTTGGCAGTTTTTCTTTTTCGCAGTTTGACCTCTTTATTTAGCCCGATTTGGGTTAAACTATCACCAGCATATTATTTTCAATAAGACCTATAATTTTGGGCCAGTTTTGTAATTTTGATATTTTTGGCAAAATTAGGTTTTGAGCTATAATACCCGGCTTGTGGGTAAATTTTCGTCAGACTTTGATTATTGAATATTTCAGAACTCTAGATAGCTCCGTGCCCTAGTTCTTTACCTTTTCATTGTTGATTCCGCTGTGATCTCTCGCTTGGGTGATAACCCGACGTCATCAAGCTGGGCCTTCGTCAGGGATATCCCATCTCTCCTTATTTATTTTTACCTTGTGGTCAAATTCTATCACGTGCTCTCACGGCTACGACATCTTGTAGGTCTATTACAGGTATGGCGGTTTCGAGAGAGGGTCTGAAGATCTTCTACATTTTCGTCGCAGATGATAGCCTTCTCTTCACGAAGGTCAATACAGAAGAAACAACTTACCTAGCTACACTATTACAAAGATATGAACAAGCTGCATGACAACAATTTAATTTGGAGAAGTAGCCAGCCATCTACTCTAGCAATGTTCCTCAGGAGCAACTCCATGACAAATACCATGGTCTCTCTACATATATTGGACCGAAAAAATGGTTAAATCCCAGTACATAGCGGACAGAATCCAATGCAAACTGAAAGCTGGAAAGAAAAATCACAGATTTTTGTTGGAAAAGAAGTTATAGTTAAATCAGTCTTTCAGGCTATTCCTTCATATACCAGGAGCTGTTTCTGCTTACCAGATGGACTTATAAAGCAGATCGAAGCGGTGACAGTAAGAGAAAAATGCACGAGATCTCAAAATTAAAGAGAACGGTGGAATTGGGTTCCAAAACCTATAAATTTTCAATAAGGCGATGTTAGCGAAGCAGTTTTGACGTCTCCTGATGAAACCTCATTCTCTTCAAGACAGGGTCCTCTGAAAAAAAACACTACTCATGTACGGGTTTATTTATAAGCACAAGTTGATAGTCGTAACTCATACCTATGGAAAAGCATCGTGTCTACAAGAGATTTGGTGAAGAAGAGATGCGGTTGGAGAGTGAGTAACAAACAAAATTTACGGGGGTTCACTGACCCGTGGCTTTTAATGCACAATTTTGAGCCCTTGACGCCTGCAAATGGACAAGACAACTTCACTATCTCAAAATTGATTACTGGAGATAGGAATTCGGATTCGGAAAAACTTGAGCAAATTTTTTAAGACATAGACGAAATCTTAAGAATCCAGATACGCTCTGTGGATATGCCAGACCAACTGATCTTGCATTGGTTGGAAGACGGACACTACATCGTCAAGAGCGGCTAAGAAGTTTTCAGGCAGATCGAAGACAGAGCAGAAATCCAAAAGAAGTGAGAAAACTCAGAGATGAGCCAAAATATTGGGGATACTATGTGGAAGCAAAAAGATCCCTAAGAAGCTAATCTACAAATCGTGAAGAGTGATTAACGCATTTTTACTGGTTAAGAGCAACATGAAGAGGAAAGGCTTGTTGGTCGACCCAAAATGCCCCGTCACATCTTTTCTGACTGTACCTTTTCCAAAAAGTTATAATTCGCTTGTTCGAATTCAGCTTCACGATTTCGTCAAAGGTGAATTCGAGATCTGGTTCACTAAATTGTTGTCGAAGAGTCAGAAGAGTACAAAGAGAAATTACGTTTGAGAACATGGCTAATCTTGAGATATTGGAACCGATGGGTATTTGAAAAAAGAATCCAAAGTGTGGAAACTAAAATCAAATAAGGCTTGAGTTACTTACGTTCCTTCAAACAGATCTCGCATGGAGGGGAAGCGACTCATCCGGCTCAAACAAGCAATCAACTGGTGCTTAAACGGCCGGAACCGCCAAGTGGATGGACAACGGTGACCACCGACGCATCGTGGAAGCCTCAGAAGAAGAATGCTGCGGTGGGAATTGTGATTACCGATTTTACATGTGTCTTCGTTGCCGGGAAATCGCTTCCGACCTTATTCTGATCATCGACGTTAGAGGCAGAGGCGGTAGCAATGAAGTTAGGGATCAGTTTCGCTCAAACACAGAGAGTGAGCATTCCCTGGATAAATATGGTTTCAATCGTTCTAGGTAGAGAGATGAAGCAGATGATGTCGAGAGATGAAGAAATCTCCACAGCTTCGAGAGTGGTAAGGTCATGGATGAGATAAGATTTCTTATCACTAACCGATTTTGTCTACACTCCACTTGTCTACAACGGTTGTGCCCACCATATAGCTAGAAGATCATAAAGCAAAGTTTTAAAAACCGGACCGGTCATTGAACCAGTGAGACACTGGTTTGCGGTTCAACCAGTCCGACTAGTAGTTCAAACGGTTGAACGACATATTTTTTTAATGATATATAATAATATATGTCTATATAAGTATGTAAAAAATTAATTAAAATATGGCACGGATATCTTAAAGTGACCCACATCTCGATAAAATTACAGAATAATAATATAATTAACGTTATGAAAATATATTCTTAAATTTAAGATTTGATTAATTGACACACAACATTTTTATATAAAGTTGGTTTAGTTTTTAGATTACCGGTATATTTTTTTATTAAAAGTGTCTAAATCTAAACTATGTTTTCATTTCAATGTCTATACTCGTATGTTTTAAAGAGAAAATAAAGATTATGTAATGAACAAATAAAGAAAAAAATGTTAAATGATATTTAAAAGGTTAAAAGAATTGATCTGGAATATATTTGACATGGATAATAAACGTAAAGATGATAACACAAATGGGTGGTTGGGCAACTTGAATTTCCGCGCGTGAGCCTGAGTTCGATTCCCACTGGGCGCACAATTTTGAATCAACCGGCCGGTTTTCTACTGACCGATTGCCGGTTGGACCACAAAACTAGCCGGTTTTTGACTGGGTTTGACCGGTTCTTACATTCCCGGTCTTTTAGCCGAACCGGACCGATCAAGTGCCGATTCACCGGTCCGGTTTTTAAAACTACACTAGATAGAGTTTGTTTGGACGGGATCTCCACCATATTGAATTTCTAGTTGTTTAAACAGTGATGTAATGGGCTACTCCCTCCGTCCCACCAGGTAGGTGACTAAGTTAATCGGGTTTTATTTGGGCCTAGCGATTTGGTTGGTCAAACAGAGTAAGAATTTGATAATTTTTACATGGTCTTGTAGAGGCTAGTTTACTCTACAAGACCATGCAAAAATTATCAAATTCTAGCCTTGTTTGACCAACCAAATAGCTACGCCCAAATAATACCCGATTAACTTATTCACCTACCTGGTGGGACGGAGGGTGTACTCTACAGGCCCAAACTTCGCAGATTAATAACACCTCTTTTTCTTCACGCAAAAAGAGAATGTAGAACTTCTATGAGCCCGTTTGGTAATGTTTTTGCTTTCTAAAACGCTGATTTTTGAATTTAAAAGCAGTACTAATGTATTTGGTAAATTAATTTTTTTATGCCTTCTGGAAAGCAATTGCTTTTCCGCAGTGGCTTTTAAAAAATAGGGAAGGGTTGCTTTCCAGAACCCGCTTTTCGATAAATGTTTTATTTGACATTCTTATCCGTTAATAAATATTAATAATTATTTATTATATTATGTCTGATATTGTCTTTTCGGAGTAACAACAGTTCTAAATCACTACTTACCAAGCACAAAATGTCAAAAGTGCTTTCCCGCAACAGTTTTTGTACAAAATTTACCAAACACTTTTTGCATAGATTTTCACATCAGCTTTCTCACAGTACTTCCTACACAGCAGCTTTCTAAAACCCATAGCATTACCAAAACTTTCTGTTTTGAGATATTAAAGGATAAAATAATAGAGGTCGGCGTCATAGTTTTAGTTTGACAATATTGATATATGATGAAGCTGTCACTCACCTAACCTTCCTCTTCCGTGCCTCTCAGTTAAACATCATTAAAATTCTGTTTTGTTCGTTCATTTTACAATCATCAATTTGTAGAGTGAATTCATCATACTTGGGTTTCTTCCTTCAGCTTTGTGTGATCCTTATAAATGGACGACTTTGAGGGATGCCGGCTCAGAAGAAAATAAGAAAATATTAATTAGCAAAACGGTTAAATAAATGTTGAAAGAGACCTTCTTTACCTGCTGCCCAAGAAAATGAGCTCTCACCTATCTTGAATGACTAGCTTAACAAATTAATTAGGTAAAGGGTAGTTGCTCAAACTACTGTTTCTTCACCCTTTTTGTATGATTATTTTTGTTAGTTAGTTTGTTGGTAGGTAAAGTGAGTATACAAAAAAAAAAAAAAACCTTTAAAATTTGAATTATTTGTGTTAACCATCCCCAAACAAGACTGGATATACTCTTGATCTAGTACATATTTTTTCAGTTTAGTCTTTAACACTCATATCACAATTCTTTTCTGTAAGAAGACGAACGATCACGTGCAGGGGCGGGCGCATGAATTAATACTTGATTGTTGGAGTATAATTAACACTCAAAATTCAATCAGATTTTTTTCAAGTTTGTTCAATTTCGATGAACTGTAAAGATTAAACCCCATCCGATATCCAATCCACGAAATTAAACTGAAAGCCAACTAGATTATGAGAAAGCGTGAGTTATCGACGACCTATGGTTTCATACAATAGAGAATACTAAATGGATTTTCTAAATAGATTTTCGTATGGAGATCGCGACTCGAAGAATTAGGTTGTAAGAATTGTGTTCCTCCACTTAAAATGGATTTTAATTTTTGCAAACTTTTTCCAATTTTAGGTTTCGGTAGGTACTTAAAGAGTTCATAGCCCACGGACAGACAATTCGAGCGTTCCCATTTTCGAGAGCTCTCTATTTATACGGAGATTGTTGTTTAACTTCTTCAAACAGTTCGAATACATCGATCACCATAGTCTTAATATCATGTCGATCCCGTTATAATCAGCGCGATATAAAATTGTAATTTTAAATGTTTACTTTTTTTACTTATCAAGGACCCGGAACCCCAATTGAATCCTTAAGAGAAAAAGGATCCCAATAGATTGTACAGGGGATGTTTTGAATCCTTGTCTCATTCCAATACTTGAAAGTAACACCTCTGTGTAAACCAAAACTCTTCCCCCTTCAACAAGACATGAACATGCCTAAATTCGAAGTAACACAGTAAGGCATTTGCTTAAAGGAAGGTCTCGAGTTCAAACATTGGGACAATTCATAAGTTATTTATTAGTCCCTTAACTACGAATATGTCCCTGAATTCTCAGACTGCTTGATCTCTCATTCTCTCTATTGTGATTTGAAGACTATTTTTCGTTCCTTTTTTTTTTTTACAACATGTTTCCACATCATAAAAAAAATTAAAAGGAAAACGTTGAAACGCCGCAGATGTATATAAATATATATATATAAATATACACACATTATTTCTCACAACTGTAACAAAAATAGAAAGAATAGAAAAGGTCTAATTTTAATGCAAATATATATGTATGTATATGTAAACATTTTTCCCTGTACAAGACAAATTGTGATCTTATTGAAACTATCACCATGTCGTATATTCCCTCTGTTTATCCAAATTCATAACAAAAGAGAGAAAAATAAAAATGTAAAAATCCAAAAATTACAATAACAAAACTTAATCGGGCATGTATAACGAGTGGTGGAGCTAGAAATCCTTGAAAACATGCCTCTTCTGGTCTCCATCTGCATCAACTTTTACCATCTCCTAGAATTGGAATTGGTGATCTTGATGACAAGCCCGGGGAAGACATCATCCGGGTCATGAATATGCGGGTTCTGCTCCACGATGAACGGGTCCCCGCACTTCTCGCTGATCGTATTCAGAGTCTCCCCCTCTCCGACGACGTAAATCTCGTCGCAGGGCCGGTTCATCGTCCTCGACAGAGAGTTATCGAATTCGAGGGACGAAACGGAGCTTAACAGGATAAGTGCTGCAAGAACAATAGCACAGTAGCATGTTGCTGCATCGGCTACGTACGATGATGTTTTGTTAGAAGAAGAAGCCATGAATTGAAGGGGGAAACAGAGGAAAACAGAGTTGGGGGGTTTTGATGAAGTTTTAGAGTTTACATGGTATGTTTATATTGAGAGGGGGAGAAAGAGGTTTAATGGGGTGGGTGGTGTTTGGAAGGGGAAGGGGAAGACTTTGTTCGTGTTGTTTACGGGTTCGAGGGAGGAGTTAGGAAGTCAGTTGGATTCAACCAACTCTCTTTCTAGTCGTGTGTGTGTATATATATATCCAGTAGTATAATCATGCATACTATTACTTTCAAGAAATCGAACTCATAATCTTTTGAAAACTGAGTGGTTGGACGACTTAGGCCCCCTCTACTACGAGCAACATTCATATATATAGAAGACTAAGGTGAAAAAAATATGAATAAGATGAAAAAAATGTTACATCCAATAGGCTCTTTACTCCGCTCTTTATTTTAGCAGATAGTTATCCCACTCATTATATTTAAAAAGCCGGATCAATAACTTCATACTTTCTTTAATCATGTTTTTAGCAATTATGTCTTAAATTCTTTAAAATCCTCTTGCAGGAAATACTGAGAATGTGCCACGTGTTATTTAGCTAAGAATTTAACTAACACTATTGGAGCACTTATAAAAATTTTACAATATCTAAAATAAAAATGTTTGATTTTTATCAAATTATAAATAACTTTTAACTACTATCAATGGGAGTTGGTCTAAGTGATAAGCAGTTTGATTTCGCTTAAGCACGTCTTGAGTTCGAGTCTTTGTGTATGCAGAAAATTTCTACTGGTAGATTCATCTGTCATACCCAGACATGCGACGCGGGCCGGACCGAATTATAGGGCGAAGCCCCGGAACCAATTGGGAAAACCAAAAAAGATAAATATAACATTTAAAAAAGGAGATAGTCCTGAAATTTGGCACACAATTTGGGTCAAAGTATTTTTTCCCGAATTAGAAGAGGGTGATAACAGTTTAACGAACAAGATGGTCCAGCAGTTTGGCACAATAAAGGAGTGAAAGTGTCTTTTTCCAAACTAGAAAGGGGTAGAAGTGTCTTTGCGTCAAACTTTAGAGGGTGGAAGTGTCTTTTACCCGTCGAAATGTTATAAACAAATTCCATATTGTTTCAAATCTCCGTGGAGAAGTCTTTTCAAAATAATGAGTCATTTAGGACCATTTTGATGGCTAAGTCAACTAAGTTAATTAGTCCTCCAACAACTCATCACTTTTGTTGTACACTGGCTCATAAGTAGGTAATCATGTCAAACTTATATATTTTTATTGATTTTATAACTTTGTGCTACTTTCTAAAGACAAATATCTCTCTCTCGGAATATATGAAGAAGCTTTTGTCTATTTAGAAAGTTACGATCAACTTTCGTAGTTAGTACAACTTTATCATAGCTGTTTTTTGTTTCCACAATCAATCTCAAGTTAAATCATGTTTCAGAGTTCGAGAACCAAATAGAAGAAGATGAAAATTGTTTAATAGCGAGGTTAAAGTTTTAACAGCTTGGAAGCAAAGGGAACAATGACGATAACAATTGCGACCAGAAAGAAAAATAGATAATATCAAGCAAGTACGTTCTCTTTAATTGTCAACCACCTAACTCCAAAAGGTGTCTTTCGTCTACCTATAACACTAGCTGCTACTGCTTCATCGTATCTTTCAATCCAGAAACAATCAAATCCATGGTAGCTCGCTAGTACAACTCCCTTACCTAAGCTTGTTTGTTTAAGTTGGGTAGATATATGTATGATCAATTAATGATGTAATAAGGTGAAGCGTCTATTAATAACTTAGTTAATATCTCCAACAAATTAGACCAATCTCAATGATTAGGTACTATAAATAATATAGTATCAGAATAAGACACGTCGGGTTCACATATCTAATCCATTGACTATTTCGTGATCTCGTGAGCTAGTTGTCTTCAATGGCGTGGCCAGAAGTTTAAAATAGATGGGGAACAATTTCTTATGTGTTAGGATTCCAATACGCGAGAGACAAGAGAAAACAAAAAAGAGCAAAAGCAAGATCAAGAACACAAGAATTTATGTGGTTCACTGGTTTTTAGACTAACTACATCCACGGCCGAACCAACCCAATTTATTGATGAGAACCCAAACCAATTAAGCACACACCAAGTCATGACCCTAAATTTGGAGCCCATGTAATGTCCAAAACTAATCCGAGACGAACAAGGAATTGTTTCCTAATCCAATAAGGACACTACCAAGAAAACATGTGAATTACTTGTTGCCAAAGTAATTTAATGTTTCCAAATAATAGTAATTCCTTCTTTGACCAATCTATTGTTTGAATCAATTAATAATAAAAAATTCAACAAACCTCCACCTTGATTCAAACTCCATAGTTACCGAACCAATTTTTCTCATCAATCCAATGAACCCAATCCGAGTGTATTCCCAATTTGCGAAATTGAACACACTCCCATATGCGCCCCAACAAGCGCGTCTATGCGTCTTCAACAAACACAAAGACAATGCGTCCCAATAAACGCTCCTCTAATGCACCATGACAAAATGCATACCCCAACGTTGCGCCAATGACACGTCGCAACAAAGTGCCTATCAAACGATATCATGCCAATTTGCGCCGCCACCCGCACCAATGCGCACAAAACAAATAATCAAAGCGCGCCAATCCAAGATCCAATCGCGCTACCAACCGATGCGTGCACAATCACACGCCACCAACCCGCATGCCCAACAACACGTGTCCATGCTCCGTGCCAGGAGCCCGAACTGCCCACAAGGGGCCTAGAGAGTTACATCCTCCCTGAGCGTCCTCCTCCACCTGAAGCGAGATCTACAGGTGCACGATTCTTGGGATACACCATCTTCCAATGGCGTTTCTCCCTCAATTTGCTAGTTGATTCGAGTCGCCTCCACCTAGACTTGAATCCTCCTAGCTGCCAAATCCAGATATAGATCCAGATCACTTGTCGGGTTGAGCACGCCATATCAATTGACGCATGCTGGAACCGAAAGCGTGCCGGATGTACTATAACTAGATCCACAATTCCAGTGCTCCACAACAAGAGCCCAATAGCTCCCCCAACAAGGAACCCGATAGCCTCCCAACAAAGGCTTGGTGTGCTTGCACCCCCTGTTCAGAGGCCTACCAGCGGAAATCCAATCTTCCCATCAAACCCGACAGATCTTGATCATGAACTCGCCATGGCTTCTCTTGAACTCGACGTAACCTGGCTCTGATACCACTTGTTAGGATTCCAATACGCGAGAGACAAGAGAAAACAAGAAAGAGCAAAAGCAAGATCAAGAACACAAGAATTTACGTGGTTCACTGGTTTTGAGACTAGCTACATCCACGGCCGAACCAACCCAATTTATTGATGAGAACCCAAACCAATTACAAGCACACACCAAGTCATGACCCTAGCATCTACTTATATACTAGTACAAAACTTGGAGCCCAAGTAATGTCCAAAACTAATCCGAGACGAACAAGGAATTGTTTCCTAATCCAATAAGGACACGACCAAGAAAACATGTGAATTACTTGTTGCCAAAGTAATTCTATGTTTCCAAAAAATAGTAATTCCTTCTTTGACCAATCTATTGTTTGAATAAATTAATAATAAAAAATCCAACATTATGTAAATTTAATAACAATGGCACTAGTACAATTTAGAGACACTAAACTCCTTTTGCTTAGGGCGTTCGTAGAACAAATGACACGCGATTTTCCATTTCACTCAAATTTTGACATATTGAAAAGAAATTGTGTGAGTGAGTGAGTGAGTGAAAATAATCAAGTAAGAACTTAATTTTTATATTACCTATATAGGTAATGTTGACTGGTGAGCCTTACCAGTCCGTTTCTTCTCTTTAGCCTCCTTTGGGTGGGTACAGTAATTAAGGAGATTGTGTCATTTACTATTTTGCCCCTCACGTTTTTCTATATTCCTCTCATATCCCGTCCTCCACCCCCGCAAGTCAACCACCAGACCTTCACCAGCACCACCACCACCACCAGAGTTTCACCAGCACCACCAGAGCTCCACCACCACCAACATAAACTAATAGATCCAACAATAGATTTACACAACCAAGAGTATGATCGGAAAAAAATTTACTTCTTCGATTCGTTTCTAATTACAAAGATCGAAGAGCAAACAAATTGATTTGTGATGATTTTGACAATACCAGAAACATTCGTCGCTAAATTTACACAGATCAATGAATAAACTTACAAATCTAAGAAAAAATCAGAGGAAGAGAAGAGGAAGAAGAAGAACAGGTCGCCGCCGTCGATGAGTAAACTTACATGACTGCTCGCCGGAGAAGACCCAGCTACCGCATGGGTCGACGGAGAACGAGCAGACTACGGGACCTTCGCCTCCCTCATCGACCGCCAGATCGCCGCCGTAGATATCGCCCAGATCGCCGTCGAGACCGTCGAAGGTGTGTTACCGCCGTCGAGACCGTCGATGGTGTCTCACCGCCGTCGAGATCTTCCATCTCCGCGAAGAGAGCGGTGGTTGACTGGCGGATCTGAAGAAGAAGGGAGAGAAAGAAGCGTCGCCGCCACCGTTGAGATCCACCAGCAGCATCGTCGTCGCCACCACCGTCGAGATCCGCCGTCTATTCCTCTTCTCGTCCCTCCTTCTTCCTCTCTCTCTCTCTCTTTCTCTCTCTAGCCATTAACAAACCCACTTCTACCATTGTACCGTCTGCCTCTCTTTTCTCTCACCCTATCCTCTCTGAAATGTGTGGTGGGGAGAGAAGAAAAGGGATAGATTTTTTTTTTAGATAAAACAATGGGTTGAGTGGGGTATTATTGTAAGGGCAAAGTGGTCATTGTCCACTATTAAACATGCCAAATGAGGAAATGGAGAGCAAGAGAGGAAACGTCCCAAAATAAAAAGGGGGCTAAAGAGAAGAAACGGAGTGGTAGTTGAGACATGCATCACTTTATCAACTATGTGGATCATGCTGACGTGGTTCTTTTTGAGCAGCTAAATATGTTACCAGCGAAGACGTTTTCGGGCCTAAAGCATGTAAAAAAGATTAAGGCCTTAAAAGTCACGAAAAATGGTTTTGGTTTTTTCGGAGTAAAAAATAAAAATAAATAACATTTATGAGAGTTGAACCTGAGTCAAAGCTAACATTAATACTTCATTATAGTTGCAAAAAATTAACCATAAATTAAAGGGTAACATCTTAATGTGAAACATGAAGAAAGGCTTCAGAGCGTCCTAAATAGACCTTGTGAGGGGCTAAAATGATAGAAACTTGTAGAATAGCTCAAACTATCGTGGAGATATAAAAAAATTTAGAAAACTTGCGGTCACAGCCTCCTTTGCCCTATCTAGGTCTGCCATTATTGGATAATAGGGGCGATTATTTGCAATTTATGTTATTTTTTCTGTTGGTGTTCTTTTGGTATTATTCAAAAATAAAGGGTTATGATGCAATTATCGTAATAAATATAAGCATTGTATTGTCAATTTTGCATGCTAAGTTGTATTGTTCGTGTTAATTATCAATTCCTTTAAAAAACGTCTTTTTCTGTGGCCTATTCGTGACACATTTCATGAACTTGTTGCGTCTCTCTGATTTTGTTTTGCCAAATTATACTGTGATCTTTCATGTATTTCTTCCGCATGAAACATCACAATTACATATACAAAACAAATTGTGATCTTATTGAAATTGTCACGGTTGTATACTCAGAGTTTGCCATTATATTGTAGTAGTATATTTTTCGGAATTTACAACAAAGTAAACAGATCACAAAAATAAACAGAAGGTAGGTATAACTAAACAATTAATCAACTACAACTACTACTATTACCACCTCCTATAATTGGAATCGGGATTGATGATCTTGATGACAAGTCCAGGGAAGACATCATCCGGGTCATTGATATGTGGGTTCCGCTCCACGATAAACGGGTCCCCGCACTTCTCGCTGATCGTATTCAGTGTCTCCCCCTCTCCGACGACGTAAATCTCGTCGCAGGGGCCGCCTCTCCCCAGAGAATTACCGAATTTGGAGGACGAAACAGAGCTGAGTAGTATAAGTGATAAGAGAACAATAGCACAGTACCTTGTGGCTGCATGAGCAACGTGTAGCGATATTTTGTTAGAAGAAGCCATGGATCGAGAGGAGAAAACAGAGGAGGAGTTTGAATTTAAAGATGGTTTTTGAACTTCTAATGATGGTTAACTAACTTAAGTATAACTATATATACAAGGATGAGAGAGGTAGGTGGTACTGGTGTTGGTGTATATTCAACGAACTCTTGTTTCAAGTCTAATGTTGAGGGGAGTTGTATATATGTGACTCAAAAATAGAAATGAATTTTTAAAGCTTTGTGTGAAGTGGTGATAGGTTGGGTTTTAGGTAAACCAGTTTACATATTTGAACAAGTCGCCATAGAAATGTCAACCACTTAGAAAGGTTCCTTATAACTAAAAGTATTACACTTTTTCTTAAAATACTTTTCCCAAGGTGTACAGTAACAATAAATATATGTATTCCATCCGTGACAGTCAGTAACAACTTTGATTATAACATTGATTATATTATTTGAATAGTAAAACGGTTCAAGTATCTGTGTCATTTTACTACTCAGACTTTTTAAGTATTGTTTTCCTGCTAAATAATGTTGTTAACTGAAAAATCAAACTGAAATAATAATATTGGACAAACAAAATATATATTCATGCACACAAGTGTGTGTTTATTTATATGATTCTTGTAAGTAGTTATATGGTTCGTTATTTTATATGCGTAGTTGGATATGTCTTTTTCATTTACCTACAAACTGATGATTCATCGTGATTCCATAAACTGAGTCAAAATCATGGTAGTACACCTCTATACATATGGATGATTATTTATTTAAGGTATGTACATGAATACTAGATACTGGACACGTGGCAAGCATATCTAATCATTTCTTAGTAATCATCCTAGAAACCACACATGGGTTAGTATATAAAACCATTTCTTATTTTCTTCATACGGTAAAATAAACATTCAGGCATAGTTTTAAAAACCGGACCGGACCGGCCGGTTCGACCGGTTGAACCGGTGAACCGGTACCTAGCCGGTCCGGTCAGGTTATTGGACCGGGAATGCAATCAAACCGGTTGAAACCGGCCAAAACCGCCGGTTCTTAACCGAACCGCTGAACCGGCCGGTTCTAACCGGTTTGAGCGGTTTATGCAACTCTCTAACTCAGCATCTTCTTACCCTTGAAAAACAACAAAGATTCAAGACTCTCTTATGCGAAATCTGTTCAGATGTGAAGAAATCAAGAAATCGCCGGGATTCTTGGAGATATTGCTCTGTTTTGCAAGAATTCGTCGGGATTCTTCGAGATATTGCTTTGTTTATGACAAATATATCTCTAGCTTTCATGGATCCGACAGAAGAGTATTGCACTATTGCTCTGTTCTGCAATCTTGGAGATACTTGGCCAAGGGAGAAGAAGAGGAGAAGGTGAGAGAGAGGGGAAAGAGATAGAGAACTTACCTGTTATCCACCGCAGAGGAAATATGATCCCCTTCAATCCCTTATTTTTCAATTACTACTAGTATTCTACTGGATCTAGAAATCAGTGGTCTACTAGTACTAGTCTACTACTAGGCCATAACTGGTGAATTTAATTGATGTTGGAAAGTGTAGTGGCTTGTTTGGGAACTTTGTTTGGAAAAACTTTTGAGAACAAAATTATCAACTTAATAAATATGTTTCAAATAATTTATTATTATTATTAAATGGATGTTTATGAACTTTATTTAGCTTTATTTCATCAAATGTGATTAAAAAGACATATATCTCATCTTGTATAGAAATTTTAAAATATGGTATTTTTAAAACGCAAGTTCATATAAAATTATATATAGACATAATTTGTTCTTTTAATAATTTTATTTTTTAATTAACGCATGAATATAAATATATTTTAATATCAAATTGTAAATGAAAATCATTAGACTTGCTTATTTTCTAAAGGGTGATGTTAATATTGGGTACTTTGATCAACTTGTTATTATATTTAATTATATTTAATAGATACTTATATAAAATAAATACTTATATATTATTTAATAAACGTGCGATTGAACCGGTCCGACCACCGGTCCGACCGGTCCGACCATGAACCGGTGTCTCACCGGTTCGATGGCCGGTCCGGTTTTTAAAACTTTGCATTCAGGGTTTGTGATACACCCAGTATCGTACCAGTAGCTTGAGAGAGGCTACGAATCTCTACCAGTAGTTCGTGACGCTACGAAAAACTACGAATACGAAAATAAATGAATAAACTCAATAAAATAACTTTTTATTCCCCTCATAATAACTGAACACTACAATTGCTTAAATAGAAAACTAAAGCTAACCCTAGACTCTTACGGGCCAAGCCCGGTCTATTTACTAATTAAATAATTAACTAATAACGATTAATAAAATAAAATAAACAATTAACGACTAATAAAATAAATAAATACTTAAATAACTAATTATCAAGATAGCGGGTAAATAACGGGTCGGGTCACCCGTATCAACTCCCCCGCGGTTGAAAAACGCCTTGTCCTCAAGGTGGATCGTAGTTGATGAAGTATACCCAAAAGAGTGTTTCCCGAAATCGGAATTGTGGGTATTGGTTAACCTGGGCTTGAAGTTGCAACATGGCTGACCCATAGTACCAGGTGGCCCAACACTTTGCAGGAGGCCCACGTTTGTGAAAAGCTCTATCGGGCTTGAACTGGAAATTGGGCCCAAATTTAAAATCTGACCCAAAGAAAATTGTTAACCTATCCAAGTCAGAAGGCCCAGATGGAGAACCAACCCTAGCTGCTGTTGTAGGCGGGTCTGGGTGACATCTCGGGTCGGGTCCATCCTCTGGAAACACACCTCTCGTGCGAAGCTGATGATGGAGGCCATGGAGGTTGCTGAAACAGCCGGTGGAGGTGGCTGGGTTCACTGGTGGTGGCCGGTGGTCTGGGATAGGGTCTCCGGTGTCTGGGTGCCGCCTGCGGCAATCGGTGGTTGGCTGCTGGAGTGCCGACGGCGCGGAGAGAGGCGGGTTCGCCTGGTCTGGTGGTTTCGCCGGAGGTGGGGGTTCTGGAAACGACAGAGGAAGCGCCGTCTGTGAGGGCAACGGCAGAGGAGGTTTCACGCGCACCGGAGATGGTGGCGGTTGGATCTGGTCGACGGATTTTGCGGGTGGAGGAAGTGGTGCCTGGGTGTGCGCTGCTACGGGAAGGGTCTTCGCGTCCAGGGCAGTGGTCGGCGGATCTGAGGGCTCCTTTGGCGTTGACGTTGTTTCTTCAGCGGGTGACGACGGGATGGAGTCGTGGTGGTTGCTCGCCGGAATCTGAGCAGATGGCTGTGGATGGGCTGTTGTGGAGCAGATGGCTGTGGTGGCTGTTCTTGCTTGGCTAGCGGCGTTGGTTGCTGCAATGGCCGCAGCTGCTTCTCTTGGTCTTGTAACCGCCATTGATCGAATGTTTCTTTGATCTCAGCTAGTTGTTGTATGATTTCATCAAAGATTTGCTCAAACGACTTGGACATGATATCACCAGTTGGATGGTGAAATCAATGAAAGCACCAAATTGATACACCCAGTATCGTACCAGTAGCTTGAGAGAGGCTACGAATCTCTACCAGTAGTTCGTGACGCTACGAAAAACTACGAATACGAAAATAACTGAATAAACTCAATAAAATAACTTCTT
This sequence comes from Linanthus parryae, assembly GCA_023055425.1. Classification (NCBI taxonomy): domain Eukaryota; kingdom Viridiplantae; phylum Streptophyta; class Magnoliopsida; order Ericales; family Polemoniaceae; genus Linanthus; species Linanthus parryae. The sequence continues at coordinate 2,409,365 of JALGPY010000036.1, read as the reverse complement.
ATTCCCCTCATAATAACTGAACACTACAATTGCTTAAATAGAAAACTAAAGCTAACCGTAGACTCTTACGGGCCAAGCCTGGTCTGTTTACTAATTAAATAATTAACTAATAACGATTAATAAAATAAAATAAACAATTAACGACTAATAAAATAAATAAATACTTAAATAACTAATTATCAAGATAGCGGGTAAATAACGGGTCGGGTCACCCGTATCAATTTGCTTGGTTGGTCTTGGTAGTAACTAAAATATTGTACGTGGTAGTAGGAATTTTTTTTCATATAATCATTTTCATGTGTTTGTTCAACACTCGAAAATTATTTTTTGCATGGAAAAAACTTCATTAGAAACTTCAAGACAGGACTACATTGTGAAAATAATATTTTGTAGCCACGTGGGCGCAAGAGGCACCCATCTGTTGTCAGTCGTAGTCAAGTGCATCGCTGCGAATTCATGAGTCACGATTCACAAAGCCCGCTGTCATCTTCCCGAAGCCTCACTTGTCTCTCTTATTTCTTGCAGTAGATCGGCTATGGCTGGATGATCTGAAAATCCACCATTGTTGAGTGCTTTCTTCATCTGTTATGTTAGTTCCTTCGCATTTCCTTCGATTGTGATCCATGGAACTTGTCTTTCTCTCACCAACTGAATTGCAGCCATGATCGTCTTTGTTCCGGCCTCTTTAGTAGATTGGCGAATCCTGACATGTCACCATCTTGCTTCGACTATCTATCTTCCGAAGTTGCAAAGGATGGCTCCACATTTGCCGATGTTGTTAGTTTCTGACAAAGCACCATCCAAGTTGACTTTTAATAGCTGCTAAATGAAGTTTGGGTTTCATCAACCTTGGATCAGGCATTTTCCTCTTCTAGTCTGTATGTTACGTTGGGCTTCATGTTTTGTGTGATTGGGCCTTTAATATCAAGCCCATTCTTCTTCCTGATGTAATATCTGAGCCCAACGTTATTAGGGTTAGTCTTCTTTATTTCCTACCGTTGGATTACAATCCAACGGTCATATTGAAGGTTCATTGTATAAATACATGGGTTCACTGTATCTGTGATTAAATCATCTAATATACGAGACTTCTTTCTCGCCGTTTGGTAGTCATAAATGGTGCAAGTGCAGTTTTCCAAACGAATATCGATTTTAACACCCCCCCGGCCTATTTTTTGTACTTGCTTTAGGTCCCGGAACACGTCGGGCCGGCCCTGATAAGAACTATCATAACGAATGCATAGATGAGTGTAAGTGACAACATGTTTGGTAGTCATAAATGGTGTAAGTGCAGTTTTCCAAACGAATATCGATTTTAACCACCCCCCCCCCAACTAAAATATCATATGGAAAGGTGATACTGTTGACGCATCAAAATTCATCACAGTAACATCTAATTGACGAAAACATTTAGCTTGGGCAAAGAAAGTACATGAAAACAACATTTTAGTGTTTTCGCGATAAACTATTTTTGTCTTCTCACACTAGATGGATGATTCTCCCTTTTTCGACGAATTTGTGCATCTAAGGAAGAGCTTGTCATTTTCTTTATAGGAGACCCGTTACAATTAGCAAATTACGAATAACATAAACTCCTAAAATTGTATATGTAAGTTCAAAAGTCTCAAAACAAAGTGCTTAGAAAACTACATTCAGGTTCAAAAGTCTCAAAACAAAAGAAGTATTTTATGAAAATTCGATTTTTGTTCAAGTGGATACAATTCTAAACGACCGTTTTGGTCATAGTACGATCTCTCATTTCATTTAAACAGACAACATTTTGCTGCATGGAGTAGAAACGAAACTCCTTATGAAGTGCATGAACTAGTATAGGATTTCAAAAATCATAGTATGAAGTTATAACGAATCCTAGCTTAGGTGCATGGTTGTTATCTGCACTCTAGTATTCTTTTTTTTTTTTTTTTTGAGAATAAATTCAAACTTTCATTAATCACCACAATTTTCAGACATCATTGGGAGAGAAAATACATCTTTTTCAACATAGCGTCTTATCCACGCGGGAATCTCCTCGTGCCACTCGCCATCAACCCCCTGCGCCGCGTGTCTGGCTAATTGGTCGGCCACGCGGTTGTTCACTCTTCCCAAAGCTCGGATCTCAATGCTAGTAAATTGACCGAGCAACATCAATAGCTCTTCCATTATCGTCTGCATCTCCCCAATGTACTCTCTTCGATTTCCTCCTCTAGCCTCTTCCAGTTCCTTCACAACGGTGCTCGAGTCTCCGACTAGCCAGATCGGCTTCTCTCTCCATCTTAAACTTGACCGGAGAGCATGGAGGCAACCATATTTCTCCGATTGATTTGCGCTGTCACAACGTGGGGAAGTTTTAGCCCCTGCCATCAGGCACTCTCCTTTCATCGTTCGCATCAGAAAGCCTGCATAAGCTTCGCCGGAAACTGGATTCCAGTTGCCGTCGAATTGGAGGAACAGCCGGCCTTCATCTATACCCGCCTTCATGTTTTGTGGTTGCTGGATCTCCAAGCTAAGTAGTTCTCCCCTTCGAAAGCTTTGTTCTTGCAATTTTTGTTTGATGAGGCTTCTTAGTGATTCTTGATCCACTGGTACTCCTTTGAACCTTATCGAGTTCCGGTTGTGCCAGATGGCCCATAGAATGACACTATATTTTGTTAGATCTGCTTCACTTAGTCTCAAAATGTCTGATTTGATCCTTTCTGATGCGATTGTATTTGTTTTGACCAGGAGATCTTTGCCTTCCGCCGATTCCCACGCTGATCTTGCTAGATGACAGTCAAATAGCACATGCTCTGCAGTCTCCTTCCCTTCATTACAGATCACACAGTGGTCATCAACCCTCACACCCCGTTTCTTCAAGTTCTCTGCCGTAGGGATGATGTTTCTTGCTGCCCTCCAAACTAGGTGACAAATTTTCTTCTCTACTTTGATTTTCCATAGTTTGGAGAAGCTATTGCTTGCCTGGTTTGAAATCTCCCCTGAGTTCTCCTGCTTTCGTTTCTCTTTCTTTCCCAATAGGTACCCGGATTTGACTGTGTACATGCTCGTGTCATTATAGTGCCATCGTATCTTGTCTTCCATTTGTTGCTGCGGTAGTCGGATCTGTGCTATCGCTTGACAGTCCACTTCGAACAGGTACTCTTTGAGCTTCTGCACATTCCAGCTTCGTGTTTCTTGGACTATAAACTCCTCTACTTTCAAATTATTGATCATACTGTTCTTTGTGATTAATTTGAAAGTAGGTTCTCGGGGGATCCATGGTGAATTCATGTGAGCTAACTTGCCATCTCCAATCTGCCATCTTGACCCTTTTGCCAGCAGCTTCTTTCCAAAACAGATGCTTCTCCACGCATAGCTTGGTGAGTTACCCTCTTGTGCCTCCCAGAAGGACTTATCTGCATAGTACTTGGCTTTGATTACTTTACTCATTAAAGATTGAGGGTTCTGTAAAATACGCCAGGCCTGCTTTGCAAGCATGGCTTGGTTAAAAATTTTGAAGTCTCTGAATGCTAGTCCACCTCCTTCTCTTGAATCTTGCATTTTGTCCCAGGCTAGCCAATTTATGCCCCTCTCCTTCTTTGAATTGCTCCACCAAAACTGTCTGATTTTTGCTTCTATTTTGTTACACACACCATCTGGCAATTTGAAACATGACATTGCGTAGGTTGGAATGGCGTTGGCTACGGCTTTGATAAGAACTTCTTTGCCCCCCACTGATAATGACTTCTCCTTCCACCCTTCAAGTTTACTATCTAATCTGTCAAGAATATATGAAAAAGTGGTGTATTTTTGTTTCCCAATCGTGGTAGGAAGACCAAGATACTTATCGTGCTTTTCTGTTTCAGGAATTCCGCAGAGCCGCTTAATCTCCTCCTTTGTTGTCCCATCTACGTTCGGCGAGAAGACTATCGCCGATTTATCAAAATTGATAAGCTGGCCGGACGCTTTACAGTAGCAGTTCAATATTTCTTGTAAAACTGTAATTTCTTGCTTTGTAGCCTGTAAAAAGAAAATAGAGTCGTCAGCAAAAAATAAGTGGGAGACCACTGGTCCTCCCCGAGATGCTGTCACTCCTGCAAGTCTTCTACTACTTGTTGCAGCAGTGATAGCACTCGATAAAGCCTCAGAGCAGAGCACAAATAAGTATGGTGACAGGGGGCAGCCTTGCCTGAGAACCCTCTCAGGGATGACTTTCCCCGTTAGGACTCCATCACGAATAAACTCATACTGGGCCGTCGAGACACACCGCATAATAACTGAAATAATCTTTGGGCCGAAACCAAACTGTAGTAAGACGTTCTCAAGGAAATTCCACTCTACTCTATCATACGCTTTCGACATATCCACCTTTAGGGCTAGTGCACCTTTCTTGCCCTTCTTTCTCGTCTTGAGACTATGTATTACTTCAAAAGCCGTTAAAATATTGTCCGTAATCAATCTTCCAGGCACAAATGCAGACTGATTTTCAGAGATAATATCATCTAGGACTTTTTTAATCCTGTTGGCTACCACTTTAGCCACTATCTTATAAATAGTAGAACACAAACTTATCGGTCTATAATCAGCCGGTTTTCGGGGTTGTTTAGTTTTTGGGATCAGTGCTATTACCGTATGGTTGAAGTTTCCCATCTCTGCATCTGAGTTTAGTATACCCAGGCATGTCCTGGTCGTATCTTTGCCCACGATTCCCCAATATTTCTGATAGAAGCCGGCCGAGAATCCGTCTTTTCCTGGCGCCTTGTCCGGATTCATTTGAAACAACGCATAACTGATTTCTTGGGCTGTGAACTCTTCGTCAAGCTTTGCAGTCTCCTCCGGTGGAATAGCTCGATCTCTCAGCCCATCAGTGACTGCCCTTATATCCAACTGCGTTGGATTGCTAGAGCTGAAAATAGCCCCAAAGTGTCTTTCAAGGCATTCTGTGACCTCCTTATTAGACTGCACCCAAGTTCCATTTTCGTCTTCGATCCCGCTAAAATTATTCCTTGCTCTTCTAATAGAAGCTCTTTGGTGAAAAAACCTTGTATTCTTGTCACCAAACTTTAACCAGTCTGCACGTGCTCTTTGGGACCACATTACTTCTTCCCTCCTAAGTAACTCATCATATTGAGACGATACCAAAAGCTTCTCTTGTATGACCTCCTTTGTTTGTGCTCTACTCTCCAACATCTCCTTTCTTTCTCGTAGGGCTTCGATTTGTTGTCTAACATTCCCGAACGTGTTTTTGTTCCACTGCTGGCAATTAGCCGCCAGATGTTTCAGTCTCAATTGTAGTGGCAGTGCTTTGTCTTGCTGCCAGCCCTCCGCTACAACGTCGGCAAAACTGCTATGCATTGTCCACATTCGTTCGAACAGAAATCTCCGGTTTTGGTTTCTTTGTTGCACCTTCCTCTCCCACTCTAGTAACAGTGGCCTATGATCTGATCGAAGGCCAGTCGTGTGCGTGACCCTAGCTCCACCGAATCTAGCCATCCAATCCACCGTAGCTACTACTCTATCAAGGCGCACTTTGATATTAGTTTCTTCTTCTTGATTATTTGACCATGTAAATTCTGGTCCTGCAAACCCAAGATCAACAAGGCATAAATCTTGTAGAACAGAATTGAAAGCTTGCATTTGACTATACCTCCTTTCCTTACCACCTTCCTTCTCATTGTTGGAACGGATTTCATTAAAATCACCGCACAAGCACCACGGTTTATCACTCATAGGAGCTACCCTTCGTAGTAATTCCCACGTATTAAAGCGTTGCTCCCTTTCTGGGTCTCCATAGACCCCTGTGAGTCGCCAAATAAAACCATCTTGCTCTTCAACTAAGGCATCAATATGATGATGGGAAACTTTAATTAGCTTTACTTTTACCTTGGAATCCCAAAGTAGTGCTAATCCACCCTTCCGATCATTTGCCTCAGCAAAAATTCCATTTGCATACTTCACCTTTTCGCGAACTTTCTCCATCTCAAACTTATTTAACTTTGTCTCCATTAAGAAAACAATGTTTGGGGATAGGAGCCTTAATTGCTCCTTAAGGTCTCGGACCGCAAGCGGCTTCCCCAACCCGCGTACGTTCCAACTTAAAAGACTCATTGTGCTTGGCGGGACTGCTTAGCAGCCTCCGCCAATCGCGCATTTAGAGTTTTTGAGGAACTCAAAACCTTGTTTCCTACTTCACCACTTTCATCACCTTTCTCCGTTCCACCCCTTATTGCTCCAAGATATCTTCGCTCAAGCTCTAGCTGTTTGTTTCTTTTGGAGATTTCCATTTGTTGCACCGAACCCGGGCTGAAATCTGGAGCAGTCTTCCGTTTTGGAGATGCTGGCCTGCTATCCCCCGCCACCTCCTTATTGCTGCCCTTGCCCATCGTCCTCTTCTTTGTCTCTTTTGTCACCTCCTTACGGCCCACTGTTGGCTCTTTTCCCGTCTGACCAGGATCAATTGGGGCATTCTTCATCAAGTTGTCCCTAGGTTCGAGACTCTCATTGTCCGGCTGCGCAGTTCCCACACTATGAGGAATCTGCGTGCTTATCTCCTCCTCCGCTATAGTGATAGGGTCCGAGCTTGTCTCATCCAGTTCCTTGTTTAGATCAAAAGCCCCCTTCTCCTTATCAGTTTGTTGATCATTGGTTGCTTGTGCGGGCTTAGCCTTGGTTTCCGTTCTTCTTACCACTGTTTGACGACCCTTCTTTGGTGGTTGGAACAGCATCCACTCTCCATAGCCAGGCTCTTCTTCCATCTCCTCCCCTCTCATAAGATGATTACAGCAGCTACTATGGTGATCAAGGTAGCCACACCACTCACATATAGATGGGATCCGTTCATACTTGAAATCCAACCAAACCCTAGTCTTCTTGATGTTCACATAAACTCCTCTGGGTAAGGCCTCGTATATTGGCATCCTTACACGAACTCTCACGTAATTCTCTTTCCCATCACTGTCAACTCTTGGGTCTGACTCTAGGATTGTTCCAATATTTTCCACCGCTTTCCTGCCTGTTGCCTCCGTTGTTAGGTGGACTGGTAATCGGTGAACCTGAACCCATACATCCATTGTTTCAAAGAATGGTTTTTCTGTCTCGTCCCCTAGCCTCCAGGGTTTGAGAACCATTATTGCGCCCTCAAACACCCACGGTCCACCCGAAGATATTCGATCCAGCAAGTTCTTGTTTGGGAACTTAAGCAGGAAAGTATTACGACTAACATAAAGGAACTCTACCTGATCCCCTTTTGTCCAGATCCGCCGGAAGAAAGCCCTCGCCGATCTAGGGTTTATATCATCGCCGGATAGTAGTCTAGCTATCAGACACCACTCGAAACCCTTCTCGGCTTCGATGCAGAATTCGTCCTCAAACACAATCTCTTCTAACTCCTTTTCTGTTAGTTGTAGCGTATCAAAGGACTTCGTCGCGGCCTCCTCCATGGTCGCCGCCGTCTCAGCCATGGTCTAGGGTTTTTTCTTTTGTCTCCGAACTCTACGGAGAGATTTTCTTTCGACGAAACACGAGACTAAGGGAAACCAGTATTCTTTTTCTTAGGAATGAGATGGATCTTCTCAAAAAGGAATGAGATGGATGGTGAATGTAATTAGGCATAATTCACGGGAAGAGAGTGTTAATTATCTCAAACCATGGGGATGTCTTTCTATATTCGTCCATATTACCATACTAAATGCAATGCTTATCCACACCACATCAGCACACCCATTTCTAGCCTTCTTTTGCGCTTGTTTGTCCTTACTAGGGCTGGATTGCCATCTAATGTTTTCAATTTATTTTTCGCATAAATCCAAACAAGGGCAAAAGACACATTCACACCCTCAAGTTTGACATAAAGACACTCTTATCCCTTCTAGTTTGGAAATGACACTTTTACTTCTTCTGTCAAACTTTATATTTACCTATGTTCCCTCTCTTTCTGTCTGATTTGACTTTTTTCACTCATAATTGAGTCACTTTGACCCAGTGATTTGGACAACAAGACGATGTAATTTTTTTATAATTTTAGCATGGTGTTGTAGAGAAAAAATTTGTGTACAACACGATGAAATTTGTTAGAAAATTGCATCGTTTTATTATCCAAATCATCGGGTCAATGTGATTCAGTGAATAATGATATGAATAGTAACATGAAGAAAGAGAGGGAACGAGAAACTAACACTTAATTATGTCATTTCCTACTCTGAAAGGGGAGTTTCGTCTCCAAAACTGCTATTTGTAACAGACCCCAGACTGAAAACGTCAAAATTAGAGAGTTTAGGTGTCCTAAAATTTGTCACACTCAAAGGGTGAAAGCGTCTTTACATTAAACTTAAGGGGGCAGAAGTGTCGTTTACCCATACAAACAACTATATAAAAGTCAGTTTCGCTTTCTTTGCCAATCCAATTTCAAAGAAGAAAACACACTCACCTCCATTAGAGACTTCCCTTGAGATTGAGAGAGAGAGAGATGGGTATGGCAGCAGGTGATGAAGAGAACATGGCAGCTTGGCTTGTGGGGATCAATACTATCAAAATCCAGCCTTTCAAGCTTCCTGATCTTGGTTGGTACTTGGGAGTACTTGATTCATGTCCTTCTTCTATCTGTACTATGATTCTGTTTCTTGTTGGGGTTTTTGATTGGTCTTATGTTGTTCAATCTTCCTGATTTGTAGGTCCACATGATGTTCGAATCAGGATGAAGGCGGTTGGTATCTGTGGCAGTGATGTTCATTACCTCAAGGTTAAAAATACCTAAATATTTATGCTCTTAAATTTACTAATCTAACGCAGTTTTTTTGAATCAGTCATGTTGAAATCTGATATATGGGTTAATCTGATTTATCTAGAGGGTTCCATTGTACTTGTTGAGATTCACTATTTGTCCCACATCAGGGGTCCAGTGAGTTCCATTTACGCCCAATAAGTTCCTGGGCTACTCCCCTCATTGTCCAATTTTGCAGATTCTCTCGCACTATGCAGATTTTCAGCTCATACGAAACAGCTCTAGAATTTTCAACTAACTATAGATTTTCAGCCAGCTAATTTTTTCAGATTATTTTAAGCCCATTATCTTGTTTGTCGCCCGGTACCAAACATGTGGGCAGTCCAATTACGTTTCGGCTAAAAAATATAGAACAAACCTATAAAATTTCCATCATATTACGACAGCAATGATTTACATGGGACTAACTTCGAATAAGATGCATGGTACCTAAGCATTTTTGTCTGTGAATAATCAAATTTCAGGCAATGAGACTTGCTCATTTTGTGGTTGAAGAGCCCATGGTCATAGGCCACGAGTGTGCTGGCATCATAGAAGAAGTTGGGAGTGAGGTAAAACACCTCGTGGCAGGTGATCGGGTGGCTTTGGAGCCCGGCATCAGTTGCTGGCGGTGTCACCAATGCAAAGAGGGCAGCTACAATCTTTGCCCTGAAATGAAATTTTTCGCCACTCCTCCTGTCCATGGTTCTCTTGCCAATCAGGTATCCTTATCAAATACTTCCATTCTTCCCTATCTTTCCCTACAGTTTGACTTTTTGACTCGTAAGAGGGTCACTTTGACCCGGTGATTTGATAATGAAACGATGCGACTTTTTGAACCATTAAAAGATTATCAATAAATCACATCGTTTTGCTTTTGCTTTTGCTACCCCAATCACCGGGTCAAAGTGACCCAGTGAATAGTGGTAAAAGTCAAACTAAAGGGAAAGAGAGGGAACAGAGGAAGTACGTTAGTTGTTGATTTCATTACATGGGGAGAGCCAATACCATAAACTGATAGTACTATTTTTTTCTGTTCAGGTGGTGCACCCTGCAGATTTATGCTTCAAACTCCCTGAAAATGTGAGCTTGGAAGAAGGGGCGATGTGTGAGCCACTCAGTGTTGGCGTCCATGCTTGTCGCCGTGCTAATATTGGTCCGGAAACCAATGTGTTGATCATGGGAGCAGGACCAATAGGTCTGGTGACGATGCTCGCAGCCAGAGCTTTTGGAGCTCCCAGAGTTGTTATTGTGGATGTTGACGACTTCCGTCTGTCAGTTGCCAAGGATCTAGGTGCAGATGAAGTCGTCAGAGTCTCAACAGATACACAGGTAAAAACTGTCAAAACTGTCACCTGACTGGCTCCGACCTTGTCATGCTCAACTTGTACTCCGTGGCGGAGCTAGAAAATAGGAACAACCAGGGCAAAATTCAATTTTAAAGTCAATAACAGGACAATAGTGCAAGGGTTTGAAATCAATTGGGGTATTCGTGCAATTAATAGAAGGATATTAACACTACTTAAGTATTCAGACTTAAGGGTATATGTGGAGTTTTTGAAAACTCAAAGGGGCGGGTGGCTCCGCCCCTGCTTGTACCAACCTAATAACATGTTGGACATATGTTTCCTGCTTTGGTCATAAAACTTTATACTGTATTAGAGAGCAGGTTCACCAATACCCTACTGCCTATGCATCACTTCATTCTAGCTCTAACTTTATAATGTATTAGCCTATTAGAGCATGTTCACCAATACCCTACTGCCTAGGCACCACTTCATTCCAGCTCTAAGATCGTTCGCAGATCACTCACTGTTCATCTCTCCACCAAGCTTGGGGGTGCCTAGGCATGAGCTGGGTAGTCGAGTGCCGTCCACACTGCCCCAGGGCATCCAGTGCCCCTCTCTCACGCCTCTACCACATGGGCAACGCGTCCACATATGGAAAAGATTTGAAAGTAACCATCATGTGCAGTGCCCCCAACGGGTGGAAACACACCCAAAAAAGTTTACATGAACAATGTCTTACCACAGAGACCCATGGCCCAATGGGTGAACGTGCTCTTAAGAAACATAATATGTATGTGCTTCCCTAACATTTCTAAGCAGAAATATTGCCATGTACTAGGATGTAACCGACGAAGTAAGGCTTATCCAGAAAGTTATGGGAGTTGCAGTGGATGTTTCCTTCGACTGTGCTGGCTTTAGCAAAACCATGTCAACAGCTCTTGGTGCCACTCGACCCGGTGGTAAAGTTTGTCTTGTGGGAATGGGTCATATCGAAATGACTGTTCCTCTAACTCCAGCTGCCGCAAGGTAACTAACATTCCCAAATTTATGCTGAATCCTAGCTATTCTCAGTATTAGCATTGAGTTTGTAGATCTAATTATGCTCGTTTTTTTTTTTTTTTTTTTTTTTTTTTTTTTTTTTTTAATTGCGGATAAAATTCAGGGAGGTTGATGTGATTGGAGTCTTTCGGTACAAGAACACGTGGCCACTTTGCATTGAGTTTTTGAGGAGTGGGAAGATTGATGTGAAGCCTTTGATAACTCACAGGTTCGGGTTCTCTCAGAAGGAGGTTGAGGATGCTTTTGAAACCAGTGCTCGCGGTGGTAGTGCCATTAAGGTCATGTTCAACCTGTAATGTTTGTTTTCAGGGCCTCCTGAATAATCCTTGCTTTGCTTTCTGAACTTGGAATGAATACAATAAACTTGAGTAAACGCGGGAACAAATAGTTCTGTAGAGTGTTCCAGTAAAGATGCTGGATTTACCTGCAAATTACAGAACATTTGCACTAGTCTTTTGGGTTTTCTGTTTTCTGTTGTTGTTACACATGCTAAACAGCAGCAGATTATAAGAACAAACATGGCACTAACAAACATGATCTGATTGCTGCGTTCCAATTTGCGATACTCATTCAGTCAAAACAGTATATTTAAGTTGCTTCAAAGGTGAAGCAAGGAACAAAAGGGTCTCAAAATAAGTGCCTCGCTTTCTATTTTCTATCAGTCCTGAAGCAGTAAATCTCTCAGTGCTTGCGGCCAGAGCTTTTGGAGAAATGTGGTGGATGTAGGCGATTACACGCAGTTAAAGTTGTCAAAACTCTCGACAACTGCACAGGGGAATGTGTATATAGAGTACAAAGTTAAATGATTTTTTTTTCTTCATATGACTGAGCTTATCATGTTTAATTCAAGTTAGTCTTATGATCTGCGCGTTTGTGTGAATCATAGTAACTAGTAAGTACTTAGAAAGCTGGAATGTACCCTTATGCTTCCCCACACTTCTAACCAGAAACATTCTCATGGAGGATGTGACCACAGAAGAAAGGCATATATCCAGGAAGCCAGGGGAACTGCAGTCGCGTTTCAGTTGACTTGATTGGTGTGTCCGATACACACAAGTTTTTTATTTCTTTTTTTTTTCTTTTTTCTTTTTTTTTTTTTTTTTGTGACAACCGGGTTTGAAGGGGCTTCCAACGCACTATCGCTTGAGCTAGCACCCCAGCTGCCCGATACACATAAGTTTGATTTGATTTATCTTTTTTTTTTTCTTTTATGGGAATTGTAATTTGGAAAATATATGGATGTTAATTGTGAAGATAAGCATATCCTTTGGATTTATCTGACAAGTTGTTGAATTGCTGATCCTCCACGGCTTGTCTTGTTCAGGCTGATTTGGCTGTAATCAAGTTTCCTTCACATACTTCCAATGAAATCATAGTCATCTTCTTTTCCTCTTATGTCTACTAATTTTTAAGGTGAAAAAGATCCTCATCCCAATCAGTTACTAGTACAAGCAGAGAGAGAGAGAGAGAGAGAGAGAGAGAGAGAGAGAGAGAGAGAGAGAGAGAGAGAGAAATGGGGAAGGGAGGTAAGTCTCATGGTGATGTTGCAGAAGTGAAGGATGCTGCAGAAGAAGAGAACATGGCAGCTTGGCTTGTCAGTATCAATTCTCTCAAAATCCTGCCTTTCAAGCTTCCTGCTCTTGGTGTTCATTTATTTATTTCCATGATGACTATGATTCTGTTTCTTTAAGGTTTCGCCTTTGATCATTCTTTTGGTATATCCTAGGATGTTGGTCTCTATTTTCAATATATCATTGGACTTTCTTAGTTCATCATGATCTTGTTCTTCACTATATGTGTATATAGGTCCTCATGATGTCAGAGTTACCATGAAAGCTGTTGGTATCTGTGGCAGTGATGTTCACTTCCTCAAGGTTGTAACGAATAACTCCTTCAGCTACTAATTTAGTCAGATTTCAATATAAACCCTGTATTATTGTAACGAATAATAGGACATGTTATTGACATGAAATGTTTGTGTTTTTTTATGTTGATGAACATCAGACCTTGAAACTTGCCCACTATGTTGTTAAAGAGCCGATGGTCATAGGCCACGAGTGCGCTGGTATCATTGCAGAAGTCGGGAGTGAGGTGAAATCGCTCGTGCCAGGCGACCGTGTGGCCTTGGAGCCTGGCATCAGTTGTTGGAGGTGTCACCAATGCAAAGAAGGCAGCTACAATTTGTGTCCTGATATGAAGTTTTTCGCCACCCCTCCCGTTCACGGTTCTCTTGCCAAACAGGTCCATAAATTTAGCAAATAGTACTATTGTAACCCTTTTACTTAGAGACAGTTTGGTATCTGTTTAAAAACAGAAAAAACAGTTAAAATAACATCAACGTAGCTGTTTCTAGAAGCGTAAAAACAGCCTAAGAACAGAAAACAATAGATGTTACTAGGCGTGGTCATGGGTCGCGTCGGTTAGGTCAGCTCGAACCGGGCCGGATATTTAAAAAGGTGAATCCCCGCCCAACCTGCAGATTGTGCCAGGACTCAAAGCCCAAGCCCGCAACATTATGAAAAATCTAAACCCAACCCAACACAACCCACGGGCCAAAATATTTATTTCATTAAAAGTAAAAAAAATAAAACTAATCGTTAAAAAAACCCAAGCCCAATACATATGCTGGTCGGGCTCAAATTTCAAGCCCAATCCCATGACGGGCCAAAATTTATTGAACACAGGGCCATAAAATCCCTGACTGGGTTGGGCAGGTAGGTAGAGCCGCTGGCCAGCCTTAGTTGCTGCTATAACAAACAATTATCATATTTTCAACCAAAATTTTCACTCACATACGTAACATTTAGCTGACTTTTTAGATTTTCAGCAAGTACCAAACTGTCTGCTCAGAGTTCAATAAAAATCGTAAGTAGAATGATGTATGTTAAGGTACAACTATGTTCTTGTTTCATGCTATCAGGTGGTGCACCCCGCAGATCTGTGTTTCAAGCTGCCCGATAACTTGACCTTGGAGGAAGGCGCAATGTGCGAGCCCCTCAGTGTGGGTGTTCACGCTTGTCGTCGTGCCAACATTGGTCCGGAAAGCAATGTATTGGTCATGGGAGCAGGACCAATAGGTCTAGTAGCAATGCTGGCCGCCCGTGCTTTTGGAGCTCCCAGGTGATAGAGATATTATCATATAGTAGATTATTTTAAAGTTATTAAGTTTCTATATTTAGTCAGTTATATATGAATGTGTTTCTTAGTTTAGATTATCCCATTACCTAACAATAATCAACTATAATGACACCAGGATCGTCATCGTGGACGTCGATGACTACCGTCTCTCAGTTGCCAAGAAACTCGGCGCAGATGAAATCGTCAAAGTTTCGACAAATACACAGGTACATCTAAAATCATTAAAAAAACACAGTATCTGAATTACGACCTATGTTTCTTCTCTTTCAGTCTACTTCACTTTTTTGTCACTATTCACTCGGTCACTTTGACCCCGTGATTTAACTAGCAAAACGATACAAGAATTTGGTAATCTTTACATGGTTTTGTAGAGTAATCTTTATTTTATAACATTGAAAATTGCCTAAAAATTTTGCTATCCAAATCACCGTGTCAAAGTGACGCATTTACGGATGAAAAGTCAACCAAGATCAAAGAGGGAAATGGAGGTAGTAGTTTCTTTCTTTTTAGTCATTACAAGGAGTTTCCTCATTTCCTGCAGGATATGCCTGGAGAAGTCATACATATTCAGAAAGCAATGGGGGCTGGAATTGACGTCTCGTTGGATTGCGCCGGCTTGGGGAAAACCATGTCGACGGCTCTAAGCGCGACACGCGCCGGCGGCAAGGTTTGTTTAGTGGGAATGGGACATATTGAAATGAATGTGCCTCTCACACCAGCTGCTGCAAGGTAGTACAACATATGACTTTGCAAACACTGATGTTCTATCTTATGTTTAACAAAAGGGTAAAAGACACTTTCCACCCCTATCTTTTGATGAAATTCCACTTTGCTCCCCTGACGTTTGAACAATTCCACTTTGCACCCCTGTAACGGAATATTCTATGGACACTTAGCACCCTTCTGTCATGTTCCGTTAGAAAAGTAGGTGATAACTTTTTTTCGGACCATACTGCCCCGCGTATTTTTTTGGACTTTATTGACCCTAATTATCATCAAGAACCTTTTAAGAGTTCACATTTTTGCGGAAGAGGATAGTTCCATTGCAAAAGAACAAGAAGATACAATTTTCCCCAGAATTTGTGCCGGTGAATGGCTTTAACAATCCCAAATTCAAAAACTTAGACACCTAATTTAAAGAGAGGATTCTAATAACAAAAGACATCAGAGCATTCCAAATCAATATCATCTCGTCATTCAATATGAATTTATCTTAAATGTGGGGAACTGAAGTCATTCTAAGCTTATTCTGGATATGGAACTCACACCTCACTATTCATTGCATTGGTCTTCCTATAACAAACAACCCAACCACATCCGAATTGCGAGTCTGAAACAATTTTACAGTCCCTGGAGACTGAGAATGAATTTCACTCATGGACACCCACCTCAGACCAGCATTCCAAACTAACATTCAGCTAAGTAACTCACATTATATGTATCAAGCAGCTTACTAATTGGGTTCACGCGGACAACTCAAATGTTAGCAACCCTCATACTATAGAGGTGAAAATTGACGAGCTTAAGATCTAGCAGAGGTGCATAAATTGGTAGGAAACAAACAAGAAAAAATTGCAGCTTGCAGCACAAGCCCAAATCGAACTCCAATGAACCAAACCCAAACCACAATTTTCAACTAACCTGCTCGATTGAGAAACCAATTTGCCGCACTCCCTAAATTGCTGCCGTCGAGGGATTTGCGGGGAGTCTAGAGGTCTATGAAATCGAGGTCAGGTTGGTCGTGTTCGATATAAAACAAGATGAGTGGCAGGAGGAAGGAGGAAGAAAACATGGAGGGGGAGAGAAGATGGTTGACTCGCCTTCAACATCGGTCGCCTGTAACATCGAACAACCCCTGCTTCGTCCTCCTCTTCCCCGACCACAACTCGGACACCACCGCCACTGATACCTCCATTACCACATGTGCTATCTCCAATCTCACCCTCGCCCCACCTCCAAACCCTCTCCCTCAAATTAAAGACCCAGCTTCAACCAGCCAAACCAATGACGACCACCCTCCTCGTTTCTCCGACTACCAAAACAGCCGCCAACGCCATCGCTCCGGGTGGACGAACACTCCACAACCACCTCCTTTCACAATCAGAACAAGAAGAAGGATAGAAGACCTTCCTAGATTAAAACAACTTGGAGATGTTTTGTGGCTACTTGAATTTGTCTAAGCGGAGAGGATCTGGATGATCAAGGCGTGAGAGATGGAGAGACGACAGGGGGAAAAGATATGCGGTTGTACTAATGAGGAGATGAGAGACGTGAGGGTTGGGTAGGGAAAGAATAGAGTTTCAATCTGATGGTCTTTTGCCGAAATATTTAGGGCATAATGGTCTGTTAAGGAGATATGTTAACATCCGTTAGCCTCTGTTACTTACAAGGGTGCAAAATGGAATTGTTCAAATGTCAGGGGAGCAAAGTGGAATTTCATCCAAAGATAGGGGTGGAAAGTGTCTTTTACCCTTAACAAAATTATATTTACCAAGGGTGTTTTTTTGGGGGGGTTTATTTCAGGGAGGTCGATGTGATCGGCGTGTGTCGCTACAAGAACACTTGGCCGCTTTGCATAGAATTTTTGAGGAGTGGTAAGATTGATGTGAAGCCGTTAATTACCCATAGGTTCGGATTCTCTCAGGAGGAGGTGGAAAAAGCTTTTGAAACGAGTGCTCGCGGTGGCAGTGCCATTAAGGTCATGTTTAATCTGTAGTGTATTAGAAGAAGCCCGGTGTCGGCTCCTTCCGGTTAAATTGAAGCTTAGACGAATGCAGGAATAATGAAGACTTCAAAATAGTTCGTGCGGTTTTGGAATAAACTCAGAGCCTCCTATATTGAATAAAAGACGTGTGATATGCACTTAGGTGCAGACATATGTGTTTAGGTCGAGGACAGCAAACGAAATGATAAAGGATTTGGATTATTCCCCTCATTGTAAATTAATTTTAATGTGGGAGCATCTCCAATAGATCATCTAAATAGCTGTTATATTTAAAAATAAATAAAATAGGGAAAAATTACCTCCAACACCCCTAACTTCATACTCCGATTAAAAATAAACATCAAAATCAATACTCAACATTTTAACATATGTATCAACTTATTTACGAACTAGCACAAGTCTTAAACAAAATGTTGGACAATAAATGATCGTTTTTCTGCAACAAGCACATAGAAAACAACATCAATATGTACATAGCTATACAATTTATTATAAACAAACGGACATATATAAGAGTATAGTTTAACGATAAATTGGCCAGGTATATACACATAGTTTTGTCAAGTCTCATCTTCATCACATAGGCCCTGTTTGGATATTTAGGTTTGGTTAACCTCCACAAAAAGTTAACCAAAATTTCAACCCAAAATTTGTAGTACCCACATTCCATTCATTTTTCTACTTACATAAAAGTCAAAACTTCAAAACAAAAATCATTAAATCCAAACATCCACCTAGTTTGGTTAACCAAACAAGTCCAACCTTGTTATCCAAACAGGGCCATACCCTACAAGAGTTTGACAATTAAATACCATACAAGTCTCACACCATAGTAATTCTATCATTATCTTTCATATTAGGGACGGGTAAGGTTGGGTCCCCATTGGGTTTGGAGAAATACAATACAATCTTTAGAGATCAGATGACCAAACAATTTGTCTAAAGTCTAAAACCAGTCTCCACCCCAACCACTTGTCTTTACTTGGTCTGTTTCTTCTCTTTCTTCCAGTTTTGACTTTTTCATCCGTAAGCATGTCACTTTGACCTGGTGATTTGGATAGCAAAACGATTCAATTTTTCGATAATTTTTCATGGTGTCGTAGAGTAAAGTTTACTGTACAATACCATAAAAATTTACCAAAAAATTGTATCGTATTGCTAATCAAATCATCGGGTCAAAGCGACCTGATGAATAGTGGTAAAACTCAAAAGTGGAAGAAAGAGAAGAAACAGAGGAAGTATTTGCTAAGCCGAGTACAAGACCAGCCAGCTAGCGTGTTCGCTGACAAGTTTGGACGGCTGACAACTACTTGGTCTATTCCTGGATCGTTATACTTTGACTTTATAATAATTCATAATCGGATCACTTTGACTTGGAAAATTTAGATAACAAAACGATATAATTTTTTGACAATTTTTTTATGGTATTGTAGAAGAAAGTTAACTTTACGAGGCCATGCAAAGATTATAGAATTCTTGTATTATTTTGTTGATCATATCACTGGGTCAAAGTGACTCAGTGAATAGTGACAAAAAATGAAGTAGGCTGAAAGAGAAGAAACAGATATAGTATTTTTTTTTCTCTCAACCTTGGGACCCACTTTTCTTAAGTTGAAAATGGACCTTAATAAGATAAGGACTCTATTATATCCTACGGGGATAGAATGAATTTTTATTGGGCCCCCGTTGGGCAAAATTATCGTGTCCAAAAATAAATAATCTACGCCCCACAGGGGTGCTGTAACAGATTTTGACTCATTAAAATCTGAAGAGAGGCCCATCTTTACAAATCTGGGGGCGGTTTCGTTCGCTTGTCTGGGGGCGTGTTGCACACGAACATCCTCGCATCTTCAAGTAAATGAATTGTCTCATCAATGCTAGTTGGGCTTAGTCAGTTTTTTTTTTTTTTTTTTTTTTTTTTTTTTTTTGAGGAATAGTGGAGATTTTATTATCCACTTGAAATAGGGTTTGGGCTATAGCCCATTACATCATTAAAAATGAATCGTTTTAACCATAACGGAGCTTCACCAGCAAGAAGCAATGGGTTATGCGTCTCTAGTGCCTGTCTAGCCATGTGATGTGCACAATTGCTATAGACACGTGGCGTGTGAATCACCTTAACCTCTTCGAGATGCGCAATTGCATTGGAGACTTCATCTAGAGTCTTCCCTGCATCCGAAAACAAATGTGCCTCACCATTTCTTTGAAGAAGTCTCTGCAACTCTCTCACAATCACCTCTGAATCCGTCTCGATCCAAAGTTTGTTTTGGGTAAACTGTTGGGCAAGGGAAACGCCCAACTTTAAAGTCTCTGCTTCTGCTTCCATTGGTGTAGATCGGAACGGAATAGGGTGTGCTTTTCCGGCGATAAACTTTCCGGCGCAATCCGTCACAACCATACCGACTGCCGCCTTCCTTTTCTGTAAGTTCCACGCTGCATCCGAGCAAACCGTCGTCCATCCCTCCGGCAGCTTCTTCCGGTGGACCGAACTGGGGATCGAAGGCTGGGATTGTTCTGAAACCCTCTCTTGAATTTGCACACTTTTAAATGCAGATAAGCTTCTCCCTCCTTCTTCGATATCTTTGTCTGGGTTTGTGAGTTTTTCCTCAAAAATCCACATATTTCTGTGTCGCCATATTAGATTTGTACCCAAAATGACTTTTTCTTTTTCATCTGTAGATCCACTCATCATCAGCTCCGAGGACCACACTGAGAATTCTCTTCTAAACCAATCTGGACCTCGTCCTCGGAAGAGAGATTTCCAAGTCTTCACTGCATAAGGGCAGTGAGAGAAGAGATGGACATTTGATTCAATGTGGAAGCTACAAAGACGGCAACATGTATCCAACTCCATACCTCTTCTTCTGAGATTATCTCTTAAAGGAAGAGTGTTTTGTATGCTCCTCCAGAAGGTAAAAATCATCTTTTTGGGGATTTTCAGTTTCCACATACATTCCCAGATATGGATTCCTCCGATTGAAGGGCTTCCCGTCTGATTTCTTTCTTTTCTATCTTCAATCTGTTTGAACAACGTATATCCACTCTTCACAGAATAGTCTCCATTCTCCGTGAAGTTCCAGATTAGCCTATCCGGAATATCAACTTGGGGGATTTGAATCCTCTGTATCTCTTCTGCGTCTTCTTGCCAGAAAATTTGTGAGATTTTTTCCAAGTTCCACTACCTGTCTTCCGTTATGAGGTCAGCAACCCTAACTTCATGGTTTCCTTGTGCAGGGGTAATGGGTTTGAAAGAATGAGGTCGAAGAAGCCATGGGTCTGTGAAATCTTGCAGAAATTGGCCATTTCCTATCCTCCAACGGCAACCCTGCTTCACAGCTCCGCTCGATGAGACGATGCTTTTCAAAGGTATGAGCTATTGCTCTTTGCTTCCGCATTTAAAAGCCCAGACTTCGCATAATATTTTCCTCTTAAGATCCTCGCATGGAGAGAATGGGGGTTCATAAGTAATCGCCAGTATTGTTTTGCCAACATTGCTTTGTTGAAGATTGACAGATCTCTAAACCCCTCCCCCCCTTCAGCTTTGCTTTTTATCAATCTTTTCCAGGACATCCAATGGAGTTTCCTATTTTCCTCGTCTCCTCCCCACCAAAATCTTGTTATGACCGATTCAATCTTTTTCAGCAGGCCCTCCGGCAGAGCGAAACAACTCATTGTGAAGGTTGGAATTGCTTGAATGATGTCTTTTACAAGGACTTCTTTTCCAGCAAAGGTGAGACATTTTTCCTTCCAACTCTTGAGTTTTTCCATAATCCTCTCTAAAAGGTGCTGGAATTTCATCAATTTCTTCCTCCCAATATCTGTAGGCAAACCCAAGTATTTTTCGTGGAGCTCTTCTGTCTTCACTCCAAGAAGGCTACTCAGTTCATCTCTTCTCCCTCTCGGCACGTTACTGGAGTAAACTGCAGCGGATTTCTCAAGATTAACTTTTTGACCCGTAATTCTTTCATAGTCTTGTAGCAAATTAGCAAGATAGGAAATCTCTGTTGTATTTTCCTTTATAAACAGAAGATTGTCGTCTGCAAAGAAGAGGTGGGAGATCCTCGGACCCCCTCTCGACGCAGCAAGACCAGTGATAGCTTTCTTGCTTTGTGCTGACGTGAGAGCGCGCGAGAGTAATTCACCACATAAAATAAAGAGATATGGTGAGATTGGACACCCTTGACGAAGCCCGCGCTGGGGTCTAATTGAACCCATCACACTCCCTTTATATATAAAAGAGTAGTAAGTTGTAGAAATACAGTCTGACACTAGATTTATCCACCTCGGACCAAACCCTAGTTTTTGAATCATCTTTGTAATAAAGCACCACTCCACGCGGTCATAAGCCTTGCTTATATCCATCTTCAATGCTAGGCAGCCCTCCTTGTCCCCTTTCCGATGTTTCATAGTATGGAGTAGTTCGAACGCAACAATGATATTGTCTGTGATAAGTCGGCCAGGAACGAAAGCACTCTGGCTTTCCGAGATCAAAGAAGGCAGCACATATTTCAAACGGTTGGCCATCGTTATAGATACCAACTTGTAGATTACCGTACAGAGACTTATCGGTCTAAGCTCCAAAGGCCTCCTTACTTGCTTTACCTTAGGTATTAAGGTAATCAGGGTGTGGTTGTATTCACTGACACTTTTCACCCTGTTTAGAATCTGTAGGACACAGTTTCCCACCTCATTGTCGATTGTTCCCCAAAAGCACTGGAAGAAGGCTGTCAGGAATCCGTATATTCCAGGAGCCTTCTAGGGATCCATCTGAAAGAGGCTATCAGTAACCTCTTTCATGGTGAAAGGTTCTTCCATAAAAAGACGCTGCTCCTGCGTAATTCCAACACCCAAATCTCCGAGCATCGAGTCAAGAGACTCTTCACTCGGGTTAGAAGACCGATAAATATCATTAAAATGTTCCGTAAGGAATTTCAATACCTCATTATCATTGGAGTGCCAAGCTCCTGCATTGTCTTCCAGACCTCGTATAGTGTTTCTATACTTCCTTGAGCTTGCTTTCCGGTGGAAATAGCTCGTATTTCTGTCCCCGTTTTTCATCCACAGCACACGTGATCTTTTTCGCCAATACTCCTCCTTTTGCAAAAGTAGGGAATAGACTTTCTCCTTCACTTGCCTAGGTTCTCCAACCGTTTCCGTAGACTGTCTTTTCCCCTCCAGAACTTGGATTTTCTTCTTACGTTGTCTGATCTGTTTTCGAATATTGCCAAAAGTATTCTTCCCCCAGTAACTAAGAGCTTCGATATGACATTTGAGTTTCTCTTTTATAGATCCTCCTGTTGCTAAGTGTTGGCAATTGTTAGCACAGTATCTTCACAGTCTTCATGTTGTAGCCAACTAGACTCGAAAAAGAATCTTTTTGGCCCATTCCTTCTTACACTACCATCATCCCCATATAGCGTAACGCCTATAGGCTTATGATCGCATCGTCCTCCAGTTTTGATTAGCCACAATGCGGTCAAGTCTCTGTCTTATGTTGTCTTCCTCTTCCTGGTTGTTATCCCAAGTGAATGGGGTTCCAACATATCCCAGATCCGCGAGGCTACAGAAAGACAGAGTGTCCCTAAAAGCCATCGTCTGGTTTATTGTAACCACCCTGCCACCTTCCTTTTCACTTTGGGAGGTAACTTGGTTAAAATCATCGAAGACGCACCAAGGGGCATCCCCAAATGGTTTTAGTCTTCTAGGCAGTTTCCACGAATTATGTCTTTCGTGTTTAACTCGATCCCCATAGAATCCAGTGAGAAGCCAGCTAGATTTATTGTTAACCCCAGTAATCCAGGCATGGATGTAGTGCTTTCCCGAAGAGACAATTCTAATACTGCAATCTTCGTTCCAAAGCAACGCCAAACCACCCTTTCGATCATCACAGTCCACAACTCGGCTATAGCTGAAACCGATCTTCTTCTGAACCTTGAGCATCTCATGTGTATACAATTTGGTTTCCATGAGAAAAACCAAATCGGGAAGGTTATCCTTCACGAGATCGTGGAGGACAGTAACGTTGCGGGGGTTCCAAGTCGCCGCACGTTCCAGCTTATCGTTTTCATTGTGTTAGGCGAGGCCGATTTACAGCCTCCGCCTCTTTTCCAATATTTGTGATATCTGCTAGGACATCAGTAGTACCTCCTTGTTCTTCACTATAGTTCATCTTCACCACAGTGTTGGAAGGTTCTGTAGCTTCTTCCATCATGCAGTTTCTCTTCCCGCCTTCCATAATTAAGCCATTTTCCGTTGGCAAAATAATTGGGAGACCATTGGATTTTCTCTTGCCCTGCTAAATATCATTTTCCTTCCCCACAATGTTCTTCCCCTTAGATCTCGCACGTGCCTTAAAGTTGGCATTTTTGTGTACGTCTCTCAAAGCTCCAAAATTAATCGCAAACTAGTTGACTTTGACCCGGATCCTTCTTGATAGACCACATCTCCCTCTTTCAGCGGATTTTCTTGATTTGCTGAAATATTGATTGAGTCCGTTATCTTTGGGAGATCACCTAGAATCCCTTTCCCTTTTGAATTAGAATTCAAAACCTTTGAATTGTTCGGATATTTCCTAATCCGGTCCCCTAACTTTTGTGGATTCCCCTTATCGCCCCTAGACTGGTTAGGGTTTCCAGACTGCCTCCCCCTTTCCGCCGTTGGCTGGTTGCTGTAACCTGTACCACCGCCTACTGATTTTCGTTTGTGACCCGGTTTCCGAAGCAGCCAACTACCATATTCAGGGAAGAGGTTCTTCTCGATTGCTGTCGCTCGCTCGTTACAATTACCCGTATCATGGTTCATTCTTCCACACCATGAGCATATTACAGGGATTCTCTCGTAGTAGAGATCTACCCAATAATTTTCTCCATCTTCTGTAACAATGTTTGCCCTTCTCCTTAATGGCTCATAGGTTTTGATTCTGGTGCGTATTCGGACACATCGATCTTTCTCCTCCCCATCGAGATGCACCATGGTTCGGCTTACCTCTCCGATTGACAGTCCAATAACCAACCCTACATCCTCATGAATGAGATGTAGAGGTAGGCCTTTGATTTGTATCCAGACATGAATATCCATAACCTTCACCTCCTCGGCTCGCACATTCATCTCCCAGTTTTGGAGGAGTAGAAGTTGATCATCGAAGCTCCATGGTCCCCTCTCAAAACGTTGTCACGGATCGCTGCATTCTCAAACTTGAAGATGAAACGATTTGACCCCATCGACATTACCTTCAGATCACTGTTTGGGCACCACAAGCGCTGGAAGAGTTTCTTCATCTGCCACCCATCCGCAATCTTGGAACCCACTATCTGGCCAGCCGAGCTAAACTTCCAGCTTTCTATCGTTTTCTTGCATACATCCGCTTTAATCAGCACTGGTTGTGACTCTTTGCTTGTGAGTTGGATCTTATCCAACCCTGCAGAATCAGAGTTTTCCATTGCACACACAGAAACCGATGACGACTCTCTAGAGAGAGAGAGAGGGGGGAGCTCTAGAGAGATAAATTCGGTAGAGTGTTGTCAAATCTAGTCAGGATTTAGATGTTTTGTGTGTGTGTATAATTTAGATAAACTCATGCTGGAACCATAAACTCCTTCAAACAATGAATAACAATGAGCAAAACATGCACAGAAATGAACTGTATATAAAACAAACTTCTTCTCTTTCCTAGCGGCAAGAAAGTTTGTGGACGGCTGACAGCTTTTAAAACTCATAATCAATTGGTTGTTGCCGAGCTGAGTTATTTACATTTAATTAGAAGGAATTTTTTCTTTGTATTTCAGATAATTTCTGCTCTAGCCAGATGATTTGAGCCTCAGAAAGCAATATTATTTGGTCTCGGCCCATGGCAGACTTAGGGGGTGGCCGGCGGGGCCACGGCCCCTCCAAAGTCCAAAAATGTCACTAAAACCCCCTATAATTTTAATGTATTTACTATAAAACTACATCTTGGCCCCTACAAAACGATAAATTTATATTTTCTAACCCTTTGAGTCTGAAATGTTGAATTAAATACACTCATTTGTAGGCATATAATATAAGTTAGCCCTGCTTGACCAAAATTCTCCGTCCGCCACTGGTCTCGACAAAGCTGAGAGCCTGAGATGGTGATTCAGGAATCTGTGGTAAATCACCTCCGCCTACTAGGACTGCAACTCGGGCGGGCCGGACGGGGTTGGCACCCCTGTCCAAGCCCGAGCCCGAGTTCTGTCATGGCTGCCCAAGCCCAGCCCGACCCGGGTTAAGAGCATTGTCAACCCGTCCGAGCCCGAATTCGTATAAATCAATTCGGGTTCGGGTTGTATTCGGGTTAGTACATTAAACTTAATATTTTTTTAAGAAAAACACAAGAGAATAATAATTTTTTGGCGAAAAAACAAATTAACTTGTTCAAGAACAAAACAATAATTAAAAACATCGCTAATGATCAAAACAAAAGTAACATATTCATGTTAAATTTTCTACATAATTATTTTAAAATATAATATTTATAGGTAGTGGTCATGCAAATCGGGCAATTCGGGTTAGCCCGTCGTTCGATATTTGTGCCCAAGCACGACCCTAATTGCAAATCGGGCTTGGAATCTATGTCCAAGCCCGTCCAAATTACAAGAACTATGTGTTCGGGCACTATTTAAGTTCGGGCTGGGCTCGGGTTGGTCGGGTTCAACCCGCCCAAGTTGCACCCCTACCGCCTACTACCTCATGTCATCATTTAAGGGAAATTGCGAAATTAAGGGATAATTGGTTGAGCGTTGGTGGACTCCCAAAATTTGGGAAATCCGCCTAAAGAAAGGGCATGCTTCAGAGTCGGACAAGACGTTAAGTTGATTGAAAAGGCTTCAGCGTCGGCGAAGGCTTTGGGTTGATCCAGGGCCGGCCCTAGATTTTTATGGGCCCTAGGCGATAGTTGTAAAAGAAGCTCCTTTTACCATAAGCATAACTGTGAATAAAAAAAACTACTCAACTGTGGGGATTAGAAGATGATTTATATAGGAAAATACGTTACAAAAATGAAAAAAATAAGCATATAGACGTTACTATTTATTTTAGAGACATAAAATCTTTCCGCATTCAATCCTAAAAATTAGGGTAAGCGGTTGTTTATGGTTACCATCAAAGTAATTGAACATTGGTAGCTGAAGAGATAAAATTCTCCCTAATTCAATGCTAAAAATAAAGAATATGTTGTTGATTATTGACACGATCAAAGTCAGTTATCAATCTCACGTAATTTCATTTTCACTATGTATTATAAATTTATGATATTAACCCTACTCCTGAAAAAATGCCACGGGGTCCCTTGAAATTGGGGGCCCTAGACGAACACCTAATCCGGCTAGTGGATGGGCCGGCCCTGAGTTGATCAGAAACTAGTCGATAAGGATGCTCAGCCTAGCTTGACTTAGGGTTCAGTCCATGAAAATATTTACTGTAGTAATCAAAATGCTCTATGCTCAAGCTTCTTTACACTGGTTTGCTTGCTTGAGCTTGTTAAACCGTACCGTTGGCCGTGAGGAAGTAAAAGCCTCAGGACACATCCAAACGGGGTTCGTTGAGATTTTGTGACTTGGAGAGATGAAGGTTCATGGCAGTCAAAGGTGCTGCTGAATTGACCAAGCCTTGTAGTTCAGTAAAGGGGAGGAACTTGTGTATAATAGCGATAGCATACGTAGTTTAAGGACTATAGTGTAATTATACTGTATTAGTCCTTAAACTACGTAGTTTAAGGACTAATACAGTATAATTACACTATAGTCCTTAAACTACGTATGCTATCGCTATTAGTGTAGGGGAGATTCCATGGAAAGAAATGTAGAAAACAAGAAACCAATGTAGGTCATATGCAAAATCAGGAGCAGAAATGAAGGGGAACGATATACGGCCACGCCACTCATGTTTTCTAGTGTAAACAATAGTTTGAATTTAGTCAGCAGCACCATTTAATCGTCGAGATCAGTAACTAGATTTGATTTGTTTATTTCTCTTAATAAGTCCACTTGAAATGTTTGTTGTCGATTGTGTTGTTTTTAGAACTTCTGAGATCACTAGGATATTATGTTAGTCCGTCTTAGCCATTTCGGTAATTTAATGTATTTTAGATTTTTTAGGTTATTTTATTTAAATTATAAACCAATCAACTTGAGAATCAAGAAAAAAAGTAAAGAACATGGCATTCAGTGCAATTGGCCTTGCCCCGAATCTTGCTCACTTGGACTCCAGAATTTTTTTAGTGCTCCACTAGAACATCAATTAAATTTCAACACTCAAAAAAACTGTCAATGATTGGCAGATAGACACCCATTTATTTATGACTTACCACTTCCGGGCTCCAGCACTATTTGTGTCGCTAATCGAATTCAACAGATTCAACGTCGCTTAGCTGGTGTTGGGGTGTTTTCACCATAGAACC
Source organism: Linanthus parryae (assembly GCA_023055425.1). Taxonomy (NCBI): domain Eukaryota; kingdom Viridiplantae; phylum Streptophyta; class Magnoliopsida; order Ericales; family Polemoniaceae; genus Linanthus; species Linanthus parryae. Next base: position 2,382,009 of record JALGPY010000036.1, on the reverse strand, counting down.
ACAAGTCTTGTGAAAACTACTTGGGTGGCTCCAAGTAGGCCTATTATCACTAATTAAGGCCGGCCTGGCCCTGGTCATCATTGTTGTCTTCCTCATTCTTAGCTGGTGTTGGGGGTGTTTTCACAAAAGATTTATCTCGTGCGCTAAACAGAGGACCACTAATTTTGTTTGGTGCTACGTTGTACCACAAACCACCACTGTCTTACTTACGTAGCTATGACTGGACATCCTTTTGAGCCCCCGACAAGTTTTGTTATCACCACCAGTACCATGAGACATTTAAGGTACCACTCCGTCCCACGTGAAATGCACCATTTGACATTTTCACCTGTAACTGAGTCACTTTGACATGATGATTTAGATGACAAAACGATGCAATTTTCGATAATTTTAAGTCTTGTAGAATAAGAGTTCCTCTCCAACACTATGAAAGAGTTAGTTAAAATTTGTAAAATTATGCAATCCAAATCATCGGGTCAAAGTGACCCAGTGAATAATGGTAAAGGTACAAATGGTGCAAAAGAGTTAGGACGGAGTGGTACTACTTTATGTCTAATACAGCTCTTTCAAATGGGTAAGAAACTTTTAGCATCTTAATTACTAAGCAACTTGATGCATCAATAAATCCAAAGTTTTTGATAAAATTAAATACTCGCAATAACATTTTTCAGCGTTTGTGGTTGAACAACGGGAATGTCACTATTAAACAACAAGTGGGGATCGATGCCGCCTTGTTTTCCCTAAGCCGAAAGTGAGTGTTTTGAATTATGACTAAACCATCTATTGGCTAATGGTTCAGCTCACACGTTGGCAGAGGGCGGCTGACGTGACGGGTTTTACACTAGCTTTTGAAATTTTGATTTGTTATTTCTAGGGTTAATTGCAATGTACCCCATGTAGTTAGGGGTTTGTGAAGAATACTACCCTCGGGTTTCAAATGTTGCAAAACAACTCCCCATAATTTCACTTTTTTTGCAGGGGGGGGGCGTAAATTTCCGTTAACTACGAGCAAAATACGTAAGTACCCCTCCATATATAGCCTTATGTAGTCATTTTTCTCCCCACTCTCTCTCTCTCTCTTTAATACTACAATCTCTCTTTCTCTCAACTTTCTTCTCCCTTCTTCATTTTCTTCTTCCTACTTACTGATTTCATTCAACTGGACAAACACAATCAAAATACAAAAAGACCTGCAACAACAAGAGACATGCATGTCTATTTTCCCTCTCTATCTCTCTTATCCCTCTTTCTTTTGGTCGTGCAGATCGAAGCAGGGTAGGTTGGTACACGGAGGCGGCATCGTTGTCACCGTTCTCCTTCGACGGTGGCGGCGTTGTCGTCTCTGTTCTCCACCGCGGAGTACCCACTGTCATCTCCGTTAATAATATGATGGTACAAAGAGAACACAATACATGTGAAAACATCAGTAGGCCTTCATCGCCACCGAGGAGTACCCACTGTCTACAAGGTAGGACCTAACTGTACTAAACTGATAAAACCTAATAAGCTAATGAGCTAATACAAGTATTACACATAACAACACACAAGCAGACTGAAACTAAGCAAACAAGCCTTGAACTCTAAAGATAAGGATGACTATCCTCCACACAAGCTGATGAGCTGGAAAATGCGACTTGGTATGGGTCCCTTTGACCACCGAGTGAGAAAGCGATGCGGTGGACAATATCACCATGGCTATCACCATGGCTGGCCGGAGCTGTAACAAATGGTGGCAGCGAAAACAAAGAAGAAAATATATGGCTCATAAGAGCTGCAGCCTAGGTTCGGAACACCAATAAACTTAAAGATCATGAAAACCATGAAGAAACCCATTTTCTTGATTTCGCCTCCTAGCGGCTTGGTGCATAATAAGGGCCTTAAAGCTTAACATCACATTCGGATAAAATCCCGTTAAAATATGGCCTCAGAAAGGCTGGAGCTTGGGGGGTTAAACAGAGAGATGATGAAGAAAACAAAAATAAAGACCCGTCCTTAACAACCCTGCTACTACAAACTTGAACTCTTAGACATATTTGCATTAATGATGGAAGGACCTCCTCTAAAAGAAACCCAAGGAAACTAAAGGATTTATCAAACACAAACCCACTATATCAAATATAGAACCCCCAAATCAACCAAAAGAAAGGAACCTAGGCTTAGGAGGGTGGTGAGCGAGCACCGGGTGCAAATCGACGGCAAGAGTGGCGGCCACGGCTGCTGCTTCAAAAGGAAGAAAACCAGAGAGCATTCAGAAACCACAAAACACAAATCACTATCTTGATTAAGGCCACAAGGGCTTGTAATAATTTGTCCATTCATCAAACTACTGAGTATTTTGCTTTGTTTTTCGTCAAATTGTGTTCATTCGTCAAAGTTTGAGGGTGAAGACCGGGAAAACACACTGAAAAGATGGGGCCCCGAAAAGGTGGACGGCTTGAGCATGACACCACTGGAGAAGGAACGACTGGGGAGCTGCCAACCAGAAAACCACCCTCAGATCCAAAAAATTAAGAAAAACCAAAGAGACCCACCGTCTGTGAGACGAAACCACCCCAACCAAACGATAGCTCCAAGAAGGAGAATAAGACCATGGGAAGAGGCTAGGATGGATGGGTTGTGCCTAATCGGCGCTACCCTCCGGAGGAAACAGAGGCGGTGAGGGATTCTTTCTCTCTATAGAAGTAAGACTTGGGCTTTTTTCACTAGTGGGTTTTAGGAAAATTATCGTTAGAAAAAATAGGCGATCCAAAAAATACTTCTAATTCTAATCGGATTGATCCTCTTGGTGGTTTTACAAGTGATGAAGGCCAAATGGATCATACCCAAAAAAAGAATATGAAGCCCAATCAGCCAAAAGGCCCCGACAAAGGAAGGGAATTCAGTAATTACCGAAATAATAATCAAAATCAATTCAGTAGAAATTCAGTTGATATAGAGGAAAGTCAAGTGATGTAGCTAAATCCAAGCGTCCAAATGAAACATAAATCAAACTGTTTCTAAGGTGAGTGATATGGATTGCCATGAAACGGTTCACACAAAGGAATTGCAAAGTACTTCTATGGAGATAAAAGAAGGTATTTTTTGCTCCGCCCCAATTTTTAGACTCCCATATCCTCCCCTCCACTAGCAATATGTGGTTTCCCCTTGCCACTGAAGAACCGTTCAATCAATATCAAGAGGTTGAATTCTATGTCGATGATCTGGTCATCAAATCAAGGCAGAAGGTGGAACACTTGAAGGATTTGAGGAAGGTATTTGAGAGGTGCAGAAAATTCCAACTGAAGATGATCCCTATGAAGTGCGCGTTCGGGGTGACCTCAGGGAAGTTCTTGGGATGTGTGATCCATCGTCATGGGATGGATCCTGATCCCGCGAAGGTCTCAGCTATTACCAGTCTGCCAGTGCCTCAGACTCAGAGTGCGTTGAAGACGTTCTTAGGAAAGCTCTCCTATCTGCGAAGGTTCATACCAACAATAGCAGAATTGACATTCTTTTTTGGCAACCTACTTAAGAAGAATGCAACGTATACTTGGACGGCAGAACACCAAGTCGAGTTCGAGAACATGAAGCAACTGTTGACACCTCCACGGTAATAAGAGAACTAAAGACAAGGTGATGGGGCTAAAGTGAAAATTTGTTGAAGCTGTGGTGCAGATACATGAAGACAAGAAGTGTTGAGGCTATTGTGTAAAACCTTTGGACTAAAATGAAAGAAGCTGGAAACTACTAAGGCATCCATGTTAATATCTTCTAGAAGATCTCATCCAACGGTCACAAATAGTGCCGTTTGGATTATCTGTATTTAATGGGTTTGTGAAAACCCTAAATGTATCACTCATCATCATCTATGGAATCTGATTACTATTCTCTGCACCTTCTCTTCATGTTCTTCAATTGATGATTCATTTTCTTCTGCAACAATACAAATCCTAGTTTCTTATCATGGTATCAGAGCTTTTGGGTTCTTGACTCTCTGTTTCAGTCTCTTTTTTGTTTTCCCCTTTCATTTTCTTTCACAAATCAACCCTAAATCATGTCGATTACCCCAGTTTCTGCAACAAACCCTAGCAATCCCCACTATCTTCTGCAAAATATCAACAACCTTGTTCCTTTTAAACTTGAAAACAACAATTATGTGATCTGGAAACACCAGATTTCTGTTGTTCTGCTTACTCAGTCGGTGTTTGGTTATGTTGATGGTTCACTTCTAGAGCCAACGCCGCTCCTCACTGCCTCCGATGGAACCTCCACTCCCAATCCGGCGCATGCAACTTGGGTTATCCAAGATCAGGCCATCCAAGATCTAATCAGCGCCACTCTCTCTCAAGACGCCTTGATCCATGTCATAGGTCAGCCTACTGCTTTTGCTTCTTGGTCCGCTTTGGATCGCATGTATGTTTCTTTGACCCGTGCGAATATCTTACAACTACGGAGTGCTCTTCAAACCATCAAGAAAAGGTCTGATTCTATGGATTTGTATCTGCAAAAGCTGAAAACGATTCGTGATAAACTGCTAGCTGCATCTGTTACTGTTGATGATGAGGATATGTTGCTATTTACTCTCTGTGGTCTTCCTGCTGAATACAACCCCTTCAAATCTTCTCTTAATATTCGTTCTACACCAGTCTCGTTTGAAGAACTACATGTTCTACTTAAAGCTGAAGAAAAAATGCATGACAATCGATCTAATATTAATGATATGAATGTGGCTTTTGCCTCTCTAAACACTGGGACCTCTTCCTACTCCTCTAACCATCCTTCTAGAGGCAGAGGACGAGGTGGTCGTAACTTTAACCAAAACTCTCACAGAGGATCTTAGGGTGGCTCCTCTAGAGGGGGGTACAGACCACCTGGAGGTCGATTTGACTCATACCCTAGACCTGGAAGAAATTTCTCTGGTCGTGGTAATGGTAGAAATGAAAACAACAGAGGGAGGTCTAGTAAAATGGGAGGCTCTTTTCACCCCAATGGTACTCCAATTAACTGTCAAATTTGTGGTCAAGACTATCATTCTGCTGTAGACTGTTGGTATAGGATGGATCATTCCTATCAGGGAAAGCTTCCTCCTAGTCAATTGACTGCTTATACTGCTGCAAACGGGAGCTCTTCTCCAAATCACCCCTCTACTTGTTGGCTCTCTGACACTGGAGCCACCAACCATATGACCACTGATCTCTACAACTTGTCTTCTTCTGAGTCTTACACTGGATCTGATCAAGTTGCTATTGGTAATGGGAACACCCTCCCTATTACTCATTCTGGTAAAGCCTTAATATCCACTGAATCTCATGATTTTCTTCTTTCAAACACCTTATTAGTACCATATCTAGTTACCAATCTCCTTTATGTGCATAAATTACGTGTTGAACATAACTGAAAATTCATTTTTGATGCTCATACCTTTCTAATTCAGGACAAGGATACGGGTCGAACTCTTTACAAGGGTCAGAGTAGCAATGGTATACCCCATACACTCTGGGTGTTTCTCTAAGAAGAGTACAGTTTCTGCACATTTGGGTCACAGAATCTCCTCACCTCTTTGGCATTCTAGATTAGGGCATCCAGTGATGCTATTTTGAAACTTATTGTTCCTGCTGTTTCTTCTTCATGTACTGAAAGTCTTTGCAAACACTATCTTGAAGGCAAAATGTCTAGATTACCTTTTAATTATCTACAACTAAAACTGTTAATCCTTTAAAAATGTTGCATACTGATGTGTGGGGTCCTGCATCTTGCAAGTCTTTGAATGGTAAAGTTCTATGTTTTGTTTATTGATGACTTCTCCAGATTTACATGGTTATTTGGTATGAGTCACAAATCTGATGTTGTTCCATTATTCCCAAAGTTTAAACTTCAAATTGAAAACACTCTTGGTCATAAAATTAGTGTCCTAAGGTCTGATGGTGGAGGTGAATATGTTTCTTACTTATTTCAGAATGTTCTCTCCGATAGTGGCATTACACACCAAATGTCTTGGCCACACACCACAACACAATGGGATTGCAGAAAGAAAGCACAGACACATTATTGAAACTGCTATTACCATTTTGCAACAAGCTTCCATGCCTAATTTATGTGGTTTCATGATGTGAACACTGTTTTTTTACCTTATTAACAGAATGCCTAGCAAAGTTACCAATAATAAATCTCCTTTTGAAGTTTTGTTCAAACACAAACCCAACTATGATCATCTTAAAATCTTTGGGTGTGCTTGTTATCCTTATTTGAGACCTTACAATGCTTCAAAACTTGATCCTAGAACTACTCAATATGTTTTTTTGGGCTATGCCACACAACACAAAGGATATCTATGCTATGATAGAAAATCTCAAAGAACTTATATCAGTAGAGATGTTGTATTTGATGAAACTGTGTTTCCTTACTCTGGATCTCCTAGTACTGATCACAATGATATAACTAATGCTGTTTCTTTCTCTGATATTTCAAGAACTGTTCACTCTCATTCCCCCACCTACATCTGTGTCTGAGGAGCCTCTGGTTACAGATAATACACCACCTATGATGAGACAAAGTCCCAGAACAGAAGTAATGCAGACTGCTGGCACTAACTCCAGTCCTGTGAGGGTAGAAATGCAACACACTACTGGAGAACAGCCCAGTCCAGGCATGGCATCCCTTTCTGAAAACCATAATGACTCTGAGGTGCCTTCTTACCAAACCACAAATCATGTTGCCACAGCAGGAGGGGGTCATCCTATGCAAACAAGGAGTAAGTCTGGTATTTCTAAAAGAAAGATTGGTTTCAATGTTATTACTTCTACTAAAGACCCCAAATCTTTTACTAAAGCACAAAAAGAATCCAAATGGGTTTCTGCCATGAAAGATGAATTTGATAGTCCTTCCAAACAACATAGCTGGATTCTAGTCAAACCCCCACCAAAATCCAACATTGTTGGAAACAAATGGGTTTATAAAACCAAATATAACCCAGATGGGTCTGTTGCTAGATATAAAGCTAGACTTGTAGCTAAAGGATTCCATCAAACCCCAGGGGTTGATTTTGATGAAACCTTTAGTCCTGTACTCAAACACACAACTTTTAGAATCATACTCAGTCTTGCTGCCACTTTCAATTGGCCTCTTATTCAATTAGATGTCAAAAATGCTTTTCTTCATGGTCACTTAAGAGAAACTGTTTATATGACTCAGCCTCAAGGCTTTGTCCATCCTGCTTTTCCTCATCATGTTTGTCAATTGCAGTAATCTATCTATGGCTTAAAACAGGCACCCCGTGCTTGGTTTGAGAGATTCACCTATTACATACAATCTCTTGGCTTTCAAGCTTCAGGAGCAGACTCCTCTATGTTTTTAAGGCACTCTGGTAACAAACTTACACTCCTCTTAATTTATGTTGACGATATCATAGTAACAAGTAGTGATACTATTTACATTTCATCCTTAGTAGATAAATTGAATCATGAGTTTGATATGAAAAATCTTGGCAGTTTGACCTACCTTCTGGGATTACAAATTAGAAGATCCTCTTCAGGGATCTTTGTGCATCCAACCAAATATGTGCATGATTTACTTGACAAATTTAACACGACTCATTGCAAACCTTGCAACACTCCTATGTCTCCTGGTACAAAGTTTCATATCAATGACGGCACTCTTCTTCATGAATTCACTCCTTATAGACAGTTAGTAGGAGCACTTCAATATCTTACATTTACCAGACCTGATATCTGCTTTGTAGTTAACTATCTATGTCAATTTATGCATGCTCCTACTGACATACATTTAATTGCTGCAAAAAGGATTCTGAGATATCTCAAAGGTACTCATACTCATGGAGTCTTCTATTAAATAGGACACCTCCCCATTCAAGCTTATAGTGATGCAGATTGGGGAGGAAACTCACTGATAGGAGGAGTACCACTGGATTAGTTATCTTTCTGGGCCAGAATCCTATTCACTGGGCATCTAAGAAGCAATCCTCAGTTTCTAGGTCCTCAGCTGAGGATGAGTATAGGTCCTTAGCCACAATTGCAGCAGAAATTAGTTGGATACAAATCATGTTCAAAGAAATTGGCATAAGAACACCTCATGCTCCCACTATCTGGTGTGACAACATGTCTGTCATTGCTATGTCTGCAAACCCAGTTATGAATTCCAAAAAAAAAACACGTAGATTTAGACTATCATTTTATTAGAGAAAGGGTTATGAGACAACTTATTCATGTATCTTTTGTTGCAGGTAAAAATCAAGTTGCTGACATCTTCACTAAAGGGGGGCTCAACTACAACTTCCATTCTCACAAAGACAAACTCATGGTTCCCATCCCACCATGAGTTTGAAGGAGGGTAATAAGAGAACTAAAGACAAAGTGATGGGGCTAAAGTGAAAATATGCTGAAGTTGTGGTGCAGATACATGAAGACAAGAAGTGTTGAGGCTATTGTGTAAGACCTTTGGACTAAAATGAAAGAAGCTGGAAACTACTAAGGCATCTATGTTAATATCTTCTAGAAGATCTCATCCAACGGTCACAAGTAGTGCCGTTTGGATTATCCGTATTTAACGGGTTTGTGAAAACCCTAAACGTATCACTCATCATCATCTATGGAATATGATTACTATTCTCTGCACCTTCTCTTCGTTTTCTTCAATTGATGATTCATTTTCTTCTAGAACAATACAAATCCTAGTTTCTTATCACACGGGTCATGATTGCACTTCAGCTTGGATCGCCTCTGCTTTTATACCTTACCTCGACGAAGAAGTCCATTGGAGCTCTGCTAGCTCAAGAATTTGAAGGTCAGGAGAGGCCCATCTATTATATCTCTCGCCCGGTACATTCTGCCGAGTCCAGGTACACAGATATTGAACGCCATTGCCTTGCTTTATTCTTTTTCATAAGAAATTTAAAGCATTACTTTTCCTCCCATAAAGTTGTGATCATAACTAAAAGCGATCCCATTCGATATCTGTTGGGACACTCCGCTCCATGTGAGAGATTGACAAAGTGGTACATGACTATATCGCAGTATGATATAACATGTGCGCGTCCAAAGGCCATCAAATCTCAGGAGGTGGCGGATCTGTTGGCACAGTTCCCAGATGAGAATTACGAGCCTATGGTGGAAGGAGATCTCGAGGGGCCGGAAAGTCTACGCGATGGAGTCATTGTACTGGAAATTACACTTCGATGGGTCATCTACAAGAGCTGGAGGAGGAACTGGAATTGTACTGACCAAGCCTAATGGGGAAGTCATCCAGATGTCAAACAAGCTGGACTTTGCAGTAACAAACAATGAAGCTAAATATGAAGATTTGATTGCTGGTCTCCTCGCCGCCAAAGCTTTGGAAGAACATAATCTGGTGGTAATGGGAGATTCCAAGCTCATAGTGAAGCAAGCCTCGGGCGAATATGGTATGAAAGAGGTGAACTTGATGAGGTATAGGTCAATCGTGCAGAAGCTGGTGAAAAAGTTTGAATCCATCAAGTATGAGCACACTCCTAGATCAGAAAATCGGCATGCAGATGCGCTGGCTACCTTAGGGTCGAATATCAGTTCAGATAAGTGTCCGATTAAAATCTCCATCGAGGTCAAAACAGCTCCTTCTCTGATAATGGATTTATGCGAGGATGATTTTGTCGAAACCGAAGACTGGAGGAAACCCATCATGCGCCCAATGGCCGAAGGAACAAGCAAGGAAAGTTGGGTTTCCACAAAAGGCTTCTGCATACCTGACAACCTGCTTTATTACAAAGGACCTGAAGGATTCTTGATGTGATGTGTCACAGAGGAGGAAGGTCGAAAATTATTAGAGAAAATCCATCAGCATTCTTGCGTAGAAAATGAGGTCTATATCTACAGGAAGGCGCAGAGATACGAAATTCATTGGCCACAGATGTCATCGTATGTCGCGATCTTACAGGGAAGATACGAGAAATGTGAATTGTTGAAAGACTCCCAGGAAATTGTTGTGATCGATGATGAAGTAGATTGGAGGAAGCCTCTGATCGACTATCTGCAAAACGAAATTCGGCCAAGTGACAGGAAAGAGGCTGAGAAGCTCAAGAGGAAGTCAACTCAGTACGTGCTAAAAGAAAATTTGCTATGGCGAAAGGGACATGAAGGGAACTTGCTCAGATGCTTGAGTGTCCAAGAAACGCAAGAAGTAATGGAAATTTCTCACCAAGTAGAGTATCAAGAGGCGCAAAGCTTTGTAGACAGGTCCTGACTGTTGGTTATTTCTGGCCAACTATGGAGGCCGATTGTCGCGCGAAGATCAGAAGATGCCAGCAATGCCAGTTCAATGGTAATCTAGTCCATGCTCCCGCAGTTGATCTGAACCCATTGGGAACCCCTTAGCCATTTCACACTTGGTCTCTGGACTTCATCGGTCCAATCCGTCCAGCATCGCATAGAAATCATTTTATCTTAACTGAAACTGAGCAATTCACGAAATGGGTGAAAGATGTTCCCCTCAAGACAGCAAATGCATTAGCGTTCGTCAAGTTCATTCAAGATAATATCATATATTATTTTGGTATTCCCAACACGATCCTATCCGATAATGGAACCCCCTTTGTCAATCGCCAAGTCGCCTCAAAACTTATGGAATACAAGATTAGGCAAGTGTGCTCAACGCCCTACTATCCAAAGGGAAACGGGCAAGCAGAAGCTACAAACAAAACCCTGCTAAGGATCCTAAGCAAGATGGCCGCGGATGATCACAAGAAGTGGGAACATTATTTGGGTACAGCATTGTGGGCGTATCTCACATCACCAAGAAATCCTATAGGGACTTTTCTATTTTTGCTTTGCTATGGAGCTGAAGCAGTTGTGCCTGTTGGAGTTAAGGTAAACTCTACAAGATCGGCCTTCAGTTCTTTATCTGAGAATGAACGCGACCACGATCTCATCTTGCTTGAAGAGGAACGCGAACAAACCAAGAGGACAAATATAAAGTATAAGTTGAGAATCTCTCGAGCCTACAACAAGACGGTCCAGCATCGAGACTTCGCGGTGGGAGATCTAGTCTTACGAGCATCCGACCACTGCATGCGCGAAGCAGCTCATCCCAAGTTCGCTGTGAACTGGGAAGGACCTTTTGAAGTAAAAGAAGCCTTTTATAGCGGCTATTGCACTATTCTACGTTGTCATGGGACTGCCATGACTCTTACCCCGATCAACATGTGATGGCTTAAGAAGTACTATCCCTAGTCTTCTTTTTTTTTCCAATCTGCATTGTACACTTCTTATATCCTCCCATATGAGGATTCAATTAATGATAACGACTCTCCCATATGAGAGCTCTTTTATCTGTTGCTGGGTTCATTTTATTATATGCATTGCTTGTTTTAAGACTGATAGTCAATTACTTCGCAAACTAAGCCTAGCTATCTAGATAGTACTAATGCATGACTTGTAAGCCTATCTACCTAGATATCAATCTTTCCTACTTAAGCCTCTCTGCCTAGATAGCAGCAATACGCAAGCATAAGCCTATCTGTCTGGATAGCAGCAATACACAATTCCAAGCCTATCTGTCTAGATAGCAGCAATGTGCAAACTAAAGCCTATCTGTCTAGATAGCAGCCACAAGCGAGCTAAAGCCTATATGTTAAGACAGCAGCAAAACTAAAGCCTATCTATTTAGATAGCAGTCATATGCAAACTAAAGCCCATCTGTCTAGATAGCAACAAAACTAAAGCCTATCCGACTAGATAGCATCAATACGCGAATTCAAGTCTATATGTCTAGATAGCAACGAAACTCATCTGTATAGATAGCAATTTTCACGACTAAGGCCTATCTGCTTATAAAGCGCCGACGCGCGAACCTGTACATATCTTTTTTAAGATGAAAATCATCCCAATCGAGCCTATCTCTCTAGATGGAAACGATACATAATCAAAAGCCTATCTAAATGATAGCAATATTTGAACACATGATTTTGTCTGATCTAAGAAAGCAGAAAGGATGCTCGATATCCACAGAGCCAAAACTGGGCGTTTTCATAAAGTAAGGTTCAATTACATATTTTTGCATTACAAAATATGTGTGAATTATAAGATAGCATCGCAAAGCAAAGTGTTCAAAGTTTACAACTCAAGAATGCTACAGTACTACTGGTCTTCTCCAAATATATCTTTGAAAATAGAGTCTTGAGGCCCAAGCTGAATAGAATTGCCAGCCCACTGATCGATCAACTTTTTATGATCTTAATGCTTCGCTTTTGATTCCTCGTACTTAGCTATAGCCTTCTCAATCTCTTCTCTTTGGGCGCGAAGTTGGGCAGTCTCCAAGTGGTAATTCTCAAAGACAAAACGAAGCTTGATGGAGTTGCTGATCCTCTTCAACCTTTGGATGATAAAGTCGAAGTTAAGGCAGTTGTGTGCCACGTACTAAACGCCTTGCACACTTGTCAAGAAGTGTTGCGCATTTGTAAGAGAAATAGTGGTCGGCGTGGTCTTGCTTATCTTATCCATGAGGTCAGATATCTCTGTGAGGATATCCCTTCTATCCTTAGCAGGCAGCTCCATTGCTATGGAAAAAGTCTTGGGGTATGAGATGCGCATCTTCATGAGCCACTTCAAAGATGATTGCTTAATCCCTGCATTTTCAAAGGGCACGCGTAAATTTCAAAGAAAATGAGGGTACATGCCTTGCTATAACTACATACAATTTCAACGAAAGCGAAAAGCTTACGAGTACCCCCCAACTATCTTGCGTAAGGAAGGAATGGGGAGCGCTGCTTGGGCACTGTCAGAAGCTTCAGCCTCAACTAAGTGTTGATCAGCGAGAGCTTCTTGCTTGAAGTATCCCTCGGGGAAGACGTATTCTTCTTCAATTTCGATAGCCTCAAGAGCTACATTAGACCAGTCTTTCCATGGATTTTGAGCAAAGAGCGCGTCTAGATCAAAACCAGATGAACCGTCCCCATCACGGGGTTCCCCAGCAACCATACCGGGAAGCGACATGTTCTCACTAAGGCCCTCTGAAGATGCAGCACTTCTTGAAGTGTTTGGATTTGTCACAAGTGTAGTGATTCTTGCTGGCATCTCAGTCGCAGGCACTGGATTATTTTTCTTGGAAGTTGCATCTTGATGAGGCTCAGCCATGACTGAGTCTTCACTCCTTTATTTTCCTCCTTGGGCCAAACTTGGTGCAGGCTCTGGAGCTTCTGGCACATTTTCATGTGCGACATTAAGATGCGCTCCAGGATCCGCAACAGTATCAGTCTCAGGGTTTGGCAACTGAGCATCTTCCATGGTTTGAACCAATGCGCCACTATTCGCGTTCGACTCATGTTCGACCCTTATTTCATTAGCTGGCATTGCACTCTAGGAAATGACGTTGACTCTACTAGCTTCTGAAGCTTCTGGAATATTTTGGGACATGGTATTTGAAATCACCACTTCTTGGTCAATTTCAGCTCGCTCGACTCTTCCAAGAGCGGCCTCAGTTGGCAACGAGCTGCAGGAGCAACGCTCGAGGGAACTTCAGGGATGGCAGTTTCTTCCATTTGAGTTTCAGTTGGAGATATGTATTTCTCAAGGGCGTCAACTCTCTTGGAAGCTTCACTTAAAGCGCGCGAATTGGTTTCTGGAAAAGAAGTGATTCTCTCTTGCTAAGCTAGACTTTGAGTGGAATGTTCAACACTTCGCTCCTCCTCTTGTTGAAGTTCTTCTTCCTCCTGATCCTGCTAAATGATGAGTATGAGACGCTCGCTTTCAGGATCATCCATTTCAGAATCAATAGGCCTCTGAGGCACGACATGAACTCCTCTCAAAGTCATGTCTTCTTGGCTTTCCTGGTTAGCCTCAACGACGGACTGAGGCACGCGAACAACAGCGCTGCGAAGCCGGCGGGACCTCTTTATCAATGGCTCTGCATCTGCTACAAAGTAAAATTTCACACTTTAATTCAAGGTGAAAGAAGCACGAAGCCTGCTACCAAAAGCTTAAGGAGCTGTGATGACAAGACCTCCACTTTCATATGGGGCATTTGCGCAAAGGTTATCATCAATTCCTTTAAATTTTGCATGACCTGATTGGGCGTGGAAAGTTGTTACTATGTGCGAAAACACTTATCATCATTATCTAAATATGGTAAAATGAAGCATGGCAGCACTAAGGAAGGAGATGTACCTGAGGGTTCTCCACATTGATCTACTAACCATTTTTGAATATCACTCATAGACACTACATGGTATAATGCGCGCAAGATAAGTTCGTGGTGCGATAAAGCGAATTTAAAAATAGTACCATCTTCATCGCCAACGAGATCATGGAAGTTCTTCTGTGCCTGTTGCATCTGATTAGCAGTTGAGCGCGAGCGCTGCTCTTGATCTTCAAGACTTTTCTGCAAGGCTTCTTGAATTTGACGATCTTATTCCTTCTTTTCTCTTCTCTCTCTATCCTCAGCCATAGTCCTGGATTCTGCTACTGCCTCATATTCAGTCATACCTTCCACTTCGTGAACAGGGCTGTCGATGTCTGTAACAAAGCAACAATTGAGTATCAAGACAGAACTTATTATAACTCAACCAGGAATATGATTGAGTACCTTATCTCGCGAAAAAGTCCTTGATAGTACTTTGTCTCACGGTGTTTACCTTCTTTGCAGGGGAAGGAGGAGCTCGACTTTTCTTTGCAAGTTCCGCGGGAGCAGGATCGCCCCTTGGGTTTCTGACCGTTGGGCTACCAAATCAATGGTCCCAGACTCATCAGCAGCTCTCTTTTTCTTCAAAGACTTTACAAGGGGTGCAAGGAAGGCTTCGAGCGTTTCTGAGACCACCTTCTGAACTTCTGGATTCATTGGCCACGCCAGAGCAATAGGGTCCTCAGGCTTAATCTTCTTCGCGCGGCAGTAGTTAGTGAAGCCTACGCTGCAATCCCCAAACGTGAATCGCCTCAAACAACACTATCATGAAAAGACAAGTCAGAGTTTGCACTATTAAAGGCAAGTAAGAGTTTGCACTATTTATAAAGAAAGATAAAGGAAACGCGTTTAAGCATACATGTATGAAGTCATCCGCGTACTTAGTCCTCGCCTTGAGGGACTTCTTCTTGATTATGTCTGCCTTCTCATTAAGGATAAATTGAGCGCACAAGTGATGGTCTTGGTCCATCAGAGAATAAAAACTGTATTGTGTCGCGTCCAGGGAGAATTTTAACTTGAATGGATACTCCTTTATCAAAAGCGCGGGAGATTTGCTGGCCTGAATTTGAGCTTGAGATCTCACAAGACGACAGATCTCTGAATTCCAAAAAGAAACCCAACTTGGGGTGTTCTGCCCTCGTCTCTCTCTAGAAGGTTGAGTCAATGGAAGCTCAGCCATCAGTAGATCATTGTACTTCCCGTACAGCAACCCGTCATAGCAACCTTTCACGATGGGATCAGACCATAGAGGTGGCGCAGCGGCATCGAAACCTAGATGGGGGCTCACGCGAATCGGATCGTAATGAATTGTTACACGTTCGTCACTTGGGGTTTCGGGGTTAACCACATACTCAGGAAGAGTAGGCAAATATCCCTTCCTACACCAGTTGACAAACCTCCCGTAACGCCTGGCCCCTTTGGTGAAATACTTAGGCTCGTACTCGGTATCTACCTCTAGATACATGTTTTCTAGAAAAAAACAATGTTGTCTAATTGGTTGACATAAGGCCTAGCCTCAAAGTAGCTGATGTCGTCGCACACCAAAGAAAAGGTACGCCGAGGACTCTAGTTCTATACCAATGCCACGCTCGAGGACAGAGGTCCTCATGTTTGGCGTTAGGAGTGTTCCAAATCTCTACTTCTTAGGGGATGGGGCATACGCTGGCCACCTTTCAAAGATCCACATTTTCAGGAACGCGATGTTGACGAAGGAGAAAACATCGACTCTGCTTCGCGACTGTTCAACATGTGATGCATCCAAGTCCAAGCGGTGGTACAGGGAACCCAAGACTAGAGTCCCCAAAGCAACATTCTTACCGAGCGAGAGTTTGACTGCAAGCGCGAGCACATGAGTAAATACTCCATCATGTGGATTCCCATCTATCAGGTAGCGCGACAACCAGACACATAGGAAACCACATAAAGTCCAATCATCACCTTTTCCTTCGAGGGCGATGGTCGCCTCTGGGTCTTCCTCCGCTAACTCTTGAGAAATTTTTGGCTTGACTAATCTTTGAAGAAATACATGATCCATTTTGACCAGATATTCTTCGTGCCAGAGGAAATAGACATGTATGTGTCACAGTAGGTAGTTGAGTTCGGCTTCCATCTTGACGCAGCTTTCTTCATGTAAGCAATGCGCTCTTTCATTTGTGTGAAAAGAGCGAGCTCTTAATCAGAAGCCAGAGGAGCTAAGGGGTCAATAGCTCCCATACTAGGGAGCAACAACAACATCTCTATATCTTCGAGGGTGGTCCAGCCTCGAAGGTAGAAAAATGTAAAGAGTGGGTCTTTTGGAGTACCTTGAGAACATGACTCTCAGCATATCACTGTCGAGCCTGAGGTTGATGCCCTTTGTCGCGCGTACGGCGTGGAAGATCCCATATTTTTTCAGTTCTTTTTCATAATTGTCGAGGATGAACTTCGTCCATTCCTCCATCAAGTCGAGCTTCTCCATGAAAGATTGAAGAAGAAGATCTGTGAAAGGGTACATGCCAGCTTCGAGACCAAGCCGCTGTACGTCTTGAGTACTCGCCAAATCCCAGTTGTCCCTCTCTGGTTCAGATACTAATTGCAAGGCGTCTTCCATCGGAGATTCCCTTTGACGATTGCTAGGAAGAAATCATCTCCACCCAGATAGGGAGCTTTGCACCACATATCCTTGCTGAGTTCAGGCAAATCAACGGCCTCTTTGGAAGATTTCTTGTGAGCCATTTATATAACACAATAAAAAAAAGCATGTACAAAACAAGATTTGAAGATCAATACCCTGTTCGGGCATGAAGAACAGTGAACATTGAAGAATATGAATAACAAATATGAGTTCTAAACCCAGATTGGGTTCCTAATCTGATTTCAAAGCATGAACTGAAGAGCAAGAATCACTTACCTTGTTGTTTCTTGAGAGATTGAACTGCCTGAGTGATCTTGTCAAGAATCTGATCGAAGACTTCGACTTGCTGCTGAGGGATCTCTCTCTGGCTCATAAAACTCTAGTAACAATGGTTGGAAAGTTCTAATCGTTGAAATGAAAGGGTTTATATAGGGTTTTGAAGCTCGAAGAGTAGTGACTGTTCGGATTCGCTGAATCAGCATTATCTAGGTTATTGGCGAAATTGACGACCAATGATATCATTTTGAATCATTCTTGCCTCGAAAATCGGCAAAATTATGTGGATGGCGTCTGGTTAGCTTTGCAATCGGCACGCCATATTAAAGACTATTCAACGTTACAGGGACCTAGTCAATCATGTCAACTTTTGGGGGCTAGGGTTTTCAAATATTATTTGAACCGGTACGAGGATCTGCGTGGGACCACGCATGAATGTTTTTGCCCGTCTACGCTACGACGTGCGTCGTATACGCGCAAAAGGGGCCTAATGTAGATATTTTAATCTGAGCAGACCAACCACCGTCCACATGACAGTCATCGAGCACATCTAATGGTACTATGTATACACTCTATCACATCTCATTTGGTTCGCATATGCTTACATGCGAGCTCATTCTTGTGGGGGCTGTGAGATAGGGTCACTCGCTATACTAATCGCACGGGAGTTGTAGGGACTTAGGCCTCGTTTGGGTAGCGGATAAGATACAGCGGATATGGCTTATGCTCGGATACGAGGTAGGATATGTATGCTGTCGGATAAGGCCTGATATGATATGCTGGCTTACTGTGTTTGGGTGTTGCAGGATATGAGAAAGGATAAAAAGCATGATATAAATTACCATGTTTGGGTGATGCAGGATAAGAAGCAGGATATGTTTCAAGTGATTAGAATACCCTCACTGTGGTGATTTTGTATAAAACTACTTAAAATTGTAAATTGATGCCTGAATTGTACGAATGTTTGTAAATAACAATATCTTTGCAGATAATGTTCCTTTTCGCTTGAAAAAATTACGTAAATGATTGATGTCATATAATATAGTAATTTAATATAATATTGATATTGTACCTCGCTACCGACACCGATATTTATATAAGAAGTGACAATAATATTACAACGTGTTTGAAATTATAGAGATGAAGTTGTCGTTACGAAATACTTAATTTAATGTGAATACATCATTACACCTTAATAGAATGCCGACCCACATGCCATACTATGAAATGGTATAGTGCGGACTACATCAATGAAATTATCCAATTTTGAATTTCCCTACAAAGACTCCACTGGCCAAGGACTATGGTCCACCCACAGTTTGATATTTTAAATTTAAAATCTATCATCATCATCATCATCATCATCATCATCATCGTCATCATCATCATCATCATCATCATCATCATCATCATTATTATTATTATTATTATTATTATTATTATTATTATTATTATTATTATTATTATTATTATTATTATTATTATTATTATTATTATTATTATTATTACTGAAATGGAAGTGCTTCATGAAGAAAAGAAAATACCCCGAACACTCCACTGACCTCAAAGACTCCACTGGCCAAGCATTCACAAATTCTTCATGTTTCAGTATACCCCGTCTAAAAAGTAATAATTTGCCTCATATTTCATACCCCTGCTCCAAATTTACACTTTGATATTTTTTCCAAAACACTTTTATGTTTTAGTATATTAAAATGATACATAAAGTTTCAATATGTTAAAATGAAACATAAAAAATGAATAAAACTAAAATACATGTTAAACACAATTTCAAATAAACATTAATACAATTCCAAATAAACATCCATGAAATTCCAAATAAAACAAAATTGCAAATAAAATATCCATAATTTTCCAAATAAACATTCATACAATTCCAAATTAAACACAATTTCAAATAAACATACATACAATAATTGTTACACGAGGGACATACTGGGTATTAAAAATAATGGTTGAGGGTGTTTTGATCACGAATAAAACTCCCTCTTATCCCCTCACCCCCTTATCCGGAGTATACCACCCCCTAGGTGGTATAAGAATCAATGCAAAAATATGGGGGAAGGATAAGGGGAGGGTATGATTTACTCTCCTTATCCGCTACCCAAACAAGGGATAAGATAAGGGAGGGGATATCATGTCATATCCCCTATCCTTATCCGCTACCCAAACGAGGCGTTAGTGGTTTGGAGGTACAGTAAGACCCGTCGCGCGAGAGCAACAACCACGCTCGCGCGCGACACTTGGTAACTAACTGAGAGATTTAATGCCCGCGTGTCCCATAAATGCGGTCGATCTCATGACGATCCACTACTTATGAGGATGAGTGTGTAACGTGCCCTATATATACGGTCGAACGTGCCGTTACGAGGCTAACATTAAGCCGCCATTTATGGGCGTATTAACCCCTCATAACGATCACTTCCCCACTATATATAGGAACGTTAGCCTTCTATGGAAACCTATCGAATCTCTTAGCTAATTAGTTATACTCTCTCTCTCTCTCTTAAGAACAGTTAGCAAGTGCTTACTCTTTCCCCTACGCCAATCCCCAATCTCTCTGTGCTCTATTCTTGTTCTTGCTCTTGTTCTTGTTCTTATCTCATGTTAGAGGTGTACACTTGGATCTCTTCCCAGAATTTCCTATTACACACCACCCTCGAGGCACTTCAGATATCACCCGGGGGAGGGGGGCACAACTGATAACTCGGTTGGGGAGTTGGCGTGGTGTTAAAGACACAACCAACATTCAGTTCTGGAATATCCGTGGGGAAAAACATAAGAATTTAAAGAAAAACTTTAAGAATCTTAAAATAAACCACAAAGTTGAGATTTTTATATTTCTGGAACCAAAGGTGAAACTTGAGACATGGATATTTTCTTTGAGAATCTGAGTTTCTGGGAGAAACATAATGTTAATCGTGTTAGGAATAGATTCCCTAGAGGAAATCTTATTTAGTATGAACATTGCTTTTGGCTAGAATATTCATTTATTATTTATGGAGATATTTAATATATTGAAGTCCTTAGATTGCAATGTGATGTTTATCTTAAATATCCCTACTCCGTTCTATTGATTAATAGGACGATCATTATAGACTAGTGTGTGGGTAGATTGATATGGAGATATCAAGTCTAACACATGGGTATTCGTTATATGATAATGGCATACTGGATTGACCCACTAAGAGAAGGCTAGATTAATTATGTTAACGTCACAAGTGCTTCTTGTTGTGACAATGGTGTTGTGGTCCTTAGACTTGAAGTCACTAGATAATCTTGTTATGGAATATTATGTTTTGATTTCGTCAAACGCTACACCGTGACTGGGAAGCAATAAAAACGAATATCGGACATAATAGGAAGCAAACATAGAGATGATAGTAATGTAGAGAGGATTTGTCCCTCCCACATATGGGAGTAAATATCCACGGCCACCCGATGGGTAGTGCTTATGGAATGTCTGGCCAGACTCATATAAATCAATATGGGATATTGATGTTATCAGCACGGATAAGCCTATTCCCAGGATCGAGAAACTATAGATTGGATATACGAGTGTGAATTTATGTCTCGTGTCCAATTCGGATATAGAGACAAATGGATAATACAATATGGTAACATTGGGCACAAGGTTTGTCGGATCACTGACTATTTTTATTAGTTGGGTGGCATAGATGTGTTGCTAGACACCGCTCTATGTTAGTAATTATTACTACCAACTAAGTAGAAACATATGGGGTCACGCACCATATGGATTAAACTGGACATGAGTAGTAATTAGTATGAATAATTAAATAAAAATATCAATATGCAACCACAGGCAAACTTAGTAAGACTAATTTGCAAAGTGGACTAATCCGTGTATGGACAGGATTAGTATTGGGAAAATATGTAGTTAACAAGGAGTTGTTGACTATATAAAGGCACTCCTAGCTTATTATTTTCATAAGAGTCTCATTTGAGTGAAAATGACAAAGCAAGGAGAGAGACAAGAGGGAGGCCGAACCTACCAGTATGTCCCTCTCCCTGTGCCGTCGGCCTAGTGAGGTGCACAACCCTGTGGTGCCTTGTTTTGCGTGATATTATTCTTCCTCCTTCTTGACGTGATATAGCACACATACGTGAGAAGGAACCCAACACAATCCTATGTGTGGATACTCGTAGAAACGTGGACACAATTTCGCGTATCGTGATCTGTTAGACAAACAAGGTACACAACTATTTATCCTTTACCTTGTTATGATCGCTTGTCCTGCTTTTCATGGAGGGTCTTGCACGGAATAGTTTAATTGTATTTCTGCAGCGTAGTCTGTATCAAAACCGTACAGTGGTATCAGAGCCATAGGTCGTAGCGCATAACGTGGTTTTATGTGTTATCGTTTTATCAGTTTTACACCGTTCTATTATTTTTTGCGTAAAACTGAAATTAATATAATGATGCAAACTGAATAAAATTTAGTAGAGGATGAGCTAATTTCATGTATCGTATTGAAATTAACAAATTCAGTTCACATATGATGTGTCTTTTGATGATTTGAAAAACTAGGGTTTGGGCACAATTGATAAAAAGAGGTTTTTCTCTACAATTGGATAATTGCCCGCAAGGAAACAAGGAAAGTAACTTTCCTATAGGGTTCGGCCAAGGAAACTGCCCCCTTCCTAGTGGCGCAAGCAACGAGGTCGTGGGCCTAGCCGCGTCGACAAACCGCTGCTAAGACCGCGCCGGTTGGCCCCACCGGCCTAGGCACGGCCCGTGCAATCCCAAGGGGGTCGGTCAATAGTGATTGATGCGAACCTTGGACCGTTTTTGAACCTAGAAAATTTCAAAATCAACTAAAATTGACCAAGCGCGTTAAAATTGGATTTTAACTATATTGTGTGCTTATGTATGGTGATTGGATGTGGAATTAGATGTGGATGATATTGATGTTTATTTTTTCGGTTTGATTTTATTGTAATTAATATAATTAATTAAGTTTTACGGCATGCGTGTCGTCTTCTCCTCGACTTGTGAGGAATCTGTATTTAGTATAGGTTCTAGTTAGTATTAAATAGTTAGATGATAGCAAAGACATGGAGAAGAAGCTTAAAGACCAAAGAAATCACAAGATGACGTTATTCCACAAGCTAAGGCGCATGAACTAAAGATGGAGGCACATGGAGACGAGCTTCCTATTTTAGGGTTTATAGATATTCTCATTGTCTTGGAATATCTTAGATTTAGGAGGTCACATACACATCATGTTTATTTATTGTTTTTTTATTTATTGTCTTGTTAATTATTTTTGGTGTATGATTGATGCATGCAAAACTTAACAAGATAATAATTACAACCCGGATATTATTTGGAATTACTCAATCCAAATAAGTAGACCCAGTTGATTGGATCAATAAAAATACTTAAAATATGACAAGGAAATCCCTCAACGATAAGTATTGCATTTTGCCTTCTTGTTACTTAACACTCCTCAAAAATATAATGTATTAAACTCGCGCTTGCAAAAGCAAGGCGATTTGATTCATCATAAGATGGTGCGATGGCACAAGCTAGTAATGCTCAATTGTTGAAGTAAGAGTATGAACGCAACTAAGCTACTTAAATAGAAGTGAAAGCTTACAGGCAAGACAATTGGGATTATCTGTGGGACAGATAAATAAGGATTTATTTGCCCAATTGAACCAAGAGTTGCATAGGAAGCAATTGGAAGGTGTTCCTACTTAAATAGCTAATTCTTGGTTGCCTTCCCAAAGCAAGCTCAACAAGAGGTGAAATGTGGATCTTGGCCCACTAAAAGTATATGAAATTTTCCGCATTAATGGTAAGGGTTATTAATCTGAGAAAGATAGTGGGAGCTATATTTAATAATCTAGTCATTTTTTTTTGAGGAACAAAGAAATTTCATTAATTATGGGCAGTCATACCCAAGACATCCAAATGAAATACATTTTCAACCCATTGTGGGATAACCGAGTAGTACAACATATCATCCTCAACATAGCCCTTCTTTGCAAAAGAATGGGATAGATGGTTGTCGTTTCTAGGAACAAAGGAATAAGTGATTTCACTAAACTGTTTGGCTAGTTGATTGCAGGTTTCCAGGATTTCCTTCATATCAGCTAGTGTTGTTGCTAGCTTCATCTTCCCAAAACTTCCAACCTTGAGTAGATTTATAGCTACCTCAGAGTCTGATTCTACTTCAACTTTCTCAAAGTGAAGTTCCCTAGCCAATTGAAGACCACCCTGGACAACCATGAGCTCTGAAATCAGCGGAGACCTCTGTCTGGGGAGGCGCTGATGTCGGGCCGCGATAAAACTCCCTTCACAGTCGCGGATAACGAAGCCTACTCCCGTCGCCTGCCCAGATTCTGACCACGCAGCGTCCGAGTTCATCTTAACTCGACCCATAGCCGGACCTTTCCACCGTTTATCACCATCTTCAGGTTTCATAAAGCTATCACCCAACAAACCTCTGATTTTAGCTTCTTTAAACCAGTGGATGTAATCCTTACCCATGCTAGCAACTTCAGAGGGGGATTTGGAGATATTATTAAAACGTAAATTATTTATTTGACGCCAGATTGCCCAAATCGTAACCACGAAAGTTTTACAAATATCAGTCGGATTGGTACTCAGAACTGAGGCAATAATATCCGTTGCATTACCTGATAGTGAGTGTGCAAACTCCCCTCCAATTGCATTAATCCAAACTCTCTGGGCAAAAATACACTGGAACAAAATATGGGTCTCCGTTTCAAAGCCTTCTTCACAATTTTGACACATAACAGGAACTGCCATTCCTCGATTCCTCAGATTTGTGGCCACTGCTAGTGACGAATGCCAGGCCCTCCAACTTGTTTGCAGCATTTTCTTTGGGATTTTGAGTCGCCAAAATTTGTTTAGCCACGGTCTATCAATATGGCCCAAAGAAGGAGATGGTTCACCTTTCGATTTCATAAACCTGAGCTCGGTAGCCGGATGCTACACTGTTGTAGATACTGCTTTCTGAGCTGACAGATCTTGGCCACGTGGCAGCCATCCAGCACACCATATTGTGCTCCACACACACCGGATCACCATCCGAGCTGATCCATGTGGGGGCTGCGAGACAGAGCCCTCGCATACCACTGCACGGGACTTGTAGGGACTTTGTGGTTTGGAGGCTAGAGTAAGCCCTGTCGCGTGCGAGCCAAGCCCGCACGCGACCTTTAGTAACTGTTTTGAGAGATTTATGGCACGAGCTCCATAAACCCGGTCAATCCGGTCAAACCCGGTCAACCTCGTAACGGTTCCGGTATTCGCGCACCACGTGCTGTAACGGTCCCTATATACTCGGACGAACGTGCCGTTATGGTTAAGCTAATTAAGCCGCCATCAATGGGCGCATTAACCATACTACAACGGTCATGCTCTCCATTATATATAGATCGTCAACCTTTCCATAAAAAGGGGAACACACTTGCCATACGCGGAAGCTCTGTCAAACCTCTGTCTCTCTCTCAGACATTGCTACTGCCTTACTCTCTCCCTACACACAACCCCTCTCTTCCTGTGCGATCCCTGATCCACTACATACGGTGTACACGGAGGTCTCCCCGCCGGAATCTCTTGTGCACATTTTGGTGAACCCGACGTGAACTTACCAACAAAAGCAACCATGTCTCAGGAGGATGATGTCAGCAACAGATCGCCTTCCACCGAAGCACCATCGGGAGACGAGACCCGCCGTACTCCTACGACTCCCGGCGAGACACCGACGCTAGAGTCCTTGGACGCTACTGTTCAGGGTCACGCGAAAGCTCTCAAGGCTCAGTCTGCGCAATTATAACGGATCTTAGCCGTTCTGGGCACCCTTGCGCCAAACCCGTCGTCAGCCGCCGCTGCCCCTCAAGGAGGAGGAGCCCCTATTGCTCCAGGATCGGGAGTGTCAACCACACCTCCCAACCCCAATCTGCAGACTCCACCGGCGACTACGCAGCTGCCGTCGGTTCAAGGGTCAACGGCTCAGATGTTGCCTCTTGCTGCTCACACTCCTCAGCCCTCGGCTTTGGCGTCTAACCCAACTCTGCAGTACCCTTTGCCTCCCCCGACGGCGATCTGGGGAAATACGGGTAGTCAGTATGCTCCCAACCCTCCGGCGACGTATGTGTCACCACCGCCTACGGCAACCCCGCCATCGACTACCGAGGGGAGTATTCCAGAATGCATGACGTCTTTGCAGAAGCGTGTGGACACTATCTTGGCTCATCAGTCATTCGCGGATACCATTATCCCGAAGTTAGACAACGATCCGCCTATTCCACGAGAGATCTATCTCATGCCTAACCCGGTGGGATACAAGGCTCCCAAATGGGATAAGTTCGAGGATGTCAATGGAAACGCTCATGAGCATGTCATGCGTTTCATTGATGTCATGGGTCCGTATGGAGCCGATCCCAAGCTGCTGATGCGAGAGTTCCCAAAATCTCTTGGGAACGTAGCATACAAATGGTACCGAACATTGGAGGCCGGATCCGTGAAGACTTGGGACGACATGGTCCAGAAGTTCTATACCAAGTTCTTCCAGATGGAAGAAAAGGTGACGATGATCCATCTCTCGCGGATGTATCAGAAGCGCGAAGAGGACGGAAACGCGTTCATCAAGAAATTCAGGGCTAAATCCCTGGAGTGCAAAGATCCGATGCCTGAAAGCCGGCTGGTAGAGATATGCCTGCAGTGCATGCGAGACGAATACAAAGGTATGCTCATCAATTTGCGAACACCTACGTTTTCAAAACTAATCGAATGCACGAAGAACATCGAGCCTATAGTCGAGAGACAGAAAAAGAAGAGCGCTCCAGAGCGACCTGCGAGCGGCACTACTTACAAAATCGGGAAGTTTAGCTACAAGAGGGGACGCGAAGCTGAGGTCAATACAGTTTCGCCCCAGAAACAAGCGAAGGTTGCGAACTTCGATGTACCGCCTCTGCCATGCTCGGTAGAGGAAGCAAGCGACCTCTGCAGACAGTGGCGCAAGGACGGTGTCCTGCCGCCACTCGAGAAGATACCCTCTAAGGAGATGGTAAGGGACCCTAAGTGGTGCGAGTACCACGGCAAGGTCATGCATCCCACGGCCGAGTGTAAGAAGCTCAGGTTCGCGTTCGATCAGAAGATGAAGAACGGCGAGCTTATCGTCAGCGATCACCGGAAGGATGTGCGCAACAACCCGCTTCCCGCACATGCGGAGCAGGGCTCGAAGGGCAAAGAGGTCGCCATGATCTCGATCGTCGACTTGGAAGAATTCGCAGAGGATGGTCTACCCATCGTCGCTGAAATCCATGAAGACGAAGACTACAGCATGGACACGGAGGATGAACGTGCCGACCGCATGAAAGGGTCGCACGGCTTCAACAAATTCTTCGACGAGATGAATTTCTCCGAGAAGTGCCGGACTGATATGACGAAAGCGATTTTGAGAATAGCAGAGGACTACGAGGAGGACCTTGTAGTCTCCAACGGGAAAGTCATCAGAGCGTCTCGCTCTACAGAAAAGATTATGACCTTTTCTGCCAGCGACAAAAAGACAGATGCGAGCCACCAGAGACCTCTGTACGTGACCGCCATCATCAACGGCGTCGAATTCAAACGAGCATTCGTCGATGGAGGAGCAGCGGTCAACGTCGTTTCGCTCCACACACTGAAGCTAGCAGGGATCCCCGAACATAAGATCGTCAGACGTCCATCTCCGCTTATGGGATTCGGAAGCGACTCTAGAATGACGATCGGGTGGATCCGCCTGGGCGTTCAGATCGGCAAAATCAAGTGCTCAGCAAAGTTCTATGTCATAGACGCGAACACCACTTACCACATGATTATAGGTCGAGCCTGGATTCATCGCTTCGACGCAGTCCCTTCAACGGCTCACCAACACGCTTGCGGAGAAAGCGAGGTGTCAATCTACAGAAAGGCTCAGAGATATGGCATTCATTGGCCAGACATGTCAACAGCCGCAGCCCTGATACAAGGAAAGTGCGAAAGTTGCGCATTGATCAAAGATTCTCTACTCATCGCCCTAATCGATGACGACACAGATTGGAGGAAGCCACTATTTGATTTCCTCACCCAGGGCACCGCGCCTGAATCGAGAAAAGAAGCCGAGAAATTGAAAAGGAAAGCGTCTCGATATGTGGTACAGGAAAACCTACTTTGGCGAAAAGGTCATGAAGGCAACTTGCTGCGGTGTCTAGACGGCAAAGAAGCACAAGAAGTCATGGACCTTTCCCATCAGGTAGAGCATCAAGGAGGTGCGAAATTATGCAGACAGCTCCTCTCAATCGGGTATTTCTGGCCCACGATGGAGGTCGATTGCCGCACCAAAGTGCGACGCTGCCAGGAGTGCCAATTCAAAGGGAACCTAGTGCACGCTCCCGCCGTGGATCTACATGCATTAGGGACGCCATGGCCATTTCACACATGGGCTTTGGACTTCATTGGTCCCATCCGACCGACGTCGCACGGGAATCATTTCATTCTCACCGCGACTGAGCTATTCACCAAATGGGTGGAAGCAATACCACTAAAGACGGCAAATGCGCTAGCTGTGGTCAGCTTCATCCAGGAAAGCATCATATGCAGGTTCGGAATCCCAAACACCATTCTTTCAGATAACGGTACTCCTTTTGTTAATCGTCAGGTAGCTGCGAAATTAGCGGAGTACAATATCAGGCAGATCTGTTCTACCCCTTATTACCCAAAGGGAAATGGACAAGCTGAGGCGACCAACAAAACGCTGTTGAGAATTTTGAGCAAGATGGTCGCAGATGACCACAAGAAGTGGGCTGATTCTCTAAGCATAGCTCTGTGGGCCTACCGGACTTCTCCAAGGACACCCACGGGGGCCTCGCCATTTCTATTATGTTATGGGGCCGAAGCTGTAGTACCTGCGGAGGTCAGAGTCAATTCGGCAAGGCTAGCCTTCCATGCACTCTATGAAAATCAACGCGATCACGACTTAGTCTTGCTGGAGGAAAAGCGAGAACAAGCCAAGAGAACCAACAAGCGATACCAGGAAAGAATCGCTCGCGCCTACAATAAGACGGTCCAGCGAAGAGACTTCGCAGTCGGAGACTTGGTCTTGTGCGCGTCTGATCACTGTATGCGAGAAGCGACTCACCCGAAGTTCGCAGCCAATTGGGAAGGGCCCTTCGAAGTCACAGAAGTCTTCGACAGTGGTTACTGCAGCATCCGAAGGTTGCACGGCACAACCTCAACTCCGAGTTCAGTCAACATGCGCTGGATTAAGAAGTACTATCCCTGACTTCTCTCATTTCATGCGTTTTATTATAACGTCGCTTGATATCTTGTATGGCTACGATTTACACAATCTCCTCTCCCATATGAGAGGATTGTAATCCCATCTCTCCCATAACGAGAGCGTGATAATAAAAGAATTCTCCCAAATGAGAAGTTCACATTTCTAGCTGTTTATGTTGCTTTATTCAGTTTGGTATTACTTTTAACAATGGGTTATTCGCCGCAATAGCAATCTGTACAACTGCGATCTTAATCGATCGTCATCTAAGCCTATCTCTCACGATAGCAGCAAATGCGAAATGCGATCTTAATTGATCATCTATGCCTATCTGTCATGATAGCAACACATACGAAAAGCGATCTTAATTGATCATCTAAGCCTATCTCTCACGATAGCAGCCT
This sequence comes from Linanthus parryae, assembly GCA_023055425.1. Lineage (NCBI taxonomy): Eukaryota > Viridiplantae > Streptophyta > Magnoliopsida > Ericales > Polemoniaceae > Linanthus > Linanthus parryae. Next base: position 2,353,264 of record JALGPY010000036.1, on the reverse strand, counting down.
ATGCAAATGCGATCTTAATTGATCATTTAAGCCTATCTCTCACGATAGCAGCCTATGCAAATGCGATCTTAACTGATCATCTAAGCCTATCTCTTACGATAGCAGCCTATGCAAATGCGATCTTAATTGATCATCTAAGCCTATCTCTCACGATAGCAGCCTATGCAAATGCGATCTTAACTGATCATCCAAGCCTATCTCTTACGATAGCAGCCTATGCAAATGCGATCTTAATTGATCTTCTAAAGCCTATCTGTCACGATAGCACAACATACAAATGCGATCTTATTCGATCTTCTGGTAAAGCCTATCTGCCACGATAGCAACTCGCACGATTTAACGATCTTAATTGATCTACTAAAGACTATCCGCTACGATAGCAATATTGCAAAAATGATCTTAAATGATCCACAAAGGCCAATCACAAATCCATCTGCCAAGATGGTACAGCTGCGAAAACACGATCTCAAACGATCTAGTGAAACATCTGCGAATTCATATAGCAGATCGCAAATGCGAGACCATTACGTAGCATTATGCAAGGCAAAATATGCTGAAGCGCATGCGAAGTTGTATTTTGTTGTAAAGAGACAGCAGATGATACAAAATGCTATTTATCATTATGAGTCAAAAGACTTACAATTTATCTGTCTAGATAGCAGCTTACAAGCGAAAAAGCTCGAATCTAACTACGCAGCCGACATGGCTTACAATACATTCGAAAAGCAGCTGACAAGCCAGCAGAAACACACTACGGGAATTCCGACTGGAAAAGGATGAACCCACCGGTTTTAACACCGGCTACGCAATCCGCAGATCTGCGGGTGAACATCTGTAGCGGGTGGGATCTTGCTCTAAAAGAGCCACATGAAGCCATACGTTCAAGATCCCAGTATTTGACAAGGCCCTTGTCAGATCTGCACCCCATAACATTTGCCCAAGGAACCACCGGTTCCGGAGATCCACAGGCAAGCAGAAGCTCCAAAGGGCAAGGGCTCCTTGTAGACGGGGATGAACGCGACGGTTCTCCACCCTGAGCTCACAAACGTGAAGGCGATGGGTTCTTCTCCAGGGATGCTGAAGAAGAATTCCGCCGTTCATTACGAGACGGTAGCACGGTCACTTCGGCGCTGCACCTCGCCGGGAGGCGGCCGGAAACATGACCTGCAAACATAATACACGAAGAAATTTCTTCGAACACACATGAGATATCATCTGCATCTTCTTTATGATGGTTATAAAGAGCAATAAGCCTCATAAAGTGGATCTTGGAAACTATTTCTACAGCACAAAGCGCAAACTCAGGATTCACAACTTGAAGTTGCCATGAATCAACGAAAAATAAGCGTTGAAGCCAGCAGTCGTAAGGACTCACGGCAAAGCACATTTTTGGGATGAAGAACCCAAATAGCAAAGACAGGGTTTATATAGACCATGTAGAGACTCTTCGGTTGCCAAAGATGAGTCAGCAGAATTCAAAGAGAGGGTAAGTTCAATCACTTACGCCTTGAAAAGCGGTAACAATCAATTACCCTACTAAAGGCTACGACGATTCAGTTGCGTATCCTAATAAATGACGGATAGTCATGATTCGGATGGACTTCCCAACAAAAGCGTGCTTATCTGCCGAGAAATTAGCGCAAAAATCAAGCAAAGTATCAATTGCTGATGTCATAATTGGATATGCACAGAGATATCCTATCAAATCCCGGGAAAGGGCAAAACGGGCAAATTCATTGTTTGTTGTTAAAAAAAAGGGGGGAGAAACCCTAGCAACATTACATTAATGTTCCAAACATTACATTAATGTTTCAGCTATTTTCTTGTTATTTTTCAAAATTCGAAAATCAAAGCAAATTCTTGATCAAGGAGTCTTGGGGCTCGAACTGATGGCTCAGCTTCTCTACTTGTTCCACTTCTTGCTTCAATTTCTCGCACTTGGCATTCATCTCATGATAGAGCTTCAGAGCTTCATCAACTTTTAGCTTTTGCTGCTCCACCTTTTGCTTCTCAGCTGCGAGATTCTGGTGGCCGAGCTTCAAAGTTACGGCTGCGCGAATCAGCGTGACTCTATTCATAAGAAACTTGAAGCCCAGTCTGCCTTGGACTTTGGTCACGAGATTCTGGCACATGCCACATAGCAGTTCGGCATTCTCGACAGAAATGGTCGCAGGCGTAGCCGCGGACAGCTGCTCCAATATCCAAATGGCCTCAGTAAGGAACAACCTCCTGTCAAAGGGCCCTATCTCCAGAGATCTCACAAACGATTGCGGGTAGGTGAGGCGCATTAGAACCACCCAGTCCACATCGGTTTGCTTCAAACCTGAAGAGACGTCAAAGCCAAGTTACGATGTCAAACTCGCAAGTAAATAATGCAAAACGCGAACAGTAAAGCTTTGCTTACCAGTTCCTTCCAGAATCTCATGAAGAGAAGGAATGCGCGCTGCCGGGGTGGTCGAAGACTATCCTCGCTCCATAGCTCTCCTATCAGCTGCGAGCTCTAATCTCTCGTAGTCGGGAGGAAGAATGTAGGCCGCACCAGCTGCGACTGCATTCCCAACCTGCGAGCCCCAAAAGCTCCACGCAGGAATGGGTGCCTCTGGCTCAGTCATCGCCGGAGGCGAAGGGACAGCCAAAGTCGCTTGGCGAAGAACGCTCTCAGATGCGAAAGCATTAGCAGCACTTGTCCTTACTTCCTCAGCACCGGTATGGACATCTTCACCCATCAGCACAGCATCTGCTTCGGCATCATCGGAGAGTTCGATGATGCCCTCGAGAGGCTCACTTGCATGCTCAGCAGCCGCGACAGGCTTCTCGGTATGGGAGCTCGGAACCGGAACATAGGACGCAGAAGGCTGACCTCTCTGCTCCAGCACAGGTTCCTCAGCATGACCTGCGACATTAAATGCGATGATATGAGGTAACTTGCGCTATAAGTTATTTTGCTATCTTTACTAAAGCTAAGAGTAAGCACCTCCACGCGAAGGTGGGATTGAGGTATCTTCATCATACACTAAGAACGTGGAACCATGCCCTATCAGTGTGTCCTCACTAAGCAAGTCTTTAAGAGAAGCGTGACCTGGGATGCGAATAAACCAGTCATGATTCTGCCTCAAGTTGCTAAAGCCTAGTACATGCGTATCACTCAAATAATTACCTGAGGGTTCTCCGCATTTGCTTACTAACCAACGGCGGATGTCAGCCTTTGACACACCATGCTTTAATGCACCCACAATAACATCTCTAAAAGTTACTGCGAGATTGAAGATCTCACCTTTATCGCCGCCTGCGATTTCTTCAAAGTCTGCTTGGACTTGCTCCAAGGCTGCTGCATCCTCTTCTGGAACCTCCTCTTCCTCCTCCGCATGAGGAGCCACTTCTTCGGGAAGCTCGTCTTCCTCGTCAACTGGACGCGCCAAGTCGTCAACATGCCGCTCTTCGAGGCTCCTCTGTTTCACACGCTCGAGCTCCTCTTCTTCCCGCCGCCTCCTTCTTTCAGCAGCCTCCGCGGCTGTCTTCCGGGACTCAGCAAGATCGTCCTCGCTTATGGGATCATCTGGAATGCCAGAATGGGCATCTCTCTTTTGTCTCTTGTCCACAAGGCCACCAATGGTTTCATCATCATCATCTGCGAATATACGATTGGTTTAAGAAAAGAAGTGCAAAGAAGTTACGATAACGGGGAAGGAAATGCGACGGAGGTACCTCCTGATTCTTCCTCATGCATCACAACTGTTGCTTCTTCTTCTTCATCACTTGCTTGGGGCTCCTGCCTCTCTTCCTCTTCCTCTTGATTGAATGGAACGAAAGTCTCAACTGCGAGCTCTTTCCGCACTTTGCTGGGCATGCGACCTTTGCCTTTGTCCTTGATAGAAAGGGACCTCACTGGAGGAGAAGCGGGAACACTTCTAGGGGAAGAAATCGTAATTCCCTTTTGCCTAGGTCTCTTCACTCTCGGCGCCGCAGTCGCTGGAGGGGACGGGTCATCTCCAGGAGGAGACGGAGCCGGAGGATTGTCTATCAGCGAGTCAGCAAAAGCATTCATGACTGCGCGAACCTTTGTTTCAACCTCAGCGTCCATCCTCCATGAAAGCCGGAACGGCTGCTTTTGTCTTCTGGTGGCAACAATGGTGTTAACCAGCGACTTGGAGCGATCACCAGCTGCGAATCTCCGCACATGACACTACAACAGTACAGAATGAAAGTGTCAGCATAAGGAAATCAAGAAGCTTAACGCACGCGAAGAAGTGGCTTACCTCAGCAAAAGCCTTGCTATATCTGACGACCTGCGTGTCGCCCTTCTTAACTGCGGCAACTTGCTCCTTCAGAATGACATCAGGACACAAATGGTTCTCATGATCCAACAGTGAGTAGCAACCATACTCAGACTCGCTCAGACTGCAAGTGGGGCGAAACGGAAAAGAATTTCTTTTGATCAAGGGAGCTCTACCTGGCTGCGCGGCCGACTCCGTCTCGATCCTTTTTTGCTGGGCAATCCAGTATGCGAGCCAGTTTTGGGAACAACCACCCTCGCGGGTTCCCGCAGGCTGCTCAAAGGGCAGATTGTTCATGAAGACCGTCTTGCACTCCTTTGTTAGCAAGCGCTTGTAACATCCTCTGATAATGGACTAGGGCCAGATTGATGGGGCCACCGCATCAAAACCAAACTGAGGAGAAAATCGAGTGGGGTCAACGTCCAGGGTAAGCTTTTCATACCTCGGCGCGAGCTCACGAATATGCTCTGCGAGAGCAGGAAGAGAACCTCGCAGACACCAGCAAAAGAACTCGCGGTAGCGCTCATGAAAATGAGGTCCTCCTTCAAAGAGAAGCTCTTCTGAAAAGACCATGCCTTTAGAGGGGTACAGCTTTGGAAACCATCGCACATTCTCAATGCGCGTGGCATAGGGCCTGGCAGTAAACTCCTTCCGCTTGTCGCATATCAAACTCCAAACGCACTTGGTGTTGCTTGCCCCGAACCATCTCGCAGCTCTTCCGCTGTTGCGCGCTTCCGTCTCGCCCGGGGGACACCACTTGTCAAGTTTGAGAGCAGTTGGAGCATAAGACGGCCACCGCTCGAAAACCCACATTGTCAAAAAAGAAATATTGACAAAGGTCAGTACATCGAGGCGGCCACGCGACTCCTTCATAGCCAGAACCAGCTGATCAAGTCTATAGTACAGCGTGCCCAAGACCAAAGGTCCGAGTGCGACTCTCTGGCCAAGGGCTAGCCTCACAGCAAGTGGCAACACATGGTAGAAGACTCTGTCATGGGGGTGACCATCAATCAAGTACCTCGACAGCCAAGCACAGAGAAAAGCACAAAGGGTCAAATGATAGCCTTTACCCTCTACGTAATTCTCGGCCTCCGGGTCCTCATTCAGAAGCTTCTTAGTGATGCTGCTGTTCGCATAGTCTCGGAAGAAGTACTGCAACCATTTGTTCCAGGTATTCTTCGCAGACGTATCAACCAGCTGCCAGTTCGGAAGAGGCTTTGTAGTGGTCCACCGAGTGGAGATTTTCTTTACCTCTGCTAAGCATTCCTCCATCTGCGTGTATAAAGCAATTTCCGCAGATGTCCTCAAGGGACTCAAAGGGTCCACCTCGCCCATACTCGTACAGCATTTGAACGTCCTCGAGTGTGGGGGCAGCCTCGAACTCAGCAAAATGGAACGTGTGAGTCGCAGGCGAGTAACGGGACAGAAGGTCTAGAAGCATGGATTGATCCAGCTTCACGGCAGCACCCTTCATAGCACGGATAGCAAAGTATACGCCGGCTTCATCAAGAATCGCGGCGTGATGATCCAACACGTGGTCGATCCACTCGTCCATATAGTCCAATTTCTGGACGAACGCCTGGGAGAAATCGCAGTATATGGGAAGTGCCCGTTCTCGATTCCCAATCGAACCACATCCTCGGAACCAATCAACTCGAGCAAGGCTGAGTTAACTGGGCGGGTTAGCGTCAGCAATCGCTCAACTGGGACAGGATCAGGCATCCTCTTCGCCTTTACCCTCGCATGGTAGAAATCTTTGCCGCCTAAAAAGGGGGCTTTTCGCCACAAGGCCTGCGGAAGGTCGGGTATCTCTTCATCTTCCTTGACGGGTCTGGTTACTCTTGTCTTGGCCATTCCTGCGGAAGAGCAAGAAAAAAGAGGGGAGAAATAACCACACTTCAGTTTGAATTTTGAAATTCAAGATCTATGCAAAGGAAGACGAACAGTTCTGGTATCAATTTCAGAAATCGGAGAGTTGCAAGATCTCATATTGCACAAGGATTAAAGCAAAGCGGGTTCAAAGATCGAAGCTTCTTCACAAATTTCATGGGTTTACAGATTCAACGCAGTTCAAGGCAAACACTGGTATCTTAAATCAAAAGTAAACGAGGCCAACCTTGTTTTCTTGAAGCCTGCTTGGATGTGCACAATTGAAGAACACGGATTGCAGTTCTGAACTGGTGATTGATTATCTGGATCTGCTCTCGAAGATCTCCGGGTACCATTCACTTTAAGAGAAATAAGTGATGCTTTGCAATAATGGGGGATACAAGGTATTTATCCAAAACAGTGAAGGGTTGCGTCCTTTCGGTAGTCGAATCGCAACCGTCACCGTCGAATCGCGCAATCACAGGACAAGCTGACGTCACGCCTAAAACCCTTAAGGTCAGACGGCACGACTCTAGGGGTTTTAGGTCATAATGACACGCACGGGGGCTGAACTTACCCGTATTTGAATTGGTGCGTGGCGGCGACGCGTATGTTGGTTTCCGCGCATGGAAGTCTATACGGCTATGAGTCTTCACGCGCAGAAAGGGGGCTAATGTAGATACTGCTTTCTGAGCTGACAGATCTTGGCCACGTGGCAGCCATCCAGCACACCATATTGTGCTCCACACACACCGGATCACCATCCGAGCTGATCCATGTGGGGGCTGCGAGACAGAGCCCTCGCATACCACTGCACGGGACTTGTAGGGACTTTGTGGTTTGGAGGCTAGAGTAAGCCCTGTCGCGTGCGAGCCAAGCCCGCACGCGACCTTTAGTAACTGTTTTGAGAGATTTATGGCACGAGCTCCATAAACCCGGTCAATCCGGTCAAACCCGGTCAACCTCGTAACGGTTCCGGTATTCGCGCACCACGTGCTGTAACGGTCCCTATATACTCGGACGAACGTGCCGTTATGGTTAAGCTAATTAAGCCGCCATCAATGGGCGCATTAACCACACTACAACGGTCATGCTCTCCAGTATATATAGATCGTCAACCTTTCCATACAAAGGGGAACACACTTGCCATACGCGGAAGCTCTGTCAAACCTCTGTCTCTCTCTCAGACATTGCTACTGCCTTACTCTCTCCCTACACACAACCCCTCTCTTCCTGTGCGATCCCTGATCCACTACATACGGTGTACACGGAGGTCTCCCCGCCGAAATCTCTTGTGCACAACTGTACAAGCCATCATCCGAGAGACCCCAAGAGAATGAATCTGGGGAGGTACAATCCTGCAGTGGAATGGTTTTAATGATGTCCACATCAGCTGGTAGCAAAAGTTGAGCCAACTTTTCTTCATCCCAACACTGTGCCGAATGGTTTAAAATCGAACTAGTCATTATTAAATATAGTCATTCGTTCACAAAAATACTAAAACTTGTATATTTCTCATTTTGTAGAATTCCAATGGCAAACAATCCATCGACATCGACACAATCACTACGATCAGTCCTTGAGAAGGACAAGAAATCTAGAATCAATTTGCTGGACTGGTAAATCAACTTGAGAATTGTTCTCAAGCAAGAAAAGAAATTGTACATTCTAGACGAACCAGTTCCTGATGCGCCAGAATATAATACTGCTGCCACCAGGAAGGCACATGAGAAGATCGTTGATGAATTTAATAATGTGACTTGCCTGATGCTATGCATCATGAACTCTGAGCTTGAGAAGCAACACGAGAACATGGTGGCTTATGATATGATCAAACATTTGAGGCAGCTCTTCCAAGAGAAGGCCATGCATAAGCGCTACGAAGTATCTAAGGCATTATTCAAATGTCATCTATCAGAGGGAAACCTAGTGGGACCTCAGGTACTGCGCATGATTGGGTACTTGGAGAATCTCACACGTCTGAGGTTTCCGGTGGGTCAAGAGTTGGCCACATATCTCATTCTGCAACCACTGCCGGATAGTTATGGACAACTCATCATGAATTATAACATGAATGAGATCAACAAACCTCTGCCATATTTGCTCAATATGTTGAGGACAGCTGAACAAAGCATAAACAAGAGTAAAGGCAAGGCCATACTAATGGTTAACAAAGAAAAAATCAAGCGACTTGCTTTGACCTCCAAAGGGAAAGTCAAGGCGGTTTCAAAACCCAAGGAAATTGCCTTAAAACCCGTTGGTGGAGTAGTCCAGGGCGCATTCCACTACTGCAGCCAGAATGGCCACAGGAAGAGGAACGACCCAAAATATCTGGAAGATAAAAGGCTTGGAATAGTGATTCCACCACCACCAGGTATTTTTTGTAGATTTTAATATACTTATCTCTTCATCTTGGGTATTGGATACTGGATGTGGATGACACATTTGTCGAAATGTGCAGGATCTAAAGAGAAGCAGACAACTGGCTAAAGGGAAGATAGACTTGCGCGTAGGGAATGGAGCAAGAGTTAATGAATTAGCCATAGGAGTTTATGAGTTATCTTTACCTTCAGGACTTATTCTAGAATTATACAATTGTTATTATGTGCCTGCTATGAGCATAAATATTATTTCAGTTTCTTGTTTGGACAAGAAATATTTTTCTATTAAAATAGAGGACTAGTGTTGCTCCATTTAGTTTGATGGTTTGCATTATTGTAATGCTTTATTGTCTAATGATTATATATCATTGATCTAGATAATTCCGTCTATAACATAAATACCAAGAGTATTGATACTAATTATTTAAATCCTAATTATATATGGCATTGTCGTTTAGGCCATATAAACGAGAAACACATTTCTAACCTCCATACGGATGGCCTTCTCGACTCGTTTGATTATGAATCATATGAGACATATGAATCTTGTTTATTAGGAAAAAATGACAAAGTTCCATTTCAATAAGAAAGGTGAGAGGACTAGTGAGTTATCGGCACTCATACATACTGATGTGTGTTGACCATTTCCCATGCCTGCCAAATGTGGTTATCTTTATTTCATTACATATACTAATGACTGCAATAGATATGAAATTGTATACCTTATGAAGGCCAAATCTTAATCCTTTAAAATGTTCAAAGAATTCAAGAATGAAGTAGAGAATCAACTTGGCAAAAGTATTAAGGCTCTACGATCAGATCGTGGAGAAGAATACTTAATCCAAGAGTTTGAAGACTATCTAAGAGAGTCTGGGATCTTGCCCCAACTCACTCCACTCGGAACGCCACAATGGAATGGCGTGTCCGAGAGGAGGAATTGAAAACTGTTGGACATGGTTCGATCTATGATGTGTCAGACTGATCTTCCAATACCGTTTTGGGGACACACTCTATTAATTTCAACTTTCACCCTTAACCGTATTCCATCTAAATCAGTCATGAAGAATCCATATCATATATGGACTGGAAGGCGTCCCATAGTGTCTTTTTTGAAGTTTTGGGGCCGCGACGTCTATGTAAAGCGTTTACAAACAGACAAACTCGGGCCAAAGTCGGATAAGTGTAAGTTTGTGGGATATCCTAAGGAAACGAGAGGATATTATTTCTACAATCTAGTCGAGAACAAAGTGTTTGTTGCTCGGACCGGTGTGTTTCTAGAAAGAGAATTTGTCTCTAAAGAAGCCAGTGGGAGGATTGTAGAACTTGAAGAAATTCAAGAACCACAAAGCACTGATGCAGCAATGGAACATGAACAGGAACAACAAGATGTTGTGAGCAACCTGTTCAAGTAACACAAGAACATCGTAGGTCAAGTACGGTACGTCAGGAGCCAGAGAGGTATGGACTTTTTGTTACTGAGCCCGGTGACGTACTCCTCATTAATGATGAGCCTACTACCTATGTAGAGGGCATGAAAGGGCCAGACTCTCGGAAGTGGCTTGAAGCCATGAGATCCAAAATGGAATCCATGTAAACTAACAAAGTATGGAATTTGGTGGAATCACCCCCAAGGGGCTCGCCCATAGGGTGCAATGGGTCTTCAAGAAGAAGACCGACATGGATGGCAATGTGATTTCCTATAAGGTTCGATTGGTGGAAAAATGATTCAGACAGATTCATGGTATTGACTATGATGAAACCTTTTCCCCAGTCGCGATGACCAAATCCATTCGAATCTTACTTGCTATTGTAGCTTATCACGACTATGAGATTTGGCAGATGGATGTCAAAAAACGTATCTATATGGAAACCTCCTTGAGGATGTGTACATGAAACAACCAGAGGGTTTTGAGGATCCAGAGCATGCCAACAAATTATGTGTGTTGCAAACGTCCTTTTATGGATTGAAGCAAGCTTCTAGGAGTTGGAATCTACATTTTTGATGATGCAGTCAAAGAGTTTGGTTTCATCAAGAACGAAGATGAACCTTTTGTTTAAAAGAAGTTTGGTGGGAGCTCTGGTGTGTTTCTGGTCTTGTATGTGGATGACATACTACTCATCGGAAACGATATTCCTACTTTCAATCTGTTAAAGATTGGCTGGAGAAGTATTTCTCAAATGAAGGACTTAGGACATGCAGCTTATATACTTGGTATCAAGATCTATAGGCATAGATCTAGGAAGCTGCTCGGCCTAAGTGAAAGTACATATATAGACAAGGTATTGAAACAGTTCAATATGCAAGAATCAAAGAATGGATTATTGCCCATGTCGCATGGAGTCACCCTTTCGAAGACTGATGTCGCATGATATTTTATGAATTACTAATTTGTCAGGGAGCAATTTGTCTTTTCATCAAAAGTGGAGGGAGCAAAGTGTCCTTCACCCTTATTTTTATTTTGAATTAAAAGATTATCCGGTATGATCAATCAGGTTCATATTCAGGGGCCCTGAAAAGATATGAAATCTCTATGAATGGAAACCAATTCACACATCTGTTTTCTGAAAATGACATGCTCCTTTTCTCTCATATCGATAGTGTTTCTTGAGAGTTTGTTAAGTAGGTCTTGAAGGACCTTTGTGGCCTCTGTGGGCAAAAGAGTAATATGTTTAAATCTAAGATCATTTTGTCTCCTACTGCTGGTTATTTCCAAACGCAAGCCAATGATTTTAAGATGGGAATCCCTACCAAAACTTAGGCATGTATCTTGGGGTTAATATCAACCAGGAGAGAATTGAAAAAGTTAGATTTTCTCATATTATTGAGAATGTTCAAAAAGATATGGCTGGTTTGAAAGCCTCCATGATCTCTCTTGGTGGGAGACTCGCTCTCACTAAAGCTGTTAACATTGCCATGCATATTTACTCTATGCAAACTCGTAATCTCCCTATTAATGTATGCAAGCATCTTGATAACATTAGTGGAAGTTTTTTGTGGAGGGATACTGCTCAAAAGAGAAAGTTTGCAAAATGTTAATTGGGATACTGTTTGCAAAATCAAGAGACATGGTAGTTTTGGAGTTAGGAAAATGAAATTCAAAGCTTTCCTTTCCAATTTGGGCGGGAACTTGCTTGATAATAAAAGTTGCATGTGGGTTGACTGTCTTAAGAAGAAGTATCTTGGCAATAACTTTATGATTAGTTGGCCTCTTAAAAGAAATGCCACCAAAACTAAGAAAGTCATTGTTAAAACTGAGGAACTTCTTTTGAAGCATTCTCAGTGGATCAATGACAACTCTATTTCCATTTGAAAAGATAATTGGATTGGCCTCTCAAAGAGAAGTATGCAAATTTCCATTATGATGACAATCAGACTGTTAGTTCCATCATTCATAACAACTGTAATTTGAATCTTCAAAGTTTGGAGAATATTATGAGCTTTATCCTTACCAAGAAGATTCCTTTGGATACTAGTACTACGGGTTCCTTGTTCAGGACTAGCTCTGCTGATGGCTCCTCTAATGTGTCATCTGCGTACGATTTCATTTCTAGAGCCAGTTATCAATACCATATCCAAGGGGATGAAGTGGAAGACTAGAATGCCTATGAATTTACAATGTTTACTTAGAAAATCAGACATAAAAATTAATCACTCTCAGACACTATCAGAGGTCTTACCTTGGATGGTTCTTATCTTCATTGCCCTAACCAGTCTGAAGACCTGGAATATCTCTTCAGAAGCTGCCTTAAAGCTATTGCTTTATTGGAAGTGATTTTATTATTCCAAATGGAACTCCCCCCCTTCACCAGCATTCATTCATTTAATGGTTTGAGTTGAATCTCTATGCAAATAAGGATTATAATCATAAATTTTATTCATTAGTGACTATTGGTATATCTGGAAAATGTCGCAATAATTATTGATTCAATCACCTTAATAGCCCCCTAATGAATATGAAAATCAAAACGTCTCCTTTGGATGATGAGATCTTGAATGCTTTTAAAGGTAAAGGAATCCCCCGAAATACTCGTAGCTCTTCTAACTTTTTGTCTCCTCCTTCTACAGGTACAATCAAACTCAATTGTGAATTTGTGATGGGAGCAAAAAATGAGAGCATGGTGGAATGTTTTTTTTTTCTTTTTTCTTTTTTCTTTTTTCTTTCACTTGGTGGTAAAGAAAGGCACCAACCAAGATAGTCTCAATTTTATTTTTTTTCTTTCTTTCTTGTTTCCTTTGTTTATGTTTTTAAGACATATGTTTGAGCAAATAGAAATATACATCTACAGTAGAACCTCTATACATTAATACTCGATAAATTAATAACCCCGATTAAAAGAATAATTTGTCCAGTCTCAACTTGGGACCAGTACAAAATTGGACCCGGTCGATAAAATAATAAGATAATAATTTTTCTGAAATCCAAGTGTACAAATAGTAGTCTCAACTAAACTATAAATTAATAATTACTAAAATATTCCAAAACCAGTGCCTTTCGACGAGACTTGTAGCTTGATTCTTTATTCATTCCATACTTGGAAGAATTGCATGAAATCGTTCGATTCTAGATTGTCTAGTTAAAAATGAATCTATAATCACGTTTATTGAACTTCAAATCTATATTGAGTTAATCTATAAGTCTCCTTATGCACTTAAGAGTTGGGGCATTGTCTTTTCCAATTACAACGAAAATTGTGAAGAGTTGTTGTCGCTGAAAGTAGTGAAAAACGTGGTCATAGTAGGCTGCCAAAACATCTGCAACCATATTGTCTTGCTTACCTTGCTGATGAGCGTGATTGACAGTGGCCCCAAAAAATAAAGTCTTACAAGTCAAAACGGCCGAGAAGAAACGCCAACGGATCGAAGCGGATCCCACAAGAGTTTGGATCGCCAAAAACTATTTTTTATGCACTAGATATTTTGACGTACATTAATATACTCGTTTTTTGCAGACTCTCTCCCCTGATAAGTAATACTAATATTCTTAACTAAACAAGTTATCCACTTTGAACAGAGTAGTTCTACTATTTTTAAGAAAAGGCAGGTGTTGTGAGTTTTGTGACATCCCCTTGTTTGTCTCATATTATTTGTTGGCACGTGTTGTACATGCGGTGGAAATCCAAAATACATTTGCTACCGTTGACAACAAAAGGACGCAAATCGTGACAACAGCTGTTTGTACCATAGAGAATTTGTTGGTATCGAAAATCACAGTTGTTCCAGTTGTGTCCGAAATCTGAATCGTACCTTAAAGTATGCGGACACAATGATTGCAAAATTACAAGGTGCAATTTGATCAACATGACTAAGAGCAAACGTGTCTCTGACCAAACTATGACTATGCGTGAGAGCGACAGTGGGACACAAAAGGACCCTGGTACGTTTAGTTATCTAATTTTGTTGTGAGAAGTAATCTAATTATCGTGTCTAATCCGTAAAGAAAATAAAAACATGATGATTCCGTATCTGAAATGAAGTGGATTATGAAAGAAACCAATCAGAATTCCGTAATTGAAAGGATATCATTCAGATTACAGTTAAGTTACAAATTTGAATTAATCAAATCTATTAGATACTGCGACTGGCCTTAGTTCAAATTTGCACAAGTAACTATGATTTTCTCATAGAACGCGTAGAGCCTGTTCGGGACCTGTTTAATAATATGAAAATTGGCCCAAAAAGTCACCAAAATTGTTATTTACAGAGACGATTGTTTTTAGCAATAAATAAATAAATCTACGAGTGACAAAAGACAACGCTATCAACAGGTGTTTATAGAAAAGCACTGTTTATTAACATAACTGCCAAACTTGTACCCACATACCTAGAGATCATGTGGTTGTGCTGGAAGCCGTTCTCAACTTTATTTTAGATTTCACTATTTTCTTTGCAGATTTTATACGTGCAATTTTGTTTATGCACCTTGCCAAACAAACCAACTTTTGCTTTGCTTTATATCTCTGATTTGTACAACTTTTTACCTTTACTTAAGTAATAAAAAAATTCCATTTTCTTTATAACTTTTATTAGTTAACTTTTTAAAATTAAAATGTTTGTTTTTTTTTTCTAAATACACCTTTTTTCTTACTTTTTTTGTCTAAAATTTATTTTTGAGAAATGTTAGGGAATCAACAAATATCTCCCACTCATCTCCCACATTTCATCTAAAAAAATACAATCATGCCAAATGAATATTCATGTTGCCCTTTTTACACTTGAGTTGGAGATGAGTGGGAGATATTGGTTGTTTCCCTAGCATTACTCTTTATTTTTTAAGAGATAAAATATAAGATAAGTAAGCAACATATTTTCCGAAGAGCTTAAACTTCTTTGAAAATTTATCATTTTTAAAGTAAGCAATTTTATTAATTTTTAAAGACAAAAGTTTACCTAAAATTAAGTAAAAAATGGGGGGGGGGGGGGATAATAATAAACGTGGTTAAAAAATCAAAGTAAAGATTGAACCAACTTGATATCTTATTTTATCTTATCACAAATAGAAAATAATATCTTCCCTCACAAGAAAATATGGTAGTATCTTTGCTCGAAATTATAAAAGTTTAGTATCCCACCTGATCTCATCTTTTTTCAACAAAATAGGTCCAAACTGTCGGTTTGGCTTTAGGTTAGTTTGGCGTGGATTTTTTTGGGGTGAATTTTAGCTCTTTTGTAAGAAAGGTCTCCAACGTGACGTTTGGATATAGATTATGGGAAAAAAATGGAAAATATCAAACCTGCAAAAAATGAAGATTTTTTGGAGATAGGTTTAGGGATTAATTTTTGGTTACTCGTGGTGTCCTGACCAATTTGCGCGTACATCAACTAATTAATAAAATCTTAGAATACATCTACAATTTAGCTCCGAATGGCGATGGCAATCCCCAATGACTCCAAGGATCACTGATATTCGTGGGGTTCGAACCTCATACCTAAAGGAAGCACGCCTTTATATCCCAACTCTCACACACTAGGATAACTCCTAGGGGTTTAAAAAACAATGATTTGCAAATGGAATGATCTAATATTACATTATAACTAATGACTGATAGTTAAGTCAGGATTGTAAATGGATGCTAACTCTGTGGTACAGCGTTTAAAATTCATGCATGAGATAACCATTCTCTTCATAAAAAAGAATAGTTACGCCATGACAACAGAAATTCATTGTAACCATTAAAATAGCTTGCGCATGACACTCATACTACGCGTAAAGGAAAATGTTATGCGTCGTCATTATTCGTCACCTTTAACTTCACTGCTGCAAATAGGTGCTAGGACAAGTGGTAGAGTATTTAAAAATCCCTACATGAGATCATGTGTTCAAACGCGATAGACGGAAAACAGGTAAGTCCAAAAAAAAAAAAAAAAAAAAAAAAAAAAAAAAAAAAAAAAAACCTTCAGTGCTCACTATGAATTCTCCAATTAGTGATAGAATTTAAAAAATGTGTCAGATACTCATTATTAACAATCAAACTTAACACATATGATTACGCTGGTCCCCAATGATCAAGTCCATTTTGAAGCTATGTGGCTTCAACACGAGGACTGCAAACATTTTATTCAGTCAAACTATGATGATCTTCAAGATGTTAACATGGGGCAGAACCTCGAAGCAACTAGGAAAAAGTTGAAGATGTGGGACGAATCAGTGTTTGGCAGCGTGAAGAAGATGATCGCCTTTACAGATCCAGGACTCAGGAGCTTCAACGGAGACATAATATCGATGAAGTTTCGGATGACATTAGCTTGTGCAAGAAGGAGCATAGTGAGCTCCTAGCGAATGACGGGACGATGTGGCTCCAACGTTCGAGAGTGAAACGGCTTAAAGAGGGCTGTCGCAATACGAGTTTTTTTTCAACCGAAGAGCTTCCATTGAAAAAATTTGAAATCATCTGGGGAGACTTGAAGATGCTTCAGGAAATTGACGGACAACTACGGACGAGATTGCCTCAATTCTCGAACAACACTTCAAATCCATTTTCACTTTAGTCCATCCCTCTAAGAGCAGCATTGCCGAGATGCTGTCACACGTTCAGTCGTCGATTACCAAGGGCCAGCGTGATAATCTTGATAGGAAATTTTCTCGTGCAGAGGTTGAGGCTAGTCTTAGAAAAATGGGACCAACATGGGCCCAAAAAAATCCTCGGGTCCGGACGGCTTCCCAGCTTTGTTCTTTCAGGAAAACTGGGATCAGGTCGGCGATGAGGTGGCCCTAACCTGTTTGCGGATTCTTAACGACAGTGCTAGCATCGCAAAGTTCAATCACACAATCATAGTTCTCATTTCGAAAACGAAACAGGTGCGTACTCCTAGCGATCTACGACATATTAGTCTTTGCACGGTGATTTATAAGTTGGTTACGAAGACACTGGCTAATAGATTGAAAACAATTCTTGATGATTGTATTTCGTAATATCAAAATGCTTTTGTCCCTGGACGTCTCTTTACAGATAACATCCTAGTGGACTTTGAAATGTTGCATTCTATGAGAACCAGGAAGAATGGAAAAATATGGTTTATGGCAGTCAAGTTGGATATGGCGAAGGCTTATGATAGAGTGGAGTGGTGTTTCCTTGAGGCGACTATGGCAAAGATGTGGTTTAGTCAACGGTGGCTCAAACTGATCCTTGAGTGTATCTCCGCATCGTCGTTCTCTTTTTCCATTCATGAGAAAACAAAGGGGCATATCCTTCCAGAATGGGGGCTGAGACAAGGCTGCCCTCTTTCCCCATACATGTTTTTTTTTTTCTTTGAAACACTTTCTCGTTCACTTACACGTGCAGTTCAGGATGGCAGAATTTCTGGAGCTACGGCTTCTCATGGGGGGCCTATTTTATCTCATAACCTCTTCGCAGACGATAGTATGTTTTTCCTTAAGGCCACACCTAATGAGATTCAGTTCCTTCACCAACTCCTCCTGAAGTATGAAGCTGATTATGTTCAAAAGGTAAATTTGAACAAATCGCTGTCGTATTTCCTTGTAACGTTCCTAGTCTTGATCGGGCAGGTCTATGTGGGCTCCTTGGAGTCTGAGAGTGTGTTAGCCACGAAAAGTATCTTGGATTACCTACAATTATTGGGAAAAAAAAGATGTTCAATCTTTGGCAATTTGGGGCAGAGAGTGTCCAACAAGATGAAAGGTTGGTAGCAAAGTTCTCTCTCTTATGCAGGTAGAGAGATTCTCATTAAAGTAGTAGTCCAATTTATGCCTGTCTACATCATGAGTTATTTCAATATTCCGTCGTCTCTTTGCCATAAGCTTGAAGCTCTGACTAGTAGATTTTTTTGGGGGAAGCAAGAGAATCAAAGAGGGGCATCGGTTTAAGAGATCTTGAATATTTCAACACTGCTCTTCTCGCAAAGCAATTTTGGAGGCTCGCAACCTCCAACTCCTTGCTCAATCGTGTTTTTAACACAAGTACTACCCAGATTCCGAATTCTTTAACGCCACAGTTCGTCCTAACAGCTCTTTTGCGTGGAGATCCATTCTTAGTGCAAAAGATCTCATTAGAGTGGGATTCGATGGAAGATAGGCAATGGGAGAAATATTAATGACATTTGCGATCCGTGAATTATGTGGTCGCCCAGTTTCCGTCCCATTGTGACTTCTAACAAAGCAATAATATTGTGGTGGCTGATTTCATAACTGAGGAGCGCTTTTGGAATTTCCCATTGCTCGAACAAAAGGGTTTTATTGCGGACTTACCGGAAGTCCAAAGGAAAAATATCCCTCCATTGGCGCCACAGGATAGAATTTTATGGCACTATACCGAGGATGAAAATTATACGGTTTCATCCGGGTACGAGACGTTTCGTGCGACTAAGGCTCGGCGGTCTGACAAAAATGGCCCTTCAAAATTATGGCTCAAGATCCTTTGGAAAACAAAAGCTAAGAAGAATATAATTTACACGATGTGGAGAGCTTCTAAAAATTCCCTTGCTACCCGTGATAAGGTCTGAAGGTTCAATAAGGATGTTTCCAAGGATTGCCCGCTGTGTTCGAATCAATTGGAGATGGCAACCCACCTCTTCACGGAGTGATCCTTTGCTTGTCGAATCTGGAAATCAGATTTGGGAAGTAACTTTCTTATCTCCTGAAACTGTGATACTTGTACTTGGCTCCCAAACGTCTAGTCAGAATTGTCGTCGCTTGATCGCGATGTGTTTTTCACAACTTTATGGTCTATATGGGGTTGCCGCAACTCTACGGTTTTTAATCAACATTCAGAAGTGTGGATGAAACCATTAAGAGCATTAAAAGCTCATTATCGACTAGCCAATCGCTCTATGCTTCAGTGAGTAGTGCTAGGCCAGGTCATCAGGCTTGGGTTCTCCCGAACCAGTGTTGTAGATCGTCGGAACCAAGGACGGTGAAGATCAATTCTAACGGGTCATGGCTTCCCGAACCAGTCTTGTTTTTGATTGATTATTGACAAATTGCACCATATGCTTTATTTGTCTTGTTTTACGCGATAAACAATAAATTTAAAGTGTAAAACTATCAAAACGTAACACATAAACCACGTTTATGCTCTACGACCTGTGGCTCTGATACCACTGCAGGGTTTCGATCATGGATACGCAGCGGAAAAACATAATTAATCCATTCAATACCCTCCAAGGATCACAGGACAAGATACATAACGATGGTAAAGGAAGAAATCAAGTTACACACCTTAGGGTTTCTCCTGTGATGACTTGTAACGTGAATTGTGTCACGTCTCTATAGTTGATCCACGCCTAGAGTTGAGATCTAGATCTTCCTTCTCCTTTTGTGCTAGCTAGGAACGGAGGAAGAGGAAGAAGAAATCACGCAAACGAGGCAACAAGGAGGGGCGGCCTCCTTTGTTGGCCGACGGGATAGGGGCGGCGTCAAGGGGTCGGGTTCGGCCTCTTTCTTGCTTGCTCTCTCTCCTTTTGTTCTCTCCCACTCAAGTTATGATCAAAAGGCTCATAAGTGTGGGAAGGAAGGAAGGATCATACTTTATATAGTCCAACCTAAAGGACCTATTCTAGTCATACTAGAATTCAATTTAGTCCCTTCCTTGCAAATTAGTCCTACTAAGTTTGCAAGGTGTTGCAAAGTGATCCTTCTAATTAATTAATCATATTAATTAATTCCCAAATCTAGTTCAACTCTATATAGAGTGTGACCCCATAGGTTCTATCTATTTGGTAGCAACAATTTGCTAATATGGAGCGGTTTCTAGCAAAACATCCATTCTAGCCAACTAATAGAGTAGTCATCTTGACAACCTTTGTATGTTAATTCTATCAATTATTGGTTTCTATCCAATAATATTTTAGCTCCGAGTTTCTAGCTTCCCCTCCTCGTGGAAACCCTAGCGGCGGCGGTGGCTACAATGGCTGCGGCAGTCCCTAAGAAGAATGCTTCTGAGTTCACGGAGAAAGAAAAACGAATCCTGGTTCTTGATGAAGACTACTGGAAAGAAGGCGAGAAAGATTTTGAGTTCTGTCTGATTGAGACGTTCATGACGACTGATACCATCAACAGTCGGAGCATGCGTAATATGCTTCGACGGATTTGGAACAGAGGAAACGAAGTAAACATCATCGAGATCACTTTCAACACGTTTCTGTTTGCTTTCCCCGATCGATCTTCCCTAGAAAGGGTTGCCTCTGGTGGTCCTTGGGTGTTTAACGGCAAGATCCTATTATTGAAACCTTGGAACTTGGGCGACTCCCTCAATGATATCGCCTTTGACTCAATTGATCTGTGGGTCCAGATCAGTAATATTCCCATACAAGTGATGAAAGCAGAAACGGGCATGAAGATTATAAATCTGGTGGGAGAAGCTATAACCTCCTCGACTCAGATTGAAAGTGAAGACGGAGTGAACTTCATACGGATCCGTGGCCGTTTCCCCGTAATGGAACCATTACCTAGGGGTGTCCATATTCAAGGTAAGGAGAAACCTATCTGGCTTGATTTTAAGTATGAACGCCTCCCCTCAATTTGCAGTTGGTGTGGTTGTATTGATCACGATGGATCAGAGTGTGAGGCGGTCCCCCGTGATATTCAAGAGATCTCTGAGCCAGGTTACGGGACATGGCTACTGTGCCACCCGAAGAAGAAGGTAAAGCCAAACAGCCCCCCTCCCCCGCCGCAGGACGAGAACGGGGAAGATACGGTAGGGGATATGAATACAGATGAACCAATCCAGGGAATCACAGTTATCGATAACGCTGCGTTCGAAGACCAGACCCCTGCAGCACAGCCGACAGGAAACCAAGGCCTGGAACCCTCGCGGGATAGTCAAGACCCACACGGTCCGAGCGAAAATAATGATCTGGAAGGGGCCATTCAATCGGACCTGTTCGGACTCGACAAAGCTATAATGGAGTACCGCGAGACTACCATCCCTGGAAGCAGGCAAGGAGAGGGTAACTCGGTCCTAGACAGGGTCAGGGCTATCAATAATGAACTTGGACGTCCGAGAACAGCTAGTCTCAAAGATCAAGCTCGTAACAAAGCAAGGGCAATGAGCGCGGAGGATTCTGGAACGGGGAAGAGGAAGAATTCGGATACGGTTTTCAGCCCTATTGCAACAAAATCCTTAGAAGTTTCGAACGGTAAGAAGGGGAGACAACTTGACATGAATAAATTCTCCCAAACCAGTGCAACAGATCTAGAGATGCAAGAACAGGCGGAGGATGCCTCAAGTTCCTCACCAAACTCTAAGGCGGTGGCTGCAACGCAGCACCGCCAGGCCCAATGATTCTCCTCAGTTGGAACGTGCGGGGGCTCGGGAATACCAGCACGTTCCTATCTCTTCGCGACGAAGTGAGGAGAGTTGTTCCCGACCTAGTCTTCTTGATGGAGACTAGGTTAGATGTAAAGAAGATGGAAATCATCCAAAGCAAACTAGGCTTTCCAAACGACCTACATTACGGGAGTATTGGACGCAGTGGAGGTATTTCTTTGCTTTGGTCGAATAATATTGTTTTCGAGTTAATACGTTACAATAGATTTTTTATCAAAGGTTGGGTTTGCAAGGAAGATGGTTCTCATGATTGGATGTTCACTGGTTTTTACGGAGATCCAAATGAAAGCCAACGTCATAATTCATGGGCGTTACTAGAAAGGATCAAACCGTCTTCTAACACGCCGTGGTGCGTTATTGGAGACTTCAATGCTATCGCTTCTAGCTCGGAAAAAGAGGGAGGCCGTGCGGTCAGGTTCAGCCAAATAGAGCCTTTTATTCAGGCAATCAACAATTGTGATTTGCGTGACATTGGTTTCGTTGGGTGTCCTTTTACATGGTCAAAAAATCAGAGCGAGGAAGGACATATCAAAGAAAGGTTGGATCGTATGCTAGTGACCGATGACTGGCGTGACAAATTTCCAGGAGCATCAGTATTGCACCAGTTTATCGCAAACTCTGACCACCTCGCCCTAGTGGTGAATTTCAACCCGAAGAAGTCTGGTAATGTGGGGAAGAGATTCATGTTTGAATCTGTTTGGGTACACCACCCAAACTGTCGAACTCAAGTAGAGGAGATGTGGGCATCCCACCATACCAGTTTTGAATTTAAAATAACACACTTAGCGAAGCAGCTGAAACAATGGGACAAGACAGTTTTTGGTAATTTGAAGACGAGGATAAGGAAGCTCAAGGACAAGCTAGCAGGCCTTTGGGTGCAACACCCTTCTGCAGAAGACAGAAGACTCTTCCGCCTAGTTCAGGAGGACCTAAACCAAGCTCTCAGCTTAGAAGAAGAATTATGGAGACAGCGTAGTAGAGTCAATTGGCTAAAGGATGGTGACAAGAACTCTTCCTTTTTCCATCGAAAAGCCTCTAACAGAAGACTACGCAACACAATTGTTCGTCTCAAAGACAGTAATGGTAATGGGGTCGAGGGTAATGACGCCATCAGTCAAGTCCTGCAGAACCACTTCTCAAATATTTTTGCGTCAAGCTTGCCTAGCCCTGCTGACATTGATGCAGCGATACGAGATGTCCCAAAACTTGTGTCGGAAGAATTTAATGCAAGTATGGAAGCATATTTCACTGCCAAGGAGATAGAAGAGGCTCTTAAAGCAATGCACCCGACCAAATCGCCAGGTATCGATGGCTTCCCACCCCTCTTTTATCAGAAATATTGGAATATAGTTGGCGAAGATGTCACCAGTTTATGCTTGCATGTTTTAAATGGGGATGGTGAATTAAAGGATCTCAACAAAACACTAATTGCCCTTATCCCGAAAGTGAAGCAGCCCCAAGAAGCGGGAGACCTAAGACCCATTAGTCTTTGCACAGTTGTATACAAAATTATATCAAAAGCGATAGCAAACAGACTCAAACCAGGACTCTCAGATATAATCGGTGACTCTCAAAGCGCGTTTGTCCCTGGACGCCAAATCACCGACAATATTTTAGCCGCGTTTGAGGTGATTCACTCCCTCAAGACACGGGTCAAAGGAAAAACTGGTCAAGTAGCATTGAAGGTAGACATGTCAAAGGCCTACGACCGAGTTGAATGGGTATTCTTAGAAACAGCAATGGCGAAGATGGGTTTCGGTGACAGAACGATCAATCGCGTCATGAAATGTTTGAAGTCTGTCCGTTATTCAATCATTTTAAAAGGCGAGATAAGGGAAGATATTATACCTCAACGTGGACTCCGTCAAGGATGTCCGCTTTCACCTTACCTGTTCCTCCTGTGCAGTGAATTTCTTTCTCGCGCAATCGAAGCAGCAGTCTCTAACAGAACTCTTCGGGGTGTCAAAGCGTCCAGAAGTGGGCCGGTTGTCTCCCACTTGTTCTTCGCCGGTGACAGTATCTTCTTCACTCGTGCCTCTCCTACTGATATTACAAAGTTATTACAAATTATTACATGTTATGAGAGAGCCTCTGGGCAAAAGATAAATCTTAACAAATCTTCTGCTATGTTCTCTTCTAATATGTCTAATGCAGAAAAACAGAGTATCAGCCGCTTGTGTGGAGTTCCGGAAGTCAACGAACACGAACGTTATTTGGGACTACCTGCCACCGTGGGAAGGAACAAAAAGATCACCTTCAGCTATCTTACAGACAGAATTATAAGCAAAGTGAAAGGATGGAAGGAAAAATTCTTAACTCCGGCGGGCAAAGAGATCCTTCTTAAAGCTATAGTTCAAGCAATACCATGCTTCGCTATGGGCTGCTTCCAACTCCCAGCACACACCTGTCAAAGAATTGAGCAACTTATGAGGCAATTTTTCTGGAGCAGTAAAGCAAGCAAGGGCATAAACTGGATGGCATGGGACAAGATGAAACTTACCAGAGAGCAGGGGGTATTGGCTTCCGAGACATTCAAGATTTTAATCAAGCTTTATTAGCCAAGCAGTGTTGGAGGCTGATTCAAGCCCCTAACAGCCTATCTTCGAGAATAATCAAAGCCAAATATTTTCATTCTGAAAACTTATTTCAGGCAAAGCTGGGAAACCTCCCATCTTTTGCCTGGCGAAGTCTACTACATGGCTGGAAATTGTTAGAGAAAGGCGTTTTCAGGAAACTGGGTAATGGGCAGTCCATAAATGTGTTTAAAGACCCCTGGATTCCACGAGAGGGAAGCCTTAAGGTGATCACAGTTAGCCCAGAGGATGCAAATACCACTGTTAGTGAATTTATAGATCGGACAAATAACAGTTGGGATGTTCAGAAACTCAGAAGCTCTCTTTGGAAAGTAGATGTGCAGGAGATCTTGAGAATCCCCATTCCCAATCAACAATGTGAGGACTCCTGGTTGTGGCAACAGGAGGAATCAGGTAAATTTACAGTGAAGTCTTGTTACCATCTAGCTCGAAATTTGGCAATTTCAACTCAAAACCCTACCTCAGTCTCAACAGCTCATCCACAAAGATGGCTCAAACAGCTCTGGAAATTAAAAATTCCGAGGAAAATACTCTTCCTTGTTTGGAGAATACACAACAACATCCTCCCAACCGCAATTAATTTGTAGAAGAGGGGTATTCAAGAAATTGACTCCAAATGCTCAATTTGTGGTAGATCCGGCGAGACTAATGACCATATTTTTATCAAATGCCCCACAGCAAAGAAAGTTTGGGAGTTTTTATTATTGGGGAACATGACAGATCAAAGAATTGAAGCCAAAATCGAGTACCTGCTAGATCGAGGAACCCCCAACGAACAGATAAAGCTCTGCTATGGTTTATGGGTCTTGTGGACTCATCGAAACAAGGCAAGATTTGAAGAACTCACCTCTCCACCGGAGCTACTAGCCGATCAAGCTCTCTCCCTCATAGCTGAACTGGAAAGCACTGCCAAGCCAGACGAGATTTGCTCATATCCATCGGAATCTTGGAAACCCCCTCCTCCAGGATGGCTCACGCTCAACTTCGACGGCGCCTGGTCCTACCGTGAAAGAACAGCAGGCGCCGGAGTGATTATCAGAGATCATCACGGCGTCTCGCTGGCTGCATGTGCCGTTCCGATCAACTGGGGTACCGGAGCAAAAGAGATCGAAGCTCAAGCGATGGATTTCGGAATCAAGATGGCGGAAGAGATGGGAATCAAGAAGCTGATTATCGAAGGAGATGCAAGAACCCTAATCTCCCAAGTCCAAGATGGGGATAGGGGAGCTCTCGAGAGAACTACAATCTCTGAAGCTCTCCAGAGAGTTCATCAAAGAGTTGAGAGTTTCGAAGAGGTAAAATGGCGTTTCATTCCCCGAAGAGCCAACAGGTGTGCGGACCGACTTTCCAAAGAAGCATTGAATAGTGACATAATTCGATGTTGGCATAGTGATGAGCCAGATTGGCTTACAGCTGTCATCAAGACAGATACATTGAACTGTAATTCTCCTATTTTAACAGTTTAATGGAATTTATCTCCTTTTCTCAAAAAAAAAAAATAGAGTAGTCATCCGACAAACCTTGTACAAGTAATAGTCCCATCCCTTTGTCTCTATATCCGGATTGGACACGAGACATACAATTCACACTCGTTTATCTAATCCATAGTTTCTCGATCCTGGGAATAGCCTTATTCGTGCAAATAACATCAATATCCTATATTGATTTATTTGAGTTTGGCCAGACATTCTATAAGCACTATCCCTCGAGTGGCCTAGGATATTTGCTCCAGTTATGTGGGAGGGACAAATTCTATCTACGTCCACTATGATCTCTAAGCTTGCTTCTTATTGTATCGGGTACACGCCTTTATAGCTACCCAGTTACGGTGTAGCGTTGACGCTACCAAAATCACAATAATCCACAACTAGAATATCTAGTGACTTCAAGTCTAAGGATGACAATACTAGTGCACCGCGAGAAGCGCTTGTGAATTAACATAACGTGTATGTAGCCTTCTCGGAGATGGGTCCATCCAGTGCGCCATTACCCTTAATGCACACCCATGTGTTGGATCATGATATCTCCATATCAATCCAACCCCATACTAGTCTATAGATGAGTGTCCCATTAATCAATATGCTGGACTAGGGATATTTAAGATAAACAACACAATTGTAAATCTAAGGACTTCATTATATTAAATATCCAATCAATAATACAATGA
The DNA here is from genome assembly GCA_023055425.1 of Linanthus parryae. Classification (NCBI taxonomy): domain Eukaryota; kingdom Viridiplantae; phylum Streptophyta; class Magnoliopsida; order Ericales; family Polemoniaceae; genus Linanthus; species Linanthus parryae. The sequence goes on along the minus strand of JALGPY010000036.1, from coordinate 2,327,196 downwards.
ATGTACTAGCCAAAATAAATTCATTCTAAACTAGATTGCCTCTAGGGCATATATTCCAACATTCCCTCGGACCATCGCTATTGGTGGCGCTGTTCTCCGCGACAGTCACGGTAACTTTCTGGCGGGTTTGTCCACTCCTCTTCCCACCGCATCCTCGGTGTTAGAAGCTGAAGCCATAGCGGCTCGGGAAGGCATGCTCCTTGCTCTCCAGCTTGAAAAGGTATCCGTTGTTGTCGAAACTGATTCAAAGAAAGTCATTGACTCCATCATCAACACAGCCTCAGCTCCTACTAGCAAGTCCGAGTACGGAGATGTTATCCGCGAAATTAGATCCATTCCTCGGCGCTTCCCTCAGTCTTGTTTCGCTTTAGCAACCGCTCCTCGAACATCGTAGCACAAGAGTTCGCAAAATTCGGACTATATGTCCCAAATAAACACGTTTGGCTAGATTTAACCCCAAGTTGGGCTCAGCAAAGTCTTCTTAATTGTGTAATTAGGGAACCTCTTCCTTCTTCCTTGCATTAATAAGATGCGGCTTTTCTTCTTTAAAGAAAAAAAAATACATATGAGATTAAATGCAAAAATGATAAATAGATGATGAATCATAACACCCTTCCTATAAATAACGGGTGAATCATAACAATCATATATTAACAAAAAAATGACAAATAGGGGATGAATCCATAACACCCTTCCAATAAATAACGGGTGAACCATAACAATCATATATTAACACATAGTATATGATAATGAAAGGTAAAAAAAAATGCTTTCATTCCCTTCAAATACATTTCTGTATGAAGGACTTGGGCCCTGCATGTCAGATTCTTGGCATGAGGATAGTCAGAGATAGAGCCAGAGGTACTCTGTATTTGTCCCAGACAGAGTATGTGAAGAAGGTACTAAGCAGATTCAGCATGGATCAGGCTAAGCCTGTGAACACTCCGTTGGGGGGTCATTTTAGATTGAGTAAAGATGATTCACCAAAGACAGTTGAAGAAAGGGAACACATGGGTAAGACTCCATATGCCTTAGCTATTGGTTCGTTGTTGTATGATATGGTTTGTACTAGGCCAGATATTTCCCATGCAGTGGGAGTTGTGAGCAGGTACATGATTAATCCAGGAAAGCATCATTGGGAGGCAGTTAAATTGATCTTACGATTCTTGAGACGTTCTTCAGACACGTGCTTATGTTTCGGTGGAGGTGCTTTGAAACTTAAGGTTTTTGTTGATGCTGATCTTGCTGGTGATCTGGATAAGAGGAATAGTACTACAGGGTATGTGTTCACCTTGGGTGGTACGGCAGTGTCGTGGGGTTCAAACTTGCAGAAGGTCGTTGCTCTTTCAACAACGGAAGCTGAGTATATTGCTATCACGGAAGCTGCAAAGGAGATGGTATGGTTGCAGAGGTTCTTAGGAGAGTTGGGGAAGATACAGGAGAATGGCACGCTTCATAGTGACAGTCCGAGTGCTATTTTTTTTTTTTTTGCTACAAATCCAGCGTTCCATTCTAAGACCAAGCATATTGAGACAAAGTATCATTTCATCCGTGAGTTACTTGATGATGGTCAGGTTCAGCTTGAGAAGATTTGTGGAAGTGAGAATCCAGCAGACATGTTCACAAAGGTTGTTACTGTTGAGAAACTAAAGTTGTGCGCAACTTCAGTGGGTCTTCTTTCTTGAAGAAGATGAGTTGAGTTGCAGGGATGGAGCTTGATTATGTTAGGGGATGTGGTTCTGGTACATGATGTTGAACCAGTCTCCAAGTGGGAGAATTGTTGGGGTGGAGCCCTCGTTCATGGGCGACCCGTTTTATGAATCGACCCGGTTCATGTTTTGCTACGACCCGAAAAGGGAGACATGATTCGTGGAGCGAAGGCTTGGGCTTGGATCCCCCGAAAAAAATATTTTGACCCGTTTTGATCCGTTTGGGCTTGGATCCAGCCCGGTTAATAGGTCGTCTATATATAGAGTGCTTAGGGTTCGTAGCATGTTATGTTGAGCGTTCTGATTTCGCTTGTAATTCTCTCTGAGACGATTCGTCTGTTTTAGTGAAATCTCTGCAAACTCCGTGGATTAGGCTGTTTTGCCGAACCACGTAAATCTGTGTGTTTTGATTCTTTCTTTCTGCATATTTCGTTTTTCACAACAGCGTTGTTCTCCACGACAGTCACGGTAACTTTCCGGCGGGTTTGTCCACTCCTCTTCCCACCGCATCCTCGGCGTTAGAAGCTGAATCCATAGCGGCTCGGGAAGGCATGCTCCTTGCTCTCCACTTTGGAAAGGTATCCGTTGTTGTCGAAACTGATTCAAAGAAAGTCATTGACTCCATCATCAACACAGCCTCAGCTTCTACTAGCAAGTCCGAGTACGGAGACGTTATCCGCGAAATTAGATCCATTCCTCGGCGCTTCCCCTCGGTCTTTTTTCGCTTTAGCAACCGCTCCTCGAACACGCACATGAGTTTGCAAAATTTGAGCTATCTGTCCCAAATAAACACGTTTGGCTAGATTTAACCCCAAATTGGGCTCTGCAAAGTCTTCTTAATGGTGTAATTAGGGAACCTACTCCTTCTTCCTTGCATTAATAAGAAGCGGCTTTTCTTCTTTAAAGAAAAAAAAAATCACGCATATGAGGTTAAATGCAAAAATGATAAATAGATGATGAATCATAACGGCCTTCCTATAAATAACTGGTGAATCATAACAATCATATATTAACAAAAAAAATGGTAAATAAAGGATGAATCCATAACACCCTTCCAATAAATAACGGGTGAACTATAACAATCATATATTAACACATAATATATGATAATGAAGGGTAAAAAAATACTTCATTCCCTTCAAATACATTTTTGTATCATATCATTAGTTAAATTTTAGAAGTAAATATAAACATAATTTTTTGGCATAGTAAAACTAAAACCTAAAAAAAATGTGTACCCTTAATGAAAATAGACAATTAATCAAAATTACTAAGCATGAAACTATGTCCAATTTTTTGTCCAAAATCATGTGTCTAGAGTTATTATTATTGAAATCAAGTTAGTTCCTATGCTGAGCGATTCTTTTAGCCATATATTGCCATGAGAAATTGTATGGAATTCGCCAATCTCTCTCATCTTCCGCTCATATACAAAATTGACGACGTGAATATTCACTTGGCATGATTGCATTTGTGTGGAATAAATGTGGGAGATGAGTTTTTTTTTAGAACTATAGTATATAGCTGAGACTGAACCCGAGACCGCATATAAGGGCTTCAAACGCTCTACAACTGAGCTAGCACCAATTTGCGAGAGATGAGTTGGAGATATTGATGAGTTCTCTATCATTTGTTATACAATTACAATCCGCTATTGGCAATTGTTAGATTGACTTTATTATGGATTTCCTTATGGTATAAGGTAGATAATTAATGAATTTTTCAAACTTACTAATAATTATTAACGGTCAATTGTAATTAGGGTTTTCTCTCCAAAAATTGTAATTAGATTAATAGTTTTAATTTTATTATTATTACATTAATCCATGGTTATATAGTTTTTTATTAGATAAATATTATTAACTACTATGAATTTAACGCGTGAATTGAGTTCTAATGAATAATATTGATGTTCCGATTCAATGAAACAACCATACAATGAATGACAACAAAAGCAAGGACCAATTCAATTCAATTCAATTCTTCGTCAAAAATAATCAATTCAATTCAATTCATTCAATGAATGGTCATTATTCAAAAAAATGAATGATCAATAGTTATTTCATTTAGTTGTATTTTATTTCAAAAAGATTTATATTTATAACCAGTCAAGCATGTAAGCATATTATTAATTCTACTTACTGATGTTAAAATTCTAATACCAGTCTATAATAAATAAATTTTTTGGTTTGAATAAATTCAGATAAATGTTTGCAATGTTTTAGAGTTTTTCTCTAATAGTTCTAAAAAAACTACAAAGTGAAAATGCCTTTTTCTTAAGGAAGAAATACTCCCAGTTTTTCCCATTCCTTTCAAAATTATACACTGGCTAGGCTTATGAAGGAATCAATATCCAATCCTATAAATGAAATCCATTTTTGAAAATCAAATAATTTGAAAAAGAAAAGTGGGCAATTCTTATATCCATAAAAGTAAACGGATGATGACCTCTTTCCTACAAATATCCTTAAATTGATATAATCCATCCTTACTCGATACAGATCCAGATTTTAAGCTAACTAAACATCCTTATCCTCATCCATCTTCATCCTATAAATAGCTCTCTCTATATCCATCCACCCACCATTAAACATCAAACACCACCATTTCTAAGTTTTCACACATTCCAATTCCAATTTCAAGAAACGCAGATATGGGAAGCATCGGCAACAACAACAATGGCGAACAGAACATGGCGGCATGGCTCACCGGAGTCAACTCCCTCAAGATTCAGCCCTACAAGCTTCCTTCCCTCGGTATCTACACTTTTTTCCTTAAAATTAATCTACGATATATTATTACAAATTTGGCTTTTTTATGGTCTAACGTTGTTTTCTTTGATAATCACAGGTCCTCATGATGTTAGAGTGACTATGAAAGCCGTCGGTATCTGTGGCAGTGATGTTCATTACCTCAAGGTTAGGAAATCAACCACCAATGTACATAGTTTGATCTTTTTAATGATTTGTTTCGATTGACGTTGGTGTTTTTTGTTGATATGATCCAAAGACCATGAGATGCGGCGACTTTATCGTGAAAGAGCCGATGGTGATCGGCCACGAATGCGCCGGAATCGTCGAGGAAGTCGGCGACGAGGTGAAATCCCTGTCTCCAGGCGACAAGGTCGCCCTAGAACCAGGGATCAGCTGTTGGCGGTGCAACCCGTGCAAGGAAGGCCGCTACAACCTCTGCCACGAGATGAAATTCTTCGCGACCCCACCGGTCCACGGGTCCCTCGCCAACCAGATCGTTCACCCGGCCACCCTCTGCTTCAAGTTGCCCCCCTCCGTGAGCCTGGAGGAAGGTGCAATGTGCGAGCCCCTCAGCGTCGGGGTCTATGCCTGCCAACGAGCCAACGTGGGCCCGGAGACCAAGGTACTGGTCATTGGAGCGGGACCCATCGGGCTCGTCACAATGCTCGCCGCCAAGGCATTCGGTTCCTCTAGGATCATCATCGCTGACGTGGACGACCAGCGGCTTGCCGTCGCTAAAAAGCTCGGCGCTAGCGGCGTGGTGAAGGTGTCGACGAATCCGGAGGATGTGGCTAAAGAAGTGGAGGAGATCAAGAAGGTGATGGGGGTTGAGATTGGTGTGACATTTGATTGTGCAGGGTTTAGTAAGACCATGTCCACCGCTCTCACCGCCACCGGCCCTGGCGGTAAAGTTTGCCTAGTGGGGATGGGGTGCTGTGAGATGAAGGTCCCTCTGCCGCCGGCTGCCGCCAGGGAGGTTGATGTGATTGGGATTTTCCGGTACAGGAACACGTGGCCGTTGTGTATTGAGTTCCTTACTAGTGGGAAGATTGATGTGAAGCCGCTGATAACTCATAGGTTTGGTTTCAACCAGAAGGATGTTGAGGAAGCCTTTGAGACCAGTGCTCGCGGCGGCAACGCCATTAAAGTCATGTTCAATCTTTGAGTTTTTCTGTTTCTGCTTTGTTCTGTATCGGGCTTTTCTGGATATGTGCTATCAGGATAGTTAGCTATTTTTCCTAGTATTTAGCAGCTGCCTAGGAGGGATTTGTTGCCTACCTATCAGCTTCAATAAAAGAAAATCTGTTTTCTGAACTGTTTCTGTTGCGAGTTCCTTCGTTATTCTCCTGGTCCTATGATATATTCTTGTGTTTTAGAAGGTCCTATGATATCTTCAATCATGACCAGAAACAAACAAAGTCACAACGAGTTATGAGCCTGATTGGTATCCGTTTGACATCAGAAAAAAACAGTCAAAAACTTGCAAAAAAGTTGTTTAAAAAAAAATCAGAAGGTTGTTTGGTATGTATACTTAAAACCACTTTTAAACTTAAAAATACATATGGGCAAAGCTATTACATTTATTCTCTTGCTTCCAACTTCACTATTCACCGGGTCACTTTGACCACGTGATCATGTTATCAATACGATGCAAGAATTTTTTAATATTTTCAACGGATCAAAGTGATCCGGGAAAGTCAAAGGAGACAAGAGAAGAAATAGAGGAAGTAGTTGTCACCAAAAGTACAAAAAAACTTGAAAAAAAAAACACATTAAATGGAATTTCCAGAAACACCATTTTCTCCTTTGTTTTTGCTTTTAAACTCTCCACCTAATGTGTCTCCCCAACATGGTTTAAGGTCAAAAATACAAGATAAACATAAGACAAGATGACTGTTTCTGAGTCAGATGGTACTAGAAAACAAGCTTGACAGGCTGTGTTTTGTCATTTAACAATGTGGTGGCATCCAGGAGAGAAAGAAACAACTACTACCAGCAAGATTGAACGCAAAACAAGATGCCGAATATCGAATAAAATAAAGAAAATAACGAATAGGTTTTTAATTTAACTGGCAAGTTTAAAGGCATCAATGAAGAGGCCGTAAGTGAAACCCATCTTGAAATTATTAAGTAGAGCTATGGGGAAAGTAACCTTAGGACGGCTATAGTAAAACTTAGTCACATACTCCGTAAGGAGAACACAGAGCACAGCTGCGATAACATCGTTGACCCCTAACGCTCCAAACGACAGAGATATCGTCTGCGCTACGTAAAAACCGCCGAGCAATGATATTCCTCCGAAAAGAGCTCTCCTCGAAGGGCTCCGGAAATAGTTTCTTGATAGCTCCGGTACGACGCGGATGATGTCTACAAGCCTTCGGGGCCCTTCGTTCTCTTGCACGGCCCGGACGCTAAATGAGCCGGTTGATGAAGATGTTGAAACGAGTTTTCTGGGTTTCACGCCGGAAACTGGTGGTGATATTAGGGGATTTGAGGTGTATCTGAGGAGGCCTATAGAAGTCGAACTGAGTAGCTGTGCCATCAGAGAGCGGTAAAGAACAGCGCCGCCAATAATCAGGCTTCTTCTGGTCAAGAAGATGAAAACGAAAAAGGGTTTGTAAGGCAATGAACTTCAATCACAGCAAGGAAATCAAAGCGAGGATGCTTATATGTCACAAGTCCTTACAATACCCACAAAATTTTCAATTTCAAACACCATTTTACATATGCTTAACCTAGCAGGGCAAATATAGAAGGAGTAAACTATGAATATTCCTACAGTTGCGCACTAAGGTCTTGTTTTTGTCCCAGGTTTTGTCAAACTTCTATTATTAAATGGGATTCTGATTTGGCATTGAAGGTTGGCAATCAAGGGCCTAATATTTCTCATTATCCATGGTCAGCATCAAGGGCCTAATATATCTAAGTTGCACTGTATGAAATAGAGTTGTCAGTACGGTTAACCGTAACCAGGCCCGGACCGAATAAACGTGAACTGCCGGTTACGTTTCGGTTAGTCGGTAACCAGTTACGGTTAACCGGACCGTGTTATCTCTTGGAAACCTTAACCGGTCTGGCCCGTGTAACAGTAACTGCCTAAACCGGTTCGGTTCGGGCCGGTTAAAACCCGCTATATATATATATGCACTACCTACTCCATATTTCCAGCAAGGGCCTCGATCTGCACCAAGGCACCATAACCGGGAAGGACCGGGCTTTCTATCAATTAATCGAGATCAAGCCTCTTCCTCATAGGTCAGAAACGGAGATGAATTGGCCTATGGTTTAAGCTTTCAACGACCCAGAGTGAAATAGAGTTCTTTGGCCAGTACTCTGATATTATCACTCAAAGTAAGAGATTGCTTCTATACCCTCGTGTCACACAACCACAAGAGTTCTATTGCAACCCTTCGCGGTAGGAGTTTAACCCGAAATGAAATCCTCTCTTCGTGAATAGGGCTACCTTCTTTCACGGATGTGGTTCCCGCCTATTGTTGAAGCTGAGACTAACATAAGAGGAGTGTACTCGTCGCCAGGCAGCTCTACGTTTTTTTAATAATCAGCTTGATCACATTTTATATATTTTTTATATTTAAGTGTATTATTATATATATATATATATATATATGAGAAGTAGCCATTAGACCGGTTAACCGAGCGGTTAACCTATACGGGCCGGTTATCGGTTCGGTTCGGTCCCCGTTTCGGTTTCGGTTTCGAGTCGATTTCGATTCGCCGAGGCGGTTAGGGATATCTATAACCGGCCCGGACCACTAATAATTTGGTCCCGGGCCGGTTTGGGACCGTACGATTTTAGTTACGGTTAATGCAAAGCCTGTTAGGATGGGCCGGTTCAACCGGTTAACCGCCGTGATTGACAGCTCTAGATGGAAGTTTCAAAAGAAGTCTACTTGCATTTGGTACTGACTGGAAGCAAATAGTATGGAAGTTCAGAAGGAAAGAAGACTGAGATGGGCCTCAAATCAGAAATCAGAGTTGACATGCTACGCCACCCGAATCCGTCTACCAACTAGCTCCCGAACTTGCCACGTCATACCCCCATCAAGAAGAAGTAATAACTGGGGTAGAGAGAACGATCAAGGATTATTTCCTTCAGTATGACGTGCCGAATACGGGAGCTAGTTGGGAGATGGGTTTGGGTGGTGTAGCATTTATCAAAATCTGACATGGAAAAAATTCTTGCAAACGAAAACAAGAAAGGACGTGAAAACTCAATCATTTGTCAAGAAAGTGGTCGAAAGTGAAGGAAAAGGAAAATAAAACCATATTATTTTCCTGCACGTGTGTTCAGTTGTTGCATGAAAGTTGTCGGACCCACCATTTTTAGTTTCCTGCAGGAAACACATTCCTTCGAAGTGTGTCCTGTAAAATATATTTGCAGGAAAGTTTTATTACTACTCAAGTTCCCACTTTTCACTACTTTCGTATGAAATAAACACATATGGGAAACTAAGTTTCTAGTTTCTTCATTTTCTCTTCTTTTCTTCAAACTTTCTCGGGAATCATTTTCTCGCACGTCTTTCTTGACAAATGAACGTAGGGAACATTTTTTTTCTGTTCTTTCTGTCCATCCCAGCATTTCTCCTCCCACCCTCCTTCTCTCTATTTCAATTCAAAAAAAGAATAGTAGCTGTGGATGTCCGGCCAGCTAGTATGGACCTGGGCTGATCCCACGGGACACTGAAGTTCACGACTGCCTAAGCCCAGTACTGACACAAGAGATTTGGTTTACTGAATTTTGATAACCCACAAGTTAGTTAAACCATGCTGTTTTATAGAATAGATTGTAATTAAACTCGGCCCAATCTTTTTCCGAGGCGTCAGATGGAAACGAAGGAGAAGTTAGTTAAACCATGCTGTTTTATAGAATAGGGGTAAGAACTGATTTAATTCCAGATACTGGTGTGCCCAAATTTCTCAATTCTATCCTTAATAGCTCCCACTCTTGGGATAAAGATGATCTATGAATGATGTGTGGTCTTGTTATGGAAAGAATCTGGCTCAAAAGGAATGATCTGCTGCATAAAAAATAGCTTTCAACTGTCAGAAATTGGTAGCTGAAATCTGGTCTTTGTGGTGGGAGCATAAAGTTGCAGGAGTTCTGAAGATTATACAAGTGCCACAACCCAGCATGAAACTAAATGGGAGAGTCCGCAAAATAATAGCATCAAAGTAAATTGTGATGCTAGCTATAAAAAGGGTATTTGTGCTGCAGCTTTCATTGCCAAAAATGACAAAAATGAAGCTGTGTTTGCGGGCTCTGTTGTAGAAGAATGTGCAAGTGCTGGGGATGCAGAATTCAGAGCTGTAGAAGAAGCATGTCAGGTGGTGGCAAATTCAGAGTGGAACCACTTTGAAAAAGAATATGATTGCTTATGGGTTACAAACAGCTACAAGGACCTTTCAAAAGCCAAGTGGTGATGGAGGAACAGAATTGAAGCCATTTTGAAGTTGTTGAGGGAGAAACAAATCTTTCTCAGACACTGTAGAAGAGACTCAAATTTTGTAGCGCACTCTTTAGCTAAATGGGGATTAGAAAATGGTAGTTCTGGGTTACTTGACTGTACCAGACTACCTGCTAGTGTTCTTCTTGCTGTAAGGGGTGATAACCCCATTTCCATTCCTCATCAATAAAATTGTTGAATTAATCAAAAAAAAAGGAGAAGTATCAAGTTTGTGTTGAAGCCAACCAACCTCGCAAACTGTTTAGAGCTCATCCATAGCGATACTTTTTTTTTATGAGCATCCATCGTCATACTTCTAATATGAATAATGTTCGCACTCATAGTGTCAAACATTATTTGTAACTTTTATTGATGATTTTTCTAGATATAGTTACTTTGATTTGATAAGCCACACAAGTGAGTTGTTTGATGATTTGAAGTCTATGAGGTTGAGGTTGAGAGTAAGATTAAAAAAAATGATGTCAGACACAGTGTAGGCCTGTTATCAATTAAAGGGCTCCTGAGTCCTGACCTTCAAAAGTACTACTGGGGAATGTAAGTGTTACCACGATTCACTCGTACCCTCCACGAATTGCGAATTGGATCGCGCGTTCCAAAACGTGGAACACCAGCAATCCAAATCGCTTAATTTTGGCAAACTCAGTTTGTTTTCACTATTTTCATCTAAAGTATCTATGTAGAAGGGAAAATTATTTAGAAATGTTAAGCTACATCTAGTCTTAGATTATTGACTTATAAATATTGTACTAGTATATATTGAGCAATTTTATGCTTATGATTTTTTAAAAGGGTAAAACTCGTATAAAAAAGCATACCTTTGGCGTACCAAATTGGCGAATTCTATAGGGTATGGCGATCAGCGGTCCCGTTCCCGTTCCACGGACCGTGTTCCAGGCAACTTAGCATAAAACCTTGCCTACTTGAGGCCGATGACTAACAACAATGCCAAAAGGACCTAACCGAGAGGGCAACAAAAAAAACAAAATCCAGTATATCAAACACAATGAGACGGTGAATGATAGGGGGAAACATATATCTACGGGAAACAAAACTCAATAAAATGATGAGAACGAGCCTTATGTAGCTCAGCTGTCTGCTACCGCTCCCTTTCCGCTCACCTTCACCCACTCACTCTCTCTTTACTACTGTCCTCCAACCCTGTGGTTTCCTAACAAGGAAGAAAATATTCATTTTTTATGCAGAAGAGTGGTAGAAGATTGGATGTCCCGAAATAAACAAAAAGGAGGGAAGCCGGTTGATGAAATTAAGTACACATTTAGTTTTCATATCGAGGGCAAAAATGAAGCAAAGGACGAGAAGGAGCTTTTTGTACTTTTTCTATGAGAAGAATATTGCACTGATGGATAATTTTTGTTTGGACTGTCATATTACCATTCTCTAGAGTATGTTTACCTTATATAAATTGGAGAAAATTTTCCGAAGTTTGAAGCTATCCAAGAGAAAAGTACAAACCCGGGAGGGACTAATGTTTCCAAGAGTCTACTGATACAAGAAAGTAATTTTTACCCCTGGGGAGGGCTTTGGTATCCTGCATAAATTGTATCTTTACCAGAGAGAAATATTCTGACGGTTTAAAACCCAAATAGAAGTTGAAGTTCATCACGGAGCCTTCGGTATCCGACAGCAAAAATTTGTAAAAGCTAAGACTCACTTTAATCCCACAAAAAAGTGGAAGACAATTGACGACATTGAGGAATTATGAAGCGAAACAAATGACCGAAATAAACCAGAGTGGTATGGTAATTGATCGGGAAAAGGCCGCTTCTAAATAGAGAACATGTTGCCAGTGTCTAGAATTCATTCGATGCTAATAGATGGACAACCTCCTTGTGGTGCAGATTATCAACAATTACTATCACGGCGGAAGGAACCATTTTTTTTTTCTAGAAACCTGAAGACTCTAGTGAGGGTATGTAATTTCTTCAGGGGAATGAAAACAACGAGTCGAAAAGTAATTGGACTCTGTTGACCTTATAATAAAGAGGTAAAGTAAGAATGAAGAAACCAGCTAGCTTGTTCAATATACACAAATCAACCCATATGGATATTATTATTAGCTATGAGAATCATCCTCAGATGAAGCCTAGAGGAAACTAATCAAACAAAACACAAAACATTCAGTGATGGAGGTAATAATCAAGAGTGAATCCATCCAAAACATGAGACCTCCATCCCTTAAGCAACTCAGACTACAACCACTTGAACTAGGGTTTCGAATAGAACATGAATCGATGATGATGATGATGATATTGTATATGCGGTAATTGATTGAATGAATAGCAGCTTTAGGGTATACCTGCTGTATATGTGCCAACAATGAACAGCTGAAAGCCCTAATTTTGCAGGAAGAAGAAGACAGAAGAAGCCCCCAATTCCAAGCTCGATGAGAAATGCCCCAACACGGACTTCAAATCTCTCGACCCACAGAAAGAGAGAATCACGATAGTTCTCCTGGATTTGCAACTTCGGAGGTGTGGATTTTCGAACCACTTCGTTTACCAACAAATGGAAGGCAGATTCCAATTTTGAATTGGGCAAAAGGGTAATTTTCACTTACATCCCTTCGGTTTAGGATAATTTTCGTCTACACCCCTTATAGTTTTTTTTTTTTTTTTGAGGGAAATTATCTATAAAATCAAGAGCAAAAGATCAAGTAACCGGTACAGCAGAACTACTGAATAAAAACTTCTGAAGCCAAGCTGGTTCTGTATCCCAATGCGATAAGGTTGTGCTGTCAAGGTTCCTTCTTGCCACGTGGTCGGCTGCAGCATTTAACTGGCGTCGTACCACACTCACTTGGACCTCTTCCATTTCCCGAAGCTTCAGCATTAAATCCTCTAACGCTTCCTCTGCACTTGAGAAGTCGTCCCATTTTTCTCCGTTTAGAGCTCGCTTGATGTTCTTCGTCACCATCGTAGAATCTAATAAGACTCTGATTTGATCAAGCCCACCAAAGGAGTTCAAGCCCACTGTTTCTCAAAGCCTACTGCAATGGGCCTCAAGCCCAGTATCTATTTTGTCCACTACAGCTTGTATTAAGCCCGGTCCCTATAAGGGTTATTAGCTAGGGTTTATTTCCTACCGTTGGATGATCTTCCGTACATCCAACGGTTGGATTATTGTGTATTTATTCTTCTCTTCACCGTTTGGGAATAACACTGTGCATTTAACTTTCTCTCATTATACATCTTTCTCTCTGCCTTCTCTCTAGAAACCCTACGGTTTCTTTCATGGTATCAGAGCCTTATGGCTCTCGCCGCCGCTTCTTCGGCGTCTCCACCACTTTATCTCCTCTCAAATATACACAACCTTCTCCCATTTAAACTTGATTCCACAAACGTTGTGTTGTGGAAATACCAAATCACCGCTATTTTTCGCACCCACTCTCTGTTTGGGTATTTAGATGGTTCTTTACCTTGTCCAGATGAGTTTCTTCCACCGTCGGTTGAATTTGTTGCTCCGGTGGCCAATCCAGCGTTCACAGCATGGATTCTTCAAGATCAAGCCGTCCTCTCGATTCTCTATGCTACTCTCTCCCAAGAGTCCTTGACTCTAGTGATTGGATCCAGCACCTCTCGCGAGGTCTGGCTGGCTCTTGAACGGCGGTATGCTTCGTTTTCCAGATCTCACATCTTACAGTTGAAATCTGACCTCCAATCTCTCAAAAAGGGGTCTTCCACCATCGATCTATACATGCAACGCCTCAAGACCCTTCGAGACAAACTGGCGGTTTCATCGGTGGTGATAGATGATGAGGACATGCTTCTGTACACCCTCTTCGGCCTTCCATTCGAATACAACGCCTTCAGATCCTCCCTCCGCATCAGATCCGAGCCCTTATCCTTTGAAGAGCTCCATGTTCTTCTCCGATCTGAAGAACGGATGCTGGAATCTCAAACTCCGGCGCCCGATCTACCTTCTCCGACCGCCTTTTTCATGTCTCGCGGCGGTCGTGGTGGCCGTCAATCTTCTGGCAACCGTGGTTCGGGTCGATCCGTTTTACGCGGAGGAGGGCGGTCTAATTTCCAAGGCGGCCGGTCGGGTTACGGATCTGGGTACCCTAACTACGGATCCGGGTATGGTTCCGGTTACGGATCCGGGTATGGTTCCGGTTACGGATCCGGGTCCAGGACGGGTTCGGGTTGCGGTTCTTCTTGTTCGGGTCGCTCCGGTTCAAGGGGCCGGTACTCTGGTTCGGGTCGTGGTGCCTCCTCTCCTATAACCTGCCAGATTTGCGGGTATGATTTTCATTCTGCCATCGATTGCTACCATCGTATGGACTATGCGTACCAAGGCAAACACCCACCATAGCAGCTCTCCGCCATGGCAGCCTCTACCTCTTCTCAGCAGCCACCGGTCTCCGACCTCTGGTTAAATGACACCGGAGCTTCCAACCACATGACTGCAGACTTCAGCAACCTCTCCCTGGCTGAACCCTACACCGGCAAAGACTGTGTCACCGTCGGTAACGGCTCTTCTCTTCCTATCCAACACTCCGGTACTGCCTATCTTACTACCTCTAATTCTACTTTTACACTTTCAAATACGTTACACGTACCCCATTTATCTGCAAATTTGCTTTCAGTTAACAAGTTTTGCAAAGACAACAATGTGAGAATTATTTTTGATAAATACCTGTTTTATATTCAGGACAAGGTCACGGGGGCAACCCTTTTTTAGGGCCCCAGTAAAAATGGACTTTACCCCCTCTCTTCTGTTTCTCTTCAACATGGTCATCAAGCCTATTTGGGTCAACGTGTCAAGTCTCAATTGTGGCACTCTCGTCTGGGACACCCTTCTGCCTCTGTCTTGTCTAAATGTGTTACTTGTTTAAAACAATACGTTAACTCTGTTGGCTCTCTTTGTGAAGCTTGTCTTGCTGGAAAATTATCTAGATTACCTTATACTGCTTCTGTTACTTCTGTTACTACCCCCCTTCACTTACTTCACAGTGATGTTTGGGGGGCCTGCATCTTCTTTATCTTATCAAGGTTTCAAATATTACGTGTTATTTATTGATGATTTCTCTCGTTTTACATGGTTATTTCCTCTAAAAGTTAAGTCTCAAGTTCACTCTGTTTTCATGACATTTAAAACATTTGTTGAAAAATTACTCGGTTATGACATCAAAATATTACGTTCTGATGGAGGAGGTGAATATATAGCTTATACTTTTCAAAAATTCTTAAGTGAACATGGCATATCACATGAAAAATATTGCCCTTATACACCCCCAACAAAATGGGTTAGCTGAAAGAAAGCACCGTCACATTATAGAAACTGTTGTCACTCTTTTACAAACTGCTTCTTTACCACATAGATTTTGGTATCATGCAGTTGCAACTGCCACTTATTTGATTAATCCCATGCCTAGTAAAGTCACTTCACATAAATCACCTTATGAACTCTTATTTCATGCTAAACCTTACTACAACCACTTAAAAGTTGTTAGTTGCGCTTGTTTTCCACGTTTAACTGCAACTAATTCATCAAACTTGATCCAAAAACACGTAAATGTATCTTTCTTGGCTATGGTTCTGGATACAAAGGGTAATTATGCTATGATAAATCATGTGACAAATTTTATATAAGCCGAGATGTATTGTTTGATGAATTCTCTTTCCCTTATGCCTCTGTTTCTACTATTGCAGATAATTCTTCATCTTCTACTGTATCACATTCTCCTTTTATTGTTTCAGGTCCTATTCACCACAATTTTGGTGAACCTTACACTGGTTTTATACCAGAAAACAACATATCTGAGGGATATGAAGGTGAGCATCCGGCTGGGGATTATGTCTCTGCTCCCCTGACTGCAGATACTACCACAGTTGCTACCACAGATACTACTAGTCCAGCTGGTGGCAGAGGCACATCTCTAGCTTCTGGATTGTCTCCACCTTCCCCAGTGATGATCCCCCCCCCACCCCCCTTCTCACTCCACCAATGCTCATCCTATGCAAACATGCAGCAAGTCGGGTATCTCAAAAAAGAAACTGTTATATCATGTTATTCCTACTACTGCTTCTTCCAATTTTGCTTTATATTCTGGGTTACAATCCCCACCGGAACCATCTTCTTATTTTGAAGCTGCAAAACATCAGCAGTGGTGTGACGCCATGACTGCTGAATTTTGCAGTCTTCAAAAACAGAAGACTTGGTCTCTTGTTCCCCTTCCCTCAAATGCCAATCTTATTGGGAGCAAGTGGGTGTTTAAGACTAAATTTAACCCTAATGGATCCGTTGCTCGTTATAAAGCTCGCCTCGTGGCTAAAGGCTTTCATCAAACCCCGGGGGTTGATTATGATGAAACCTTTAGTCCCGTCTTGAAGCATGCTACTGTTAGATCAATTTTAGCTCTTGCTGCATCTTTTTCTTGGCCATTACAACAGCTAGACGTTAAAAATGCATTTCTTCATGGGTTTCTTCGTGAAACAGTATATATGCAGCAACCTACAGGGTATACTGATCCAAAATTTCCAAAACATGTTTGTCGCCTTTATAAGTCCATATATGGCTTAAAACAAGCCCCTCGGGCTTGATTTGAGCGTTTTACATCATATCTCTTATCCCTTGGGTTTGTAGCATCTCATGCTGATTGTTCTCTCTTTATCCGTCACAACAACAACCGTCTTATGGTACTTTTGTTGTATGTAGACGATATTATTATTACCGGGAATGATATTCCCTACATTAACACCATGATTAGTAACCTTGGAACTGAATTTGAGATGACCAATCTTGGTCCCCTCACTTATTTCCTTCGTTTACAAATTCACCGTCACTCACAAGGCATTAGCATCGCACAAGAAAAATATATTTGTGATCTTTTACAACGTTTTAATATGTCCAATTGTAAACCTAGTACCACACCTCTTGATGGTGGTCTGAAATACCATGCTCTTCAAGGGGATCTTCTTGCTGATCCTACCCCTTTTAGACAGCTTCTTGGCAGTTTGCAATATCTTACATTTAGTCGTCCCGATATCTCTTTTGCGGTCAATCACCTTTGCCAATTCATGCATGCACCTACTCAATTGCATTTTAGTGGTGCCAAACGGATTTTTACGTTACTTACAAGGAACCAAAAATCATGGTTTATTTTACAAACAAGGGCACTTACCCTTACAACATTTTACTGATTCGGACTGGGCCGGAGATCCAACTGACCGGAGAAGTACTACGGGCCTAGTTGTTTTTCTTGGGCCCAATCCGGTCCACAGGGTTTCAAAGAAAATAGCCCACTATTGCCAGATCTTCTACTGAGGCTGAATATCGGGCCTTAGCCACTGCTGCAGCCGATCTATCTTGGTTTAGACAATTACTACACGATTTACGTTTTCGTTTACCCGAACCTCCTCTTCTTTGGACTGATAACTTATCTGCTCTTGCATTAACAAATAATCCAATTTTTCACGCTCGCACTAAACATATTGAAATTGACTATCCTTATGTTCGCGAGCAATCACTTTTAAAACATCTTACTGTTGTACCTATTTCCAATGCAGATCAGGTAGCGGATGTATTCACCAAAGCCTTGACTGCTGCTCAATTTCAAGGCCACAAGCATAAACTCATGGTTTGCATTCAACCACCATGATTTTACAGGAGGGTAATAAGACCCTGATTTGATCAAGCCCACCAAAGGAGTTCAAGCCCACTGTTTCTCAAAGCCTACTGCAATGGGCCTCAAGCCCAATATCTATTTTGTCCACTACAACTTGTATTAAGCCCGGTCCATATAAGGGTTATTAGCTAGGGTTTTATTTCCTACCGTTGGATGATCTTCCGTACATCCAACGGTTGGATTATTGTGTATTTATTCTTCTCTTCGCCGTTTGGGAATAACACTGTGCATTTAACTTTCTCTCACTATACATCTTTCTCTCTGCCTTCTCTCTAGAAACCTTACGGTTTCTTTCCCAAGACCACTCGCCGGAGACCTTTAGATCTCACCATGTCCATTGCCAACACATCGGCTCTAATTTCCGTCTCTTTCGCCGAATCACAGTTTTTTAGTTTGCTTGCTGCCGCCATAATAAATCCCCCTTTGTCGTCCCTGAGTACTATTCCGGCCGACGATGCTTTGGTGGTTGGGTTCCACGAGCCATCTTAGTTAGCTTTGATAATTCCCGTTGGTGGCCTCTTCCGAATCTGAACCTCTGACGGGCGAGAATCAGGTGTGTGCCTTCTCTCCTTGTGTGCGGCTTCATATTCCTCAAATCTTGACATGGTTTCTGCTGGTATTGCTGAGATATCTAGGCTAGCACCTTGAAAATGATTTTGTTTTTGCATAACCAAATTGACCACAGGGTGATGCAAAACAGCGATTGGTGATTTATTTGAACTGATTTGAACCCACAGCCTCAAGTTTGACTATGTTCTTCTCTTTGTGAAATCTTCCACAAAAACTTTAACCCAGATCGAACTTTTAGCTTTGCACTCTTGAAAGACATGTTTGCTGGAATCTTCATTCTTGAGACAAAAAGGGCACACCCGTCTGACTTTGATGCCTCTTTTTGTAGGTTTTTGGTGGTAGCCAAGCTATCTAAACTCGTCCTCCACACGAAATGTTTAATTTTTGCTGGGATCTTGAATTTCCAGATTGCAGCAATTGGATTGGGCGTCGGACACGAGGCTTCCGAGTGGGGAGGACTCTCAGCTTCTAACGCCAGATTGTAACATGACTTAACCCTATAGATGCCATCTTCCTCAAAGTGCCAAACCAAACGATCTTTCCGCTTCTTCTCCGAAAGTTGGACTTCTAGAACATCCGGTATGTCCCACTCTTTCAGAAAATGGTGGAGCTTTGTTTCATCCCACTTAATTTTTCTCTGTTCTAACAACTCGCTGACTTTTATATCAGCGGTTTTCGGCGTCTTGGTGATTAGGGAGAATGAATTTCGTCTCTTGATCCACTTGTCATGGACTTTGATGGAGTTTCCACCGCCAACTTTCCACCGAACTCCCTGACTCAGCAGTTTTCGTCCCTCTAAGATGCTCCTCCACGCGAAGGAAGGATTGTCCCCCAGCTTTGCTTCGATAAAGGTATCATTTGTAAAGTACTTTGCTTTTAAGACTTGTGTTAGAATCGAACCTGGTTTTTGAAGGATTCTCCAGCTTTGTATCGCTAACATAGCTTTGTTGAACAATTTGAAATTTCAGAAGGCCAAACCACCGTCATTCTTTTGTTTCTGTAGATAATTCCACTTGACCCATGGAATGCCTCTTTCTTGGCCCGATTTTCACCACCAGAATTGCCTAACCATCCTTTCCATCTTGTCACAGATTCCGTCTGGGAGTTGGAAACACGCCATTGCATAGGTTGAGATCGCCTCCGCCACCGCCCGGATCAGGATTTCCTTTCCTCCTTGGGTAAGGGTTTTTTCTTTCCATCCCTTTAGAATGCTGCTCATTTTTTCCGATTGTTAAAGGACATTGACTTATTTCTCCCCATTGTTGTAGGAAGGACTAGGTACTTGTCGTCTTCGCAACCTCCGCCATGCCGCAGAACTCTAGGACCTGATTCTTTGCTTCAGCCTTCACATTCTAGGAAAAGACTGTTGGAATAGATGCCCTAGAGGCAATCTAGTTTAGTATGAATTTGTAATTGGCTAGAAATTCATTTATTATTTATTGGATATTTAATATAATGAAGTCCTTAGATTTACAATTGCGTTGTTTATCTTAAATATCCCTAGTCAAGTATAATGATTAAATGGGACAATCATCTATAGACTAGTATGGGGTTGGATTGATACGGAGATATCATGATCCAACACATAGGTGTGCATTACGGAATGTTGCACTGGATTGACCCATTACCGAGAAGGCTACATACACGTTATGTTGAGTCACAAGTGCTTCTCGGGTACAATGGTATTGTCATCCTTAGACTTGAAGTCACTAGATATTCTAGTTGTGGATCATTGTGATCTTGGTAGCGTCAAACGCTACACCGTAACTGGGTAGTTATAAAGGCGTGTACTGGATACAATGAGAAGCAAGCTTAGAGATCGTAGTGGACGTAGAGAGGATTTGCCCCTCCCACATAACGGGAGCAAATATCCAAGGCCACTCGAGGATAGTGCTTATAGAATGTCTGGCCAGACTCAAATAAATCAATATATGAGATATTGATGTTATTTGCACGAATAAGGCTATTCCATGGATCGAGAAACTAGGGATTGGATATACGAGTGTGACTTGTATGTCTCGTGTCCAATCCGGATATGGAGGCAAAGGGATGAGACAATTACTTGTACAAGGTTGTCTAGATGACTATTCTATTAGTTGGCTAGAATGGATGTTTTGCTAGAAACCGCTCCATATTAGCAAAGAGTTGCTACCAACTAGATAGAACCTATGGGGTCACACGCTATATAGAGTTGTACTAGATTGTGGAATTAATTAATTGGATTAATTAATTAGAAGGATCACTTTGCAAACCTTGCAAACTTAGTAGGGACTAATTTGCAAGGAAGGGACTAAATTGAATTCTAGTAGGACTAGAATAAGTCCTTTAGGTAGTTGACAAGGAGTTGTTGGACTATATAAAGGACCCTCCTCCTTCCTTCCCTATACACATTATGCTCTAGAGAGAACATAACAAGAGTAGGAGAGAACAAAGGAGAGAGAGAGCAAGCCACAAAGAGGGACGCCGCCCCCTTTGCCGCCGCCCCTTGTCCCCGACGCCACAAAGGGCCGAACCCCTTTTGGTGCTTCGTTTTGCGTGATTCCTTCACCCTCCTTTCAATCCGGGCTAGCACCAAGGAGATTGGAGATCTAGGAACAACTCTAGGCGTGGATCAACTATAGAGAACGTGACACTATTCGCGTTTGAAGTCATCAAGGAGAACCCAAAGGTGTGTTTATGATTTCTTACCTTCACTATCGTTATGCATCTAGACTTGTGATCCGTGGAGGGTTTTGCATGGTTGTTTGTTTGATTATGCTTCCGTTTGCGCGATCCATGAATCAAAACCCTACAGTGGTATCAGAGCCACAGGTCATAGAGCATAAACGTAGTTTATGTGTTACATTCTTGTTGTTTTACACCTTAATTTGTTGTTTATCGCGTAAAACAAGACAAATCAAGCATTGGATGCAATTTGTCAAAGAATTAATCATAACAAGACCCAATTATTGCATTGGATGCATGAATTGGTGAGTTTGAGAAATTTTAGGATCTTAGATCTAGGGTTTGGGCATCCTTGGGGAAGAAGGAGTTCTCCCACAACAAGGAAACAACCAAACTTGGGCTCCAAGCAAGGAGGTTGTTTTGGAAACAACCTCCACAAGGAGGTTCGGCCCCCTAGGGACCGCCCCCCTTGCTTGCCGCCCAAGCTTGGAGCCCTAAGGGGCCGGGCGGCCCTAACCCGCGGGCCTAGCTTGCGGGTTTTGGGCCGGGCCGGCCCTAGGGCTTTATGGTTCACCTATTTGGGCCCGGGCAATTGGATTGTTGGGCCCATGGACCGTTTTAACCCTAGAAATCCTAAAATCAATTAAAATTGACCAAGCGCGTTAAAATTGGATTTTAACTGTTTATGTGCAAATCGCATGGTGATTGGATATGGCCTTAGGATGTGGTTTGATGTGGATGTTTAATTTTGTGGTTTGGTTTTACGGCCTGCGAGCTGATCAATTAATTGTAATAATTAATTAGGGTTTTATGGCCTGCGTGCCAATTTTTTTCTCAACTTGTGAGATTTATTTTATTTAGTATAGATATTAGCTAATGCTAGATAAAGTAGATTGTTAGCCAAGATTGGAGAAAAGAAGCACAAAGCCAAAGGAGCCACAAAAGATGGAGCATGGAGCATGGAGCACACTAGGGCTGAGCACGGACCGGGTCGGCCGGGTAAAATGTATATTTGTGCCCCAACCCAATGACTTCGGGTTGGTCATATCACAACCCAAACCCAATCGACTAACCGTCAAACCCAAACCCAATCGAACGGTTTGACTCGGACCGGACCGGTTCGATTTGGAGGGGTTACAAAGCAGAAATTCAGGTGGTACTAAAATTTTCATTGTAATTGAAAAGATCATCCCAAAATAACAAATAATAGCCAAATTACATTTTAATGGGAGAACAAAGCACGCAGACTTCTCACATAATTGTCACCGAAAATAGAGGTTTTAAATACAAGTCTCCAGGGAGGGAACTGTGGCTTAGCTAGCAGAGGCCATGGCCACCCCAGTTTTGAGCTCACAGGAGGGTACTATATCCTTCATTTCTCTATATATATAGAACATAAGGCAAGTGACCTAATGATACCAGAGTATAAGAATCACAGTCTAGCTTAGTTAGCCAACAGCCAAATCAGGAATTATGACAAGTGAAGCTATACAACATGGGAAAGACGAAGTGAGTTTAGTATACATGTCATACAACGGGGCGGACCGGTTTTTTCCGGATTTCGTATTGTAATATCCGTAACCCACCCGGGTGATGGCGGGTCTGGGTAAAACCAACCCATACCCAATCATTCAATTACGGTTTTTCTCTTTTTTCGATCGATCCGGTTCGGACCGGGCGGTTTAACCGGGTTGAGCGGGTTTTTGCTTACCCCTAGAGCACACCACATGACTATGAAGGATGGACCAAAAGATCAAGACGCATGGAGATGTGTTTGTTTAGGGTTCATAGATAATTCCATTGGCTTGGAATTATCTTAGTCTAGAAAAGGCCATATCCACATCACGTTTAATTACTGTTTTGTGGTTGTTTATTTATTGTCTTATTATTTGTGTGGTTGGTGTATGGATGATGCATGCAATTAGGATAATAAGATAATTAGACAACCCGGATCTATTATTTGGAGTTGTGCCCAAACTCAAATAGATAGATTAGTTGATATTGATCAACAAAATAATTAAAAATTGAAAAAATCCCTCAAATTTTAAAATATTGTGTTCTTGCCTTCTCGTTATTTAAACACTCATTATCATCATTATTTATCGAGTTCGTGCGTGCCAAAGCATGGCGACTTGGTTCATAATGATGGAATGCGATGGCACGTAACAATGTGCAATTGTTTAGATAAGAGGTTGAACACAACTAGGCTATTAATTTGATTAAGAAACCTAGAGGCAATCAATTGGGATTATCCATAAGGATGGATAAATAAGGAGTTATTTGCCCGATTGAACCAAGAGTTGCATATGGGATGCAATTGGAATTGTTCCTACCTAAGAAGTAATTGAATTATGGGTGACTTGCCAAAGCAAGCTCATAAGGAGATGAAAAAGATGGATCTTGGCCCACTAGAAAATATAAGGATATTTTCCGCATTAATATCTTGAGGGTTATTAATCCGTAGAAAAATAGTGGGAGCTATATTTAATAAACTAGCCATTATTAAATATAGTCATCAAAAATTCACAAATACTAAAACTTGCGTATTTTCCTTTTGTAGAATTCCAAATGGCAAACAACTCATCGAGTTCACAACATTCCCTACGATCTGTCCTTGAGAAGGACAAGCTCTCAGGAACCAACTTTCTCGATTGGTACAGAAACTTGAGAATTGTTCTCAAGCAAGAGAAGAAGCTGTACGCAATAGAGGAGCATGTTCCTGAAGGTCCAGAGAATCAGACACCTGCTGCCTTAAAGGCGTATCAAAAGCGTGTTGATGACGCTAATGATGCGGCCTGCCTAATGCTTTGCACCATGACCTCTGAGCTTCAGAAGCAACATGAGAACATGAATGCTGTCGATATGATCGAACATATAAAGCAGCTCTTCCAAGAGCAGGCGAGGGTAGAGAGGTATGAGGTCTCAAAGGCACTGTTCAAATGTCATCTGGCAGAAGGGAACCCGGTGGGACCCCATGTACTCCGAATGATCGGGTACTTGGAGAATCTCGCCCGGCTTGGGTTCCCGGTCGGCCAAGAGTTGGCAACCGATCTCGTGTTGCAATCGTTGCCTGAGAGTTATGGACAGTTCATTATGAACTATAACATGAACGAGATCGTTAAACCACTGCCAGATTTGCTCAACATGTTGAGGACGGCTGAACAGAGCATCAACAAGGGTAAGGGCAAGGCCATTATGATGGTGCATAAAGGAAAGGGCAAAAGGTTTGCATCTTCCTCCAAGGGCAAAGGCAAGTCAGTTGCTAAGTCCAAGGAACAAGCCCTTAAGCCTGTTGGTGCCATTGCCAAGGTCGTGACTAAGGGTGAATGTCACTACTGTAGTCAACCTGGACACTGGAGGAGGAACTGCCCAAAGTATCTGGAGGACAAGAGGCTTGGAATAGTGATTCCACCACCACCAGGTATTTTTGTTGTAGATGTCAATTTAACTGTCTCTACATCATGGGTATTAGATACTGGATGTGGATCTCATATTTGTCGAAATATGCAGGATCTAAAGAGAAGTAAAAGATTGGCTAAAGGGGAGGTAGATCTGCGCGTTGGGAATGGAGCAAAGGTTGCTGCGTTGGCCATAGGCGTGTGCGAGCTATCTCTGCCTTCAGGATTAGTTTTAGAATTAAATAATTGCTATTTTGTGCCTGCTATGAGCAGAAACATTATTTCTATTTCTTGTTTGGACAAGGAAGGTTTTATTATTTCAATAAAGAACAATTGTTGTTCCTTTTATTTGAATAATATTCACTATTTTAGTGCGCAATTATTTAATGGACTTTATGTCCTTGATCTAAGTAATCCTGTCTACAACATTAATACCAAGCGGATTAAAATAAATGATTTAAATCCAGCTTATTTATGGCATTATCGTTTAGGCCACATAAATGAGAAACGTGTATCTAGACTCCATAAGGATGGATTACTAGACTCATTTGATTTTGAATCATATGAGACATGTGAGGCTTGTTTATTGGGAAAAATGACAAAGTCCCCTTTCAATAAGAAAGGCGAGAGGACTAGTGAGCAATTGGCGCTCATACATACTGATGTGTGTGGGCCATTTGCCACGCCTGCCAGGGGTGGTTATGTCTACTTCATTACGTTTACTGATGATTACAGTAGATATGGATTTGTGTACCTTATGAGGGCAAAGTCCGAATCCTTTGAAGTGTTCAAAGAATTCAAGAATGAAGTAGAGAAGCAACTTGGCAAAAGTATCAAGGCTCTACGATCGGATCGTGGAGGAGAATACTTGAGCCAAGAGTTTGACGACTATCTTAGAGAGTGTGGGATCGTGTCCCAACTCACTCCACCCGGAACACCACAATGGAATGGCGTGTCCGAGAGGAGGAATCGAACCCTATTGGATATGGTTCGGTCTATGATGTGTCAAACCGATCTTCCATTATCATTTTGGGGCTACGCTCTATTAAGTGCAGCTTTCACCATTAATCGTGTTCCATCTAAATCAGTCATGAAGACACCATATGAGATGTGGAGTGGGAGGCGTCCCACACTGTCGTTCATGAGGATTTGGGGCTGCGATGTCTATGTAAAACGTTTACAATCAGACAAGCTAGGGCCTAAATCGGATAAGTGTAAATTTGTGGGGTACCCTAAGGAAACTAAGGGATACTACTTCTACAATCCAACCGAGAACAAAGTGTTTGTTGCTCGGACCGGCGTGTTTCTAGAAAGAGAGTTTGTCTCTAAAGAAGCAAGTGGGAGGAATGTAGAACTTGAAGAGGTTCAAGAACCACAAATCACAGAACCGATTATGGAACATGAACAGGAATCACAAGCAGTTGTGGATCCACCTGTTCAGGTAACACAAGAGCTTCGTAGATCTAGTAGAGTGCGCCAGGAACCTGAGAGGTACGGACTTCTCGTAACTGATTCCGGTGACACGATGCTCATAGATGATGAGCCTACTACCTATGAGGAGGCCATGAATGGCCCAGACTCGCAGAAGTGGCTTGAGGCCATGAGATCCGAGATGGAATCCATGTATACCAACAAAGTATGGACTTTGGTGGAACCACCTGATGGGGCACGGCCCATAGGGTGCAAGTGGGTCTTCAAGAAGAAGATCGACATGGATGGTAATGTGATTACCTATAAGGGCCGATTGGTAGCTAAAGGATTCAGATAGATTCATGGTATTGACTATGATGAAACCTTTTCACCAGTCGCTATGACCAAATCCATCCGAATCCTACTTGCGATTGCAGCATACTACGACTATGAGATTTGGCAGATGGATGTCAAAACAGCATTCCTTTATGGGAATCTCCTTGAGGACGTGTATATGATACAGCCGGAGGGTTTTGAGGATCCAAAGCAAGCCAACAAAGTCTGTAAGCTGCAACGATCCATTTATGGATTGAAGCAAGCTTCTAGGAGTTGGAATCGACGTTTTGATGAAGTGGTCAAAGAGTTTGGCTTCATCAGAAACGAAGATGAGTCTTGTGTCTACAAGAAGGTTAGCGGGAGCTCTGTAGCTTTTCTGGTCTTGTATGTGGATGACATACTACTCATTGGAAACGACATTCCCATGCTGCAATCTGTGAAAGATTGGCTAGGAAAGTGTTTCTCAATGAAGGACTTAGGGGAAGCAGCCTATATACTCGGTATAAAGATCTATAGAGATAGATCTAAGAGGTTGCTAGGCCTAAGTCAAAGTACATATATTGACAAGGTGTTGAAACGGTTCAACATGCAAGATTCCAAGAAGGGATTCTTGCCCATGTCACATGGAATCACTCTTTCGAAGAGTGGATGCCCTTCCAATGAGATTGAGAAGGAACGCATGAGTAGGATTCCCTATGCCTCGGCCATAGGATCCATCATGTACGCCATGTTATGTACTAGACCAGATGTGTCATATGCCTTGAGTATGACAAGCAGATACCAATCCAATCCAGGTGAGAGTCACTGGATTGCTGTCAAGAACATCCTAAAGTACTTGAGAAGAACTAAGGATGCTTTCTTGATGTTTGGCGGTGAGGAAGAGTTGCGTGTAAGGGGTTACACTGATGCAAGCTTCCAAACCGATAGAGATGACTTTAGATCACAGTCGGGATATGTGTTTTGCCTGAATGGAGCAGCGGTGAGCTGGAAGAGTTCCAAGCAAGAGACGGTAGCTGATTCTACAACAGAGGCTGAGTACATTGCTGCAAATGGCGCAGCAAAGGAGGCTGTTTGGATCAGAAAGTTTGTTTCTGAACTTGGTGTGGTCCCTAGCATTGCGGATCCAGTGGAGTTGTTCTGTGACAACACTGGGGCGATCGCGCAATCAAAGGAACCAAGATCGCACCAGAAGTCCAAGCATGTGCTCAGGAAGTTTCATCTGATTCGAGATATTATCGATAGAGGAGACGTTCGGATA
The DNA here is from genome assembly GCA_023055425.1 of Linanthus parryae. Classification (NCBI taxonomy): domain Eukaryota; kingdom Viridiplantae; phylum Streptophyta; class Magnoliopsida; order Ericales; family Polemoniaceae; genus Linanthus; species Linanthus parryae. The sequence goes on along the minus strand of JALGPY010000036.1, from coordinate 2,299,964 downwards.
TGCAAGATTCCTACAGATGATAATCTGTCAGACCCGCTTACGAAGCCTCTCACGCAGTGGAAGCATGAAGGGCACACTAGGAGTATGGGCATACGAGATGCGCCAGATTGGCTCTAGTGCAAGTGGGAGACTGTTGGAATAGATGCCCTAGAGGCAATCTAGTTTAGTATGAATTTGTAATTGGCTAGAAATTCATTTATTATTTATTGGATATTTAATATAATGAAGTCCTTAGATTTACAATTGCGTTGTTTATCTTAAATATCCCTAGTCAAGTATAATGATTAAATGGGACAATCATCTATAGACTAGTATGGGGTTGGATTGATACGGAGATATCATGATCCAACACATAGGTGTGCATTACGGAATGTTGCACTGGATTGACCCATTACCGAGAAGGCTACATACACGTTATGTTGAGTCACAAGTGCTTCTCGAGTAAAATGGTATTGTCATCCTTAGACTTGAAGTCACTAGATATTCTAGTTGTGGATCATTGTGATCTTGGTAGCGTCAAACGCTACACCGTAACTGGGTAGTTATAAAGGCGTGTACTGGATACAATGAGAAGCAAGCTTAGAGATCGTAGTGGAAGTAGAGAGGATTTGCCCCTCCCACATAACGGGAGCAAATATCCAAGGCCACTCGAGGATAGTGCTTATAGAATGTCTGGCCAGACTCAAATAAATCAATATATGAGATATTGATGTTATTTGCACGAATAAGGCTATTCCATGGATCGAGAAACTAGGGATTGGATATACGAGTGTGACTTGTATGTCTCGTGTCCAATCCGGATATGGAGGCAAAGGGATGAGACAATTACTTGTACAAGGTTGTCTAGATGACTATTCTATTAGTTGGCTAGAATGGATGTTTTGCTAGAAACCGCTCCATATTAGCAAAGAGTTGCTACCAACTAGATAGAACCTATGGGGTCACACGCTATATAGAGTTGTACTAGATTGTGGAATTAATTAATTGGATTAATTAATTAGAAGGATCACTTTGCAAACCTTGCAAACTTAGTAGGGACTAATTTGCAAGGAAGGGACTAAATTGAATTCTAGTAGGACTAGAATAAGTCCTTTAGGTAGTTGACAAGGAGTTGTTGGACTATATAAAGGACCCTCCTCCTTCCTTCCCTATACACATTATGCTCTAGAGAGAACATAACAAGAGTAGGAGAGAACAAAGGAGAGAGAGAGCAAGCCACAAAGAGGGACGCCGCCCCCTTTGCCGCCGCCCCTTGTCCCCGACGCCACAAAGGGCCGAACCCCTTTTGGTGCTTCGTTTTGCGTGATTCCTTCACCCTCCTTTCAATCCGGGCTAGCACCAAGGAGATTGGAGATCTAGGAACAACTCTAGGCGTGGATCAACTATAGAGAACGTGACACTATTCGCGTTTGAAGTCATCAAGGAGAACCCAAAGGTGTGTTTATGATTTCTTACCTTCACTATCGTTATGCATCTAGACTTGTGATCCGTGGAGGGTTTTGCATGGTTGTTTGTTTGATTATGCTTCCGTTTGCGCGATCCATGAATCAAAACCCTACAAAGACAACGGCAGACTTCTCCATGTTAACTTGCTACCCCGAAGCTTCGCTATAAATTTGTATGATCTGTAATAGTTTATCAATTTCATTTGTATTAGCCTGTAGAAAAAATAAACTATCATCAGTGAAAAAGAGATGGGACACCGCTGGCCACCCCGTGAGGCTGTAACTGCAGCCAGGTCTCCCCTCTCGACAGTTGTAGTAACTGTCCTAGATAGAACTTCACCGAAAATGAGGAAAAGGTAGGGGGAAAGTGGGCACCCCTGCCTTAAACCCCTCTCCGGCAACACATGCCCCGAGACTTTGCCATTGAGAATAAACGAGAAGCTAATCGATGAAACACAATTCAGAACCTGATTTATAAACTTGGGACCGAATCCCAAATGGGTTAGAGTCTCATGGACGAACTTCCACTCCACCCGGTCATATGCTTTTCTCATGTCGACTTTTAAGGCTAGGAAACCCGTTTTTCCCTTCTTGCGTGTCTTTAAAAAATGAATCATTTCAAAAGTCGTGAGGATATTATCTGAGATCAACCTGCCGGGACAAAGGCGCTTTGATTCTCGCTAATGATTTTTGGGAGGACTCTTTTAAGCCTGTTAGCAATAGCCTTCGCTACGATTTTATAAATAATGGTACAAAGACTGATAGGACGATAGTCACCTGGTTTCCGCGGTTGCTTCACCTTAGGAATCAGCGCGAGAAGAGTTCGGTTGTGGTCCCCCAAACTTTTCCCATTGTTTAGTACCTCGAGACAGGTTTGTGTGACCCCCCTTCCAACGATCTTCCAATATTTTTGGAAGAAGCCCGCGTTAAAACCGTCAATACCCGACGCCTTGTCCGGTGCCATCATAAAAAGGAATGTCCGCACCTCCTCATCCATATAAAAACCTTCCATTAGCTCCTTGTCTTCCTGGTCAATGCTTATACCCACGTCTACTAGATCCCTGTCCGTCACATTACCTCTTTCGCTTCAAGGAGAGAGTTGTATTTCGATCTCCTTGTTTAAGCCAATCCATTCTAGACCTTTTCCGCCACATTACCTCTTCCGCTTCAAGGAGAGAGTTGTATCTTTTCTCCACCTCATACTTCTGTTTCCTGATTTCCTCGGTCAGCTTCATAGATTCCAATTGCTCCAAGTCCTTTCGGCACTTCTCTGTTTGTCTTCTAACATACCCAAAGACGTGTTTGTCCCATATTATACACCCACTGCCCAAAGCAAGTAGGCGTTGGTGTAGCTTGGCCCCTGCCGTCATGTCCCAATTTTCTCTGACAAAGCCCTCAAATCCATTGTGTTGTTGCCACATATGTTCGTATTGGAAACGCCGTCCCTTTGCTGCTGCTTCATTCTCCCCCACTGCACCAGAATTGGGTTGTGGTCTGAATTCGGCCACACAAGGTTTGTGACCCTCACCCCCTATGTGTGTCTCTCCATCGGGTAGTAGCGATAGCACGATCCAGACGTTCTTGAACGTTGTCGTCAATTCTGTTATTGTTCCAAGTAAAAGCACCTCCATGGGACCCCAAATCGTGAAGCTCTAACTCATTCAACACTTCCTTGAAGTCCGCAATCTGGCTATACGTGACCGCTCTTCCACCAATCTGCTCGCCCTCGGATGCTATTGCGTTAAAATTCCCAACCAACAGCCAGGCGCTGTTCGGGCTTGGGCGAATACGCCGTAGCAGCTCCCAAGATTGTCTTCTATTTGCTCTAGTGGGGTCCCCATAGAAACCCGTAAAATTCCATATGCAACCATTCTCTTCTTCCACCCTTGCGTCAATGTGGTGGATCGTAGAACCCCGTATTACAATATTGAGTTGCTTCTTCCACATTAATCCCCGTCCCCCTTTAGTACCGACGGGATGGACGAAGAAGCCTTTTGCATACCCTACTTTATTACAGACCTCCTCCATCATTCGACTATTGACCTTGGTTTCCGTTAAGAAAACCATTTGGGGATTTTGGCGCCTCACTAAGTCGTGAAGCGCTAGGACTGTGTAGGGGTTACCCAACCCCCGCACGTTCCAACTGATGAGATTCATTGCCCTTGGCGGGGCTGCTTAGCAGCCTCCGCCAATTTCTCATTTAGAGTTTAACGGCACTCCCCGCCTTTTGTCCGTCCGTGTTGCTTCTCTCTTCCCCTTCCTTCCTTGCCCTTATCGCTCCCAAATATCTTCTCTCGAGCTCCAGTTGTTTGTTCTTTTTTGTCGTTTCGTGAACCATCACCGACGAAGGACTATGATCGGGGGCCGTTTTCCTCTTTGGCGATGCAGGTCGCATGTTCTCTGTGGGCCGGTTGTCCCCCTTGCTGTCACTTATCGGTTTCTTTCCCAAGTTTCGCTTTGGTGACCTCCTCCCTTGAACTTCAGTCCCTGCCTTTTCTAGATTGCCGGGTTTACTTCCTTCACTCCCATCTCGGTCCCATGTGTCCCTCCCACTCCTTTGTTGACCCCTGGTCCATCTTGATTTTCCCCAAAGGTTTTTTCGAGTTCATGGTCTTTTGTGGCAGCGTGTTCTCTACTTCGGTTTCATCCGTGGCTTCATTTTCGAATTGTGGGTTGTCAAACATCCTTTTCTGGTGGCACTGTTGTTGTTTCTGGATTGTTCGTGCCCCCCTCTTGTTCCTACAAGCCCTTGTTGAGATCAAAGAAACCTTGTGCGTCTTCCCCAGTTTCTTTAGCCCCCATTTTCGCAGTCCTCTTTCGTGGTAGCATTGCTGGTTCAACCTCCCCTCTTCTCCCCTTCTTGGGTGGATGATACAATAGCCACTCCCCATATCCTTCCTCAAGATCACCCTCCTCTCCATCGCGGACTTGATCACAGTTCTTACTGTGATGATCGAGGTATCCGCACCACTTGAAAATCCCGGGGATCCTTTCGTACTTAAAATAGAGCCAAGTCTTCTCCCCCTTGATGTTGGCATAACTTCCTCTTGGTAGGGCTTCAAAGATTGGCATTCCCACCCGGATACGAATGTAGTTGTCCAACCCTTCACTGTCGACTCGCGCATCACCCTCAATAACTTCGCCGACGTTTTGGACCGCCTTTCTTCCTGCCGCTTTGGTAGTGAGATGTATAGGTGGGTTTTGCACTTGTACTCACACATCCATCGACTCAAAGGATGGGTTAGAAGTTTCCTCTCCCAAAGCCCATGATTTAATCATCATCATCGCCCCATCGAAGACCCAAGGGCCTCCCGATGAGATTCTGTCACATAACGCCTTGTTGGGGAATTGAAACACATAGGTATTTCTGCTTACATGGAAGAAGTTTACCTGCTCTCCCTTGTTCCAAACCCTCGAAAAAAGTTTTCATAGATCTAAAATCAATCTAGCCTCCCGTCCGGAATCGTCCTATCAAGCACCAGTCGAAACCTTCTTCTGCTTTCGAACAGAATTCATCGTCGAAGTCGATCACCAACGCCTCCTTTGCCGTGAGGCACAGAGATTCGAACGCCGTCTCCACTTCCGCCATCTCTAGGGTTTCCTCCTCTGATACCCCTTATAGATTGGAAAACTTCACTTACATTCCTATGACTACCAAACTTATTGTCACTTACACCCCTTCTGTGTGTTCATCTGTACAAATTAGCCCTTACAAAGGCCCCAAAGGCCAATCCAATAAAATCTACCTTAATCCAAACCCAACTTTCGCTTGTACTAGATGCACTATGTTCCTAAACGTATGAGAGGGATGCGATGGAATACAAAATTGTGCACTTGTTAAGAGTACATATTGGGGTGGATCAACCTTTGCAATCCATGTAAGGGTAAATATGCCCAAAAATTTAGATTTGAGTAGCTACCCTATCACTTATCAGAGAGGATACATAGAGGGGGTGTAAGTGACAACAAGTTTGAGAGTCATAAGAGGTGTAAGTGAAGTTTTCCAAACTAGAAGGGGTGTAAGTGAAGACCACTCTAAAATGAGGGGATATAAGTGAATTTCACCCTGGGCAGAATTAGAAAACATATACCAGCCTGATTATCCGATTTCTCCTCGTTCTGACTTTTTGACTCGTATCGGGGTTATTTTGACCGGCTGATTAGAATTGCAAAACGATACGATTTTTTGGTAAATGTATCGTGCTTATGTCTACTTCATGAGCCAATTGAATGCCTCAACCTCTCTAAATTTCATCAAAAAAATGAAGGGAGGCAGAGTTATTAAATCTATAATTAGTATGATCAATAAATGTTAAGTTAGATTTAAAGTGTACCTAATACACATATCTATTAATAAATGTTTTTGAGCATTTTCTTAACATTTGTCATTTATGTTATATATAAATATTTATTACTTCTGTATGTAAGCATTTATCATTTATTTATATTTTATAATTGACATTAATGTTTATAATTTACATAATTGTAGAGACAATTGAAAGTTTATATTTCCTCTATGTCTTTTTTATTAGAAATACATAACTGTAATTTATGTTTATTTCCATTACAACGTAGTAGTAATTGTCAACTATTCTACCTTGGAGTATCCTAATGGGTAATTTACACTTATTACTCCCGTGTTTTGGTAATAAGGCAGTCTCTACCCTCATCGTGTGTCAATTTACATGAAAGACCCCTAATTTATGTCAATATATTTACAAGTTACACCCTTCTGTTAACATCCGTTAAGTGGATGTGAGGTGGCAGTGAGGTACACCCTTTGGTGCTTATTTAATGCCCATATTACCCTTAAAACAATTGAAATGTTCTTTTTAACCTATTAGTTTTATTTAACATACTAGTCACCTATATATTACCAACTACCAAGTGTGTATTCGAACTACTTTTTTATGACATTTTTATCCTCATTACATGCCAATAAACACAACCTCTCTAACGCTCGCTCCACTCCAGTTTCACCGAGTTGGCTTCCATCTATATAACCCGTCCCCCCATCTCTCATTTCTTGCACACTAACATTACTATAGTAGTTTATTAGTTTATTTGTCATATGAGTTGTATATTATATTGAATTTTACTCAACGTAATTTTTTCTCACTCAGTCATTTAGCTTTATTCTCTAATATACATCTAAAAGAAAATCTAAGAATCTCAAAATCTACAACTTTGCGTTGATAAGAATGAATTGTTGGTAAATAAATAAATAAATAAATAAATTGCTCAGACAAAAATAAACTACAATGGAATTTAATTCAGAAAAAATAACGAAATATTTTTGTGCTCATAGAATCTGATTTTCATGCAATCATGCTTACAATTTCAATTAAATAATTCAAATTTTCTTAGCAAATCAGGGAGAAAAATTGCAACCAACACACAATCGCCACCCACCTCTTCCCTCACCTCTTTATATCCCGCCTTCGCTCAGTTCTTTTTTCGTTTTATGACTATTTCCTCAACCTTTAATGTCCAATTTCAACTCTTTTTTTGGAATGCCCATTTCAAGCCTTAACTTCTCAGTCTATTGACTAATACTTGTAAATCCCCGATTATTGAGAAACAAGGTTTGGGAAATTAAAAGCAAATATTTTAGGTGAGTAAATTTCCAGCAAGTTAGGGGTGGCGAGGTTGGGGATTGGTGCTGGTTGTTAAGGCTGGGGTTTTGGGGTCGATGGAGTTTTTGGTAGTTGATTAGAGAGGGGAGGGTTTGGCTCTATTGCTGTAATGGTGACTAAGTTTATAAATAAACTGACTGCTTAGTTTCTCAAGTTATCAATTTTTAAAAAACCAAGTGTGGGAAACATTGCAAATTCATCGACCAATCAAAATGGTGACCGACAGAAAAGGGAATTTTCCCATTATTTGAACGACGTTCTACATAACTCGATTGGGTTTGGTCAGTAATCTAGATTTGGATTTGGTTTGTGAGAATAACTGAGAGAAAAATAGAGAGGGTGAGATTGATAAAAGGATGGGCTTGTCTTTGCACACTAACATCAAATCTGGTGATAAATACTTTTTTCTTTTCATCATTAACGGTCTAAAATAAGGGTGTGTCTTGTCAATTGACAAACAGTGAGGGTGTCTAGCGCATATTTTCCAAACACACAACGGTAATAAGTGTAAATTACCTTAATACTGATGGATGTACGAAGGGTAAAGTAGTACTTAACATTTTTCCGTCTATGTCCGTCTCTTTCCGTCCAAAATAGGGGTGCCTCTTCTTAATCGATGAACATTAGGGGTATAGATTGCCAATTACCATATTCAGAGGGTGCAAAGTGTAAATTACCCCATCCTAAGTGTCAACTTCCATTTTCCATGTTTTGTTTAGAAACTCTGGTTATAAGATCCTTTGGACCTTAAAGTGGACATTGCACATTTTGAGGGGTCAAATGTGTAGATTGCTAAAAACAAAGGGACTTGTTAACGATTGTGAACAAAATAGGAGCCGTTTCTTTGGTGACAGGAGAGCTCCCACAAAGCAGAAAGCAGTCCAGAGAGAGAGAGAGAGAGCACTCAAGCGTTACTGCTGCAACGGACTCTTCTTCTCCAGGTTAGCTTCTCTCTGCCCATCTCCAGCGATTTCTCAACAGTGGGTATTCTGAATTTTGCTCATTTTCACTCCTCTCTTCCAGTTTCATCACTTTCCGATGTCTAATTTTAGTGGGTTTATCTTCGATTTTGCTGATTTTTGCGGAATCTATCAGTGTTGAGTACCTAAATTCATGGGTTTTAGCTAGTTTCTTTTTTTTACTCAGATGGTGAAATGGGTTGTCTAGTTAGATTTGTTCTTTAACTGATTAGGGCTTCAGAGAGGATATCATTGAAATGTAGACTTCTTTTTCTGGAAACCCAATTATGGTTAATTGATTATTTGCTCTCCATATATGCTAATTCTTAGTTCTTACCTTTGATGGGTTGCAATAGTTGTGTGTTTTTTCAGTTGTTAAAAGATCTAAATTATAAGTTTGTTTCATCACTTGATCAATTTGAAATGGTTTTTTTTCACCTGATAAATTGAAGATGATTTTGCCCTATTTTGAGGGGGAATGATTAATGGTTAGATGGGACTGACAATTGGAAATGAATCTAATCTTCTTTTCCATTTTTGTACCCAAACTTCGTAGGCCTTGGTCAAACAGTTATGACCTGGGTATCACGAGCTAAGACGATGTAAACGATAAAACAAGAACACAAGAAATAACGTGGTTCACTAGTGATTAGTTAGCTACCTCCACAACCAAAATACCCGATTTTATTGAGAGAAACCCACGCGGTTACAACCCACTCGACACACACTGAAAAACAAATAGCACTCAACACACCTCTGTGTCTGCTTGTTGCTAGCCCCCCTGGGCGTGTATGTGTCTACTGAGAACCAAAGACATCCTTTAAATAGTGGTGTAGCGGGCTGCGAAATAGGACAACCACATCACCGCCTCTTAGTTGTTTCCAATTTGTTTAGCTGCCTTTAACTTCCTTACTTTGCCGCCTAGAATTCAAGACATCCTAACACTAACCTTGGTGTCAAACTTCAACTGCTAGCCCATTAGTAGCTTCTTTGAAAAACAAATTCAGAATTTAACCGAATTCAAATATTTTGACTATCAAATTTCAGAATTTCAAGTTTAAGGAAGGCCAATAGTCCATATTAGCCAAAGAACTTGACCGCAGTTCTCCTCTCATTGCAGTTCTGGAATCCGAGATGGCTGTTTACAAAGTCCAAAACCTTGACAATGCTATCTTGGACACAAACCAGATATCAAATTTGAAAGATCGCTACATTCTTGGAGAAAAGGCTCTGGGTAAGGGACACTTTGCGTGCATTTATGCATGTCTTGATCGTTCGTCCCATGAGCTTCTGGCTTGCAAAACGATTGCCAAGTGTAGACAAGATAAGTCGAGTATCAAGCTTGAGATTGATGCAATGATAAAGTTGTCAGGGCATCCCAACATTGTACATCTCAAAGCCGTTTACGAGGACGAAATTTTCGTCTATCTGGTGATGGAGCTTTGTGCTGGAGGGGAGCTTTTTGAATATATATTCAAAAATGGCAGTTTCTCTGAGTCTGAAGCTCGTGTTATATTCAAGCAGCTAATGGAAGTAGTGACGTATTGTCACGATAATGGCGTTGTTCATAGAGATTTAAAGCCAGAGAACATTCTGTTAACCACAGAAACCTCACCTTTTAAGATAAAGTTGGCTGATTTTGGTCTCGCAAGCTACATCGAGCCAGGTTTAGTCGCATACTTCTTTGATATACATTTCTCATTTTTGGCAAATCGTCTTGGTTTTTCTTGAGATTGTTTGAGTGTTTTGATTTTTTTCCAACCAGGTCAAATGTTGAAGGGGACAGTTGGAAGTGCATTTTATATAGCTCCTGAGGTATTGGAAGGGGACTATAATCAGGCTGCTGATGTCTGGAGTGCAGGGGTTGTTCTTTACATTCTCCTATGTGGGGTGCCGCCATTTTTTGGCCTAACTACATCAGAGGTCTTCAATGCTGTTCGTGCTGCTAATCTGGAGTTTCCATCTGCTCTCTGGGATCGTGTATCTGATTCTTCCAAGGACTTAATCAGAGGAATGCTTTGCACAGATCCTTCTCAAAGACTCACAGCTCGGCAGGTTCTAGGTAAACTGGATGAGGATGTTTCTTTTGCAACTTAGTTCTTCAATTCATCGACTTCTTTCTCAGTGTCTATAAAACCAGTGCTGTTGAAAAGGATGGATAAGAAGTTTTGGTGTTTCATTTTGCTATGGTGACTTGTTATCATTTGAAACCTTTTTCTTTTGAACAACTTTTGAAAGCATTGTAAGATGGTTCTAGTTATTATTTGTTTTTAAACTTCTAAGAAGACCTAGATGGGCATCATGTGGAAATGGAGTTAGTAACCAGACATCAGAGATTGGACGAGCATATCATCTGATATGTCTGTATTAATACGTAAAAGGCACACTCATTCCTAACTTCCCACAGTTTGCCTCTAACATAGGACCCTGATGAAAATTTACCATAGCTCCCATTTATATTCGGTTTTTTGCCGTGAGTTTGCAAGTTACATAAGCCCACGCTTCTGGTAGCAAAACTCCTTCCCCATTGACTCTCTATATATCAGTAAGTGGGAGAATCCACAAAACCACAGAAATTGGTGGGGAACATCTCTGTACCAGTAGCAGTCATTAGAAGATTGACAGGTAGAGTACATTGAAAGATTGGAAAGATGATTGTGAAGGATCTCTGGGCTTAAACCTGAATGTGTTAGTGTGGAAAATGTTCTTTTCCAAGTGACCTCCATTAGTTTGAGATTGTGCATAAATGGAAATTTTAGTGGCTACACATACAATTCTGGCCAATTGCAGAGGACTCCTTGTATTCTTAAAATCTGGGCCATTTTGATTCCTTTTCTACTAATTTATAACACAACAGAGGCAGAAATGCCGAACCTTTGTGCTAGCTGTGTACTGAGGTCAGCTTAATTGCTTTCACACTAAGGTGTCTCCATCTATTCCTTGTTCTTTTTGTCGACCATTAGGTTTCGACCAATGACTCCTTTTTATCTTTTGTACTCATTATGGTGACCGAATAGAGTGACGACCTTGGGTTGGACTTGTCCATAGTTTGTTACTGTTGTATTTCTTTTTTCCTAAAAGGGCTGTGCATCCGTTCATTTATTGTTTCCTCTACTCTGAGACTTCTTTTTTGCTAGTTTTGAGGATACCAATGAAGCAAAAGCTCCATAGTGCACATATGTTCTTAGTGCCTGTTTGGAAACCCTTTTTTAAACAGATTTGTTTAAAAACATAGTTTTAAATAAAAACACTGTTATTTGGATGTTTTTGTATTTGAAAAACAAAACAGAAAGCGATTTTGCTGTTTTTAAGCTGTTTTTTTTTCGTGTTCTTGAATCAGCACCAAACTAGCCCTTATTGTAATTCACTAATGGATTGACAAGACATTTTGAAAGAGTTTCATGCTTGGTCAAGGCCTCAACCCGATTCGGGGTCAGCAACATGTGTCAGTTTCGTCCCATTCATCTGTCCCAAGCCATCTGAACTGGATTTAGTCTTGCCTTATCAGTACTCGTGATTGTTGCCTCCAAGTGTATGCAACAATACACTTGACTAAACCACCTCAAAGGATTTCCTTTCATTTTTTCTTTTATACGTGCGGCGTCTAAATTCTTCCTAATCGTTTCGTTATGTATCCTGTCTTTCTAAATACACACTCATCCACCTTGGCATTCCGCTACGCTCATTTCCTGATGGTTTCATTGGGCCTGGTTATCACCTATAGAACTCAATGTTGACCTCAAATAATCAATGCAACTATCGCGTCCAGTAAAAAAGTTATTGGTGATTGGTTGTGTTTCTTGTTTTTTGTTTTTATTGTTGTGCGTTTGCATTCGCTAACATCTTCAAAAGTTCTTGGCATTCACATACCTTATACCATTGCTTGCCAATGCCACAACTCTTGACCAATACCAATATTGGCTTGGTTGAATCGGTCTATTGACTTTGGAATAAGTTGAATTCAAATATCATCGAAGGACCTTGGCTCTATAACGTAACTAATTACCAGTTATTACAAAATTAACAAGGATCTAGTAAGAGTTATAATGATGGATATCTTGGGCTGTAAAGTTGGTGGTAACTATATTTTTGTTTCTCTTAAACTATTGGCCAAAGACATATTCTTCCACTTCCTTACGTAAGCAAGAATCCCCGGACAATGTTAACCACTAGGGCTTCGTTTGGTTGATGGTAAAATATTCCCGTGATATGTTTTCCCTTGTTTTTGGTGTTTGGTTTGCAATTTGTCTCAAAATCTTTCACAAGTAAAATGTTTTCCGTTAAATGATGTAAAATGACTTGCACGTTTAAAATCCGTAAGCCATTTTCCGGAGGGTGAAGGAGCGTGACACCAACACATACTAACACCTCCGCCACCAAGAACCACCATTGTCGCCACCCACCTCCACCCCACTGCCGCCACCCTCACTGCCACCATCCACCGCCGCCTCAGCTGCCACCAACCACTAAAGTTATAATGCACGAGCAAAATATTTTTCAACTGTCAACCAAACACAAGAAAATAATTGCAGAGAACTTTTTCACAAATTTGTTTTACGTGTAGAATATTATCCGTTGTAAAACATTTTACTGTCAACCAAACGGAGCCTAGGTTTCATTCACTTCCTCTTTTTACTCCAGACTTCATATTCAGCATCATGTCTAGGGTAGTTTTTTGTGCATTCCCTTAGTTCCTACAAACCCTTTCCTTTCTTCTCCGGAGTAGCCTACATCAATACTACTCCTCAATTCAGTAATTATTTATAGCATATTTGTTCCATTTGACCTCGTCGTAATTTCCTATTTATACTTCCATGACTACTTCAAAGTTCTTCCTATTTTGAACTTTTCCTCCATTAGAGTTACAAATTTTGCTTCTAGCGACACATTATATAACCTTCATTATTTAGGTCACCCCTTTGATATTTGCCTTCCTCAACTGTTCTCCGGTCTCCGAAGATCCATCATTCCCTTATTAAGCAATGGTGTATCGGTTATTATGCGTGATAAATTGTGAGCAAATAATGCGTACCGCGCCTCTAACTCTGTTAGTATATAACTACTCATTACTGAAATCTCCCAAAATTTCAGTAATTTGACCCACAAGGTAGAAACAATACCTATGGATAATTAGTGAAACCCAAAATTTCAGTAATTGCTTCTAGTGACAAATGGGTTCACATAATGCGACATCTTTAGTAAGCTTCCCACTAAAAGTTCCTACCTTTGGCATCTATGTTCACTATTGATTCGGTCTTTTCTTATCCTTCTCTACCCTTCCTTTGACAAGGTGCCAATAAGCGCGGATCGTTTCGGGTAAGGATGGCAATATGGTCCGATCCGATCTGTGATCCGAGCGATCCGGGCCGAATGGATCGGATCCGAATCCGATCCAATTGAAAATGGATCGGATTTGGATCTGGAAAGCCAGATCCGATCGGATTTGGATCTGGATTTGGATCTAAGGGCAGATCCACCGGGTTCCGACCCGATCCGATCCGATGTATATGTGTGCTTTACAAATATATTCATATTACCTCCCCACGTTCACTTCCAAGAAGAATACATTAGTAATTCCAACCTACAAAGCTATTTATGTTGTGCTTCAGGCTTCATAACTTGCGAATATGCCTTAGCGTATGAAATACTGTTTATTTCTTATGTTATTTTTTGTATTTTATTGCAAACCCAAGTCGGATCCGATCCGAATCCGATCCGACCACGTATTATATGGATCTACGGATCGGATTTGGATCAGCTGGATGAAACCCGATCCGATCTGATCCGAATCCGGTGATGATCCGAACGGATCTGGATCGGATCTGGATCCCATTTCTCCTAATCGGATCTGGATCGGATCTATCCTGATCCGATCCGGATCCGACCCGTTGCCATCCCTAGTTTCGGGCGGGTTTCACCAAAAAAAATTGCCACACCCAAAAGGTTCAGATTGAAAAATCTTAAAACTCCAACTAAATCTATTATTCTTGAATCCCAAACAAACATAGCTTATTACTTCGACCTGGTTCACTTTGGTTAAATGGGCGTGTATAAGAAAAAAGAGAGAAATGCTACGCGTCACCCATTTGTCTTCACCCTTCAATTTCACCGCCCGCGTGGAGTGGGGTTCTCCAACTGATGGTAGAATTTTAGAAAGATATCAAAATAGATAACTATCAACAATCATATCTTGACTCATAGGAGGTGAAATAGAAGGGTGACAAATAAAATGGGTGTGTATAAGAAAAAAGAGAGAAATGCTACGCGTCACCCATTTGTCTTCACCCTTCAATTTCACCGCCCGCGTGGGGTGGGGTTCTCCAACTGATAGTAGAATTTTAGAAAGATATCAAAATAGATAACTATCAACAATCATATCTTGACTCATAGGAGGTGAAATACAAGGGTGACAAATAAAATGGGTGTGTATAAGAAAAAAGAGAGAAATGCTACACGTCACCCATTTGTCTTCACCCTTCAGTTTCACCGCCCGCGTGGGGTGGGGTTCTCCAACTCATGGTAGAATTTTAGAAAGATATCAAAATAGATAACTATCAACAATCATATCTTGACTCATAGGAGGTGAAATACAAGGGTGACAAATAAAAGGGTGAAGCATAGCAGCTCTCAATTAATAAATAAATAATAAAAATTGTCCATAAAAAGCTCAAAATTCATCATAAAACCCAAGAAACTTTACCAACGCTCATGTGCTTGTAAATTTTGGTATTATACACTACTTAACTTGTAAGCCTGATAGGGCATCTTCTTCATGGTTCTAGGTCGCCCTAGCCCCTAGGGCTCAATACTGAGGTATAGTAAATACATCATAATAAATGAATTCATGGTCGAGAATTTATAAATTCATAAGTTTAGAAAGATGTCAAAAATAACAACTATGGACAATCATATCTTGAGTTCTTGACACATAGGAGGTGAAACACAAGGGTGACCAATTAAGGGTGAAGCATAGCAGCCCTCAATTAAAAAATTGTCCATAAAAAGCTCAAAATTCATTCATCAAAACCCAAGAAACCTTACGGTAGCCCCTAGACTAAGGTACAATAATAAAACAAAATAAATGAATCATGGTCGGGGCGTGGCAGGGCGTGGCTGTTTTATTGGGTTGTAAAATTTATAAACCAGCCCAAATTGAAACATGAGCAGGTTAAAGATTAAGGAACCAGGCCTGATCACGTTCAACAAGTAGTTTAACGAATTGGGCCGGGTGGGCAGGGAAGGTTTTGCTCACCCACCCCTAGGTGCCATTGCATATATTATCATGCCGTTTCTCCAGTTCCCTCCCGTGTTTATGGTGTGTATTTATCCCACCTTTCCTAAAACAATTATGTTTTTCTTTCGTAAACATTTGTGATATTAAGTATCTAATATCCCTTTTGGATTCAATGTTTTCCAAGCTAATTAGCAATGCTGGGTCATATATTTCCTTAATTTATTGACTATGAACTTTATTTGGTCCTCACTTCATGAAACGTCCAAGAGCTCAACGGGCCACAAAAATAACAGTTTTTGGCCCGTCTGGCCCGAGATCAGCCATAAAAATATGCCACCTTTTTTGGTTCCTGCAGTTTAGTCGAAGGTGCTATTGGTTGGACTGTTAGAAATAAATGACTTGATCGAATATAATTTTTTTCTTAAGTGGTAGCCTAAGCTGGAAATTTTAATATGGTAAAATAGGAGAGGATCCGCTTCACCCGTCGCTTCATATGTATCATTCTTTCTAGTATAAGTGATTTGACAGTATCTTCTTTTTTTTTTTTTTTTTTCTTGACTTGGCTGTTGTTTTCTTTTCTAAATCTTCCTTTTGTAGATCATGCTTGGATGAAAGATACACGTAACTGTTCGATGCAATGCTTAGAACTGGATGTGGCAACAGCCTCAACCTCGTCTCCATTTATGACTAGGGCTCAAGACATCAGTTTCGGGAGTGGATGCAGATCCTTGTTCTCTTCTTTCCTTGAGGTTCCACCGTCGCCGTCTTTCACTTCCGGCCATCATCTCCTCCCTAGCAGTAGCGGATCAAGCTCCCTAGAATTTTCTACTCCAGTGTCCCTACCAAGTTTTTCGTTCGTCAGCCCAGGCCTCTTGGCTGATCAACAGAATTGTTCGTTCAATTTCTCTACCAATATATCACGAGTAGATTCAGTTCACCAAGGTAAAGTAGAGTAGTTTATTAACTTTTTCATCTTTCGTTCCAATTGCACTAGGCGTTGAAAATGTTGATTTCTGTAATTTTGCAGAGGAGACATTCTTGGCTGCTGCTTCAGATGGTTGTCCAAGTTTTGGAGATGTAGCGAATAAGGGTGAAGAGGAGCATAACAGTGCCAAGATTTGGGTGAGAAATGCAGGCTATAACAGTAGCGGGAGAACTAACACGATCGGAGTGGGTGAATTCGATCAGTTAAGTCTTGTGGCAGCTGAATCAGTTATTCGCTGGGCTTCATGCACACACTTGCCAACTGCGTCTCTTAGGTCTTCCCTTGTCTGTTGAAAATTGCGAGTTTCTGATGGAATTGCTTGGGTTGTACTGAGTGTGTGTATAGTGTTGTCAGTTTGTATTTGGTTCTAGTTGCTGAATTTTGCCAGATCTGTTGTAGCTGTTGGATATATGTTAGGAGTAATTAGTGTGCAGGTTGATTTCGAACCCTAACGAGGAGCTGGTTTACCATCAGTTTCAGTGTAAACATGTTGTTTTGCCAATGGACTTTGTATAATTTTGATGGGACATAGTGATGTTTGTACCATGTTTATGCTGTGTTGGAATCGTCCTAGTTGCATCACACCGTTCCTGTTTTACGGTCTTCCAATTTGGTATGCTTGAATGGGATTTGGAGCAGGGTGATGAGAATAACTGAGCATAATGCTATGTTTGGTTTCGTTTGGTGTTTTGGACTAACCGCATTGGATTGGATTGGATTGGACTGGATCGTAGTATCTAGATTATAATGTATTTAGTTTTATGCAGTATTATGAACTCTGTATTACACTATAAATAGATAGGCCCAATTCAGTTAACCTCTCAGGTAGGAGGTGACATATTTGGGGTTCTAAACAATATACTTCCTCCGTTTTCTTTCTTTTTTCCTCGTTTGACCTTTCATCCGTAATTGGGTAATAAAATGATGCAATTTTTAAATAATTTTTTCATGGTGTTGTAGATTGAAGTGTACTACTCTACAACATCACGGAAAGATTCTTGCATCGTTTTGCTAAACAAATCACCTGGTAAAAGTGAGACTAAGAAGAAAGAAATGAAACAGGTCGGTGAAATATTGAAAATAATCTAGAGTTGACAAACACAGTATTAGCTGATGCATGGATTATAATCATTCCAGTCCCAATACAACTATACTGGAAAACCAGGCGTAATCGAGATGCATAGAACTGGTGTCATCGTCGTTACTCACATGATACTCATTGGGACAGCTGCATTATTCTTCATAATCTCCAGACCCATTGATATGCTTCTGTTCCATCCCAGAGATATAATGATGAAGATCATTATAATGATGAAGATCATTATAATGATGAAGATCCAAGCCTAGCTTTTTGTAGTGCAAAATTCAGAATAAGCTGAAATCAAACATTCCTTTTGAGACTTCAATCTGTTTGGGTAATGGTTTTTTGTGTTTGCTTTCTTGGAAATGAGTAGTCGCTAACTTGAGATTAAGTGCTGGAGACGATATCTCCTCACCTTGACCACTCAGTTCCCAAAAAACCAAAACACTAAAGTCAAAATCATTTACCTGAACAACCGCAATGTAGCCAGAATACGAGTACTAGGAAAATTATGACTAAGATGCTTTCTGAAGAACTTTCGAAATCAAAATCAATGATTTCAACAGAAAATAACACCACTTCACTTCACAGCGATGCAACTCTTCATTGCTTTAGACTTAAATTTACAAGATCAACATATTGGGACTGCTGCAAACAATGACGAACTAATTTTTCCCTGGCATCTCTACCCTAGCTCTTTTCTATAAATTCAAGTTTCATCAAGTCGGGTATCTGTATCTCCTAAAGAGCTAGCAAAATGCTAAAACTGCCAACTCCATATCGCGAGTGTATGCCCTATTGGTTACAAGAACCAGAAGAGTGCTAACATCATCACTCGAAAGCAAGCCTTTGAGTATCAACCAGAGAGGCATATTGACCTTTCCGGCTCAACAACTCGAAGTGGGTACCGAGCTCTGTGATCCTCCCGTCAGAACAAAGAGCAATTTGGTTTGCATTTTGTACCGTGCTTAATCTGTGTGCAATGACAAGTGTTGTTCTTCCCTTCATCAAGGTATTCAGCGCATTCTGGACCTGGCGTTCGCTTTCTGCATCCAAAGCACTTGTGGCCTACATGGGAAGTGAAGGTGATCTTAGTGAAAACAGAACATAATAAGTCTTAAAATACTACAAATTCCTTTAGCATATCTAAAAAGTTCATGCAGGAGAAGGTAAGCAAAGAAGAAAAAATGACGGTATACCTCATCTAGTATCAAGATTGGTGAATTCTTGAGTAATGCCCTCGCAATAGCAATTCTCTGCCAATAGACACCGGAATCATAATCACTAATCACATTCTCGCGTACTATGGGTGAGTTTGGTACTTGTTATTATTTTACCTGTCTTTGTCCACCACTTAACAGACCTCCACGTTCACCAACAAGTGTGTCGTAACCCTGTTGATCAGGACACACTCAGGAAACACCAACGAATTAAGCAAAAGGTGTATTTTTGGGAGAGAATACAAACCTGTGGGAGAGAAATTATGAAATCGTGGGCATTTGCAGCTTTGGCAGCCTTTATCACGTCATCCTTGGATACATTGTCATCTGGCAGTCCGTACGCTATATTTTCTCCCACAGATACCGAGAAGAGAACGGGTTCCTGCAGAATTTCATTAATGCCCTAATGAGTAAAGTACATTGTTCCTCAAAGTAAAAGAAACTTCTGCAACTCGCGAATGCAACTAGCTTCAGACTGAGTAGCTACCCACCCAACTCACAAGTCACAACATAACCCTGGTGACGAATTCACCAGAGAATTGATGGAGGATAAAATCTGAAATACAAACCCTAAGTTGTTGTTGAAGGTCAGAACAAGAAAGCTTAATGGCTTATAGGCTTGTATACGAATAGTTAATAATCAATCAGCTACATTCTTTGGATTGTAAAGGGCCTGTTCAGGGACTGTGAACAATAGACAGTGAAGTAGTGAACATTAGCAGTGAAATCTAGTGGCTGAAAACTAATATTCGAAATGTAATGAGAGATGTCAAATAGTAGAGTAATGAAAATAAGAGAGAATAATGAGTAAAATGTGAAATGAAGATTATGAGAAGAATAAGGGGAGATGGGGTCCCAAACTCCCCACCAATGTGAATGAGTTTTGTCTCTAAAAGTGGTCCCAAATGATTTGTTTATGCAGCCAATTGGCTCTAAAACTTTCACTCAGAGTTATTTACGAAAAAGAGAACAGTACAAACCCGGGAATAATGTTTCCAAGAGTCTACTGATATGAGAAAGTAATCTTACCCCTGGGGAGGGCTTTGGTATCTTGCATAAACTGTATCTTTACCAGAGAGAAATATTCTGACGGTTTAAAACCCAAATAGAAGTTGAAGTTCGTCACGAAGTCTTCGGTATCCCACATTAATAATTTGTAAGAGGTAAGACTCACTTTAATCCCCCCTCCCCCCCCCCCCCCCCCTAAAAAAAAAAAAAAAAAAAAAAAAAAGTGGAAGACAACTGACGACTCTGAGGAATTATGAAGCGAAAAAAATGACCGAAATAAACCAGAGTAGCATGGTAATTGATCGGGAAAAGGCCGCTGCTAAAAAGAGAACATTGTTGCCAGTGTCTAGAATTCATACGATGTTTATTGATGGACAACCTCCTTGTGGTGCACATTATCAACAATTATTATTATTATCACAACGGAAGGAACCATTTTTTTCTAGAAACCTGAAGACTCTAGTGAGGGTCTGTAATTTCTTCAGGGGAATGCAAACAACGAGTCGAAAAGCAATTAAACGCGTTGACCTATAATATAGAGAATCATCCTCAGATGAAGCCTAGAGGAAACAAATCAAACAAAACACAAAACATTCAGTAATGGAGGTAATAATCAAGAGTGAATCCATCCAAAACATGAGACCTCCATCCCTTAAGCAACTAAGACTACAACCACTTGAACTAGGGTTTCGAATAGAACATGAATCGATGATGATGATGATGATATTGTATATGCAGTAATTGATTGAATGAATAGCAGCTTTAGGGTATACCTGCCTTTGTGTATGTGCCAACCATGAAGAGCTGAAAGCCCTAATTTTGCAGGAAGAAGAAGAAGAAGACAGAAGAAGCCCCAAATTCCAAGCTCGATGAGAAATGAACCACTTCGTTTACCAAACAAATGGAACTATGGAAGGCAGATTCAAATTTTGAATTGGGCAAAAGGGTAATTTCAACTTACATCCCTTCAGTTTAGGATAATTTTCATACACCCCTTATAGATTGGAAAACTTCACTTACATTCCTATGACTACCAAATTTATTGTCACTGTAACTTCATAAATTCAGTTTTTCTGGATAAATTAACCCTTACAAAGGCCCCAAAGGCCAATCCAATAAACTCTACCTTAAGCCAAGCCCAACTTTTTTTTTTTGGTACAAAACTGAAAGAAACAAAGCAACTACAAACCTACAAAATCATTCTCACACTCCCAGCTCCCATCTGATCTGCATACAGAACAGCGAGACAAAACTGGGAACGAGTACAAATCAAACTATGGCCATGTGAACATTTAATCCAATTTGAAGCTAAGAGATCAGCAAGCTGATTGCCTTCTCTCCAAATATGGCAAACAGAACTATGAGTATTATCCAGAAGCACCTGAATTTGAGAGATAAGCACCCAGAAAGGCAAAGAAGCTGTTCCATTCTTAATCAAATCCACTGCATCCTTGGAATCAGACTCCACCACCACATTAGTGATACCACAGAACTCTAACCATTTCAAACCTTGCAAAATAGCCCAAATCTCACCATTTAGTACAGAAGTATGACCAACACTCTGTTGGAAGCCCCAGAGCCACTCACCCAAGTCATTTCTGCACACCCCAGCCACAACAAGGCTCCTTTCAGTAGCACACCAACCACAATCCACATTTAATTTGACTGAATTCAGAGGGGGTTTAGACCATGAAACTAAGATTGGCTTCTGCACCAAAGATTGGACATTCAGGGACATGTCCAGAGAAACTCTCTTAGCTTGATCAAAAATAATTCTATGAGGATTTAATTTCAGCTGAAAATTAGGATCATGAGTCCTTTTATTATGCCAAAACCAGATATTAGAGATACCAGCCAGGAAGATCAAATACCAGGGAACACCATCCACTAATAATTTGTCAAGAAAATGCAAATTCCAATCCACCCAATCTTGAACACTTAGCAGAGAAAACTCACCAAACCCAGAACCTGGTAAAAGCTTGAGCCATATTTGCTTAACCCATTGACAGTCTCTAAGAGCATGAAGAGTGTCCTCACAAGGATGAATACAAAAGGGGCAAGAAGAATCATGAATAATACCTCTTGAAGAAAACAACTTTTTAGTAGTCAATCTGTCATGCTTCACCAACCAAGCTAAAGTCTTCCACCTCTGAAAACCTTTACTCTTCCAAACATTTTTCCAACCTTTACTTGCTGCACCTGATGTGCCTAACTCAAGGAGCTCACAGTACCCAGAAGCAACTGTGTAAGAGCCCTTAGCCTCAGCCAACCAAACAGGAATATCATAATCACCAGTAGCATTACACAAGACAGTACCAGTGATGAGTTGCACAATGTGATCAGGAACAAGACCAACCAATCTTTGAATATCCCAGCCATCACTTTCAGACCAGAAATCACTAACTTTAAGAAATAAATCACTTTCACTAACTTCATGGAGAGCCACATTCAACAATTGGAACTTACCCAACCATTGGTCTACCCAAAAGAGAGTAGAGTTGCCATTTCTCACACTGATGCCAACACCACCTTAACAGCTTCTAAACTCTTGTAAATCTGCTTCCACACCCTAGAGTGATGTGTCTTAGGAGGAGGAAAAGGAGTGGCAGAATTACCATCCCTATACTTAACATTAAACTCTTCAGCCCACCTTGGCTTATTTCTGGAAAATAATCTCCACCCAGTCTTAGCTAAGAAAGCTAAGTTGAATTTAGCAAGATCCTTAAACCCTAAGCCACCAACCTCTTTAGGGAGACAAACTTTCTGCCAACTTAAAAGAGAAACCTTATCTTTTTCAGCTGAACCCCCCCCCCCCACAAAAACTTTCTACAAGTTCTGTCAATACTTAGGAGAGTTTTAGAAGGTAGAATGGTGGTTTGCATAGCATAGGAGGGCAAAGCCTGAGGCACACTACTAACCACCACAGCCCTGCCAGCTAGAGAGAGCTTACTAGCTTTCCACCCAGAAAGCTTCTTTTGGACTTTATCAGAAATAAACTGCACATGATTGTTGCTGAACTTACCATGAATTAAAGGCATACCCAAATGCAGCCCCAAATCATCTGTTAAACTGATGCCTGCCTGATGACTGAGCTCTTTAGCCTTGCTTCTACCAACTGCAGGGCCCACAAAGAGTCTAGACTTCTCTAGACTAATACTCTAACCAGTGTCTTCACAGAACTCAACCAGCACCCTTCTCATAACCTGGATTTGCTTTGAAGTGGCTTCTCCAAAGAGGAGAAGATCATCTGCAAAAAACAAATGAGAAATAGCCATCTCTTTCTGAGAGCACTTCAAACCCCTCCACTTCTTGCTATCAACTGCAACTTGAATTTTTTGCGCCAAAACTTCCATAGTCAGTAAGAAGAGGTAAGGGGAAATGGGGTCCCCCTGCCTCACACCTCTCTCAGGATTGAAAAAAGGCTGCTTCTCTCCATTCCATAACACACTAAAAGTAGAGGTAGACACAATGTCCATCAAAAGAGATCTCCAAGTAGAGGGTAAACCAATTTTAGAGAGCACAGTGTCACGGGCTGCTTCTCACGACCTTCCCGTGCGGCACTTAGTGTCTTCAATTCCCTCTCCAAACACTAAGTCAGCCTCCTAACTCGAACGCTTATGCGGAAGAACAACCGAAAGAGCTATGGAAGAAAGTACTTGTATTGCTTATGGAAGTAGAGAGCTTACAACTTCTTGGATGGTTTGGAGCAAATGAGCTCCTCCCTATTTATACAAGTCCCTCCCCCTTGGAAGGATCTAGAGATCTAACGATCTAACGGCTATGATCTATCGGACTAGAACCTTCCTACATGTTCTAGCCTTAGATATTTACAATGGAGAATTCTAGAGCCCCCTACACAAGGTTACATCCATACAACTTGGGAAGCTTCTAGAAAATGGACTATCTAATGGGCTAAAGTGGGCTAGGACATCCCCTAGGCCCAAACTAGCTAACTCCATGTGGGCTAAAGATGTCATGGGCAAGTCCAAGTCCGAAAATTATCAAGTAAATAACGCGGCCCATGACATTCTCCCCCACCTAATGATGCGGCGTCCTCGTCGCGTCGTCGGCTCGGAATCGCTCTATCTTGTCCCGGAACTGCCACAACGATTCCTCGCTTTCCCATGTCCCTTCCTCCACGGGCATCCCCTTCCATTTGACGAAGTACTCCTTGTGCTTCGGCACGCCCTTGCGACTAACGGTCCGCTCCTTGAGAATCTCGTCCACTTCCTTGTCGAAAGAAGTGGCTATCATCGGTGGTGCTCGCCTCGACTCCCCACGGTCCGGGTCCTCCTTGTCCTCGTGATAAGGCTTCAACTGGCTCACGTGGAAGACCGGATGAATCTTGAACTTGGGAGGCAACTCCACCCGGTATGAAGCCTTGCCGACCTTGGCCGTTACCCGAAACGGTCCTTTGTACTTCCTTAGCAAACCCTTATGTAGTGGCCGGGTATGCTTGAACTGCTGCGGCAAGAACTTCACAAACACTTGGTCATCGACCTGGAACTCTACCCGTCGCCTCTTCTTGTCTGCCCACTTCTTCATCCTCTTTGCGGCCTTTTGGAGATAAGCATGAGCCAAGTCCCGCTGCTCCTGCCAATCCTTAGCCATCCTGTATGACCCTGGGCTCGACCCTGCATATGAGGCCACGAGTGTACTCGGCGTCAAAGGCTGTTGTCCTGTTGCTAGCTCGAATGGGCTCTTCCCCGTTGCCTCTGACCGCTGCAAGTTATAGGAAAACTGGGCCACGTCCAAGAGCTTCGCCCAGTCCTTCTGGTTGGCACTCACGTAGTGCCTCAGGTACAACTCCAACAAGGCATTCACCCGTTCCGTCTGGCCATCTGTCTGTGGGTGAAAGCTTGTGGAGAAGCTCAATTCCGTCCCAAGTAACTTGAAGAGCTCCGTCCAAAATTTCCCCGTGATGCGTACGTCCCGGTCGCTCACTATGCTCCTTGGAACTCCCCAATACTTGACCACATTCCGGAAGAATAGTGTGGCCGCCTCTGTTGCCGTGCACCCTGGTGTGGCTGGAGCAAAGGTTGCATACTTGGTGAATCGGTCCACCACCACCATGATCGTGCCATACCCTTCCGACTTAGGTAGACACGTGATGAAGTCCATGGAGACGCTTTCCCAAGGCCTCTCCGGTATCGGAAATGGCTCCAACAATCCTCCCGGCTGCTTCTGCTCTATCTTGTCTTGCTGGCACACAAGACAAGTCTTCACGTAGCCCTCGATGTCATCGCGGAGCTGGGGCCAATAGTAATTCTCCTCGACTAGAGCCAACGTGCAGTGCATCCCTGGATGTCCGGCCCACCGAGAGTCGTGGCACTCCTTGAGAATGTCCCGCCGTAGTCCATCCCACTTAGGCACGTAGATCCGTCCTCCCTTAGAGTAGAGAAGACCGTCCTCCACCCAAAACCTCTTGGTCTTTCCTTCCTTAGCCATCTCCACAAGGCTCCGTGCTGCTGGGTCTTGGACCAATCCCTCCTTAACTCGATCCAGAATCGTGCTAGTGGCTTGAGTGATGCTAGCCAACTCCGCCTTCCTGCTTAGGGCATCGGCAACCACGTTGCCCTTTCCTGGCTTGTACTCTAGGCCAAAGTCGAACTCCGCCAAGAAGTCCTGCCAACGAGCTTGTTTCGGGCTTAGCTTCGGCTGCGTCTGGAAGTAGCTCGTAGCAACATTGTCCGTCTTCACCATGAACCTAGAGCCAAGTAGGTAATGTCTCCATGTCCGCAAGCAATGGACCACGGCCGTCATTTCCTTCTCTTGGACCGTGTACCTTCGCTCCGTGTCATTGAGCTTGCGGCTCTCAAATGCTATGGGGTGCCCTTCCTGCATCAACACCCCTCCGATGGCAAAGTCCGACGCGTCCGTGTGCACCTCGAATGGCAGACTCAAGTCTGGCAACTTGAGGACCGGTTCCTCCGTCACCGCCTTCTTCAACTCCGCAAAGGCCTCCTTGCACTTAGGAGACCACTCCCACGCCTTGCCCTTCTTGAGGAGGTCCGTCAACGGTGCCGCCTTCGCCGAGTAACCCTTGATGAACCGGCGATAGTAGTTGACCAACCCCAAGAAAGACCTCAACTCCGTCACCTTGGTAGGGGCTTCCCACTCCGATATGGCTCGCACCTTGGCTTCATCCATCATCAATCTCCCCTTAGAGATCCGGTGGCCTAGGAACTCGACCTCCTCCATTGCGAACGAGCACTTCTCCTTCTTAACGTAGAGCTCGTTCTCCTTAAGTACCCGGAACACCGTGCGCAGGTGCTCCACATGATCCTCCAAAGTCAAGCTGTAGACCACAATATCATCAAGGTAGACCACCACAAACTTGTCCAAGTATGGGTGGAACACCTTGTTCATCAACGTTCAAAATGTCGCGGGAGCATTCGTTAGTCCAAAAGGCATAACTAGAAATTCATAAGCCCCATACCTCGTGACACACGTTGTTTTTGGCTCGTCCCCCTCCGCTATGCGTACTTGATAGTAGCCCGAACGAAGGTCTAGCTTCGAGAAGTACCGTGCACCTCCCAATTGATCGAACAAGTCGGCTATGAGCGGGATCGGGTACTTGTTCTTCACCGTTACCTTGTTGAGCGCCCGATAGTCAATGCATAGACGAAGTGAGCCATCCTTCTTCTTCTGGAAGAGCACCGGTTCTCCATACGGTGCCTTCGATGGTTGGATGTAGCCCGCATCCAACAACTCCTTCAATTGCTTCTTGAGCTCCTCGAGCTCCGGTGGGGACATCCGATATGGCGCCTTAGCCGGCGGCTTGCTTCCCGGTTCCAACTCTATGGCATGATCCACCTCCCTCCTTGGTGGTAGCCGCTTTGGCAACTCCTTGGGCATCACATCGGCAAACTCCTCTAGAACTTTCTCAATGCATGCCGGCACCTCTTCCTTAGGAACTTCCTTGGCTTCCTCCTTCATCGTAGCAATGAAAGTAGCCTCCCCCTTCTTGAACCCCTTGGAGAGTTGTAGTGCCGACAAAGCTCCACCCTTCTTGGTGCTTTCCCTAGTCACCGGCACAAGGCAAGAAGACCCATCTCCAATGATACACATGGTATTGAACGGTGGCATTGGGATAGCACGTACCTTATCCATAAATTCCACGCCTAGCACCATGGCGTAGTCATCCATAGGGATCACCGAGAAGTCCACGGCTCCCTTCCACGACTCGAGTTGCACCGGCACGCCTCGAGCCACTCCATCCATCGGTTTGGCCTCCGAGTTCACTGCCTTGACGCTTCCCCCTGTCTTGGCCACGGACAAGCCCAACCGTTTTGCTTCCTCCTTGGACACGAAGTTGTTGGTCGCCCCCGTGTCCACCAATGCCTTAGAGGTCTTGCCATTCACCTTGACCTCCACAAACATCAACCCCTTGTCCTTGTCCTTGGTCTTGGCCTCCACCTTGGTCTGCACGGCGTTGACGAGTTGCAACGAGCCCACCTTGCCGTCCTCCTCCGTCTCCCGTGCCTCGTGACCTCGTGCCTCCACCTCGGAATAAAGTGAGTTGAGCTTGGAAAGGTTAGGGCAATCCCTTGTGCGGTGCGGTCCCTTGCACCAATAGCATCCACTTGGACCACTTGACTTGTTCCCTTGGTCCTTCTTAACCGGCGGCTTCGATCCTTGCACCTCCTTGCCTTTATCCTTGGCTTTGTCTCCCCCACCTTTGGCATGGTCCGGCTTCGAAGGCTTTGGACGTGCCTCCGAGCCACTCTTCCGGAACTCGATTAGCTTCTCGGCCTCGGCAATGGCTTGAGTCAAGCTTGTCACTCCACGACGATCGAGCTCTTGCTTGGCCCAAGGTTGCAACCCACTCATGAAGTTGAAGAACTTATCATCATCGCTTATATCCGGAATCTCAAACAACAAATTAGTGTAAGCCGAAATATATTCCTTAATAGACCCAGTGTGCTTGAGATAACGGAGTTTTTGCCGGGCCTCATACTTAGCATTCTCTGGATAGAACTGACGCTTAAGATCAACTTTAAAATCATCCCAAGTATTGAGAACGTTCGTACCTCGTTTGATTTCGCCAGTCCTTAGTCTCCACCATGCCAAAGCGTTCTCCACGAAGAACATGGTTGCCGCCTCGATCTTGGCTTGGTCATCCTCGATCCTTAGATGCTGCATGTAACGCTCCACGCTCCATAGGAACGAGTCTATCTCCTTAGCATCCCTCTTACCTCCATAGTTCTTTGGCTTAGGGACGTCGATCTTCGGGACCGCCACCGTGCTAAGAGTACGGTTCACGACCGCCTCCTTGCATAAAGTCCAATCCCCCTTGATGGACTTCATCTCCTCCTTGAGAGCCGCCACCTCGGCCATGGCGCTACCGAGTTGAGCCTCCAAGTCCTCCCTCAAAGTAGCCAACGAAGCATTGAGAAGTCCTTGCACTTCTCCCCTCAGCTCCTCCACGGTCTCGTTGTTTGGGAACTCTTCCTCCACCCTCTCGAGGAACTCCTTCCAGTTCTTCTCCAACCGGACCATACGAGACTCCAAGCCGGCTATTTGATCCTTGGACTTGCCACGACCGCCCTTGGCTGCGTTGGTGACGTTGCTACCGTCTCCCTCCATCGACCTTGCTCTGATACCAACTGTCACGGGCTGCTTCTCACGACCTTCCCGTGCGGCACTTAGTGTCTTCAATTCCCTCTCCAAACACTAAGTCAGCCTCCTAACTCGAACGCTTATGCGGAAGAACAACCGAAAGAGCTATGGAAGAAAGTACTTGTATTGCTTATGGAAGTAGAGAGCTTACAACTTCTTGGATGGTTTGGAGCAAATGAGCTCCTCCCTATTTATACAAGTCCCTCCCCCTTGGAAGGATCTAGAGATCTAACGATCTAACGGCTATGATCTATCGGACTAGAACCTTCCTACATGTTCTAGACTTAGATATTTACAATGGAGAATTCTAGAACCCCCTACACAAGGTTACATCCATACAACTTGGGAAGCTTCTAGAAAATGGACTATCTAATGGGCTAAAGTGGGCTAGGACATCCCCTAGGCCCAAACTAGCTAACTCCATGTGGGCTAAAGATGTCATGGGCAAGTCCAAGTCCGAAAATTATCAAGTAAATAACGCGGCCCATGACAACAGTGTCAATAAGAGACCATTTTACCCTATCATAGGCCTTAGCCAAATCCACTTTAATAGCTAGGCCACCTTTTTTGCCCTTTTGAGTTTTCAAACAATGAAACAACTCTTGAGCCAAAATGATATTGTCACTAGCATGTATACCAGGTAAGAAGCTATACTGATGAGGGTGGATAATTCTTTGAAGAATGGGTCTAAGCCTTTGAGTTAAAACCTTTGTAATCAACTTAAGAGTTACATTACAAAGGCTAATAGGCCTTAATTGGGAAAAAGTGGTAGGGTTTGCCACTTTAGGAATAAGAGCAATAAGAGCCCCATTAATACCCACAGGTAGCTTACCAGAGCCTACTGCCTCTTGAACCATAGACACCAAAGTAGGGCCCACCACAGCCCACTGATTCTGGTAAAAAAGAGGAGGAAGCCCATCTGGACCAGGGCTTTTATAAGCACCCATAGAGAAAAGGACCCTCTTGACTTCATTAGCAGAAATAGGCAAAAGGAATTGTTGAATCTCAGAATCAACCAGCTTCCCTCCAAGCCAGACAACACTATGAACTGTAGACCCAGCATCATCAGAGTAGAGAAGCCTAAAATGCTCAGTCACTTCCTTCTTCAGAATAATGGGGTCCTCACACCATTGACCAGAACTCAACTTTATCATAGCTATCTTACTTTTAGCCCTACTAGACACAGTAGTTAGGTGAAAGAACCTGGTGTTCTTATCACCTAACAAAAGTCTATTCAACCTTGATTTTTGGAACCAGAACACTTCTTCCTGTAAAAGTATGGAGTGAAGATGATCTTGAAGAGAAACCTCCAAATCAGAAAGAAAGACACTATGCTTAGTTGCAAGGAACTTCTGCACCCCAGCCAGTCTAGCAAGAATCCACCTCTTCTTTTGAAAGATGTTACCAAAGACAGAGTGATTTCAATCCTTCACTTGTCTAGTAAAATGCTCAATAGTATCAGCAATAGAGTTATCAAAGAGCCAATGTTGCTCAACAACAGTGTTAAAGTCCTTCTCATATAGCCAAGCTGCCTCAAACCTAAAAGGTTTAAGATCAGCAGGAGGAGGGGCCAAACTATCAGTGTCCACAAGCAGGGGGTGGTGGTCAAAACTGATTTTGACCACATGCTTCACAATAGCATTTGGGAAAAGTTCCCTCCAAGAACTGTTGCAGACAGATCTATCCAGCCTCTGCTTAATCACCTTCCCCTGCTGGGAATTAGACCAAGTGAAATGAGGGCCAAAAAACCCCATATCATGAAGCTGACAATTATCAAAACAGTTAACCATCTTCTCACACCTTCTATTGCTCACTGGTCTCCCACCAAATTTCTCAGAAGCACCAGCAACTTGGTTAAAATCTCCAGTAAGCAACCAAGGCAGAGAATGACTTTGAGCAATTTGGACTAGATAATCCCACAGATCTTCACGAGTAAGGGGATGAGGGCTTGCATAAACAGCAGAAAAAATCCAAGAAGGTTGATTTACTCTCTTAATCACACCAGTGATCACCTGAGAGGAAGAGGCAATAACCTCAATTTCAACCTCTAAAGAATTCCAAAATAACCAGATACCACCGGAGTACCCAACAGCCTCCACAGCACTGAATTGATCAAACCATGAACGGCGACAAATATCCGTAGCTACACTACTTGAGACCCGAGGCTCAACAATAACAAGAACAGAATGTGTATAAACACGACAAAGTTCAAGAAGAGAACGAACCGTTTCTGAATTTCCTATGCCCCTACAATTCCAGGCAAGGATCTTCATTAAGAAACTAGGAAGATTGTTGCCGGGCGACCGGCCGTGCCGACTTCCCAGATTGGGACGCGACTGCTCCTGCAACTCCCTCAGGGTGCTTATCAAAATTCTCAAACGAGGAGGGAGAGATAAGTTTTTTTCCACCCATGGTTGATGTTCCTCCGGCAGTGAAGACCATTTCTGTATCGAGAAGTGGACCAAATCGATTGCCGGTGCTGCCTCCACCAACACAGAAGGGAGCCAATCCTGGTTGACCACGACCGGCACCTCCTCGCTGCGAAGCCGACGGATTACGACGTCCATTACCCGAACTCTTCTTCTCCCTCCGATCAATCCCACATAAACTTGAGTTCGAAAGGGAAGGAAAACGATTCTGATCAATTGTTTGAAACGGCGCACGAGACACCTCTTTCTGTTTATTAGGGTTTGAATTCCCAGGCTTGCCACGTCCGCCCGCCACCGCGACCTTTTTAGCCACCTCCTGCTTACGTGTGCCTTTCTGATTGGCCAAGGAAGGCCCAGCCGCGTCACCCAAAGGAAATGATCCAGTGTTTGGAGGTGTATCAAACCCAAAATCACCACCATTGAAAGGAGACCCCGAAAACAGATTGCGCCCTCCTAGTGGTACACCCGCCTCACCCGATCCCAACTTTCCAGATCGATTTGGGTTACCCGGTTTACGTCTCCTGGGTCGGGAAATCATCCACGCCCAAGCCCAACTTTCACTTGTACTATGTTTCTAAACGTATGCGAGAGATGCGATGGAATAGAAAATTGTGCACTTGTTAAGAGTACATATTGGGATGGATCGACCTTTGCAATCCATGTAAGGGTAAATATTCCCGAAAATATGGATTTGAGAAGCTACCCTACCACTTATCAGAGAGGATACATAAAGGGGGTGTAAGTGACAACAAGTTTGAGAGTCATAAGAGGTGTAAGTGGAGTTTTCCAAACTAGAAGGGGTGTAAGTGAAGACCACTCTAAAATGAGGGGATGTAAGTGAATTTCACCCTGGGCAGAATTAGAAATCATATACCAACCTGACGATACGACTTTTTGGTAAATGTATCATGCTTATGTCTACTTCATGAGCCAATTGAATGCCTCAACCTCTCTAAATTTCATCAAAATGAATGGAGGCCGAGTTATTAGATTTTTTGGTAAAATTGTCATATTTTAATTTGTTAATGAACATATCTTAAAATCTATAATTAATATGATCAATAAATGTTAAATTAGCTTTAAAGTGTACCTAATACACACATCTATTAATTAATATGATCAATAAATGTTAAGTTAGCTTTCCAGCATTTTCTTAACATTTATCATTTATGTTATATATAAATATTTATTACTTCTGTATGTAAGCATTTATCATTTATTTATATTTTATAATTGACATTAATGTTTGACAATTGAAAGTTTCTATTTACTCTATGTCTTTTTTATTAGAAATACATATTTGTAATTTATGTTTTTTCCATTGCAACATAGTAATTGTCAACTATTCTACCTTGGAGTATCCCAATGGGTAATTACACTTATTACTCATGTGTTTTGGTAATTATGCAGTCTCTACACTCATTGTTTGTCAATTTACATGAAAGGCCCCTAATTTATGTCAAAATATTTACAAACTACACCCTTCTATTAACATCCGTTAAGTGGATGTGAGGTGGCAGTGGGATACACCCTTTGGTGCTTATTTAATGCCCATATTGCCCTTAAAACAATTGAAATGTCCCTTTCAACCTATTATTTAACATATTAGTCACCTATATAATAGTACCAACTACCAAGTGTGTATTCGAACTACTTTTTTAATGACATTTTTATCCTCTTAACATGCCAATAAACTCAACCTCTCTAACGCTCGCTCCACTCCAGTTTCACCGAGTTGGCTTCCATGTATATAATGCACACTATCATTATTATAGTAGTCTATTAGTTTATTTGTCATATGGGTTGTATATTATAATGAATTCTACTCAACGTAATTTTTTCTCACTCAGTCATTTAACTTTATTCTCTAATATACATCTAAAAGAAAATCTAAGAATCTCAAAATCTACAACTTTGCGTTGATAAGAATGAATTGTTGGTAAATAAATAAATAAATAAATAAATTGCTTAGACTTTATGGAATTCAATTCAGAAAAAATAACGAAATATTTATTTTGTGCTCACAGAATCTAATTTCCATGCAATCATGTTTACAATTTCAATTAAATAATCCAAATTTTCTTAGCAAACCAGGGAGAAAAATTGCCACCAATACACAATCGCCACCCCACCTCTTCCCTCACCTCTCTATATCCCGCCTTTCGATCCGTTCTTTTTCGTTCTATGACTATTTCCTCAACCTTTAATGTCCCATTTCAACCCTTTTTTTTTGGAAGGCCCATTTCAACCCTTAACTTCTCGGTCTATTGACTAATATTCGTAAATCCCCGATTATTGAGAAACAAGGTTTGGAAATTAAAAGCAAATATTTTAGATGAGTAAATATCTAGCAAGTTAGGGGTGGCGAGGTTGGGAACTGGTGGTGGTTGTTAAGGCTGGGTTTTTGGGGTGGATGGAGTTTGACAGTTGATTAGAGGGGAGGGTTTGGCTCTATTGCTGTAATGGCGACTAAGTTTATAAAGAAACTGACTGCTTAGTTTCTCAAGTTACCGATTTTTCAAAAACCAAGTGTGGGAAACATTGCAAATTCATCTACCAATCAAAATGGTGACCGCCAGGAAAAGAATTTTCCCATTATTTGGACGGCGTTCTACATGACTCGATTGGGTTAGGTCAGTGATCTAGAATTTAATTTGGTTAGTGAGAATAACTGAGAGAAAAATAGAGAGGGTGAGATTGATAACAATACGCAGAGAAAATGATGAGGAGGAGTAATCAAGCCAGGAATAGGTTTGTCTTTGCACACTAACATCAAATCTGGTGATAAAAATTACACAAAATAAAGAGGGTAAATAAATACTTTTTTCTTTCCATCATGGACGGTCTAAAATAAAGGCGTGTCTTGTCAATTGACAAACAGCGAGGGTGCCTAGCGCATATTTTCCAAACACACAACAGTTATAAGTGTAAATTACCTTAATACTGATGGATGTACGAAGGGTAAAGTAGTACTTAACATTTTTCCGTCCATGTCCGTCTCTTTCCATCCAAAATAGGGGTGCCTCTTCTTAATCGATGAACATTAGGGGTATAGATTACCAATTATCATATTCCGAAGGTGGAAAGTGTAAATTACCCCATCCTAATTCTCAACTTTCATTTTCCATGTTTTGTTGTAGAAACTCTGGTTATAAGATCCTTTGGACCTTAGTTGTGGACATTGCACATTTTGAGGGGTCAAATGTGTAGATTGCTAAAACAAAGGGACTTGTTAGCGATTGTGAACAAAATAGGAGCCGTTTCTTCGATTTTGCTGATTTTTACAGAATCTACCAGTTTTGAGTACCCAAATTCATGGGTTGTAGCTAGTTTCTTTTTTTTTAATCAGATGGTGAAATGGGTTGTCTAGTTAGATTTATTTCTTGAATTGATTAGGGCTTCAGAGAGGATATCTTTGAAATGTAGACTTCTTTTTCTGGAAACCTAATTGTATCTGAAGTTAATTGATTATTTGCTCTCCATGTATGCTAATTGTTAGTTCTTACCTTTGATGGGTTGCAATAGTTGTGTGTTTTTTCAGTTGTTAAAAGATCTAAATTATAAGTTTGTTTCATCACTTGATCAGTTTGAAATGGTTTTTTTTCACCTGATAAATTGAAGATGATTTTGCCCTATTTTGAGGGGGAATGATCAATGGTTAGATGGGACTGACAATTTGAAATGAATCTAATCTTCTTTTCCATTTTTGTACCCAAACTTCGTAGGCCTTGGCCAAACAGTTATGACCTGGGTATCACGAGCTAAGACGATGTAAACGATAAAACAAGAACACAAGAAATAACGTGGTTCACTAGTGATTAGCTAGCTACCTCCACAACCAAAATACCCGATTTTATTGAGAGAAACCCACGCGGTTACAACCCACTCGACACACACTGAAAAACAAATAGCACTCAACACACCTCTGTGTCTGCTTGTTGCTAGCCCCCCTGGGCGTGTATGTGTCTACTGAGAACCAAAGACATCCTTTAAATAGTGGTGTAGTGGGCTGCGAAATAGGACAACCACATCACCGCCTCTTAGTTGTTTCCAATTTGTTTAGCTGCCTTTAACTTCCTTACTTTGCCGCCTAGAATTCAAGACATCCT
This sequence comes from Linanthus parryae, assembly GCA_023055425.1. Lineage (NCBI taxonomy): Eukaryota > Viridiplantae > Streptophyta > Magnoliopsida > Ericales > Polemoniaceae > Linanthus > Linanthus parryae. The sequence continues at coordinate 2,265,236 of JALGPY010000036.1, read as the reverse complement.
AACCAGTGTTACCACAATTCACTCATACCCCCGTGAATTGCGAATTGGATCGCGCGTTCCGAAACGTGGAACACCAGCGATCCAAATCGCTTAATTTGGCGATCTCAGTTTTGTTCATTACTTTCACCTGAAGTATCTATGTAGAAGGGAGAATTAACTTTGGAAATGTTAAGTTACATCTAATTTTAGAGTATTGACTTTCAAATATTGTATAAATTGAGCAGTTTTATACTTCATGATTTGTGGAAAATGGTAAAACTCCTATAAAGGTATCCAAAGAAGCCTACCCTTGGCGTACCGAATTCCATAGGGTATGGCGTTCCGCGATCCCGTTCCCGTTCCACGAACCGGAACGATCCGCGTTCCAGGTAACTTAGATCCTAACACTAACCTTGGTGTCAAACTTCAACTGCTAGCCCATTAGTAGCTTCTTTGGAAAACAAATTCAGAATTTAACCGAATTCAAATATTTTGACTATGAAATTTCAGAATTTCAAGTTTAAGGAAGGCCAATAGTCCATATTAGCCAAAGAACTTGACCGCAGTTCTCCTCTCATTGCAGTTCTGGAATCCGAGATGGCTGTTTACAAAGTCCAAAACCTTGACAATGCTATCTTGGACACAAACCAGATATCAAATTTGAAAGATCGCTACATTCTTGGAGAAAAGGCTCTGGGTAAGGGACAGTTTGCGTGCATTTATGCATGTCTTGATCGTTCGTCCCATGAGCTTCTGGCTTGCAAAACGATTGCCAAGTGTAGACAAGATAAGTCGAGTATCAAGCTTGAGATTGATGCAATGATAAAGTTGTCAGGGCATCCCAACATTGTACATCTCAAAGCCGTTTACGAGGACGAAATTTTCGTCTATCTGGTGATGGAGCTTTGTGCTGGAGGGGAGCTTTTTGAATATATATTCGAAAATGGCAGTTTCTCTGAGTCTGAAGCTCGTGTTATATTCAAGCAGCTAATGGAAGTAGTGACATATTGTCATGATAATGGCGTTGTTCACAGAGATTTAAAGCCAGAGAACATTCTGTTAACCACAGAGACCTCACCCTTTAAGATAAAGTTGGCTGATTTTGGTCTTGCAAGCTACATTGAGCCAGGTTTAGTCGCATACTTCTTTGATATACCTTTCTCATTCTTAGCAAATCGTCTTGGTTTTCTTGAGATTGTTTGAGTGTTTTGATTTTTTTCCAACCAGGTCAAATGTTGAAGGGGACAGTTGGAAGTGCATTTTATATAGCTCCTGAGGTATTGGAAGGGGACTATAATCAGGCTGCTGATGTCTGGAGTGCAGGGGTTGTTCTTTACATTCTCCTATGTGGGGTGCCGCCATTTTTTGGCCTAACTACATCAGAGGTCTTCAATGCTGTTCGTGCTGCTAATCTGGAGTTTCCATCTGCTCTCTGGGATCGCATATCTGATTCTTCAAAGGAGTTAATCAGAGGAATGCTTTGCACAGATCCTTCTCAAAGACTCACAGCTCGGCAGGTTCTAGGTAAACTGGATGAGGATGTTTCTTTTGCAACTTAGTTCTTCAATTTATCGACTTCTTTCTCAGTGTCTATAAAACCAGTGCTGTTGAAAAGGATGGATAAGAAGTTTTGGTGTTTCATTTTGCTATGGTGACTTGTTATCATTTGAAACCGTTTTTCTTTTGAACAACTTTTGAAAGCATTGTAAGAATAGTTCTAGTAATTATTTGTTTTTAAACTTCTAAGAATACCTAGATGGGCATCATGTGGAAATGGAGTTAGTAACCAGACATCAGAGATTGGAGGAGCATATCATCTGATATGTCAGTATTAATACTTACCAGGCACACTGATTCCTAACTTCCCACAGTTTGCCTCTAACATAGGACCCTGATGAAAATTTACTATAGCTCTCATTTATATTCGGTTTTGAGAATTTTGCCGTGAGTTTGCAAGTTACATAAGCCCTCGCTTCTGGTAGCAAAACTCCTTCCCCATTGACTCTCTATATATCAGTAAGTGGGAGAATCATCAGCACAAAACCACAAAAATTGATGGGGAACATCTCTGTAGCAGTAGCACTCATTAGAAGATTGACAGGTAGAGTACATTGAAAGATTGGAAATATGATTGTGAAGGAACTCTGGGCTTAAACCTGAATGTGTTAGTGTGGAAAATGTTCTTTTCCAAGTGACCTCCATTAGTTTGAGATTGTGCATAAATGGAATTTTTAGTGGCTACACATACAATTCTGGCCAATTGCTGAGGACTCCTTGTATTCTTTAATCTGGGCCATTTTGATTCCTTTTCTACTCATTTATAACACAACAGAGGCAGAAATACCGAACCTTTGTGCTAGCTATGTACTGAGGTCAGCTTAATTGCTTTCACACTCAGGTCTCACCATCTATTCCTTGTTCTTTTGGTCGACCATTAGGTCTGGACCAATGACTCCTTTTTATCTTTTGTACTCATTATGGTGATTGAATAGAGTGACGACCTTGGGTTGTACTTGTACCTAGTTTGTTACTGTTGTATTTCTTTTTTCCTAAAAGGGCTATGCATCTGATCATTTATTGTTTCCTCTACTCTGCACTTCTTTTTTGCTAGTTTTGAGGATACCAATGAAGCAAAAGCTCCATAATGCACGCATGTTCTTAGTGCCTGTTTGGAAACCCTTTTTTAAACAGATTTGTTTAAAAACATTGTTTTAAATCAAAACACTGTTATGTGGATGATTTTGTATTTGAAAAACAAGACAGAAAGCGATTTTGCTGTTTTTAAGCTGTTTTTTTTTTTTTTTTTTCCTGTTTTTGAACCGGCACCAAACTAGCCCTTATTGTATTTCACTAATGGATTGACAAGACATTTTGAAAGAATTTCATGCTTGGTCAAGGCCTCAACCCAATTCGGGGTCAGCAACATGTATCAGTTTCCTCCCGTTCATCTGTCCCAAGCCATCCGCTCACTTAAGCTGAACTGGATTAAGTCTTGCCTTATCAGTTCTCGTGATTGTTGCCTCCAAGTGCCTGCAACAATACACTTGACTAAATCACCTCAAAGGATTTCCTTTCATTTTTTCTTCTATATGTGCGGCGTCTAAATTCTTCCTAATTGTTTCGTTATGTATCCTGTCTTTCTAAATACACACTCATCCACCTTGGCATTCCGTTACGCTCATTTCCTGATGGTTTCATTGGGCCTGGTTATCACCTATAGAACGCAATGTTGACCTCAAATAATCAATGCAACTATCGCGTCTAGTAAAAAGGTTATTGGTGATTGGTTTTGTGTTTCTTGTTTCTTGTTTTTTGTTTGTATTGTTGTGCGTTTTGCATTCGCTAACATCTTCAAAAGTTCTTGGCATTCACATCCCTTATACCATTGCTTGCCAATGCCATAACTCTTGACCAATACCAATATTTGCTTGGTTGAATTAGTCTATTGACTTTGGAATAAGTTGAATTCAAATATCATCGAAGGACCTTGGCTCTATAACGTAACTAATTACCAGTTATTACAAAATTAACAAGGATCTAGTAAGAGTTATAATGATGGATATCTTGGGCTGTAAAGTTGGTGATGACTATATTTTTGTTTCTCTTAAACTATTTGCCAAAGACATATTCTTCCGCTTCCGTACGTGAGCAAGAATCCCCGGACAATGTTAACTACTAGGACTTCGTTTGGTTGGTGGTAAAATATTTTCCAGCGATATGTTTTCCCTTGTTGGTGTTTGGTTCGCAATTTGTCTCATCAAATCTTTCACAAGTTAAATGTTTTCCCTTAAATGATGTAAAATGACTTGCACGTTTAAAATCCGTAAGCCATTTTCCGGAGGGTGAAGGAGCGTGACACCAACACATACTAACACCTCCGCCACCAAGAACCACCATTGTCGCCACCCACCTCCACCCCACTGCCGCCACTGCTCCACCGCCGCCTCAGCTGCCACCAACCACAAAAGTTATAATGCACAAGCAAAATATTTTTCAAGTGTCAACCAAACACAAGAAAATAATTGCAGAGAAAACTTTTTCACAAATATGTTTTACGTGTAGAATATTTTCCGTTGTAAAACATTTTACTGTCAACCAAACAGAGCCTAGGTTTCATTCACTTCCTCTTTTTACTCCAGACTTCATATTCAGCATCATGTTTTGGGTAGTTTTTTGTGCATTCCCTTAGCTCCTACAAACTCTTTCCTTTCTTCTCTGGAGTAGCCTACATCAATACTGTTCCTCAATTCAGTAATTATTTATAGCATAATTGTTCCATTTGACCTCGTCGTAATTTCCTATTTATACTTCCATGACTACTTCAAAGTTCTTCCTATTTTGAACTTTTCCTCCTTTAGATTTACAAATTTTGCTTCTAGCGACACATTATATAACCTTCATTATTAGGTCACCCCTTTGATATTTTGCCTTCCTCAACTGTTCTCCGGACTCTGAAGATCCATCATTCCCTTCTTAAGCATTGGTGTATCGGTTATTTTGCGTGATAAATTGTGAGCAAATAATGTGTACCGCGCCTCTAACTCTGTTAGTATATAACTACTCATTATTGAAATCTCCCAAAATTTCAGTACTTTGACCCACAAGGTTAGAAACCTATGGATAATTAGTGAAACCCAAAATTTCAGTAATTGCTTCTAGTGACAAATGGGTTCACATAATGTGACATCTTCACTAAGATTCCCACTAAATTTCTTACCTTTGGCATCTTATGTTCACTATTGATTCGGTCTTTTCTTTTCCTTCTCTACTATTCCTTTGACAAGGTGCCAATGAGCACAGATCGTTTCGGGCGGGTTTCACCAAAAATATTTACCACACCCAAAAGGTTCAGATTGAAAAAACTTAAAACTCCAACATAATCTATTATTCTTGAATCCCAAACAAACCTAGCTTTTATTATTTCGGCCTGGTTCACTTTGGTTAAATGAGTGTGTATAAGAAAAAAGAGAGAAATGCTATGCGTCACCCATTTGTCTTCACCCTTCAATTTCACCGACCGCGTGGAGTGGGGTTCTCTAACTGATGGTAGAATTTTAGAAAGATATCAAAATAGATAACTATCAACAATCATATCTTGACTCATAGGACGTGAAATACAAGGGTGACAAATAAAATGGGTGTGTATAAGAAAAAAGAGAGAAATGCTACGCGTCACCCAATTGTATTCACCCTTCAATTTCATCGCCCTGTGGGGTGGGGTTCTCCAACTGATGGTAGAATTTTAGAAAGATATCAAAATAGATAACCATCAACAATCATATCTCGAGTCATAGGAGGTGAAATACAAGGGTGACAAATAAAAGGGTGAAGCGTAGCAACCCAAGAAAATTGTCCATAAAAAGCTCAAAATTCATCATCAAAACCCAAGAAAATTTACCAACGCTCATATGCTTGTAAATTTTGGTATTATCCACTACTTAACTTGTAAGCCTGATAGGGCATCTTCTTCATGGTTCTAGGTTGCCCTAGCCCCTAGGGCTCAATACCGAGGTATAGTAAATACATCATAATAAATGAATTCATGGTCGAGAATTTATAAATTCATAAGTTTAGAAAGATGTCAAAAATAACAACTACGGACAATCATATCTTGAGTTCTTGACACATAGGAGGTGAAATACAAGCGTAACCAATAAAGGGTGAAGCATAGCAGCCCTCAATTAAAAAATTGTCCATAAAAAGCTCAAAATTCATTCATCAAAACCCAAGAAACCTCACGCTAGCCCTTAGGCTAAGGTACAATAATAAATCAAAATAAATGAATCATGGTCGGGGCGTGGCAGGGCGTGGCTGTTTTATTGGGTTGTAAAATTTATAAACCAGCCCAAATCGAAACATGAGCAGGTTACAGATGTTGAACCAGGCCTGATCACGTTTAACAAGTAGTTTAACAAATTGGGCCGGGTGGGCAGGGAAGGTTTTGCTCACCCACCCCTAGGTGCCATTGCATATATTATCATGCCGTTTCTCCAGTTCCCTCCCGTGTTTATGGTGTGTATTTATCCCACCTTTCCTAAAACAATTCTATTTTTCTTTCGTAAACATTTGTGGTATTAAGTATCTAATATCCCTTTTGGATTCAATGTTTTCCAAGCTAATTAGCAATGCTGGGGCATATATTTCCTTAATTTATTGACTATGAACTTTATTTGGTCCTCACTTCATGAAACGTCCAAGAACTCAACGGGCCAAAAAATATGCCACCTTTTTTGGTTACTGCAGTTTAGTCGAAGGTGCCATTGGTTGGACTGTTAGAAACAAATGACTTGATCGAATATAATTTTCTTTCTTAAGTGGTAGCCTAAGCTGGAAATTTTAATATGGTAAAATAGGAGAGGATCCGCTTCACCCGTCGCTTCATATGTATCATTCTTTGTAGTATAAGTGATTTGACAGTATCTTCTTTTTTTTTTCTTCTTGACTTGGCTGCTGTTTTCATTTCTAAATCGTCCTTTTGTAGATCATGCTTGGATGAAAGATTCTTGTAACTGTTCGATGCAATGCTTAGAACTGGATGTGGCAACAGCCTCAACCTCGTCCCCATTTATGACTAGGGCTCAAGACATCAGTTTCGGGAGTGGATGCAGATCCTTGTTCTCTTCTTTCCTTGAGGTTCTACCGTCGCCGTCCTTCACTTCCGGCGATCATCTCCTCCCTAGCAGTAGCGGATCAAGCTCCCTAGAATTTTCTACCGCAGTGTCCCTACCAAGTTTTTCGTTCTTCAGCCCAGGCCTCTTGGCTGATCAACAGAATTGTTCGTTCAATTTCTCTACCAACATATCACGAGCAGATTTAGTTCACCAAGGTAAAGTACAGTAGTTTATAAACTTTTTCATCTTTCGTTCCAATTGCACTAGGCGTTGAAAATGTTGATTTCTGTAATTTTGCAGAGGAGACATTCTTGGCTGCTGCTTCAGATGGTTGTCCAAGTTTTGGAGATGTAGCGAATAAGGGTGAAGAGGAGCATAACGATGCCAAGAGTTTGGTGAGAAATGCAGGCTATAACAGCAGCAGGAGAAATAACACGATCGGAGTGGGTGAATTCGATCAGTTAAGTCTTGTGGCAGCTGAATCAATTATTCGCTGGGCTTCATGCACGCACTTGCCAACTGCGTCTCTTAGGTCTTCCCTTGTCTGTTGAAAATTGCGAGTTTCTGATGGAATTGCTTGGGTTGTACTGAGTGTGTGTATAGTGTTGTCAGTTTGTATTTGGTTCTAGTTGCTGAATTTTGGCAGATCTGTTGTAGCTGTTGGATGTATGTTAGGAGTAGTTAGTGTGCAGGTTGATTTCGAACCCTAACGAGGAGCTGGTTTACCATCAGTTTCAGTGTAAACATGTTGTTTTGCCAATGGACTTTGTATAATTTTGATGGGACATAGTGATGTTTGTACCATGTTTATGCTGGTTGGAATCGTCCTAGTTGCATCACACAGTTCCTGTTTTTCGGTCTTCCAGTTTGGTATGCTTGAATGGGATTTGGAGCAGAGTGATGAAAATAACAGAGCTTAATGCTATGTTTGGTTTGGTTTGGTGTTTTGGACTAACCACATTGTATTGTATTGGATTGGATTGGATTGGACTGGATCGTAGTATCTAGATTAGAATGTATTAGTTTTATGCAGTATTATTAAATCTGTATTACACTATAAATAGATAGCCCAATTCAGTTAACCTCTCAGGTAGGAGGTGACATATTTGGGGTTCTAAACAATATACTTCCTCCGTTTCCTTTCTTTTTTCCTCGTTTGACCTTTCATTCGTAATTGGTCACTTTGACCCGGTGATTTGGATAACAAAACGATGCAACCTTTTGATAATTTGTTCATGGTGTAAGACTGAAGTGTACTCTACAACACCACGAAAAGATTCTTGCATCATTTTGCTAATCAAATCACGGTCAATACTGGTAAAAGTGAGACTAATCATTGGGACAGCTGCTGCATTATTCTTCATAATCTCCAGACCCCTTGATATGCTTCTGTTCCATCCCAGAGATATAATGATGAAGATCATTTTAATGATGAAGATCAAGCCTCGCTTTTTGTAGTGCAAAATTCAGAATATGCTGAAATCAAACATTCCTTTTGAGACTTCAATCTGTTTGGGTAATGGTTTTTTGTGTTTGCTTTCTTGGAAATGAGTAGTCGATAACTTGAGATGAAGAGCGGGAAACGTTATTTCACCTTGACCACTCGTTCCCCAAAACCAAAAGACTAAAGTCAAAATCATCTACCTGAACAACCGCAATGTAGCCAGAGTACGAGTACTGGGAACAGTGGGAAGATTACTAAGATGCTTTCTGAGGAACTTTAGAAATCAATATCAATGATTTGAACAGAAATTAACACCACTTCACTTCACAGCGATGCAACTCTTCATTGCTTTAGACTTAAATTTACAAGATCAATATATTGGGACTGCTGCAAACAATGATGAACCTGGCATCTCTACTCTAGCTCTTTTCTATAAATTCAAGTTTGATCAAGTCGGGTATCTGTATCTCCTAAAGAGCTAGCAAAATGCTAAAACTGCCAACTCCATATCGCGAGTGTATGCCCTATTGGTTACAAGAACCAGAAGAGTGCTAACATCATCACTCGAAAGCAAGCCTTTGAGTATCAACCAGAGAGGCATATTGACCTTTCCGGCTCAACAACTCGAAGTGGGTACCGAGCTCTGTGATCCTCCCGTCAGAACAAAGAGCAATTTGGTTTGCATTTTGTACCGTGCTTAATCTGTGTGCAATGACAAGTGTTGTTCTTCCCTTCATCAAGGTGTTCAGCGCATTCTGGACCTGGCGTTCGCTTTCTGCGTCCAAAGCACTTGTGGCCTATATATGTTAAGTGCAGGTGATGATCTTAGTGAAAACGGAACAGAAGAAGTCTTAAATACTAAAAATTCCTTTAGCATATCTCAATCGTAGAGGTAAACAGTTCATGAAGGAGAAGGGTAAGCAAAGAAGAAAAAATGACGGTATACCTCATCAAGTATCAAGATTGGTGAATTCTTGAGTAATGCCCTCGCGATAGCAATTCTCTGCCAATAGACACCGGAATCAGTATCAGTAATATTCTCGCTTATATACTGGAAAATAATAATAATATTTCTCGCGTATATACACAAGCACATGTTATGATTTTACCTGTCTTTGTCCACCACTTAACAGACCTCCACGTTCACCAACAAGTGTGTCGTAACCCTGTTGTTCATGACACATTCAGGAAACACCAACAAATTAAGCAAAAGGTGTATTTTGGGAGAGAATACAAACCTGTGGGAGAGAAATTATGAAATCGTGAGCATTTGCAGCTTTTGCAGCTTTTATCACATCATCCTTGGATACATTGTCATCTGGCAGTCCGTATGCTATATTTTCTCCCACAGATACCGAGAAGAGAACAGGTTCCTGGAGAATTTCATTAATGCACTGATGAGTAAAGCACATTGTTCCTCAAAGTAAAAGAAACTTTACTTGTGCAGCTCGCGGATGCATAGCGTCAGACTGAGTAGTTTCCTACCAAACTCACAGGTCACAACATAAAACTGGGTGACGAATTCACCAGACATTTGGGCTCTGTTTGGTTCGCAGTAAAATGTTATACAAGGGAAAATATTCTACACGTAAAATATTTTGTGTGCAAAAGTTCTCTGCAATTATTTTCTCTTGTTTGGTTGACGCTAGCCAAAACAGTGGGCCGTGACGACAATGGCGGTGAAGGTGGGTGGCGGTGATGGGCCGTGGTGGAGGTAGTGGTGGTTATTGGTTGTGGAGGTGTTAGTATGAGTTGTTGTGCTCTTTCACTCCCCGGAAAATGGCTTACGGATTTGAAATGTGTAATTCATTTTTAAAATCATTTGAGGGGAAACATTTTACAGGAAAATATTTTACCTCCAACCAAACAGCACCAAAACAAGGGAAAACATTTTTCAGGGAAATGTTTTACCACCAACCAAACGGAGCCTTGATGGAAAACAAAATCTGAATAACAGAATTCAAAAAGTTGAAGGTCTGAACAAGAAGGTTTGTGGTTTAGAAGTTCGTATACGAAGAGCCTTCAATCAATCGGCTACAGGTTCTGGATTGGAAAGGGCCTGTCCAGGGGATGTGAACAATATCACGGTGAACATTCGCAGTGGATGAGGACTGGAAGCAATTGTGATTCAAACAAAAGAAACATATGTGACAAAACTATCAATATTTACTTTTAACCAAAAAATTAATATTTGAAATGTAACGAGAAATGTCAGATAGTAGAGTAACAAGAATAATAGAGAATAATGAGTAAAAATGTGAAACGAAAATTATGAGAAAGAATGAGAGGAGATGGGGTCCCAGACTCTGTAGTCTGTGCCAATGTGAATGAGTTTTGTCCCTAAAAGTGGTCCCGAATGATTTGTACGCAGCCAAATTGCTCTAAAACTTTCATTCAGAATAATTTTCCTCGAAATAGAGAAGATCCAATAGTTTTATATCTTTGAATTCAACGGTTAAAGACAATTTGAAATCAAGTCTTGTTTTGGTATGTAGATAATAAGATCCCTTTTAAAGCTTTGCGAATTAATTTTAAAAAAAATTATTGTGAAACGGTAAATTCCTCCCAAATAATGAAACTACCAACGTACAGATTTTTAGGTCGAAATCTGACCAGGACTTCATTTACGATGCAATTCAACTTTTAACTTATGGAGTTGTGCTTCCGAATAATGATTTAGATAATTCAAATCACAATATGCCAGATCTCATAATTATTTAGTGTGCAATTACCAGAGACCAAATTGGACCAGGTGTACCTTCAAAGCCAATCCAATAGCCAAACCGGCCATTATTATCAGTTAATTTTGTCGGTTTTGCAAAAACATATCTGCTAGACCTAAAAGTTGGTCGCAGATCTTGGTCAAACCAAATACACTGAACATGTACCAAACAATCTGTACTTCATTTGGTACAAAACACTTCTCATTCACAACTTCATACAGATAACTAATTAAAACATAGTGTAACTCATTAACATACTGTGGAAAATATCACATGGTATAGGTGATACATATTGAGTGCGGGGTAGAGTGGGCAGATTATGCCTCAAACCTTAGAGCATCTCCAACCATGTCGCATTTCCCCCTCCCCCCACCTCCCCCTCCCCCCACGGGCCCACCAATCTCCCCCTCCCCCAAACTACTACTCATCTTCAACCATTCCCCTCCCCCCACCTAATTAGGTTTATTTTTAATATATATTTAATTATTTAAAATAAATTATTTGATAAAAATAAATATGAAATAATATTAATATAAATATATACTCACAAAAATGATAAAATAATAATAATATCAATAATAAAAATAATAATAACAATAATAAATTTGGCATATTTTTTGGCATATTTTTAACCATGTTTTCAAAAAAATAATAAATATAATTGCTAATTATAAAAGATATGTCAAATTGACAACAAAATAAAATAACGATAATTTTTCGTAAAATATTTTGTTCAATTATAGAAAAAATATATTTACTTTTTTCTAATAAAAATAATAATTAAAATATATTAATCATAATTAAAAATGCATATTATAATAATAAAATAGTAGTAAGTGTGATTAACATATCCCTAAATTGGATTAATTAGCTATAATGGTGGGGGGAGGGGGATGTTAGGGGGGAAATGCACCCTAACCATCCCCCACCAATGCCTAAATTCTCCCCTCCCCCTCCCCCTCCCCCTCCCCCTCCCCCCTCATGGTTGGACATGGTCCGTAATTTTATACGATTTTCCCCCTCCCCCTCCCCCACCCCCCTCATGGTTGGAGATGCTCTAATATAAAGCAGACAACACTGTTTGCTAATTTCATAAACAACCAAAATACATAAGGGCTTATTTTGGTACAGTTGGACAGACAGTTTATTTGGTTTTCTTGTACACTTCGAGCGCGCTATGCAAGAAAATAACATTTAGTTACATGGTCAATATCTTCATTTAACAACTACTCGTTTTTTGATCATCCTGTATGTGTGAAGCCAACTAACATGTTTCTCAAACGAATTTGAGACGTTGGGTAACATTATGTGCACTTAACATCATAACAAGCCACTAACGGCAAACTGATCAACAGCAAATTTTGTACCTCAGGGTAAAAAGGGAAGAAATGTGTAAGGTACCTGGTTCACTATAGAGACAATTTGAGCCCATTCAGTCTTATCAAATGTTCGAACATCCTCTCCTGCAACTGTAATGCGACCCCTGGTTGGCTGCAAAAAAAAGGATATATATATCAACATCATCAACATGTATCCTTCGTTATCTCTCCATGGAGAACAAACAATTCATTTCAACAATCAAACCTCATAGAAGCGTGCTAATAGTTGTACTACTGTACTCTTTCCTGCACCACTAGGCCCCACCAGAGCAGTAACAGTTCCAAATTTTAGAGTCAGATTTAGGCCATTCAAAACTTCAGCATCAGGTCTCAAGGGATAAGAGAAGTACACATCTACATACAAAATGATAGCCAAGATTAATTGCTGTGGAGTAAATGCCATACGAGTTTGCTGCTGCTGTTTCAGTACCCATACTTCACCAGATAATATGGACTGGGGAAAGCACTAATGAGTAACTGAAAATGAATATATTACAAGAAACGCGGAAGATAAGAAGCTTTTTAGAAAATTTTAACTAATTTGGGTGGTAAGGTGCTCTGAAAAGTTAGAATCTATATGTATACGACATCTTCACTGTGCCAGATAACCAAAATATAAGCTGAAAAGGACAAGTGAGCTAAGCAAAGTACCTTCAAGACACACATCACCAGACCAAGCTAGACTACTCAAACTGTTGGATGATTTCAAAGCGGACATGTACTGGGAATTAGGGGACTGATTTTCCTTATAAAACCCATTGATAGCAAACAATGCTAAATTCTTATCATGCGATTCTTGACGCTTAATGTCTCTTTCTAAGCCAGCAGCCAAGGCCTCATCAATTTCAGCACCAGATAAAATGGAATTTATTCTCTCTATGGCAGCAGAAGCCCCACGAAGATCTCCAAGTGTATTAATCAGCCCTTGGACCTAAAGGAAAATATTGAGTCAAGAAGCATTTAAACTAAGAAAAGAGCGTAAAAGTCATTGACAAGATCACTCACTGCAAAAGTCAATGTGAAAGTGTATCCAGTAAAAGCAACAACAGTTGCTGCTGATAGTTCTCCCTGCATAATACACAGAACCTCTTGTTTAATGTTGAAAACTAGGATTTAGTACAATGCTAGACTAATCGGCTTACAATGAACAAAGAGAAATCGAATACAAATTAGTAATTTGGCAATACTGAGATGAGCCCGAAGAGTGAAATATATTTTTGCTTTTGGAGCACCCCTTAAAAGACATTGAAAACCAGGACTCAAGTTTCAGGAACTTACTGCCTTTACTTTGTTGCCACAAAGATAATACAAGGCCAGTAAAGATATATAAACTGTAACCCTAGTCACAGATTCGTTCAAGGATCTGAAAGTCCCGATCTTCATGCTACTCGTCTGGTAAGCAAGGACCTGCCACACTCAATAAGGGCAAATAGTAAGGGATGTGGGAGTGGTGTGATTGGTATTTCTATACAACCAATTATGAATAAAAAATTATAAGATATCAGACAACAGTACTTACCTGGCTACCAAACATTGACATCTGTTTTCTCTCTCCTCCAAATGATCTCACCTGCAGAACCGAAGTGCAAAATTATCATGCAAGGAAAACCAAAGCACGGATCGACCATACATCCCAAATTTTTTTTAGACATGAATACGTCCCAAACTAAATTCCTTAATGGATCAGTTGAAATGTCTGATGGAAAAACTAATAAAGAAATTTCACAAAATTATATATGGCATGGAATGAAGAGACTTACAGTGCGAATAGCAGAAAATGTTTCATTGACACAGTCTGCTATCAATGCTTGGGCCATACCATAAGCTTTAAAAATTGGCACAGTTGACCGCTTGTAAACAGCTGAAAGATCATAAAATACGGATATGACCAACACGCTGAAAAAGTTATGTTTATGATCCACTTTTGTGTGAGCATGTCCTAAATTGTTCGTCTTTGCGTAAGAAAATAAAGGGAGACGAATTGATCTTATTTTATCAGTCTGAAGCAGAATTCTCTTCTTAAAGGCTATAGGTGCTGAAATCTCTAACTTTATCCCTTCGACTAACAGATACAATAGTCAAAGTACTTGATTGTTGTTTCCCAAATCATAGGAACGTTTTTGTTAATAATCCAAAAAGAATGTTCTTCTACATTACCCTATACTCATAGCATATTCTAGCTGGGGAACAGTCAAAATTCAAATACAAGAAACAATTAATAGAAAAATACGCCTTACCAGCTAATGTAGACACCGTAAGCATAAGTATGCCAAGAAGAGGTGCAAGTTGGGGGGAGAGAGCGAACAGAATGCATAGAGTTCCAACAACCTACAAGAAGGTAAAATCAGATATGCTAAAATGATCATAGATGAGAATTCACAGGGAAATATAAGGAAAGGCATGAAAGATTCGTTTGAGACCAGCAGAATAGAATCTCAATAACAAAACGGTTTGAAAATAAAGTAAAAACTGAGTTTCTTCAGAGAAAACCAATTCAGTAAAATCATGCAAAAATATGACGAGCTTAACTGTGTCCAATAATAAATCTCACTTTGGCTTAGTGTAGAGTAGCTTGCCTCAGAAAGTGACCTGAAGCCACGGTCCCTTGACATGTTTTCAGTCACAATACTTTTAAGAGAGCCCAGATCAGATGTCAGTAATGCAGTGAGTTCTCCAACCTACCAGGGTAAAGAAGAGTCCTCAGTTTGTTAATATTCACATCATTCAGCAGGTAATATATAATAGAGAAACAGTGAAGAGCGAACAAAAAGGAAAAATATCCAGAATGTCTGAAGAAACTACAGTAAGATTTGGGTCCGTACCTTATATCGGTCGAAAAATTCAACCTGCACACACGGGATGACAATATTTCAATATCTATATCTCAGTATAACGTCAAACAGAGTGTAATATATTATGACTTAGAAACCATATGCGATTACGTAACAGCGAATTCAACAGCAAGACAACGAATCAAAATTAGACAGGAACTGAAGTGGCAAGTTTAAATTCTGCCTACCGAAGTAGCACAGCAGAATAATTATGCAGCTTATACTTGCAATTTGTATTATAACATAAGAAACCATTACAGTTCATCCATTAGCGGATCGCAAGTATCCTAGCTTTACAAACCACATAATTTTTTTCTGACATCGGCAAGAGTTATTCAATGTGCATAGCCTAAACAAATCATAAAGAGTCATCTATCAGAGTGGAAAGATTAAGACGAGTAGCAGAATTCCAAGCCCTGGTATGGTTCTTCGTGTTGTATCAAATTAAACCACGTTCTCCACCGCTGGTGCGGGCTGCTGTCAATTCATTCGATGTAGCCTCTTGGTTATTATTTAATTCATGCATCTTTCAGATTCTGGTTGTTTTTCCTCAGAAATCCGTCTTAAAATGAAAGACCGCCATAGAAGTGACTCTTCATTATGGAATGGATATCACGGGAGCATCTTATTCTTAATAGTCAACTTATGAGAGGACAATGCATTGTTCAAAATTATTTCTTGTGGGAGAAAAAAATGGAGTGCGATTATCTTTTCCTACATTTATATATGTGTGGCTGAAGTGGGTGCTACTGTAGCACGTTGTTCTTTATTGAATTCTTGGTGAGGTGCAATGCGGCATGGAGCCAGAGAAAGAAGTAACTTTTATCCTGATCAGCTGATTCTTTGGCTTCTTCCATGCAAAGAAATCAAATACCTTTCAATAATGAGGAGTTTCCTTTACAAAGCTAACAGACCTTTTACAGAGACACAGAGTCGGTCTCTATAGGCTTCACATGATTTGGATCTCTCCATCAATTTGTTCTTTCAGGAAACATTATAGCATTGTCATCTCAGTATTATAAGCCCGTTTAATTCTCCATTATCTCATTTGAATAGTTAGGCCCCTTTTACCATTATATGACGCGATAACCTCCTTTTTTATACAATTGTCTTACATCTCTTACCAATCAAAAACAGTAACTCCTTCAAAGTCTCCCAGTAGTTTTTCCTAGGTATCGCATTATTTTTTGAAGTGTCATATTGGTTGGGAAATGGTTTCCATGAATTACAACCAGAAATTAGTTACAACAACAAGAATCTATGGTTTATGTAGATCAATATGTGTGTGTGTTTATATATTAAATACAAATATATATAATATATTTATATATTTACTTATATTTAATATATATATGTATAAATGTATTTACTACAAATATATAAATGTTTTTATTACATATATATTTAATATACATATATATATGGTTCATTAGTTCATTGGTTCGCCATTAGTTTACATACTTCTCTTTCACCAAAAAGGATACTACTAGTATACATTTCCTATTCTAGAACAACCAGTTAGAAATTAGAAGCATAACAGGTAATAAACATTCTGATAATATTTGCTTGTACAAAGAAGGGATGAATGAGTTTGTATAGAAGCAAGTGGAGAAGCTTGATCCATGTAGCCAACCATGAATAAACTGGCAAAATGGCTTGTTGTTGTTGTTGTTGAACATCGAAGTAAGGTGATCAGGATTTTCCACCAAACTCAGCTTAATGTGAAAATTTAATGACAGTCACTAGCCTGCTTTAACAACCATCGTCACTCATATACATGTCTTCCCTCCCCTTTCTTTTTGGATTTCAAGTGAAAGATCAAAAGAAAATGCAGTCTTCTAAAGCCAAAAGAATGTCCACATAATTTTCAAGCAACAAAGGGAAAGTTCATCCATTACACTATAAAAACGCAGACAAAAAGGGTGTTCTATAAATTACGCAAGCATCCACATTACCATTACTTACTAGGTTCACAAATGATATGACCTAAGTCTGTCCTCGAATGAAGGCCCACGGTATGTTTAAAGGGTGTAAAGTAATTTGACAACACCAACACAGGTCTGTAGTGTGACATTGATCCTATACAAGATCATTTTCTGTGGATTCTTATCTGTTGACGAGGTAAGAAAGGAGAGAAACACCTATCTACAAGAGAAATATAACTATAATTATACCGGTCCTGATCAAATGTGCTTGAACTTGGAACCATATAGAAAACATGCTACAGCTAGGAGAAGTCTCATTGGCAGGACTGGCTGACACCAGCAATTGTTAGTAAAAAACAACAAAAACAGTGGAAAGACAAAGTTGCATGTGTGAGATGATTGAGGGATATAGAGATTATTAAGGAACTAATTGTACCTTTTGGATCAATATTTTCTGGAATATATGAGCTCTTAAGTTTGTCATTACTGTCTCCCATATGCTGTTCAAGTTTACAACAAAAATGGTGGTGAAAATAGGCTCGAGGACATAAAGAAGAGCAATCCGACCGAGCACATCGACCAGTGGCTTTGGCGTTGTGCCCATAAGTACTTCGTAGAATCTCCCTGGTACATCATCAACAATTGGTTGTTAAGCATGTGTGGATATGTCGTCAGCAATTTCAAGCAGTAGAAAAGATACATTGAATGTTATCCCTACTAGTTTTTATTAGATTTCTGAGAACTGTTGTTCACTCCACCGTCTAGTGTTATTTCAATACACCAGTACCTCTTATGCTTCTGTTTGCTTGGTTGTAATCCAAAAAATTAATAATGGGAACATCCAAAGTCCGAAATTGTAATTGATCTTATCAACGCTTCCATGCTCAACAAACCAAAACCGATCACACTTACATGGAGGAGTCTATGGCCCTGTTTGGTATCGGCTGAAGATCTGAAAAATCAGCTGAAAATAATTTGGGTGACAAATCCAGCTGAAATGAAACTCACAATCTGTTTGGGATGAGCTGAAATTATAGATCACTAACTTGATCCATTTAACAAAATTGGCTAAATTGCACCGGAGGTACCCATAGTTTGAAAAAATCGTGGATTTGGTACCCATAGTTTCATTTTCAGCGCTCACGGTCTCAAACTTTGAAAATCCATGCAATCAGGTACCCAACCCCAACTTTCGTCCAATTTTTTTGACGCAATCGTATAAGAAGAGTATACTACCCTCTCAATCTCACACATAAAGTTTATAAAATGACAATTGTTACCTTCAAATTTAAAATCTATACAAAAATACGACAAATTTACTCTATAGTCAAGTAATTAATTGCACCTAATTGTAACTGAAATGTGACCATGCTAATGTAAAGAAGAAATCAAAATTGATTTTTTAGAGATTTTCACCTGCGTAATCCCCAATTTTGGAGATTCTACAATTGTACAGAGAGATTATTTGAATCTGCAGATTATCAACTTAAAATTTGTAGTCATAACAAATGAATTTTTTTAAAAGAAGCCAATGTTAAAATTGGCTATACCAAACAGGCAGTGTATTAAGATTAGTCTATTTTTTGACTGTAAAGAACAATAGTTACAGAAAGTTTGAAAAGTTCTAGCAATCAAAACTTGTTCAATTCAAATAAGAATCAACTGAGCCTAGCAGGAACATAAGATCACAAGTTACAAATTCTGACATTCATTAGAACAATAGTTGTGTTGTGGAAGGGGTAATGATAAGAGTTAATATTGATAACACATACCACTCTAATTCTTCTCTTCCCCTACAATTTATTAACTCGTATCCGAGTCATATTGACCGGGTGATTTGGATCGAAAAACGATGCTATTTTTTAATAATTTTCCCCCGTATGATAGAACAATTTTTACTCTACAATAACATCATTTAACTATCCAACTCACCGCGTCAAAGAGACCCCGTGAATAGTGGTAAAAGTCAGGAATGATGGGAAAGAGAAGAATCAGAGTGTGGTAGAATCAAATTCATTTGACTGAATTTGAGTGAAAATTGAAATGAATTTATACCAGTGTATATAGGCATGGAGAGACTGCAAGCAGCGCTACACAACAAAGTCCCAGCAGAAACCGCTATCCTAAGCTTATGCTGAAGCAGCAACCTAAACAACAAGCCCCAACTCAACACCGGAGGCGGAGATTCAACCCCGTCGGTGTCATCCACCTTGGGATCGTTTTCCACCGCACTGGGATCATAAGGCGGGCCGGCGACGTAAGCCGAGAGGGGGCGTCGAAGCCGGGGAGAGGAGCGGCGGCGGAGGAGGGGAGAGGACATGGGAGGTAGGTGACGGAGGAGGAGGTGGTGTGTGGTGGTGGTGGTGTGATGGTGGAGGGAGGAGCGAGGGAGGTGGAGAGAGAGAGTGAGAGGGTGAGATGTAGAGGCCATTGATGATGTTGGTGGAGTAATGACTGTGGGGAGGAGTGGAAACGGAAACGGAAAGGGGTTGAAGAGAGGGGATCAATTCGGTGGAAACGTACTGAGGAGGAGGAGTGAGGTGTTGGGGTTGTTGAACCGGGAACTATACGCTCCGACGAAGGCGGATAACGTCTTCTGAACAAAAACGTTAATTAAGTTTTTTCTTTTTTTTTTTTTTTCTTTTCTCTTCTTTTCTTCTATTTTTTATAGATTTTTTTTTTGAAATAGTTCAGTTTTTTAAAAAGATGTCTATTATTTTCCTTATTTTTTATTAAAAGAAAAAGATGTGTGTAATGTTGAAAGTGTTTCTTTTCTTAAAAACAAAAAAGAAAAGAAAGAAAGTGTTTCCTAAAAAAATTGTCTTGAAGATGTTTCAAATTTTGGTTAGCTAACATCATTACTCAAGCTAACCCACTATATAGATGCAGAATATGTTGCTATTATGGGTATTTTGAAACTTTAGAAACACTCATTGTTTCAAAGGATCAATAAAAGGAGTGATTTTTGTGTGCTCTAGAGTAAATGATGTGGCTTTGCTCTAACCATACATCACAGAACACGTCAGGAAGAAAGAGAATAAGTGGCAGACAAAAGAAAGTGGATTTCCTACATGTTCCTGACGTAAGGAAGCTAGAGTGCAAGAAATGGAAGTTGCTCGAAACCCCAACAAGCAAGACGAAGGCAGCGCTGCTCGTAGTTGGGTACCGCCCCCAAATGGTTTTGCCAAAATTAATGTTGATGGCAGGTTCGACTACAAAGTCGAGAGCTAGCAGTACATGTGGGTAATCCGAGGCTCTGATGGCTCATTTTTGGGCGCTAGCTACTGCGCCGGACCATCGAGGGAGGGTCCCCGTGAAGCGGAGGCCGCTGCTCTACTCACCCAGTTGCAATTGGCAGGAGAGTTGTCCATTAGGCGAATTCAGGTTGAAGGAGACGTAAAGTTTGTTCTCGATGACTTGTGTGATCTTATTGACGGACGAAAATTATTTGAGTTCTCTAATGCGGGTGACTTGCTGCTCGTGATTAAGGAGAAATGATGAACTTTGAAGAGGTACAAATCAACTGAGTTTCTCAACAGATCAATTATGTGGCGCATCATCTTGCTAGTAGAGCAAAACAGATTTAATGTTTGAGCAATGGATTTGTAGCTATCCTGATTGGTTTCATTGTGTGCAAAATACGGATGTAATCATTTCTATGAGTTGATTAATGAATTTTTTTTCCTACAAAAAAGGAGAGAGAACTTTTACCATCAAATTTGTTGTTATGAACTTATATCGCATCCATAATTTTTATATATGGGCAATTTGCCGTATCAAACAAATGTTGTATTTTATATTGAAGAATATAACATTTTAGCAAGTGGTAACTAAAAAATCTACGAATCAATGGTGGTAGAATCTTCAAATTTAAAACTCATATTATATTAAAATTCAATTTCAAAATAATTGGCACAAACGATATTAAATAGGGTCTAGTGTAAAATTAACTCTGATGCCACTTTTTAAAGGATGACGGGAAGGCTGCGATCAAAATCCTGATTAGGAATGACAAGAGTGGTGTGTTGGCGGGCATGGCTGGATCAATAAATAGTATGAAGTCAACAAAAATGGCGGAAGCAATAGCAATTCGACATGTATTAACTTTGACAAATGAGGTAGAGTTGTGGAATGTTCATATTAAATCGGATGTCGCTGGACGAGTGACAGAACTTTGTGTCAACGCGCATCAAGTGATAAATCGATCACCTTTGGGAGTTGTTTTTGAAGATTGTAGGAAGATAATGACAGAGGTGAGAGATGTGACGGGTTATTGGTAGCCCAGAGGTATGAATCAGGTTGCGCATTTATTTCCAGCAAATGCACTAGGTTTTGAAATAATGCATAGATGGGTAGGACATGCGCCAAATTGGCGCTGAAGTGTATTTTGTTAGTCAACGCAAGTATAGCCTCTACTTAACGAGTTTTTTTCTATAAAAAACTATTTGAGTTTGTAAATATGTCAATTTGTCAAGGCTAATTTAGAAAAATAGCAAAGATTGCAACCCCACCATTTTTGAGGTGTAAAACTAATTTTATTTGATCAATCTATGCTTGAGAGGTCCATTATATCTTTTGCTAAAGCCTATTTTGCCCAATTGGGTTCGTTTGTTGTCTAACCCTCTACCGCATTATTGGAAAGTGCATACTTAGCGTGTAGATGTGCCACTTAATTCGTCTCGCGACAGCTATATACCACTTTGATTCGCATGTGTTACCGAAGTAGCTTTACTTTGTCATTAATGAGAGCTCCACTTTTCGATGTCTTCTCTGCTGGCTTTTTGCTGGTCTTCCACATCCCTCACCATCGTTTGCTCATCCGTCTCCGCAACTAAATTCGTAACCCCCTTTCTAAAAGGAACAGAACTCCGTCTCTAAGAGTTTAAGCCTCTACGTTTTTTTTCCGGTGCCTAGAGGAATTGGTTTTGCGAAACTTGCTACGTATTGAACGTGTTCGTCCTTGATGACTCATCTGGTGCCGCCTCTTTGTCCCCGTGGCGGTTCGTCTTCTGAGTGGCATGCTCAAATTCATGGAGTTTTTCGGTTACCGGCTTAAGGATTTCTCTTCAATCTGTTTCTTTGCTGTTGAAAACCCATTTGACCTGGCTGCTCTCAGTTCCCATATTAGCATGCATATGGGATTTCTTTCCGTTTCTATTCTTAAATTCATCACATCTTCGATCAATTCTATGAATTTCTTCTTTCGAAATGCAGAGTTTTTTTTTTTTTTTTTTTTTAATCCAAATACCAGATTCCAAACCCTTTCGACAATTTGGTATCGGAGAAAAATGTGGGTTTCGTCTTATGCTTCTCTTGAACATCGAGGACGACACTCAGGTAACTATAAACTTATTCTGCACAAGTTTTATCTCGTTGGTAGAGACCATCTCCATCCTCTCTATGCTGAAAAAGACAAACTCGAATGCAAGAGAATTAACGTACAAATAGTTAGTTTAAGAAAACAAAACTCGCTCACTATGACCGTACACAAAATCTCCTACGGGACAATACTGGCGGAATAAAACGTTACGTTCAACAACTTGCTCATGTACAGTTAAGTCTTGTCTTTCGCCGGTCGCCCTGAGTGTAAATATTCCATCTTATTTTCAACATAATTACTATCTTGAAGTAGTAGACTTAAGTGCAAGTTACACTCTCTTAATACTAATTACCAAATAAGAGAATTAATACTGCATTCAAACATACTATTTCTAGAGTAGAAGTACTAATATGGAGTAATATGAAGTATGCAACTAACTACGATGGTAGCTCAATTGGCATAGCGTTGGAAGCTCCCGCATGAGGTACCCGGTTGACGATAAAAACAACTCTCTATGTATTGAGTTGAGTGATAGAGCTGGATCAGTGAATAAAAGCTCCATGTGGTGAGGAAACAGCTCTGATGGTGCTTGCTTACTCCTGTTGCAGCTCATCACGAGATTCTCTTCTCCCCCACCCCTTGATTCTCTCTCTCTCCCTGTCTGGTTGCTTCCACGTCTGTCACTCATTTTCGTACACACACCTCACATTATAATAAAACACATCTATTATTTTATCAATCATCTATCTCACAAAAATATAAAAAAACTAATCTCTCTCTCGTCTTCTCCATCTGTCCCTCTCGCTCTCTCTCTCTCTGGTCAATGGCGATTGAGAGGTGGTGGTGATTCATAGCCCATCTTCTCAGAGTGATCTTCATCGTCGCTATTACGCTTCTTCTGGTTCACTCTCTCGCTCCTCAGATGGCGCAATGTCGACTGGCTTTGTTCTTCGCGTCCCTCTCTTGCTTCATTCTCGTTATCAACGCTGGTACCGGAGATGCTGATCCGATTTACCGGTAAGCTCTCTCTCTCACTCGAGATCGATTACTGTTGATGTTAGTGATATCTATATGGTCTTCGTTGTCGATTTATGTAGTGATTGCAATTTTAGGTTAAGTCCTTTAGATTTGGCTATTAATTGGTTTTGGTAGATTAGGTTTGTGGATTTCAGTGAAGTTGAAATCAAGGCTGTAGTTGATTGGGAATTTGAAAAGTTAATTTGAGATGTTGAGATATTTAATCATGATATCTGACTGGTATTTACTGCTTAATTGGAGTTTCGGTCTGGGTGACTTAATGTGGATGACCTAAATTGGTTTAAATTAAATTTTCATGAAAGTACAAAAAAAAAAAAAAAAAATCAAGGAAGGAAATGCAATCAGCTAAGTAGATGCTCCTGTACAGTATCCGAACATTGGAATGAGATGAGTAAACATGAATTTTTAAATCTTGGGCTATGGAGAAAGAAAGATTTATTAGATACACGTCGGATGCGATGCAGACCGACATTTCACTCATAAAATCGTTGTCTAATACTACAAAAGACCCTTCCCCTTAGATGCCAAATAATAGTCAATCAAATGTGAGAAACTCAAAGCGACAGAAAAGTGCACGCTGACCGTTGAAAGACACATGAGTAGCATTACCTCTTCAATGCACGTAGAAGTTGCGGAGAAGTTAGGAGTTACGACACTTAAGATGACGGGGGAAAATCCTGTATATAGAAAAAGAGGCTGGACACAGATAGCAATACTACAAAGTTTCATACAGCTGGACGTGAACCCCTTCAACGATAAAAGATATTAGAAAAGTTGCGGCTGCAAACTCCAAATTTAGAGACTTGCCAACATAAAATTGAAGGCCTCTTTCTACACCTGCTTCTGTAGAAAGACTCGGTATATTATTTTCTTCGAAGAAGCCTCCTAACAATACGAGACTGATCCTGATCGTAGAACTCATGATGTAAGTGTACATAGCAAAAATCCCTCATAGTCCATGCTCATATAACCCCCACAAAGTTACCCTGAACCCTAGCCAGTTGATAAATTTGGTAACAGCACTTTCTAAAGGGCCGCACTGAACCTCAACAAACTTCTTAAACCCAATGTCCATAGAATCCCTTTACACTTTGGACACCTCCTACAACCTGAACCCTATGAACTTCTCAGCTCTTAGAAGAATGCCACCGGCCCATTATTTGTTAAAATTAGTTACATCTCCATCATAACCTACACCCGCCAGTTCTGAAGGGATCCAAGATGAAGTCCACCTCTGCCAGTCACCCAGTCAATGTGCTGATGCCAGGGGTTCAAGAAACTTTTGAGCTGTATTGCTTTCTGGACGTGGTCCTTTCTAAGAGATATCGATACAAGAAATTTCCTCCACGCAATTACCAAACAACCAGATAATCTCAATTAAGTGCTCGGTACTATATGCTTATGGAATGGGTATCCTCAGTTAGCTTCCTCTAGGTAATTCCTCCACGCAATTACCAAACAACCAGTTGACAACGACATGGCCTACCAGGAACATTTAGGTGACAAATTACAACCAGAATTTGGGCTTGATGTTGGAGTGGTTAAAATTGTGCGGTTTTGCTACCATTCTCACACCAACATTGACCCATTGAATATCTATGTTCATCTAGGTGGTCACTGGCTCAGTCCTCCGGAAAATTTTCATATCAAGATTTTTTAGCTCGAAAATCCTCCATTTGTCAGAAATTAGTTTTGAGACAAACTGCTATGATCAGACAATGGAACAACACAAAGGCAAAAACCCAATGACACTGAGAATTCAATTCTATGGAAGTTTCTCCTTTTAGTGCAAATGCTAGTTACCAGAAGTGTAGGAACCTGGTCACGCTTCTAGCCAAATATTTCTAAAAGATGCAGACGACATTCCTTAGAGGCCCTATAATTGTCGAACATCGTAATAACATATTCTGTAGGTGGTTTCGTGGTCTGGCTCTGCAGGAAGGAACTACTCTTCATTGGTGGTTTTGAGAAGTTACTCTCTCGGATCAGTAGCGACCACCGTTGGAGTTAGATCTTTTATTGGCTCGTGGAAGCCGCAGGAAAACTAGATTGGTTACAGGGAAGTAGAGCCTAGAGTGCTCTCCATGTGCACTTGAATAGAGTACAGAGATATTTATCTCTATTAGCTAAATGTTCTCTGTTTACTTTAGAAGCTCAACCAATTTGTGAAGCAACCTACTTCTTTGTCTGTGCCTTGTTGGTAGGACTTCTCTATTGAATCCAGATGCTCTATTTAGGTGAGTCTGTAAGAGTAAGCATAAATCTTATGCGACTATTTTTGGTTTCAACCGTACTCAAGAAGCCCATAGATCTATGGTATGTAGGCCCCACAAGCTTCCCATATAAGATATTGGCTTCTAAATAAATCTTCATAACACGATAACAGGAATAATCTAGATGGCCATTTCAGATGACAGATACAGATGGTATCGTGCAATGTGCTGTACGACTCCTGAAACACTGCTCTTCTTTTGACACAAGCAGGGATCCAGTGAGAATCAGAGAGTAAGTCTCTATAGTCTATCCTATTTACCAGGGTGGAGCCCACCAATTTAGTCGAAGGGCAGAACCGCTAAACATACTATCTTCGGCGTATTAATAAAGGGCTTATATCTGACATTGTTTGCGATAAATGACTTGAAATTATATTCTTTGAATTTGACATGTACATTAGCATAAATCACAATTTGTACCAACACAGAGGTCCCATTAATGTCCAAACTCGGCCATATCATCTATATTGACCAATCTCTTGAAAATTAATTACTTAGTGGCTTCTAAGTTGGGACCAAATACCAATCTGATGCGTACACGGGCTGTACTATATTATATCTACTTTAGCCTAAAGATATTTTAACCCATTTAAAGCTAAAAATATTTCAAAGAACAGCCTGTGTGAAAGTCCAATAAACACTAAGGGGGGATATCGTCTTTTATTAAGTGTCCCCAAGTGTCCAGTCTAATAAAATTCTCTAACATACCCGGACGCGCCAGCCAGAATCTGATACGGTTTTTGGAGTGTCATACGAGTTTCCTAAATATCTGGCACGGATACACCCCCAATTTTGGAGTGTCCATGCTTCCTAGCTATAGCTGTGGTGGATATTCGCACCTTTTACATATTTTGGAGATGGGTGGCTGAACAGATCTTCTGTACCCTTACTGAACTAATTCAGGCATTATTCGTTTTTGGAATACATCCGTACGACATTCAACGGCAAAGTACCAGCAGTATATGAAGTACTTGTGCTTTCGCCACGTACTTCTGTACTATAACATTATGCTTTCCAGTCATTCCTCACACTGTTACAATTTATGTTTTCCAGATCGTGTCTTGAACAATGTCAGGAATCTGGATGTGTGGGCGACAAGTGCTTCCAACACTGTAAATTTTCGTCCGATGGTGTCCCCATTGATGGTCCATGGTATCTGCAGGAACCACTGTATCAGCGTTGGAAACAATGGGACTGCCGTGGTGACTGTCAATACTATTGTATGATCGCTAGGGAGGAAGAAAGAGCGAAAGTCGGCGGCAAACCTGTAAAATATCATGGGAAATGGCCTTTCCGACGTGTTTATGGCATCCAGGTTTTGTATCCTTATTAAGTATCTTCGTGCTTCTTAGATTGTGGCAAGCTGATTTCAGTGTCCTATATTGATTATCTATCCTGACATGTTATTGTTGTATTTGCAGGAACCTGTGTCGGTTGCTCTTTCAGCTCTTAATCTGGCTATACAGTTTCATGGTTGGGTAGCATTTCTCATCCTTGTTAGCTATAAGTTGCCTTTGCGGCCAAATAAAAGAACATATTATGAATATACGGGCTTGTGGCATCTATATGGATTTTTGGCAATGAACTGTTGGTTCTGGAGTGCTGTTTATCATATTCGGTAAGCATCTGTCTTTTCTGTTCGTTCTTAGCGTTCCTATGCATGCATATTTAAATTAATTTGTGCTAGATTTGGCATGCCTCCAGTTTAAGTAAGTTTATCGCATAGCACATATTGGTGTTACCTGTTGTGTTCTCAACGAAGAAAGTACACTATGCGCCCTTTTCATTTGGTTGGTGTACCTTCTAAGTAGCAGAAATGGAATCATACATATGATGGATGATGAGTCACTTGCATGAGAGGTCAGAGATCAAAGTTTTCAAACCATCAAAGCAATTGTGCTTTGTGTTCTTTTAATATCTGCTTTCCAGGTTTCGAGAATGAAGTTTCATATGTAATGGGTGATTGGGTACTAGTAGGGGAGAGATCAGAGATTAAGAGTTACAATAAGAGCAAGTACATGAAACTGAAGCAACTTGGACAATTATAGAAAAGGTAAAAGAACCACTGGATAATTGCATAAAGTGGTCAAGTGGGAGAACATTGAGGCCTTTACAACTAAGTTCCTGGAACCATATCCTCTTCCATTTCGCCGCAATTGACTTTGCACCAGACTGAAAGGCTATGCTGAGTTTTATAAACTTGCAATTTATCCTTTGTATTATTTTTTTTCTCTTCTTGAAAATTGAAATGACTGGGTCAAAATTTGAATTTAGAGCAGAGAACTGTGGAAAATTTAGTGACTAGCTGTCTACTTTAAGGAGGCTCTAAATGGGAACTGTAAGAGGAAAGGAGGAAACATATAATCGGACCGATGGAGTGGCAACTCTGATAATTACGTGACAGTAAATTGCAAATGTGCCACTGAAGAGAAAGATAAGGAACAAATCAGACCATTGAGGAGCAGCAGGATCAGTTTATCAATGGATTTAAAATTTATAGCATCACAATTAAACAAAAAGATATCTTAAGTTCCCATTTTCTAAAATTGCACATTATAATTGAACTCTACGGGAAAAAGCATTATATTATATAATACAGAGTATGGTGGGCAGTGGGCACTGTCACCAACATTTCTTGGAAGCAAAACCCATTATGCTTTATTGGACACATACTATGTGTTAATTTCACTTGGGAAATATGGGTGGAGTAAGATAAATGTTTCAATGATAAATTTAGAGCTGGAACCTTCATTCATGAGTCATGACGCTACCTTTGTTCTTTGCTGGGATATCAATCAGTCATTGGATATCCTGATTTTTGTTAGAGTCACACTAAACAATACAGTTTCTTGCGTTTCGGCCGCGGACCCATGATACACGCCATCTTCCTCACACAATTTGATAATAGTTCGACTTCGGCCCCTTATAGCGGAAGGATCATTTGGATGGAGAAGTCTGATCTGCTAGATACCCAATTTACTGTCGTTCTTGACTTCTAAAACCCACTATATTCTTCTCCAAGAATGGTTGTATATACACAGTGAACTCTGAGGTGAATCATATACACATGGATAAGGTTCAGTTTGGTTGTGTGAATTTAATGCCAACATTCAAAACTTGAGTGTAAGAGTCACGTTGAATAACTGAAAAAATGTAGTATAAAATTTGGTGCAACAGGGTTTGGTTAATGCAACTTTTCTCCCAACTTTTTCTAACCCTTGGCCAAAATGAACATAGTAACCTTCTGTGTGATCCATAAAATACGTAAGGGGTGTTCTATTGGCTATTACTAGCGACCATAAAAGTATCACATTATTCACTTCTCAAGTGTACCGACATTCTTTAATTATTCTCTTGAAATCTGTTCTCTCTGACTTGTCTTTTTTTTTTCCACCAAATTTGCTTACTTTAACTTAGAAGTCACCTTAAACGCCCAAAAGTTGATACCAAGTCTCCCTAGATATAAAAAGGATTGTCCATAGTTGCCTGATATACAGAAACTAACTTAGTGCAAACTTAAAGAATTCTCTCACTATATACTTATAATATATGTAGCAGCAGTTTACACTACAATACTTGTAACCTGAACAGGATTTGATGTGTCTACTTTTAGAGAGGGATTTGACCAAGGTGCCTGTGTTATATTGGGGGTTGCAAAGATGTGACCTCTTGATGTTGGACGTGTATGGAAAATAAGGTTGAAATGACAAAAAACAGTTTGAGGCAAAACGCATAATCAGGGGCAGAATCGAAGGCATGGACTCTGGAGCAAGCTACACCTTTGGTCGAGTAGAAACGACATTCTGAGCATAACTTGTGACTGTCACGAGCACCGCCTTATTTTGGTCAAATTCAGCATCTATCAGCGTTTTTGCTATCTTAGGCTTTTTTGCTATTTTAGGAGATAATATATTCATTTATTTCTCTTAGTAGAAAACACAATTACAATTCCATAAATTGGGTTGTTCTAAGGATTTTCTGGACCATTAGATTATCTTATTAGCTTGTTTTTTTCATTTTCAGTAAATTTTACGTGTTTAGGGTTTTAGGCTATTTAAACTATAGTTGGCGATTGGCCAATGCATCTTTTTACCCCTTATTAATAAACTTTCGGACTTCTCTTGGTTTGAGAGTTGTTTCGTTTGTCGACTATGTTACTTTTTGCAGTCGAAAAAACGAACAGAGACGTTCCTCGTCAATCTCCGAGAAGATAATAAATTCTCAACTTGATGAGAAATTTATTGAATAATAAGTGAAGATAATTTGCCATAAGGTTTACAATGATTAAATAGACTAAAAATAATAATAAACCAAAAAAATGTACCAAAAAGGAATATTTGTAAAAAGATGCGTTGGCCAATGGCCTGCAATAGTTTAAATTACCTGTTATCCTAAACACGTAAAGAAGTTACCAAAAATGCAAAAAACGAGCTAACAAGATATTATAATCGTCCAGAAAATTCTAAAAATAACTTGTTTTACGGATTTGTAATTGGAGTTTCCTACTAAGAGAAATAAATAAATATATGATTTCCTAAAATAGCAAAAATGCTGATTGGCATCAAGTCGAGTTTGACAAAATAGGGTGGTGCTCTCGACACTGTCACGAGTTACTCAGAATGTCATTAATTTGGAGGGGGACTAGTCTTGAGATAGGAGAACTTTACAGGATGAAATATTTGATGTAGATTATTACATTGAGCAGTTCAGAAGTAACATGAAAGAAACGCGTGTAACCTATGCAAATATATTATAGTATGTGTCGAATGTATTAGGAAGAACCAAGCCTGAAACTGATTTCCAATATTACTCATGTGGGTGGTAAAAGAACTCGAGGACGAACAAAGAGAAGACAATACCGAGCTTTGAAAGAAATGATGATCCCTGTCGCCGTCAAGTAAGTTGTCTGAAGGATCAAACCTTCTGGAGAAGACCCTTTGATTCTGGATTTTGAAACCAAGCAAGGACCCATCTCGATCGCTCTCTGCCTTCTTTCAAGATATTTTTTCACCAACAACTCAAATCATAGATTTGACACCCATTTCCCGATCTTCTCTCAATCTTCATTGTGAAGATTTAAATCCCATAATCATGACACAGCATATCAAACACACGTTTGCCAATTGAAAAAGGACTTAAATTTGTTAGCTTTCGGGCTATGGGACAAGAAGGACCTGACATTTCGTCCACGTGTACATCTTTAGTGCTTTCAGAGTGACTTTCGGGCCGGATTCGAAAATCTGGGATGAAGAATGGACCGGTGGAATGGATCTTATTTTGATTTTAAATGACGTACAAGGCTTCAAATTTTGGGCAAAAAAACCAATAGAGTTTCTAGTTTGGAGAGAGGCAATATATTTTGAGTTACACATCGGATGGGAGAATCATTTCTGGGGTCGGTTAATAGTACCACCAGTATTAAGCCCAAACCTGAACCTAGACAATTCTGAGTACTTCCATTCTGTATCCAATAGGTATGATAGGGATCTGGGGCTTGTGGTTCTTGGTTAGGGAACCTGCCTATTGATATGGTTTAAAGTAGGATTTTCTTTGCTGACTTGACGCAGTTGTGCATATGGGCAGCTATGCGATATTTTTGATTTATTATGAACTGCAGTTACATGTTATCCATGTTCAATCACCTTTCCATTTCACTCTCTTCGTTGTAACGGGTAATCAGGTAAGGAATCTCAGAAGCTCATCGTTTGCATGAAAATTAGCAGATTCAGATGCAGCTATCTTATCAGTAATTTGTTTTATTTTCTTTTGAAATGTTTCTACCAAGCAATAAATCAGTCTGCTATAGCTTTTTCTAGCACCCGTTCCTGGGTTGTATAATCTACAAGTGTGACATTCTTGTAACTGTATGACTTGCAGAGATGTTGAGGTAACGGAGAAGCTTGATTACTCGTCCGCCGTGGCATTACTTGGTTTTTCCCTCATTCTTGCTATACTACGAGCTTTTAGCGTGAGAGATGAGGCTGCAAGGGTGATGATTGCTGCTCCACTGCTAGCTTTTATGACAACCCACATACTGTATTTGAACTTCTACCAATTTGATTACGGTAAGTCCTAACTAAACCTCCACCAGTTTGATTAAATCGTTTGATATATAAATATACTCAAAGCCATAGGAACTAAATGTCTTAGAGAAGAGCTAACACGCAACGTTATGCTCGACCCCTCTCTTATTGCCTCAAGCTTTGGTATGGTGGTAAACCGTTTTCTCGTATTATCTTTGTTGAGAATCATTGTTTGTCTCCCATCGAGACTCTGTGCCTAATAATAGCATCTCCAAGGACAAGGACCAATTCTTTGTACATTTGGACTGAATATAGTACTGGATCAAAATTTGGTCCCTCACTTCACTGTTTTTACTCCAGAGGACCAATTTGCTCCACCATCAACATTTTATTAGTTTTTATGTATTTATCATTAAATATAATAATATTATACATTAAATTTTTCGTAAAATAAAAAGATTTATTTAAAAAAAATATGAAGCTGAAGAATTAGTAATAGTAATAATAAAAATGATTTAGAAAGTTAAAATGATATAATTAATAACATATTTTATCTCATTACGAGTTTGCTACAAAACTTGACGATTAAACATAATGCAAATTAGCATTATTCTAATTAGTTAGTAATAAAAATGTTATTCCAGTACAACAAAACCCAATCAAAATGAATAAATCTGATTCCCTAAAAAAATGAATAAATCTGTTAGTGTCTTCAAATTGGCCCTCCTTTTGCTGTTGGGCTCCAAGTTTTTTGGTCCCCCGTTGGAGCGCACCAGTTGTTATGATCCGGGCAGAGCTTAGAGAACGATGAATTTATGAAAAACAATAACACAAGAACACACCCGATATAACGTGGTTCACTAGCGATGAGCTAGCTACCTCCACGACCCGAAAACCCTTGTTTATTAGAGAGAAACGATACGAATACAACCCACACTATTAAGCCACGATCCTAGGTCCTTATATAGGCCTAGGATACCAACTTGGTGCCCAAGAAACAAATAAGTTACCAAAACGATCAAGGAAACAATATTCAGTCGCCCTATCGAACTATTCGGGTCTGTCATTATCGAACCGTTCCCAGACCCGTCGAACTGTCCCAGACCCGTCGAACTGCTGTTTCTTCTTTGTCTTCTTGCCTTCGTCTTGATCCGTTTCTTTGCCTTGTTTCTTGGCCCCTCTTCATCGCCAACTCCTCGCCAAGCCCAAGTACATTCAAGGCACCTTGGATTCCCAACACCAGTCTTGGGCTGAGTTTTTGGTCCATCCCTTGGAGAACCTCTAAGATACTTGGTCTACTCCCCTCATTGCCAATTGGTTTTCAGGTGCAACCCCGTGGTTTCTTAACAATCTAAACATGTTTTTGCTCTAAGCGTGGTTTCAAATCTTTGCAGATCTGAACATGAAAGTTTGCGTAGGAATGGGTATCATTCAGCTTCTCATATGGGCTGTCTGGGCTGGTGTTACTAAACATCCATCGCGACGAAAATTGTGGGTTGTTGTGGTCGGAGGAGCTCTTGCAATGTTGTTGGAGATATACGACTTCCCACCGTACAAAGGATTTTTGGATGCTCATGCACTTTGGCATGCTGCTACTATACCACTTACTTTCCTCTGGTGGAGCTTTGTCAGAGATGATGCTGAGTTCAGATCTTCAACTCTCGTCAAGAAGGCAACTTAAAACCTTCTGTTAGCAGGATATGGCTTCTGTGTGATATAAATGGACCAACTTACGACACGCGCCATGTTGTTAGCTTGTCCGCGATTGTGAATTTCTCTTTAATTTTATGTCAATGTTTTCTCGCTTTTTTTGCATTTCGCTGAAGTGCTTGTGTTTGCGAGTTTTTTCTTCTTCTTTTTCCCCAATTCAGGTGGTTGTTGTCGCGATTGTTTTAGGATTGTTGATGGCTCTCTGTAATGTAATTCAAAATTTGCAGTAAATGTTGATTTTCTTCTGCTGTATTCCGAATTGCCCTTCAGTAAGTGTCACGAATATCATTCAAAAAAAAAAAAAAAAAGTAATGTCACGAATTGGTGCAGTGAGAAAGCAACATTATTACGGATAGTGTTGTGCTCTTTCCCTGCTCTGGAGCCTTTGTCCTAGAGAACTAATAGAAATAATGAATGATCGAACATGTTCTTGGGGCTTCATCTTAATGATGACCATTTTGAGATTTGACTATTAAAATGGCACGAAACGTGTTATCGTTATAAAGTTAATACTCTACAATAACATTTTTCTTTGCTAGTTAATTTTCCTCTTCAAATACTTGAAAAAAAGTAAAAACCACACAACACTCCTTTGCGACCGGGAGTAGTAGTTTTTATGGGTGTTTCCTTTTCCAGAAATTTGACACTTGTGATGTATGGCTGCTCAAATGGATTCTTGACTCCTACTGCTCCAAATCCGATCAAAGAATCAACCAAGCTAAATCATCTCTTATCACGAGCCCAAATTTCTCCGTCTCAAATGCCGCTAACCTATCTTCTATTCTCGAGATGCCTCTAGCCCTCTCTCCGGGTCGATACTTAGGAACCATCATGGATTTCTCTCTTCCAAAAAGAGAAATTTTTGGCGGTCTCCTACATAGTTTTTCTTCCAAACTGAACAGCTTGAAACAAGGCTGCTTGAGTTTTGATGGCCGATGTACGCTTATCAAAGCTTCATTACTTTCAATCCCCACGTACATTTTCACAGTCTTCCGAATTCCAACATATTTCTATGACAAACTCAAAAGTATTATCACCGGGTTTCTATGGAAGAATGGCTCCTCTAAGGGGGTCTACTGGAAATCTTGGAACTACCTTTGCAAGCCTATTCACCAAGGCGGTTTAGGATTCAGGGATCTCAGATCCACAAACCAGGCTCTTCTGGCAAAAACGGCAAACAGAATCTGGAAAGCACCTCATACTTTGTGTAGCCGAACTCTGCTTGGAAAATACTGCAGGAATTCTGAATTCCTAAAAACTTCTTCAACATCCTATGCTACCTGGGGATGGAAAAGTATCCAATGGGGGAAAGAACTTTTAACCGCAGGGTTGCGGTGGAAACTCAGAAATGGACACAACATCAATCCCTTCGCCGATGACTGGCTACCTACACCTCTGTCGTCATCACCTACCCCACATGCTGCGATCACAGTTGTCTCGCTGATCAATCCAATCTCCAAGACCTGGCAAAAAGCTTTGTTGCCACTTTACTTCAACGAGCGTGACTGCCTTCAGATCGAAGCTCAATACATCCCTCTATCAGAGCAGCACGATGATTTGCAATGGTGGCCCCATGCTTCCGGACTTTTCACAACAAAGTCAGCTTACAAGCTGGCCTTTCAACAGGTAGTCCACACATCACCGCAAAACCCAATTGCTCTTACAGTCTGGAACAGATTCCGACACCTGGGTCTCCCTCAGAAAATCATCACTTTTCTTTGGAAATGTCTCTTTCGTTGCCTTCCCACAAGACTCCGCCTCTACAAGCGTCACATCCCGATAGCCTCCCTTTTATGCCCGCGCTGTCAGCACCCAGAGGAGTCACTGGAGCACGTCTTCTTCCAATGCACCTTTGCGCAACATATCTGGCAGGGATCATCTTTAGGGCTCAATTTTCAGCACGGACAACCGCTCACTTTTATTAGCTTCACCCATTCTCTTCTCCTACAACATTTCTCTGATGAGGACCTGGTCTTGTACTCCCTCACCCTCTAGTACATATGGCTCAATCGAAATTCGGTGGCAATGGAGAACACTATTCTCCATCCGACCAAATCCCTAGCAGCCATCTCCGCTTTCCATTTGTCTGTCCTCAAAACACATACACTGGTTAGCAAAGCACCCGGGCCGCCCACCCAGAATGGTGGCCTGATATCTTCCAAGCACTTGGATTGGACTTCAGTTTCACAAACTACCAGCACTCCACCAATTTGTCTTGAGGTTAACCCAGCTTGGAAGGTCAACCACAAGTTCAACACCGTTGCATGGGTGGAGGAAAGTAATCACACTTTTGCTCATACCCAAATTATCCAATCTCCAAGCCCTCTACAGTCAGAAGCTAGAGGAATCACTCATGCTCTCCGATGGTTAATCTCGAATGACTTTCGAAATGTGTACATGAAAACGGATTGTCGGGAATTAGTGCTCGCTCTCGTCGAAACAAAAATAATAGCCGAGATACAACACATCGTGTTAGACATTTCGCAGCTGGCCATTCAGTCTTTTGATTTTGTTCAAATAACTTTTGTAGGTCGACTCAATGTATCTCGAGCTCACACTCTGGCTAAGAGCTCTTTTAATACGTGTAATCTGCTACATTAAAGAACTTTTGCTTCTACTCAAAAAAAAAATAGTTGTTTGATTAGGATTGCCGGTAGATATACTGTTCACTGAAGGGTTAGTTAGGGTTCACTGACATTTAGCTTTTATTAAAATATAATACCAAAATTGTTTGGGTGATGTGGTTTCATTTTTTGTTTTTTTTTGTTTTTTTTTTAAACTGGTACATTGGTTTCCAACATCGCATTTGGGCACAGATGCCAATGTACTCGGACAACAAATGCTCGTACCCGGACATCGATTTGGCCGCCTAATAGTCCACGTGTAAAAAATGAAAAATAATCCGGTGTCTGGATGCTCATTCCCGGCCACCGGTTCGACACATCATCTACATCTGTTTGTTTTTCTTCATTTGTTTTTGAATTCTATAAAAACAGATAAAAAAACCACATACATCCAAACACACACCTTAATAGGATATGGTGAAATTGTACCAGATATGGTAAGTAATTTTAATGAGATTTTTTTTAATGAGTCTAATTTTTTCATTTAAAATTAGAAAAGTAAAGAGAGTATTGGTAAATTGCATAAATACTTTTTTTTTGAGGAATAAGATTATATTAAGCAACAGAAATAATCCTATGGAACTGGTACACCATTATCCTCATCTAGTATGTTCTTGACCCATTCTGGTTCCACTTTCCAAAACATTATCTGCTCCGTGTCTGGTGCACGTTTCGCCATGTGGTCAGCCGCGTGATTTGCTCTGCGCGAGACAGCGCATGCTTTGACCACCGCTTCCCGAAGCATTTCCGTCATTAACTCGAGTGTGTCTCTGGAATTTGAGAAGTCATCCCTTTCATATCCTCTAAGCTTGCGGTTGATGCTCCCAGTTACACCCGTTGAATCCCCTTCAAGAATTATGTTTCGGAGCCCTCTATCATGTGCGGTTTGGAGGCCAAATCTCGCCGCTTTCATCTCCGCTTCCGCCGGAGATTCACACTTCTGCAAATCGCGAGCTCCTGCTATCACAAATCTCCCTTGATCATCTCTAATCACAAATCCGGCTTTGGCTCTTCTTGTACTCGGGTTCCACGCTCCATCGTAATTGATCTTCATCCACCCCAGCGGTGGCTTCCGCGTTGAAACTCCCTTCTCCGGTGAGTTCCCCAGATCTCTACCATGCGCTTTGGGTAAAGTTTCTTCGAGCTCTTCAAATCTGTCAATAATTTCTTCTGGCATTTTCTTTAGAT
This sequence comes from Linanthus parryae, assembly GCA_023055425.1. Lineage (NCBI taxonomy): Eukaryota > Viridiplantae > Streptophyta > Magnoliopsida > Ericales > Polemoniaceae > Linanthus > Linanthus parryae. The sequence continues at coordinate 2,228,168 of JALGPY010000036.1, read as the reverse complement.
CGGGTTGTTCACCTTGGAAGACTTTTTTGTTCCTGTAGATCCAGATTGCCCAGAGTGTGAGACATAAGAGGGCTTGGTGTTTCTCTGTGTGCTGCTCGAATTGCTCATGGATCCACTCCCCAACTTTGACTTCATCCATGTGATTGACGAAATTGTTGCCAAACAAAGCCTCCCAGACTGGTTTTGTAGCTTTACAGGTTTGAAAGACATGTCTACTTGAGTCTTCTTGTTTCTGGCATAGAGAGCATGATCTTCCTTCCTTTAATCCTCTTTTCCTCAGGTTTTGTGAAGTGGCTAAGCTGTCAAAACTAGCCCGCTAGACAAAATGTTTAATCTTCGAGGGGATTCTCAACTTCTAGATTTTTGCGATTGGAGCTGCTTTCTTCTCCGACGTCTTTGTTGTGGCGGTGAGTCCTCTTTCCCTTACTTTCCGATACCCAGACTTGACCCTGTAGATTTCGTCACTCTCATAGTGCCATATAATCCTATCTCTGCATCTCCTTTATGGTAGTTGAATTTCAAGGACCTCCTCTGCATCCCAGGGTTTTAACAGCTGATTGACCTTTTGAACATTCCATTTGTCGTCCATATCTATCAGGTTACTAACCTGTAGATGTTCTGTTGCAGGGGGCTTTGTGATCAGTGTGAAGTAGTCTTCCCTTGGAATCCATCTCTCGTGCACTTAACAGATGTCCCATCTCCCACTTTCCATCGGATACCCAAGTTAAGAAGCTTCCTCCCCTCCAGTATACTGCGCCAGGCGTAAGATGGATTATGACCCAACTCCGCATCCAAGAAAGTTTTATTAGCGAAATATTTCTCTTTTAAAACTCTTGTTAAAATAGATTCAGGCCTCTGGATTATACGCCAGCTCTGTTTCGCGAGCATAGCCCTGTTGAAAGTTTTGAAATTTCTGAAAGCTAATCCCCCTTCTTTCTTGTGTTTCTGTAATTGCATAAATACTAAATAGCAGTAGTAAATTAGTTGATACGGGAAGACGCACGACACCGCGATACCGTGATGAGTATACGGATGAGTATTATTATTAATTATTTATTTAATTGTTATTTAGTATTATTTATTAGTTGTTTATTTATTTAATTAGTTAGAAGATTGGGCCAAGCCCGTTAGGTCGAACTGTCTAGGGTTAGGGTTTAGTATTTCTATTTAAACAAATTGTAGTCCTCTATTATTTTTATGGAATGAATTGATTATTGAGAAATCTTTGTTCGATCATAAGTAGTTGTTAGGAACAGTGCCGTAGGCTGTAAGCTACGTGGTCAGTTTTGTCGATTTTCACAAAATCGTCAACCCCGTTACCTTTTCGGTAACAAATTGGTGCTTTCATTGATCACGGCGGTCAAGAAATTGCGCCGTTCGCTACCACAAACAAAATCATCGCCGCAACCAAGCAGCTTGATTTCTTTCTGTCTTTTTCCGCCGTTTACCTCTGAACCTCACCAACAAAAAAACCCTTAGCCTTTTGTTTCTCACTCTAAATCTACACAGCCCTCACCTGCACCTCCTACAAACAACACAACACAAACCCTTTTGTTACTCACGTGGATCTCACAACCCACCCGTACACAATACCCCTAATACCCCCACAAAGCCACAGTTATCACTTTGTTTCTCAGCCCTGAACCTCACAGATCCACAACCAACAATTATGTCGACGACAACAGTAGAGATTGCAGAGGATTTCGGCCAGAAATTGATCGATCAGATCATGGCAAAATTGGATTTACGATTGAATGTATGGGAGTCTCGGTGGGAGACTCGCCTGAAAACCCTAGAGGAGGGTACAGAGGCACGGATATCCGCGCTTGAGGCTCGTGCCGCCGAGCCGCAGCCGCCGCCGCCGGCACTCACATCCATTGACGACAGGCTTAAGGCGGTGGAGACAACTCAAGCAGCGCTACAGGTGTCCGTCGCAGCCTTGGAAGGTTCGCTGCTATTGCCAAACACGCCGCAGCCGATCCACTTTCAACCTCCGACGACAAGGGCAAACGACAGTTTCAGGACCAAGGATAGCCGATCGGAGTTTGCCGCCTCCCACGGCGACCCAGAACGCCTCCCCAATCCCGGACGACCACCTGTTGAGTCCAGCGTCGGTGGTTTTGGCCGGCACTGTCCAGGGGCTATTCTTTCCGATCTCCAACACCAAGAGACTTCTTCGCAAATCGCCGCCGCTCAAGAAGATGACGGGGTATATTTCGCTGCTGATTTTGACGAAGAGGAAGAGTACCATCCTTATCACAATATGGGTTCCTCCAACCCGTTACCAGAACCCAGGGGTCAACCCGACGCCGTTATTCGGACCCAGGTGGGGCTGTTTACCCGACCCGGTACAACACTGGACAGCGCACAACCATTGACCCGAGAAGCTTCCAGCCGCGACACCGCTCAGTCCACCACCACAACAAGCACGACAATGTTGGTTGGCCGCCGCATCCAACTCGCCACCAGTCGTATGCTTACACTGACTACTATGGCGACCCGTTACAAAACACAGAAGATCGATTTCGCCCTCGTGACCCGCCAACTTACGGGGCACGCGACACTTACCGCAGTCGGTCTAACACAGCGATCCGCCTTGAGGACAAGGCGATTTTCAACCGCGGGGGAGTTGATACGGGAAGACGCACGACACCGCGATACCGTGATGAGTATACGGATGAGTATGATTATTAATTATTTATTTAATTGTTATTTAGTATTATTTATTAGTTGTTTATTTATTTAATTAGTTTATTTAATTATTTAGAAGATTGGGCCAAGCCCGTTAGGTCGAACTGTCTAGGGTTAGGGTTGATTATTTCTATTTAAACAAATAGCAGTAGTAAATTTGGAAAAGCTGCACTAGGGTTTCTCTTCTCCGAAAAGCTCGGAGACACTAGGGAGACAATACTGGGAAACTAGGGCTCCGGCGTCTGTACTTCGCAGCAGTTCGTTTGATCACCATCACGTTCTCTCCGACTATCGACCTTTCTCCTGTGGCTCTCCTGGCACGCGTCAATGGCCACTGATTCGGGGCTCATCCGCGACTTTGGGAAGCTAACTATCGAAGAGGAAGAGGTGGAATTTTTCGATCGCGATTACTCCCTCCAGGCCGTCCACGGCAGAGGACCTTGTTTGCTCGGTAAATTTCTCATGCCCATTCGATTCAATGTGTGGGCGATGAAAATTTTGTTCAAAAAGATATGGCCCGAAGGAGACGAAGTAAGTATTCATGAACCCTCTCCCAACAGATTCATCTTTCAATTCCCGTCTGTTGAGTCGAAAGACCAAGTTCTTGGTGGCGGCCCGTGGATTTTTGACGATAACGTACTGCTTCTAAAACCATGGACGATTTCCACAAGGGTTGACAATATTGCCTTTGATAGCATCGATGTATGGTTACAAGTACGTAACATCCCCTTCTTCATCCAAACCGAGGACGACTTGAGGAAGATTTTGAAGAACGTGGGATTAATTCTTCAGGTTGATTCTCGAATCTTATCAAGTGCTGAAGGGGACTATATGAGAGCGCGAGTTCGTCTCCCACTTGACAAACCCCTTCGGAGGGGTCGCAATATAAACGTTCTTGACGATGTTATTTGGCTCGACTACAAGTACGAGCGAATAGGCCAGGTTTGTCATTGGTGTGGCCAGTTCGGGCATTATAGTGAGGAGTGTCGGGTAAAGTCGGACGCAGAAAAAGAAAAGGAATCTCCGGGTTATGGCGATTGGCTAATTTTCAGACCTCCGGCAAGGAAGAGATTGGTGTTCACTGACGAGGGTGATGAGAAACATGATACTGTTGACGCTGATATGGAGGTAGACGGCAAGTCTGTAGAAGATGATATGAGCAGCGACCATGGTACCTTTGAGTATCCTGTGGACAAGGATAACACCAATATATCCAACTCTATAATCCCACCCACTACCACCACATTTAATAACCCCCTAGCTATGAAGGAAGATGATGTAACCACTACTCATGGATTGCCACATTTCTCTACTGATGCACATAAGCTAACAGCGGAGCAAAAAGCCAAGGGGCTTAGCCACTGAGCCATCTAAGAAGCCACAGGGGCCGAAACGCAAAGTAAGTGCTGTGGATCTCTCTCCGAATCCGACAGAAAAACAACGCGAAAAGTTAACTTCCACTGGCAGAGGCAACTCGCAATCTAGGGGGCGAGGTAAAGGGTCAGGCCGAGGATCTCATTCAGCCTTCGGACGGGGTAACAACTCAGGGGGTCGCACAAATAGTGGCGACATCGCTGCTGCAACTAACGTTACCCAGCAGCGCACAATTGTTCAGGCGGGGCACAAGGCCCATATTAATCGACCAGCCACCAGCTCTCTTACTGCTGCACCGCAGCCAACTACAGCTCCACAAGCTCCCACGGCCAAAGGTCATTCACCGGAGAAGATCAACAATGAGGGGGGTTCAAAGGAAGAGTATGCAAAGGTTTCCGATTCAAGGATTCCGCCTCAGGACAGGAGTGCCTCTATTACTCCAACACTTTCATTGGTTGAGGCTGCGAGGCAGCCTAGCCACTCGCAATGAGTATCCTAAGCTGGAACGTACGGGGGCTTGGCAACCCCCGTAGCGTTGCTTCTCTATGCGACCTCGCGAGGAGAAGAAGGCCGCATGTGATTTTTTTGATGGAAACAAAGTTGTATGCAAGTGAGATGTACAGGATCAAAAGAAAGCTGGGATATCAGAATGGCATCTTCAGAGATTGTGACGTCAGTAGTGGTGGAAGAAGGGGTGGCCTAGGTCTTCTTTGGGATGATACGGTCTGCATTTCCTTATCTACTTGGTCAAATTCTCATATTCATGGCTTTATTGGTTTTGATAACAACTCAAAACAGGGTTTTTTAACTTGTTTTTATGGAGCTCCTGTTAGGGAGGACAGGATTTTTTCTTGGCATTTGCTTGAATGTCTTAGCCCAGGGAATCATCCTTGGTGTGTTGTCGGAGACTTTAATGCCTTCCCGTCTATCTTAGACAAGGAAGGGGGTCGAGCTGTATCCTTCAGTCAGATAGAGGGGTTTCTCAGCGTCGTACACCGTCTCCACCTCAGAGATATGGGGTTTTCTGGTTCTCGGTTCACATGGCGAAATAATCAGGAAGGAAGTGCAGCAATCAGAGAGAGGTTAGACATGTGTCTAACTAATGATAGGTGGACTGACTCCTTTGGTTGGGCTTCTGTTCAACACCTAGTTGCAGAAGTATCTGACCACACTCCTATCGAAGCATCCTGGGAACATTCCAGAGCAGTGTCGGGTAACAGACGGTTTCATTTCGAGGCAATGTGGCTACAACACGAAGGCTGTAAGGATCTGATCAAGGATTGTTGGTCTAGCTCCTCGAACCAGCTAGATGGTAAACTGGTTCAGACTGCAGAGTGTCTCAAATGTTGGAATCGCAGTACCTTCGGTCTTATTAAAGACCAACTTCGGACTCTACGTCACAGACTTCAGTTGCTCCAGGATGGGGAACAGTTGGCTCATGCCTTGTCCGAAGCCAAACTGGTCCGCAATAACATTCTCCAAATCCTTCTTAGGGAGGAGGAAATGTGGCGGCAGCGTTCTCGCGAAGTTTGGATGCGCAAGGGTGATCAAAATACGGGTTTCTTTCACCGGAAGGCTTCTAATCGCAGGAACAGAAACAAAATCAGAGGTCTAGAAGATGTTAATGGAAATTGGATTGAAGATAAGCAGCAGGTTTTTACTATTCTTGAAAATTATTTCAGAGATATTTTCACCTCCTCTGATCCTACCAGAGCACAGATGGAGCCTGTTATGGCAGGGATTGAAGAGCTAGTCTCGCTTGAGCAACGAGCTTTTATGAATCAGCCTTTCACCACTGCTGATATTCGTCTGGCTCTTAGCCAGATGGCGCCATTGAAGGCCCCTGGGCCTGATGGATTTCCTCCATCTGTTTTATCAAAAGTTTTGGAATGTGATCGGTCCTAAAGTAGAGACGGTTTGCTTGGGCATCCTTAATGAGGGTGCTGATATATCCAGGTACAACCACACTCTCATTACTCTTATCCCGAAAGTGAAACAGGTCAGGAAGGCGACTGATTTACGGCCCATTAGCCTCTGTAATACAGTGTACAAGCTAGTCACTAAGGTTTTGGCAAATCGTCTGAAGCTTATTCTAAATTCTTTAATTGCTGAGAAACAGAGTGCTTTTGTCCCTGGCAGGCTTATCACGGACAACACTTTGACTGCTTTCGAGTTGCTCCATACGATGAAGAACAGGAAAAAGGGGAGAACGGGTTTCTTAGCTCTAAAGGCTGACATGAGCAAGGCCTATGATAGAGTTGAATGGGATTTCCTCCGTGCGGTCATGGAGAGGATGGGATTTGGTTTCAGATGGATTGACACTGTGATGAGATGCGTATCTACAGCGACGTATAGCCTTATTGTGAATGGGGAAGTTCAGGGGATGATTACCCCTGAAAGAGGCCTTCGACAGGGCTGTCCTCTTTCCCCTTATTTATTTCTTCTTGTTAGTGAGACGCTTTCACGCAGTTTGTCGCTTGCTGTGCAGGAATGACGTCTCTCGGGTCTCGCGGCCTCAAGAGGCGGTCCTATTGTTTCTCACTTGTTCTTTGCAGATGATAGTCTCTTGTTCACGAAAGCTACTGTTGCGGAGATCGACTATCTCAAGGTAGTTTTGAGAAGATATGAAGTGGCTTCCGGTCAATTGTTAAATCTGCAAAATTCCTCGGTGGTTTTTTCTGATAACGTGGATTCAGAAGATAAAGTCACTATTTCTCAACGGCTTGGGGTCCAACTTGCAACTAAACATGAATCGTACTTGGGTCTTCCTACCGCTATTGGCCGTAACAGATCTGGTGCTTTCGGACATCTTCCAGAACGTATCAGTAATAAGTTGAAGAGCTGTAAGGGTGATGAATTATCAGTTGCGGGTAAGGAGGTTCTGATTAAGGCGGTAGCTCAAGCGATTCCTAACTACGCTATGGGCTGCTTCCTTTTGCCCAAACAGGTTTGCCAAGATATGGAGAGGTTAGTAAGAAGATTCTGGTGGGGAGGCAATGCAGAAAAGAGGAAGCTACATTGGGTGGATTGGGATAAAATGAAGATGGCAAAGTCTGACGGTGGTCTTGGCTTTAGGGACTTTCAGGATTTTAACGTTGCGATCTTAGCTAAGCAGACGTGGAGGTTCTTGAAAAATCCGGGCAGCCTAGTTAGTCGGGTATTCAAGGCCAAATACTATCGCAACTCTTCTATTCTTGACGTCACTATTGGCAAGAATTGTCAGGTGTCCTATGCTTTCCGTGTTGGGTTTTGACGTAGGTAACGCAGCGGAATAACAAAAATTAATCCTACTCAAAGCCCACCAAGGATCACAGGAAGAGACATCATAACATGATCAAGGACATAGAAGATGTGTACCTTTTGATTTGTGAGATCACACGAAGAATGATGTCCTCGTCTCTACGGTTGATCCACGTCTAGAGGTGAGATCTAGATTCTTCCTTCAATCAAGTGCTAGCTTGAACCTTGGAGGAAGAGGGATGAAGATCAAAGCAACAAAGCAACAAGGCACAAGGGAGGGGCGGCCTCCTCTTTGCCGTCGGGTAGAGGGGCGGACGGGGGCTAGGGTTTCGGCCCTAGCTCTTTGTCTTGCTCTCTCTTTTGCTCTCTCCCACTTTTGTGTTATGACTAATAATAACTCATGTGTTGGGAAGGAAGCTAGAGCCTCCTTTATATACTCCAACAACTCCTTGTTGTTTCCATAAAAGAGTTTCCTAGAATTATTCCCTTCCTTGCAAATTAGTCCTACTAAGTTTGCAAGGTGTTGCACAATGATCCTTCTATTAATTAATCCATATTAATTAATCCCAAATCTAGCTCTACTCTATTTGACGTGTGACCCCATAGGTTTCTATATAGTTGGTAGTAACTATTACTAACATGGAGCGGTGTCTAGCAACACATCCATGCCACCCAACCAATAGAAATAGTCAGTGATCCCGACAAACCTTTGTGCCCAATATATCATATTGCATTATCCCTTTGTCTCCATATCCGGATTGGACACGAGACATAAATAGTCACACTCGTATATCCAATCCATAGTTCCTCGATCCTTGGAATATGCTTATACTTGCAGATAACATTAATATCTCTATATTAATTTATCTGAGTCTGGCCAGACATTCAATAAGCCTCATCCCTCGAGTGGCCGTGGATATTTACCCCCATTATGTGAGAGGGACAAATCCTATCTACATCACTACGATCTCTAAGCTTGCTTCCTATCACGCCCGATAGCCACCTTTATGATTACCCAGTTACGGTGTAACGTTTGATAACATCAAAGCGCAATATTTCACAACTAGAGTATCTAGTGACTTCAAGTCCAAGGATTGCAATAATATTAGCACTACGAAAAGCGATTGTGACTTCACATAATCTAATGTATCCTTTTCGTCGTGGGTCAATCCAGTATGCCATTACTCCTAATGCATACCCATGTGTTGGATCATGATATCTCCATATCAATCCAACCCCATACTAGTCTATAGATGATTGTCCCATTAATCATTATAATTGACTATGGATATTTAAGAATATAACACCTTATATTCTAAGGACTTCATTCATGTTATTATATCTCCATATCGATAACATAATGAATCGTAAATCCATATATTTGTCACAATTAATTGATTGCCTCTAGGGCACAATTCCAACAGTCTCCCACTTGCACTAGAGTCAATCTCCTGCATCATATGCCTATTGATCTAGCGCGGGCCTCCACGCTTACACTCCGTAGGGGCGAGACATATGCTGGCACCTTGAAAATATTCACATCTCCTCCATCAACAATTTGATTGAGATTGAATATTCTGAATAAATGCATCTTATGCATTAATTTACTCAGTCCTCTATGTTAGAATCAGTGACTGAATCTTTGCCTGGAACCTTTCCAGCTCACAGCCACTCCCTCTAGCATAAAACATAAAACTCGACTATAATCTGAAATCTTCTTTGTCAGATGGAAGTTCTCATCACTGTAACCCCTTACAGTAAACCTTTCCTATCCTCCATTAATCAAGAGTTCGTCCTTTATTCCTTCTCAAGTACTTAAGGATAATCTTGATAATTATCAAGTGACACCTCACTTGGATTTGATTGGTATCTTTGTGTCATGCTTTATGACACGTCTGGCCTAGTACATATCATGGCGTATCCCGTGAATCTAATTCATACGGTCCATTCCCAATCTAATTGGTAAGACAATTAGCCTTCCAAAGACTAATTCCATGTGACATGGGTAAGAATCAATATTCTTTTCATGTTGAACCATTTCAACACCTTGTCAATATATGTACCATGACTCAGGCTGAACAATTACTTTAATCTATCTCCATAGATTTTATAGATTGTCTCGCCTAAGTCAATTATTGGAAATCAATTTCTCTAGCCAATCTTTAATAGATTGCAGAGTAGAGACATTATTCCCAATGATTAGTATGTCTCTACATACAAGACCAGAAATTTAACTATGCTCCCACTAACCTTCTTGTAGACACAAGTATCATCTTCAATTTTTGATGGAACCAAACTCCTTCGATTGCATCATAAATTCGAAGAATCCAATCTCGAAGAAGCTTGACTCAATCTATAAACAGATTGCTACAAGCAAGATGCAAATGGATTTAAGCATCACAACTGGGGAAAGATTTCGTCATAGTCTATACTATGAATTCTCATGAAACCCTTTCAAACCAGTTGTCCCTTAAAAGTAATCATATTACCATCCATGTTGGTTTCCTCATAACCTACTTGCACCCTATGGGTCCCACCCATTTAGGTGGTTCCACCAAAGTCCATACTTTGCTGGTATACATGGATTCCATATCGTATCTCATGGCTCCAAGCCATTTCTGAGAGTATGGTCCACATGTGGCCATCTCATAGGTTGTAGGCTCATCTGGATGAGCAATATATCAGGGGTTATGAGAAATCCTTATTTCTCTAGTCCCTTGACATATCCTACCTGTCCCACGAGGTTCTTGTGTTATCTGAGTAGGTTGCTCCACAACACCTTGTGATCCTGCTCATGTTCCATCAAACGGATCAATGTTCTATTGTGGTTCTTGAATTTTTCAAGTTCTACTGTCCTCCCACTGTTTCTTTAGAGACAATCTCTACCTAGAAACACTGTGGTTCGAGAAACAAACAGTTTGTTCTCGATTAGGTTGTAGAAATAATATCCTTTTCAGGATATCCCACAAAACATTTATCCGACTTGGGTCCAAGTTTATATGTAAACTCTTTTACATAAACATCATAACCCCAAATATTTATGAATGGCATACTAGGACACTTCCTAGTCCATATCTCATATGGTGTTTTTCATAATCCGTTTTTGATGGAATAAGGTTAAGGGCGAAATTTGCTGTAATTAGAACATAGCCCCCTAAAAGTAAACTGGAAGTTCTGTTTGACTCATCATGGTCCGAACCGTGTCCTACAAGGTTCGAACTCTCCTTTTAGACACGCCAAACCCATGTGGCGTGCTAGGTGGAGCGAGTTTTGGATCACATCCAATACTCCCATAGATTCTTGTCAAACTCTTGGCTCAAGTATTTTCTTCTATGATCCAATCGTAGAGTCTAAATACTTTTGCCAAGTTGGTTCTCTACTTCATTCCTGAATACTTTGAACAATTCAAAGGATTCTGATTTGTTTCTTCATAAGATACACAAATCCATATTTCTCTGATCCTATCAGTAAATATGATGAAGTACTAAAACCATCTTTAGTATTTGTGCTTAGCGGCCTTCATACATGAATATGTATGATTCCCAAAAGATCATATCTTTGCCTAATAAGTCTCACATGTCTCATATGATTCAATAATCAAATGAGTCCCAGAAATCCATCCTAATGGAGTTCTAGATATGTATTTCTTATTTATGGGCCTAAACGATAATGCTAAAGATAAGTGAAGTTCATATCATTATATGCAAACCTCTAGGTATTAATTTTATAGATGAAATTATCGTGATCATGGATATAGAATCCACTTAGACAAAATTGCATTACGATAATGCATACCATAATAAATGGAACAACATTTGTCCTTTTATTATGATAAGGAGCTTTCTTGTCCAAACAAGAAACTATGATAATGGTCCTACTCATAGCAGGGACATTATCCCTTTTGTCTAATTCATGAACAATTTCTGAAAGGTAGAAACAATTCCCTACGGCTTTTCAGCAACCCTTTGCTTCATAGCCCCACGTGTAGGATTATTTCTTCCTTATCCAATTGTCTTCGTCTCTTGAGATCCTACACATTTCTATAAATGTGAGATCCTCATCTAGTATCATATACTCTTGATGATGAGATAGACACATTGAATTTTATAATAAAATACCTAAGTCGGAATTCATAATTCCTTTATTATTTACTTCCATGTACTTTGGGTAGTCTCTCTTCCTCTACACCACCTATGGGACTTCGAGGCAACTTGGTTTTAGCAACAGGCTTGCTTTATACTCATGGGTTCGGCGCAACCATTTGCCCTTACCCATGCTGTTAACTATTAACAGTTTTTGCCCATGCCCATTATGAGTGTTTTGTTTAGTGATTTTTCAATCATATTGAGTAAATCAACTTTAAAACAAAACTGTAATTGCATCCAATGCAATTCTTGGTCCACTTGGGAGAATAACTATATATTCTTTATCTATCTTATAGATAACTCCCAATATCTAAGCTTTCAATCGTATTGAGTTAGTTTAGTTTGCGCTTCACCTCTTGCTTCAGCAGCCACACATTACTAACTTGTGTCGTCGCGTCATATCTCGATGAACTAAGTCGCCTTGCTTTGGCAAGCCCGAACTTATTCCATCTTGACCATGACGAGTGCTAAGCAAGAGATTGCAAAGTGGAGCAACTCCTCAAGCCTTTCATGAAAAGCTCGTATGATCATATCATATGCCTCCAAATTTCTCATCTTGCTTCCAAAGCTCAGAGTTCATGGGAGCTTGACATGAGACAAGTTACATTCAAAGAACCATTCTTTGATGTTCCTTCCATAAGGCTTTAGTGTGTTTTGGTAGTTGGTGGGAAGAGAAATTTATGCTCTACAATGTACAACATATTTCTTTTATTTGAGAACAATTTTCAATTTTATACCAATCTAGAAAACAGATTCCAGACATCTTGTCCATCTCATGGACATAAAGTCGCGTTTGTTTGTTTAATGCGATGGGTATTCAACACTTATAGGATTAAGCAAAGCATTGTGACGTATAACTATATTCAACAAGGATTTAAATTATTAAATATAGCTCCCACTATTTTTCTCGGATTAATAGCCCTCACCATTAATGCGGAAAATATTTTATATATTTTCTAGTGGGTCCAAGATCCCTTTTTCACTTCTTCTTGAGCTTGCTTTGGCAAGTCACCCAAGAATTGGTTATTTAGGTAGGAACCATTCCAATTGCATCCCATGCAACTCTTGGTCCAATTAGGTGAATAACTCTCTATTCATTATCCTTTAGATACCACCTAATCGTCATGCCTCTAAGCTCATCAATCCAATTGACTCTTGCCTAGTTGCGTCCAACCTCTTGTTTTCAACATACACGCATTACTAGCTTGCGTCGTCCGCAACACACCATGAAAAATTAAAATCGCCTTGCTTTGGCAAGCCCGAATTTTAATAGGCCATGATCATGAAGGGTGTTTTGGCAAGAGAAGGCAAAACGCAATATTTAATTGAGGGATTTCTTTTAAGTTGTTTGGTTGATCTTATCAACATGGTCTACTTATTTGGATTGGGCTATCCACAATAAAAGACCAACCTTGTTTATTATTATCTTGTTATCGTTTTGCTTGTAGCGCCATACACACAAAATAAATAACAAGGCATGAATAATAAACATCCACAAAATAAAATAACGTGGCATGGATATGGCCCCTAGACTAATGATATTATCAAGCCAATGATAATATCTAATTGCCCTAAAGTGCCGAGCTCATCTCCATGTGCTCCACCATAGCTGCGCGTCTAGGGATGTCTTTTGGCTCCTTTGGTTCTCCGGTCTTCTTCTCCATGCTCTTGGCTATCCTCTAATTATTTATAATTCTAGCCTAACATCTAGAATAAATAAATAACAAAAGCCTCACATGTCGAGGAGAAAAAGAACGACTCGCAGGCCGTAAAACTTAATTAATTATTACATTAATTTGATCAGCTCGCAGGCCGTAAACCAAACCACAAAACAATAAACATCCACAATCCTAGGCCATATCCATCCACCATGCAATAAAGCACATAATACAGTTAAAACCAATTTTTAACGCGCTTGTTTAATTTTAATGAAATTGGGTAACTAGGGTTTCACAACGGTCCAAAGGATTTACCAAAGAATGGCCGAAATCAACCAAGGAACCGCCACACTAGGCCCGGGCCGGCCGGCCCCTAGCCCACACGGCTAGGCCGTGTGCTAGGGTGTGCCGGCCCCTCTTGTGCCGTGTGTTACTTGGGCGGCAAGGAGAGGGAGGGGCGGTCCCTACATGGGCCACACCTCCTCATGGAATTGTTTCCATAAACAATTTCATGGAATTATTTCCATAAACAATATATGGAATTGTTTCCATAAACAATTCCTTCCTTGTTGGGTTGTTTCCAAAACACCTTTATGGTATTGTTTCCAAAATAATTCTTTACTTGTTTCCCAAGTTTAGTTGTTTCCATAAACAACTTCTTACTTGTTGCCCAAGTTTAGTTGTTTCCAAAACAACTTCTTCCTTGTTGCCCAAGTTTAGTTGTTTCCAAAACAACTTCTTCCTTGTTGCCCAAGTTTAATTATTTCCATACTTGGAAAACCCCTTTTCCAAGCATGTGCCCATGAACCCTAATTTTTCAAGAACCCAATTATTCACATTCCATGTGATTAAACTCACCAATCCTAACATCCAATGTTAAATTGGGTCTTGTTTGTTTGAATCAAATTCAATATTGCATCTACTATGCCAATTTTTCAGTTTTCGCGTAATAAACAATAATACGGTGTATGAACTGAAATCGTAAACACATAATATCATGTTATGCTCTACGACCTGTGGCTCTGATACCACTGTTGGGTTTTGACGTAGGTAACGCAGCGGAATAACAAAAATTAATCCTACTCAAAGCCCACCAAGGATCACAGGAAGAGACATCATAACATGATCAAGGACATAGAAGATGTGTACCTTTTGATTTGTGAGATCACACGACGAATGATGTCCTCGTCTCTACGGTTGATCCACGTCTAGAGGTGAGATCTATATTCTTCCTTCAATCAAATGCTAGCTTGAACCTTGGAGGAAGAGGGATGAAGATCAAAGCAACAAAGCAACAAGGCACAAGGGAGGGGCGGCCTCCTCTTTGCCGTCGGGTAGAGGGGCGGACGGGGGCTAGGGTTTCGGCCCTAGCTCTTTGTCTTGCTCTCTCTTTTGCTCTCTCCCACTTTTGTGTTATGACTAATAATAACTCATGTGTTGGGAAGGAAGCTAGAGCCTCCTTTATATACTCCAACAACTCCTTGTTGTTTCCATAAAAGAGTTTCCTAATTCTAGATGAACTAGAATTATTCCCTTCCTTGCAAATTAGTCCTACTAAGTTTGCAAGGTGTTGCACAATGATCCTTCTATTAATTAATCCATATTAATTAATCCCAAATCTAGCTCTACTCTATTTGACGTGTGACCCCATAGGTTTCTATATAGTTGGTAGTAACTATCACTAACATGGAGCGGTGTCTAGCAACACATCCATGCCACCCAACCAATAGAAATAGTCAGTGATCCCGACAAACCTTTGTGCCCAATATATCATATTGCATTATCCCTTTGTCTCCATATCCGGATTGGACACGAGACATAAATAGTCACACTCGTATATCCAATCCATAGTTCCTCGATCCTTGGAATATGCTTGTACTTGCAGATAACATTAATATCTCTATATTAATTTATCTGAGTCTGGCCAGACATTCAATAAGCCTCATCCCTCGAGTGGCCGTGGATATTTACCCCCATTATGTGGGAGGGACAAATCCTATCTACATCACTACGATCTCTAAGCTTGCTTCCTATCACGCCCGATAGCCACCTTTATGATTACCCAGTTACGGTGTAACGTTTGATAACATCAAAGCGCAATATTTCACAACTAGAGTATCTAGTGACTTCAAGTCCAAGGATTGCAATAATATTAGCACTACGAAAAGCGATTGTGACTTCACATAATCCAATGTATCCTTTTCGTCGTGGGTCAATCCAGTATGCCATTACTCCTAATGCATACCCATGTGTTGGATCATGATATCTCCATATCAATCCAACCCCATACTAGTCTATAGATGATTGTCCCATTAATCATTATAATTGACTATGGATATTTAAGAATATAACACCTTATATTCTAAGGACTTCATTCATGTTAGCATATCTCCATATCGATAACATAATGAATCGTAAATCCATATATTTGTCACAATTAATTGATTGCCTCTAGGGCACAATTCCAACATTCCGTAGCATCATTGCCGGGCGGAATCTCATAAAGTCAGGGCTACACTGGAGAGTTGGAACGGGCAATCGTATCAAGATCTTCAGGGACAACTGGATACCACGTGCTAGTACTAGGAGAGTAATCACGAATAGTCCGGAGGGATACGAGAATGCCACAGTTGACTATCTCATAAATCCTGATTCCAGATCATGGGTGATGGAAGAATAGCTCAACTGCTTTTACCAATAGATGGTGATGTTATTCGTAGCATTCCCCTTGCCACCCAACCGGATGCAGACGATTTCTTTTGGGCTTACACAGATCACGGACGTTACTCAGTAGCTTCAGGTTACAAAGCTCAAACAATTCTCTCGAAGGGTGAACCTTCTTCATCAGCTGGGCCAATAAATCGTCGTTGGATCGAGCGGATGTGGAAGCTAAAGGTTCCAAAAAGATTAATTTTCCCAGCTTGGCGTATTTGGAATAATTCGCTACCAGTGGCAACACAATTCCGAAATAGGGGAATGGTTTTTTCAGATGAATGCAGAATGTGTGGCTGTGATGTAGAATCGGAGGAACATCTTTTCCTCTACTGCGATTCATCAAGTCGGGTCTGGAATGAATGCCCACAACTCGGCTTTGTCGCCTCGTGGCAGGGAAATCTACGTGACCTGTTGGTGGATGTGTTCTTTAATCAGTCAGAGGAGATATGCGAACTTTTTGTAGCTTTCATCTGGGCTATTTGGCGCTGTAGAAATGATAAAGTTTTCAACGACAAGCTTAATTCGCCAGAAAAAATAGCAGACATTGGGAGAGGGTATGTACTGTGGTACAAAGAGGCTCTGCTTGGAGGAAAAATCTGCGAGAATGGCCCAGTTATTGCGGCTGCTGGTGTTAGATGGAGTTCGCCAGCAAATGGCACGATCGAGATCAATTCTGACGCCACCTGGGTCAGGTTAGGGGTTGCTTCAGGCATTGGGACCGTCCTTCGCGACTCACATGGCGTTTTCGTTGCAGCTCGGCATCGGAGAATTCCGAACTTAATGTCGCCACTGTTGGCGGAACTGGAAGCAATAAGAACTGGACTTGAATTAGCCTCGGAGCTCCACTACCCCGCTGTGATGTTGGAAACGGACAGTCAGGTAACTTATCATTTGATCAAAGATGGTTATTGTGGTAAAGTTTCAGCAAATGAGGCTCTCTCTGGTATGAAAATGATAGTTCAAAACTGTCGTAACCTTCTTGCCTCTTTCAATAATGCTAATGTCCTCTTTGTGGGTAGGAATGGTAACAAACTTGCGCACATCTGTGCCAAGAAAGGTTTAGAAGAGGAAGACATGTCTTATTATTCTGTAATCACGGAATGGGCTCAATCTGTGTATCTTGATGATCTTGAGGCTGTGACGCCCCAGTTTGAATGATAAATCAAAGTTTCTCTAAAAAAAAAATTAGCAGTAGTAAATTTCGGGTTGACCCTTTTTATTTATCTTCTCTGGACAAGACAAAACCAGATACGTACAACTAGTGACGACGGCATCACACCTTCGAGTTTTAATCGACGGAATCACCGTTCTGCGGTTACCGACTTCCTCCGGTAAGCTCCCCACTCCCTTTCTCTCCGATTTCACCTTTCAACTGTTTAATTATCGGCTGCGTATGTTAATCTTCCGGCGTCGCTGGAATTCGCTATTGTTGTTCAAGTAACGTGGCTTTATATTTGGGGATTTCGGATTTCTATACCTTGTTGTGTTTGATTCAGTGATTCGACGATTTCAATTCCCAATCTTCATGGTCCCGGAGTAGGAGATTTTCGTGTTTCTAGGGTTTTAGTCTTTGAACATGGTGATTTCATATTGTTACCACCTTGAGAATTAGGATTAGGGCTTTGAGACATTATCTTGTGATCACTCCTTTAATCAAATCCACATGCTGGAGCTGGTCTATTTGGGAAATCATATCTTTGGTTGCATTCCTCTAGCTGTTATGATCAGCTTATCCGACGCAGACTAGAAGCAAACGACGTCCTTAGATAGGTAAAAGAAATCTCAAAAGCTGAGATACTCGAAACTATAATTCAGAAGGGAAAAACTGTCTTTGCCCGTAGGTTACATGCTGCTTAAATAGCAGAAAACCCTAGTTACTGCCGCAAAATAGTAAAAAAAAAAAAACAAAAATATCCCAAAATACTGCCACTAACTAAAGACCAGATTCTAAGACAGTCCCAGTTTGCGGAATCGCAAAAGGAGTTGTCAATCTCGAGTTATTACGCGATAAACTATTGCCAAAAAATAATAAAGAAGACAGAAAAATTGCCATTTGACACCCTAAACGATGTCGGATCGCCGAAAACTGACGTCGGCAAGCGTGTTGTTTTTTTCTAGCAATTCTGCATCAAATAAGGGTGTACCCACCCTGAACGGGTCACGTCGGTTTTGCGTCATTATCTCTTCAAGAATGAAGAATTTACCTGCATCTTGGTGGTTTTGGCTGGATGAGTACTTGTTTGATTTTGATCCTCTTTTGTGAATGTCTCTAATTTTTCAAAGTGGAGCGAACCGTTCATCTTTTCCTAGTTGTTTGGAGTTGTTGAGAGCTGAGCTGTTGCTATCTGTTTGAATGGCCCCAAGTTACGTTTCCAAACTTGTCATCGCTCCTGTACTCACATCCGGATGACTTTTAGATTTGGTTGCATTCCTATATCTGTTATGGTCAGCTAATATCTTCAAGAATGTGCTGAAAAATTACTGCTCTTTTTTATGTCTTGCTTCAATGTTAAAGAGCATATAGCTCTTGCAATAATTTTGCCTGCTTCTTGGTTTAAAAACCGAGATTTTAAGGATTTTTAAAAGAGGAGCTAGCTGATACCTGCTAGTGTTTGCCTACTCATTTGGAGTGTCGAGAGCAGAGCTGATGCTATTTCTGTTATTTGGTTGAATGTGGACGAGGCGCTATTATATTCTTCTTTGGTAAACTTTCTGGTTACTATTGTATCGAGAGCAGAGATATAACTTCATACTGTGTTGAGATTTTGGATAATAAAAGGCGTATAAATATTCTTGGTTACGAGGAGTAGGCTTCACTAACGATAAACTCAAGTGTTTTGGTGTTTGTATGTGCCTGTGTACATGCATTGTCTGTTGCTTTAGCCACATAATTTTTGGTGGACTTGGACATAGGTGTCACCTGCATATGATTGTTTTATGCGATGTTGATTTATTTCAGCTTCTCCTCTGATATCCTGCTTGTTCCGTGTAAAAGAAGACTTGCAGATATATGTCCTAATGTACTTTGTGTGCTTCTGTTAGTGTATGCATTGAGCTTTTGCTGTTTCGTTTCCTCATTTCTTCAGAGCATATGCGTATAACCTACAATGTTATACTATTGTTTGTACCTTGCACTATCTTGCGGCTATAACAAACTGATTAGTGTTTTCTTTTCAGTTTGGTATCCTGAAGAGTTTCTAATGTGATTTTTTGTCAGCGAAGAAGGCCAGTCCCTGTCCTCTTCTCCAATTCTAAATTCAAAGCCCCAAGTGGTTGTAGAAAGAAGAAAGAACTCAAGAAAACCATTTGACACCAAATGGAGCTATGGAACGACAAGCGCGAAAGAGAAATGTACGAGAACTTTGCGGAGCTATTTGCCATCATAAAAGCGACAGAGAAGCTGGAGAAGGCATATGTGAGGGACATCATCACCTCAGAAGAGTACGAACCAGAGTGCCAAAAGCTGATCGCTCATTTCAAAACCCTAGCTTCAGCTCTCAAGGACACCATCCCAAGCATTGAGAGGTTCCACGACACTTACAGAATGGATTGCCGAGCAGCGCTAAACCGTCTCGTGACATCTGGCGTGCCTGCCACGGTGGAACACAGGGCAGCGTCAGCAATGGCCTCAGCTGCTTCAGCTTCGATCGTCGCTGAATGCGTGCAGCACTTTATAACAGCGATGGACTCGCTGAAACTCAACATGGTTGCTGTTGATCAGGTCCATCCTTTGCTATCTGATCTCTCGGCTTCCCTTCACAAGCTCCCTATTCTACCTCCCAGTTTTGAAGGGAAGACAAAGATGAAGGACTGGATTGAGAGGCTTTCGAAGATGGGAGCGGCGGACGAGTTGACTGAACAGCAGGCACGACAGCTTCACTTTGATTTGGAGTCGTCGTATAACTCGTTCATGGCAGCGTTGCCCTCCGCTGAAAGTTAACTTTACTATGAGGTACGCTCGTAAGTTAACATGTTTTTTCTCGTTCCTTTTGTCGTCCTGAGGTGGAACTATGCTAAAACTATGTAAAGTGCTGGTTCCATTCTAATGTGGCGCTTTGTCGAGGTCTCGGTTCTCTGAATGCTTAGCTCATAAGTTGTGCACGAGTAAGAAATATACATGTTTTTTTCCGATAGAATCGATATCACTTTATTGCAAACAAACTAAACTTTATATGATACATTGATGACGAAGAGGGTTTAATATATGTACTTGTCCAAAAACTGAAGTACCAGATTACTATTCAACATGATTTGTCGCTCTCAGAGCATCTCCAACAGCAAAACTGTCTTTGGACTAAATTTGTACCTGCCCTAAATTTTACACCAGCACTTTTTGAGTTGTTGCTCCAGCAGATGGCCTAAATATAGGCTACCTGCATTATTTTATTATTTCATACTTTTTATTATTAAACAATCATGTTACTATATCTATTTAATAAAAAATTAACTTTTTGCAAAAAAATGAATAAATTAATTTGTTAATGTGATTAAATTTATTATTTTTAATTATTATTATTTTTTTCACTTTTATTGTTGATAATATTTATAGATTTTGTAACTTATCGTTTGCACGGTGAATATGAACATTCGAGGAGCAAAGGAGTTGCATGAGAGTTGGAGGAGGAGAGATGATGATTAAATCTGTTTTTTTTATCTGTTTTCCACCAGCTACAGTGTTCCTAGCTTTTCTCCAGTTTTGCCATGATTTTACACCTGGTGTAAATTTGCACCAGGTTTTACACCAGCTGTTGGAGCTGGATTTTGGCCAAATCTGGCCTATATTTGTGTCAAAGACTGTTTTACACCATCTCTTGGAGATGCTCTCACATCCTATAACAACTATTAGCTGTATGTTTTGTGTTCATTGACATGTGATGCTTTTGACCGCTGCCCGGATCACACCCATGCTTGATGTAGCTCACTCTTTTAATGTAAATACCAACCAGAAATGAACTCAAACAGAGTAACTCCATAGGGACACGTCAGCGCCGTATTCCACCTCATCCCCCGAGTAGTGAGGTGGCGGCAGCATCAACCCTTCTGCCATATTTGCCAACAACCCCGGCATACCAAAAAAGTCGTACTCGTCGTCCATGTAGGAAACTTGCTCCGGCACCCTCTGCTCTAACTCATCCTCTTCTTCTTCCTCCCCTCCTGTTTGATTTACAGTCGTCTCGAAGTGAGGGCCGCCGTTAGGCAATGGCCGGAACGCCTCGGCCGCCAAGGCGGCCGCCTTCTGAATATCCTTAGGATCCGTGGAAGCAGGAAGGGGGAGCCTCCATGCGGAATCCGCGAAGTTGAGGCAGGCGGATCGGCCTCTGAGTGCAATGGCGGCCACGTCGTGAGCCCTGGCCGCCATTTCCTCGGTGAGGTACGTCCCCAGCCAAATCCTCGATTTCTTGTTGGGCTCCCGGACCTCGGAAACCCATTTCCCGGAGTTTCTCTTCCTCACTCCCCTGTAGACAGGGTGGCGGGTCTCCTGGAACTTCTTCCTCCCGGCCCGCTTCTTGGGGTAGCTGGAAGCCAACATCACAACATCCTCTTCGCAGTAGGTCGCTGGCGGCACCGTAGAAGAAGAAGTAGTAGTAGCGGCGTCGGGTACAGAAGAGTAGTCGATGAAGTGATCGGTGGAGAAGTAGTCTGGTTGTAGAGGGAGAGGATCGGAGTAGTAGAACATATCCATGAAACTGATTGTAGAATGATTAGAGTAGCAGTTGTTGTTGTTGTTGTTGTTGTTGAAGTTTGAGTGATGAGTGAAAAGGGTGGGTTTTATAGTTTTTGGGGGTTGTAAAAGAGGAAGAAGGCAAAACACGGAGAAGTTAAGGGAAGAGAAGGCAGCTGGATATGGTGGGGTTGTAGTAGGATTGGGAAAGTGGAAGTGACTAGAGGGAACAGCTGTGAATCTGTGAATCGGGTACAAGTTGTGTACAACACGTGTGGGTTCTTTCTCCGACGTGGAGGATCTGGATTTGGGTTTTGACAATTTATTTATTTTTTATTTTTTTTTAGTAGAAGTACTATCACTTTCATTGATGTAAGATGTTGGATGAATAGAGTTGCTGTCAAAGGATCAACAGTCATCAGTATGCGAGAAACTTCTCGCGTATGTTGCTCTTTCTCCGACCGATTTTCATCGGTGATTAATTGTAATTCCAGTATCTGAGTCTGTTGTCATTTTCAGTTCATATTGTAGAGTAACTAGTGTATTACCCGTCCCCGATGGCACTATCCCTAAATTGGATAGTTTTTATATTTATAGGTGTTTTTTTAAATGAATTTAAAGGTGTTATTCAAAAATTATATTTACAAATGTGGTGAAAAAAAAAAGAACAACTTCCAAATTAGGGGTGTAATTGAGAAAAACCTCTCTCCTATTAGTTATGGATGTCCAAAGAGAGTGGGTATTTAAGGATGTCCAAAGAGAGTGGGTAGATAGAGATGTAATGAGTAGGTGAGATCTAATGGTGGGGATGAGATTGATTTAATCTAACGGCTGAAAATTCAAAGTTTGTTAAACCATGCTGTTTTATAGAATAGAAGGTAGATTTATAACCCGGTAAAAGAATTGTAAAAATTAACATCGTCTTCTTATTTAGATCACCCGATCTAAGTGACCAAGCTACGAGTCTAAAAGCCGGACTAGAGTGTCAGAGAGAAGAAACGGACGTGGTATTACTTTTAACATTTTGCTTTCATTTCTATGTTCTTCTCTGGAAATTGCCGAGGAATAGAAGAGAATGATGAAGGGGAAGTACGGAACGCAAGTGTAGTACCACTCCGTTTCTTCTATTTCTCCCCCTTTTTAATTTTTACCACTCTTCGCTGGGTCACTTTAACCCGGTGATACAAATAGCAAAACGAAGCAAACTTTTGATAATTCATTCACGGTGTTGTAAATTAAGAGTTACATTACAATACAATGAAAATATTATTTAAAAAATACATTATTTTGTTATCTAAATTACCGGATCAAAATGACCTGCGTAAAAAAAGTCAACAAGGGAGAGTGAGAAGAAACAGAGCTAGATGACGTGGCAAGAAAGAAGACAAAAGAAGCCTTTTATGCCTTCTCTGTGTGGGGGCCCACAGGCGGAGGTAAGCTAGTTGGGCAGCAGCAAGTGGACGAAGGAGAGAGACCGTTCTATCAACGCACGCCACACGGGATGGACCGACAGTTAAACAACGGAATTAACTACCTCATCTCCCACTTTCCCAAAACGCGTGCGACCATGTTTCCTCCTCCTCCTCCTCCTCCTCCTCTACCTACTTTGAGTCCCTTTACCATTTTTACCCTCCTTATGTTTGATGCAAAGACACTTTTATCCTTTCTTTTTTGAGAAATGACACTTTCACATTCTTTTGTGTTTCAAATTTCAAGACATTTTTCGCAAACAAAAAAAAAAAATCGCAAAAAAAATAAAAAAAAATCAAGACATTTATTTACACTCTCGATTGTGTCGTCATTCTCCACGAAAAGTAAAGGATGAAAATTTCGGAGTCTAAGTGCATGTTTGGTATCCAATTGAATTAAAATCGATCTCTTTTCAACAATTCAGTTACTGATTAAGTTATCAAACAACCTATTTTAACTTTACAATGTTTTTCTTGATTTTAAATTAAACATTATTTTTCAGCCGCTTACTAAACATTTCCTGTTTTGTTCTTAAGCATGTGTTTCCTTGAGAACATTAACATGTTTTTCAGCATGTATTAAAAACAATACACAGAAGAAGCGCCAACCACGCCACTTGTTAGGGTAAAAGACACTTTGACCTTTTAGTATTCATTGGGGCTAGCCCCATCACTGTGACATGCCTGTGTGGTGGGGTGCGCCATTCATCTTTTGACTAATACCACTCCGTTTCTTCTCTTTCTTTCCCTTTCCTCTTTTAGCATGTTTAATGATGACCAATTACATATGTACCCTTACAATTAATACCCCACCTTTCATTTCAATATACCCCACCCAACCCATTTTTTACTATAAAAAAAAAACCTACCAATTTCTTATCACCGTTTCTTTATGACCTCTCATTTCACAGAAGTAGAGAGAGAAAGGGATGAGGCAGACAGTTAGAGAAGGATAGGGAGAGAGAGAGGAAGACGAAATGGAGGAGAAGAAGAAGGGAGTGAGGGAGCGAGATCAGATCGATGGATCGGAACATATGGAAATGGGCGTCGAGAACGACGATGGCGGCGGAGACGAGCGTTTTCGGCGGACGACGAAAACGGCGGAGATGTTTTATATCGGACGGCGATGACGGAGACTGTTTCAGGCGGTCGATGAGGGCGGCGGAGGTCCCCTGGTCTCCTTCTCTGTCGATCCAGGCGGTAGGTCTTCTCCGGCGATGGATCTCCAGAACAGAGAGAGCTTCCAAGTGGCTCTTCTTCTTCAGCGACCAGTGGCTCTCCGGCGACTATGAAGATCTGAGAAGGATTTGTCCTCTCCGGCGACTATGCGGCTCTTCTTCTTCTTCTTCTTCTTCTGTGATTTTTCTTCTTGTATTTGTAATTTTTTTTCTTGAATATGTGAATAAAACTCTTGGATTTGTAGTTTTGTTATTTGGATCTGAAACTATGTTGTTGGTAGTGGTGTTGACTTGGTGGTGGTGGTGGAGGACTGGTGGCTGTGGTGGTTGTGTCTTTGGTAGTTAAGGCAGAGAGAGAAAGATGACATGGCAGAGAATTAAAAGAAGGGAAGGGGTAAAATAGTAAAAGTAACATTCTTCTTAATCTCCGTGCCCTCCCCAAGGGGGAGAAAGAGAAGAAACGGAATTGTATGCTTTAGTCAGATGGAAATCACTAAATTTTGCATGTTTGTCGAAAGATGAATGATGCGCCCAACCACCAGGAATGCCACAGTGGTGGAGCTAGTCCCAATGAATATTTTCTCTTAGTTTCAGCACAAAGACACTGACACCTCTCTGTTGATTGGCAAAAGACACTTGGCTCCCTTGTTTTGCCAAACTTCTGGACACTCTAACCTCCCATCTCCAGCACACCCCCCCCCCCCCCCCCCGACTAAAAGCTGTAGAACTAAACAAAAACTACAAACAAAATTCAGCCATCAATTGTAATTAGTTCTTCCATTGATAGATTGACACACATCAAACCCAATTGACTCAACCGAACCCAGTTAATAAAAGTCAAGCCTCTCAAAACAAATCCAATCTTACCCCTGGGTGTTCCAAGAAGCAATTTACAGTCTTAAGAAGCTCTACTGAAGCTAAATTTTGCTACTGCTGTAGAGCTAAAGCGAATCTAATATGGTCTACATAATCTTAGGAGTGCAATCTTTACAGAAGTTCTAGAACCTTTGATTGGCAAGTTAGCTAGTTACTCCCCCCACTGGTTTTGAGGGAGGCTATTGATAGGACTAAGATGTAATGATACAGAACTCCAAGAGTGGAAAGGTAAAATAGGTGGTGGAAGTTGTGGTAGTTGTATAAGAGGTGGTGGTAAAATATTTAAACGCGATTGCGAAATACAAAGAGTGGTTCCTTGTGCCCAAAATTTGAAATAGTTAAAATAGTAAAAAATTTGCCTCTGTGTGTTCCTCGTGCGCAGATTTTTTTTTTTTTTTGAGAATCCAACTTATATTAAAAGAGAAACGCCAGCTGTTACATTGGGGACATAAATTGACTACTACTTCCCAACAGCCATCTCGGGAAGCTACTCGTCCATTGAACCTCATCTGCAATTCCCAAAGCCCATTTTGACAACAGGTGAGCTTCTCGATTCTTCTCTCTTTATATCCACCGCCATTCAATAGAATTGAAGAACTGAGATTTTTGGATGCATCTCTCACAAATTGAACGGCCGATTGTTCGGTCCTCCACCGGCGAACTGTGTCGGCCGGAGATCTGGTTGATTAACACCTGGGCATCTCCTTCGATGATGATGTCTTTGAATCCCCTCTCGATTGCTAAATCAACTGCCATCTCCATCGCCAACACTTATACTTCCTTGGCTCTGTTTCCCCATTTCAAGTTCTTAGCTTTGGCAAGATTAACTGCTCCATGATGATCCAAAATGACAACTCCAGCTCCGGCTTTGCGGTTGGTGTAGGAACATGCACGATCAAATGGGACCAAGACTGGGTCCGATCTTGTTGGCTGCATGTTCACGATTCCACCGCCTTCTGGATCTGAGAGCTTACCATCGGTGAGACCACTCTGCTTTGAGCTTTGGAGTTGGTACTCAGCTCTAGCCAATAGCTGAAGTAGGGAGTCAGAACGATTCCTGAACACTTTGGAGTTTCTGTTATTCCATAAGATCCAGAGTCCTATTGCACATTTCTCCCTCTCCTTCTCCTTTAATTTGGTGAAAATGTATTCGATCCAGTCTTCCTTGTGAAAGGCTTGGTGGATCCATCTTCGAGCATCATTATCGAGGAAAGTATCCCAGAAAGTTGTTGGGGATGGGCACTCTATTAGACTGTGTCTAGCAGTTTCATCGGCTCCACAAAAGGGGCAATCCCCATTTTCAATAATTCCCCGGTGTTTCAAATTGGCCCGACTGGGGATGATATTGCAGTGGATTCTCCAGGTGAGAAAAATGATCTTCTTTTGTATTTTGAGCTTCAACAGCTGCTTTAACCAATTGTGACTAACATCCGTACTTCCTGAATTATGTTCTGAGATGGATTGAGCTATAGCTTGGGCGTAACCCGTTCGGACTGAGTAAACCCCACTATCTTCGTAGTACCAGCACCACTCATCCGGATCTGGGTTTGGGATTTGAATCCTCAGAATTTCCTCGACATCTACCGGATACAGGTACCTTCTCAGCTTCTCTTCCTTCCATTGCTTCGAGTTTTGATCAATGTAATCCCTAACCCACACATCTGCACCTTCAGGTTTGGGGGTGACCACCTTGAAAACTGGAGTTCCAAAAATCCAAGGGTCTTCAAACAGACGAATGGTGCTGCCATCTCCCAGGTTCTTTCTTAGACCAAGCTTAAGAATTTTCAATCCTTCCTGTAAACTCCGCCAAGCATAGGATGGTTGATTACCCAAAGAAGAGTGCAGCAGGTGTTTGTCGTGGAAGTACTTTCCTTTGATATTACGGGCTACCAAACTGTGTGGATTGATCAAATCCGCCAGCACTGTTTTGTAAGCAAAGCAGTGTTAAAGATTTGGATATCGCGGAAGCCGAGCCCACCTTTCTCCTTCTGTACTTGCAATTTCTCCCACGCTAGCCAGTTCATGCCCTTCTTTTGACCATTGCCCCACCAGAATTGACGCATTAATTGCTCGATTTGGGTGCAGATGCCTGTAGGTATAAGAAAATAAGACATAGCAAAATTAGGAATAGCTTGTACTACTGCTTTCAAAAGAATTTCTTTGCCTGCAATAGATAACATCTTTTCCTTCCAGCCTTTGACTTTGCTTCTTATTCTCTCAATGATATACGCAAAGGTGATTTTCTTGTCTCTTCCGATGGTTGTAGGTAATCCCAGGTACCGCTCATGCTTATCCACTGTTTGGACTCCACAGAGGCTACTGATTGCTCCTTTTACGTCATCAGTCACATTAGCCGAGTAGAGCGCCGCTGATTTGCCCAAATTAATTTTTTGCCCAGAATCTTCTTCATAATTTGTAATAATATGTAATAGTCTAGTAATGTCAACTTCTCTAGCTCGTTTAAAGAAAATACTATCATCGGCGAAAAATAAGTGGGATACAATCGGACCGCTGCGGGAGGCTCTAACGCCAGCAAGGTGCCTGGTTTCAACTGCAGCGCTGATGGATCTCGAGAGACCTTCACTGCAAAGGAGGAATAAATACGACGAGAGGGGACACCCTTGTCTCAAGCCCCTTTCAGGTATTACACTGCCCATAACTGAGCCATTAATATTGAAGGCATATTTTACCGATGATAAACATCTCATGGCTAGGCTCATAATATTGGGTCCGAAGCCCAGTTTTGCCATCACGGCACTAAGAAAATCCCATTCGACCCTATCGTATGCTTTAGTCATATCGACTTTAAGCGCAACATACCCCCTTTTGCCTTTGACACTAGTTCTTATTGAGTGCATAAGCTCAAACGCTGCTAATATGTTAGCAGAAATCTGCCTCCCCGGCACGAAGGCACTCTGAGTGTCTCCAATCACATCATTTAGCAAAGGTTTAATTCTGTTTGCAACCACTTTTGCAATGATTTTGTAAACCACTGAACACAAACTGATTGGCCTAAAGTCCCCAGGGGACTGTGGCTGTTTTACTTTCGGGATTAAAGTAATAAGGGTGGAATTGACACTCTCAAGCGAGCCCCCATCGTTAAGAACAGAAATACAGAACCTAGTCACGTCCGAACCCACAATCCTCCAATATTTTTGATAAAAAAGTGCAGGAAAACCATCTATACCTGGGGCCTTTAGGGGATGCATATCACGCAAAGCTGAATAAACTTCTTCCGCTGTGAACAATTGCTCCATTCTAGACCTGCCTTCTGCTGATATGAGCTGTGGAACATGATCCACGACTCTGTTGATTTGGTCAATAGTGGGTTGTTGAGAACGAAACACCTCGCTGAAGTGTGTGGATAGGATTTGACAAATTTCTTCATCAGAACTGGCCAGCCCCCCTCCGTAGCAAAACCCGATAGACGGTTTCTGATCTTACGGTTAGAAGCTTTGTGGTGAAAATAGCTTGTGTTACGATCCCCTTTTTGAAGCCATAAGGCACGACTTCTCTGTCTCCACAACTCCTCTTCCAAGTCATACAGATGATTAAGCTCCTTTTCCGTGTCCTTCATCTGTCTAGAGAAGTCATGGTGCTGAGAAGCGTTCCATAGATTCTCTAGACGGAGCTTCAAATCTTTAAATCGTGTTTTAATGCTGCCAAATTCAGACCCTTGCCATCTCCTCAGCCCCTCCGCTGTGTTTTGGAGTTTCGAACAGAACTGGTCTTCACGCATCCAGCTCTCTTCGATTTTTAATCTGCAATTTGGGCTGGAAGTCCAGAGAGATTCGAACTGAAATCTTTTTCGACGACGGAATGAACCACTCCCAACGTCAAAGCTTAACAGCAGGCCCACATGGTCCGAGTTAGGCAGTACACGATGCCGAACATTTGATCTCCAGAACTTGTCTCGCCGGCAAGTACCCGATCTAAACGCTCCCTAATCAGGGTGCCATCACTATGACGATTCGACCACGTATAAGGAACTCCAGAATAACCCAAATCTCGCAGGTCACACTTGTCTATGACTGCGCTGAAAGGTTCAATCTGGCTGTAACTTACTGCTCGTCCGCCTTCTTTTTCAGTGAATGATGTGAAAGAGTTGAAATCACCTAGAACACACCAAGGGAAAGATGGGGCTGGCTTGAGACGTTCCAGCAGTGCCCACGAATTATGTCTCTGGGTGGAGTCTGGATCCCCATAAAAAGCATATAAGAACTAATCTTTCTCACCATCACTTTTGCATACCCAACCTGAGATGTGATATTTCGACATACAGAACAATTTAAAACAAACATTGTCTGACCACAAGAGAGAGAGTCCTCCGCTTTGCCCTACACTACTTACGTGGAGTCCACTGCGAAATTGTAGTCTATCTTGTAATCTTTCCATCTGTTTGTCGCATAGCCTAGTCTCCATTAAGAAGACCATGTCGGGGAGTTGGCTCCTCACTTCGTCGTGAAGATTTTGGAATGTACGAGGGTTCCCCAACCCTCGCACATTCCATCTGTTTTACACCCGCCGCCTCAACAATAGCCATATAAATTACTTCCTCAGCCTTTTTCTGAAACTTGATCTGCCATGTCTGCATCTGGGGAGAAGTCGATCTGCCTACCCTTCTTATTTGAGAAAATCTCCACTGGAGATCTATTAGGGGGGGGGGGCTAAAGTATGTGGTGGAACCCTTCCTCTTCGTCTGTTCCCCTTATGATGCCCCCGCCGTGTTTAGCTTTGAGCCTCGCAAGGTCCTTCATGTTTGACCCTTTGGTGCCCGCTATCTCCCAGTTAAAGTTGCTGATCCTACTCTTAACCGACTCCTGCACTTGAATCGAGGGGGTGTCCGCCACTGCGACGGTGTAAGCAATAATGGGATGCTCTGCCTCTATAATAACTTCCCCCTCCATTGTATTGGGGTTTTCCTCTGTAGAAGCAGCAGACAAATCTGGCTCCACTATGTGTAAACTGTTCTCGGCAGTAAGTGGATTCCGGTATACCGTAATCTCAGCGCTTTGAGATTCTTTTGATTTCTGCGGCAAGCTGTTCTCCGTATCTTCTGCAGATGGAGCAGGAGGGTTGGGGTCTTCATTACTGGTATCACCTTGGGGGGATTTTCCGTGACTTTCATCGAGTTACTCTGAGGTTTTGGAGGGTTGGCATTCTTTCTCGCTCTAATGTATATTGCGTAAAGTATATTCAATAATTTGAAAAAGAGAAACACGAGTAGATAGATTCAATTAAATGTTTATATTAATCTTAATCTTCTCCATTCCTCTCACGTTTCATCATATTTTCTCTCTAAAACGATGGTTGTGCACATATTTTTTTTAAAAGTATATTTAACTTATTTTTCACTTAAAACTTGAAAATTCGTATACAAAGTAGTATTATAGTATCCATTCGAATAATTTTGACGCAAACGGACCGCACCGAACCAAACTCAAACGATGTTTTTCGGTTTGATTTGGTTAGGTTCATCCTTTCAAATAGTTTGGTTTGGTTACAAAATTACTAAATCGATGTATTCGGTTCGGTTTATGGTTTTAGCAAAAATCAGACAAAAACGAACCGCTTACACCCCTACTTTTTTTTTGAAATGAGTGAAAAGTTGCTAACTATTTTCCCTTATTTTCCCACATGGCATTTTCTCTTTCTTAATTTTTTTTGAGAAACCTCTTTCTTAATTTTCCCTTCCCAAAAGAAACCAATAAACTTGACAAATGGTAATTTAATAAATCTTAAGTCAAAAACAAGTATTTAAATTCCAAAATTTAAGTTCCAGACCGGAACCAAAGTTAAAAAAGAAAACTCTCTCTCCTTTCTTTGATCAGGTTGGTAGTGGGGTTGGGAGGTAATGGCAGTTAGCCACTACCTTCGTGGGGTTTGTTGGCAGTTAGCAACCATGGCTACAGGTTGCTCTAAAAATCTGCCACTGTGTGGCCACCGTAAACTACCGTTTCTTGGTTTAAACTACCGGTTAAGGTCATTTTTTTCTCCCAAAATTTACTATTTTGCTCTGCAATTTTTTGTGTATTTTGTAAGCTTTTGTATGGAGGCCATGGAATCAAAGCTGGGGGCTATGAAGCTTAACGCTTTTGAGGAGGATGAGATAGCTATCTCTGTTTCATCCATGGTGGAAGGCATTGAAGTATGCAGGAGAAGCCTCTTTGGAAAGATCTGGTCGCACAACATGGTGAATGTCGTAGGAGTCCAGAAAGCCATAACGTGGTGTGGAATGAGCCGAAGAATTTTTCTGTGAATGCCTCTTGGAGAAGGAGTATTCCAATTCACGTTCGGGGATCAAAAGGAGTTGGAGAAAGTGATGGCGGGTCAACCAGGGCTAATTAACAAATGCTTGGTTGTTCTTCGACGGTGGAGGGAGGGTCAAGATATGTGTGCAGCGGACTATTCCAGGGGGCTTTTCTCTATTCAGGTGTGGGGTTTACCTCCGGAAGGTTGTACAGAGGCTAGTGGAAAGATATTGGAAAAGCTATCGGGGATTTTGTGGAGGCGTCAATCCATAACAAAGGGATTATTAAGGGGAGGTGTTTGAAGATAAAAGTGTGGCCGAATCTATCAAAGCCGCTGAGAAGGGGCGGAAAATTCGTTTATTTGGAGGTGTTGTGCCTTGGGTTGATTTCAGGTACGAGAAGTTACCATTTATGTGCGAGGGTTGCGGTAAGGTGGGTAATGACCTTACAAAATGTCCCAGTTTGAAAGGAAAGCTGGGAGAGGGGGTCAAAGTCTATGGAGATTGGCTTAGAGCATCATCGGCTATGGATTCGCTTAGGAAGACAAGAGAATCAATGAGATGGATTTGAAGGGTTTCTCTCTTTTTGGAGTGCAAATTCAGGAAGATAGAGGTCCTCGGGCTGAAGAGGAGGTACCAGTGAGTTGTGCCCCTTCTCTGTCTAAATAAAAGGCCATGGTAGTCTATGATGAAGGTCTGAAGACTAAAGACAGTAACAAAAGGGTCAGATCCAAGGCGGTCAAGATTCAAGAGCCAAATACCGGAATGGTGGTGAAGGAAATGGGAGAACAAGGTATGGTGGTGGGCGTGAAGAGAGGACGTTCGCAGTCGGACGTGGCAAATGAGGACATCCATTTTGAAGCGGCGGAGGGTGATAAGGATCACCGCCGTCGAGAGCCATGAATCTCCTAAGTTGGAACGTGCGCGGGTTGGCTAACCCGTGCACGTTCAACGCTCTTCACTTTATTGTGAAGAGTCATTTTTCTGCTTTAGTTTTTGTTTCTGAGACTAAGTTAGGTAAGAATAAAGGAGAGAAGATCTTGTGTAAGCTTGGCTACCCGAATGGTTTGTGGGTGCCTACAAGGGGCTTAGCTGGGGGTCTACTCTTTTGTGGAATTCCGATGTAGATATCAACATTTTGTGTTATCATGATTTTTATATTCATGCTTGGGTGAAGGTTATAGATTCACGGATTCTATTTTTTACTTCACGGGTATTTATGGTAACCCTCAAGCAAGCCAAAGGTTTATGTCGTGGGAAGTTCTCCGACGTTTGAAACCTTCGAATGATGTAGCTTGGGTGGTGTGTGGTGATTTTAATGAAATTTTGTCTCTTGATGAGTATGAAGGTGTTTCAATACCTAACCAAAGGTTGATGACATAATTTTCTCAAGTATTACATCATTGTGATCTAGTGGATCTTGACTATGAAGGTTATACATTTACATGGCAAAATAGGAGAGAAGGTCAAGGTAATGTTAAAAAAAGGCTTGACGGAGCTGTCAGCTCTTCTAAATGGCTAGAGTTTTTCCCAGTCACTGTTGTGAAGCACTTGGTAAATTCTGCCTCAGATCATTGTCCCATTTTAGTTCAGGCCAAAGTTGATGAAGTACAGGGGAATTTTGCAAGCAGTTTCGTTTTGCTGCTCAGTGGAGCAATCATGCTGATTGTGGCGATGTCATTGTGAACTCCTGGAACTCTGATGTAAATCTGTGAGGTCCGGCCTCTTTTGTTCAGAAACTTAACCATACAGGGGCTCAGCTTCAAAGATGGAGCTCACGGAAAAACTATTCAGCAAAAACGCCAAAGGAAAGCTCCTGAAGCAGATTGAATCAATTACAAAACTCCCCCCCCCCCCGGGCATTTGAAAAGAGTGGAAGGTCAGTTAAATAATGTTCTTGCTGATGAAGAATTAAAATGGAGGCAGTTATTCAGAGAGATTTGGCTAAGAGAAGGAGACAAAAACACGGGTTATTTTCACAGGAGGGCAACCCAGAGGAAAAGGAAAAACACTATTACAAGACTTCAAGATCATCACGACAATTGGACTGATAGTAGGGATGCTATTAACAGTTTGTTTATTAACTATTTCAACTCTTTATTCACTACTGGAAATGTTCAGATGCAGGAAGTTTTACAGGCCATCCCCAATGACACGATCCAACCGCAAGTGTACGGCTGTCGGGTGTAGTAATATCCGGTAATCCGGGTTAGTCGAACCCAAGGGACTTGTCGTGAATTAACTAGGATGATTAAATCGTGTGGGCAAGCAATTGGATTGTTTTACTAAACTAATAATTTAAATAACAAAATAATTATTAAAAGAGAGATTAATACGAGGGACAAGTATCAGGATTTTTCTAGGATCACTAGGTGAACACCGTTAACGAATTATATTTTGAAACACAGATAATGTTTTAATTTGCCAAACGAGCAATAAGGCTAACCGAGTTACCAAGCTAACTTTCTATGCCTAGGTCAAATTACAACCGAGTTACCAAGTTCTAATTATCCCTAAAACATATAATGACGATCATCTAATTCTACTCAACGTTCACAGTCGGTGGTTGATTTCTCTAACCTGTGACTACGTGCTTAATTCAATTATCCGGGCAATTCATTGCTTTCAATAACATATTACCTATAATCTTCCTACCGCAGCGTCTCACAATAGCAAGATAGATTAAGAGTATGAATTAAACATAGCAAACAAGAACATCATCAATTAAGTTTAAGTAAAACGTGAATCAAATTCATAATCCGCCAAAACGGCTTCAAACCCTAGCTACCATGGAGAAATCCCGATAATGAACTTAGCTACTGAGATTCATGAGTAACAAATGAAGTTTATGTTTTTCATGATCAAAAATAATGAAAAAGATAGAGAAGAGTGATCGAACGATGGAATCCTCGCTCTCACGACGAACTCCAAGCTCCAAGCCTTCCTCCAATGTGTTCTTCTTTGTCTCCATAAGCCTCCTCTGCCTTTAGGTCCTAAAAATCGTCATGTATAGGGCTGGGCACGATTTTTAATGTATTTTGGCCGAATTTGTAATTCAGCCCCTCTAGTTTGCAATTCTCGGACAGATTTCATAAGCTGATCTTGCGCGGGCCTTTTCTCCCT
The DNA here is from genome assembly GCA_023055425.1 of Linanthus parryae. Lineage (NCBI taxonomy): Eukaryota > Viridiplantae > Streptophyta > Magnoliopsida > Ericales > Polemoniaceae > Linanthus > Linanthus parryae. The sequence goes on along the minus strand of JALGPY010000036.1, from coordinate 2,193,787 downwards.
CATCCGGACTCCGTTTTGGGCCTATCTTATATCGTTGGAAATCCCTGGATGTCTACTTTCTAATGGCATAGGCCTTGATCCAAAATGGTATACGTAACTCCAGATACATCCAGAGGAGTGCACACTGGTCCAGTGAAACTTTACCAGCTTTTCTTGGTTTTTGTGTCAACTTCGCCGGACCATATATTTTTGTCCGAACTTTGATTGAGCTCCGCGACCTACCGTTGGAAAGATATTTGAGTCTACTTTCATTTGGCACAGTTCTCACTATAGCAGGTTTTGTAGAACTCAAGATATCATCAAAATAGTGAAGGATGGTCACTTTTGCTCCTCTAACTTTGCTTCTCTTGCGTACTCTTTGACTTTCGAAGCTCGTTTCTTCTCTGCAATTGCTCTCCTCATGCAATGTTCCTGTAAATCACAACACGAACACTACCGCGAAGATCAAATGTGACAAAATCACACAAATCATAAGTAAAACTATTCAAGAAACGCCCGGATGTACGTTTAAGCTCTAAAACATCATAAAACTCATTTTCTTCTCAAATAAGCCCGAAATTCGTCACTTTGCACCGAAACGCACACAAATAACAATATAAAGTGTATATAGGATGACTCTTATTAAGGAGTTATCAAATACCCCCACACTTGCCATTTGCGCGTCCCGAGCAAAGTCTCATCTACTGCATCTATCTGCTTACTAGCCAATGAGACACAAATGACTCAAACACGACTCTCAATACAACCATGCAGCAAGATGATGCAATGCAAATCTAGACTCGATCTTAAAGCAAATATTTAAACACGAAATAAATTTTGTTTTTTTGCAAGAATAGGCAATCTTCCTCTCATCAACTGAAAATCATCAAAATCTCACTAATCCTTTTTGAAATTCATATACACGTAGCAAGAATTTGAAATAAAAATTTGATTTAGTGCAAAAGCTCACTCAGGCGTCCCCTTTCCTCCACCAATTCAAACCAAGACACAAGCACGTCCTAACCTTCATTGGGTCTAATTAAGTTCAAATTTCACTGTAGGCTTTCTTCGCCGAATCATCTGAGGTTTTCAGACCCTCTTAGCCTTTATTGCGTTTGAATGCAAATTGTCCCAGTGAAGGGAGTCACAACTCCTGTGAAATAAGGCTTGATTCTAGTTTTCCTCTCTAAGCTCTACTTGGATGGAATCCCAATTTTCCATGTGACCGGAAGCACATTAGGTTGTTTCTCCTTCAAGCACATTTTTTTTTTATTATTATTTTCAGATTTTCTCATTTTCTTTTCTTTCCTCCTCTGTTTTTACAACCGTGCAGTAGAGCATAAATAGCGTGGGCTTTTTCGGTTAACTCTTAGGACCACCGTAAGGGATGGTGGTGTACGCCCCTCAACTTCACTTAGGCTGAGGCAACCGTACCACATGAAACCAACTCTACACGAAGGTCCACCCCAGATCAACAAGAGACCACAAGTTTCCACTTGAAAACAGAATATTCAGCTACAAGCAAAACTCAATCTAATTAGCACACTATAGGAAACTTAGGTATACTTTACATGTCATTCTTTCACAACTTCCAAAAATTCCCAGGACATCCTTAGTGAAACCTCTACACAAAAAATTAAAGAATAAAAATTTCCCTACTACGGCACTGCCTACTCAGAAGGATTCATTCACTAAGCTCTCTTCAGTTTCAAGATCTTCAATTGCCTTTTTCTCAATTTTCAATTTTTTTCATTTTTATAGATTTTCTCTTTTCTCATTTTTTTTCACAATATCCAAACTCTATATGCAAGGCTTTGACACGAAAAAAATTTGACACAACACAACTCAACTTTTTGGTGGGTATACTCAAGTATGTAAAAGTGCAAACAGTATGTAAACTACACTACACAATACGACAATATAAGTAAAAACATAACATAAACTACAATACTGACTCACAATACAACCTAGACACATCCTACATGTAACTGGCTATGCAAGACACTATGGCTAGCAAACAGATAAATCACCCCCACACTGAATGCTTCGTTGTCCTCAACGAATTCAGAGAGTATGCAAGAAGACTCAGCAATCAATGTGTAGGCCAGTAGATGAGATGGAGCTATGGCATACTTATATAAATGAAACACAAAATTTAGCAAGAGAAAAAGATACTCACAACCACCTCAAGGGTGGGGACGAAATCACGCCAAGCAGTCCCCAAGCACAGTAGTGGTGCCACCATGCTCCTATACAGTCAATGTGTACTCGCAAACCGGGGTCGACTGTCTCCTCTGCTAAAATTCATGTCTGAAGAATCCCCAACTCGCTAATGCAAGCCCCTGTGAAGGTCATGTGTGCCATGGCACACCGGGGTAGATTCTCGTATATCCTGCTCAAATATATCACTAGGAAACATCATTAGTCCCTCTCTCTCTCATCTCTCCAACTAACATAATAAAATAACTGAATTTAAAACAAACTCCCTAAACTAATGCAAATAAGTAGGTTGGGTTGCCTCCCAACAAGCGCCTTGTAATTTAAGGTCGACGACCCGACCCAGTTACCTCAGATATGATTAAGTCGGTTTTTCTCTCCACTTTTTCTTCTTCCACCATCGCTTCTCCCTTTGTCTCTTCTCAAGTAAGCGTGCATGAGATGCGTATGGCGCAACAAAATTGTAGAAGACGGCCTGAAAAAATTTCTTCTTTCTGTGCTTCCACTCCTTGATCACCGGTCTTCTCGATAATTCATTCACCACATCATGATCCCTTGTACCTCTCCTCTTCTTCTTCTTCTTCCAATTTTTCACAATCAATATTGTTGAGGATCGGTTATGTGGAAATATAATCTCAGTTGGAACAGTAATGGAAAGGGGTGCCGTCTTAACTGCTTCCTTCCCTAGCTCTTGTCTTGGAATCACAGGTGGCAAATCATGTATTGCATAAAATTGGGGTCTTTGGTCCTCTTCATGTGATTCACCCCTTTTGATGATCTCCAAAAGATATGGATTAGACGGAGGAACTTCATGATACATGTCCTTGCAAACATCTCCCTGCGGTAATTCCTTAGCTTCATGACTTTCTTCAAAGCAAATATCTTCAGTGGGCCATAAGCTCGCAATGTCCACACTCGCCCATTCATGCCATGGCTCCGGAATTATGCGAGGCACAAGTTGTATAGGCTTCACAATATCATCCCAATCTGAGTCCGAATCTGAGTCTGAAGCGACAAGAGGATCTATTACTTCATGATGGACAATATTATAAACATATATCTCTGGGGGTTCTTCTTCTTCCTCTTCGCACTCCTCAACGAAGTCAGGAATGATACTACTTGGCCCATCGTCATTATCTGCATATGCCAATGCACTCGAAAGTTCTGCCAAGCGTTGTCCATGACGCATGACAGTTTCCTCCATCCTATCCAGCCCTTCCTCCATTCTGTCCCTTTGTACTAGCATGAGCTTTAATATTTCTTTCATATGCTCATCTTCTTGATTGCAAGGAGGAGGAGTGTAAAAATCTCCATATGAGTAGTACGGCCAATAGCCTGAATATTGCCCACAATAATTTTGCCCCCACATGATCACCAAGTTATCTGTAAAATAATTTTCTATGGAGCCGGTGAGATTAACAAATAAATAAATAAATAAAGACAGAAAGATAAAATCCCTAAAGTTAATAATCCTAATCAATTCAACCGAAGTCCCCGGCAACGGCGCCAAAAACTTGACACGATCCAACCGCAAGTGTACGACTGTCGGGTGTAGTAATATCCGGTAATCCGGGTTAGTCGAACCCAAGGGACTTGTCGTGAATTAACTAGGATGATTAAATCGTGTGGGCAAGCAATTGGATTGTTTTACTAAACTAATAATTTAAATAACAAAATAATTATTAAAAGAGAGATTAATACGAGGGACAAGTATCAGGATTTTTCTAGGATCACTAGGTGAACACCGTTAACGAATTATATTTTGAAACACAGATAATGTTTTAATTTTCCAAACGAGCAATAAGGCTAACCGAGTTACCAAGCTAACTTTCTATGCCTAGGTCAAATTACAACCGAGTTACCAAGTTCTAATTATCCCTAAAACATATAATGACGATCATCTAATTCTACTCAACGTTCACAGTCGGTGGTTGATTTCTCTAACCTGTGACTACGTGCTTAATTCAATTATCCGGGCAATTCATTGCTTTCAATAACGTATTACCTATAATCTTCCTACCGCAGCGTCTCACAATAGCAAGATAGATTAAGAGTATGAATTAAACATAGCAAACAAGAACATCATCAATTAAGTTTAAGTAAAACGTGAATCAAATTCATAATCCGCCAAAACGGCTTCAAACCCTAGCTACCATGGAGAAATCCCGATAATGAACTTAGCTACTGAGATTCATGAGTAACAAATGAAGTTTATGTTTTTCATGATCAAAAATAATGAAAAAGATAGAGAAGAGTGATCGAACGATGGAATCCTCGCTCTCACGACGAACTCCAAGCTCCAAGAATCCTCGCTCTCACGACGAACTCCAAGCTCCAAGCCTTCCTCCAATGTGTTCTTCTTTGTCTCCAGCAGCCTCCTCTGCCTTTAGGTCCTAAAAATCGTCATGTATAGGGCTGGGCACGATTTTTAATGTATTTTGGCCGAATTTGCAATTCAGCCCCTCTAGTTTGCAATTCTCGGACAGATTTCATAAGCTGATCTTGCGCGGGCCTTTTCTCCCTCATCCGGACTCCTTTTTGGGCCTATCTTATATCGTTGGAAATCCCTGGATGTCTACTTTCTAATGGCATAGGCCTTGATCCAAAATGGTATACGTAACTCCAGATACATCCAGAGGAGTGCACACTGGTCCAGTGAAACTTTACCAGCTTTTCTTGGTTTTTGTGTCAACTTCGCCGGACCATATATTTCTGTCCGAACTTTGATTGAGCTCCGCGACCTACCGTTGGAAAGATATTTGAGTCTAATTTCATTTGGCACAGGTCTCACTATAGCAGGTTTTGTAGAACTCAAGATATCATCAAAATAGTGAAGGATGGTCACTTTTGCTCCTCTAACTTTGCTTCTCTTGCGTACTCTTTGACTTTCGAAGCTCGTTTATTCTCTCCAATTGCTCTCCTCATGCAATGTTCCTGTAAATCACAACACGAACACTTTCGCGAAGATCAAATGTGACAAAATCATACAAATCATAAGTAAAACTATTCAAGAAACGCCCGGATTGTACGTTTAAGCTCTAAAACATCATAAAACTCATTTTCTTCTCAAATAAGCCCGAAATTCGTCACTTTGCACCGAAACGCATACAAATAACAATATAAAGTGTATATAGGATGACTCTTATTAAGGAGTTATCACCCAACAAGGTTACAAATGAGATGAACAACGAGTTGTTAAGGACTTCTGGGGAAGAATAGGTGAAATCAGCTCTTTTTCAAATGCACCCCCTTAAAGCCCCGAGCCCGGATGGAATTCCTGCTTTGTTTTACCAGAAGTATTTGAATATTGTTGATTCAGACTTGACATCTTTGGCTTTGATGGTATTAAACGAAGGTATGGATATTACTAGCATCAATACGACTAATATTGTGTTGATTCCGAAAATGCTAGTCCTACTACGGTCAAAGATTTCAGACCCATTAGTTTGACCAATGTTTGTTACAAAGTTATTTCTAAAATGTTGGAAAATAGACTGAAATTGGTGCTAGATCAAATTATTGACACTACTCAGAGTGCATTCATCCCGGGGAGATTAATCACGGATAATGTCATTGTTTCTTTCGAAACTATGCATACAATTAAAAAGTCACAAAGCAAGTGTGGGTTTTTCTCTCTGAAGTTGGACATGGACAAGGCCTATGACCGTGTTGAATGGCCTTTTTACAAGCTGTTATGAGGAAATTGGAGTTTCAGGAGCCTTTTGTGGATAAAATTATGAGATGTGTGCAATCTGTAAGCTTCTCAGTTGTGGTTAATGGAAAACAAGTGGGTAATTTTACTCCTTGTAGAGGAATTCGTCAAGGGGATCCAGTTTCCCCTTATCTCTTCCTGTTATGCATTGAGGGGGATCACAAATTTGATGAATAAATCCATGGATGAAGGTAGATTGAAAGGGATTGAAGCTGCTAGATACTGTCCAGCAGTTTCTCATTTTCTTTTTGCGGACGATAGTGTGTTCTTTGGGAGAGCCAATGTTGAGGAGGCAATGGAGATGAAAGCAAATTTGGATATTTATGAAGTAGCTTCAGGTCAGAGAATAAACTACGACAAGTTTGCACTTTTTTTTAGTCCAAAAGTTTTACAAGACACAAAAGACGAAATTGCAAGCATTTTGAATGTCACTGCTGCGGAGGGTCACTCAAAGTACCTTACTTTACCTACTTGTGTGGCCAAAAACAAGACAATGCTATTTCAAGGAACTAAGGAGAAGATCTTGAATAGAATATTTGATTGGCCTAAGAAAGGATTGAGTATAGGTGGGAGGGAGGTGATGGTCAAATTAATTATTCAACCAATGCCCGGTTATATCATGTCTTGTTTTATGCTGCCATCTACTCTTATTTCTGAAATTCAGGAAAAAACCACTAATTTTTGGTAGGGTGGAACTGAAGAGAAGAGGAAAGTGCACTGGTGCAGGTGGGATAAACTGTGTTAAAAAACGGAGCAGGGTGGTATGGGATTCAGATGTCTAGAGGTTTTCAACCTTGCCCTTTTGGCTAAGCAGGGATGGAGAATTATGTGCAACCCCAATTCTTTGGGTTGTAAGGTTTTGAAAGGTAAGAACTTCAGCAATTCTGAGTTTTTAGGGGCTCATTTGGGTTCTACACCGTCGTTTATTTGGAGGAGTATTTTACTTGGAAGACAAGTGATTTATGAAGGAATTAGGCATGTAATTGGAGATGGTCGGAGCACAAAAATTTATAAAAAAAAGATGGCTGCCTTTGAATGGTGGGAGAATGATTTACAGTTATCCTAGCTTAGGTGTGGAAGCTAAGGTGGCTGATATTATTACTGATGGGGGGCAGTGGAATGTGGATCTTATAACTCAAAAGTTTGCAGATGTGGAGGCGCAGAGTATTCTACAAATCCCTTTATGTCAAAATAAGAGTGACGACAATTTGATTTGGGGCCACACCAAGTCAAGTCCTTACACTGTTTCCACAGGTTATCATATTGCAGCAAACTTGTGTTATTATTATGTCCATCATGGGGATCAAGAAAGTACCAGCAACCAGAATGAAGTAGGGTTTGACAAAAAATTGTGGAAGTTACCCCTTCTTGAAAATGTCCGTATTTTCTCTTGGAGGCTCTTTCACAATTATTTACCTCTAAAGGTTAACTTGAGAAAAAGGGGTTTTGATTTACATGTTGTTTGTCCTTGCTGCAATTCCTCTTTGGAAGATAGACATCATCGCTTTCTGGGTTGTTCATCCTCAAGATGGGTCTGGTCGGAAATTCATTTGGGCCAAAAACTGTTTGATGTGGAGCAGCAAAGAATTGATTTCAACATGGCCAAGCAGCTTCAAGATTCAGATTTGAGGCTCTTCGTTGTGATCTGTTGGCTGATCTGGAGCAGAAGAAACAAAAATGTTATGGAAGGGAAGAAATTTGATATTCAGAATATTGTTCAAGACGCTGAAATCTATTTGCAAGAAGTGGAGTTAGCTTTGTTCAAGGTGAGTCACAGAGATGGGTCGACTTCAATTCACACTCCTTCTTGGAATCCTCCTCCCCCAGATTGGCTTAAATTGAATACAGATGCAGCTATGGACTTGAAAAACCACATCGCATGGGCAGGGGGTGTTGTTCGCGATCAACTCGAAAACTTTGTTGCAGCGATGTGCACACAGATTCCGTTCACGGATGATTCGACTGTTTGTGAAGCTAAAGCTGTGACGACCCATCACACTTTTAATAATCAAAATGTCGATTTAGCGATAAAACATGTTTACTGTCAACCCGTCTGACACTTCCAGACGTCCAAAACTTCACCTACAGGACACACAGTCCTCCAAAACAACATTTTTGTTCAAATATATCAAAAACTGGTACGTGACTGAATTATTTAAAAAGTTACACCAGTTCGCCAGAAATGACAATTTTTATAACTATCTCGTCAAATACAACAAATTACAGATATTCACTAAAAATTACTAAAAACAACAGTTTAAAAAAAAACAAATTTTAGCAACTACTCTGCGATCCAGTCGCGCTCCATGTCAACCTGTAAAACAAAGGGGTGAGCGAAACAGCCCAGCAGGTACCGCCTAACCACTGGCGTAGAAATCTAAAATCTACTTAACACACAGCCAGTTATTACAAATCAGCATGCGGCACCAAATAGACAAACGGCGTGATTTATCAATCACCTGTTAATCAGCAGATAACTAAAAAAGTTATAAAAATCACACCAGCAGTATAAACAGGTATAGACTGTAACTGCAGAAATTTAGAAGTTAGATTTCCCCTACCTTTTAAACAAATCCGGACTCGGGCAAAGCTAAGCAAATCAACTGATAAGTCTCTGATACAGGAAGTCGAAACAAAGATGAACCCATCTTACTTTGAATCTTAGGCGTTCTAACTGTCCTACCCCAAATCACTTTCATGAAGAAAAAAAAAATTGATATATGAAATCTTTGTTTCGAAATAGTAAATGAGTGCTCTCAAATTTCATACTGTAAGTTATAGCCCAACCCTTCCTTTCTCATAAAGGTGACTAAGCAAGGGTGACTAAGCATTATAGTGACTAAGGACCAAAAACCAATGATTGCCCGAGTTGATAAGTCATCTGAACTGGAACGGGATTTCTTACCATATGAAATCACCAACGTTATAGCACATTGGGAAACATTATCTAATTTATCACCACCTTAGTCAAAAGAGATAATAGCAATAGCTGCTTAGTAGTAAACAAAGAAAATGATAACTCTCAGATGAAGGAATTTCTATTTAAAATAATAATGATATCACCATAAACAAACTAGTAGTCATTTACATGCTCGTGGAAGTACATACTGGTGCCATAAACTCTTCAATGAACATAAGCATGCTTTTCAACAACTAATCACTTTCCAACAAATCATTTTATGTAAACAATAAATCAGGTCAACAAATTCAAAATCACAAATGCAGCCACTAATGTCAAATATATACAATTTAAAGATTTTATTACGTTTAATAAATCACATCTATTTTTTATTTTTTATAACACGGGGTGTCACAAAAGCGGTGGAAGTCTGCTTCAGTTGCTTTAAAGGGCCTTTCATCTATCGCGGTTCAGGTAGAAACAGACTCCAATACCCTAGTACTACCTCCGTTTCTTCTCTATCACACCGGTTTGACTTTTATCACTATTTATTGGGTTACTTTGACTCGATGATTTGGATAGCAAAATGATATAATTTTTTGATAATTTTTTCTTGGTGTCGTAGAGTAAAAGTTGCTCTATAACACGGTGAAAAAATTATTACAAAATCGCATCATTTTGCTATCCAAATCGCCCGGTCAAAGTGACCTAGATACGAGTCAAAAAGTCAAACCGGTGCTATAGAGAAGAAACGGAGGTAGTACATAGGATGAAGGAGAAGTCGGTTGATTTCACCGAGAAGGGGAGGCACTTCAGTGACTTGAAGAGTCTTCTGGGTAAAGAGGTTGTCAAAGCTATGTGTGGTGTTCGAAGAGGGGCAAACCAAGTGGCTTACCACCTGGCAGCGTTTGGGCTTCAGGAGAAAAAGCGGGCCACCTTCCTTGTTGATCCGCCTAATTTTCTTTTGGGTTTGTTAGCCCATGACTTGTTTAAGTAATTTACTTAGTTTGTTCAGGCGTTTGATCTGTTTTCCATATTGGGTCAGGTTCAGCCTCCCCAATTGTTTTTTATGGGTTGGAAGCCCAATATTAATAGAAGCGGGTTTTTACCGTCCTACCACCGTGTACTTTCTTTAAAAAAAAAGTACTTAAATTTGGAATTGATTCTTACACCGATGTTTTTTGTTGGTTACACCGGATTTTACTTGTCACGACAATAATGTCATTTTCTAATCAATTAATAGTATTTTTTTCATTTATTGCATAATCATTTATATTAGGCATGTTTACAAATCAAATAAGCACTAATCTTTGGGAAATTAATGTTTGACATTCTTTCAGTAATTCAGTGCATGATTTCTTACCGCTCTTTTGTTCTTATGGGTCTCTCGACATAGCCTTTTTGATCATCACCTTCACCGTACTCCAGGTATGCTCTTTCTTACTTCTTTTTGTTCATGTTTACTTTTTATGTAGAAAAAACTACCCAAACTTTGTATTGGTTTCAACCCAACAAAACGTTTTACCCAAAACCCTTGATGCTGAAATTGGCAAGCAATATTCATGTAAACCAAATCTGTAAGTTCAAAATTTGAGTACCAATTTATTCTTAGCAATTCAATTATTTTGAATGAGAAATTGTAGTCCATTTCCACATTTAATGGCTACATTTTTGTAACTTTTGGCACAATAATCAACTTACTGATGTATATTAATTTTTATTTCCGGTCTCAATTCAGATGGCTCGAGGAATTTGTTCTCATGTATGAAGCCGTCGAGAGGGCTCACAAAGTAGTCTGAAATCCCTTTTTAAATGATTCAAAATTTTGTAATTTTTAATTACATCTCTAGTTTCGTATTATGAGACGTAGTATTTGCATCAAGATCACTATGTAATCTTGTGGCAAAACTATTATTTGACTTGTGTTATTTATGTGTCTCTTTTTATGGAGGTGTTTTTCTTTTGTAAGAATGGGCTTAGACTTGTTTTTGCAATACGTATGGATGAATTTAATTTTATTTTTGCGTAGAATATAAAATATGAAGGAATTATTTAATTCTTCCTTGCACTACTGGGGACATGCATGATTGTGGTATGTAGCATTGTACCAAAAAACTGGACTTCTCCTTTCAAGATTTCCACCTAAATGGATGTTAACCGGCACCATCGATGAAATGAATATGAAACTGCTAAGTCAGATCAATATCGTGCTCTAAGTTGTCCTGTTTGGACTACCACAGTGCAATACAAATGAATAAGACATGTGCAATTCATCGTCTCCCCCTAAATGCATGCAATTATTTTCATACCATTGTGTATTCTTTTACAGTTTTACTCATAAAAAGATGAATTTGTACAAAAAAAATGAATAATGAAAAAGTGGAAACTCCATTACAAAATGTCAAATATTAATTTCCCAAATATTAGTGCTTATTTGATTTGTAAACATAACTAACATAAATGATTATGTTGTTTCAAATATATATATATATATATATAAATGATTATGCAATAAATGAAGAAAATACTACTAATTGATTAGAAAATGACATTGTTGTCGTGACAAGTAAAATCCGGTGTAACCAACAAAAAACACCGATATAAGAATCAATTCCTTTTAAATTTTATGAAAGTCTACATAAACTATTTGGGACGGAGGGGGTAATTAACTTGAAAACCGCTGGAAAAGAAAGACATCTTTGACCTACTATCTTATCAAATGTACCACATCGGATGTATTAAACCATTCTACACGCTTGCTTTTCTCTTAACCCGTTTCTACTGGGCTCTTGTTCCTACTCCAAGATTGTCTTTTTCTGGATCTGGATAAATATTGAAATATCTTGCCAAAATACTTTTCTTGGGCCTTAATATATGTGGGCCTGAACACAGTAAAAACAGTCCCGCAAACTTGTCAAAGAAGGTTCGAGACGATCTCCGAAGCGCATGCTCCGATATGTTTTGGAGTTCTTCCCAATTTTCCTTGGAGCACATTTTATACGGAGATTAGTCTCCAAAGCGCCGTAGCGTGATTTTGGAGCGGGAGTAGTACCCTCCAAAGACATTTTAGCCCATAAATCACAATACTGTTTGCGGATTTTGTATATTGTGACACCATCCGTTATTCTACTAACCATGAAATTATAAATAAGCTTTGATAATTAGGAATATTCGAGCCTTTAAAAATATTAATCTAAAGAGGGTAAACTTTAATCTATTTTGTCAACACACGCCCTAAAGAAATCAAGTATATGAATCCATGGCTCTTAACAACATTAATCCAGCTGAGGGTACTTTAAAGATCATACTATAACATATTAACATTTCTATTAGCACCACTGAATACCAATCCTATTGAGGGTACTTTAAAGATCATTCTATAACATGTTAACATTTGTATTAGTGCACCAATGGTTTAGATGATGTACTGTAGTCGTCTTGTATCCCCTCACCTTGTCTTATGTTTCCCCCCATCCCATTTACATTATCTTACTTTCTTAAAAGCCGAGTCCCAAATTAATTACCATACATTAAAGGTTGCAATTTTTTCACCTTATTTTCTTCAATACCATGTTTTTTTTTTCCAATACTATAGTAAAATTAAGAAAAGTCACAAAGTAGTTTTTTTTAAAAAGTCCACACACCTAATTGCTTAATTATATAACGCGGAATTATACTCCCCCCCCCCAAAAAAAAAGTAGGTTACAAAATAAAGAAAAGAGAAAGAATACTCAATTACCATGACTAAGAGCCTATTTAGTGTCCGTTTAAAAAAAACAGCGAGAAAAAACATGTTGAAAAAAATACGTTTAAAAACATAATTTAAAAACTGTTTGGTATGTGCTGAACAACAGTGGTTAAAATCAAAAATACATTTTACAAAATTAATAAATTTCAATGTTAATTTGCTTGAATATCATTTTTACGTACAATACTGACATATAATTGATATTTTTTGGTATGAAAAAAATACCAAAAAATACTATAATTGTTTCTTTAAACAGCTGTTTTTCAACATTTTTTTTAGAATCAGCGATATATTCCAAGCAAGGAAACTGAAATCAAGGAGGCATTACATCTTTGTCTACTAAGTTCTGTAACCAATCTGGGGGGTCTTCGATCCATTCCCAATCTGTCTTCGAATCCTTCTGGTATTGGGCAAGGGTATGAGCCACAAAGTTACCTTCTCGCCTAGTGAATCTAACAGTGCATTCCTCGAAGCTTCCCATTAATTCGACCAATCTTCGATGCCCTCTTGTGCTTCCGTGATGTCAATCGGATCAAAACCATCTTTTCTTCGTTAGACTTCTTGAATTACTAGTTTTGCATATCGGGTCAAATCAACATATTATTGTTTTTAAACTGATAAAAAAGTGGTGCTTCTCTCATCACGCGGGAGTCAGTAAATGTAGTAGGAGCTTTCTGCCAAATGAATTTAGAAAAAACACTATTTTTAATCAAAGTTGATTAAAAAAATACCAAACATGCACTTAAAATGACACTATTTTTAGTGCCTCTGTGGCACCAATACTCCGTTTTGATGGTGATCTTTAGAAAGATTCACATTAGTGACCAAATATGGTATTGCTAGATCTTGTCGTCATTATTTAATTAATATAATAATAGGAATTTTCCATTGAGACCTCATCATTCTGTTTTTTTATGTGGGGATCGTTGTAAAAGGTATTGAGTGATTCCTCACATCGATTACTTTTTCTTTGAAACAAATACCACTCAGTTTATGCTCTTTAGTCATATTTTGACTTTTATCACTATTCACTGGGTTACTTTGATCCGGTAATTTGGCTATCGAAATGATGAATTTTTGATAATTTTTTCATGGTGTTATAGAGTAAAAGTTGCATTATAACACCGCGAAAAAATTATTAAAAAATCGAGTTGTTTTGCTGTCCAAATCACCCGGTCAAAGTGACCAAAATACAAGTTAAAAAGTCAAAGTAGGACTAAAGAGAAGAAACGGAGTGGTATTTCATTAAAATCAAGAGACGGTACAATTGTAATTGATGCATTGAATTCTTTTATGAATTCTTTGCACCTCCTGTATTGGAATTGCATAAACAAATCAGCAAATAAATGTAGTATTGGTTAGCAGCTCTGGACTAAAGCGAAAATCATGTCAAACTAATGACATGAAATATCTATCAGCAGCTACTGCTGGATTCTTGAACATTTCTTCTAATCTTGACCGTTGATCTGAAACGGTGTCGTTTACTTTATTATTTTTTATTTTTCCTTTCCGTTAGTTGGTTGGGACAGTTGTCAGCTTCTCGTTGCTTTTTCTTTTCCCTTTGTAACAAACACTGATATATCATCGTTTGGATGATATCTTTTCATCTATGAAGAAATCTTCATCATTCTCTGTGTTTCTCTTCCCTCTGCAAATTGATCTTTGTTTTACTCGTTTATTTCGAGATTTTAATATGGTATCAGAGCCTGGTTGTCAAGGCTGCTGACCGATCTATCTCTCTCCCTCTAATTCGTTTTTGGATCTATCTCGTTTATTTCGAGATTTATTTGATCGCCGGCTTCTATGGCGCTTCCCACTCTTCCTAATGCTCCGGGGACGGTTGATTATACCTCTCTGTACTTCTTATCGAACGACGATAACCCTGGACACTTGCTTGTCAATCAAATCCTGACAAAGGAGAATTATTACCCTTGGGTAAGAGCTATGAAGGTGGCTCTTATGGCGAAGCACAAATTGGTGTTTGTCGATGGATCTCTTCCCTCACCAATTGTTGGGTCTGCAGATTTCTCTCTCTGGAATCGCTGTGACATTATGGTAATTTCGTGGCTTCTTAATTCTGTTTCTAAGGAGATTGGAAATAGTGTAGTTTATAGAGCTACCTCTAGAGAAATTTGGGTTGATTTGCAGGAGAGATTTGCTCAGCAAAATAAACCTATAATTTTCTAACTCTCTGGTAAAATCTCTTCTCTCAAATAGGGAGAAATGAATGTTACCAGCTACTATACCAAAATCAGGACTCTCTGGGATGAAATGTCTAATTACAAGTTTTTACCTACCTGTTCTTGTGGTGCTATGAATGCTATTCTGCTTATGGATGAGGAAGATAAGATTATGCAATTTTTGATGGGACTAAATGATCAATACACTACAGTTAGAGAACATATTTTGCTAATGGATCCCCTTCCCTCTATGAATTTAGTATTTGCAAAGGTTATGCAAAAAGAATGTCAGATGCAGATTATTATTGTCTTTAATGTGCCAGTTATAGCAATGCCAGCATTGAACCAAAATGGTCTTGGTATAATGGGTTCTTCACCTCAGCAAATGGGAACCAACCTAGCTGCTTATGCAAATCCAAGACCTAATACCCCAAAGTCTAAACTTACAGGTTATCATTGTGGAAACACTTGTCATGTAAAAGAGAAATGTTGCCAACTACATGGCTACCCCCCAAATTACAAACCCTAACGGAATTTCAAGCAAAATTTTGCAAAAGCACATAGTGTGATTGCTAATTCAGGCCAACAACAAGTTATTGAAAAGGGAAGTTCCTGCTTAGAACTATCTGCAGTCCAGGTGCAGCAAATAGCTACTATGATCAGTTATCAGCTGCAAAATTCCAAGCTTCACTCTGCTAGTGAAGTGGGCTCTACTACATCTTATGATCACTCTTCAGCTTCAAGTGCTGCTTATGAAGCCTATCTAAAGGGAGATATAAATTTTCCAAACAGTCATGTCACACACTTTATGGGGGGTGTCACCGGCACATACTTATTACAAACAACTTTCTGAGATAACTCTTCAGCTCCAGATTCCTAGATAATTGATTCTGGGGCCACATACCACATGTGTTGCCAATTGTCCAAGTTCTGTCAAGCAATGCCAATATCTGACACTTTTGGTGCATTTACCAACATGAAGGAAAGTTCGTGTCACTCATATAGGGAAAGTGCAACTAAATCCTTCAATTCTCATGGAAAATGTTCCGTGTGTACCAGATTTCCATTTAAATCTTGTGTATATGACACCGTTAGCACAATGCAAGAAGTGTATTTTTGTATGACAATGATAGATGCAGTATCTATGACAGAATTGGAGGTAAGCTTTTGGGAAATGGCACTAAAGTTGGAGACTTGTATTTTGTCAATATCTCCTCTACAGCACTTACTACTACTCCAATCACAACCCACCACAATACCAATGCAGTATTATGGAATATGAGGCTGGGTCACATCTCTCACAAGAAGCTTAATGGATTGAGAAAAGTTTTGAAATGTGAAAGTTTACATCCCAACACTAGTTGTAAAGTATGTCCTCGTGCTAAACAGAAAAGAGTGAAGTTTCCACATCTCAATAACATTTGTAATACCCTTTCATCTCATTCATGTTGACACATGGGGTCCATAGAAATGTCCTACATATGAAGGACATAAGTTCTTTCTTACCATTGTTGATGATGCCACAAGAACAACATGGATCTATCTAATGAAGCCCAAGTTTGAAGCTGGGAGTGTTCTGCCTCATTTCTTTGCATATGTGAGAACATAGTTTCATGAAATTATTGCTAAAGTCAGAATTGATCAAGCTCCTGATCTTGATATCAAAGCTTTCTTTGCTACAAATGGAGTTTTTCATGAGTATAGATGTGTAGCTACATCAGAGCAAAACTTAGTAGTAGAGAGGAAACATCAGCATCTGCTAAATGTGGCAAGAGCTTTCAAATTTCAAAGTCTTGTGCCAATAAAATTCTGGGGTGATTGTGTTCTAACTACAACTTATGTGATCAATAGAACACCATCCAAGTTACTCAAAGGTAAATCTCCATTTGAATTATTATATGGAAAGTCTCCTCAATAGGACAATCTTAAAGTGTTTGGTTGTCTAGCGATTGCTTGCACTTTGAACATGGAAGACCAAAATTTGACGCTAGAGCTGTAAAATTTGTGTTTCTGGGTTATGTACATGACATTAAAGGTTTTAAACTATATGATCTTACCAACTCTTATGTGATCATATCAAGAGATGTGGTCTTTCATGAAACTATTTTCCCTTTTGGTAGCCGATCCTGCTCTGTTACTAAACAACACCATCATTCTCAACTATCACTAATGATAGTGATCCCATTTTTGAAGATCCTATTTATTATCTCACTTCCCCTTCAACTAAAGCCACAACACCATCTCTTGAAGAAACTACACCACCTTCTCCAACTAATGCACCAAGAAGGCAATCTTCTAGAACCACACATGTTCCTTCTCATTTCACGGACTATGCACTGACTAAACCAAAGGCAAAATCCCAAATCAACAATCTGCATTGATCATTGAACCAAATTATTTTATAGAAGCTTTTTCACAACCTCATTGGTTTGATGCCATGAAACAAGACATTTCTGCTCTAGAAAGAAACCATACCTGGATTATTACTACCCTCCCTTCCAATTACAAACCAATTGGTTGTAAATGGGTATACTAAACCAAAATAAAAGCTAATGGATCAATTGAAAGGCACAAAGCTAAACTGGTAGCCAAGGGTTACATACAAGTGGAAGGGATAGATTTCTCAGAAACTTTTTCTCTTAGGGCCAAGTTGCCCACTTTCAAGTGTGTTTGGCTCTATGAGCTCTAAATGGTTGGCATCTCTTGAAATTAGATCTGGATAATGCCTTTCTATATGTAATATTGGAGGAAGAATTTTACATGGATCTTCCTCAAGAGTATTATGAGCTTACATCTTGTTCTTCCTCTAGTTCTCGAAAATATCAAGTGTGTAAGCTTCAGAAGGCCATTTATGGTCTCAAACAAGCCTCTAGGCAATGGTTTGAAAAGTTCTCCAACACTCTTTTGAAAATGGGTTTTAAACAGTGTAAAAGTGATAACACACTTTTTGTCCAAGACTCAGGGAAAGGCTTGATCAACATTCTGGTATGTGTGGATGACATTCTCCTTGAAGGAACTGATATCACACCCTGAGAGCTTTCAAATACTCACTCAATCAATAATTTCAGCTTAAAGACCTAGGAAATCTCAACTACTTCCTGGGATTTGAGGTAACTAGAGATAACAATTGTATTTTCCTTTGTCAGCACAAGTTTGCACACACTCTTCTGGAGGAGAGTGGTTATTTAAACTGCAAAACAGCTTCTTCTCCCATGGTGGCACAAATCTTTTTATGTGCATCTGACAGTGAGTTATTAGACAATGATAACACCACTCTCTACCGAAAGATCATAGGCAAGCTCCTTTATCTCTGTCACACAAGACCTGATCTCACTTTTGCTGTTAATAAGCTTAGTCAGTTTGTTTCTCAACCTACCAGGAATCATCTGGTATCTTTGCATCATGTGTTGAGATACCTCAAAATAGCACCAAGTCAGGGTATTTTCTTTCCAGCAACTACAAGTTCTGCTATCACAGCTTATTCTGACTCAGATTGGGGTGGATGTATAGATACAAGAAGGTCTACTACAGGTTATTTGGTTTTTCTGGTAAAAGCTCTTGTTTATGGGAGATCAAAGAAGCAACAGGTTGTCTCTAGAAGCTCAGTTGAAGCTGAATACAGAGCAATGACAATAACTTATGTGAAATAAAGTGGATCATTTCCTTGCTCACTGAACTTGGCATTGATCATTCAGGCACACCTGTTATATTTTGTGATAGCAAACCTGCTATAGACATTGCTAATAACCCAGTTTACCATGACAAGACTAAGCACATTGACTTAGATTGTCACCTCATTAGATATATGGTTCAATCTGGGGAATTTTTTCTTGAAAAGGTTGGAAGTGCAAATCAACTTGCAGACTTCCTTACCAAACCACTCATAGCTCCCAATTTCCACATTATGCTTTCCAAGTTGGGTGTGCTTGTTGACCATACTCCAACTTGAGGGGGCTATTAAAATTGCATCAACAAATCAACAAATAAATGGAGTTTTGGTTAGCAGCTCTAGACTAAAGTGAAAACCATGTCAAACTAATGACATGAAATATCTATCAGCATCTACTGTTGGATTCTTGAACATTTCTTTTAATCTTGACCGTTGATCTGGAACGGTGTCGTTTACTTTATTATTTTTTATTTTTCCTTTCCGTTAGCTGGTTGGGACAGTTTTCAGCTTCTCATTTGTTTTCCTTTTCCCTTTGTTACAAACGTTGATATATCATCGTTTGGATGTTATATTTTCGTCTATGAAGAAATCTTCATCATTCTCTGTGTTTCTCTTCCCTCTCTTCTTTGAATCTCTGCAAATTGATTTTTGTTTTTTAACCAGTTTATTTCGAGATTTTAATATCCTGACGCTTCACAAATTTGATTGTGACTGAATTAAAACGACAACTTTCACTACGGATATCTCAACTAACGTCGTGGTTTTCTCTCAATCTCTTCTCCTAAATTTTACACATGATATAAATGCATCCCTACAACTTATTTCTCGCTCTCATCCACAATTAATCATCTCCACATTCCTACAAATCCTTTTTGGCTCTCATCTTCATATATAGAATTTAATTTTGCTTATTTTTACAATAAAAAATGTGGATAGTGATTTATGATGCAGAATGCAAAAGAGAGTTTTAGTTATAACTTGCATTACATTTGCCTAGTAAAACTCATAGTCTCTTTGTCTTAAAATAAGTGTCTCACTATCATTTGTTACTCCCGCAAAGATAGTCCATTTTTGAAACTACAACTTTTTTTGGAGCATCCCACTACAAGTTTTTGACATACTATTTCCACTATTGTCCTTGATTTTTTTCTCTCTAAGTTTAAGTGTATTAAATATGAATGAGTAATTTTGGAACTTCAGTATAGTTTTTGCCTTGAAAATGTAGGTGGACAACCATTTTGGGACAGACCAAAATAGAAATATGGACTATCTTTGCGGGACGGAGGGAGTATTAGATTTTAGGATCTGTTTTACCATTTATCTTATTTGAGACTTTTCTTTGGGAATGCAAAAGAATCGTAAAAGTAAATTGTATGAAGAATTGTGAAGTGAAAAAATAGATTAAGTGAGACACTTATAGTGACAAAATTCTAAAAAAGTCGCTTAACCTCGAGTCCGATGGTGTATTACACGAGAAAAAACAATAATAATATGATGTCGGTACTGTAATTTTATGTTTTTTCTTGGAGAATTACATCAAAACATACATCTAGCCAGGTTCAAACCCGCAACGTTATGCATGGGCTTCAAGTGCCCTACCGCTCAGCTAACACCCATTTGCATTTGAAGTTTATTTTATGAGGAAATATAACGTGATGTTCCCGGGAATAATCAATTCAGAGAAGAAATTTATTGTCAGAATTTGTAGTTAGTAATTACCACTTCGTTCCCTCTCTTCCTACCCTTTGGAGAGGGCACGGAGATTAAGAAGAGTGTGAGTTTTACTATTTTACCCCTCCCCTTATTCATAATTCCCTCTGATGTGCTATTCCTCTCTCTGCCTTAACGACCAAAAACACCACCACAACAACAACCAGTCTTCTCCACCACCATCAGTCAATCTCTACTACAAACAAGAAATAATTATAAATTCAAACAATAGAATTATAGATCCACGAGTTTTATTCACCGATTGAAGAAAAAAATTACAAGTCCGAGAAGAAAAATTACAGATGACGAATAAGAGAAGAGGAAAAGAATAAGAAAAAGAGGCAAGCAAAAATTTGACAGAGAGACAGATCCGATAAAGAAGGGGAAGAACCAGAGGTCGTCGGAGAGGACAAATCCAAGAAAAGGGAAAGAAGAAGGAGAAGAAGCAGAGCACATATTCGCTGGAGATGACAGATGCGGTCGCCTCCATCTCTCTTCGCCGGCCTATTCATCTCGTCTGTGTCTCTGTCGGCGCCTCTCTCTCTCTGCTCTGATGGAGGTTCCGGTGGTGGTGTCGGTGGTGGTGGAGAAAGAAGAAGAAGATATGATCGCTGCTCTTCCGTCTCATTCTCCTCCCATTCTTCTTCCTCTCTTTCGCCCTCTTGCTCTGTCGTGCCTCTCTCTCTAAGTATCTTTTTTCTTTTTGAAAATCTTTCTATCTTATCTGAATGAATGTGTGGTGATAATGGGTATTTGTTTTTTTGGAGAAAATAATGAGATGGGTGGGGTATGTTGAGATGAAAGGTGGGTATTAATTGAAAGGGCAAATTCGTTTTTGTCCATTATTTGTTATGCCAAAAGAAGAAAGGGGTAGAAAGAGAGGGAACGGACAAAAATAAAAAGGGATAGAAAGAGAAGGAACGGAATGGTAATTAACCATTGAACATTTTATTTCCCTGGCTTTACAGCACTATAGTTTATGCCCCTACGTGGCAAAAATAATACTCATAGTGATCATTCATTGGGTCTCATAAAGCACTGCATTTGACATGGCGATCTCTGGAAAGATCCTTACTTTTCAGAAGCAGTGGCAAATAATAATTGAAATTAACACTTGAAGTGTGGCTACTAGCTATTATTATAGGGTAATTTATGAAACTTCCATCATTCTGTTTTTATGTTGATATCGTTGTAGAAATAGCAAGTTTATCCAGTTTCACATCATCGCTTAGTCAGCATTTCATGTTTAGTTTACGAGTAACATGTACTACCTCCTTTCCTAAAAAACATGTATTAAGTCTATAACACCTGGTTTTATAACCCAAACGCGGCCCTAAAATTTACCAAAGAATATGCCGGCAGAGCACGGACCGGGTTGGGCGGGTGATGGCTTTGTTTCCTACCCAACCCAATGATCCCGGGTTGGTCATATCGATACCCAAACCTAATCAAGTAGTCGTCAAACCCAAATCCGATCATGTATTTCGACTCGGACCGGTTCGGCCGGGTCTAAACGGTTCAAAATGTTGCAATCAGTTAGCAAACTTATGTCTATTAACAAGAAAAATTTAGTGCAAATCAGCAAAAAGAAACAAATTTAAATCTTACTAATACATAACAAAACCGAATCTGACATTCTAGTCGATGGAGAAAATCATATTAATGCATAAGTTAAGATAAATCAACTAAAACTATTGTTCGGTCTCATATAAGATTTTAACCGGACCGGACCGGCCCTAACCTGTTTTTCCGATTTCAAACCCATGATCAATTAAAGTTAGTTCGGGTTCGCAATTCTATATCCATACCCAATCAAGTAACATGAACGGGTGTTGAATTCGGACCGGTTTGATGCGGGCCGGTTTGGGCAAGTTTTGCTCACCCTACTAGCAATCAAGAGACTTGTGAATGAGTGTACTTCAAATTTTATAACCCAAACGCGGCCTTAAACCGTAAAATCAAAAGTTGAACCAAATCAAATACTAAGACAAGTTGGTTGATCTCAGTTCCTCTTTAATTCGTTGGCAACATAAAGAAATACCATACTCGAGACAGACAGTGCTTCCTTTTACAGGAAAATAAACTCTCAAGTGCCCCTATTGGGGCCAATGGCTACCATTATTGGCTAAAGTGAGTTTACATCTTTAATTGGAAAGTTTTGTTCGTACAGGTGTTTCTTCTCCTCCATTCTAGTCCAATTTCAGCCGTAAGTTCTACTTTGGGAAAGTTTTTGAGGCACCCATGACCCAACGTTTTCCAGTTTAAGAAAGAATATGAAAGCACACAGCTTACATGGTCAGGTGTATTTTATGTTCGGCACTCATTGTACTACTACTAAACGTCTTGCATTATGTGGTGTATAGTTAATGGGAATGTTGTTGTGTAGTTTAGTGTAAAAGATACTTTCACCCCTCGAGATTGATATACATAGAAACCTTCACCCTCCTAGTTTGCGAATGATACTTCACCTTTTCAGTGTGCTAAACTTTTGGACACCTATACTATGTAATTCTGTAGTTCTTAGATTAGGGTTGGATTTGTTACTGATTGTAGTTTTTTGGGATAAATTTGCTCTCTTAGAGTATGAAATGACACAATCAGACTGTGAATGTATCATGAGTTTGGCACTGTAAATTGGTGGAGGTGTTCTTTTCCAAAATTGAAGGGGTGAAAGTGTCTTTATGTCTAACCTAAAGGGGTGAAAGTACCGTTTACCCTTAATAGGTTTGTGTACTTTGTTTTTGAGGAATAAATAAGTCTGTGTACTTGCTGAATCACAGTTATATAAAGAATGAGAAATTTTTAGTGCTCCATTAGAGAACAACGTGGTGCTCTACAGTTAATTATAGTGCAAAACTTAATACAAGCTGTCAGTAATTCTCAAACACTCATTAATTGTAGAGCCACATTGTACTCGTTTGAAGCACTAAAAAGTTGCTCAAAAAGAATTCAGCAATAATTAAAGTTGATCCCATGCTAGCCCAACCACATATTACTTTGAATTAATGTTAAATAACGTGGGTGCATCAACTACCTTTTCAATTTGCATAATAAATTAAGTAGTTTAAAATCAATTTCTATGAACAGATGCATTATACAAATTGTGAAGGTCTTCCCGAGTCAATAGTTCTAACGTGATAACTGATAACTCGAGGTTCAAGTGTAGCAAATGGAAGAATGATATTATGTTTCTTTTCTTTCAGCTTATTTCACTTTTTGACACAATTCACTAGGTCATTTTGATATGCTGATCTAGTTAGCAAGAAAATATACAAATTTAATAAATTTTGAATAATCTTGTAGAGTAAATTTTAATTTTACGCTACAATACTATGAAAAAATTGTCAAAAAATTACATCGTTTTGCTATCCAAATCATCGAAGCAAAGTAACTCAATTACGGGTAAAAAAGCCATACGAAGTTGAAAGAGAAGAAACATAGATAGTATGAAGTAAGGGCGATTACTTTGTATTGGCTGATGACACAATGGGCTTGTTTGAATGGGAATATGACATTATTGTCCGGTTGGTCAATTACTTAAAAGTTGAATAATTTCATCAATCTCACTATAAATTTGGAAAATTATTTTTGAAAAACAGAGTCCTAGCTAATTTAGAACACACCGTGTGTGTGTGTGTGTGTGTGTGGGGGGGGGGGGGGGGGGGGGGGGGAGGGGGGGGGGGGGGTGTGGGATTGGGGTGAAAATAAAAAAGTTGTGGGCAAGCCCACTACAAGAAAAAGTACACATAAATAAACGGGTAGGTGACCCGTTCTAGATGGTCACCGTTCCATGCGATAAAAGATCGCATAAAACGGGTAAAAGTGTTAATAATCTGCTTCATAAATTATCAAAAATTGCAAAAAGCGGATAAGCAAGCATACAAATGATAACATACTTAAACAATAGACAAAATACACCAAATAACGGATAAAAACGTTAAGGTACTCAACAAAGCATGAAAAACATTAATCTAGTCCTTGAAATAACTCAAAATCAGTCATCCCCAACACCCCTGAAAAAATAAGGGTCATTGGTTCCCCGAGACCTGTTGTAGTTGACATTAGAAATCATCGTTTGTTGTGTTGATTGAGATAGGGCTTGTGATTGCGATTTTGATTGAATGATATCTTGACCAGAAGCATCAACTGGAGGATTAAGGTACGTAGTTCGATTGTGTCCATATTGCGGACATCTCATGCACTTCTTTTGAACATTTTAGAGCTCCATTTGGGTTTTATGTCCCCTCTGGATTGAGGCATTTCATGAGCGTACACTGCCGAGTTGACATTAACCCAATGTTGTTCATTTTTATGCTTCAAAATAATATTGTTAACACCCCTTATCATCAACTCAACATTTTCTATCCAATACTGGTAAGTCTCTTGTGATGTTCCACTTAAATCACCAATCAACTCCATCCTACCCTTCATGCAACCTTGACAAAACATTTGGGTTTTTGGATCATCACACCGTCTTGTTTCTGGGTCCATCATGCAAGGATCATTCTTATAGCAGCCATTATCCATCTTTTTTCATCGTTTCGATAAAAATCTATTTGGAATAAATTCCTTTATAGAATAGCGCAAAAATAATATGGCCACAAACCATTTGTGGTAACTCATGCCTCATGCATCCACATAGGGCCCATTCGTTGCTGGGCCATCATGAAAGTCGGAGCAATGATTGGCAATTCTGGTTTCCCATAACAGTTGCGGAACATCCGTTTGTGGAGCGTACTTGTTTATGATTCTGTAGAGACGCATTCGTTTCTAGATTGGAGAGAAGATTTGATTCCGAGTTCAAGTTACTAGGAGGATTCAATGCAAGGTGGAGATTTATCAGGATTTGTGTCTTGTATCAAGCTAGCAAATTGATCGAACATGCAAGACGAAGACAAGGAAGACAAATGCAGCACATCGGGGCCAAGAAGTAGGTCGCACGACCTATTGTACTAGGTCGTATGACCTAGTTCGGATGCTGGCAAAATTTGATTGTTTCCTTATTGCTTTAGGAATGTTCCTGCTTGCTTTGGGCCCAAGTTTAGTCCGTCTAGGTCTATTTAAAGGTTGTAGGTCGTTCCTAAAATTGTGTGGTTGGCCGCTTTGGTCTTCTGGGCATAGTGTGATGTATTGTTGTATATAATCGGGTTCTCTCTCAATAAATTATCGAGTTTTGATTGTGGGGGTAGCTAGCAGATTCGTTAGGAAATCCATTAACGAACCACTTTGAATTCTCTGTCTCGTTTCTTATTATATTTTGTTTCGGTTCATCGCTCTTGCTCAAACTCTCTCATTTTAACAACCAGCTTAATATTCTATATAATAACAAAGGAAACTCTATAAAAAGACAGATTTTAATCCAATTTTAAGAAGAATCTACAGTAACAAACATGCACTAAGTTACTGCCAACGTGAAGGAAAATCAAACTCATGAATACGCATTCCACATGACAGCTGCACCTGAATGTCAAAATGTATATAGAATGGAACACCATGTGTGATTTGCTCTATGAGCACCTCAGAATTGCTCCAGTATTATAACGACTAAGCCCACACAATGTGTGGACATGGATGCTAGTGTAGAAAATGTAAACCAGCAATTCTCCATTAGTATATTGTTTAGTTATTTTTTCCTGCTAGTTAGATGTGATAGGAAAGTGGAGAAAGATGCACCAAAGACCACACAGGCAAAAAAAAATGTATGCTAAAAATGGGCCAACAAGTTGTTGTATGCCGATGAATTAAATATGTTATTTCTCAATTATTATTCTAAATTAAAAAAAATCAAATTAGCATTCACGTGTTATCTTTTGGAGTCCGTATGTGGAATTTTTGAAGATAGCCATAATTATAACCCTCCTTCTGGAGAGAGAGGGAATTAAGTTAATTTTACGAAGTGTGTGGTGAGAGAGATTGTGCAAACTTACGATTAGTGGATTTTTATATAGACTTGCTTGCAGGAGTTCAATCACCTTATACGTTTACTGTAATTTTAAGACTTATTTATTTGTCGTCCATTGGGTTCAAATTCACGATCTTATGCAGGAGCTTTTAAATGCTCTGCCACGTAGTCAATTAAAGGTAAAATTTACTGTTTAAATTTTATTTTCTTTTGAAACTACACTTTTCAATTTGGTACTAGTCAATACTGCAAATGGTAGTATCAATTCAAATACATAAGTTCTATTTTTAGAGGGTCACGCACAACCAAGACTATAGAAGATTCATGTCTGGAAGTGCATAATAGAGAACTCACATTATTGAAAAAATTAAGAGTCACAGGCGAACATCCACACACTGAGATCACCCTCCTCCTAAAACAAATTCGAAGACAACATAATAGCAAATGAATGCTAGTTTAGGTGATAAGAGCACTAATAACTTCAACATTAGGCTAAAAAATATATCAGAATAATAAATTGTTCTTATTTATAAATAGTCCTCCTGTGTGGCCCATGCATGGTTCAGGTACTTTCTCAATTTGTGCCCCCAAACAAGAATATATGTTCTCAATCGTAGCTCCACAGGTTACCTCCGTCAGAATTCGGCGGAGGAGATGGCGGCGGCAGCTCCATCCGCGGCGGACTCATAAGCATCCCCTCCGCCATTTCAGCCATCAGGCAGCTTGGCATGCCAAAGATATCCTCCTCCGCATCAACAACATATTCATGACCACCAGCTATTGCATGATCATCATGATGATGTGGCGGCTGCACTAGTCTAGCCGCCACATCTGCGGCCGCAGAGGCCGCTGCTGCTCGAACGTCTTCAGCAGACGTGGAGCTTGGCGTTGGATAAGAAAGGGCCATGTCGGGGAAGTTCAGTTCCCCGTGATTTGGCCCTTTTAGTGCCAAAGCGGCCACGTCGTAGGCAGCAGCGGCCATTTCTGCGGTCGCAAAAGTACCGAGCCACACACGCGTGGTCTTGCGTGGCTCGCGTATTTCCGACACCCACTTCCCACACCTGCGGCGGATCCCTCGGAAGGTTGGGTGCTTCCCGGAGGAAGACGGAGATGCCTCGTCCTCGGAGGTGGTACTACTACTTGTCCGATTCAAACGCCGATTTGTTGATCTCGACATGAAAGTGGGTTCAAGGTTTGGGGTGAAATGGCGAAGATGTTCACTATGAACTAGATTGGATATGCACGAAAAAAATTAAGACAACTTCCAAGAGATCGCTAAAAAAAGAAATTCCAAGAGAGGGATGGACTCTAGACAATGAATTTGGTTAGGCTTTATAGAGCTGGCCATAGATTTTAATGGGGGCTTCAATGGGAGAAGTCATTCTATGAGAAATGACAAGGCACCCACTAGACTTATAGTATCACCTAATCGCTGGTAATCTGGTAAATTAACACCGTTTGTTTGAGAGATGCGTTTTTGGATACAATTTTTTGGTTTAAGTTGGTTAATAATTTTTTAGTTTGTATGTTTTACGATATATTCTTTTTATTTGATCCCCTTAATGTTTTACGATATTGGATGATGGGGTAGTGTTTCTCTTTTATTTAAAGTCTGGGTTATACTCTTTGTGTAATTTAGACATATTAGAGGGGCTATGTTGCTATTTTGGTTTTCTGTTATATATGCATTCTGTCAAAGTTGGATTTTATTATTTTTACACAATCAATTTAGAGAAATTTTTCCCTCAATTTCTTTTCTCTCATCTTCTAATATGGTATCAGAGCCGCGAGATATCGATTGAGAAAAGCTCGCCTAAATTCTCTTCCGTTCGATCGATTCAGCATCGCCGACAACACGGTTCATAACTTCCTGGTGTTTAATTTCGTGAAGTTCTTCTCCTTCTACTGACTTTGATGGCACATACAGACGATTCAACCGTCGGATCTCAAAATTAGCGGCTAAATACCATCGGACCGTCGTCACCATACTTTCTCAGTCACTCTGAATCACCATGCGTTGCTCTGGTTTCACAAGTGCTCACAGGTGAGAACTATAACAAATGGACTATATCTATTCTGGTAGCTCTTAAGGCAAAAAATAAATCATGTTTTGTTTATGGAACCTTACTGGAGCCCGAAATTGGTGATTCGTTACAGGACTAATGGACGTGATGTGATAACATGATGATCTCCTGGTTACTAAACTCTGTTTCTAAGAAATTTCAGCAAGTATTGTGTATCATGATACTGCAATTGCTATGTGGATTGATCTCAAGGCTAGATACTCTCACGTGAACTTGCCTAGGGTTTTTCAATTGTCTACCGCTATTGCAGAGCTTAGACAAAATGACTTAAGTGCTACAGCCTATTTTACTAAATTGAAATCTCTTTGGGATAAATTTCTAATTACAAGTCAATTCCTAATTGTACTCGTGGAGTTTTGAGAGACTGCACTTGTCAATTTGTGGGTGGTATATTGAAAAGCTATGAACATGACTGCATTTAGAAGTTTCTTATGGGGTTGAATGAAAACGATGACTCTATGAGGGACCATGTTCTTCTTACAGAACCATTACCAGATCTTCTAGCTGCATTTTCTTAAGTGGTCAGACAAGAAAGACAATCTGAGATTACTGGTCATCACTCTTCTACAACTCACAATATGGTAATGATGACTCATCTATCTAGTAGCTCCATGCATGTTGCTGCTAATCAAATCTACATTAATGCTGCTGAAAACTTTCACAAATATACATGCAAGGGCATATCACAATGCACTTATTGTAGATGGCCAGGACATACTAAAGAAAAATGTTACAAAATGCATGGCTATCCTCCATGTTTCAAGTCCAAAAAGGGTATAGGACAAGTCAATCCTTCACCACTTTCACATACTATGGGGTCAAACTCAAGAGTTAATAATATTTTGGGGGAGCTTCCACAACGTAATGGTAATATACAAGACAAAGTGTCACTCACTCAGAATTTATGTGCACAAAGCACAATTGATCAAACTGTTGGGAGATAGAATGGGGAACATCTCAGTTGGCCAGACTAGTGCTAGCAACACTTCACATACAATAGAAGTTGCCTCCCCTATCTTTCTTTCAGCACCAGATTCCCCTTTCTAAAACTCTTTTTCAGGTATCAGTATGGTTTATAAGGCTAGTGGAGTAGAGAACTTTGCATTTGCATATTTTTTTTGTCTGAATGCACTGAAGACACTTGTTCTTGGATTTTGGATAGTGGAGGCCACTGACCATATGTGCTCTTCTCTATCTTTATTTGACTCTTATACCCCCCCCCCCACACAAGACACTTTTTTCCACTTACCAACATGAGTTTATGTGCCTATTACACACATTGGTCATGTCAAATTGAAATCTTCCATATCTTTATCTGATGTCTTATGTGTGCCTACATTTCTGTTCAACTTAATTTCCATATCTAAGTTGATTTCTACACTCAAGTGTTCATTTCTTTTTTCTCCCACTGGTTGTCTTATCCAGGATCCTTCTAATGACAATATTTGGGCAAATGCATCTCAAGAAAGGGCTTTTATTTGTTGCAGTCATACTCTGTTGCTTCTTCTTTTATGACATATGTAGTCATTAGTCCAACTATGTGGCAGCATAGATTAGGACATTTTTCTTCTTCTAAACTGTCTCTTATTTTTCCTCATTTCAATAAGAGCACAGGTAATGCTTCATCTTCATGTGATGTATGCCATTTCTCCAAACAAAAGAAGCTTCCATTTCCAGACTCTACTATAGTTTCTCCTTGTTTGTTTCATCTTATACATTGTGACACTTGGAAACTGTAAGTTCAAAGCTGGTTCAAGACTTGAAATATCTAGTCTATTTAAAGGCCTTGAAACAACTTTCAAAGTCTTGGAACTAACTGAGCCCTATATGCATGAACTTAGGGGGAGTTTCTGATTCTGTTTGAACTCCTAAACCCCTGTGCTCACTCTATCAGTACTTGATGATGAAAGACAGTATTTTGACATGTTTAACACTATCTAATTCATCTGTTTGACTTAGTTTTGCAGGGAAAGTTTATTACCTATTTTACATGATTTATTTCCTAACATGAGTTTTGCAGGGAAGGAAATTATGAGATAATCTGATTCTGCAATCAATCTAATGATTGTAACAGCTTCTCAACATGGTTATGGAAAAGATTAAATCAGTATCCCTGAAGATACTGAGCAACTATCCGTTGGAGAAGACTGTTAGAGAAGTCAAAGTTTTTGCCTACAAAATAGGAAAGTTTGTTGCTGAAGATCTTGAAGATTTGCAGATCAAATGAGCTGTATATAAGGAGCCAAATTTAAAGCATTTGAAAGATAATACAACGGGAAAAAGCTAGAGACACTAAATATATATATTCAAGCATTGTCAAGCAACAAAGAAGCAGATCATTCTCTCTCAATCCAAGCATTTAAGAAACACAACACTCTCATTGCAGTTTCACTCTCAGTGTTCTTCATTTCTGAACTCCATTTGTATATCATTCTTATACTACTTCTGTTTACTTTCTCAAGGATTTTTCAAGGTGAACAATAGAGAATTCTTAGTTAATCAGATAGCTAGAGCATGTACTAGATAGGTTAGTGAGAACCACAAGCTGTAACATAGTAAGGCATCTCTCTGTGCTTGATATCTAGGGCTTAGCTGTGGATTAATAAGAATTGAGTTGAAAATCCTACAGGGATAAGATCCCTGAGGTAGAGACGTAGGTCCAAGTGGACTGAACTCTACATATCTTGTGTCTCTTGCATTTACTTTTCAGTTACAAGCTTAGAACTTTTGCAGCATTCAAAACAGTCTTCATTTCGAAGGTTTGAAACTCATTTCAAGGTCTTGAAATAGACAATTTCTTTAGTTTACTCTAACTGTTTTATTCCAAGGGCTTGAAACTCATTTCAAGGCCTTGAATCTCTTTACAAAACATTTGAAACCACTTTTCTTGCAAAGTTTGGAAAAAGTCTGCATACTCTATTCAACCCCCCCTTCTATATTATTGATCCAGTATTACTACCTACTGTACACCCCTTCAATTGGTATCAGAGCTTGTATCACTACACAGATTTAACAACCTTTTGATTATGAGTACTGTAGGTGATGGTGGTTTATCTCAGGGAAGAGCTGCTAATAGACCTCCTCTCTTCTGTGGAGAAAATTTTGTCCACTGAAAAGTTTTGATGAAAATTTTCATTATTGATCAAGATATGGAACTCTGGACTAGCATCCAGAATGGTCTTCATATTTTCTACACAGGGAAGGATGGGATTAGAACTCCCAAATCTGAAGACTCTTTTTCGTCATCTGAGTTAGAGCAATTTTCTAAGAATTATAAAGCTATGAATCTCTTATATTGTGCTTTGAGTGCAGATGAATTTAAAAGAATCTCAAGTTGCAAAACTTCCAAGGAGATCTGGGATAAGCTTGTGGTGACTTTTGAAGGAACCAGCCAAGTCAAGCAAACCAAGATCAATATATATCTCCGGCAATATGAGCTATTCATGATGAATGAATAAGAGTCAATCAGAGACATGTTCAAAAGGTTCACTGACATTGTCAACAACCTTGATTCCTTGGGAAAGCATATTTCCAATGAAGAGAAGGTAAGGAAGATTCTAAGAAGTATTCCAAAGGCAAAATGGGAACCAAAAACTACTGCTATTGAGGAAGCTCAAGATCTCTCATCATTCCAACTTGATGACCTGCAAGGGAAGCTCCTTACACATGAAATATCCATGAATGAAGCTGATGGAGAACTACCTGAAGGTGTCAAGAACTTGGCTCTCAAATCTAAGAAGAATGAGACATTCCAAAGCCTTGAAACTGAGGATGATGAAGAAGATCCAATTGCTTTGATTTCCAAAGTCTTGACAGAATTGTTAAAATGAAGAAAAGATTCGGATACAAGGACTTCAACAGACACAAATCCTCCAGGAGCAAAGACTACAAAGGTAAGAGTTCTTCACATAGTAATAAGCCTAAAATCATGAATTGCTTTGAGTGTGGTGATGCAGGACACTTGATTAGAGACTGTCCACACAAGAAAAGCAAGACTTTCTGAAGAAATATTATGATAGAAGAAAGAAAGATGTAATAGCTTCATGGAGTGATTCAGATACATCAAGTGACTCTGAATCTGAAGAAGAACATGTCAACCTATGATTTATGGACAAGAATGATGAAATTTCATAAAAGAACATTGAGGTAATGGTAAACTGCTTGATTTCAAAACCTACAGAAGCCCTCTCTGATTATCTTATAACAATGCTTTTAAATGAAGAGGACTATCTGAAAGAAATTAGAGTTTTGAAAGAAAAAGTTCATGAGTAAGCAAAAGAAAATTTACATCTTGTTTGTCTAAATCATAATCTTGAAATCTCTCAAAAGAAAACTGACAGTGATTTCAAGGCCTTGAAAATCAGTTTCAAAGCCTTGAAAACACAAGTCAAGGAAGTAGTCACTGAGATCTCTCTATTGAGTGATAATATTGTTAATCTAAGACATCAAGTTGATGAATGGGATAAATAAAAGACTACTATGACTCATAAACTTCAAGAATATGAATTGGTCAAAGCAAAACTTGCAGGCTCAGATCACAACTTGAACTTGATTCTTGGAGGTAGTTTGAAGTCTGTTCACAAAACTGGTATTGGATACAATACAAATTTTCCAAAGAATAATAATACCAGATTTGTGAAAGCTGGAAGCAAAACATCTCCTAAATGCCATTACTGCAATAAGATTGTTCATGTTAAGATGACTTGTCCTGTTAGAAGAAGAGACCCTCACATAATGAGGAACACTTTTCCCTTCCCACTCAAAGGACAAGTTAGACAGGTTTGTGTTACTAAAGGGGTTAGACCATCTAACATGGTTGACCCTGAATATGAATCTAAATTCAGCACTTGGTATAACAGCTGGGTAAGGCAGTGAATGGTGTTTCCAGGGTGTTACCAAGATCAAAGAGCAAAAGTGGTTTATGGACAGTGGTTGCTTAAGACACATGATTGGAAAGAGATCTCTATTCTCAGAACTAAAAGAGCAATGAGAAGGATCAATTACACTTGGTGAAAAAGGCAAGTACAACATTCTTGGTATTGGTAAAGTTGGTACAAATTCTGAAAATTCTATCTCTGATGTTTATCTAGTTGATGGCTTGAAATTTAATCTGCTGAGTGTATCTCAAATTTGTGACAAAGGCAACAAGGTTATCTTTGATAAAGAGAAATGTGTGGTACAAAATGATAAATCTGGAAATTGCATCCTCATAGCCTCTAGATAAAACAATGATTACACTTTTCAAACTAACAAAGTTGCAGGTGAAAACTTGAAGTCTCAAGGTCTTGAAAGAAGATTTAAATCTTTGGCACAGAAAGTTGGGACACATCAGCTTGCATACCTTGAACAAGTTAGTTTCCAAGAATTTAGTAAGAGGATTACCCTCTATCAAGTTCAAAGATGAAGAAGTATGCAAAGCATGTGCACAAGACAAGCAAACTAGAAGCTCATTCAAGCCAAAGAACTTTGTAAGTACTACTATACCCATTGAACTATTGCATATGGATCTCTGTGGTCCTATGAGAACTCCAACTCCAAAGGGTAAGAAGTACATGCTTGTTATTGTATGATTTCTCTAGATATAATTGGGTAATGTTTCTTATAGAAAAATCTGAAGCTCTCTTTGAATTTTCTAAGCTTTGTAGAGAACTTAAAACATTGAAAAACCTATCTATTTCTTCAATCAGAAGTGATCATAGTAGAGAGTTTGATCAACTTGAGTTTGATATATTCTGTTCTAAACATGGCATCTCTCACAACTTTTCTGCTCCTAAAACTCCTCAACAGAATGGAGTAGTTGAAAGAAAGAACAGGATTCTTAAAGACATGTCAAGAACAATGATTCTGCATACTCTATTCACCCCCCCCCCCCTCTAGATTATTGATCATGTATTACTACCTACTGTACACCGCTTCAGGGACCTTATAGGGTTATGTCACGTGGGGGTTATTGTTGAATATATGCCCTAGAGGCAATGTGTTTCTTGTGACATTTATGGATTTACGATTCATTATGCTATCGATATGGAGATATGCTAACATGAATGAAGTCCCTAGAATATAAATGTTATATTCTTAAATATCCCTAGTCAACTATATTATTTAACATGACGATCAACTATAGACTAGTATGGGGTTGGATTGATATGTATATATCACGATCCAACACATGGGTATGCATTAGGGGTAATGGCATACTGGATTGACCCATCTCCGAGAAGGCTACATACTAGTTATGTAAAGTCACAAGCTCTTCTCGCGGTGACAACGGTATTGTCATCCTTAGACTTGAATTCACTAGATCCTCTAAATGTGGAGTTTTCTGTTTTGAGGGCGTAAAACGCTACACCGTAAGAAGGTAGCAATAAAGGCGTGTATCGGACATAATAGGAAGCAAGATTAGAGATGCTAATGATGTAGATAGAATTTGTTCCTCCAACATAACGGGAGCATATATCCTTGGGCCACTCGAGGGGTAGTGCTTATAGAATGTATGGCCAGACTCAGATAAATCAATATAGGATATTGATGTTATCTGCTTGGATAAGACTATTCCCAGGATCGAGAAACTATGGGTTGGATATACGAGTGTGACTTGTATTTCTCGTGTCCAATCCGGATAGAGAGACGAAGGGATGAGACAATATTTGCACAAGGTTTGTCAAAGTGCTGACTATTTCTATTAGTTGGGGAGCATGGATGTCTTGCTAGAGGCCACTCCATGTTAGTAATGGTTTCTACCAACTAAGTAGAAATTTATGGGGTCACACTCCCTATGGATTAGACCGGACTTGGGAATTAATTAATATGATTAATTAAATAGAAGGATCATAACGCAACTACTTGCAAATTTAGTAGGACTAATTTACAAGAGGGACTAATCCATGTAAGGACATGATTAGTAGATGGACTATTATGTAGTTAACAAGGAGTTGTAGGACTATATATAGTACTCCTAGCTTCTTTCCCACACTAATGCTCATAACACATTGAGTGTGAGAGAAAAACAAGGAGATAGAGCAAATCCCAAAGGAGGCCGAACCCCTTAGGACCGCCCCCTACCCGTCGGCCACAAAGGAGGTCCCGCCCACCTCCTTGCTCCGGCTTTGCGTGATCGTGATCTTCTTCCTCTTCCTCCTTCAATCCTAGCTAGCACAAAGGCTTGAAGGATCCGGATTCAATCCTAGGAGTGAACTATCCATAGAGACGTGAATATTATTTCACGAGTGAAGTCAACACAGGATAACCCAAAGGTATGTTTATACTAAAATCCTTTACTATCGTTATGCAGTCTATTCCTGTGATCCTTGGAGGGATTTGAGCAAGATTGGTTTTTTTTTTATTCCGCTGCGTAACATGCATCAAAACCTAACAGTGTTATGGGAGCCACGGGTCGTAGAGCATAATGTAGTCTATGTCTTACTTTTTTTGTTATTTTACACTTTAATTATTTTTTATCGCGTAAAACAGACAAATCAAGCATATTGATCCAATTTGTGAATATGATTCAAGCCAAATAAGATCTAATGTTACATGGGATGTAAGTATAGTGAATTTGGATCACATAGGATGTGAAAATTTTGGATCTAGAGAACTAGGATTTGGGCACAAGTTGGAAAATTTGTTTTTCAAACTTGGAAACAACTAAACTTGGGCAAAAATTAGGAAGTTGTTTTTGGAAACAACAAAACTTGGGCAACAATGAGGAATTTGTTTTGGAAACAACTAAACTTGAGAAACAAGGTGGAAGTTGTTTTGGAAACAACTAACCTTGGGAAACAAGGAGGAAGTAGTTTTGGAAAAAAACTCCCATAAGAGGTTCGCCCCCCCTAGGGGACCGCCCTCTTCTCCTTTCCGCCCAAGGAATACCACGGCCAAGGGGGTCGGGCTCCCTAGCGCACGGCCTAGCCGTATGGGCTAGGGCCCGGCTGGCCCAAGGCCCTTGTGGCACTCCTATGGTGGTTCGGCCATAATGATGGTGGGCCTCTTGGACTGTTTTAACCCTAGTATTTCCAATATTAATTAAAAATTGACCAAGCGAGTTAAAATTGGATTTTAACTGTTTATGTGCTATTTGCATGGTGATTGGATATGGCCTTAGGTTTTGGATTGTTGTGTGTTTGTTTAAATTTATGGTTTGGTTTACGTCCTGCGAGCTGATCAAACTAATGTAATAGTTAATTAGGTTTTACGGCCTGCGAGTCGGTCTTCTTCTCAACTTGTGAGATCTCTCTATTTAGTGTAGATGCTAGCTAGTATTAGATAGAGTAGATAATAGTCAAGAAATGGAGAAGAAGCCCAGGGAACCACAAAGCTATGGAGCATTACACATGCCAAGGAGTATGGCGACATCCACAAGGCTATGGAGTATGGACCAAAAGATTGAGGCACATGGAGATGAGCCTGCTATTTTAGGGTTCATAGATATTCTCATTGGCTTGGGAATATCTTAGTTTAGAGGCCATATCCATATCACGTTGTTTTTTTTGTTTGTGGTTGTTTATTTACCGTCTTATTCTTCATTGTTGGTGTATGGATGATGCATGCAAGATTGATAATAAGATACTTAACAACCCGGATCTTTTATTTGTGAGTTTGCCCAACTCAAAATAAGTAGATCAGTTGATAGGATCAACAAAAAACAATTAGAATTGGAAAATCAAATCCCTCAGTTTAAATATTTCTTGCCTTCTCGTTACTTAAACACTCATCATGATCATGATTACCAAGCTCGTGCATGCCAAAGCATGGCGACTTGGTTTGTCATGATGTGATGCAATGGCACAAGCAAGTAATGCGCAATTTTTCAGGTAAGAGGTTGGACGCAACTAGGTGATTTTAATGGGATTAAAACCTAGAGGCAACCAATTGGGATTATCTATGGGGATAGATAAATAAGGATTTATTTGCCCAATTGAACCAAGAGTTGCATGGGATGAAATTGGAATTGTTCCTACCTAAATAACTGATTTTTGGGTGACTTGCCAAAGCAAGCTAAAAAAGAAGTGAAATATGGATTTTGGCCGACCAGAAAATATTATGACATTTTCCGCATTAATATGGAGGGTTACCAATCCGAGAAAAATAGTCGGAGCTATGTTTGACAATTTAAGTCCTTGTTGAATATAGCACGAAACTTTTCATAATCCTTTTGTGTTGAATACCCAAAGCATTAAACGAACAAAACGCGACCTTATGTCCTTGAGAAGGACAAGCTGTCTGGAATCTAAACTGGTATAAAATTGAGAATTATTTCAAACATAATGAAAAATTGTTGTACTTAGAGCATAAAGCTCTCTTTCCACAAACTACCAAAACTACACTAAAGCCTGAAGGAAAGGTACATCATTGAATGGTTCTCTGGATGTAACTTGCCTCATGTTAGCTGCCATGAACTCTGAGCTTTGGAAGCAAGATGAGAACATGGAGGCGTATGATATGATCATACATTAAAGAAGCTATGTCAAGAAGCGAGCTAGACATGAAAAGATTTGAAGTGTTGCTCCACGTTGCGTTCTCTTGCTTAGCATTCGTCATGATCGAGATGGAATAAATTCGGGCTTGCCAAAACAAGGCGACTTAATTCATCAAGATATGACGCGGCGACACAAGCTAGTAATGTGTGACTGCTGAAGTAAGAGGTCAAACACAACTAAGCTATTTTAATAGGATTGAAAGCTTAGATTTTGGGAGTTATCAATGAAATGCATTAGGAATAAAGGGATATTTGCCCAAGTGGTCCAAGAATTTCATTAGATGCAATTATAGTTTTGTTTAAATGAAATTTACTCAATATGATTGAGAATAGATGAGCAAGGCACTAATTGGGGCAAAGACAAATCATGGGTAAGGGAAAAAGGGTTTGCGCCGACCCCATGAGTTTATAGCAATCCTATTGCTGTAAGACAAGTTGCCTTAAAGCCTAAAAGGTGGATTAGTGGAAGAGAGACTACCTAAGGCACCTGGAAGGAAGTAATAAAGGAACTATGAATTCCATTTTAGGTATTTTGTTATAGAAGTCAATGTGTCTATCTCATCATCGTGAGTATATGATACTTGATGAGGATCTCACGTTTATAGAAATGTGGATGATCTCAAGAGATGTAGACAGTTCGATAAGGAAGAGATAAACCTACTTGAGGGGCAATGAAGCAAAGGGTTGCTGAATTAGCCGTAGGAAAATTATTTCTACCTTTGCGAATTTTTCACGAATTAGACAAATGTGATTATGTCCCTGCTATGAGTAGTAGCATTATCATATTTTTTTGTTTGGACAAGAAAGGCTCCCTATCATAATAAAAGAACAAATGTTGTTCGATTTATTCTGATATGCATTATTGTAATGCAATTTTGTCTAATTGGATTATATATCCTTAATCATAACAATTTCATATATAACACTTATGCCTAGAGGTTTGCATATAAAGATATGAACATCACTTATCTTTAGCATTGTTGTTTAGGGCGCATGAATGAGAGATACATATCTAGATTTCATATAGATGGACTTCTGGACTCATTTTATTTTAGATCATATGTGACATGTAAGACTTGTTTGATGGGCAGGATATGATCTTTTGGGAATCACACATATTGATGCATGTAGACCACTAAGCACAAGTGCTAAAAGTGATTTTCAGTACTTCATCATATTTATAGATGGCTTCAGTAAATATGGATTTGTGTTTCTTATGAAGAAACAAATCAGAATCCTTTGAAGAGTTCAAGGAATTCAAGAATGAAGTAGAGAACCAGCTTGAAAAAAGTATTAGGGGTTCTACGATTTGACCTTAGAGGAGAGTACTTAAAACCAAAGATTTTAACAATCATCTATAGGAGTATTGGATATGATCCAAACTCGCTCCACCTAGAACGCCACATGGTTATGGCGTGTCTAAAAGAAGAGTTCGAACCTCAATGGACACGGTTCGGTCCTGTTGGAATAGATGCCCTTGAGGCAATCTTATATTTAGTATGAACATTGTTTTTTGGCTAGAATATTCATCTATTATATATTGGGATATTTAATATAATGAATTCCTTAGATACAATGTGTTGTTTATCTTAAATATCCCTAGTCCACTACATTGATTAATAGGAGGATCAAATATAGACTAGTATGTGGGTAGATTGATATGGAGATATCAAGTCTAACACATGGGTATGCATTAGGAGTAATGGAATACTGGATTGACCCACAACGAGAAGGATACATTAGATTATGTTAAGTCACAATCGCTTCTCGTAGTGCTAATATAATTGCTATCCTTAGACTTGAAGTCACTAGATATTCTAGTTGTGAAATATAGTGCTTTGATGTTATCAAACCTTACATCGTAACTGGGTAATCATAAAGATAGCTATCAGGTATGATAGGAAGCAAGCTTAGAGATCGTAGTGATGTAGAGAGGATTTGTCCCTCCCACATAATGGGAGTAAATATCCACGGCCACTCGAGGGATGAGGCTTATTGAATGTCTGGCCAGACTCAGATAAATAAATATAGAGATATTGATGTTATCTGCTTGCATAAGCATCCCAGGATCGAGGAACTATGGATTGGATATACGAGTGTAACTATTTATGTCTCGTTTCCAATCAGGATATGGAGACAAAGGGATAGTGCAATATGAGATATTGGGCACAAGAGGTTTGTCGGGATCACTGAATATTTCTATTAGTTGGGTGGCATGGATGTGTTGCTAGACACCGCTCCATGTTAGTAATAAGTTGCTACCAACTAAGTAGAAACCTATGGGGTCATACATCAAATAGAGTAGAGCTAGATTTGGGATTAATTAATATTGATTAATTAATAAGAAGGATCATTGTGCAACACCTTGCAAACGGAAGGGACTAATCCAAGTTCATGTAGAACTAGGAAGGACTTTTATGGAAACAACAAGGAGTTGTTGGAGTATATAAAGAAGGCTCTAGCTTCCTTCCCACTAATGTTAATGTTATTAGACATAACACAAGAGAGTGGGAGAGAACAAAATAGAGAGAGGAAGACAAGCCAAGAGGCCGACCGCCCCAAGGCCGTCCGCCCCTTCCCGTCGGCGCCAAGAGGAGGGCCGAACCCCTCTTTGTCCCTCGTTGTTTGATTCCTTCTTCCCTCCTCCTCCGGTTCAAGCTAGCACTTGTTGAAGGAAGAATCTAGATCTCACCTCTAGACGTTGATCAACCGTAGAGACGAGGACATCATTCTTCGTGTGATCTCTCAAACCAAAAGGTACACAATTACTATGTCCCTTATCATGTTATGATGTCTCTTCCTGACGATCCGTGGTGGGCTTTGAGTAGGATTAAAATTTTGTTATTCCGATGCGTTACCTACGTCAAAACCCAACAGTGGTATCAGAGCCACAGTTTGTAGAGCATAACATGATTTCATGTGTTACGATTTCAGTTTATACACCGTATTATTGTTATTACGCAAAAACTGAAAATAATTGGAATAGTAGATGCAAATTGAATTTGATTCAATATAAAAAAGATCTAATTTAACATTGGATGTTAGAATTGGTGAGTTTAATCACATAGGATGTGAATTATTGGGTTCTTGAAAAATTAGGGTTCATGGGCACATAATTGAAAAGGAGTTTTCAATTATAGAAATAATTTTATGAAAACATCCACAAAGGAAACAACCATGCTTGGGCAACAAGGAAGAAGGGAAGGAGGCTAGGGCCGAAACCCTAGCCGTCCGCCCCCTTCCTTGCGCGCCAAGCTAGGGTCGCGGGTCACATGGGGCGGCCGGCCTTGGGCCAGGCCTAGTGGCGGGCGGCGGTCCTTGGGGTTCAGCCTAGGCTTAAGTTGGACCCCGTGGACCATTGTAACCCTAATTACCCAATTTAATTAAAATTGAAAAAGCGCGTTAAAAATTAATTTTAACTGTATTATGTGATTTGTTGAATGGTGGATGGATATGGCCTAGGATTGTGGATGTTTATTGCTTTGTGGTTTGGTTTACGGCCTACGAGCTGATCAAATTAACGTAATAATTAATTAGGTTTTACGGCCCGCGAGTCGTCTTTTCTCCTCGACATGTGAGGCTTTTATTATTTATTTATTCTAGATGTTAGGCTAGATTTAGAAATATTTATATAATAGCCAAGAGCATGGAGAAGAAGACGGAGAAATAAAGAAGCCAAAAGACAAAGACGACAACCTCCTAGGCGCGCGACTATGGTGGAGCACATGGAGATGAGCTTGTTGTTGGGTTTTGACGTAGGTAACGCAGCGGAATAACAAAAATTAATCCTACTCAAAGCCCACCAAGGATCACAGGAAGAGACATCATAACATGATTAAGGACATAGAAGATGTGTACCTTTTGATTTGTGAGATCACACGAAGAATGATGTCCTCGTCTCTACGGTTGATCCACGTCTAGAGGTGAGATCTAGATTCTTCCTTCAATCAAGTGCTAGCTTGAACCTTGGAGGAAGAGGGATGAAGATCAAAGCAACTAATCACCAAAAGCACAAGAGAGGGGCGGCCTCTCTTTGCCGTCGGGTAAGGGGGCGGACGGGTGGCTAGGGTTTCGGCCCTAGCTACTTGTCTTGCTCTCTCTTTTGCTCTCTCCCACTCTTTGTGTGTTATGACTAATAACTCATGTAGTGGGAAGGAAGCTAGAGCCTCCTTTATATACTTCAACAACTCCTTGTTGTTTCCATAAAAGAGTTTTCTTGTTCTAGTAGGACTAGAACTATTCCCTTCCTTGCAAATTAGTCCCACTAAGTTTGCAAGGTGTTGCACAATGATCCTTCTATTAATTAATCCATATTAATTAATCCCAAATCTAGCTCTACTCTATTTGACGTGTGACCCCATAGGTTTCTATATAGTTGGTAGTAACTATTACTAACATGGAGCGGTGTCTAGCAACACATCCATGCAACCCAACCAATAGAAATAGTCAGTGATCCCGACAAACCTTTGTGCCCAATATGTCATATTGCATTATCCCTTTGTCTCCATATCCGGATTGGACACGAGACATAAATAGTCACACTCGTATATCCAATCCATAGTTCCTCGATCCTGGGAATATGCTTATGCTTGCAGATAACATTAATATCTCTATATTAATTTATCTGAGTCTGGCCAGACATTCAATAAGCCTCATCCCTCGAGTGGCCGTGGATATTTACCCCTATTATGTAGGAGGGACAAATCCTATCTACATCACTACGATCTCTAAGCTTGCTTCCTATCACGCCCGATAGTCACCTTTATGATTACCCAGTTACGGTGTAACGTTTGATAACATCAAAGCGCAATATTTCACAACTAGAGTATCTAGTGACTTCAAGTCCAAGGATTGCAATAATATTAGCACTACGAAAAGCGATTGTGACTTCACATAATCTAATGTATCCTTTTCGTCGTGGGTCAATCCAGTATGCCATTACTCCTAATGCATACCCATGTGTTAGATCGTGATATCCTCATATCAATCCAACCCCATACTAGTCTATAGATGATTGTCCCATTAATCATTATAATTGACTAGGGATATTTAAGATAAATAACACAATTTATCTAAGGACTTCATTATATTAAATATCGCCATAATTAATAAATGAATATTCTAGCCAAAACATTGTTCACACTAAATCTACGATTGCCTCTAGGGCATCTATTCCAACAGTCTCCCACTTGCACTAGAGCCAATCTGGCGCATCTCGTATGCCTATAGATCTGGCGTGCCCTTCATGCTTTCGCTGCGCAAGAGGTTTCGTGAGCGGATCTGACACGTTGTCATCTGTCGGAATCTTGCATATCTTCACATCTCCTCGATCGATCATATCACGAATAAGATGGAATCTCCTAAGTACATGCTTTGACTTTTGGTGCGATCTTGGTTCCTTTGCCTGTGCGATTGCCCCAGAGTTGTCACAGTACAACTCTACGGGATCCACTATGCTAGGGACCACACCGAGCTCAGTGATAAACTTCTTTATCCATACTGCCTCTTTTGCTGCTTCCGCAGCAGCAATGTACTCAGCTTCTGTTGTAGAATCAGCAACTGTGCCTTGCTTGGAACTCTTCCAGCTCACAGCTCCTCCATTCAGGCAAAACACGTATCCAGACTGCGATCTGTAATCATCCTTGTCGGTCTGGAAGCTTGCGTCAGTGTAACCCTTTACACTTAGCTCTTCCATTCCTCCAAATATCAAGAATACATCCTTAGTTCTTCTCAAGTACTTTAGGATGTTCTTGACAGCAATCCAGTGACTCTCACCCGGATTGGACTGATATCTGCTCACCATACTCAACGCGTATGATACGTCTGGTCTAGTACATAGCATGGCGTACATGATGGATCCTATGGCCGAAGCATAGGGTATCCTGCTCATCCGGTCCTTCTCCATCTCATTGGAGGGACAGTCATTCTTGGAAAGAGTGACTCCATGTGACATGGGCAAGAATCCCTTCTTGGAATCTTGCATGTTGAACCTCTTCAACACCTTGTCAATATATGTACTCTGACTTAGGCCAAGCAACCTTTTAGATCTATCTCTATAGATCTTTATACCCAGTATATAGGCTGCGTCTCCTAAGTCTTTCATTGCAAAGCACTTTCCTAGCCAATCTTTAACAGATTGCAGAGTAAGAATATCATTGCCAATGATTAGTATGTCATCCACATACAAGACCAGAAATACTATAGAGCTCCCACTAACCTTCTTGTAAACACAAGGCTCATCTTCGTTCTTGATGAAGCCAAACTCTTTGACCGCGTCATCAAAACGTCGATTCCAGCTCCTAGAAGCTTGCTTTAATCCATAAATGGATCTTTGCAGCTTACAGACTTTATTGGCATTCTCTGGATCCTCAAAACCCTCTGGTTGTGTCATATACACATCCTCAAGGAGGTTCCCATAAAGGAACGCTGTTTTGACATCCATTTGCCAAATCTCATAGTCGTAGTATGCTGCAATAGCAAGTAAGATTCGAATGGATTTAGTCATGGCGACTGGTGAAAAGGTCTCATCATAGTCAATACCATGAATCTGTTTATAACCTTTGGCCACCAATCGCCCCTTATAGGCAACTACATTGCCACCCATGTCGGTCTTCTTCTTGAAGACCCACTTGCACCCTATGGGTCGAGCCCCTTCGGGTGGTTCCACCAAAGTCCATACTTTGTTGGTGTACATGGAATCCATTTCGGATCTCATGGCTTCTAGCCACTTCTTAGAGTCTGGGCCACTCATGGCTTCTCCATAGTTTGCAGGCTCATCATCCATGAGTGGTACGTCATCGGGCTCAGTCACGAGAAGTCCATACCTCTCTGGCTCATGACGCACTCTTCCTGATCTACGGAGTTCCTGTGTTACCTGAACAGGTTCTTCCACAACTTCTTGTGGTTCCTGTTCATGTTCCATTATTGGTTCAGTGGTTTGTGGTTCATGAATTTCTTCAAGTTCTACAACCCTCCTACTTGCTTCTTTAGAGACTAGTTC
Organism: Linanthus parryae; assembly: GCA_023055425.1. Classification (NCBI taxonomy): domain Eukaryota; kingdom Viridiplantae; phylum Streptophyta; class Magnoliopsida; order Ericales; family Polemoniaceae; genus Linanthus; species Linanthus parryae. The sequence continues at coordinate 2,149,211 of JALGPY010000036.1, read as the reverse complement.
TCTTTCTAGAAACACGCCGGTTCGAGCAACAAACACTTTGTTCTCGGTAGGGTTATAGAAATAATATCCTTTAGTTTCCTTAGGATATCCCACAAACTTACACTTATCCGCTTTAGGCCCGAGCTTGTCTGTTTGTAAACGTTTTACATACACGTCGCAGCCCCAAATCTTCATAAACGAAACTATGGGACGCCTCCCAGTCCATATCTCATATGGCGTCTTCATGACTGATTTGGATGGAACACGGTTAATGGTAAAAGCTGCCGTCATTAGAGCATGTCCCCAAAAGGATATCGGAAGATCTGTTTGAGACATCATAGATCGCACCATATCTAATAGAGTGCGATTCCTCCTCTCAGATACACCATTCCATTGTGGTGTTCCGGGTGGAGTGAGCTGGGATACTATCCCACACTCTCTAAGATACTCATCAAACTCTTGGCTTAAGTATTCTCCTCCACGATCCGATCTTAGAGCTTTAATACTTTTGCCAAGTTGCTTCTCTACTTCACTCTTGAATTCTTTGAACAATTCAAAGGATTCGGATTTGGCCTTCATAAGGTATACAAATCCATATCTACTGAAATCATCAGTAAATGTGATGAAGTAGGTATAACCACCTCTGGCAGGCGTGGGGAATGGTCCACATACATCAGTATGTATGAGTGCCAATAACTCACTAGTCCGCTCGCCTTTCTTATTGAAAGGGGACTTTGTCATTTTTCCCAATAAACAAGATTCACATGTCTCATATGATTCCAAATCAAATGAGTCTAGAAGTCCATCCTTATGGAGTCTAGATATGCGTTTCTCATTTATATGGCCTAAACGACAGTGCCATAGATATGTAGGATTTAAATCATTAGTTTTAATCCTTTTAGTATTTATGTTATAGATTGGATTATTTAGATCAAGGATATACAATCCATTAGACAAATGCGCACTACAATAGTGCATACTATCAAAATAAATGGAGCAACACTTGTCCTTTATTGAAATAGAAAAACCTTTCTCGTCCAAACAAGAAACGGAAATAATGTTTCTGCTCATAGCAGGCACATAAAAGCAATTGTCTAATTCTAAAATAAGTCCAGAAGGCAAAGATAGCTCATAAACGCCTACAGCTAATGCAGCAACCCTTGCTCCATTCCCGACGCGCAAGTCTATCTCCCCTTTTCGCAATCTTCTACTTCTTTTCAAATCCTGCACATTACGACAAATGTGAGAACCACATCCGGTATCCAATACCCAGGATGATGAAATAGAAAGATTAACGTCTATAACATAAATACCTGGTGGTGGTGGAATCAGTATTCCAAGCTTCTTATCCTCCAGATATTTAGGGCAATTCCTCCTCCAGTGACCCGGCTGGCTGCAGTAGTGACACTCACCTTTAGCCACGCCTCCACTAGGCTTTAGGGCTTCCTTGGACTTCGCAACTTTCTTGCGTTTTCCTTTTGAAGTAGATGCAACTGACTTGCCCTTCTTCTTGTGGACCATCATTATGGCCTTGCCCTTGCCTTTATTTATGCTTTGCTCAGCTGTCTTTAGCATGTTCAATAGATCTGGCAAAGACTTGTTGATCTCATTCATATTATAGTTCATAATGAACTGATTATAACTGTCAGGCAACGATTTCAAGACGAGATCAGTCGCCAAGTCCTGGCCGAGTGGGAACCCCAGTCTCTCAAGGTTCTCTATGTACCCGATCATTCGGAGTACATGAGGGCCTACTGGATTCCCCTCTGCAAGACTACTTTTGAACAATGCTTTAGACACCTCATAGCGCTCATGCCTTGCCTGTTCCTGAAACAATTGTTTCAAGTGTATGATCATATCATAGGCTTCCATGTTCTCGTGTTGCTTCTGAAGCTCAATAGTCATGGTACAAAGCATGAGGCAAGTCACGTCATTAGAATCATCAATATGTTTCTGACGTGCCCTTACTTCCGCTAATAGAGACTCATCTTGTGGTGGGTCTGGAATTGGAGTGTCCAAGACGTACAGCTTCTTTTCTTGCTTGAGGACAATCCTCAAGTTTCTGTACCAGTCAAGGAAATTTGTTCCAGACAATTTATCCTTCTCAAGGACAGATCGTAGGGATGAACTCGATGCGTTGTTGTTTGCCATTTGGAATTCTACAAAACGAGAAATATGCAATTTAGTATTTTATACAATTTAACTATATTTAACAATGGCTAGATCATTAAATATAGCTCCCACTATTTTTCTCGGTTTAATAGCCCTCACTATTAAAGCGGAAAATATCTTTATATTTTCTAGTGGGTCCAAGATCCTTATTTCACTTCTTCTTGAGCTTGCTTTGGCAAGTCACCCAAGAATTGGTTATTTAGGTAGGAACCATTCCAATTGCATCCCATGCAACTCTTGGTCCAATTAGGTGAATAAATTTCTTTTATTCTTTATCCAATTGGATAACTCCTAATTGTCATGCCTCTAAGCTCATCAATCCAATTGAATCTTGCCTAGTTGCGTCCAACCTCTCGCTTTCAACATACACGCATTACTAGCTTGCGTCGTCCGCAACACATCATGAAAAATTAAAATCGCCTTGCTTTGGCAAGCCCGAATTTTAATAGGCCATGATCATGAAGGGTGTTTTGGCAAGAGAAGGCAAAACGCAATATTTAATTGAGGGATTTCTTTTAATTTGTTTGGTTGATCTTTATCAACATGGTCTACTTATTTGGATTGGGCCATCCACAATAAAAGACCAACCTTGTTTATTATTATCTTGTTATCGTTTTGCTTGTAGCGCCATACACACAAAATAAATAACAAGTCATGAATAATAAACATCCACAAAATAAAAAAAACGTGGCATGGATATGGCCTCTAGACTAATGATATTATCAAGCCAATGATAATATCTAATTGCCCTAAAGTGCCGAGCTCATCTCCATGTGCTCCACCATAGCTGCGCGCCTAGGGATGTCTTTTGGCTCCTTTGGTTCTCCAGTCTTCTTCTCCATGCTCTTGGCTACCATCTAAATATTTCTAATTCTAGCCTAACATCTAGAATAAATAAATAATAAAAGCCTCACATGTCGAGGAGAAAAAGAACGACTCGCAGGCCGTAAAACTTAATTAATTATTACATTAATTTGATCAGCTCGCAGGCCGTAAACCAAACCACAAAAACAATAAACATCCACAATCCTAGGCCATATCCATCCACCATGCAATAAAGCACATAATACAGTTAAAACCAATTTTTAACGCGCTTGTTTAATTTTAATGAAATTGGGTAACTAGGGTTTCACAACGGTCCAAAGGGTTCAAGCCAACAAGTGGCCCGAACCCTAGGACCGCCGCACGCCTAAGGGGGCCGCGGCCTTGCTTGGCGCGCAAGGGAGGGGCGGGCGGCTAGGGTTTCGGCCCTAGTCCCCTTCCTCCTTCCTTGTTGCCCAAGCAAGGTTGTTTCCTTATGGATTTAATTCCATAATTTTATTTCCATAATTGAAAACCCCTTTTCAATCATGTGCCCATGAACCCTAATTTTTCAAGAACCCAATTATTCACATCATATGTGATTAAACTCACCAATTCTAACATCCAATGTTAAATTGAGTCTTGTTTTATTGAATCAAATTCAATATTGCATCTATTATGCCAATTTTTCAGTTTTCGCGTAATAAACAATAATACGGTGTATGAACTGAAATCGTAAACACATAATATCATGTTATGCTCTACGACCTGTGGCTCTGATACCACTGTTGGGTTTTGACGTAGGTAACGCAGCGGAATAACAAAAATTAATCCTACTCAAAGCCCACCAAGGATCACAGGAAGAGACATCATAACATGATTAAGGACATAGAAGATGTGTACCTTTTGATTTGTGAGATCACACGAAGAATGATGTCCTCGTCTCTACGGTTGATCAACGTCTAGAGGTGAGATCTAGATTCTTCCTTCAATCAAGTGCTAGCTTGAACCTTGGAGGAAGAGGGATGAAGATCAAAGCAACTAATCACCAAAAGCACAAGAGAGGGGCGGCCTCTCTTTGCCGTCGGGTAAGGGGGCGGACGGGTGGCTAGGGTTTCGGCCCTAGCTACTTGTCTTGCTCTCTCTTTTGCTCTCTCCCACTCTTTGTGTGTTATGACTAATAACTCATGTAGTGGGAAGGAAGCTAGAGCCTCCTTTATATACTTCAACAACTCCTTGTTGTTTCCATAAAAGAGTTTTCTTGTTCTAGTAGGACTAGAACTATTCCCTTCCTTGCAAATTAGTCCCACTAAGTTTGCAAGGTGTTGCACAATGATCCTTCTATTAATTAATCCATATTAATTAATCCCAAATCTAGCTCTACTCTATTTGACGTGTGACCCCATAGGTTTCTATATAGTTGGTAGTAACTATTACTAACATGGAGCGGTGTCTAGCAACACATCCATGCAACCCAACCAATAGAAATAGTCAGTGATCCCGACAAACCTTTGTGCCCAATATGTCATATTGCATTATCCCTTTGTCTCCATATCCGGATTGGACACGAGACATAAATAGTCACACTCGTATATCCAATCCATAGTTCCTCGATCCTGGGAATATGCTTATGCTTGCAGATAACATTAATATCTCTATATTAATTTATCTGAGTCTGGCCAGACATTCAATAAGCCTCATCCCTCGAGTGGCCGTGGATATTTACCCCTATTATGTAGGAGGGACAAATCCTATCTACATCACTACGATCTCTAAGCTTGCTTCCTATCACGCCCGATAGTCACCTTTATGATTACCCAGTTACGGTGTAACGTTTGATAACATCAAAGCGCAATATTTCACAACTAGAGTATCTAGTGACTTCAAGTCCAAGGATTGCAATAATATTAGCACTACGAAAAGCGATTGTGACTTCACATAATCTAATGTATCCTTTTCGTCGTGGGTCAATCCAGTATGCCATTACTCCTAATGCATACCCATGTGTTAGATCGTGATATCCCCATATCAATCCAACCCCATACTAGTCTATAGATGATTGTCCCATTAATCATTATAATTGACTAGGGATATTTAAGATAAATAACACAATTTATCTAAGGACTTCATTATATTAAATATCGCCATAATTAATAAATGAATATTCTAGCCAAAACATTGTTCACACTAAATCTACGATTGCCTCTAGGGCATCTATTCCAACACTTGTCACTTTAGGGCAATTGGATATTATCATTTGCTTGATAATATCTTAGTCTAGGAGCCATATCCATGCCACGTTTTTTTTATTTTTGTGGATGTTTATTATTTATGTCTTGTTATTTAATTTTGTGTGTATGGCGATACTACCAAAACGTTAACAAGATAATAATAAACGAGGTTGGTCTTTTATTGTGGATTGCCCAAATCCAAATAAGTAGATCATGTTGATTAGATCAACCAAACAAATTAAGAAAATTAAATCCCTCAATTAAATATTGCGTTTTGCCTTCTCTTGCCAAAACACCCTTCATGGTCGGGGTTTATGAAAATTCGGGCTTGCCAAAGCAAGCCAATTTTAATTTACCATGGTGTGTTGCGGACGACACAAGCTAGTAATGTGTTTATGTTGAAACAAGAGGTTGAACGCAAATGGGTAATATTCAATTGGATTGATGAGCCTAGAGGCATGAAAATTAGGAGTTATCCATGGGATAAAGAATAAAGAGTTATTCACCTAATTGGACCAAGAGTTGCATTAGGATGCAATTGGAATAGTTCCTACCTAATCAAGAAGAAGTGAAAAAGGGATCTTGGACCTACTAGAAAGTATAATGATATTTTCCGCATTAATGGTGAGGGCTATTAATCCGAGAAAAATGGTGGGAGCTATATTTGATGATCTAGCCATTCTTTAATATAGTTAATTTTTTTAAAATACTAAAATTACACATTTCTCGTTTTGTAGAATTCCAAATGGCAAACAACAACGCATCAATTTCATCCCTACGATCTGTCCTTGAGAAGGATAAACTGTCTTGAACGAATTTCCTTGACTGGTACAGAAACTTAAGGATTGTCCTTAAGCAAGAAAAGAAGCTGTACATCTTGGACACTCCAATTCCAGCCCCACCACAAGATGAGTCTGTTCTAGCGGATGTGAGGGCACGCCAGAAATATATTGAGGTATGAGCTTCAGATTGACTCTAGTGCAAGTGGGAGACTGTTGGATATATGCCCTAGAGGCAATCTACTTCTTGTGACATTTATGGATTTGCGATTCATTATGTTATCGATATGGAGTTATGCTAACATGAATGAAGTCCTTAGAATAAAAATGTTATATTCTTATATATCCCTAGTCAACTATATTTATTAACAAGACGATCAACTATAGACTAGTATGGGGTTGGATTGATATGTAGATATCACGATTCAACACATGGGTATGCATTAGGGGTAATGGCATACTGGATTGACCCATCTCCGAGAAGGCTACATACTAGTTATGTAAAGTCACAAGCGCTTTTCACGGCGACAACATTATTTTCATCCTTAGACTTGAAGTCACTAGATCCTCTAGTTGTGGATTATTGTGTTTTGATACCGTCAAACGCTACATCGTGACTGGGTAGAAATAAAGACGTGTATCGGACATAATAGGAAGCAAGCTTAGAGATGCTAGTGATGTAGATAGAGTTTTTTCCTCCCACATAACGGGAGCATATATCCTTGGGCCACTCGAGGGTTAGTGCTTATAGAATGTCTGGCCATACTCAGATAAATCAATATAGGACATTGATGTTATCAGCTTGGATAAGACTATTCCCAGGATCGAGAAACTATGGGTTTGATATACGAGTGTGACTTGTATGTCTCGTGTCCAATCTGGATATAGAGACAAAGGGATGAGACAATATTTGCACAAGGTTTGTCAAAGTGATGACTATTTTCTATTAGTTGGGTAGCATGGATGTCTTACTAGAGGTCGCTCCATGTTAGTAATGGTTACTACCAACTAAGTAGAAACCTGTGGGGTCACACTCCCTATGGATAAGACCGTACTTGGGAAGCAATTAATATGATTAATTAAATAGAATTATCATAACGCAACTACTTGCAAACTTAGTAGGACTAATTTGCAAGAGAGACTAATCCATGTAATGACATGATTAGTTGATGGACTAATATGTAGTTAAGAAGGAGTTGTTGGACTATATATAGTACTCCTAACTTCCTTCCCACACTCATGCTCGTAACATATTGAGTGGGAGAGAAAAACAAGGAGATAGAGCAAATCCCAAAGGAGGCCGAACCCCTTGGGACCACCCCTACCCGTCGGCCACAAAGGAGTTGCCGCCCACCTCCTTGCTATGGCTTTGCGTGATCGTGATCTTCTTCCTATTCCTCCTTCAATTAGCTAGCACAAAGGCTTGAAGGACCCGGATTCAATTCTAAGAGTGGACTATCCATAGAGACGTGAATACTATTTCACGAGTGAAGTCATCACAGGAGAACCCAAAGGTATATTGATACTAAAATCCTTTACTATTGTTATGCAGTCTCTTCCTGTGATCCTTGGAGGGACTTGATCATGATTAAATTTTGTTATTCCGCTGCGTAACATGCATCAAGACCCAACATTTATAAGTACTTCCTCACAATTGTGAATGATTTTAATAGAACTACTTGGATTTATCTTATGAGACCCAAATTTGAAGTTTCACATTTTATTCCAGCTTTCTATATAATCTCATTCATACTCAATTTAGGTTTTGCATTAAGATTATTCGGAGTGAAAATGCTCCTGAATATGATTTACTTGATTTCTATGCTTCTCATGGCATTATTCATCAACATTCATGTGTGGAGGCTCCACAACAAATTTATGTGGTGTAAAGAAAACACCAAAATTTATTAAATTTTGCTAGATCAGTTAAATTTGAGTCTAACATTCCTTTGACTCTGTGGGGAGACTGTTTACTCACCTCGGTTTACTGGATTAATAGAGAACTTTCTAAAATTCTTCAAAATAATAGTCCCTATGAACTTCTACACAACAAGCCACCCACTTATGATCATCTCAAAGTTTTTGGATGTCTCTGTTATGTTTCTACTCTTATTCAAGGCAGAAACAAGTTCTCTCCTAGAGCTTCTAAATGTGTCTTTATTGGCTATCCTTTTGGGGGTGAAAGGTTATAAACTGTATGATCTTGAGGCTCATAGCATTACTATTAGCAGAAATGTGGTGTTCTATGAAACTGTTTTTCCTTTTTCTTCTCATTCAGTGCCTTCTTTGCCTATTTCAGTTCTGATTCTGATGATGCCTCTTCACCTATACTTGTTTCTCCTACTGCACCTTCCACTTTTAACATTATTGATGATGTTTCTCTTAGTTCACCATCCATTTATGATCATGATTTGACTCTTTATTATGTTTCTGCACCTCATGCATCTGTTAGACACTCCACTAGACCTAGAAAAATGCCATCTTATTTGCAGGATTATCAAATCTCTTGCAAACTGAGCCATAATGCTACCATCACATCTCATGATCTTGGCGATTAATTGGACTTATGAGAATTTGTCTCCTAAAAATAGAGCATTTCTTAGCGCTCTTTTTGCTGTTCAAGAACCTCACTCCTATATAGATGCTATCACTTTTCCAGATTGGACAAATTCTATGCAACAAGAATTACATGCTCTCACTGAGAATTATACATGGGATTTTGTTCCCTTACCCCCAGGACACCATCCTATAGGGTGTAAATGGGTTTACAAAACAAACACAATTATGATGGATCTATTGAAAGGTATAAGGCTAGGTTAGTAGCCAAACGTTGCACTCAAACAGAGGGACTAGATTATTTTGACATTTTTTTCCCAATAGGCAAACTAGCTATAGTGAAATGTGTTTAGGCTACTGCCGCTATTCATGACTGGAATTTATTGCAACTTGACATCAATAATGCTTTCCTTAGTGATGATTTGAATGAGGATGTCTTCATGGTAGTTCATGCTGGTGTTACTGCTCCTTCACCCGATGTTGTGTGCAAATTGAATAAATCCCTCTGTGGGTTGAAGCAAGCTAGTAGACAGTGGTTTGAGAAGTTTTCTTCTACTTTGATTTATTTGGGTTTCACTCAGTCCAAAGCTAACTGCACACTGTTTACTTTTAAGAACAAGAATCAGTTTACTCTTTTGCTGGTCTATGTTGATGACATAGTCCTTGGTGATCCCAGTCTTGAGTTCTTACATTCTCTCAATGCTCAGCTTGTAGTTCACTTCTAGCTCAAAGATTTGGGTGATATTCATTTCTTCTTGGGTTTTAAAATTTCCAGAACATATGTTGGTATCACTCTGTGTCATAGAAAGTTTACTTTAGACATTCTCACTGATACTGGTTTTTTAGGAGCAAAACCTTCTCTTATTCCCATGGATCCTAACTGTTAATTATGTGCTCTTTCTGGGCATTTATTGGATGAGGGTACAACTACCTCTTATAGAAGGCTTGTGGGCAGATTACTTTATCTCTGCAATTCTAGGCCTGACATCACTTATGCAGTTCACAGGCTTAGCCAATATGTCTCTGCTCTTAGACTTTCTCATCTGGATGCATCTCACAAAGTCTTGAGATATTTGAAGACCACCCCTGGTAAAGGTTTGTTCTTTTCCAATACTTCTTCTCTTCACCTCTTAGCCTCTGCAGATATTGATTGGGCTAGTTGTCCAGATACTAGGAGATCCACCACTGGATTCTTGGTGATTATCGTGTCTCTTGAAAATCTAAGAAACATGACATTGTCTCAAAGAGCTCAGCTGAAGAAGAAAAAAGGAGCATGGCCTCCACTGCTTGTAAAATTTTATGGATTCAATACATTCTTGCTGACTTGTCGCGTTCCTCCTCTGTGGTACCTACTCTTTTTTGTGACAGTAATTCAGCTCTTCACATTGCTACCAACCCTGTCTTTCATGACAAGACCAAACAGTAGAGGTGGATTGCCATCTTCTGAGGGACAAGGTTATGTCAGGCCAGCTCAAGCTTCTTCATGTTCAGTCTAAACATCAGTTGGCAGACAACTGCTGCTCCTTTCCATTTTCTCTTAGTTAAGTTGGGAGTAAACAAAATTTACTCTCCAACTTAAGGGAGGCTATTGGATGATGGGATAGTTTTTCTCTTTTATGTAAAGTCTGGGTTATACTCTTTGTGTAATTTAGACATATTAGAGGGGTCTAGTTACTATTTTGCTTTTCTGTTATATAGGTGTGTACAAGAGAATCCTGCAGAGAGAATTCTATGTACACCAAGGACAGAGAATAGAAATGGCACAGGAAGTGTTGGGTTGTGCGCAGGGAGAGAGTAAGGCAATAGTACTGTGTGAGAGAGAGACAGGATTTCGGCAGAGCTTTCGCGTATCTCAGGTCGTTCTCCCCTTTATGGAAGGGTTAACGATCCTATATATAACGAAGAATGTGACCGTTGTAGTGTGGTTAATGAACCCATCAATGGAGGCTTAATTAGCTTAACCACAACGGCACGTTCGTCCGCGTATATAGGGACCGTTACATCACGTTATCCGCGTATACCGGAACCGTTATGGGGTTGACCGGGTTTGACCGGTTTGACCGGGTCTATGAAGCTCGTTCCATAAATCTCTCAAAAGCAGTTACTAGGGGTCGCGTGCGGGCTTGTTTGTCGCTCGCACGCGACAGGACTTACTCTAGCCTCCAAACCACTAAGTCCCTACAAGTCCCGTGCGGTGGTATGCGAGGGCCCTGTCTCGCAGCCCCCCACGTGGATCAGCGCGGCTGGTGATCCAGTGTGTGTGGAGCACATTATGGTGTGCTGGATGATTGCCACGTGGCTAAGATATTCTTGTCCAGAAAGCACTATCTACATTAGCCCCCTTTCTGCGTGTGAAGACTCACAACCGGATAGGCTTCCATGCGCAGGAACCAACGTACGCGTCGCCGCCATGCACCAATTCAAATACACGCAAATTCAGCCCCCGTGCGTGCCATTATGACCTAAACCCTTAGAGTCGTGCCGTCTGGTCTTTTAGGGTTTTAGGCGTGACGTCAGCTTGTCCTGTGATTGCGCGATTTGACGGTGATGGTTGCGATTCGACTACTGAAAGGACGCAACCCTTCATTGTTTTTGGATAAATACTCTGTGCTCTCCATTGTTGAAAAGTATCACTTCTTTCTCTTAAAGTGAATGATACCCGGAAGCCTTCAAGAGCAGATTCAGATAATCAATCATCAATTCTCTCTTGTCAATCGTCTTCTTCAACTGTGCGCATCCAAGCAAGCTTTACCAAAACAAGGTTGGCCTTGTTCAAATTTGTTTAATGTACCGATATATGCTTTGAACTGTGTTGGATCTGCAAACCCATGACTCTCCGAAACATATTATCCACTGAAACTATGAAGGAGACTTTTCTCTTTGAATCCAACCTTGATTTAATCCCCAGATTGTAAGGGTTTTGAATGTAGGGTTTCTGAAATCCCCAATAATGCAAGCGATTCTGAACTTCAAACCCCAAAATTGACACTGGACTGTTCATCTTTCTTCCAATAAATCCTCGTATGCCTTGAACTGAATCTTGAAATTCAAGCTAAAGTGTGTGTATTTCTCCCCCCTTTTTTCTTGCTTTTCCGCAGGAATGGAAAAGACAAAAGGAACCAAACCTGTTAAGGAGGTCGAAGAAATACCTGATCTCACCCAGACCTTATGGCGAAAAGCCCCCTATCTGGGTGGCAAAGACTTTTACCATGCTAGGGTTAAGGTGAAGAACCTGCCAATCCCTGTCTCTGCTGACGAATTGCAAACGTTAACCCCTCCAGTTAACGCGGCCATGCTCGAATTGATCGATTCCAAGGACGTAGTTCGATTGGGGGTCGAAAATGGTTTTTTCCCGTACACTGCGATTTCCACTCAAGCGTTTGTTCAGAAATTGGACTTCATGGATGAGTGGATTGACCATATACTGACCAATCATGCCATTGCTTTAAACGAACTGGCATATATTTCGCAGTCCGTGCTATGAAGGGTGCTGCCGTGAAGCTGGACCAGTCCATGCTCCTAAACCTTCTCTCGCGTTACTCGCCTGCGACTCACACATTTCACTTTGCTGAGTTCGAGGCTGCCCCCACTCTTGAAGATGTACACATGCTGTATGATCTGTCTCCTGTGGGTAAGGTGGATCCTTTGAGTCTCTTGAGGACTGATGCAGAGGTTGCTTTGTACAAGCAGATGGAGTAGTGCTTGTCAGAGGTGAAGAAAATTTCCACCCGGTGGACACCTACAAAACTTCTTCCCGATTGGCAGTTGGTTGACACATCTGCGAAGAACACTTGGAACAAGTGGGCAATACTTCTTTCGTGATTATGCGAACAATAGTATCACCAAGAAAATTCTGAGCCGGAACCCGAAAGCTAAAAACTATGTGAATGGCAAGGGTTATCACTTGACCCTATGCGTTTTTCTCTGCGCCTGGTTGTCGAGGTATTTGATCGATGGCCATCCGCATGATTGGGTCTTGTATCATGCTCTTCCTCTTGCTGTGAAACTGACCCTTGGTCAGAAGGTCGCACTTGGGCCTTTAGTCTTGGGTACCCTGTACCACAGATTAGATCAACTGGTCGTAGCAATCAAGGACTCGCGCGGTCGCCTCGACGTGCTGACCTATGTCAACATTGCCTTCTTGACTATGTGGGTCTTCGAGCGATGGCCCTCTTATGCTCCTATTCCTTCTAGGCCCAGTAAATGGTGTGCCCCAGGTGCGGAGGAAGAGCGTAAAAGCGACAGGGCTGCGAGGTGGTTTGGAACTCATTTTCCTAAGTGCGTTTGGAGCCTGATATGTGACAATCGAGAAGAGTTTATAGCCAGGCCTTATGCCACGCGCATTGAGAATGTGCGATGGTTCCCTAAACTGTATCCTTCCAAGGCTGTTGCTTTCTCAGAAGAGCTCCTTTCCGAGGGCGGGGAGCATTTCCACGAGCGCTATCGCGAATTCTTCTGCTGGTGTCTAAGAGGGTCTCTTCCTGCTCTTGCGGAGCATGTTCGCGAGCTCACCCCTAGGTACGAGAGAATCACCGTGGATGTTGATCCTACTGGCGTTTCTCCCCAGTTTGCCTTCGATGCGGTGGCACCATCAATCTGGCCGCAGTCTATCATAAGAGGCTGCTACAAGCGATTACTGTCTGGGGAGTGTAAAACAATCTTAAGGAGCAATCTTCCCTTCGAGCAACCCCCAAGTAACCGCGAAGGTGGCTACTCCAGAAACTGGGTCGCTTATTGGAATACCCAGCAGACAAGGTTTGAGACGCAGTCAACCCCTCGGCCAAGCAAAGCTCCTGTGATCAAGAGGAATTCTTTCCCTTTCCGTCCCAATTGTAGCCTCGACGACTCCGAATATGGCTGCTATTCGTTGCTGGATCATGAGAATCACTTGTGTCCCTCCACCATCCTTGACGAGAAGATGGCCGCAGTTAAGAAAGGTGATTCGCATGTCATCAGATACAGCGAAACTTTCGCCAAGGTAAACAATCTCTCTTGCATGTGCTAAGTTTCCTTATTCCGATAAGTTGAAACTTTAAGCTTCATTTTCTGTCGCACTGCTATGTGAGGAGATTCGCATCCGGTGAGTGTTCCAAATCGCTGATCACCACCATTGTTACTGCGAGAAGACATGGTGAACCAGTTCGGCTAGCAATGAAAATGGCTCCCGCAGTTGAGACCCGAATTCGCCAAGTCATGGATGTTTTGCTGATTCACTGATAGACAATGCTCCAGCTTTGCCTCCACCCAGGGATGATCCGTCTCCCCCATCAACTGTTGCACCACGGGAAAAGAGGCCAAGGCAGAGGGGAATCACCATCTCTTCCCCTAGGAGTGCTCCAACTTCTCCTCCTGCGAGGTCCTTACTTCTAGGGAAAAAGGTAAAGGTCGCATGCCAAGCAAGGCATGGAAAGAGCTTGCAGTGGAGACTTTGTTCCGTTTGATCAGGAAGAAGAGGAGGAGGAGAGAATGGAGGCGAGAGAAAAGGATGATGATGAAGAAGAAGAAAGAATCGAAGATGTCAGAGAAGGAGAGAGAGACGAGATACAAGATGAAGAATCAGAAGGTATCCCATCGTACTTCTCTTCTCATTATCTTAAATTTCGCAGTCGTGATTGACCAATTCGTTCCTTTGCAGATGATGATGAGACCATCAGCGGCCTTTTGGCCAAGAGGCAGAAGAGGGGTTCTCACTCTGGTGTTTCCAACGAAACCATAGACGAGGACATCCTTGCCGAGTACAGGAGAACAGCTGCGGAGGCTGCTGAGAGAAGAAGGAAGCGAGAAGAAGAGGAGCTTGAACGCGTAAAGCAAAGGAGCCTAGAAGAGCAACACGTCGACGACTTAAAGCGTCCAACCGACGAGGGAAATGCGGTTCCAGAAGAAGAAGCTCCTGAAGTTGACGAGGAGGATGCGGCTCCAGAAGAAGACACGGCCGCTCTAGAGCAAGTCCAAGCGGACTTCGAAGAGATCGCAGGCGGTAACGAAGGTGAGATTTTTAATCTCGCAGTAACTTACCGAGATGTGATTGTTGGTGCATTAAAGCATGGCTTATCAAAAGCTGACATTCGCCGCTGGCTAGTAAGCAAGTGCGGCGAGCCTTCAGGTAATCATTTGAACGACTTTTGTGAATTAGGCTTAATAACCCAAACATTACCATGACTGGTTCCTTCGCGCCCCAGGTCATGCTCAGCTTAAAGATATACTTAATGAAGATACATTAATAGGCCATGGTTCGGTGTCCTTAGCCTACGACGCAGATGCTGCAATCCCACCCTCGCGTGGAGGTGCTAACTCTTGGCTTACAATAATAAAATATTATTTAACACAAGTTACCTCACATCATCCTATATTGTGTTGCAGGTAATGCTGATGAAGCCATGCTGGGACAAAGGGATCATCCTTCTGCATCTTATGTCCCTGTGCCAAGTTCTCACTATGAGAAGCCCGTCGCAGCTGCTGAGTATGAGGGAGAGCCCTTCGAGGACATCATTGAAGTTTCTGATGATGCCGAAGCTGACACCGTGTTAATGGAGGAAGATACCAATGCTGCTGATGAGGAATTAGAAGCAGATGCTGCTTATGCTCTCGCATATGAAGGCATCTCTAATCGAGCTGCAACTTCTACCGCTGCCATGCCTCCGGCGAGGACTGAGCCTGCAGTGATTCTTCCTGCGTGGAACTTTTGGAGTTCGCAGGTCGGAGCTGCAATCGCACCTGGTGCGGCTTATACCATTCCTGCCAACTATGAGGAGTTAGAGCTCGCAGCTGACAGGAGGGCAATGGAGCGAGGACAGTCTTCAGCTGCCCCGAGAATGCGCATTCCTTCTTCGCGCGAGATCCTTGAAGGAACTGGTATGTTTTGATTGTTGTTCGCGTCTCGCATTCTTCATTTGCAAGTTCGATAATCTAACTTGGTTTAACATTGCTTAGGGTTGAAGCAAGCTGACGTGGACTGGCTGGTTCGGATGCGTCTCTCCTATCCCCAATCATTTGTGAGGTCTCTGGAGATAGGGCCCTTCGAAAGAAGACTGTTTTTGACCGAAGCCATCTGGATTTTGGAGCAGCTATCTGCGGCCACACCTGCGACCATCTCTCCTTAGAGCGCGGAGTTGCTTTTCGGCATGTGTCAAAACCTTCACGCCAAAGTTCAAGGCAAGCTGGGTTTTGGGTATCTCGTCAAAAGAGTCACCCAGATTCGTGTCGCCGTGAATTTGAAGCGCGGCTTCCATAACCTCGCAGCTGAGGAGCAGAAGGTGGAGCAGCAAAAGCACAAAGCTGAAGAGGCTGTGAAGCTCTTCCATGAAATGAGCGCCAACTACGAGCGATTGAAGCAAGAAGTGGAGCAAGTGGCAAATTTGTCACGTCAGTTTACTCCTGATGACTCCCTGGTCAAAGGCTTATTGAACAAAGACAAATTTGTTTTGAACAAAATGTTAAAACATTATTGTAATGTTTCTAGGGTTTCTCCTCCTTTTTTTTCAAAAAGAATTTAAATGCCTGTTTTTTCCTTCCCGGGATTTGCTCGAATATCTCTGTGCATATCAATTATGACGTCAGCTATTGATATTCTGCCTTGATTTTCGCACTAATTACTTATCAGATAAGCACGCTTTCCTTGGGAAGTCCATCCGTATCATGACCTTCCGTCATTAATTAGGATACGCTACTGAATCGTCGTAGCCTTTAGTAGGGTAATTGAATGTTACCTCTTTTCAAGGCGTAAGTGATTGATGCTTACCCCTTTTCCAAGCTTTGCTGACTCAGCTAGAGATTTGAAGGGTCTCCGTCGGGTCTATATAAACCCTGCCTTCCACTGCTTGGGTCTTTCATCCCAAAATATGGCTTGCCATGAGTCCCTACGACTGCTGGCTTCAATGCTTATCTTTCTTTGATTCATGGCAACTTCAAGTTGTGAAACCTGAGTTTGTGCTTTGTGCCATAGAAATAGCTTCCAAGATCTTCTTTACGAGGCTTATTGTTCTTCATAACCACCATAAAGAAGATGCACATAACGTGTCATGCTTGGTCGAAGAATTTTCTTCGTCTATTATGCTTGCAGGTCATGTTTCCGGCCGCCTCTCGGCGAGGTGCAGCGCCGTACTGGCCTTCTTACTAGTTTGTAATGAACGGCGGATTTCTCCTCTAGCTTTCCCGGAGGATGACCATTCGCCACCACGTTCTTGAACTCGGGATGGCGAGCCATTGTGCTAGTCTCCGTGGAGAAGGAGCCTCTTGCCCTAGGAGTTGCTGCTTGCCTGTCCTTCGCCGGAACAGGTGGTTCCTCAGGCACATCTCTTGGGGTGTTGATCAGACAGAGGCCTCGTTAGATCCTGGGATCTTGAACATAGCGTCGCATAGGTCTTGTAGCGTTAGTAGGCCGTTCGTTTTATAGGAACACCCTACTTGCTACAGATCTTTGGTCGCAGATCGTTGTATCGCATAGCTTCTGTTAGGACCAGTAGGTCAATCCTTTTTTAGTAAGGATTCCCCCGATGTGTAACTTCCGCTCGTTGGCTGCTATTTAGATGCATTGTAAGCCATGTTGGCTGTGTAACTAGCTCAGTCTTGAGCTTTTCCGCTTGTAAGCTGCTATCTAGACAGATAATTTGTAAGTCATTTTGACTCATGATAATAAATCGCTTTGTTTGATTTGCTGTTCTTGTTACAACAAATTGAAATTTTCGCATGAATATTGGCAAGCTTCACTTTTTATGTAATGTCAAATTCGCATTGTGTTATCGCTACGATTTTCTATCCAGCAGATAGATTCGCAGATTGAGAATCATTTATGAGAACTGCTGCTTTAACAGACGAGTTTTCAGAACTTTTGAGATCGCATTTGCATAGCTTTGCTATCTTGGCAGATAAGCTTGAGAATCGCTTAAGATAGGACTCTAGTACGGTCTCTATCTTGGCAGATAGGCTTTGGAGATCACTTAAGATCATACTTGCATAGTGCTGCCATCATGGCAGATAGGCTTAAATGATCACTTAAGATCATAGTGCTGCTATCATGGCAGATAGGCTTAAAGATCACTTAAGATCATAATGCTGCTATCATGGCAGATAGGCTTAAAGATCACTTAAGATCATAGTGCTGCTATCATAGCAGATAGGCTTAGAGATCACTTAAGATCATAATGCTGCTGTCATGGCAGATAGGCTTAAAGATCACTTAAGATCATACTTTCATAATGCTGCCATCGCGGCGGATGGGCTTTCGCTATTGAGAAATGATGAAATAAATAAAGCAATAAAGACAGCTGAAATCATAAAGTTCTTCCCATTTGGGAGAAGTCTTTTTATTATAGAATACTCTCATATGGGAGAGGTGAGATTACAATTCCCTCGTATGGGAGAGAAGATGCACGAATTTTAGCAATACAGAGCATAAAGTAGACGTTGTAATCTAACACATATAATGAGAGGAGTTAAGGATAATACTTCTTAATCCAGCGCATGTTGAATGAGCTTGGGGTTGAGGTCGTCCCATGTAGCCTTTGTATGTTGCAGTACCCACTATCAAAGACTTCTGTGACTTCGAAGGGTCCTTCCCAGTTGGCTGCGAATTTTGGATGAGCCGCCTCTCGCATGCAGTGATCCGACGCGCGCAAGACCAAATCTCCAACTGCGAAATCTCGACGTTGGACTGTTTTGTTGTACGCGCGAGCGATCCGTTCTTGGTATCGCTTGTTAGTCTTTTTAGCTTGCTCCCGCTTCTCTTCTAACAGGACCAAGTCATGATCACGTTGATTGTCGTATAATGCATGGAAATCCAGCCTTGCGGAGTTGACTTTTACCTCCGCGGGTACTACAGCTTCAGCACCATAACATAGAAGGAACGGGGAGACTCCTGTGGGAGTCCTTGGAGAAGTCCGATAGGCCCACAAGGCTATGTTCAAAGAATCAGCCCATTTCTTGTGGTCATCCGCCGCCATCTTGCTCAAGATTCTTAACAACGTCTTGTTGGTTGCTTCCGCTTGACCATTCCCTTTAGGATAGTAAGGAGTAGAACATATCTGCCTTATGTTGTACTCTGCTAGTTTCGCAGCTACCTGGTGATTGACAAAGGGAGTGCCATTATCCGAGAGAATGGTGTTCGGAATTCCGAACATGCAATCGATGTTCTCTTGGATGAAATGGACCACGGCTAGCGCATTTGCTGTCTTTAGTGGTATTGCTTCTACCCACTTGGTGAATAACTCGGTCGCGGTGAGAATGAACTGATTCCCGTGCGAGGTTGGTCGGATGGGGCCAACAAAATCCAAAGCCCAAGTATGGAACGGCCATGGTGTTCCCAACACATGTAGATATACGACAGGAGCATGCAGTAGGTTACCTTTGAATTGGCACTCCTAGCACCGTCTTACTTTAGTGCGGCAATCTGCTTCCATGGTGGGCCAGAAGTAACCGATCGAGAGGAGCTGTCTGCATAACTTCGCACCTCCCTGATGTTCCACTTGATGAGAGAGGTCCATCACCTCTTGTGCCTCTTTGCTGTCTAGACATCGCAGCAGGTTACCCTCATGGCCCCTTCGCCAGAGCATATTTTCTTGCACCACATACCGTGCTGCTTTTCTCTTTAGTTTCTCGGCTTCTTTTCTCGACTCAGGCACAATACCTTGCGTGAGAAAGTCAAAGAGTGGCTTCCTCCAATCCACATCATCATCGGTCAGAGCAATTGATAAAGAGTCCTTGATCAGTGCGCAACTCTCGCAATTTCCTTGGATCAATGCTGCGGCCGTTGACATATCCGGCCAGTCAATCCCATACCTCTGGGCTTTCCGATAGATTGACACCTCACTTTCCCCACAAGCATGTTGGTGAATCTTCTCTAACAGCGCTTGTCCCTCCTGCTCCGAGACACATCGCATGAGTATTCCGCCAGGGCCTTTGTAGTAGAGGGTGTTGTCATGTATGCAATACCCCTTTGTGGATGCCCAATTCTCGTTGCTCGTGCCTTCTGCGATGGCACGCAAGATTGACTTTCTCCAGTCCGCGTCATCCATGCATTCGTCGTCGCACGCGTCCTCTGTCAACGCCGAGGATGCTCGCAATTCAATCGAGATTTTTGCGGGACATTTATCCGCACTAACCTTGGATCCCAAGGTAGCTAAAGCATCAACATGCCTATTGTCCGCTCTGGGTTTGTGCTCGTACCTGACATCACAGAACTGCTGCACCAGTTTTTGCACTAAGGTCCGGTAGGGCAATAAGTTTATCTCCTTCAAACCATACTCGCCCGAGGCTTGTTTGACGATTAGCTTGGAGTCTCCCATAACCGTCAAGTTAATTACTTCTAGTTCCCTCGCTGCGCGAAGACCTGCGATGAGAGCTTCATACTCTGCTTCGTTGTTGGTGAATGCGAAATCAAGCTTTGCTGACATCTGTATGACCTCTCCATCGGGTTTGGTCAAGACTATCCCAATGCCTCCACCCTTCCTTGTTGACGACCCGTCGAAATGGAGCGTCCAATAGGGCATCTCAACTAGGTAGATTTCAGGTCCCTCCAGTTCTTCCTCAATCACAGGCTCATGACTGTTATCAGGGAACTGTGCTAGCAAATCCGCCACCGCTTGCGACTTGATTGCCCGGGGTCGAACACATGTGATGTCATATTGAGAAATGGTCATATACCATTTTTCCAATCTTGATTCTGCTGGCTGCACTATGCGAGAAATGTAGTAGATCGCCCTTTCTTTCCCCTCATACTCCTGTGCCAGGAGTGCCCCTATAGACTTCTTCGTCGACGTAAGATACAACAAGAGTGGTGATCCGAGCTGAGGTGCGATCATTACCTTTGACGATGTCAACAGGTCCTTTAGCCTTCAAAACGCAGCTTCGTGCTCCGTAGTCCAGTTATATAGAGCGTCCTTCTTGAGAAGATCGCTGAAACAGAAGGTGATTTCGGCGATCGCTGGGATGAACCTTCGCAGGTAGGATAGCTTTACCAAGAAGGTCTTCAAGGTACTTTGGTTGTGCGGCGCCGTCATGCTAGTGATTGCCGATACTTTCGCAGGATCAGGCTCTATTCCTTGACGATGTACCACACATCCCAGGAATTTCCCCGATGTTACTCCGAATGCGCACTTCATGGGGTTCATCTTTAATTGAAAGCTTCTGCATCTGTTGAACACTTTCGGCAAATCCCCCAGGTGGTCTGCCTCTTCCTTGGATTTGACAACTAAGTCGTCCACGTAGAATTCTACTTCCTTGTGCATCATGTCGTGAAACAGGGCCATCATGGCTCGCTGGTAAGTTGCGCCTGCGTTCTTGAGGCCAAAAGGCATAACCGTGTAATTGAAGACTCCCACCGGAGTGATGAATGCGGTTTTCCGTGCATCTTCGGGGTCCATTTTGATCTGATTGTACCCACTGAAGCCGTCCATGAAGCTGAACATGCGATGACCCGCGGTCGAATCGATAAGTAAGTCGATGTTGGGAAGTGGAAAATCATCTTTGGGGCAAAAACGATTCAGGTCCCGGAAATCTACGCAGATGCGAAGCAGCCCATTCTTCTTCACCACAGGCACAATGTTAGCCAACCATGTAGGATGGTGATTCGGCTCGATGAATTTGGCATTCAGAAGTTTGACAACTTCCTGCTTGATCTTCACGTCGAGCTCTGGCCTAAAGCTTCTCGTGCTGTGCTTTACCGGTTTGGATCCCGGGATTACATATAACCGGTGCATGGTGATGCTCGTTTCCAGACCAGGCATTTCATCGTATTCCCATGCGAACACGTCTTTGTACTCAGTCAGAAGTTGTAGCAATCTTTCTTCCTCCTCCCCTGTGAGGTCCGCACTTAGAAAGACTGGCCTCTTCTTTTCTTCGCTCGGGCTTAGGAATACGTCCTTCAACTCCTGCTTTTGCGGCCTGGGTTTGTCCTCCATGCATTCGAATGCTTCTTTTAGCTTTTCCTCTAAAACACTTGGCGTAGGTTTGTCTGGTTCCATAACCTGCTCAATTTAATTGATTTTCTCAGGGATATCCCCATGCTCGCGTGAGGACACCCCCGCGCACCTTCATATGCGATAGCATTTCTTCCCGTTGGCGTAGAAACTCTCTATCTCCTTGCCTTCAGGATCATATTTTTCTATCCTTTTCGGAGTATACACGTTCTTTCGCTGGTAGGCAATCCGCGGCGCCTCTTCTCGCGTAGACGACTTTTCCTTGGCCTCCTCTCTTGTCACCATTACTCCTGCGGGTGACTGATCTTTGATGTCCTCCCGTCGGGGCAAAGGAGTGGGGTTGAACGGCCCCGGATTTTGCTCATCTGCTATCTCAGTGAACCATACCGCCTCACTGAGATGCGCTTCATCCATGTTGAAAGGATTTATCGAAGCTGGTATCTCTACTATCCTGTCATTCCAGATAGCTTTCATCACTTGGTGGGTCGTGGAAGGGACCGCATCGAAGCGATGAATCCAGGCTCGACCTATAATCATATGATACGTAGTGTTCGCATCAAATACATAGAATTTTGCTGAAAACTTGATTTTGCCGATCTGGACGCCCAGAAGGATCCATCCTATCGTCATTCTGGAGTCACTTCCGAATCCCATCAGCGGGGATGGACGCTTTACGATCTTGTGCTCTGGAATTCCTGCTAATTTCAGAGTGTTGAGTGAGACAACGTTAACTGCCGCTCCTCCGTCGACGAACGCTCTTTTGAACTCCACACCATTGATAATTGCTGTTACATACAGAGGCTTCTGGTGGCTCGCATCTGTCTTCTTGTCGCTTGCGGAGAAGGTTATGACCTTTTCTGTAGAGCGAGATGCCCTGACAACCTTTCCATTGGAGACAACAATATCCTCCTCGTAATCTTCTGCTATCCTCACGATCGCCTTTGTCATCTCCTTTCGGCATTTCTCTGAGAAGTTCATCTCATCGAAGAACCTGTTGAACCCGTGCGACCCCTTCATCCGATCGGCACGTTCGTCCTCCGTGTCTATGCTGTAGTCCTCGTCGTTGTAGATCTAGGCAATGATGGGTAGACCATCCTCCGCAACCTCTTCAAGGTCCACAATCGAGATCATGGCGACCTCTTTGCCTTTCGGCTCTTGCTCCGCATGGGCAGGCAGTGGATTGTTTGGCACGTCCTGCCTTTGATCGCTGACAATCAATTCGCCATTCTTCATCTTTTGGCTTACCATGATTCTGAGCTTCTTGCAGTCAGCCGTGGGGTGCATGACCTTCCCGTGACATTCGCACCACTTCGGATCCCTCACCATCTCCTTGGAGGGTGCCCTTTCGAGCGGCGGCAGGACACCATCCTTACGCCATTGTCTGCACAAGTCGCTCTCTTCCTCTACCGAACATGGCAGATGTGGCGCATCGAAGTTCACTACCTTTGGCTGCTTTTGGGGCGAGACCGTATTCACATAGCCTCACGTCCTCTCTTGTAGCTGAACCTCCCAATTTTGAAAGTGGTCCCGCTCGGGGATCTCTCAGGGCGTTCCTCTTTTTCTGCATCTCCACTATAGGCTCAATATTCTTCGTGCACTCGATTAGTTTAAAAAATGTAGGAGTTTGCAGGTTGATAAGCATACCTTTGTACTCGTCTCGCATGCACTGCAGGCATATTTCCACGAGTCTGCTCTCGAGTATCACATCTTTGCATTCCAAGGACTTGGCCCTGAACTTCTTGATGAATGTCACTCCATCCTCTTTGCGCTTCTGGTACATCCGCGAAAGATGAATCATCGTCACCTTTTCTTTCATCTGGAAGAATTTAGTGTAAAACTTCTGGACCATATCGTCCCAGGTCTTCACGGATCTAGCCTCCAGTGTCCTATACCACTTGTAGGACACGTTCCCCAAGGATTTCGGGAAATCGCGCATCAGCAGCTTAGGATCAGCCCCGTACGGCCCCATTACATCAATGAAGCGCATGACATGCTCATGGGCGTTCCATTGACATCTTCGAACTTGTCCCATTTAGGAGCTTTGTACCCGGCAGGGTTAGGCATGAGGTAGATCTCTCGTTGAATAGGTGGATCGTTGTCAAGCTTCGGGATGATGGTGTCCGCGAATGATTGGTGAGCCAGAATGGTTTCTATGCGCCGTTGCAACGACGTCATACACTCCGGAGCACTTCCCTCAGCAGCAGGAGGAGGGGTTGCCGCAGGCGGAGGCGACACATATGTCGCAGGAGGGCTAGGAACATATTGTGAATTCACGTTTCCCCACGTTGCCGATGGAGGAGGCAAGGGGTATTGTGAGGCCGGATTAGGTACCAAAGTTGGAGGTTGAGGAGTGTGAGTAGCAAGAGGCAACATTTGAGCTGTTGGCCCCTGAACTGAGGGTAGCTGCGTTGTTGCCGGTGGAGTTTGGAGGTTAGGATTGGGTGGTGTGGTTGACACTCCCAATCCTTGAGTGGTGGAGGCTCCTCCTCCCTGAGAGACGGTGGTGGCTGGTGCGGGATTTGGAGCGAAAGTCCCCAGAATAGCCATTATTCGTTCCAGCTGTGCAGATTGAGCTTTGAGAGCTTTCGCCTTGTTCTGGATGGTGGCGTCCAAGGCCTGTAGCGTCGGAGCTTCACCGGTTGCTGTAGGAGTACGGCGGGCCTCCTCTCCCGAGGTGGTCTCCGTGGAAGGCAATCTATTACCGACATCATCTTCATGAGACATGGACAGAGAATAGAAATGGCACAGGAAGTGTTGGGTTGTGTGTAGGGAGAGAGTAAGGATATAGTACTGTATGAGAGAGAGACAGGATTTCGGCAGAGCTTTCGCGTATCTCGGGTCGTTCTCCCCTGTATGGAAGGGTTAACGATCCTACATATAACGGAGAATGTGACCGTTGTAGTGTGGTTAATGCACCCATCAATGGCGGCTTAATTAGCTTAACCACAACGGCACGTTCGTCCGCGTATATAGGGACCGTTACAGCACGTTATCCGCGTATACCGGAACCGTTATGGGGTTGATCGGGTTTGACCGGGTCTATGAAGCTCGTGCCATAAATCTCTCAAAAGCAGGTACTAGGGGTCGCGTGCGGGCTTGGTTGTCGCTCACACGCGACAGGACTTACTCTAGCCTCCAAACCACTAAGTCCCTACAAGTCCCGCGCGGTGGTATGCGAGGGCCCTGTCTCGCAGCCCCCACGTGGATCAGCGCGGCTGGTGATCCAGTGTGTGTGGAGCACATTATGGTGTGATGGATGATCGCCACTTGGCTAAGATCTTCTTGTCCAGAAAGCACTATCTACAATAGGGCAATGTGTAATCTGTCAAAGTTGGATTTTATTATTTTTACACAATCAATTGGAGAATTTTTTTCCTTCCATTTCTTTTCTCCTATCTTCTATTATACGATTTTCGCTGCAGAAGATTTTGGTATTGGACTTCTTTAAGAATCATATTTCTCCATTTTCTTGAATGATTATTGATTTTTCCAAACACATGTGTAGCTTTTTATACATAGAATGAGTTCGAACACATCCACTATAGTAAATTTGACATTGCCATTTTGAAATACCACTCTTGAAATTTTCTATATTCATTTTATTACCTTGGACATCTCCAATCATAGTAGTTAAAAATCATCTATAATTCAATCAAAATTGTCATTCTTTATTTTAACTATTCAAGAAAGTTCATATGATTTGCAATGTTACTATGTAAATGTTAGCTAAATTGTAATTTTTGTAGGTAGATAATTAAATAAAAATAATAATTAAAATGTAAAAGGATGAGAGAGATCCATTTTCGGTTATTTAATGGAAGAGAGCGGAATAATTGTCCGCTAAAATAAAGATGGACTAGAAAGTCCATCGGAGACAACATTTTAATTAAAAGTCTAAGCGATGAGATTGCCAAGGCAATTAGTGGAGTATTACTGAAAAATGCAGTCCCTAGCCCAGTATTAAGACTGTGAAGCAAAGGGAAGAGCAAGTATAAGGACGTCTAGAGACTACAGCAGTTTAGGACCGATAGCCCAAGACTGACAAACGTAAAAGAAGCATGTGAGTTGATGGAACTAAAGAAATGGCCAGAGATGGCACTTGGATATTGCCTCAAAATCCTTGGATATCACATCTGAGAAATGACTAATATTCTTATGGATTGATCGCTAGATTAAGACACATATGACATGAAAGGATGATCAGGCTAGCTAGCGCATGCCCGCTTAGGACTTTGTCATATATTCCCTCACCTATATATGATTCTTGCGTTACAGAACGACCATACGCAAACTAATCAGTAACGCAGTAAGGACTATCGAGTCTTTACATCTTGTTCATTATGTTTTGTGTTCCATTACTTGTTAGAGCTAATACATGACAATTACTATTCCATCGCAATCGTAGATGACTATACGAGTCTCAGTTATGTGTACTTGATGTCTCATAACTCTTAGGCACTAGAGTGCTTCAGACATGTATATACGAAAGGTACAGAACTATCTGGACAAGAGAATCTCTCTTTGAATAGAACGAGACTGCGCGTATCTATCTGAGCAAGAGCTATGTGATGGAAAGGAATAGCAAGCCAGTTAGTCATTCCCCACACTCCGGAACATGGTGTTGTAGTGAAAAGGAAGAATATGATACTGTTAGAGATTGTTTGATGTATGATAGCGCATGCAAAATGCATGTTCCCTATTTTGAGGAGACGCTTTGCTAAAGGTTATCGACATACTCAGCTAAGAGCCCACCAAGTCTGTAGCCACCATACGCTATGATATATGGACCAAAGGAGACCAGAGTTCGGTCACCTTAAGCCATAGGGATCGACAACATTATGTGCTAACCAATTTCCATAAGGACTGGAAGTTGGACTCTAGAGAGAAGAAGTACATCTTCATTCGTTATTCAGAGCGTTCTAGGGGTTGCGTATTCGAAACTCAACTGCCGATAAGTAGTCAATAGATTCACGAAACATTGGATTCCTCGTAGGACATTTCCAAAGTCAAGGGACAGGTTCTTGGAGATGACGGTTTATACGGAATGGAGAAACCGATGGAAGACACCCGTTCCTTGGTTGATTATGAGGGCCTATTTCCTCTAGATCCTTTGGACAGTGGAGTGACTTGCCAGGCGAAGTGCCCATCCATAGGGATGCGACCCCTGGCGATTCTCCAATGCAAAGGAATTCCAAAAGAGCATGCCCAGAGATCAGAGGGGAGACCTTTAGGGTCACCTTGCATTACGATATGATAGTATCTTAGACCATATCATCCCCTGATTATGAAGAATGGAGCTTTACAAAAAGAGTTGGAGTCTATAAGGGTGAACCAAGTCTACGATGGGGTTGACTTTCAAGCCGGATGCAAGACTATTGGAGATCATTGGATTTCTAGGGTCAAGAAGGGACGCAGGCAGAAGCAGAGAAAGGTGTGAGACTTTCATAGAAGAGAAAAAGCCTATTCTAAAAAAGAGTGTGGACATCGACGCGATATTCTCCTAATAGTCGGGTAGTGAGAGTTTGCGTCGATTCGACGAGGTATTCTCCCAATAATTGGGTAGCGAGAATTAAGTTGGGTCAACAAGGTATCCTCCCCAATGGATTGGGTGGTGTGGGTTACGTTGGTTCACTTTTATCGACGATAGTTGTGATAATTAATGGACCTAGATCTCCATTCTAAGTACATTTGACGACTGGATTTCTCCATGAATCTGAGAGGTGATCTATATGACTCAACCACAGGGTTTCGAGATATAAGGTCATATGTACAAAAATTCTTCAAGCTAATTAAGTCAATGTATGATCATAACTAGTCATCTGGACAGCAGCATTTCATCAGGGGATCGTTTACTATATGTTTGCGATAACGGATGTAAACCACTGCATGTCACTCTCATTAGTAGAGATTTGATGATCATGTCACTTAATATCGATGACAAACTGTGAAAATATTCAATTATTAATTGCATAAAAATAAGATTTATCAATTTTTTTAGAATTACGTCATGTAGTCGGGTTCGAACCCGATATCTGATGCATGTGATTTCAAACGCTCTACCACTGGGGCTAGCTCAGTGGTAGAGCGTTTGAAGCATCAATGCAATAATAATAATGATTAGAAGCTAACATTACCATAGTTTTAACTAACAACTACCACTCTAATTCTTCTTTTTTCCATCATTCTGACTTTTTTGACTCAATTCTAGGTCACTTAACCGGTGATTTGGATCGCAAAACGATACAATTTTTTGATATTTTTTTCACTGTGTTGTAGAACAATGTTTACTCTTTAACACCATGAAAACATTATCAAAAAATTGCATCATTTAGCTATCCAAATTACCGGGTCAAAGCAACCCCAATGAATAGTAGTAAAAGTCAGGATGATGAAGTGGTAATTAATCAGAACTAGTTACAAAATAGTCCCTATACCTTATCTAACATTCACAGTCAGTCCATAACGAAGATACGACAGATTACTTATAAAGACTCCTACCACTCTCAAAATGGCTAATGACACTTAACAATTGAACACTTGATTGTCATGGCTAGAAACGAGACTTTAGAAAAAAGAGATGGACACTTTAGTTTGTGCTGTAGTGGCACAAATAGTGGCTCATCATCACTTAGTGTGACTCATCAAATAAAGCACTCGATTTTGTGATGGCCATCGTTGGAAAGGTGTTCACTTTCCAGAGCTAGCGACAAAATAGGGGGTATATTACCAGATCTGGTATTGATTTTAGTACATGTTTATAGGTCATTTATGGAAAAAAAAAATCTTCATCATTCTGCTTTTCTCGAGTGTTGGAATATATAGGTAGAAAGGTCCTCCAACCATAATGCAGTTTTTCTTTTCCCTTTATCCAGTACTAGTACCCTGCAACTTGTGCTTCGTGTTCATTTCTGTAACATGTTCTGCTGAGTGCATATTAAAGTTGTCACGGGCCGGGGCCGGGGCCGGGGGTTTTAGCGGGGCTGGCTGAGAGGGGGCCGGGCCGGGTTAAAAAGGAGAGAACTTGAACCCCTCCGGGCCTGGGAGTTGAGGGGGCCGGGTGAGTTTATTATTGACATATCAAATATATATTTTTAATATTATATATTTATAAAAAAATAAAAATATACCGTTTTGAGGGGCCGAACCGGCCTGGAGGGCGGGCCGGGTTGGAGGGTTTAAAGTGGAACCGCCACGGGTTGGGGGCCGGGTGGAGGGTTACGGGGGCAAGTCCGGTCTAGAGCCGAGCCTAGCTCATTTTAGGGCGGACCGGGTTTCAGTCTAGCGTGGGTCGGCCCCCTTGCCATCTTGAGTGAATATTTGGTTCTAGGCTTTACTCCCGTTTGAGAACTAAAAAATGCCGAATAATTTAGTGCATGTTCGGAACGCCAATTTTAATAAAAAAATGATTAAAGTAAGACATTTTTAATTTAATTTCGTTTGGTATGACAAAAGATTTTAAAATGGAAATCTTAAGATTAAAATAATCTATGCTCAATTGTAGGATATCTAAAATTTGGGATTATGCGTCTGAAAATTTCAGAAAGAATCAATATAATGTGCTTTTGACACTAACATGATCTTAATTCATGCATAAAGTGCTAATTTATCCCATAAAAAACATTTTAGATGTGATGTAAGCTCAAATAGTGTTATTATTGTAAAATCTGGTTGTTAAGACCTATGCAGGGGCTTCCAACACTCTACTACTTTAGCTACCACC
This sequence comes from Linanthus parryae, assembly GCA_023055425.1. Taxonomy (NCBI): domain Eukaryota; kingdom Viridiplantae; phylum Streptophyta; class Magnoliopsida; order Ericales; family Polemoniaceae; genus Linanthus; species Linanthus parryae. The sequence goes on along the minus strand of JALGPY010000036.1, from coordinate 2,120,062 downwards.
ATAGCTGCATTTTATTTAAGATTTTAAGCACATGCAAAATAGTTTTAAGATTATAATATAAGTGCATGTTTGGCATCCCTGTTTTTAATCAATTTTGATTAAAACATAATGTTTTTTTAAAACTCATTTGGTATGCCTGATTTTTTGTCTGTTTAAAAAGAAAAACATGCTTAATAACAGCTGTTTAAAAAAACAACAAATGTGGTGGTTTTTTGTATTTTTTTTTCTTCGTACTATTGGTGTATTAAGACATTTCTACTATGATTAGATGCATAAAACATCAAATATATGTCGGTATTGTACGTAAAATGATATTCAAGTAAATTAACATTGAAATTTAGCGACGTTGTCATATGTGTTTTTTATTTTAAACATTGTGTTTAAACGGATACCAAGCAGTTTTTATTCTTTTTTTAAACGTGTTTTTCTAGCATGTTTTTTTCCATTGTTATTCTTGTTTTTAAACGGATACCAAACAAGCTCTAAGTCTGATTATTCACCCCAGATTATTTTCATAGTTTTATGCTTGAAGCAAACAGGCTCTGAGTGTTATTTGAGAAAGTACTAATATTTTTGACTTTATCACAATTTGGTACCAACATTTTTAATTTTGTCAATCTTAGAAGGTAAATTTTAATTTTGCTGCAAACGCAATACCAAATAATCATTACGCACATCAATTTTCTCTCATCATTTCCAACACTTTTTTATATATAATCAAATTTATACCTCTACTTCGGTCTAACTTAGACACAAGTTTTTTTGGTAATAAAAGGAGGCTAAAAGCCTAAACAACTTAGACATAAGTTAATCCCTCTCGTCCTGTATTATATATGTAATATATGTCTAAACATGATCGGTAAAGATAGAACACCACATATGATTCATTCAGGGAGAGACAGTTTGTGTGCATTTTCTTGTTGGCAACAGAAACAATACTGCGGAGTCTCCCGACATTACTTGCTTTTACAGGCAAATAAACTCACTCTCAAGTAGTCAAGTGCCCTCATTGGGCTAGTGGCTAACCACTTTTGACTAAAAACAAATTTCTTTAACCGGAAAGTTCTTGTCCGTACAGATCTCTCTTCTTAACTCATTTTTGTTCTCGATTCAGCCATTAGCTCTTCTTCTAGCATATATTCCCTTTCCAGGCACATGCCAATCCTCACCATTTATTTCCCTTTCAAGAAAGAATAAAGTTACGCCTCGTTTGGGTAGAGGATAAGGAGGGAGCATAAGATAAGTTATGCCCTCTCTTTTTTTATCAAGTGTTTGGGTGTTGGATAAGAGAGAGGATAAGTTATGTTGCCTTATGTTGATGGAGCTTTTAATGAACAAATTTTATACCCCCAACATGGAGGTATAAGCTCGGATAAAAAAATATAGCATATTAAGATGCTAGTAGGTTGACAAAAATATCCGCACAAACTATCTAATTTCCTACCCTTGTCCCCAAACCCTATCACCTATTACACCGTTTCACGTCCCTCCTTATTTTGGAGGAGGTCCTCATGAGTTTGATAATTATTATTTTGGGGTTGCATAACTTTATTTGAGTATGTACGACTGAGATAAATATGAAGACATTTTACCATGCTTGATGAAATTTCGTCGGTTTAATTTAACTTCTTTATTGTAAGTTTTGTAACACCATATCAATATGTCAATAAGTAATATATAGTACTACCTCCATTTCTTCTCTAAAACACCGGATTGACTTTTTCCACTATTTACTAGGTCACTTTGACCCGGTGATTTGGGTAGTAAAATGATGCAGTTTTCTGATAAATTTTTATGGTGTTGTAGAATAAAAGTTGTTCTATAACACGGTGAAAAAAAGATCAAATATTGCATCATTTTGCTAGCCGAATCGCCCGGTCAAAGTGACACAAATACAAGTCAAAAAGTCAAACATGTGCCTTAGAAAAGAAACAGATGTAATAATTTATACTTCATATTTTGTTATGGTCATGCTATATTCATAAATATTTGTTATGTTTGCATGTTACTACAAGTTTATTTCGTGTATTAATATACATTTTGTATATATTTTGACTACGTCACCATTGTGTAGAAAAAAAAGTATTAAAATATAAACATATAGTGATACATTTTGTATACATTTTTCCTCATCAATTTGAAATATACAATCTTTATCAAAATAGCAGCATTTAGGGTATGATAGTCATTTTGGCACATATTCTGCATCATATCCGACAGCACCCAAACACAGACAGTCAACATATCTTATCAGGACTTATCAGACAACATTCATATCCTTACTCATATCCCAGCATAAGTCTTATCCCTACATACCATATCCTCTACCCAAACGAGGCCTTAGTATATAACATGGTTGGTTATGGGTGTAATAGATTTTACCAAGAATAAACAAAGAAAAGAAGAAGAGAGAAGAAAGATGAACTTCGATTAACAGAAGAAAATGAAGAAGACGAAGTTACCTTCACTCCCACACCGAGCTCGATGATAAGGAGGAGAAGGAGGTTACAACGGCAGACGTGTATCACCCAATCAGGGGATGACACGTGAACAAAATGACAGAAAGGGAAAACACAAATAAACGACACCGTCCAGCTTATTGTAACACAAAAAGAAGGAAAAATACATATTTTACCCCAAAACATTTCTATGTAAAACTAATATTCCCCCCTCAAGTTGAACTGGGAGCAGAAGTGATTACATGCAACTTGGAGATGAGTTTGTTGAAGAGAGGTGCTGGTAAGGGTTTAGTGAGAAAGTCTGCCAATTGATTTTCAGCAGAAACATGGTGCAGAGACATAGTTCCATCTTGGACAAGATCTCGGATAAGATGACAATCAAGATCAATGTGTTTGGTCTTCTCATGTAAGATAGGGTTGTGAGCAATATGCACAACTGGGTTGTTGTCACAGTAGACAGCAGGTGGAGCTCAGAAAGGAGATTAGATAGCCACTTGAGTTCACAAGCAAGCGCAGCTAAACTCCTATATTCATCCTCTGCAGAACTCCTAGCCACAACCTTTTGCTTCATGCATTTCCAGGAAATGAGAGAAGAACCAAAGAAAACAAGGTTGATCTTCTAGTATCAATATAGCCTCCCCAATCGAAATCAGCAAATGCTGTAATCTTAGAGTCATCAACAGCAGAAAACAAAAGACTATAGTGACTTGCACCTTGAATATACCTTAAGACATGGTGAAGAGCTGTCGTGTGCAGTAGTTGGAGAAGAAACAAACTGAGAGAGTTTGTTTACAGCAAAAGAGATATCTGGTCTGGAATGGCAGAGATAAAGAAATTTACCAATTAGTCTTCTATAGAGATTACACTCTGATTCTGGTAATGGATCACCATTTTGAACACTCAAGCTACATGCAACAACCATTGGAGAAGGTGCTGATTTGCAATGTTGGTATCCTGCCACCTCAAGAATGTGTTTGGCAAACTGAAATTTCCCCATAGTAAGTCCTGCATTATTTCTTTGAAACTCAAAGCCAAGAAAATAGTGGATAAAACCCAAATCCTTGAGCTTGAATTGTTGATCTAGAAGAGTTTTGAAATCATCCAAAACAGGCTTATTATTACCAATAAGTAGTCATCCACATATACCAAGACCAGCATAATTATATCCTTATAGAAATGAGAAAATAAAGTGTTGTCACTTTTGCATTGAGAGAAGCCCATGTCTAGAAGAGTGGAAGAAAATTTTGAGAACTATTGTCTTGAAGCCTATTTAAGGCCATATAGTGCTTTATGAAGCAAGCAAACTGGAGTGGCAATGTGGGATGAAGGTGAGTAACCCTCTAGTAAGGACATATACACCCTTTCTGTCAAATCACCATGAAGGAATGTATTGTTTACATCCAATAAAAGGATGAACCAATTTTTCATGACAGCCAAAGCAATTAAAAACTTCAAAGTGGGAAGTTTAGCCTCAGGAGAAAATGTGTCAAAGATGTCCACCCCTTCTGTTTGGGTATAGCCTTTAGCCACTAGTCTTGCCTTGTGCCTTTCTAGACTTCCATCTGATTTAAGTTTAGTCTTGAAAACCCATCTGCAGCCAACAACTTTCTGGTTAGGAGGCTTAGATACAAGTGACCATGCATGGTTGTCTTCTAGAGCTTTGAGTTCCAACTGCATTGCTGTGATCTATTCTGGTTGCTGAGATGCTTCAAGATAGGTTTTAGATTCATGAAAAATAGATGTAGGAACCAAGAGAGTTGAACTCTTTTTTCTGTAATCAACTGATGTGGGTTTGGTCAAAAAAAATCCTTAAATTGTGAAGGCATTCTGACTTGTCTTAAGGATTGTCTGATTGTAGATGGATAAGAGCTATGTCTGGTAGGTGAAGTGTCGGAGCTAGAAAGATGGTTTGGTGTGGGAATGGATGAAGAAATGGAGCTTGGAACATGAGGTGGTGAGGTGTGAGACACTATAGATGGTGGAAGTGTAAATAAATCAGGGACCTCATTTGGTATACAAGAATCATGATGTGAAGAGTCATCTGATAAGAATGAGAAATGAAAGACATTTTCATGAAAAGTCACATCCCTTGAAATAAGAAACACAGAGTCTTGAAGGTTGTAAACTTTGTATCCTTTCATACCAAGAACATATCCCATAAATACACATTTCACAGACCTGGCATCAAACTTTGACCTCCCATGTTGAAGAGTAGAAGCATAGCATAAAGAACCAAAAACCTTAAGAAGAGAATAATCAGGGTGCAACCATAAATGAACTCAAAAGGAGACTTGCCGTTTAGCTTTGGTGTAGGCAATCTGTTAATAAGATGTGCTGCAGTGAAAATGCATTCTCCCCAAAATCTAATTGGAACATGAGATTGAAATTTCAAAGCTCTTGCCACGGAAAGGATATGTTGATGCTTCCTTTCCACAACTGAGTTTTGTTGTGGTGTAGCTACACAGATGAACTCATGTAGAATGCCTTTCTCCTTACAAAATAGAGACAACTCAAGATCTGGAGCCTGATCACTTCTGATCTTCCTTACTATACCATTAAACTGAGTAGCAACAAAATCACAAAAGGTAGGTATTAATGTTTGAGCTTATGATTTGTGTTTCATAAAATATATCCAAGTGGACCTTGAGGCATCATCAACAATGGTCAAGAACAGCTTGCAACCAGAATGGGTGGGTGACCTATAAGGTCCCCAAGTGTCACAATGAATTAGAGAGAAAGCCACAACATATATATTATTCTTATTTGGGAAAGAGAGCCTTTTTGGCTTTGCAAGAGGACATATGGTACAACAAGTGTTTTCTGCAATTGCTCCAATATTAAGACATCTATACATTTGCTGCATCTTTTTCAAAGAAGGGTGCCCCAATCTAATGTGCCAAAGATCAATGTTGTCCAAAACATGAGACACAAGAAGCGAATGAGAATGTGCTATATAATCTTGTTGTAGCACATATAGCCCATCATGTTTGTGGCTTTGAGTTATGGTCATTTGATTATGAGCATCCAACAAAACACACTTGTCTTTTTCACAAACAAAAAGACACTTCCTGGTACCAGTAATCTGAGAAATAGATAGAAGATTGAATCTGAAGTCTGGAACACATAAAACATGATCCAATATAAGAGCTTCATTAATAACCACTCTGCCAATGTGGGAAACTTTAACTGTATTCCCATTAGGAAGATGTACTGAAGTATTGTGTACTGCAACTGGGTCTTTGAGTGAACGGAGTTGAGCACAAATGTGACCAGTAGCCCCACTATAAATGATGCATGTGTTGAAAGATAATTCTTTGGTGTTGGTAATTCCTCCACTAAACACTCCACCTAAGAAATGCATGTGATTTGCATTCGTTGAGTCATTCTTTATTCCAAGAAGAGGATGATCATAATTAGAGTGTGCTGATGGGTGTGCATCAAAAGGACTCACAGAACCATAAACTGACCCAACTTCACTGTGAGTAGAAGGCATATAAGTTCTAAGTCCTTGTAGGTGAGAACTGATAAGTGAGGCAATCTGCTGGCATTGTGAAGGTGAGAGAACTCCATGTATGATCATCCATTTGATGAAGTCTTTTCATAAGTATTAGCAACAACATTAGCAGCAGAATGAGGAGTATAATTCATTTTGCCTTTGGGCTTACAATTAGCAGGGTAACCATTCAATTTCCAACATTTTTTTCTAGTATGTCCTGTACCATTACAATAAGTACGTGACAATTTGGACTTAGAGAAAGACTTGTGTCCAGAATTACCCATATTGTGAGCATAGTTAACCTTGTGAGCATCAGCCACAGAGGAACTCATCATGGCCATATTAGGATTTGGCAATAAACCATAGCTAGAACCATTCAAAGCCATTTGATTCTCATGTTGAACAAACTTATAAAAAACATGGTTCAAAGAGGGGTTAGGTTCCATAAGCAATATTTGTTCCCTTACAAGATCATATTGATCATTGAGTCCCATAAGGAACTTCATAATACGTTCTTCATCTTGTAAATTAGAGATAGCAGTCAAATGACCACAAGTACAAGAAGGAAGACACTTATAATTCATCAATTCTTCCCATAGAGTTCTGAGTTTAGTATAATATGCAGTGACACTCAAATCTCCCTGCTTAAGCTCAGAAATCATAGTAGATAATAGGTAGATTCTCGGTTTATTACCTTGAGAAAGCCTCTTCTTAAGATCAATCCAGATTTCTATAGATGTGGTTAGATAAACAACACTTCCAGCTCTTTCAGGAGAAAGGGAATTAAGGAGACAAGAAATCACCATGGTGTCGCAGCGTCGCCATACCTTGGCAAGCTCAGATCCAGCTATAGGTGGTGGAAGTGACCCATCAACAAACCCAATTTTGTTCTTCTTATCCAGGGCCACGGATCTCTTCCATGGGTAGTAATTGAGGCCACTGAGTAACTGCAAGACAAGAAGATGACCCGCATTATCAGAAGGAGAGAGAAAATATGGAGAAGAAGGATCTACCCCGCCACGAATTGCAGTCGGAGTATCATCTGCAAATTCCGCTGTCATCAAAGAAAAGAAAAATCTAGAAGTAAGCTGGAATCCAGAAATAAACTGGAATAAGAACGGCCAAATTGATTACGAATCAACGCAACCGGGCTCTGATACCATAATAGATTTTGAAAAGAATAAACATAGAAAAGAATAAGGGAAGAATAAATATGAACTTCGATTAACAGAAGAATGATGAAGAAGACGAAGTTACCTTCACTCCCACACCGAGCTCGATGATAAGGAGGAGAAGGAGGTTACAACGGCAGACGTGTATCACCCAATCAGGGGATGACACGTGTACAAAATGACAAAGGGAAAACACAAATACGAAACCGTCCAGCTTATTGTAACCCAAAAAGAAGGAAAAATACATATTTTACCCCAAAGCATTTCTATGTAAAACTAACAGGGTGAGTTATACCCGTTCTTGTGAATTGCACTAATGTTCCAACTAGAGAATGTGTTTGTTTTCACTGCATTTGGCACGAAAAGCTTAGAAAATTGAGATCACATATGACTGAGTTAGGATTGAAAATTAAAACAATAGAAGGTTCTACATAGGGATGACAGTTTTCTTGAATGCGGTGAAGTCACATTTGGTGTGTAGGGATTACAAAATGACTTTTCTTTTCTTTCTTTATTTTTTTTTCTGTAATTCAATAGGAACACGTCCCTGCCACTCCTAATAAGGGTACAAGAAATGTTCTATAGGGTATGGAACGGATATGTGATTAATTCACAAAACCCTGTAGGATATGGAACAAGGTTGGAATTCGAGAAATGCCATGATTATATACCCGGACCCGATTAAATCCCAATGTTAACGAAATTGTATTGTTTAACCTTGCATATACATTATACACACACACACACAAATACACACACAAGGACGCAACCACGACAAAGCTAACATGGGTTGTGCCTCCCCCCCCCCCCCCCCGAAATTGTCTTAGATGTAGAAGTATATGCAAGTTACATTGATATTTTCTAGTGGCTTTATAGGTACCCCCCCAGTTTGTTTATCTTTAAGTTGTAACTGTAATTGTCGTGGTTTATCTCCTATGTAGGTACAGACTTTATCTATAAGTAGGATTCGATAACGTTACTATGATGTAAATCACTCATTTAATTCTATAGGTTTATCGATATTACTTGTTATTTTTTATGGTCACCAATGATGTAATGGTATCAAAGTTATTATGAGGTTGCACCAGCAACTAGAAAACATTTTTAGGGAAGTAACTGCTACATCTTTTCTTACTCCTCATTTGATTTTGGGGGTCAAATTGACCGACTGATTTAGTTAACGATATGATACGAAATGTGCTATTTCTTTAATAATATTGTAGTGTTAAGAAAGATGTACCATGTTACGAAAATATTACCATATTTTCGAATCATATCGTTACCTAAATTAGTTTGTCATCCTGGCCCCTAAAGTCAAAAGAAAAGAAAGAGAAGAAACAAAGTGGTAGAAAACAATGCTATGAGGGTCTTGAGGCAAAGAAAAGATTGTCATTTCCTTTTAAAGCTTGCCCCCCCCCCCCCCCCCCCCCCCGAAAAATTTTCTGGGTCCGTCTCTACACACATACACACACTTTTTTTTAATGAAGTCCATGCACTTTTTGTCTATCTGTCATTTCAGGGGCATAATTGCAGCCAGAGCATTCAATAGGCCCTTCTATTCCGAATCGTTCCATTATCTCCATATAGGGTAAGTTATTTTCCATACTCCATATTTTATTATGTCATATTCCATATATTTTTAAGCTAGCACTGTATTACCCTGTTTAATTAGCAGGGGTAAAATGGTCAATATAGTAGCATAATCATAATTTTATTGACAAAATAATGTTTGAATAGATTTTCGAATTTTATTTGTAGAAAATTTTAGAATAATTATTAGATTAACAATCGTGAATTAATAGATAACGTTTCGTAAATTTAGTTAGAGTTATAGTTTTAAACGCGTACCCGACCACCGCGAGGCTAGGTGAGCTTGTCACACCCAATCACTAGAAATATTGGTGCTTCACCCACACACTACAATTTCACCCAACCTCAACTTCACCAAATCTTTTCTTCACGGAAAAACAACAACACCGCCTCCAACCTTCACAACCGCCCCAACACCCTTCGAGAGGCTTCACACCGCCCTCAACTACTTGGCCACCAAGCAACCAGCTCTATTTAAGAGCCTCACCAGCAGCCACCACCTCCCTCACACACACAACAGCCACCACCTTCACCACCGTCAACATCATCATCACCGCCATCGTTGTAGCTTCGGCAAACCCACCACCACCACTTTTATCTCTCAGCCCTCTCTTTCTCCCTCTTTGTTACTCCTTGCTTCCAGAAACCAACAGCAGCAGCAGAGGAAGAGTGGCAGCAGCCACCCCTCCACTGCCGCCACCATTACTTCCGGCAGGAAGAACCACCAAGCAAACCCACCATCACTTTCACCCTCTATTTCTTCTCACTCTCACTTTCTCTCTGTCATTCGAAGACCACACCAACAGTAAAGGACAGAGAGAGAAGCAGCGGCACCGCCGTCGTGCTCCCGTCGGGACATCCACCGGAGAAGACCCACTTCACCACCTCTTTCTCCCTCCTCTGCGGCTCTCCGTCTCACTCTCTCTTACTCTGTTAAGAACCCAGGAGGGGTCAGAGCAACCGGATAGTAGCAGCAGCAGTAGCAAAAGCCATTACCGTCGCCGCCTGACCTCCATTAATTCCGGCAACCTTCTTGGCCAAGCTCCGCCACAACACCTAGCGACTTCCAGCGCTTCCAGTAGACTCCTAAAGCCCCGAATAGGTCAACAGCAAGCTCAGAACCGGCCAAATAAGCCATTAAAGCCGGCGGGTGCGCTTCAACTTCGGCGACTCCGACTTGAGACTTCGACCCAACGCATATCTTGACGGTTACCCTTTGTTTAGTTGTTATACATAATCAAAATCAAAACTTGGTAGCTAAAATCATGATTAGAGAAGCTAAATCAAAATTGTTGTTGAAAAGGGGGTCAAAGTGTATTTTTCGGAAATGTTATAACATGACAAAGGGGGGACTGTTTGGTATTTTCAAAAACTAGGTGGTGACTAATGTCTTTTAACATAACTGTTTTGAACTAAATTAGGTATTTGTTGATTTTTAATATAAATTAGGGTTTATATAATTAAACTACACACTTTTAGTTATTAACAATAATAATAATAATAATAATAATAATAATAATAATAATAATAATAATAATAATAATAATAATAATAATAATAATAATAATAATTTTGGGTTAACAATGATTTCTAAAAATAGTAGCTTTTGTTCTCGTCTCGAAAAATTTATTCGGTTGAAGAAATTGTAAACGGATTGTTAAAAATTAAAATAGAAATGTTTTGTTAAAAAATTTTAATAAACATTGTTTAATCACTTAGCTTATAAAATTTATTGCAAACTTGTAAAATTAGACTTTTCACTAATTCTAAGTATTATAGTATCGAGTAAAGTTTTTCTAAAAACATAATAATCGAAAAATCATTTGTTGTTATAAATAGTTCTTAAGTACAATTTCTTTAGCTCATAATTTTTATAATTAGTCACTTTCAAATAATAATAATAATAATAATAATGATGATGATGATGATAATCATAGTTTTAAATAGATGTGTTGTTTCATTTATAGAAAAGTATAACTAGATAATAAAACGATAGAAATTTAAATAGCGGGGTTTGGGTTAATATAAAGAAAACACTCTTGATTACGTATAGCATTTTATTTGAATATTTGTTGACGTAGAAGACACGATTTGTAGGTGACGTCTTTGTAGGCCCGAGACACTGCTAGGACGTGCTTTTGCTACGGAAAGTAAGGTAAGTGAACATGCCAAGTCTTGCGAGCCTTGTTCCTTTCGTGTCTCGATTTAATTTTTACGTTCGTCTCAAAATATTTGTTGTTTATTTTCATGTTAAATTGTGACGTTCTTATATTTTCATAAGTTGATTTGTTTAATACTGTCACACGAATAACATTAATGCATAATTAATTAAAGTGGAAAGAGTTGTGCGGGGATCGTTGTGATTGCTTTTATCTAGATTGGTCGTGTTGACTTCGTTCACTCGATCCGCTTATTTTAACCCGGTCGCAACCTGCCGGGTCGCTCCATGTACTCACCTCTCTGGCTGCAAGGAGTCTTAGGGGTGTGCCGGCACTTAAGGTCATGGCTGCTAGTGATATTATAGTAGATCTTCCCCGTATCTACGCAGATTAATAATACAAGCTTTTTCTGAGCTTTGGAAGAAAGAAGTTTCATAAAGAAGAGAAGTTTCAGTTGAGCTTTTGATTCCTAAAGTTATTTTAAAGTTATTCCTTATATTCATTTCCTGTTCTGAGTTATTGCAAAGATATTATTCTTCATCTGTTTTACATGCTTGGGTGTCGCTTACTCAGTCTTTTGTACTTACTTTGAAACTGCGGTTCCTGTTTCCTTCCCACCGCAGGCTTAGGAGCTGAGGACTATGGCATAGCAGGGTACGGGACTCACGTAGACGGTTATCAGCACGAGTAGTGATGTAGCTGGCTAGTTCACGATTATGTAGTAATTTTGGAAAGACTTATGTAATAACTAAAGACCTTTTTGGATGTTTAATATTATGTAATAAATAAGTTGGGAGGTTATGCTTTTGATTTCCGCCGTTACTTTTAGCATCGCCCTCCCAGTCTTGTCCGAGCCGGTAAGGGGGTTGTTGCAGGTGGTATCAGAGCCGGCAATCCGTAAAAAGGGGAATTAAAAACCTGTAAGGCAACTTAAAATGAACATAGGGCAAGATAATTAAAAACTGGAAAGCCGTTTGGGTTATGGGTAGCTTAGGAGATTGGTCTTGAGTATTCCCGCCCACCCACATCCTGTTTTGCGAGTTTCATGAGTTATTATCTCTGATTATTATAGTGAAAAGGAGGAAAGGAGAATTTGAATTATGTTGGATAAGTTACAGACATGAGCATTATGTGCCTTATTATAGAATTGCTATGTTATGCGCATTATTTTATGTTTATTTTGGATTTATTTGTTGTGAACGCATGACGTGATTATTGAGGTTTCGGCGACCTTAACCAAGGCTGCCGTAGGGCGTGACTCATAGACCCCTCCATTATCACTATATAGGAAAGTTTGAATAGGACAGATGGCTGATAACATCTCCATGGAGCAATTCTTCACCCAAATGACCCAGATGATGAACAACGGGGGACAGACATGGACTAACTGGGCCAAGAAAGTAGCTGAGATGAAACCAATGGAGTTCACTGGGAGAGAAGATCCTGTCGAGTTAGAAGACTGGATCGTGGAAATGGATAAAACTCTGGAGACGATAGAATGCCCTGATGATAAGAAATTCAATTGCGCAATCTTTTACTTGAAGAGTGAAGCAAACCTCTGGTGGAGGAATGCACGAGAAACACTCCTGGCTGATCTCAAATTCAACTGGGAAGCATTTCAAATGCGCTCAAAGCTCAATTTTACCCTCACCATGTGAAGAGGAGAAAGGAACAGGAATTCCAGAATCTGCAGCAGGGGAATGACTCAGTGACAGAATATTTCCGGAAGTTTACGGAATTGACACGGTTCATGGGGAACATGGTACCCGACGAGGATTCCAAAGTTTCCCGATTCATCGGTGGATTGCACGAAAGTCTGAAAGAGTCTCTACTGAGCAGGACCTACTTCACACTTCATGAAGCCTACGACAGGGCTGCAGACATCTGGCGGGTTCGTGTCACCCAGGAGGAGAAACGCAAGAAGCGTAAACTAGAAGAGGCCGGAGGAAGCAACAACTTTGCCAAAGGAATTCAGAGGTTCAAGCCTAACAATGGAGGAGGTAACCAAGGGCAGCATCGTGGCAACCAGCAAAACACTGGGACTCAGAAAGTTCGACGATACTTCTGCAAATGGTGCCCAAAGAATCATCCAGGAGAAGATTGCGCAGGGAATGTTGTCACTTGTAACAACTGCGGTAACAGGGGGCATCGATCCTATGAATGTCGTTCACAACCAATTGGGAACCAACACATAATCCAAGGAGGCAATTTTGGAAGGCCACAGCTGAACAATCATCAGGGAAACCGCCAGCAGAACGGGAATAACTTTTCCCGCAACCAGCAGTTTGGGAACCAGCAGAATGGGAATCGCAACCAGAACAACGGGGGCAATGGGTATGGCAGGCAGCAGAACTACAACCCAGGCAATGCAGGCCAGAACGGAGGTCAACCGAGGATCGGAAACGGTAATGCTGGATATGGAAACAACAACAATGGAGCAGGAGCAGGAGCAGGAGCAGGAACTCACATGCAAATGTGGGGAGAATTGCTGTGATGACCAAGACCGAGGAAGAGGCTGCACACGGAGTTGTTACGGGTACTTTTTCTGTTTATGAGCACCCTGCTTTCGTACTGTTTGATTCTGGCGCATCATTTTCTTTTATTTTTTCTGCATTTGTTGATAAGCTGGGTTTACATAATTCATCTAGCATATCCATCCCAGTAGCGACACCTGATGGCCAAATAACGGTTTGTGACACTGTATATGAAGGGGTGGAACTAAAAATCCTAAACAGTTTCTTATCTGCCAACTTAATAAGATTTAATCTAGGAGGCATAGACGTGATCCTAGGAATGGATTGGTTGGGAAAATATCGGGTGGTTATCAACTGCTACGATCAGAAGGTTCGATTAAGGGGACCCAAAGGGGAAAAGATCACCTACCGGGGTATCCCCACTGAGCCTCGGATTAGACTAGTGTCAGCTCTGGCAATAATCAATCAAAAGAAGAAATGGAACTCTGCCTACTTGTGTTATGTTCAAGACGTAACCAAGAAGGAAAATGTGCTAGATGAGATACCAGTCGTGAGGGAATTTCCCGATGTATTCCCCGACGAGATTCCCGGAATGCCACCTCATCGAGAAGTGGAGTTTACTCTGGACTTGGTACCTGGGACTGCACCCATTTCCAAGGCGCCGTATCGGATGGCACCTGTTGATTTGAAGGAGCTGAAGGAACAGATACAAGAACTTCTACAGAAAGGGTACATACGACCTAGTGTGTTGCCCTAGGGAGCACCAGTAATGTTCGTCAGAAAGAAAGATGGAAGCTTGCGATTATGCATCGATTACCGGGAGTTAAACAGCGCCACTATAAAAAACAAGTATCCTCTACCTTGGATTGACGATTTATTCGACCAGCTGCAAGGAGCCAGTGTTTTCTACAAGATCGACCTGAGATCTGGTTATCATCAACTTCGCGTAGCCGAGAAAGATATTCCAAAGACGGCCTTTAGCACAAGATACGGTCACTACGAGTTCACAGTTATGCCGTTCGGTTTGACCAACGCACCCGCGGTTTTCATGGATTTAATGAATCGCGTGATGAAGCCATTTTGTACCGGTTCGTGGTTGTCTTCATCGATGACATCCTGGTGTACTCGAAGAGCGGAGAGGATCACGAGAAACATCTCCGAGAAGTATTGCAGACCTTGAGGCAAGAGCATCTGTACGCCAAGCTTTCCAAGTGTGATTTATGGTTGGATCGTGTGCCGTTTCTAGGCCACATCATCTCCAAGGAAGGGATATCATTTGACCTCTCGAAGATCTCGGCGGTTTAGGATTGGCCTACGCCGAAGAACGTGTCCGAAATTCGAAGCTTCCTTGGTTTAGCTGGTTACTACAGGCGTTTCGTGAAGGAATTTTCGAAGATCGCCAGGCCATTGACGACATTGACAAAGAAGGAGGTAAAGTATCACTGGGATGACAGCTGTGAAGAGGCGTTCCAGACTCTGAAGGAGAAGCTCACTACGGCACCAGTACTAGCTCTGCCAAATGACTCTGGAGAGTTCGAAGTATATAGCGACGCGTCAAAGAAAGGTCTTGGATGTGTGCTGATGCAAGACCGAAGGGTGATTGCTTACGAGTCTAGGCAGCTGAAACCACACGAGGAGAATTACGCCACGCCTGACCTGGAGCTAGCAGCGGTAGTGTTCACGTTGAAGATATGGAGGCATCATCTCTACGGGGCAGTTTGCAAGCTCTACACAGATCATCGTAGCCTGAAGTATATTTTCACACAGAAGGAACTGAACAACAGGCAACGAAGATGGCTGAAAATTATCAAGGATTACGATCTACGCATCCAGTACCACAAAGGGAACGCTAATGTAGTCGCCCGACGCGCTAAGTCGTAAATCGAGCCATGGAATGAACGCTATGGTAGTCTTGTCAAACTGGTTATGTCACGAGTTCAGGAAGCTTAACATCGAAGTGGTGGAACAAGGAACAGTAAAGAAGTTACTCGGAAGCCTGACAGCGGTACCAGAATCCTTCAAAGAAATACGAAGCAATCAAGCAGGAGATGTGAAACTCGAAAGAATCAAGAAGAAGATTGCATCAGGATAGGCCAAAGGAATTTCAGATTCACGAAGATGGGAGCATCCTCTATAAAGGAAGATGGTGCGTTCCACAAAAGTGTTCGGAGGTTAAGAAGAAGCTGATGCAGGAGGCACACAACACTCCATATTCAGTCCACCCTGGAGGCGATAAGCTTTACAAGGATCTGAAGAAGACGTTCTGGTGGCCCAATATGAAGAAGGAGGTAGCCGAGTTCGTGGCTAGATGCCTAACATGCCAGAAAGTGAAGTTAGAGCATAAGAGGATGGGAGGTATACTCCAACCGTTGGATGTTCCAGTCTGGAAGTGGGACTCCATATCAATGGATTTCGTCACAACTTTGCCTACATCGAAGAATGGACTCAACCAGATATGGGTAGTCGTAGACCGATTAACAAATACGGCGCAATTTATTCCAATGAAAGACACGTGGAACATGGAGCAAAGGGCAGATGCGTACGTTAGAAACATCGTGAGATATCATGGGGTCCGAGTTCGATAATATCGGACAGAGATCCTAACTTCCTTTCTCACTTCTGGAAAGCGCTTCAAGAAGCACTGGGAACTCAACTGAAGTTCAGTACAGCTTTCCATCCAGCCATAGACGGTCAGAAGGAAAAAACTATTCAAACGCTGGAAGATATGTTAAGAGCCCGTGTCATGGACTTCCAAGGTTCATGGGTCGATAAACTGTCGTTAATAGAATTCTCCTACAACAATAGTTATCATGCCAGCATCGGGATGGCACCGTACGAAACCTTGTATGGAAGGAAGTGTCGGTCACCACTGTGTTGGAGTGACATCAGCGAGACGGTGGTCATTGGCCCACAAATGATTGAAGACATGACAAATCAAGTACGACTTATCCAGCAAAGAATGAAAGCGGCTCAAGACAGACATAAGTCATACGCGGATCAGAAGAGCAGGCCCCTGGAGTTCCAAGTAGGAGAAAAGGTGTTCCTGCGAGTCTCACCTACTAAAGGAATAACCAGGTTCAACCTGAAAGGAAAATTAAGTCCTAAATTTATTGGTCCATACGATGTTATTGAGTAAATAGGGGAAGTTGCGTACCGACTGGACCTACCATCGAATTTGGGGCGAGTACACAATGTTTTTCACGTATCTCAGCTAAAGAAGTATGAACCAGATCCGTCCCATGTGTTGGATCCGGAACTAGTGGATTTCGACCCATCACTGACCTACGAGGAGCAACCTGTCAAGATATTGGACACAAAGACAAGAGATACGAGAACTAAAAGTGTCAAACTGGTCAAAGTCCTTTGGACCAACCACCAAACGGAAGAAGCAACTTGGGAGGCTGAAGAAGAGATGAGAAATAAGTACCCGCACTTATTTAATGAGGTACGTGGAGTTTCGTGGACGTCACTCTCTAAGGGGGAGAGGACACAACCCTCTGTTTGACACTATTACGTCTTAGTTTGCTATTTTCACATCTTGAGTACCTTTGAGATATGTTTGAGTACCTTTGAGATATGTTTGACCTTGAGACTCAGAATCCAAATGAGACTATGACCACTTAATTAGATGGATATGACTAGCCTTATTAGATGTTACGTGTTGCATTGCGTATATCTTAAAACGGCTGCTTGCTATTGTTTGTTACATGAAATTGCTTGCCAGTCATGCGTTAGTAATTCTGTTAGATAGTTGTTGGTTGGATTGTCTGAGTATCGCGATTAGTTGCTTGATTTTAGCTTCGAGGACGAAGCTTTGTTTAAGGGGGGAAGGATGTAATACCCCGTTTAATTAGCAGGAGAAAAATGGTCAATATACCAGCATAATCATAATTTTATTGACAAAATAATGTTTGAATAGATTTTCGAGTTTTATTTGTAGAAAATTTTAGAATAATTATTAGATTAACAATCGTGAATTAATACGATAACGTTTCGTAAATTTAGTTAGAGTTATATATTTAAACGCGTACCCGACCACCGCGACGCTAGGTGAGCTTGTCACACCCAATCACTAGAAATATTGGTGCTTCACCCACACACTACAATTTCACCCAACCTCATCTTCACCAAATCTTTTTTTCACGGAAAAACAACAACAACACCGCCTCCAACCTTCACAACCGCCCCAACACCCTTCGGGAGGCTTCACACCGCCCTCAACTACTTGGCCACCAAGCAACCAGCTCTATTTAAGAGCCTCACCAGCAGCCACCACCTCCCTCACACACAGCAGCCACCACCTTCACCACCGTCAACATCATCATCACCACCATCGTTGTAGCTTCGGCAAACCCACCACCACCACTTTTATCTCACAGCCCTCTGTTTCTCCCTCTCTGTTACTCCTTGCTTCCAGAAACCAACAGCAGCAGCAGAGGAAGAGTGGCAGCAGCCACCCCTCCACCGCCGCCACCATTACTTCCGGCAGGAAGAACCACCAAGCAAACCCACCATCACTTTCACCCTCTGTTTCTTCTCACTCTCACTTTCTCTCTGTCATTCGAAGACCACACCAGCAGTAAAGGACAGAGAGAGAAGCAGCGGCACCGCCGTCGTGCTCCCGTCGGGACATCCACCGGAGAAGACCCACTTCACCACCTCTTTCTCCCTCCTCTGCGGCTCTCCGTCTCACTCTCTCTTACTCTGTTAAAAACCCGGGAGGGGTTAGAGCAACCGGATAGTAGCAGCAGCAGTAGCAAAAGCCATTACCTGCGCCGCCGGACCTCCATTAATTCCGGCGACCTTCTTGTCCAAGCTCTGCCACAACACCCAGCGACTTCCAGCGCTTCCTATAGACTCCTAAAGCCCCGAATAGGTCAACAGCAAGCTCAGAAACGGCCAAAGAAGCCATTAAAGCCGGCGGGTGAGCTTCAACTCCGGCGACTCCGACTTGAGACTTCGACTCGACGCATATCTTGACGGTTTCCGGCCATTCTTGGCCTAGGTACGTGCTATGCACTCTGTTTATTTGTTATACATAATCAAAATCAAACTTGGTAGCTAAAATCATGATTAGAGAAGCTAAATCAAAATTGTTGTTGAAAAGGGGGTCAAAGTGTATTTTTCGGAAATGTTATAACATGACAAATGGGGGACTGTTTGGTATTTTCAGAAACTAGGTGGTGACTAATGTCTTTTAACATAACTGTTTTGAAATAAATTAGGTATTTGTTGATTTTTAATATAAATTAGGGTTTATATAATTAAACTACACACTTTTAGTTATTAACAATAATAATAATATTAATAATAATAATAATAATAATAATAAAAATAATTATTATTATTATTATTATTATTATAATTTTGGGTTAACAATGATTTCTAAAAATAGTAGCTTTTGTTCTCGTCTCGAAAAATTTATTCGGTTGAAGAAATTGTAACCGGATTGTTAAAAATTTAAATATAAACGTTTTGTTAAAAACTTTTAATAAACATTGTTTAATCACTTAGCTTATAAAATTGGTTGCAAACTTGTAAAATTAGACTTTTCACTAATTCTAAATATTATAGTATCGAGTAAAGTTTTTCTAAAAACATAATAATCGAAAAATCATTTGTTGTTATAAATAGTTCTTAAGTACAATTTCTTTAGCTCATAATTTTTCTTATTAGTCACTTTCAAATAATAATAATAATAATGATGATGATGATGATCATAGTTTTAAATAGATGTGTTGTTTCATTTATAGAAAATTATAACTAGATAATAAAACGATAGAAATTTAAATAGCGGGGTTTGGGTTAATATAAAGAAAACACTCTTGATTACGTATAGCATTTTATTTGAATATTTGTTGACGTAGAAGACACGATTTGTAGGTGACGTCTTTGTAGGCCCGAGCCACTGCTAGGACGTGCTTTTGCTACGGAAAGTAAGGTAAGTGAACATGCCAAGTCTTGCGAGCCTAGTTCTTTTCGTGTCTCGATTTAACTTTTACGTTCGTCTCAAAATATTTGTTGTTTATTTTCATGTTAAATTGTGACGTTCTTATATTTTCAGAAGTTGATTTGTTTAATACTGTCACACGAATAACATTAATGCATAATTAATTAAAGTGGAAAGAGTTGTGCGGGGATCGTTGTGATTGCTTTTATCTAGATTGGTCGTGTTGACTTCGTTCACTCGACCCGCTTATTTTAACCCGGTCGCAACCTGCCGGGTCGCTCCATGTACTCACCTCTCTGGCCGCGAGGAGTCTTAGGGGGGTGCCGGCACTTAAGGTCATGGCTGCTAGTGATAGTATAGTAGATCTTCCCCGTATCAACGCAGATTAATAATACAAGCTTTTTGTGAGCTTTGGAAGAAAGAAGTTTAATAAAGAAGAGAAGTTTCAGTTGAGCTTTTGATCCCTAAAGTTATTTTAAAGTTATTCCTTATATTCATTTCCAGTTCTGAGTTATTGCAAAGATATTATTCTTCATCTGTTTTACATGCTTGGGTGTCGCTTACTCAGTCTTTTGTACTGACTTTGAAACTGCGGTTGCTATTTCCTTCCCACCGCAGGCTTAGGAGCTGAGGACTATGGCATAGCAGGGTACGGGACTCACGTAGACGGTTGTCAGCACGAGTAGTGATGTAGCTGGCTAGTTCACGATTATGTAATAATTTTGGAAAGACTTATGTAATAACTAAAGACCTTTTTGGATGTTTAATATTATGTAATAAATAATTTGGGAGGTTATGCTTTTGTTTCCGCCGTTACTTTTAGCATCGCCCTCCCGGTCTTGTCCGAGCCGGATAAGGGGGTTGTTGCAAGCACGGTCAAGCTCCTGTCGAAGAACCTAATGTCATTTCCTCTTAATCTGTTTGAATGCTTCATACACATCAAAACTCATAATCATTTGAACTTGAAGTTTGAAATCACATATACTCAAGTATCAAGAAGACAATGAAGTTCATGTCATGTAGGGTCTCTCCTCCCCTTCATAACATGAATCATATGAGCATTGCAATGAATAAGTGATTCATGTAGGGTCTCGGCATATTTTTTCTTTTATATACTCGAGCCAAAAGAATGTAGGCGATATCTTATCACAAAATGTATCTCTCTAGGAGATAAAAAGTGCCGTACTTCAAACTTGTAATTCTCAAGAACTTTAAAATACTACCCTCTTTGGGATAGGAGTTTCACTTATGAGAACATACATACTCCTTCAAAAGGGGTTAAAATGAGTCGATAATTTCTCTATAAGGAACATAGAGCATGTAAAAATAATACTCATATTCAAATTTCTTCACCCGAATGATTGAATTTGCACAATTTTCAGGAAGTGCATGTATAGTCAATCTAAAATAATCATTAAGATCATTTGAATTCTTATATCATTTTTCAAGCAACCAATCACTTTTGGTGATGTTAACGTAACAAACTCAATATTTTGATCATCTGAAATCTCTTGGCGAGTTTATGTCATAAAACATTGATTTCTTCTAGAGACAAAATATCTTCTAGGTGCTCGATATAAGATATGGAAATTTTACAAATGTGCGATTGGCAACATCAAAGCCACTTCAGGGTTGTATAATAAATTTTGGATGTTATATGAAATTTGATACGGAATCATAACGCATCAACTAGGCGTCAGTTGGGCGATAAAATGCATCAAGCCATGACAAAATTCTCTACGTTGTATGGGCGATGTTAATGAATCAAGCCAAAATCCAACATCTAATTTTGTAACATTGAATCTCAATATTCAAAGGAAGTTATCGTGTCAAAACGAACACAAATGTGCTAAAAACAACAATTAGGAGCCTCAAGAGGTCTCATGTACATCATTGAATAGAGTTAAAAAAAAAAATTGTCTGAACATCTAATTCGACCAATTAAGACGATGTACCATTGATTTGAATCAACTTTAAATTAAGCAAGAGGTTAGACAATCAAGTTCAAAAGTCAAAATTTTCGTTTGATGATCTTGTTGTTGACAACCTTCATAACTCATAATAAATGATAGTCATATCTTTTCTTTTGATAGATCTTCTCTTCCGGTAGGGAGTGCTCATAACGTGTTGTAAATTCAAGAGTAGAGAAGAGAGACAATGTATGAAAGAATATCAAGTGTGTATTATTTTCCACCAAACTACATTTTATATAGGGTGTGTGGGCCAACCAGTATTATCCAAATATGGTAATACAATATGTTATGAATATTCACAATATCAATCATATATTTCATAACATAAATGTAGTTTTATATAAAAATGTGAGCTTTCAAAATATGTAAGTGAACACGCTTCAATCAAAATGTTGTTCTTGTTATGAAACTTGTATTTGGTCTTGGGGTGAATATCCATAATCCACCATAGTGGGTAGTCCATGTTTTATGTTTTACAGTTAAGCCTATTAGCCCACCCTAAAATCTCTATATAGGGTGTAGGGCTAGTGATTATTTGACCTATCAATAAGATCTCTATTATTGTCTCTACTAATTACTTCTCTCAATTCTTAACACGTTATCAACACGCTACTCCAGGAAGAGATTGAAGATTCAGAATACGAAGGTATAATTTTTAGTCTTATTTTGTAGATAAGGTGGGGAGATCCTACTGTTTTATCGTGACAGAAAGGGTTTCTCCATATACCTAGATATTTTATTTCTGTCGTCCCCATCCACCAAAGATGACTAACTGCCTATTAGTGGTTTAATAGTATTTTTTTCATCTTTACCTTCGGAGACCTCACGTGACTAGGTATATTAGAAACCTCATATGACTAGGTCTCTCTTCTTTCACAAACAGTGCCTTACACATGTGGCCGCCCACATGTATAGTACTACTAGTAGGTAGATTCTTCATTAACCTATGAAAGGTTACAATATTTCTTTTGTTTTTTTTTCCTTTTTTTCTCATTTCTTTTCCTCTCTATTTCGGAAATAGCCTACAATGTCCTTTATAGTCCTTAATTTTCTTGTTAAGGTTACTGTTTGGTGCCCATTTAATTTTTTGTCTTCGTTGTATTCATACATATATCAGTTGAATTTTATCATATTAGAACCTCCAGAAGAGGTCTCTAAATTACATATTGAACCAACGTTCTCCATACCCGAAGTTATGGAACAAGAAAATTTCAGCGTAACCTGAAGTTGCGATAGTCCCTTTTATGACCCGAAGTCATAAAGGTAGTTGCATATCCTGAAGAATGTCATATAATTCTTTTAATCTCCGGAAGAGGTATCTAATAGACTTGCAAAAGTCATGATCCATACCTGAAGTTATGGATTACACGGAATATTAATCGTTGCGACAAATTTTTTTTATGACCTGAAGTCATAATTTTAGTTACGTCTCCTGAAGAGATGTCCAACAATTTTCGTGTAAACCTCCCGCAGAGGTTATACTTTGTTACTTCAATTTATTAAAATTTTATGCATTTTTTTTTATACTTTTATTCTTGGGTAAAAGACACTGACCACCCCTGAGTTTAGGACAAATTCCACTCCGCTACTCTGACTTTTGGAAAAAGACAATCTGCACCCATTTAACGGAATATTCCGTGGACACCTAGCACCCTTCTGTTATGTTCCGTTAGAAAAGTGGGTGATGGAACTTTTTCGGACCGTATTACCCCTGTGCATTTTCTGGATTTTTTTGCCCATATCCATCAACAAGAACCCCAAGAACATCAAGATGATTCACTAACATTACATAACCCCTATCTACATCAAATTCATTAACTGAAAAAAGGAACACAAAAACACAAGAACACAAATCAAATTAACCCAAAAATTCATCACCAAAACAGCATCTTCCAAATAAAAAACCCTAATTTAGACAAGAAGTTTGACTAGTTGATGAAGAACAAGACAAACCCAGCAAAAATTTAATTAATTATTTGTAGATCCAAACTCTTTGATATACATTGTTTGGCAATTTTTTTACCTCCACTCCTACAAAACAGATCCACTCCTACAAAACAGATCTTTGCTAGTCAAACTATCATCTTTGCTAGTCAAACTATCGAAGCCCAAAATTTAATTCATTATCGTGTATGACTGGTGGCTGTGTTCCAAAATGGTTGCTATTCACATCACCAAACTTACAATCCATGGATTAATTTCTCTAATAACTCACGAACAGAGAACAAAAAAATAAACAGAGGAGAGGAAGCGAGGAAGAGGAATAGAACCAGTTTTATCTTCAATACAACGACAGCCCCCCTTCGTCTTCCTCTACGGCGACCACCACAACCACCGATGCGCCGAGAGGAGACAGTAAGAGACGCCGAGAGACAGAGGGAGTGAGGGAGGGAGATGAGATGAACCAACCAGATCGGAGTTACAAATCCATCGATCGGAGATAAAACTGGTGGTTTTTTACTTGAGCACCCTTTGTCGATCCATCGGAACACATCGTTCTGCGAGGAAGAGGAATAGAACCAGTTGCTCTTCGTCGATCCATTCCTGGTGGTTTTTGACTTGAGCACCCTTTGTCCGACGATGGCGACGTGACGATATCGGCGACCTCTCTTCCCTCTTCGCCTTCTTCGTCGTGGCAGAGAGAGCTCTGGGAGAGACGAGCCGAAGAAGAACATATGATGGCGGCTGAGTTTCACAGTGGGGGAAGAGAGAAAGAGGGAAGAGAGAGAGACTAGGAGTTAGGGTAATAAATAGGGGGTAATTTTATAACATCTTAGGGGTAATTTGGTCTTTGTTTCTGCACTGTTAGTAGACCGTCTGTCTCCATCCAAAAAAAGGTGCAGATTGTCTTTTTCCAAAAGCCAGGGTAGCGGAGTGGAATTTGTCCTAAACTCAGGGGTGGTCAGTGTCTTTTACCCTTTATTCTTTTGTTCTCTCATTTTGGATCAAAAACGAACCTCCTCAAGAGGATTCGCAATCGCCATCGATGTTAATCTCATGTCATATGTACCCGAAGTTACATATCACATGATATCATAACCTGTAGTTATGAACATTAGAACCTGAAGTTCTAAAACATTTTAATTAAAAATCTCCTGGAGAGATAGCTAAAAATATTGAATAATGATTCACCCTCATGAAGAGGATGATCTGCATTTACTTGTTCTTATTCTTATTATGTTTTTTTTTTTTAATTAGAGTTACAATACTTGTCAGAACTTGTTAGTAACTAATATTTTTTATATATAACATTGTTGTAGATGTCATTCATCATCAATCCTCAATTGGTCTCCGGTGTGGCCCCCACCCCGTGAAGCGGGTGGAAGCACATTCCGTGAAGTGAATGTTGATGATTTACAAGTTCAGAATAATCCACGTAACCATGCTTCCGGTCGTGAAAAATGCCAAAATAGGGGGAGAAAATATGGGAGAAGAAACTACAATGCACCAGAAGTTGCAATTGGAGTTCCCCCTACAAACTTAAATATTTGCCGTCGATGTGGCACAAGTGGGCATTGGTCTCGTACATGTCGTACACCAAGACACTTAGTTGCTCTTTACATGGCATCTCAAAAGGACAAACCCGAGTTAAATCTCGTTGAATTTGAGGCACCACTCGCGGAGTTTAACGTCGATGATCTCCTTTCCCTTGGAATAGACTTTGACGATATCGATCGATGACATTACAAACTTTTAAGAAGCCCATTGAATTTATTTGAAGTTAGATTTAGGATTCTTATTTCATCTATTTTAGAATTTTGAGTTGTGTTTTAATTACATTATTATTTGGGTTAGTATTTTTGAGCTATGAAATTTGAGTTAGAGTCTTATTTAAGGATGAAAATTTTGAATTCATATTTACTTATAGACTGTCTTTTAAATTATAGATACCATGGTGATTGGCAATGACACGTGTTTGGTGGATAGTGGAACCACACACACATTACTGCACCATAAGGAGTACTTCTTAAATTTATCACTAATTCAAGCAAATATACATACAATTTCTGGTATGTCTAATCTAATTGAGGGCTCAGGAAGAGCATCAATTATTTTTCCGGGTGGAACAATACTCCATATAAAAGAGGCTTTGTATTCTAGCAAATCAAGCAGAAATTTGCTAAGTTTTAAAGACATCCGTCTCAACGGATATCATATTGAAACTCTCGATGAGTATAAGATGGAGTAAATGTGCATTATTTCTAATAGTTCATTCAAGAAGCATGTATTTGAAAAATTTCCTACTTTATCCTCTGGATTATATCATACTTATATCCAAGCAGTTGAAATAAATGCCGTTATGAAACCAAGTGATCCGAAAAATTTATGCTTTGGCATAATCTACTTGGTCACCCAGGCGCCACCATCATAAGGCGTACTATTGAGAATTCAAATGGACATACCTTAAAGAACCAGAAGATTCTTTTACCAAATGAACACCCATGTAATGCGTGTTCTCAAGGGAAACTCATAATACGACTTTCGCCAATGAAAGTTGGTCTTGAAGCTCCTAAATTTTTAGAGAGGATCAAAGGAGATATATTTGGACCAATATATCCACCAAGTGGTCCATTTTATTATTTTATGGTGTTAGTAGATGCATCTACTAGATGGTCACATGTGTGCCGGTTGTCCACACAAAATGTTTTTTTTTTTGCTCGTCTTTTGGGCATGATAATCAAATTGAGAGCACATTTTCCTGATCATCCTATAAATTTGATACGACTAGATAATGCTGGTGAATTCACATCACAGTATTTTAATGATTATTGCATGTCAGTTGGTATACATGTTGAGCACCCCATTGCCCATGTACACACCCAAAATGGTTTAGCTGAATCTTTCATTAAAAGAATTCAATCAATAGCTAAACATTTATTGATGAAAACAAATTTTCCCATCTCTGTTTGGGACATGCTGTTTTACATGCTGCCGCTTTAATTCGCTTGCGTCCTACTTCTTATCTTAAGAACTCCCCTTTACAACTTGTACTTGGCCAACCACCAGATATATCCCACCTACGTATTTTTGGGTGCGCTGTGCAAGTTCCTATTGCGCCACCACATCGTAGTAAGATGGGTCCACAGCGGCGGTTGGGTATTTGTGTGGGGTTTGAGTCCCCTTCTATTATTAGATATCTGGAACCCCTAACAGGGGATTTATTCCAAGCACGCTTTGCAGACAGTCATTTTGATGAGACATTATTCCTGAAGCTCGACATGTAATTTCTTGGAATACTTCAACGATATCACACATGGATCCACGAACTAAACAGTGTGAATATGAAGTTCAAATAATTCTTAAGCTGCAAAGCATAGCAAATGAAATGCCTGATGCATTTGTGGATACAAGTAAAGTTGTAAAATCTGATATACCAGCTGTGACTGCTCCAGCACGGATAATAGTCCCAGTAGGATAATATGCGAGCATAAAAGCGAATGAATCTAGAGCACGCCAGAAGCGTGGAAGACTTGTAGGCTCAAAAGATTTAGTTCCTAGAAAAAGGAAGATAAATCAAGCAACTGTAGTAAATCTAAATGATTCTACAAAGACAACAGATGATAACACCAGTGTTGGTGATGAGTTCCCCAGAGTAATTGATCTAAATGTAGCCCCTGAAGAGGCAATGGTACCTGAAAATCAAGAGATCTCGATCAAGTACATATGTTCCGGACATATATGGGAACGAAGCAATGTTGTCATTGATGACACATTTGTCTTCAATGTTGCACTTGAGATAAGTGGTGACGACCACGAACCACGATCGGTTGACGAGTGTCGACGTCGTGATGATTGGACAAAATGACCATAAACAATACAGGCTGAATTCAAATCTCTAGAAAAGCGCAAGGTGTTTGGACCAGTAGTTTAAATTCCAAGTGATGTGAAACCCGTTGGATCAAAATGGGCATTTTTGCGGAAACGCAATGAGAAAAATGAGATTACAAGATACAAAGCTCGACTTGTAGCTCAAGGTTTCTCGCAAAGACCAGGCATTGATTATGAAGAAACATACTCGCCAGTTATGGATGCGACAAGTTTTCGATTTTTAATAAGTTTAGCTGCATCCGAAAATTTGGACATGCAATTGATTGATGTTGTGACAGCATACCTATATGGGTCACTTGATAGAGATATCTACATGAAAATTCCTGAAGGATTTAAGTTGCCTGAAGCAACACAACCACATAGTGCTTATTCAATTAAACTCCAGAGATCATTGTACGGATTGAAACAATCTGAAATGATGTGGTATAATCGATTAAGTGAATACTTATTGAAAGAAGGGTATGTCAATAATCAATTATGTCCTTGCATATTCATAAAGAAATCTCTTAAGGAATTTGTGATAGTTGCAGTGTATGTAGACGATTTGAATATCGTTGAAACTCATGCAGAGATTATTGAAACTGCCACATACCTGAAAAAGGAATTTGAGAAGAAAGATTTGGGAAAGAATAAACTTTTTCTTGTTTTACAAATTGAGAATTTGAAAGAAGGTATTTTACTTCGTCAATCAAATTATACTAAAAAAATACTTGAGTGATTTAGCATGGACAAAGCACATCCATTAACTACCCCAATGGTAGTTAGGTCACTTGATATAAAAAATGACCCATTTCGTCCACAAGAGGATGGAGAATAATTACTTTTTCCTGAAGTACCATACCTTAGTGCAATTGGTGCTTTGATGTATTTAGCAAATTGTACTAGGCCAGATATTGCATTATTTGTTATTTGGCTAGGTTTAGCTCAAATCCTACTCGCAGGCATTGGAGTGGAGCTAAGCACATACTGCGGTACTTGCGTGGATCCATTGATTTGGGATTATTATATCCTAGAGGTTTAGATGCTTCACTAGTTGGATGCGCAGATGCTGGCTACTTGTCGGATCCACACAATGCAAGATCACAAACAGGATATGTATTCAGCTATGGAACACAGCAATATCCTGGAGATCAATGACGCAGACAATGACAGTAACTTCTTCTAATCATTCTGAGATCCTTGCAATTCATGAAGCTAGCAGAGAATGTGTATGGCTGAGATCAATGGTGCATCATGTTAAAGAAGCTTGTGGGTTATCATTCAACAAAGAAAGACCGACGCCATTACATGAAGACAATGCCGCTCGCATCACACAACTTAAGGAAGGGTTCATTAAAGATGATCGTACTAAGAACATCTCTCCTAAGTTCTTCTACACGCATGAGCTCCAAAAGGAAGTCATAGTCACTATTCAGCAAGTACGATCAAGTGAAAATCCTGCAGATTTATTTACGAAAGCACTTCAAGCCTCAACATTGAAGCTACATATCCGAAAGTGTGGAATGCGCCATCTCAGGGAGCTTTTATAATTGATGCTATCACGAAGGGGAGTCGGTATTCTTAGTGTTTGTGCTCTTTTTCCTTCATCACGTTTTTTCCCACTGGGTTTTTCGTGATAAGGTTTTAACGAGGCAAACCATAACTGGTCCCATCACCAATGGTGATATTCAAGGGGGAGTGTTATGAAACTTGTATTTGGTCTTGGCGTGAATATCCACCATAGTGGGTAGTCCATGTTTTATGTTTTACAGTTAGACCTATTAGCCCATCCTAAAATCTATATATAGGGTGTAGGGCTAGTGACTATTTGACCTATCAATAAGATCTCTCTTATTGTCTCTACTAATTACTTCTCTCAATTCTAAACAGTTCTATACTCAATGGTATAGTTTGAATATATTATTGAGAAAAGAATTCTCCTAAAACATAAAATTTAAAAATGGCACATAATTGTATTAGTTTTTCAAAATTAGTGCGCTCATGTTCCAGCTGGTATTAGGTTCGAGTTCAAATACAATTTAACCAAGCAAACTAGCACAACTCAAAATATGTTTGACTTGCAAATGGGTTCTAGCATAGTTGTAGAGCATTTTAAGCCTCTGCATGAGGTTCTGGATTCAAACCCGGCTATATAATGTAATTCTCAAGAAAGAAAAAATCGAATTTATTCGATTTATACTGATTTTGAACAAACCAAACCCAACCACATATATTCCGTTCAACTCAGGCTCCTTTACAGCCCAACTCAATCTCACTAAGAGTAAACTCTGTAATAAATCAAACTGCACATGGAAAAGTTGCTCTTGTTGTGCATTGTATGGATTTGAGCATGGCTGCTAAAATGGCATTGTATGGTACGCAAGGATATTTTTGTGTTAACTTAAAAAAAGATAATTTTCTGTTTTGAACTCAATTTTAGAAATTAAATATTGTTTTGTGATCAATACCCAAAATCAGAGTTTTTACTCTAAAATGAGGTAAAAAAAATTGAGGATAAAATTAGGTAATTAAATAACTAGTTAAACGATTTTAGAGAAGAATTAGCTACAAAATAAAATATAACGCCAACAAACAAACAACGTGGGCTGTTTAAAAAAAAAGAAAGAAAAGAAAAGAAAAAGAAAAGAAAAAAAAAAAGAAAAGAAAAGAAAAACACACCAGTATGTATATGTCTAAGTTACACGGCTTTAAAGGGAGCTACATAATATATAATGTTCTGGGCCTCTAATGGTTCCATTGGTTGGGCTACCTGAAGCCCTAAACACTCACTTGGTCTCATTTTTTTTTTCTTTTTTTTTAGTAGTGGTCTCAATTTTTTAATTACAAAATTACTATACTATTTTTTCTAGAAGAAACATTACGATACTGTACTATACTGTTTTTTCTAGAAGAAAAATTACTATACTGTTGCCAATAAAGAAGGTCGTCCATTTCTCAAAAAAGAAAAGGTCTTTCGTTCTTCTCAAAAAAGAAAAAAGAAAATAGGTCTTCCGTTATACTCTAAATTTTATTATATGTCGTCAAAAAAAATGGAGTACAATTTTCTTTTATATGCCTATAATTAAGTAAACTGATAATAATAATAATAATAATAATAATAATAATAATAATAATAATAATAATAATAATAATAATAATAATAATAATAATAATAATAATAATAATAATAATAATAATAATAATATGCATTTGATTGAAACTTACATGAAAGCATAAATATCTTTTTTTTGAAAGAACCTACCATATAGGTAGGGCGGCATAAACCCCGCTTATATTAAAATTGGGCTTCCAATCCATAACAAATGGAGGGACATAAACCTTACCCATTATGTTAACATAACATACATAGTACTGCCCAACAAAGGCCCATACACAAGCCCAAAACAGAAACTACAACTGAAACCAACAAAGTTTAATAAAACAAAGAAAACAAACAAACCTTGGACGCTTAAGAGTCAGCAGAACGATGTGCCTCTTGGGAATTCACATTCATCTGCATCTGAGATAAATCATGTTCCAGATATGTCTGTAGAAATTCAGGGGTATAAACCGAATAGATGAGAGCTTCTTCCTCTTCCAAGCCCCTCGATGCCATCAAATATGTCGTTTGATTACTGTTCCTCCGTATATAAACCAGCTTACCCTTGAAGTGTTCGATGATGAGATGCCGGAGCTCTGTCAAAATCTCTTCCCATTCGTTTTGCCATCTCTGAGATCCGTTAACCCAAGAACAAACATTCATAGAATCAATCTAAAAAATGGTAGAATTGTAAGTGCTGCATCCCTCATCAATCTAGCCACCTCTATAAGAGCAATCGCCTCACCCAGATCTGAGTTAGGAACCATACCAATCGGAATTGAAATTGTTGTGATGAGCTGTCCATCATGATCTCTCATCACTGCTCATGCACTCGCACGGTGATTGTGATTAGAAATCGCAAAATCAACATTAACCTTAAGGGTTCCTTCCGGAGGGGGCTTCCAAACATCAGGTAATCTCTTTTTCACTCCATTGACTTTCTTTAGAAATATCAGTGGTCCAATCCACAACTGTAACTTCAATCCAATTCAGGATCTGATTACAAGTTTTCTCTTTGTTTTCAAAAACTTTCAAGTTTCTGCTTCTCCAAATAATCCAGAGACAAGCGATGAAAATGATTTGGGAAGTCATTTCATTCTGGATGATAACAGCGTTGATCCAACTTTAGTCTCCCACGAAATTACCAGATAAGTCAATTACGTTCTTGAAATGCTTCCAAATAAATCTGAATAATTGCACTCTCTGAACAAATGAGCTTGTGTTTCTGTAGAAGTAAGGCAAAGAGGACAGGTATCCGAAATTTGGAGACCTCGCTTAGAAAGGTTATTTTTGGTGGCTAGCAGTCCAGAACAGATTCTCCAAATGAAAAATCTAATCTTTGGGGGAACAGGTAACTTCCAAACTCGTTTCCAATCTTCAGTTACAACTCCAGTACTTGTATCCCCTGAGATTCTAGATTGAGTCTTCTGTCTTTTGCTTTGTACTGTTCTGTGATAGCCAGATTCGGCAGAGTAATTTCCATTTTTGGTGTGACCCCAACACAAACTGTCTTGAACAAGTCTTCTGCTCGGGGTCCTGATGATGTCCTCTATGTATTAAGTGTTGAGATGATTAGTAATGATACCGTAATCCCAATTTCTATTATGATCCATCAAATAACTAACAGTAGCATTAGAAGGTAGGCTAGTAGTACTGTAAGGTGGTCTTCCCCCTCTGTTAAGGATCCAATTGTGCTGTAAATAAGATTTTGTTCTCCATTCCCAATTAGAGTTCTGCACCCAGTCTTTAGGATCCCTTGAGCTTTAACAAGACTCCTCCAAATATGAGAAGGTGTACACCCCAGTTCTGCATCCAAAACAGAATTTTCTCTATAGTATTTAGCCTTCAGAACCTTAGAGATGAGTAAATGAGGGTTCTTGTACACTCTCCAAAGTTGCTTCGCTAGAAAAGAGAGATTAAAGCTTTCCAAATCCCTCATTCCTAATCCACCATCCTGTTTTTGTTGACAAACTTTGCTCCAAGAAGTCCAATGCAGACTTCTCTTTTCCATATTGTTACCCCCATAAAATCTAGACATTAAACTTTCAATGTCTTTGATGATAGAAGCAGGCAACAAAAAAACAATACATATAATAATTAGGCAAAGCTTGAATAATAGCTTTCAGAAGCACTTCTTTACCTGCAGGGGTAAGAATCTTCTCTTTCCAAGTAGAGAGTTTCTTCGAAATTCTTTCTTTGAGAAAACTGAAAATTCTCTTCTTTTCTTTTCCAATAGCCGTAGGAAGCCCAAGATATCTTTCATGACAGTTTGCAGTAGGTACCTCAAAATCTCTTGAATAGATTCTTTGGCAATGTTTTTCACAGAAGGTGAGAAAACCAAAATGGACTTGTCATGATTTACCTTCTGTCCTGAAGCACTGAAAAATAAATCAATAATACCTCTAAGGGTGGTGACTTCTTCAGGAGTTGCTCTACCAAAAAAAAAAGAGTCATCAGCAAAGAAAATCCTAGAAATAATTGGACCATTCCCAATTGATCTGAAACCTTGCAATCTCCCTTCAGTTATTGCTTTGTTAATCAAACTTGTGAAACCCTATGAGAAAATAAATATAAGGTGACAGGGGATCTCCTTGGCGCAAACCTTTTAGTAGGTGTAAAATAATCTATCTTCCCTCCATTTATAAGAATTGAGTAAGTAACTTTGTGACACAGTGCATGATTAAAGTAGTAAAACCAGATGGGAAGCCCAGTTTATCCATGCAGCCTCTTAGGTAGTTCCATTCAATTCTGTCATAGGCCTTGGACATATCCAGCTTGAGTGAGAAGTGCCCATTACCTTTTCTCTGCTTCTTCATGAAATGGATTGTTTCAAAAGCAATGATGACATTTTCAGTAATTTGTATGTGTTGAACAAAAGCACCCTGGGAATCATCAATAACATCAGGCAAGATTTGCTTCATTCTGTTAGCTAGCACCTTAGACACCAGTTTGTAAATCACATTACACAGAGAAATTGGTCTGAAATCAGTAGTGTCTCTTGACATATCAACTTTAGGAATTAAAGCAATGCAGGTTTGATTGATTTCAGATAAATCACAATCATTATTCAAGACATCAAGGACCATCTTAGTGATATCATTCCCTATTGTGCTCCAGTAATGTTGATAAAATAGTGCAGGCATTCCATCAGGCCCAGGGGCCTTAAGAGGATGCATTTGATTAAGAGCAGTAATCACTTCCTCATGAGAATAGGGTTTCAGGAGAAAATCACTCATAAGATGGTTAACTTTAACAGGAATAGCATCAAAAACTGTATCAAGATGATTGACTGGTTCAACTGTAAATATTTTCTTGAAATAGTTTAGGCAAACCTCAGCAATTTCAGGCTCTTCAGTTCTCCACATTTTGTTTTCATCATTGATACCAATGGTCTGGTTTCTCCTCTTTATAGAAGTTGCTTTCCTGTGAAAATAAGATGTATTTCTGTCACCCTCCTTTAACCACAAAGTTTTTTATTTCTATCTCCAATCCATTTCTTCTCTGTGTAAAATAGTGTTGATTTGATGCTGAACATTTTTAAAGCTTTGCAGGTTGTCCTGTTTGGGATACTGATCTTTGAGATGTGAAAGATGCCTTTGTAAGTTGTTCAT
Organism: Linanthus parryae; assembly: GCA_023055425.1. Classification (NCBI taxonomy): domain Eukaryota; kingdom Viridiplantae; phylum Streptophyta; class Magnoliopsida; order Ericales; family Polemoniaceae; genus Linanthus; species Linanthus parryae. Next base: position 2,086,270 of record JALGPY010000036.1, on the reverse strand, counting down.
CTCTCTACCCTTATTCCTCCTGACTGATCTATCCCAGTTGTACAAATCAGTGGCAAATTGTTGCATTCTTCCCTGAAAAGAATTCATGGAAACATCAGAGAATCTATTATTCCATTGACCTTCAATTATGTTTCTGCAATCTTCATTATTTGTCCAACTATAGCATAATTGAAATCTCTTTCTGCGATAAGCTCTTTGCTTCTGAGAAAGGATATGCAGTAGAATTGGGTTGTGATCAGTATTACTTGAGTCCTGAGCATCTGCATAAGAGTGATTGTACATGTCCATAAAGCAATGATTAGCTAGCACTCTGTCCAGCTTCTATTTGGTGTGATGTCTTCCATGTCTGTTATTGGTCCAAGTGAAAAAATTTCCACTGGTAGGAATTTGGTGGAGTCCACAATCTCTTATACAATTCCTGAAATTTTCCATCTGACTTTAACTTCTCAAGGATGAACCCCAGTACTCATGATGTCCTATAATTTCATTGAAATCCCCCAATACAACCCAAGGGGTTAAGGGATCAAGTGGTTTAATCTTCCTCAAAAGATCCCAGGACAAGCCTCTGAGAAAAGTGTCAGGGTCACCATAAAATCCTGTTAAAAAGAATCATTTTGCAGGATCTTGAGAATCATAAATTTTGCAATGAATAAAGTGCTTGTGTTACTTTACAACATGAAAGTTAACATCTTCTTGCCAAAGCATAGAAATGCCTCCAGATAGTCCCACTCTTGGTACATGGAGTCCATACTTGTACTGTAATTTGATTCTTGTGCTTTCTGACTTTCTGTAGTCTAACTTTGTTTCAATGATGATTACAATCTGAGGAACTTCCACCATCACTTTTTGTTTACGGGCTAGAAATGCACGAGTGTATCCCAAACCTCGTACATTCCAACTTAAGGTTTTCATTGTTTCCGGCAAGGGTTGTCATCAACCCCCGCCGATATCTCATCAAAGAAAGACAAATCTTCCAATTTCTCAACACTTCTCCTTCTCTTGTTGTCTTTACCAAAAGTAGCAGAATCAGTAAAAGTAGAGACAGACTCCATCTGGGTAGAATTGCCACAAATAGCCAGAGTATTAGTGTTTTTATGGGAAACATGTTTGCCATCAGTAGCAGTTTTCCTTTTCTTCTTAAGTGCTTCACCACAACTTACCACAGCAGAGTTGATGGCATGATGAACATTGACAGCTTCCTTGCCTCTGTTATTTTGAACTGAAACAGGTTTAAATGTTCCTGCATTTGAATTGCCTAGCTTTCCATAGAACTCTATAGTAGAGTTACTTGTGCATTTCTTGTTATCAGTAACCTGGATATGTGGTTTAGAAGCAAGATTCTGCAAAGGGTTTGATGGATTTTGGGCACTTCTAAGCCATCCACCATACATGTTTGTGGTTTGAATACCCAGATCGTCTTCTTATTCTGTTCAACATAGAACCTGACATCATGCCCAATGATACCACAGTATTCACTGTGAAAAGGTAATTTCTCATATTTCAGATCAATCCAGATAAGATTTCCAGTTTTGGTATGTTTGATCTTGATACATCTAGGGAGGGGTTTGTTAACAGACAAACCCACTTTGATTCTAACATATTTGCCATCCCAACTGGTTTTTTCAGGAACTTCATCATTATATTGCACTCCCAGAGCATTAGAAATTCCTTCCCCAACCTTAACAGTAATGCACTCAGAAGGCATGTTCTTTAAATGGAGGATAAGAATTGCTTCATCGTACGTTGCAGTAAGCATGTTCTGCCCTTCTAACCAAGTTTTCATGATAATTAAACTACCATTGAAGAGCCAAGGTTGGTTGTTTAATATCCTTTCCATGTCCTCTTCTTTAGTAAACATGAATTGGAAAAGCTTATTTACCAGAGATATGATATAAAAACCTTCTGGGTCATCCCAAAGATTTGAAAGAGAAGCATGCAAACCAACTATGTTAATAGATCTGTTATGAAAGATCTTACCAAAAATGCTATTTTTGCAGTCTCTTATGCCATCTTGGATTGAATCTTCAAGAAAATCAACCACTTGATCTTCATCTTTTGTGAGTTGCATTTGAGACATTGTTTGTGACAAATCCGCTTCTGTTTTCAGTTCATCAGGATCCAAAGAAGTTCCTGCCTCCATGGAGTAGAGGAAACTGAACCCAGAAGTAAAGTTGAAAGGGAAAAACACCAAACAAAGGATACAAGAGAGTAAAACAACCTCTTCCGACAAGAGAATGGAGCAACTGGTGTTAAAATTGCCAGTAACTGCCGTAATTGGTGGTTAACTACTAACGAAAGTAAAGTTGCTACAATAACAAAACAAATTAATGGTAGAACACTTTACTAGAAATCTGGTATGTTTTTTTAGGGCAAGGCAATTGCATTTACTTGTGAAATAATTCCAGATACATCATCGTCAATTTTTCTTAATGGACCCAAGATGGGATATCATTGGGCTAAGTAATTGTTGCATCTAACTGTTGGGCTTTGCTAGCAAAGAGATGTGCCTGATGCACATCAGATAAGTACTCCCTAATAGAAGTGATAAGTTGATTGGTTGATTTTTTTTCTTGTTATTTAAAATGGGGTTTTCCTGAATATGCCAGAAAGCTATGTAGAAGATCTGTATATGGACTTTGGCCGATCCAGTCATCTTGGTCGAAATCCATTGCTTGAGGCTGCTCCTTTCTATATCGTATGCATCGCTGCCCAACTCAGTTTTCCAGATCTTAATTGCCTTCCTACACGGAGAAAAACATGGTCTGCGTCTTCCTCGGCGTCCTTTCAAATTGGGCATATTATATCTAAGTCCATTCCAACCTTTTTTGGTTTTACTATTGTTGGTAAAAAGTAGTCTTATCACAATAAGTTGTAAAACACAGAGACTCATTCGTCCACATTTCTAAACCTTGGGTCTTGAGAGCTCATCTGGCTTGGCAATCGACATAACTAATCAACTCACGAGGTAAAAGTTCCACTGAATGTTCGGGAATGTTTGAAACAGATGAATCAATGCTCTCAAGCTTTCCCTCACAATCGTTCGTTCATCTTATCATCAGTTTTGTCTCTGGATATGCTGAATCACAATCAATGCGTCTCCCTCAACAATAATTGTCTAGATACTTGGTCAATTGCCTTCTGAAGACCCATAATAAAATATTAAGCTTTAATTTTCTTCGCCACATTCCCCCAGTCGACCTTCTGGGCTTTAGCAAACAATATCTCCCCGCGATGACTACCAAGAAGAGCTCCGACATTGGCTTTTAGAAAATATATGATCGAGCTCGGTCAAAATTTAGCTTGGTGTCGCCATCCGTCAGCGGTGAGAAATCTTGATTGGCTCTGGTTTCTGAGGGAGAATCACTATCAAAACTCATCGATTGGAATTGTGAAGGTAAGTAGTTGAAAGATCTTCCAAGATTTCTCCAGATCTAGATGTACCTTCAAATATATGACGATTTCGGTTGTTCCTCAGGCTCCATAGCCCCATACAGATAGCTTCTTGGTGGCTTACGATTTTTTCTTCCAAAGGTTTGCTTGATCCAATCAGGTACCGCAAAAATTCTGTAATATTTTTTTTGGAATTCTTGCATGCTTTCTAGTAGTCCATTGCAACTTCACATTAAAGATATGGCTTAAAGTTTCATCTGAATATTTACATAAGCTGCAAATTTTTGGGATCTGAAAATTCCTCTGATGCTAAGGTTTTGACATGTAGAAATAATCCCTTAGTAAATCTGCCATGTAGGAAACATAACATTATTAATCACCACATTTTATTTAACCACTTGATCACCTATGAGCTTTAATAGAACACGTGATTTTCCTCAGATATGCTAACTTGTCTGGCGACCTTTTAACATCTAACTGTGAAACCTCCATCTTCTTCATGAAATCATAAAATCTCATCTTCAATATTATCTATTGGAATTGGATATGCAAAAATCTTGGATATCCACATCCGATAAAAAATGGAGTAGCTTGGTGATATCAATTTTATGATCTTCTACGATGATATAGCCTCTAACAAAGTGAGGTGCCTCAACGTTTATTGGTGTCACATGAGGAAATTTTGAATCCCTTGAAATCCATGGGTCAGAGAAAATCTTTGCATTAGTATTACTTAGAATTTGAGCAAAAGTCCCCCTATGTAATAAGTTACGGCCTTGCAACATGCTTCTCCAGGCGTAAGAGGGATGAGATCCCAATTTTGCTTCTAAGAAGTGTCTATTATGCTAATAATTTTCTTTCCAAGTCATTTCAGCGAGAGGTTTGAATTTTTAAGAAATCTCCAACACTTTTTTAGTAGTAAAGACTTATTAAAATATGTCATATATTTAAATTCGATGCTACCCTCTGCCCTTTCAAAATTTATTTTGTCCCATGCCAACCAATTGATACGCTTATTTTCACTCCTACTCCACCAAATTGCCTCGTAAGTTGCTCAATCTTTTGACATGTACCCGCATAAAGAAGATAGCCGCTCATAGCAAAATTTGGAATAGCTTGTTCCACAATTTTGAGAAGGATCTCCTTTCCCGCCGCAGATAAGTGTTTTTCATTATGCGTTCAAACTTTTTGGTGAACTATGTCAGCAATATTTTAAAAGTTTCTTTCTTGTTCTTCCTATAGTGATTTGGCGCCCCAGTTACCTTTCATGAAAATCAACCTCTTGTACACCGCAGGCTTCACTAATCACAATTTCTTTTTTTTACCTCAGGAGAAATTTTAAGAGAAGGAAGTTGTTAACTTTGCTAAGTTCATTCTTTGGTTGGAGGCTTTCTCATACAATGTAATAATATTTAGTAGTGCTATAAAATTTGTAATATATGCTCAGGCTATCGTCGGCAGAGAACATATGCGAGAAAATGCGTCCACTCCCAAAAGCTTTAACACCAAGGAGTTTTCGATTTGCTATTACAACCGAAATGGATCGGGAAAGTATGTCACTATAGATTAAGAACAAGTAAGGCAACAACGGACAACCTTAGCAAGGACCCCACTAAGGTTTAACATTAACAACAATTTTCCCATCGATCACAAAAGAATATGAAACTGATTCAATGCTTTTAGTGATTAAACCGATCCACCTATCACCATAGCCCATCAGATACATATAAGTCATTAGGTAGCTCCATTCCGGCCTTTCATAAGATTTAGAGATATCCATTTTGTTTTACAACTTTGACCTTTCTTTCTCATTACTCTAGTACGCAAACTATGAATGATCTCTAAAGTAGCTAAAATATAATCAGAAATTCGTCGTTTGGGAACGAAAGCGATCTAAGTATCCCTAATAATATATGAAAGGCCTTGTTTAAGTCGGTTTGGAAGTATTTTTTTCCACAATTTTATAAATCACTGTACACAACGATACTGGCTGTTACTCCTTAGGCTTTCTTGGCAGTTTTACTCTTGGTATGAGTGTAATAATTATACGGTTATAATCAACAAGAATACTATCACCATTCAATATATTAAGGAAAATTTTGGTAACTTGATTGCCAATCATATTCCAATTCTTTTGAAAGAAAAGCGTACGAAACCATCTCTGCATGGCGCCTTTAGGGGGTGTGTCATCTTTAAGGCTGCTTCTAACTCTTCGGCAATAAATGGCGCCTCCAATTGGGTACTAAAATAATCTGAAACTAATCGAGGGATATGCCCCATGACCTCATTCATACCCGTTTTATTCAGGTTATAAGTAAACACATATTTAAAATAATCCTCGAAGATTTTAACAACATTCGCGGAATTGTCCTTCCAGGTGCCCTCAGAATCATTAAGTCCCATCACTGAGTTCCTCTCTCTTCTATTCTATTTTTTTGGATGAAATTAAGTTGTATTACGATCACCATGTTGAAAGGGTACGGCTACGCTGGCGCCACATCTATTTTTCAAGTACAATTTGTGATCCAAAATTTTTTCGGCTTTCCCCACCTTCTTCATGAATTCCTACGTTGAATTCTGACTCGAAAGCTCAATTATTGTCTTTTTACCTTATCTGAATTTATTTATCATATTTTTGGAATCCTTCTTTTTCCCATTGATTTAACCTGGTAAACAGATGGTTCGGCTTAGTGCTTACATTACCAGGTTCCATAAAAAAAAGCTTCTTTGATATGATATTCACACTACGGAGCCTTCGACCACACATATTCAAATATGAAATAATTTTTCTTCTTCACAACCTTTATCGGATTAAAGTTGACTAATAGGGTTACACGATCCGAGTTTGGTAGCACTCGGTGGGCAGCTAAAGCTCCCATATACTTATCTCTTCATTCCATATTTGTTCAAAATCTGTCAAGGCGTTCCTTTATATGACTTCCATCAATATTCCGGTTGGACCATGTATAGGGAATGCCAAAGAAGTGAATGTCTCGTAAATTACACTTATCGATTACGTGAATAAAATGCTCAATATGGCTGAATCATACCCCACAACCTCACTGTTTCTCAAAGTTAGACGCAATGGCATTAAGTTCACCTAAAACAAACCAATGAGTCTTCGATGGAGTTTGGAGCCTCTCTAGAAGATTCCAAGAATTCGACTATTGGCTAGAATCTGGATCTCTGTAGAGACCCATAAAAAACATTATTTATGCCCTTCGCCGTTAAATACACGTCCACTAATATGAAATCACAAAAATAGTTCTGTTTTCAAGATTACATATGAATACCACATTAACGAAATCCCCCGTCACGGCCCTTGCAGGCCACATGCCAACCATTTCAAAAATTTAACTTTTGGTGGATTTGCTCCTTCTTCGTCACTCTAAGTTTCGTTTCCATTTCGAGCAATTTTGAGCTGTTTATTTCTCACTTCGCCGCGAAGGGTTCGGAACGTAAAGGAGTAGCCTAGTCCCAGAATGTTCCAAATTATGAGATCCATTGTGCTTTGAGGTTCTGCTCAGCCCGCTCAGCAGCCACCGTCACTATTTCTGTAGCTGTGATTGAGGAATCGTCAAACCAATCCAGCATCTCTTGGTCACTGATTGCACACCTGATATAGCATTCATATCGAGTTCCCTTCTTTGAGTAGTTGACTTCTTTTATGTAATATCTCGAAATTTTAAAAATAAAAAATTATTTGCATCTATTTTTGAATACATGAATTTGGGATAACATGTTAGCATGCTTAATTGCTATTGTATGCAGTGTAGTCGTTTCATTGTATAGTGATTGTGTTTATGAAACTTCTATTACTTTAGTGAATTTTATGTTATTTAGTATCATGATAGATGAACTCATAATTGTAAAACTGTAATAGTTAAGCTCGTCCAGAAATACACCAAAAGTCAAAATATCTTATTTGATTGCTAAATTGAAGATAAAAATATTTAAGGAATAATTAGCACTAATCACAGGTTTAAGTGTTAATTATCTTAATTAATCATAATTAGTACATAATGACAAAAATTATAGAATGTGTATAGCTTGTATGGGTGTAAGTGTGTACCAAGAGACACGTAGGGTGACACGTGTCACTGCCTTAGCCACTGTCTCAGATGTTTGACACACGGCCCTACTGCGTGTCGTCGTGTGGCAGCTTTGGTCACATGCGCGACACGTGTCCTACTGCAAGTCAGATTCTTCTGACACATAACCCTGCTATGTGTCATCATGTGGCACCCTCTCTCTGTGCATGCGACACGTGTCTGACATGTGTCGCGTCCTAAACAATCTTTCCCTCCATGTCTGCCACGTGTCCCTATGACACATCGCGACGTGATTGGTTGACTACTTCTATAAATAGGGTCCAGCGTTATAGTTATTTCTCATTCTAGACTCGAGTTAGTTATTGATACGTGTGAGAGAGAGATTTTGGTGTTATTCTATGTTTAGAGCTGCTTTTACTATCTCAAAGTCGTTATCTGATACTATTATTGAGGTAGCGGGTTATGCAGTTTACAATATTATTATCGCTTACGGTAAATCAGCATGCTCTATGTCGATTCGTTTATTGTTGTTATTTTATGTTCGCATGCAAAATGATTATTACGTGATATTGTGTGTAACATGCCATAATTATATTGTCTATTGCATTTTACCCTATTGTTGCGGTGAACGACCTACTGGGCGCGAGCTCACCCCCTAACAGTGTTTGCAGGTTACAGCGAACGGATCTGACGTTAGAATCGAAGTGATATCTTCATTAGATTTGATTAAAGCTCGTTATATGAATATTGTAATTGTTTATTATTCATCACTTGTGTAAAAATATCACTTCTCAACTTGAGTGTCACGTACCACTGTATCATATTTTGTTAAATAAATGAATCAGTGTTTATTTAAATACGATCTTGTCTTTGGTATCTGAGCTGGTGGCTCAGACGGTATCGGTTCGGCAGACGAGTCTTTATTTTGGTACCAGCGGAGTTGATTTGCAGATGGTAGCCGCTAGCTCGTCGTGCCGGTCTGTATTTTTCACTATGTTATCCTAAAATAAGACCCTGGGTTCCGGGTCGTTACAATTGGTATCAGAGCACGGTAACGCTCTTTTTTGGGACGACGGGATAATGTGGTTTTATCTACACTGTGTTTTGTAAACTGATTTTTGAGTTACAGATCCGATGACAGAGCTCTACCAAAGTGGGAAATGGTGTGGACTCAGTGCTTACTTGTGGCTGTTGAGTGGTGGACTCGGTTTTTTGCTGATTGTGATATCACCTGATTAGATATTAGGGTTGCGCAACTAAGGCTGTATGTAACACGTTCCCCAAGTTGGTACGAGTTTGTCAGAGGTGATGATTCAGGTACGTGACCGATTTTCAGATAAATTCTCTCAATTTACTTTGAAATTTCGGGACGAAATTTCTTTAAGTGGGGTAGATTGTAATATCTCGAAATTTTAAAAAAGGAAATTGTTTGCATCTCTTTTTGAATACACGACTTTGAGATAACATGTTAGCATGCTTAATTGCTATTGTATGCAGTGTAGTCGTTTCATTGTATAGTGGTTGTGTTTATGAAGCTACTATTACTTTAGTGAATTGTATGTTATTTAGTATCCTGATTGATGAACTCATAATTGTAAAACTATAATAGTTAAGCTCGTCCAGAAATAAACCAAAAGTCTTAATATCTTCTTTAATTGCTAAATTGAGGATAAAAATATTTAGGGAATAATTAACACTAATCACATGTTTAAGTGTTAATTAGCTTAATTAATCATGATTAGTACATAATGACAAAAATTATAAAATGTGTATAGCTTGTATGGGTGTAAGTGTGTACCAAGAGACACGTAGGGTGACACGTGTCACTGCCTTAGCCACTGTCCCAGATGTTTGACACACGGCCCTGCTGCGTGTCGTCGTGTGGCAGCTTTGGTCACATGCGCGACACGTGTCCTACTGCAAGTCAGATTCTTCTGACACATAACCCTGCTGTGTGTCATCATGTGGCACCCTCTCTCTGTGCAACATGTGTCGCGTCCTAATCAATCTTTCCCTGCATGTCTGCCACGTGTCCCTATGACACATCGCAACGTGATTGGTTGACTACTTCTATAAATAGGGTCCTGTGTTATAGTTATTTCTCATTCTAGACTCGAGTTAGTTATTCATACGTGAGAGAGAGAGAGAGAGATTTTGGTGTTATTCTATGCTTGGAGCTACTGTTATTATCTCATAGTCGTTATCAGATACTATTATCGAGGTAGGGGGTTATGAAGTTTACAATATTATTATCGCTTATGGTGTATCAGCATGCTTCGTGTTAAATATATGTCGATACGTTTATTGTTGTTTTTATTTTTTCGCATGCTCTTATGTGCTAAATGACTATTACGTGAGATTGCGTGTAACCTGCCATAATCATATTGTTTATTGCATTTCACCCTATTGTTGCGGTGAACGCCCTACTGGGCGCGAGCTCACCCCCTAACAGTGTTTACAGCGAACGGATCTGACGTTAGAATCGAAGTGATATCTTTATTAGATTTGATTAAAGCTCGTTATCTGAATATTGTAATCGTTTATTTGTCATCACTTGTGTAAAAAGATCACTTTTCAACTTGAGTGTCACGTACCACTGTATCATATTTTGTTAAATAAATGAATCAGTGTTTATTAAATACGATCTTATCTTTGGTACCTGAGCTGGTGGCTCAGACGGTACTGGTTTGGCAGACGAGTCTTTATTTTAGTACCAGCAGTGTTGATTTGCAGATGGTAGCCGCTAGATCGTCGTGCCGGTCTGTATTTGTCACTATGTTATCCTAAAATAAGACCCTGGGTTTCGGGTCGTTACATTTTATCTCTGCTGTAATGGGGCTGAAAACTTTGTCTTATCCTTTTCTTTTCTACGGGTTATCATTATCAACTTTATCATCATTTCCCTTATTCATCGCTTGTGCTTTCCAGTTACCTCCTACTACCACTTGTGTCGACTGATTGACATCTTTTATCATTGCTATAACGTAGCTTGCCACATCCACTTGCCCAAATTTTCCTGCGCTACTTTATTGCAAGATCCCATTACTTGGTCTACTGCTGCTTGGATTCTTTGCTATTTTAAGAACTCATAGGCTATAATTTTTCTAATCTAACCCAAAAGGATTAGAGTTATCAACTGAAGGGGCTTGAACATTTTCACCCGTCTCGGAGGTTAATACACATGGGTTTTGGGAGTTCTGATCAAGGGGCAGCTGGCTAACAGAAGATGGAGCTTTCAAAGGGACCATAGCAGCGTTATCTGCAACATGTTCTGTCATGTCTTTGCATGCACCATTTTCGATCACGTTGGTGAACTGAAAATGAGTCGGATTTGTTTCGGTTGTCTCCATATCATCACCCATATATGGGTTTGAATTAGGGTTAGGTTCTTGTTTCCAAGTGTCTATCTTGATCTTATTATGGGTGGAAAAGGAGACATACCCCACAACCGAATTTTGTATTATCGGTAATATCTTTCTAAACTACCTCACAGTACACTCCTCCTTGTGCGATGCATCCACACCAATAGCATATACTCGGAAGCCTCTCGTAACTGAAATCGAACCATATTATTCCAGTCTTTCCTTGGATGTGAACTCCACTAGGTAGGATTGGCTATGGGGAACCATCCTCTAACCCTAGTGAAGTTTATGTCATCTCCGCTCTCTATTCGACCATCAGATATAATAGTCTCGCCCACCAAATCTATAACGCTCCTTTCAATCTCCACCTTCATTATATGGATTGGTATGTTACTCATTTGAACCCACAGATCAATTGAGTCGAACTCAACTCAGTGTAAAGGCTCTTCCTGTTTCCATGGTTTCAACAATAAAATTTTCCATCGAATACCCACAGTACACTTGATGCTACTCTTTCGAGACGAGCAAGACCCAGAAAGACAAACAGGATCGTATTAAATTCAACTTCAATAAAGTTTACCTCTTCCCCTCGTTTGTAGATTCTCCGAGGCGTATTGCGCATGGCTTTAGCATTAACTGGATCATTGGAATTAAAAGCGATGATCAAACAAAACTCAAAGTCTTTCTCTCCTTCTTTCTAATAGTCATCCTCGAAATTCAGAATTCGATTCTCCTTTGCTATTTAGTTGGACGACTGCATGCTGGCAATCGTTGCCGCTGGAGACATCTCTAGGTTTTTCACAGGGTTCCTATAAACTCGGAGCTAAGAATTGTAGTCTTCCAACTAATTAATGAATACATGAAAAAAACTTTTTTCATAAAGAACTTAGCCAAGTAGAATTTCTCCCTTCTCTGTGTCTTGGGGCATAAAAGACAACTTCAGACTACTTCACTGTGCTACTACTTTGTAAAAGCATCACTCCTAGGGATGGACCAAATTTCATTTTGGACCAAATTTCATTTTGGACCAAAACACGAAAATTGGAGCTCCAACGGCGGACCAATTTCTGGAGCAAATTTGGTCATGAGAAGAGGGATAATCAATTTGAAAGATGTACTGTTCACATGACCAAATATTTAAAAAATCTGACTTATTCATTTGAGTTGAGTTTTTGTTACATTGGTCGATATTTTATTAATAATTAAGCTGAATAATACTAATTTTCATTATGTGTTGGGATGATATTTTATCATTATAATACTAATTTTCATTATGTGTTGGGATGATATTTTATCATTTTGACTTCCTAAAGATTTTTTATTATTAGTATTATATAACTAATTCACCGGCCTTGTTTTTTTTTTTTTTTTTTGCTTCAAAATTTATTTATTTATTTATTTATTTATTTATATATATATATAATGTATAATATAATTTTTTGATTGTAAATAAATAAATCCTAATAAAATACTGACGGAATAGCAAATTTAGTCCTCATCACTAGAGCAAAAATATAATGTGAATGACTAAATTCTGACCCAAGATTAAATTTGGTCCAAAAGGGCAAAATATTGGTCCTTATCTATAGAGATGCTCCAAGCACACTGATCTACTTTCAACCAATACAAAGACGAAAGAAAAACAAATCCATGGATCAGTTACAACAATATTAAAGAATTTCTGCCCATTGGGCCTCACAAGCCTAAGTACCTGATACAACCTTTTTGCATTTTATGGCACATTTGGTTTTCGAAACTAGACTGAAGTATATTTTTCCGGATATGATTGAATTGGATTGGATTAACTGAAATATAATGTATTTGATTTAGTGCAGCATTAATTCAACTTTATGTTACAAATAGTCAAATCCAGATTAAAACCCACGAAATGCTAGGGAACCCACCAATATCTCCAACTCATCTCTCACACAAGTATAAAATTAGCAAGATGAATATTCATTTAGCATGATTGTATTTTTTTAAAAGGAATGTAGGAGATGAGTGGGAGATATTGGCGAGTTTTGTTTAAAACCCTCATGTGATAGGGGACAAATTTGTGGTATTAAACATATTTTCACTATCTAATACCATATTTAAAATAGTCCAAAACAACCAAACACGGTATCAATTAATTATTAGACTATGATTTTTAAATCTAATTGAATTATATTTAATCCAATTCTGGTTAATATTGCTAATTTTAAAAAACTAAACGTACCCTTACTAGATTATCATTACATCAATGTCCGTTCGTACCAAAAAAATGAAGTACCAGATTTCCACTACAGGTTTACTGTCTACCATTCCTAACCGGAACCCACTCTTATTGTTCATAACTATCATCAGGCACAGCCGAGTGCTGATGATGTGGTTCCTGAGCAATTCCCTAACCTTCACACTCGAAAAAACAACAGTGTTATATGAACCCTCGGGTTTGACTTTTCTAATCTGAGTAATTCCATAGTGACACTCCAGCCCCATCTGCCATGTCATCCCCAAAGTAATGAGGTGGCGGCAGCATCATCCCCTCGGCCATATCCGCCAACAATTCCGGCATGCCGAACACATCGTACTCGGCATCCATGTAGAACTCCTTCTCCGGCACCCTCTCCTCCTCTGTCACCAATTGGTTCCCTTCCTCCTCACAGCCGGCCCCACCGTTCCGTTCCGGACGGAAAGCTTCAGCGGCTTCTGCAGCGGCCTTCTGTATGTCCTTAGGATCATTAGAAGCAGGAACGGGCAGTCTCCAAGCGGAATCCGCGAAGTTCAGACAAGCGGACCGTCCCCTCAGGGCAATGGCTGCCACGTCGTGGGCCCTGGCAGCCATCTCCAGGGTGGGGAAGGTCCCCAGCCAAATCCTAGTCTTCTTGTTGGGCTCTCTAATCTCGCATACCCATTTCCCGGAGTTCCTACGCCTCACGCCCCGGTAGATAGGGTGGCGAGTCTCTTGGAACTTCTTCCTCCCCGCACGCTTCTTAGGGTTACTTGAAGCGAGGTTCACCGCTTCCTCATCGGGCGGCGTTACTGAAGAACTGCCAGCGTCGGAAGCAGAAGCAGACCAGTAGTTGAAGGATTGATGAGCTGAGAAGTTATCATCCCCACCAGACGACGACATATCTGAAAAGAAACTGATGATGTTTTCACACGGGTTGTGAGTAGAGTGGGCTAGTGGCTGTTTTTTTTTTTTTTTTTGGTCTTGAGTTGTAGAGGAAGTTTAGAGTGAGGTGTCCTTTTATAGATATTTGTTACTTGGCCTGAATTAACCAACGCGGCTAAGCCAACTGGAATTGTGGGTCCCACTAGACTGGGTTCACTACAGCTGTGTCCACTCTCTATAAAACACATGTGAGTTTTTGCCTAACGTGGCAGGGCTCCGTTCCTACTTGAACTCTTTTCTTAGTCTACTTGCTTTACTCACAGCGTCAGCAATGAGAACACCAACACTTCCAGCTTTCTACTCCCTCACTCTCTAGTGGATAAGTAGGTCAATCACTCGCCCTGCAGTTGACACTGGATTCGTTTGTATGAACTTAAATCAGATTAAATTATATGTGTTTGGAAAAAGGAGATGGGCACTCTCTCATAATCTTAACCACATATTTTAATAAACATATATAATTTTATCTAAATTTAGCTCGTCCAAACGCACCCAGTATCAATTCATAGAGTAAATCATGTTTTGAGAAAACTATTTTGTAAAGAATTTGAATATATAAGTGGTGAAGTTAAAAAAAAGTTGGCATGAATCAGATGAGGAAATGGAGCGGACATTAACTAGGTACATCTTAATAGACCCAACAATGATGAATAAAATACATTGGCCTTGTTTCGATGAGCTTAAATATGATTTTTGAGATTTTGAATTATTGAAATGAGTGGTTGAGGTAAAAGGAGTACATTCTCTCTTTTCAACTCAATCCCTCATTCTAATAATCTACAATCTCAAAACTTTATTGAATTTCATCCAAACAGAGCCGATCAAGTCCTAGCTATGTTAGCATATAAATTTTGATTTTTTTTATAATATGAAAAAGGATAGCTGAATTTCACATTTATATTTGGTATTGAAAATTTGAATAGTGAGATAAATAATATACACATTTAGATATCATTATTTTTTGAATTTTTGGCATGTAACTCCATGAAATATACGTTCGTTGACAGTGCGGTATATGCATTATGAAAATTGAGAGATAACCCCTACGTCATGAAAGAACTTTAGGATTCTTGAGAGAAAAGGCAGAGAGAAAACGAAGAAGAATGAGATGTAATAATTTACAAATTGGTTACCAAATACAGAGAGATAAAGAGATTATATAGCAGTCATATCAACGGTCGGATGTGCTATGCATCTAACGGCTAAAAGAGGTCCTACAATAACTGCTGATTTAGGTTTACAAAGAGAAGAGACCAAAATGTCCTTATAGATATGGGCTGAAGAACATAATAGAATATGACATGGGCTTCAACATTGGCATATCGGGGTAGATATTGGGCTGGAATATAACTTCATCTATATAAAGCCCCCGTTAACTCATTTTCGGGGTGAACAATGAGTTTAGTCTATAAGCTTTCAAACTGTGTTGTTGACAGAGACTTTGTGAAAATGTCAGCTAATTGATTTGCACAAGAAATAGAAACCACATTGAGGTATTTTAAAAGAACTTGTTCGCGAGTATAATAGTAGTCTAGCTCAATGTGTTTAGTTCGAGCATACTAGTCATAGCTAGAGCTGAGAGACTATCAGTGCAAAGAAGAGGAGAATAGGGGAGACGTAATCGTAAATCATGAAATAATTTTCTAAACCAAGATAGCAGCACTGGCGACCAAAGCACAATATTCAGCTTCGGTTGATGAGCCGGAAATAGTGGGCTGGTTTTTGCGGCCCAGTTATCAGGATGTGGGGCAAGAAAGACAACCAACCGAGTTGTGTTGCGATGGTCTGTTGGGTCACCAGCCCAATCATCATCTGTAAATATTTGTAAGGGAGTGTAACCCTTTTGATAAAAAAAAGGGTTATGAGATCGTGTGCTTTGTAATTATCGTAGAACACGTTTAGCGCCACTACGATGAATATGTGTGGGTTTATTCATGAATAATCACGAGCGGTTTACGGAAAAAGTTATATCAGAATGGCTAAAAGTAAGGTACTGTAAAGCCACAAGTAACTGTCGGTAGAAAGTAGCATCAAGTATCAAGTCTCCTTGGTTAATATGATACTTATTGCCGCCAGCAAGAGAGGAGTGGGGCAATGCTTCCAAGATGACATATTAAAATATTTAAGTAAATCAGCAACAAATTTGTCTTGGTTAATATGAATACCATGAGAAGATCGAAAGGAAACAGGTGAGAGGACCTAGATTGGTCATCTCAAATTCAATTCCTAGTTGGGAAATAAGGAAAGAAATATAGGGAAGGTCATTCCCGAATATTAAAATGTCATCGACATATAACAATAAAACTGTAAGTTATTGTTGTTATGGCGGAAAAATAGGAAGGGATCAGCATAAGATAGCACAAACTCCAGAGATACACATTTAGCTAATACAGAATTGGAAGGGTGACAAAAAACGAGAGTGCCACAGTTGAGATTGAATTCTTTGACTATAAAAGGATTAAGGATCAGCTGGGAGAGACAGAGAAGACATTGGATACAATACATTTTTACTAGGACCATGTAACATGATTCTGCCATGGCTTTGGCGTTGATGCAAAATGAGTCCTTATCAAAAAATGAATCGTGCATCATGATAAGAATAGATTTTATGAAAAGAAAGTAAATTCATAGAGTTTAGGAACATGTAAAGTATTAGATAATGTAAAAGAACAGTTTGCAGTTGTTAGATATGCATTACTGGAGTTCTGTATGAGAAGAGAATAACCGTTACCAACAGTGACATAGTCACTCTCAGAGTAGGGTTTTGCTATACGAAGATTGCAAAAATCAGCTGTCATGTGGTTTGATGCTCAGGTGTCCGAAATCCAAAGGTCCGAAAATGGAGCTTTTGTTGAGAAGACGAGTGAGACGCCATGGCCGAGAGTGCTCACGTGGGTGCCTGCCTTGGGAGGCATAGTCCATTATGTGGTCGCAATCAATGGCTGAGTGATAATTGTAACCACACATTTGACAGTCTATCGGACCTGAGCCACATCGACCGAAACCACCAGATTTCCATCTTCGACCCGAGATACCTGAACCGCGTTCCGGAGTACCATACCTGAAATCCGATGCAGATCCATATTGATATCCTGGACCCAAAACAGATTCGTTATCATATCTTGATCCATAACTGTATCCGTAACCAAACTTGGAAACAGAACCCGAACCTGAAAAACCACCTCTGGAATCCGATCTGGCATCGCAACCACTATGGTGACCAAATGGACCGCCACCATGGTGACATAAGGGTAACAGCCACCATGACTGCCTAAAATGTAGTAGAAGGCCGTCAAATTAAGATCTTGGGTCTGAGATGCCTGAGACTCACGCATCTTCTCCTCGAAAGTAGAACATGGAGTTCCTCACAGGAAATTGGATCATAGTGGATGGGAAGATAGGAGAGGAAGGAGTTATACTCCGCTAAAAGACCATTAAGGGTGTAAAGAAGCATGTCCTCATCGGTGACAAAGGAAGAGAAAATGGCGAGCCTATCCATGATCATCTCAAGCCTCTTCATGTACAGATCTATAGAGTTTGTACATTTCTCTATGGAAACCAAATCGGCTTTGAGAGACAGAACATGAGATATGGTAAGGAATGCATAGTGCCAATCAAGAACAAGCTATGCGTCATGAGAGGTAGTAGATACAATCACCTCATTTCAGGATTCTTGAGAAAGCGTGGCATTGAGGATCGTCAAAATCGCTTGATATTGAAGGTGTCAAGTAGTAAATGTCGGATGCACCGACGGAGAAGTAACACATGTTGCATCGAAAAGATGCTAAAGAGGGGAGGAAAGAAATCCAACAAGGTAACCAAATAGAGGGTGGGTTTTAAAGACGGATGTGATTTGATGCTTCCGGAGCACAAAATTGCAAATCTAATTTAAACTGTAATAAGTTATGTATGTTGGAGAGTAAGTATAATGGCGGTGAAGCCATGGTGGTGTTCGTAAGAGCCATCACTGCTATGACAGCATGAAAGAACTTTAGGGTCCTTGAGAGAAAAGGCATAGATAAAATGAAGAAGAAGGACATGTAATTATTTATAGATTGGTTACCAAATAGAAAGAGATACAAAGATTATATAGCAGAAATATCAACAGTCTGATGTACTATACATCTAACGGCTGGAAGAGGTCCTAGGGAAACAGCTGATTTAAGTTTACAAATGGAAGAGACCAAAATGCCCTTATAAATATGGGTTGAAGAACATAATAAAATGTGGCATGGGTTTCAACCTTGGCCCATTGGGTAGATATTGGGCTTGAATATTAACTTCATCTACTACGTAACATTAGTTTTACTGATACCATGAGTGCAATATGTACATGTTCAGTGAATACCCTATTTTGGTTTGGAGGAGCACAGAAAACTGGAAGAATGCTGGACTTCTCAGTTAGTGTATAGTTTAGATAAGCAGGAACTGCTAGACGACGTATATGCTGTAGATCAGTTGCATATTGTTCGGTATGAGAAAAGTGTAGCTAGAATAACGGCTATCAAATCACAAACAAACAAGATACAACAACTTCTATTGATAATAAAGAAACGAGCTATAACAACGGCTATCGATTGCAAACAAACGAGCTACAGCATCTATCGATAACAAACAACATCTTATGATTCGTAAGTGTGTGTTTTTGCTCGCATGGCCTTTTTGACCGCACTTGCGACATATGTATGTTCCTCGTTTTGAAAACATGGTTTCGAAGAATGGATTGAATCTGTTCTCCTGGAACCTCCCAGACGTCACCACTTTATTTGGGGGAAATGGGCGGAATGATCTTATCTCTATAGGTAAAGCGATCTTGTACCACTCTGTGTAGTGGGGCGCAGTGTGAATCTTTCCACTTTAAGCTTTTGGAAATATTGAAGGGAGTAGTCGTACGGTTGTACATGACCTCCTTGTCATGTTTGACACTGTAATGGCCAATCTTCCTGAGTTTTGGTGCAAAAACACATACATGTACACATGGGAATCACATTGATTGATATTTGGCGCACGAGCAATGTCTGATTACATGTTCTGGGGATAAGTTCACCAAGTGAGTTCTTAGGCATTACCTTGGACTGTGTTTTATGTGCATGTAATGAGACGTACATGAAACCCTATATAGTTCATCCAATTTTCTAACATTTGTGTTTCCCTCCTCATTGTCTGATGCACCCTTCCAACTTTCTCACATTCTCCCTCCCTTTAGAGGAACCATTCAGCCATTGCGTTGCAGACGAAGAAAATCACAGATTTTTTTTCCAAAACACGCCTCCACAAAATGGAGTTAATTGACTCTGCATGGTTGGAACAGAGCTGCTCGAACCGCGCCGTTTTGCAATATTACCTAGACCACTTCGTGCATAGCGGAAGTAACCTTCAACGGTCACCTTGTTCGCCATTTACGTGTGAGCACTCAATCCCCATGTCCGAAAGAGATGTCTCACATATCCCCTTATCGAATGTTTATGCGGCTTTCTAATCCTAATATTTATCCCACTTTGTTTTTTTGTAATGCGCCAGCGCGTTCATTTTCAACTGTTGATAGTAGTGGACATAGTTGGAAATGGGGTACACGTTCTTAACTGCATCAATTATTGCCTGGTGTCGGTCTGATAGAAAAGTAAGGCCACATTGGTCTTCCTAAATTGCGAGTAGTTATGTTAAGAACCAGTTTCACGCCTCCATGTTCTTGAGTGCCACTAATCCCCATGAAATGGGATAGCCGTGTTTTTCCCAATCAATTATAGGGGACACGAAAAATGAACTGGTTCTTTCTTCATGTGCGCCATATCAATCACAACTAACAATATCATATACTTAACTCCTACAATCTGTGCGCCAAGATTCATGAACCGATACTTGAATACATTTTGAAAATCATCCTGAATATCATAGTCATGGGGTTCATCTAAGCGGTTATATATATACATGCACACATGAAGACCTACGTAGTTTTGGGTCCGAGTACCGGTAAGTAAACCTCTAGCCTTCTAAATTGAAGAGCACGAAGTCCAAGACGATAATTTCGTACGCAATTTTCGCGCGAAAACCTGAACATCAGCAATTGTGGGTGTCGTCGTAGGATTGTCAAACCGTCCCAGAATTTCATTCGCGACAACCATGTTAGTGATGCTATTGTGCTTCCCATTTATGATCATTGACAAGAGTGAATGGGGTGGTATTTCTTAAGGACATAGTTCACGGCCTTTTTCTTTTTCACTCTGATCATCCACTTGCAGTTCTCATCCCTGCAAAAAATACAACTCGCACCGCCTCACGCTTGTGAACGCGAAAAGCCCAACTTTTCTAAGAAGCCACATTAATAATAGCGTGATCAGCTTCTCAAGGTGATCATATCAAGAGCTCATCTCTAGAACTAATCCGTTCGGCCTGCCATGAATATCATTGGCATTGGCACCGACCTGATCAAATAAACGATTGTGGTCTACCTGTACTATGGTCAATGCAAGATAGTTGTACATCGTTTCTTTCTGTGTACCAGACATATCATTACCATTACCTCCCTCCCTGGTGTTATCGTGATTCAAGTAGGGTGGATTGAGAGCCATGTAATTATATCCTTCTTCGACAAAAAAGGGACGATCCATGTCTTGAACAGAATCCTCCTGGATGATCTGGTCCGTGGGAAAGTATTCTTCTTCGAATCCAGGGGGTATTCATAGGAATCAACTCATTAGATACTTCTTAAAATGAATTTTGACTACTTAGATCCACCACATTCTCCAATGTAACGTACATTGTAACAGTTGATCTCGAAGAGCACATATGAAACAAATCATCGATTTGTATGTTATCACCAAGGATATTTTGCGGGTACGAGTTAGCATCTTAGAACCATGTAATTGTAACGTAAGACGATCTTATTAGTAGTCGGATTATCTCTACCCATTGAATTAGAATTCCAAAAAATCTATAGTGATGCCTTTAGTTATCCTGAAATGCTCCCTCTTCAATCTGTCACCGGAGTATATATGCCTACCTTCGACAACCTCCCATTCACCATCCCAAACTACATGACTGCTATTTTTTTAACCATTCTACATGGAAAAACAACACACTCGTCATGTTACCAAACAAACTTAAGTGTTATAAGTTATTAGGGTTTAGGGTTACACTAAATATGAATGAATAGTAATTTTAGTACACATATTAATGATTCGGGATGAGGCTTTATGGTTAAGGGTCAAGCATTTTGCAAGTGAGTCAGACATGTGCGAGTGTTCGTTCCTATCTTGGCTCACTCGTCTGGAAAATTTCCCAAAAGAGTGAGTCCAGGCAGAGACGAGCAATATAGCTCATCCCTGTCTATACTCACTCACTAGGGAACTTAGCCAGACGAGTGAGTGTAGTCAGAGATGAGCAAGATACTCGTGTAGGTCTTTACTCCAAACTTCCTAGACAAGTTTTATAATTGCATAATTTTACCAGAATTGAAGAAAAAAGAGAACCACCACCCATAACATAGCTAACATTATGGGATCATAGCTAACATTATGGTAATAATGTGATGAACTATTTCAAGAATCAGAACATAATGAGAGTTGACATGTACTCTGATTCAGGAAGTTCAACAACAATAGGAAAAATGAGAGAGACTTAGAGAGAGACAAAATGAGATAACATGAGAAAATAAGAGTGACAAATGAGAAACTTTCTATCGCTTTAAGGTTGGAAGACATTACATTCGTCAATGTTTTCACTTGGAGCAATGAAACTGTACTTTGTTACGTTTAGGCAGATAAATGATTGAATTTGAGAGAGAGAGAGAGAGAGAACTTTTAGGATTGTGAAAAATTAAACATTTTTAGAGCGATAAACCTGTTTTAAGGGTTGCATATCAAGGGTAGCAGTGTACCTTAACAAAAAAAATCACTGCAACGGGGCTACTTGCTAGGCAACAACTTTGTTAACAATTATCCAAATAGCCGGTAGATTGAAAAGACCGCATTTGTCCAAGTGTAAAACGGCGATACTTTACTTTTTTTCGTTTTTTTTTTCTTTTCTTTTTTTTTTGCAAGCAACGGGGATACTTTTCAGGGAAAGGTAATTAGCAAATTCCCCATAAGATGGTTCAGAGGTAAGATGTTTATATGTTTTTTTACTTTTCTTTTCTTTTATTTTTTATTTTTAATAAACTTTTACGCACAGACCATTCGACCTTTATTACACTTGAGCCATGGATGATTTTATTTTGTCAATAATTAATTGTTATTTTTTATGAAATTGAAGAGGGTATGAAGGCAAGGTATTAAGGTAGTTTTAAACAAAGAAAGTTGACCGTGAAAGTAAACTGAACGTGGACAATAAGGAATTAAGCTTTATAACCAAAAAAATAAGGAATTAAGCTAATATAATATTTTGAAAAATTAGTTTTGTAAATTGCGTGGTTTTCTCAGTGGACTAGTAACTTGGAAGCACAAAGATCTGTTAGCTATCATCAAAAGACAAATGGATCTTATTAGCATAAAAGAATTGATGCTGTCTAAAAAAAAGCCTACCAACTAAGTATATCACACGCGTTAATTGTCGCCTGTCCTACTACCTTCTTGCATTCTACCAGATTATTATGTCCGTACTATCCAAAAAAATTGAAGTACCAGATTCCCCACCCCCAATGTTTGTTAATTTTGAATGACCATTTTTAGTATGAGTAGCTCCATAGAGACACGTCAGTCCCATCTGCCATGTCATCCCCAAAGTAATGAGGTGGCGGCAGCATCATTCCCTCTGCCATATCCGCCAATAGTTCCGGCATCCCAAAAACATCATACCCGGAATCCATGTAGAACTCCTCCGGCATCCTCTCCTCCTCCATCACTTGGTTCTCTGCTAACTCCTCAAGGTGGGCCCCACCATTCCGCTCCGGACTGAAAGCCTGAGCAGCTTCTGTGGCAGCCTTCTGTATGTCTTTAGGATCATTGGAAGCAGGAATAGGCAATCTCCAAGCGGAATCCGCGAAATTCAGACAGGCGGACCGCCCCCTTAGGGCAATGGCCGCCACGTCGTGGGCCCGGGCAGCCATCTCCAAGGTGGGGAAGGTCCCAAGCCAAATTCTAGTCTTCTTGTTGGGCTCCCTAATCTCGCAGACCCATTTCCCGGAGTTCCTTCGCCTCACACCGCGGTAGACGGGGTGGCGAGTCTCCTGGAACTTCTTCCTCCCCGCACGCTTCTTGGGGTTACTTGAAGCGAGTTTTACCACCTCCTCATCTGGCGGTAACATAGAAGAACTGCCACCATCCAAAGAAGTAGAAAACCAGTTGTTGAAGGATTGGTGTGCCCAGAAATTGTCATCCCCAGCAAAAGACATATCCAGGAAGAAGTGATGACGTGGGAGGGGGAGGAGGAAGTTATCAGTGGTAGTGAGCAAGTGGCTGTGTTGTAGAGGAAGTTTAGAGTGAGGTGTTCTTTTATAGTTTTTCGTTACTTGCTCTGAGTAAACCAACGCGGTTAAGCCAAGTGTAGTGGTGGGGTCCCTTTACCTTGGGAAAGGCAAGTCCATTGCAGCTGTGACCAGTATCTATAAACCACGTGTGAGATTTTGTCTGACGTGACGGGGCTCCGTTCCTACTAGAACTCTTTCCTTAGTCAGTGTGTTTTCACACTGAGTCAGCAATGAGAGCACCAATAGCAATGCGATATTTGATGTCACAATCATTTGAATGGTGGTCTTGAGAAATGTTCGGTTCCTCACACGACCTCACTTGCCAAGTTTTGTTTGTACGGTTGGAAGTTAAATATATTTCCAATAGCTCGAGAGAAAAGACGATCGAAAAGTTCAGAACTATTCTATTTAATGTTTTGTGAATTTGGAGATTAATTTATGAACACTCGTTTGGGATATATATATACATATATATATACAAACTCTCCTGCAGTATCGTTCGCTGACACTTAGCTACCAGCAGTATTGATTTTTTCAACACCCCCATGCAGTTTCACTTTTACTGACATCGCACACCATTTTCAAATAGAAACTCCCATGTAGTTTTACTTTTACAGAAACTTAGCTACCAACAGTCTTTGCAAAATAGTGCGCGATTGGTAAAAGTATTATTGCATGGGGATTTTCCGACAAAATCAATATTGCTGGTAGCTAAGTATCAGCGAGAAGATACTACGAGCGGGTTTTCTGTTGCTGACATCATCCTCCTGAGACATGGTTGCTTAAGATGGTAGGTTCACGTCGGGTTCTCCAAAATGTGCACAAGAGAATCCGGCGGGGAGTACTCTGTGTACACCATAAGTAGGGAATCGGAAATAGCACATGAAGAGTTGGGTTGTGTGTAAGGAGAGAGTAAGGTAGTAGTAATGTCTGAGAGAGAGACAGGGGTTTGGCAGAGCTTCCGCGTATGGCTGGTGTGTCCCCCTTTGTATGGAAAGGTTAACGTCCTATATATAACGGAGAATGTGACCGTTGTAGTGTGGTTAATGCGCCCATCAATGGCGGCTTAATTAGCTTAACCACAACGGCACGTTCGTCCTCATATATTGGGACCGTTACAGCACGTTATGCGCGAATACCGGAACCGTTATGAGGTTGACCGGGTTTGACCGGATTGACCGGGTTTATGGAGCTCGTGCCATAAATATCTCAAAAGCAGTTACTAAAGGTCGCGCGCGGGCTTGGCTCGCACGCGACATGACTTACTCTAGCCTCCAAACCACTAAGTCCCTACAAGTCCCGTGCAGTGGTATGCGAGGGCCCTGTCTCGCAGCCCCCACATGGATCAGCGCGGCTGGTGATCCAGTGTGTGTGGAGCACAATATGGTGTGCTGGATGATTGCCACGTGGCCAAGATCTGTCTGTTCAGAAAGCACTATCTACATTAGCCCCCTTTTTGCGCGTGAAGACTCATAGCCGGATAGACTTCCATGCGCAGGAACCAACGCACGCGTCACCGCCACGCACCAATTCAAATGTATGTAGGTTCAGCCCCCATGCGTGCCATTATGACCTAAAACCCCTAGAGTCGTGCCGTCTGGCCTTTAGGGTTTTAGGCGTGACGTCAGCTTGTCCTGTGATTGCGCGATTCGACGGTGACGGTTGCGATTCGACTACTGAAAGGACGCAACCCTTCATTGTTTTCGGATAAATACTCTGTAATCTCCGTTGTTGCAAAGCATCACTTCTTTCTCTTAAAGTGAATAATATCCGGAAGTCTTCAAGAGCAGATTCAGATAATCAATCACCAGTTCAAAATTACAAATCGTCTTCTTCAATTGTCTCCATCCAAGCAAGCTTTACAGAAACAAGGTTGGCCTTGTTCAATTTTGATTTAATATGCTAGTACATGCTTTGAACTGCGTTGGATCTGCAAACCCATGACATATTATCTGCTGAAACTTGTGAAGAGGCTCACAATCTTTGAATCCAATTTTGATTTAATCCAATTCCAATTTCTAATTTCTGAAATTGGTACCAGACTGTTCATCTTTCTTCCCATAGATCTTGAATCTCGAAATTCAAACTGAAGTATGCATATTTCTCCCCCCCCCCCCCCCCGTTTTTCTTGCTTTTCCGCAGGAATGGCAAAGACAAAAGAAACTAGACCCACTAAGGAGGATGCAGAAATACCTGATCCTCCGCAAGCTCTATGGCGAAAAGCCCCCTATCTGGGTGGCAAAGACTTCTACCATGCTAGGGTTAAGGCAAAGAAACTGCCTACCCCTGTCCCTAGTGAGGGATTGCAAACATTGACCCCTCCAGTTAACTCGGCCTTGCTCGAATTGATTGGCTCCGAAGACGTGGTTTGATTGGGAGTCGAAAATGGGTACTTCCCGTATACTGCGATTTCCACCCAAGCTTTTGTTCAGAAATTGGACTACATGGATGAATGGATCGCCCATGTATTGACGTATCACGCCATGACTCTAAATGATGCTGGCATATACTTCGCAGTTCGTGCTATGAAGGGTGCTGCCGTGAAGCTGGACCAGTCCATGCTTCTAAACCTTCTTTCCCGCTACTCGCCTGCGACTCACACCTTCCATTTTGCTGAGTTCGAGGCTGCCCCCACGCTCGAGGATGTGCACATGCTGTATGATCTGTCTCCCATGGGTGAGGTGGATCCTTTGAGTCCATTGAGAACGGATGCGGAGATTGCTTTGTACACGCAGATGGAGGAGTGCTTGTCAGAAGTAAAGAAAATTTCCACCCGGTGGACCACTACAGAAGTCCTTCTTGACTGGCAGTTGGTTGACACATCTGCGAAAAACACTTGGAACAAGTGGGTGCAGTACTTTTTCCGTGATTATGCGAACAGCAGCATCACCAAGAAGCTTCTAAGGCAAAACCCGAAGGCTAAGAACTATGTACATGGCAAGGGTTATCACTTGACCCTATGCGCCTTCCTCTGCGCCTGGTTGTCGAGGTACTTAATCAATGGCCACCCGCACGATGGGGTCTTCTATCACGTTCTGCCCCTTGCTGTGAAATTGGCCCTCGGCCAAAAAGTCGCACTCGGACCCTTGGTCTTGGGCACACTGTACTACAGACTGGATCAGCTTGTCGTGGCCATGAAGGAATCGCGTGGCTGCCTCGACATACTGACTTACATTAACATTGCCTTCTTGACAATGTGGGTCTTCGAGCGATGGCCTTCCTATGCCCCAGTTGCTTCTAAGCCCAACAAGCGGTGTCCCCCAGGCGCGGTGGAGGAACGTAACAGCGGCAGAGCTGCGACATGGTTCGGAACAAACTACCCCAAGTGCGTCTGGAGCCTGATATGCGACAATCGAGAAGAGTTCATAGCCAGGCCCTATGCCATGCATATTGAAAACGTACGATGGTTTCCAAAACTGTATCCCTCTAAGGGTGTTGTCTTTTCAGAAGAGCTCCTCTTCGAAGGTGGAGAGCACTTCCACGAGCGCTATCGTGAATTCTTTTGCTGGTGCCTGCGAGGCTCCCTTCCTGCTCTCGCAGAGCATGTCCGCGAGCTCGCGCCGAGGTACGAGAGGATTACCGTGGATGTTGATCCCACTCGCGTTTCTCCCCAATTCGGCTTCGATGCAGTGGCGCCATCAATCTGGCCGCAGTCTATCATCAGAGGCTGCTATAAGCGTTTGTTGTTAAAGGAGTGTAAAACAGTCTTGCTAAGCAATCTCCCCTTCGAACAACCTGCAGGTAACCGTGAAGGCGGCTGTTCCAAAAACTGGTTCGCATACTGGAACGCCCATCAGACAAGGTTTGAGACGCAGTCGATCCCCCAGCCAAGCAGAGCTCCTGTTATCAAAAGGAATTCTTTTCCTTTTCGTCCCAATTGTAGCCTGGACGAGTCTGAATATGGTTGCTATTCATTGCTAGATCGCGAGAACCATCTGTGTCCCTCCATCATTCTAGATGAAAAGATCACTGCGGTTAGAAAAGGCGACTCGCATGTCATCAGATACAGCGAAAATTTTGCTAAGGTAAACAACTTCTCTTGCACGCGCTAAGCTTCTTTACTTAAATAAATTGAAAACCTCATACTACGCTTCTTGCTGTAGTGCCATGTGCGGAGGTTTGCGTCTGGTGAGCGTTCCAAATCGCTAGTTACCACCATTGTTACTGCAAGAAGGAAAGGACAACCGTTTCGGCTGGCATCAAGGATGGATCCCGCGGTCGAGACCAAGATTCGCGAGATTATGAATGCTTTTGCTGATTCGCTGATAGACAACACTCCAGCCTTGTCTCCTCCTAGAGATGATCCGTCTCCTCCAGCGACTGCTGCGCCAAGAGCGAAAAGGCCCAGGCAAAGAGTAATTACAATTTCTTCTCCTAGGAGCGCTCCAACTTCCCCTCCTGCGAGGTCCCTTTCTGCCAGGGATAAAGGTAAAGGTCGCATGACCGGTAAAGCGCGGAAGGAGCTCGCAGTGGAGATCTTCGTTTCGTTCGACCAGGAGGAAGAAGAGGAGAGGCGGGAGCCAAAAGGAGATGAAGAAGAGGAAAGAATTGAATATGTCAGAGAGAGAGATGCGATACATGAGGAAGAGTCAGGAGGTATCTCAATCGTACTTCTCTTCTCATTATCTTAACTCTTTTGCAATCTGATTTGAACAAATTGTTTCTTTAGTTGATGATGATGATGACGAGACCATCGGTGGACTCTTGGCCAAGAAGCAGAAGAAAGGTTCTTACGCTGGCGATTCTGATGAAACCATAAGCGAGGACATTCTTGCCGAGTCCCGGAGAACAGCTGCGGAGGCTGCCGAAAGACGAAGAAAGCGAGAGGAAGAGGAGCTCGAACGCGTGAAGCAGAGGAGCCTAGAAGAACAACACGTCGACTTAGTGCATCCAACTGATGAGGAAGATGCGCTTCCCGAAGAGGTGGCTCCTCAAGGCGAAGAGGAGGATGCGGCTCCAGGAGACGACACAGCAGCTCTAGAGCAAGCCCAAGCAGACTTTGAAGAAATCGCAGGCGGCAACGAAGGTGAGATTTTCAATCTCGCAGTAACTTACCGAGATGTAATTGTCGGTGCACTAAAGCACGGTGTGTCAAAAGCTGACATTCGCCGTTGGCTAGTAGGCAAGTGCGGTGAACCTTCAGGTAACCATTTGAGCAATACGTGTGCACTTAGCTTAGCAACCCAAACATAATCATGACTGGTTTCTTCACGCCCCAGGTCATGCTCATCTTAAAGACATGCTTAACGAAGATACATTAATAGGGCAAGGCTCCACGTCCTTAGCATATGACGAGAACGCTACGATCCCACCTTCGCGTGGAGGTGCTCGCTTTTAACTTACCAAAAATGATAAATAATATGAGATACAAGTTACCTCACACCATCGTATTTTGTATCGCAGGTCATGCTGATGAAACCGTGTTGGAGCAAAGGAATCATCCTTCTGCATCCTATATCCCGGTGTCGAGTTCTCATACTGAGAAGCCCGTCGCAGCTGCTGAATATGCAGGAGAGCCCCTCGAGGACGTCATTGAACTTTCCGATGATGCCGAAGCTGACACTGTATTGATGGAGGAAGATGCCCCTGCTGGTGCTGAGGAAATAAGAACGAAAACGCTAATGATGCTATCGCACCTGAAGGCATCCTTCCCCCAACTGAAACTTCTGCTGCCGCCATGCCACCGGCAATGACTGAGCCTGCAGCACCTCCTCCTGCGTGGAACTTTTGGGGTTCGCAGGTGTGCACAAGAGATTCCGGCAGGGAGACCTCCGTGTACACCGTAAGTAGAGGATCAGAGATAGCACAGGAAGAGTTGGGTTGTGTGTAGGGAGAGAGTAAGGCAGTAGTAATGTCTGAGAGAGAGACAGAGGTTTGGCAGAGCTTGCGCGTATGGCTAGTGTGTTCTCCCTTGTATGGAAAGGTTAACGTCCTATATATAACGGAGAATGTGACCGTTGCAGTATGGTTAATGCGCCCATCAATGGCGGCTTAATTAGCTTAACCGCAACGGCACGTTCGTCCGCCCATATAGGGACCGTTACAGCACGTTATGCGCGAATTCTGGAACCGTTACGAGGTTGACCGGGTTTGAGCGGATTGAACGGGTTTACGGAGCTCGTGCCATAAATCTCTCAAAAGCAGTTACTAAAGGTCGCGCGCGGGCTTGGCTCGCACGCGACAGGACTTACTCTAGCCTCCAAACCACTAAGTCCCTACAAGTCCCGTGCAGTGGTATGCGAGGGCCCTGTCTCGCAGCCCCCACATGGATCAGCGCGACTGGTGATCCAGTGTGTGTGGAGCACAATATGGTGTGCTGGATGGTTGCCACGTGGCCAAGATCTGTCAGCTCAGAAAGCACTATCTACATTAGCCCCCTTTCTGCGCGTGAAGACTCATAGCTGTATAGACTTCCATGCGCGGAAACCAACATACGCGTCGCCGCCACGCACCAATTCAAGCATGAGTAAATTCAGCCCCTGTGCGTGCCATTATGACCTAAAACCCCTAGAGTCGTGCCGTCTGGCCTTTAGGGTTTTAGGCGTGACGTCAGCTTGTCCTGTGATTGCGCGATTCGACGGTGACGGTTGCGATTCGACTACTGAAAGGACGCAACCCTTCATTGTTTTTGGATAAATACTCTGTACTCTCCATTGTTTGCAAAGCATCACTTCTTTCTCTTAAAGTGAATGATACCCGGAAGTCTTCGAGAGCAGATTCAAATAATCAATCACCAGTTCACTCTTGTAAATCGTCTTCTTCAACTGTGTGCATCCAAGCAAGCTTTACCAAAACAAGGTTGGCCTTGTTTAATTTTGTTTAACATCCCGATGTATGCTTTGAACTGTGTTGGATCTGCAAACCCATGACATATCATCTGTTGAAACTTGTGAAGAAGCTTCAATCTTTGGACCCAATTTTGGCTTAATCCCCCCAACGATAAGGACCTTGGATGTAGGGTTTTGAAATTCTTGATAATGCAAACAATGTCCAACTCCTTATTTCTGAAATTGATACCAGAAACTCGAAATTGATACCAGAAACTGCTCATCTTTCTTCCCATAGATCTTGAATCTCAGAATTCAAACTGAAGTGTAGCATATTTCTCCCCCTTTTTCTTTCTT
The DNA here is from genome assembly GCA_023055425.1 of Linanthus parryae. Classification (NCBI taxonomy): domain Eukaryota; kingdom Viridiplantae; phylum Streptophyta; class Magnoliopsida; order Ericales; family Polemoniaceae; genus Linanthus; species Linanthus parryae. The sequence continues at coordinate 2,055,782 of JALGPY010000036.1, read as the reverse complement.
GCTTTTCCGTAGGAATGGCAAAGACAAGAGGAACTAGACCCACCAAGGAGGACGAAGAAATACCTGATCTTCCACAAGCTCTTTGGCGAAAAGCCCCCTACCTGGGTGGCAAGGACTTCTACCATGCGAGAGTTAAGGCAAAGAAGCTACCTGCTTCTGTCCCCAACGAGGGATTGCTAACATTAACTCCTCCATTTAACTCAGCCTTGCTTGATTTGATTGGCTCCGAGGACGTGGTTCGATTGGGAATCGAAAACGGGTACTTCCCGTATGCTGCGATTTCCACCCAAGCTTTTGTTCAGAAATTGGACTATATGGACGAGTGGATTGACCATGTGTTGACCAATCATGCTGTGACTCTCAACGAGGCCGGCGTATACTTCGCCGTTCGTGCTATGAAGGGTGCTGCCGTGAAGCTGGATCAGTCCATGCTTCTAAACCTTCTTTCCCGCTACTCGCATGCGACTCACACTTTTCACTTTGCTGAGTTCGAGGCTGCCCCCACGCTCGAGGACGTACAAATGTTGTATGATCTATCTACCATGGGTGAAGTGGACCCTTTGAGTCCTTTGAGGACGGATGCGGAGATTGCTTTGTACACGCAGATGGAGGAGTGCTTGTCAGAGGTAAAGAAAATCTCTACCCGGTGGACCACTACCAAAGCCCTTCCTGACTGGCAGCTGGTTGACACGTCTGCGAAGAATACTTGGAACAAATGGGTGCAGTACTTTTTCCGTGACTACGCGAACAGCAGCATCACCAAGAAGCTTCTGAGTCAAGACCCAGAGGCCAAGAATTACGTGGAGGGTAAAGGCTATCACTTGACCCTTTTTGCTTTCCTCTGTGCCTGGCTGTCGAGGTACTTAATCGATGGTCACCCGCACGATGGGGTCTTCTACCACGTTCTGCCGCTTGCTGTGAAACTGGCCCTTGGCCAGAAAGTCGCACTTGGACCCTTGGTCTTGGGCACGCTGTACTATAGACTGGATCAGCTGGTTGTGGCCATGAAAGAGTCGCGTGGCCGCCTCGACATACTGACCTTCGTCAACATTGCCTTCTTGACAATGTGGGTCTTTGAGCGATGGCCTTCATATGCCCCAACTGCTTCTAAGCCCAACAAGTAGTGTCCCCCAGGCGCGATGGAGGAGCGTAACAGCGGCAGAGCTGCGAGGTGGTTCGGAGCGAACAATACCAAGTGCGTTTGGAGCCTGATATGCGACAACCGGCGAGAGTTCATTGCCAGGCCCTATGCCGTGCGTATTGAGAACGTGCGATGGTTTCCAAATCTGTACCCTTCTAAGGGTGTTGTCTTCTCAGAAGAGCTCCTCTTTGAAGAGGGATCGCATTTCCATGAACGCTACCGCGAATTCTTTTGCTGGTGCCTGCGAGGTTCCCTACCTGCTCTCGCAGAGCATATTCGTGAGCTCGCGCCGAGGTACGAAAGGATTACTGTGGATGTTGACCCCACTCGAGTTTCTCCCCAGTTCGGCTTTGATGCAGTGGCACCCTCAATCTGGCCACAGTCCATTATCAGAGGCTGCTATAAGCGCTTGCTGACAAAGGAGTGCAAAACAGTCATCATGAGCAACCTTCCCTTTGAGCAACCTGCGGGTAACCGCGAAGGTGGTTGTTCTAAGAACTGGCTCAGATACTGGCATGCCCAGCAGACAAGGTTTGAGACGCTGTCGGCCCCTCAGCCAAGCAGAGCTCCTTTGATCAAAAGAAACTCTTTTCCGTTTCGTCCCAATTGCAGTCTGGACGAATCTGAATATGGTTGCTACTCATTTTTGGATCATGAGAACCATTTGTGCCCTGCCGTCATTCTGGATGAAAAGATCGCCGCAGTTAAGAAAGGCGACTCGCATGTCATCAGATATAGCGAGACTTTTGCTAAGGTAAGCAACTTCTTTTGCATGCGCTAAGCTTCTCTATTTTCACATATTGACATCTTTATTCTACACTGCTTGCTGTAGTGCCATGTGCGGAGGTTCGCATCTGGCGATCGTTCCAAATCGCTGGTTAACACCATTGTTACCACAAGAAGACAAGGACAGTCGTTCCTGCTAGCATCGACGATGGATCCTGAGGTTGAAACCAGGATTCGCGAGGTCATGAATGCTTTTGCTGACTCGCTGATAGATAATGCTCCGGCCTTGTCTCCCCCTAGAGGTGATTCGTCTCCTCCAACGACTGCCGCGCCAAGAGCGAAGAGACCCAGGCTAAGGGGAATTACAATTTCTTCCCCTAGAAGCGCTCCAACTTCTCCTCCTGCGAGGTCTCTTTCTGCTAAGGACAAAGGCAAAGGTCGCATGACCAGTAAAACGCGGAAGGAGCTCGCAGTGGAGACCTTCGTTCCATTCGGCCAGGAGGAAGAAGAGGAGAGGTGAGAGCCAAGAGAAGGAGATGAAGAAGAAGAAGAAAGAGCGAATGTGATACATGAGGAAGAATCAGGAGGTACCTCCTTCGCGTTTCCCTTCTCATTATCGTAATTCTTTTGCAACTCGATATTGAACCAATCGTTTCTTCGCAGATGATGATGATGATGAGACCATCAGTGGCCTTTTGGCCAAGATACAGAAGAGGGATGCTCATTCTGGCATTTCTGACGAACCCATAAGCGAGGACGTTCACGCCGAGTCCAGGAAGACAGCCGCGGAAGCTACTGAAAGAAGAAGGCAGCGAGAAGAGGAGGAGCTCGAGCGTGTGAGGCAGCGGAGCCTCGAGGAGAAACATGTTGACGACTTAGTGCGTCCAACTGATGAGGAAGATGTGCTTCCCGAAGAGGTGGCTCCTCGAGCTGAGGAGGAGGACGTGGCTCCAGAAGAGGATGCAACAGCTTTGGAGCAAGCCCAAGCAGATTTTGAAGAAATCGCAGGCGGCAATAAAGGTGAGATTTTTAATCTCGCAGTAACTTATCGAGATGTTATTGTGGGTGCATTAAAGCATGGTGTGTCAAAAGCTGACATTCGCCGTTGGCTAGTAGGCAAGTGCAGTGAACCCTTAGGTAATCACTTGATCGATATGCGTGAACTCAGATTAGGAACTCAAAGCATAATCATGACTAGTTTTTCGCGCCCCAGGTCACGCTCATTTTAAAGGCATGCTTAATGTGGACACACTAATAGGGCATGGTTCCACGTCTTTAGTGTATGACGAATATACTGCAATCCCACCCTCGCGTGGAGGTGCTTGCTCTTAGCTTTAGAAAAGATAGTAAAATAACGTACAATACGAGTTACCTCATACCCTCGCATTTTTATCGCAGGCGATGCTGACGAACCTGTGCTGGAGCCAAGAAGTCAACCTTCTGCGTCCTATGTTCCGGTGCCGAGTTCCCATACCGAGAAGCCCGTCGCAGCTGCTGAATACGCAGGAGAGCCGAGGACGTCATCGAACTTTCTGATGATGCCGAGGCTGACACTGTGCTAATGGAGGAAGATGTCCATGCTAGTGCTAAGGAAATGAGAGCAAGTGCTGTTGATGCTACCGCATCTGGAAGTATCCCTCGCCAAGCAACTTCGGCTGCCACCACGCCTCCAGCAATGACTGAATCGGTGGCACCTCTTCCTGCGTGGAGCTTTTGGGGCTCGGAGGTCGGGGCTGCGATCACACATGGTGCGGCTTATACTCTTCCCCCAAATTATGAGGAGTTAGAGCTCGCAACTGATAGAAGGGCTATGGAACGAGGACAATCTTCGATCACTCCAGCAATGCGCATTCCTTCTATTCATGAGATCCTTGAAGGAACTGGTAAGTCGTGTTTTGCTGTTTATATTTCGCATTCTTCATTTGCGAGTTTGATAGCATGACTTAGCTTTTGATATTGCTTCAGGTTTGAAGCAAGCCGATGTGGACTGGCTAGTTCGGATGCGCCTTGCTTACCCCCAATCATTTGCGAGATCTTTGGAGATAGGGCCCTTTGATAGGAGGTTGTTCCTTACCGAAGCCATTTGGATTTTGGAGCAGCTGTCTGCGGCCACGCCTGCGACCATTTCTCCTCAGAGTGCTGAATTGCTTTTTGGCATGTGCCAAAATCTTCTCGCCAAAGTTCAAGGCAGGCTGGGTTTCAAGTTTCTTATGAAAAGAGTTACCCTAATTCGCGCAGCCGTTACTTTGAAACTCGGCCACCAAAACCTCGCAGCTGAGAAGCAGAAGGTAGAGCAGCAAAAGCAAAAGGTTGAAGAGGCTATGAAGCTCTATCATGAAATGAATGCCAAGTGCGAGCAGTTGAAGCAGGAAGTGGAGCAGGTAGAGAATCTGAGCCGTCAGTTCACCCCTCATGACTCCTTGATCAAGGGTTTACTTTGATTTTTGAATTTTGAAAAGCAGCAAATAGATAGCTGAAACATTAATGTAATGTTGCTAGGGTTTCTCCCCCTTTTTTTTAACAAAAGAATCGAAGTGCCCGTTTTGCCCTTTCCGGGATTTGATGGAATATTTCTGTGCATATCCAATTATGACATCAGCAATTGATATTCTGCCTTGATTTTCGCGCTAATTGCTCATTAGATAAGCACGCTTTCCTTGGGAAGTCCATCCGAATCATGACCATCCGTCATTAATTAGGATACGCAACTGAACCGTCGTAGCCTTTAGTAGGGTAATTGATCGTTACCGCTTTTCAAGGCGTAAGTGATTGACCTTACCCTCTTTTCAAATTCTGCTGACTCATCTTGGCAACTGAAGAGTCTCCACAAGGTCTATATAAACCCTGCCTTTTGCTATTTGGGTTCTTCATCCCAAAAATGTGCTTTGCCGTGAGTGCTTACGACTGCTGGCTTCAACGCTTATTTTTCGTTGATTCATGGCAACTTCAAGTCATGAAACCTGAGTTTGCGCTTTGTGCTATAGAAATAGTTTCCAAGATCCGCTTTATGAGGCTTACTGATCTTTGTAACCTCCATAAAGAAGATGGAGATGATATCTCATGTGTGTTCGAAGAATTTTCTTCGTCTATTATGTTTGCAGGTCATGTTTCCGGCCGCCTTCCGGTGAGGTGCAGCGCCGTAGTGACCTTGCTACCAACTCGTAATGAACGGCGGGATTCTCCTCCACCATCCCTGGAGGAGAACTCACTGCCCCCACGTTCGTGAGCTCAGGGTGGCGAGTCGTTGTGCTCGTTCCCACGGACAAGCACCCCCTGTCATTCGAAGTGTCTGCTTGCATGTTGTACGCCGGAACCAGTGGTTCCCCAGGCGCATCTCATGGGGTGTTGACCAGATAAGGGCCTTGTCAAATACTGGGATCTTGAACGTATGGCTTCTTGTGGCTCTTGTAGGACGTTCATTTTATAGCAAGACCCTACTTGCGACAGATCTTTGGCCGCAGATCTGTGCATCGCATGGTTGGTGTTAGGACCGTTAGGTTCATCCTTTTTCAGCTAGGATTCCCTCGATGTGTAACTTCGTGCTTGTAAGTTACTTTTCGAATGCATTGTAAGCCATGTTGGCTGCGTAGTTAGCTTGATTTAAGCTTTTTCGCTTGTAAGCTGTTTTCTAGACAGATAAATTGTAAGTCCTTTTGACTCATAATGACAAATCGCTTTTGTATGATCTGCTGCCTTGTTACAACAAAATACAATTTCGCATGCGTATCAGCAGATTTCGCCTTTGGAGCGATATTTACACACTTTGCATTGTCGTTTGGATATGCTAGATCGTTCGAGATCGTGTTTGCGCAGCTGTTCTACTTGTGCAGCTAGGCTTGTGTTTTGGATTGAAGTGCAAGTGCTATCTTATCATATAAGCTTTTGTAGACCACTTGGGATCGCTTTGCACAATGCTGCTATCATGGCAGATAGACTTAGGAACGATTTTAAAATCGCATTTGTATAGCTTTGTTATCGCGGCAGATAGGCTTGAAAGATCATTCAAGATCATGTTCACATGGGCTGCTATCGCAGAAGATAGGCTTAAAAGATCACTTAAGATCGTTTTCACACGAGCTGCTATCGTGGCAGATAGGCTTAGGAGATCAATTAAAATCATTTTCGCATAGGCTGCTATCGTAACAAATAGGCTTAGAAGATCAATTAAGATCGTATTTGCATAGGCTGCTATCGTACCAGATAGGCTTAGGAGATCAATTAAGATCGCATTTGCATAGGCTGCTATCGTAACAGATAGGCTTTAGAAGATCAATTAAGATCGCATTTGCATAGGCCGCTATCGTAACACATAGGCTTAGAAGATCAATTAAGATCGCATTTGCATAGGCCGCTATCGTAACAGATAGACTTTGAAGATCAATTAAGATCGCATTTGCATAGGCTGCTATCGTGACAGATAGACTTTGAAGATCAAATAAGATCGCATTTGCATAGGCTGCTATCGTAACAGATAGGCTTAAAAGATCAATTAAGATCGCATTTGCATAGGCCGCTATCGTAATAGATAGGCTTAGAAGATCAATTAAGATCGCATTTGCATAGGCTGCTATCGTAACAGATAGGCTTAAAAGATCAATTAAGATCGCATTTGCATAGGCTGCTATCGTAACAGATAGGCTTTTTCTAATAGTAACAATAAACCAAATGAAGCAATATAAAAAAAACCAGAAGTATGAAATTCTTCTCATTTGGGAGAAGCCTTTTATTATAGTACTCTCATATGAGAGAGATGAGATTACAATTCTCTCATATGGGAGAGAAGATTGCCCGAATCATAGCTATACAAGGCATAAGGCAACGTTGTAATAAAATGCATAAAATGAGAGAAGTCAAGGATAGTACTTCTTAATCCAACGCATGTTGACTGCGCTTGGGGTTGAGGTCGTTCCGTGCAACCTCCGTATGCTGCAGTAGCCACTGTCAAAGACTTCTGTGACTTCAAAGGGTCCTTCCCAATTGGCTGCGAACTTTGGGTGAGCCGCTTCTCGCATGCAATGATCGGATGCGCGCAGGACCAAATCTCCAACTGCGAAATCTCTACGTTGGACTGTTTTGTTGTACGCACGAGCGATCCTTTCTTGATATCGCTTGTTGGTCCTTTTAGCTTGTTCTCGCTTTCTTCCAGCAAGACTAAGTCATGATCGCGTTGATTGTCGTACAATGCGTGGAAGGCCAACCTTGCCGAATTAACTTTCACCTCCGCAGGTACCACAGCCTCAGCCCCATAGCATAGGAGGAATGGTGAGACCCCTGTGGGTGTCCTTGGAGAAGTCCGGTAGGCCCACAGGGCTATGCTTAGAGAGTCAGCCCACTTTTTGTGGTCATCTGCGACCATCTTGCTTAAGATCCTCAACAGCGTCTTGTTGGTCGCTTCTGCTTGACCATTCCCCTTCGAGTAGTAGGGGGTGGAGCATATCTGCCTGATGTTGTATTCTGCTAGCTTCGCAGCCACCTGGCGATTAACAAAAGGAGTACCATTATCTGAAAGGATGGTGTTGGGTATTCCGAACCTGCATATAATATTTTCTTGGATGAAATGGACCACAGCCAGTGCATTTGCTGTCTTCAGTGGTATCGCTTCTACCCATTTGGTGAACAGCTCAGTTGCGGTGAGAATAAACTGATTCCCATGCGAAGTTGGTCGGATGGGACCAATGAAATCCAACACCCATGTGTGAAATGGCCATGGCGTTCCCAATGCATGTAGATCCACAACAGGAGCGTGCACTAGGTTTCCTTTGAATTGACACTCCTGGCAGCGTCGTACTTTGGTGCGGCAATCAGCCTCCATCGTGGGCCAGAAATATCCAATTGAGAGGAGCTGCCTGCATAATTTCGCACCTTCTTGGTGTTCCACCTGATGAGAAAGGTCCATGACTTCTTGTGCTTCCCTGCCGTCTAGACATCGCAGCAAGTTGCCCTCATGACCTCTTCGCCAAAGTAGGTTCTCTTGTACCACGTATCGGGATGATTTCCTCTTCAACTTCTCAGCTTCTTTTCTCGATTCGGGTACGGTGCCCTGGGTGAGAAAATTGAAGAGTGGTTTCCTCCAATCCGCATCATCTTCGGTTAGAGCGATGAGTAAAGAATCCTTGATCAGTGCGCAACTCTCGCACTTTCCCTGTATTAGGGCTGCGGCTGTTGACATGTCTGGCCAGTGAATGCCATATCTCTGAGCCTTTCGATAGATTGAAACTTCACTTTCTCCGCACGCATGCCGATGAATCTTCTCTAGCAGCAATTGTCCCTCTTGCTCGGAAACACATCGCATGAGTATTCCGCCAGGGCCCTTGTAGTAAAGGGTGTTTTCATGTATGCAATACCCCTTTGTGAGTGCCCAACTTTCGCTGCTTGTGCCTTCTGCGATGGCTCGTAAGATTGCCTTTCTCCAGTCCGCATCGTCTATGCGTTCATCGTCGCACGTATCTTCTGTTAACGCCGACGATGTTCGTACTTCGATCGAGATTCTTGCGGGACATTTGTCTGTACTAACCTTGGATCCCAAGGTTGCCAAAGCGTCTGCATGTCTGTTGTCCGCTCGGGGTTTGTGCTCGTACCTAACGTCGCAGAATTGCTGCACCAGCTTTTGTACCAAAGTCCGGTAGGACAGAAGATTAATCTCCTTCAAACCGTACTCGCCCGAGGCTTGCTTGACGATCAGCTTGGAGTCTCCCATGACCGTCAGATTGCTTACTTCCAAAGCTTTCGCTGCACGAAGTCCCGCTATGAGGGCTTCATATTCCGCTTCGTTGTTAGTAACTGCGAAGTCAAGTTTGGCGGACATCTGTATGACCTCTCCATCTGGTTTGGTCAAGACTATCCCAATGCCTCCGCATTTCCTCGTTGACGAACCGTCGAAATGGAGCTTCCAATAGGGTACATCGATTGCATAGATTGCAGGTCCTTCGAGTTCTTCTTCGACTACAGGCTCATGACTGTTGTCGGGGAATTGTGCCAACAAATCTGCTACCGCCTGCGACTTAATCGCCCGCGGCCGAACGCATGTGATATCAAACTGGGAAATGGTCATATACCATTTTGCCAATCTTCCTCCAGGAGTAGTGTGAGTTAGCAGGTATCGTATGGGATCACTTTTTGTAACCACCACCACTTTGTGCGACGCGAAGTAGTGTCTCAACTTCTCTATTATGAAGAATAGGGCAAGGCAATGACGCTCAATGTCCGTGTACCTTGATTCTGCGGGCTGCACAATGCGAGAGATGTAGTAAATGGGCCTTTCTTGACCTTCGTACTCCTGAGCCAAAAGTGCTCCTATGGATTTCCTGGTTGACGTCAGATACAGTAAAAGCGGTGACCCCAACTGAGGTGCGATCACTATTTTTGAAGACGTCAGCAGTTCTTTCAGCTTCCCGAACGCAGCTTCGTGCTCCGGGGTCCAGTTGTATGCGGCATCTTTTTTGAGAAGATTACTGAAGCAGAAAGTAATCTCGGCAATCGCTGGGATGAATCTTCGCAGATACGATAGCTTTCCCAAGAATGTCTTCAAGGCACTCTGGTCATGCGGCGGAGTCATGCTGATGATGGCTGAAACCTTCGCAGGGTCAGGCTCGATTCCTTGGCGATGTACCACGCATCCCAAGAATTTCCCTGACGTTACCCCGAATGCGCATTTCATAGGGTTCATCTTCAGCTGAAAGCGTCTGCATCTGTTGAACACCTTCCGCAAATCTGCCAGGTGATCTGCCTCTTGCTTGGATTTAACCACGAGGTCATCTACATAAAACTCCACTTCTTTGTGCATCATGTCGTGGAATAGGGCCATCATGGCCCGCTGGTAGGTTGCACCTGCGTTTTTGAGACCAAAGGGCATCACCGTGTAGTTGAACACTCCCACTGGGGTGATGAATGCGGTTTTCCGTGCATCTTCAGGGTCCATCTTGATCTGGTTGTACCCGCTGAAGCCGTCCATGAAACTGAACATGCGATGACCCGCTGTCGAATCGATAAGCAAATCGATGTTGGGGAGCGGAAAATCGTCTTTGGGGCAGAAGCGATTGAGATCTCGGAAGTCCACGCAGATGCGAAGCTGTCCATTCTTCTTTACTACCGGCACAATATTGGCCAGCCATGTGGGATGGTGATTCGGTTCTATGAACCTGGCGTCCAGGAGTTTGACAATCTCCTGTTTGATCTTCACATTAAGCTCCGGCCTGAAGCTTCTTGTGCTCTGCTTTATCGGCTTAGAGCCCGGGATGATGTCTAAACGGTGCATGGTGATTCTTGTGTCCAGTCCGGGCATCTCATCATACTCCCATGCGAACACGTCTTTGTAATCAGTCAGGAGCTGCAGTAGTCCTTGCTCCTCCTCGCTTGTGAGGTCCGCACTTAGAAAGACCGGCCTCTTCTTTTCCTCGTTCGGGCTGAGGAACACTTCCTTTAGCTCTTGCTTCTGTGGTCTGGGTCTGTCTTCCATGCATTCGGGTGCTTCTTTGAGCTTCTCATCTGGAGTGCTCTGCATTGGCTTTCTGTTACCGCAATCTGCTCGATTTGGTTGATTTGCCCAGGGATATCCCCATGCCCGCGTGAGGACATCCCCGCGCACCTTCATATGCGATATCATTTCTTCCCGTTGGCGTAGAAACTCTCTAGCTCTTTGCCTTCAGGGTCATGCTTTGCTATTCTCTTTAGAGTATATACGTTCTTTCGCTGGTAACAGATTCGCGACGCCTCTTCCCGCGAGGGCGGCTTTTCCTTGGCATCCTCCCTTGTCACCATCACGCCCGCAGGTGACTGATCCTTGATATCTTCCCATAGGGGTAAAGGAGTAGGGTTGAATGGTCCCGGTGTTTGCTCGTCCGCCATCTCGGTGAACCACACCGCCTCGCTGAGATGTGCTTCATCCATGTTGAATTGATTCGTTGAAGCCGGTATCTCGACTATTCTGTCGTTCCAGATAGCTTTCATGACTTGGTGAGCTGTTGAAGGGACCGCGTCAAAGCGATGAATCCAGGCTCGACCTATGATCATGTGATACGTAGTGTTCGCATCTATGACATAGAACTTCGCTGAGCACTTGATTTTGCCGATCTGAACGCCCAGGCGGATCCATCCAATCGTCATTCTAGAGTCGCTTCCAAATCCCATCAGCGGAGATGGACGCCTGACAATCTTGTACTCGGGGATCCCTGCTAGCTTCAGTGTGTGGAGCGAAACGACGTTGACCGCTGCTCCTCCATCGACGAATGATCTTTTAAACTCGACGTCATTGATGATGGCCGTCACGTACAGGGGCCTCTGGTGACTCGCATCTGTCTTTTTGTCGCTGGCGGAGAAGGTCATAATCTTTTCTGTAGAGCGAGACGCTCTGACGACCTTCCCATTGTAGACTACAAGATCCTCCTCGTAGTCCTCTGCTATCCTCAAGATTGCTTTCGTCATTTCTGTCCGGCACTTCTCGGAGAAGTTCATCTCGTCGAAGAATCTGCTAAAGCCGTGCGACCCCTTCATCCGCTCGGCACGTTCGTCCTCCGTGTCTACGCTGTAGTCCTCGTCATCATGGACTTCGGCAATTATGGGTAGACCATCCTCTGCGACTTCTTCCAGATCCACAATCAAGATCATGGCGACCTCTTTACCTTTCGAGTCTTGCTCCGCATGGGCAGGAAGTGGATTGTTGCGCACATCCTTCCTGTGATCGCTGACGATCAGCTCGCCATTCTTCATCTTCTGGTTGAATACAATCCTGAGCTTCTTACAGTCCGTTGTGGGATGCATGACCTTGCCGTGGTACTCGCACCACTTCGGGTCCCTTACCATCTCCTTGGAGGGCGCCTTCTCGAGCAGCGGTAGGACACCGTCCTTGCGCCACTGTCTGCAGAGGTCGCTTGCCTCTTCCACCGAACATGGCAGAGGTGGTACGTCGAAGTTCACAATCTTCGCCTGCTTCTGGGGTGAAACTGTATTGACCTCAGCTTCGCGTCCCCTCTTGTAACTGAATCTCCCGATCTTGTAGGTGGTACCGCTCGAGGATCGCTCCGGAGCGTTTTTCTTTTTCTGCCTCTCAACTATAGGCTCGATGTTCTTCGTGCATTCGATTAGCTTTGAAAACGTGGGCGTTTGCATTTTGATGAGCATACCTTTGTATTCATCTCGCATGCACTGCAGGCATATCTCTACAAGCCGACTTTCGAGCATCGGATCTTTGCACTCCAAGGACTTCGCCCTGAACTTCTTGATGAAATTTATCCCGTCCTCTTCGCGCTTCTGATACATCCGCGAGAGGTGGATCATTGTCACCTTTTCTTCCATCTGGAAGAACTTAGTGTAGAACTTTTGGACCATGTCGTCCCAAGTCTTGACAGACCCGGCTTCCAACGTCCTGTACCACTTGTATGCCACGTTTCCCAAAGACTTCGAGAATTCTCGCATCAGCAGTTTGGGATCAGCTCCATACGGCCCCATGACATTGATGAAACGCATGACATGTTCATGAGCGTTTCCATTGACATCCTCGAACTTATCCCATTTAGGAGCCTTGTACCCAACCGGGTTGGGCATGAGATAGATCTCCCGCGGGATGGGTGGATCGTTGTCTAGCTTTGGGATGATGGTATCTGCGAATGATTGGTGAGCCAGAATGGTGTCTATACGCTTCTGCAGAGACGTCATACATTCTGGGGTGTTTCCCTCGGTAGCAGGCGGAGGGGTCGCCGAAGGCGGAGGCGACACATATGCCGTAGGAGGATTGGGGACGTATTGAGCGTTCGCATTACCCCAGATTGCCGTTGGAGGAGGCAAGGGATATTGCGAGGCCGGATTAGGTACTAAGGCCGGAGGCTGAGGGGTGTGAGCCGTGAGGGGCAACATTTGAGTCGTCGACCCTTGAATCGAGGGTAGTTGCGTAGTTGCTGGTGGAGTCTGCAGATTAGGGTTGGGGGGTGTGGTTGACACTCCCAATCCTTGAGCGGTAGAGGCTCCTCCTCCCTGAGAAACGGCGGTGGCTTGCGCAGGGTTCGGTGCAAGAGTCCCCAATACAGCCATGATCCGTTCTAGCTGCGCAGATTGAGTTTTGAGGGCTTTCGCCTGACCTTGGATGGTGGCGTCCAAGGATTCTAGCGTCGGTGCCTCACCGGGGGTCGTAGGAGTGCGGCTGGTCTCCTCTCCCGAGGCGGCTTCGGTGGAAGGCGATCTGTTGCTGACATCATCCTCCTGAGACATGGTTGCTTTTGCTGGTAAGTTCACGTCGGGTTCACCAAAATGTGCACAAGAGATTCCGGAAGGGAGACCTCCGTGTACACCGTAAGTAGAGGACCATAGATAGCAGAGGAAGAGTTGGGTTGTGTGTAGGGAGAGAGTAAGGCAGTAGTAATGTCTGAGTGAGAGACAGAGGTTTGGCAGAGCTTCCGCGTATGGCTAGTGTGTTCTCCCTTGTATGGAAAGGTTAACGTCCTATATATAACGGAGAATGTGACCGTTGCAGTGTGGTTAATGCGCCCATCAATGGCGGCTTAATTAGCTTAACCGCAACGGCACGTTCGTCCGCCCATATAGGGACCGTTACAGCACGTTATGCGCGAATACCGGAACCGTTACGAGGTTGACCGGGTTTGACCGGATTGACCGGGTTTATGGAGCTCGTGCCATAAATCTCTCAAAAGAAGTTACTAAAGGTCGCGCGCGGGCTTGGCTCGCACGCGACAGTACTTACTCTAGCCTCCAAACCACTAAGTCCCTATAAGTCCCGTGCAGTGGTATGCGAGGGCCCTGTCTCGCATCCCCCACATGGATCAGCGCGGCTGGTGATCCAGTGTGTGTGGAGCACAATATGGTGTCCTGGATGGTTGCCACGTGGCCAAGATCTGTCAGCTCAGAAAGCACTATCTACAGCAGGTCGGGGCAGCAATCGCACCTGGTGTAGCTTATACTCTTCCCCCCAACTATGAGGAGTTAGAGCTCGCAACCGATAAAAGGGCGATGGAGCGAGGACAGTCTTCAACTACTTCAGCGATGCGCATTCCTTCTCTGCGCGAGATCCTTGAAGGAACTGGTATGTCGTGATTTGCTGTTCGCATCTTACATTCTTCATTTGCGAGTTTGATAGTCTAACTTGGCTTTGACATTACTTTAGGTTTGAAGCAGGCCGACGTGGACTGGCTAGTTCGGATGCGCCTCACCTATCCTCAATCATTTGCTAGGTCTCTGGAGATAGGGCCCTTCGACAGGAGGCTATTTCTTACTGAAGCCATCTGGATTTTGGAGCAGCTGTCCGCTGCCGCACCTGCGACCATTTCTCCTCAGAGCGCGGAATTGCTTTTTGGCATGTGCCAAAATCTTCTCGCCAAATTACAAGGCAAGCTGGGCTTCAAGTTTCTTATCAAAAGAGTTACCCTGATTCGCGCGGCTGTGACTTTGAAATGCGGCCACCAAAACCTCGCAGCTGAGAAGCAGAAGGTAGAGCAGCAAAGGCAAAAGGTTGAAGAAGCTATGAGGCTTTTTCATGAGATGAATGCCAAATGCGAGCAATTGAAACAGGAAGTGGAGCAAATAGAAAACCTTAGCCGTCAGTTTACTCCTAACGATTCCTTGATCAAAGGCTTGTTTTAAAAGTAGCAAAACATTACTGTAATGTTGCTAGGGTTTCTCCCCCTTTTTTTTTTAAAAAAAAAGAATTGAAGTGCCCGTTTTGCCCTTTACGGGATTTGCTCGAATATCTCTGTGTATATCAATTTATGACGTCAGCAATTGATACTCTGACTTGATTTTCGCGCTAATTACTCATTAGATAAGCACGCCTTCCTTGGGAATTCCATCCGTATCATGACTATCCGTCATTAATTAGAATACGCAACCGAATCGTCGTAGCCTTTAGTAGGGTAATTGATTGTTACCGCTTTTCAAGGCGTAAGTGATTGACCTTACCCTCTTTTCAAATTCTGCTGACTCATCTTGGTAACTGAAGAGTCTTCACAAGGTCTATATAAACCATGTCTTTTGCTATTTGGGTTGTTTATCCCACAATGTGGTTTGCCGTGAGTCCTCACGACTACTGGCTTCAACGTTTGTTTTTCGTTGATTCATGGCAACTTCAAGTTGTGAAACCTGAGTTTGCGCTTTGTGCTATAGAAATAGTTTCCAAGATCTTCTTCATAAGGTCTATTGATCTTCATAACTATCATAAAGAAGATGCAGATAATACCTCATGTTTGCTCGAAGAATTTTCTTCGTCTATTATGCTTGCAGGTCATGTTTTCGGCCGCCTCCTGGCGAGGTGCAGCGCCGTAGTGACCTTGCTACCGACTCGTAATGAACGGCGGTATTCTCCTCCAGCATGCCCGGAGGAGAATTTATTGCCCCCACGTTCGTGAACTCAGGGTGGCGAGCCAATGTGCTCGTCTCCGTTGACAAGGAGCGCATTGCCTGAGGAATAACTGCTCCCCTGTTTTGTACGGCTGCATATGTCGGAACAGGTGGTTCCTCTAGCACATATCTTGATCAGACAGAGGCCTTGTCAGATCCTGAGATCTTGGACGTAGCGTCACCCAGGTCTTGCGGTTGTAGGCATAGCGGATGGCGGGCTGATCTTCTCGCAGGAGCGCCCTACTGCTACAGATCTTTGGTCGCAGATCTGTGTATCGCATAGCTTGTGCTAGGGCTGTTAGGTCGATCCTTTTCCATTTGGGATTTTCCCGATGAGTAACTTCTGTATGCGAGTTACCATGTAGATGCATTATAAGCCATGTTGGCTACGTAGTTAGCTTGAACTGAGCTTTTTCGCTTGTAAGCTGTTATCTAGACAGATAAAGTGTAAGTCTTTTTGACTCTTAATGATAAATCGTTTTGTATGATTTGCTGTCTTGTTACAACAAATTACAATTTCGCATGCGTATTGGCAGATTTCGCCTTCTGTAGTGCTATATACACACTTTGCATTGTCGCTTGTATATGTTTTTAGATCGTTCGAGATCTAGTTTGCGCAGCTTTTCTATCCTTGACAAATAGGCTTGTGATTTACTTTAGATTCAAGTGCAAGTGCTATCTTATCAGATAGGCCTTTGTAGATCACTTAAGATCATTTTGCATAATGCTGCTATCATGACAGATAGACTTAAGCACGATTTTAAAATCGCATTTGTATAGCGTTACTATCGCGGCAGATAGGCTTGAAAGATCATTCAAGATCATGTTCGCATAGGCTGCTATCATAGCAGATAGGCTTAGAAGATCAATTAAAATCGCTTTCGCATAGGCTGCTATCGTGGCAGATAGGCTTAGAAGATCAATTAAGATCGGTTTTGCATGAGCTGCTATCGTGGCAGATAGGCTTAGAAGATCAATTAAGCTCGTTTTCGCATGAGCTGCTATCGTGGCAGATAGGCTTAGAAGATCAATTAAGATCGTTTTCGCATGAGTTGCTATCGTGGCAGATAGGCTTAGAAGATCAATTAAGATCGTTTTCGCATGAGCTGCTGTCGTGGCAGATAGGCTTAGAAGATCAATTAAGATCGTTTTCGCATGAGCTGCTATCGTGGCAGATAGGCTTAGAAGATCAATTAAGATCGTGTTTGCACTGGCTGCTATCACGGCGGATAGGCTCTTGCTAACAATAATAATTAACTAAATGAAGCGGTAAAGACAGCTAGAAACATAAAGTTCTTCTCATTTGGGAGAAGTCTTTTATTATAGAACTCTCATGTGGGAGAGATGAGATTACAATTCTCTCATATGGGAGAGAAGATATGCGAATCATGGAAATACGGAGCATAAAGCAAACGTTGTAATATAACGCGTAAAATAAGAGAAGTTAGGGATAGTAATTCTTGATCCATCGCATATTGACTGAGCTTGGGGTTGAGGTCGTGCCATCTAACCTCCGTATGCTGCAGTAGCCACTGTCAAATACTTCCGTGACTTCAAAGGGTCCTTCCCAATTGGCTGCGAACTTTGGATGAGCCGCCTCTCGCATGCAATGATCAGATGCGCGTAAGACCAAATCTCCAACTGCGAAATCTCGACTGTTTTGTTGTACGCACGAGCAATCCTTTCTTGGTAGCGCTTATTGGTCCTTTCGGCTTGTTCCCGCTTTTCTTCTAGCAGGACTAAGTCATGGTCGCGTTGATTGTCGTACAATGCGTGGAAAGCCAATCTTGCAGAGTTAACCTTTACTTCCGCAGGTACCACAGCCTCAGCTCCATAGCATAGAAGGAATGGTGAGACCCCTGTGGGTGTCCCTGTAGAAGTCCGGTAAGCCCACAGGGCTATGCTCAAAGAATCATCCCACTTCTTGTGGTCATCTGCGACCATCTTGCTCAAAATCCTCAACAACGTCTTGTTGGTCGCTTCTGCTTGCCCATTCCCCTTCGGGTAGTATGGGGTGGAGCATATCTTCCTGATGTTGTATTCTGCTAGCTTCGCAGCCACCTGGCGATTAACAAAAGGAGTGCCATTATCCGAAAGGATGGTGTTGGGAATTCCGAACGTGCATATGATGCTTTCTTGGATGAAATGGACCACAGCTAGTGCATTTTCCGTCTTCATTGGTATCGCTTCCACCCACTTGGTGAACAGCTCAGTCGCGGTGAGAATGAAGTGATTCCCATGTGAGGTTGGTCGAATGGGACCAATAAAATCCAGAGCCCATGTGTGAAACGGCCATGGTGTTCCAAATGCATGTAGATCTACAGCAGTAGCGTGCACTAGATTACCTTTAAATTGACACTCCTGGCAGCGTCGTACTTTAATGCGGCAATCAGCCTCCATAGTGGGCCGGAAATACCCAATTGAGAGGATTTGTCTGCATAATTTCGCACCTCCCTGATGTTCCACCTGGTGAGAAAGGTCCATCACTTCTTGTGCTTCCCTACTGTCTAGACATCGCAGCAAGTTACCTTCATGGCCTCTTCGCCAAAGCAGATTTTCTTGCACCACATATCGGGCTGCTTTCCTCCTTAGTTTTTCAGCTTCTTTTCTTGATTCGGGTACAGTACCCTGAGTGAGAAAATCAAAGAGTGGTTTCCTCCAATCCGCATCATCGTCGGTCAGAGCAATGAGTAAAGAATCTTTGATCAGTTCGCAACTCTCGCACTTCCTTGTATCAGTGCTGCGGCCGTTGACATGTCCGGTCAATGGATGCCATATCTCTGAGCTTTCCGATAGATTGACACCTCACTTTCCCCGCAGGCATGTTGGTGAATCTTTTCTAACAGCATCTGTCCCTCTTGTTCGGAGACGCATTGCATAAGTATTCCGCCAGGGCCCTAGTAATAGAGGATTTTGTCATGTATGCAATATCCCTTTGTGGATGCCCAGTTCTCGCTGCTCGTGCCCTCTGCGATGGCACGTAAGATTGACTTTCTCCAGTCCGCTTCATCCATGTATTCATCGTCGCACGCGTCTTCCGTCAACGCCGAGGACGTTCGAAATTCAATGAAGATCCTTCCAGGACATTTTTCCGCACTGATCTTGGATCCCAAGGTAGCTAAAGCATCAGCATGCCTGTTGTCCGCTCGAGGTTTGTGTTCGTATCTAACATCGCAGAAATTTTGCACCAATCTTTGCACTAGGGTCCTGTAGGGCAATAAGTTTATTTCCTTTAAACCATACTCGCCCGAGGCTTGTTTGACGATTAGCTTGGAATCCCCCATAACCGTCAAGTTGCTTACTTCCAAGGCCCTTGCTGCGCGGAGCCCTGTGATGAGAGCTTCGTACTCTGCTTCATTGTTGGTTACTGCGAAGTCAAGCTTTGCGGACATCTGTATGACTTCCCCATCTGGTTTGGTCAAGACTATCCCAATGCCTCCACCTTTCCTTGTGGACGAGCCGTCGAAATGAAGCGTCCAGTAAGGCAACTCAACTGCGTAAATTTCAGGTCCCTCCAATTCTTCTTCGATCACAGGCTCGTGACTGTTATCGGGGAACTGCGCCAACAAATCCGCTACTGCCTGCGATTTGATCGCCCGCGGTCGAACGCATGTGATATCAAATTGGGAAATGGTCATATACCATTTTGCCAATCTTCCTCCAGGAGTAGTGTGAGTTAGCATATATCGTATGGGATCATTCTTTGTGACCACCACTACTTTGTGCGAAGCAAAATAGTGTCTCAAATTCTCTATTACGAAGAACAAAGCAAGGCAATGACGTTCAATGTCTGTGTACCTTGATTCTGCGCGCTGCACAATGCGGGAGATGTAGTAAATGGGTCTTTCTTGGCCCTCGTACTCCTGAGCCAAAAGAGCTCCTATAGACTTTCTTGTTGACGTCAGATATAGCAAAAGCGGTGATCCTAGCTGAGGTGCGATCATTACTTTTGAAGACATCAGCAGCTCCTTTAGTTTCCCAAACGCAGCTTCGTGCTCCGGAGTCCAGTTGTATGCAGCATCTTTCTTGAGAAGATTACTGAAACAGAAAGTAATCTCGGCAATCGCTGGGATGAATCTTCGCAGATACGATAGCTTCCCCAAGAATGTCTTCAAGGCACTCTGGTTATGTGGCGGAGTCATGCCAGTGATGGCTGAAAGTTTCGCAGGGTCAGGCTCGATTCCTTGACGATGTACCACGCATCCCAATAATTTCCCTAATGTTACCCCGAATGCGCCCTTCATGGGATTCATCTTCAATTGAAAGCGTCTGCATCTATTGAACACTTTCTGTAAATCCGCCAGATGGTCTGCCTCTTGCTTGGATTTGACAACCAAGTCATCTACATAGAATTCCACTTCTTTGTGCATCATGTCGTGGAACAGAGCCATCATGGCCCGCTGATAGGTTGCACCTGCGTTTTTGAGGCCAAAAAGCATCACCGTGTAGTTGAATACTCCCACCGGGGTAATGAATGCGGTTTTCCGTGCATCCTCGGGGTCCATCTTGATCTGATTTTACCCACTAAATCCGTCCATGAAGCTGAACATGCGATGTCCCGCGGTCGAATCGATAAGCAAGTCGATGTTGGGAAGTGGAAAATCGTCCTTAGGGCAGAAACGGTTGAGATCCCGAAAATTCACACAAATGCGAAGCTGCCCATTCTTCTTTACCACAGGCACAATGTTGGCTAGCCACGTGGGATGATGATTTGTCTCTATGAATTTAGCATCCAAGAGGTTGACAATCTCCTGCTTTATCTTCATGTTGAGCTCGGGCCTAATACTTCTTGTGCTCTGCTTTACCGGCTTGGATCCCGGTATCACATCCAACCGGTGCATGGTGATTCTCGTGTCGAGGCCCGGCATTTCGTCGTACTCCCATGCGAATACATCCTTGTATTCGGTCAATATTTGTAGCAATCTTTCCTCCTCTTCGCTCGTGAGGTCCGCACTTAGAAAGACCGGCCTTTTCTTTTCTTCGCTTGGGCTTAGGAACACCTCCTTCAGCTCCTGCTTTTGCGGTCTGGTTTTGTCTTCCATGCATTCGGGCGCTTCTTTGAGTTTCTCTTCTAGAGTGCTTAGCTTTGGTTTTTCTGTCTCCGCAACCTGCTCGATTTGGTTGATTTGCTCGGGGATATCCCCGTGCCCGTGTGAGGACACCCCCGCGCACCTTCATATGCGATAGCATTTCTTCCCATTGACGTAGAAACTCTCTATTTCCTTGCCTTCAGGATCATACTTTGCTATTATTTTCAAAGTGTACACGTTCTTTCGCTGGTGAGCGATCCGCGACGCTTCTTCTCGCGTGAGCGGCTCTTCCCTGGCATCCTCTCTTGTCACCATCACTCCCGCAGGTGACTGATCTTTGATATCCTCCCATCGGGGCAACGGAGTGGGGTTAAATGGTCCTGGTGTTTGCTCGTCCGCCATCTCGGTGAACCACACCGCCTCACTGAGATGCGCTTCATCCATGTTGAATGGATTTGTCGAAGCTGGTATCTCGACTATTCTGTCATTCCAAATAGCTTTCATCACTTGGTGAGCTGTTGAAGGAACATCATCAAAGCGATGAATCCAGGCTCGACATATGATCATGTGATACGTAGTGTTCGCATCTATGACATAGAATTTCGCTGAGCTCTTGATCTTGCCGATCTGAATTCCCAGGCGGATCCATCCTATCTTCATTCTGGAGTTGCTTCCAAATCCCATCAGCGGAGATGGACGCTTGACAATCTTGTGTTCTGGAATTCCCGCTAGTTTCAAGGTATGGAGCGAAACAACGTTGACTGCTGCTCCTCCGTTAACGAACGCTCTCTTAAACTCAACGCCATTGATAATAGCCGTCACATACAGAGGCCTCTGGTGGCTCGCATCTGTCCTCTTGTCGCTTGTGGAAAAGGTGATGACCTTCTCTTTGGGGCGAGACGCCCTAACAACTTTCCCATTGGAGACTACGAGATCCTCCTCGTAATCTTCTGCTATCCTTAAGATCGCTTTTGTCATCTCCGTCCGGCATTTTTCTGAGAAGTTCATCTCGTCGAAGAATCTGCTGAAGCCGTGCGACCCCTTCATCCGGTCAGCACGCTCGTCCTCCGTGTCTATGCTGTATTCTTCATCCTGGATCTCGGCAATGATGGGTAGACCATCTTCTGCGACCTCTTCAAGATCCACAATCGAGATCATAGCGACCTCTTTGCCTTTCGATTCTTGCTCCGTATGGGCAGGGAGTGGATTGTTGCGCACATCCTGCCTTTGGTCACTAACAATCAGTTCGCCATTCTTCATCTTTTGGCTAAACACAATTCTGAGCTTCTTGCAGTCCGCCGTGGGATGCATGACCTTGCCATGGTATTCACACCACTTCGGGTCCCTCACCATCTCCTTGGAAGGTGCCCTTTTGAGCGGCGGTAGGACACCATCCTTACGCCATTGCCTGCAAAGGTCGCTTGCCTCTTCCACCGAACATGGCAAGGTGGTGCATCAAAGTTCACAATCTTCGCCTGCTTTTGGGGTGAGACCACATTCACTTCAGCCTCGCGCCCCCTCTTGTAGCTGAATCTCCCGATCTTGAAGGTAGTACCACCCGAGGGTCGCTCAGGGGCGTTTCTCTTTTTCTGCCTCTCCACTATAGGCTCGATGTTCTTCGTGCATTCGATTAGTTTTGAAAACGTAGGCGTTTGCAGGTTAATAAGCATACCTTTGTACTCGTCTCGCATGCACTACAAGCATATCTCTACGAGTCTGCTTTCAAGTATCACATCTTTGCACTCCAAGGACTTCGCCCTGAATTTCTTGATGAAGGTTATTCCGTCCTCCTCGCGTCTATGATACATTCGCAAGAGATGAATCATCGTCACCTTTTCCTCCATCTGGAAGAACTTGGTGTAGAAATTCTGGACCATATCGTCACAGGTCTTCACGGGTCCGGCTTCCAACGTCCTATACCACTTGTAAGCCACGTTCCCCAGGGATTTCGGGAACTCGCGCATCAGCAATTTGAGATCAGCTCCATACAGTCCCATCACATCAATGAAACGCATAACATGCTCATGGGCGTTCCCATTGACGTCCTCGAATTTATCCCATTTAGGAGCCTTGTACCCAGCAGGGTTAGGCATGAGATAGATCTCTCGTGGGATAGGTGGATCGTTGTCGAGCTTCGGAATGATGGTATCTGCGAACGATTGGTGAGCCAGAATGGTGTCTATGCGCCGTTGGAGTGACGTCATACACTCCGGAGTACTTCCCTCGGCGACGGGAGAAGGATTTGTCGCAGGTGGCGGCGACACATATGCCGGAAGAGGACTAGGGACATATTGTGCGTTCACATTGCCCCAGATTGCCGATGGAGGAGGCAAGGGATACTGCGAGGCCAGGTGAGGTACCAAAGCCGGAGGCTGAGGAGTATGAGCGGTGAGGGGCAACACTTGAGCTGTTGACCCTTGAATTGAGGGTAGCTGCGTAGTCGCCGGTGGAGTTTGCAGATTAGGGTTGGGTGGTGTGGCTGACACTCCCAATCCTTGAGCGGTGGATACTCCTCCTCCCTGAGAGACGACGGTGGCTGGTGCAGGGTTTGGAGCAAGAGTCCCCAAGACAGCCATGATCCATTCTAGCTGCGCAGATTGAGCTTTGAGATCCTTCGCCTGACTTTGGATGGTGGCGTCCAAGTCTTCTAGCGTCGGAGCTTCACCGGGGGCTGTAGGAGTACGGCGAATCTCCTCTCCTGAGGCGGCCTCCGTGGAAGGCGATTTGTTGCTGACATCATCCTCCTGAGACATGGTTGCTTAAGATGGTAGGTTCACGTCGGGTTCACCAAAATGTGCACAAGAGAATCCGGCGGGGAGTACTCTGTGTACACCGTACGTAGGGAATCGAAAATAGCCCAGGAAGAGTTGGGTTGTGTGTAGGGAGAGAGTAAGGCAGTAGTAATGTCTGAGAGAGAGACAGGGGTTTGGCAGAGCTTCCGCGTATGGCTGGTGTGTCCCCCTTTGTATGGAAAGGTTAACGTCCTATATATAACGGAGAATGTGACCATTGTAGTGTGGTTAATGCGCCCATCAATGGCGGCTTAATTAGCTTAACCACAACGGCACGTTCGTCCTCATATATAGGGACCGTTACAGCACGTTATGCGCGAATACCGGAACCGTTATGGGGTTGATCGGGTTTGACCGGATTGACCGGGTTTGACCGGATTGACCGGGTTTATGGAGCTCGTGCCATAAATCTCTCAAAAGCAGTTACTAAAAGTCGCGCGCGGGCTTGGCTCGCACGCGACAGGACTTACTCTAGCCTCCAAACCACTAAGTCCCTACAAGTCCCGTGCAGTGGTATGCGAGGGCCCTGTCTCGCAGCCCCCACATGGATCAGCGCGGATGGTGATCCAGTGTGTGTGGAGCACAATATGGTGTGCTGGATGATTGCCACGTGGCCAAGATCTGTCTGTTCAGAAAGCACTATCTACAAGTACGTTCTCAAGTCCTTCATGCATAGCTATTACACATTATTCTTGCCTTATTCAAACTATCTTACATTATTCAAACTATCTTACAACACGTGACATGACCTCCTCAGTGAGTCCCGTACCCAGCTATGCCATAGTCTTCTTCCTCTAATCCTGCGGCGGGAAAGAAAACGGGACCGCAGTTTCTAAAGTAAGCAGGGAAATGCTGAGTAAATAAATACCCTAGCTCGTAAACAGATGATGATGCATAATTTATTTTCAAAAACAGTAATAAGAGGAAATAAATCTTTAAAAGAGCAAACAAAGCACACATCCAGCTTTAAACTTCTCAACCTTTCAATTTCTTCCTTCTTGATCTTGAACGGGGAGTAGTATCCCAATCTTTTCTTCCTTTATATTCATAGACATTCTTGTCCTTGAAGAAAACCACATTTTAACTTTGTTGATACGGGGAAGATCTACTATCACTACGCATCCAAGACCTTAAGTGTCGGCACCCCTCTAAGGCTACTCGCGGCCAGAGAGGTGAGTACATAGAACGGCCTGGCAGGTTGTGACCGGTTTAAAATAAACGGGTCGGGTGAACGTAGTCAGCCACGACCAATCTTATAGAAAAGCGAATATAACGATCCCCGCACAACTCTTTCCACTTCACGTTATTAGTGTATTAATATTATTCGTGTGAAAATTCACAGCAAATCAACTTCTTTAACTAGCAAAGAAATCATAAGTAAAACATTCAACTCGAAAATATACTTTGGGGCAAATACTAGAAATCACATTCAGACACGAACATGAGCTAAGCACGCTAGGCTAGACATATTTACTTACCTCGATTCCGTAGCGTCAAAACGTCCTACTTGTAGTTGTTGCTTATGACTCTGTCACCTACAAATCGGAGCTTCTAAATCGTCACAACTCTGTATAATTCTACGAGTCTTATTAATAACCCTAGTTATCAATTCTTAAAATTAGCCTGAACTCGCGTATTAATTTCTTAACATTTCTTTATTTCGTTATATTTTTCTTATTATCAAAATTAATAAACAACGAATGTTTGTTTGAAGAATTACTAAATTTATGTTTCAAAATTCATATCTATTTATAGGAATTACTTTTATAAAATACTAGTAAAAATTAATAGTTGTTTATATTTTTACGTTGTAAATATTAATATTAGCAACTAAACGATATTGGATTTTTATGGAAAATCACTTTTAAATGCTTGAAATGATGCAACGGTATTTATAAGTTCGAAAAATCATTTTTATAAGTATTTAAACAACCGAATTTAATGTTAAGCAATTAAACGCAACTTTTGTTTAGTTTTTAATAAAATATTACTCGTTTAATTTTTAACGAGCGACTCGCATACTATTTCGTTACCCGAATCACTTTTCCGGGATCAGGACGAAAACTAATATTTCCAAAAAATATTTTTAATCCAAAAAATAACGTTTTTATTTTTCGCGAATAATATAAAGTTTATATAAACTACACTTAAATCCCACAAGTTGTGTCAAAAGACAACAGGATCCCCCCATCTACTCACATACAGATTCTTTGAAAGGCAAATAGCTCCCCCACTAATTGAATATATACTTTTTGTAACTGCACTTACACCCCCTTTAACATGAATATCATGCTATAATAAGTTTAGGGAAAAGACACTTTCACCCCCTTTAACAAGAACACCAAATTCATCAAGCTAAACGTGGATTCGAGCATTCAAGATACGATTTTGATTGTTTAAATGATATCACGGCGAGATTTAGAGCATACCTAGGCCGAGAATGGCCGGAATCGGTCAAGAAACGAAGCTATACGAATTTGCCGACGGTGGGTCACAGCGGTGCTCTTCGTCGCCGACGATGGAGGAGCTCCTTGCTTTGGTTAGGACCTGGTTTGATCTCTTGGGACCTTTAGGAGTCGTTTGGTAGTGATTTGGAGAGGCGGGTGTTGTTGGGTCGCTTGGGCCAAGCTTCCCGTCGGCAACAATAGTGGCCGACGGTGGTGACGCTTCTCTGCTCTGTTTTTGGTGGCTTTTGTAGCTGCTTTTGTCTCTGTTTTGGGACAGAGAGGATGATGAGACAGAGAGTAAAGGGTGGGGGAAAGGAAGGGTGTAAGAGAGAGCAGTGGGTTGCTCTCGTTTCTTGCCGTCGGAGCTTCGACAGCGGCGGTGGTGGCAGCTTGTCGTTGCTGCTGCTGTGGCTCTATTTGTGTGCTCTGTTCTGGACGGAACAGAGAGTGAGACAGAGAGAGAGAGAGAGAGAGAGATAAAACAGAGAGTTAGAGAGGATATGTAGGTGGACGGTGGTTGTGATGGTGGTGGTGTGGGTGTGGCCGCGGGAAGAAGGTGAAGAAGAAGATGAAGGTGAAGAGATGATAAATATGAAGGTGATGATGAAGCTAGTGGTGACTCATTATATAGGGGGACAAAAAGGAAGGGTGGATGATGATGATGGAGGCGGTGATAGTGATTGTTGGTGGCGGTGAGAAAAATCTCCGAAGGAGATAAGGAGAAGTAGAAGATGAAGTTAGGAGGAGTTATAAGGTGTGGTTGACACACCAAGTTTTAGGGTGATTGGGTGTTTTTCACACACTAACTTCGCGGTGGTCGTACACGCGTGAAAGATAAAAAAATAAAGTTAAATAAAAATCGCGTATTCACCTACGAATACTAACTTAATATCTTCTAAAATCTTACGAGTATTTCTGGTCAGTAAAATACTATAATTTAAGCGAATTTATTTTTCCGCAATTAAATTATATATTCATCTCTTTAAATTACTATTTTGCCCTTGTCTATTTTACGGGGTATTACAATCGATAACAACAACTAAAAGAACAACATCATAGGGTTCGTAAGTACAAGTTTTTCTCGCGTTTCCTTTTCGACTGCACTTGGCACATATGTATGTTCATCGCTTTGAAAACACGGTTTCGACGACGGCTATAATGAATTCTCATGGAACCTTGTCACCACTTTATTTGGGGGCAATGGGCGGGATGATCTTATCTTTATAGGTAAAGCGATCTTGTACCACTCGGTGTAGTGGGGAGCAGTGTGAATCGTTCCACTATAGGCCTTTTGAAAGTATTCAAGGGAGTAGTAAATACTAGTATAATTGTACATGACCTCTATGTCGTGTTTGACATTGTATTGAACAATCTTCCTGAGTTTTGATGCCCAAGCACACACATATATACACATGGGAACCACATCGATTGATATTCGACGCACAAGAAGTGTCTGATTACATGCTCATGGGATAAGTTCACTTGTGAGCTTTTAGGCAATTACCCCGGACTGCGTACTCTGTGCTTGTAATGGGACATACCTAAAACCATATTGAGTTCGTCCAATTTTCCAACATTTGTGACTCCCTCTTCAGTCAGATGCACCCTTCCCATTTTCTCACATTCGTCCTTTCCTTAGAAGAACCATATAGCCATTATGTTTCAGACGAAGAATAAAATTGCATATTTTACCTAAACGCACCTCCACAAAGAATGAGTTAATCGACTCTTCGTGGTTGGAACACAACTGCTCGAACTGCGCCATTTTACAATATGACCTTGCCCACTTCTCCAATCGTCCATATCGGAGGTAACCTTCAATGGTTGTCTTGTTCGCTACTCACGTGTGTGCACTCAATCCCCATGCCCGAAGATATGTCTCACAGATCCCCTCATCGAATTTTTATGCTACTTTCCAATAATATTTCTCCCAATTCATTGTTTTGAAATGCGTCCGGCGCGTTCATTTTTAAGTAATGATAGTAGTAGATATGGTTGTAAAGGGGGTACACTTCTTAAAGACATGGATTATTGCGTGGTGTTAGTCTGATTGAATAGTCGGGCAACGTTGCACTCTACCTGTGAGTAGTTATGTTAAGAACAATTTTCACGCCTCGTTGTTCTTGCGTTCCACCAATCCCCGTGAAATGGGATAGCAGTGTTTCCCTCTATCAATCATTGAAAAATGGACTGTTTCTTTCTTCATATGCGCCATATCAATCAAAATTAAAATTATCATATAATTAATCCCTACAACCTGTGAGCCAAGATCCATGAGACAATACTTGAATACATTTTGGAAATCCACCTGAAAATCCCAAATATTCATGGGGTTCATCTGCGCAGTTATATACATCAACGCATGAAGATCTACGTAGTTTTAGCTCCGAGTACCGTTAAGTAAACCTATATCCTTATAAATTGAAGACCACGACGTCCAGAACTTGAACATAAGCAATTGTGGGTGTTGTCGTAAGATCGTCAAACCGTCCGAGCATTTCATTCACGACAGCCATGCTAGTGATGTTATTGTGCTTCCCATTTTTGGTCATTGCGGTGCATCTATGAATCGGGTGGTATTTCTTAAGGACATAATTCAAGGCATATGTTTTCTTGTACGCCCTGATCATGCACTTGCAATTCTCATCTCTGCAAAACAATACAACATGCATCACCTCACGCTTGTGAAAGTGAAAAGCCCAACTGTTCTTAGTAGCCACTTTTCTTATAGGCGCGATCAGGTTCTCATGGTGATCATACCAAGAGCCCATCTCCAGAACTGATTCGTCTAACCTGCGATGACTACCGTTGGCACTGTCACCAGCCTGATCAAACATGTGTGGTCTCCCTGTACTATGGCCAATGCGAGATTGTTGTGCACCATTTATTTTTGTGTGTTAGGCATATCATTACCTTTACCTCCATCGCTGGTGTTATCGTGACCCAAGTCAGGTGGATTGAGAGCCATTTAATTATCTCCTTCTTCGACGACCAATGGGGGATCCATGTCTTGCACATAATCCTCCTAGATGATCTGGACAACAAGAAAGTATACTTCTTCAAATGTAGGGAGTATTCGTAGGATTAACTCGTTAGGTACCTCATAAACTGAATTTTGACCACCTACGTTGGGTTGATCCACCACATTCTTCAATACAACGTACATTCTAACATTTGATCCCGAAGCGTGCATATAACAAACAATCGATTTGTATGTTATCATCAAGGATATTTGACGGGTACGAGTCAGCATCTAGAGCCGTGTAATTATAATTTAAGACGATCTTCTTCGTAGTCGAATGATCTCTACCCATTGTACTCAAAACCTTCGATTCCAAAACATCTAAAGTAATGCCTTTTTATCCTGAAATGCCCCCTCTGCAATCTCTCATCGGAGTATATATGCCTACCTTCGACAACCTCCCATTCACCATTCCAAACAACAAGGAATCTTACTTTATCTCCATTGACGATTTACACTTAATATGAGTGAATATCAATTTTAGTACACATAGTAATGATTAGGGTTTAGGGTTTAGCATTTTGCAAGTGAGTCAGACGTGTGAGAGTGATCGTCCATGCCTTGGCTCACTCGTCGTGCTAAGTTCCCAGACGAGTGCGTCCAGGCAGAGACGAGCTAGTTAGCTCATCGTTGTCTGGACTCACTCGTCTGGAAATTTAGCCAAGTGAGTGAGTCCAGGCAGAGACGGGTAAGATACTTGTGTGTTTCTTTACTCCAAACTTCCTAGACGAGTCTTATATTTGCATAATTTTACCAGAATTGAAGAACACAGAGAACCACTACCCATAACATAAACATGAACAAATAAAGAGAAAAAGTAAAGAGATATAATAACAAACAGGGATCATAGCTATCATTATGGAAAAAATGTGATGAACTACTACAAGAATCAAAACATAAGGAGAGCTTATATGTACTATGATTTAGGAAGTTCAACAACAATAGGAAAAATGAGAGAGACTTAGAAAGACAAATGAGAGAACTTGATCAAATGAGAGTGACAAATGAGAAAACTTCCAGTGCTTTAAGGTTGATAGACTTTACATTCATCAATGCTTCCAGTTGGAGTAATGAGATTGTACTTTTTTAGGTTCGTGAAGATAGATAATTGAATATTTTAGAGAGAGAAACACATTTAGGATTGTGATATTTTTATTTTTAGAGAGACATGTTTTTAGGGTTGCATGTCAATGGTTGCAGTATAATTTAACAAAATAATTACTGCAACTTGGGACTACTTGCTTGCTAACAACTTTGTTAACAAGTATTTAAGTAGCCGGGTAAATTGTATAGACCAAATTCGTCCAAGTGTTAAACAACAATAACTTTTCAGCGACACACAATTAACAAATTCCCCCAGAAGAGGGTTGGGAGATAAGATGTTTTTATGTATTTTATTTTTGAGAGAAAGTTTATATGTTTTTCTTGTTCTGTTCTTCTTTAATTTTTGATAAATTTTTACGCGCATAGCATTTTACCCTTTATTACAGTTAAGTCATGGAATTTGTTTTTGTCAAAAATTAATTGTTATATTTTATGAAATTGGAGAGGGTATTAAAGTAGGATATAAATATAGTTCTAAAACAAGGGAGGTAGTATTAAAGTAGGGTATTAAGGTAGTTAAAGTAAAGTGAAGGTGGGCAATAAAGAATTGCACCCAAAATGTAGTAAGGAATAAGCCAATATAATGGTCATGTTAGGATACCATGTTTTGGTTAACCTCCACAAAAAAATTAATTAATTTTTATCCTAACATTTTTAAGACGTACATTTTATTCATTTTTCTACTCACATAAAAGTCAAAACATCAAAATCAAAACCATCAAATCTAAACATCTACTTTAGTTTAGTTTATCAAACAAGCCAACCATGTTATCTAAACAGGACAAATAAGTTCAAAATTTACTTTTGTATAGTATAAAAGAATTGATGCTCTCTCAAAAATAGAAAAGTCTACCAACTAGTATGTCACACGCGTAAATAGTTGCCTCTCCTACTACTTCTTGCATTCTACTACTAGATTACTTATCCGTACTATCAAAAAAAAGGTTGAAGTACCAGATTCAGTATCTACACCCACAATTGGTGTATGACATTTCAATTTGATCAAACCAGATTCACTACCTTCAATATATTGTCCATCCGACTCGGTGAATAGTAGAGATAAAACTTGGATGCACGGTGGTAGTACTTTTGTTGTTTATATACTCACCTATCAGGCACAATGAACCTGATAATCTTTTTTTTCCTACTCGAGGAAAGACATTGCAAAAAGATGAGTCCTCTATGATACCAATTTAAAATATGTTGGTTCATTTTGGATGATCATTTTTAGTATGCGTAGCTCCATAGAGACACGTCAGCGCCATCTGCCATGTCATTCCCAAAATAATGAGGTGGCGGCAGCATCATCCCCTCTGCCATATCCGCCAATAGTTCCGGCATCCCAAAAGCATCATACCCGGCATCCATGTAGAACTCCTCCGGCATCCTCTCCTCCTCCGTCACTTGGTTCTCTGCTAACTCCTCAAGGTGGGCCCCACCATTCCGCTCCGGATGAAAAGCATGAGCAGCCTCTGCGGCCGCCTTCTGTATGTCCTTAGGATCATTGGAAGCAGGAACAGGCAGCCTCCACGCGGAATCCGCAAAATTCAAACAAGCGGACCGTCCCCTCAGGGCAATGGCTGCCACGTCGTGGGCCCTGGCAGCCATTTCCAAGGTGGGGAAAGTCCCCAACCAAATCCTAGTCTTCTTGTTGGGCTCCCTAATCTCGCAGACCCATTTCCCGGAGTTCCTACGCCTCACTCCCCGGTAGACTGGGTGGCGAGTCTCGTGGAACTTCTTCCTCCCCGCACGCTTCTTGGGGTTACTTGAAGCGAGTTTTACCACCTCCTCATCTGGCGGTAACATAGAAGAACTGCCACCATCCAAAGAAGTAGAAAACCAGTTGTTGAAGGATTGGTGTGCCCAGAAATTGTCATCCCCAGCAAAAGACATATCCAGAAAGAAATGATGATGTGGGAGGAGGAGGAAGTTATCAGTGGTAGTGAGCAAGTGGCTGTGTTGTAGAGGAAGTTTAGAGTGAGGTGTTCTTTTATAGTTTTTCGTTACTTGGTCTGAGTAAACCAACGCGGTTAAGCCAAGTGTAGTGGTGGGTCCCTTTACCTTGGCAAAGGCGAGTTCATTGCAGCTGTGGCCAGTATCTATGAACCACGTGTGAGATTTTGTCTTACGTGACAGGGCTCCGTTCCTACTAGAACTCTTTCCTTAGTCAATGTGTTTTCACACCGAGGCAGCAATGAGATCACCAATAGCAATGCGATATTTGATGTCACAATCATTTGAATGGTCTTGAGAAATGTTCGGTTCCTCACACGACCTCACTTGCCAAGTTTTGTTTGTACGGTTGGAAGTTAAATATATTTCCAATAGCTCGAGAGAAAAGACGATCGAAAAGTTCAGAATATATATATATATATATATATATATATATATTTATATAAATATATATATATATATATATATATATATATCTTTCGACAGAAAACTCTCATGCAGTATCGTTCGCTGACACTTAGCTACCAGCAGTATTGATTTTTTCAACACCCCCCATGCAGTTTCACTTTTACTGACATCGCACACCATTTTCAAATAGAAACTCCCATGTAGTTTTACTTTTACAGAAACTTAGCTATCAACAGTCTTTGCAAAATAGTGCGCGATCGGTAAAAGTATTATTTCATGGGAATTTTCCGACAAAATCAATATTGCTGGTAGCTAAGTATCAGCGAGAAGATACTACGAGCGGGTTTTCTGTCAAAAGTTCTATCTTTTTAACTTTAAATATAAGTGAACACTATTTAGAACACCCTAATTTGATTCAGAAGAGCACATAAAACTGGATGAATGCTAGACTCCCCAGTCAGTATACAGTTCTAATAAGCAGGAATTGCTAGACGACGTAGATGCTGCAGATAAGTTGTATATTGTTCGGTATGAGAATGGTGTAGAATAATGGTTGTCAAATTGCAAACAAACGAGCTACAATAACTTCTATCGGTAATAAACAAAGAGGTATAAAAATGGCTATCAATTGCAAACAAACAAGCTACAAAATCTATCAATAACAAAGTTTTTCTCGCGTGGCCTTTTCGACCGCACTTGGCAAATCTGTATGTTCATCGCTTTTGAATTCATGCTTCGACGACGGCTGGAATGAATTCTCATAAAACCTTGTCACCACTTTATTTGGGGGCAATGGGCGGAATGATCTTATCTCTATAGGTAAGAGCAACTCCAACAGAAGGAGCAAACTACCATATGGACCAAAAAATGCTCCACATCAGGGAAAACACAGCTCCAACAGAAGGAGCATCTGCTGGAGCAAAACTAAGGACAATGAAATGGAGGACAAAACCTGGGACTTACTGTTCATAGGAACAAAACATAAAAAACTGATTTTTAATCAAAAAATTGATTCCACCCTCAATTTCAAACATAAAAAACATGAAATGGTGTTAGAATATGTGTATTGGAATATGACCGTTGGAAAATAGCTGATGAAAATAGTGATGGAAAATCAAATATTTTTTTAAATAAATCAAGTATTTTAAGTAAATGATTAAAATATTATATTAATCACATACAATTTGTTTAAATAAACATTACTTAGTTACTTAAGACCAATTAATATAGAAATATAATTAATTAATAATAATAATAAGTAATAAATACAACAATTTGGTCTAAGGACAATTTTTGCTCCTCACTGTTGGAGCTCAAGCAACAAAGTGGAGGAGCAAATTTTGCTCCAGGACCAAATTTGGTCCAAGGACAAATTTTTATCCTTTATCTCTTGGAGTTGCTCTAAAGCGATCTTGTACCACTCAGTGTAGTGGGGAGCAGTGTGAATCGTTCCAATATAGGCCTTCTAAAAGTATTCAAGGGAGTACTAAATGCTAGTATGGTTGTACATGGCATCAATGTCGTGTTTGACATTGACCAATCTTCATGAGTTTTGATGCAGTAGCACACATATATACACATGGGAGCCACATCGATTGATATTCGACGCACAAGAAGAGTCTGATTACATGCTCATGGGCTAAGTTCACTTGTGAGTTTTTAGCCAATTACCTCGGACTGCGTACTATGTGCTTGTAATGGGACATAACTAAAACCATATTCAGTTTGTCCAATTTTCCAACATTTGTGACTTACTCTTCAGTCAGATGCACCCTTCTCATTTTCTCACATTCGTCATTTCCTTAGAGGAACCATTCAGCCATTATGTTGCAGACGAATAAGAAAATTGCGCATATATTACCTAAACGCACCTCCACAAATAATGAGTTAATCGACTCTGCTTGGTTGGAACACGGCTGCTCGAACTGCGCCATTTTACAATATGACCTTGCCCGCTTCTCTAATCGTCCATAGCGGAGGTAACTTTCAATGGTTATCTTGTTCGCTATTCACGTGTGTGCACACAATTCCCATGCCCGAAGATATGTCTCACAGATCCCCTCATCGATTTTTTATGCGGCTTTCCAATAATATTTCTCCCAATTCATTGTTTTGTAATGTGTCTAGTGCGTTCATTTTTAAGTGTTGATAGTAGCAGATATTGTTGTAAAGGGGGTACACGTTATTAACTGCATGGACTATTACCTGGTGTTAGTCTGATTGAAAAGTCATGCCACATTGCACTCTACCTGTGAGTAGTTCTATTAAAACAAGTTTAACGTCTCGTCGTTCTTGCGTTCCACCAATCCCCGTGAAATGGGATAGCAGTGTTTCTCCCTATCAATCATTGAAAAATGAACTGTTTCTTTCTTCATGTGCGCCATATCAATCAAAATTAACAGTATCATTTACTTAATCCATGCAACCTTTGCGCCAAGATCCATGAAACGGTACTTGATACATTTTGGGAATCCACCTGAATATCCAAAATAGTCATGGGGTTCATCTGAGCAGGTATATACATGAACGCATGAAGATCTGCGTAGTTTTGGTTACGAGTAACGTTAAGTAAACATCTATCCTTCTAAATTGAAGACCACGACGTCCAAAACCTGAACATCATCAATTGTGGGTGTCGTCGTAGGATCGTCAAACCGTCCGAGCATTTCATTCGCGACAACCATATTAGTGATGTTATTGTGCTTCCCATTTGTGGTCATTGCGGCGCATCTGTGAATGAGGTGGTATTTCTGAAGGACATAATTCAAGGCATCTGTTTTCCTGTAAGCCCTGATCATGCACTTGCAGTTCTCATCCCTGCAAAACAATACAACCTGCACCACCTCACGCTTGTGAACGTGAAAAGCCCAACTGTTCTTAGTAGCCACTTTTCTAATAGGCGTGATCAGCTTCTCAGGGTGATCATACCAAGAGCCCATCTCTAGAACTGATCCGTCTAACCTGCGATGACTACCATTGGCACTGGCACCAACCTGATCAAATAAACAAGTGTGGTCTCCATGTACTATGGACAATGCGAGATTGCTGCGAACCATTTATTTATGTGTGTTACGCATATCATTACCTTTACCTCCATAGGTGGGGTTATCGTGACCCAAATCAGGTGGATTGAGAGCCATTTAATTATCTGCTTCTTCAACAACCAATGGGCGATCCATGTATTGCACATAATCCTCCTAGATGATCTGGACAACATGAAAGTATTCTTCTTTGAATGTGGGGGTATTCGTAGGAATCAACTCGTTAGGTACCTCATAAACTGAATTTTTACCACCTATGTTGGGTTGATCCACCACATTCTCCGATATAACGTACATTCTAACAGCTGATCCCGAAGCATACATATAACAAATCATCGATTTTTATGTTATCACCAAAGATATTTGGCGGGTACGAGTTAGCATCTGGAACCATGTAATTATAATTTAAGACGATCTTCTTCGTAGTCGGATGATCTCTACCCATTGTAATCAAAACCTTCGATTCCAAAACATCTAAAGTAATGCCTTTAGTTATCCTGAAATGCGCCCTCTGCAATTTCTCATCGAAGTATATATGCCTACCTTCGACAACCTCCCATTCACCATTCCAAACAACAAGGACTTCTACTTTTATCTCCATTGGCGATTTACACTTAATATGAGTGAATATCAATTTTACACATAGTAATGATTAGGATTCAGGGTTTAGCATTTTGCAAGTGACCCAGACGTGTGAGATGCTCGTCCCTGTCTTGGCTCACTCTTCGTGCTAAGTTCCCAGACGAGTGAGTCCAGGCAGAGACGAGCAAGTTAGCTCATCGTTGTCTGGACTCACTTGTCTAGAAATTTAGCCAGGCGAGTGAGTCCAAGGAGAGACGGGCAAGAGACTTGGGTGTTTCTTTACTCCAAAATTCCTAGACGAGTCTTATATTTGCATGATTTTATCAGAATTGAAGAACGCAGAGAACAACTACCCATAACATAAACATGAACAAATGAAGATATAAAGTAAAGAGATATGTTAGCAAACAGGGATCATAGCTAACATTATGGGAAGAATGTGATGACCTAGTACAAGAATCAAAACGTAATGAGAGCTTACATGTACTCTGATTCAGGAATTTTAACAACAATAAAAAAAATGAGAGAGACTTAGAGAGACAAAATGAGAGAACATGACCAAATGAGAGTGACAAATGAGAAAACTTCGAGTGCTTTAAGATTGATAGACTTTATATTCATCAATGCTTGCAGTTGGAGTAATGAAACTGTACTTTGTTAGGTTCATGCAAATAGATAATTGAATATTTTAGAGAAAGAAACACATTTAGAATTGTGAAAAAATAAATATTTTTAGAGAGAGAGACATGTTTTTAGGGTTGCATGTCAATAGTTGCAGAATAATTTAACAAAAAAAATCACTGCAACTTGGTGCTACTTGCTTGCTAACAACTTTGTTAACAAGTATTTAAACAGCCGGGTAGATTGAATAGACTAAATTCGTCCAAGTGTAAAACAACAATAACTTACCAGGGACAGACAATTAACAAATTCCCCCAAAAGAGGGTTGGGAGATAAGATGTTTTTATTTTATTTTTTTGGAGAGAAAGTTTATATGTTTTTTTTTTTTTCTTTTTTTTCTTCTTTAATAAACTTTTACGCACATAGCATTTTACCCTTTATTAAAGTTAAGTCATGGATATTTTTTTGTCAAAAATTAATTGGTATATTTTATGAAATTGGAGAGGGTATTAAAGTAGGGTATAAATGTAGTTCTAAAACAAGGGAGGTACTATCTCCGTTTCTTCTCTTTTAGCTTACTTTATTTTTGACATTATTCAAGGGTCACTTTGATCCGGAGATTTGGTTAGCAAAACGATAAACGGATTTGGTAATCATTGCATGATCTTGTAGTAAACTTTCATCTACAATACTATGAAATAATCTGTCAAAAATTTACATCGTTTTGCTATCTAAATTACCAAATCAAAGTGACTCAGTTACGAATAAAAAAGTCAACTGCCATTAAAAAAAAAACAAATTTAATATTAAAGTAGAGTATTAAGGTAGTTAAAGTAAAGTGAAGGTGGCCAATAAAGAATTGCACCAAAAAAAAGATATAAGCCAATATAAAAAAAACACATGGATTAAAACACATGGATTAGTAAAAAACACATGGATTTGTTAATTGCTCGGTTTTCTCACTGGACTAGTAACTTGTATGCACAAAGATCTGTTAGCTGTCATCAAAAGACACATGGATTTATTAGTATAACAGAATTGATGCTCTCTCAAAAATAGAAAAGTCTACCAACTAGTACTACTCTGTTCATCTATGTTTTTCACAAAATTATTCGGGTATTATTTGAGCTGGCGATTTAATTAGCAAAACAAAACAGAAATTTGGTAATTTTTTGTGATATTGTAGAGAAAAGTTTACTCTACGACACCATGAAAAAATTACTAAATTATATCATCGTTTTGCTAATCAAAACGGTAAGCCCAAATAATACTCATATAATTTTGTGAAGAAATTGGAGGAACGGAGAGAGTATGTCACACGCGTAAATAGTCGCCTCTCCTACTACCTTGTTGCATTCTACTGGATTACTTATCCGTACTACGGTATCAAAAAAAGGTTGAAGTACCAGATCCACCACCTTCAATATATTCTCCATCCGAACTCGGTGAAGTAATAGAGATAAAACTTGACGGCACAGTGGTAGTACTTTTGTTGTTTATATACTCAACTATCAGGCATAATGAACCTGGTAATCTTTTTTTCCCACTCGAGGAGAGACGTTGCAAAAAGATGAGTCCTCTATGATACCAATTTAAAAAAGAATGTTGGTTTATTTTGGATGATCATTTTTAGTATGCGTAGCTCCATAGAGACACGTCAGCGCCATCTGCCATGTCATTCCCAAAATAATGAGGTGGTGGCAGCATCATCCCCTCTGCCATATCTGCCAATAGTTCCGGCATCCCAATAGTTCCGGCATCCCAAAAGCATCATACCCGGCATCCATGTAGAACTCCTCCGGCATCCATGTAGAACTCCTCCGGCATCCTCTCCTCCTCCGTCACTTGGTTCTCTGCTAACTCCTCAAGGTGGGCCCCACCATTCCGCTCCGGACGGAAAGCCTGAGCGGCCTCTGCGGCCGCCTTCTGTATGTCCTTAGAATCATTGGAAGCAGGAATAGGCAATCTCCAAGCAGAATCCGCGAAATTCAGACAGGCGGACCGCCCCCTTAGGGCAATGGCGGCCACGTCGTGGGCCCGGGCAGCCATCTCCAAGGTGGGGAAGGTCCCCAACCAAATTCTAGTTTTCTTGTTGGGCTCCCTAATCTCGCAGACCCATTTCCCGGAGTTCCTTCGCCTCACACCGCGGTAGACGGGGTGGCGAGTCTCCTGGAACTTCTTCCTCCCCGCACGCTTCTTGGGGTTACTTGAAGCGAGTTTTACTGCCTCCTCATCTGGCGGCAACATAGAAGAACTGCCACCATCAAAAGAAGTAGAAAACCAGTTGTTCAAGGATTGGTGTGCCCATAAATTGTCATCCCCAGCAAAAGACATATCCAGGAAGAAGTGATGACGTGGGAGGGGGAGGAGGAAGTTATTAGTGAGGTAGTGAGCAAGTGGCTGTGTTGTAGAGGAAGTTTAGAGTGAGATGTTCTTTATAGTTTTTCGTTACTTGGTCTGAGTAAACCAACGCGGTTAAGCCAAGTGTAGTGGTGGGGTCTCTCTACATTGGGAAAGGTAAGTTCATTGTAGCTGTGACCAGTATCTATAAACCACGTGTGACATTTTGTCTGACGTGACAGGGCTCCGTTCCTACTCGAACTCTTTCCTTAGTCAATGTGTTTTCGCACCGAGTCAGCAATGAGAGCACCAATGGCAATGCGATATTTGATGTCACAATCATTTGAATGGTCTTGACTCTTGAGAAATGTTCGGTTCCTCACACGACCTCACTTGCCAAGTTTTGTTTGTACGGTTGGAAGTTAAATACATTTCCAATAACTCGAGAGAAAAGACGATTGAAAATTTCAGACCTATTATTTTTTAATGTTATATAATTTGTATATTTAGAGATTAATTTATGAACAGATTTTAATTTGTAAGCATATTTTGATATTCAATCTTGTTGGCATATCTAATTTTGTTTTGGATTAACAGCAAATTCTGAAATGTTGTGGCGTTTTAAGAAAATGTGTTGGAAGTGCTGTGGAAATAAACTTTTTTTTCATTTTCTATTTTATAATTATTGTTTTGCGCTTGCTGTAAGTATCGAAATGACAATTTCAGACATGATATAGTTTTAATACGACTAAACAAGTAATTTTTTTAACTTTTTATTATGAATTAAATTTTTATTATTAAAATTATCAAAAAGCATGTCTGAAAAAGCAACACTTCTTTTGCTTCTCAAAATTCCTTAAAGAAAGCAATTGTTGTTTAGAAAACAGGTAAATAATAATTTACAAAACACACTAAATACTACTTTTGCTATTAGAAAATACCATTCTACAAAGCAAAAACATTAAACGAACTATAAATATGTTCCTCAAGCATGCGCAATGCGCATAATGGATACTCCACATTGTTTTGAGAACATGCAATTATTGTAAATCGAATTACTTCTGTTTTAGAAATGAAATGAAACCATTTCATTTAATTTTTCTTTCTCGCACACTCAGTTTGGGAAAAAATCATGAACGTTAATGGAACTTCATTATATATGTTTTTGAACTTTCGACAGAAAATTTTTCTGCAGTATCGTTTCGTTGACACTTAGCTACCAGCAGTATTGATTTATTCAACAAATCCTCATGCAGTTTCACTTTTACCGACATCGTGCATCATTTTCAAATACAAACTCCCATGCAGTTTTACTTTTACCGAAACTTAGCTACGAACCGTCTTTGCAAAATAGGGTGTGGTCGGTAAAAGTGAAACTGCATGGGGGTTTTCCGACAAAAACAATATTGCTGGTAGCTAAGTATCAGCGAGACGATACTACAGGCGGGTTTTCTGAAAAAATTTCTATATTTTTAACTCTAAATATAAGTGAACACTATTTAGGACACCCTATTTTGATTCGGAAGAGCACATAAAACTGGAAGAATGCTGGACTCCCCAGTCAGTATACAGTTATGATAAGCGAGAATTGCTAGACGACGTAGATGCTGCTGATAAGCTGTATATTGTTCGGTATGAGAATGGTGTAGCTAGAATAATGGCTATCGAATTGCAAACAAACGAGCTACAATAACTTCTATCGGTAATAAACAAAGAGGTGTAAAAATGGCTATTGATTGCAAACAAACGAGCTAAAATAACATCTATTGATAGCAACAATTAAAAGAACAACATCGTAGGGTTCGTAAGTACAAGTTTTTCTCGCGTGTCCTTTTCGACCGCACTTGCAACATCTGTATGTTCATCTCTTTGAAAACATTGTTTCAACGACGGCTAGAATGAATTCGCATGGAACCTTGTCACCACTTTATTTGGGGGCAATGGGCGGAATGATCTTATCTCTATAGGTAAAGCGATCTTGTACCACTCGGTGTAGTATATGCCTTTTGAAAGTATTCAAGGGAGTAGTAAATGCTAGTATGGTTGTACATGACTTATATGTCATGTTTGACATTGTAATGAACAATCTTCATGAGTTTTGATGCCCAAGCACACACATATATACACATGGGAACCACATCGATTGATATTCGACGCACAAGAAGTGTCTGATTACATGCTCATGGGATAAGTTCACTTGTGAGCTTTTAGGCAATTACCTCGGACTTCATACTCTGTGCTTGTAATGGGACATACCTAAAACCATATTCAGTTCGTCCAATTTTCCAACATTTGTGAGTCCCTCTTCAGTCAGATGCACCCTTCCCATTTTCTCACATTCGTCCTTTTCCTTAGAGGAACCATTTAGCCATTATGTT
Organism: Linanthus parryae; assembly: GCA_023055425.1. Lineage (NCBI taxonomy): Eukaryota > Viridiplantae > Streptophyta > Magnoliopsida > Ericales > Polemoniaceae > Linanthus > Linanthus parryae. Next base: position 2,014,859 of record JALGPY010000036.1, on the reverse strand, counting down.
GCAGACAAATAAGAAAATTGCATATTTTGGCTAAACGCACCTCCACAAAGAATGAGTTAATCGACTTTGCGTGGTTGGAACACAGCTGCTCGAACTGCGCCGTTTTACAATATGACCTTGCCTACTTCTCCAATCGTCCATATCGGAGGTAACATTCAATGGTTATCTTGTTCGCTATTCACGTGTGTGCACTCAATCCCCATGCCCGAAGATATGTCTCACAGATCCCCTCATCGAACTTTTATGCGACGTCCAATAATATTTCTCCCAATTCATTGTTTTGTAATGCGTCCGGCGCGTTCATTTTTAAGTAATGATAGTAGTGGATATGGTTGTAAAGGGGGTACACTTCTTAACCGCATGGATTATTTCCTGGCTTTATTCTGATTGAAAAGTCGGGCAACATTGCACTCTACCTGTGAGTAGTTATGTTAAGAACAAGTTTCACGCCTCGTTGTTCTTGCTTTCCACCAATCCCCGTGAAATGGGATAGCAGTGTTTCCCTCTATCAATAATTGACAAATGAACTTTTTCTTTCTTCATGTGCGCCATATCAATCAAAATTAACAGTATCATGTACATAATCCCTGCAACCTGTGCGCCAAGATCCATGAAACAATACTTGAATACATTTTGGGAATCCACCTTAAAATCCCAAATAGTCATGGGGTTCATCCGAGCAGTTATATACATGAACGCATGAAGATCTACATAGTTTTGGCTCCGAGTACCGTTAAGTAAACCTATATCCTTCGATTTTCAACCACGACGTCTAGAACCTGAACATCAGCAATTGTGGGTGTCGTCGTAGGATCGTTGTAGATACTGCTTTCTGACATGACAGATCTTAGCCACGTGGCAACCATCCAGCACACCATATTGTGCTCCACACACACAGGATCACCAGCCGAGCTGATCCATGTGGGGGCTGCGAGACAGAGCCCTCGCATACCACTGCACGGGACTTGTAGGGACTTAGTGGTTTGGAGGCTAGAGTAAGCCCTGTCGCGTGCGAGCCAAGCCCGCACGCGACCTTTAGTAACTGTTTTGAGAGATTTATGGCACGAGCTCCATAAGCCCGGTCAATCCGGTCAAACCCGGTCAATCCGGTCAAACCCGGTCAACCTCGTAACGGTTCCGGTACTCGCGCACCACGTGCTCTAACGGTTCCTATATACTCGGACGAACGTGCCGTTATGGTTAAGCTAATTAAGCCGCCATTAATGGGCGCATTAACCACACTACAACGGTCACGTTCTCCAGTATATATATATCGTTAACCTTTCCATACAAAGGAAGGACACACTGCCATACGCGGAAGCTCTGCCAAACCTCTGTCTCTCTCTCAGACATTGCTACTGACTTACTCTCTCCCTACACACACCCCTATTCTTCCTGTGCGATCCCTGATCCACTACGCACGGTGTACACGGAGGTCTCCCTGCTGGAATCTCTTGTGCACATTTTGGTGAACCCGACGTGAACTTACCAGCAAAAGCAACCATGTCTCAGGAGGACGATGTCAGCAACCGATCGCCTTCCACCGAAACTCCCTCGGGAGACGAGGCTCGCCGTACTCCGACGACTCCCGGCGAGGCGCCAACTTTAGAGTCTTTGGACGCCACTGTCCAAAGTCAGGCAAAAGCTCTCAAGTCTCAGTCTGCGCAGTTAGAACGGATCTTGGCCGTTCTGGGCACCCTTGCGCCAAATCCTCCACCAGCCACCGCTATCCCTCAGGGAGGAGGAACCCCTACCGCTCCAGGATTGGGAGTGTCAGCCACGCCTCCCAACTCTCATCTGCAAACTCCACCGTCAGCAACGCAGCTGCCTTCGGTCCAAGGGTCAACGGCACAAATGCTGCCCCCTGCTGCTCACGCCTCTCAGCCCCCGGCTTTGGCGTCCAACCCAGCTCTGCAGTACACTCTGCCTCCACCAGCGACAATCTGGGGAAACGCGGGTAGTCAATACACTCCCAATCCTCCGACGGCATATGTGTCACCACCGCCTACGGCAACCCCTCCGCCAACTACCGAGGGAAGCATTCCAGAATGCATGACGTCTTTGCAGAAGCGCGTGGACTCCATCCTGGCTCATCAGTCGTTCGCGGATACCATCATCCCGAAGCTAGACAACGATCCACCCATTCCACGAGAGATCTATCTCATGCCAAACCCGGCGGGGTACAAGGCTCCCAAATGGGATAAGTTCGAGGACGTCAATGGAAACGCTCATGAGCATGTCATGCGTTTCATCGATGTCATGGGTCCATACGGAGCCGATCCCAAGCTGCTGATGCGAGAATTCCCAAAAACTCTTGGGAATGTAGCATACAAATGGTACCGAACATTGGAGGCCGGATCTGTGAAGACTTGGGATGACATGGTCCAGAAGTTCTATACCAAGTTCTTCCAGATGGAAGAAAAGGTGACGATGATCCATCTCTCGCGGATGTATCAGAAACGCGAGGAAGATGGAATCACTTTCATCAAGAAATTCAGAGCGAAATCCTTGGAGTGCAAGGATCCAATGCTCGAAAGCCGGCTCGTAGAGATATGCCTGCAGTGCATGCGAGACGAATACAAAAGCATGCTGATCAATTTGCAAACACCTACGTTTTCAAAGCTCATCGAATGCACGATGAACATCGAGCCCATTGTCGAGAGACAGAGAAAGAAGAGCGCTCCAGAACGACCTGCGAGCGGCACCACCTACAAGATCGGCAGATTTGGCTACAAGCGGGGACGCGAAGCTGAGGTCAATACAGTTTCGCCCCAGAAGCAAGCAAAGGTTGCAAACTTCGATGCACCGCCTCTGCCATGCTCGGTGGAGGAAGCGAGCGATCTCTGCAGACAGTGGCGTAAGGACGGCGTCCTGCCACCGCTCGAGAAAGCACCCTCCAAGGAGATGACGAGGGACCCTAAGTGGTGCGAATACCACGGCAAGGTCATGCACCCCACGGCCGAGTGCAAGAAGCTCAGATTCACGTTCGATCAGAAGATGAAGAACGGTGAACTCATCGTCAGCGACCACCGGAAGGATGTGCGCAACAACCCGCTGCCTGCCCATACAGATTCGGGCTCAAAGGGCAAAGAGGTCGCCATGATCTCGATAGTGGACTTGGAAGAAGTCGCAGAGGATGGTCTGCCCATCATTGCTGAAGTCCATGAAGATGAAGACTACAGCATGGACACGGAAGATGAGCGTGCCGACCGCATGAAAGGGTCGCATGGCTTCGACAAATTCTTCAACGAGATGAACTTCTCTGAAAAATGTCGAACGGATATGACAAAAGCAATCTTAAGGGTAGCAGAGGACTACGAGGAGGACCTCGTGGTCTCCAACGGGAAAGTCGTCAGGGCGTCCCGTTTCACAGAAAAGATTATGACCTTTTCTGCCAGCGACAAGAAGACAGATGCGAGCCACCAGAGGCCCCTGTACGTGACCGCCATCATCAACGGCGTCGAATTCAAGCGAGCATTCGTCGATGGAGGAGCAGCGGTCAATGTTGTTCCACTCCACACACTGAAGCTAGCAGGGATCCCCGAGCACAAGGTAGTCAAGCGTCCATCCCCGCTGGTGGGATTCGGAAGCGATTCTAGAATGACGATCGGATGAATCCGCCTGGGCGTTCAGATCGGTAAACTCAAGTGCTCGGCGAAGTTCTATGTCATAGACGCGAACACCACATATCACATGATCATAGGCCGGGCCTGGATTCATCGCTTTGACGCAATCCCTTCGACGGCTCACCAGGTGATGAAATCTATCTAGAACGACAGGATTGTCGAGATACCGGCCTCAACTAACCCGTTCAACTTGGACGAAGCACATCTCAGCGAGGCGGTGTGGTTCACCGAGATGGCGGACGAGCAAACACCCGGACCATTCAACCCTACTCCTTTACCTCTCTGGGAGGACATCAAGGACCAGTCACCTGCGGGCGTGATGGTGACAAGGGGAGATGCCAAAGAAATGCCGCCTACACACGAAGAGGCGCCGCGCATCGCATATCATCGGAAAAATGTGTACACTCTGAAGAGGATCGCAAAGCATGACCCCGAGGGTAAGGAGATAGAGAGCTTCTACGCCAACGGGAAGAAATGCTATCGCATATGAAGGTGCGCGGGGACGTCCTCACACGGGCATGGGGGTGTCCCTGAGCAAATCGATCAAATCGAGCAAGTTGCGCTGACGGAAGAGCCAACACAGGGCACTCCAGACGAGAAACTCAAAGAAGCGCCCGAATGCATGGAAGACAGGCCAAGACCACAAAAGCAAGAGCTAAAGGAAGTGTTCCTCAGCCCGAACGAGGAAAAGAAAAGGCCAGTCTTCCTGAGTGCGGACCTCACAAGCGAAGAGGAACAAGGACTGCTGCAGCTCCTAACTGAATACAAGGACGTGTTCGCATGGGAATATGATGAGATGCCGGGTCTGGACACGAGCATCACCATGCACCGTTTAGACATCATCCCAGGGTCTAAACCGGTCAAGCAAAGCATCAGAAGCTTCAGGCCAGAGCTCAACGTGAAGATCAAGCAGGAGATTGTCAAACTCCTAGACGCCAAGTTCATAGAGCCAAATCACCATCCCACATGGTTGGCCAACATCGTGCCGGTGGTGAAGAAGAACGGACAGCTCCGCATCTGCGTGGACTTCCGAGATCTCAATCGCTTCTGCCCTAAGGACGACTTCCCACTGCCTAACATCGATTTGCTCATTGATTCAACGGCAGGCCATCGCATGTTCAGTTTCATGGACGGCTTCAGTGGGTACAATCAAATCAAGATGGATCCCGAAGATGCAAGGAAAACTGCATTCATCACTCCCGTGGGGGTATTCAACTACACGGTAATGCCATTCGGTCTTAAGAACGCAGGCGCAACCTATCAGCGGGCCATGATGGCTCTATTCCACGACATGATGCACAAAGAAGTGGAATTCTATGTGGATGACCTGGTAGTCAAATCCAAGCATGAAGCAGATCACCTTGCAGACCTGCGAAAGGTGTTCAACAGATGCAGGAGCTTTCAACTGAAAATGAACCCCATGAAATGCGCATTCGGCGTGACCTCGGGGAAGTTTTTGGGATGCGTGGTCCATCGCCAAGGGATCGAGCCTGACCCTGCGAAAGTGTCAGCCATCACCAGCATGACGCCACCTCACAACCAAAGTACCTTGAAAACATTCTTGGGAAAATTGTCATATCTGCGGAGATTCATCCCAGCAATCGCCGAAATCACATGCTGTTTCAGCACTCTTCTCAAGAAGGACGCCGCGTACAACTGGGCTCCTGATCACGAAGCCGCATTCGAAAAGCTAAAGGAGCTACTCACATCCCCAAAGATAATGATCGCGCCTCAACTGGGATCACCGCTTCTGCTATACCTTACATCGACAAGGAAATCTATAGGAGCACTCTTGGCTCAGGTGTATGAAGGCCAAGAGAGGCCCATCTATTACATCTCCCGCATTGTGCAGCCTGCTGAATCAAGGTACACAGACATTGAACGTCATTGCCTTGCTTTATTCTTCGTGATAGAGAAGTTGAGACACTATTTTGCATCGCACAAAGTAGTGGTGGTCACCAAAAGCGACCCCATAAGATACCTGCTAACTCACACTACTCCGGGCGGGAGATTGGCGAAATGGTACATGACCATCTCTCAATACGATATCACATGCGTAAAACCAAGAGCGATCAAGTCGCAAGCGGTAGCAGATCTGTTGGCACAGTTTCCCGACAACAGCCACGAACCCGTGATCGAGGAAGAGCTCGAAGGCCCAGAAATCTACGCGATCGACGTACCCTATTGGACCCTCCACTTCGACGGTTCGTCAACCAAAAAAGGCGGAGGCATCGGGATAGTCTTGACAAAACCGGACGGAGAAGTCATACAGATGTCCGCCAAACTCAACTTCGCAGTCACGAACAACGAGGCGGAATACGAGGCTCTTATCGCGGGGCTCCGTGCGGCGAAAGCTTTGGAAGTGAGCAACTTAACGGTCATGGGAGATTCCAAACTGATTGTTAAGCAAGCCTCGGGCGAATATGGTTTAAAGGAGATCAACCTCCTGTCATACCGCACCCTAGTACAAAAGCTAATGCAGCAATTCTGCGACGTGAAATACGAGCACAAGCCCCGAGCGGACAACAGGCATGCAGACGCCTTAGCAACTCTGGGATCTAAGGTCAGCATAGACAAATGCCCCGCAAAGATTTCCATCGAAGTGCGAACATCGTCGGCATTAACAGAAGATGCGTGCGACGACGAACACATGGATGACGCAGACTGGCGAAAAGCAATCCTGCAAGCTATTGCGAAAGGCACCAGCAGCGAAAGCTGGGCACTCACGAAAGGATACTGCATCCACGACAACACCCTTTACTACAAGGGTCCTGGAGGAATACTCATGCGATGTGTCTCCGAGCAAGAGGGACAACAGCTGTTGGAAAAGATTCACCAACACGCTTGCGGAGAAAGCGAGGTGTCAATCTACAGGAAAGCTCAGAGATATGGCATTCATTGGCCAAGCATGTCAGCAGCTGCAGCCCTGATACAAGGGAAGTGCGAAAGTTGCGCACTAATCAAAGATTCTCTACTCATCGCTCTAACCGATGACGACACAGACCGGAGGAAGCCATTGTTTGAATTCCTCACCCAGGGCACCGTACCCGAACCGAGAAAGGAAGCCGACAAATTGAAGAGGAAAGCTTCTCGATACGTGGTTCAGGAAAACCTGCTTTGGCGAAAAGGTCACGAGGGTAACTTGCTGCGATGCCTAGACGGCAGGGAAGCACAAGAAGTCACGGACCTTTCTCATCAGGTGGAACACCAGGGAGGTGCGAAATTATGCAGACAACTCCTCTCAATCGGATACTTCTGGCCCACGATGGAAGTCGATTGCCGCACCAAGGTGCGACGCTGCCAAGAATGCCAATTCAAAGGAAACCTAGTGCACGCTCCCGCCGTGGATCTACATGCATTAGGGACGCCATGGCCATTTCACACATGGGCTTTGGACTTCATTGGCCCCATCCGACCAACGTCACATGGGAACCATTTCATTCTCACTGCAACCGAGCTGTTCACCAAATGGGTGGAAGCAATACCACTGAAGACGGCAAACGCGCTGGCTGTGGTTAACTTCATCCAGGAAAACATCGTATGCAGGTTCGGAATCCCAAATACCATTCTTTCAGATAACGGTACTCCTTTTGTTAATCGTCAGGTAGCTACGAAACTTGCAGAGTACAATATCAGGCAGATATGCTCTACCCCCTATTATCCAAAGGGAAACGGACAAGCCGAAGCGACTTTAAAAAAAGCTGTTGAGAATTCTGAGCAAGATGGTCGCAGATGACCACAAGAAGTGGGCCGACTCCCTTAACATAGCTCTGTGGGCCTACAGAACTTCTCCAAGGACACCTACAGGGGCCTCGCCATTTCTACTATGTTATGGGGCCGAAGCTGTAGTACCTGCGGAGGTCAGAGTCAATTCGGCAAGGCTGGCCTTCCATGCACTCTATGAAAATCAACGCGATCATGATTTAGTCTTGCTGGAAGAAAAGCGAGAACAAGCCAAAAGGACTAACAAGCGGTACCAAGAAAGAATCGCTCGCGCCTATAACAAGACAGACCAGCGACGGGATTTCGCAGTTGGCGACCTGGTCTTGCGCGCATCTGACCACTGCATGCGAGAAGCAACTCATCCAAAGTTCGCAGCTAATTGGGAAGGACCCTTCGAAGTCACAGAAGTCTTCGATAGTGGCTACTGCAGCATACGAAGGTTGCACGGCACAACCTCAACTCCAAGCTCAGTCAACATGCGCTGGATCAAGAAGTACTATCCTTGACTTCTCTTATTTCATACGTTTTATGATAACGTTGCTTAATGTCTCATGTGGCTATGATTAACGCAATCTCCTCTCCCATATGAGAGGATTGTAATCCTATCTCTCCCATATGAGAGTGTTATAATAAGAGAATTCTCCCAGATGAGAAGTTCATATTTCTAGCCGTTTATATTGCTCTATTTAATTTGTTATTACTGTTAACAATGATTTATTCGCTGCAATAGCAGCAAATACAAACGCGATCTTAATTGATCATCAAAGCCTATCTCTCACGATAGCAGCAAATACAAACGTGATCTTAATTGATCATCAAAGCCTATCTCTTACGATAGCAGCAAATACAAACGCGATCTTAATTGATCATCAAAGCCTATCTCTTACGATAGCAGCAAATACAAACGCGATCTTAATTGATCATCAAAGCCTATCTCTTACGATAGCAGCAAAAATACAAATGCGATCTTAATTGATCATCAAAGCCTATCTCTCACGATAGCAGCAAATACAAACGTGATCTTAATTGATCATCAAAGCCTATCTCTTACGATAGCAGCAAATACCAACGCGATCTTAATTGATCATCAAAGCCTATCTCTTACGATAGCAGCAAATACAAACGCGATCTTAATTGATCATCAAAGCCTATCTCTTACGATAGCAAACGCGATCTCAATCGATCATCTAAAGCCTATCTCTTACGATAGCAGCCAAACGCGAATGCGATCTTAAGTGATCATCAAAGCCTATCTCTCACGATAGCAGTCAACACATACGATCTTAATTGATCATCTAAAGCCTATCTCTTACGATAGCAGCCAAACGCAAATGCGATCTTAAGTGATCATCAAAGCCTATCTCTCACGATAGCGGTCAACACAAATACGATCTTAATTGATCATCTAAAGCCCATCCCTTACGATGGCAGCCAATGCAAATGCGATCTTAAGTGATCATCCGAAGCCTATCTCTTATGATAGCAGCAAAATACAAAAAACGATCTCAATCGATCATCAAAATCCTATCTCTCACGATAACGGTTTATGCAAGTGCGATCTTATATGATCTTCTTAAGCCTATCTGTTACGATAGCAATTTATACGCAAAGTGATTTTAGTTGATCACCCAAGCCCGTCTGTTACGATGGCAACGTAACTGCAGAACCATCTTGCTAGATCTTCTAAAGGTCTATCTGCTGCGATAGCAATTTATGCGAGAAACTATCTCAAGCAATTCTCTAATAAAGCCTATCTTCTATGATAGCAATTCTCACCACTCAACGAGCTTAATTGATCTGTTAAAAACTATCTGTTACGATAGTAAAGTTGTGAACATGATCTCATATGATTTACAACGACCAACTACAAGCCCATCCGTCAAGATGGCACAGCTGCGAAATTACGATCTCGAATGATCTAGCGAAACATTCGCGAATTGACATCGCATATGTGAAATCATTACATGGCATTATGCAAGGCAAAGCAAGCTGAAGCGCATGCGAAATTGTATTTTGTTGCAAAGAGAGCAGATAATACAAAAGCTACATATCATTATGAGTCAAATGACTTACAATTTATCTATCTAGATAACAGCTTACAAGCGAAAAGCTCGAATCTAACTACGCAGCCCACGTGGCTTACAATACATTCGAAAAATGGCTGATAAGCCAGCAGAGACACGGTACGGAAACCCGGACTGCAAAGAATGAACCGCCCTGGCTTCAAACGCCGGCTACACGATGCCCAGATCTGCGGGTGAACATCTGTAGCAAGGGGGATCTTGCTCGAAAAAAAGACCCACATGAAGCCGTACGCTCGACATCCCGCTATCCGACAAGACCGTTGTCAGATAAGCTCCCCATAACATTTGCCCAAGGAACCACCGGTTCCAGCGAGCAAACTACAAGCAGAAGCTCCAAAGGGCAAGGGCTCCTTGTAGACGGGGATGAACACAGCGGTTCGCAACCCTGAGTTCAAGAACGAAGAGGCAAGAAACCCTCCTCCAGGGATGCTGGAGGAGAATTCCGCCATTCATTACGAGACGGTAGCACGGTCACTTCGGCGCTGCACCTTGCCACGAGGCGGCCGGAAACATGACCTGCACACATAATACACGAAGAAATTTCTTCGAACACACATGAGGTATTATCTGCATCCTCTTTATGATGTTTATAAACAGCAATAAGCCTCATAAAGTGGATCTTGGAAACTATTTCTATAGCACAAAGCGCAAGCTCAGGATTCAAAACTTGAAGTTGCCATGAATCAACGAAAAACAAGCGTTGAAGCCAGCAGTCGTAAGGACTCACGGCAAAGCACATGTTTGGGATGAAGAACCCAAATGGCAAAGACAGGGTTTATATAGACCCTGTGGAGACTCTTCGGTTGCCTAAGATGAGTCAGCAAAATTCAAAAAGAGGGTAAGTTCAATCACTTACGCCTTGAAAAGAGGTAACAATCAATTACCCTACTAAAGGCTACGACGATTCAGTTGCGTATCCTAATAAATGACGGATAGTCATGATTCGGATGGACTTCCCAACGGAAGCGTGCTTATCTGCCGAGAAATTAGCGCGAAAATCAAGCGCAGAATCAATTGCTGATGTCATAATTGGATATGCACAGAAATGTCCAATCAAATCCCGAAAAGGGCAAAACGGGCAAATTCATTGTTTGTTGTTAAAAAAAGGGGGGAGAAACCCTAGCAATATTACATTAATGTTTCAAAACGTTACATTAATGTCTCAGCTATTTTCCTGTTTTCTTTTCAAAATTCGAAAAGTCAAAACAAATTCTTGATTAAGGAATCTTGGGGCTCGAACTGCTCGCTCAGCTTCTCCACTTGTTTCACTTCTTGCTTCAGTTGCTCGCACTTGGCATTCATTTCGTGATACAGCTTCAAAGCTTCATCAACTTTTTGCTTTTGCTGCTCCACCTTCTGCATCTCAGCTGCGAGATTCTGGTGACCGAGATTCAAAGTTACAGCTGCGCGAATCAGTGTAACTCTGTCCTTGAGGAATTTGAAACCAAGTCTGCCTTGGACTTTGAACAGGAGATTTTGGCACATGCCACACAGCAATTCAGCACTCTGGGCCGAAATGGTCGCAGGTGTAGCCGCAGACAGCTGCTCTAGTATCCAGATGGCTTCAGTAAGGAATAGCCTCCTGTCAAAAGGTCCGATCTCCAGAGATCTCACAAACGATCGGGGGTATCTGAGACGCATTCGAACCACCCAGTCTACATCGGTTTGCTTCAAACCTGAGAAATCAAAAATGGTTATAATGTCAGAACTCGCAAGCAAATAATGCGACGTGCGAACGGTAAATCTTTACTTACCAGTGCCTTCCAGAATTTCATGAAGAGAAGGGATGCGGGCCACTGGGTTGTTCGAAGACTGCCCTCGCTCCATGGCTCTCCTATCAGCTGCGAGCTCCAACCTCTCATAGTCAGGAGGAAGAGTGTAGGCCGCACCAGCTGCGACTACATTCCCAACCTGCGAGCCCCAAATGCTCCACGCAGGAATAGGTGCTTCTGGCTCAGCCATCGCCGGAGGCGAAGGGACAGCCGAAGTCGCTGGGCGGAGGACACTCCCAGATGCGAAGACATTAGCATCACTTGTCCTTTCTTCCTCACCACCGGTACGGACACCTTCGTCCATCGGCACAGCATCAGCTTCGACATCATCGGAGAGTTCGATGACATCCTCGAAATGCTCACTTGCGTGTCCAGCGGCTGCGACGTGCTTCTCGGTATGGGAGCTCGAAATTGGAACATGGGATGCAGAAGGCTGACTTCTCTGCTCCAGCTCAGGTTCCTCAGCACGACCTGCGATACCAAATGCGATAATGTGAGGTAACTTGTGTTATAAGTTATTTCGCTATCTTTACTAAAGCTAAGAATAAGCACCTCCACGCGAAGGTGGGATTGAGGTATCCTCATCGTACACTAGGGACGTGGAACCGTGCCCTATCAGTGTATCCTCACTAAGCAAATCTTTAAGAGAAGCGTGACCTGGGATGCGAGTAAACCAGTCATGATTTTGCCTCAAGTGGCTACAGCCTAGTATGCGCATATCACTCAAAATAATTACCTGAGGGTTCTCCGCATTTGCTTACCAACCAACGGCGAATGTCAGGCTTTGACACACCGTGCTTTAACGCACCCACAATTACATCCCTATAAGTAACTGCGAGATTGAAGATCTCACCTTTATCGCCACCTGCGATCTCTGCGAAGTCCGCTTGGACTTGCTCTAGCTCTGCTGCATCCTCTCCGGGAACCTCATCTTCCTCCTCCACATGAGGAGCCACTTCTTCGGGAAGCTCGCCTTCCTCGCCAACTGGACGCACTAAGTCGTCAACATGCTGCTCCTCGAGGCTCCGCTGTTTCACACGCTCGAGCTCCTCTTCCTCTCGCTGCCTTCTCCTTTCAGCAGCCTCCGCGGCTATCCTCCGGGACTCAGCAAGAACATCCTCGCTTATAGGATCATCTGAAATGCCAGAACGGGCATCTCTCTTTTGCCTCTTGGCCACAAGGCCACCAACGGCTTCATCATCATCATCTGCGAATACATAATTGGTTCAAAGAAAAGAACTGCATAGAAGTCATGATAAAGGACAAGGAGATGCGACGGAAGTACCTCCTGACTCTTCCTCGTGCATCACAACTGTTCCTTCTTCTTCTTCATCACTTGCCTGGGGCTCCTGCCTCTCTTCCTCTTTCTCTTGGTTGAATGGAACGAAAGTCTCAACTGCGAGATCTTTTCGCACTTTGCTGGGCATACGACCCTTGCCTTTTGTGCACAAGAGATTCCGGCAGGGAGACCTCCGTGTACACCGTGCGTAGTGGATCAGGGATCGCACAGGAAGAATAGGGGTGTGTGTAGGGAGAGAGTAAGTCAGTAGCAATGTCTGAGAGAGAGACAGAGGTTTGGCAGAGCTTCCGCGTATAGCAGTGTGTCCTCCTTTGTATGGAAAGGTTAACGATATATATATACTGGAGAACGTGACCGTTGTAGTGTGGTTAATGCGCCCATTGATGGCGGCTTAATTAGCTTAACCATAACGGCACGTTCGTCCGAGTATATAGGGACCGTTAGAGCACGTGGTGCGCGAATACCGGAACCGTTACGAGGTTGACCGGGTTTGACCGGATTGACCGGGTCTAGGGAGCTCGTGCCATAGATCTCTCAAAACAGTTACTAAAGGTCGCGTGCGGGCTTGGCTCGCACGCGACAGGGCTTACTCTAGCCTCCAAACCACAAAGTCCCTACAAGTCCCGTGCAGTGGTATGCGAGGGCTCTGTCTCGCAGCCCCCACATGGATCAGCTCGGCTGGTGATCCTGTGTGTGTGGAGCACAATATGGTGTGCTGGATGGTTGCCACGTGGCCTAGATCTGCCATGTCATAAAGCAGTATCTACATTAGCCCCCTTTCTGCGCGTGAAGGCTCATAGCTGTATAGGCTTCCATGCGCGGAAACCAACATGCGCGTCGTCGCCACGCACCAATTCAAATACGGGTAAGTTCAGCCCCCGTGCGTGTCATTATGACCTAAAACCCCTAGAGTCGTGCCGTCTGACCTTTAGGGTTTTAGGCGTGACGTCAGCCCGTCCTGTGATTGCGCGATACGACGGTGACGGTTGCGATTCGACTACTGAAGGGACGCAACCCTTCATTCTTCTGGATAAATACCTTGTATCCCATTATTGCAAAGCATCACTTCTTTTTCTTAAAGTGAATGGTACCCGGAGATCTTCGAGAGCAGATCCAGATAATCAATCACCAGTTCAGAACTGCAAATCGTATTCTCCAATTGTGTATATCCAAGCAAGCTTCAAGGAAACAAGGTTGGCCTCGTTTACTTTTGATTTAAAATACCAGTGTTTGCCTTGAACTGCGTTGAATCTGTAAATCCATGAAATTTGTGAAGAGGCTTTTGATCTTTGAACCCGCTTCGTTTTAATCTTTCAACAATATCAACTCCCCAATTTCTGAAATCGGTACCGGAACTGTTTGCTTTGGTTTGCATAGATCTCAAATTCCAAAATTCAAACTGAAGTGTGGTGTGGTATTTCTCCCCCCTTTTTCTTGCCCTTTCGCAGGAATGGCCAAGACAAGAGTAACCAGACCCGTCAAGGAAGATGAAGAGATGCCGGAGCTTCCGCAGGCTCTGTGGCGTAAAGCCCCCTTTTTGGGTGGGAAGGATTTTTATCATGCGAGGGTGAAGGCGAAGAGGATGCCTGATCCTGTTCCAGTTGAGAGATTGTTGACACTGACTCGCCCAGTTAACTCAGCCTTGCTCGAGTTGGTTGGCTCCGAGGGTGTGGTTCGATTGGGGATCGAGAATGGGCACTTCCCATATACTGCGATTTCTACTCAGGCGTTTGTCCAGAAATTGGACTATATGGATGAGTGGATCGACCACGTGTTGGATCATCACGCCGAGACTCTCGATAAAGCCGGCATTTTCTTTGCTATCCGTGCTATGAAGGGTGCTGCCGTGAAGTTGGATCAGTCCATGCTTCTAGACCTTCTGTCCCGTTACTCGCCCGCGACTCACACGTTTCATTTTGCTGAGTTCGAGGCTGCCCCCACGCTTGAGGACGTTCAAATGCTGTATGATCTTTCCCCCATGGGCGAGGTGGACCCCTTGAGTCACTTGAGGACATCTGCTGAAATGGCCTTGTACACGCAGATGGAGGAGTGCCTAGCAGAGGTAAAGAAAATCTCCACTCGGTGGACCACTAAAAAGCCTCTTCCGAACTGGCAGCTGGTGGATACGTCTGCGAAGAATACCTGGAACAAGTGGCTGCAGTACTTCTTCCGAGACTATGCAAACAGCAGCATTACTAAGAAGCTTTTGAGCGAGGACCCGGAGGCCGAGAATTATGTAGAGGGCAAGGGTTATCATTTGACCCTTTGTGCCTTTCTCTGTGCTTGGCTGTCGAGGTATCTGATTGATGGTCACCCCCATGACGGGGTCTTCTACCATGTGCTGCCACTTGCCGTGAGGCTCGCTCTTGGCCAGAGAGTCGCACTCGGACCCTTGGTTTTGGGCACGCTATATTATAGGCTGGATCAGCTGGTTCTGGCAATGAGGGAATCGCGGGGCCGCCTCGATGTTCTGACCTTCGTCAATATCAGCTTTTTGACAATGTGGGTTTTCGAGCGCTGGCCGTCTTATGCTCCAACTCCCCTCCCACTTGATAAGTGGTGTCCCCCAGGCGAGACCGAAGCGCGCAACAGCGGAAGGGCTGCGAGATGGTTTGGAGCAAGCAACACCAAGTGTACTTGGAGTTTGATATGCGACAAACGAAAGGAGTTTACTGCCAGGCCCTATGCCACACGTGTTGAGAATGTGCGGTGGTTCCCAAAGCTATACCCTTCCAAAGGTATGGTCTTGTCAGAAGACCTTCTCTTTGAAAAGGGGCCGCATTTCCACGAGCGCTATCGTGAGTTCTTTTGTTGGTGTCTGCGAGGTTCCCTTCCTGCCCTTGCAGAGCATATTCGTGAGCTCGCGCCAAGGTATGAAAGGCTTACAGTGGATGTTGACCCCACTCGGGTCTCTCCTCAGTTTGGTTTTGATGCAGTGGCCCCATCGATCTGGCCCCAGTCTATTATCAGAGGGTGCTACAAGCGTTTGCTGACAAAGGAGTGCAAGACGGTCCTCATGAGCAATCTTCCCTTCGAGCAGCCTGCCGGAACTCGCAAGGGTGGTTGTTCCCAGAACTGGCTCGCATACTGGGCTGCCCAGCAAGCGAGGATTGAGACGGAGGCGGCGGTGCAGCCAGGAAGGGCCCCCTTGATCAAGAGAAACTCTTTTCCGTTTCGCCCCAATTGCAGTTTGAGCGAGTCTGAGTACGGTTGCTACTCGCTGTGGGACCGCGAGAATCATTTGTGCCCCGATTTCATTCTGAAGGAGCAAGTCGACGCAATTAAGAAGGGTGACGCGCAGGTCATCAAATATAGCAAGGCGTTTGCTGAGGTAAGCAATTTCCTTATGTGCTTTGAGCTTTTTGATTTTTTTTTTCTTGCGCTGATGCCATTCGTTCTGTATTGTTCAGTGTCATGTGCGGAGGTTCGCAGCTGGTGATCGCTCCAAATCGCTGGTGGACACCATTGTTGCCACCAGAAGGAAGGGGGAGTCGTACCGGCTAGCATGGAGGATGGATGCCGAGGTCGAAACAAAGGTTCGCGGAGTCATGAACACTTTTGCTGACTCACTGATAGACAACCCTCCGGCTCCGTCTCCTCCTAGAGATGATCCGTCCCCTCCAGCGTTTGCGGCGCCGAGAGTGAAGAGACCTAGGCAAAAGGGAATTACGATTTCTTCCCCTAGGAGTGCTCCAGCTTCTCCCCCAGTGAGGTCCCTTTCCATCAAGGACAAAGGCAAGGGTCGTATGCCCAGCAAAGTGCGAAAAGATCTCGCAGTTGAGACTTTCGTTCCATTCAACCAAGAGGAGGAAGAGAAACAGGAGCCCCGGGCAAGTGATGAAGAAGAAGAAGCAACAGTTGTGATGTGCGAGGAAGAATCAGGAGGTACTTCCGTCGCATCTCCTTGCCTTTTTTTCTTGACTTCTTTGCAGTTCTCTTCTTTGAACCAATTATATATTCGCAGATGATGATGATGAAGCCGCTGGTGGCCTTGTGGCCAAGAGGCAAAAGAGAGATGCCCATTCTGGCATTTCAGATGATCCTATAAGCGAGGATGTTCTTGCTGAATCCCGGAAGACAGCCGCGGAGGCTGCTGAAAGAAGAAGGCAGCGAGAGGAAGAGGAGCTCGAGCGTGTGAAACAGCGGAGCCTCGAGGAGCAGCATGTTGACGACTTAGTGCGTCCAGTTGGCGAGGAAGACGAGCTTCCCGAAGAAGTGGCTCCTCATGTGGAGGAGGAAGATGAGGTTCCCGGAGAGGATGCAGCAGAGCTAGAGCAAGTCCAAGCGGACTTCGCAGAGATCGCAGGTGGCGATAAAGGTGAGATCTTCAATCTCGCAGTTACTTATAGAGATGTAATTGTGGGTGCGTTAAAGCACGGTGTGTCAAAGCCTGACATTCGCCGTTGGTTGGTAAGCAAATGCGGAGAACCCTCAGGTAATTATTTTGAGTGATATGCGCATACTAGGCTGTAGCCACTTGAGGCAAAATCATGACTGGTTTACTCGCATCCCAGGTCACGCTTCTCTTAAAGATTTGCTTAGTGAGGATACACTGATAGGGCATGGTTCCACGTCCCTAGTGTACGATGAGGATACCTCAATCCCACCTTCGCGTGGAGGTGCTCATTCTTAGCTTTAGTAAAGATAGCGAAATAACTTATAACACAAGTTACCTCACACTATCGCATTTGGTATCGCAGGTCATGCTGAGGAACCTGAGCTGGAGCAGAGAAGTCAGCCTTCTGCATCCCATGTTCCAATTTCGAGCTCCCATACCGAGAAGCCCGTCGCGGCCGCTGGACACGCAAGTGAGCATTTCGAGGATGTCATCGAACTCTCCGATGATGTCGAAGCTGATGCTGTGCCGATGGACGAAGGTGTCCGTACCGGTGGTGAGGAAGAAAGGACAAGTGATGCTAATGTTTTCGCATCTGGGAGTGTCCTCCGCCCAGCGACTTCGGCTGTCCCTTCGCCTTCGGCGATGACTGAGCCAGAAGCACCTATTCCTGCGTGGAGCATTTGGGGCTCGCAGGTTGGGAATGTAGTCGCAGCTGGTGCGGCCTACACTCTTCCTCCTGACTATGAGAGGTTGGAGCTCGCAGCTGATAGGAGAGCCATGGAGCGAGGGCAGTCTTCGAACAACCCAGTGGCCCGCATCCCTTCTCTTCATGAAATTCTGGAAGGCACTGGTAAGTAAAGTTTTACCGTTCGCACGTCGCATTATTTGCTTGCGAGTTCTGACATTATAACCATTTTTGATGTCTCAGGTTTGAAGCAAACCGATGTAGACTGGGTGGTTCGAATGCGTCTCAGATACCCCCGATCGTTTGTGAGATCTCTGGAGATCGGGCCTTTTGACAGGAGGTTATTCCTTACTGAAGACATCTGGATACTGGAGCAGCTGTCTGCGGCTACACCTGCGACCATTTCGGCCCAGAGTGCTGAATTGCTGTGTGGCATGTGCCAAAATCTCCTGTTCAAAGTTCAAGGCAGACTTGGTTTCAAATTCCTCAAGGACAGAGTTACACTGATTCGCGCAGCTGTAACTTTGAATCTCGGTCACCAGAATCTCGCAGCTGAGATGCAGAAGGTGGAGCAGCAAAAGCAAAAGGTTGATGAAGCTTTGAAGCTGTATCACGAAATGAATGCCAAGTGCGAGCAACTGAAGCAAGAAGTGAAACAAGTGGAGAAGCTGAGCGAGCAGTTCGAGCCCCAGGACTCCTTGATCAAGAATTTGTTTTGACTTTTCGAATTTTGAAAAGAAAACAGGAAAATGGCTGAGACATTAATGTAATGTTTTGAAACATTAATGTAATATTGCTAGGGTTTCTCCCCCCCTTTTTTTTTAACAACAAACAATGAGTTTGCCCGTTTTGCCCTTTTCGGGATTTGATTGGACATTTCTGTGCATATCCAATTATGACATCAGCAATTGATTTTCTGCTTGATTTTCGCGCTAATTTCTCGGCAGATAAGCACGCTTCCGTTGGGAAGTCCATCCAAATCATGACTATCCGTCATTTATTAGGATACGCAACTGAATCGTCGTAGCCTTTAGTAGGGTAATTGATTGTTACCGCTTTTCAAGGCGTAAGTGATTGAACTTACCCTCTTTTTGAATTTTGCTGACTCATCTTAGGCAACCGAAGAGTCTCCACAGGGTCTATATAAACCCTGTCTTTGCCATTTGGGTTCTTCATCCCAAACATGTGCTTTGCCGTGAGTCCTTACGACTGCTGGCTTCAACGCTTGTTTTTCGTTGATTCATGGCAACTTCAAGTTTTGAATCCTGAGTTTGCGCTTTGTGCTATAGAAATAGTTTCCAAGATCCACTTTATGAGGCTTATTGCTGTTTATAACCATCATAAAGAGGATGCAGATAATACCTCATGTGTGTTCGAAGAAATTTCTTCGTGTATTATGTGTGCAGGTCATGTTTCCGGCCGCCTCGTGGCGAGGTGCAGCGCCGAAGTGACCGTGCTACCGTCTCGTAATGAACGGCGGAATTCTCCTCCAGCATCCCTGGAGGAGGGTTTCTTGCCTCTTCGTTCTTGAACTCAGGGTTGCGAACCGCTGTGTTCATCCCCGTCTACAAGGAGCCCTTGCCCTTTGGAGCCTCTGCTTGCAGTTTGATCGCTGGAACCGGTGGTTCCTTGGGCAAATGTTATGGGGAGCATATCTGACAACGGTCTTGTCGGATAGCGGATGTCGAGCGTACGGCTTCATGTGGCTCTTTTTAGAGCAAGATCCCCCTTGCTACAGATGTTCACCCGCAGATCTGGGCATCGTGTAGCCGGCGTCTGAAGCCAGGGCGGTTCATTTTTTGCAGTCCGGGTTTCCGTACCGTGTCTCTGCTGGCTTATCAGCCATTTTTCGAATGTATTGTAAGCCATGTGGGCTGCGTAGTTAGATTCGAGCTTTTCGCTTGTAAGCTGTTATCTAGATAGATAAATTGTAAGTCATTTGACTCATAATGATATATAGCTTTTGTATTATCTGCTCTCTCTTTGCATCAAAATACAATTTCGCATGCGCTTCAGCTTGCTTTGCCTTGCATAATCCCATGTAATGATTTCACATATGCGATGTCAATTCGCGGACGTTTCGCTAGATCATTCGAGATCGTAATTTCGCAGCTGTGCCATCTTGACGGATGGGCTTGTAGTTGATCGTTGTAAATCATATGAGATCATGTTCACAACTTTACTATCGTAACAGATAGTTTTTAACAGATCAGTTAAGATCGTTGAGTGGTGCGAATTGCTATCATAGAAGATAGGCTTTATTAGAGAATTGCTTGAGATAGTTTCTCGCATAAATTGCTATCACAGCAGATAGACCTTTAGAAGATCTAGCAAGATGGTTCTGCAATCGCGTTGCCATCGTAACAGACGGGCTTGGGTGATCAACTAAAATTACTTTGCGTATAAATCGCTATCGTAACAGATAGGCTTAAGAAGACCATATAAGATCGCACTTGCATAAACCGCTATCGTGAGAGATAGGATTTTGATGATCGATTGAGATCGTTTTTGTATTTTGCTGCTATCGTAAGAGATAGGCTTTGGATGACCACTTAAGATCGCATTTGCATTGGCTGCCATCGTAAGGGATGGGCTTTAGATGATCAATTAAGATCGTATTTGTGTTGACTGCTATCGTGAGAGATAGGCTTTGATGATCACTTAAGATCGCATTTGCGTTTGGCTGCTATCGTGAGAGATAGGCTTTAGATGATCACTTAAGATCGTATTTGTGTTGGCTGCTATCGTGAGAGATAGGCTTTGATGATCACTTAAGATCGCATTTGCGTTTGGCTGCTATCGTAAGAGATATCGTGAGAGATAGGCTTTGATGATCACTTAAGATCGCATTTGCGTTTGGCTGCTATCGTAAGAGATAGGCTTTGGATGATCACTTAAGATCGCATTTGCATTTGCTGCTATCGTGAGAGATAGGCTTTGATGATCAATTAAGATCGCGTTTGCATTTGCTGCTATCGTAAGAGATAGGCTTTGGATGATCACTTAAGATCGCATTTGCATTTGCTGCTATCGTGAGAGATAGGCTTTGATGATCAATTAAGATCATGTTTGTGTTTGCTGCTATCGTAAGAGATAGGCTTTGATGATCAATTAAGATCGCGTTTGTATTTGCTGCTATTGCAGCGAATAAATCATTGTTAACAGTAATAACAAATTAAATAGAGCAATATAAACGGCTAGAAATATGAACTTCTCATTTGGGAGAATTCTTTTATTATAACATTCTCATATGGGAGAAATAGGATTACAATCCTCTCATATGGGAGAGGAGATTGCGTCAATCGTAGCCACATGAGACACTAAGCAACGTTATCATAAAACGTATGAAATAAGAGAAGTCAAGGATAGTACTTCTTGATCCAGCGCATGTTGACCGAGCTTGGAGTTGAGGTTGTGCCGTGCAACCTTCGTATGCTGCAGTAGCCGCTATCGAAGACTTCTGTGACTTCGAAGGGTCCTTCCCAATTAGCTGCGAACTTTGGGTGAGTTGCTTCTCGCATGCAGTGGTCAGATGCGCGCAAGACCAGGTCGCCAACTGCGAAATCCCGTCGCTGGACTGTCTTGTTATAGGCGCGAGCGATTCTTTCTTGGTACCGCTTGTTAGTCCTTTTGGCTTGTTCTCGCTTTTCTTCCAGCAAGACTAAATCATGATCGCGTTGATTTTCACGTCGGGTTCACCAAAATGTGCACAAGAGATTCCGGCAGGGAGACCTCCGTGTACACCGTGCGTAGTGGATCAGGGATCGCACAGGAAGAATAGGGGTGTGTGTAGGGAGAGAGTAAGTCAGTAGCAATGTCTGAGAGAGAGACAGAGGTTTGGCAGAGCTTCCGCGTATAGCAGTGTGTCCTCCTTTGTATGGAAAGGTTAACGATATATATATACTGGAGAACGTGACCGTTGTAGTGTGGTTAATGCGCCCATTGATGGCGGCTTAATTAGCTTAACCATAACGGCACGTTCGTCCGAGTATATAGGGACCGTTAGAGCACGTGGTGCGCGAATACCGGAACCGTTACGAGGTTGACCGGGTTTGACCGGATTGACCGGGTCTAGGGAGCTCGTGCCATAGATCTCTCAAAACAGTTACTAAAGGTCGCGTGCGGGCTTGGCTCGCACGCGACAGGGCTTACTCTAGCCTCCAAACCACAAAGTCCCTACAAGTCCCGTGCAGTGGTATGCGAGGGCTCTGTCTCGCAGCCCCCACATGGATCAGCTCGGCTGGTGATCCTGTGTGTGTGGAGCACAATATGGTGTGCTGGATGGTTGCCACGTGGCCTAGATCTGCCATGTCATAAAGCAGTATCTACACCTTTGTCCTTGATGGAAAGGGACCTCACTGGGGGAGAAGCAGGAGCACTCCTAGGGGAAGAAATTGTAATTCCCTTTTGCCTAGGTCTTTTCACTCTTGGCGCAGCAGTCGCTGGAGGGGACGGGTCATCTCTAGGAGGAGACGGAGCCGGAGGGTTGTCTATCAGCGAGTCAGCAAAAGTATTCATGACTGCGCGAACCTTTGTTTCGACCTCGGCATCCATCCTCCATGCTAGCCGGTACGACTCCCCCTTCCTTCTGGTGGCAACAATGGTGTCCACCAGCGATTTGGAGCGATCGCCAGCTGCGAACCTCCGCACATGACACTGAAACAATACAGAACGAAAAGCATCAGCGCAAGGAAAAATCAAAAAGCTTAAAGCACACAAGGAAATTGCTTACCTCAGCAAACGCCTTGCTATATTTGATGACCTGCGCGTCACCCTTCTTGATTGCGTCGACTTGCTCCTTCAGAATGAAATCGGGGCACAAATGATTCTCGCGGTCCCACAGCGAGTAGCAACCGTACTCAGACTCGCTCAAACTGCAATTGGGGCGAAACGGAAAAGAGTTTCTCTTGATCAAGGGGGCCCTTCCTGGCTGCGCCGCTGCCTCCGTCTCAATCCTCGTTTGCTGGGCAACCCAGTATGCGAGCCAGTTCTGGGAACAACCACCCTTGCGAGTTCCCGCAGGCTGCTCAAAGGGAAGATTGCTCATGAGGACCGTCTTGCACTCCTTTGTCAGCAAACGCTTGTAGCACCCTCTGACAATAGACTGGGGCCAGATCGATGGGGCCACTGCATCAAAACCAAACTGAGGAGAGACCCGAGTGGGGTCAACATCCACTGTAAGCCTTTCATACCTTGGCGCGAGCTCACGAATATGCTCTGCAAGGGCAGGAAGGGAACCTCGCAGACACCAACAAAAGAACTCACGATAGCGCTCGTGGAAATGCGGCCCCTTTTCAAAGAGAAGGTCTTCTGACAAGACCATACCTTTGGAAGGGTATAGATTTGGGAACCACCGCACATTCTCAACACGTGTGGCATAGGGCCTGGCAGTAAACTCCTTTCGTTTGTCGCATATCAAACTCCAAGTGCACTTGGTGTTGCTTGCTCCAAACCATCTCGCAGCTCTTCCGCTGTTGCGCGCTTCTGTCTCGCCTGGGGGACACCACTTATCAAGTGGGAGGGGAGTTGGAGCATAAGACGGCCAGCGCTCGAAAACCCACATTGTCAAAAAGCTGATATTGACAAAGGTCAGAACATCGAGGCGGCCACGCGATTCCCTCATCGCCAGAACCAGCTGATCCAGTCTATAATATAGCGTGCCCAAAACCAAGGGTCCGAGTGCGACTCTCTGGCCAAGAGCGAGCCTCACGGCAAGTGGCAGCACATGGTAGAAGACCCCGTCATGGGGGTGACCATCAATCAGATACCTCGACAGCCAAGCACAGAGAAAGGCACAAAGGGTCAAATGATAGCCCTTGCCCTCTACATAATTCTCGGCCTCCGGGTTCTCGCTCAAAAGCTTCTTACTAATGCTGCTGTTCGCATAGTCTCGGAAGAAGTACTGCAACCACTTGTTCCAGGTATTCTTCGCAGACGTATCCACCAGCTGCCAGTTCGGAAGAGGCTTTGTAGTGGTCCACCGAGTGGAGATTTTCTTAACCTCTGCTAGGCACTCCTCCATCTGCGCGTACAAGGCCATTTCAGCAGATGTCCTCAAGTGACTCAAGGGGTCCACCTCGCCCATGGGGGAAAGCTCATACAGCATTTGAACGTCCTCGAGCGTGGGGGCAGCCTCGAACTCAGCAAAATGAAACGTGTGAGTCGCGGGCGAGTAACGGGACAGAAGGTCTAGAAGCATGGACTGATCCAACTTCACGGCAGCACCCTTCATAGCACGGATAGCAAAGAAAATGCCGGCTTTATCGAGAGTCTCGGCGTGATGATCCAACACGTGGTCAATCCACTCATCCATGTAGTCCAATTTCTGGACGAACGCCTGAGTAGAAATCGCAGTGTATGGGAAGTGCCCATTCTCGATCCCCAATCGAACCACATCCTCGGAACCAACCAACTCGAGCAAGGCTGAGTTAACTGGGCGAGTTAGTGTCAACAATCGCTCAACTGGAACAGGGTCAGGCATCCTCTTCGCCTTCACCCTCGCATGATAAAAGTCTTTCCCACCCAGAAAGGGGGCTTTTCGCCACAGAGCCTGCGGAAGCTCGGGCATCTCTTCATCTTCTCTGACGGGTCTGGTTACTCTTGTCTTGGCCATTCCTGCGAAAGGGCAAGAAAAAGGGGGGGAGAAATACCACACCACACTTCAGTTTGAATTTTGGAATTTGAGATCTATGCAAACCAAAGCAAACAGTTCCGGTACCGATTTCAGAAATTGGGGAGTTGATATTGTTGAAAGATTAAAACGAAGCGGGTTCAAAGATCAAAGCCTCTTCACAAATTTCATGGATTTACAGATTCAACGCAGTTCAAGGCAAACACTGGTATTTTAATCAAAAGTAAACGAGGCCAACCTTGTTTCCTTGAAGCTTGCTTGGATATACACAATTGGAGAATACGATTTGCAGTTCTGAACTGGTGATTGATTATCTGGATCTGCTCTCGAAGATCTCCGGGTACCATTCACTTTAAGAGAAAGAAGTGATGCTTTGCAATAATGGGATACAAGGTATTTATCCAAAAGAATGAAGGGTTGCGTCCCTTCAGTAGTCGAATCGCAACCGTCACCGTCGTATCGCGCAATCACAGGACGGGCTGACGTCACGCCTAAAACCCTAAAGGTCAGACGGCACGACTCTAGGGGTTTTAGGTCATAATGACACGCACGGGGGCTGAACTTACCCGTATTTGAATTGGTGCGTGGCGACGACGCGCATGTTGGTTTCCGCGCATGGAAGCCTATACAGCTATGAGCCTTCACGCGCAGAAAGGGGGCTAATGTAGATACTGCTTTCTGACATGACAGATCTTAGCCACGTGGCAACCATCCAGCACACCATATTGTGCTCCACACACACAGGATCACCAGCCGAGCTGATCCATGTGGGGGCTGCGAGACAGAGCCCTCGCATACCACTGCACGGGACTTGTAGGGACTTAGTGGTTTGGAGGCTAGAGTAAGCCCTGTCGCGTGCGAGCCAAGCCCGCACGCGACCTTTAGTAACTGTTTTGAGAGATTTATGGCACGAGCTCCATAAACCCGGTCAATCCGGTCAAACCCGGTCAATCCGGTCAAACCCGGTCAACCTCGTAACGGTTCCGGTACTCGCGCACCACGTGCTCTAACGGTTCCTATATACTCGGACGAACGTGCCGTTATGGTTAAGCTAATTAAGCCGCCATTAATGGGCGCATTAACCACACTACAACGGTCACGTTCTCCAGTATATATATATCGTTAACCTTTCCATACAAAGGAAGGACACACTGCCATACGCGGAAGCTCTGCCAAACCTCTGTCTCTCTCTCAGACATTGCTACTGACTTACTCTCTCCCTACACACACCCCTATTCTTCCTGTGCGATCCCTGATCCACTACGCACGGTGTACACGGAGGTCTCCCTGCTGGAATCTCTTGTGCACAATCGTCAAACCGTCCGAGCATTTCATTCGCGACAGCCATGCTAGTGATGTTATTTTGCTTCCCATTTCTGGTCATTGCGGTGAATCTGTGAATCGGGTGGTATTTCTAAGGACATAATTCAAGGCATCTGTTTTCTTGTACGCCCTGCACTTGCAGTTCTCATCCCTACAAAACAATACAACATGTACCACCTCACGCTTGTGAACGTGAAAAGCCCAACTGTTCTTAGTAGCCACGTTTCTAATAGGCGTGATCAGGTTCTCATGGTGATCATACCAAGAGCCCATCTCCAGAACTGACCCGTCTAACCTGCGATGACTACTGTTGGCACTGTCACCAGCCTGATCAAATAAAAAAGTGTGGTCTCAATGCACTCTGGCCAATGCGAGTTGTTGTGCACAGTTTATTTCTGTGTGTTAGGCATATCATTACCTTTATCTCCATCGCTGGCGTTATCGTGATCCAAGTCAGGTGGATTGAGAGCCATTTAAATATCTCCTTCTTCGACGACCAATGGGCGATCCATGTCTTGTACAAAATCCTCCTAGATGATTTGGACAACAAGAAAGTATTCTTCTTCAAATGTAGGGGGTATTCGTAGGTATCAACTCGTTAGGTACCTCATAAACCGAATTTGACCACCTATGTTGGGTTGATCCACCACATTCTCCAATACAACGTACATTCTAACATTTGATCCCGAAGCATACATATAACAAATCATCGATTTGTATGTTATCATCAAGGATATTTGGCGGGTACGAGTCAGCATCTAGAACCATGTAATTATAATTTAAGACGATCTTCTTCGTAATCGAATGATCTCTACCCATTGTAATCAAAGCCTTCGATTCCAAAACATCTAAAGTAATGCCTTTTTATCCTGAAATGCCCCATCTGCAATCTCTCATCGGAGTATATATGCCTACCTTCGACAACCTCCCATTCACCATTCCAAACAACAAGGAATGCTACTTTTATCTCCATTTAAGATTTACACTTAATATGAGTGAATATCAATTTTAGTACACATAGTAATGATTAGGGTTTAGGGTTTAGCATTTTGCAAGTGGGTCAGACGCGTGAGAGTGCTCGTCCCTGTCTTTGGCTCACTCGTCGTGCTAGGTTCCCAGACGAGTGAGTCCAGGTAGAGACGAGCAAGTTAGCTCATCGTTGTCTGGACTCACTCGTCTGGAAATTTAGCCAAGCGAGTGAGTCCAGGCAGAGACGGACAAGATACTTGTGTGTTTCTTTACTCCAAACTTCCTAGACGAGTCTTATATTTGCATAATTTTACCAGAATTGAAGAACACATAGAACCACTACCCATAACATACACATGAACAAATGAAGAGAAAAAGTAAAGATATATATTAACAAACAGGGATCATAGCTAACATTATGGGAAAAATGTGATGAACTACTACAAGAATCACAACATAATGAGAGCTTACATGTACTATGATTTAGGAAGTTCAACAACAATAGAAAAAATGAGAGAGACTTAGAGAGACAAAATGAGAGAACATGAACAAATGAGAGTGACAAATGAGAAAACTTCGAGTGCTTTAAAGTTGATAGACTTTACATTCATCAATGCTTCCAGTTGGAGTAATGAATTTGTACTTTGTTAGGTTCATGCAGATAGATAATTAAATATTCTAGAGAGAGAAACACATTTAAGATTGTGATATTTTTATTTTTAGGATTGCATGTCGATGGTTGCAGTATAATTTAAAGAAAAAACATTACTGCAACTTGGGGCTACTTGTTTGCTAACAACTTTGTTAACAAGTATTTAAACAGTCGGGCAGATTGAATAGACCAAATTCGTCCAAGTGTAAAACAGCAATAACTTTTGAGGGACACACAATTAACAAATTCAGCCAGAAGAGGGTCGGGAGATAAGATGTTTTTATGTATATTTTTGGGAGAAAGTTTATACTCCCTCTGTCCCATTTTAATTGTCCTATTTAACTTTTAAGACTACTTTGACTAATAAAATCGAGTAGCAAAACGATGTTAAAATTTATCAATCTCTTCATATTGTTGTAGAATTAAGAAAACTCTATAATATTGTGAAAAATTTAAAAAGTTCTTGTATCATTTTCCTACTCAATTTAGCTATTCAAAGTGGCTTGAAAAGTCAAATAGGACAATTAAAATGGGACGGAGGGAGTATGTTTTTTTTCTTCTTTTCTTCTTTATTTTTTAATAAACTTTTACGTGCATAGCATTTTACCCTTTATTACAGTTGTAGATAGTGCTTTCTGAGCTGACAGATCTTGGCCACGTGGCAACCATCCAGCACACCATATTGTGCTCCACACACACTGGATCACCGGCCGCGCTGATCCATGTGGGGGCTGCGAGACAGGGCCCTCGCATACCACTGCACGGGACTTGTAGGGACTTAGTGGTTTGGAGGCTAGAGTAAGTCATGTCGCGTGCGAGCCAAGCCCGCGCGCGACATTTAGTAACTGCTTTTGAGAGATTTTTATGGCACGAGCTCCATAAACCCGGTCAATCCGGTCAAACCCGGTCAACCCCATAACGGTTCCGGTATTCGCGCATAACGTGCTGTAACGGTCCCTATATACGCGGACGAACGTGCCGTTGTGGTTAAGCTAATTAAGCCGCCATTGATGGGCGCATTAACCACACTGCAACGGTCACATTCTCCGTTATATATAGGACGTTAACCTTTCCATACAAAGGAGAACACACCGGCCATACGCGGAAGCTCTGCCAAACCCCTGTCTCTCTCTCAGACATTACTACTGCCTTACTCTCTCCCTACACACAACCCAACTCTTCCTGTGCCATCTCTGATCCTCTACTTACGGTGTACAAGGAGTTCTCCCCGCCGGAATCTCTTGTGCACATTTTGGTGAACCCGACGTGAATCTTACCATCATAAGCAACCATGTCTCAGGAGGATGATGTCAGTAACAGATCGCCTTCCACCGAAGCCGCCTCAGGAGAGGAGATCCGCCGCATTCCTACGTCCACCGGTGAAGCCCCGACGCTAGAGACCTTGGACGCTACCATCCAAAGTCAGGAAAAGGCTCTCAAAGCTCAATCTGCGCAGCTAGAACGGATCATGGCTGTCTTGGGGACTCTTGCACCGAACCCTGCACCAGCCACCGCCGTTTCTCAGGGAGGAGGAGCCCCTACCGCTCAAGGACTGGGAGTGTCAACCACACCCTCCAACCCTAATCTGCAGACTCCACCGGCGACTACGCAGCTACCCTCAATTCAAGGGTCAACAGCTCAAATGTTGCCCCTTACTGCTCATACTCCTCAGCCTCCAGCTTTAGTACCCAATCTGGCCTCGCAGTATTCCTTGCCTCCTCCAACGGCAATCTGGGGCAATGTGAACGCCCAATACGTCCCCAATCCTCCTGCGGCATATGTGTCGCCTCCGCCTGCGGCAACCCCTCCCCCTGCTACCGAGGGAAACACTCCAGAGTGTATGACGTCTCTGCAGAAGCGCATAGACACCATTCTGGCTCACCAATCATTCGCGGATACCATCATCCCGAAGCTAGACAATGATCCACCTATCCCGCAAGAGATATATCTCATGCCTAACCCGGTTGGGTACAAGGCTCCTAAATGGGACAAGTTCGAAGATGTCAATGGAAACGCTCATGAACATGTCATGCGTTTCATCGATGTCATGGGGCCGTATGGAGCCGATCCCAAACTGCTGATGCGAGAGTTCCCGAAGTCCTCGGGAAACGTAGCGTACAAGTGGTACAGGACGTTGGAAGCTGGGTCCGTGAAGACTTGGGACGACATGGTCCAAAAGTTCTACACCAAGTTCTTCCAGATGGAGAAAAAGGTGACAATGATCCACCTCTCGCGGATGTATCAGAAGCGCGAAGAGGACGGAATAACTTTCATCAAGAAGTTCAGGGCGAAGTCCTTGGAATGCAAAGATGTGATACTCGAAAGTAGGCTCGTAGAGATATGCCTGCAGTGCATGCGAGATGAGTACAAAGGTATGCTCATCAACTTGCAAACGCCTACGTTTTCAAAATTAATCGAATGCATGAAGAACATCGAGCCTATAGTGGAGAGGCAGAAAAAGAGAAGCGCTCCGGAGCGATACTCGGGCGCTACTACTTTCAAAATCGGGAGATTCAGCTATAAGAGGGGACGCGAAGCTGAAGTCAATACAGTTTCACCCCATAAGCAGGCGAAGATTGTGAACTTTGATGCACCACCTCTGCCATGTTCGGTGGAAGAAGCAAGCGACCTCTGCAGGCAATGGCGCAAGGACGGTGTCCTACCGCCGCTCGAGAGGGCACCCTCCAAGGAGATGGTGAGGGACCCGAAGTGGTGTGATTACCACAGCAAGGTCATGCATCCCACAGCGGACTGTAAGAAGCTCAGGATTGTGTTCAGCCAAAAGATGAAGAATGGCGAGCTGATCGTCAGTGACCACAGGCAGGATGTGCGTAACAATCCACTTCCTGCCCATGCGGAGCAAGAATCGAAAGGTAAAGAGGTCGCTATGATCTCGATTGTGGATCTGGAATAGGTCGCAGAGGATGGTCTACCCATCATTGCCGAAGTCCATGACGATGAAGACTACAGCGTAGACACGGAGGACGAACGTGCCGACCGGATGAAGGGGTCGCATTGCTTTAGCAGATTCTTCGACGAGATGAACTTCTCAGAGAAATGCCGGACGGAGATGACAAAAGCGATCTTAAGGATAGCAGAAGACTACGAGGAGGATCTCGTAGTCTCCAATGGGAAAGTCATCAGGGCGTGTCGCTCTACAGAAAAGATTATGACCTTTTCCGCCAGCGACAAAAAGACAGATGCGAGCCACCAGAGGCCTCTGTATGTGACGGCCATCATCCATGGCGTCGAGTTCAAAAGAGCGTTCGTCGACGAAGGAGAAGCGGTTAACGTCGTTTCGCTCCACACACTGAAGCTAGCAGGGATCCCCGAGTACAAGATTGTCAAACGTCCATCCCCGTTGATGGGATTCGGAAGTGACTCCAGAATGACGATAGGATGGATCCGCCTGGGTGTTCAGATCGGCAAAATCAAGTGCTCAGCGAAGTTCTATGTCATAGATGCGAACACTACGTATCACATGATCATAGGTCGAGCCTGGATTCATCGCTTTGATGCTGTCCCTTCAACAGCTCACCAAGTGATGAAAGCTATTTGGAACGACAGGATAGTAGAGATACCGGCTTCGACGAATCCATTCAACATGGATGAAGCACATCTCAGCGAGGCGGTGTGGTTCACCGAGATGGCGGATGAGCAAACACCGGGACCATTCAAACCTACTCCTTTACCCCTATGGGAAGATATCAAAGATCAGTCGCCTGCGGGAGTGATGGTGACAAGAGAGGATGCCAAGGAAAAGCCGCCCACAAGAGAAGAGGCGCCGCGGATCGCCTACCAGCGAAAGAACGTGTACACTCTAAAGAGAATAGCAAATCATGACCCTGAAGGCAAGGAGATAGAGAGTTTCTACGCCAACGGGAAGAAATGCTATCACATATGAAGGTGCGCGGGGGTGTCCTCACGCGAGCATGGGGATATCCCTGAGCAAATCAACCAAATCGAGCAGGTTGCGGTAATGGAAAAACCAATGCAGAGCGCCCCAGACGAGAAGCTCAAAGAAGCACCCGAATGAAGAAAAGAAGAGGCCGGTTTTTCTAAGTGCGGACCTCACAAGCGAAGAGGAGAAAGGACTGCTACAGCTCCTGACTGAGTACAAGGACGTGTTCGCGTGGGAGTATGATGAGATGCCCGGTCTGGACACAAGTATCACCATGCACCGTTTAGACATCATTCCGGGGTCTAAGCCGGTAAAGCAGAGCACAAGAAGCTTCAGGACGGAGCTTAACGTGAAGATTAAACAGGAGATCGTCAAACTCCTGGACGCCAAGTTCATAGAGCCGAATCACCATCCCACATGGCTGGCTAACATTGTGCCAGTGGTAAAGAAGAACGGACAGCTTCGCATCTGCGTGGATTTCCGGGATCTCAATCGTTTCTGCCCCAAGGACGACTTTCCACTCCCCAACATTGATCTGCTTATTGATTCGACAGCGGGTCATCGCATGTTCAGTTTCATGGACGGCTTCAGCGGGTACAATCAGATCAAGATGGACCCTGAAGATGCGCGGAAAACCGCATTCATCACCCCTGTGGGGGTATTCAACTATACGGTGATGCCTTTCGGTCTCAAAAACGCAGGTGCAACTTACCAGCGGGCCATGATGGCCCTATTCCACGACATGATGCACAAGGAAGTGGAATTTTATGTGGATGACCTCGTGGTTAAATCCAGACAGGAGGCAGATCATCTGGCGGATTTGCGGAAAGTGTTCAATAGATGCAGACGCTTTCAACTGAAGATGAACCCCATGAAGTGCGCATTCGGAGTGACGTCAGGAAAGTTCTTGGGATGCGTGGTGCATCGCCAGGGAATCGAGCCTGACCCTGCGAAAGTGTCAGCCATCACCAGCATGAATCCGCCACATAACCAAAGTGCCTTGAAAACGTTCTTGGGAAAGCTATCATATCTGCGGAGATTCATCCCAGCTGATTGCCGAAATTACCTGCTGTTTCAGTGATCTCCTCAGGAAAGATGCCGCATACAGCTGGACTCCGGAGCACGAAGCTGCGTTCGGTAAACTAAAGGAGCTGCTGACGTCTTCAAAAATAATGATCGCGCCTCAATTAGGATCACCGCT
The DNA here is from genome assembly GCA_023055425.1 of Linanthus parryae. Taxonomy (NCBI): domain Eukaryota; kingdom Viridiplantae; phylum Streptophyta; class Magnoliopsida; order Ericales; family Polemoniaceae; genus Linanthus; species Linanthus parryae. The sequence continues at coordinate 1,982,653 of JALGPY010000036.1, read as the reverse complement.
TTTTTTGTATCTAACGTCAACGAGGAAGTCCATAGGAGCACTTTTGGCTCAGGAGTACGAGGGTCAAGAAAGGCCCATCTACTACATTTCTCGGATCGTGCAGCCCGCAGAATCAAGGTACACGGACATCGAGCGTCATTGCCTGGCCCTATTCTTTGTAATAGAGAAGTTGAGACACTACTTTGCGTCGCACAAAGTGGTGGTGGTCACAAAAAGTGATCCCATACAATATCTTCTGACTCACACCACTCCTGGGGGAAGATTGGCGAAATGGTATATAACCATCTCCCAATACGATATCACATGCGTGCGACCGCGAGAGATCAAGTCGCAGGCGGTGGCGGATTTGTTGGCGCAGTTCCCAGATAACAGTCATGAGCCTGTGATTGAAGAAGAATTTGAAGGACCTGAAATCTATGCAGTCGATGTGCCCTACTGGACGCTCCATTTTGAGGGCTCGTCAAGAAGGAAATGCGGAGGCATTGGGATAGTCTTGACCAAACCAGATGGGGAGGTCATACAGATGTCCGCAAAGCTTGACTTCGCAGTCACCAATAATGAAGCAGAATATGAGGCTCTCATTGCGGGACTTCGTGCAGCGAAATCTTTGGAAGTAAGCAACTTGACGGTCATGGGGGACTCCAAGCTAATTGTCAAGCAAGCCTCGGGCGAGTACGGTTTGAAGGAGATAAATCTTCTGTCCTACCGCACCTTGGTACAAAAACTGGTGCAGCAATTCTGCGACGTTAGGTACGAGCACAAGCCCCGAGCGGACAACAGGCATGCGGACGCTTTGGCTACTTTGGGATCCAAGGTTAGCACGGACAAATGTCCTGCGAGAATTTCGATTGAAGTGTGAACATCGTCGGCGTTAGCAGAAGATCGTCAAACTCCTGGACGCCAAGTTCATAGAGCCAAATCACCATCCCACATGGCTGGCCAACATTGTGCCAGTGGTAAAGAAGAACGGACAGCTTCGCATCTGCGTGGATTTCCGGGATCTCAATCGTTTCTGCCCCAAGGACGACTTTCCGCTCCCCAACATTGATCTGCTTATTGATTCGACAGCAGGCCATCGCATGTTCAGTTTCATGGACGGCTTCAGCGGGTACAATCAGATCAAGATGGACCCTGAAGATGCGCGGAAAACCGCATTCATCACCCCAGTGGGGGTATTCAACTATACGGTGATGCCTTTCGGTCTCAAAAACGCAGGTGCAACTTATCAGCGGGATATGATGGCCCTGTTCCACGACATGATGCACAAGGAAGTGGAATTTTATGTGGATGACCTCGTGGTTAAATCCAAGCAGGAGGCAGATCACCTGGCAGATTTGCGGAAAGTGTTCAATAGATGTAGACGCTTTCAACTGAAGATGAACCCCATGAAGTGCGCATTCGGAGTAACATCAGGGAAGTTCTTGGGATGCGTAGTGCATCGCCAAGGAATCGAGCTTGATCCTGCGAAAGTATCAGCCATCACCGGCATGACTCCACCACATAACCAAAGTGCCTTGAAAACGTTTTTGGGAAAGCTATCGTATCTGCGAAGATTTATCCCAGCGATTGCCGAAATTACCTGCTGTTTCAGTGACCTTCTCAAGAAAGATGCCGTATACAACTGGACTCCAGAGCACGAAGCTGCGTTCGCGAAATTAAAAGAGCTGCTGACGTCTTCAAAAATAATGATCGCGCCTCAATTATGATCACCGCTTTTGCTGTATCTGACGTCAACAAAAAGGTCTATAGGAGCTCTTTTGGCTCAGGAGTATGAGGGCCAAGAAAGGCCCATCTACTACATCTCTCGCATTGTGAAGCCCGCAGAATCAAGGTACACGGACATCGAGCGTCATTGCCTTGCCCTATTCTTCGTAATAGAGAAGTTGAGACACTACTTTGCATCGCACAAAGTGGTGGTGGTCACAAAAAGTGATCCCATACGATATCTTCTGACTCACACCACTCCTGGGGGAAGATTGGCGAAATGGTATATGACCATCTCCCAATACGATATCACATGCGTGCGACCGCGAGCGATCAAGTCGCAGGCAGTGGCGGATTTGCTGGCACAATTTCCCGATAACAGTCATGAGCCGGTGATTGAAGAAGAATTTGAAGGACCTGAAATCTATGCAGTCGATGTGCCCTACTGGACGCTCCAGTTTGACGGCTCGTCAACAAGGAAATGCGGAGGTATTGGGGTGGTCTTAACCAAACCAGATGGGGAGGTCATACAGATGTCCGCAAAGCTTGACTTCGCAGTCACTAATAACGAAGCAGAATATGAAGCTCTCATTACGGGACTTCGTGCAGCAAAAGCTTTGGAAGTAAGCAATCTGACGGTCATGGGGGACTCCAAGCTAATCGTCAAGCAAGCCTCGGGCGAGTACGGTTTGAAGGAGATAAATCTACTATCCTACCGGACCTTGGTACAAAAATTGGTACAACAATTCTGCGACGTTAGGTACGAACACAAGCCCCGAGCATATAACAGGCATGCAGACGCTTTGGCCACCTTGGGATCCAAGGTTAGCACAGACAAATGTCCTGCAAGAATCTCGATCGAAGTGCGAACATCATCGGTGTTAACAGAAGACGCGTGCGACGATGAATACATGGACGATGCGGACTGGAGAAAGGCAATCTTGCGGGCCATCGCAGAAGGCACAAGCAGTGAGAACTGGGCACTCACAAAGGGGTATTGCATACATGACAACACCCTTTACTACAAGGGCCCTGGCGGAATACTCATGCGATGTGTCTCCGAGCAAGAGGGACAACTGCTGTTAGAAAAGATTCACCAACATGCTTGCGGAGAAAGCGAAGTGTCAATCTATCGGAAAGCTCAGAGATATGGCATTCACTGGCCTGTCATGTCAACGGCCGCGACACTGATACAAGGAAAGTGCGAGAGTTGCGCACTGATCAAAGACTCTTTACTCATTGCTCTGACCGATGATGATGCGGATTGGAGGAAACCACTCTTTGATTTTCTCACTCAGGGTACTGTACCCGAATCAAGAAAAGAAGCTGAGAAACTGAGGAGGAAGGCATCCCGATACGTGGTACAAGAAAACCTGCTTTGGCGAAGGGGCCATGAAGGTAACTTGCTATGATGCTTAGACAGCAGCGAAGCACAAGAAGTGATGGACCTTTCTCATCAGGTGGAACACCAGGGGGGTGCGAAGTTATGCAGACAACTCCTCTCAATTGGATATTTCTGGCCCACGATGGAGGCTGATTGTCGCGCCAAGGTGCGACGCTGCCAGGAGTGTCAATTTAAAGGTAACCTAGTGCACGCTCCTGCTGTAGATCTACATGCATTGGGAACACCGTGGCCGTTTCACACATGGGCTCTGGATTTTATTGGACCCATTCGACCAACCTCGCATGGGAATCATTTCATTCTCACCGCGACTGAGTTGTTCACCAAATGGGTAGAAGCGATACCACTGAAGACGGCAAATGCGCTAGCTGTGGTCCATTTCATCCAAGAAAGCATCATATGCAGGTTCGGAATTCCCAACACCATCCTTTCAGATAATGGCACTCCTTTTGTTAATCGCCAGGTGGCTGCGAAGTTAGCATAATACAACATCAGGCAGATATGCTCCACCCCTACTACCCGAAAGGGAATGGGCAAGCAGAAGCGACCAACAAGACGCTGTTGAGGATCTTAAGCAAGATGGTCGCAGATGACCACAAGAAGTGGGCTGATTCCTTGAACATAGCCCTGTGGGCTTACCGGACTTCTCCAAGGACACCCACAGGGGTCTCGCCATTCCTTCTATGCTATGGGGCAGAGGCTGTGGTACCTGCGGAGGTAAAAGTTAACTCAGCAAGATTGGCCTTCCACGCATTGTACGACAATCAACGCGACCATGACTTGGTCCTGCTAGAAGAAAAGCGGGAGCAAGCTAAAAGGACCAACAAACGGTATCAAGAAAGGATTACTCGTGCGTACAATAAAACAGTCCAACGTAGAGATTTTGCAGTTGGAGATTTGGTCTTGCGCGCATCTGACCATTGCATGCGAGAGGCGGCTCACCCAAAGTTCGCAGCCAATTGGGAAGGGCCCTTTGAAGTCATAGAAGTCTTTGACAGTGGCTACTGCAGCATAAGGAGGTTGCACTTAACGACCTCAACCCCAAGCTCAGTCAACATGCGCTGGATTAAGAAGTACTATCCTTGACTTCTCTCATTTTATGCGTTTTATTACAACGTTGCCTTATACTCTGTATAGCTATGATTCACACATCTTCTCTCCCATATGAGAGAACTGTAATCTCATCTCTCCCATATGAGCGTGCTATAATAAAAGACTTCTCCCAAATGAGAAGAACTTTATACTTCTAGCTGTTTATATTGCTTCATTTAGTTTATTATTACTGTTAGCAAAAGCCTATCCGTCGCGATAGCAACTTACTCGAATGCGATCTCAACTGATCTTCTAAGCCTATCTGTCACAATAGCAGCCTATGCGAAAACGATCTTAATTGATCTTTTAAGCCTATCTGCCACGATAGCAGCCTATGCGAAAACGATCTTAATTGATCTTCTAAGCCTATCTGTCACGATAGCAGCCTATGCAAAAACGATCTTAATTGATCTCCTAAGCCTATCTGCCACGATAGCAGCCTATGCAAAAAGGATCTTAATTGATCTTCTAAGCCTATCTGCCACGATAGCAGCTCATGCGAAAATGATCTTAATTGATCTTCTAAGCCTATCTTCCACGATAGCAGCTTATGCGAAAACGATCTAAATTGATCTTCTAAGCCTATCTGCCACGATAGCAGCTCAGGCGAATATGATCTAAATCGATCTTTTAAGCCAATCTGCCACGATAGCAACTCATGTGAACATGATCTTAAATGATCTTTTAAGCCTATCTGTAACGATAGCAGCCTATGCGAGTAGGATCCCAAGTAATCTTTCAAGCCTATCTGCCACGATAGCAGCCCATGCGAACGTGATCTTAATGGATCTTTTAAGCTTGTCTAACAAGACAGCAATACGTGCGAAGTATGATCTTGACTGATCTTTCAAAGCCTATCAGCCATGATAGCAGCACTGTACAAATGCGACCTTACAATGATTTTTTTTATGTCTATCTGCCATGATAGCAGCATTATGCAAAATGATCTTAAGTGATCTACAAAGGCCTATCTGATGAAATGGCACTTGCACTTTAATCTCAAGCAAATCACACGCCTATCTCCCAAAGATAGCAAAGCTGCGCGAACGCGATCTCTAATAATCTAAGATCATATCTGCGATTTATACGGCAGATAGCAAATACAAAGCGTGTATATAGCACTACAGAAGGCGAAATTTGCCAATACGCATGCGAAATTGTAATTTGTTGTAACAAGACAGCAAATCATACAAAGCGATTTATCATTATGAGTCAAAAGGACTTACAATTTATCTGTCTAGATAGCAGCTTACAAGCGAAAAAGCTCAAATCTAACTACGCAGCCAACATGGCTTATAAAACATCTACATAGTAACTCGCATACAAAGAAGTTACTCATCGGGGAAATCCTAGGTGAAAAAGGATAGACCTAATGATCCTAGCACAAGCTATGCGATACAAAGACTTGCGACCAGAGGTCTGTAGCCAGCTGGGTCTTGCTATAAAATGAACGGCCTACAAACGCCACGAAGGCTATGCCAAGCTGTATTCAAGATCCCAGAATCTGGCATGGCCATTCTTTGGCCTTACACCCAAGAGAAGTCCCCGAGGAACCACCTGTTCCGGCGTATGCGGCTGTGAAGAACAGGGGAGCAGTCATTCCTCGGGCAATGGGCTCCTTGTCCACGGAAACGAACACAATGGCTCGCCACCCTGAGCTCACGAACGTGGGGGCAAGAAATTCTCCTCCGGGCATGCTGGAGGAGAATCCCGCCGTTCATTACGAGTCGGTAGCAAGGTCATTACGGCGCTGCACCTCGCTGGGAGGCGGCCGGAAACATGACCTGCAAGCATAATAGACGAAGAAAATTCTTCGAATAAATATGAGGTATTATCTGCATCTTCTTTATGATAGTTATAAAGATCAATAAGCCTTATGAAGCAGATCTTGGAAACTATTTCTATAGCACAAAGCACAAACTCAGGTTTCACAACTTGAGGTTGCCATGAATCAACGGAAAATAAGCGTTGAAGCCAGCAGTTGTAAGGACTCACGGCAAAGCACATTTTGGGATGAAGAACCCAAATGGAAAAAGACAGGGTTTATATAGACCTTGTGGAGACTCTTCAGTTGCCAAGATGAGTCAGCAGAATTTGAAAAGAGGGTAAGGATCAATCACTTACGCCTTGAAAAGCGGTAACAATCAATTACCCTACTAAAGGCTACGACGGTTCAGTTGCGTATCCTAATTAATGACGGATGGTCATGATTCGGATGGACTTCCCAAGGAAAGCGTGCTTATCTAATGAGAAATTAGCGCGAGAATCAAGGCAGAATATCAATTGCTGACGTCATAATTGGATATACACAGAGATATTCTAGCAAATCCCAGAAAGGGCAAAACGGGCATTTGGATTCTTCTTTTTGAAAAAAAGGGGGGGAGAAACCCTAGCAACATTACAATAATGTTTCAGCTATTTATTTGCTACTTTTCAAAAATCAAAATAAACCCTTGATCAAGGAGTCATAGGGGGTAAACTGACGGCTCAGATTTTCCACTTGCTCCACTTCCTGCTTCAATTGCTCGCATTTGGCATTCATCTCATGATAGAGCTTCATAGCCTCTTCAACCTTTTGCTTTTGCTGCTCTACCTTCTGCTTCTCAGCTGCGAGGTTTTGGTGGCCGCGTTTCAAAGTTACGGTCGCACGAATCAGGATAACTCTTTTGAAAAGAAACTTGAAGCCCAACTTGCCTTGAACTTTGGCGAGAAGATTTTGGCACATGCCAAAAAGCAATTCGGCACTCTGAGGAGAAATTGTCGCAGGTGTGGCCGCGGACAGCTGCTCCAAAATCCAAATGACCTCAGTAAGAAATAACCTTCTGTCAAAGGGCCCTATCTCCAGAGACCTCGCAAATGATTGGGGGTAGGTGAGGCGCATCCGAACTAGGCAGTCCACATCGGCTTGCTTCAAACCTGAAGCAATATCAAAGCTAAGTTATACTACGAAATTCGCAAATGAAGGATGCGAGATGCGAACAGCAAATCATGACATACCAGTTCCTTCAAGGATCTCGCGCAGAGAAGGAATGCGCATTGCTGGGGTAGTTGAGGACTGCCCTCGCTCCATTGCCCTTCTATCAGCTGCGAGCTCTAACTCCTCATAGTTGGGGGGAAGAGTATAAGCCGCACCAGGTGCGATCGCAGCCCCGACCTGCGAGCCCCAAAAGCTCCACGCAGGAAGAGGTGCCGCCGGCTCAGTCATTGCTGGAGGCGTGGTGGCAGCAAAAGTTGCAGCTTGGCGAGGGATACCTTCAGATGCGATAGCATCAGCAGGATTCGTTCCTATTTCCTCAGCACCAGCATGCGCATCTTCCTCCATTAACACAGTGTCAGCCTCGGCATCATCAGAGAGTTCGATACCGGGCTTCTCGGTATGAGAACTCGGCACCGGGACATAGGACGCAGGAGGTTGATTCCTTTGCTCCAACACGGGTTCATCAGCATTGCCTGCGATACAAAATGCGATGGTGTGAGGTAACTTGTATCGTACGTTATTTTACTATCTTTGCTAAAGCTAAGAGCAAGCACCTCCACGCGAATGTGGGATTGCAGTATCCTCGTCATACGCTAAGGACGTGGAACCTTTCCCTATTAATGTGTCTTCGTTAAGCATGTCTTTAAGATGAGCGTGACCTGGGGCGCGAAGAAACTAGTCATGATTATGTTTTGAGTTGCTAAGCCTAGTTCACGCATATCGTTCAAGTGATTACCTGAGGGTTCACCGCACTTGCCTACTAGCCAACGGCGAATGTCAGCTTTTGACACACCATGTTTTAATGCACCAACAATGACATCTCGATAAGTTACTGCGAGATTAAAAATCTCACCTTCATTCCCGCCTGCGATTTCTTCAAAATCTGCTTGGGCTTGCTCTAAGGCTGCCGCATCTTCTTCCAGAGCCGCATCCTCCTCTTCCGCTTGAGGAGCCATCTCTTCGGGAAGCACATCTTCCTCATCAACTGGACGCACTAAGTCGTCAACGTGCTGTTCTTCGAGGCTTCTTTGTTTCACGCGCTCGAGCTCCTCCTCTTCTCGCTTCCTTCTCCTTTCAGCAGCCTCCGCAGCTGTCCTCCTGGACTCGGCAAGAATGTCCTCGCTTATGGTTTCATCAGAAACACCAGAATGAGTACCCCTCTTCTGCCTTTTGACCAAAAGGCCACTGATGGTCTCATCATCATCATCATCTGCGAAGAAACAATTTGTTCAAACCAAATTGCAAAAGAGCTAAGATAATGAAGAAAGGAGTACGATTGAGATACCTCCTGATCCTTCATCATGTATCGCATCTTCCTCTCTGACATGGACATCTTCAACTCTTTCTTCTTCTTCATCTCCTTCTCTTGGCTCCCGCCTCTCCTCTTCTTCCTCCTGGCCGAATGGAACGAAGGTCTCCACTGCGAGCTCCTTCCGCGTTTTATCGGTCATACGACCTTTGCCTTTGTCCTTGGCAGAAAGGGACCTCGCAGGAGGGGAAGTTGGAGCGCTTCTAGGGGAAGAAATTGTAATTCCTCTTTGCCTGGGCCTCTTCGCTCTTGGCGCGGCAGTCGCTGGAGGAGATGGATCATCTCTAGGGGGAGACAGGGCCGGAGCATTGTCTATTAGCGAGTCAGCAAAAGCATTCATGACCTCGCGAATCCTGGCCTCGACCTCGGGATCCATTCTCGATGCTAGCCGAAATGGCTGTCCTTGTCTTCTTGTGGTAACAATGGTGCTAACCAGCGATTTGGAATGCTCACCAGATGCAAACCTCCGCACATGGCACTACAGCAAGCAGTGTAGAATGAGGTTGTCAATATATTGAAGCAAAGAAGCTTAGCACATGCAAGAGAAGTTGCTTACCTTAGCAAAAGTTTCGCTATATCTGATGACATGCGAGTCGCCTTTTCTAACCGCGGTGATCTTTTCATCTAGAATGATGGTGGGACACAAATGGTTCTCGTGATCCAGCAACGAGTAGCAACCATATTCAGACTCGTCCAGACTGCAATTGGGACGAAAAGGAAAAGAGTTCCTTTTGATCACAGGAGCTCTGCTTGGCTGGGGGGCCGACTGCGTCTCGAATCTTGTCTGCTGGGCATTCCAGTATGCGAGCCAGTTTTTGGAATAACCGCCTTCACGGTTACCTGCAGGTTGCTCAAAGGGAAGATTGCTCAGCAAGACTGTTTTGCACTCCTTTGTCAACAAACGCTTATAGCAGCCTCTGATAATAGACTGTGGTCAGATTGATGGTGCCACTGCATCAAAGCCGAATTGGTGAGAAACGCGAGTGGGATCAACATCCACAGTAATCCTCTCATACCTCGGCGCGAGCTCACGAACATGATCTGCGAGAGCAGGAAGGGAACCTCGCAGGCACCAGCAAAAGAATTCGCGATAGCGCTCATGGAAATGCTCTCCATCTTCGAAGAGGAGCTCTTCTGAGAAGACAACACCCTTAGAAGGATACAGCTTTGGAAACCATCGCACGTTTTCAATACGCATGGCATAGGGCCTGGCTATGAACTCTTGCCGATTGTCGCATATCAGGCTCCAGACGCACTTGGGGTAGTTTGTCCCGAACCACCTCGCAGCTCTGCCGCTGTTACGTTCCTCCACCGCGCCTGGGGGACACCACTTGTTGGGCTTAGAAGCAATTGGGGCATAGGAAGGCCATCGCTCAAAGACCCACATTGTCAAGAAGGCAATGTTAACGAAAGTCAGTATATCGAGGCGGCCACGCGATTCCTTCATGGCCACAACCAGCTGATCCAGTCTGTAGTACAGCGTGCCCAAGACCAAGGGTCCAAGTGCGACTTTCTGGCCAAGGGCCAATTTCACAGCAAAGGGCAAAACGTGATAGAAGACCCCATCGTGCGGGTGACCATCGATTAAGTACCTCGACAACCAGGCGCAGAGGAAGGCGCATAGGGTTAAGTGATAACCCTTACCCTCCACATAGTTCTTAGCCTTTGGGTTTTGACTCAGAAGCTTCTTGGTGATGCTGCTGTTCGCATAATCACAGAAAAAGTACTGCACCCATTTGTTCCAAGTATTTTTCGCAGATGTGTCAACCAACTGCCAGTCAGGAAGGACTTTTGTAGTGGTCCACCGGGTGGAAATTTTCTTTACCTCTGACAAGCACTCCTCCATCTACGTGTACAAAGCAATCTCCGCATCCGTCCTCAAGGGACTCAAAGGATCCACCTCACCCATGAGAGACAGATCATACAGCATGTGCACGTCCTCGAGCGTGGGGGCAGCCTCGAACTCAGCAAAGTGAAATGTGTGAGTCGCAGGCGAGTAGCGGGAAAGAAGGTTTAGAAGCATGGACTGGTCCAGCTTCACGGCAGCACCCTTCATAGCACGAACTGCGAAGTATACGCCGGCCTCATTTAGAGTCATGACGTGATGAGTCAATACATGGTCGATCCACTCATCCATGTAGTCCAATTTCTGAACAAAAGCTTGGGTAGAAATCGCAGCATACGGGAAGTACCCATTTTCGACTCCCAATCGAACCACTCTTCGGAGCCAATCAATTCGAGCAGGGCCGAGTTAACTGGAGGGGTTAATGTTTGCAATACCTCACCTGGGACAGGGGTAGGCAGTTTCTTTGCCTTAACCCTAGCATGGTAGAAGTCTTTTCCACCCAGATAGGGGGCTTTTCGCCATAGAGCTTGCGGAAGATCAGGTATTTCTTCGTCTTCCTTTGTGGGTCTAGTTCCTTTTGTCTTTGCCATTCCTGCGGAAAAGCAAGAAAAAAAAGGGGGGAGAAATATGCACACTTCAGTTTGAATTTCGAGATTCAAAGATCTATGTGAAGAAAGATGAACAGTCTGGTACCAATTTCAGAAATTGGAGATTGGAATTGTTTGCATTATCAGGGATTTCAAAAAAAAAACCCTACATTCAAGGTCTTTATCATTGGGGGACTAAATCGAAATTGGATTCAAGGATTGGAGCTTCTTCATAAGTTTTCAGCAGATAATATGTCATGGGTTTGCAGATCCAACGCAGTTCAAAGCATATACTAGCATATTAGATCAAAATTTGAACAAGGCCAACCTTGTTTCTGCAAAGCTTGCTTAGATGCAGACAGTTGAAGAAGACGATTTGCAATTTTGAACTGGTGATTGATTATCTGAATCTGCTCTCGAAGACTTCCGGATCACCGGCTCCACACACGCTGGATCACCGGCGGCGCTGATCCATGTGGGGGCTGCGAGACAGGGCCCTCGCATACCACTGCACGGGACTTGCAGGGACTTAGTGGTTTGGAGGCTAGAGTAAGTCCTGTCGCGTGCGAGCCAAGCCCGCGCGCGACCTTTAGTAACTGCTTTTGAGAGATTTATGGCACGAGCTCCATAAACCCTGTCAATCCGGTCAAACCCGGTCAACCCCATAACGGTTCCGGTATTCGCGCATAACGTGCTGTAACGGTCCCTATATACGCGGACGAACGTGCCGTTGTGGTTAAGCTAATTAAGCCGCCATTGATTGGCGCATTAACCACACTGCAACGGTCACATTCTCCGTTATATATAGGACGTTAACCTTTCCATACAAAGGAGAACACACCGGCCATACGCGGAAGCTCTGCCAAACCCCTGTCTCTCTCTCAGACATTACTACTGCCTTACTCTCTCCCTACACACAACCCAACTCTTTCTGTGCCATCTCTGTTCCTCTATTTACGGTGTACACAGAGTTCTCCCCGCCAGAAACTCTTGTGCACAACAGTTAAGTCATGGATATTTTATGAAATTAAAGAGGGTATTAAAGTAGGGTATAAATGTAGTTCTAAAACAAGGGAGGTAGTATTTAAGTAGGGTATTAAGGTAGTTAAAGTAAAGTGAAGGTGGGCAATAAAGAATTACACCCGAAATAATAAGGAATAAGCCAATATAATAAGTTCAAAATTTACTTTTGTTAATTGCATGGTTTTCTCACTGGACTAGTAACTTGTTAGCACAAAGATCTACATCAAAAGACACATGGATTTATTAGAATAAAAGAATTGATGCTCTCTCAAAAATAGAAAAGTCTACCAATCGTATGTCACACGCGTAAATAGTCGCCTGTCCTACTACCTTCTTGCATTCTACTAGATTACTCATCCGTACTATCCAAAAAAAGGTTGAAGTACCAGATTCACCACCTTCAAAATATTGTCTATCCGATAAAATTTGACGGCACAGTGGCAGTACTTTTGTTGTTTATATACTCAACTGTCAGGCATAATGAACTTGATAATCTTTTTTTTCCACTCGAGGAGAGACGTTGCAAAAAGATGAGTCCTCTATGATACCAATTTAAAATATGTTGGTTCATTTTGGATGATCATTTTTAGTATGCGTAGCTCCATAGAGACACGTCAGCGCCATCTGCCATGTCATCCCCAAAGTAATGAGGTGGCGGCAACATCATCCCTTCTGCCATATCTGCTACAAGTTCCGGCATCCCGAAAACGTCATACTCGGCATCCATGTAGAATTCCTCCGGCATCCTCTCCTCCTCCGTCATTGGTTTCTCTGTTAACTCTACAAAGTTTGTCCCACCATTCCGCTTAGGACAGAAAGCCTGTGCGGCCTCTGCGGCCGCCTTCTGTATGTCCTTAGGATCATTGGAGGCAGGAACAGGCAATCTCCAAGCGGAATCCGCAAAATTGAGACAAGCGGACCGCCCCCTCAGGGCAATGGCGGCTACATCGTGGGCCCGGGCAGCCATCTCCAAGGTGGGGAAGGTCCCCAACCAAATTCTAGTTTTCTTGTTGGGCTCCCTAATCTCGCAGACCCATTTCCCGGAGTTCCTACGCCTCACTCCCCGGTAGATGGGGTGGCGAGTCTCTTGGAACTTCTTCCTCCCCGCACGCTTCTTCGGGTTACTTGAAGCGAGGTTCACCGCCGCCGGCGGCACCATAGAAGTACTACCACATTCCATAGAAGAAGAAAACCAGTAGTCAAAGGATTGAAGTGCCGAGAAATCGTCATCCCCTCCAGAAGACATATCCAGAAAGAAGTGATGATGTTGGAGGAGGAAGATAAAAGTTGTGGACTTGTAGCACTGAGCTAGTGGCTGTGTTGTAGAGGAAGTTTAGAGTGAGGTGGCCTTTTATAGTTTTTCGTTACTTAATGCGAGGAAACCAACGCGGTTAAGCCAAGTGGAATGGTGGGGTCTCTCGACATTGGGAAAGACGAGTTCATTGCAGCTGTGGCCAGTATCCATAAACCACGTGTGAGATTCGTCTGACGTGACAGGGCTCCGATCCTACTAGAACCCTTTCCTTAGTCAATGTGTTTTCCCACAGCGTCAGCAATGAGAGCACCAATAGCAATGCGATATTAGATGTTACCCTTATCAAAAAAAAAAAAAAGATATTTGATGTTACGATAATTGAATGGGCCAGGGACGGAAATGTTTTGGTTCTTCGCACGACCTCAGCATGTTGCTTTCAACTCTTTCATTATTTAGATTTTAACATTTACCATGCATTTGTATTTTGTACCGTTGAAGGTTAGTGTAACATATATATTCCCTTTACGTTGAGTGGAAAAGGACCAAAATATGTCGGCATATTTTGATTTCATTTTAACTCCTACACACATTTCTCTAAAGTGGAAATGCAGATTTCATAATAAAAGAAGGCATTACAACTACGAAAGCATTGCATATACTGAGAGTATTAAAACACCATAGTTAATCAATTCCTGCTCGAAACACAAGGAGAGCCAGTCTCAAATTCTGCTTTGCTAAGCGATCTGGTTCAGCAACCCTGCACCTGTGCACTTTCAAGACTTTCAGCTTTGCAAAGGTAGAAGCCTGCATGAAAATGGGCAGAATATGATCCGTATTCCTTCCTGATGCACTCATGATCGAAATCTACAACTTTTACTTATATGCACTCAAGTCTCTACAATTTAGCAAAATTGCAAAAAAAAAAAAAAACCCTAAAGTTGACTTTTTGGCAATTACAACCCAAATTGGTACAAACTAACTCTTGATGTCATGAAATTATCACAGAGACATGAGGTCATGCCATCAGTTATAATTTGAGTGCCCAATTCTAATGATTGCAAAATTGCCGATTTGCTCATCATATACAGCTCAGTCAAACTAGAGATTCCAGTAAGTCAAAATTGGTCAAACTTGACCCTTGGACTGAAAATGTCATTCTGAACAAACTTTTAGAATGACGTTTTTTGTCGATTATGTCATCTGATTGCTCAACTCAGGAAGTCAAAGATAACTATGAAATTGGCTCACATGATCAACTTTGCAGTTAATTTCTGTTCCATTGAGAAAGACATTTGAGAATATGAAAAAATAATTTTTTAGATTGAAGTACCAAGTTTTCAGTACATATTTGATCTCTTCAATATTCAAAATATACAAGGAGATATATCTGGTCAAAATTGGTTGAAAATCATTGACCAACACTTCAAAAAACAATTGACGGTTTTCACAGTTTCAAGATAGCTACTTTGAGCTTGATTTCTTAGAAATTTATCAAGAATTTGGGAAGTTCTCCCCTTGGAATAATTTGAAGTATTATAAACCAGCTTCTCGCAGACAATATCATATTACAGTTTCGTTAAATATTCAGAGAGTTACGATTGGCAGAAGTTGGCTGTTTGAATCCACTTTTCATTGACTTGTGAGTTATCTGGATACTTTGTGCTAGATTTAAGAAAAAATCCATGAGGAATTTGAAGAAAACTCATAAAAAACACTACAACAAATCCTGCTTACAGCGACCATTTTCATTCCGACAATAGTGATTCCTGTCGTTGATAGCAGTATAAACAGTCGTTTTTTCTATTTATCGTCTGCCTAGTCTTCTTTCAATTTTTTAAAGACAAACTGTGATTCCGTCGTGGGAACACGACAAGTCATCCGAAATCTAAAATTATTAACGATGTGCAATATTGTGGCCACTGGATCTAAACACAATTTTGACCAAACTTTTGGGCGGGAAATTAAAATTCGCTAAATTGGGAGGGGGGGGGGGGGGGTGGGAATGAAATCTCACCAAATTTTGGAGGCAAAATCAAATCCAACCAAAAAATTAAATTCGCCTATCTGCTCCAACTAACAATTCTCCCGCCATTACTCCCCCCTTTCGGCCTCCATATCGAATATCTATCCACATGAACCCTAGCTAGCTCGCCATTACTCATCTTCCACACTTTTCACCACTGCCGACTCTCTCTCTCTCTCTCTCTCTTTCTCTCTCTATCTCTCTCTCTCTCTCTCTCTCTCTCTCTCCGCATGATCGTGGTCCTCTCGCCACCACTGTCTCTCTGTTGTTCCCTTTTCCAGCTGGTTCAAATATGCAGAGAATGGAGCTTTGGCGCAGGAAGATAAATTTCATGTCTCACCCTTCACAAACATCTGTACTCACAAGTACTGGTCTGTCACTCTCTCGCACTCTCACAGTCTGAATTTAGGTTCTGAGTTTCATGTGCTTTTCAATTTGGGTTCTGAGTGGAGGCTTGAGCTCAGATCTAACAAGCCATTATCATTTCTATGACTTAAAAGGAGCACTTTTACTGTGATATCTGTATTTGTAGGCCGAGATTCATCTTTCATGCTTCTAAATTCTATGTGGTTTAATTTTACTGTGATATCTTTAAAAATTTTAACTATGGGTAAATCCTGTGTTCGGATTTGCTGAGTGTAAAATGTGGTTTTACAGTACTGTTACTGTATGTGAAGCTAAAACTATTTCTTACATAACTATTTCTTACAGCTAACTGATTGGAAAGTGTGTATTGTGTATTCATGGGATGGATGATATATATAAGCGACAAGATACTGATAGGAATGTGTGTTTTAATGTGTTATAATTTGGCTAGTTGAATATGATGTGGATGAAACTGAGGTACCTGAAAATGGGCATGTCTCCCAATTTATATGTACCATATGAAGTATTAAGTACCCTGTGTCATTGCTGCCAGTTGATAATTTGATGTGTCCAAATTTGAGTTGTGTAAGAGGTCGTGATGATATGTCTATCGAATTCACTCATTGAAGCTGTTAGAGTGTAATATGCATGGCGAGGCAAAATAATTTTTACAGCTTGCATTTATCATCTCTTATTTGGTTTAAATGAGTACAGATCAGATCCTCTTCATGCTCACTAAAGAAGACGTTATGATGGATCGTTCGAATTCACTCTTTGTAGACGATATAGTATCATGATATGCATGGCAAGGAAAAATCCTTTTGCAACTTGTGATCATCGGTCTCTTATATGGTTTTCAGGAGTACAGATTGAGCCTATTTTCGTATTTTCCTATGTTCATTCCATGTTTGTTATTTGTTAATTACTTGTTATTTCCTCCGTCCAACCTATCTAATATGCGTGGTCAAGTAAAGGTCATTCTGACCCGTTGTTGATGGAAACATTTTTGCATGAAAACCGAGTCAGAGTGTCCTTCGTATGACTCCGCAGACGGTAGCTGATGAATGGATGAATGTCCAATGAATGTAATTAGTTCATTAACAAGTCAGTATATTGCAAAATGAAATTATCCATAAAAAACAGTAAATACAAGTGTAGACCTCTTTGTCCTCTTTAAACCCATCTTTCGGGGAAGTCCCCCGTCTCCCATTTGTTATTTCCTCCTTTGAACCTCTCTTTCTAGGTGTACTTGTGAAGGGTATTTTGACCCGCTGATAATTTTGACAAAATGATACGAACCTTTGTGCATCCAAACCGGGTCGAAGTGACCTTCACAAGTACTCGTAGACTATAGAGAATGAAATTTTTGATTTAGCAATGAGTGGTATTTCGGTACCATTCAAATCTATGTTATGGCTTAATGCTTAGACCGCTTCTGAAGTTATGAATGATGCATATGAATGAACTATAATAAATATCTTAAATGGAAAAATGTTGAGCTGTATTTTTAAGGCTCCATCTTTCATGATTCTAATTTCAATGAGGTGCATTGTCGCAGAAATAACTGTTGTTTTCAAGATTAGTTGTGCGTTAACTACTACTGGGTCATTGATTTGACGTGTATGAGATACTAGTTAATTACTTCGTAGCTTTTCACGGATATTAGTTTGTTAGAAATTTATTGCGGTATTTGTTAATTCCTCCATTGAACATCTTTTTGTACGTGTAGTTGCGAGTGTCACTTTGACCCTCTGATAATATCTGCTAAATGATGCAAACATTTGTGCATCCAGTCTGGATCAAAGTGGCCTTCGCAGCTACTCGCATACTATAAAGTATGAAAGGAAGAATTAGCAATATATGTTATTTCAGTATAGTTCAAGTATGTTATGGATCAATGCATTGACTGCTTGCTCATTGAGTATATTTCAATATAGCTATTTGCAGCATGCTGCCTTCATCACCTATATATTTGGTTGTCATGATTTGGGCATCTTCATGGTATTATGATGTACTTTATGCTCATTTCTTGCTCACTGTAAGAGGGCGTGATGATATGAATCGTTCTAATTCACTCTTTGTAGTCGATAGAGTGTGATATGCATGGCAAGGCAAAACTATTTTGTAGCCTGTGATCATTGATCTCCTATAAGGTGTTGATGAGTACAGATATGAGCCTCTTCATTCTCACTGAAGAGGCTGTGATTATATGGGTATATCATATTCACTCGTTGTGGCCAAAATTCTTGTGCAGCCTGTGATCATTGATCTCTTACCTGCATGTTTTAATGAGTACTGATCTGAGCATCTTTTGTGATTACACTGCACGATGCACCATTTGTATTTGTTTAGTTCAGAAATGCTTGTTTCCCGGAATGCTCTATTTTTCCTGTGCAGTACTGTTATGAGACTATTGTTACTCTTTATGATGTTGCTCTTCATGCTCGCTGCTTGCTCAGTGCTTGCTCACTGTCAGAAAACGTGATGATATGGATATCTAATTCACTATATTGCATGTGTGTCATTAACGACAACAAAATCTCCACCATTTAAAGAGGATGAGGTCACCAGTGCTCTAACACGACGTCCTCCAATGTATATGAATGCTCCAGTGGTCATCTCTGATCCGAGGATGAAAATGATGACACACCGAAACTGACTGTATAAAAGCCTGAAGAATATCAAGTTCGAAGGCAATAGAAGAGTTGAAGGGCCCGTGAAATTATTCGAAGGGACGGGTGAATCTGTCAATTACAGAGCATAAGATTTAAGGGGCAAAGGCATAGGAACCAAAAGAAGCTTGATGCTGCACACTATCTTTGTTATGCGTTTTGGTTATTATCTGTTATATATGTAGTTGCGTCTTGCCTGTAACTATTCCTTAAACATATTTTGTAACAGATGTTGGACCTATATATGCTAGCAGTGTGATTGGTGATTCTAGTGTATTTAATTTTGAAAGTATTTCATATAGTTATAAACTCATAAGTGTTGATATATATATGAGTATGTTAATAGGCGAGATTATATCAGTCTGACTAGTGATTTTGGTAGTATCTAATTACCAAATTTCAAATATTACATTGCTGTCGTAGTGAAATTTGTGATTGGTTGGCCAAGTTCCCGGGTGCCTAAAGCGAGTAAGAAATTTAAGGCCCTATTTAAAGAAAAAAAAATCAAAAATAGTTAATTTTTTTAAATTAAAATATGTAATATGTTGGGTTGTTTTTTTAAACAAAATATTAAATTTAATTAATGTTCAATGACCGTACAATTGTTTGATAAGTAAAAATTAAAATTTTCACATATGTCATCAACAAGATTCGAACTTGGGTCAAGTTTGTGTCAAAAATATAAACTACCACCAGACTAATTAATATATATGTATACAATTATTGATGAAATTGCATCGAAATATGTAACTAAGATTGCTATAGAGTTCTCTTTAAAAAAAAATACTGTTAATAAAAACGGAGCCTCGCGGGGCTGGAGGCCTAAAACGGCTGCCTCAAATGCCTTACTATAGGGCCGACCCTCTTTGTGAATTATCATTTAAAAAAGTTGATTGTAAGGTCAAACTTGAAAGGAAAAGTCACATCTACTGTGAAAATTGGTCCAGAAGGTTCGGTCAACTCTATATGAAGTGACGGTCAAATTTTCGGTCTCCACTTAGTCAACCATATAGGTTAAGACGAATGAAGTCAACGGTAAAAGGGAAGGCCAACTGTACAGTCAAAGGCGAGCTCAGAATTCAACTCCACAGTCAATATGCATGATTGTCTACCCTAAACCCTGAACCTGATTTTGAGGTTACTAAGTCAACTATGTAGTGAAACGTCAAGTTATCGGTCTCCACTTAGTCAGCCTAATAGGTTCAGACAAAGAAAGTCAACGGTATAAGAAAACGTCAACTCTACAGTAAAAGTTGAGCTCACATGCTACTCAACTGTATAGTCAATGCATGGTATACGGACTATATACGTGGTAGACCCTAATCCCCTAAACCCCTCGTATTGCGTTAAGAAGCCAACGATGAAGTGAACGGTCAACTTTTCGGTCTCCACTTAGTCAAACATATATTTTCGGACAAAGACGTCAACTGTGAAAGAAAAGGTCAACTCTACACAGTTAAAAATGCGAGCTCACAAGTCAACTCTAGATCAATGCATGTTATACTGTGCGGTAGACCGTATAGTAGCATTGTCGATTCTTACCTTAATTTAAAACCGATGTTTTTCTATTGTCTTACAACCTATATATTCCACGAACCTTGTAAGATTCTATAGCGAAATGAAATTCGTTTTACAGTCCCGGAAAAAAAAAAAAAAAAAAAAAAAAAAAAACCAATGAAAAAAATACATTTGCAGGGAAGAGAAATTCCATTACAATTATTTTTTTGGGAGGAAAGTATAATTAACGAAAATATGTACGGGGGAGAGGAATACAATTACATCCAAATATTGGGAGGAAAATACATTGAATCCAAATAATATTGGAGGGGGAATCAGCTAAACAAAATGACACTTTGACCCGTTTCTCCCCACTCATTCTCCACCCATTATCCACACCCCCGAGCTCTCTGAAGCTCTTCCCCCGACCTCTCACTCAGCTCCCCATCTGATGAAAACACTGAATCTCTTCGGAATGGCGACATGTGTTGCGCATGAAGGTCATCGGACTGTAGCCTGAAGTTCGATATTGGCTTAGCCTCAAGGACGGTCGGTTTGGACTAACTTCTCTCAAACTCTTGTACATTAGTAGCTGTTTTTGAGTTCTCTTTAATTCGTGGTTTATCCGGCCGATTCGTGCTCTAGATTTGCAAGTCCGTATGTGAATGCATTTTTGTTCGGACTAGTGCATTTGTATCTGGGGCTCCGTTTGGTGTGCATTTGGATTAGGAATATCGTATTTGGGAATTCCGTATGTGTTCAGAGTACGGATGTTTTTCCTATAGTTGGGGCTTTACTCTTCATCTAGGGTTGGTCCGAAAAAAGTTGGTGTAATTATTCTTCTGTGTTGGTCTTAGTGTTTGTTCTTCATGGTGATGTTGTCAAACTTTAATTTTAGGGCATTCAATTGTTTGATTGCTAAATGACAGACCCCAGTTTAAGACTGGGACGAGCAACTGCTATGTGACACATAAAATATTATAATTCAACAAAAAGGAAAAATATATGCCATTTTCATTAAACATAGACTGTTAAAACAATCACAATACCCCCATTAACCCAAAAATCCTAACACTACTTATTTTTTCCTTCGGGAATCCATGGCACAAAAGTCCTGATATCACGTTCCCAATCATATTTGGTATGTTTTTTGGGTTGAACGGGTGGCTTTTCTAGATCATGCATCTTTATTTCTGGCAGTTTTTCTTCGGTTTCTTCTTCACCCCAGTCTTATTGGTCGGAGCCCCACTCTTCTTCTTCGGTTTCCTCCTTGGTCTCTTCTTCGGTTTCTTCCTCGGTCTCTTCTTTGGTTTCTTCATCGGTTTCTTCATTCTCGTATGGCAGTTCTTCCTTTTCTTCTTTCTCAGGATTTGTATCTTCTGGTTCTTGCTTGGACGGGCTTTTTTTTTTGCCTTTGGTGATTGTGATGATTTTGGTGGTAATTAGGTTTAGCGCTTTTATAGAATGTAGAAAGTGTTGGGTAGACAAAGAGGCAGAGACATTATTGCAGGCTAATTGTAGGACTTCAATTTCCTATAACACTTGGAAGTATGTTACAGAACTTCATCAATATTTTTTTTGATAAACCATCATTATCTTTTTGATAAACCATCATTTACTATAATCATCACATATTTTTATATATAATAACAACTTCCAATTTCTTATGCAAATTAGAATACTATAGATAACTAGGAATTTTTAGGAATAACTGCATACATATAAATACGCAAAATAAACGATAGTTAATACAGTGGGGAGGCACCACCCCTTACAACCTCAACCACATCTGTAACACCCCGTATTTTCCTGAATATTTTTGACGTATTTTTCGTGAAGTTTAATCAATTATTGTCAAAAATATATAGTTAATGGGGAGGTAGTTGTAATTTAGTTAATATTAAATTGTTGTTGTTGGGGGGTATTAATTGTCTTTTATAACACTTTTAGTATTTAATACTTGTACTTGTATTTATACTATACGTATTTTTTTACTCTCTACCTATACCTATTTGTACCGTATTCATACTACGTATATTATACTATACTTTATACTACAATAATAATAATAATAATAATAATAATAATAATAATAATAATAATAATAATAATAATAATAATAATAATAATAATAATAATAATAATAAATAAAAACAAAAAAAAAATGTTGAGAACTCTCCTGACATTCCCCGTTCCCCAACAATTTCCCAACCCCCAACAAAAATTTCTTTCTTACTCTCTCTCTCTCTCTTCTCCTTCTATATCTTCTTCTCCTTCCTCTTCGGCAACCACACCACCCCCGACACCATCACCAACAGCGCCATCACCACCACCCCTGCCCTCTCTGTCTCTGCCGAGCATCACCAGGAGAAGACACAACATCAGCAGCTGCTGCTTGGAGCTGCGCTGCCACCACCAACACCTCTGGCGAAAAACTCACCCCCGACGCCATCACCACCTCACCACCATCTCCACAGCCTCCATCAAAACCCCTCTCTCCCCCTCAATCTATCTCTCCCTCTCTGTCACGATGAAGATCAAGAGGCAGCAGCAGCAGCGACATAAACGACCGCTGCCACCGCCGGAGATTTACCGCCACCACCACTGCCCGTCACTTCTTCTCCCCCTCCACTGCTATCTCTCTCTCCCTTTCTCTGCACGACCCCATAAGAAGAAGAAGGAGACGAAACAACAACAACAGCAGCAGCGCTGCAACAGCAGGAGCAACCCGCCAGCAACCACCATGGATTCCGGCGGGAAGCTCACCGGAGTTCAACCAATGACACCCAACCTCCAAAACCTGCTCCAATCACCTCCTGGAGGTCCGAATAAGATGACGGAGGCCTCAACCGAGGCCAAGAACCACCGGAGAATCCCCGGCGAAGCTCCACCTCCGGCGACCCGACGACGATCTTGACCCGTTCTAATTCTTGATCGTTTCTCGCGAAATTTGTTATGGGTATGCTTGAAATCTTCCCCTGAGTTGTTTTTAGTTATCAAAAATCAATTTTTAAGGCCTCGAATCCACGTTTTAATCGGTTAGTTTGAATGTTCATGCTTAGGGGGTTAAAGTGTCATTTTCAGAAACTTTTCTGGGGGGTTATTATGTCATTTCAGAAACTTTGGGGGTACTTAGTGTAATTTTTAATTTCTGTTTCATTTATAAAATTAGTTTTTATAGGTTATTATTTATAAATTAATTTGGGGGTAAATATTATTGAAGAAAATATGTTTTTGGGTTAATAAATAAGTTAAAATGAATATTTTATTGAGAAAAATAAAATGAGCTAGAAATATATATAGGATGTATATTTGTTGAAGTTGTATTAAGTTAGAAGCTCCAATTTGTAGGTGACGTTTCCGTAGACGAGAACGACTTATAGGACGTGCTTGGATTTTTGGTAAGTTAATATGCCTAGCCTCGTGTGCCTTTCTTCCATTTCGCGTTTCGCGTGAGTTATTTGTGAAATTGCTACCATACTTGATTTATTTGAATTGTTTATTTGTTTTGAAATACTCCTCTTTGAAGTCTCGTTTGAAATTTGTATCCAAATCTAAATAACAATCCGAAAGACGACATCTAAATGATATTGCAAAATAAACCTTGTAAAAGTGATTCCCCAAGACGGATCACGTCATTGGGTTAGAAGTACGAAAGTTGAAATCGTTGCATCGGTTACCAAGAGTAGCACACCGCTCACGTTTTGGTCAAATCTGAATATCTCTCAATTGTACATCGATTATTATTATTTTGTCCCACACAGGCTGTAGTTCGGAGCTCCTTACACTATTCTATACCTTGAATGAAAATTAGTAATTATGTAAAGTGGAAAGCTGTTGTGCGTGGGTTTGTGCCATATCCCTGATACGATACATTTCTGACATATTGTGTTGGTTACTGTTATGAGATTATGAGATTATGAGGCTCTGACCTCCTTTTGATTATGTTATGGTTATGAGGCGCTGTGATGCGAACCTCCTGTGATTGAGTTATGGTTGTGGTAGTGCTTTTGCACATATGAGAAATAGGTTGTGGATTGGATATGGTCACGCCCCGTATCAACTAGTTATAAAATGATTTTCGGGACTCGATTCATATCGATGAGAATATTATCTTGAGTATTAAAGTAGAGTTGTGAATTGCTATTAACAGTGAGTTCCCGAGATGGACCACATCTTTGGGTTGAAATACGAAATTTGAGATCGTTACAGAGTTTGAGACACCAAATCAGCTGTGAACGCTTTTCCGCGATTATTCGATATTTATTATTTATCAGCGAATTGGTTATTCCTATCATATGTCTCATAATCTGTTTACGTGCTATGGGTGTTAGCTTACTCAGCCGTTGGCTGATCATTTTCCGTAAAAACTGCGTCGACTTTTGCTATTTTAAAACCGCAAGTTGGCTATCGAGGTGGGTGAAACGCTCACGACACAGGAGGATAGAGAAGCTTGGAACATCACACAGTATATTACTTCACGGAAAAGTGTATTTCTATATTTTCAAATGTTGTCACTTGTTTGTTTTGGAAAATTGTAATAAATTATGTTTTGAAATGTTATCGATGGTTGTACTAGCTATGAACCGACGATCCTTATCCGTTCCCAATGAGGCTCATCACCTCGGGCGGAGACATCTCTTCCGAACGTGGGGCCCGGCTGGCCTTGCGGTTCGGGGGGTGTTGCAACATCTCTTCCTTAAACAATGGGAGGGAGGTTAAAAGTCATTGTTCAACATTTGATTTAAAAACAAGCTATTAACAGGGATTCAACACAGAAAATGGAAGAGACAGCAGAGGAGCGAAATCAGAGGCGCTTTTTTGGCAGACATGTGCCCATTCTCCAGCTTCACCTGCGGTGTTCCTAGCAGCGTGCACTCATGGAAAAGCACATGCATTAGTCAAAACTAGTGATTTGGAGTTTCACACATCGAAAACATAAAGAGTAATCTACATATATATGTGCTAAGGCATGTGATTGAAAATATTATAGAACTATTAGCTTTGGAGGTCATCAAACATGGACCGAGGCATGGATCTATAGCTGAGACACAACAATGACATCCACCCGCACCTCACTTGGATCCCACAAAATCTAAAAGCCGCCACCAAATCCAAATAGATCAGCCACAATGCATCTCTCAAAGCCAAGAGAGGCAGAAATGCATATGGCACTATCCCTAGAAATTCTGGTTTCAGTTACGCAGACAATGTTTGGCCTGTGCCTGCCAACCAAATCTGTGAAGCTGCTTCTAAAAGCACCACTGCCAGCATCCTTACAACTCCAGAGAAGAAACCTCATGGGAAAGTTCCACACCCTCACTATGTCCAGCAGCCCCCCTTGTGCCCTTCTTCTTTGGTCTTCCACCGTTGCTCTGATCTGCTCCTCCTCTACCACATCTATCATATTTTCGCCTTTCGTTAAGAAGGCCCCCTTCTATATTACCGTATGAAGGTATTCCCCTGAGTGTAGCTACATGTTTCCCGAATACTCTACTATCCAGGTTGCCTTGTAGTCCACCATCATTACATGCCTTGCTTCTCCACTGTTGGCTGAAAACTGGACGATGTACCAGAGGTTCAAGATAAGCCTTTCATATTCTGTCACAATCTCGTTGTCTGGAAAAATGTCGCCTGCCACCCTATCTTCCTCCTCAGTGATCATCTGATTGAATTTCATCATATGTCCAACTGAACTGTTCTAGGAGGCTGTTGAGGCTCCCTTGCTCTACGATCCATGATCTTGGGGCCTTCAGGTGATTCATGTTGGTGGCCATGTTTGTTTTGAGAGATGGTATGAATGAGAGAGGAATGCACCACTTATTGAAGATTAAGAATTGCTCCACTTTTTCTTTAAAGGGCCAACCTGGTCTCCTTTTACCTGGAGCATCCTCCAAATTGACATGAGGTAATGTGTTGTCCCATAATGTTGACAAGCTTGGCATAATCTTAACTTTATCTGGGATGAAAGGTGCTGTCAATGGAAAAAGAATGTAGGCTTTTTGTTTTATACTGACTATATAGGTTCAGATTGGGAGATCATGGGGGAGGTGGGGGGTTACAAATATTTGGAGAGTTAGAAGACGGAGAGGTGGGGGTTAGTGGAGGTTAGTACTATCCTAATGGCTCCTAGTTTACATATAATTAGTGGAGGTTAATTACATTACTGCAGATTATTAAAAGTAATTAATATTCATAATTTAGAAGATGGATAGTTGGGGTAGTTAGTGGAGGTCTAATTTGCATTTTTTCTACATAACATCACTGGAGATACTCTAAGACAACTCATGCTTATTGCAGAATATTAATTTCATGTATTATTTGCATTACAATTTCATATATAACTACTGGAGATGCCCTAATCGGGAACCTCATCACTGTCCATACTGTGTAAATGAGCTGTGTAGTGATCTGCCAAATGCTCCATGGTGAAGTTCTCAATATTTTACTTTTAGGTGCTTTTGTGATAAGTTGCAGAAAGCATGCATATTCTGATTCCTCCCTTTATTCCCTTTAAGTCTAGTCAGTCTCTTCTTGATGTTGAAATTACCTTTTGGAGGTAAACCTTGTCTTATGTGGCAAGAGCACTCTATAGCTTTTAGTTTCTTCTGTGGATGCATTAGTTGCGACCCCGTGGAAATAATTTGTTCTGACCTGTCAGAAAGAGAAAAAAAGTGAAGAAATAGCCCTAATCTCCAGCAGCTTCTTTGTGCGCATCACAAGATAGATGGGTTGGAAGCCCAAAACCTATGGGGTTGCTACATTCTATGGTGGATGAACCATATAATGCAGCGACCTATTAGGTTGCTGCATACTAGGTTTTATGAATCATAGAGCGCATCAACCCAACAGATTTTAGACGGCCATGCCAGCTTTTTTTCTGGTGATTCTCCTTGTCGGGGTGGTGTTAAGCATTTTTGAACGGAGACAGTCCCTGGTTCCTATGAGCGCTTGTGCTATGAGAAAATGGGGTTGACATCAATATAGAATATCTGTTATGTTCTGAACACATCTAGAAGCTTCTTTGTGATCATTTCATGCATCACAAAGCTACTGGAAGTGGGCCAGAACATAACGGAAACAACATCGAAGGATACTTTTTATATTTTTTACATCGACATGCTTGCCCTGAATTTAAACTTTATCAGGATGGATGAAAGGTTGAGTGAAAGGGATAAGGTTGTAGGCTTTGGTTTTATACACAATTGGGAAGCTGTGGGGTTAGGAGAAGATGGCGAGTTATAAGATGAAGAGGTTGGGGGTTAGTGGAGGATAATAAATATTGGTTAAAAGGTGTGGTTTCAGAGAAATATGTGCTGCATGGTTTCAATAAGTGCAGCTAACTACGTATAGGTTCATGAACCACCTCATTGATTAAGGGTGGCAATGCTATCTCTGAAACTTGTTTGATTTGAGGTGTTCCATGTTCACGTTCCGGGTTTGAGTTTGATATTAGTTATTTACCTCATTCAACCTCTTTATTCTGCGGGGACATGTGATGGCCCTTCGACCCGCTGATAATGCTGGCTAATACATTGTGAAAGTGTGTCAATGAAAACCGGGTCAAAGTGGCATTCACATGACCCTGTAGACGATAGAAGATGATTTGGAATTTCCAAGAATTTTATTTCAGTACTGCTCGAGTATGATATATGTGTCTTAATGAATCAACTACTTCGAAAGTTATGAATGATGCATATGGTAATTATTTTGACACCCGTTTGGTAACCTGCCCGATCGGAGTTGCATTATTTGCAGCCTTCTGTGATCATCACTTATTCGGTTTTAATGAGTACTGATTTGCGCATTTTCATGCTCAGTGTTAGCACTCACTGTGAGGCCGTGATGATATGGATCTATCAAATTCACTCCTTGAAGCTGTTAGAGTGTAATTATTCACGGCGAGGCAAAAAAAATTTGTAGCCTACTGTGATCATCTGTTACTTGGTCTTAATGAGTACTGATTTTGAGCATTTTCATGCTCAGTGTTAGAGCTCACTGTGAGGCCGTGATGATATTGATCTATCAAATTCACTCTTTGAAGCTGTTAGAGTGTATTATGCATGGCAAGGCAAAATTATTTTTGCAACCTGATGTGATCATCTCTTATTTTCTTTTAATGTGTACATATTAGAGCCTCTTCATGGTCACTGAAGAGGCCGTGTTGATTTGGATCTACCGGATTCACTCTTTAAGCCGATAGACTGTCATGATATGAATGGCGAGGCAAAATTCTTTTGCAGATTATGATCATCGATCTCTTATCTGGTCTTCATGAGTACAGATCTGAGCCTCTTTCCGTATTTCCCTTCATACATTCCATGTTCGGGTCTGCATCTCTTCTACGTATCTCTTCTTGATTGGCAAAACACGTCTTTGTAGACGATGAACGAAGGAATTACCAATGAAAGCTATTTTATTAATAAGTCAAAATATTGCAAAAGAAAATTATCCATTAATAAGGACAACCGGCCATACATGTATAGAAAACAAAATATTAGCAAGAATAAGATAAAGATAAGAGAAAAATTACACAAAATAAAAGTCTATTCCACACTGTCCTCTTTGAATTGTTCATATTTCGGGGCCTTTGTTGGTTCCTGCTTGTGTGAAAGCTTTCTCCCGATAGCCTCCTTGTGTCTCTTTTTTATTGGGAAAGAGATTCACTGGTTTCTTCATAGAATTCGACAGGCACAACATACCTATAATTTTTAATCTTCATCTGCACAATTAACTGGATTCTCCATTCAGTCTCTTGTATTTTCTTTCGACTTTCCTCCAATGAAGTTTGCCTCTTCTTATACAACCTCACTGAAGTAGAGTCCTCGCACTTGAATCTTCATACGATGAATCATAGATGAAAATTGGATCATCCTTATAGGACCCTGAAGCTCTGTGAAAGGACTAGTGACCTCCTCCTCTTCACGCAGGTGTTTGCGAATGGGTTTCATGGTAAGGGGATTTTGGGGACTGGACTTTGATGTAGTCTTGGGTAATTGATTAATTTGATGTGACTGATTTTGGAATGGATGTAAGAGATTACTAATATAAATATAGCTAATCACCTGCCAGATTCTCTTTTATTTCCTCCTCATTAAGTGCAATTAGTTGATTGGCTGCATGCACATTAATGTTGTTGAATGAGGCAGTTTGGGGAACTCGAATAGTTGCTTCAAAAATTGTTTGTGCATGGTCACGATGATTAGTGGTTTATAGGTTTATTATGATGTCCTTCATGCTCGCTGCTTGTTTCCATGTGGTACCGAACTGGGCCTCTTCTTGATAATTATAATCTACTCCATGCTAACTGTTTGCGCTCTAATGGTCCCCAATTTCTGATGTTCATATTCGATAATGTTGTGCACTGTGTGGACTTTCGACAGAGGTAAACATTGTTTCTTTTATCTTGGTGATCCCGAATTTTCACATCAACGTTAAATGTATAAAGAAAACTAAATACTTCATATCAATTGTTGCAGGTAACATTTCCAGGAGAGAGAACAGTAAGTGATAGTATGACCACATATACGTACTATAGTGGGCACTGTTTGGACTTTCGCCAGAGGTAAACAACTTGTGGCTCCCCTTTCATTTCCTCCAGTCTATTGTTGATGTTGATATTTAATTTTGGAGGGAAACCTTGTTTTATGATCGTGCAACATAGCTTTAGAGTAACTACTGTGTGGATGCATTAGTTTTGACCTGCGAGAAATTTTAGAGTGAGTAGAGTGAAAAACATGTGAAGTAATAGCACTAAAATCCAGCAGCGTCTTTTTAGTTATTCCATGCATCACAAGAAAGCTGGGTTGGAAGTATAAAATCTATTGGGGTTACTGCATTCAGTGGTTCATCGACCATCGAATGTAGCAACGTATTGGTTGAGGCGTACTATGGTAGATGAACCATAGACGCAACAACCCAATAGATTTTAGACCGCCATGTCATCTTTATCTGTGATGATTCTCTGTGCCCCGGCGCGCGGTGGTAAACATTTCTTGAAATCGAGAAAACATTTGCTAAACGAAGACAACCCCTGGTTCCCATAGCACAAGCGCTCATCTCAGATGAGCAGTTTTGCTATGAGAAACAGAGGTTGGCATTGATTTAGCACTCATATCAAGTCGATGAGCAGTTGTGGTATGAAAAATAGAGGTTGGCATCGTTATGTTTTGACCACCTAAAGCAGCATCTTTGTGATCATTCCATGCATCACAATGCTGCATCAAGAGGGCAAGAACATAACAAAATCAACATCGAAGGAGATTGTTGACATCGACATGTTTTCCCACAATAAAAACTATATCTAGGTGGATGAAAGCTGTAGTGAAATGGACAAGGCTGTAAGCTCTGTTTTATACACATTGGGAAGTTGGGGGTTAGGATAATATGGGAGTTAAAAGATGGACATGTGGGGTGGGGGGATTAGTGGAGTTTGGAAGACAGTAATGTAGGCAGTAATACATGATCAATACTCTAGAGGGGGGGGGGGGGGGTTAACAGAGTATGGAAACTATTGCCAAAAGAGTGGTTTCAAAGAAGATTCTGGCAATCATTGAGTATTTCAAGGCCTTGAAATGAGTTTCAAGTCATTGAAATCAAAACACAGAGTAGAAAGTTTGCTGACAGTTTTGAAGGCCTTGAAATGGGTTTCAAGTCCTTGAACTGAAAACCTGTTTTGAGCAGTAAATAAGATAAGTACAGAACCGTAAGTGAAATTCAAGAGAAACAATGATTTATAGATTTCAGTCCACTTGGACCTACTCTCTACCTCAGGGACTTAATTCTTATTAATCAAAAGCTAAGCCCTAGATCTCAACCACAAAGAGATCCATTACTCTGTTACAGCTTGTGGTTCTCACTAACCTATCTAGTACCTGCTCTAGCTAACCGATTCAACAAAAAATTTCTATTGTTCACTTGAACAACTCACGAGAATAAGATATGAGAATTATTATCAAAATGATATACATATTAGGTACACGAAGAAGAGCACTGAGAACTAGTGAAGTAGTTGAATATGCAGCGATCTTCTGATGAGTGGATTGAGTGAAATGAATCTCCTTATGTGTTGCTTGTCAATCCTTGAGAGTGTTTTTGTGTCTCTTTAATTGTTCTCTACTGATTTTCCAGCAATTCATTCTTTTATTCTGCTAGTTTGAATTGCAGATTTTCCAAGATCTTCTGGAACAAACTTTCCTTAAAATAAGCAGCAAATCTTGTCTTCTTAACAGCTCTTCCTAATGGCTAGTTGCTCAGTATTTTAAAAGATATTGACTTGATCTTGTATCTGAGTATGTTAGGAAGGTCGAGACAGGTTTGCACAAGTCCATAATAAATTTGACAATATAATTTCCTTTCCTGCACAAACACAGTTTAGGAAATAGTTCCTGCAAAATAGGTAACTAATTAACCCTCCAAAATTTTAGTCAAACCGATAGATTAGCCACAATTTAGGGTATCATTAAGGTTTGTCTTTCATCATGAAATAAGACATAATCAAGCATATGATATCAGGAGTCAGATTAGAATGAAAAGCTCCACCTAAGTTCATTATATGGACTGCAGTATATATTTCAAAACTTTGAAAGTTGTTTCAATGCCTTGAAACATTGCTGCTGTTTCAAGCCTTTGAAACAAGCTGAACTTACTATCTCCCCCTTGATGAAAGACAAAACCAAATTTCTTTTAAGAACTGGTTCTATAAATAAAAATTCATCAGAGCATAGCAGAATAATCATGATAATAAACTGAAGCACAAATTAATAACTATCCAACTTATTACACAATTAAGCAACAAAAAATCCTACAGATCTAAACCAGATCTCTAAACCAAAAAAATACCAAAATAAACAACTAAATTTCTCCCCCTTTTTGACTTTCATCAAAAAATAATGAGAAAATGTTGGATCAAAGTTTTTGAAAGTTTTAAAAAATCTGGAAGGATAGAAAATTTTCAAGACTTCGAAAAGAGATTCAAGGCCTTGAAAAAGAAGAAAGAATAGGCAAGAATTAGGGGTTTGATTCTCCATCTCCTTTTGGCTCACCGTCCTCTTCTCCACTGTCTTCTTCATCATCCTCATCTTCATGTTATTCTTCTTGCTGAGCTGCTTCTTTACCTGTATCAGCAGCCACTTCTTCCTAAAAAAGCTTTGCATCAGTCACTATCGCTGGAATGTTTGCTTTATTTTTCTTCTTAAGATCCTTGATCAACATTCCTGATTCTGGACTATCTTTATCCCCTTGTTCCTGTTCTTCACCACCTTGTTCTTGAGCAAATTGTTTCCCAGTGTCCTATACCTCTACAGCCTCATATTGAGTAGTATGCTCACTGAATAAGTCCCTTGTTGATCCAGCCTGCTTTGATCCTTCTGAAGCTTGTGAAACGTCTTCTTTGGTATGGAGCACATTGATACTCGTAAAGATGCTTTCAACATCATGCTGATTTTCCTTCAAATCGTCCATATCCTTCTACAGGACATCAAGTATTTGAATCACCATAGAAAAGTCTTGAGCTTGGGAGGTTAGGTTTGAAGGACAGGTCAAGGCTTTGGGTTTTGGAAACTTATTGGATTGGAGCTCTTCTTCAGACATATCAGAATATAACTTTCAAACTCCCTCACTGGTTTTCATGATTCCATCCTTTCAAAAGATTTCTCATCAAGCATACCAAAACCAGTGGTACTAGTCTCTTCCCTGTCATTTGGAATCTCAAGGTGTTGTAAGAAAAGAGATAACAAGTTGGCATAAGGAAAATGATGTTTTCTTTCCTTAGTCTGAGAATAAAGCATGAGTTCCATCACAATTGTAGGAAGATCAATCTCATACCCATGCATAATCAAATACATCAAATATAAAACTCTGTCAGACAAGAGCTCTTTTGAATTATTCTTTGGCACTACACACCTCATTAAGATGGTAAATAAGACTTTGACTTCAAAAGTTAGCACATAGTGTGTTAAATACTTTGAGGAGATAACAGCATTTGGTAAAAAGAACTCTTCTCTAGCCAGCTTCAAGGTCTCATTCTTATTGGCGTAGTTGTTTGTGTTATGTTGGAATAGATGCCGTAGAGCCAATCTTATTCAGTATTAACATTAATTTTGGCTAGAATATTCATTGTACTATTTATGGAGATATTTAATATAATGAAGTCCTTGTATTAAAAATGTGTTTGTTTATCTTAAATACCCCTAGTCAATTATACTAATTAATAGGACGATCAATTATAGACTAGTATGTCATTGGATTGATATGGAGATATCACGATCCAACACATAGGTACGCATTAAGGGTAATAGCATACTGGATTGACCCACAACGAGGAGGCTACATACATGTTATGTAAAGTCACAAGTGCTTCTCGTAGTGACAACGGTATTGTAATCCTTAGACTTGAAGTCACTAGATCCTCTAGTTGTGGAATATTGAGTTTTGATATCATCAAAAACTACAGCGTGGCTTGGTAGTTATAAATGAGTTAATCAGACACAGTAGGAAGCAAGCTTAGGGATGGTAGTGATGTAGATAGAATTTGTCCCTCCCACATAACGGGAGAAAATATCCACGACCACTCGAGGGATAGTGCTTATAGAATGTCTGGCCAGACTCAAATAAATCATGAAAGATCAGGCTGTGCAAGACTTGAAATAGCGGCCTTGAACCCACTTTCAAAGCCTTGAATCAGTTTCAGAGGCTTGAAAATAGTTTGGCTATTTTCAAGGCCTTGAAACTGGATTCAAAGCCTTGAAACTGCTTAACCTGAATACATACTCTCAGTGGGAGTTTTCTGCAAACTCTCTAAGTTGATTTACCTTCTCTCCTTCATATGCTTGTTTTATTGTTGTTAGATGATGAAAGAAAAAATATTATAACATGTTTTTATCATAATATATCATCTGTTTGACCATAATAATGCAGGAAATTTTGTTTCTAAGTCTTGCAGAAATGTTTCCGAAACTGAATTGCTGCAGATTTGGAAATACTTAGACACTTTGATCCTGTGATCAATCAGACGTATATGACAGCTTCTCATGGTGTTGAAATGAAAGATTACAACAATATATCTGAAGATTGTGATCATCCAACCGGTGGAGAAGATTTCAAAGTAGTCAAACTCTGTTGCCGACAAAATAGGAAGGTTGTTGCTGAAAATCTGGGGAGATTTGCAGAGCTGTGTGAAGTTTAAATAGAGCTCAAATCCGAAGCAACAAGACACAATTCTAAACGGGAAAATACAGAGAAAAAGTTCTGGATTGACAAGCATCAAAGAAGCTCATCATTCTTACAATCCATTCACAGAAGTTCACTGCATTTCACTGCAACTTCCTACTCTTAATATTATTCTGTATAGAGCTATATTGATAGATCATTTCTGTATTATTTCTACATCTATTCTCAAGGATTTATCAAAGTGAACAATAGATAATTCTTAGTTAATCAGTTAGCTAGAGCAGGTACTAGACATGTTAGGGAAAGCCACAAGCTGTAACAGAGTAAGGGATCTCTTTGTGCTTGAGTTATAGGGCTTAGCTTTTGATTAATAAGAATTGAGTTGAAAATCCTGCAGGATATAATCCCTGAGGTAGAGACGTAGGTCCAAGTGGACTGAACTCTATAAATCACTTGTCTTCTGAATTTTTAGTTCATTTACTTTCATAGCTTTTGCAGCACACAAAAATTGTTTATTTTTCAAGGGTTTTAACTTGTTTTCAAGGCCTTGAAAAAGGCATACTTGCTCTATACTTTCTGCATCTACTTCAAAGGCTTGAACTAGCTTTCAAGGTCTTGAACTTCATTGTTTGTACAAGTTTTCATCTTCCTCGCAAGTTTTGCAAAAAGTTGGCATACTCTATTCAACCCCCCCTTCTAGAGTATCTTAGCTGCTTATTCATCTGCATACTCACACTTTCAATTGGTATTTGAGCTTGTATCACTGTATAAGATTTAACCATCTGGTGATCATGAGTATTGCAGGTGATGGTGGTTTCTCACAGGGAAGAGCTGCTAACAGACCTCCTTTGTTTTGTGGAGAAAATTTTGCTCACTGGAAAGCTCGCATGAAAATGTTTATCATTGATAAAGATTTAGAGCTTTGGACCATTATCCACCTCATACTTTCTACACAGAGAAAGATGGGATCAAAACTCCCTAAACAGAAGACTCCCTCTCCTCTTCTGAATTAGAGCAATTTTCTAAGAACTACAAGGCTATTAACATTCTGTATTGTGCTTTGAGTACAGATGAATTCAACAGGATCTCTGGATGCACAGCTGCTAAAGAAATCTGGGATAAAATTGTGGTTACCTTTGAAGGAACCAGTCAAGTAAAGCAAACCAAGCTCAGTATTTATCTCAGACAATATGAGCTGTTCAAGATGAATG
The DNA here is from genome assembly GCA_023055425.1 of Linanthus parryae. Taxonomy (NCBI): domain Eukaryota; kingdom Viridiplantae; phylum Streptophyta; class Magnoliopsida; order Ericales; family Polemoniaceae; genus Linanthus; species Linanthus parryae. The sequence goes on along the minus strand of JALGPY010000036.1, from coordinate 1,947,520 downwards.
CAGATGAGTCCATCAGAGACATGTTCAAGAGATTCATTGATATTGTTAACAACCTTGACTCACTGGGAAAACATTTTTCCAATGTAGAAAAGGTGAGGAAGATTCTCAGAAGTCTTCCAAAAGCAAAATGGGAACCAAATACTACATCTATTGAAGAAGCTCAGAATCTCTCAACTTCACAACTTGATGACCTACAAGGGAAGCTCCTGAACACATGATATATTTGTTAATGAAGTTGATGGAGAACTCCCAGATGGTGTCAAGAACTTAGCCCTCAAAGCCAAAGAGAATGAGAGAACACAAAGCCTTGAAATTGAGGATGGTGATGATGAAGATCCAATTGCCTTAATTTCCAAAGCCTTGACAAGGATTCTCAAAATGAAGAAAAAATTTGGAAACAAAGATTTCAACAGAGAAAGGCATAGATCATCCAGCAGCAAGGACTACAATGGTAAGTCCTCCTCACTGAAGAATTCAAAAGTTATGAACTTCTTTGAGTGTGGTGATGCAGGACACTTGATAAGAGACTGTCCACACAAAAAGAGCAAGAACTTTCAATAGAAAGATCATGACAGAAGAAAGAAAGTCTGAGGAAGAACATGCCAACCTATGCTTCATGCCAGACTGTCCATGAAGTTATGATAGCTTCATGGAGTAATTCAGACAGCTCTAGTGAATCTGAATCTGAGGAAGAACATGCCAACCTATGCTTCATGGCCTGGTAAATTGTCTAATTTCAAAACCAAAAGAAGCTCTTTCAAAATATCTCAGAGCAATGCTTTTAAGTGAGGAAGATTATCTGAAAGAGATCAGACTTTTGAAAGAAAAATTTCATGAGCAAGCAAAAGAAAACTTACAACTTTTTTGCCTAAATCAGGATCTTGAAATCTATCAGAAGAAAACTGACAGTGATTTCAAGGCCTTGAAAACCAGTTTCAAAGCCTTGAAAACACAATTCAAGGAAGTAGACACTGTAAAATCCTCAATGAGTGACAGCCTTGTTAATCTAAGACATCATGTTGATGATTTAGAGAAACAAAAGATTACTCTTACTGAGAAACTTCAAGAATCTGGATTGGTCAAAGTCAAGCTTGCTGGATCAGAACACAAGTTGAACTTGATTCGTGGAGCAAGTTCACAGTCTGTTCACAAAGCTGGTATTGGATTCAATCCAAACTTTCCAAGAACAAACAATACCAGATTTGTGAAATCTAGAAACAAAACTTCTCCTGCATGTCATTACTGCTGCAAAACTGGTCATTTTAAGATGACTTGTCCTTTAAGAGACCCTCACATAATGAGGAACAATTTTCCTTTTCAACTCAAAGGAAAAGTTACGAAGATTTGGGTTCCTAAAGGGGCTAGACCACCTAACATGGTTGATCCTGAATATGAATCCAAATTCCACACTTGGTCTAACAGCTGGGTAAGGCAGTGATTGGTGTTTGCAGGTTGTCAAAAATGTCAAAGAACAGAAGTGGTTCATGGAAAGTGTTGCTCAAGACACATGAGTGGAAAGATATCTCTATTCTCAGAATTGAAGGAGCAATCAGAAGGTTCAATAACACTTGGTGAAAAAGGCATATGCAATATTCTTGGTATTGGAAAAGTTGGTACAAATTCTGAAAACTCTATTTCTGATGTGTATCTGGTTGAAGGTTTAAAATTTAATTTGTTTAGTGTATCTCAGCTTTGTGATAATGGCAACAAAATTATCTTTGATAAAGAGAAGTGTGTGGTGCAAAATGAGAAATCAGGAGATTGCATTCTCACAGCCTCTAGATCAAACAATGTTTATACTTTTCAGACTAACAAAGTTGCATGTGAAAGTTTGAAGTGTCTCAAGGCCTTGAAAGAGGATTCAAAGCTTTGGCACATGAAACTTGGTCATATGAGTTTGCATACTTTGAACAAGTTTATTTACAAAGACTTGTTAAGAGGATTGCCATCCATCAAGTTCAAAGAAGATGAAATGTGCAAAGCCTGTGCACAAGGCAAACAGAACAGAAGCTCATTCGAGCCAAAGAAGTTTGTGAGTACAACTAGACCTATTGAATTACTTCATATGGATCTCTGTGGTCCTATGAGGACTCCCACTCCAAAAGGTAAAAGGTATATGCTAGTAGTTGTAGATGATTTTTCTAGATATAGCAAATGACCCGTGCCCGTAGGGCACTTATAAAATATATAGTCCTACTTATACTTAATTTCTTGAAATAAATTTCAATAATAAATTAATACATTTTGTAATGAATAGATAATTTATGAAGATTGTGTTTGATTAGATAATTTGAAAATATAAACCATATCTTATGTTCGTTAAATAGATAAGCCCGTTTCCTAAAAAAAATAGATAAGACCGGATTTTTTAAAATTTAAAAAATATCTTAGATTTACTTTAACGGGATTGAATTTAAAACTTGTGTAAGAAAAAAAAAAAAGCATTCAAATCAACGCACCAAAATGTCTCAAGACATTTTTAGGGAATGGATGGCTAGGATCTTCTAGTCTAGAATTTTTTTGGGGGAAACACCTAGCTGATTTATTATATAGATACTTGGGTTATGTTTCTCAAAGAAAAATCTGAAGCACTCTCTGAATTTTCAAAGCTTTGCAGAGACCTTCAAAACTTGAAAAACCTACCTGTAGCTTCAATCAGAAGTGATCATGGTAGAGAATTTGATCAGTTAGAATTTGATTTATTCTGTGATAAGCATGGTATTTCTCACAAATTTTCTGCTCCAAGAGCTCCTCAACATAATGGTGTTATTGAAAGAAAGAACAGTACTCTTGAAGATATGTCAAGAACAATGCTTCTTGAGAACAAGCTGCCAAAACATTATTGGGCTGAAGCTGTGAATACAGCAATTTATATTTTGAACAGGTGCTTGATCAGACCCATTCTGAAGAAGACCCCCTATGAACTATTCAAAGGGAGGAAGCCAAACATTTCTTACTTCATACCCTTTGGATGTACTTGTTTTATCCATAACAATGGAAAAGACAATCTTGGTATGTTTGATGCAAGAAGTGATGAAGGTATATTTCTTGATTACTCTCCGAATAGCAAAGCTTATAGAGTTTATAATAAAAGAACCAAACTGGTTGAAGTAAGCATTCATGTTATTTTTGATGAAAGCTATGATGGTTCTTTGAGTGAAAGTTTTGCAGACTTGAATTTGAACAAGCATGAATCAGAGGAAGAGACTGAGAATCCACTAGGATTCAAGAAAGGCTCAAAAGAGAATAGAAGACATTTTCAAGACCTTGAAAATGGTGCTCAAGGCCTTGAAAATACAACTAAAAGCCTCGAAAAAGATGAACAGAAGAATTCAAGTGACAAAGCCACTACTTCAAGACCAGAAAAGATCTATGGAGAACCTGAACCATGGTCTCCAAGAAAGAGATTCAAATATCTCGCATCCCATCAAGCTAATAATATCATATCAGATCCAACCACTGGTACACATACTAGATCAAAGTTGAAGAACTTATGTGCGTTTAATGCTTTTATTTCTCTTGTAAAACCAAAAAGTGTGAAAGAAGCTTTACAAGAAGCAGACTGGATCATTGCTATGCAAAGTGAACTCAATGAGTTTGAAAGGAATAAGGTTTGGAACCTGGTTCCTGCACCTTCAAACCAGTCTGTCATTGGTACCAGATGGGTATTCAGAAACAAGTTGGATGAAAGTGGCAATGTGATCAGAAATAAAGCAAAGTTAGTTGCTCAAGGTTACAATCAAGAAGAAGGTATTGATTATGATGAAACTTTTTCTCCAGTTGCCAGGTTAGAAGCAATTAAAATTTTTCTTGCATTTGCATCATACAAGAACATGAAACCGTTTCAAATGGATGTGAAGTGTGCTTTCTTGAATGGCTATTTGCAAGAAGAAGTTTATGTTGCACAACCACCTGGTTTTGAAAATGACAAGTTTCCAGATTATGTTTACAAACTTGACAAAGCTCTTTATGGTTTGAAACAAGTTCCAAGAGCTTGGTATGAAAGATTGTCAAAATTCATACTTGAAAATGATTTCAAAAGAGGTTTAGTAGACAAGACTCTTTTCATTAAGACTCATGAGAAAGATTTACTTGTAGTTCAAATATATGTTGATGATATCTTGTTTGGAGCTACTAATGATCAACTATGCAGAGAATTCTCAAGTCTTATGAGCAGGGGATTTGAGATGAGTATGATGGGAGAGTTGAAATTCTTCATAGGACTTCAAATACATCAATTGAAGAAGGGCATATTTCTACATCGAAGCAAGTACACAAGAGACTTACTAAACAAATATAGCATGGCTCAATGTAAGGAAGCCAAGACTCCTATGAGCTCTACACTGTCCTTAGATAAGGATGAATCTGGTAAGAGTGCCAATGTAAACGATTATAGAGGTATGATTGGATCATTACTCAATCTTACAGCAAGCATGCCATATATTATGTTTAGTGTGTGTATATGTGCTAGATTTCAAGCTGATCCAAAAGAATCACACTTGACTGCTGTGAAGAGAATATTCAGATATCTCAATGGTACCAAATACTTAGGGCTTTGGTATCCAAGACATTCTAACTTCTCTTTACATGGATTTTCAGATGCTTACTTTGCAGGTTACAAGGTTGATAGGAAAAGTACTTCAGGAACTTGCCAATTCATTGGATCATCCTTGATTAGTTGGCATTCCAAGAAACAGAATTCAGTTGCTCTATCAACAGCTGAAGCTGAATATATAGCTGCAGGAGCATGTTGCTCACAAGTGTTACGGATTGCTCAACAGCTAAGAGACCTTGGATTTGACTTCAGGGGCATACCTATTAAGTGTGACAACACTAGTGCAATTTCAATTACAAAGAATTCAGTGCAACACTCAAGAACCAAGCACATTGACGTCAAACACCACTTCATCGGAGATCATGCTGAGAAAGGCGATATTGTTCTTGAATTTGTTGCTACTAACATGCAAATTGCAGATATCTTCACCAAACCATTAGCGAATGAAAGGTTCTCAGTTCTAAGACTGGAATTGGGAATGCTAAATAAGAATGGATTGGTTTAGGGGGAGCATCAGGTAAGAAAGGTAAGCTGTGTGTGTTTACAAAGGTTTGAACTGAGTTTCAAAACCTTGAAAATCAGTTCAAAGTCTTCACTTTTACTTGTCGCAGTGTTTCAGTTTTTAAGGACCTTGAAAGCCCTTTCAAAACCTTGAAAATAAGTCTGCTACACTGATAGTCAATAATCTTGGATCATTCTATGTTGGGTGATATCTCTCTAGATATTTGCCTAATATAGCCCCTACCCTTTTCAAAAAAATTGATTTAGCCAAAAATAGTATTAGTATATTCTATTTTCCAACGTCATAAAAGTTTTGAAATCTCTTTGATCATTGCAAATCTTTTGAGAATTAGAGAGATACGAGTTTCTTTTTGAAACTCAAACTCTTTCAGTATTTATCCTGTTCTCTTATCCTTCACTCCGTATCATTCCACCTCTTTCTATTCTTCTCCCAAACCCTAATAAGCACAAGAAGAGCCTCAGACAGAATCCAAATGGCTGGAGGTTCGAAACCTGTCTCAGAGAAGAAAAGAAAAGCAGCAGTGGAAGAGGTTCAAGAGGTCAGTGGAGACTCTAGCTCAAGAACTCCCAGTGCAGAGGCTGTCTAAGATCTTCCTCCACCAAAGAAGAAGGTCAAGAAGGTTACAACCTCCTCTTCAGAAAAGCAAAAGAAGCAGAAAGCTATTACAGAAAAGCAAACAGAAACAGAGCCTACCAGTTCAAAGAAGGTGAAGAAGAAGGCAACTCCGGCAGAAAAGGGGAAATGAAAGGTGACAGAAGCACAATCAGAAGGAAATTGGAGAAGGCATTGCAGATCTATTCACAAGCCCCAACAAAGAACACATCACCAGATGAGACTTGGTTTGTCTCAAATATCTCTAAAGGTCAGTGGTTGGATGGTTTTGCTTCAAGATCTATTGGTTTCTGCAGTTTGGTTAATAAGCATGTGGTGGAACACATGAAACTTAAGTGCATCTCAATGTTGAAGAAGAGTTATTTGTGGTGTATGCTGAATCCTAGAGAATTAGCCTATCCTAGACTCACCAGACTCTTCTACCTGAACCTGACCCAAGTTAAGAGAACTGCACACTTGGTGATCAAATCTAAAGTTGCTGGGATAGTAATTGAATTGGATCACTCTGAGTTTGCCAATGTATTAGGGTGTCCAAAGAGGTATGATACTAGCAACCATCCACCAAAGTCAGAAACCTTGAAGCTAGCCAAAGAAGAATTCTTTCTTCCAAACATCTCAACCTCAGCCAAACAGTTAAAACATAATGTGTTGAATGTTGAAGCCAACGTCCTTCATACCATACTGGTGAGATGTGCCTTTCCCAGAGAGCACTCTAGAGAGTTGGGGACTGAGAGAATGATGCACATCATGTATCTGGTTATGCATGGCTATGAGATTGATCTTCCAAAACTAGTAATTGAACACATGCTATTTAGCCTAACTAGTAAAAGGATTCACCCTCTTCCCTATGAAAACTTGCTCACTTTGTTCTTTAAACACTTTGAGATTCCAACTACTGGAGAGGAATCAGTCACATCTGGATTTGGGGTACTCAATGAGAATGCCTTTGAGAATATGGATTTGTGAAGACAAAAGATAAAGTTTGGAAACTTAACTCAGACTTGACTGAAGCTGAACTAGGTGCAAAGAAGTTCTCTAAGCCCAAGACCTTGACTCCCACTTCAAGTCAGACTTCTCAGCCAACAGACAATCAGAGACTTGATGGTTTGGAGATGGAAATGGAGGATGTCAAAGCAACTGTTTTTGGACTGGACAGTGATTTGGGGCAAGTCAAGTACATGGTGGAAAGCATCTCCTGAAGCAAGACTTTGATTGATGTTCCTGAGGATCCCGAAGGAACAAAGAAAGGAGACTCAAACAAGTATTTGCCTAGTGAGCATTCAGACCAGGAAGAAGCTACTCCAGTTTCAGACAAGGGAAAGCAGGTAGCAGAACGGGAAGAAGATGAAGCCAATAGCCCTGACTCAGATGAGCTGCTGATTACTTTAAAGAAGAAAAAGAAGTCTCCCAAGGCTGCTGAAAAGGACAAGACTGCAGAGGCAACTTTTGCAAGTGTGACTGCAGAGGAACAGGAAGAGCAAGACAAGACTGATGAAGAAGATAATGAGAAAGAGGAAGGAGATCAGGATGAAGATGAATATCCAACCCCTTAATCTTGCGTATTATTTCTTCCCCATTCTCTCTTCTTTAAATTTTTTCTTTTAAGTTTTCAAAATTTTCCAGACACTTGATCCAACATCTTCTATCTTTTTGATGAAATTCAAAAAGGGGGAGAGAATTCTAGGTTTTTAGTTTTTAGGTCTTAGGTTTATTTGGTTTTATTTGCTGAACTGTTTATGTTTTTGTTGGTATTATGGATAAGTTAGATCTTTTTGGATACTGTGTTTTATATTATGGAATAATCAGTTTATTTTGTAGAGACTAAGGATCAAACAGAATTTGGTTTTGTCTTTCATCAAGGGGGAGATTAAAAGATCAGGTTGTGCAAGACTTGAAATAGCTTGGCTATTTCAAGGCCTTAAAACATCTATCAAAGCCTTGAATCAGTTTTAGAGGCTTGAATATATTTTGGCTATTTTCAAGGCCTTGAAACTGGATTCAAAGCCTTGAAACTGCTTAACCTGAATACATACTCTCAGGGGGAGTTTTCTGCAAACTCTCTAAGTTGATTTACCTTCTCTCCTTCATATGCTTGTTTTATTTTTGTTAGATGATGAAAGACAAATTATTATAATATGTTTTTAATCATAATATATCATCTGTTTGACCATAATAATGCAGGAAATTTTGTTTCTAAGTCTTGCAGGAATGTTTCCTAAATTGAATTGTTGCAGATTTGGAAATACTTGGAAACTTTGATCCTGTGATCAATCTGACGTATATGACAGCTTCTCATGATGTTTAAATGAAAGATTACAACAATATATCTGAAGATTGTGATCATCCAACCGTTGGAGAAGATGTCAAAGTAGTCAAACTCTGTTGCCTACAAAATAGGAATGTTGCTGCTGAAAAATCTGGGGAGATTTGTAGAGCGGTGTAAAGTTTAAATAGAGATCAAATCTGAAGCAACAAGACACGATTCTCAACGGGAAAATACATAGAAAAAGTTCTGGATTGACAAGCATCAAAGAAGCTCATCATTCTTCCAATCCATTCACAGAAGTTCACTGCATTTCACTGCAGTTTCCTACTCTTAAGTGTTCTTCTGTATAGAGCTATATTGGTAGATCATTTCTGTATAATTTCTACATATATTCTCAAGTATTGTTCAAAGTGAAGTTAATCCGTTAGCTAGAGCAGGTACTAGACAGGTTAGGGAAAACCACAAGCTGTAACAGAGTAAGGGATCTCTTTGTGCTTGAGTTCTAGGGCTTAGCTTTTGATTAATAAGAATTGAGTTGAAAATCTTGCAGGGATCTAATCCCTGAGGTAGATACATAGGTCCAAGTGGAATGAACTCTATAAATCACGTGTCTTCTGCATTTTTAGTTCATTTACTTTCATAGCTTTTACAGCACACAAAAATTGTTTATTTTTCAAGGGTTTGAACTTGTTTTCAAGGCCTTGAAAAAGGCAGACTTGCTCTATACTTTCTGCATCTACTTCAAAGGCTTGAACTAGCTTTCAAGGCCTTGAACTTCATTGTTTGCACAAGTTTTCATCTTCGTAGCAAGTTTTGCAAAAAGTTGGCATACTCCATTCAACCCCCCCCCCCTCGTCTAGAGTATCTTAGCTTCTTATTCATCTGCATACTCACACTTTCAAATCAATATGGGATACTGATGTTATATGCACGAATAAGACTATTCCCAGGATTGAGAAACTATGGATTGGATATACGAGTGTGATTTCTATGTCTCGTGTCCGATCCGGATATAGAGACAAAGGGATGAGACAATACTTGCGCAAGGTTTGTCAAAGTAATGACTATTTCTATTAGTTGGGTGGCATGGATGTGTTGCTAGACACCGCTCCATGTTAGTAATAGTTACTACAAACTAGTAGAAACATATGGGGTCACACGCCATATGGATTAAACTAGACTTGGTAATTAATTAATATGATTAATTAAATAGAAGGATCAATGTGCAACTATTTGCAAACTTAGTAGGACTAATTTGCAAGATTGGACTAATCAGTGTATGGACGGGATTAGGATAGGGGCATTTATGTAGTTAACAAGGAGTTGTTGGACTATATAAATGACAGTCCTAGCTTATTTCTCACAACTAATTCTCATAACTCATTGAGAGAGAGAGAAAAGCAAGGAGAGAGCTAATACAAGGAAGGACCGAACCCGACCACCCCCCCCCCCCCCGTCAGCCCCCTCCATTGTCGTCAGCCTCTTGTACACGCGGCCTTGGGTGCTCGTTTCGTGTGATTCTTCTTCCTTATTCCATCGGTTGCTAGCACAAGACGTGGAAGAATCTAGTTCTTGATCCTAGGCGTGGACTAGCTATATAGACGCAAACAATATTTTGCGTTGGAGGGTTATCACAGGAGACAACACAAGGTAATTGTTACTACAACCTTCACTGGCGTTATGATGTCTCTTCCTGTGATCCTTGGAGGGTCTTGTGCGGATAATTATTCTTGTTTTTCCGCTGCGTAATCCGTTACAAAACCCTACATGTTATACCTTTTTGGACAACCTAAAACATTGGCAAATTCAGAGTGATCCAACTCCATGTCTACACCAGCCACTTTAGATGTAATCACCAAGTTTAAAGTCTTCATTTTCTTCATATTCAGATAGAAGAACCTCGTGATCCTAGGGTAGGTAACTTCTGGAGGGTTTAGAATTTTCCAAAGAGAAATTTTCTTTAACCTCTTAATGCACTCCTAATTCATGCTTTTCAACATGTTAACATTAACCATGCTACAGTAGGCTACTGGTCTAGACGCGAAACCATCTAACCACATCCCCTAGCAACATTACAAAAAAACCATTTGTTAGAAATACCAGATTTCTTACCAGGGGATGTGTGCTTCTCAGAATGGATCTGTAGCTCTTTTCTAGTATTCTTCTCTGGTTCTTCATCTGTAACCTTCCCTTTTACTTTTTCAATTTTGGTTGACTTATTTTTCTTCACCTTCTTAGGGCCACTAATCAACTCCTCTGGCTGTTTCTCAGGAGCAGATTGATCTGTCTTCTTCTTCTTGCTAGAAGTTGGAGTCTGATCCTTCTTGATCTTATTCTTGGGAGGAGAAGGAGCCCTTTCTGAAATTGGAGTTCTTGAACTTGAATCATCAATGAGGTTTAAACTTCTTCCCCAACAGTCTTCCTCTTCTTTTCAAAACCTTTCTTAAGACCTCCAGTCATCTTGATTCTTTCAAAAGTTCTTCTTGAGCTCGTTAGGGTTTGAGGGTAAAGAAGAGAGAGGTAGGAGTGCTACAAGAGTGAGAGAGAAAGAAGAAGTTAAATACTGAAGAGTTTGAGTTTGAAAAGAAAACAAAATGTTTCCAAATATTTTAAGATGTGCATAATCAGTTAAATTCTAAATTTTGTGTGACGTGGGAAAGTAAATAGTATAATACTAATTTTGAAAAGAAAAATAATTTAAAAAAGTAAAAGCAATATTGAACAATTATTTACAGAGATAACACTCAACATTGGAGATCCAATTATTGACTATTTAGCATAGAGACTTATTTTCCAGACTTTGGAAAGAATTTCAAGGCCTTGAAAAGCTATACTGCTGAATCAAATAAAATCAAGGCTTTGAAAATATTTTAAAGCTTTGAAAATCCATTCAAAACTTTGAAACACATAATACTTACCTGATACTACCCGTAAACCAATGCTTCCTTATTAAGCATGGACAATTCTAATCTCAGGGCTGAGAATATTTCTTCGGGCAGTGGTTTAGTGAAGATATCTGCCAATTTCATGTTAGTAGACACAAATTCAAGAGAAACTTTACCTTTCTCATCATGATCTCTGATGAAATGATGTCTAACATCTATGTCTTTGGTCCTTGAGTGCTGAACTGGATTCTTTGTAATTGATATTGCAGCGGTGTTGTCACATTTGATAGGTATATCTTGGAAATCAAATCCAAGGTCTCTCATTTGCTGAGCTATCCATAGCACTTGTGAGCATCAAGCTTCAGCTGACAATGCTACTGAGTTTGCTTCTTTGAATGCCAGCTAATCATGGATGATCCAAGAAATTGGCAACGCCCTGAAGTATTTATCTGTCAATTTTGTAACCTGCAAAGTCAACATATAAATAGCCACACAAAGAGACATTAGATTGTTTAGGATACCAAAGCCCTAAGTCTTTGGTACATTGAGATATATAAAAATTCTTTTGACAACAACCAAGTGTAATTCTTTAGAATCAGCTTGAAATCCAGCACACATACAAACACTAAACATGATATCTGGTCTAATTGTTATGAGATATAGCAATTATCCATTCATACCTCTGTACTCATTCAAATTTACACTCTTACCAGTTTGATCCTTGTTTAAGGACGGTGTTGAGCTCATAGGGGTTTTAGCTATCTTGGACTAAGACATATTTTACTTGTTTAACAAGTCCTTGGTATACTTTTTTTGATGCATAAATATTCCTTTCTTCATCTGATGTACATGATGTCCAAGAAAGAAATTCAACTCTCCCATCAAACTCATCTCAAATTCCGTGTTCATAAGACTTGAGAAATCCTTGCAAAGGGAATCATTAGTAGCTCCAAACTGAATATCATCAACATATACTTGAACTAATAGAATGCATTTCTCATGAGTCTTTATGAAAAAGGTTTTATCTACTAATCCTCTTTTGAAATCATTTTCAAGTAGAAACTTTGGCAGCTTTCATACCAAACCCTTGGAACTTGTTTCAAACCATAAAGAGCTTTGTCAAGTTTATAGACATGATCTGGAAACTCATCATCTTAAAACCCATGAGGTTGAGAAACATATACTTCTTCTTGCAGAATCCATTTAGAAAGGCACATGTAACATCCATTTGAAAAAGTTCCATATTTTTTTGAGATGCAAATGCAAGTAACATTCGAATTGCTTATAACCTTGTAACAGGAGAATAAGTATCCTCATAATCAATACTTTCTTCCTGGTTGTAGCCTTGAGCTACCAGTCTTGCTTTGTTTATGATTACCTTGCCCATCTAACTTGTATCTGAATACCCACCTGGTTCCAATGACAGACTGTTCTTTAGGTGGAGGAACCAGATTCCAAACATTGTTCCTCTCAAATTATTTGAATTCACTTTGAATTGAAATGATCCAGTCTGCTTCTTTTGATGCTTCCTTCACTTTTTTAGGTTCTACAAGAGAAACAAAAGCATTAAAAGCACACAAGTTCTTAAACTGAGATCTTGTATGTGTACCAGTGGATGAATCAGATATAATGTTATCAACTTGATGAGATGAAGATGAATCTCTTCCTTGGTCTCCATGGTTCAGGTTCTCCAGGAAGCTTTTCAAGTCTTTGAGAACTTGAGAAAGTGGCTTGTCCACTCTAATTTTCTTGAAGTTCTTTTTCAAGGCTTTGAGACACACTTTTAAGGCCTTGAAACTTCCTTCTGTTTTCCTGCAAGTTTTCCTTACCATTTGAAGGCTCAGCTTCACCTTCTGACTGCAAAAATTTCACTTAAAGAACCATCATAGCTTTCACAAAAAATGACATGTACACTTTCTTCAACAATTTTTATTTTCTAATTATAAACTCTATAAGCTTTTCTATTCAGTGAATAACCAAGAAGATACCTTCATTACTTCTAGAATCAAACTTACCAAGATTGTCCTTACCATTGTTGTGAACAAAACAAGTGCAACCAAAAGGTTTGAAGTAAGATATGTTTGGCTTTCTTCCTTTGAAAAGCTCACAAGGGGTCATCTTGACATGACGAAATTTATTGCAGTGATGGCACTTAGGAGATATTCTCCTACTAGCCTTCACAAATATAGTGTTGTTTTTTTTAGGAAAATTAGGATTGTAGCCAATGCCGGTTTTGTGAACAGACTTTAAGCTTCCTCCAAGAATCAGGTTTAAATTGTGTTCTAAGCCAGCAAGTTTGGTCATAATTCTCTTAGATTCTTGAAGTTTCTTAGATAGAGTAGTCATTTGTTCCTCCAATTCATCAAACTGACGTCTTAAAGCAATATAATGTCACTAAAAAGAGAGTTCTCAGTGACTAATTCCTTGAATTGAGTTTTCAAGGCTTTGAAATTGGTTTCCAAGGCCTTGAAATCTCTGCCAGATTTCTTCTGAGAAATTTCAAGATTCTAATTTTGACACACAAGATGCATATTCTCTTTTGCTTGCTCATGAACCTTTTCTTTCAAATTTCTGATTTCTTTCAGATAGTCCTCTTCATTTATAATCATTGTTCGAAGATAATCAGAGAGGACATCTATTGGTTTTGAAACTAAACAGTTTACCATTACCTCAATGTTCTTTTCAGAACTTTCATCATGCTTGGCCATAAGGCAGAGGTTGGCTTCTTGTTCCTCAGGTTCAGAATCACTTGAGGATTCTGAATCACTCCATGAAGCTATCATAGCCTTCTTCCTTCTGTCATGGTCTTTCTTCTGAAAGTGTTCTCTTTTCTGGTGGGGGCAGTCTCTAATCAAATGTCCTGCATCAGTACACTCAAAGAAGATTTACCTTTGTAGTCTTTGCTACTGGAGGATTTGTGTTTATCCCTGCTGAAGTCTGTGTTCCCAAAGTTATTTTTCATTTTGAGAATTCTGGTGAAGGCTTTGGAAATGAGATAAAAGGGATCCTCATAATTATCTTCTTCATTTTCAAGGCTTTGAGATGGCTCATTCTCCTAATCCTTGAGAGCTAAGTTCTTAACACTTCCGGGAAGTTCTCCATCAACCTCATTCATGGAGATCTCATGTGTATCCAGCTTTCCCTGTAAGTCATCAAGTTGAAGAGATGATAGATCTTGAGATTCTTCAATGGCACTAGTTTTTTGTTCCCATTTGGTTTTGGGAAGACTTTTCAATATCTTCCTGACTTTCTCCTCATTGGTAAAATATTTTTTCCAAGGAGTCCAGATTGTTGACAACGTCAGTAAACCTCTTGAACATGTCTTTGATGTACTCATCACCATTCATTTTAAATACTACATACTATATAATAAAGATGTTGATCTTTGTCTGCTTGACTTGGTTGGTTGCTTCAAAGGTCACCACCAGTTTGTCCCATATTTCCTTAGCAGTTTTGCAGCCTGAAATCCTGTTGAATGAACTCAAAGCACAATATAATAGATTCATAGCTCCGTAATTTTTAGAAAACTGTTATAACTCAGAAGTAGAAAGTGAATCCTCAGTTTTGGGAGTTCTAATCCCATCTCTCTCTGTGTAGAATGTATGAGGATCATTCTGTATGATGTTCCACAACTCTATATCTTGATCAATGATGAACATTTTCATCAAAGCTTTCCAGTGCACATAGTTGCCACCACAGAATAAAGGAGGTCTGTTAGCAGCTCTTCCCTGAGAGAAAACACCATCACCTACAGTACTCATAATCACAAGATGGTTAAATCTATGCAGTGATACAAGCTCTGATACCAATTGAAAGACAATAATGTAGGCAGTAATACATGATCAATACTCTAGAAGGGAGGTGTGAATAGAGTATGGAAACTTTTTCCAAAAGAGTGGTTTCAAAGAAGTTTGTGGCAAGCAATGAGTATTTCAAGACATTAAAATGAGTTTCAAGTCCTTGGAATCAGGGCAGAGAGTAGAAAGTTTGATGATAGTTTTCAAGTCCTTGAAATGGGTTTCAAGTCCTTGAACTGAAAACCTGTTTTGAGCAGTAAATAAGATAAGTACAGAACAGTAAGTGAAATGCAAGAGACAAAAGGATTTATAGATTTCAGTCCACTTGGACCTACGTCTCTACCTCAGGGACTTGATCCCTGCAGGATTTTCAACTCAATTTCTTATTAATCAAAAGCTAAGCCCTCGATCTCAAGCACAAATAGTTCCCTAACTCTGTAACACCTTGTGGTTCTCACTAACCTATCTAGTGCCTCCTCTAGCTAACTGATTCAACAAGAATTCTCTATTTTTCACTTGAACAACTCACGAGAATATATATGCGAAGTATTATAAGAATGATATACAAATTAAGTACAAGAAGAAGAGAAATGAGAACTAGTAAAGCAGTTGAATGTGTAGTGATCTTTGATGAGTGGATTGAGTGAAATAAATCTCCTTATGTGTTTCTTGTCAATCCTTGAGAGTGTTTTTGTGTCTCTGTAATCGTTTTCTAATGATTTTCCAGCAATTCCTTCTTTGATTATACTGGTTTGAATTGCATATTTTCCAAGATCTTCTGGAAAAAACTTTCCTAAAATGAGCAGCAAATCTTGTCTTCTTAACAGCTCTTCCCCGACGGCTAGTTTCTCACTATCTTCAAAGATGTTGATTTGATCTTGTAGCTGAGTATGTTAGGAAGTTCCAGACAGGTTTGAACAAGCACATAATCAATTTGACAATCCAATTTCCTTTCCTGCACAAACACAGTTTAGGAAATTGTTCCTGCAAAATAGGTAACTAGTTAACCCTTCAAAATCTTAGTCAAACCGATAGATTAGCCATAGTTTAGAGTATCATTAAGGTTTGTCTTTCATCTTCAAATAAGACATAATCAAGCATAGGAGATCAAGAGTTAGATTTAGAATGAAAAGCTCCCCCTAAGTTCATACTATAGAATGCAATATATATTCAAACCTTTGAAAGCTGTTTCAAGCAAAGTTTTAAAAACCGGACCGGCCATCGAACCGGCGAGGCACCAGTTCATGGTCGGACCGGTCGGGCCGGTGGTCGGACCGGTTCAATCGCATGTTTGTTTAATGATATATATTTATTATTTTATACAAAAAATAATAAACATAATGTAAAATAGTAAAAAAAAATACTTATTGTAATAAATACGACTAATCCTACTTTATTTCGGGTTAGTTTTGCACAGGGACATCTCGAATATGACATTTTTAGCTATTTTCAAGGGCGTAGTTGTACTAAACTTCATTAAAAACAACTTCTTTTAGAGAATTATTATTTATTTTTAGAAAAAATAGAATTATATAAAACGCACTAAGATGGAAAAGAGACATAATTTAATCTGAAGATATAACAGTAACTTTGGAAATGAAAAAACAATAACATGAAAATGAAAAAACAATAACACAAATTGCTCCTAAAAAATTGGGTTTACCAGTAAAAACAAGAGAACTTGGATCATTAAAAAAAAAGAGAATTTGGATGGATAATGTGTTTCTTCTTATCCAGACACGTCCTTCACAAAATATTTTTATTTATTTGCCTTATCTCTTCCCACTCCCAGTTCCCCTCTTCCCCCTAATTTCGTTCTCTCTCTGACTCTCTTTCTCTCGGTCTCCTCCCTCTCTCCACCATATATGTGGCATGCCTAATTCGTCGGTAACCAACTTAGACGGTAAACTGATTCCTCCGCACTTCTCTTCCTCAATTTCTCTCTCTTAAACTTGGAGCGGCGATGAAGAAAGGAACTCATGGTGGCAGCGAGCCTCCATTGTTAGTGAATTGGTTGCAGATCTGCGTTGAGGAGAAGAACATACCAGAACCGGCGAAACCGGACAAAACCGGCCGGTTCACCGGTTCAGCTGTAAACCGGCAGTTTTCACCGGTTTTAACCGGTTGGTTTACACAAGCGATCCAATAGGTGGACCGGACCGGTAAGGCACCGGTTCACCGGTTCAACCGGTCGAACCGGCCGATCCGGTCCGGTTTTAAAAACTATGGTTTCAAGGCCTTGAAACAGTGTTGCTATTTCAAGCCTTTGAAACAAGCTCAACTTACAGAGATTAATAAATGATGGTTTATTAAGATGTGGTTTCTTCGATGTAGAATCTGTTATGTTCTTGCCACCTCTAGAAGCTTGTGTGTGACCATTCCATGCATCACAATGCTTCTGCAAGGGGGCAAGAACATATCTGAATCTTGTTATCGACATGCTTGCCCAGAATTTAAACTTTATCTGGTTGGATGAAAGGTGGAGTGAAATGGACAAGGCTGTATGCTCTGGTTTATACACATTGGAGAAGTTGGGGGTTAGGAGAAGATAGAGAGTATGGAGAGGTGGGGGATTAATGGAGTTTAATAAATGCTGGTATAAAGATGTGGTTTCAGAGAAATCATTGCTGGTTTAAATATTAGTGCATGTCAGTAGGTAAAGGTTCATGAACTACCTCATCGATTAGGGGTGGCAACATTACAAAATTATAACTTTTTTCTATCACCTGTTGAAGGTACACTTTTCATGTTATAGAACATTGATAGTATGAGTACGTCACTGTTAGGAATTTCGCCAAAGGTACAAATGCTATCATTCATCTTAGTGGTCCAACATTTTCACATCAACATATTTATCTAAATATATTTTTTATTTTAACCTGTTTCAGTACAACAATTGTGCGTGGAGCGGCCACTGATGAACAAATGAGTGAACAATATGTGGTAATCATCAAATGAATCAGTTATAGGAATAGTTTAACAAACAAATGAGTGAACAATTATATTATGGGTTGTTTTACTGTGTTGAATATTGTAGTCTTTTGGTCGGGTTGTGCCCAGCACTGTTTCTGGGTATATATATTGTGTAACATGTCATGGGTTTTACCCAAGTTAAATATATGTTGGCTACATCAGTAGCAACAGATTTTAATGAATGTGTGTTATGAAAATATGTTCATCTGTGTATGAACCTCTATTTTTTGTTGTGCATTGTGTTTGAATATGTTATAGAAATAGCACGTACAGGTTCAACATGGTATTTGTGCATATATATTGTGAAATGTGTAATATGGGCGACTATGAATATAGTCGCCTATGAAGAAGACCAAATATTGCCACGACGAGCAAGTTTGTCAGCAAAAAACATTAACGACGAGCCTATTTGTCGTTCAATAAAAAATAACCAAACAAAAACGAAACAATAAGAAAATAAGACGACTAAAATACTGGTCGGCTTATGGTTGAAAATATCAACGACGACTAGAATTGGTCGATAAGTTCATCGGCAAAACTGTTTTCCACAAAATTTGGTGCTCGGGAAGTAGTCATCAAAAGAACAACGATGAGCAGAAGTGGTCGAGAGAAGTGGTCGGTAAGAATCTTCCACCGACCAACGTTTGGGCTTGTCGCCTGGTCAAACTAACGATCGAGCTATTCCAACGGCAGAGCGACCACTGAATTTCGTCGTTCTTTCATTCTAAAGACGATTTTTTAGGTTGTTACGACGAGCATGATGTTCGTAACAAACCGATGTTTTTGTAGTGAAACATGAACCATCTTTTCACATGAGAAAGTAGAACGTGATTTGTTCAAGTACTGGAGAAGTTATGATTGTTCAAAGTTGGTTTTTAGCCCCATTTTACACTTACAATATTTTTTGAATTCTTTATTCTTACATTATCAAGTAGCCAACTTTGAGGCTGAGAATAGAGTAATTGAGTGGGTTATTTGAGTAACTAAACAAGGTATTTGAAGATCCCACTTCCAACTATACAGGAGAAAGAAGTGAATCATTTCATCCGATAATGAAGGAGATTCCTGGACTGGAGAGGTTGAACATAGTTACTCAGGTTAAGAACACACTCTAAAATAACATAGCAAACTCCCCTGATTAGCTTGATTTTAGGCTCCCTTATAGATTGATTTCGAAGAAGAAAATAATATGCGATTGTAGCTTGTAGCTCTAAGAACATATAGAAACAAACTACACTAGATTTCATCAAGATTTCAGCATGATAAAAGTGTTGCAAGTTCACTTGACGTGTTCATGATAAATGAGAGAATTAAAGATCATGTGTTTCCACCATCTTTGAATGATTTTTAAGGAACCTTAGAGTCGATATACGGACTTCAAGTTCAAATGAAAATTGTAGATATTCGTATAGAGAATAAGTATAATCGATATCCTCATAGAATGATAACTTATAGAGGGAGATATCGCACCCATAACAGGACTCCATAACCTAGGTCAAGAATTTTGGCATATCACAGTTTTCCAGCAAATTTGCAATGAAATAGGTCCAAAGCAACCTAAATTTCATTCTATAAACAACCTAAATTTAAGACACATATTGGTTCAATAAACTCCCTAGATATTCTAATTAAACATCCATGTTGATCATCTTCCTTGAATCACCCCTGTAACATGACTGAAATTCATGTCGAAGTTTCACAAAAAAATGAGCTAGGCTTGAACAATATCCATATGATGTGACTAAGTGAGCATTTTTTTTGCCGTTTATTTTCCTAATCGCTTGATGGAATAAAATGAAATTTGGACCTAGTCGTTTCCCAATCTGTGTCTTAAATGATTGACCCAAGTGAGAGTTACAGAAATTGGAAAAAGTCACCTTGGGTTGCTGGAAAATTCAAATTGTTGCAGAGTCAAACTTGCTAATTCGATGTTACAATCAATTTTTGCTGATTCAGATAATTTCCCGAGGTAAAAAGGAGCAGGAGCACACAATTTTCAGAGGGAATCACGCTAGAACATACGACTTATAGAAGCTCCGTAAAGCACAGCCGTTTCCGGCGACCCGCGTAAATTTGACGACAAAGATGATTCCAAGCGAGTTAGGGCCTCCTACAAGGTTCTTTGTGTTTGAACTGTGTTTGAACTGTGAGTCATGGATATAAATTCAAGTTCCAACGTGGAACATGGGCATTTGACGAATTGCCGAATTAGGGTTCCTCATGTTCATACCGAGTTTCTCCCTCACTACTTGATGTTTCTTCAAATTCGTTGAGGGGCTATTGATTCTTGGAGTAGATGCCCTAGAGGCAATTTATATTTAGTATGAACATTGTTTTGGCTATAATATTCATTTATTATTTATGGAGATATTTAATATAATAAATTTCTTAGATTGCAATTGTTGTTTATCTTAAATATTCCCTAGTTCATTATATTTATTAACACGACGATCACTATAATATAGTATGTGGGTATATTGATATGGAGATATCAATTCTAATACATGGGTATGCATTAGGAGTAATGGCATACTGGATTGACCCACAACGAGAAGGCTACATTAGATTATGTCAATGGCACAAGTGCTTCTCGTTGTGACAATGGTGTTGTAATCCTTAGACATGAAGTCACTAGATACTCTAGTTGTAAAATATCATGTTTTGATATTATCAAACTTTACGCCGTAACTGGGTAACTATAAAGATAGTAATCGGGCATAATAGGAAGCAAGTTGAGAGATTGTAATGATGTAGAGAGGATTTTTCCCTCCTACATAATGGGAGTAAATATCCACGACCACTCGAGGGGTAGAGCTTATGGAATGTCTGGCCAGACTCAAATAAATCAATATAGGATATTGATGTTATCTGCATGGATAAGCCTATTCCAAGGATCGATAAACTATGGATTGGATATACGAGTCTGACAATTATGTCTCGTGACTAATCCGGATATGGATACAAAGGGATAGATACAACACGGTAATATTGGTCACATGGTTTTTCGGATCACTGACTATTTCTGGTAGTTAATTGGCATAGATGTGTTGCGAGACACCGCTCTATGTTTGTACATGTTACTACCAACTAAGTAGAAACCTATGGGGTCACACACCTTATGGATTAAACTGGATTTCGATATTAATTAGTTGGACAAATTAATCAATAGGATCAAAACGCAACCACATGCAAAGTTAGTAGGACTAGTTTGCAAGGTGGACTAATCTGTGCATGGACATGATTAGTATGGGGGCAAATATGTAGTTAATAAGGAGTTATTAACTATATAAAGGCACTACTAGCTTATTATTTCACAAGAGAGCCATTATTGTGAGAAATAACAAAGCAAGGAGAGAGGCAAAGCTAGAGGACAAAGCCCCTAACCTGTCCGCCCCATAATAGCCGTCGGCCACCTAGTAGTGCGGCTCTTGTTGCCTCATTTTGCGTGATCTCTTTCTGCCTCCTTCTTCGTGTAGCTAGCACTAAGACGTGAGGAGGATTTTAGCTTGAAATCCTAGGTGTGGATACTCGTAGAGACGTGGACATCATTCTTCGTTGTGATCACACAACCAATTAAGGTACACAATTCTTTTACTTTCATCATGTTATGAATGCTTGCCTGCGATCCGTGGAGGGATTTGATCACGAATTTATTTATTGTTATTCTGCTGTGTTACCTGCATGAAAACCCTACATTGATCCCCATGTTAGGCCACACCTCCAGTAGCAGCATGTTAGCAAGATGGGAGGGATTGATGGGGTTTGTAGTGGTGGTTGTGGTTATTCGTGGTGGGAAGAAAACACTAGAGTGTTCAAGGAGGTTTATTTGAAAAATTCTAGAGTGTGAATGCCACATATCTTTCACATTGGGGGGGGGGAGTTTGGCGTAGTTTTAGTAAATTAAGTGGCAGTTGTAGGAATTTCCAATTTTTATTAAATTTCATTCCAACCCATAATATTATATAATTACACGCCCAACCCCACTTTTATTAATATTCTAATTAGTCCCAAGAACAGCTGGTACTAACATTAGCCTAAAATTACTTCCCAGACTATACTTAGCTGGGAAGCAAGAAAATTTTATTTACACTTTGATCCCACAATTTTTGAGATATTTCATGTTAATCCCTAATTTATTTTCAGGGTGTTACCACTAGGCCTTCGAGAATGTATAGAATAAGATCTTCAGCACTGGTGAACTCATTAACTTGAGCCAGCTGATCAGTGATGCGTTTGAACTGATCAAGATAACCAGTCATAGAGGAAGATCCTTTGACAAGAGAGAATAAACGTAACTTCAATTGATGAACATGAGTGCGAGATAATGAAGCAAAGTATATTTATAACGCAGACAAGATTTGATGAGCATGAGACAAATATAAGATAATAGGATAACAGAAGAAGAAAACTAGTAGAGCTCTCTTGAGATGCTGATCCATGAAAAACAAGCGGCTGGATTAAGCGGGCAGGACCGAATAAGACAAATTTGTAGAACTAGGGTGTCGAAATTGGGGATGAATGTTCTTACCAAGAGCATGATCAAGAAGATCACTAGCTTGCAAAATTGTATGCATGTGTGCTTTCAAGATGATATATTTGGATCAGTCAAGTCAATTTGAACCAGATTCTTCAGATTTTAGATGAAAAATTGCAAACTAGACGAAATCGGTACCAGCGACTGTGAGGAGAAGTCAATGATGAAGACATGATTCAGCGAGGAAGAAGAAAGAAAAATTGCTACCGGAAGGATCGTCGAGGAGCAGCGAGCTTCACTGGCTCTGATACCATGTAGAAACCTATTAATCTACCATTGATGAGATGAAACACATCACACAGAAGACAGAAAGAGAAAGAGAGAAAGAAGAAGGAGAGAGATGAAACGATTTCTGCATTAATTGGTTGTCACAACTAATCTCAAGAGACTTAGTATAACTAGATGATCTCCTCAAAAACAACAAGTAGATGTTAACTACTTTATACTATTTACATTCAAACCCCTCTTCTTTGACACAATTACAATCTTTAACACAACCCCACAATTTCCTTTTTCTATAAACAGAACCCCTCTCATAGTGTTCTGAATTATTTCACACATGTGTTGTTGGGTGAGGGACATCATCAATGGTTGTGGCGCGGCGTGGATGTTGGGCTGAGAGACATCTTCTCCTCCACCACCAGAGTATTGAAATATTTTTTCATTGACGAATGAGTGCTACTTCAGTGGTAGAGCGTTTGAAGTCTCTGCATGAAGTCCTATGCTTGAACTGGTAGACGTAAAAAATATATTTCTCAAATGGAAAAAACATTTTCTCATTATACAATTTCAGCAAACACATACAGATCCGTAATTTAGCATACAAAATTGATGCCAATTTGGGCCCTTAATTTTTACATAGCTCAAACAAGTAATAGTTGCCTACACAAAGTCTACCAAACACTTCACAGCCTACCAACATAAACAATACCACACGCGTTAATGAACACATCCTCTGACCTTCTTGCATATTTCTAGCCCATTCTATTAATAGTACTAGATTACCATTTCCGTACTTTCCTAAAAAAATAATTGAGGTACCCGATTCAGACACATTTGGTTTACCGTCTGTCTCTTGTAGTGATACTACAGTCACTCGCTCTTTATTGTCCACATACTTCGGAGTGCAACGTTGTGCCTGTTGAGCAATTCGATGTTTTCTTATTTCCTTTCACACTAAAACTCGCCCACTCAATCGGAGAAACTCCATAGGAACACGTCGGCCCCATCGTCCATGTCACCGGCAAAGTATGGGGGTGGCGGCAGCATCATCCCACCAGCCATATCTGCCGCCAATTCCGGCATCCCAAACACATCATAGTCCACATCCATCATGTTCATCTGCTCTGCCACTCTCTCGTCCTCCTCCACTTGCTTCACTACCTCCTCCTCCTCATCATCAGGTGGGGGTTCGCCATTCCGCTTGGGGTGGAACGCCTGGGCCGCCTCTGTGGCCGCCTTCTGTATGTCCTTGGGATGATTAGAAGCAGGAACAGGCAGCCTCCAAGCTGAATCTGCAAAATTCAGACAAGCGGAACGCCCCCTCAAGGCAATGGCAGCCACGTCGTGGGCCCGGGCAGCCATCTCCAAGGTAGGGAAGGTTCCTAGCCAAATCCTAGTCTTCTTGTTGGGCTCCCTAATCTCACAAACCCACTTTCCACAGCTCCTACGCCTGACACCCCGGTAGACTGGGTGGCGAGTCTCCTGGAACTTCTTCCTCCCCGCACGTTTCTTAGGGTTACTGGAAGCCAGATTCACCGCCTCCTCGCCTGGCGGCAACATAGAAGAACTACTACTACCAGAATTGTCATCATCTCCGCCAAGGAGGTGGTCGGGATAGCCAGCAGACATATCCAAGAAAAGTGATGATTGTTTCACAAGGTAAGCAAGTTTAAGAGAAGGAAGAATAAGTGTAGAGTGGGGATGGCCTCTTATAGTTTTGTGTCTTACTCGTGCTGAGTAAGCCCAACACGGCGAAGCCAACTAGGTACGGTGGGGTCTCACTAAATTGGGAAAGTTCAGGATCTAGTAGCTGCCACCACTAAATATAGAACACGTGTGAATGTTTGTCTGGCGTGGCAGTTTCTAGTCTCACTTGAGTATTTCATTTCCTTACATCATCACAAATGAGAGTAACAGTAGGAGTAACAATGTGATGATATATGAAGAGGACAATAATTGATTATGGAGAAAACTTTCTTTCAGTCGTTGCAGCAACACCACACATCCAGATATTTGGCTCTGTTAATATAATTTTTTTCGATGTTCGATAGAGGGAAGTTTATTGCAACAACTAGAAGCACACCCTAGCTAATTGTATGGTGGTTAATACTCCCTCCGTCTCAAAATACATGTATTTGATTTGTACACGGATTAAAGAGATCCTTTTTACCAGTCTGTCCCAGCTCTTTCTTCCCAATTTGACTTTTGTCACTATTCACTGGATCACTTTGACCCGGTAATTTGAATAGCAAACCGATGTAATTTTTTGATAATTTTTTCATGTTGTTTTAGAGTAAAAGGTGCTCTATAATATGTTGAAAAAATTATAAAAAAATTGTATTATTTTGCTATCCAAATCACCCGGTCAAAGTGACTCAGATACGAGTCAAAAAAGTCAGATGGGAAGAAAGAGCTGGGACGGACTAGTACTTGGTAAATCTACAACATTATCATTGGTAAATTGTGATATTATTGAGTTCTCTACAATTTAATTTGTTCGGCTTTTCACCTTATTTTATTACTCTTAGGTTAATTTCTTTTGAAAACATTCTAAGGTTAATAAAGTTATCTTAAATGATATACACACACACACGATATGTTGTAACGGAATTCAACCTCACGAACGAAAACAAGAACGTTAAAGATAAGATTTAACGTGCTTCGCTAACGGAATCGTTAACTACGGCCATGTCGAAGTGAAATCATTTATTTGTTGGAAACTAGTTTACAATGGACCAATACTTCGTTCTAATACAATATTGTAGACACGCAAAATTTGTGGCCATTCGAGTAGCGCCACGTGCCTATTTTTATCTAATTAAACGATGGTATCAAATAGCAATCGCCGTCAAATCGATATCTTTAAGCAATAAATTGTGGAGGACTAAATTGTAAATGAGACAAAATCTTATTTACAAGCAAGAACTGCTTATGGCGACGCCACATCACTACATGACATGACTACAAGTTAACAAGTCGGGCCAATTAAATAGTGTCACTTGTCAAAATGATGTAGAAAATAAATAAATAATAATATTATATATTTTTTACATTGACCAACAAGTCGGCTCCTGCCTATATATATGGGTCATCCCTAGGCATCACAAACAACTACATCTTGCAAGGAGAGAGCCCTGAAGATCAATATTCTAAAGTCCGGAAGAGTTCATCCAATCACAAGATCATCAACGATCTTCGAGACTTCGAAGATTCTACCCACGTTCTTTGCGAACTAAGAAGATCTTCATCAACGATCTTTGAGACCTTCGAAGATCCTACTCATGTTCTTCGCGAACTTCGAAGATCTTCATCAACGATCTTCGAGACCTTCGAAGATCCTACCCACGTTCTTCGCGAACTTCGAAGATCTTCATCAACGATCTTGCAGACCTTCGGAGATCCTACCCTCGTTCATCGTGAGCTTCAAAGATCTTCATCAATGATCTTCGAGACATTAGAAGATCCTTCCCACGTTCTTCACGACCTACGAAGATCTTCATCTACGACCTTCGAGGCCTTCGAATATCATTCGCACATTCTTCAAGACCTTCAAAGAACTTCGTAAATAATCTTCAAGACCTTTGAAGATCACCAGCTCATTCGATCCGAGACTAAGCTGTGAAGGCCCTCGTTCGAAGTCCAAATTCTTCAATACCTCCAACGTGTTCTTCGTCAAAATTGAAGACGCCAACAAGTTCGATCCGAGATCAAGCTGCAAAGCCCTCGTTCGACGTTCAAGGAGAAGAACCATGGGATAGTAATTATGTTAGAAAATCACATAATAGATATTGTAATCCACATTATCGATTCATAAATTTGACACCGAATTTCTCGCATTTGGTTCCAATTGCATATATTTGTGTATACAAATTTTGCACGCCCAGTGGGACTTCTCAACAAGCCCCCTCACGTGTGGAATTCTTTGGCCTAAACGTGAATTTCTTTTATGCGGGTGACGGTGAGCACGTGGACTGTCAGACCATCCAAGTGTGTGAACCAGGCTATGATACCATGTGACCAGTCACGTGTTTGAACCAGGTTCTGATAGCATGTTCGATGTGGAACTTCTCAACACGCCCCCTGTGTGGCATTCTTTGGCCAACACGTGGATATTTTCTCTGCCGGTGGCGGTGAGCACGTGGGTTGTTAGACCATTCACGTGTGTGTGAACCAGGCATGATACCATGTAAGAATCCATGAGGTTGCACCTCAAAACCAATTGGCTTTGAGGTGGAACCCCATGGATTCTCACATGATAGCAGAGCCTAGTTCACACACATGTGAATGGTCTAACAACCCACGTGCTCACCACCACCCTCAGAGAAAAGATCCACATATAGGCCAAAGAATGCCACACGTGAGGGGGCGTGTTGAGAATTCCCACATCGTACATTCAAGAATAATAAATAAAATTAATAAGTTTTTTGGGCTACTCCCCTCATTGCCGATTGGTTTTGAGGTGGAAGCCCATGGATTCTTACGGTGTACATTTCCAACTTTCTGATAGTTGTCGTTGGAGTATCTATAGGCTTTTGCTGAACACATCCAAAATCTATTCAACATTTTCAAGATGTTTTCCTCTTGGGATAAGAACAACTTCTTTCTCCTGTCCCTATAGATCTCATCTACTAGAATTTTCCTAGAAACACTATGATCCTTCGTCTTGAATTCTGCACAGAGAGATCCCTTCAATTCATGAATGGTTGCCTTATTCTGAGATGCAATCAGAATATCATCCACATACATGACTAGGTAGATGTATTAACCACAATTTACCGTGTAGTACACACAACAATCATATGGAAAGTTCCGATAGCCAAGCTATAACATGTAGCTATCGAAGCGCTTTATACCACTGCGTAAGAGACTGCTTAAATCCATACAAATATTTCTTCAACTTTCTCGCTTCTTCGTCTGGAATTTGGAATCAGTTCGGTCGACTCATGTATATCTCTTCCTCCAACTCTCCATGTAGGAAAATTGTTTTCGCGTCTTGTTGCAAGTTCCAAGTCCCGATGTGCTACTATTGATAGTAGTACCCTGTTTGAGGTATGTTTAACCAGTGGAGAGAAAATCTCATTGTAGTCAAGTCCCTCTCTTTTCATGAAACATCTATCAACCCCTCTTTTCTTATACTTGACGCCCTATGCAGGTGAAATTCCTCCGTTCATACTAAAACCCCATTTTAAGTGACTATCTTCCTTCCTACTCATTTTTACAAGGTTCCAAGTTTGATTGTCCAGGGTTTTGATGCAGGATGCACAACGAAAATACAATTATTTTTTTTACCAAATCCTTCCAAATCGCAGGTTAAGCCATCATAAAGTGATAAAGGAGATATTGTGTACCTTGTAAGTTTGTGTGATCACAACGAATAATAGCATCCTCGTCTCTACGTATCCACACCTTGGGATTGAGAACTAGGATCTCCTCCACGTCATGTCCTAGCTACGTCGAAAGAGGGATCAAGCAATCACGCAAAACGGAGCAAGATGTCGAGCCTCTCCCTAGTGGTCGACGGGTATAGGGGTGGAACCTCTCTTGGTGTTCTCTCCTTGCTCTGTTATTTCACTCAATGACAAATCTTGTGAAATAATAGAGCTACACCTCCCCTTTTATAGTCAATAGTCAATAACTCCTTATTGACTACAAATTGCTCCAATACTAATCTTGTCCATACACATATTAGTCCACTTTGCAACTTAGTCCAACTAACTTTGCATGTGGTTGCGTTTTGATCATTAATCCTTTTGGTGTGTGACCCTGTAGGTTTCTATTAAATTGGCAGTAATATTTATAAACATTGAGTGGTGTCTAGCAACACATCTATGCTATCGAACTAATAGAAATAGTCAGTGATCTGACAAAACTTGTGCCCAGTGTTATCGTGTTGTATATGTCCCTTTGTCTCCATAACCGGATTGGACACGAGACATAAATTTCACACTTGTATATCTAATCCATAGTTTATCGATCCTGGGAATAGGCTTATCTATATAGATAATATCAATATCTCATATTGATTTATCTGAGTGTGGCCAGTCATTCCATAAGCGGTACCCCTCGAGTGGCCGTGGATATTTACTCCCGTTATGTAGGAGGAACATATCCTCTCTACGTCACTGCTATCACTCAGCTTGCTTCCTATCATATCCGATTACGGCCTTTATAGTTACCCAGTTACGGTGTAACGTTTGACGAGATCAAAACATGATGTTTCACAACTAGAGTGTCTAGTAATTCAAGTCTAATGACTACAACACCATTGTCACTACGAGAAGCACTTGTGACAATCACATAATTTATATGTAGCCTTCTCGTGGTGGGTCAATCTAGTATGTCATTACTCCTAATCAATCTACCCACTTACTAGTCTCCATGCATAGTGATTGTCATATTAATCAATATACTTGACTAAGAATATTTAAGATGAACAAAAATTGTAATCTAAGGACTTCAATATATTAAATATATCCATAAATAATAAATGAATATTCTAGCCAAAAACAATGTTCATACTAAAATAACATTACCTCTAGGGCATCTACTTCAACAGATTCTTGCTAAGTGATTTCATCTCTTATCCTATCGCCACAATCTACCGTGGTGACTCAAATCCTGAAATCGTAGCCTTATAGGTAGAATGCTCATCCTCCCCCTCTTCGGCTACCTTCAATGCATATCCCACTATACTATCATCCGTCTATCTCACTGGAGTCTTTATAACCCTCCTTGGTCTTCTCAAAGCAATACTTTAATTCTCTGGTTTCTCTAGTGGTGCATCATCAGACTCTCCTTATTACTTTTCTATAATTGGTCGTGGAGTTGTCTTAGGTTCCGGTTCTTCTTCAATAACCTCCAACTCCTCTTTCTCATCAACCGCCTCAGTCTCTATCTTAGCGGTGACCTTGGTTCTAAACATTGAATTCTCATCAAAGACTACACTTCGGCTAAGTGTAATCTTGTTATCCGATCAATTCATGTGCCCCTTCACACTTGTTTCGTAGCCAATGAAAATCCACTCATTTTCTCTTGGCAGCTTACCCTCATGTACATGATAATAAGCAATACAACCAAAAAAAATTATATACGAGTAATTTGTAGCTTCTGCGGTCCACACCTCAAAAGGTGTTCTGCAACTAATACATGTGTTCATGATATGATTTGTAAGATAACATGTTGTTGATACTGCCTGTTCCCAGAAATGCCTAGCAAGACACGCATTCGAAAGCATACATTGGGCTTTCAACAAAAGTGTCTGATTCAACCTCTCAGCTCAACCATCCTCTTGCGGAATGTTTTGAAATATGTAATGGAGAGAAATACCCCGATCCTTGAAGATTTTGAAAAATACCAATCAAAAAAACTTCAAGACATTGTCCGTGCGCAGTCTTTTGACCTTTTTATCGACTTGATTCTCTAGTAGTGTCTTCCACTCCTTGAATTTGTCGAAATCTTCACTCTTGTGTTTCATTATGAGTATCCAATTCACCGTGGAGTAATTATCAATGATACTCAGAAAGTACTTGTGACCGCTCAACGACTCAACTGGAAAGAGAGTCCAGCACCCTGAATGAATGTGGTCCAACCTTCCCTTAGTCATGTGAATTTCCTTTTAAAAAATGCTTCGATGTAACTTCCCAAACACACAGTGCCCACAAAACCCTATGCTCTTGGCCCTATGACCACCGAGAAGCTCCTTGTTTGAGAGTCCTGCAGACCACGTTCACTCATATGACTGAGTCTGATATGCCATTGCTCGGTTTGATCATAGTCCATAACCTCGACTGAGGTAACTCCTATAAAATAAGGTAACTATAGAACCTTGTAGTAAATGAAGTCCCATTCTTGAAGCTATATCCCTTGTTGCCGAGAAGACTCAAAGATATTAGATTCTTTATGATAAGTTAAAGATGTAACATCTTTTAGTGTGTATATCTTCACATCATGAATGTTGAACATAACTGAACTGCTTTTGATAACCATACAAACAACTCCGTTTCCCATTAAGACACTACACCCACATGCATGACTATACGTCAAAAATCGCTCCTTGTAAGGGAAAATATGATAAGAAGACCCCGAGTCAAGAAAAAGCACATCAGATTGATGCGTGACATTGTCCGCAAGTAGAACATAATCATCCTCTGAAGAATTATATTGTTCGGCCACTGCCATGAATCTGTTCTGGTTTTGCTGCTCCTTCGTGGGACATGTCCTCTTCATGTGCCTCTTTTCCTTGCAAAAGGCACAAACATCCTTTGGTAACTTAGATCTTGGGAGGTTCTTCTTACTCTTCTTGCCGTTCTTGCTTCCCACCACCATTAACCAAGAAGCACAGTCCTCTGTGCTAGTGTCCGCGCTCTTATGGTGAAATTCCCTAGTATGAAGAGTCGATCCCACTTCTTCTAGGGATATGCTATCTTTATTCACAATAAAATAATGCAGGATGATCTCATATGATGGACATAACAAAACCAACAAGATAAGCGATGCATCTTCATCATTCACCTTCTCTTCAATATTACGCAGATCTAATAGATTGATCAATGTGATCCTTGAGGGGTGTACCTCCTGTCATTCGTAGACTAAACAGATGTTGCTTTAACATCAACTTGCTAGTGAGTGACTTTTTAATGTAGAGACTCTCTAACTTGAACCGTAGAGCCGCCGCCATTTCTTCATCCACGAACTCGGTGATTACGTCAACCGATAGACACAACATAATTGTTGAATGTGCATTATCCTCCGTCGTAGCACTCCCTCCCCATCCCCATCCTCTCATGGAGTTGGACTTGAACCCTATTTTTATTTGTTTTTTCATTCCCCCCTCCCCCTATGTGGTCGGAGATGCTCTTAGTGAGACCAATCTATGCCTCTATCAGGGCATACCATTACACTTAGGGGTTAGAACGAGTAATTAATTTGTAGCCTCAAATTAAAGAAAAGTGTACACATAGAAGTGTTTACTTTTTTTTTTAGAAGTAAATGATATTTCTAGACTTGTAATACTTGAAAGTGTGACATAATTATGCTGATCTTTTATAGAAAAGATTATATTGATTCTAATCAATGATACTGAATAATCTTTCTAATTTCTTACAAATAAATGTCATCAATGAGGTTCAAATTGGAGTCAAATTTGTGACAAAAATATGAATAACCGCAAGACTAACTCAAAATTTATTACAATTATACATTGAAATATAAACTTATATATTCTAATTACAGTAACAAAACACAAACCCTTATCTAAAACGGCCACTTCACAGCTATTGTGGTAACTTAAGTGATAGAGCGTTGGAAGTCCGTACTAACCGTACATGAGGTCCCGGGTTAAAATCCGGTTGACGACAAAAAACAATATCTCAAGAAAAACGGCCACTTCAACTGCCTATTTATAGTTATTGTCAACTCCAACCCGATACCTCCAGCCACCAGACCATAAGACATACCAAACCCAACTCAACATCGAACCTGAAGCCCTCACTGTCAGACCTGGATATCACTATTCCTCTCCCTTTGCCCAATTTGCTAATCCTTAGCCAAAAACACGTAGCTCAACAAGGGGTAGTATTAGTTTCCAAACAAGTGCTAGTTTGTGAGCTGAAAATGGCATGGTGGGTGAGTTCTGGACCACTCGTAAACATGTTCTATTAATGGTTGGAGACCATTCACTCTTCCTCTCGTCTCCTCGTACGGAAAGCAAGACAGGCTACTGTCTGGAGGTGACATGGCAATGAAAAAAGCTCATTTTCCTTCTTCTGTCACTGGGTCTCTGTGGACGATAATGGAAGTTTTTTGGCACGTAGCACTTTAATGACTTTATGTATCAATCGCACCGCGATGGACAGGCAAAATATCTGAAGGTAAATTACAATCACATCCCATTATATTTCCGAAAATACTCAAACCACCTCCACCTTTTACGAAATAAGGAACCCCACTCTCTGAAGGCGACATCACCTTAGTCTGAGCCAAAACCTAACATAAAAGTCACTGGCATGTCAGACAATGCTGAAAGTTACTGCCATGTCACGTTTCACCCTTCAAGTTCACTGATTAGGGCATGTTCATCAATGCCTTGGGCCAAGGCACCACATTATCCTTACATTTTCAACTTCTTTTTTCTCACTATTCACCTCTCCACCTACAAATTCTTGCCAATGTTAGAATAGCCCCAAGGAAAGAGTTGGACAATTTTAACCTTTTGCTTTGCCTTCTAGCCATTTTGCCACACAAACATCTCACCCAATTTCCTTACTCAAATGCTAGTTTCACTCTCAAATATTGGTTTTACCACAAATGCTAAAACTGGAGAAAAACAGTTTAAAACAATTTGCTAAAACTGGAGAAAAAACAGTTTCAAATAAACTGAAAAAAAAAAATTGCAAAAAACTGAAAAAAAAAACAGTTTGCTGGAAAAAAAAATTAAAAAACACTTTGCAAAAAACAGGAAAAAAAACAGTTTACAAAAATCTGAAAAAATAGTTTGAAAAACAGTTTGCAAAGAACTGGAAAAAAAGAGTTTACAAAAAGCTGGAAAAGATAAACAGTTTGCAAAAAGCTGGAAAAAAACAGTTTACAAAAAGCTGGAAAAATAGTTTAAAAAACAGTTTGCAAAAAACTGAAAAAAACAATTTTACAAAATATTTTGTAAAAAAAAACAATTTTTAAAAATGTTTGCAAAAGCTGGAAAAAAACAGTTTCAAAGTATAATACAAAAGTATATTTTAATTTTTTTTACACTGTTTATAGTAATTGAAACATAATATTTTCATTCCATAAGCAAAAGTATTACTAAACCACAAAATACAACATTTTACTTTTTATTTAATACTAGTGAATAGTATCTTGCCTCTTCTCTGCCCTAAACGGGTGGAAACAGACTTCAAAAGGCATAGAACAGTGTCTTAGCTCAGAGTCCCATAGCCCCCTGCCTTCTGCCCCGGTGGCCCAACGGATGGACATGCCTTTAGCACCACTAATTGTAGCCCTCCCAACCCCTAATTTCTCACTACTCACCCCTCCACTAAGGGCATGTCCACCAATCCCTTCTAGCCAAGGCACCACCTCACTTTAGCCCTCCCAACCCCCCATTTTCTCACTATTCATCACTCCATCAACACATTCTTGCCAAGGCTACAATTTCCCAAAGGCAATGGGTTGGGCAATTCTAGCCTCTTGCCTTGCCTTCTAGCCCCAAAGCCACATAGACAATCCACCCACTTTTCACCCTCAAATACTAATTTCATCCTCAAATACTTGTTTTTTCACAAATACTAGTTTTGCCCCATTGAAAAACAATTTTAAAAAAACTGAAAATAAAACCGTTTCAAAAATTGTTTACAAAAACTGGACAAAAAAATTTGCTTTAAACAAAACCTATAGATACGAAAAAAATATGATTTTTGGATATCTAGATAAATCTTCACATGTAGATATTTAGATAAGAAAAAATCTGATTTTTATCACATATTTGTACATTATAGTTGTAAATAATAATATATTTTAAGGGATAAAATTTAATATAAGCACAAAGTGTAATACAAAAGCATTTTTGAAATAGTTTTTATACTCTTTATAGTAATTAAAAAATAATATTTTCATTACATAAGTAAAAGTATTACTAAAACACAAAATACAGTATTTTTTTCAATAGTGAACAGTGTCTTGCCTCTCCCCCTGCCCCAGACGGGTGGAAACAGACTTCAAAAATTAGTGAACAGTGTTTTGCCCCAGAGCCCCTTGCCTTCTGCCATGGTGCCCCAACGGGTGACCATGCCCTAACAAAGTCTTGCTAAGGCTAGAATTGCCCCAAGGCAAGAGCTTGGGCAATCCTACCCTCTTCCAAACACTGTCCAGTTTTTGTTTTAAAAAAAATCAAATTTCTTTCACTGCCAATTGCTAGTTTTGCTTCATCAAAGAAAATATGGTAAATGTAATGTTTTACACCTATAAAAGCTGCACTTCTTTTTTCACTCCTAATTGAAAGTTTTGTACTTCAACAAAACAAGTTGTAGTTTTGTACATGTATAATGTTTTGCATCAAAAAATCTGTCAACTTTTTTGTCTATGAAAAAATACCTGATTTTATACATGATGACACAGTAGAACAATTTTTTGGTTCAGAGAACAAAAATTGTCCAATTTTGTGACATTTTTCATGTATTTTGGTAACACATTTGTATTGATATAAGCATAAAGGCTAATACAGAAAAATATTTTAAATATTTTTTACAAATTGTAGCAATTGAAGTCTAAAATTTCAATAACGGGTAAGTAAAAATAGTGCTAAATTACAAAATACAGTATTATACAATTTTTTAGTTGTGAATAGTGTCTTGTCTCTTCCTCTGCCCTCAACGGGTGGAAACTGAAAACAAAAAGTAGTGAACAGTGTCTTGCCTCAGAGCCCCAGAGCTCCTTGCTTTCTGCCTTGGTGCACCAGCTGGTGGACATGCCCTTAAAACTTGTGGAAAATAGCCGAAGACAATGCTGGAAATTACTGCCATATCACGTTTCACCGGCCAAATACTTATGTCTTGTTTTCTCCATGTTCGTAGAATTTTCTACCTATAATTAATTTTTCTTTCTCGAAAATCAAACTTATAAGAATATATATATTAAAATGCTGATATTTTTTTTGAGAATTTTGTTAGTAATTGTCTTGAATTTTAAGTCAGGAAAGAAAAGTCATTGGGGGCAAAAGTAGGCATGTGATTCAGGAAATAAATTGGGGCGATATACTTTGACAGTTTTTGGGTTTTTTCCTTATCTATACTATAGTCGTTTTGGGATGTCTTGAGCACTAAGTCGATCTGATATGTCTATATAAAGGATCTAGGTTGTGTCTAAACATTTTGGTTGTATTAATATCGTTTCTCTCCATAAAAAGGGATTTTGGGGCCGTGGACGTAGCTAGCATCGTGCCAGTGAACCACGTGACATCAGGTGTGATCTTGTTCTTTGACTGTCATTGTTCTCTTACTTGTGTCAGGTCATAACAAAATGGCACCAGAGCTCGTTTTCGCAGGGCGTTTGTCATAACAAACTGGTATCAGAGCCTGCTACAGCGATCCAGGGGGGAGCTTAGAGCTTGGTGGTCGGTGGTCAAAGATCAAGGTGGAGCTAAAGAGATAGAGTTTCACAATCCATGAAATTCATATCTAGGGTTTCGCGATCAAGGTGGAGCACATGATTTGGGGTGACAGGTCTAGACTAGGAGCATAAGAGAAGATGACAGGGGATGGTGATCAAGATCGACAAGTTTACATGGAGACAACCACAGGTGGCGAATCAAGATCCGTGCTTTGTTGAAGCAGCAAGATTGGTTGCCATGGGCCTCTGAAAAAGGGGGTGCGGATACAACCAACGCTGAGTATGAAGCTTGGCAAGAGGGGATACGACAGAGGGCTGCATATGGAGGTTCAGACAGTCAGCATTCCGGAGCGATGACGGCGGTCAAGGGAAGCTACGGTGACGTTTGTTCAAACAGTAGAGAAAAGAGACATCGGTGAGCCAAAAAGCCTAGTTGTTGCTGCCTAACAGCTGACGTGAACATATCGTAACAAATTAAACTGCAACAGGTTATCGAAAAAAATCATGGATCATGCAGCAAACTTATATCATGCTTTACAAGCAATATTCAACCAACATATATACAATTACCACAAAAATCCATATCTTGAAAGATATATAATCATGTATACACCGTATTTATAGTAAACGTGGAGACTAGATGTTCCCTACCTGAATTTCGACGACACTATAAGAACTTCCCATAACCTCTTCAAAGATCGGGCGATCCTACCTGAATTGATCAAGTCCTAATCCGATCACTTTTAAATGGAACGAATATAGATAGTAAAAATAACATCAGATCAAATTCGGATCCAGATCTGGATATAGCACGATATTCGACGTATTTCGATTCGAATATACATACTTTTACCAAAATTCCCTTGGGTGCGTTATACCTTTGAATGGTTTTATCTATATATTGGGTGGATTTAGTTTGTATAAGTACTGAGGTGGTTGAGGCAGCTGCTTCCGCTTTCTCTCCATCTCGAGAGCTTGGTATGTTGTATCAGATTATGGTGGCTTAATTGCATCTGCCGCTTCTTTGCCCTAAGTAAGGAGAGGGTCTTCGAATAGATTGTCCAGTCCCTCGTCTGGCGGTGGAATTTCTTTTTTATGGCTCTGTGCACAATTTTCAGGGTGCTAGTGGTGGTGTGTTTAGAGACCATGATGGTCACCTAATCACAGTCTTCGCTTGTAGGTTTTGCCCTATTTCGTCTTTGGAGGCAGAGGCACATTCAATATTATTGGGGCTCAACTTTACTTATGCCCTGGGTATTCTTATTGATTGGGTACATGGTGATTCACTTTTGGTGGTCGAGGCGATGTTGGGCCATTTCTTGATTCCATGGAGGATTTATCCGTTGGAGCATGATTGTCGGGGTCTTCTGTTCGGTGCTTGTATCAAGCATTCTCATAGACATGAAAACATGGTGGCTGGTGTTGGAATTGGTGCCCTAGAGGTAATCTTTTTAGTATGAATAATGTTTCTGTCTAGAAATATTCATTGTATTATTTATGGAGATATTTAATATAATGAAGTCCTTAGATTGCAAATGTGGTGTTTATCTTAAATATCCCTAGTCGATTATATTGATAAACAGGACGATCAATAGACTAGTATGGGGTTGGATTGATATGGAGATATCACAATCCAACACATGGGTATTCATTAGGAGTAATAGCATACTAGATTGACCCACAACGAGAAGACTACATACAGGTTATGTAAAGTCACAAGTGCTTCTCGTAGTGACAACGTTATTGTCATCCTTAGACTTGAAGTCACTAGATCCTCTAGTTGTGGAATGTTGTGTTTTGACATCGTCAAACGCTACACCGTAACTGGGTAGTAATAAAGGCGTTAGTCAGATGCAATAAGGAAGCAAGCTTGGATATGGTAGTGACGTAGATAGAATTTTTCCCTCTAACATAACGGGAGAAAATATCCCCGGCCACTCGAGGGATGGTACTTATAGAATGTCTGACCAGACTCAGATAAATCAATATAGGATATCGATGTTATCTCATGGATGATACTATTACCAGGATCGAGAAACTAAGGATTGGATATACGAGTGTGAATTGTATGTCTCGTGTCCAATCGGGATATAGATACAAAGGGATGAGACAATACTTGCACAAACTTTGTCGGATGACTATTTCTATTAGTTGGGTAGCGTGGATGTCTTGCTAGAGGTCGCTCCATGCTCGTAATTGTTACTACCAAGTAAGTAGAAACCTATGGAGTCACACTCCCTGTGAATTAGACCGGACTTGAGAATTAATTAATATAGTTAATTAAATAAAATGATCTATGCGCAACTACTTGCAAACTTAGTAGGACTAATTTGCAAGTTGGACTAATCTGTGTATGGATAGGATTAGGATAGGGGCTTTTATGCAGTCAACAAGGAGCTGTTGGACAATATAAAGGACACTCCAAGCTTTTTCTCAAGACTAATGCTCATAACATACATTGAGTAGGAGAGAAAAATAAAGAGTGAGAGAGAAACAAAGAGGCTGAAGCCCCTTTTCTGCCCCCTCACCCCGTCGGCCTCAAGGAAGTATCGTCCCCCTCCTTGATCCGGTTTATGTGATCTTCTTCTTCTTACTTCAATCCTAGCTAGCACAAAGGCTTGAAGGATCCGGATTAAATCCTAGGAGTGGACTAGCCATAGAGACGTGAATATGTTTTTCACGAGTGAAGTCATCAAAGGAGAACCAACATGTATTTTGATACTCAAACCCTTACTATCGTTATGATGTCTAGACTTGTGATCCTTGGAGGGTCTTGTATGGATGATTTCTTGTTTATTTCTTCCGCGAAAATCCATTAAAAAATCCTGCGGTGGTATCAGAGCCACAGGTAGTAGAGCATAATGTAGTTTATATATTACGATTTTTGTTGTTTTATACTTTAAATTGTTGTTTATCGCGTAAAACGAACAAATTAAGCATAATTGATGCAATTGAATATGATTCAATCAAACAAGATCTATTTTTACATATGATGTGAATTATTAGTGAGTTTGAATCACATAGGAAGTGAAATTTTGGATCTAGACGCCTAGGATTCGGGCACATGCTTGGAAAAACGGTTTTTCAAGTATGGAAATAACTAAACTTGGGAAACAAGGAGTAGGAGTTGTTTTGGACCAACTCCCACAAGGAGGTTTGGCCCCCCAGGGACCGTCCCCCCCTTCCTTGCCACCCAAGACACCACGTGGCCTAGGGCCGAACCGGACTAGGTGCGCGCGGGTTGACCCTGCGGCCTAGAGCCAGCCGGCCCCTAGGCCTTGTGGCGATCCTTTGGGGTTTCGGCCAAGCCAGGAGGGCCCATTGGACTGTTTTGACCCTATCACATCCAAAAGCAATTAAAAATTGACCAAGCACATTAAAATTAGATTTTAACTGTTTATGTGCTTTTTGCATGTTGATCGGATATGGCCCGAGGTTGTGGTTTGTTGTTGATGTTTATTTTGTGGTTTGTTTTACGGCGTGCAAGCTGATCAAATTAATGTAATAGTTAAATAGGTTTTATGGCTTGCAAGCCGGTCTTCTTCTCAACTTGTGAGATCTCTCTATTTAGTTTAGATGCTAGCTAGAATTAGATAGAGTAGATAATAGCCAATATTTGAAGAAGGAGCATGGAGAAACCACAAGATGGCGACAATCCGCAAAAATCTATGGAGCATAGACAAAAAGATGGAGGCACATGGAGATGAGTTTGCTATTTTTTAGGGTTCATAGATATTCTCATTGGCTTGAGAATATCTTAGTTTAGAGGCCATATCCATATCACATTAATTTTTCTTTTGTGGTTGTTTATTTTATTGTCTTATTATTTATTGTTGGTGTATGATTGATGTATGCAAAATTGATAATAAGATAATTAACAACCCGAATCTTTTATTTGCGAGTTTGCCAAACTCAAAATAAGTAGATCAGTTGATATGGATCAACAAAACAATTAAAATTGGAAATGGAAATCTCTCAATTTAAATATTGTGTTTTGCCTTCTCATTACTTAAACACTCTTCATAATCATGATTATCAAGCTCGTGCGTGCCAAAGCAAGGCGACTTGGTTTGTCATGATTATGTTGCGATGACACAAGCAAGTAATGTGCAATAGTTTAAGTAAGAGGTGGGACGCAACTAGTTGATTTTAATAAGATTAAAAGCCTAGAGGCAACCAATTGGGATTATCCATGGGATGGATAAATAAAGATTTATTTGCCCAATTCAACCAAGAGTTGCATAAGAATGCAATTGGAATTTCTCCTACCAAAATAATTAATTTTAGGCGATTTGCCAAAGCAAGCTCAAAAGAAGTGAAATATGTATTTTGGCACCCACGAAAAAATATATTGATATTTTTCACATTAATATTGAGGGTTATTTATCTGAGAAAAATAATGGGAGCTATGTTTAATAATCTAGCCATTATTAAATGTAGTTATATTCACGGTATACTAAAACTTGTATATTTCTCATTTTGTAGAATACCAATGGCAAACAACCCATCGAGTTCAACACACTCCCTACGCTCTGTCCTTGATAAGGACAAGCTTTCTGGAACCCACTTTCTAGAATGGTACAGGAACTTGAGAATCGTTCTCAAGCAGGAAAAGAAATTGTACACTCTAGAGGAGGAATTTCCTCAGGCTCCAGAGAACAATACCACTGCAGCCCTAAAGGCGCATCAAAAAATCGTTGATGATGCTAATGACGCACCCTGCCTGATGCTTTGCACCATGTCCTCTGAGCTCCAGAAGCAACATGAGAACATAGTGGGAATGATTGTGTACTTGGAGAATCTGTTAGTGGGAAACCCAGTGAGACCTCATGTTCTTCCAAGAGGAGGCTAGGGTTGAGAGGTATGAGGTCTCCATGGCATTGTTCAAATGTCATCTGTTAGTGGGAAACCCAGTGAGACCTCATGTACTCCGAATGATTGTGTACTTGGAGAATCTCGAAAGGCTAGGGTTTTCGATGAATCAGATGTTGGCCACATATCTTGTTTTGTAACTGTTGCCTGAGAGTTATGGACAGCTCATCATGAACTAAAAAATGAACGACATCGTGAAATCTCTGCCAGATCTACTCAATCTGTTGAGTAGAGATGAATAAAGCATCAACAAGGGAAATGGCAATGCCATAATGATGGTTCACAAAGGGAAAGGCAAAAGGTTTGTCTCTACCTCCAAAGGAAAAGGCAAGACAGTTGCTAAATCCAAGGACGTTTCTCTTAAGCATGTTGGTGGCATTTCCAAGGGCATCAATAAGGATGACTGTCACTACTGCAGTCAGCCTGGACACTGGAAGAGGAACTTCCCAAAGTATCTTGAGGACAAAAGTCTTGGAATAGTGATTCCACCACCACTAGGTATTTTTTTTGTTATAGATGTCAATATTACTTTCTCTTCATCTTGGGTATTGGATACGTGATGTGGATCTCACATTTGTCGAAATGTGCAGGATCTAAAGAGAAATATAAGATTGGCTAAAGGGTAGATAGATCTGCGCGTTGAGAATGGAGCAAAGGTTGCTGCATTGGCTGTAGGCGTGTACCAACTGTCTCTACCTCCAGGATTAGTTTTAGAATTAAATAATTGCTATTTTGTGCCTGATATGAGCAAAAACATTATTTATATTTCTTGTTTGGACAAGGAAGGTTTTACTATTTCAATAAAGGACAATTTGTAAAACCCCTTGGTTCCCGAGCTTTCCGTTCCGGACCGGAGAGCCGAGGAGGGTGCTACTCATAATGAAGCGGCGGAAAATCAAGAACAATACATCCCATAATTATATATTACATACTGATAATTGTCTTCAACATGATGCATACTGTTATACATGGTGAAATTTAACTAAGAGTTCGACATAATAAAAGTGCTACCAAATACTAGATAAGTTCGCGATTCCCTTATTCGCAGCTTCCAGCTCCTAGACCTGCGGGGGAATGAAACAAAGACCGCAGTTTTTCGAAAGTCAGCAAGAAATGCTGAGTGAGATACACCTTAGCATGTAAAAACAGGAAAGGTTATGAAAGGCTGCAGGATCATGTGTTAAATAAAATAAGAGTAACAGAGTATATGTAAAACATTATCAGAGAATGCAACGCCATAAATAACAGTGTCAAATAATGATATAGTCCTAACTAGAATCCAATCGTTGTGCACAGTAACCACATATAGTAACGCCAACAAAGGGGCCTCGCAAAATAATTCCAAACAAGACAGCCGAATTAATAATTATTAGTTTCACAGTACCCGGATAGACCAGTGACCACATCAGACATACTAGACCTTAAGTGTTGCAACACCCTCCTAAGAGCGTCAATCAAAGGAGTGGTATCTAGAAGCTGGACCCTAGCCAACAAGGCAAATAGCCGGGGCACACGAAGTCCCGCATTTTAGGGACCAAAACCCAAGGAATCGAAACCTGAGGGGCACGCGAAGTCCCGCATTCTAGGGACCTGAGCCCAGGGGATCGAAACCCGATAAGTAACATAACTGGTTCCGGTACAGGCGAGTCGTTTTAATTTACTTCGAGGATCGAACCTGAATATCTCTTTAGGGACTAAGCCCAAGGAATCATCACCCAATATAAGTAACATCAATGATTCGTACAACATTATGTGATTACTGCTTCCGGTTATAGTGTGGCAAGTTTTCAAGATCAAATACGATTTCAAGGATTCGGAAACAGATAGAACACATTTATCAAGTAGGGAATTAAATACGATAACTATTTTTCAATTAAGCAAGTAGTTGACACGAAATAAGCTGGCACGCAAGGCTAAGCATGTAAAACTCACCTAATGTTGATTCAGCAGTTAGTACGTAGGATGGTCGACAAAGCCTATGTCCACAAATCCGTCGCCTACAATTTATCAATCGTCTAGTCACGAAACCGGTAATTCTAAATGACTAAATGCACAAATCCTATTTGAGTGCTTGGCTAGGACGATAAGCCAAATTCAACCCTTACGATCCCCAAAGTGAAAATTTTAAGATGACATACTTATTTAATTAATTAACGAACTATCTCATTTATTTTAAAAGATTAGTATTTCCGTTGTAATTCATTTAAGAAAATAAAGGGGTTACTAAATCAAAAATTTAAAGAAATGTTGTTGAGGTATTTGATAGTTATTTATTATTTAATAAGAAGCACTAATAAATATAAGAAATTTAGA
The DNA here is from genome assembly GCA_023055425.1 of Linanthus parryae. Lineage (NCBI taxonomy): Eukaryota > Viridiplantae > Streptophyta > Magnoliopsida > Ericales > Polemoniaceae > Linanthus > Linanthus parryae. The sequence continues at coordinate 1,904,867 of JALGPY010000036.1, read as the reverse complement.
GCATTTATAAACTAACAATTCCTATAATCGTGAAAGTGATATTTTTAGCTAAAGAAATCACTTAAATAAAAATTATAAATAATGTGTTTTATTTAATAGGGATAATATTCAATTTTAGTAAGTTTTAATTGTTGGTAAAATCTCTATGAATATTTGAAAATCCGCTATTTATATCAATAATATCATAATTATATTTAGTTCACACCAATACTATTTCACCATATATACATATGCGTACACACAGTACATTTTAGACAACTTATAAATGTTGTATTAAATAAATTTCTAGTTTGTAGAAATTATCTTATATTATGCTACAAAACATTTTCTTTTTCATTTATGTATTTAAGATACAATTAAATAAACTTAAATAACAATTTAAACTAAAATTATGTGAAAACAGATTAGTTAAAAGCACCTAGTCCCCTAGGGTTTAACATAAACAACAACTAGTTACCTAACAGTTTATGTAAAATACAAAATAGCCCCTAGTTCCTACCCACGGCGGAACACATAATCCACTCAACCCCAATTTGATTCAATAACGATTTCAAGGCAACAAGTCTCAATTTTTAAGATCAAAAATGACAAAGGAGGTAATTTTGAGCGTACCCACTCGAAGAATGATGAAAAACGATGAAGAACGGAGGTGGTCGAGCTTGCCGCCGGTGAGCTTGATGGTGGCTCTCGACGGGAAGGCTCCTGCTAACTTTGAGCCTTCTTTTCTGAATCCTTACGCTCCTTGGATCTACACGAGTCGATTGGCAGAGGGATCGGGAGGTGGGTATTGATAGTTTTGTTGGGCTCGAAGCTCCGCCGGCAAAAATGGAGGATCGGCGGCGGCTTGCTTTTTCCGGAGCTACTGCTATTGTGGCCTCTGTTCCTTCTCTTCCTTCTTCTACTGGGTTCGAGACAGAGAGGGGGATTGAGAGAAAAGACAAAGGTGAATAGGAGTGGAGGCGGTGGTGGTCTTCGGGTGGGTTCCCGACGGTGAAGGTGGTTGGTGATGGTGGTGGTCGATTGGCCCTCTTTCTGGGTAAAATAGAGGGGGTATGAGAGCTAGAAAGAGGGTGGAGATGAGAGACAGGTAGATGGCAGCGAAGTATGGAGATGGAGGTGGTTTCGGTGGTGGTGACGGTGCCGGAGGTGATGGTGGTGGTTGGGTTTCTTTCGGCCAAGACAGGAGAGAGAGAGAGAGAGAGAGAGAGAGAGATGTGGGTGGTGGTGGTGATGGACTTGGGGAGAGAGGGAGAGATGGGCAGAGGGTGGCGGTGGTGGTGGTCGCTGCTCCGTCGCCGGTGGCTGCGGCTACCACCGCTGCTGGGTTCGAGCAGGACAGAGAGGGGGGTTGGAGGGAGAGTGAGTGGTAGCAGAGGGATGGAGAGAAAGGGGAAATAGAGGTGGCGGCTGGTGGTGGCCGTGGTGATGGTGGTGGTGTCGGGTGAGGATGAAGGAGGAGGAGAAGAACAGATAAATAAAGAGAGGATGAGGTGTTGTTGGGGGTTGGGAAAATGTTGGGGAACGGGAGAGAGTGACAGAGAGTTGAGAGTTTTTTTTTGTATTAATATTTAATTCGATTTTTATCTATTTACCTACTAGGTTTTAGAGTTTCTTCAAAAGACAAACACAACCCACTAATTAATAGTCTTTACTTTTATAAAAGTACAAATACCTCCCCGTTTGACATAATTTTATCGTTTATACTTCGCAAAAGTTGAAAATTTCTCTTATAATGAAACGGGGTATTACACAATTGTTGCTCCATTTATTTTGATAGTATTCACTATTGTAGTGCGCAATTATTTAATGGATTATATATCATTGATCTAAATAATCCTATCTATAACATAAATACCAAGAGGATTAAAATGAATTATTTAAATTCAGCTTATCTATGGCACTGTCGTTTAGGCCACATAAACGAGAAACGTGTATCTAGACTCCATAAGGATAGATTTCTAGACTCATTTGATTTTGAATCATGTGAGACATGTGAGGCTTGTTTATTGAGAAAAATGACAAAGTCTCCTTTCAATAAGAAAGGTGAGAGGACTAGTGAGAAATTGGCGCTCGTGCATGCTCATGTGTGTGGGCCATTTGCCACTCCTTCCAGTGGTGGTTATGTCTACTTCATTACGTTTACTGATGCTTTCAGTAGATATGAATTTGTATACCTTATGAAGGCCAAATCCAAATCCTTTAAAAAGTTCAAAGAATTCAAGAATGAAGTAGAGAAGAAACTTGGAAAAAGTATCAAGGCTCTACGATCGGATCATGGAGGAGAGTACTTGAGCCAAGAGTTCGACGACTATCTTAGAGAGTGTGGGATAATATCCTAACTCACTCCACCCGGAACGCCACAATGGAATGGCATGTCCGATAGGAGGAATCGAACACTGTTGGACATGATTCAATCTATGATGTGTTAAACTGATCTTCCATTATCCTTTTGGGGCTACATTCTATTGTGTTCACCTTTCACCATTAATCGTGTTCCATATAAATCAGTTATGAAGACACCACATGAGATGTGGAGTGGGAGGCGTCCCACAGTGTCGTTCATGAAGATTTGGGGCTGCGATGTCTATTAGCGTTTACAATCAGACAAACTCAGGACTAAGTCGGATATGTGTAAGTTTGTGGGATACCCTAAGGAAACTAAGGGATATTACTTCTACAATCCAATTAAGAACAAAGTGTTTGTTGCTCGGTCCGATGTGTTTCTATAAAGATAATTTGTCTCTAAAAGAGCAAGTGAGAGGACTCTAGAACTTGAAAAGATTCAATAACCACAAACTACTGATCCTACTATGGAACATGAACAGGAACCACAAAATGTTGTGGAAGAACCTGTTCAAGTAACACAAGAGCTTCGTAGGTCAAGTAGAGTGCGCCAGGATCCAGAGAGGTATGGACCTCTCGTGACTGAGTCTGGTGACACGTTGCTCATAGATGATAAGCCTACTACCTATGGAGAGGCCATGAAAGGGTCTGGCTATCAGAAGTGGCGCAAATCCATGAAATCCGAGATGAAATTCATGTATACCAACAAAATATGGACTTTGGTGGAACCACCCCACGGGGCACGCTCCATAGGGTGCAAGTGTGTCTTCAAGAAGAAGACCGACATGGATGGTAATGTGATTACCTATAAAGGTTGATTGGTGGAAAAAGCATTCAGTCAAATTCATGGTATTGACTATGATGAAACCTTTTCACCAGTCGCAATGAGCAAATCCATTCGAATCCTACTTGCTGTTGCACCTTACTACAACTATGAGATTTGACAGATGGATATCAAAACAAAGTTTCTGTATGGAAACCTCCTCAAGTATATGTACATGACACAACTTGAGGGTTTAGTGGATCCAGAGCATGCAAGTAAATGTTGTAACCTACAACGATCCATTTATGGATTAAAGTAAGCTTCTAGAAGTTGGAATTGACATTCTGATGAAGCAGTCAAAAAGTTTGACTTCATCAAAAACGAAGATGCATCTTGTATCTAAAAGAAGGTTAGTGGGAGTTCTGTTTCTTTTCTGGTCTTGTATGTGGATGACATATTACTCATTGGAAACAACATTCCTATGCTGCAATCTGTGAAAGATTGGCTAGGAAAGTGTTTCTCAATGAAAGACTTAGGGGATGTAGCTTATATACTTGGTATCAAGATCTATAGAGAAAGATCAAGGAATCTTCTAGGCCTAAGTCAAACTACATATATAGACAAGGTATTCAATCAGTTCAAAATGCAAGATTCCAAGAAGGGATTCTTGCCCATGTCACATGGGATCATTCTTTCGAAGAATGATTGTCCTTCCAATGAGATTGAGAAGGGACGCATGAGTAGGGTACCATATGCCTCGACCATAGGATCTATCATGTACGCCATGTTATGTACTAGATCAAATGTGTAATACGCATTGAGTATGACAAGAAGATATCAGTCTAATCCGGGTGAGAGTCACTGGATAGCGTTCAAGAACATTCTAAAGTACTTGAGAAGAATTAAGGATATGTTCTTGATCTATAGAGGAGAGGAAGAGTTGCGCGTAAGGGGTTACACGGATGCAAGATTCCAAACCGACAGAGATGATTTCAGATCGCAGTCGGGATTTGTGTATTGCTTGAATGGAGGAGCTGCGAGCGGGAAGAGTTCCAAGCAAGAGATGGATGCTGATTCTACAACTGAGGCTGAGTACATTGCTCCGAGTGGCGCAGCAAAGGAAGATGTGTTAGGAAGTTCATTAATGAGCTTGGTGTGGTTCCTAGAATTGTTGATCTTGTAGAGTTGTATTGTGACAACACTGGGGCGATTGCGCAATCCAAGGAACCCAGGTCACACCAGAAATCCAAACACGTACTCAGGAAGTTCCATCTTATTCGAGATATCATTGATAGAGGAGATGTGAAGATACGCAAGATTCCTACAGATGAGAATATGTCATATCCGCTTACAAAGGCGCTTGTTCAGCGCAAGCATGAAGGGCAAAATGGATCTATAAGCATACGGGATGCGCCAGATTGGATCTAGTACAAGTGGGAGACTGTTGAAATAGATACCCTAGAGGCAATATTTTTAGTTTTTTTCGGCTCAAAATATTCATTGTATTATTTATGGAGATATTTAATATAATGAAGTCCTTAGATTGCAAATGTGTTGTTTAACTTAAATATCCCTAGTCGATTATATTGATAAACAGGACAATCAACTATAGACCAGTATGGGGTTGAATTGATATGGAGATATCACGATCCAACACATGGGTATTAATTAGGTGTAATAGCATACTGGATTGACCCACAACGAGAAGGATGCATGCAAGTTATGTAAAGTCACAAGTGATTCTCGTAGTGACAACGGTATTGTCATCCGTAGACTTGAAGTCACTAGATCCTCTAGTTGTGGAATGTTGTGTTTTGACATCGTCAAACGCTACACCGTAACTGGGTAGTAATAAAGGCGTTATTCGGATGCAATAAGGAAGAAAGCTTAGATATGGTAGTGACATAGATATAATTTGTCCCTCCCACACAACGGGAGCAAATATCCACGGCCACTGGAGGGAATTTGCTTATAGAATGTCTGACCAGGCTCAGATAAATCAATATGGGATATTGATGTTATCTGCATGGATAAGATTATTCCCAGGATCGAGAAACTAAGAATTGGATATACGATTGTGACTTGTATGTCTCCTGTCCAATCCAGATATAGCGACAAAGGGATGAGACAATACTTTCACCAGGTTTTTCGGATGACTATTCTTATTAGTTGGGTAGCGTGGATGTCTTGATAGAGGCCGCTCCATGTTAGTAATTGTTACTACCAACTAAGTAGAAACCTATGGGGTCACACTCCCTATGGATTATACCGGACCTGGGAATTAATTAATATGATTAATTAAATAGAAGGATCCGTGCGCAAGTACTTGCAAACTTAGTAGGACTAATTTGCAAGTTGGACTAACCCGTGTATGGACAAGATTAGGATAGGGACTTTCATGCAGTCAACAAGGAGTTGTTGGACTATATAAAGGACACTTCAAGCTTTTCCTCAAGACTTTTGCTCATAACATACATTGAGTAGGAGAGAAAAATAAGGAGAGAGAGGGCAACAAAGAGGTCGAAGCCCCTTTTCCGCCCCCTCACCCCGTCGACCTGAAGGAGGTGTCATCCCCCTCCTTGCTCTTATTTGCGTGATCTTATTCTTCCTTCAATCCTAGCTAGCACAAAGGCTTGACGGATCCGGATTCAATCCTAGGAGTGGACTAGCCATAGAGACGTGAACATTTTTTCACGAGTGAAGTCATCAAAGGAGAACCGAAAGGTATTTTGATACTCAAATCCTTACTATCGTTATGATGTCTAGACTTGTGATCCTTGGAGGGTCTTGTATGGATGATTGTTTGTTTATTTCTGTTGGGCAATCCATTACAAAAAACCTAAATCTGACGCTTTGGCGGATTTTGGCCATTCTTGCTCCTCTTTTGCTGGCTTCAGCTTCGCGACTTAGCTTCCTGTTCAGGTCTTCAGTTTGTACAAGCAGGATAGACTGAACCTTATATTTTATCGACCACCATGAGGGTTTTTTGTTGCTTGACTAGGGGTGCGATTTTGTCCCCACGGTTGTCGTAGGTTGGAAGCCCGATAACTTTTACAAATAAGATGCGGGGTGATGCCGCCCTACCTCCATGTAAGGTTAAATAAAAAAAGAGTTTGGAGTTAGTAAAATAGGACGTGCAATTTTTTACTTTATGTGATGTTTTTTTGTGTATTTTTCTAGTAAAATATTTGTGTTTTTATTATTCGGGTCCAAATCCGGAGTCGATCCGTTTATCTAGCTTGTAGGTTGGAAATCTAATATGGATGTCAGATGTTTTATCTAATCCAGACCGAATCCACTTAAAACCCGATCAGATCCAGATCGATTATGAATCATAATTCACGTTCTGTTGAGATTCAGATATAGGTGGATACGATCCAAATATGACCCGTTATAATCCCAAAGTAGTTATCCTATCTATAGGAATAGTCTTTCAATTGTACCGCAACGCGCAAGGGCATACGTATGGACGCACGTGAGTCGCCGAGCTTGACACGTGTCCCGTAAGGAAAAACTCGCCCCACATAGCATGCAAGCCTTCCATAACAATGAAGTTTGTAAAGGGTCGGCAAAATGGTTATTGACAAGGCGACCCGACACGAACACGACACGAAGTTATAGGGTTTGAGTTTTGTTATATGGGTTTGGATCGTAAATAGGTCGACACGATTGAACACGACACTTAACAGATCGGATGTGGGTTGACTCACAAAACCCAATTACAACCCGCGTAACCCGCTCTTTTAAGTAAGTCATCCCTTTATATTTGAACCAAAAATAACACGTTTTAACCCGTATTTAAAACTTAATATATTTTAAAATATATAGCTAATATACTGGACATTTGAGCCCGACCCACTAAAAAGTTATCCTTGTTTATTCTTATAAAAAGTCTACAGCAGGTCTACAACTCTTGAGTCACTCACGATCATTTCCGCCCATACTCACCTTATGCTCTTCGCGGATTGCGATTCAGCTTCATCCTAAAAGACTAGCCATTAATAAAATTTTAAATATTTTGTGGTCTAAACAGCTTTGAAATTTGAGATTTTTGTTGCTACCGTCGTCCCATGTTCATTAATGGTGCGTTGTTGAGTGAGAGTCTCTGAGATGCTACACGGAATGTGGTGAAGGCGTGAAGCTATCATCTGAAATACTGCTAAGTTCTTAGTCAATTATATTTCAGAAATTTTGTTTAGTTAGAACTCAATGGAACAATGCAACCTATTTTTTTTTTAATTCAAATTTTTAGTTTAAAATACTTAATGTATGATTTTGAATATTTTGAAAAAAAAATTAAAATGTGTTTGATATTCAATGTTTAACTGGGTCTTAAAGATTAATTTTTGAGTGTTTATATTAGTTTTCACATTTTTTATTTGTGTAATTGTATTATGTGTACATGTAGCTTACATTACAGTGTAATTATTTTGTGATTGTGTGAAATAAACGGGTTACACGACGGATAACTCGTTTATTATATGGGTGAGGTTAAGGTTCATAGTTGTAGACACGTTCAATATATAGATCGAGTTTAGATTTATTATATATGAGTCTCGACACGGATATGACCCGACACGAACACGACCCACGAATTGCCGCCCTTAGGTTTGTTAGCATCCGGAGGGTTTCACGTGAAAATCCCATGCACCATGGGTGCTTCCTATGGGCCTGGCCAATAATGCACGGCCACATCAACAAAGTCATGTGCAATTCATATCTTCAAGTCATGTGAAATTCATATCTTCAACCCTCTCTTTGTCTCTCACTCTCAGCCACAAGGCAACCCATGTCACAACTCTCCACTGCTCTCTAAACAGAACACATTACTTAAATGAAATACTAAACAATCCTTTACCACCATCACCGCTACGAAGACCACAACTTCTAGTCTCCTACCACTAGTAGCACTTTCATTGTTACTACTTACTTCCTAAACATTGTTATTGGAAAATGCTAAATAATATCTCTAGAACGTGTACATTAACTAATGTGAATATAACATATATACGTATGATCAACTTAACATTTTTGCATGGAGAAATATAGCATGAGTTGTACAACAATTTGCTCAAACATATCATTATATACAATACGAAATTCATGGAAAATATATCCAAAACTACTTATATTTTTTCTGAAGTTACATATAGTTTCCAACTACTTATATTTTTTCTGAAGTTACATATAGTTTCCAAAGAAGTTACCGTTTAAGAAAATTAGTGGGCCTGTTTGGATACACCAGTTTGGTTAACCACTGACCAAACATAACTATTTTGTGGTTCATGAAAAATGCCGGTGGATGGTGTAATAGAGCCGGTGACCGGCTAGAGAGAGAAGAAGAGAGAAGAAAAGAGAGTGAGTGGGAGAATGAGAGAGAAGAGTGGTGGACGGGAGAAGTCATGGGAGAGAGAAGGAGAGAGAGAGGAGAGAGACGTGAGAGATAGAGGGTGAGTGGGAGAAGAGAGAGAGTGAGAGAAGAACAGAGATGTGAGAGTGAGAGAAGTCAAGTTTTAAAAACCGGACCGGCCAACGAACCGGTGAGGCACCGGTTCATGGTCGGACCGGTCGGACCGGTGGTCGGACCGGTCGGACCGGTGGTCGGACCGGTGGTCGGACCGGTTCAATTGCACGTTTATTTAATAATATATATTTATTATTATTTTTTATTTCTAAAATAGTAAACATAATAGAAAATAGTCAAAAAAATACTTGAATGTTTTAATTTGAATCTTATTTAGCGTTGTAACATTTTTATAGTAATAGTTATGTTTACAAAAACAAGCATACACACAAAAATAATTAAACTATTGTCAACAACAAATATATTTTGAGGTTATAATAAATATAAAAATGTTGATTGACATTAACAAATATATATTTGGAGAATACAATTAGTCATAACTTTGTAAAACCCATTTAACTGACAAATAAAAATAATCGTGTCTAGTTTTTAAGGAACACATTTTCATTTTTTTAAGAAAATATTTTTGAAAGCATTTTTTTTAAAGCATAATAAAAGAATTTATGATGAACAATAGACATTTATGGTTGTAAAAATATAAATTTATATTCAAACTTACGCTATAAGTAAAATACTTTAGCAAAACATAATACTTAAATTGGAGCTCTTGAAAAGAGAATACATATTGAAAAGAAACAATAAAAAGAAATCTAGAAAAGTAATTTAAAGTTAGTTACTTATCATGGAAAAGAGCTAAGTACTTTCATTGTTACTTCAAAGAAACAAAGATTGCTTGGTCTGGTGGTAGGCGTGGCATGCATCCTTACTGAGGTTTGCAGTTCGAATCTTACTGCCAGCGACAATTTCCTTTTAATTGTCGAACCGGCGGGTTCGACCGGTTCGGCGGTTGAACCGCCGGTTCGGATGACGTGGCCCGGTTCTACTGCATGGGCGGTCTTTACACTGAACCGGACCGGGCTGGACCCGGTTCGCCGGTCCGACCGGTCGAACCGGCCGGTCCAGTCCGGTTTTTAAAACTATGGAGAGAAGGACAGAGATGTGAGAGTGAGTGAGAAAAAGAGAAAAAACAATACAGGTGTCGTGAAATAATTGGCACGAAATTTTCTTTAAACCAAAAATTTCTCAGCCGGGTGAAGTGAAAAGCAAGCGGTGCCCGGGGTGGAAAGAGAGAGAGAAGACGCGGTGTCCGGGTATTAGCCGGCGGTGTCCGGGTTTTTTTCTTAACCAAACCACCCTATCCAAACACTACACTAGTTAGGTCAACCGAACCCCCCCCCCCCCAACCCCTTTATCCAAACAACCCCAGTATGTATAGTCAACCAGATGAATGTCAAAGCAGAGTTGAAAGAAGAAAATATTCGATATTTTCCGGTAGGTGATGCGTGAAGGGTGTTTTTTTTATTTAGGCTTAACCTTAATTGTTGTTTGTCTAATTTATCCGATATCTAATTTTAACTGATCTTCTCTCGCGAGCCCGTTTGATGAAGCCATGTACCCCCTTCTCCGTTCTATCATAGTCCCAATCTTTTCTCGCAATAACGATAACTTCTTAGGAAGTTGTGGTGGAGAATGACTGTAGTGCCTGACCCACGCACACAAAATTCACAATAATTGGCTCATTTCTTTCTCCTGAGAGATGTTTTACAGTAAAATTTACGGTAAAGTTCCTTCTGCTGAAGCTATTATAATTACGGTAAAATTTACGGTAAAGATCGCTCAGATCTGATTCGGACCTCTCGTCCGGATGGGAGCGTGGAGATCCAGGTTGGAGGAAGTCTGTTGAAGAAGCTGCATCGTCCATGGAGTAAAGCTTTGATTCTCCATTGTTTGGGACGCACACCAGAATTTCACTATGTGCAGGATCGTCTTCGTGCTCAGTGGAAATTGACTCGGGGTTTTGAACTCACTGATGTTGAGAACAATTACTATATTGTGCGATTCTATTGCAAGGAGGATTATGAGAAGGTGATTCTCGGAGGCCCATGGATGATCTTAGGGAATTATGTTACGGTGCAGAGATGGATGCCACAGTTTGATCCGTTCAATGCTCATGTTCGTACAACACCGATCTGGATTAGACTGATAAATCTCCCTCTAGAGTTCTTTCATGAGGATGTTCTTCAGGACTTTGCTGCTGTGTTTGGCACTTTTGTGAAGCTTGATAAAGCTACAATGGCGACAATCAGGGGAAGGTACGCTCGTATTTGTGTGGAAATTGACCTCTCTAAGAGTCTAATTCCGTCTCTGGATATTAATGGTAAGAGTATTGGAGTGGAGTATGAAGGTTTACATCAAATTTGCTTTCATTGTGGTGTGTTTGGGCATAAGAAGGAAGGGTGTCCTTCTTTGACTCCTCCGGCGCCGGGACCTGGGGCTACGGTGGATGCCGGTGGCCTTAACGCGATGGCTGATGAGTCTCAGGATGACGGAGGGAGTACTTCTCCGAAGCAGAAGTTCGGTGCCTGGATGATAGCTCGGTATCGGAAGAAGAAGTCTCCGGCGGCGAAGGGGAAGGAGAAGGTGGCTCAGGGGACGAGTCAGATCCAGAATTCGGTTGAGTCAATTCAGCGTGCTGGGTCGGGTGTTCTCAATTTAGATGGAGCCCCATCTGGTTCACGGTTTGCCCCGCTGGGTCACGATGGTGGGCCTGGTGATTTTCACCTGGGCCTTCATGATTCTTTTGGGCCTGCTTCCTCTTCGAAGGTCCAGTCCTCGAAAGGCCTAACTGGATCTAGTAAGGGTAATCTGGGTAAAGCGTTCCCACCAAAAGGGGGTACTAATAACCCTAATTTCGGGAAGAACCCTAATCCCCAATTGCGCTCCCCGTTAGCCAAATTGGACCAAAATTGCTTGAATTCTCAGCAACGTGGTCGCGATGTTGTCAATAGCTCCCTTTCGTTCTCGTTTGGTGTTGGATGCGGTGGAGCTGATGGTGGGAGAAGGCTGGCACAGACCCAATCTCACGGTGGTGCACCCGTGGATCAATCAGGTCGATTTTGGCCTACAAAGATTCTTCAACCCCCCCCCCATCGAACCGGTGTGGTCGACAGAGATGCGGCTCTCGCTTCCAATTCGGACCGGAGTGTTGTTACGGATGGTGGAGGAGTTGTCAGGGGCTCCGCTGCCGTCGGTGGAGGAACTGGATCGCTCGCCGATCCCTCTATTCAACAATAGTCCAATGCGGATTATTACGTGGAATTGTAGGGGTGTGGGTAACCCTGAAACAGTTAGAGCCATTTTGGAGGTATGTAGACTTTATAGTCCTGAAGTTCTAGTTCTTGTTGAGCCTAGGGTTCCTGGTTCTCATACTGCACAGTTGTGCAGACGTTCGTCCTTTGATAAGGTTGAAGTAGTAGAGGCTCAGGGTTTTGCAGGTGGTATTTGGCTGTTCTGGAACAGCAATGTGGTTGATGTCCAAGTTGTGGCTACTAATGATCAATCCATTACTGGTCTTGTTAAATGGTCTAATCAAGCTGAGTGGCTCTTCACAGCTATTTATGCAAACCCTTCTCCCTCTACTAGGGAGGATCTTTGGAGTTTTCTCAAGCATGTGGCTCAAAACAACAATCTCCCATGGCTTGTTGCAGGGGATTGTAACCAGGTGGTCTCTGCAAATGAGAAAAGTGGTGGTAGACCTGTCAACTCTAGGAGCTGTGATAAGCTACTGGCTGTGTTTAGTAGCTACAATTTAAGTGATCTAGGGTTTGAGGGTCCTGCTTTCACTTGGTCCAACTCTAGGAGTATTTGTGGTCTCATTAAGCAACGAATTGATAAAGCACTAGCTAATGAGAGCTGGTGTCTCCTCTTTCCTGAAGCCAGGGTTACTCACTTGGTCAGGTTGTGTTCTGACCACCACCCCCTTCTCATTGATACTCAAGGTGCTGGTATTCCCCCTCCCCAGTTAAGACCTTTTAGAATGGAGCTTATTTGGTTCTATGAACCTTCTTTCTTTGATCTTATTGAACAACATTGGAGGAGTCTGACCCCTATTGCTTCTGCTATTGCTGATATTACTGGACAGCTCAAATCTTGGAATCATAATGTGTTTGGCAACATTTTCAGAAAAAAGAAATGGCTATTTGCAAGACTTTTGGGGGTTCAGAAAGTTCTTGCTAAGAGGGAGGATGCTTTCTTTAGAAACTTGGAGCTGGAACTGCAAGAGAGTATTCATAAGGTGCTTGGTCAAGAAGAGGCTTTTTGGTTTCAAAAAGCTAGAGTGACTAAGCAGCTTCTTGGAGACAGGAACACCAAATATTTTCATCTTACTACAGTGGTTAAGAGAAGAAAAGGGAAGTTTCATGTGATGAAATTAAGTAATGGGGATTGGTGTGATGATTCCAACACTCTCAGCCTGGAAGTCACTAAACATTTTAAAGCAATTTCTGAAGACCCTGACCCTGGGGTTTGTCAAGGTCAGTGGGGTGGAGGTGTTCTGTCAGCAGCTGAGAAGGCTGCTCTTGCTGCCCCTATTACTGCTGCTGAAGTTAAGAAAGTTGTTATGGATATGGGTAGTTTTAAGAGCCCAGGTCCAGATGGTGTGCCTCCCATTTTCTATCAATCAAATTGGAAGGTGGTGGGTCCTGATATTGTTCTTATGGTTCAGCAAGCAGTGGATACTGGCTCTCTTCCAGTTGGTATAAATCAGACTTTGTTAGTGCTCATCTCTAAAGTGGATCACCCTTCTTCCTTTAGTGAGTTGAGGCCAATTAGTTTGTGTAATGTTTCTTTGAAAATGATTACCGAACTACTCACTCACAGATTAAGGCCAATTCTCCAAAAAATCATACACCCTTTCCAGTTCAGATTTTTACCTGGTAGGCAGGCTGGTGATAATATTTTGCTTGCTCATGAAATGTTTCATGTTCTCCATTCTATGAAAAGCAGGAAGGGTGGTGTGGCAATCAAAATTGATCTAGCCAAGGCTTATGATAGGGTTAAATGGGCTGTTATTGAAGCTGTTCTTTCTCAGATGAACCTTCCTCAGAATTGGGTCTCTCTTATCATGGATTCAGTGAGAACAACTTCCTTTAGAGTTCTTTGGAATGGTTCTCAGTTAAAGGAGTTCAGTCCAGGGAGAGGTTTGAGACAGGGAGATCCTATCTCCCCTTATCTTTTCTTGCTTACTATGGAATTGTTGGCTCAGAAAATCCAAGCTTCTGTGGATAGGGGGGACTGGAAGGGGTTGAGAACTGCAAGAGGAGGCCCTCACATTTCTCACCTCTTCTTTGCAGATGATCTATTACTCTTTGGTGTAGGCACTAATAAGCAAATGAGAGTCATGAGGAAGGTACTCAAGGAATTCTGTGATGATACAGGGCAAGCAATCAATTTTGATAAATCTAAGATGCTGGTGGCACCTTGTAGTAACCCGCATAATTATGTTGCATGTTTATGTGTTAAGCGATATTATTATCTTCTAAATATGTGTGTTAATGTTAATATTTTACTAAGTATGCTAGACTTTAAAGAAAATATTTGCAAGAATGTTATGTTTGTGCCAACTTGTTAGTTAATATTAAACTTCTAGTTTGCCCCATAACTTTATGTAAATTTGAATTGTTTTCCAAACTTTATGTTTTTATGCATTAACCTCTCAATTATTGAATTTGCATCATTTACCCAAATAGCATGTCTTCCAATTAAGTTTTCATCTCAAACCTTCTTCCACTAAACTAGTCAAATATAATATTTTATTAAGCTCTCATTACATGTATAGATTTTTATGCCCCATGTTCCATCATGTCACTCTCTAGTACTCTCCTTACCTCTCAAACTCTCTCTCACTCTCTTCCACACTCAAAGTTTATCTCAAGAACACAATTCCCGGATTTGGGGGTTCACCCTCACAAAACACCCCCAAAACTCCATTTTCTACCTCTCATATCATGAAAAACTCAAGCCTAAGGTTATACTATGCATTGGGAGAGTCTTTTCTTTCATCTTCCTCAAGATTCCAAGCTTCTCCAACCTCCAAGAACCCAAGATAAATCTCTAGTTCCTCTCAATGTTCATATGTAAGCACTCTTCTCTTCTTTATGTGTTCAATTTGTAGATAATTCATGTTCTTGGCATGAAATTGCTTGATCTTGAGTTGCATTTGTGATTGATATATGAATGGTAACTTTTGAACTTAATCTCCTCATCCCTAAGCATACTTCATCATTCTCATGGCTAGTTCATTAAATTGGTACTTGAATGTTGCATATTTCATGAAACCCACATTTGAACATACATGCATGTCATCAAAATCAAGTTTGTTGCTAGAATCATGTAAGAAGATGATGTGGGTAGTGATATGTGTGTTATTTAGACCTTGTGCTAGTTTAATTTCAGAATTTTGTTGAATGATTCTTGCATGCAACAAGTTTTTCAAGTATAGAAGACCATGAAGTTCATGTTTTGAGCCTATTTTCACAAAATCAAGAAAAATACTTAATTACTTCAGAAAATTACGAAAAATTCATGGTTTGTGTATTTTCATATGATGTTTCTACAGTAAAAATTTCAGAACTATTGGATTTGTATTTAATTTTTAATTGGCCAAAAACTTGGGCTGTTTTTACAATCTGTCCCACCCAGACCAGAGAAGTTTTTCGTCGATTTCATATACTTATGTTACTCCAATGGCTACAAAATCTGTATATGTTGTTCACAGAGGTGTTCTTTACTTCCAGTTAAAATTTCATAATTTTTAGAATTACTATGAATATTTTATGAATTTATTATCAAGACCGCTTTTCAGCCTCTGTTTTATACCTAAACAGCTCTAAAAGTTAATGTTTAAAAATACTTAGAAGTTTTCATAATTTTTGATATTTTTATAAGTTATGTGTAAACTCTTTATCTATGTTATTTCAAAATTTGAGGTCCCAAATAATTATTTTGAGTCACCTATGAATTTTGTACTAGCGATGGTTACACTTATCTTATAAGCATGATTTAGAAGTTTATCAAGTTATTAAATCTAGTTTATGCAAGTTACCTTTTAGTTCATTATCTATTATATTGCTCTTATGTGCTGCATTTTATATTGCATATGCATCTAATAATATGTTTAATACAATACAAGTATATGGATGTGTGAGAAATTTGTTTATCTTGCATTGATAAGACTAGTATCATTTTGCTAAGTGATTTAGGCATGTCTATGTTTGGAATAATTTCATGCTAAATCATTATGTGCTATGTTTGGAATGAATTCATGCTAAGTGCTTATGTGCTATGTTTGGAATGATTTTGTGCTAAGTGATTATATGTATGCTTTGTAGCGTTCTTTGCTATTTACGTGACAACGGAGTTGATGATCGTTTGCTTAAAGATGAATGAATTTGGAATAATGAATGTTAAATAAATGGATTAAGATCGCAAGGTGAGTTACCCTACCTCCCGAAGTTTGTATCTACCCTCAAGTTTCTTCAAAGTTTATGTATGTTCATGTCGTCCCTAGTATTATGTATGTATATTTTCTTTACCAAATGAAATGTTTATGCCCCATGGATGCTAACAAATAAATTGAACGTTCCATAAGATAAAATACGCTTTCAGAAAGGCCACGGTTACCGGAGTGACACCCCCTGTCGGGTATAGGCAGGCTACGGCCCTTTTGCCGGGGCAATATAAAACGGCACGCGTCGCCTCACGAGCCGTCGCGATGGACATGTCCCTACGTTATGTTAAGTCACGAAGGTTACACGGGCCATAAGATAAGAAAATAAGCAAGCATGTTCAAGTATGTTAAGGTCTCCACGTGAGACAAAGTAAGGTTCCTACTTGGAACAATACGGTTTCTCATGACTCAAGTTATGCTTTACGTTACGCTTTCTTTACGATAAACATTATGCTTTATGAATGTCATGCTCTTTGAAGCTTCACAAGTATATGTATGTATGACTATGCCTTATGTTCATGTCGCTCCATGGGAAAGTTAGCCTCTTTTAGTTTTTCAAACGGAGGGGCGTAGATGTAACTCACTGAGCTAGTTGAGCTCACTCTTTCAATTTTAATTTTTTTCAGGTTTTAAGGACACGTAAGACAAGAAGTAACAAGGTGTTAAGTTCACATGTGTTGGCTTGTTGACTTCATGATGATTATGTGCTTAGATGCCGAGTATATGCTAGACGACTCGAGCTATTATAGAATACATGTTTGTATATTGTTTTAAGAATGTGAGATTTGTATAATTATGTGTATGAGACTTTCTACGAGCCATTATATGATACCTAGTACATTCCCGAGTTATGCTCTGTTTACGATACGAGTCGAGATGGCTAAATGACATTGAATTTTTATGTTTCAACTTTCTTTTCTTACAATTCAAATTGTTTATCAAGACGACCCCAAGTTATTTGTTATTTACGCTTCCGCAAAGTTATTTTTTAGAAAATTTTATCACAACTTGTATAAATTACTCATTTAGCCTCTCGACGAGTCAAGGCCTCACCGGCATGTTGCGCCCTCCTCCTGTTAACGCAAAGTTTTATTAATCGCTAATCGGGGTCGGCGGGAGGGGGATGTGACATTTTGTGGTATCAGAGCATTGGGTTATATATACATAAGATTAGTGAACCTTAAGAACCCATTATGAACTTGCTTATGTGAAAGTTTACGTGTATGTATGTTATGTGTATGATTGTATACTATGTTAGTATGACGCTAGCACTTATAAGATCTAAGATTTTAAGTTAGACTCCATGATAGTATGGATTTTTGTATGTGAATTATATACCTAAGTGCTTCCTTAAATGGTTTAGTGAATTACGTGTAAGTTTATGCACGATCATGTAAAATGCTTTAGTGAACTATGTGTAAGTTGTTATGCACGATCATGGTTGATGTTAAATGATTCTTTATGATACATAATTAATGATTATGAATTATGTGTGAGTGATTTAAAATCATATTTCTAGATTTCATTATACATACATGAGATAAGAAAAATGAATGTAAGTTTCAAGAGAATGGTTAAGCTAAGAGCATGCCACACATGAACAAGATAAGAAACAAGTTTATGCTAAGGGTTCATGGATTAGTATGGCTCATGGATTAGTATAGTTCATGGTTAACATTTTTTGGATATTTTCATTTGTGTGAAGTATGTTTATGTGATTCATATGCTATCATGACGTCTTTTTCATATATGTAGGATGTTATATGTGTAAATGCATGTACATGTTATGTGAAGATCATGGAAACTATGTATGCTATCTTTCTTGATTATGTATGATGTTTACAAAAAAAAGAATATATAGCATGCTTTGAACTATGTCACTGGTTGTTCTAATTTGAGTGTTTATATGCGACGATTGAAATTTTCATGTCCAAATTGAAGTTGTGAGAAGTAGTTTTGTTTAGTTATGTCATAGAACGTTATGTTATGTCCATGTTATGCGCTTGAAGTATGTTTTTATTTTTAACAGTTGAGCATATAAATTATGTGATGTATTATGTTATGCATGTCATGTATGTTTTGTGTCTGATATATATGCATGTTAGTAAGTGAATTAATTGTAATATGAGCATGTCGAAAGTTCAACCGATGTGCGAATGTCAAGTGTTTGGGCCGCTAATGTGCAAGTTGGACGAGCAGCTATATCATCATTATGATGCTATAAGTTGTTCCCACTATGTTCTACGGTCCAACGGGGACTTCTAACACAATTACGAGTTTGCTGGAGCGGTACAAAGTGTGACGACACGATGTATTGTTCCCTCTCGTAAGTGTGAAAGACAGGACCTCCGGAACAATTACGAGCTTGCTGGAGCGGTACAAAGTGTGACGACACTGGGTATTGTTCCCTCTCGTGAGCGTGAAGGGCTTGATGTATTTTCCAACCCGAGTTCAACGGTAAGATGACCTATAAGGCTAAGTTGTGCAATGATGTCATATTAGTTAGAATCTTATATGATCTCATTCATGTTAGAAATGCGTTAAGCGAATTCGAGGACGAATTCTTTATAAGGTGGGTAGAATGTAGTAACCCGCATAATTATGTTGCATGTTTATGTGTTAAGCGATATTATTATCTTCTAAATATGTGTGTTAATGTTAATATTTTACTAAGTATGCTAGACTTTAAAGAAAATATTTGCAAGAATGTTATGTTTGTGCCAACTTGTTAGTTAATATTAAACTTCTAGTTTGCCCCATAACTTTATGTAAATTTGAATTGTTTTCCAAACTTTATGTTTTTATGCATTAACCTCTCAATTATTGAATTTGCATCATTTACCCAAATAGCATGTCTTCCAATTAAGTTTTCATCTCAAACCTTCTTCCACTAAACTAGTCAAATATAATATTTTATTAAGCTCTCATTACATGTATAGATTTTTATGCCCCATGTTCCATCATGTCACTCTCTAGTACTCTCCTTACCTCTCAAACTCTCTCTCACTCTCTTCCACACTCAAAGTTTATCTCAAGAACACAATTCCCGGATTTGGGGGTTCACCCTCACAAAACACCCCCAAAACTCCATTTTCTACCTCTCATATCATGAAAAACTCAAGCCTAAGGTTATACTATGCATTGGGAGAGTCTTTTCTTTCATCTTCCTCAAGATTCCAAGCTTCTCCAACCTCCAAGAACCCAAGATAAATCTCTAGTTCCTCTCAATGTTCATATGTAAGCACTCTTCTCTTCTTTATGTGTTCAATTTGTAGATAATTCATGTTCTTGGCATGAAATTGCTTGATCTTGAGTTGCATTTGTGATTGATATATGAATGGTAACTTTTGAACTTAATCTCCTCATCCCTAAGCATACTTCATCATTCTCATGGCTAGTTCATTAAATTGGTACTTGAATGTTGCATATTTCATGAAACCCACATTTGAACATACATGCATGTCATCAAAATCAAGTTTGTTGCTAGAATCATGTAAGAAGATGATGTGGGTAGTGATATGTGTGTTATTTAGACCTTGTGCTAGTTTAATTTCAGAATTTTGTTGAATGATTCTTGCATGCAACAAGTTTTTCAAGTATAGAAGACCATGAAGTTCATGTTTTGAGCCTATTTTCACAAAATCAAGAAAAATACTTAATTACTTCAGAAAATTACGAAAAATTCATGGTTTGTGTATTTTCATATGATGTTTCAACAGTAAAAATTTCAGAACTATTGGATTTGTATTTAATTTTTAATTGGCCAAAAACTTGGGCTGTTTTTACAATCTGTCCCACCCAGACCAGAGAAGTTTTTCGTCGATTTCATATACTTATGTTACTCCAATGGCTACAAAATCTGTATATGTTGTTCACAGAGGTGTTCTTTACTTCCAGTTAAAATTTCATAATTTTTAGAATTACTATGAATATTTTATGAATTTATTATCAAGACCGCTTTTCAGCCTCTGTTTTATACCTAAACAGCTCTAAAAGTTAATGTTTAAAAATACTTAGAAGTTTTCATAATTTTTGATATTTTTATAAGTTATGTGTAAACTCTTTATCTATGTTATTTCAAAATTTGAGGTCCCAAACAATTATTTTGAGTCACCTATGAATTTTGTACTAGCGATGGTTACACTTATCTTATAAGCATGATTTAGAAGTTTATCAAGTTATTAAATCTAGTTTATGCAAGTTACCTTTTAGTTCATTATCTGTTATATTGCTCTTATGTGCTGCATTTTACATTGCATATGCATCTAATAATATGTTTAATACAATACAAGTATATGGATGTGTGAGAAATTTGTTTATCTTGCATTGATAAGACTAGTATCATTTTGCTAAGTGATTTAGGCATGTCTATGTTTGGAATAATTTCATGCTAAATCATTATGTGCTATGTTTGGAATGAATTCATGCTAAGTGCTTATGTGCTATGTTTGGAATGATTTTGTGCTAAGTGATTATATGTATGCTTTGTAGCGTTCTTTGCTATTTACGTGACAACGGAGTTGATGATCGTTTGCTTAAAGATGAATGAATTTGGAATAATGAATGTTAAATAAATGGATTAAGATCGCAAGGTGAGTTACCCTACCTCCCGAAGTTTGTATCTACCCTCAAGTTTCTTCAAAGTTTATGTATGTTCATGTCGTCCCTAGTATTATGTATGTATATTTTCTTTACCAAATGAAATGTTTATGCCCCATGGATGCTAACAAATAAATTGAACGTTCCATAAGATAAAATACGCTTTCAGAAAGGCCACGGTTACCGGAGTGACACCCCCTGTCGGGTATAGGCAGGCTACGGCCCTTTTGCCGGGGCAATATAAAACGGCACGCGTCGCCTCACGAGCCGTCGCGATGGACATGTCCCTACGTTATGTTAAGTCACGAAGGTTACACGGGCCATAAGATAAGAAAATAAGCAAGCATGTTCAAGTATGTTAAGGTCTCCACGTGAGACAAAGTAAGGTTCCTACTTGGAACAATACGGTTTCTCATGACTCAAGTTATGCTTTACGTTACGCTTTCTTTACGATAAACATTATGCTTTATGAATGTCATGCTCTTTGAAGCTTCACAAGTATATGTATGTATGACTATGCCTTATGTTCATGTCGCTCCATGGGAAAGTTAGCCTCTTTTAGTTTTTCAAACGGAGGGGCGTAGATGTAACTCACTGAGCTAGTTGAGCTCACTCTTTCAATTTTAATTTTTTTCAGGTTTTAAGGACACGTAAGACAAGAAGTAACAAGGTGTTAAGTTCACATGTGTTGGCTTGTTGACTTCATGATGATTATGTGCTTAGATGCCGAGTATATGCTAGACGACTCGAGCTATTATAGAATACATGTTTGTATATTGTTTTAAGAATGTGAGATTTGTATAATTATGTGTATGAGACTTTCTACGAGCCATTATATGATACCTAGTACATTCCCGAGTTATGCTCTGTTTACGATACGAGTCGAGATGGCTAAATGACATTGAATTTTTATGTTTCAACTTTCTTTTCTTACAATTCAAATTGTTTATCAAGACGACCCCAAGTTATTTGTTATTTACGCTTCCGCAAAGTTATTTTTTAGAAAATTTTATCACAACTTGTATAAATTACTCATTTAGCCTCTCGACGAGTCAAGGCCTCACCGGCATGTTGCGCCCTCCTCCTGTTAACGCAAATTTTTATTAATCGCTAATCGGGGTCGGCGGGAGGGGGATGTGACACACCTTGTCTCTCTAATGGTCAAGCCCAGAGACTTAGCTCTAGGGTGGGCATTGGCCTCACTCACAATTTGGGTCTTCACTTAGGTATGCCTTTATGTTATGGGAGGTCTTCTCACAAACAGTTTCAATTTCTTGTGGATAAAGTCAGGTTAAAACTTGGAGGGTGGACAGCTTCTCAACTTTCTATGGCTGGCAGAATTGTTGTGTTGAAATAAGTGGTTCAGGCATTGCCTGCTTATGCTATGCAAACCACCTTGCTTCCTAAAAAATCTGTGAAAGAAATAGATCAAGCTTGCCAGAGATTCTTGTGGGGAGGTTCTGCAGACAAGCAAAAGCTTCATCTCATTAATTGGAGTACTGTCAGGTTGCCAAAAGAGAGGGGTGGCCTAGATCTTAGACATCTGGAGAGTTTCAATTTAGCTATGATGGGGAAGGCAGCTTGGAGGGTCATGTATGGAGATAATGCTATTTGGGCTCAAATTTTGAGACTAAAATATGGTAAGGCTTCCCCTAAGAATCATCATTCTAGGGTTTGGAAGTAGCTGTATTGTTGCTATAAAGCTGTTTGTGCTGGTGCTGGTAAGAGGGTTTTGAATGGTAGATCCTCCCTGTTTTGGGTGGATAAATGGATTGGAAATTTTCCTCTATGTAGTGTTGCTCTCCTACCTCTTGATGATGACATTCTTCTCAAAAAGGTGGCTGATTATTGGGATGCAGATCTGGGGTGGAATTGGGGTGCTCTCTCTCTTTATCTTCCTCCTATGGTGTTGCATTTATTAGACTCATGTAGTTTGCAGATTGATCATGAGGAGGAGGATGGCCTAATCTGGGTTGCTGATCATTCAGGTAAATTCACTGTCTCTTCTGCTTATAAATCCATAAGAGAAAAGGAGTTTATGGGTGTTGTGTCCTCTAGTTGGAAAAATATATGGAGATGCTCTGGTTTTGAAAGGTGGAAAACTTTTTTGTGGCTCCTCAGACAGGATAGATTGTGTACTCAGAGTTTGAAAGCTAAGAGGGGTATTATTGCCCTTCCTGTTTGTTTGATTTGTGGTGCTGAAGTGGAATCCTCCATTCATGCAATTAGGGATTGTGTGTGGGCCTCTAAGGTGTGGAATTGTCTTTTTCAAAAAGTGGGGGGGGGGGGGCAGATTGGTAATTTCTTCTCTCTATCTCTTCTTGACTGGTTAGATTCTAATTTGCAAAATTCTACTTTGAGTAAAGTTCATGTCCCTTGGAATCTGCTGTTCATCTTCACTGCTACTGAGATTTGGTTTGCTCATAATAAGTGGTCTCATGGTGATATGTCTTGTCCTCCTACTCTGAATGTGTATTCTATCATCAGTAGAGCTGCTGCTGTGTTGAAAACTTTGCAGCTGAATGCCACTCAGATACCTCAGAAACCTCTCTGGGTTTATTAGGAGAGGCCCAGTAATGGTTTGAAGGTTAATGTGGATTGTGGTTACATTCTGGGTTCTTCTCTGTTGGCAGTGGGGTGTGTTTGTAGGAATGATGATGGTGGCTGGTTATGGGGTAGTCATGTGTGCATCACTTCCACTGCTATTTATCATGGAGAGGTCTGGGCCATTCTTGAAGGTTTGAAGGTTTTGAGATATCAAGGTGTTCATGGTGCAGTATTAGAAACTGACTCTGCTTCAGCTGTGGATTTGATTGTTAATGGTGGCTCTTCTTCTCCATTCTGGTTGCTGATTGTGAGGATTAGAGAACTCTTGCAGCAGACAAATACTGTTCTCCGGAAGATTCGGAGGGAATGCAATTATGTGGCAGATGCTATGGCTAAGTTTTGTGATCCTTCTTTCACGGTTAGACAGATGTATTGGACTCCTCCTTATTTTTGTTCCCAGTTTGTTAGTTTTGACCTAAGTGGTCATGGTTGTATTAGAATGATTGTGTAGTTGTTTAGCTTGCTGTATTACCAAAAAAAAAAGCTAGTATAATTATTTCTTCCCTTTACGGACTCGGTCCTTATGTCTATCTCTAATGTAAGAGCTACTTTTTAACCTATATAATACTTACGGAAATAATAAAACTTTTAACTATGTAAGAACATATTAAGGTTTAAGAAAAAAAAAAAAAAAAAAAAAACGTAACATAAAATTGCAACAGATAGTTAGTGCATGAACTTTGACGAGTGGTACCTCATTCGCATATTATGCATTATATAATACGGTGAATAGCATGCTATGCTAGAGTTCTTTTCATATAATTATATAGGGGCGGGCTATGTAATTGCCCTGAATTTTTTAAAATTGCATTAATTTCCCTATTAGTATGAGATCTTGCTGACAATATACTCTTATAATAAATACATAAATACTGCAGTTTATTCTAATAATGCAAAACCGAAGGGCCGAATTTATATTTTCTTACTAGAATCCTTTGAAGAAATACATATTCCCTATGCCTTAATATTTTGGTTCTCTTTGAAAATTCAATTTTTTTAGTAGTATGACTTTTATATTGAGACTTACATGTTTGTCGTCTACTAGGTTCGAACCTAGGACCACATGCATGGACTTTGAAACACTCTACCACTTGAGCTAGCAACCATTTACTTTAGTACGGCTGTATAATCATATGTCCTCACTAACTTTTAACCACGCTATTTACTTGAATATTTCTATTTATAACTTCTTTATGATGCCATTCATTCTTTTTGAAGGACAAATTGGAAAAACAATAGTGCCATGTGTTATGTCACTCGCAATCATTCACGCCTCACGAACAATGAATAAACGATGCAATCACACAAGATTTAAGTGGTTCGCTAGCACAAAATATGCTAACTATGTCCACGGGCAAGAAAGATATTTATTCAACTGAGAAGAATCTATTACAATGTTCACATATAATTCTCATACCTCAAAGTATCTATTTATACCCCCCAAAATCGTCCCGGTGCCCTAAGGATTTGTTTCCTTTCGTAGTTTCCGCCTCCCGGATTCTGTCCGTGCGAAATGCACGAGTTTTCGTGCGACGACCTTATTGAAAATGCTTTGTTGTCTTCGCGCGAACACTCTTCGCACTTTGAGGCAGCATGCTGCTATGCGAAGGCCTTCATGCTTTAGTCTTCATGGGAGTCCTCTTCGTGCGAAGACCTCCATGTCTTCGTGCGAAGAGGCATGGGGCTTCATTCTTTGTTTCTCCTTTGAGTCTCTTCGATCTTCAATGCACTTTTCCAACACCGAGTAAAAAAAATAAATTATACAAAGAAAATTGAGATAGCTAAAAGTATAATAGATGACCAAAATATTGGGACAAATAGAGTAATTCATTTTTACCCTGAATGTTTCGATCTTATAGATCTGTCACTTTAAAGATAAAAAAATGGGATAAGTACCCGTGAGCTTAATCACTTGTGGTCGGATTACAAGTAATCAAGAGTTAACAATCTTAACAAGTACAAGATGGATCAAAGGGACAAGTAGAGATAGAGGAAAGGGGTGTAAAGAAGAGGTACAGTACTATAGATGTTGTTAGCTGTAATTCGGCAATTCACAAAAGAATATCACAATGTGTAGTGCAGAAAGATATCGTTTAATTTATACTAGTCAGACTAGGTGAACTAATGTGAGACACGTGGTCGCACAAACGACCCATTATGAGGCAGCATACCCTCTATCCTTGGAGACTGTCATGGGTGATGTCAGACCAGTATAAGAAGACGATAGAACAAGTGGGCTCCACAACATGTACTGGTCGCATCTGGGACGGATCCCATATGCGACGGGCCTTTTTCCAGCCTCCAAACAAATAGAACCCTTGGCTCCCATGAAAAGTGATGAGGTGCGAGGGACCTTATCTGGTTGGGGTTGGCAGGCTCGTGGCGGAGATTTTAGCATGGTTTTGTTTGATTCTGTGCCTGTTTATTAGGCATGCCAAAATCATTCCCCATGTGACCCCAAATTTGGATTTCATAGTGCTCATCTTAAGCAGAAACAACTAGAAACTTTCAAAGACCTTGACAGGTCCTTCAGATGCTCGCCCCTTTTTGCTAATTTCACTACCAGATCATCCACGTAGATTTTCACTTCTTTATGCATCATGACGTGGAATATGGCCATCATGGTTGTATGTTAATTCGCTCCCGACGCTTACAGGAGTGATGAAAGAGAATTTCTATGTATCTTCTGGGGCACTGATCTGGTTGTATTCGCTAATTAAGCTAAACATTTGGTACCCAGATGTAGAATCACCTAGTAAGTTAATGTTTAGCAGGAGAAAATTGTCTTCAGGGCAGAATTTGTTTCGGTCTTTGAAATCCACAAAGATGCGCAGTAGGCAATTCTTCTTTATGAGTGGGGTGATGTTTGCAAGCCAAGTGGAGTGATGCAAAGGTTTCATGAATCTGTGCGAAAGACCCTCGCATGGTGACGTTTGGCCATTCTTCTTTATGAATCTGGTTTCGTGTTTGGGAGGAAATTGAGTTTGTGCATGGTGACGTTTGGGTCCAGGCCTAAAATTTCCTCGTAATCCCATGCAAACACATTCATGTAATCTTGTAGTAGTTCAATGAGGCTACGCCTTTCTTCTGCTTCAAGTTGTGTCGCAATGAAGATAGGTATTCTTTTCAGGCCTTGAGGATCAAGATCAACCTGCACTAGTTCTTCTTTTTGTGGCACGGGGTTGTCTCAGAATCATTTTGGGGCCTCTTATAATATCCATCCTCGTCTTTTTTATCTCCTAGATCTCAAGGACACCCACCTTTTCGAAAACGGATGACCCTGCGCACCTTCATCTGCAAAGATTCCTCTCGTCACCTCGGTTGGGTGAACGGGTAATCATATCTCTCGCCTACAGTACTCTTGAGGGTATACATGTTCTTTGAGAGGATTGGCCTTTGTTCTTGTGGAGGCTTGAATTCTCTGCGGAGCATTTTCCCATATCAGCAAAGAGGTACGGTCGAAATGTCATTTCGTTAGTCTTTTCCCTAATTCGCTCCACCATATAGCTTCTTCGAAATGGGCTTCGTCGAGGTTGAAAACATTAGTCTATTATGGGATGTCTATCAGTTTACCCTGCCATATGGCCTTCATGAGCTAGTGCGCCGTGGAGGGGATAGCTTCAAATCTGTGGATGAAATCTCTTACGAGTATCACGTTATATATTGTGTTGGCATCAATTGTGCGCAACCTCCTGTCACACCTGATCTTTCCTACTAGCAGGACCCACGGTTGCTTTGTAATCATTTCCAAAAACCGAAGAGAGGGTGGAGGGTCCCGTAGTTCTGTTTCTTACGATCCATGCGGCCTTGTAGGTGTTTAGGATTATAAAGTTGACCGATGATCCTCCATCAACCATGGATCGTTTGAATTTGGTTCCGTTGATAACCCTAGTGATGTACAAGGTTTGTTGTGTGGCCCATCCTCCCTTTTTGTCTGCTTCAGAGAAGGATATGAAAGTTGAAGTGCACGTGAAGTATTGAAAATTGTCCCACTCATGGAGACGGTGCTTTCCTTGAAATCCTTGACTACGCGCACGATAGCTCTGGTCATCTTCGTGCGGCAAGATTTCGAGACCCATCTGATCAAAGAAGAAAGAGAATTAGGACATCTTTGCGGCTCGAGCAGTCGCATGTTCTCATTTTCTTCTTCTTGACCTACTACTTCGTATGCTTTTGCGATGGCCCCTTCCCCTTCCGCGTTATCCACAAAAGAGAGAATTGCATTTTCGCTTATGGGGGAGGTTTGCTGTCACGCCCGAAACCGGGGTGATTTGTTTTTGAAAATATAATGAAAGGAACTAATCTCAACAAGATTTGAATTGGATAACTCAAACTTTTATTTCACAAACTAAAATATATTACATAGTATTCAGAGCTACTAACGGTTCCCAAACTGAACTATATCACATACAAAATGAGTTCAGACTCATCTCAAAAGCTATACACAAGCTAGTACAATAAACTTCTAAGAAATCTCAGGAACATAACCATCACCACCACTTGTACCTGAAAATTATAAGGGGTGAGCTTACTGCAAGCTCATTAGAAGATATCAAAGAAACAGTCGAAGCACATAGTATTTCATGATACACATATCACATAATCATGCTATCACAGACTAATATAATAATGTGTATGTCAAGACATGTATATGAAATTCTTTCATCATTTTATTATATTCATGGAATATGGGGTGCTCAAATACGAGCTCGTAACTAGGAGTGAGTCATCCTACCTCCGCATAGGCGCTCTCAACTGGGAGCGGAGTACCCACCTGCCATCAAACTGGCAGTGCTTTCTGCACCATGCCTCATGTGCGTTCAGGGTCTTTCAACCAAGGGACATTAAAATCTACCCCACTTAAATAAATTTTGTCTGGGAATTTAAAATGAACTCAAAAGGATTTATTAGTAAATCGGTGTGGACCCTCTCTGGGCGTCCACGATTGGCTCGACATTTCTCGCACTTTCGAGGAGTCTGGAAGATGCTGAAAAGTCATGATTGGCAAGGACTCACATGTATTCAAGGCGCATTACTTGCAAGCAGATTCTCACCGACCATTGTTCCGCAGTTTCCTCCTCGCACTCAATGGATTTACTGTGGAATTCCTTGATAAAAGCAGCACCACTCTCGCCTTCCTTCTGAGTTAGGTGCAACAAGTTAATGGTTGTGACTTTCTCCTCAACTTGAAAGAACTTTGTGTATAAATTCATGACCATGTTGTCCCTTGCTTTGATTGATGCTGGCTTAAGGATTCTACCATTTGTATGCAACTTTTCCAAGAGACTTTGGTAACTCTCGCATTCATAAATTCGTGTCTATCCCATAGTGCCTCTAGCAAGTGAATGAATCTCATCACGTGGTCATGTGTGTTTCCCGTGGACTCCTTGAATTTCTCGAACCTTTGTGCTTCGTATCCTGCAGGGTTGGGCATCTCATAGATATCCATGGGGATCGGTGGCAGGCATGCAACGTCGGGTAATGCGATGACTCTGGTTGGCGATGAGGTCCTCTAATTTGTGTCTATCCCATAGTGCCTCCATCCTGTCGCGTTTGAACGTGGCACGCTTGTTGTAACTTAGGCGGGTAGTGCGAAATGCAATGAGTCTATGCAAGATGGAGGGGTGTTGCGAGGAACGACATTCTGGCTTTCCGGGGTTGCAACACCATAGGAATCGAATGGGCGAGCCATGGCAGAGTTAGGTAAATTTCTCCAGACCCTGGTTTGCGTGTCTTGGGAGTTTTCTCGAGCGTTTTCCACGAGCTCAACCGTTCATGTGAGTGGAGACAATGATAAAGTGGCTCGGGGTTTGACAACCCCATCACGGTTTGTATCTTTAAGATTTTGCTAGCAAAATTATCTCACTTATGGGTGGTTGAGATCATTTCTTCGTCCATAGATTGTTTCACTTGGTTAATTTGATTCTGCAGAGTGGTGTTTATATCCTGGATGGCTACAAGGATATGGTTACGGGGATTTTGAGGGTTCTCGATCCTCTTGTTGTAAGGAGTCAGAGAGAATCTTTGAAGGATTTGATTGAGGGGTAACGTTGTCGGCGGCCATAACATCCAATCGGTACAGCTTGTTGTTTGAATGGTTAGTCTCTTTCACGTCGGGTCACTATATTGTAAATAAAATAATGGGATAAGTGCAGGTGAAGCTTAATCAATCATGCTCGAATTATAAGTAATCAAGAGTTAACAATCTTAACAGGTATAAAATGGATCAAATGACCAATGAGAGATAAAGGAAAGGGATGAAAAATAAGTTGTGCAGTAGTATTAGGGGTGTACATGGTTAGGTTGAGTGGTTTAGTAGGGACAAAAGCACCCGATCTAGATAAATGCAAGTCAAAATCAATCCTCATTCTTTACAAATCAGCCCAAACCAAAAATCTGGATTGGTTCGGTTTGGGTGGGTTAGCCGGTTTACCTTTATTGTAAACAAAATATTATTGGCAATTTCACAACACCTAAATGATTGTGCACAAAGCAACAACATGGAGTATAATATGAAATATCATTTCAAATATTGAAACATAGAATGCATAAAGAAAATCAATTAATCAATAGTTTGTTCAAACAAAAAGATTGAAGTACTTTTCTAATGGTGAATCCATTATACAGTGAAGCTAAAATTAAAAAGGAAAAATGTAAAAAATGGTAGAAAAATTGGGGATTGATCTTCCCATATGGAGGATTTGACGTTTCTCTGATAGAAGATGAAGAAAGGGAAAGGTATATTTTTTAATTGATATGAAACGGATTCTATAGACATTATGAATTTATTACACATATTACCTGTTTTGGGTTGGATTGGGTTAGTTTATGAGTTTCATAGTTAAATCCACAACCCAAACTAAAATACCAGTTTCGACTAAAATAAAATATGTATTCAACCCAAGCCATTTCAAATCAATAAAATTGGATTTGATTGGGTTGGATGAGCCGGATTGGATGGGTCAAGCGGTTTTCTGTACACCCCTGAGTAGTACAGAGGAGAGAGACAGCTTGTTGCCAGCAATTTGACAATTCATAGAAAATGATCACAGTGTAAAGTGCAGAAGGTATTGTCCTATTTATACTAGTCAGACTAGGGAAACCAATAGGAGACACGTGTCCTACGGACGACTCATGACCCATTATGAGACGGCGTACCATAAATCCATGGAGACTTTCACTGATGATGACAGAACAGTATAAAGAAACGATAGAACAAGTCGGCTCCACAGCACGTACTGGTCGCATCTGGGACAGGATCCCATATGCGACGGACTCGATTACAGCCTCCAAACCACTTGAACTAGGACTGTAAGGAAAAACGAATAAACTAGTCAAACCGACCGAACCAAAGCGAAATCCTTGGTTTTGGATGGTTTATTTGGATGTTCGGTTTATTAATATTTCAAATTTTCACAAACCGGCCTAATCGGTTCGGTTTTCGGTTCGTAAAAATATCACACCGTACCAAACTGGACCGAACCGATAAGTTCCTAATGAACTTTTACTAAAACATGTATTGAATAAAGTATATTAAATAATCTAAAAATAGAACACAAGTAGATAGATTCAATTAAAATCGTCATATTAATCTCAATCTCTTCCATTTCTCTCGCGTTCCATCGTAGACGATAGTTATGCAATTTTTTACGTCAATTTAATCTCTTTCGCTCTTAAATCTGAAATCCATTGACAATGCAGTATTATAATATCCATTCAATAATATTTACGCAAACTGACTGAACCGAATCACCAAACTGATTCTTTTTCAGTTTGGTTCGGTTCATTTCATCCTTTCAAATGGGTTTATAGTTTGTTTATAGAATTAGTAAACCGATGTATTCGATTTGGTTTATGATTTTGCACAACCCACACCAAACCGAACCACTTATACCCCTTACTTATACCTTGCCTCCCGTGCGAAGTGATGAGGTGCGAGGGAACCTGTCACGACCAGACTTTTTCGCTTTAAGTTGATTACGAATTTATCAGAGTAAACGCGTCATTTTCGGCCGCGACGGAATTACGAACCTTATCGATTTTTTTTATATAAAAAAGATAGCGGAAACTGAGAAATTGACAACTCTTTTCAATTTGAATAAAAACATCATTTTCCTATTTATCTGATCAATTACAATTAATTCAAATACTATAAATTTAGCCTTTCTATAATCTTTGATCGATCCGGTCCGGTACCTGTAATTATTTTAGGGTGAGCAAAAAGCCCAATAGTTACCGCCTAACCACTTGCATAGAAATATAATAATAAATTAAACTGTAACGGTTATCATACAATAGCATGGAGAACATAATACATAAATATCATGCTTTAGATATATCATGCAATTAGCATGAAATAACTTAACAATTAACATATAAATCACGTATAGACTGTAATACAGTAGACGTGAAAACTATATTTCCCCTACCTCAATACTAGCTTCAGGATAACAGGTTTGAAATGATGTGAGTAGCTCCAAATCTTTTATCTCAAAATATTCTCAGTATCTCTCTATCTCACTAATCAGTAGTTGAATCGAATCTGGAATGAGAAAGAACTAAAGCACTAGACTCTAATTATAGAAGTCAACGACCAATCAGATCGCGAAGAGTCACATGACACGTGGCGCACAAGCGGCGAAAGCTGTGCCACAAGCCGAAACATGTCAACTGCGTGTCACACATGCACAGAGATGGCCCCAGGCCGTGACACACGACCCCCCTACATGTCGCGCATGCAGGGACAATCACAGATGTTGTGACACGTGTCCCTCTGCGTGTCATACATTTATTTGGCCAAATCTAAATGCTTATCCTCAACCACCGCGTCAAATAAACATGTTATCTAGTCACATCAAGCATATAAGGATACACGTATCACAACATACATACATATGTAATTAATTAGCACTTAAACACTAATTATCACTAAATATCCCTAAATAATTGTATCCTTAATTTAGCAATAAAATAAGATACTACGACTTCCGGTTTATTTCTGAACGAGCTTAACATTAATAGTTTTGCAAATATGGGCTTATCTATGAACTATTAAACAATTAAACATGAAATAAACTGAAGTTATATAAGCTTAAGAAATGCGATTATTACAAAACCTGTCTCATTGTCCTTTCAAGTGCGAGATGGCATGATCAGTTGCTTCATAAGCACAGTTGTGAAGACACTTTAAGGCTACTGACAGGTGCACGTGGCAGTAACCCAATGCTTTATTTTTTACTATCTACACACTTTATAATTTGTTATAGATAATTGTGGTATCTGGACTAGTTTACGCATACATAGACTAAATAATTGATTGTCGAATAATTTGAACATAAAACGTCAAAAGAATACTCCCTCTGTCCCAAGTGATTTTTTTAAAAAAATTTTGAAAGTTGCTTTATTAAAAAGAGGCTGAAAGTACTAAAATGGCCCCCCTTTAAGTGAAAGTATTGACCATTTGCTCCCATCCTTTTCAAGGTTGACTCTCAATAATAAACAGATTAACAAGAATCTGTTTTACTCTCTTCTCCATTTGTTGCAGCACAATTCAACCAACAAGAAGATCCAAAAACATCAAGAAGATCAAAATTATACAAGATCTACAACCATCAAACGATCAAGAAACATCACAAATCAACAACAACAAGATCTTTATATTAAATCTTGTATCACAAAATCAAAAATATGTGCATCAATATCTTGTTCAACAAAGATCAATAATTGACTATTTTGCCAATATCAGAGGAAGTAGATTTGTACATCAAAAATCATAACTTTGTTTAGACCTGTACATCCTGGAGACAGACCATCTGCTATTGATGTTGATTAATGGAGAGATGGAGAGAAAGAGAGAGAGGGAGAGGGAGAGATGTGCTTTCTAACCAGATCTTGGTCTTTTCAGCAACGGAGACGACAACAACTATGAAGACGACGTCCTCGTCCTTCTCCTTCTGTCGAAGCCATTAACTCAGGCCGCAAGCTCTGTTGAACGCCGAGCAAACTTCTTCTGTCAAAGCCACCGACAGAGAAACCACCCATTAAGTGTCGAAGCCACTGCGAGCAGACACACCAGCGTCGCTCACCGGCATCGATATGCTCTCTCTCTCTCACTCTCTTCCTCTTTCCCTCTCTCTCTCTCTCACTCTCTCACTCTCTCTGTGCGTGCGGGGTGAAGAACATAAAGATACTAAGATAAGAAAATGAGGAGGAAAATTAGGTTAAAGTTGGGGATGTTTGGTTAAGTTGGTGTCCTAAATTGGGCCTAATTAGTTTGAGTTTGTTTGGTATAGTATTTTTCACTTAAAAATGTCTATATAAATAAATTTTGAAAAATCAAATGGGTTCGCGAGACGTCCAAATAAGAATATTTTGAACAATCTGTTAAGACAGAGGGAACCTTTAAATCCTAAGTCACGCCCACTAGGTGTGTGTATTTTTTTTTTTTTTTTGATCGTCTCTAGGTGTGTGTATGGCTATGTTGTGGTAGTCGTGTCCATAGGTACGATTTTCCACATAATGGAATCTAGTGAGCACGAGCACGTTTGATGCTAGTAGTACCACTAAGAAT
Organism: Linanthus parryae; assembly: GCA_023055425.1. Taxonomy (NCBI): domain Eukaryota; kingdom Viridiplantae; phylum Streptophyta; class Magnoliopsida; order Ericales; family Polemoniaceae; genus Linanthus; species Linanthus parryae. The sequence goes on along the minus strand of JALGPY010000036.1, from coordinate 1,871,113 downwards.
ACTCTAGTTAATATAGTGCCAAGTGGCAACTCAAACGGGGACTCGGTCCTATACTTCACGGCCTACCAACAAATGCTACCACACGCGTTAATGAATTGGTATTGAATACTACCTTCTCCTACTTTTCTCCTTGCCCACAGTTTCATTATACCCGTACTCATTTAAAAACCAAAGCACCAGATAACTTCACCAGTTGAATCACAAGAACAATTATTGGTTGTCGGCCCATCGTGTGACCACTAACACACAAAAAGAACTCGAGAAGGAGTGTTGACGCCATGTTGCTTGAGCAACTTTTTGACACTCCAATCAAACACTATTGTTGAAACTCCATAGTGACACGTCAGCTCCATCTTCCATGTCATCCCCCATGTAGTGAGGTGGCGGCAACATCATCCCTTCCGCCATATTCGACAACATCTCCGGCATACCAAAAACATCGTACTCCTCGTCCACGAACAACTCCTCCTCCACAACTCTCTCCTCCTCCACCACCGCCTCATTGTTCACTACACCGCCGTTGTTCTCCTTCGGGCGGAAGGCCTCAGCCGCCTCTGCAGCGGCCTTCTGTATGTCCTTAGGATGATTAGAAGCAGGAACAGGCAGCCTCCAAGCAGAATCCGCAAAATTAAGACAAGCGGAACTCCCTCTCAGGGCAATGGCGGCCACATCGTGAGCCCGGGCAGCCATTTCCAAGGTGGGGTAGGTTCCAAGCCAAATCCTAGTCTTCTTGTTGGGCTCCCGGGTCTCGCAGACCCATTTCCCGGAGCTCCTCTGCCTCACTCCCCGGTACACAGGATGACGAGTTTCTTGGAACTTCTTCCTCCCCGCAGGCTTCTTGGGGTTACTTGAAGCCAACTTCACCACCACCGCCTCCTCCTCCTCCACCGGCGGCAACGTAGAAGAACTACCAGCACCTGATGCAGAAGAGTAACTGAAGGATTGATGAGCCGAGAAATTATCATCATTACCACTAGACGACATTTCGAGAAAGAACTGATGAAGTTTAGAGGAGGAGGAGGAAGTCAACAGTTAGAGTGAGCAAGTGGCTTTGTTGTAGAGGAAATTTAGAGTGAGGTGGCCTTTTATAGTTTTTCGTTACTTGGCCAGAATTAACCAACGCGGCTAAGCCAAGTGGAATAATGGGTCTCACTAAATTGGGAAAGTTGATCTCATTACAGCTGTGGCCACTCACTATGCAACATGTGTGCTTTTTCTGTCTCTCGTGGCGGCTCCGATCTTACTTGAACTCTTTCCTTAGTCTATGTGTTTTCTTCACAGCTTCAAACAATGAGAGAAACAAACGTGGACACTTCAAAATAATATTATTCTTTTTAGAATAAGTTCAAAATAACATTATTACTAAGGTAGGACTAATATAAGTCTTAGTGCATGTTGGTATCAAAGATTTTAATTCAATTGGATTAAAATCCAACTCTTTCAACAATTCTGTTTGTTATGTCTGTAGATTTTAATCTGATAATTTGTAGATTAAAATAATCTGTGCGCAATGGAACAATCTCCAAAATTGGGGATTATGCAGCTGAAAATCTCTAAAAAATTGATTTTGATTTTTTTTACAATAGCATGATCACGGTTCATTTATAAATAGGTATATTCAATTACTTGAATTCGGAGCTCTTTAAATTTTGTTAAATTGATCAAGTTATAATCTATAATTTCAGCTCATACCAAACAGATTGTGATTCTCAGTTAAGTTGGATTTTCTTTTCAAATTATTTTCAGCTGATTATTGAGATTTTCAGCTTGTACCAAACAGGCTTAGGCTTGTTTGGTATAAGTTGAAAATCTAAATAATCGGCTAAAAAAATGCGGTGAAATGTTCTGCTAAACTGAAAATACAAATCAAGTTGACGTGAGCTGAAATGTTAAATAATAAATTTGATCCATTTGACAAAATTTAAAACGATAAATAGGAATTGTCTTGTCATCTATCGACTTTGAATACGAGACCTCATGCAGGGGCTTCAAACGCTCGACCACTTGAACTACCACCCTGGGTTTTAGTTAGTTACTTGAATACACTCACTTATCAACGAAGTACGATCATATCACTGTTAAAACACATTAATATTTTCTGACACTTTCAGTCGCATAATCCTCAAATTTGGAGATCTAATTGTACTGAGATTATTTTAATACGCGGATTTTCAACTTAAAATTTTGTGTCATAACAAACGAAATTGAATTCAAATGACCGATTTAAATCAAAACGGTTTAAAAATCCGGGTTACCAAACATGCACTTAATGTCTTACAAGGGTTATTTCATTTTATGAATAAAACAATATTTTAGAGAAAGTTAAAGGAATGGAAAAAGATAAATTAATCACTGCGTGTTCTAATCTAACTATTTTTTTCTTAAAGATACATTCTAAAATGATGTCATACTATTAAATATGTATCTTCCTAACCAACTATTTCAAAACCGGGTTGCTAGGGTTTGCAGGCTCCGCGTTTGTCGGAGACGTAAAGGGCGATTTCGATGGCGAACAAGGATCCTTCAACGGCAAATCATAGGCTTCCTTCGCTGACAGCAATCGAAGAACAAGTTGAAAACTTTGATGACGACTACTCCAACGAGGCTCTGCAGCAGTTGGGTCCGTGTCTCATTGGCGCTTTCGCTCTCCCAATTCGTTTCAACATATGGGCCATGAAGAATATCCTGAGGAAAATCTGGAAGGAGGAGGATGGTTTTACCGTTGACCATGTCAATCCCAATAGATTCATCTTCCAATTCACCTCTGCAACAAATCTCGACCGGATCCTTAGAGGAGGTATGTGGTCTTTTGACGGAAACCTCCTTTTTCTCAAACAGTGGTTTCATGGACCGTTCACTGAGAAGATCACCTTTGATAGTTTGGATCTTTGGATTCAAATATAAAAAACTCCCTGTTCAGTTGAGAAGAGAAGTAGAAGTTCGACGAGTGGCTAAAAGGTTGGGACCAATATAGGTAATCGACAATAGACTTCTTACAAGTGCAGATGGAGATTACTTCCGCGTCAAGGCAACAATCGATACCAATGACCCTCTGCAACGAGGTGCGTTCATCAACTCTCTTGGAGAAAAGATATGGCTAGACTTTGTGTACGAACGTATTCCTCAAGTATGTGAATGGTGTGGGAAGATAACTCACTGTGGAGAAGACTGCACGTCTAAGACTGAGAAGGAAAAGTTTGAGGAAACGTCAGGCTACGGAAACTGGCTCACTTTCCATCCACCCCCAAGAATAACTTTGTCAAAACCTTCGAGAAAGCTGATTCTGAAACCCACGTGCTGAATGAAGGAAAGGAGGATGAACAAATTAACACCAGGGACGATGATATGGAAGATACTGATTGGGAAGATAGTCATATGGGGGAGGAAGTTAACAAAAATCCAACTGGTAATAGCAACATCACAACATTTGAAAATCCTCTAAGTGAGCCAACTGGTGTTGGTTTTCCTAACCAAGCTGCTAGAAATAACAAGAAGATGAAGAGCCTCAAGTCTGCCACTGTGGTGCGGACAAAGATACCTGCTAGTGCTACCAGCTTTAGCCCAAATCCGAGGGAGACACAGTCTAAAAAATCTGCACATGGTAAGGGCAGAGGGCGCGGTAATGGAAGAAGGGGAAGTGTCTCAAACAACTCTGGTAGAGGGTCGAGTCTTGAGCAGTATACCACAACAGTTTGGAACCTTTGATGTTTGAATGAAATGGATCCTGAAAGCTCAGCAAACGGAGGGGCTAGTGACAAGGAAATTACGAAGACGAGAAACATGACGGGTATGGGTAATCAGGTTTCACGTGAGCAGATTCCGACAGCGGATGGCGGAGCCCAAAAGTACCAAAATATCGAAATGGCTAAGGCTGACGTTTAGGCTAGCCATTCGCAATGAGTCTCCTAAGTTGGAACGTATGGGGGCTTGCAACCCCCTTTGTGTCTCGTCTCTTCGCGATTTAGTGAGGAGACACAAGCCAAATGTGGTTTTTTTATGGAGACAAAAATGTATGCAACAGAGATGAGGTGGATTCAAGATTTACTTGGTTTTCAGAATGGTATTTTCGTGGATTGCTCAGACCGTCAGGGAGGCTTAGCTATGATGTGGGATACCGATATCTGGTACAAGTTAATAAACTGGTCAGATGTTCATCTTCGTGGCTCCTTTACGGTTATGAGTGATGATAAACAGGGCTTTTTAACCGGCTTCTATGGTGATCCGGTAAGAGAAGAAATGCATAACTCTCGGGCCTTGCTTGAGAAACTGTTCCCACCGAACCAACCTAGGTGTGGTGTTGGTGACATTAATGCATTCCCTTCAATGTCAGAAAAGGAAGGAGGAAGACCAGTCTCCTTCAGACAAATTGAAGGCTTTCGGAATGTCATCGACTATTTATGAGATTGCAACTAAGACTTTGGCGAATCGCCTTATAGGTATTCTTGATTCACTAGTTTCAGAAAACCAGAATAATTTTGTTCCAGGTCGTCTGATCACTGACAATATTTTGACTGCTTTTGAGATTCTCCATACTATGTAGAGGAGGAAGAAAGGAAAAGAAGGTTATTTGGCACTCAAGGCGGATATGAGTAAAGCATATGATCGTGTAGAGTGGGATTTTTTAGAAGCAGTTCTAGAAAATATGGGTTTTGGTAGAAATTGGGTGAACGTCGTGAGAGCTGTATAACTACGCCTAAATACGACTTAATTGTGAATGGGGAGGTTCATGGACACATAATCCCTGAAAGAGGAATAAGACAGGGGTACCAGTTATCCCCTATCTCTTTCTTCTTGTCAGTGAGACTTTATCTCGTCTGCTATCTACAACAGTAGAGAACGGCTCTCTAACAGGAGCTATGTCATCAAGAGGAGGGCCAGTTGTTTCTCACTTATTCTTTGCAAATGATAGTTTACTTTTTACTAAAGCCACAATGAACGAGATAACGGTTTTGAGATCTATTTTACAGGATTATGAAGCTGCTTCCGGTCAAAAACTCAACTTGGAGAAATCTTCTGTTGTTTTCTCGGATAACGTGTGCCCCATCGATCAGGTCACGCTCAGCCACTTATGCGGTGTAAAATTGGTGGAACAGCATGATAACTACTTAGGCCTACCGACATCTTTTGGCAGGAAAAAGAAGAATCAATTTGGTCATCTGACTGAGCGTTTTGGGAAGAAAGTCAAAGGGTGGAAAGGAAAGTTTTTGTCAGCAGCTGGGAAGGAGGTGGTAATCAAAGCGGTGGCTCAAGCTGCTCCAAATTACGCTATGGGGTGTTTTCTTCTTCCTATACAAGTATGCCATTATATGGAGAAGCTGGTTAGACAATTGTGGTGGGGTAGCAGTGATGACAATAGAACAATGAGCTGGGTAGCTTGGGATAAGATTAAGCGAAGTAAGCAGAATGGTGGGCTCGGCTTCTGTGTCTTCCAGGACTTTAATGTGGCTCTTTTGGCAAAACAGGCTTGGAGGATAATTCACATCGCAAACAGTCTAGTAAGTCGAGTTTTCCAATCAAAGTACTTTAAACAGTCTAACATTCTAGACTTCAACCCCACACATAATTCTCAAGTTTCGTATGCTTTGAGAAGTGTGTTGGCGGGGAGAGATCTAGTGAAGTCAGGTTTAATGTGGAAGATCGCAAACGGGAGAAATGTCAAGATTTTCGGCGACTGCTGGATACCACGACAAACCACTCATAGGGTGATCACTCCCTGCCCTCAAGGCATGGAAAATATTCGAGTAAACTAGCTCTTATATGAAGGTATGGGAAGTTGGAATGTTGATAGCATTAAACAGGTTCTCTGGCCTATCGACGAGGAAGTAATTCGGTCCATCCCCATTCATAACTCAGAACCTTTTGAAACGTTCTATTGGAAACACACAGATGATGGTTTATACACCGTCTCAAGTAGTTATGAAGCGCAAAGGAACAGAAGCAACTCTGTTGCATCTCCTTCTTCGGGTCATGTGAATCGAGGCTGGTTACAGAAATTTTGGAAGCTCCAAATTCCAAAGAAACTACTGTTTAATGTTTGGAGAATTTATCACAATTCGCTGCCTGTGTTGTCAAGATTACTAGCAAGAGGAATTAAAGTTGATTACATTTTTCAGAGTTGTAATAACCACCCGGAAGACGACGAACATTTATTCACCAGTTGTGACAAGACAAAGAAGATCTGGGAATGCATTATGGGTGCTGATTTTTTTGCAAAGAAAAAAAGGTTCCGTTGAGACAGTGGATTATTGACTTGCTAGACTCTTCCCCAATTACTCAATGTGAAAAAATAGTTGCTGGTATATGGGCAATTTGGCGCAGACAAAACAAACAAAGATTTGAAGGTATTGAGTTTTCGGAAGAGGCTACAGCAGCAATAGGGATTAACACAGTTTTGTGGTATAAGGAGTGCATATTTCGAGGGTTATTTGAAGAGCACTGTATACCACCCCAACAACCTGAGCTTCGGTGGCTTCCTCCTCCAGACGGGTTTTTGAAAGAATATAGATGCTACCTGGAAGGAATTTGGGGTAGCTACGGGTCTGGGTATAGTACGTCGAAGTAGTTCATGTAATTTTGTAGGGGGACGTATGTGTAGAATTCCCCAAGTTCGCACACCCCTTTTAGCTGAGCTCGCCGCTTTAATTGGAGGAATGGAATTCGCTACGGAAATGAAGGTTAAAATGCTGACTCTGGAATCGGTTTCTGTGATTGCAGTAACTTTGCTAAAAGACGACAAGTATGGCAGGATCAGAGGTTTTAACTCCTTGTCCAGCTGAAGGATTTCTTCAGTAAAGAAAGAGATTTGATTCAAGATTCTGATGTTCTGGAGATTAATCATGTCAAAAGAGAAGCAAATATATCCGCCCATATGTTTGCGGGTAGAGGTTTAGCAGAGGGAGAAACAAGTTTTTATGCTGAAACGCCCATTTAGGATAACGATGTAATTCGAAACGATTCATTGGGTATGACTAACCCTGAATAAAGAGTTATATTTTCTTCTTGAAAAAATAAGTATCTTCCTAAAAAAAATAAGTAACTTTTCTTCAAATAAAATAATAACTTTCCACTTTACTTTCCCTCAATAACCATCTTCAAATATTAAAAAAGTTTTCACGAGGTTTTTTTTGGCTCCCACGATATCGGAGGCGACTAGGGTTTTCACAGCTCGGAAAGCAGGCAATCGGACTCTCAGAGTCTACGATCTTCGATCAGTACTCCGGCGACCATGGACCAGACAGCACGGCGATCAGCGCCACTTCTCCGACCATAAGAAGAAGCAATCGAGGAGTTTGATGACGACCATGTCCAGCAAGCTCTCTCAAAGATTGGACCGTGCTTAGTAGGTTCTTTCCTCTTCCCAATTACCTTCAATGTCTGGGCGATGAAGGAATTATTCAAGAAGATTTGGAAGGGAGGGAAGGATATCAACATTAGCGAGGTGAATGATAATCGCTTTGTTATAGAGTTTAAGACGGAAGAAGCACTTAAAGGAGTCCTCACAGGAGGTCCTTGGATCTTTGATGGTAATCTATTGCTTCTAAAACGTTGGGAAGGTAACGTGGACATCTCTTTGGAAGGCTTTGATGAACTTGATGTCTGGCTCCAAATCAAAAATCTTTCTTTACACCTAAGTACGGAGGAGGATATTCGAAAAGATGCTAGAAGAGTTGGGGTTGTCACTGAGGTTGATACCATGATCCGAACTAGTGAAGGGGGTGTAACACCCCCAAATGGCCCAAGCCGGAGACCCGGGGATGTCACTCCGTACCCGAGAGGAGCCCGGATACAAGGAGATTTTATAATATGGTTCGCAAGCACAAACATCCACAATAATAAATTAAATCCAATTAAAATAATGTATTATCATAAACCTTCGTCCTAGCCACAAACCGGCAAAACAACTAAAGCGTTTAAACTACTAGAGAGTTCAATTCAAATAAAACAATACTACTAATGACGTTCCATGTGATGCGCGTCCCCTTCTACGCCCGATAACCTTCCTCTAAACCTGTGGTGCGGAATGAAAAAGAAACACCACAGTACAAAATCAGCATTGAAATACTGGTAAGCAAACATCCAAACATGTAAAACGATGATGGATAGTTATAAAACAAGACTCATTTGTAAGTAAGAGTTTTTCGCAAACACAGCGGTAATAAAGTTGACTCTTGTATTAAAACATAAGAGTTCCCAATTCCATAATATATTTCCAAATCAATTTCCATATTATTAGGAAAATCCAAATCCAGTGTTAACTTCGTTCCGTTAACAAAACCAAACAAATCCATTATTACTTTGTTGTGACGGGGAAAACCAAATACTACAGCGTGCATGACCTTAAGTGTCGACACCCCCCAAAGACTACGCCGGTCAGAGGAGTGAATACATGTTATTGTCCGGGGACTTGCAACCGGATTAAAAAGAGACGGGACCGCAGCCAACACCGCCCAAAGAATAATAAAGTCCCGCACAACATCTTCCACTTTACGTTATAGTTCATTCATTATCATGGTGATGTTTTCGTCAAAAACATTTAACAAGTAGAAATCACATATTCCAAGTCATGTATCATGTAAACACATTTTGAGACGTAACAAATCAAATATTCGTTTGACACGAAGGAGATAAGCACACTAGGCTTGGCACATTTACTTACCTCAAAGCAAATTCCAACAATAGCAATCAATCAACGTACTCTACGTACTCGTCGTCGACGAACTCGTTACCTACACATAACAATATGCCAATCAAACCAATATTCTAGCAATATATACTTGCTATACTAATTACATGCATATGATAGTCCATGGTTTAGGGTTCTAACACTTCCCAAACATCCCATTCAATTCATGCTCCAAAATAAGCTTAAAGCTTTGCTTCAAAATCCCTTATCCTAAAGTATGCATAATCCATCATAACTCCACCAATTCTATTACTCCAGTTTCCCAAACAGATCATGGTCTAGAAACAGTTCCATTGGATTCAAAACGTTTGAAATAATAAGTTTAGCCTCAAACGGATCTTAATTTCGATTCCTGAATCAAAAGTTACACTAGTTTCAAGTTTCCAACTTCATTCAAAATATCCATACGGGAATTGTCAATCTTCATGAAACTTTTCTCCCAAGCATCTAGTTCATCCTATAATCATACTAAACCTAATATAGCATGATTCCCACATTCAAATCAGATTGTTATCCACCTATTATGATCATTCAAACTCCCAAATCATTCAATCAAACTTCTCTTTCAAACTAGGGTTTCTTCCCAACACTCAAGAACATGATAAACCCTAAAACTTGATAATAAATCTTACGAATCCATGAACAATGATCCTAACCATAACAAACTGAAATTTAAAGATTGCATGCAACATACATGAATCATGAACAAGTGATAACAAGATCAAGAGATCAACAAAAGAAAAGAGAAGAAGAAACGAAACAACCCAACCCCGCTCAACCCGCCGCCCATGGAGGCGGACGGAGAGAGAGGCGGACGGGGTAGAGAAAGAAAGAGAGAAAGAAAAGAGAAAAGAGAAAAAGAGAGAGAGAGAGAGAGAGAGAGAGAGAGTTACCTTTCCGGAAAAGAGAGAGAGAGAGAGCGGCGGCGGTGGGGTGGCCGTCGGTCACAAGGGAGAGAGAGAGTGAGAGAGGGACGGGTAGAGTAGGGAGACGTGAGAGAGATTAGGAAAAATAGGAGAGTGAGGGTTTTTATGAGAGTTAGAATTAAAATTAACTTCATAAGTAGGAAACCCTCTTGGATTAGGAAACTTTTATGTAGGAAGAACATTTAGGTCAAAAGACACTTATTTCCCCTTAGTTTTGCCAAGAGACAAACACCTCCCCCATCTCAAGTAAAAGACACTAAAACCTTTAATTAAAGTCACAAAGTTCCCCCCAAACTCTCAAAGCACTATAATTAACTCTCTATAATTACATTAACTTCCCAACACTTATAATAATATCACAAAATACCCGTAGTCACAAAACGGGGTATTTCATCCTTCCCTCCTTGAAGAGAACTTCGTCCTCGAAGTTTAAACAAAAACCTCCCTCCTAAAAGAGAAACTGTCCTTGAAGTTTAAACTAAACTTTAACCACACAAAGGTATACACCTTCCCTCACTAGTACGACTACTAAATGCAACCTAAGGTCATGAATGATATGCAATATACTATAAGTAGTATTGTATTAAAGAAAAACGAAGGATTACATCCTCTCCCCCTTAGAGGAGTGACGTCCTCGTAACTCAAGGTACCTCAAAGCTCAAGGTACCCCTTAGAAAAATAACTGTTTGAAGAGGTACTTCTTTTCTGATCCGCGTAAGATTTCTGTCTATCCTGCGCTGCCTTCATTCGCTGTTGTATAAGTCTCACTTGATCTGTCATCTCTTCAATAAGTTGTGGACCAATTACTATCGTTTCACTTATGTCGTTCCAACACAACGGTGTTCTACACTTTCTTCCATACAACGCTTCATGTGGTGCCATTCCAATACTGGCATGATAACTGTTGTTGTAGGAGAATTCTATCAAAGGTAATCTATCAACCCATGAACCTTGAAAATCCATAACACACGATCTTAGCATATCTTCCAACGTTTGAATTTCGTTGGCCTGTTGCTGAGAGAACAATTCAAACGTTCTTTGATGTCAGTAACGCAGTTACGAAATCCATCGAAATAGAATCCCACTTCCAAACTGGGACATCTAATGGTTGTACTAAGCCTCCCATTCTTTTATGTTCAAACTTCACCTTCTGACAAGTCAGACATTTTGCCACAAATTCTGCCACTTCTTTCTTCATGTTAGGCCACCAAAACGTCTTCTTCATGTCCTTATAGAGTTTGTCACCTCCTGGATGTACTGAGTAGGGTGTGTTGTGCGCTTCTCGCATCAACTTCTCCTTAGCTTCCGTACACTTATGTGGTACACACCATCTTCCTTTGTAACGGATACTTCCATCTTCATGGATTTTGAAATCTTTTGCTTGGCCTTCTGCAATCTTCTTCTTTATCCTTTCCAGTTTCACATCTCCTGGCTGGTTACTCCTTATTTCTTCTAAGACATCTGGCACAACTGTCATATTCCCAAGGATATTCTTTACTCCTCCTTGTTTCACTACTTCAATTCCAAGTTTTCGGAACTCTCGGCATAGCCGATCTGGCAAAACTAGCATAGTATCCAAAGTATAGCTCGATTTTCGGCTTAACGCATCAGCTACTACGTTTGCCTTCCCTTCATGGTATTGGATACGCAAATCATAATCCTTTATGACTTCTAACCAACGTCTTTGCCTGTTATTTAGCTCTTTCTGCGTGAAGATGTACTTGAGACTGCTATGATCCGTATACAATCTACACACAGATCCATACAAGTGATGTCTCCATATCTTCAATGCAAATACTATAGCTGCAAGCTCTAAGTCATGCGTAGCATAGTTCTCTTCATGAGTTTTCAGTTGTCGTGAAGCATAAGCAATAACTCTTCTATCTTGCATAAGCACGCATCCTAAGCCCTTCTTCGATGCATCACTGTAAACATCAAACTCGCCAGAATCATTGGGTAAAGCTAAGACAGGTGCGGTCGTTAACTTTTCCTTCAATGTCTGGAATGCTTCTTCACAATCTTCGCTCCACTTATACCTTACCGTCTTCTTGGTTAGTGTAGTAAGCGGTCTAGCGATCTTCGAGAAATCTTTCACGAAACGTCTGTAATATCCTGCTAATCCGAGAAAACTTCTTACTTCGGACACATTCTTCGGAGTAGGCCAATCCTTCACTGCCGAAATCTTTCCTGGATCCACGGATATTCCTTCCTTGGAGATTATGTGACCCAAAAATGGAACATGTTTTAGCCAAAACTCACACTTCGAGAGTTTAGCATATAACTTCTCATGTCTCAAAGTTTCTAACACTTCTTTGAGATGTTCTTCGTGTTCTTCCTCGCTCTTTGAATAAACAAGGATGTCATCAATAAAGACGACCAAGAAACTATCTAGAAACGTTCTCATAACACGATTCATTAGATCCATAAATACTGCTGGAGCATTGGTTAGACCAAAAGGCATAACGGTAAACTCGTAGTGTCCATACCTCGTTCTAAAGGCTGTTTTCGGTATGTCCTTCTCGGCTACTCGAAGCTGGTGATAACCTGATCTCAAGTCTATCTTTGAGAAAACACTCGCCCCTTGTAACTGATCAAACAAATCGTCAATTCGGGGTAAAGGGTATTTGTTCTTGATTGTTGCGCTATTCAACTCCCTATAATCAATGCACAATCTCAAGCTTCCGTCTTTCTTCTTCACAAACAGTACCGGTGCGCCCCAAGGGGAAACACTCGGTCTTATATAACCCTTTTGGAGTAACTCTTGCAGCTGATCCTTTAGTTCTTTCAACTCTACTGGCGCCATTCTGTACGGTGCCTTTGAAATTGGAGCTGTTCCAGGTGCTAAGTCCATAGTGAATTCGATCTCTCTTCTAGGTGGCATTCCTGGAATTTCGTCCGGGAACACATCGGGAAAATCTCTAACGATTGGTATTTCTTCTAGCACATTCTCCTTCTTAGATATGTCTTGAATATAGCACAAATAAGCACTATTCCCCTTCTTCACTTGGTTGACTATGGTCAAAGCTGACACTAGTCGGATACATGGTTCTTTTGTGATACCACGGTAAGAAACTTTTTCTCCTTTTGGACCTTTAAGCCTTATCTTCTGATCGTGGCAGTCTATCACTGCACGATATTTTCCCAGCCAATCCATTCCCAATATAACATCTATCCCTCCAAGATCAAACTGTATCAGGTTCGCTGGTAGGGTACTAGCCGAAATCTTAACTTCTACTCCTTCAAAAATGGCGTCACATACTGTTACATGACCGGTTGGGGTAGCTACGGGGATGGATATTCTAGACGGCTTATTGAGACTCAATTTTTCCACAAACGATGACGAAATAAACGAATACGAAGCTCCGGAATCAAATAAAGTAAAAGCTGGTTGATCATGAACAAGAAATGTACCAGTGACTACTCCGTTTGCTGCTTCCGCTTCAGTCCTGCTCATGACAGCGATCCTTGCGATATTCCCATTCGGTGCGGTAGTTCCTGTCGTACCAGTCCCATTGTTGTTGGCGTTAGCTGGAGTGTTGTTGTTCCTATTCCCGTTCTGAACTCCATTGTTCCTTCCATTGCCTTGGTTGTTCACTTGTTGTCTACCATAATTGTTGCCTCCATTATTGTTGTTGTAGTTCCCATAGTTCCGGTTTCCGCCCTGATTGTTGTTGTTGAACTGTCGGGTTCCTTGGTAATTGCCTCCTTGGTTCCCTAGTTGGTTTCCATTTGGTTTTACTCGACACTCAAACGAACGATGACCCTTCTTGCCACAGTGGTAGCAAGTGACAAGGTTTCCTTGACAGTCCTTTCCTGGATGATTCTGTTGGCACTTCTTGCAGATATAACGGCGAGATTGCTCATCTCCATTATTCTGCTTGTTACCACGATACTGTCCTTGGTTACTTCCTCCGTGGTTAGGCTTGAACCTTTTGTCCTGACTACCTTGGTTAGTCCTACTCTGATTGTTTCCATAGCCCACGACGTTCTCAACCTTGCGTTTCCCACGCTTCTCATCTTGTGCCTCTTGAATACGCCAAACGGCTGCAGCCCTATCATAAGCTTCCTGTAGAGTATCGTACGTCCTGCACATCAAGTCTTTCTGCAGATGAAGTTCGAGACCAGACATGAACTTCCTGACTTTAGTCGCTTCATCAGGCATCAGCTGACCTGCGAATCGGGATAATTCCATGAATTTCTTGAAGTACTCTGTCACGGAACCGTTTTCTTGTGTCAGATTCACGAAGTCTAAGTACTTTTGATCCTGGACATGGTCCGGGTAAAAGCGAGTGCGAAGTGCGGTTTGAAGAGCCTCCCAATTGAAATTGGGTTGCGCCAAAAAGTTCTGGCGCGTACTCCTCCACCATGTATTAGCTTCGTTTTTCAAGTAAAATGCCGCGCAAACCACCTTGCGGTCTTCGGGACACTCAACTAGCTCAAGTATCTTATCCATCTCATCGATCCAATTCTCGAGCTCAACAGGGTCCTCATTGCCTATGAAGTTCCCTGGCTTCATATCTGCCACTTTCTTGGCCCAATTTGCGTTATTCTGCTCTCCCTGGTTTGCGTTCTGCACCATCTGAGCAAATTGCGCGAATAACTGCTCCATGTTGTTGTTGTTGTTGTTGTTGTTTGGTGCGGCCATTGGTACTTGGCGATTTCTCCTGATGTAGTATTGATGTGGCCTATCAGTCATAATCCCTACACTATAGCCTATTGTATTACATATAAAGTACCAAGAGGTACAAACAATCACGCATATACGGCATGTAGTAAACAATTAAACAAATAATGTTACACATTGACCATCATTTAACTCAATTACTCATGTATTTCCACATAGACTGATCACGTCTCAACTTTTCATCTACTTCCAAAATTGGAAAAAGGATCAATCAATCAAGCAAAAATTTCGAATTTTGGTGTGCCACACCCTCTCTGAGTCTACTTTCATAATCAAGAAGAATCAATTCAAAATCAATTGTAAAACACAAGATATAAAGGAAACTCTACAGCTGCTGTCACAGCCCACCAGAACAGAAACGTTGACTTTAAAAAGCTTTAAACTGACTTTAAAATTCTCAAAATGAGCTAGGCTTTCTCTCAGAGTTAGCCAAACGTGTCTAATAGTCGCCATAAAATTTGAGGTCAAAACAAGATCTGGAAGATAGGTAACAATCAAAAATGCTACAGCTAGTCACCTTGCACTTCTGCTACTGAACCGTCAACTTTGGAAATTCGTAGCTAATTCTCCAGAACTCATATGGGGTTGAAATTTTTATGGGAGATACCTGGGTATGTTTACTTTCTGGGAAAAATTCAGGGAAAAATAACTCCAAAGTTAAATTCGTCTGCTACAACAAAAACTCACTGCTGCGCAGATTCAACAGCACCAAAAATCAAAGTTTTCGCGTTCTAACTCCATGAACACTTTCTAAGCCCATAATTAATGATAGCAAGCATAACACAACCTTAATTCATCCAATCGTACTCCAAAATTCAGAAAACTAAGTTTATAAAACTTCCCAAATCGGGTCTTCAAAACATAAACATTATTCGTCCCAAAGCAAAACGCTAAGAATTTAACTCTAGTTCCAAAGTGACTATTCAAGAATCGTTCTAATACTTCAAATGTTGCTTGGCTATGGAGCCTTATTCAAACCAATAAATAAAACTTAAAGCATCTAGTCTAAGAAATCTAAAGAACTCTAATAAGCTTAATCGTCGTCCTCATCGCTTTCGTCCATCTCTTCCTCCTCATCGGAATCATACTCGTGCTCTTCATCTTCACTAGGGTCTTCTTCACTTTCTTCATATTCCATGGGATCTTCTTCAATCTCGGGGTATTCATCGACATCTTCCATTGGATCTTCTTCAACTTCTTCTTCGTCACTAGAGTCTACAATAATCACCTCTTTTTCATCACTAGAGCTTATGTAGATCACGTCTTCCTCATCACTGGACTCTATCTCAATAACTGTATAACTTTGCCACTTAAGGTAAGTCTCCATCAATAACTTGCATATAAAATCTGCACTTACCGTCCATTCACCTTGGCAACGATAATCCCTATCATTCAAACGATTCATCATGCCCATGATGTTGCTATACTTTGTAATAATATCCCCAAACATCGGTTTCATAGGTAATGCCTTCACCATACAGTAAGCCTGAAAAGCTGGATTTCTATATCGAGGGAATTCTAAGGCTCGGAATCTATCTTCACAATATTGAACCACGCGGTCACGAAAATCTGGAAAATCTTCACCTTCGACCCAACGTGTCACAACAGGATGCTTCTCTACTGGCAACACACGCTTCCTTGCTGTATGCTTAGTTCTAGCCATCTACAAGAGGAAACAACTTAATAAATCTCTAATTTAAAAGGCATAAACCGTAATCCAAATAACTACTCTTCGCAGACCAATAATTATCCCCAAGACTCCAAATCGATGGTTACAAGACTTTTGAAGAAATCTCCCAACGAAGTCTCTTAAAGTAGGCTTAACTTAGAATCCAATTGGAATACTCCCAATATTCGATTGGGTGGATGGGGCACTTGCTTTCTATCCTATTTTCTAAACACTTACACATAACAATCCTATCCACACTACTCAAATTCCCACGGCTTGTCAAATTTTAAGTTATTTCTCCTATATTCATTTTAGTTGCCCTAACAAGTTTCAAATTTCTTTTTAGAATGTCGGCTCTGATACCACCTGTAACACCCCCAAATGGCCCAAGCCGGAGACCCGGGGATGTCACTCCGTACCGAGAGGAGCTCGGATACAAGGAGATTTTATAACATGGTTCGCAAGCACAAACATCCACAATAATAAATTAAATCCAATTAAAATCATGTATTATCATAAACCTTCGTCCTAGCCACAAACCGGCAAAACAACTAAAGCGTTTAAACTACTAGAGAGTTCAATTCAAATAAAACAATACTACTAATGACGTTCCATGTGATGCGCGTCCCCTTCTACGCCCGATAACCTTCCTCTAAACCTGTGGTGCGGAATGAAAAAGAAACACCACAGTACAAAATCAGCATTGAAATACTGGTAAGCAAACATCCAAACATGTAAAACGATGATGGATAGTTATAAAACAAGACTCATTTGTAAGTAAGAGTTTTTCGCAAACACAGCGGTAATAAAGTTGACTCTTGTATTAAAACATAAGAGTTCCCAATTCCATAATATATTTCCAAATCAATTTCCATATTATTAGGAAAATCCAAATCCAGTGTTAACTTCGTTCCGTTAACAAAACCAAACAAATCCATTATTACTTTGTTGTGACGGGGAAAACCAAATACTACAGCGTGCATGACCTTAAGTGTCGACACCCCCCAAAGACTACGCCGGTCAGAGGAGTGAGTACATGTTATTGTCCGGGGACTTGCAACCGGATTAAAAAGAGACGGGACCGCAGCCAACACCGCCCAAAGAATAATAAAGTCCCGCACAACATCTTCCACTTTACGTTATAGTTCATTCATTATCATGGTGATGTTTTCGTCAAAAACATTTAACAAGTAGAAATCACATATTCCAAGTCATGTATCATGTAAACACATTTTGAGACGTAACAAATCAAATATTCGTTTGACACGAAGGAGATAAGCACACTAGGCTTGGCACATTTACTTACCTCAAAGCAAATTCCAACAATAGCAATCAATCAACGTACTCTACGTACTCGTCGTCGACGAACTCGTTACCTACACATAACAATATGCTAATCAAACCAATATTCTAGCAATATATACTTGCTATACTAATTACATGCATATGATAGTCCATGGTTTAGGGTTCTAACACTTCCCAAACATCCCATTCAATTCATGCTCCAAAATAAGCTTAAAGCTTTGCTTCAAAATCCCTTATCCTAAAGTATGCATAATCCATCATAACTCCACCAATTCTATTACTCCAGTTTCCCAAACATATCATGGTCTAGAAACAGTTCCATTGGATTCAAAACGTTCGAAATAATAAGTTTAGCCTCAAACGGATCTTAATTTCGATTCCTGAATCAAAAGTTACACTAGTTTCAAGTTTCCAACTTCATTCAAAATATCCATACGGGAATTGTCAATCTTCATGAAACTTTTCTCCCAAGCATCTAGTTCATCCTATAATCATACTAAACCTAATATAGCATGATTCCCACATTCAAATCAGATTGTTATCCACCTATTATGATCATTCAAACTCCCAAATCATTCAATCAAACTTCTCTTTCAAACTAGGGTTTCTTCCCAACACTCAAGAACATGATAAACCCTAAAACTTGATAATAAATCTTACGAATCCATGAACAATGATCCTAACCATAACAAACTGAAATTTAAAGATTGCATGCAACATACATGAATCATGAACAAGTGATAACAAGATCAAGAGATCAACAAAAGAAAAGAGAAGAAGAAACGAAACAACCCAACCCCGCTCAACCCGCCGCCCATGGAGGCGGACGGAGAGAGAGGCGGACGGGGTAGAGAAAGAAAGAGAGAAAGAAAAGAGAAAAGAGAAAAAGAGAGAGAGAGAGAGAGAGAGAGAGTTACCTTTCCGGAAAAGAGAGAGAGAGAGAGCGGCGGCGGTGGGGTGGCCGTCGGTCACAAGGGAGAGAGAGAGTGAGAGAGGGACGGGTAGAGTAGGGAGACGTGAGAGAGATTAGGAAAAATAGGAGAGTGAGGGTTTTTATGAGAGTTAGAATTAAAATTAACTTCATAAGTAGGAAACCCTCTTGGATTAGGAAACTTTTATGTAGGAAGAACATTTAGGTCAAAAGACACTTATTTCCCCTTAGTTTTGCCAAGAGACAAACACCTCCCCCATCTCAAGTAAAAGACACTAAAACCTTTGATTAAAGTCACAAAGTTCCCCCCAAACTCTCAAAGCACTATAATTAACTCTCTATAATTACATTAACTTCCCAACACTTATAATAATATCACAAAATACCCGTAGTCACAAAACGGGGTATTTCAGGGGGAGAGTACGTTCGAGCAAGGGTAAGACTGAACAAGAACAAGACATTGTTACATGGTGGTTACTTTAGGGTATTGAAAGAAAATGTTTGGGTTGACTATCGATATAACAAAATTCCCTCTGTGTGTGAGTGGTGTGGGTGTTTCACTCATCACTCCAAGAGCTGCAATGAGGTGAATGAAGAGGAGAAGAAGAATTTTGAACCTGGCTATGGAACCTGGATAACTTTCAGACCACTAACCCCTAGAAAACGTCGGATAAGCGGATCAAGCGATGATGAAGCCAACCCTCCAGCTAGAGATGGACCAAAAACCACCCATGACACTGTGACAGAAAACAGAGAGAATGAAGTTCCAATGGAGAATCCAGCCATGGATTATAATATGGGATCGGAAGATGATGAAGCGTGTCCTGAAGAGGCTTCAGAAGGCAGAGAGCACGGAAAAGAAAGCAGCGAGTATGGGGAAGAGGACATGGATCTGGAAGGAACCGTAGAGAAGAACTCGAACACGATGGCAACTTTCAACAACCCTCTTGGGGTTTCGAAGGAGGATGCTAGTTCTGAAATAACGACAGTAAGCAAGTTAACTCCTAACTCTACTATTCCTAAAAAGACCCAGATTCTGAAAAGCAACGCCAAACGAAAGGGTAGTGACATTTCACTGAGCCCGAACCCGAAGCTAAAAATAGGCAACACTAACAAAGGGAAAGAAGCACAAGGAAGTAATAGTAGAGGTAGGGGAAGGGGAAGAGGACATGGACGTGGAAACGGAGGAAGAGAAGCTAATGCAGAATCCCACCAGGATGAGGGCGCCTTAAAGACCCATATTGCGACAGTGGCGGCGGGTGCGGTGCACCCACGCCAAGCATAATGCGTCTATTATGCTGGAACGTGCGGGGTCTCGGGAGCCCGAGCACGTTCCTATCGCTCCACGACCTCGTGAGGCGACATAATCCCGACTTGATTTTTTTCATCGAAACAAGATCAAGTAAGAGTGATATGGAGAAGGTTCGTTGTGATTTACGATATGCAAATTGTGTTACTATTCCGAGCAGAGGCAGGAGTGGAGGACTACCACTCCTATGGTAGAATAGTATGCAATTTCAGGTGAATAGAAGCAATCAACGATTTATTGATGCAACTATTACCGAGGAAAATAACGATTTCACATGAAGGTTTACAGGTTTTTATGGGGATCCAAGCAGACAGGACATACATCACTCATGGGAGCTTCTACGCCGTATTGCCCCCCAACCATCTTGTCCATGGTGTGTTGCCCGTGATCTCAACGCGGTAATGAACTTTTCGGAGAAGGAAGGAGGTATGGGAGTCAATCACAATCAGCTTTACCAATTTCTTTATGTTCTTAATGATTTGGAGCTCCTTGATTTAGGATTCTCAGGGAATCCATTCACTTGGAGTAATAATCAGTCAGATGATGATAACATAAAAGAGAGGTTAGACAGGTTAGTGGCAAACTCTCTTTGGATGGATAGATTCCAAGGCGCAACGGTTCAGCATCTCAGCGATCCTAACTCGGATCACGTGCCTTTATTATTATAGAGCATTCAGGAACAGAGGAAGGGGAAGAAGATATTTCATTATGAAACTATGTGGGGATGTAACGAAGGTTTTGAAGATATGATCCGAACCAATTGGTTCAGTAACTCGGGTAACTCAATGACCCAAGCGTTAAAAAGCTTGGCTGAAGACTGCTCAGTATGGGAAAGGACAATATTCGGTAATGTGAAGAACCGAATCAGACAGCTACGACAACATTTGGAGGAATTACAGACACGCCAGCAAACCAGGCAGAACCTACAGGAACAGGAAGTATTGAAAAAGGAGTTTAATGAGCTCCAAAGTCGAGAGAAAATCATGTGGTTTCAAAGATCCTGAGTTGATTGGCTTAAATTTGGTGATCGAAATACAAAGTTTTTCCATCAGAAGGCGACGATTAGGAGAGCCTGAAATAGTTTCCAGGGACCTGAAGATGTGAACGGGGAATGGGTCACTGATTTAGACAAGGTAACGCAAGTATTAGAAACTCGTAGCTTTTTGTTGGTAGAGATAGATAAGTGTCTCAAAGCTTTTTCGAAGCAGTCGATGTGTGTTGGGTGCCACGGCAACCCAACAATCCAGCACATCTACTTGCTGCAAGATCCAAGCAACTAACCGAAGAGGAAAAATGGCAAGATTTTCTAACGTTATGGCTAGCTAGATCTGTGGAAAACGATGTACTGGGTATCTCTTCTTGAGTTGTTATGATATGTTTTCCCTCAAAAAAATAACCATCTTCAAGTAATGTTTTATCTTTCTCAACATTTATTATTATTTACATCCTAAGAAATCTTTCATATACAATAAGTCACAATTTAGTAGATTAGTAGATTAGAGTAATGCTATTCACCCCACCTCCAGCACCGATTTTGAGCACCTCCTTAGGTGTGATTGTCCACCTGCGCAAGCGTAGGGACCACAAAAGAATAACAAATATGATATTGATAAACACAATTGAAAAAAAGATATATACAAAATAAATCTAACATTTTTGTGTCCTAATATAATTCAATTTCTACTCAAAAAGATAATTCATTTACCTTTTTTCTTTTGTGGGCCCCACACTTGCACATGTGGACAATCACACGTGAGAAGGTGCTCAAAATCGGTGCTGGAAGTGGGGTGAATAGCATTACTCTGGTAGATTAGCATGTAAAATGTACATCATTAATCTTCGTGAAAAGTGACACTCAATATGCGAAGGGAATATATGGGAGCGATGATGAGGGGCGAATTCCAAAATTCATGACAGTATGGACTAAAATTAGAAAAGGTCAACATAAAATGGATGAAATAAAATTTTGTAAAGTTGGGGTGGGGAAAGGGTGAGTTATGAAGGGGAGGGGGTGTGGTTGTCTAAACAAAACATAAAATTCAAAGTTTTAAACATTGAATGGGGTCATAGACCCTACTTGTTTCCATGTGGCTCCACCCCTCGCGATGATGATTATATGGTTGGACAAATAAATAGAAGTTTAGCAAAGCTAGAAAATTTAAATAGTCAAAGCACACTCATTTATTTATAGCACGTGCATTGCACGTGAATTCTTATTTGTTATAATATAAAAATTAAATGACGTTATTTTTAAAAAGAAAACAAACAAATAAGACTAATGAGAAATATAATTCAAGCTGAAGAAAAAATCAAGACAAGAAGTATTGATATTTCAAAGTTGAGGAGTAATACCCTTTCAACATTTAATGTTCAACTCAACAAATAATTGAGAATGAAATGCGTGTAATATACAAATAATTTTTGGAAGAACTAATATGACCCTCAACGATGCAAATAGTTCTGTAAAAATTTCTCCGACGATACATGCTTCATTCTCAACTTAAACCGAATAGTGTTGTCCACTTGGGCCTCGATAAGTCTCCAAGTATGGTACAATTTCGAAAATGATTGCCAAATTCTCTAAAGAAGATAACATATATTGAAAGAAAATGAGAGATAGAGATAGAGAGAGAGAGAGAGAGAGAGAGAGAGATAGAGAGAGAGAGAGAGAGTTGGCAAGATATAGTGAAAATGTCGGGTACTCAAGACTTCCATTTATAATGGTGAAGGTACCCATTTCAAAATGCACAAACTAAGTAGTCACAACTATTCAGGTATGATGAGGATATGCGTATGAAAATGCATGAACTGAATAGTCATAACTATTGATATTTATACTTAGCTAATTGAATTTTAAATTATAATACCAATTTGAATAGTCTACACTCTTGGATTTGTAAGTATGCAAAATTTCTAAGGATAATTTAAGAAATTACGTAAAATACCTGTTAGAAACTGAGTTGCTTAAGAATGATGAACACGAAAATCAAGAACACAACACATTATATAATTTAATTTACTAGCATGATTACTAGCTACATCAACAACAAAGCCCCTTGTTTATTGAGAGAAACCCTGTACGAATACAACCCACACACAATAAGCACGATCCTACACATCTTTATATACGAGGATATCGACTTGTGCCCAAAGCAACATCGAAACAATGTCTAAAGGGACTTGGAACAAACAGAACCAACCCAGCCCAGTACCATTCGCACGAATCATTCGTGCGAAAGGACTCTCCTTTCGTGCAAAAGGCCAGTGAGTTTGCCTTCCTATGCTACTTTTCTTGTCTTGATGTTTCGTCTGTTACTTGAGCCATGGCGAGTCCATTCGAAGTATACCCATAAGAAATCTCCAACTTTCTTTGAATTCCCTCGTCCACTCAAACTTGAATTAGTCGCTTCTCTCCATAAAATGAAACCAATGGCTTTGCAGCCATTTGAAAAACCCAATGCAATAAGTTGTTTCAGATTTGCCTAGTTCCTGCAACGAATGTGCATCCATTATGCGCCAAGATTGCTCAAAATCCTGTCGAGTTCCTGCAATAATGCGCTTGTCGATGCTCCAATTTCCATCGAGTTTCGGCAATCGAAACCATCGTTTTTTGTTTCCCACTCCCACTGAGTTCGTTCAACAAACCCTCATACGTTGCTCCAATTCCCGCTAAATTCCTGTAACGATTTGCCCAAATTTCTCCAAATCCAACTGACTTCTTGCAACCTCACGCCACACGCCTCATACGCGCCATGTCTCTCGTCAGATACCCAACCTACCAAACCCTCCTCCTCGTCAAGAGAACATATTCCCACCCCCTACGGGGATTAGAGAATGTATTCGTCCTCCAAAGTCCTTCCTCTTCGGACACTCATTATTCTGTTAACCCTTCTCCTTTCAAAATGCGCAGCCGTCCTTTGGTAACTTAGAACCCTTATCGACACTCATTATTCTGTTAACCCTTATGAGAGCCTTAATCAAGTGACAAAGTTGAGGCCAAAATTGAGAGCATTTACACATAAAATGTTTGGTTATAGAAATAAACAATTTTAGGATTTTAATACTTTTTTTATTGGAGGGATTTCTTTTATTAATTTTGTGCAATATGTTAGGTTGGTTTTCTTAGAGAATAGATTAAGGAATGTTGGTTCTAATTAGCACTATCCATATAATGAATCAGCTAGGTGTTTCCCTCTAAAAGTATAACGCGAAGATCATATCCATCTAATCCCTAATGTCTAAGAACATTATGGTGCGTTAATTTGATTGATTATTTATATTTCTTAAGTAAGATAATAATAACAAATCAATTCAGCTAAATCTGAGATAAGATATTCTCTCTATTTTAACAATCTCAAACTTATCTCATTCATTTTTTTGAGGAAATATAATTAATTTTTGACGCAATCTTCGTTAATTATCTACCGACACAAAATAAAACAGATTCGTATTCATTCTCATTTCAATTTATTTCAATAAATTTAATTAGTTAAATAATATCTTTTTTGAGTGCCCTATGGGCAAGGGTCATTTTCTAGTATTCAATAATCTTAATTTTTTTTGATAAATCAAAAATAAAATCTTCACAAGATATGTAGGAACTAAAATTGTCGTATACGCGATCTCAATGAATCTCGTCATCAATGAGATTAGGGTTTTGGTCAAGTTTGTTACAAAATTCATTTTTTTTTAGAACCAAAACTTTGGATTAATCAGAAAGTGGGCTACTAAAGCGCCCAAAACATCACTAAACATCACATCTACCATCCACGCGGGGGGAAGCCCTGTCCAGTATATACTATGAAGAAGCCCAATGTTCAACCCATATTTCACAACTCTATCTGCTAGAACATTCCACTTACGCAGAATATGTGCCACCACGTGGCTCTCTTTTTGCCCGAGGAGTGTGATACATTCACCGAGAGTAACTCTGGTTTTTTTAATGTCTTCCATAGTTCTCTCTCTTCTTTCTTCGTTTCTCAAAGTCTTGGCTATGGTGAGAGAGTCTGTTACAATCCATACCCTATTCTTGTTCATCTCTACAAAATTCAAAATTACTACCAAACTATTATAAAGTTTGTTCAAATTATATGTTAAACTATGTGATTAGTCTGACTACACTTCTGAAATATGGGTCATGTCGAAGTTCCTTAAGAGGTCGCTTCGTGTTAGCGTTTATCTAAAGTTGTAGCAATTCGAGAAGGTACGGTTTCCACACGAGCATGAACAAACACAAAAAATAAACACGACACAATTTTATATTTTGATTGATTAATGAGAAAGTGCGAATAAACTGCTTAAATAGGAAAAATGACTAAACCCTAACTATACTATTTGACGATACGGGCTAGGAAATAATCGATACGAAAACCCGGTCACTAATTAACTATTAAATATATAATACTTTAATTTTAAATAAATACTAGTTAGTTAAGTAATAATACCGCGACTTAACTCTATTAATCAATGCCATATTTTCAGGAAAGTCGTTAGAATACTCCAGTTGGTAATGGAATCTCGGAGCCGTGTCCGGATACGAGTTTATTCCCGTATCAACTCCCCTCCCGTTGACAAACACTTTTTCCTCAAGATGGAACGGATAATTGGACCCAAATGCCGAATGAGGACCTAGAGTTGAATGAGACCCAAGTGGTGGAGCATGCCTAATGCTTGAATTGGGTCCATTTGAATTAGGCCCAAGTGGAGGGGAATAATGCAGCCAAATTGTGAGTTCTGTCCAATTGGGTTGTGAAACCTAACTTGTGGAAGTATCCATGGGGGTGCTCCCGTCCCTTGTTGCTGGTGGTATCAATCGAGGTGCCGGTGGGTGGTGGTGGTGGCGTCGGAGGACGGATGAACGGAAAAATATCAGATAAAAGCCTAAAACTAATAAACATATACTATAAGTAGAAAAAAACATACCGTCAAAAATCTGAACAAAAAGTATACAAGTTAATAGTTTTGAACCACCATCACCATTACAGCCAAAATAACATTCACCACCCACATTATCAAACAGAAACCATTCACAAAGAAAGCACACTGAAAGTATCGGTAAAAAGATCAGAAGGCAGAGAAGCCTTTGCTAAGTTGACTTCCCCAGCAGGCGAAGGCCAAAAAGCCCCATTTCGAAGAAACTGTCAAAAGGAAGCAATTACTGCGGTTCACGCATTCATCATCACCGACAAACAACAATGGTCGAAAAGTTGTCAACCATCAAACGACGAAGACCAAAGGGTCGTAAATGCCTACTCGTGTTTCGCCAATCAGCCATGTAATGACCGCGTTTTGTGAAGGTTATATTACTTCAGGGAATTTCATGTTTAAGAATTTAGTTTTTGATGCATTCATAACTGAAAAACTATAATAGTTAAGCTCGTCCAGAAGTCCTAATATCTTCTCTAATCGCTAGATTTTGAATAAACATATTTACAAAATAATTAGTATTGATCATTCATTTAAGTGCTAATTAACCATGATTAGTACATAATGACAAGTTTTATAGAGTTTGTTAGCTAGTATACATGTTGATTGCATGTGAGACATGTAGGGGGACACATGTCATGCTACCTGACCTTATATTCACCTAAATGAAACGCAGGTTGACACGTGTCACAGTCAGGTGTATTGCATTGCATGCGTGACACATAAATGGGGCTTGTGTCGCGATTCGGTGCTCTGCTTCGCATGCTTGACACGTATAGGACACTTGTCAGCGTGTGGCGGCTCTTGGGCTGCATGAATGCCACGTGTCGTGATGACTCGTCAGACGTGATTGGTCGCCTACTTCTATAAATAGGGTTCAGTGCTATAGTTATTTCTCATCCTAGACTCGATTCAATTATTGATAAGTAAGAGAGAGAGAGAGTTTATCTTTGGAGCTAGTCTCATCATTTCAAAACTATTGTGCGGATGCTAATATCGAGGTAGGGAATAATCGCTTTCACGTATATTTGAAGTTGATATTATACGTGGTATTGTATCGGTTTGTATTTTATTTTGGAGTTGATACATGATTTTGGTGGTATATGATTGTATATGTAGGTCCTCATATTGGAGTTATTTGAATTAGAGTATATAGTCTATATTTGCTGCATTGTAATTGGATACTTTGCGACTATGCGATCCCTATTGGGCTTTTGGCTCGCCCTTTTATATTGTATGATTGAGACTGGATGATTTCAAAACAGTAGAGAAGCTAGATTTATAGCAATTTGGAGATATTTGATAATATGTCTGTATTCATTTTGTATTAGAATATTGGTCATGATATAAGGTATTGATTTTCAAATTAAGAATCGCGTACCGCTCCATCAGCTTTTATGAAGTAAATGAATAAGTGTTTATTGAAATTCGATGTTCTATTTGGTATCTGAGTTGGTGGCGTAGACGGTACCTTTCTGGCAGACGATTCTTTGTTTTGGTACCCGCGGTGAGTCAAAGGTGGTGCAGTTGGATCTTCACGCCGGTTTCTATTTGTCACTATTTCCTAAATTGACCCCTGGGTTCCGGAGCGTCACAACATGGTACCAGAGCATGGTATCACTCTTTTTGGGTCAACGGGATAGAGTGGGTTTTGCTACGTTGTATTTCTAATTGATTTTGAGTTGCAGATCTGATGACAAAGCTCTACCAAAGTGGGAAATGGAGTGGACTATGTGCTTAGTTGTGGTTGTTGAGTCGTGGACTCAATTTATGATTGTGATATCAGCTGATTTGAGATTAGGCTTTGCGCAACTAAGGCTGTATGTGACACATTTTCCAAGTTGGTACGAGTTTGTCAAAGGTGATGAATCAAGTACGTGACCGGTTATGAACATAAATATTTGGGTTAAGTTTTAAATTTGGGGACAAAATGTCATTAAGGGGGTAAAGATGTAATGACCGCATTTTGTGAAGGTTATACTACTTAAGTGAATTTCATGTTTAAGCATTTAGTTTTTGATGTGTCCATAACTGAAAAACTATAATAGTTAAGCTCGTCAAGAAGTCCTAATATCTTCTCTAATCGCTAGATTTTGGATAAAAATATTTGGGAAATAATTAGTATTGATCATTCGTTTAAGTGTTAATTAATCGTGACTGCTACATAATGACAAGTTTTATAGAATGTGTTAGCTAGTATACATGTTAATTGAATGTGGGACATGTAGGGGGCACATATCATGCAACCTAACCTTATCTTTACATAAATGACCCCCAGATGGACATGTGTCACAGTCTGGTGTATTGCATAGCATGTGTGACACATAAATGGGGCATGTTTTGTGGTTTGGTGACCTGCTTCGCATGCTTGACACATAGAGGAAACGTGTCTGCGTGTGGCGGCTCTTGCGCTGCGTGAATTCCACGTGTCGTGATGAATCGTCAGACGTGATTGGTCGCATACTTCTATAAAAAGGGTTCAGTGCTATAGTTATTTCTCATCCTAGACTCGATTCAAGTATTGATAAGTAAAAGAAGAGAGATAGAGAGTTACTTAGGATATTTTGAGATATTATGTTTGGAGCTACTCTCATCATTTCAAAGCTATTGTGCGGATGCTAATATTGTAGGGGAATAGTCGCTTTCACGTATATTTTAAGTTGATATTATATGTGGTATTGTATCAGTTTGTATTCTATTTTGGAGTTGATACATGATTTTGGTGGTATATGGTTATATATGTGGGTCCTTCTATTGGAGCTATTGGAATTACGGTATCATGTCTATATCTGCTGCATTGTAATTGGATACTTTGCGGCTATGCGACCCCTACTGGGCTTTTGGCTAACCCTTTTGTTTTGCAGGATTCATAATGGATTTCGAAACATCAAAGAAGCTAGATTTATAGAAATTTGGAGATATTTGACAATATGTATGTACTCATTTTGTATTTGAATATTGGTCATGATATAAGGTATTGATTTTGAATTGAGAGTCACGTACCACTCTCAGCTTTTATGAAGTAAATGAATAAGTTTTTATTGAAATTCGATGATCTATTTGGTACCTGAGCTGGTGGCTCAGACGGTACCTGTTTGACAGACTAGTTTTTGTTTCGGTACCCCCGGCGAGTCACAGGTTGTGCCAGTTGGATCGTCGTGCCAGTTCTATTTGTTACTATTTCCTAAATTGACCCCCTGGGCGTCACAAGCTACATCGTCTGAAGCATGATCAATTAAGTAACCACTGGGAACCGTCCAATCCCACGTGGGAAAGCGCACACGCCATAAAAAAAAGCACGTCATTACTCTGAAGGGACTCGCCTCCACAAGCCTAATTAATAGGTACCACTCATCACTGTTGACTCATCATCGCTAGTGAACTGCGAAGCTTATCCTGTCACCAGAGAAGCTCAAAAGACGCGACCAGTGGGCTGCCAGATGCAATTGGACCTCGCGAAGCTCAACCCACGTGCAAGGGGCTAAATGTAGACAGTAAAAAATGGGTTGTCGGTCCATTGCCACATGGACCCATCAGCTGCTTATAGGTGTCTTCACCTTTGTACTGCATAGGCACCTGGTCATGTTCCACCACGGTCAGATGGGACCATGAGACAAGGTCCCTCACGCCTATCATTCCTCACTGGGTTCAAGGGTTCTAATGGCTTGGAGGCTGAAATAAGACTCGTTGCATGTGGTTGCTCTCCCATGTGCGACCAGTGTTATACCCTCGAAGCCGACTTGTCCAGCTATCTTCATTTATGTCAAGTTTGACGTCATCTGTGACAGTCCTCTAGGGATTTAAGGTACGACGCCATCATAATGGGTCGTGGGCCGTCGTATGCCCACATGTCTCCCGTTGGTTGCCCTAGCCAGACTAGTATAAAATAGGACAGTCCTTTCTGCCATTTCTCATACGGAATGCTCTGTACTATATGGCCAAATTGCTTCCATAAGCTGTGTCTCCCCTTTAATGAGTACAATACTACTTATTTCCACCCCTTTTCTCTACATTTTCCCTATCTCCGATCAATCTAAGTTTCTCACTAGAAGGCTGTTAGCTTTGATTTGCTATAATCCGAACACTTTCTACAACACCCTCTCTATTTCCGCATATACAGAGCCTAACCTGAAGCTTACATCCTGGGAGAGTGAACTAGTATTTGATCCTACTCTGTATCGTGAAATTGTCGGTAGTTTAGTTGATCTCACGGTCACTCGTCCCGACATAGCTGATATTGTTCATCAAGTTATTTAGTATATGACTGCTCCCCACTCTATGTATTATGTTGATGTCCTTCGTATTCTCACGTACGTGAAAGGTACTATGTTCACAGTCTATATTTTTTTGTCGTGTCTACACGCATTCAACATGGGTCTTCAGATGTTGATTGTGCTGGTATTCTGAATGGTATACATTCTACTACGGAATATAATTCTTTCTTGGGCAACTCCCTTATTTTTTGGTGCAAGAGAAACAAACTGTTGTTGCTCTGTATACTACGGAACCTGAGTATCTTACATTAGCTGATGCTACACGAGAGCTTTTCTGCTTGCGATGGTTATTATCTGGTATGGAAATGTTACGATCCAATTGTAATATTGACAAACACAGCACCATCCAGATTGCGCACACTTATTTGTTTCATGCTCGTACCCGCCATCATATTCGTACTGGCACAGTCCATGTGAATTATGTGTATTCATAAGATGAAACAGTCAATATTCATAGGGAGTCTCGTATGAGATAATTATTAGGATGCTTTGATCCTGTGGTGTAGAAGACAAAGAATAACAACATCAAGAGTCCCGGTATTTATAAATTCACATGAGACACTTATTTGATAACGAAGTCATATACATGTTATTGCAACCTATATTTAAGAGGATCGTTATGTATCACCATTATTTGTCATCCTTATATTTCATTTTCAGTGTGTCAACATGTGATTGTTATTAACTATCACCAATCAAATATATTTACATACGCAATGAAAAAAAGATACATAAAAATGAGTGAGGTTAAGCATTTTCCAATTTTTAATTACTACCTCTGTTTCTTTTGTTTCAGCCTACTTCATTTTTTGTCATTGTTCACTGGGTCACATTGACCCAATGATTTGATTAGCAAAATGATACAAGAATTTGATAATCTTTGTAAGGTCTTGTAGAGTAAACTTTACTCTATAATACAATGAAAAAAAGTTCAAAAATTATATCTTTATACTTTCTAAATCACCGAGTCAAAGTGACTCAGTTACGGATTAAAAAGTCAAAGTAAGACAATTCAGAAGAAACGGAACTGTACCACACCAGAAATTCCAACAGTAAGTACAACTTCATCAGCACTTTGATCTCCATGACAAAATGCAAAGCATTCCAGGAATCTCGTTAACTTCTCTCTAAAGCTCCTCCATTACGGACGAACATTTTTTTTAAGGGTGATGAATTAACCTCTTCAAATCGGATTCCGAAATTGGTTCTTGAAATCCATAATACTGCTGATTTCTTAGTGATAAGCTTGATGAGCAATGATCGAAATCGGAAAAGATGAATCCTCAAACAGATTTTCTAAATGAGATGCCAATCACATGCAGCTATGGATCCTCGAGAAATTTTATCATCTATCTATGGCTTCGCTCTCCGATCCCCTGCACTGGGAGCACTAGCAAACTGGTGAATGGTTTCTTTAAATGGAGTACTATAATTTAATTAGCTGAACACTCTATAATTAGATTGAAAACAAATAATAAATAAATCAATCTAGAAGAAGTACTACCTCTGTCCCAGCTCTTCCCCATCATTTTGACTTTTACCACTATTCACTGGGTCACTTTGACTTGGTGATTTGGATAGCAAAATAATTTAATTTTTTGATAATTTTTTCATGGTGTTGTAGAGTATAAGTTGCTCTATAACACCGTGAAAAAATTATCGAAAAATCGCATTATTTTGCTATCGAAATCACCCGGTCAAAGTGACCCATATACGAGTCAAATATTCCCAATGATGGGCAAGAGTTGGGACAGAGTAGTAATATAGTGCGAAGGGGCAACACAAAGGAAAAGAGATAATCCTGCACTTCTCAGCCTACGAACAAACACAACCACACACGCGTCAATGTATGTTTCCATCAACCTGCTTTCATTCTAGCCGCAGAACATGGGATACCATGGTTGATTATATTCGCACGTATCCAAAAACCAAAGCACCAAAGCACCAGATAATTCCTTTCCATTCTGTAGATGAAAAACACAAAATATCTTCCCTCATTAAAAAAACAAAAGCACTGCTTCATTCGGCATCACTGAGACACTGACACAACCCCTGACACAAAAAGCCAACTCAAAGTCTGAAACACGCGTTAGGAAAAATAAACAAACAAACAAATAAAATAAAGAAAACAAACTCAATCTCTGTAACTCCATAGAGACACGTCAGCTCCGTCATCCATGTCAGCACCCAAGTGATGAGGTGGCGGCAGCATCATCCCCTCCGCCATATTAGACAGCAGCTCCGGCATCCCAAAAACATCGTACTCCTCGTCCACGAATCTCTCTTCCTCAGCCACTCTCTCCTGCGCCGCCGTCTCATTAGCGGCACCACCACCGTTCTCCTTTGGGCGGAATAACTCAGCCGCCTCTGCAGCAGCCTTCTGTATGTCCTTGGGATGATTAGAAGCAGGAACAGGCAGCCTCCAAGCTGAATCCGCAAAATTAAGACAAGCAGAACGCCCTCGGAGGGCAATGGCTGCCACGTCATGAGCCCTGGCAGCCATCTCCGAGGTGGGGAAGGTCCCCAACCAAATCCTAGTCTTCTTGTTGGGTTCCCGGGTCTCGCAGACCCACTTCCCGTTGCTCCTCTGCCTCACTCCCCGGTACACGGGGTGGCGAGTTTCTTGGAACTTCTTCCTCCCCGCTGGCTTCTTGGGGTTAGAAGAAGCCAACCTCACCGCCTCCTCCTCTTCAGTGTTGGTCGTTGGCGGCACCATAGAAGAACTACCAGCATCAAAATCAAAGGAGTAGTTGACATTATCATCCCCATTTGGATTCTGGTCGGAGTAGCCAGACAACATATCGAAGAAATTGATGATGTTTCACCAGGTGGTGGGGGAGAGAGACAGAGAGGGGGAGAGAAATTAGGAGACCAGAAGCAGAAGTAGTAGTGAAAGTGAGGAGGGCCTTTTATAGTTTTCCGTTACTTGGCCTGAGTTTAAACAACGCGGTGATGCCAGCGTGGGGTAGTGGGTATCAGTGATTTGAGAAAGTTAAGTCCGTCACATTTCCGTCATCTAGTTATAACCCACGTGTTAGACTTTCTTTTGGCGTGCCATATTTCGGTTCCACATGATTACTTCCCTTAGAGCATCCTCGTAGTCTATTTGATGAAGTACGGTATCTGTCTAACAGCAGAGGAAATAGTAGAGGTAAAGAGGATAATGAACACCCCTTCGGGCCCGTAGGTGAGTTTGTCGCGGTAGAAAATACAGTTAGATTAATAGAGTTTAGTTGCCGTATTATTAATTAATTAATTAATTAATTAATTAATATATATTTTTTAATTTAGTTAAAGTTATTTATTTAATAGTTAATTACTGGCGGGAATTTCTTGTGAGTTCTTTTTCAGGCCGTAAGATCGAACAGTCTAGATTAGGGTTTAGTCTTTTTCCTTGTTTAAACAGTTGCATTCGCACTTTTTCATCAATAAATAAGAAATATAAAGTTTTGTCGTGTTTATTTTTCATGTTTTTTTCATGTGGAGACTGTATCTTCTCGTATTGCTACAACGTTAGATAAATCCTAACAAATTGGTGTTTTTCACTGAATTTCACCACATTCAACTGGTTAACTCATGATGAATGTGGAAGATTTGATCCAACGATTGACGGAAGAGATGATGGCCAAGTTCGAACACCTTGAGTCCAGGTTCACGAATCTGGAAGCCATGTTCACGGTGCTTGAAAGCCGGATGACAACCCTTAAAAATCAGTTAGACGTGCCTTAACATGGATCGCTGCCGCAGGAGCAAGACAACAAGCAACGGCCAACACCACCACCACCGCTCCCGACGAAACCAACAACGCCACCATCGCACGAACAACAACTCTGCTCCCAAAGCCTCGACAAAGTCCCCCAGCCTCTGTAAGGACTCTCGTCGCAGCCGAAAAAGGCCCAGAAGCAGCTGGCTTTGGTGCCACTGTCCACCAATCGACGATCCTCACACCGATCCAATCCTTTGCGTCACTGTCATCCACGCCGCAGGCCACCATCGTGGCTGCCACCCAGGGCAACTTCGCCGCCCTCTAAACGCTGCAGTCACCATCACCGCCCCAAATTGCTCCAACCGCCGACAACTCGAGCTCCAGCTGCTGCCAAAAATCCGTCATCCAACCAGCGGCCTTTGTGGCCTCCACTCCGACACTGCCCGATCCACTAGACCCCTCAGGCGGCCTTCGTCTGAACCCACCACCGTCGTTCAATCATCCGCCTACGCCACCGCCACCACCCACCAGCAACTACCTCCATTGATACCACCAGCAACAAGGGACGGGAGCACCCCCATGGATACCTCCACAAGTTAGGGTTCACAACCCAATTAGAATGAACTCACAATTTGGCTGCATTATTCCACTCCACATGGGCCTAATTCAAATGGACCCAATTCAAGCATTGGGCCTGCTCCACCACGTGGGTCTCATTCAGCTCTAGGTCATCACTCAACATTTGGGTCCAATTACCCGTTCCGTCTTGAGGACAAGACATTTGTCAACGGGAGGGGAGTTGATACGGGAATAAACTCGTATCCGGACACGGCTCCGAGATACCATTACCAACAGGAGTATACTAATGACTTTCGTGAAAATATGGCATTGATTAATAGAGTTAAGTCGCGGTATTATTGATAACTAATTAGTATTTATTTAATTAAGTAATTTATTATTTATTTAATTACGTAAATTATTATTTATTTAATAGTTAATTAGTGACCGGGTTTTCTTTTCGGTTCTTTCCCATCCTGTATGGTCAAACAGTATAGGTTAGGGTTTAATCATTTTTCCTATTTAAACAGTTGTATGCACACTTTGTCATCAATCAATCAGAATATAAAGTTGTGTCATGTTTATTTTTTGCGTGTGTTCATGTTCGTGTGGAGTCCGTACCTTCTCGAATTGCTTCAACGTTAGATAAACGTTGACACGAAGCGACCTCTTCAGGAACTCCGAGAAGGACCCATATTTTAGAAGCGTAGTCAGACTAATCACATATTTTAACATTTAATTTGAACAAACTTTATAATAGTTTGGTAGTAATTTTGAATTTTGTAACACACTTAACTGAAGCCCTAATCTCGTTTGAAAGTGTGTAATGCAGGTAAAATACAGGATCATGATACTCTAGAAGGGTGGGGGGTGAACAGATTTCCAAAGCTTTGAAAAAATACAAAAGTAGTTGAAACAGTTTGGAATTGTCTGAAGCTCCAAAGCTTTGAAACATTATAACCTCCAAAGTTTTGGAGAAGCTCTGTGTTGAACTGTTTGTGAAGAGAATGAAATGCAGAACAATGAAGTAAACGAACACAGTGATTTTTTACAATGTTCAGCCACCAATGAGCCTACTCTCCGCCTGAGAGATACTATCCCTCTAGGATTTCAACACATTTTTATTAATCATGGAGTTAGTCCTAGATCTCAAGCCTAAGTGAACTCCCTTACCCTTATACATCTTGTGGTTCCAAACTTATCTAGTTTCAGCTACAATCTAATGAAACAATAAGAACCTCTTGTTGTTCACTTGAAGAACCAACTTCTAAAGTCAATGAGGTTTAGGAATTGTAAATGAATGCACAGTTTAAATACAAGTATGAAGAACAAGAAAATAAGAATAAGCTTGAAGTGTTCTACAAAAAATCTAGAATGATTGAGATGAATGATCTTCTTCAATGTTGAACTCTCAATCTGTTTGAATGGTTGAAGAGTTGTTGGTTGATCTCCTGTATATTTGCTCTCTAATTTTTCTCTGTAAATTCACCTCTGTCTTGGTTGAAATTCAAACCCAATTTATAACAAACTGGCAGCAACAAACTTGAGGGATTTAGGAACAAACTTCCTGCAAATACTCAATAACCTAACACCTTCTTTCATAAGCTATATTCAAACGGCTGATTTGATTTGATCATCCATATTTGATCAAAGTCTAGCCCTGCAAAGCTTGAACACAAGTTAAGACACAATCCCGATTATATAGCGTGAATATAATTTCTGTTTGACAGACCATTTTAAACCAAAAATCCTGGCTATTTTTCTGAGTGTAAACATTATAAATATATGACCAAGTAATAAGCAATATTGAGAATGTAAATTAGAACAAGTCTATAAACAATCACACATCTTGATATGATAATCTGCAACACATATTGGTTAGCAAGTATAGCACATACATGATTCCAGGATATCCTCCAAAGCTTTGGAGTTTTGGCCACCTTCAAATCTTTAACCATGATCCTGTGATCCTTGAAGCCAATAAATCATTATACTTGTATAGCAAAGTAAACTCAATATATAAGCTCAAGAGTATTTGTGAGAGACAATATAAAGTCTATAAACAAGATTTTCAATCCATTGTAAGTTCCGCGACACAGAAATCTGTTAGCCAGAATATAGCAAGATTATCAGCATAGTAAGCTCCAAAACTTTGAAGCTTTTGAACATTTCTCTAAAACTGACTTTGTATTTCATCATCTTCAAAGTATACCCCCCCCCCCCCTGAGTTTATATACCACTTAAATTCAGAAAGATTAAATTATCATCGTTGATGACGAGATTCAACGAGATCGCGTATACGAGAATTTTAGTTTCTGCATATCTTGTGAAGATTTTATTTTTCACTTATCAAAAAAATGTAAGATTATTGAATACTGAAAATGACCCGTGCCCATAGGGCACTCAGAAAAGATATTATTTGACTTAAATTTCTTGAAATAAATTGAGATGAGGAATGTATACGAATCTATTTTATTTTGTGTCAGTAGATAATTAACGAAGGTTACGTCAAAAAATTGATGATATTTCCTCAAAAATAATAATGAGATAAGTTTGGAATTGTTAAAATATAGAGAATATCTTATCCCAGATATAGCTGAATTGATTTGTTGTTATCTTACTTCAAAAAATAAATGATCAATCACATCAACACACTATACATTCGGGATTAGATGGCTAGGATCTTCTCGTTAATATTTTTGGAGGAAAACACCTAATTGATTCATTATATGAATAGTGCTAATTAGAATCACCATTTTCCTTATTCTATCCTCTAAGAAAAGCAACCTAACCTATTGCACAAAGTAATAAAAAAAATCCTCCAATAATAAGGTATTAAAAGCCTAAAATTGTTTATTTCTATAACCAAACATTTTAGGTCTAAATGTTCTATATTTTGGCCTCAGCTTTGTCACTTGATTCAAGTTCTCAATTGTTTTGAGCCGGCCTTGATTTTGTTAAGTTAATGTGATTAAAAAATGATAAAATAATTTGTCAGTGTTTTTATAATATTGTAAATTATATTATATATAATTTTTTTTGAGGTAAAAATAACTATTAAAAAGCAAAAACCAATCAAGTAAATGGTACATCCGAAGCATTTGATAGGTATTGCTGCAGCCAGTCTGGCACCACTTCCCAAAGCGAAGGGGTTGGGTTTTCGACCGGTCTCTTCGCCACGTGGTCTGCAGCACCATTAACTTGGCGTGGAACCATGAGTACTTCCACCACTTCCATTTACCGAAGCTTCATCTTCATCATCTCATAGCTTCTTCTGCGCTCGAAAAATCTTCCCACTCTTATCCGATGAGCGCTCGGTTGATAATCTTAGCCACCGTAGTTGAATCCCCTTCAAGCACCACTCTACGAACTCCTTTACGGGTAGTCACGTCCAGCGCAAACAGAGTCGCTCTAATCTCTGCTTCTCTCGCTGGAGCTTACTCGTCGCCGCCAACACAAACTCGCCTTTATCATCCCTGATTACAACTCCCAACAAAGAGATTTTTGTTGATGGGTTCCAAGCTCCGTCGTAATTAGCTTTGTCCATTCCTTGGGGTGGCTTTTTCCAGATCTGCTATTCAGAATTTGCCAACCCAGGTGCGTTTATTTTACCTTTCTGATGAGCTTCCTCAATCTCCTCATATCTAGATGTTATCAGATCTGGGATGGTTTTAAGATCCGTTCTGACACCCTGAAACAGAGATTTTTCTCTGCACAGCCAAATTTCCCAGAGGGTGAGGCAAAACAAGGCTTGGTGTTTGCTCTGGGTCTTTAGGAACTAATCTTGAACCCCCTCCTTTAGCTTCGTATTAGATATGTTTTTACAAACTCTTCCCCAATTATCTTAGCCCAAATAGCATTAGTTTTTTTACACTCCTGAAAGAGGTGTTTGCTAGAATCCTCGTAAATGTGACAAACCAAGCATTGACGTCTAATTTTCACCCATCTTTTCTGCAGATTATTTGTGGTAGCAAAACAGCCCAGATTTTCCCTCCAAACAAAATGTTTAATTTTTGTTGGGATATGGAGTTTCCAGACCTCTGCAATTGGGCTTGTAGCTGGGCTCGATGTTTCTGGTTGAATCATGTTTTCTGGCTCCAAGGTAAGCTTGTACCCATATTTTACTCTATAAATATCGTCCTCCTCATAGTGCCAGACCCGTCGGTCCCTGCGTCTCTTTTACAGCAGTTGTATCTCTAGCACATCCGGTATGTCCCATATCTTCAAATGTTGTTGAAGCTTCTGTTCATCCATTTGCTGCGTTCATGCTCTATTAGATTACTGGCCTTCAGGTTAGTTGTTTCACGCGTTTTTTTGATCAGAGAGAAGGAATTTCTCCTCGGCATCCATCTATCATGTACCCCAATCGAGTCACCATCGCCCACCTTCCATCAAAGACCCCTACTCAACAGTTTCCTCCCCTCAAGGATGCTCCGCCACGCGAACGAGGGATTTTGCCCCAATTTTGCTTCAAGGAAGGTATCGTTTACGAAGTATTTTGCGTGCAGGACCTTTGAAAGAATCGAGTTTGGCTTTTGTAAAATTCTCCAGCTTTGTTTTGCTAACATCGCTTTGTTAAAATCGTTGAAATTTCGGAAAGCCATGGCCCCTTCCTTATTATGTTTTTGTAGTTTGTTCCAACTTACCCAAGAAATACCCCTTTCTTGCCCATTTTTACTCCACCAAAAATGCCTGATTAGTCTCTGCATTTTTTCGTAGATACCGTCAGGAAGCTGAAAACACGCCATCGCGTAAGTTGGAATTGCCTCCGCAACTGATCAGGACCTCCTTCCGGCCTTGAGTAAGAGTTCTTTCCCTCCACCCCTTCAAAGTACTACTCAATTTCTCGAGCATATTATTAAAGGATACTGACTTGTTTCTCTTCATTGTTGTAGGGAGGCCGAGATACTTGTCGTACTTTGCCACCTCTACCATGCCACAGAAGTCCAGTACCAGTTTCTTCGCTTCAGCCTTGACGTTCGACGAGAACACTATGCCGGATTTCTCCGCATTTATTAGCTGTCCCGAGGCATCACTATATATTTGTATAATTTGTAATAGCTTAGAAACTTCTTCTGCATTAGCCTGTAAAAAAGAACAAACTATCGTCAGCGAAAAAGAGGTGGGACAATGCTGGCCCACCCCGAGAGGCTGTGACTGTTGCCAAGTCGGCCCGTTAGACTGCCTTAGTCCTCTCTCGGCGAAAACACTTCCCGAGACCTGGCCGTTTCGAATAAACGAAATCTAACTGCCGATATACAGTTCAACACATGATCAACAAACTTAGGCCCAAACCCTAATCGAGAGAGCATTTCGCCTACAAACCGCCACTCCACCACGTCTTAGGCTTTACTCATGTCTACCTTTAGGGCTAGGAAACCCGTTTTTCCTTTTTTGCGAGTCTTTAGCGAGTGAACAATCTCAAACGGTGTGAGGATGTTGTCTGAGATCAGACGGCCCGGGGCGAAGGCGCTCTGATTCTCACTGATAATCTTTGGGAGAATTCTCTTCAATCTGTTTGCGATAGCCTTTACAATAATTTTTATAGTTCAGGGAACAAAGACTAATAGGACAGTAGTCACCTGGTTTCCTCGGTTGCTTCACCTTAGGAATAAGCGCAATTAGGTTCTTGTTATGCTCCGTCAAATCTTTCCCATTGTTTAGCACTTCGATACATGTGTTGGTGACACCCCTTCCTACAAGCTGCCAATATCTCCGAAAAAACCCCGCGTTGAAGCCGTCTATCCCTGGTGCTTTGTCTGGGGCATCATAAATAGGGCTGTCTGGACCTCTTCATCAGTTTAGGTCCCTTCCATAAGATCTCTATCTTCCCGACCAATAATGCTCTCCATGTCTTCCAAGGCTACATAAAATTCCGCCCTAGTTGGTTGGCTCGATTTGAATATGCTGTTGAAATGATCTTCAAGGATTCGGGCGATTTCGTCATCACTAGTGACCCATTGACCATCCCCATTCTCCAATCCTACCAAGGAATTTTTATCTCTACGAATAGTAGCCCTTCTGTGGAAAAACTTCGTATTTCTGTCACCATTTCTTAGCCATTCTATTCTTGAACGTTGGCACCACATCACTTCCTCTGTCTCAAGGAGTTTATTATACCTCCTCTCTGTGTCTAACTTCATACTTCTAGTGTCCTCCGTCACCGGCCGAAGTGCTAACTGCTCCAACTCTTTTCGACACATCTCTGTTTGCCTCCTTATTGACCTAAACACTTGTTTATCCTAGATTTTGAATTCGCTACCCAGCATAAGTAAAGGATGATGCAGCTCACTCCCATCCGAGAGTTCCCAGTTTTCCTTGACGAAAGGCTCGAAACCCTCGTGTTGCTGCCACATTTGCTCAAACTGAAAACGGCGAGCCTTGCAGCGAAATATACCCTCACCCCATTGCACAAGTACAGGGATGTGGTCGGAATTCGGCCACACTAAGTTGGTGACCATAGTTCCTCTATGGCTATCCCTCCACCTGGTAGTAGCCACTGCCCGGTCTAGTCGTTCACGGACATTGTTGATAACCCTGTTATTGTCCCACGTAAAGGCATTCCCTTGATAACCTAGATCGTGAAGCTCAAGTTTGCTCAGCACTTCTTTGAAATTCGCAATCTGACTATATGTAACTTCGATTCCCCATTCCATTTCACTCTCGGAGACTATTGCGTTGAAATCCCCATCCACCATCCAAGCTTCATTTGACCGTGGCCTGATGCGTCTCAATAAATCCCAGGAGTGTTTCCTGTTTTCCTTTGTCGGGCTTCCATAAAAGCCCGTGAGGTTTCATGTACACCCACTGCCTTCCGTCACCACCACGTCAATATGATGGATCGTCAATCCACTCACCATGACGTTGAGCTGCTCCTTCCACATAAGACCAATCCCGACCTTATTACAAATCTTCTCCATCTCTTTCCTGTCAACCTTGGTTTCCGTTAGGAAAAGCAAGTGGGGATTCTTACGCTTTACTAAATCGCAACGCGTTAGGATCGTGTCGGTTCTCAAACCCCGCACGTTCCAGCTGATGAGATCCATTGCGCCTGGCGGACTGCTTCGCAGCCTCCGCCAATCTTGCATTTAGATTTTTTGAGGCACTCGCGACCTTATGTCCCACCATGTTGTTTGAGCCCTCGCCATCCTTTTTCATGCCTATGGCCCCCAAGAACCTCTGTTCGAGTTCCAACTGTTTGTTACGTTTGGTTGCCTCATGGATCACTGCAGAGGATGGGCTAAGCTCTGGAGCTATCTTCCATTTCGTGGACGCAGGTCAAGCATTCCCTGTTGTCCGATTTTCACCCGTCCCCTCGGTCACCGGTTGCTTTACTTTATCCTTGTTTGGAGATAGTCTTCTCGAATCCCTCCCCCCTGTTTCCTTTCGGTTGCTTGGATGTACTCCCTCTACCACCCTTTCGCTACCCGTGGCGCTGGAGGTCCCCTTGCACTTGCTCCCATTGGTACGTCAGTTGTCCTCGCCGTGTGTTCTTGATCTTTTCCAATAATCCCTTCATGGCATGTTGTTTGTGGTGTTACTGTACTCACCTCCATCGCAGTCTCCTCAAATCCCGGATTGTCGAACATTCTGACCTCAGACGGTACATTCCTCGGAATCTCAGTCCCCTTCCCTCCCCCGTCTTGTTCTTCCACGTCCTTATTGAGGTCAAAGAGCCCCTGCGTATCATCTTGAAGATCTATTAACGAAGGTTGCGTCAAAAAATTAATAATATTTCTCAAAAAAATAATGAGATAAGTTTGAGATTGTTAAAATAGAGAGAATATTTTATCCCAGATTTAGCTGCATTGATTTGTTATTATCTAACTTCAAAAAAATAAATGATCAATCACATCAACGCACTAGACATTCGGAATGAGATGGCTAGGATCTTCTCGTTAATATTTTTGGAGGAAAACACCTAACCGATTCATTATATGGATAGTGGTACTTAGAATCAACATTTTCCTCAATCTATCCTCTAAGAAAAGCAACCTAACCTATTGCACAAAAGTAATAAAAAAAATCCTCCAAGAAAAAAGTATTAAAAGCCTAAAACTGATTATTTCTATAACCAAACATTTTATGTATAAATGTTCTATATTTTGGCCTCAACTTTGTCACTTGATTCACGCTGTCAATTGTTTTGAGCCGGCCTTGATTTTGATAAGTTATTTGATTAAAAAATAATATAATAATTTGTCAGTGTTTTTATAATATTGTAAATTATATTATATCTACAAGTTTTTTTAAAGGCCATTCCAAAAGTTCATTAGTCTTTATATCATATATTAATTAAAATAATTTCTCAAAATACTTGAAAAGTTAATTAAGACAATATTGATACGACAGAGGAAGTATGTTTTAATTAAAATAATGTCTCTTTGTGCTAAAGTTGGCTAGGCGAATGAGCTGACCATAACTCTTCCCTCGCGACCAGCAAACCATTCTGTCTTCTTGCTAGGCCCCTGCACCTGCCCTGCCCCGCCCCTGCCCTGCCCCTGCATCTCACACAGAAAAGCAAGTAGATTCTGTTGCAGCAAAACGACAAAAGGCATATAACGCTTCTTTTTCTTGTGTCTGGATCTCTGTGAGTAGAAAATTTCTTTTATTTATCAGAAAAGGAAGCTTTTTTGGTGAATAGTTATTGTTATACCATCATAATTAATTGGTCGAATCACAATAGTGGAAATTTCTAAATCTAAATCCAAACTGTTCTTTCCCAAAATAAACGCGTTCACTGACGCAATGTATTATTATTTTTAAGAACTTTTTTGTATAAGAATATATAAGAGCATCTCCAATGGAGTGTTAAAAATTGTTCTAATTCTATAATTATAGTATTGGAGTTCTTTAATGGGATGTTAAAAGTTGTGGCAATTCTAAAAAATATAGCATTGTGCTATATTTGGTTTCAAATTTGAGACTAAGTATAGGATTGTGCTAAAGATAGAACAAGTCTTCTATCCATTGATCTCTTGATTTTTATTTACATATTTGTCATTTTGACCACATTGAACCATCATATTAACTTTATGTCGCGATAGTCATTAACTTAGCTATAAAATTTGATTACATTGTAAAAGAGGTTTGGTTATTATGATAGTTGATGGAGTATATAATTGGTAATTTAAAATATAAAAAAATAATTTTAATTCATATTAACTTCATGTCGCGATAGTTATTAACATAGCCATAAAATTTGATTACATTGTAAAAGAGGTTTGGCTATTATGGTAGTTGATTGAGTATAAAATTGGTAGTTTAGCATAAAAAATAATTTTTAATTCGAAATAGCATTTGAAATAGAATTGCATGCCACATATACATTGGAGCATGAAATGCTACAAATACCCAAATTCACTATTCATGTACTAAATTTAGCATTAGAAATGAGACCTCCATTGGAGATTCTCTAAGAGTATGTTCCCTGAAAAAAGAATTTAAGGGTACGCTACATTAACATTATTTTAGTAAACATA
Source organism: Linanthus parryae (assembly GCA_023055425.1). NCBI lineage: Eukaryota > Viridiplantae > Streptophyta > Magnoliopsida > Ericales > Polemoniaceae > Linanthus > Linanthus parryae. The sequence goes on along the minus strand of JALGPY010000036.1, from coordinate 1,827,661 downwards.
TTTTCTTAATATAGAAAATTCAAACCCTACTATGGGAATACTAAACCTTTAGGAATCATTAATACATAATTAAAATCACTAAAATTAAAAATTATGTCTAAAATTTTGTCTAAACTTCTGTCTGTTTAGAATTATATGCAGTTTTGTTCTCCTCAAATGTTGATCAAGCTTTACAGTTGGACCTCAGTCATTTACTTGGAGTACACAGGACGTCGAGTCATGAGAAGTATCTGGGCTTACCGCTACTATCGGAAAAAGTAGAGTGAAAAGTTTTGCTAATCTGTCAGAGAAAGTCGCTGCTAAGTTAAAAGGGTGGAAGAAGCCCTCCCACTCCGTCGCATGGAGGGGGATTTTGATCAAAGTTGTCATTCAATCTATTCCAGTTTATACACTGAATTGTTTCAAGCTCCCAGATGCGATGATTAACTAGCAGGAATCTTTGTGTAGCAACTCTTTCTGGGGACGAGATGAAGGTCAAAGGGGAGGTCATTGGCTAGCATGGCAAAAGCTCAAGAACAACAGAGAAAATGGGGAGCTAGGATTCGAAGACTTGGGCGATTTCAATATGGCCCTTCTGGTAAAATAGTTTTGGAGACTGATGACTACCGATTCTCTGGTTAGTAAGGTCTTTTAACAAAAATATTATCCGAATTCGCATATTCTTGATGCTGAATTGCAGGGAAATCCATCCTATGCTTGGAGGAGTATTCTTAGTTGCAAGAGTCTGATCCAAAGTGGTGTTAGGTGGAAAGTTGGTGATGGAGAATCGATTTGTGTGTTCTGCGATCCTTTGCTGAAAAGGCTGAATTTGTTTAAACCCCTAGTCATCAAAAGTCCATATGAAGCGATCTGAGTGTCAGAGATTATGACTCACGATAGGTATTGGGACATCAACAAGGTTTAATAAATTCTCCTTCATGTTGATGTAACCAAGGTACAAAGGATTTCAATCCCCCTTCTCCCATGCCCGGATCGTCTTATTTGCCACTACAATGAGGAGGGTGTCTACACAACCAAGTTGGGCTATGATCTTCTTCAGAGACAAAAGCTCGAATTTCCAAACAATCAGAATACCAGCACTCTTTCCGCAGGCGATTGGCTCAAGCTGTTATGGCGTACGGAGATTCCCAAAAAGTATATTTACACTACTCGGAGAGCTTGGCATAATTCACTCGCTACCAAGTCAAAAATCAAGTACTTTCAAGCCTGATATTGATAGCAACTGCCCATTGTGAAAATCTAAAGTTGAAACTGCCACCCATCTTTTAATGGAGTGCCCCCACACTGTTCAGACCTGGAAGAAAATGTTCAGGGAAGATTTTTTGCAGAACAGAAGCGGCAACCTTCAAGATTGGTTACCAAAGACTTTTTATGGAGCTGTATCATCAAGAGAGGAGAAAGTTTTGCCTCGTAATCTAGTCTACGTGGAGCAATCGGAACCAGCTAGTGTTTAAAAACACTTTGAAGTCTCCAGAAGAAATCTCTTCACAACTCACAAACTTTCTACTAGAAATCGACCATCTCTGCCCAGTGCCGCCAATGGCAATTCCCAGTGCCCCCCTTCTTCGAAGTGGATATCTCCTGCCCGAATTGCTCAAATGTAATACAGACGACTCCTGGATCTCTGACACTCGCACTATAGGGACCGGGGCGGGGGGTCTTTAGAGACAGAACCGGTAGCTTCAAGGTGGGCTTCTCAACTCCTTTAGCGGCGGCAGCTTCAGCAATCCAAGCGGAGGCTCTTGGCCTCCTTGAAGCTGTGAAGATGGCCTCTCGATTCGAGTAAAACCAAGTGATTTTCGAATCCGACTCTCTGAACCTAATCCGCAAACTCAACTCACGAAGTGAGTATTGCGAATTGACTTTTTCATATATGGATCAAATCATACATGATTGTCTCGTTGCAGCAAGAAGGATTGGAAGCGTCTTATTTCAACATACTGGTCGTGAAAATAATCAGGTGGCGAACGAGTTTGCTAAACAAGGATTACTTTGACAATCTATGTGTATTTGGCCAAATATTGAGCCCCAATGGGCTAAAACCTTGCTTCAAATTGATGTAATGGGCATCCAGGCCCTTGAATTTATCTGATTTACTGAAGCAGTGGTTCCTAAAAAAAAAAAGAATTATTCTTAAGAATAACCAGTATTTGTTTTTGAAAGATCCAAATTTGTATAGCACTAGTAAATCGTCTTACACGAGGATTCCACCTGCTTTGCCCAATCATTGGCAAAGCTTACAAGATCTTGCCCTACAAATAGAATACTACAGTGATTGAAGTCAGCTTCTTGGTGGTTGGCAATATCTTTTAGGATTAAGTAGATGTACGTCGGGTAGATGCCCGATATGAGATTGTTGACTTGATTAAACTGTCTTTGTGCATCTCGATGTTCTTGTAGCCATGAAGAGGATCCTTTTAAGTGCCTCAGAGATTCCCTTCGCTTCTTCTTGAAGATGAGTAGCGCAGGGAAAATTCAAAATACATATATGCCCTGATTAGTTCTCAAAAACCAGGCCCCAACTGATGGGTGTCCCTGTCTCCACGTTGCACCGATCATGATGATGGAAGGGGAGCCTCAAGATTCTAATGTGGTCGTGGTAGTTTTTGTAGCCTACTGGTCAACGAAGGTTATCTTCCATGTGCAACAACCCCCTTATCCGGCTCGGACAAGACCGGGAGGGGGATGCTAAAAGTAACGGCGGAAATCAAAAGCATAACATCCCAACTTAATTAATACATAACATTAAGCATCCAAAAAGTCATTAGATATTACATAAGTCTTAACAAAGTTATCACATAAGGTGAGCTAGCCAACTACATCACTACTCGTGCTGATAACCGTCTACGTGAGTCCCGTACCCTGTTATGCCATAGTCCTCAGCTCCTAAGCCTGCGGTGGGAAGGAAACAGGAACCGCAGTTTCAAAGTCAGTACAAAAGACTGAGTAAGCGACACCCAAGCATGTAAAACAGATGAAGAATGATTATCTTTTCATTTGCAATAAAACAGGAGGAATAAAACTTGTAAAGAATGAATTCAGTAAAGTAGGAACTCATATAAAATTCTTCTTGTCTTAATATCTCTTCCAAACGGGGATTATCTTCCTCAATCTCTTCTTCGTTTCTTTCAAAACTCAAACCAGAACTGTATGATTAGCTTTGTTGATACGGGGAAGGAACTACTAATCTATCACTAGCAACCATGACCTTAACTGCCGGCAGCCCCCTAAGACTTCTTGCGGCCAGAGAGGTGAGTACATGGAGCGACCCGGCAGGTTGCGACCGGGTTAAAATAAAATCTGATCTCTGGTCGAGTGATCGAAGTCAACACGACAATAATAAATTGCTTCTCCCGCACAACTCTTTCCACTTTACGTTAATTACGCATTATTATTAATCATGTGACAAGTTCAAATAAATAACTTCTTTGAAATAAAAGGAGACTTCAAATAAAACAAGTAAATAAATAACCAAATAAAATGCATTTTGAGACAAGAAATAAAAGTCATATTAAGACACTAAGGAAGCTAGGCTCAAGGCTTGGCATGTTACATACCTTACTTCCGTAGCACTAGCACGTTCTAGAGATGTCTCGGCCTACAACCGTCACCTACAACCCGTAACTTTTACGTTAACAAATAATCCAACAAAATACTACACATCTTAAGTATTCTCTTTCATTACTACCTAACCCCTCTAGCTAATCTTTTCCTAACATTTTATTTCGTCGAAATCTTCTATTATAAAACCCCGTGTTTAAATTTAAACGACTATTATTATTGCTATTATTATTATTATTATTATTAACTATTATTATTATTATTAGCTAAAAGTGACTAACTAATTATTATTATTTAAAGGTGACTAATAAAAATATGAGCTAAAGAAATTATACTTAAGAACTAATTTGAATTATAACGACAAAGTGATATTTCGACTATTAAGTTTTAAGAAAACTTTACCCGACACTACAATATTTAGAAAAGTCTAATTTTACAAGTGTAATAACTAATTTTATAGACTTTGTGATTAAACAATATTTAATAAAAGCTTTTTACAAAAACGTTTCTATTTTAGTTTCAAACAACCCGCTTACAATTTCTTCAACCGAATAAATTTTCGAGACAATAACAAAAGCTGCTATTTTTAGAAATCATCGTTAACCCAACATTATTATTATTATTATTTTTATTTTATTTTTAACTAAAAGTATGATTTAATTATATAAACTGTAATTTGTAATAAAAATCAACAAATACTCTAAATTATATTAAAACAGTTATATTAAAAGACACTAGTCACCCTATAGTTTCTGAAAATATCAAACAGTCCCCCTTTATCATGTTATAATATTTCTGAAAACTACACTTTGACCCCCTTTTTCAAGAACAACTCATTTTAGCTCTTCTAATCTTGAATCTAGCTACCAAGTTTGGATTTTGATTATGTATAACGACTAAGCAGAGGGTATAGCACATACCTAGACCAAAAATGGCCGGAAACCGTTGAGCTACGCGTCGGGTCGAGGTCTCGAATCGGAGTCGCCGGACTTGAAGCTTACCCGCCGGAAATAATGGCTTCTTGGCCGGTTCTGGGTCTTCTTCTGACTTAGTCGGGGCCTTAGGAGTCTATTGGTAGTGCTGGTGGTCGCTGGGTGTGCTTTGGCGGAGCTTCGGCCAAGTGGGTCGCCGGAATCAATGGTGGCGGCGGCGGCAGTGATGGCTTTCGCTACTGCTGCTGCTACTATCTGGTTTCTCCAACCCCTCCTGGGTTCTCAACCGAGTAAGAGAGGCTGAGAGAGAGATGGACGAAGAGGAGAGAGAGGGAGGTGGTGAAGTGGGTCTTCTCGGTGGATGACCCGACGGGAGCACGACGGCTGTGGTGGATCGGCTTCTCTCTGCTAGCAGCTGCTGCAGTGGTCTTCGAACAGAGATGAAGTGAGAGTGAGAGGAAACAGAGGGTGAGAGGGTCGTGGGTCTGTTGGGTGGTGCTTGCTGCCGGAAATAATGGCGGCAGTGGTGGGGGGTGGCTGCTGCCTCTCTTCCCCCGCTGCTGCTGCTGTTCTCTGGTGGCAGGTAGGTGGAGGGAGAGAGTGAGAGATGAAAGTGGTGATGGTGGTGGGTTTTTGTCGAGGCTTCAACAACGATGGTGGTGGTGATGACGTTGACGGTGGTGAAGGTGGTGGTGTTAGCTGCTGTTGTTGTGAGGAGTAGGGGCTGCTGGTGAAGGCCTTATATAGGCTGGTTGTGCTTGGGGACCAAGTAGTTGGGTGGTGAGGTGGCAATGGTGAGGCGATGAAGAAGGGTTGGGGCGGCTATGGTTGTTTTGCCGTGAAGGCAAAATTTGGTGAAGGAGGTGATGTAGAAAAAGTATAAGGTGTGGGTATAGTACCACAATTTCTAGTGATTGGGTGTGACGCGCTCACCTAACCTCGCGGTGGTCGGGTACGCGATAAAACTACAATTTTAACTAAATTTACTAAACGTTATCGTATTACTTCACGATTCTTAATCTAATAATTATTCTTAAACCATTAAAACTCAAAATCTATTAAAACATTATTTGTCAATAAAATTATTATTATGCTATTATAATGACTATTTTACCCCTACTAATTAAACGGGGTATTACATCCTTCCCCCCTTAAACAAAGCTTCGTCCTCGAAACTAAGATCAGGCAACTACTCATGATACTCAATCAATCCGACAAACAACTATCTAACAGAATTACTATCGCACGGCTGACAAGTAATTTCACGTAACAAATAATAGCAAGTAGCCATTTTAAGATATACGTAGTGCAACACGTAACACAAAATAAGGTCGTGGTCACATCTATCTAATTAAGTGATCTTAGTCTCATTCGGGTTCTAAGTCTCGAGGTCAAACGTATCTCAAAGGTACTTAAGACGTGAAAATAACAAACTAAGACAAAATGATATTTAAACGGAGGGTTGCGTCCTCTCCCCCTTAGAGAGTGACGTCCCCGGAACTCCACGTACCTCATCAAATAAGTGCGGGTACTTCTTTCTCATCTCTTGTTCAGCCTCCCAAGTTGCTTCTTCCGTTTGGTGGTTGGTCCAAATGACTTTGACCAGTTTGACACTTTTGGTTCTCGTATCCCTTGTCTTTGTATCCAATATCTTGACAGGTTGTTCCTCGTAGGTCAGCGATGGATCAAAATCCACTGGTTCTGGATCCAAGATATGAGACGGGTCTGGTATATACTTCTTCAGCTGGGATACGTGAAAGACATTGTGTACTCGCCCTAGATTCGATGGTAGGTCCAGTCGATACGCAACTTCTCCTATCTTCTCAATAACATCGTATGGACCAATAAATTTAGGGCTTAATTTTCCTTTCAGGTTAAACCTGGTTACCCCCTTAGTAGGTTAGACTCGCAGGAATGCTTTCTCTCCTACTTGAAACTCCAGTGGCCTTCTCTTCTGATCTGCGTACGACTTCTGCCTGTCTTGAGCTGCTTTCATTCTCTGCTGTATGAGTTGCACTTGATTCGTCATGTCTTCAATCATTTGTGGGCCAATGATCACCGTTTCGCTGATGTCACTCCAACACAGCGGCGATCGACACTTCCTTCCATAGAGGGCTTCGTACGGTGCCATCCCGATGCTGGCGTGGTAGCTGTTGTTGTAGGAGAACTCTATTAATGGCAGCTTATCGACCCATGAGCCTTGGAAGTCCATAACGCAGGCTCTTAACATATCTTCCAGCATCTGAATAGTTCTTTCCGTCTGACCGTCTGTGGCTGGGTGGAAAGCAGTACTGAACTTCAGCTGAGTTCCCAGTGCGTCTTGAAGCGCCTTCCAAAAGTGAGAAAGAAAGTTAGGGTCTCTGTCCGAGATTATCGAACTCGGAACCCCATGATATCTCACGATGTTTCGGACGTACGCATATGCTCTTTGCTCCATGTTCCACGTGTCTTTCATTGGAATAAATCTCGCCGTCTTTGTCAATCGGTCAACGACTACCCATATCTGGTTGAGTCCATTCTTCGACGTAGGCAAAGCGGTGACGAAATCCATCGATACAGAGTCCCATTTCCAGACTGGGACATCTAACGGTTGGAGTAGACCTCCCATTCTCTTGTGCTCAAACTTCACTTTCTGGCATGTTAGGCATCTAGCCACGAACTCGGCTACCTCCTTCTTCATATTGGGCCACCAGAACGTCTTCTTCAGATCCTTGTAAAGTTTATCGCCTCCAGGATGGACGGAATATGGGGTGTTGTGTGCCTCCTGCATCAGCCTCTTCTTAACCTCCGAACATTTCTGTGGCACGCACCATCTTCCTTTGTGACGAATGCTCCCATCTTCGTGAATCTGGAATTCCTTGGCCTCTCCTGCTGCAATCTTCTTCTTGATCCTTTCGAGCTTCACGTCTCCTGCTTGATTGCTTCGTATTTCTTCGAATAAGTCCGGAACCGCTGTCATGCTCCCGAGCAGCTTTTGCACCGTTCCTTGTTCCACCACTTCGATGTTGAGTTTCTGGAACTCGTGACATAACCAGTCTGATAAGACTACCATAGCGTTCACTGCATGGCTCGATTTACGACTTAGCGCGTCAGCGACTACATTAGCCTTCCCCTCGTGGTACTGGATGCGTAGATCGTAATCTTTGATAATCTCCAGCCATCTTCGTTGCCTGTTGTTTAGCTCCTTCTGCGTGAAGATATACTTCAAGCTGCGGTGATCCGTGTAGAGCTTGCAAACAGCCCCGTAGAGATGATGCCTCCATATCTTCAGCGCAAAGACTACTGCTACCAGCTCCAGGTCATGTGTAGCATAGTTCTCCTCGTGTGGCTTCAGCTGCCTCGAAGCGTAGGCAATCACCCTTCGGTCTTGCATCAGTACGCATCCAAGTCCTTTCTTCGACGCATCGCTGTATACCTCGAACTCGCCAGAGTCGTTTGGCAAAGCTAACACTGGTGTTGTAGTGAGCTTCTCCTTCAGAGTCTGGAACGCCTCTTCACAGTTGTCGTCCCAGTGATACTTCACCGCCTTCTTCGTCAGCGTAGTCAATGGCCTGGCAAGCTTCGAAAAATCCTTCACGAACCGCCTGTAGTAACCGGCTAAGCCTAGGAAGCTTCGAATTTCGGACACGTTCTTCGGTGTAGGCCAGTCCTTAACCGCTGAGACCTTTTCTGGGTCAACGGATATCCCTCCCTTGGAGATGATGTGGCCTAGAAACGACACACGATCCAACCAGAAGTCACATTTCGAAAGCTTAGCGTACAGCTGCTCTTGCCTCAAGGTCTGCAATACTTCTCGGAGATGTTGCTCGTGATCTTCTTCGTTCTTTGAGTACACCAGGATTTCATCGATGAAGACAACCACGAACCGGTCGAGAAACGGCTTCATTACTCGGTTCATCAAGTCCATGAACACGGCAGGAGCGTTGGTCAGACCGAACGGCATAACCGTGAACTCGTAGTGACCGTACCTTGTGCTGAAAGCCGTCTTTGGAATATCTTTCTCGGCTACGCGGAGTTGATGATAACCCGATCTTAGATCGATCTTGGAGAAGACACTGACTCCTTGCAGCTGATCGAATAGATCGCCAATCCGGGGTAGTGGATACTTGTTCTTGATAGTGACACTGTTTAGCTCCCGGTAATCGATGCATAATCGCAGGCTCCCGTCCTTCTTCCTGACGAATAGCACTGGTGCTCCCCAGGGTGACACACTAGGTCGTATGTACCCCTTCTGTAGAAGTTCTTGTATCTGATCCTTCAGCTCCTTCAATTCCACAGGTGCCATCCGATATGGCGCCTTGGAGATGGGTGCAGTTCCAGGTGCCAAGTCTGTAGTAAACTTCACTTCTCGTTGGGGCGGCATTCCGGGAATCTCGTCAGGGAATACATCAGTAAATTCCCTCACGACTGGTATCTTATCCAGCACATTTTCCTTCTTGGTTACGTCTTGGACATAACACAAGTAGGCAGAGTTCCCCTTCTTCATTTGGTTGATTATAGTCAAAGCAGACACTAGTCTGATTCGAGGTTCAGTGGTGATACCACGATAGGTGATTTTTTCTCCTTTAGGTCCCTTCAACCGAACCTTTTGATCATAGCAATCAATAACTGCCCTATACTTCCCAAGCCAGTCCATTCCTAGGATCACATCTATGCCTCCTAGGTTAAATTTTATCAGGTTGGCAGGTAAGGTGCAGGTTAGGATTTTGAGTTCTACCCCTTCGAATATGGTATCACAGACAGTTATCTGGCCATTAGGGGTTGCTACTGGGATAGATATACTAGATGAGCTAAGCGAACCCAATTTCTCAGCAAACGAGGATGATATAAAGGAATAGGATGCACCAGAATCAAATAGCACGAAAGCAGGTTGCTCATGGATAGAGAAAGTACCCGTGAAAACTCCATGTGCAGCTTCTGCCTCAGTCTTAGTCAGCACAGCGATTCGTCCCACATTTGCATTCTGAGATCCTGCTCCTCCTGCTCCAGCTCCATTGTGGTTATTCCCGTATCCAGCATTTTGGTTTCCGATCCTGGGTTGGCCTCCGTTCTGGCCTGCATTGCCTGGGTTGTAGTTCTGCTTCCTGAAAAATCCATTTCCTCCATTGTTCTGGTTGCGGTTTCCATTCTGCTGGTTCCCGAGCTGCTGGTTGCGGGCAAAGTTGTTCCCGTTCTGCTGACGGCTGCCCTGGTAGTTGTTCTGATGTGGCCTTCCAAAGTTGCCTCCTTGGATCACCAGCTGGTTCCCGGCTGGTTGAGATCGGCATTCATAAGCTCGATGTCCTCGCCTGCCACGTTTGTTGCAAGTGACCGGGTTTCCCTCACAGTCTGCTCCTGGGTGGTTTCGCGGGCACCATTTGCAGAAATAGCGACGATTCTTCTGAGTCCCAGCATTCTGCTGATTGCCACGATACTGCCCCTGGTTACCTCCTCCATTGTTAGTCTTGAACCTCTGATTGCCCTTGGCAAAGTTGGTGTTGCTTCCTCCTACCTCCTCAAGCTTGCGTTTCTTGCGATTCTCTTCCTGGGTGACACGAACTCGATAGATGTCAGCAGCTCTGTCGTAGGCTTCATGAAGCGAGGAGTAGGTCCTGCTCAGCAGAGACTCTTGCAGCCTTTCGTGCAATCCACCGAAAGATCGGGAAACTTTGGAGTCTTCATCCGGCACCATGTTGCCTACGAATCGTGTCAGCTCAGTGAATTTCCGGAAATACTCAGTCACTGAGTCATTTCCTTGTCGCAGGTTCTGGAATTCCTGTTCCTTGCTCCTCTTCACATGGTGAGGGTAAAAACGGGCTCTGAGCGCAGTTTGAAGTGCTTCCCAGTTGAATTTGGGATCAGCCAAGAGTGTTTCTCGTGCATTCCTCCACCAGAGGTTTGCTTCACTCTTCAAGTAAAAGACTGCGCAATTGACCTTCTTATCATCGGGGCATTCTATTGTCTCCAGAATTTTATCCATTTCCACGATCCAGTCTTCTAACTCGACAGGATCTTCTCTCCCAGTGAACTCCATTGGTTTCATCTCAGCTACTTTCTTGGCCCAGTTAGTTCCTGTCTGTCCCCCGTTGTTCATCATCTGGGTCATTTGGGTGAAGAATTGCTCCATGGAGATGTTATCAGCCATCTGTCTGGGTTAAACTTTCCTATATAGTGATAATGGAGTGGTCTATTAGTCACGCCCTACGGTATCCTTGGTTAAGGTTGCGGAAACCTCAATAATCACGTCATAAGTCTACAATAAACATAAAATAACACGCATAACACATAAATTCCCTAATAAGGCACATAATGCTCATGTCTGTAACTCATCCAATATAGTTCAAATTCTGCTTTCCTCCTTTTACTATAATGATCAGAGATAGTAATAACTCATGAAACTTGCAAATAGGATGCGGGTGGGCGGGAATACTCAAGACCAATCTCCTAAGCTACCCATAAACCGAACGGCTTTCCAATTTTAGTTATCTTTCCCTATGTTCATTTTAAGTTGCCCTACAGGTTTTTAATTCCCTTGTTATGGATTGCCTGCTCTGATACCACCTGCAACAACCCCCTTATCCGGCTCGGACAAGACCGGGAGGGTGATGCTAAAAGTAACGGCGGAAATCAAAAGCATAACATCCCAACTTAATTAATACATAACATTAAGCATCCAAAAAGTCATTAGATATTACATAAGTCTTAACAAAGTTACCACATAAGGTGAGCTAGCCAACTACATCACTACTCGTGATGATAACCGTCTACGTGAGTCCCGTACCCTGTTATGCCATAGTCCTCAGCTCCTAAGCCTGCGGTGGGAAGGAAACAGGAACCGCAGTTTCAAAGTCAGTACAAAAGACTGAGTAAGCGACACCCAAGCATGTAAAACAGATGAAGAATGATTATCTTTTCATTTGCAATAAAACAGGAGGAATAAAACTTGTAAAGAATGAATTCAGTAAAGTAGGAACTCTTATAAAATTCTTCTTGTCTTAATATCTCTTCCAAATGGGGATTATCTTCCTCAATCTCTTCTTCGTTTCTTTCAAAACTCAAACTAGAACTGTATGATTAGCTTTGTTGATACGGGGAAGGAACTACTAATCTATCACTAGCAACCATGACCTTAACTGCCGGCAGCCCCCTAAGACTTCTTGCGGCCAGAGAGGTGAGTACATGGAGCGACCCGGCAGGTTGCGACCGGGTTAAAATAAAATCTGATCTCTGGTCGAGTGATCGAAGTCAACACGACAATAATAAATTGCTTCTCCCGCACAACTCTTTCCACTTTACGTTAATTACGCATTATTATTAATCATGTGACAAGTTCAAATAAATAACTTCTTTGAAATAAAAGGAGACTTCAAATAAAACAAGTAAATAAATAACCAAATAAAATGCATTTTGAGACAAGAAATAAAAGTCATATTAAGACACGAAGGAAGCTAGGCTCAAGGCTTGGCATGTTACTTACCTTACTTCCGTAGCACTAGCACGTTCTAGAGATGTCTCGGCCTACAACCGTCACCTACAACCCGTAACTTTTACGTTAACAAATAATCCAACAAAATACTACACGTCTTAAGTATTCTCTTTCATTACTACCTAACCCCTCTAGCTAATCTTTTCCTAACATTTTATTTCGTCGAAATCTTCTATTATAAAACCCCGTGTTTAAATTTAAACGACTACTATTATTGCTATTATTATTATTATTAACTATTATTATTATTATTAGCTAAAAGTGCCTAACTAATTATTATTATTTAAAGGTGACTAATAAAAATATGAGCTAAAGAAATTATACTTAAGAACTAATTTGAATTATAACGACAAAGTGATATTTCGACTATTAAGTTTTAAGAAAACTTTACACGACACCACAATATTTAGAAAAGTCTAATTTTACAAGTGTAATAACTAATTTTATAGACTTTGTGATTAATTAATATTTAATAAAAGCTTTTTACAAAAACGTTTCTATTTTAGTTTCAAACAACCCCCTTACAATTTCTTCAACCGAATAAATTTTCGAGACAATAACAAAAACTGCTATTTTTAGAAATCATCGTTAACCCAACATTATTATTATTATTTTTATTTTTAACTAAAAGTATGATTTAATTATATAAACTCTAATTTGTAATAAAAATCAACAAATACTCTAAATTATATTAAAACAATTATATTAAAAGACACTAATCACCCTATAGTTTCTGAAAATATCAAACAGTCCCCCTTTATCATGTTATAATATTTCTGAAAACTACACTTTGACCCCCTTTTTCAAGAACAACTCATTTTAGCTCTTCTAATCTTGAATCTAGCTACCAAGTTTGGATTTTGATTATGTATAACGACTAAGCAGAGGGTATAGCACATACCTAGGCCAAAAATGGCCGGAAACCGTTGAGATACGCGTCGGGTCGAGGTCTCGAATCGGAGTCGCCGAACTTGAAGCTCACCCGCCGGAAATAATGGCTTCTTGGCCGGTTCTGGGTCTTCTTCTGACTTAGTCGGGGCCTTAGGAGTCTATTGGTAGTGCTGGTGGTCGGTGGGTGTGCTTTGGCGGAGCTTCGGCCAAGTGGGTCGCCGGAATCAATGGTGGTGGTGGCGGCAGTGATGGCTTTCGCTACTGCTGCTGCTACTATCTGGTTTCTCCGACCCCTCCTGGGTTCTCAACCGAGTAAGAGAGGCTGAGAGAGAGAGGGACGAAGAGGAGAGAGAGGGAGGTGGTGAAGTGGGTCTTCTCGGTGGATGACCCGACGGGAGCACGGCGGCTGTGGTGGCTCGGCTCCTCTCTGCTAGCAGCTGCTGCAGTGGTCTTCGAATAGAGAGGAAGTGAGAGTGAGAGGAAACAGAGGGTGAGAGGGTCGTGGGTCTGTTGGGTGGTGCTTGCTGCCGGAAATAATGGCGGCAGTGGTGGGGGGTGGCTGCTGCCTCTCTTCCCCCGCTGCTGCTGCTGTTCTCTGGTGGCAGGTAGGTGGAGGGAGAGAGTGAGAGATGAAAGTGGTGATGGTGGTGGGTTTTTGCCGAGGCTTCAACAACGATGGTGGTGGTGATGATGTTGACGGTGGTGAAGGTGGTGGTGTTAGCTGCTGGTGTTGTGAGGAGCAGGGGCTGCTGGTGAAGGCCTTATATAGGCTGGTTGTGCTTGGGGACCAAGTAGTTGGGTGGTGAGGTGGCAATGGTGAAGGCGGTGAAGAAGGGTTGGGGCGGCTATGGTTGTTTTTCCGTGAAGGCAAAATTTGGTGAAGGAGGTGATGTAGAAAAAGTATAAGGTGTGGGTATAGTACCACAATTTCTAGTGATTGGGTGTGACGCGCTCACCTAACCTCGCGGTGGTCGGGTACGCGATAAAACTACAATTTTAACTAAATTTACTATACGTTATCGTATTACTTCACGATTCTTAATCTAATAATTATTCTTAAAACATTAAAACTCAAAATCTATTAAAACATTATCTGTCAATAGAATTATTATTATGCTATTATAATGACTATTTTACCCCTACTAATTAAACGGGGTATTACACCATGAAATGTTTTTTTTCTGTTTAATAAGCTTAATTTCACCAGACAGATGGTTGTAAGGGAACTCAGTGGCTGAATGAAAGAGTGATTCATGGTACTTGACAACCAAACTTGTCGAAGGTTGAGAATGAATGACATTTTATCCGTTTGCGAGGGGAGGCTGGTCAGGGAGTTTAGTATATAGTCTGGGAGTGAAGGTGGCATGCCCAACAAAAGCCTTTATCCAAGTTTAGAGACAAAACAAAGTGCACGGGCATGGGGGACGGGCAAGCGAATAAGCAGTGGTGAATCATTTTATTGTCAGGATTGCAGAGGTCACATTTAGTGGAGGATATGGGAACTCGACGATGCTTGCGAGTATCTTTGACCGGGAAGATCAAGTTGACACATTTCCAAAGAATAAGTATAGTTTGGGAGTGAGACACAATCTTTTTTCCAGTTGAAGTACCTTCTCTGCCGAAGAATTTCCAACATTTTGAGTGTTTGATGCTAGATTGTTTGCTAAACGGACAGTTAATTTCCATGTTTTTCCTTCATCCCACAAAGGAAATCTAGTTGGCCAAGAGTTGGCAGAGGGATTGTTAGGATTTTACCCAGCTCGGTGTGAAGAAAGTAGACTGAAATGTTAAATTCCACTGTGATGAGGTGGAGTGAATGAATTCATCAACCCTGATCGTTGGATGAACTAAACAAAATTGGATCTGGTCGGCCTGGAGCATCAGTGGTGGGAATCCATTTTTTGTGACAATGGATGAATGGAGAAGTTTTTGCCTACGATGCACTGTGTTCCCTTTGAGACGAGCTCTCTTCCCTAGCAAATGTTTTTCAATCCCCAAGAAGTAGCCAATGGGTTGTGGGCCTCTATCAAGTTCAAGGTGTGAAAATACCAGCTTTTTAGTACTCGATAAATCTGTGTGGATGGATCTTGCATAGCTGGTGCCCTATTTTTGGAAGAAGTGCCTGATTCTAGGATGCAATATCCCTGAAACCATGTCTGCCACTGTTGAAATCCTGACAGAGGCAAAACCACTTTTTATGGTGCATTCCTTTATGAGAATCGTTTCACCATAGGAACTTTACAGTGATTCACCGAATGTCTTCCAAGAATGATTGCGGGGATTTTAAAACCGAGAGGAATAAGTCGGAATTGAAGTACACATTATTTAATGAGTGTTACCTTCCGAGAAAATATATGCATTGGTGCTTCCAGGACGTAAGTTTTTGACGAGTGAAATCTATTGGCCATCCCAAGTATTTACCTGGTGATAGGACATGTCGAAGTGGTATAAGCTGATAACATCTCAGCGGTGTTTGGGCAGTCAAACATTTCAGATTTTAGAAAGTTGTTTTGTTGTCCCGACTGACAACCGTAGTGTGTAAGATTAATAGGAGTTGTTTTTCTATGTAAGAGTTGGACTCCTAGAATAGAAATGTTTCATCTGCAAAGAGTAAGTGAGAAAGAGGGGCGGATGTTTTTGCAACCATTATTCCTTTAATAGCCTTTGTGGATTGGAAGTGCGTCAATGTTGCTGAGAGTTCTTCTAAGATAATTAGAAACAAGAAGGGGGATAGTGAGTATCCCTTTCGAAGGCCTTGAGTTGGTTTTTGGGTTTTGACGTAGGTAACGCAGCGGAATAACAAAAATTTAATCCTACTCAAATCCCACCAAGGATCACAGGAAGAGACATCATAACATGATAAGAGACATAGTGATTGTGTACCTTTTGGTTTGGGAGATCACACGAAGAATGATGTCCTCGTCTTTGCGGTTGATCCACGTCTAGAGGTGAGATCTAGATTCTTCCTTCTCAAGTTCTAGCTTGGACTGGAGGAAGAGGGAAGAACGAATCAAACAACGAGGGACAAAGGAGGGGTTCGACCCTCCTCTTTGGCGCCGACGGGTAGGGGACGGTCTAGGGTTTCGGCCCTAGATTTGTCTCTTGCTCTCTCTTTTGCTCTCTCCCACTCTCTTGTGTTATGTCTAATAATATTAAGTGGGAAGGAAGCTAGAGCATCCTTTATATAGTCCAACAACTCCTTGTTAACTACATAAAGGCCCTTCCTAGTTCTACATGAACTTGGATTAGTCCCTTCCTTGCATATTAGTCCCACTAAGTTTGCAAGGTGTTGCACAATGATCCTTCTTATTAATTAATCATACTAATTAATCCCAAATCTAGTTCTACTCTATTTGACGTGTGACCCCATATGTTTCTACTTAGTTGGTAGTAACTTATTACTAACATGGAGTGGTGTATAGCAACACATCCATGCCACCCAACTAATAGAAATAGTCAGTGATCCCGACAACCTCTTGCGCCTAATATCTCATATTGCACTATCCCTTTGCCTCCAAATCCGGATTGGACACGAGACATAAATAGTCACACTCGTATATCCAATCCATAGTTCCTCGATCCTGGGAATATGCTTATGCAAGCATATAACATCAATATCTCCATATTGATTTATCTGAGTCTGGCCAGACATTCAATAAGCCTCATCCCTCGAGTGGTCGTGGATATTTACTCCCACTATGTGGGAGGGACAAATGCTATCTACATCACTACGATCTCTAAGATTGGTTCCTATCATGCCCGATAGCTATCTTTGTAATTACCCTGTTACAGTGTAACGTTGATAACATCAAAGCACAGTATTTCACAACTAGAGTATCTAGTGACTTCAAGTCTAAGGATTGCAATTATATTAGCACTACGAGAAGATATTGTGACTTAAAACATCTAATGTATCCTTCTCATTGTGGGTCAATCCAGTATGCCATTACTCCTAATGCATACCCATGTGTTAGACTCTATATATCCATATCAATCTACCCACATACTAGTCTATATTTGATCGTCCTATTAATCAATATAGTGGATTAGGGATATTTAAGATAAACAACACATTGCATCTAAGGACTACATTATATTAAATATCATAATATATAATAAATGAATATTCTAGCCAATAACAATGTTCATACTAAATATCAGATTGCCTCTAGGGCATCTATTCCAATAGTGAGAAGCATTGAGTTGGAGTGTCGTTGACCAGTAGTGCCGAAGTAACTGAAGTAACACACATCATAATGTTTCGAATAAAGGTATGCCCAAACCCCATTGAGGAGAGACAGTTTTTCAGGAAGGTCCATTTAACTTGGATATTGATTCTTACAAAGCAGAAAATGATTCTTACAAAGCCACTAACATAATTTGTGCAATTTCATTGGTCATTAGATGCATAAATAATGTTACTGTCTTTGTAAGAATCATTTTATGCTTTGTAAGAATCATTACCCTTTAACTTTGTCAAATGATTTATTCATGTCGAGCTTGAGTGCCAGAAATGTTTTATTTCCATTTTTTCGATGTCGAATGATGTGCAATATTTCATGAGCTATTAAAATGTTATACCTGATAAGTATACCTTGTCAGAAAGTTGTTCGATGTTAGAGATTACTGTTGGGATGACCTTATGAAGGCGGTTTGATAGGACTTTTGCCAGTACTTTATAGATCTTGTTGCAAAGACTGATGGGGAAATAATTCAAAGGCGAAGATGGTTCTCACGTCTTTGGAAGAAAATTAGTGAGAGTGCAGTTCATCTATAGTAACATGAACCCGTTCTCTAAGAATAGAAGAAATGCTTGCGTAAGATAGTGACCAACAGTGTCCCGTTTTTGCTGGTAGAATTCAGCAATAAAGCCATCCGATTCGGGTGCCTTGTTTGAGCCCAAATGAGTGAGTGCATCTTTTACTTCAGTTTTTTCATATGGCTGCTCAAGAGTGTCCTTCTGACCAAGTGAGAGCGTTCTTGAGATAAAGGATGTGCAGTCCATTGTGTGTTTCTGTTGTCCAGTGGTGGGTTGTGGGGATGGTGGGAGAAGAGACTAGAATTATTGAAGGAGGCATGATGAAATGTCTTTCGGGGATTAGAGGAAATCTCCATTTGTTGATGCCAATAATAAGAACTTTTTTTTTTTTCAAATTTTTTTCGCATCCCAAGTATTTACCTGGTGATAGGACATGTCGAAGTGGTATAAACTGATAACATCTCAGTGGTGTTTGGGCCGTCAAAAATTTCTAATTTCAGAAAGTTGTTTTGTTGTTCCGACAGACAACCGTAGTGTGTAAGATTGATAGGAGTTGTTTTTATATTTAAGAGTTGGACTCCTGGAATAGAAATGTTTCATCTGCAAGGAGTAAGTGAGAAAGAGGGGCGGATGTTTTTGCAACGATTATTCCTTTAATAGCCTTTGTGGATTGGAAGTGCGTCAATGTTGCTGAGAGTTCTTCTAAGATAATTAGAAACAAGAAGGGGGATAGTGAGTATCCCTTTCGAAGGCCTTGAGTTGGTTTTTGGGTTTTGACGTAGGTAACGCAGCGGAATAACAAAAATTTAATCCTACTCAAATCCCACCAAGGATCACAGGAAGAGACATCATAACATGATAAGAGACATAGTGATTGTGTACCTTTTGGTTTGGGAGATCACACGAAGAATGATGTCCTCGTCTTTGCGGTTGATCCACGTCTAGAGGTGAGATCTAGATTCTTCCTTCTCAAGTTCTAGCTTGGACTGGAGGAAGAGGGAAGAACGAATCAAACAACGAGGGACAAAGGAGGGGTTCGACCCTCCTCTTTGGCGCCGACGGGTAGGGGACGGTCTAGGGTTTCGGCCCTAGATTTGTCTCTTGCTCTCTCTTTTGCTCTCTCCCACTCTCTTGTGTTATGTCTAATAATATTAAGTGGGAAGGAAGCTAGAGCATCCTTTATATAGTCCAACAACTCCTTGTTAACTACATAAAGGCCCTTCCTAGTTCTACATGAACTTGGATTAGTCCCTTCCTTGCATATTAGTCCCACTAAGTTTGCAAGGTGTTGCACAATGATCCTTCTTATTAATTAATCATACTAATTAATCCCAAATCTAGTTCTACTCTATTTGACGTGTGACCCCATATGTTTCTACTTAGTTGGTAGTAACTTATTACTAACATGGAGTGGTGTATAGCAACACATCCATGCCACCCAACTAATAGAAATAGTCAGTGATCCGGACAACCTCTTGCGCCTAATATCTCATATTGCACTATCCCTTTGCCTCCAAATCCGGATTGGACACGAGACATAAATAGTCACAAACGTATATCCAATCCATAGTTCCTCGATCCTGGGAATATGCTTATGCAAGCATATAACATCAATATCTCCATATTGATTTATCTGAGTCTGACCAGACATTCAATAAGCCTCATCCCTCGAGTGGTCGTGGATATTTACTGCCACTATGTGGGAGGGACAAATGCTATCTACATCACTACGATCTCTAAGATTGGTTCCTATCATGCCCGATAGCTATCTTTGTAATTACCCTGTTACAGTGTAACGTTGATAACATCAAAGCACAGTATTTCACAACTAGAGTATCTAGTGACTTCAAGTCTAAGGATTGCAATTATATTAGCACTACGAGAAGATATTGTGACTTAAAACATCTAATGTATCCTTCTCATTGTGGGTCAATCCAGTATGCCATTACTCCTAATGCATACCCATGTGTTAGACTCTATATATCCATATCAATCTACCCACATACTAGCCTATATTTGATCGTCCTATTAATCAATATAGTGGATTAGGGATATTTAAGATAAACAACACATTGCATCTAAGGACTACATTATATTAAATATCATAATATATAATAAATGAATATTCTAGCCAATAACAATGTTCATCCTAAATATCAGATTGCCTCTAGGGCATCTATTCCAACAGTGAGAAGCATTGAGTTGGAGTGTCGTTGACCAGTAGTGCCGAAGTAACTGAAGTAACACACATCATAATGTTTCGAATAAAGGTATGCCCAAACCCCATTGAGGAGAGACAGTTTTTCAGGAAGGTCCATTTAACTTGGATATTGATTCTTACAAAGCAGAAAATGATTCTTACAAAGCCACTAACATCATTTGTGCAATTTCATTGGTCATTAGATGCATAAATAATGTTACTGTCTTCGTAAGAATCATTTTATGCTTTGTAAGAATCATTACCCTTTAACTTTGTCAAATGATTTATTCATGTCGAGCTTGAGTGCCAGAAATGTTTTATTTCCATTTTTTCGATGTCGAATGATGTGCAATATTTCATGAGCTATTAAAATGTTATACCTGATAAGTATAACTTGTCAGAAAGTTGTTCGATGTTAGAGATTACTGTTGGTATGACCTTATGAAGGACGTTTGATAGGACTTTTTCCAGTACTTTATAGATCTTGTTGCAAAGACTGATGGGGAAATAATTCAAAGGCGAAGATGGTTCTCGCGTCTTTGGAAGCAAATCAATGAGAGTGCAGTTCATCTATAGTAACATGAACCCGTTCCGTAAGAATAGAAGAACTGCTTGCGTAAGATAGTGACCAACAGTGTCCCGTTGTTGCTGGTAGAATTCAGCAATAAAGCCATCCGAGTCGGGTGCCTTGTTTGACCCCAACCGAGTGAGTGCATCTTTTACTTCAGTATTTTCATATGGCTGCTCAAGAGTGTCATTCTGACCAAGTGAGAGAGTTCTTGAGATAAAGGATGTGCAGTCCATTGTGTGTTGTTGTTGTTGTCCAGTGGTGGGTTGTGGGGATGGTTGGAGAAGAGACTATAATTATTGAATGAGGCATGATGAAATGTCTTTCGGGGATTAGAGGAAATCTCCATTTGTTGATGCCAATAATAAGAACTTTGTTTTCCAAATTGTTTCCGCCTTAAGAAAATACTTAATGTTTCCATCCACATGAAGTAGCCTGTTTTGCTTATAAAGTTTCTTCCAATAGATCTCATTTTGGACGAAGAGTTTATCTAGATAAAGTATGTTGTTGGAATCCCGACGTGCTATTCCCAGGAAACCATCATTTCATGGTGTCATATGTTGGTGTTGTTGTGGGATACTTAAAGGTCGAGTTTGGCGGCTTGAATCTCGAGTGGGAGTGCCTTCAAAGTAGAGAGTTCTTAGTTCCGAAGATGTTTGAGGAGGATGCTTTGTTTTCGGAACAACACAAAGCTTCCTGATCCTGTTATCGGGAGTTTCCATACTTCAGTTTATATTTGGCGTGGCGCGTCATGAAGGAGCCAAGTTGTTTCGATTTTTTTGGCCGTCTTGGCTTGTTTGTGATGCCTAAGGTATCAAGGATGAGTGGACTGTGATCCGATCTGTGTATGGGGATGTTTGGTAGGAGTGCGTTTGGGAAGAGATCACACAATCTTGTTGCATATTTGCCTTGTCTAATTTTTCAAATGTTGTCCTGCAACCGAGACGACCATTCATCCAGGTGAACTAAACGCCATGTGATTGCAACTCGATTAGTTGGTTGTCATGTTAGAAGTCCATTAGCATTTCCAATCCTTGAGGTTTGTAGTTGGCGTTTGTTTTATTTTCGCAGAGCCTGCTGATTTTATTGTAGTCACCAATAATACAAAAAGGTTGCGCTAATATTTGAAGCTGATTCTGCGAAATAGAGAATACATGCTGTCTTCAATGTGCCACGAAGTGGCCATAAAAGATAATTAGATTCCAATGACCTTGCATATGAACCACAATTTGGAAAATGATAAACAAAGTACAAGCATAAATAGTAACAATATTTAGAGATGAATGCCAAGAAGCCACTAAACTACCTTTAGTACCGGCTGGATCAAAAACCACTAAAATAATTGAAGGAGTTACCAAAAAAAACAAAAGATCGTCTTGGTTTTTTCGATTCCATTAAGAACAAAATACATGGTTTGTTGGTAACGAAAATATTTCTGAGTGAAAATTCCAGCTGAGCAATTTCATAACGTCGGAGGGGGTTAACTAGCAACTTCCACCGCTTTAAGGTCTTTTGCAAGTCATCGTTGATATAGTACATAGTTAGGTTGTATTCATAGTTAAGTGTTGCCATTACCTCATTAAATTGTTCTTCCAAGAAGATGGGACGAGAATGAGGTCCACCACAATCATGTGCTGAAGCTCTGAGAACACCGAGAGGTAATCGGTGATTGGCCAGTCCAGTTTTTGGTTTTTGTCCTTCTCATGATAGTGCAATGGTAGGAGATGGTATTTTAGAACCTAAAAGTGGAACCACCATAAAACTAGATTGCCCAACATCAGGCGCACTTCCATAGACTTAACCCTTTTGAGGGTCCATACTCATGTGGGTACCTCCATGAACGAGGTCGAAACCAGTGTGTTGTGGATTCTTCATCGTTAAAGGAGGCGTCGGAGTCATAAATTGTAATACCTCGTTTAATTATTAGGGGTAAAACGGTCATTTTAGAAGCCTAATATTAATTTCATTTGCAAAATAATATTTGGGTAAATTTTTGAGTTTTGTTTGTATAAAATTTTAGAAGAATATCAGATTAGTATTGTATAATAAATACGTAGACATTTCGTAAAATTTTAGTTAATTTAATTATTAGCGCGTGTCCGATCACCGCGAGACTTGATAGGTTTGTCACACCTAATCACCTAAGAGGCTGGTGCATGAGACACGCCCAATAATTTTAAGAAAAAATTTATTTTCTATTTGAAACTTCCACCAGACTATTCGACCTTCTTCTCCTACTTCGCCTTCACGGCAAAGCTCGATCACCGCCCCAACCTTCATCACCGCCTTCACCTTGCCACCTTCCCACCTTTTTTCTTGGTCCCCAAGAAACCCCAGCCTATAAAAGGCACTCTCCACCTCCCCTGCCCACCACCAGCGACCCTCCATCACCACAACCACCGTCATCTCCATCATCACCACCATAACCACTACTCTCGGAAAAACAAGAAAACCCACATAGCTCCTCTATGCCCATCTCTTCTCTCCCTGTCTCTGAGACTCAGCAGCAGCAGCAGAAACAGCTTGTGACCGTAGCCACAACCACCACCGCCGCCGAAGTTCCGGCAGCAAGAACCGCCGAGAAAACCCACTGATCGACCTTCTTATCTCTCAAACTCTCAGCTCTCTCTCTCCCTCCCTGTTACTCTCTATTTTCAGCAACCACAGTAGCAGCAGCAGAAGAAGAGTGGCAGCAGCCACCCCCCTCCACCGCTGCCACCATTATTTCCGGCGGCAAGAAACCGAGCAAACCCACTACTCAATTTCCCCTCTCTCTTGTCTCCATATCTCTGCCTTCTCATCAATATCCTCTCTCCGAATACAGAGGCCAGAAGCCCCAGAAACAGAGGAGGAACAAGACCCAACCCCGAACTCCATTTTTGCCCGCCAAACTCCGGCAAGTTCGCCGGAGTGACTCAGAGACCACCAACGCACGTTAGATGCTTCCAACAACCTCCTAGGACCTCGACCAGATTATTGGGAGACTCAGAGTCGAGCAAGGACCCTCCAGCAGCCGCCACCATCTCCACCTCCGAGCAAGACGACGACAAGCTCCGACCCGACTCCTTTCATGGCGGTTTCCGGCCATTTTTGGCCTAGGCAGGAGCTACTTCTAGAACGTGTTGTCGCTGTCAATAAGTTAAGTGATCATGCCAAGACTTGCGTGCCAAGCTCCTTTCGTGTCGCAAGTTATTTTAATACTTGTCTCAAAATGTGTTTGTTATTATTTTACATGTTTTATTTGAGATTTATTACATTTTAAAGAAGTTGTTTTACTTTGATACTGTCACACGAAAGTTAATAATGCGTAATAACGTAAAGTGCAAAGAGTTGTGCGGGAGAAGCTTATTATTATTGTCGTGTTGACTTCTGTCACGCGGCCCGTGGTTATTATTTAATATTGTCGAGCTTGACTCGGCCCGTGGTTATTATTTAATATTGTCGAGCTTGACTCGGCCCGTGGTTATTATTTTATTATTGTCCAGCTTGACTCGGCCCGTGGTTATTATTTCATTATTGTCGAGCTTGACTCGGCCCGTGGTTATTATTTTATAATTGTCGAGCTTGACTCGGCCCGTGGTTATTATTTTCGAGCTTGACTCGGCCCGTGGTTATCATTATTGCTCCCTGTACTCACATCTCTGGCCGCAAGAAGTCTTAGAGGGGTGCTGACACTTAAGGTCTTGGAGTATGCGATATGGATAGTATACTCTTCCCGTATCAACATGGCTAATAACACAGTTTCTATGAGATTAGGTTATTTATAAAAGAAAAGAGGAAAGGATTTGGGATTAATTCTACCATTTTGAAAGTTGAGAAAGGAAGATCAAAAGAATGTGAATTTTATAAGTGTTCTTACTGGATGCAACAGGTTCATTTCATACAGTTTTTCAGTTTATATTTGAGTTCCCGAATTACTCTGCAAGTTTACATTTTTATGGTTTATTCTCCTCTGTATATTTATTGTGAAAAGAAAGTTATGCCTCATCTTCTGTTTTACGAGCTTGAGTGTCACTTACTCAGTATTTCAATGCTGACTTTGAAA
The DNA here is from genome assembly GCA_023055425.1 of Linanthus parryae. Classification (NCBI taxonomy): domain Eukaryota; kingdom Viridiplantae; phylum Streptophyta; class Magnoliopsida; order Ericales; family Polemoniaceae; genus Linanthus; species Linanthus parryae. Next base: position 1,803,240 of record JALGPY010000036.1, on the reverse strand, counting down.
CTGCAGTTCCTGTTTTCCTTCCCACCGCAAGTTTAGGAGCTGAAGACTAAGGTGTAGCTGGGTACGAGACTCACTTAGTTGGATTTCACCTTGAGTAGAATCTAGTTTTGTTAGCAAGAATAACGTTGTAGTTTTTAAAACACTTGTGTAATATCTAGAGACACTTTGTGATGTTTAATATTATGTAATAAATAAATAAGTTGGGATGTTACGCTTTTGATTTTCTCCGTTACTTTTAGCATCGCCCTCCTGGGCTTTCCGGTCCGGAACGGAAGGCTTGGGAATTCACGGGTCGTCGCATAAACCAATATCTTTACTTTCCCTTTACCTTTTGGATTCTTCCGATTCGGACACCGTTGTGGGCTTCCTCCTTCACGAGACAGGTGGTAGCAGTGGTGGATTACGAGCAGCTTGTTTATGAACTAATTCAGAGTCCAAGACAATGATGGCATATGTGCTTATTTGGATTTTGACCAGAGATGTTGTAACAACCTGAGCGAATTACTGTCCCAACAACTTCTTTATCCGTACCACCGGATAAAAATTCTTAAGCCTTGAAGGTGCTAGTAGTAATACACAAGGTTTGTCATATACCAAATTACGAACTCACAAATCTCCAATGTGGGACAAGATATCACAATCCCCCAACCATTTATACATCTAATCCACAATATAAATCCACAATATCACGATGTGGAACGGGATATTACAATCCCCCACCTTATATACTCGACGTCCTCGTCGAGTGTGCCCACTCACGTATCCCCTTCGTTTGAGAACTCGTTGCCTACAAATTAACAATGTGATTTGGACTTGATGGTTATAAAGGGAAAATGAAAGAATATGTGATTTTGGAATTCCCTAATATGGACAATGAAATTAGAATTCTCTCTTGTTTTCTTTAAGGTGTCAAGCTTTTACTTCCTCTATGTTTAAGTTAAACTACTACAAAATGTTTCATGTTTTGCAAAATGCCTCATCATCATTTTACATGATTGGGTGTTTATTTTCTCAGTATTTATTGCTGATTTTAGAACTGTGGTGTCCTCTTTTTATTTTCTGCACCACAGGTTTAGATGGGAGCTTGGCTTAACGGGTTCGCGAATCATCATATTATCTAGAACTTTCACATTTAAATTCCTTATAACTCTTTTAGTTATCACTGAATTCTAGATTTGTTTTATGCCCGTGTTTGAGGCACAATACTTTGAATCTTAATAAGTATTATTTTAAGATTTGATGGATGTTATCCTTGGATCCTCTGTTTTAAATATCCTTGTATCCGGGTTTCATCTCGGGTACGTAGTGACACCCCCGTGCTTCTGGCTTGGTCGTTTTGGGGGTGTTACAGTTTGGAGTGGTGGGGTCTTTAGTATTAAATTGCACACGAAGTGGTGAGGAAGAGAAGATCCCCATAAATTAAGCACATGTGAACTGGAGGTGATTCCCGTCTAACTCAACGGGATGAAGTTATCCATTGCCAGGTCAAAGAGGTATTGAGGATGCAGTGGTTGAAAAAAAGGCGGTGGTGACGGTGCTTGTACATGAACTGGTGGTTGCGGTGGCGGTGATGGTGTTGCTTGCAGCAGAGGGGGTTGGTAGCAAATGTACTGGTGGTTGATGAAGGACCACACCATTTTCGTCGTCATCATCTTGTTGATTGGGAGGTTGCTTAAGAAGATGGGAGTTGGGAGGTGGTTGAACACTGTGAGTGTCTCAATGATTACCACATGCGTTAAGAAAATCATCGTACTGAGATTGGTTGAGTTATGAGTCAGCATATATAAAAAAATCTTCATCTTGTTCTTGAAGAGCCTGATAGGAAGGAATGTTATGCTAAAATGGGTTCTGATGTGGCCCCATCATCAAACTCGGTTCAAGCGGGGTTTGCGGCTTGGGGAAGATGGGCGGCGCCATCTGTGGTCGTATAAGCTAAGGTCATGCTGAGCTAGAGGAGGGGCATTTAAGGCAGCACTAGCTTCTGTAACTTCTGGTCAACCTTGATTCAAGTTTAAAGAGGGGTAGTTGTGAAGTGAGCCATGGTGTGCCCAATACAGTTGCAAGCTCGACAAAGATGGAAAAATATCATGCTGAATAGTGATTCAGATTAGGTTAGCCGTATAACACGTAGTTGATTGATCTAGAGCAACAAACCAGACTCTGATACCATACTTTATTACTTAATTAAAGAAAGAAGAATGAAAGGGAAAGAGATGAATGAAGAATAAGCAGGAAAGGGAAAATTCTTCATTAAGCAAAATAATCTAAGGATGATCCTCTTAAACAACGGGTGAAGGAATCAACCAATGAGAATGAGCCATCTGGCACTATCATCACCAGAAGAATCCAAAGACAGGTATCACATATCCGTATTGAAACGACGTCATTTCAATAAGCCGTTATTGTGCAATTACATAGTTTAACTTCTTTTGACTAATGCATATTAATAAGTTTATTATTATATAAAATAACCATAAGATGATAAATAACTTCAATAAGACTACAACCCTTAAACTCTCGGCTTTCTTCTAGTTTGGATTCCAGAACCCATCGTATTTACTTCAAGAATATTTTGATCCATGTCTTTTCATGTTGCAATACTCATTCACTTTCTTAGTTTTATTCTTCAACTGAAAACTGATAGTAAAATTCGTATAAATCGTTCCTTCTGGTATGTTAACTTTATACTCAGACAGTCAGGTATATCAAACCAATAAACCACAAAAGTTAGGGCTTCATTTAATCAATTACGAAGTTAATGGTGGCTATGAGTTGTTTTTCCGGCGAGCTAGGGGCCTACGGTCGAGTTCATGACTGTGATAGCCGGTGGGGGTGGCTATGGGGGCATCGTCGATGGAGAGGGTGGGGTTTTTGACGGAATCAATGGAAGTGAAAGAAGGCTATAGCTTTCAGAAGGGGGAGCAGAGACATGTAAAGATGGTGAAGAGATGCGGCGGTGTTGGTCCGACTGGGCTTCCTAATTGTGTGGCGGTGAAGAAAAGAGTGTGTTGAAGAGGTAGAGAGGGTGGTTTATTGTTTTCAGCCAATTATTACTTTGGAGCTGGTTAGTTTGGCAGAAATTGTCACACCCAATTAGTGAACTTAGAGTATCCGTGCTCAAGAAGAGCTTTCTCTCTCTAGTTTTCAACCTTCGTTTCACTTATCAACCCCATCTTGTTCTGATTTGGTTTTCTATTCTACTGTGGTGAGATCACGGATGGAAAGTGCTGGTTTGGAAGGTCTTGCATGGCTTAACCAGAGTTGCTAGTTAACCAGGGTTGGGCTAGGGTTCATTTGACTGCACCGCCATTCTAGGTCTTCTTAGGTCTGCATGCCTTTCTTTGCCTAATAGTGGTCTTCTAGGGCTTAGGGGTAAGGCTAGGTCTTAGGGTTTTAGTCTTCTTCTTTGCTTTGCCTTCTCTATCTATGGCTTACCAATCTCCCAATTCCAGTCCTGACTACCAAGTTTTTCACCCTAGCTTTGTTCCTCTACCACGAAAAGGTCCAACCTTCTTCGTAAATCCAGTTATGATGTCTTCTCTCAGGAATGTCTGGCACAATACGCTTGTGGGGAAATTCTTGGATGAGCACCCACCTCCCTCCTCTGTTGTTCAAGAGGAGGTGCATGCGAACTGGGGAACCATAAATATGGTTGTTGTTGAAAGAAAGCAGGATGTTTACCTCTTCCACTGCCTGAATCAACAGGACAAACAAGCTCTCCAAAAAGAAAAATTAGTTTCTATAAGGGGGAAAGCGCTAATGATAAAGAAGAGAGAGCCGAACCTGGTCTTGGCAAACCTTGATTTCCCAACAACAGAAGTTTGGATGCAAGTGCATGGAGTGCCCATGGAGTACTTTGTCCTTAAATTGGCTGAGGATTTAGGGAATCTGGCAGGAGAAGTTTTGGAGGTTGATTGGAGTGATCATAGGGTCATGAACATGGACTACTTCAGAGTCCGCATCAGAATTGACCCTCACCAGCCTTTAATGCCGGGGCCGTTTCTTCATTTGCTGGATGGTGTTCCTACATGGTTATTCTTTAGGTATGATCGTCTCTTTAAGATTTGCATGCGTTTTGGTAGGGTGGGTCATAAGATTAGTCAATGCGATTGGGAGGAGTGGATGGTGATGGATAATCTTCATCACAGGTACTTAGATGCAGGGTTTGGTGATGTTTTTCCTGTTTTGGTGGAGAATGATTTTCCCCTTTTCACACCAAGGTTGAGGGCATTTAGGGTTTATGGACCAAACATGACTACTAAACTACAGGTTCACGATGCAAACGAGCCTATTGTGCCTCTTTCCCCCTCTTTTATACATGCAGATTCCAACCTGGTATTTAATGTTGGCTCCTCCTCGTCTTTCTCTGCGTCTGAAGGGGTCTTGATGGCATCGGAGGATTCCTCGATTTCTGCGTCCGAGTTTAATTCTCCCACTTCAGTTATCTCACCAATCACGGTTCACTGCCCCCCCTTGCCGAACCATAATGTTAGGTTGCTTGAACCTGGCTCTACTTTAGGTGTCCTGCAACAGGCGGTCATTAAACTTAATTCATTAATTGCGACCGGTGAGATTCCGGCGGAGAGAGTTCAAGAGGTAGAAGTGGAAGAGGGAGGGACGGCTGTTGAATTTTGCAGGAGGTTCGATGTATGGATTGGAGGGCCCCACAATGGAAGGGACTGAGTTCACACGGATTTCGGAAGAACATGCATGTGGTTCGGTTGGTTTTTCGAGGGCTGGGGGGGATGTTTTGACTCCATTAGACGGCCAACCGTCTCTGTTCCAACTGTTAGGTTCCTCCCTAGGCACTGATATAAAAGGAAAAGCATTTCAAGGGGAAGGGGTTTTAGCAAAAATGGAGAGAGGAGAGAGTTCTTTTTTGGGGCAAAAGGATGATGGAAAGGCGATCTCAAACACAGAAATGGAGTTGCAGATGGGGGGAAATCAAGTCCAAAATCAATTGGTGCCATCTATGGTCAAAGAGGAGAGTCTGGTGGGTGGATCGGAGGAAAAGGAAGTCAACCCACAACATCCATCACTTCCATGGAAGGAGGAAAAGAATTTGGCTATCATCACAGTTGTAGATGTTGATCCCTTGATGGTTAGTCCAGCATTTAAGATGGAGATCCCCAGTTTTGAAGATTTTTTCAAGGATGATGAGGACTCGGATTGGGAATTGAGTGCAGAGGCCATGGAAAGCATTATGGACAAGAAGCTGGATGTTTTGGAAGCTATGATCCCTCTCATCGCAGATCCGTTGGTCACGGCTCTTGGATGGGTGGAACGGGGTTTTCCAGAAGTAATTGTTATCAGTGATGATGAGTCTGAGGAGGAAGCTGATGGGGGTAAGAACAAGGAGGTGAGGCAAGATGGAGGGAACATGCAAGCTATGGAGAAGGATTATTTGCCACCAAGGAAGAGAAAGCACTGGAGAAGGGAGGAAGGTTGCATCCAGGGTAAGAAACCGCGTCTTTTCCGTGTTCCCCACCTTGTGAACCCCCCAGGTACTTGTCTTCTTTTCATGGCCCAATTTTTTAACTTCTCTCCACACTTCGTTCATAGATCCGTAGAATTTGATCTCTGTTTTAGCTCTGTTGAGAAATTTGATCAATGCATGTTAGGTTTTAGTGCTCCCCTTACTTCCTATCATGGGTTTAGGCAGGTTGTCCCTGAACAACCTCCCAAATCGCCATGAGTTTCTTAGCGTGGAACTGCAGGGGTATAGGTCAAAGACCTGCAGTTCGTGATCTATTATTTTTGACCAAGAAATTTAGTCCCTCCCTGAAACAAAACATTATGTTCTGTTTGTCGATAAAAAACTTCGGAAGCTAGGGTTCAATTCGCTGGGAATTGACTCTGTGGGTCTAAGTGGGGGGCTATGGGTAGGATGGAAGTCCCCCATGGCTGTTCAGGTCTTACACTTGTCTCCAAAATTTATTTTGCTTGATATCACCATTGGGGGGTTGGGAACCTTCTGGGTGGGTTGTTTGTATGGCCACCCTTGTGCCTCTAGGAGGCAGGAAGTTTGGGGTGAGGTGGATTCTTGCCTGCAATCTATGACTAAAACTTTTATTTTGTTGGGGGACTACAACCAAATCCTCTCAAGGCAGGATAAGTGCAGTTCTTCTAGTGTTCTTGACTCAGGAGCATCTGTGTTAAGAGACATCTTGCATAGTTGGGGTCTGATTGAGATGAACCACGTAGGTCCCTGGTTTACCTGGTCCAATTACAGGTCTGGTTCCTCTCCCACCTTTGAGCGTTTGGATAGGGCTTGGTCTAATGCTGCTTGGTTTAATTTGTTCCCCTTCAGATTCCAAAAAAAATTGGGATTCTTCTCTTCTGACCATTGCCCTATAATGGTCAATCTTAAGCCAAACCTAAGTAGACCTAAGAGAAGATTTAAGTTTGAAGCCTGTTGGACTAAACATCAACAGGTTCCTCAGTTAATTTCTTTTATTTGGACCCTCCAAATCAATGGTTCACCTCTGTTTAGGCTGCAACAGCTCCTTAAGATTGCCGTGAGATCAGTCAGCTGTTGGGCTAAGCATAATGGCTCTTTGGCTAACTTGATCACGCAAGCAAGACAGAAAGTCTTACACTATCAGAGCCTCTTGCCAAACGCTCAGGCAATGACCCACTTCTTTGAGTCTAGGAAGAAGCTTGAGAATTTGTTGTTGTACAATGAAATGTACTGGGCTCAGAGGGCTCATTGTAACTGGCTTAGTTATGGGATAGGAATACCAGGTGCTTCCATACCGGCACGAAAATTAGGCGTGGTAGGAATCATATCTGGGCGGTAGATACTGATCATGGCCAAACTCTTACTAATGAGGAGGAAATTAGGGTAGCTTTTTTGGATTACTTTAAGACGATCTTCCATCAAGGGGATCAGAGAAGTCATAGAACTAACTTCCCCATTCTTAGTCATATTGACTCTACTCTTCTGCCTGAGCATATTGAATTCCTGCAGAAGCCTTTTAAGGCTGAAGAGGTTCACAGGGCAGTGTTGAGTCCCCTTAAATCCCCTGGCCCTGATGGCATTCCTCCTATTTTCTTTCAAAATTTTTGGCCAATCATTTCAAATTCCACTATCAAAGCTGTTTTATCGTTTCTTAACTCAGGATTCATGTTAACGGAAACCAACCGCATCATTATTGTCCTCATCCCAAAAGGAGATAATCTTAAAACAATGAAAGACTATAGACCTATTAGTCTCACAAATGTGTTATACAGAATTATTGCTAAAGGTCTTGGCTAATAGGCTTAGAGTTATTCTCCCTCATATTGTTAGATGGAAACAATCTGGTTTCATTTCTGGCAGGTCCATTCAGGATAACACTGCAATTGCAGCTGATATTACGGGTGAGCACGGACCGGGTTGGACCGGTTTTGCCGAGTATTCCTACCCGACCCAATATATACGGATTGGAGAATGTTCAACCCAAACCTACCCAATGGTTTGTGATACCCAAACCAATCGTAACGTATCGACTCGGTCCGGTTCGGACCGGTTAATCGGGTTGAAAAATCTTTAAATTTTACTTGAAAAATACATTTATTTGGTTAATTATCTTTGTAATATTGTTTGTATAAAATTTGAATTTGGAAACATAAAGTTATTTTCTATGAAAAAGAAAGAACGTGAGAAAAGTCAAGTATTAAAATGGTCGTAACTTGTAAAACTTAATTTCTAAACCATATATCTAAATAAAATTTACAATGTTTACATATAAAATGTTAACCGGACCGGTTCGGTTTTAAACGGGTATTCCACTTCCAAACCCATGATCGATCGAACTTTGTTCGGGTTGACGAATCTATACCCATAATCAGTCAATTAGCATTGATCGATGCTAAATTCGGACCGGTGTGGTGCGGGACGGTTCGGGGAGGCGGGTTGGGAAAATGGGGAGGCTTTTGGTTGTCTCAAGGTTGATATGTCCAAAGCTTTTGATAGGGTTAGGTGGGATTTCTTTGAAGCCACTCTTGTTAAGTTTAATTTTCCCCAATCTTTCATCACTTTAATCACGGGATGTGTTACCACTTCTTCCCTGGCTATTAGTATCAATGGTTCCATTTCTGAGTTCTTCTCTCCTTCTTGTGGTCTTAGGCAGGGAGACCCTCTTTCTTCTTTTCTTTTTGTTCTCACTGCTGAAGCTCTGTCTTGGGCTTTGGTTAAGGGTGAGGAGGAATGAATCATTAATGGAATCCAGCACTCTAGGAATGGTCCATCCATCACCCATTTGCAATTTGCAGATGATTCCATCTTCTTTTTCAGAATTAATAGCAGCAGTGGGCAAGGTCTTAGACAAATCTTTGATGATTACTGCTCTCAATCTGGTCAGGAAATAAATCTTTCCAAATCCACTTTAACCATTAGCCCAAATTGCTCTTTTCATCAAAAAATGATTTTAGCTTACCACCTGAAAATTAAAATCCAGGATCATCATGGGAAGTACCTTGGTCTTCCACTTAATATGGGTCTCTCAGCAGATGAAATCACAAGTCAGACCATTGAGAAGCTGGAGAACCAATGTGCTGGGTGGGTGGGGAGTTGTCTTAACAGAGCTGCTAGGACCACCCTGGTTCAATCAACCCTTACCTGTATGTTGATTTATCCTTTTTCCAGTCTTAAATTCCCCCAGTCCTGTATTAGGAGGATTGTTCAAATCCTCTCCTCCTTCATTTGGAGGAAAGATAGAGATAGAGATAAGAAACCTAAATCTCTTGGGGGACATAACCTCAAGTCCCCTTCTCTTCTCAATCAGGCTCTTTTAGCTAAAAAGGCATAGAAGATTGTAACTGCAAAGTCTAGCTTGTTATCTGCCTATTTCTCCTCTAGGTACTGTAAAAGGAAAAACTTTTTAGATAGGAAAACAGACAAGAATCCCTCCCTTATCTGGAAAAGTTTCTCCTCAGTTAAGTACATTGTTTCTAGGGGGATCATTTGGAATGTGGGATCTGGAACTGACATCTCTGCTTACAAAGATAGGTGGATCCCTGATACTCCAGTGCTTGGGAATGTGGTGGATGATGTCTCTAGGACCACAAAGGTAAAAGACTGGATTAAAATTGATAGAAATGGTAGGAGGGCTTGGGACATGGAGAAAATTGGGCATCTTCCTCTGTGGATGAGTGTGCTTGGGAAGGTTCTCCCACTGGTAATCTCACCACTGCCTCTGCGTATAGGTGGTTAATTTATGAGGACTTAAGAAACTGCTTTATGCAACAGAATGAGCAGGGATGGAAAGGTATTGTCCAAGATTTCCCCTGGAAGCATTTTTGGCATCTTAAACTACCCGAGAAAATCCTATTTTTCCTTTGGCAATCTATTATTGGTGAGCTCCCAACTAGACAATTGTTTCAAAAGATTTTCACCAACAATTCCAATTTGTGTAGTCTCTGTAGGGGTCAAGTTGAATCTATTGATCACCTCTTTCTTGAATGTAAATTTGTCAAAATCCTTTGGTCTCTTTCCCCTATTCAGTTTTCTGCCTCCAGCTCCTTTGCCAACCTTGTCAGCACTACCTTAACTCAATCCCCGGATTGTGAAATCCCTTGGAAGCTTAGTTGGATTGGTGCAGTTTCTTGGACCATTTGGCTCAACAGGAACTCTTCTGTTTTTGGGAAGAATGATGACAACCCTGACAGTGACATCCACTCTCCCATTTACACTTGTAAGATCCTGGTTAACCAATTCATGGAAGCTTGGAATCTAAGATGTTTATTAAACTCTTCTCCCCAAAGGAGAGCCTCTGCTGCTCTTGGTGCTATTCAGCTTACCACAAGGGAGTGCAATCACAAAGATGTTCATATTCTGGTCTGGTCTAGGAAAAAAGAGAGGAAAAAGTTCATTTTGAGTGTGGCCATGCAAGGGAGCTTACTTCTTCACTTCCATAGAAGGGCAGTCAGGGTCTCTGCCCCATCAGATACCTTTGACTTGCTCATGGACTTGATGAGGATTGTTCTTCCAGAAATTTTGTTCATTGTTCTTTGTTGATTGATAACAAATGTGTTTTTCACTTGATTCAGCAGTTGGAGCAGAGAAAGATGATGATTGTGCAGGGGTGACCGCTGAGATGGAAAAGAATGGTGCAGGATCTGGATCGTCTTAGCAAATTCTTCCATTGTTTATGAGTTTGTCCTCTTTCAAATGATAATATGTATCATGATGTTATGAACATGATTAGTAGTTAGGCCTTGTTTTGGACATGTTTAGTAGTTAGGCCTTGTTTTGCTTTGTTGGTTGGCCTGGTTAGTTTTGTGCTTTGAACTTTGGATATGTTAATGCTATTCTCTCTTTGGTTGCAAAAAAACTTTGGCAGAAATTTTGCCAACCAACCATTTTGTAGAAGGTTAAAATGGTCTCCCTCTAAAAAAATTGTGTGGGACTAGTATACACTCATGTGTATATCACAACCCCTCATATAACCTGTGTAGTTATTGTCATTTATTGTCATCAAACTTATATTTTTTTCCAAATAAATTTGTCATCAAATTTGTGTTACATAGAATTCCGATGTATAAAATGTTTATACTTGAAAAAATTGTCACACATACTCTCATGACACTCACAAATACAAATATTTCTGAATTCGCCGATTTCACACTCACGCTCCTGCGGCTTCCGTACCCGCTGAGTGACTTAGCTCATGAATCTCAATCCATAAAGATTATCAAATTTTCTTTGAGAACTAGATTTGGTCCACCGACACCAAAAAAAATTAGTAACTCTCTATGCTTTTAGATTGAAGGTTAAGGGAGGTTAAAAGGCCACGTGCTCCTTCCTTTCTCTTCCAATAATTTCCTATAATTTTTAGGTTGGACCCCAAGTAGTGATGATATTCTGTCATGGTCCCCACCTTCCCATAATAGTGACAAAAACCTCATTCAAATCCTCATTAGGAAGATGTGGTGGAGGATGATTCTAGTATCCTAACCCATGATCGCAATAATGGTGTTTTGATAGATTCACTGGAGTAGCAAAATATGTCAGGATTTCAAATTCACTTTACATCGTGTTTAGATGTTCTGCACTAATTTTAATACGGCAATTAATTAGTAAAAAGATGATGTTTAATGCATCAAATTAGTCTCTTCTCATATGCATGTATTAGTTAGTTAGGACTATTTTAATTTTAATGTTTGAATTAATATTGCACGAAACCAAACACATTATTAATATAATTCAGCTAATCAAATTGGATCATATCCAAAAAAATTAATCATGTCCAGTCCAATTCGGCTAATCCGGAAAATCAACCGCCGTTATTGGACTAAGTTGTTTTTACATTTGGGCCCAGTTTGGGGAAGCTACGGTGAAAGACAAAAACCACCATTTGAGTATGGACTAGATACAAATACACCCCTCGTGTTTGGGTATATACCATTATCCTCTGTCAGTGGACAGCGGTTAGACAACTACAACCCTTCTGTTAGTGTCTGGTACTATTAGATTGTTTGTGACCGTTATACCCCTCACCCTAGGTAATTATTTACATGATGTTAGTGTACGCACGCGGAAGCACAATGCCAGTTGTTAGGGAACCAAGAAGAGTGATTAGACGAATAAGAAGACGAAGAACAACACAACGATATAACGTGGTTCACTAGTTTTTAGACTAGCTACATCCACGGCCAAAACAACCCGATTTATTGATGAGAGAGCCAATTACAATCCAAGACACACCACACACCAATAAGCCACGACCCTAGGTCCTTATATAGGCATAGGATACCGACTTGGTGCCCAAGAAACAAAGAAGATACCAAAAACGAACAAGGAAACAAAGTTCAGCCGCCCTATCGAACTGTTCGGACCCTGACCCGTCGAACTGTTCCAGACCCGTTGAACTGCTGCTTCTTTTCTACAAATCTTCAATGCTTCGCCAATTCGATTTGATTGCCAACTTCAAACTAGGTGTTTTGATCACCAATTCATAACACATGCACTTATCAATAGAATGTAATTACATGATTTTAAGTACAACTATGCCGTTACGATTACTTTAATTAAAATTTGATGATAAACAAATGTACATCACATTTTTACATGATTATATCAGCACTTAGTATTGTTAAATTACCCTTATATCTCTGGCACTGTTCATGACAACAGTTTCCGCATCCTGAAAAAACTTCGACAAAAGTTCAAAATTTTGGATGGACGATTATGGCCCCTCTCCATAGAAGGCAATTTTCATTAATGGGGAGAGGAGGAGAGATAGAGTGGTGCTTGGTCTGTTGTTGTAGTGGTGGCCATAGTTTTCGTCGAAGTTACTTGTGGCTAGGGCTGTAAGAAAAACCGAATAAACCGGTCGAATCGACCGAACCAAACCGAAATGCTTGGTTTTGGATGGTTTTTTTAAATGTTCGGTTTATCAACGGTTCAATTTTTTACAAACCGGTCTATTCGGTTTGGTTTTTGGTTTGTAAAAATATCACACCGCACCAAACCGAACCGAACCGATATGTGCTTAACGTACTTTTACAACAATGTATATTGCGTAAAGTATATTAAGTAATCTAGAAAAGAGAAACACGAGTAGATATGTTCAATCAAAATGATTATATCAATCTTAATCTTCTTCATTTCTCTCACGTTTCATCATATTTCTCTCTAAAACGATAGTTGTGAATATTTTTTTAAGTATATTTAATTTATTTTTCACTTAAAACTTGAAATTCGTTGACAAAGTAGTATTGTAATATCCATTCAATAATTTTTACGCAGACCGACCGCACCGAACCGAACCACACCGATATTTTTCGGTTTGGTTTGGTTCGGTTCATCCTTTCAAATTATGGTTTGGTTTGGTTTCAAAATTAATAAACCGATGTATTCGGTTCGGTTCATGGTTTTAGCTAAAACCGCACCAAACCGAACCGCTTACACCCCTACTTGTGGCAGTTGAGGCACTGATGGGGCAGGGAAAATACGAAAAGAGAAAATAGAGAGATAGTGGTTATTCTTCTATTTTGTTCTTAAAGAATAAGAATGATGTAAATTTTGTTTAGAGTGGACTTTTTTGTTCCTCCGTTAATCTAATAACTAATAAGGGTGATTTGAAGCATTATCCAAACTACAAAATACCAAGCTGATAATATACAATACATTTGGGTGGTTCGTGTCACGCTGAGGGTGTGAAAGTTCTTTCACCAACAAGAAGGGTGATAGTGTCTTTGTGTCAAACCTAAGAGGTGAAAGTATCTTATACCCTTTGGGACAGAGACAATTTAAAGTCCAACTTTTATTATAATTATTACTATTATTATTATTATTTTGAGAGAAGTCCAACTTTTATTATATGAAGAATATGCTTCACTTTAAACAAATATGTCCAAATTCTAGGTTATGAAAAAATCACCAAATATGGAATGAAGGTAGTAATATGTACAGTGCCAAATGGCAGCTGCTACACCAAGGAAATGAGGGGTGAATCATGTACTTCATGGCTTACCAACAAATCCTGCAACACACGGTAATGAACGCCTCCTCCTACCTTCTCTCATTATAGCCCATACTTGGATCATGTCAATCCATACATATCCAAAACCCGAAGTACCAGATAACTGCCCACCGTTGAATAAAAAATAAACTCAAACGGAGTGCTGACGCCATGCTTTACTTCTTTCCAGGAAACCAAGACTCAAGCATCATTGTAACTCCATAGGAAAACATCAGCCACATCTTCCATGTCATCCCTCGTGTAATGTGGTGGCGGCAGCATCATCCCTTCCGCCATATCTGACAACATCTCCGGCATCCCAAAAACATCGTACTCCTCGTCCCTGTGCGTCTCCTCATCCGCCGCTCTCTCCAAAACAGCGGGGTCCTCGATGTGGACCCCGTTGTTCTGCTTAGGTCTGAAGGCCTCAGCCGCCTCTGCAGCGGCCTTCTGTATATCCTTAGGATGGTTAGAAGCAGGAACAGGCAGCCTCCAAGCGGAATCCGCAAAATTTAGGCATGCGGACCGCCCCCTCAGGGCAATGGCCGCCACGTCGTGGGCCCTGGCAGCCATTTCCAAGGTGGGGTAGGTCCCAAGCCAAATCCTAGTCTTTTTGTTGGGCTCCCGGGTCTCACAGACCCATTTCCCGGTGCTTCTTTGCCTCACTCCCCTGTAGATGGGGTGGCGAGTCTCTTGAAACTTCTTCCTCCCCGCAGGCTTCTTGGGGTTACCGGAAGCCAGCTTCACGACCTCTTCCTCCTCCGCCGGCGGCAACATAGAGGAACTACTAGGATCCGTGAAGTTGAGAGATTGGTGGGTCCAGAAGTAATCATCCCCACCCGAGAGCTGGTCGGAATAGCCAGAAGACATATCTAGAAAATCTTAAGTTTAGAGAGGGAAGAATTGAGGAAGGATTGGCTTGTTGTAGAACAACTGCAGTGCGAGGGCTCTTTATAGTTTTGTGTTACTTGTGGTGTGTAAAATCAACGCGCCAAATTCTAGATTAAACTATCCAACGCGCCGAAGCCAGCTAGGAATGGTGGGTCCCAGTGAATCGAGAAATTAGATTCCCCTTGAGCTGGGTCATCTTACAACACGACACGTGTCTAAATTAGTCTGGCGTGGCATATTCTGTATCACTTTCGTTTACCATCGTCAGCAATAGGCAATAGCATTGTTGAAAGATATAACTGGGGTAGAGGACACTTTCATTAAAATAAAGACACTTTCACCCCCTTTAGTTTGGGATCGACACTTTTACCCCTACGGTGTTGCAAAATGTAAGGGCATCTTCTGTCCCTACATTAAAAGCTAAACTATTCACTATGAAACACAAAATTTAAATATTAATATAATTTTATGTCATAAAATTCTTTTAACAAGAATATAAATCTCCGACGTTTTGTTAAACATGTTTACTACATTATACATATTTCTAACTACTGTAAAGACAAGGACTAACAACTTCTTCTATTGTACGTTGAATTTCTTTATTTCATGCATTCTAATACATTCATTTTGTACTTCCTCTTTTGTTTCAGTAGTGCTTTCGGACACATGAAACTCTCAATGAAATCACCGGTTGATACCAAACGATATCGATTGTGTAGCGATTCGAGATTCTACAAGTCTCCGATTTACACTTCGAGAAGCAGCAAACACTACTAGAAAAATTGCCAAAAACAGCGGTTTGAAATATGGTCTGCCGTTTCTAAAATCTAAGAAAGGCGGTTTCTTAAAAACCGTCGTAATTTATGGCATTTTCCGGAAAACCGTCGTAAGTATGGTCTTAATTACTGCGGGTATTGTAAACCGCCTTTAGAATTAATGGATGGGGCGGTTTTTGGTAAAGCGCTGTTATTATTAACGGCACCCTTATAAAAAGCGCAGTTATAGTTAACGGCGCAAAGTATTTAGACCGCTGTTACCTTATAATTTTACCAGTTGAAATCTGGGTCGTCTGTTTGAAACCCTTCTCTATAAAAAACCATATCCCCTTCTTTTCCCACCAGGCGCCTCCCTCTTTGTTTCAGATCTAAACTCTCTCCCTCTCTCTCTCTCTCTCTCTCTCTCTCTCTCTCTCTCTTTCTCTCTCGCTCGCTCTCTCTCTCCCCCTCCCTTTCTCTGTCTCTCTCTCTCTCTGTCTCTCTCTCTCTCACTTATCTCTGTCCTCTCTCTCGTCCGATGGTGGGTGTTCATGATTTGTCCGTCGTTGGGTGATCCGCGTTTCAAGTGTGTATCTCTGTTCCTCCTCCTCCCTCCATCGACTCTATCTCTTTCTATGTTTCCCTATCGCCCCTCCCTCTCCTTCTTTGTCTCTTCTCTTTCTCTGCTGCTCAATTTCGCTCCCTCTTTCATCTCGTTCTTGTTTTTTCTTCAGCCTCCATCGATTTCCCTATCCCATGGATCTGATCTATCTGCCTCCCACCCTCTTCGATCTACTTCTCCTCCACCCTCTCCGATCTGTTTCTACCATGGGTGTTGCAAGATGAATTTGGGTTTTTTTTGTGGTCAAGATGAATCTGGTTCTACCATCAGACTTGATATCAGACTATCGATGGAAGGTTTATGGGTTGAAGATGAACACTAGATGAGATGAAATAAAAGAGATTAAAATTTCATGTAAAATAAAGCAAAAAAATCCTGCCCATTTTTTTTAAAATTAATCTTTTTAGAAGGTAACAAATAATAATAAAATAATCAATAAACGCGAGGTATTTAATTTAAATAAAATATTGTATTTGTTTGCTAAAATAAAATAAAAATAAAATATTGTATTTAATTCATGTACAAGGTGGTTTTACCTCAACAACCGTTAGATTATATGGTTGTTTTTAGTTACAGCCGTTATGTCAAACGGCGGTTTAAACTGCGCTATCTCTGTAAACGACACTTAGTTTAAAGACGCTTGGTAAACCGCCGTAAAAGCTGCGGTTAGTGATGCATAGGGCAGTTTTTGGGCTTTTAACGACGCTTGTCACGTGCCCTTTTTTGGTAGTTTTTCTAGTAGTGAAATCTCCAGCTATGGATATGAAAGTAAATCAACGTGTTTCATTCATCTGATTAAAAAATTAACCGAACTCTAACACATATAAATACTAAGTAACTTCTACTGATTACACTCAAGACCCCTGAAGAAATGGTAAAATGCAATAGCTACCCCCTTATAATAAACTAACACAATCACGTCCTAACTAACGAACTACTTTGGCACGTAGTCGTTGAGATACTTTGGCGGAGCACGGTTCAGTTCCTCATGTCGCAAGGGTTGTTTCCGTAGCCGTGACCTCGGTTGAATATGTGCACATATCAATTGCCCCTCCGTAAAAAATTGCGTTTTCCTCAATGCAATGTCGTCATAGTGATCGTTGTCTCGAACCCCATGAACATGTACTTACCATCGCACGTGTGACCTTTAGCATACCTCTGACCACAACAGAAGCACAATCCATTTGTCATTCGTTCATGTCGCTCTGTTGGAGTCAGTTGACGTTTCAGCAGTCTCAATACTAGTGTGGATCATGTGGCGTAGCCGTTATGAGCGGGCTAAGTGATTCAGATGGCGTCAAAATCGCCTCAAGTCTCGGGCTATCAAAAAGGCCTCAGCCAGGGACTGATGCTGGCGCAACCCTGACTCGCATCCCAATGGTGGTGTGAGACCGAAAACAAAATGGATATCAACTGATGATAGGGCGTCGATCTAATTCTGTTAACAGTTTCTCCAACTCGGTTTGATAAGGAAGAACTGTGGTTTGCTGGCACATTTTTGAAAATTGACCAAAATAATCATCACAGTAATTACTATCAAACGAAGTTCTACCTTCTGAAGAAATGCATGTCAGCTGGAAAATGAGAAATTATTCCGACGATAGAGAAATCATGCGACAGCATCACCGTCTAACAACACCCCCACTAACTAAAGTCGATCATCCGGTAGAATATGATAATATCGAATATATTTGTCGACTTTAAAATTCCAAGTATGTTAGTCAGTACTTGAAATTTTAGGTGTGTGGATGTGAAGCTTGTGGTTTGGTACCACTATCCCCAGGTAAGCGAGCTGAGTGAGTGGTCGGTATGGTTGTTGATTGACAAGTGTCTGGTACGCCGGCTGCTGATAAGCAGGTGACTGGTATGCCGGTTGCAAGCCGTAGCGGTCAGTGGCAGCGTAGCCAATGGGTTGGTTGAATCCAGATCCAGGTTGACCATGGGTATGCGACGGACCCTGAACCGGATCGCCCATGTAGCCGGGTTGGACCCAAGGAGGATCCAAACCCAATTGAATATTGGACACTGATCCAAAATTCATGGAGAAGGGCTGAAGCATCGACCCAAAAACATGGTAACATGAGTTGGTGGATGCAGGTCCTTGTAGAGGAATGGATGGTGAGGGCACCAGAGGTTGATTCATGGTCAAGGCGGCGACGACGAAGGCACTGGCTAAGGATTGGAGTTGCGGTGTGCGTGGTGCCTGGAGAAGTAGCGGGGATGGTTGTTGTGGGAAGGTCGTCTGGGATAGTGTAATGACCGCATTTTGTGAAGCTTATATTACTTCAGTGAATTTCATTAGTATTTTGATGTTTCCATATCTGCCAAACTATAATAGTTAAGCTCGTCCAGAAAGACACCAGAAGTCCTAATATCTTATCTAATCGCTAAATTAAGGATATACCATTTAAGTGTTAATTAGCTTAAGTAATCATGATTAGTACATAATGACATGTAGTATGTTAGCTTGTATATGTGTAACTGCATGATTGACACGTAGGGTGGCACGTGTCACTACCTTAGCCCCTGTCCTAGATGTTTGACACACAGCCCTACTGCGTGTCGTCGTGTGGTAGCTTCTGTTACATACGCGACATGTGTCCTACTGCAAGTCAGATGCTTCTGACACATGACCTCCCTATGTGTCACCATCATAGCCTCCTGCATTTGCATGCGCGGCACGTCGGGGGGACACGTGTCACCCTACGGGGCCTTATACTTACATAAATGACACACTGGTGAACACGTGTCACAGTCTGGTGTACTGCTATGCATGCGTGACACGCAGGAGGACATGTGTCGCGATTCGGTGACATGCTTTGCATGCTTGACACATGCCCCTGCTGTGTGTCATCGCGTGGCACCTTCCTTGTGCATGGTTGACATGTGTATGACACGTGTCATGTCCTGGGAACTCTTTCCCTGCATGGATGCCACGTGTCCCGCGACTCATCGCGACGTGATTGGTCGCCCTCCCCTATAAATAGAACTTGTCGTTAGAGTTATTCTCATTCCAAAATTCAGTCAAGTACTAGAGAGAGATAGTGAGAGTTGCGGAGGATATTCTCGATATATATAGATTACTCGGAGGTTCTGGAGGTTCTTATTATTTTATTAGCAGCTCCCGAGGTAGGGAATCTCAACGTTATAACCCTAAATGTATTGTTTTGCCCGTTTATATGCTAGTCGTTGTACTGCTTAGATATATTCATTATAATTGTCGAATTGCCATTGCTGTGTCAATGTTATACATGATTATTGTGAATTTGTAAATTGATACATGATTCATGTGGAGATGCTGTCAAGTTGTTATTTGAGTATTTGAATCATACTTAGATGTTGTTGAAATTGCTATTTGAATATGCTGTTGATATTCGTGACTATGCTGGATGCATGCTATCAACTGTGTTGATTGTTGATATGCTGTTAGCATGATGATATTGTTGATATTGCTGTTCATGCACGATTTTCATGTGAAATTAATTATGAAAGTGGAAAGATAAATGGAAGGGGTTAGGGATTGTACATCCCTTGGGTCAAAGACCCTGATTACACCCGAGGCCTGGTGCAGAAAACACTGCCGGCTTGATGGCAGGTAGGTACTTCGCTCCTAGATGAGAGCGCGTATGCGGAGGTAGGCTGAATCACTCCTAGCTGCGAGCGCGTATGTGAGCACCCCAGGTTCCATGAAGATAATAAAACGATTTAAGAATTTCACATGCTTGACTTGGCATATACATTCTTATATTGAACTGTGATAGCATGATTATGTGATACGTGTACCACGAAACAATACATGCTTGGACTGTTTCTTTGATGTTCTCTACTGAGCTTGCAGTAAGCTCACCCCTAACATTTTGGAGGAACAAGTTATAGTGGTGATGACGGTTCAGTCCCTGAGTTGTCTTAGATGTTTGGAGTGCTAGCTTTTTTATAGCTTTTGAGACGAGTCACAACTTGTTTTATATGTAATATAGTTGGGTTGGGAACCGTTAGTAGCTCTGACTACTCTGTAATATATTTCAGTTGTGTAATAAAAGTTGGAGTTGTTTAGTTCACCACTTGTTCAACCAGTTCCTTGTATTTATTTTAAAAAAAAACTCACCCCGGTTTTCGGGCGTGACAGATAGTACTGGAGCGATGAGAGCGCGTATGCGGTCCCAGTGCCTCGTTGTGGTTCTGCGGCGTTGGAGGGAGCTGCAGTTAGCATGAATTTTGTCGGAGGAGAAAAGCCCTGCGGCGCTTGGGTATACGACTGGCTGGTAGCTTCCCGATTCACTGGAGCTGGGCAGACGATGGAAGCAAGGTTCGATCCTCTAGGGGCGAGATGCGTTGACCCATGTTTGTTTCTAACGTCGTGATCCGATTGCCCAATCCTACTTCCAAATCATTGAATTTTGTTTCCAAGCTTATTATTGTGGCGATTCGGTTCTGCAAAGTCCTGATTGAGGCCATTAGTGTACTGAATTGATCTTATGCAACTGAGGGTGGTTTCGTCATGATGAAGGCACTAGTGATACCGAGCGGGATCCATTGTGTAGCGATTCGAGGTGTTGCAGGTTTCCAAGCTTATTATTGTGGCGATTCGGTTCTGCAAAGTCCTGATTGAGGCCATTAGTGTACTGAATTGATCTTATGCAACTGCGGGTGGTTTCGTCATGATGAAGGCACTAGTGATACCGAGCGGGATCCATTGTGTAGCGATTCGAGGTGTTGCAGGTCTCCGATCTGCATTCGAGAAGCAGAAAATCGTCAACTATGTCTAGGGAAGAAAAGTAACGTGTTTCGCTCATCCGATAGAAATACCAAGTAACTTTTGCTAATTACTCCCAAGGCCCCTGAACAAATGATAAAATGCAATAACTATCCCCTTATAATAAACTAAACACAATCACATCCTAACTAACGAACTACTTTGGCACGTAGTCGTTGAGATACTTTGGCAGAGCACAGTTCCGTTTCTCGCGTCGCAGGGACGTTTCCGTAACCGTGTCTCCAGCTCGATACGTGCCCGTATCATACTACCTCCGTTTCACCTCTATCGCACCATAAGGGAATGGCACAACTATTAAGAAAGCTGTGCCATTTACCCTTTTACCCCTTATCCAACACATAATATCTCTTCTGCCACCCCTCCCTCTCCGACAGTGTTTCTCTCTCACCCCCTCTCTCTGGTTTCTAAACAATCATCAACCACCATAGAACAACAAAAAACAGATCTGAGAATATGCATCATCATACAAAAAAATGCAGATTTCATGAAAAAAGTTACAGATTTATCTCATCATACAAAAAAATGCAGATTTCATGAAAAAAGTTACAGATTTAAATTTTTTTTTACAAGAGGATGAAGAAGAAGAACATATTTGAAGAGAAGAACTGAAAGAGAATGAGGAAGAAGAAGAGACACAGGAGGTCGCCGCCGCCGAGGACGCCACCTCTGCTGTCGACGCCGCTGCTGCTGCTTTCTCACCTACCAGTACTACACATCAACAGATCTCTCACATGGGAGAGGAGAGAGGGAAAGAATCGATTTCTATAACCTGCAATTGAAGAAAAAGACGACCAGATCTGAGTGAGGAGAAGAGAGAGAGGGAGAGAAAGACAGAGAAAAAGCCCTTACCAGTTTGATTCCGCCGCCTTCCTCGTCGTCATGCACATCCACCACCACCGCCGTCCTCACCGTCGTTCCACCGCCGCACCGCCGTCTGATTCCGTTGCCTCCCTCTCCGATGCTCTTCTTTTTCCTCTTCCTCCTCTCTGTTATTTTCCTCTCTATCTTTCTTGTTTTCTCAGTCAAATGTGTGGGTGAGGAGAGAGTTGGGGAGGGGACTGGTTATGAGATAAGGGTTAGTGGGGCTGGTAGGTCTGAGGGCAAAACTGTCAATTACTTTGGCAAAGGTTACCAAAAAAGGAAAATGGTGTGATAGAGAAGAAACAACCCGAAAAGGAAAGTGGTGTGATAGAGAAGAAACGGAGGTAGTACTAAATATATAAGGGGTCTACCGTGTACTCAGACCACCCCACAGATGTCCCGTGACTTTTTCCTCACGACCAGCTGCCCCTGCCCCTGCCCTTCCACCTCATACCGAAAGCAAGTAGTTTCTGTTGGCGACAACACGACAAATTAAAAACGCTTCTTTCTTTCTTTATCTGTCTCTGGATCTATGTGGATATAAAAGGATGTTTTGACTAGTTGCTAGTATATTTTTCAATATTTTTAAGGGAGCTAGTTAGTCAAACCACAGTGGTGAAAATATCTAAACTGAAAATGGATGTTTCTCGAAATACACGCGCTTGATGTCATAGTCCCCACTTTTTTCTTTGAAAACAACAAGCGGAGGGACAACAACCTCATACTACTCTGTCCCAGCTCTTGCCCATCATTGAAAATATTTGACTCGTATGTGGGTCACTTTGACCGGGTGATTTCGATAGCAAGATAATGCGATTTTCCGACAATTTTTTCACGGTGTTATAGAGCAACTTATACTCTACAACACCATGAAAAAATTATCAAAAAATCAAATTACTTTGCTATCCAAATCACCGAGTCAAAGTGACCCAGTGAATAGTGGTAAAAGTCAAAATGATGGGGAAGAACTGGGACAGAGGTGTACTCCTTCCTCTTGCGGAAACAAGTGGGGGGAGGAGTGGTTCAACTGTCACGCTCACAACAAAAATAATGGCATGGGGAGATATTTTCAGACATATGTAGTGGCTATTTCTGGTATGTTGTAGTACTACATTGTTTTCGAGACAAATAAGGTAGGGACCAAGTGCAACTTGACATCAATAGTGGAATTGGAGATCGAAGAACTTGGAGACTTGGTGTGTGGTGTGGGCTCCCGGTAAGTAGGTTGTCGAGACCACCATGGCAGTAGCTTTCTCACCAGAATTATGAAACGGCAGCAGTGATGGCCGTGGGGTTACCTGAAGGACTCTTCAGCTATGGCCATGGCTGAAGGATGGAAAGCACGTGATGTGGAAAGCATGGGAGTATTAGTAAACAATTAGAAGGTGGAGGAGTCAATGAACTTGACATTTCATCCGTTGGTCTGGTTGTTGAGGAATGTGAGGCAACAAACGCTGAGAATCTATAGAGATAGGGTGTCTTTTCAATCACGGCAAGAGACAAGATAACAAAATGTAGGAAAGAAAATATGAATTGCTTAATTACTTACCAGTCCGTTTCTTCTCTTTAGCCCTCTTAGGGGTGGCACGGTTATTAAGGAAACCGTGTCATTTACTATTTTACCCCTACTATTTTTCTATATTATTCTCCTATCCTATTTCTCTCCACCTATATTCTGAATTTGTGAGGAAAACAACAAACCATTATCACCACAACCACTAGTTCTCCACCACCGCCATTCACCACCAGTCAACCACCACTGCCAAATACAAAAAATATATAGATGCAAACCATTCCATTCAAAAGAGTTCCCCACCACAAGATCTCTTCTTTCCCTATAGCCAAAAAAGCAAGTATGAGCAAACAATATTTCTTGAAGACACATGTACCTTACTGTAACACCATGTTTGATTTCTTAGAACAAGCCTCTGTTTGTGATGTGAAGAACCAGAAGAAAAAAATTACAAATCAAACCAAAAAATCACAAAAGAAGAAGAAGAAGAAGAAGAAGAAGAAGAAGAAGAAGAAGAAGAAGAAGAAGAAGAAGAAGAAGAAGAAGAAGAAGAAGAAGAAGAAGAAGAAGAAGAAGAAGAAGAAGTAAATGAATCTGACGAGATCTGGCTGTTGCATCGCCGGAGAGGACAGATCTGGTCGTCGCCGCCGCGCTTCCTCAGACCGCCAGATCGTTCTTCGCCGGCCTTCTCATCTGCTCTCGGCTTCTCTATCGGCATCTCTCTCTGGAGGTGGTGGTCTTCGAAATCTCGAAGCCTCATCGGTTCGAAACCTTCAACCAGCGTCTGTTCCCCTTCTCCTCCCCTTCTTCCTCTCTCTCTCTCTGAGACTTTCTCTCCCTCTCTAATCTGAATTGTGCGGTCTAAATGAAAAGGTTGAGTAGAAAAAGCATGGTATGTTTTATTTAGAGTAAAAAATGGGTTGGGTGGAGTATGTTGAAATGAAAGGTAGGGTATTGATTGCAAGGGTAAATATGTAATTGACCATCATTAAATATGTCAAAAGCGGAAAGAGGTATCAAGAGAGGAAACATCCAAAAATAGAAAGTGTGCTAAAGAGAAGAAACGGAGTGGTAATGCATACATTCAGTTTGCCGAAACTATCAAATTGCAATCTCCAGTTCTAGAAATAGCTGATTGCATCCCCCATTTGCAAAAAATATGTCAATGTGAAACTGGGAACGAAATTTCATCGCAAAATTAACATACTCAAAGGGAATTATCTCAAACAATGTGATGCGATTGTATCATAGACGATGTACACTTTATGAAAATACGTCCGTCGGGTTTGAATTTGATGATTGAATATCATTTTCAGTTTGACATTGACGTATGTTTTACAAATGGGGATGCAATCAGTTAGTTCTAGAATTAGGGGTTGCAATGTGATAGTTTTGGCAAATTGGGGGTATGCATTAAATAATTAAGCCAATATGAAAATGGAAAGCTAACTTCATTACATTAGTTAGAGCTAGTAGTACAATATTTATATACCAATGCTGACAAACTTAATGTTGGGAATATGCCTTAAAAGCTTGAGGATACTCAAAGGGGCGCAAAGAAAGAGTTTCCAGATGTCTTCGCACGAGGACAATGCGTCTTCGCACGAAGAAAACCAAGGAGAAGCCAGGAGCCAAGACTTCTTCGTGGAACACTATGTTGTCTCAAAGTGTGAAGCTCTTCGAACGAAGAGGCACATTGTTTTCGCACGAAAGCTCGTGCCCTTCGCACGAACACAATGCTAGAGGCGGCAAAAAGAAAGGAAACCATTTCTTTCGGTTTCGGGTCGATTTGGGGGGGGGGGGGTATAAATAGGTTCGTTAGGGTCTGAGAAACATATGCAAGCATTGTTAAATCGTTCCTCTGAAGTGAGTAAGGGTGTTTCTTGCCCGTGGACGTATTTAGCGTATTTTGTGCTAGCGAACCATGTTAAATTGTGTGTTTTGCATTGTTTCATGTCTATTTGTGAGGTGAGAGCAATCGTGAGTGAGATAACAAACTGGTATCAGAACCCGGGTTGTGATTACTCCACCAAGAACGATGGCCGAAGCAATGTTGAAGATTAATAGGTTCACATGAGGGAACAACTTCAGTCTGTGGAAGATAAAGGTGGAGGCTTTGCTCAAATCGCAGGGCTTGTGGGCACCTTTGACCGCGGACAAGGGAGGCATGGATGCTATTACATCGGAGTTCAAGGTATTGGAGGAGAAGGCTCATTCAACTATCATGTTGTGCTTATCAGATGACGTGATTATCGACATCGCAGATCAGAAGGAAGCAGCAAAGCTTTGGCTCAAGTTGGAGAGTCTCTACATGACGAAGAGTTTCATTAGCAAGTTGATGCTAAAACAAATGCTTTTCAACATCCGGATGCTCGAAGGTACGCTCTCAAGGACCATCTTGATCAATTGAATACAATTCTTTTAAATTTGGGTAATATGGCGAGAAGGTGGATGTTGACGATGTCGCACTTTTATTATTGATCTCGTTACCTCCATCATACGATAACTTTGTTCAGTCGTTTATTGTGAACAACGACGACTTAACTCTGGAGGAGGTCAGATCGGCGCACCATGCTAGGGAACTGCACCATAAGGGTGCAAGCACAGGTACAGAGGACCATGCAAAATATATATACCAAATGTGTTTTTCTTGGTTACTGTCCTACTACCAAGGGTTATAGATGCCTTGAACTCATCGCACACACGGGCATTATTTCAAGACTTTCAAATTTTATGAGTCTGTCTTTCCTTATTCTTCTACTATTTGTCCATCTCCTTCTACCTCTCCACATTTCTTGTCCTCCAAATCTTTGTTTCCATGTATTTTCAATCCAAAACCTATTGACTCTATTACTGTGCATGTTCTCCCATCTGATATACCATCCTCAACCTATTCTTCTTCTATGTCACCTCCCTCTTCTACGCCTACACCTTAAGTTGTACCTCCTTCTCCCTATCTTTTTCCTTCCTCTTCTTTATCATCTTCTACAATTTTTCTCCCCCTTTTCATTCTATGACCACTATACTCTTAAGTGGCATTGTTTTGAGTATAAACAATGCCACTTTTGAAATTATTAGCTTCTTTTTTTTCTCTGTTTTGAAAGTATTAGCTTTTTTTTTTTTCTCTGTTTTGAAATTATTTTATCTGTTTTTGAAATTATGTTTTAAATTCGGTTCAACTTTTAGTGATTTCATATTCTACAGCCTTTAATGTTTAGAGGTGTTTTAGGTATGACGTTCAAATACTATATAAACTTTATTATTTTGTACGAATCGTCAATTTGTCTAAACATGTACCAGTATGTTCCCTCTCTTTCTCCCCCTTGGAGAGGCCCAAACAACACCCCAAAAACACCACCACCACAACCACCAGTCCTCCTCCACCACCACAAATAAATCACCACTAACAACAACATAAAATTACAAATCCAAACATTAAATTATAGGTCTGAGAGTTTTATTCACAGATCGAAGAAAAATCACATATGGAGAAGAAGAAGAAGAAGAAGAAGACGTCAGATCCAAGAAAAAATTTGAAAGAGGAAAATTAGAGAAGAGGAAAAGAAGAAGGGGAAGAAGCAGATAACATATCCGGCTGTTTAATCGCCGGAGAGGACATATCCGCTCACCACTACCGCGCCTTGCCACACTTCCTCGCACCGCCAGATTCGCATCCACCTCTCTTTGCCGACCTCTTCATCTCCTCTCTTCATCTCTGCTCTGTTGGCGTCTCTCTCTCTCTCTCTCTATTTCTATCTCTCTCTCTGTGCTCTGATGGAGGTAGTGGTGTCGGTGGTCAGTGGGTGTTCGGTGGAGTAGGTGGTGATGAAGATGGAGGAGGTGATGGGGGTGATGGTGTAGTTGGTGTTCGGGGGATAAGAAGAAGAAGATAAGAAGATTTGAGAAGAAAGTGAAGGAAAGGAAGAAGTATACATAGAGGTAGCGAGAGAATGAGATTATGATAATGATAAAGATAGGGCAGTTGGGTGGGTTTGATCGGATGAGAGTTTACTTTTGGGTTGGATTGTTTTTTTTATTGGTGACCCAATACCATTAATTATATTGTAAAATATAACCGTGGGGTATTTTTCTGAGGGTAAAATATATATTCCAAATAAGGAAAGGGGGAGAAATAAAGGGAGCGTACTGAAATAGAAAGGGGGAGAATGAGAAGGGATGGAGTGGTACTTCCTATGTTTGCCCTCTAACTTCCTTGATAGATTGGCACTGTTTTAATGAAAACATGCTAAAAGTCCGTTTGACGCCCACCCCCCGGACACTTTTATAATTCCCCCTCTCTCACTATCTCTCTTTGTCTAGTTTACAGAACAAAAGTGTTCTTCCCAATTTTTTGATAAGAAACAACACCAACGACAACCAAAGCAACAACAATTACACAAATTGGATCTATTTCTAGCAAGAATTTGGACCAATTTTAACAAAAAATCAAACTTCTACAGATTTTATGCGACACCCTGCAACCCAAGGGTCAATTTAGGAAATAGTTACAAATATAAATTGGCACGACGATCAAACCGGCACCACCTGTGGCTCTCCGTTGGTACCAAAACAAAGATCCGTCTGCCAAACCAGTACCGCCCGCGTCATCAGCACGGGTACTAAACACAATATCATACTTAAATAAAAATATATTCATTTACTTCAGAAAACATGATACGCGGTAGGTGACTCTCAATTTGAAAAACAATACTTTATATCATGACCAATATTCTAATACAGATGAATACTGTAGTAACCCGCATGATTATGTTGCATGTTTATGTGTTAAGCGATATTATTATCTTCTAAATATGTGTGTTAAGATTAACATCTTATTACGTATGCTAGATTTTAAAGAACATGTTTTAAATATGTTATTTGTACCAAATTTTTAGTTAGTGTTAAATTTCTAGTTTGTCCCAAATTTTATGTAAATTTGCAATGGTGTTCGAAACTTTAAATTTTATACATTAACATCTCCATTTTTGGATTTTGCATCATTTACCCAAAATAGCATGTCTTATTATTTAGCTTACCATCTCAATTCTTCCTCCACTATACTAGTCAACTATAATATGATATTGTGTGCTCTCATTACATGTATGTGTAATACTCCGTATTTTTGTAAGGGTAATGTTGTAAATTAAAGTATGAAAGTTCAGTTTAGAATTTTCGAGAGTGATTTGAGAAATTTCCGGGATTTAAAATTTTATTCGTTAAGAAATCGCGTGAGAATTTTGAGAACAAAACTATCATTGAGTTGTGTTTAAAATAAAATTCGGTAAATTGTCGTGTTTTTATAATTGAGAAACTCGGATGAAATTTTAGAAAATGTTAGGTTAATATTCGTAGTTAATTTGTGTGGGTGTTTCTTAATTTTAGTTGTGACGGCGTGTCCAACCACTACGAGATGTTGCGTGTGCGCGCTACACCCAATCATCCTACATCTTCGTGTGCCAACCACACCATAAAACTTTCGCGGGTCATCTTCTTCAATCCAACTTCTCCTTCGACTTGATTTTTTCCACCTCCATCGTATGTCATCATCACTTTCACTCTTTGAAGATAACTCATTCAAGCAATTAATTGTTATAAATAGAGCCCTCTTCATCACCATCATCACTCACCACCGTCACCGTCCACATCACCACCGTCGCCAACTTCACCACCATCAACCATCATAGCCATCTCCACTCTTCTCTGCCCTTCCTTTCTCTCCCTATCCATCTCTTTCTCTCTGACCCAGAACGCAACGACAGCAGCAGCAGGCAGCGGCGTAAGCCCAGCCACCGCCGCTGCCGTCGTCGGAGAAGACACCCAAAACCACCCGAACCCATCCTCTGTTTCTTATATCCTTCTTTATTTCCATCTCTCTCTCTCCCTATCTCTCTCTCTTTGTCTGTCTCGCAGAACCGCACAGAAACAGCAGCAACAGCTGCAGTTTCAGTGGCCGACGGCCACCACTGCCGCCGCCGTTCCCGTCGGGAACCCACCAAACCCCATCACCGGCCTCTGTTTTCCTTTGTCTCTCTCTCTCAATTACCCAACTATTTTGACCTCATAACAAGAGAAAAAAACTGAAACCAAAGCAATAGCAGCAGCAAACACAGTAGCCAACAAGAAACTCCGGCAAAACTCCATATTTTCCGGCGAGAGTTCGGGTAACCCAAACCGGAGGTACCCATCTCCCTCTATTGGTCTCTCTCGACCCTATAGGGTCCAACTAAGCTTACGGAGGCTTCAAACACAGCCAAGAACCACCGTAAAAGCTCCGGTCGAGCTCCACATCCGGCGAACTTTTCGGCGAGTCGACCTGTTCCGTTTCTCGACCGTTTCTCGCTTTTCTTGGGATAGGTATTCTCTAAATCCTCTAATTAGTTGTTTTATATAGTCAAAATCTAATATTGAATGCTCGAATCCATACTTTGATTGATGAAAGTTGAAGTTCATGTAAAAGGGGTGAAAGTGTATTTTCAAAAAGTTTATATTGAAATAGGTGGGGGAGCTAGTGGTACTTTCTGGAACTAAGAAGGTAGTTGGTGTCTCTTTTCAGAACTGCTGTGTGAGTAGGTAGGGTACACAGTGTCTTTAAAAACAAACTTGGGGGATTTGCTTGTAGTTTACTTAAACATCATATTATACGCAAAAATAAAAATGTTATTTTTGGATTAAAAATATTTTCTAAAATTAATAGTTTTTGTCCCGGTCCCGTAAAATTGATTCGGGTATTGAAATAGTATACGATTCGCTCGTTAAAAATTGAACTAGTAATTTTTTATTACAAACTGAACAAAGTTGCGTCTAATCTTTTAACTTTCAATTGGTCGTTTAAATACTTATAAAAAGACGACTTTTGCTAGCTTATAAACATCGTTGCAACGTTGCGAGTATTTAAAAGTGATTTTCTTAACAATCCGATATCGTTTAGTCGTTAATTTTAATGTTTATTTTGCATAAAAATATAAACTACTATTAGTTTTTACTAGTATTTTATAAGAAGAGCTCCTGTAAATAAATAGGACTTTTGAGACATAGAATTTAATAATTCTTCAAATATACACTCGTTGCTTTGCAAATAAGAAAATATAATTAAATAAAGAAATGTAAGAAATTAATACGTGATTTCAGACTAAGCTAAGATTTATTAAATAGAATTCTTAATAAGACTCGTACAACTATGTACATAATTGTGACGATTTAGAATCTCTGATTTGTAGGT
The DNA here is from genome assembly GCA_023055425.1 of Linanthus parryae. Lineage (NCBI taxonomy): Eukaryota > Viridiplantae > Streptophyta > Magnoliopsida > Ericales > Polemoniaceae > Linanthus > Linanthus parryae. The sequence continues at coordinate 1,773,157 of JALGPY010000036.1, read as the reverse complement.
GACGAACCCGGAAGCAACGACTACGACGATCTGACGCTACGGAAACGAGGTGAGTTATATGCTTAGTTATTCTTGCCTAGCTTCATTCGTGTCGTGACATGATTTTATAAATTGTCTCAAAATGAGTTGGCTTATGACATAATGTTTTACTTGAGTTTGATTACGTTCGAAATGATTGATTTGAAACTGAGCTCACATGTACCGGAACCAGTAGTTTCGATTTGCCCTGAGTTGCCTTTATTTGCCGTTATTGGTTTAGTTTGGCCCTTGGTTGGCCCGACTCTTTGCCTTATTAGCTAGAGTCCCATCTAGTACTACTCTTATGGACTTACGATCCATAAGAGGGTGTCGACACTTAAGGTCTAGTAAGGTTTATATAAGTAGGGGCGTGAGAGGTTCTCCACAACGCCAGGCACAGAGGAAAGGTGTTGTCGTCCTACACGGGAAGGTTTCCGAGGGAAAGGTTTTCCCAACCCTCAATCTGGATATCCGATCGAGGTCTATTCTTATGATTACCTTGGTCCACCCTGGTTACTGTGAGCAATAACTTGCTACGAAGTTGATTTATATCGGATGAACGTTACTGTTAATACTATTTATTCTGCTGCAAACTCTGATAAATGTTTTACTCGCATCTTGTGATTTGTTTTTAACTTGTGCCTACGCAATATACCTCATCTTCCTAGTTTTACATACTAAGGTGTATCTCACTCAACATTTCTTGCTGACTTTGAAAAATGCGGTTCTTATTTTTCTTCCCACCGCAGGCCTAGGAGCTGGATTGTAAAATAGAAGGGGGCGCGAGACACACTTAGATCGTGATCGTCATCAGTAGACTATCTAATAAATGTTAGATAAGTTTTGTGTAATAATAGCACATCTTGTGTAATACTCTAAGTTTGATGTTTAATAATCTGAATAAGTGTTGTGAAATGTATTGCTTTTGATCTCCGTCGCTTCTATTAAGCATCGCTCTCCCGGTCTTGTCCCGAGCCAGATAAGGGGGTTGTTGCAGTATGGCTCTATGTATACCACTCATACCCCCCATCAAATAACTCTATATCACTCTCCATGTCTCTGATTCTTTTTCCTTCCATCTTCTTCATCAAGAACACCCATGAATGCTCTATCCTCTTACCTCAAATACTATTCCCGGATTTGGGTGTTGACCCTCACAAAACACTACCAAAACTCAATTTTCTACCTCTCAAATCATGAAAAACTCAAGTCCAATGTTAAAATATGCATTGGGGGAGCATTTTCTTCATCTTGTTCAAGAATCCAAACTCTTCCAACCTCCAAGAATCCAAGATCATTCCCTAATTCCTCTCAAGGGTTATAAGTAAGCACTATTTCTTCTTTATGCGTTCAATTTGTTGATAGCTCATGTTCTTGGTATGAAAAGTGCTTGATCCTTAGTTGCATGTTAGTGATTCATCATTTTCATACAAATTTTAGAATTGATCATCTCATTTATATGAAAGCATGGTGGATTCATGATTGCATGTTCATGATTCATCATCATCTTCATGACCTTCATACATGCATATGCAAAAGTGAGTTTGTTGGGTAAAACTCTTTGATTCATGTAAGAATATGTTATGAGTAGTGGTATGTATTTGATTTAGAGCTTGTGGTGGTGTAATTTCACATTTGGGCAGAGCAATTCTTTCATGCAATAAGTTTTGAAGTATAGAAAATTATGAAGTTCATGTTTTGTGCTTACTTTCAAGAAATTGAGAAAAATAGTTGCGCATTTCAGAAAACTATGAAAACATTACAGTGTGTATATTTATATGTGATACTTATACAGTAAAATTTTCAGAGTCATTATACTTATATTTAATTTTAAATCGTCCAAATATTGGGGCTGTTTTACGAATCTGTCCAACCCCATACCAGAGAATTTTTTCATCGATTTCATGTAATTATTCTACTCCAATGGTTACCAATTTTGGATGTGTGTTTCCCAGGGGTGTTATTTACTTCCAGTTAAAAGTTCATAATTATTGGGGTTCATATGAATATTTTATGTATTTACTCCCATGACCGCTTTTCAGCATCTGTTTTACACCTAAACAACTCAAAATTTTAATGTTTAAAAATACTTAGAAGCTTTTATAATTTATGATACTTTTATATGTTATCATTAATCTCTTTATCTATGTTATTTCAAAATTTTGGGTTATGGATAATTATTTTGAATTATTTATGAATTTCGAACTATCGGTAGTCACGCTTTGCTTATAAGCATAATTTAGAAGTTTATAAATTAAGGCTAGCATATGTAAGTTATGCTTTAGTTCATTATATGACATATTTCATTCATGTGCCGCATTAGACATCTCATATGCATCTATAAGACGTTTAAGGCTCTAGAAGTATATGGTATGTGAAAAGTTAGTTCATGTTGCATCCATAAGACTAGTATCATTTAGCTAAGTGATTTATGCATGCTCTATGTTTGGAGTGATTTCATGCTAAATGATTATGTGCTATGTTTGGAATGGCTTCATGCTAAGTGATTATGTGCTATGCTTGGATTGAACTCGTGATAAGTGATTATATGTGTTATTTGTAGCATTCTTTGCGACCTATGTGAAGTTGGAGTTAGAGCTAACATGCTTAAGTTGTTTGAAATTTGACTTAGAAGAATCAAATGATTGGTCTAAGCTCGCAAGGTGAGTTACCCTACCTCCCGAAGTTTGTACCGAACCTCAAGTTTCTTACAAGCTTATATATGTTCATGCCGTCCCTACTATGTATGTATGTATGCTTTCTACTCAATTGAAATGTTTATGCCCCATGGATGCTAACAAAGAAAATGAACGTTTCATAACAAAAAACACGCTTTCAGAAAGGCCACGGTTACCGGAGTGAAACACCCTGTCGGGTATAGGCAGGCTACAACCCTTTTGTCGGGGCAATATAAGCAGGCAACGGGTCGCCTCACGAGCCGTCGCGATGGACATGTACCTACGTTTTGTTAAGTCATGAAGGTTATCACGGGCCATGAGATAAGAAACTTAGAAAACACGTTCAAGTTATGCTTTACGTTATGCTTTCTTTATGATACAAGTTACGCTTTATGAATGTCATGATATTTCAAGTATCACAAGTATATATATGTATGTATGACTATGATTTATCTTCACGACGCTTCATGGGAAAGTTAGCCATTTTTGGTTTTCCAAACCTACGGAGGGGCGTAGATGTAACTCACTGAGCTAGTTGAGCTCACCCTTGTACGTTACCCTTTTTTCAGGTTTTAAGGACACGTAGAGCAAGAAGTAGCAAGGCGTTAATTTGATATGTGATAACGTGCTCTGTGACGCATATGTGCTTAGACATTGTTAGAATGCTAGTCGACTTGGAGCTATGGTAGATTACATGATAGTAATTTGTTAAGTATGTAAGAGTTGTATAATTATGTATATAATAATTTATTTGAGCCCTTGTATGATACATAGAACCTTTCACGAGTAATGCTTTGTTACGATACGAGTCGAGATGGCTAAATGACATTGAACTTTTATGTTCCAACTTTCTTTTCTTTAAAATTCAAATTGTTTATCAAGACGACCCCAAGAAATTTTTATTTACGCTTCCGCGGAGTTATTTATAGAAACTTTTATCACGTCTTTTCAAACTAACTTATTTAGCCTCTCGACGAGTCAAGGCCTCACCGGCATATCACGCCCTCCTCCCGTTACCAAAGAGTTTTATTAATCGATAATCGGGGGCGGCTGGAGGGGGATGTGACAAATATAGTAATATTTTCAAACATCTCCAAATTGCTATAAATCTAGCTTTAAACTGTCTCGAAATCATCCGGTCTGAATCATGGAAAACAAAAGGGTGAGCCAAAAGCCAAGTAGGGATCGCGTAGCCGCAACTTATCCAATTACAATGCAGCGGATATAGACATGATACCATTATTCAAATAGCTCGAAGATAACGACCTACATATACAATCATAAAACACCAAAATCATGTATCAAAAACTCCAAAATAACATTCAGATCCATACAATATCACGTATAATCTTAACTCCAAATACACGTGAAAAGTGATTATTCCCTACCTTAATATTAGTATCCTCACATTAGCTTTGAAATGATGAGAGTAGCTCAAAATATAATATCTCATTATTATCCCGAGTAACTCTCTCTTCCTCTCTCTTACTTATCAATACTTAAATCGAATCTAGAATGAGAAATAACTATAGCACTGGACCTTATTTATAGAAGTAGGCGACCAATCACGTCGCGACGAGTCATCACGATACGTGGAATGCAGCGCAAGAACCGCCACAAGCTTACACGTGTCCTTTACGTGTCAAGCATGCAAAGAAGGTCACCAAATTGCGAAACGTGTTTCTCTATGTGTCACTCATGCATAGGAATACACCAGACCCCGACACGTGTCCCACTTTGTCAACCATGTGAAAAAAAGACCCTGTGGCATGACATGTGTCCCCCTACGTGTCACGCTTGCAACGAACATGTATACAAACTAACAAAATCCATAATACTTGTCATTATGTACTAATCATGATTAATTAAACTAATTAACATTTACACAAATGATTAGTACTAATTATTCCCTAAATATTTTTATCTCTAATTTAGCGATTAAAGATGATATTAGGACTTCAGGTGTATTTCTGTACGAAATTAACTATTATCGTTTTTCAGTTAGGGATACATTAGAATACTAAATCCTTAAATAAGAAATTCACTGAAATGATATAAGCCTCACAAAATGCGGTTATTACATTTGAAGAAGAAGAAGACGAATCGCCTGCCAGTCACCATCGCCAACGTCGTAGTGCTGTAGATCGCCGATTTGGAGGAACATATCAGGTGATGCACCAGTGGCCGGAGATCCCACCGCTAGTCACCACCATTTGTTGTTGTTGTTAGTCTTATAGTAATGTCGCCGAAGAGAGTAAAGGCTGAAAGAGGGCTAAGGGAGAGTTGAGTCGATGAAGGGGGAGGAAGGGTTATTCTCGATCTGAACCAGGGTGTGGTATCCGCCAATGAAGAAAATGAGGTAGCGTAGCAAGAGGCTATTAAGATAGTGTTGGAGCCAGAGAAGGTAGCGATGGAGGCTGAGAAATCAATCGTCCCTCTCTATCTTTCCCGGTAGAACAGGAGGTGGTGTTGATTTGGGAACAAGATGTCGTGTTTTTTTTTAAGATAAGTTGTGTTTGTTTGAAGATAAGGTTGGAGATGAGGATATCTTGAGTGAGAGAAGGAGAAGTTGAGAAAATAATGGGTAGTTGGGTGGATTAAAAGAGGTGATAGGTGAAGGGTAGTTTTTGACATTTACCATGTAAAATCATACCAAAATAGAAAGAGAAAGATAGAGAGATAACGGATCAAAAAGAATAGTAGGAAAATATAGAGAGAATAGAGGAATTAACAATATAATATGTGTAGATAGTGCTTTCTAGACAGGCAGATCTTAGCCACGTGGCGACCATCCAGCACACCTAGCTGTGCTCCACACACACTGGATCACCAGCCCCGCTGATCCACGTGGGGGCTACGAGACAGGGCCCTCGCATACCACCACACGGGACTTGTAGGGACTTAGTGGTTTGGAGTCTAGAGTAAAACCTGTCGCGCCCGAGCGACAACCAAGCCCGCACGCGACCCCTAGTAACTGCTTTGAGAGATTTATGACACGAGCTCCATAAAACCGGTCAACCCGGTCAAACCCGGTCAACCTCGTAACGGTTCCGGTATACGCGGATAACGTGCTGTAACGGTCCCTAAATACGCGGACGAACGTGCCGTTGTGGTTAAGCTAATTAAGCCGCCATTGATGGGCGCATTAACCACACTACAACGGTCACATTCTCCATTATATATAGGATCGTTAACCCTTCCATACAAGGGGAGAATCACCTGAGATACGCGAAAGCTCTGCCAAAATCCTGTCTCTCTCTCATACAGTGCTATTGCCTTACTCTCTCCCTACACACAACCCTATTCTTCCTGTGTTACTTCTATCCTCTACTCTTGGTGTATATTGAATTCTCTCTGCAGGATTCTCTCGTACACATTTGGTGAACCCGACGTGAACTTACCATTGCAAGCAACCATGTCCCATGAAGACGATGTCAGTAACAGATCACCCTCCACGGAGACCACCTCGGTGTAGGGTTTTGATTCATGGATGCGCAACGGAAACACAAACAATAATAAAACCATGCAAAACCCTCCAAGGATCATAAGTCAAGAGACATAACGATGGTAAAGGAAGAAATCAATAACACACCTTAGGGTTCTCCTTTGATGACTTCAAACGCGAATTATGTCACGTTCTCTATGGTTGATCCACGCCTAGAGTTGATCCTAGAATCTCCCAAGTCCTTGGTGCTAGCCCGGAAGAGGAAGAGGAAGAAGAATCACGCAAAACGAGACCCAAAAGGAGGGTCTCGGCCTCCTTGTGGCCGACGGGATGAGGCGGCGGGCTAGGGGCGGCGAGCTCCTAGCTTGCTTGCTCCTTTTCTCTCCTTTTGTTCTCTCCCACTCTTGTTATGTTCAATAATGAGCATTAGTTGTGGGAAGGAAGGAAGGTCCTTTATATAGTCCAACAACTCCTTGCCAACTACCTAAAGGACTTATTCTAGTCCTACTAGAATTCAATTTAGTCCGTTCCTTGCAAATTAGTCCCTACTAAGTTTGCAAGGTTTTGGAAATTGATCCTTCTAATTAATTAATTCAATTAATTAATTCCCAAATCTAGTTCAACTCTATATAGTGTGTGACCCCATAGGTTCTATCTAGTTGGTAGCAACTATTTGCTAATATGGAGCGGTCTCTAGCAAAACATCCATTCTAGCCAACTAATAGAATAGTCATCTTGATAACCTTTGTAAAAGTAATTGTCTCATCCCTTTGTCTCTATATCCGGATTGGACACGAGACATACAAGTCACACTCGTATATCCAATCCATAGTTTCTCGATCCATGGGAATAGCCTTATTCATGCAAATAACATCAATATCCCATATTGATTTATTTGAGTCTGGCCAGACATTCTATAAGCACTATCCCTCGAGTGGCCTATGATATTTGCTCCCGTTATGTGGGAGGGACAAATTCTATCTACGTCCACTACGATTTCTAAGCTTGCTTCTTATTGTATCCAGTACACGCCTTTATAACTACCCAGTTACGGTGTAGCGTTTAACGCTACCAAAATCACAATAATCCACAACTAGAATATCTAGTGACTTCAAGTCTAAGGATGACAATACCATTTTACCGCGAGAAGCGCTTGTGACTCAACATAACGTGTATGTAGCCTTCTCGGAGATGGGTCAATCCAGTGCAACATTCCCTAATGCACACATATGTGTTGGATCATGATATCTCCATATCAACCCAACCCCATACTAGTCTATAGATGATTGTCCTATTAATCATTATACTGGACTAGGTATTTAAGATAAACAACACAATTGTAAATCTAAGGACTTCATTATATTAAATATCCAATAAATAATAAATGAATTTCTAGCCACAAATAATTCATACTAAACTAGATTGCCTCTAGGGCATCTATTCCAACACTCGGGAGAGGAGACCCCCCGCACTTCTACAGCCGCCGGTGAAGCTCCGACGTTAGAGGCCTTGGACGCTACCATCCAGAATCAGGCGAAGGCTCTCAAAGCTCAATCTGCGCAGCTGGAACGGATAATGGCTATCCTGAGGACTCTCGCCCCAAATCCCGCATCAGCCACCGCCGTCTCTCAGGGAGGAGGAGCTTCCACCACTCGAGGATTGGGAGTATCAACCACACCACCTAATCCTAACCTTCAAACTTTACCGGAAACGGCGCAGTTACCCTCAGTTCAGGGGCAAACAACTCAAATGTTGCCTCTTACCGCTCATGTGCCTCAACCGCCAATCATGACATCTAATCCGTCTTCACAATACCCTTTGCCTCCTCCACCGGCGGCGTGGGGCAATGCGAATCCACAGTACGTTCCTAGCCCTTCCGCGGCATATATGTCTCCTCCAACTGCAACAACCCCTCCTCCTGCTGCCGGAGGAAGTGCACCGGAGTAGATGACGTCGCTGCAGCGGCGCATGGAAACTTTTTTAGCTAACCAACCATTCGCTGATACCATCATCCCGAAGGTTGACAACGATCCACCTGTCTCACGCGAGATCTATCTCATGCCTAACCCTGCTGGGTACAAGGCTCCTAAATGGGACAAGTTCGAAGATGTCAACGGAAACGCCCACGAGCATGCCATGCGTTTCATTGATGTGATGGGGCCATATGGGGCTGATCCCAAGCTGCTGATGCGTGAGTTCCCGAAATCTCTGGGGAACGTGGCCTACAAGTGGTATAGGACACTGGAGGCTGGATCTGTGAAGACCTGGGACGATTTGGTCCAGAAGTTCTATATCAAATTCTTCCAGATGGAAGAAAAGGTGACAATGATTCATCTCTCGCGGATGTACCAGAAGCGCGAGGAGGATGGAGTGACATTCATCAAGAAGTTCAGGTCCAAGTCCTTGGAATGCAGAGACGAAGTGCTTGAAGGCAGACTCGTGGAGATATGCCTGCAATGCATGCGAGACGAGTACAAAGGTATGCTTATCAACCTGCAAACTCCTACATTTTCGAAGATGATCGAATGCGCAAAGAACATAGAACCTATAGTAGAGAGGCAGAAAAAGAAGCACGCCCCTGAGAGATCCCCGAGCAGGACTACCTTTAAGATTGGGAGGTTCAGCTACAAGAGGGGACGTGAGGCCGAAGTGAATACGGTCTCGCCCCAAAAGCAGCCGAATGTTGCAAACTTCGATGCGCCACCTCTACCATGTTCGGTAGAGGAAGCGAGTGACTTGTGCAGACAATGGCGTAAAGATGGTATCTTACCGCCGCTCGAAAGGATACCCTCCAAGGAGATGGTGAGGGACCCAAAGAGGTGCGAATGTCACGGAAAGGTTATGCACCCCACGGCTGACTGCAAGAAGCTCAGGATCATGGTAAGCCGAAAGATGAAAGACGGCGAGTTGATAGTCAGCGACCAGAGGCAGAACGTGCGAAACAATCCACTACCTGCCCACGTGGAGCAAGAGCCGACGGGCAAAGAGGTTGCCATGATCTCGATTATGGACCTCGAAGAGATTGCGGAGGATGGTCTACCCATCATTGCGGAGATCCAAAATGACGAGGACTACAGCATAGACACGGAGGACGAACGTGCCGATCGAATGAAGAGGTCGCACGGGTTCAGCAGGTTCTTCGATGAAATGAAATTTTTGGAGAAATTCCGGAAGGAAATGACGAAGGCGATCCTGAGGATAGCGGAGGATTACGAGGAAGATATCGTGGTCCCCAACGGAAAGGTTGTCAGGGCATCTCGCTCTACAGAAAAGGTCATAACCTTCTCCGCAAGCGACAAGAAGACAGATGCGAGCCACCAGAAGCCTTTGTACGTAACGGCAGTAATAAATGGAGTGGAGTTCAAAAGAGCGTTTGTCGACGGAGGAGCGGCAGTTAATGTCTTTTCGCTCAACACTCTGAAGCTAGCAGGAATTCCGGAGCAGAAGATTGTCAGGCGTCCATCCCCGCTGATGGGATTCGGAAGCGACTCTAGAATGACGATAGGATGGATCCGTCTGGGTGTCCAGATTGGCAAAATCAAGTGTTCAGCCAAATTCTATGTCATTGATGCAAACACTACGTACCACATGATTATAGGCTGGGCCTGGATTCATCGCTTCGATGCAGTCCCTTCAACAGCTCACCAGGTGATGAAAGCTACCTGGAATGACAGAATAGTAGAGATACCAGCCTCGATAAATCTTTTCAACCTGGATGAGGCGCACCTCACCGAGGCGGTATGGTTCACTGAGATGGCAGATGAGCAAATGCCAGGGCCGTTTAACCCCACTCCTTTGCCTCGATGGGAGGACATCAAAGATCAGTCACCCGCAGGAGTCATGGTGACAAGGGAGGAGTCCAAAGAAAAGTCGTCCGCGCGAGAAGAAACACCACAAATTGCTTATCAGCGAAAGAATGTTTACACCCTGAAAAGGATAGCAAAACATGACCCCGAAGGCAAAGAGATAGAAAGCTTCTACGCTAACAGGAAGAAATGCTACCGTATATGAAGGTACGCGGGGATACCCCCACGTGAGCATGGGGATATCCCTGAGCAAATCAACCAAATCGAGCAGGTCATGAAATTAGACGAACCAACGCCAGGCGTTTTGGAGGAAAAGCTCAAAGAAGCGCCTGAATGCATGGAGGACAAGCCTAAACCGCAAAAGCAGGAGCTAAAGGAGGTATTCCTAAGCCCAACCGAAGAAAAGAAGAGACCAGTCTTTCTGAGTGCAGACCTCACGAGTGAGGAAGAAGAAAGATTGCTGCAGCTGCTGACCACGTACAGGGATGTGTTCGCATGGGAATACGATGAGATTCCTGGCCTGGATACGAGCATCACCATGCACAGGTTAGATGTAATCCCAGGGTCCAAACCGATAAAGCAGAGCACAAGAAGCTTCAGGCCGGAGATCAACGTGAAAATCAAGCAAGAAATTGTCAAATTGCTGACTTCCAAGTTCATTGAGCCGAATCACCATCCTACATGGTTGGCTAACATCGTTCCTGTGGTGAAGAAGAATGGACAGCTTTGCATCTGTGTGGACTTCCGGGACCTTAATCGTTTCTGTCCCAAAGACGATTTTCCGCTTCCCAACATCGATCTGCTCATCGACTCGACCGCGGGTCATCGCATGTTCAGCTTCATGGACGACTTCAGTGGGTAAAACCAGATCAAGATGGACCCTGAAGATGCACGGAAAACCGCGTTCATCACGCCGGTGGGAGTCTTCAACTACACGATTATGCCTTTTGGACTCAAGCATGCAGGTGCAACTTATCAGCGAGCCATGATGGCTCTGTTCCACGACATGATGCATAAAGAGGTAGAATTCTATGTTGATGACTTGGTCATCAAATCCAAGGAAGAAAGGGACCAACTGGAGGATCTGCGGAAAGTCTTCGATAGATGCAGAAGGTTCCAGCTAAAGATGAACCCCATGAAATGCGCGTTCGGAGTAACCTCGGGGAAATTCTTGGGATGTGTAATACATTGCCAAGGCATTGAGCCTGATCCTGCAAAAGTATCAGCCATCACCAGCATGACGGCGCCGCCCAATCAGAGTGCTCTGAAGACATTCTTGGGGAAATTATCTTACCTGCGAAGGTTCATCCCTCCGATCGCAGAAATAACCTTCTGTTTCAGTGAGCTGCTCAAGAAGAATGTTGTGTATAACTGGACCACAGAACATGAAGCCGCGTTCGGAAAGCTAAAAGACTTGTTGACGTCAAAAAGGGTATTGATCGCGCCACATCTCGGATCGCCGCTCTTGTTGTACCTAACATCGACGAAGAAGTCTATAGGGGCACTTTTAGCTCAGGAGTATGAGGGGCAAGAAAGGCCGATCTACTACATTTCTCGCATTGTGCAACCAGCAGAATCAAGGTACACGGACATCGAGCGTCATTGCCTTGCTCCATTATTTGTAATAGAAAAGTTGAAGCACTATTTTGCCTCGCACAAAGTGGTAGTGGTTACAAAGAGTGATCCCATACGGTATCTCTTGACCCACACTTCCCCTGGTGGAAGACTGGCGAAATGGTATATGACCATTTATCAATACGACATCACGTGCGTTCGACCACGGGCGATCAAGTCACAAGCCGTGGCGGATTTGCTGGCACAATTCCCTGATAATAGTCACGAGCCCATGATCGAGGAAGAACTAGAGGGACCCCGAGATATATGCGTCGAATTGCCCTATTGGACGCTTCATTTTGATGGATCGTCAACAAGGAAGGGTGGAGGAATCGGAATAGTCCTGACCAAACCCGATGGAGAGGTCATACAGATGTCCACAAAGCTTGACTTCGCAGTCACCAACAACGAAGCAGAGTATGAAGCTCTCATCGCAGGTCTTCGCGCAACAAGGGCACTAGAAGTAAGCAATTCGACGGTTATGGGGGACTCCAAGCTAATCGTCAAACAAGCCTCGGACGAGTACAATTTAAAGGAGATAAACCTATTGCCCTACCGAACTTTGGCACAGAAATTGGTGCAACAATTCCGCGATGTCAGGTACGAGCACAAGCCCAGAGTAGATAATAGGCATGCCGATGCTTTGGCCACCCTGGGATCCAAGGTCAGTGTGGGTAAGTGTCCCGCGAGAATCTCGATTGAAGTGTGAACGTCCTCGGCGTTGACGGAGGACGCATGTGAAGACGAATGCATGGATGATGCAGACTGGAGAAAGTCAATATTGCGTGCTATCACAGAAGGAACGAGTAAAGAAAACTGGGCATCCACCAAGGGGTATTGCATACATGACAACACCCTTTACTATAAAGGCCCAGGAGGAATACTCATGCGATGCGTCTCGCAGCAGGAGGGACAAGCGCTGTTAGAAAAGATTCACCAACATACTTGTGGGGAAAGTGAGGTGTCAATCTATCGAAAAGCCCAAAGGTATGGGATTCATTGGCATGACATGTCAGCGGCCGCAACGTTGATTCAAGGGAATTGCGAGAGTTGTGCACTGATCAAGGATTCTTTAGCAATTGCTCTGGTCGATGATGACATGGATTGGAGGAAGCCACTCTTCGACTTTCTTACACAAGGAATTGAGCCTGAGTCAAGGAAAGAAGCCGAAAAGCTAAAACGGAAGGCTGCCCGGTACGTGGTGCAAGAAGACATACTCTGGCGAAGGGGCAACGAGGGTAACCTACTGCGATGCCTAGACAGCAAGGAAGCACAAGAGGTGATGGACCTCTCTCACCAAGTGGAACATCAGGGAGGTGCAAAGTTATGCAGACAGCTCCTCACAATCGGTTACTTCTGGCCCACAATGGAAGCAGATTGCCGCGCCAAAGTAAGAAGGTGCCAGGAGTGTCAATTCAAAGGCAACCTAGTACATGCTCCTGCCGTAGATCTACATGCGTTGGGAACACCATGGCCGTTCCATACTTGGGCTTTGGACTTTGTTGGCCCTATCCGACCAACCTCGCACGGGAACCAGTTTATTCTCACTGCGACCGAATTGTTCACTAAGTGGGTAGAAGCAATATCACTGAAGACAGAAAATGCGCTCGCTGTAGTCCACTTCATCCAAAAGAACATCATATGCAGGTTCAGAATTCCTAACACAATTCTCTCGGATAACGGTACCCCCTTCGTCAATCGCCAGGTAGCTGCGAAGCTAGCGGAGTACAACATAAGGCAGATATGTTCTACCCCCTATTATCCGAAAGGGAATGGTCAAGCGGAGGCAACCAACAAGACGTTGTTGAGAATCTTGAGCAAGATGGTTGCGGACGACCACAAGAAATGGGCTGATTCTTTGAACATAGCCTTGTGGGCGTATCGAACTTCTCTGAGGACGCCCACAGGAGTCTCCCCATTCCTTTTATGTTATGGAGCTGAAGCTGTAGTACCTGCGGAGGTAAAAATCAACTCTGCAAGGTTGGCCTTCCATACGCTATACGAGAATCAACGCGATCATGACCTGGTCCTATTAGAAGAAAAGCGGAAGCAGGCTAAGCGGACTAACAAGCGATACCAGGAAAGGATCGCCCGCGCGTATAACAAAACAGTCCAACGTCGAGATTTCGCAGTTGGGGACCTGGTCTTGCGCGCATCGGACCACTGCATGCGGGAGGCGGCTCACCCAAAATTCGCAGCCAACTGGGAAGGACCCTTCGAAGTCAAAGAAGTCTTTGAAAGTGGCTACTGCAATATACAAAGGCTACATATGACGGCCTCAACCCCAAGCTCAGTCAACATGCGCTGGATTAAAAAGTATTATCCTTAACTCCTCTCATTACATGCGTTAGATTACAATGCCTACTTTATGCTTTGTATCGTTAAAGATTTATGCATCTTCTCTCCCATATGAGGGAATTGTAATCTCACCTCTCCCATATGAAAGTGTTCTATAATAAAAGACTTCTCCCAAATGGGAAGAACATTATGATTTCAGCTGTCTTTATCACTTCATCTACTTCTCCGTTGTTCAATAGTGAAAGCTTATCTGCTGAAATAGCAGCTTTAATCAAACATGATCTTAATTGATCCTAAGCCTATCTGTCACGATAGCAGCACTACGCGAATACGATCTTAAGTGATCTTTAAGCCTATCCGCCGTGATAGCAGCACTATTCGAATATGATCTTAAGTGATCTTCAAGCCTATCCGCCGTGATAGCAGCACTATGCGAATATGATCTTAAGTGATCTTCAAGCCTATCTGCCGTGATAGCAGTACTATGCGAATACGATCTTAAGTGATCCTCAAGCCTATCTGCCGTGATAGCAGCACTATGAGAATATGATCTTAAGTGATCTTCAAGCATATCTGCCGTGATAGCAGCATTATGCAAATATGATCTTAAGTGATTTTCAAGTCTATCTGCCGTGATAGCAACATTATGCGAATATGATCTTAATTGATCTCAAGCCTATTTGCCGGAATAGCAGCCGTACTTGAGTCCAATATTAAGTGATCCTCAAGTCTATCTGCCAAGATAGCAAAACTATGAAAATGCGATCTCAAACGGTCTAAAAACTCATCTGCTAAGATAGCAGTTCTCATGAATGATTTTTTTTAATCTGCGAATCTATCTATTGGATAGCAAATCAGAGCAAAAACGCAAAGTGCGAATACGATACTACAAGAGGCGAAGTTTGCCAATACGCATGTGAAACTGCAAATTGTTGTGACACGAACAACAAATAATGCAAAGCGCTTTATTATGAGTCAAAATGACTTACAATTTATCTGTCTAGATAGCAGCTTACAAGCGAAAGCTCAGACTGAGCTAATTACATAGTCAAAATGACTTACAATTCATCTAGATAGCAGCCTACAGGTGAAAGTTACAGAGAAAGGAAATCCTTACTGTAAAATGATCGTCCTACAAGATCTAACAAAGGCTATGCGATACAATAGTCTGCGACCAAAGATCTGTAGCAAGTAGGGTCTTTCTATAAAACGAACGGCCTACAAACGCTACAAGAGCTATGCGACGCATCTTCAAGATCCCAGGATCTGACAAGGCCTCTGTCTGGTCTTCTGCCCAAGAGATGAGCCCGATGAACCACCTTTTCAGGCGTATGCGGCGGTGAAGAATAGGAAAGCAGCAACTCCTGGGGCAAGAGGCTCCTTGTCCACGGAGACGAGCACAATGGCTCGCCACCCCGAGTTCAAGCGTGGAGGCAAGAAGTTCTCCTCCGGGAAAGCTAGAGGAGAAATACGCCGTTCATTACGAGTTGACAACAAGGTCAGTACAGTACTGCACCTCGCCGGAAGGCAGCCAAAAGTACGACCTGCAAGCATAATAGACGAAGAAAATTCTTCGAGCAAGCATGAGGTATTATGTGCATCTTCTTTACGATGGTTATGAAGATCAATAAGCCTTGTAAAGAAGATCTTGGAAGCTATTTCTATAGCACAAAGCACAAACTCAGGTTTCACAACTTGAAGTTGCCACGAATCAACGAAAGACAAGCGTTGAAGCCAGCAGTCGTAAGGACTCATGGCAAGCCACATTTTGGGATGAAGGTAGGGATTATATAGACCCTATGGAGACCCTTCAGTTCCCTAGCTGAGTCAGTAAAGCTTGGAAAAGGGGTAAGCATCAATCACTTACACATTGAAAGAGGTAACATTCAATTACCCTACTAAAGGCTACGACGATTCAGTTGTGTGTCCTAACTAATGACGGAAGGTCATGATACAGATGGACTTCCCAAGGAAAGCGTGCTTATCTGGTAAGCAATTAGCGCGAAAATCAAGGCAGAATATCGCTAGCTGACGTCATAATTGATACGCACAAAGATATTCGAGCAAAACCCGGGAAGGGCAAAACGGGCATTCAAGCCTTGAATAAAAAAAAGGGGGGAGAAACCCTAGAAACATTAGCAATAATGTTTTAACATTTTTTGTTCAAAAAAAATACTTGCTATTGTTCAAAATAAGTCTTTGATCAGGGAGTCATCAGGAGAAAATTGAAGTGACAAATTTGTCACTTGGTCCACTTTTCGCTTCAACTGCTCATAGTTGGTGCTCATCTCATGGAAGAGCTTCCCAGCCTCTTCAGTTTTCTGCCTTTTCTTCTCTACCTTCTGCTCCTCAGCTGCGAGGTTATGGAAGCCGCGCTTCAAATTCACAGCCGCGCGAATCTGGGTGACTCTGTTGACAAGGTACCCGAAGCCCAGTTTGCCCTGAACTTTGGCTTGAAGGCCTTGGAACATTCTGAAAAGCAACTGCGCACTCTGAGGAGAGATGGTCGCAGAAGTGGCGCAGACAGCTGCTCCAAAATCCAGATGGCCTCGGTCAAGAACAACCTCCTGTTGAAAGGCTCCATCTCCAGGGACCTCGCAAATGATCGAGGATAGGAGAGACGCATCTGAACCAGCCAGTCCACATCAGCTTGCTTCAACCCTAAACAATGTTAAATCAAGTTTAGAACGTGAAGCTTGTAAATGAAATGTGCACTACAAAAAATTCTATAAAAAACGGCAGGGACAAACCGCCGGTAAAAGCCCGAAAACCGCCGTTAAAAGTATAAACGGCGGCATAAATGGCGGTTTCCTTTACGCCGTTATTCTCGGCGTTGGGAAAAGTAACCGGCGGTTTGAGCCGCCGTTAAAGTTAACGGCAGATCACAGAAACCGCCGTTAATTAACGGCGGTTGAGTCAAAACCGTCATTTATTTTATTAAATTATTTTAACAAATTATTTTAATTCTTAATTTTTTTTTGATATTTCGAAATGATTTTTTTTAACAATATATTTCGAAATGATTTTTTTCTATTAATTCGCATTATGTCAATTTGGGTTTTTTCTCTCAAATTTCGTAAATTAAACTGTTATTTCATGTCTTCAACCTAGCTTTTAATCCCAGATCTGTTTGAGAACACAACATGTTTATGAACAATATGAACCCAGAAATCAAAAAATTTATCTTCCAACACGTAATCAGTCCACACATTTGAAATGATCGAACTCGTAGGAGATCGATTTAAAAGTCTTTCGATCCAAGTCAGAAACATATTTTAGATCTATTTGGATCTGTGAAGAGGGAGGGGGAGGAGAGGAAGACAGAGATGACTGTGTCGGGGGGAGGAGAGGAAGACAGAGATGACTTTGTCGGTGGGAGTGAGATGAGAACAGAGAGTTGGGACTTCGTTGCTTGTTGTTTGAAGAGGGAGTCGCGCGAGGAGGTGGAGTATCGGCGGACTGCTGAGACGGCGAGGAGGTGGAGTGCCGCGGTGGTGACGATAGAGCCGCCAGATCTGGGCCGGAGAGAGTGGCCAACGTGGAAGATAGCAGAGAGAGAGAGAGAGAGAGAGAGAGAGAGAGAGAGAGAGAGAAAGCAAGAAATTACCTGGTCGTCCTGGAGATGCACGGGAGAGGGAGTTGTGAAGGAGAAGAAGAGAATAAGGGAGGCGCAGTTGGGCAGAGAGAGTGGCTGGGAAGTTATAAATGTAGGGTTCTCATCCTACGGTCCAGATTTAATCTGGAAAATCTATTTTTAAATCGTTAATTAACGGCGGTATTTACAAACCGTCGTTTTTGTATAAAATATTATAAATTGACCCATTATGTTTTTAAAATTGCAAAAAATACTTTTATAAACGGCGGTTTAGCAAAAACCATCGTTATAATGAACCATATTATGACGGTTAGGCCTGACCGTCGTATTTTCTGACCCGGATACAACGGTTTTAGATAAACCGTCATTAAAGAGACCAGTTTTACGACGGTTGGTTACAACCGCCGTTTATTATTGTACCAAATACGACGGTTTTTGTTAAACCGCCGTTTATTATTACATTAAAGACGTTTCACAGTCTTCCGCCGTTAAAAACAACCTTTAACGACGGTCTTTTCTTCCCCCACATGTATAACCGCGGGGAAAGGGGGTTTTTCTAGTAGTGGTGCAAGATGTGAACAGGAAAAGTGATAACATACCAGTTCCTTCAAGGATCTCGCGCAAAGAAGGAATGCACATTGCTGGGGCAACTCAAGACTGTCCTCGTTCCATTGCTCTTCTATCAGCTGCAAGCTCTAGCTCTTCATAATTGGCGGGAAGGATATAGGCCGCACCAGGTGCGATTGGAGCTCCTACCTGCGAACTCCAAAAGCTCCATGCTTGAGGAATCTCTGGAGGCTCAATCCCTGCTGGAGAAATGGCGACAGTGGAAGCTGCTGCTCGATTAGGAACGCCTTCAGATGCGAAAGGCTCGTGAGACTCAGGAGCACTCATGTGAACATTCACATTCGCTTGTGAGCCTATATCTTCCACGGCCTGCTCACGAATCTCAGCCTCAGCAGTACCTGCTTCCATTTCCTCAGCTGCTGCATTAGTATCTTCCTCCATCAGCACAGCGTTAGCTTCGGCATCATCAGAAACTTCGATGACGTCCTCCAAGGGCTCTCCTGCATATTCAGTAGCTGCGACGGGCTTTTCGATATGAGAACTTCGCTCTGGGACATAAGATGCAGAAGGTTGACCCCTCTGTTCCAACATGGCTTCACCAGCATTACCTGCGATACGAGACAGGAAAATGTGAGGTAACTTGTGTTATACAAAATTCTATGTTAATAAACTAAGAGCGAGCACCTCCACGCGAAGGTGGGATTGTAGCATCTTCGTCATATGCTAAGGATGCGACACCATGCCCTATTAATGTATCCTCATTAAGCATATCCTTAAGGTGAGCGTGACCTGGGGCGCGAAGAAACCATTCATGATGATGATCGGGTTACTAAGCCTAGTTCACAAGCGCTGTTCGAATGATTACCTGAAGGTTCACCGCACTTGCGTACTAGCCAGCGGCGAATGTCGGCTTTCGATAAGCCATGCTTTAATGCACCAACAATCACGTCTCCGTAAGTTACCGCAAGATTAAAAATCTCACCTTCATTGCCGCCTGCGATTTCCTCTAAGTCCGCTTGAGCCTGCTCCAGAGCAGCCGCATCTTCTTCTTGAACCACATCTTCCTCTTGAGCTGCATCTTCCTCATAGATTTGAGTTGCATCTTCCTCTTGGGATGCATCTGTTTCATTGGTTTGTCGCGCAAAGTCGTCGACATGTTGCTTTTCCAAGCTTCTTTGCTTTATGCGTTCAATCTCCTCTTCTTCTCGCTTCCTTCTTCTTTCAGCAGCTTCCGCAACTGTTCTCCTAGACTCAGCAAGGATGTCCTCGTCTATGGCTTCGCTGGAAACACCAGAGTGAGAACCCCGCTTCTGCCTCTTGGCCAGAAGGCCGCTGATGGTCTCTGTATCGTCATCTGCAAAGGAACAAACTGTTCAGTAAAGATTGCGAGAGTTAAAATAATGAGAAGATGAGTACGTTTGAGATACCTTTAGACTCTTCCTCTTGTATCTCACCTCTCTCTTCTTCTCTGACATCTTCGACTCTCTCTTCCTCTTCATCATCATCTCTTTCTCTCACCTCCCTTCTCTCACCCTCCTCTTCCTCCTGACCAAACGGAATGAAGGTCTCCACCGCGAGCTCTTTCCGCGACTTGCTTGGCATGCGACCTTTTCCTTTGTCCCTGGAAGTAAGGGACTTCGCACGGGAGGAAGCTGGAGCACTCTTAGGGGAAGAAATTGTGATTCCCTTCTGCCTTGGTCTCTTTGCCCTTGAAGCAGCAATTGCTGGAGGAGACGGATCGTCCCTGGGAGGAGACAAGGCTGGAGCGTTGTCTATCAGCGAGTCAGCAAATACGTCCATGACCTCACGAATTCGGGCTTCAATTGCGGGAGCCATTCTCATTGCTAGCCGAATCGACTCACCCTGCCTTCTCTTAGAAACAATGGTAGTGATGAGCGACTTAGAGCGCTCACCAGATGAAAACCTCCTCACATAGCACTACAACAGATAAGGGAGTATAAGTTTCGATATATCAAGCTAAAGAAATTCGACATGTGCAAAGGAGATTGTTTACCTTGGCAGAATCTTCGATGTATTTGATGACATGCGAAGCACCCTACCTAACTGCAGTCATCTTCTCTTCAAGGATGGTGGAGGGGCATAGGTGATTCTCGTGATCCAACAATGAGTAGCAGCCATATTGGGAGTCGTCCAGGCTACAGTTGGGACGGAAAGGGAAGGAATTTCTCTATATCACAGGAGCTCTGCTCGGCTGAGGGGTCGACTGTGTCTCAAACCTCGTCTGCTGGGTATTCCAATAGGCGACCCAATTCTTGGAGTAGCCACCTACGCGGTCACCTGGGGGCTGCTCGAAGGGAAGGGTTCTCCTTAAGATCGTCTTGTACTCGCCAGACAATAGTCGTTTGTAGCAGCCTCTTATGATGGACTGCGGCCAGATTGATGGTGCCACTGCATCAAAGCCAAACTGGGGAGAAACGCGAGTGGGATCGACATCCACCGTGATCCTCTCGTACCTAGGAGTAAGCTCGCGAACATACTCCGCAAGAGCAGGAAGAGAACCTCTTAGGCACCAGCAGAAGAATTCGCGATAACGCTCGTGGAAGCGCTTATGACCCTCGAAAAGAAGATCTTCCGAGAAAGCAACAACCTTGGAAGGATACAACTTTGGGAACCAACGCACATTTTCAATACGCGTGGCATAAGGCCTAGCTGTAAACTTGCTGCGATCGTCGCATATCAGGCTCCAGGTACACTTAGGAAAGTGAGTTCCAAACCATCTCGCAGCCCTGCCACTGTTAAGCTCTTCCTCCGCACCCGGGACACACCATTTGTTGGGCCTAGAAGGAACAGGAGCATAGGAGGGCCATCGCTCGAAAACCCACATGATCAAGAATGCGATGTTAACATAGGTTAACACGTCCAGGCAGCCGCGGGAGTCCTTGGTTGCTATAACCAGTTGATCCAATCTGTGGTACAGGGTACCCAAGACTAGTGGCCCAAGTGCGACTCTTTGACCAAGGGTCAGTTTCACAGCAAGAGGAAGGACATGGTAGAAAACCCCATCATGGGGGTGGCCATCAATCAAATACCTCGATAACCAGGCGCAGAGAAAAGCACACAAGGTCAGATGATAACCCTTCCCATTCACATAATTTTTAGCCTTCGGGTTCTGGATCAGGAGTTTCTTGGTGATACTACTACTCGCATAATCGCGGAAGAAGTACTGCACCCACTTTCCCCAAGTGTTCTTCGCAGACGTATCAACTAGCTGACAGTCAAGAAGAGGCTTCGCAGACGTCCACCGGGTGGAAATTTTCTTAACCTCTGACAAGCACTCTTCCATCTTCTTGTAGAGAGCAAGTTCCGGATCGGTCCTCAAAGGACTTAGAGGATCCACCTCACCAACAGGAGAAAGATCATACAGCATGTGTACATCGTCCAGAGTGGGAGCACCCTCGAACTCAGCAAAGTGGAATGTGTGAGTCGCAGGCGAGTAACGCGAGAGAAGGTTTAGAAGCATGGACTGGTCCAGCTTCACGGCAGCACCCTTCATAGCACGAACGGCGAAATAAATGCCAGCATTGTTCAAAGTGATCGCATGGTTGGTCAACACATGATCGATCCACTCATCCATGAAGTCCAATTTCTGAACAAACGCCTGGGTACAAATTGCAGTGTGGGGGAAAAACCCATTTTCAACCCCTAATCGAACCACATCTTTGGAATCGATCAATTCCAGCATGGCTGCGTTAACAGGTGGGGTCAACGTCTGCAACTCATCAGATGGAACAGGAGTCGGCAGGTTCTTCACCTTAACTCTAGCATGATAAAAGTCTTTTCCGCCCAAATAGGGGGCTTTCCGCCATAGGGTTTGTGGAAGATCAGGTATCTCCTCGATTTCTTTAACGGATTTGGTTCCTTTTGTCTTCGCCATTCCTGCGGAAGAACAAGAAAAAAGGGGGGAGAAATACACGCACTTTCAGTTCGAATTTCAGGAATCAATTCGAGTTTGCGGTTGAAGCAACGATGTTTTGTCAAAGAGAAGATGAACAGTTCAGTGTCAATTTTGGATTTTTGAAAGTTCAGAATCGTTTATATTGCTGGGAATTTCAGAAACCCTACATTCAAAACCCTTCAAATCTGGGGATTAATTAGTTCTGAGTTCAAAGAACAAGGCCACTCTTGCAGTTTCCGACGAAGTGTCATGTTTCAGATAGTTATGAGTTTGCACGACTCTAGGGATTTTAGGTCATAATGACACGCACGGGGGCTGAATTTGCGTGTATTTGAATTGGTGCGTGGCGGCGACGCGTACATTGGTTCCTGCGCATGGAAGTCTATCCGGCTATGCGTCTTCACGCGCAGAAAGGGGGCTAATGTAGATAGTGCTTTCTAGACAGGCAGATCTTAGCCACGTGACGACCATCCAACACACCTAGCTGTGCTCCACACACACTGGATCACCAGCCGCGCTGATCCACGTGGGGGCTGCGAGACAGGGCCCTCGCATACCACCACACGGGACTTGTAGGGACTTAGTGGTTTGGAGGCTAGAGTAAGTCCTGTCGCGCGCGAGCGACAACCAAGCCCGCGCGCGACCCCTAGTAACTGCTTTGAGAGATTTATGGTACGAGCTCCATAAACCCGGTCAAGCCGGTCTAACCCGGTCAACCTCGTAACGGTTTCGGTATACGCGGATAACGTGCTGTAACGGTCCCTATATACGCGGACGAACGTGCCGTTGTGGTTAAGCTAATTAAGCCGCCATTGATGGGCGCATTAACCACACTAAAACGGTCACATTCTCCATTATATATAGGATCGTTAACCCTTCCATACAAGGGGAGAATCACCTGAGATACGCGAAAGCTCTGCCAAAATCCTGACTCTCTCTCATACTGTGCTATTGCCTTACTCTCTCCCTACACACAACCCTATTCTTCCTGTGTTACTTCTATCCTCTACTCTTGTTGTATATTGAATTCTCTTTGCAGGATTCTCTCGTACACAATATGATAAAAGTTCAAATAAACAAACCTTTTATAACTTTACAGTAAAATCCCCACATGTGTTAACTACTTTTTAGACCCCCTTTGTTCTTGGACGTCTCATAAGGATAATGTGTTAACTTCTTTCGAGCTCTTACATTCGATGAAGATGAGGAAAATGGACAAATTTGATTACCTTGCGCTCAAAGTTGACATGAGCAAGGCTTAAGGCTAGATCGAATGACCTTTTTAGACGCGGTTATGCGCAAATTGTGGTTCGGCGATCATTTGATTAAACTTATTATGAGATGCGTGTCTACGGCTATCTCTCCCTTTTGTGCGGCAAAACACTTTTAAAGTTGTCTCAAAAACAACGCGGGATCTCGGTTCAGGTTTAAAGAGACAATCGATAACCGAAAGTAGAAATCCATTTATAAAGATTAAAATTTATCTAATATATACAACAATCTTTAAGAAGATAAATTTACAAAATTAATGTGTTTGAAATAAGCTATGCGATCTAATCTTATGCTTGACGTCCTCTTCTCGTTCCGCGTTCCCATCCGGACTTTCACTAACCTGTGGTGGTTTTTGAAATAATAAACGCAGACACCACAGTTTGCAAATAGTCGGTAAAAACTGAGTAAATACACACTACGACATGTAAAGCAATGAGTCGCATACAAGCATAAGTTGAAATAAATCCAGAGATGTGAAATAATTATAAGTAAAAGAGTTGGGAATTTATGAACAGTTGTAAGTAATCGCGTAGCAAGTATCTCTAATCTTTAAAACGTTTATAAGCTACAAGTATTCAAGAAATTCTTAAAAAAGTAAAATATCAACAGTAAACAAGTTATTTTGAGCTGATAATGATATTAAATTATGAGTATCCAATTCTATTCAACTCGTTTAATTCGATTAGGTCATATCCAGAGCCACAAACAACATCAACAGAGTAGCAAGTTTATTTCAAGTCCAATTAACCGTTAAGTTTAGCTGAGGCATGTCCAGAGCCACCGGCAATATCGATGTAGACAGAGGGATCACGAAGTAATCATAAAGGGTTCCTTCTAGGGTCTATCAACCTTATTTCACCGAGCGTTCAGAGAGCCTATACGTTAATCCCCGCTCACAATTCATAGCTAAAAGGCCTTAAGTGTCGACATCCCTACACCGTAGTGTCCCTTACAAGTATAAGTAGCACTCTGTAGCTCTACGAACCCTTGGCCACCATACCTTGGTACATTTTGGCTCGTCGATGGCGGATTTGTGAACATCAAAGTTCTATCCTACAATACGAAGCATTGCTTTAATGGTCGTAGCCATAAGTAATTGGAGGGTCGCTTGGCGCCTCCGGCTGGAGCCATAAACAACACAACTCTATACACTGTCTAAATCTATTATAATTTTTTTTTAATTATTCTCTTTACTATAACTGAATCAGATTTCACAAGTAATTTTTAAGAGTTCTCACAAAGGATCCATGAATATCCAAACAACTTTCGAGTATAAATCATGCATTTTATACTTTTTCAAAAACAACATATTAATTTTGAGAAATCACACAAATACTCACATTTTGATAAGGGTTGCACATATGTACTTACCAAAGTAAGTCAAGCACTTCAATGACAACCACTCTCTCCTACGAGGCAGATGTCTACAATCGCACGTATAAGGTACTCGTTACGACCAATTTACACATTCATAATCATATGTAACTTTGCATGCCACATAGTCCTATATGTAACAAATTCACATATAATGATGTTTACTCATCAAAATAAATCCAACATAATACTTAGAAATTCAAAAACTCGAGTTTTCTAAAAAAATGTGAAACAACTCTGACTTTAGAGGCATATTTATCATATCAAAATACTTCATTAAATTATAAAACTCATTCAAAGGATAGATAAATGTCTCTTATTTCAGAAACATCATATCCATATATATTATAAAATTAAAGATATAAAATAAAAAAAATAGTATTGTGCAGAGACAAGTTTGGAAAAACTTTCAACTTTGCAAGGTGATTGCTACAACTTGGAGAATAGATGTAATGCTCATCTTCTCCAGAATTAATCATCAATGTGTCTAGTTAAAAAACAAGAAATAGGATTTGCAAAAACTTTCTAAAAATGGGCTTCTTAATAAAAATGCCAAGACTGGTCTAGAAACAGAGTTTCAGAAAACATGCAAGTTCAAAGAACAATATATCCTTAAATAAAAAAGCTATGAAGATGGTTTTTTTCTAAAAATGACCATCTCTGAGTCAAATTTCATAAAATATAAGATTTGAAAATTTTACAAAGACAAAAATTGAAGGCCCTATTTTCCACAGACTATGCAGATTGTACCAACATGCAATTTTTTCACAATTCAACAAGAATTGTTCTAATAGTGCATGCAATCTAAGAAGACTTGATTTTCACCCAAATAACATCAATTTAAGCATGGAATCATAAATTTTAAATGATCTTAATACAATGATCAGAACCTACTTAAAATACACATGAAACCAACAAGATGCTCACCAAAGTGCATGTGTAGTAACCCCGATATTTATGTTACATATTTAATTTTTTAAGTGATGTTAGTATTACTTAATTTCGTGTTCAAGTTGAATATCGTGTTAATTATGCTAAAATTTAGTTAAGAAAAAGTTATAAAATGTAAAGTAGAGATCAAATTGTATGTATGTTTTATTTGGTAACTGTAAAGTCGTTTGATAATGTTAAGGCCATTTGTGTAATATTTGTATGAGAAATAAGATATAGCATTCTAGTTTTAGTTGAATATTTTGGTTACACCAAGTACTTGCATCAACATGAAACAGATAGTGTGCATCATATGATTTGAAATTTACATGTGCTCACTAATTTTGGTGTGACATTCACACTCAATTATTTTGGGTCTATATAAGCATAAGTTGCAACTTCCAAATTACTTTTCTCCACATTTTTCTATCTAAAAAGTGCTACAATCTCTCATTTCTCCCCCTTTTAGCATCAAACCCGATTTTGTTCTTGACTCTCCAAAAAACATGATCCAAAATCAAAATTTTGAGGTTCTTAGTGAAGAAAAATCATCTTGGGTGTTAGTATATCAAAGGGGCAGCAACTTTTCAGTATTTTCTTCAATATTGATGCCCCTCGGAGCCATTATTCATCACTTATCTAAACCCACATCAAGAACTCCATGAAAGTGAGGAGTAAATTTTACATCTTTGCATCCACATTATGATTTTGGTCATTCACTTCTCATTCTTGTAGTTCCATGGTAAATTTTTAGTTGCATGTTAGGGATTCATCATTTTTAAGACAAAATTTTAGCATTGACCATCTCACAGTTATGATAGCATGGTGGATTTATGATTGCAAGTTCTTGATTCATCATCATCTTATTATCTTCATACATGCATGTGCAAAAATTAGTATGTTAGGTAAGAACTCTTAGATTCATGAATTTAAATGTTGTGGTAGTGATATGCATATGATTTAGACCCTGTATTAGTTTAATTTCATATCTTGGAAGAAAATTTCTTTCATGCAACAAGTTTTGAATTATAGAAAATCATAAAACTCATGTTTTTAGCTGATTTTTACAAAATTGAGAAAAATACATAAACATTTCAGAAATTATGAAAAATTATTGGTTTGTGTATTTTCACGTGTTATTTCTACAGTAAAAATTTCATAATTTTGGAGTTTTATATGATTATTTTATGAATTTAATACCAATATCACTTTTGGCCTGTGTTTTACACCTAACCATATCTGAATTTTTAATGTTTAGAAGTTATATGTTATGTGTAAACTCTTTATCTTCGGGTCTCAAATATTTATGTTGAGCCACCTATGAATTGCTGTGGTAGCGGAGTGAAACCCCCTGTCGGGTGTAGGCAGGCTACGACCCTTTTGCAGGGACAATATAAGCAGCCACGCGCCGCCTTACGAGTCGTCGCGATGGACATGTCCCTACGTTATGTTAAGTCACGAAGGTTATCACGGGCCAATAAGATAAGAAATTAAGAAAGCATGTTCAAGTATGATAAGGCCTCTACGCGAGACAAAGCAAGGTTCATACTTGGAACAATATGGTTTCACACGACTCAAGTTATCCATTATGTTACGCTTTCTTTATGATACAAGTTATGTTTTATGAATGACATGATCTTTCAAGTCCAACAAGTATATGTTTGTATGACTCTGGCTTATGTTCATGATGCTCCATGGGAAAGTTAGCCCTTTTTAGTTTTCCAAACCTACGGAAGGCCGTAGATGTAACTCACTGAGCTAGTTGAGCTCACCCTTTGAATTTACTTTTTTCCGGCAAGAAGTAAGAAGTAACAAGGCGTTAAGTTGATATGTGATAGCATGCTTGTTGATGCTTATGTGCTTATACTTTGTTACCATGCTAGTCGGCTTGGATCTACTGTGGTATACATGTTTGTTGTTTGTATTAAAAATATAAGAGTTGTGTAATTATGTATATAAGACGTTGTATGAGCCATTGTATGATAGCTAGAACTATCCCGAGTTATGCTCTATTAAAGTTATGAGTTGAGATGGCTAAATAATATTATTTATAAGTTTAATTTTCTTTTCATTACAAGTCAAATTGTTATCATGTCGACCCCAAGTAATTGTTATTTATGCTTCCACAAAGTTTCAAAACGAAATTTCAATCATGACTTTAATAAGTTACTTGTTTAGCCTCTCGACGAGTCAAGGCCTCACCGGCATGTCGCACCCTCCTCCTGTTTTAATAAGTCACTTGAGTATGATGGTGGAAAACTCCCCCCGAGATAATTCTAAGTTTGGACTCAAGTTTTTCATGCTTAAGATAGTAGAAAATTGAGTTTTTATGAAGATTTGTAGAGGTGAAACTCCAAAAACGGGAATGGAGTTTTGAGGGAGATATTGCAGCTTGTATGAGTGTTCTTGCAGAGAGAATATGAAGGAAAAAAAATGATAATGACTGAAATGAGATTGATAGTGGAGATTGATGGTGTAGAATCCCACAAGAGGATTTACATACAAGATGGTAGGTAGTAGTGGGAATTATTGAGGAATGAGTGTGGGTTGATGGTTTTGAAGATGAGTATGAAAGAGAGAGATAGTGTGTGTGTGTGTGTATGTATATGAGTAGTCATGAGGAGACATTATTTTATTTGTGTTGACCAAAATTATTATGAGAGAACTTGGGTGAAAATATCAATACATGAGTTGATGGATGGAGTTGAAGTATAATTCCAAGAGTAAATGGGGTGAAAATGTAATTTCAATTACTAGCTATCACATACAAGTCAATTTTTATAAATTATAAAATTACAAACAAACTACTATGTATATAAATATCAAATTATACATTTACAAAATTACAAACGTTTCCCAAATACACAAAATAAATTTCAAAATAGTATTACTCAAGGTAGGGCAGAGCAAGGTTCGGTTCGGCCGGGTATATTCCCGTTTGGCTAACTTACCCGACTGATCGGTTTTAGCTTCATGCTAACCCGTCCCCGATCAAACAACCACCAGAACCGAGTATTTAGGGTTCATCGGGGCCGGATAATTTCGGGTTGATTTCGGGTAAACCCGATGGTTTTCTCCACAGGCGAACTCATCGTGATGGAAATATGGATCGAATGTGGAAAGGTCATCAGGAATAGTGGTCGGCGGTGAGAAGAAGTGAATCACCGATCGGTAAGAGAGTGAAGGAGAGAGAGAGAGAGAGAGAGGATAGAGAGAGAGAGAGAGAGCAAGAATCGAGAACTTACTAAAGATACGAAGATATGAGAGGCGGCTACTAGGGCGCCGATTGGAAGTGCAACGTTAGCATTCTTCTTCTTCTTCTTCTTCTTCTTCTTCTTCTTCGTCTTCTTCTTCTTCTTCTTCTTCTTCTTCTTCTTCTTGTTTTTTTCTTATCTCTCTCTCTCTCTCTCTCTCTCTCTCTCTCTCTCTTCGTTCTCTGTATACAAAACACAGAGGCGGCTACTAGGGGTAGTGGGCTAATGTTTAGTACTGGTACAATGGTACCCACCTACCTCTCTCTATCGAGTCAGTTCGGGTTCCTTCAGGTTCAGCTTGTTGGTACCCGCGTCCCACCCGTTTATTGGCGGGTCTGGTTTAAATTAACCCAAAAGCAATCATTAAAACCATTTTTTATGCTCTTCCGATCGGTTCGGCTCGGACCGGCTGGGTCGCCCGGGTAATCTGGGTTTCTGCTCACCTCTAACTCAAGATACCGAAACTACAAAATAATCACAAAATGAAATTCTATAGAATCATAAATGTTAAATGACACCCTTTATACTTTAAAATCAAGAATAAGTCAAGAAAAACTTTGCGATATAAATTTCTTGAAATTCTCAAATAATTTTCCAAAATTACTAAATAACCCCTAACTGAAATACGGGGTATTACACTCTCTCCTGCAGTAAAAGCAAAAAGAGTCTCTGGACTTTCAGCTTCTAGAGGATATCCTATAATCAGTTATTTTTTTTCGCAGACGACTGCTTACTTTTTACAAGTATGAGAGAGTACAGGGCCAAGTTGTGAACCTCACAAAGTCCTCCGCAGTCTTCTCCAAAAATGTTCTCGTAATGATAAAATAAAGCATATATCGCCAATATGGAGTTCAACAAGCCGAGTCGCACGAACGATACCTATGTTTGCCACCATCAATAGGGAAGAATAAATCAGATTCCTTCGGCAACGTAGTACTTCGTGTAGATAATAAGCTGAAAGGGGGGAAGAAGAACTCACTGCCTTTTGCTCAAGGCGATGGACCACTTAGTGCCAAATTATTCCATGAGTTGCTTTCGTTTACCAAGCAAACTTTATAATAAGCTTGAAATTTTATACTTCCTCCATTACCACTCTTTCTCTCCGCTTTGTTATTCGTAACCAGGTTATTTTGACCCGATGATTTTGATAGAAAAAAAAAAGAAATTTGTAATATTTTCATGGTGTTGTAGTGTAAAGTTTACTCCACCATGAAAAATTATCAAATTTTTGCATAGCTTTATTAAGCAAATCATCGGGTCAGAGTGAACCAGTGAATAGTGACAAAAGTCAAAGCAGGGAGAGAGGGAACAAAGGTAGAACATTAATTTTTGTGGAGCAACGGGGAGGAGAAGCAGAAAATATTATGGATATCTTCGGAAAAGTTAAGGATGGATAAAGCAGAGGGAGGCTTAGGTTTCATAGGCGTGCATAAATTTAACTTATCCCTCATCAGTAAACTTCTTTATGAGCCTACTTCTTTGGCTTGCAGAGTCTACAAACCCAAATACTTCAAAAATAAAAGTATTTATGAGTTTGAGCCCTCAGAGACAAATTATTTCGCCGGACGTAGTATTCTTAAAAGTATAATTTTAATATGAAAGGAATTACGCGAGAGATTAGGGAATGGAGAAAATTTGGACTGGTTTAGAGATCCGTGGATCCTTAAACCACATTCATTTCATGTCATCACAAGCACCGGACAATAATCCAAGTGTAGTATCATATTTCATTGAAGATGATAGAAGGAGTTGGGATCTGAATAAATTCAAAGAGAGATTCTTAGATATGGACATCGAAGAAATTTATCGTGTCCACATTAATTTCCAAGAACTCCATTAGCGAAACAACTGATTTGGCATTACAAACATAGTGTACATTTCTCTATCAAATCAGGGTACTCACATATCAGAAATTTATCCTCTTCGCAGGTCACAACGTCAGAGAGCTCAGAAGTCAACAACTTTGGGCGACTTTCCATTTTTGGAAGCAAACAATAACGAAAAGTCATTTTTCCTATTTGAAGAGTGTTGAAAGGATATTAGAAAAGGGAGGGAGAGCGGAGTCGTAGACGATATCCCACACGAGTACGAGTGTGTCTGCTAATCTATACTCTCAATTTGTGACTTAGCACGATACAACGAAGACTACAATCGTAGAGCCGATATGAACCGCCCTTATTTAGCATTATAGTAGGATGGATAATAGACAGAGATATAACATCTAAAATATTATCTTAAAAATGACTACACAAAGATAAATAAGATGCAGTGATATGACTGTAAAGTAATCTAGAACGATATAGCATTTATATGAAAACATAAACGAAACGAAACACAAGATTATTAGTGCGGGGAAACCTCCACTATATTCTCGGAATGAGAATGACAGTTAGGATAAAAACCTCAATTGTTAGCACCAACCAATGCTATAAAACTATATTGCATGAAACGTCTGATAGAAGATAGATAACGACCTATCACGCAGAGCAGCTACTCACCACACCACCTTTTTCATGTCTAGTTTCTACAATCTCTTGTGTAGCATTCCATACCGTAGTAATCCAAGACTAGATTGAATCTTTTTGGAATAGCACACTACCTCGAGTGACCGAGCTACCCGGCATGTACTCAACGACCTTGTCCATCGGTGGTTCGTCAAGTGAACAACTCTCTAACATTGTGGTTCGTGAGTGAACAAAACTATAAGATAGATGTGAATACCACAATGAACATATATAG
Source organism: Linanthus parryae (assembly GCA_023055425.1). Lineage (NCBI taxonomy): Eukaryota > Viridiplantae > Streptophyta > Magnoliopsida > Ericales > Polemoniaceae > Linanthus > Linanthus parryae. The sequence goes on along the minus strand of JALGPY010000036.1, from coordinate 1,741,651 downwards.
GATAGGATACTCTATATACTCTACACGCATCCTAGACCTAACAGGTAAAAGAGACAAACCCTAGACAAGGGTATGGTTGACTCGACGCATCCAAACTAAGGGGAAACAACTTTAGATCAGACAAATTCAATAAGTAACAGTTCATGATAACATATGCGGAGAAAATATTAACTCTAGGATGAATACGAGAGAGAAATCCTTGTGTTCAAAATATGTGAGACGTTTATAAATAAGAGACTGTGTGAAACACATATCTGACGCAAAACCAAACTAAGAATATGATAAAAGATTTGTTTAGTCTATGTGAACAAAAACGTGATCTAGACCTAGGTAGACTGAAAAAGACGTGTTCTATATCAATAGAAGAAGATTGATCCAGTGACTCAATTCAGAACAAGACCAGACTATCCTGGATTGATTCTAGAATAAAGAACAACTTCAAAACCTGGCTGAAGCAGGAGGAAGCTGAAGCGCCGCTGGAGGAGACCTGGAAACTTAACCGTCAGATGGGCTTCTCTCATGCTAGCAGCTGAACCTCTAGAGGGATCTCTCTCTCTCTCTCTCTCTCTCTCTCTAGTTTTTTTTTAAATGAGGCTAACCCTAATGCTTCAAGCTTTATAGCTTGATTATCTCAGAACCCTGACCCTGTATTTATAGAGTGAGATTACTTGTTTTCCAAGAAAGAGAGTGCTAGTGAGAATTGATTATGAATCTGGGCTTTTAGAATTTAAATTAAATTCAAACTCTATTTATCGAATAATCAAATATTAATAAAAGAGTTTTACTTATGGAGAAAATATAATTTCCATGAAAGAAAGATTCATTCTTAATTTTTAATAAAGTAGTTATCATAAAAATTATTCATTTCATAAAAAATTTAAATTTTCATATAATAGAAATTAAGCTACGAAATATTATTCTTTACTAATTAGGAAAACATATTCTCTAATCATGTAAATATTTCCAATCAATATAAATCAAGTAATAAAATCATTGAAAATATTAATATAATGAATCTAGTAATTTCGAAATATATGTTATTACCACATTCAATTTAACTTATATTGAAACTCTTCCAATTAACTTTAATTATAAAACTAATTTGAAAGTGTGTAATTTAGTTGTAAACATGTATATAAATACTCTGGAAGGGGGGGTTGAATAGAGTATGCTAGCTTTTGCCAAAACACTAGTTTCTTAAAACTTAAGTAGAGCAAATTGTTGAAATCTCAAAGCTTTGAAAAGGATTTGAGAATCTTAAAGATATAACAGCAGAGTATAGAGGCTTCAAAGCTTTGAGACTTGGAAAGCTCCAAAGCTTTGAAACTTCCAATATAAACTCTAAGTAAATGCATAAAAAGTAAATAGCAAGGACACAGAGATTTTACAGAGTTCGGTCACAATTGGACCTAGTCTCTGCCTGAGGGATCTAATCCCTCCAGGATTCAAACACAACTTCTTATTAGTCATCCAGATTTAGCCCTAGATCTCAAGCCTAAGTGAGGTACCTTACACTTGTACAGCTTGTGGTTCCCACAACCTATCTAGTTACAGGCTACAACCTGTTGAAACAATAAGAACCTCTTGTTGTTCACTTGAACAACCAAACTACTAAGTTTAGTGAGGTTTTAGAGATGAAGAATAAATAATACAATTGAGTACAAGAAGAAGACCTCAGAAAAGATAAGTTGTTTAAGCCTGGAAGAGTTCTTCTGAATATGAATGATCTTCAGTCTACTGGATTTGAATTCCTGAATGATTTGAAGAGGTGTATGGACTTGACCTTCCCAGTTGGTTGCTCTCTTCAAAACCACGATCTATGTCTCATATAACTCTCTGCAATTCAAATTTAAGTAGCTGATCTCAGTCTGCAACTGACTTGAGAGATTTCAGGAACAGAATTCCTAAAATATCTCCTATCTGATAAGCTCCTATCAACAGCTTAATTTGAATGCATTGCTGATCTGTTTATGGACGTTGGACTGTCCAACAAACCTGCAAATACTTAGCAAACAAGATCAAACAAATAACAATACAATCTAGCAAAAAGATCTTCTTGAACAGCTGCTATCAGTTAATAAGAAACCTATGCTAGAGTTGTCTGCTAACAAGTTCTCAGTTAAAAAATATATTCAATCTCATGAGTATATCAAGTAAATATTATAGAACACACACTAATAGACAATAATCAACTTGTATCAAATTCTAAGTATCACTGAATCCACCTGCATGTAGAAAGATGATCAGAAAGACTTAGCAGTAAAGAGTAACTAAAATATATCAAAGCTTTGAAGCTTTGCCAGCTAACTTCACCAGAATGAACATTGGATATTCAATCCAACTTAGTCCTGCACTGATCAACTTATAACATAGATCGCCAAATGAAATCATATAAGTAATTCATATCATCATCAAAACATAACCAAAACCTGCATAAAAAACAGTTAGATAATTCAGCATATCGGAACTGCTACAGTAACACAAAGCTTTGAAGCTTTGGTACTTAGCAATTTATTATGCTTGTGTTTCTAGCTTTCATCATCAAGAATCTAAGCTCTTTTCTTGTATATTCACAACATAATATTCATGAGCTTCAGACTTATCATAAGTAATATTGTAATAGAGTTTTCATAAGAAATGCATCTTATTGTGATCATATCACTAAATATGCTATTTTCATAAAAGATGTATTTTATTTCAATTAACAATTTCTTTACTTGAAAGACAAGGATCAAATCCCAGAGAATCTTTACAGAAGAATAATTAACTAACTGAAATTTCCAAAATAGATAGAGAGAGTCAAAGAGCCTCCAGATCTCAGTCTGGCCTCGCTTAGGCAGTGCACAGCCACCCAGATTCCCGTGCATAACCCTAGACCCACCAGAGAGAATATGCTGCTATTTGTTCCTTCTATTTTGTGTAGTGTTGACAATATATTCCCTACAGACATGGATAGATGTGATAACTCCAATTCGGAGTTATTTTATGCCTTATATTTCTACGTTTTACGTGCTCAACATGGAGAATTTGTCGTCTTTTCAGTAAATTATGCTAAAATGTGAGAATATGATTTCATGAGCTTTACTTGTTGAATCCGGGCATTTCTATGGATATTTTGAGCTTTTATTGTGATATGATCGCGGGTTGTGTTTTCATGTTGTGATTCACAGGAAAACAGGACTTGGAGGATCATGCGGGAGATGGAAACGAGCTTCGGAAGCACGGAACTCAAAGGAAAAATTCAAAGAAGAAGTGAAGAAAAAAGGAGTCTTCGTACGAAGACAAAGATCATACATAGCCAAAATTTTGAAGTCTTAAAATCTCTTCCTGAACAAGCTTGCAGTACTTACATAAGAAGGCCTTCGTACGAAGGGGAATTGTCTTCGCACGAAAAATCTTCGTACGAAGAGAAAAGACATCGCTGAAAAACGCAGGATTTTTGGGGCTTTTGTGTAGTTTATCCGAACTTTGTAATATTGTTATGGAAACGTATTTAGGTGTTTTAGGTCGTGATTTTCAGTAACTTTTCACGTTAGAGACATATCTTGGAGAGCTAGAAGCCATTGTTGGAGCTTTGGAGCACTCATTTGGATTCTCAACTCTTTCGTTTCCTTAGTTTTTGCTTATGAAATACATGAAACTCGTTGTTTTGAGTATGAATCGTAGTAGCTAAACCCTTTTTGCTGGGAATTCTCGTTTGGTGTAGCTAGGGTTTGCTATAAACTTGATGTTTTGAGATTGTGATTCAAGTTTTAGACTTAATCTATCGCGTTCTTTCATTATTATGGGTTGTTTATGAGTTTGATTCTATTATTCTTGCAAGTAGCTAACGTAGGAGTAATCTTAATTGACATTCACGTGGTAACTCCGTGAAATTTAGTCGGTAAAGTGAATAATCCACCAAGTCGAATCAATATTTGGTAACTCGGTATTGTTAACTATGATCGTTTGAGTAGATATGTGATTTCTCATGCATGCTTAAAGGTAAAATAGACTTGGTAACTCGGTATATTTTTATTTTAGGCCTAGGTAATTTGCTTGGTAACTCGGTAAATTTTACATTGCTCGATTAATAGTAAAAGACACGTTATTTCACGAATCAAAGCATAAGTTTATATCATCCCTAGTGAACCTAGAGAATTCCCGGTATTTTCCCTCTTATTAGAAAAGTCATAAATCACTCTTTGTTAATCGTGAACCATTCCACTCGATTAATTGAGAATCTTGTTATTTTTATTTTAGTAGAATTAGAACAACAAACAACTTTGCGAATTGCCCACATAAGGTTTAAGATAATAACTGGTTTAACAAAGTCCCTTGGGTTCGACAACCCGGATTTATGGATTACTATTACACGCGACAACCGTACACTTATGGTAAGATCGTGTCAAGTTTTTGGAGCCATTGCCGGGGACTTCGGCTAAATTAGTTATAATTCCTAGCCTTAGGGATTTTAATTTTTTGTTTATATCTATTACTCACATACGTTTTGTGTGATATGTGATTTCTGGTTAGCTTGTACGGTGCATGTACCGTTCTAGAGACGAGCCTTTGCATACTACACCTGAAGACCCCGAGTCCCTGTTACGAGCACATCGTAGAGACAAGAGGAAATCAAGCTCAGTTACCATGGATGCTGAAACCAGAGCTGAGTTTGAAAGGATCAGCAAGGGTATGCAAGATGCGGAAGCAGCTAGAGTTGCAGCGGTGGAAGATGCAGCAAATAGATCAAGGGAGGCTGAGGAGCTCAGAGCTCAGTTGACCGAAGTGCAAGCTGCTATGGCACGCTTGAACCCTCCAAATCCACAACCACGTCTTGGTGTGGGGGTACAAGTGAGGAACGATGGAGGTAATAACAACAATGGGAGAAACAATAGTAATGGGGGGAATAATACACAGGATTTGGCGACACAGGTGAATAATGTTGAAGAGGATGAGCGTCCTTTGGTGGAATACTTCAGAACTACACCGGAGGGGTATCAACCAACTATTGTCAGACCACAAATTAACGCCACGCATTTCGAAATACGCCAACCATTGATCAACATGGTTCGGGATGAGTGCTTATGCACTGGAGCCCCAGGTGATGATCGACACCAACGCTTGCTCAATTTTGAGCAGATTACCTCCACGATGTATGATCAGAGAGTTCCACTCGAGACGATAAAGCTCATGGCTTTTCCATTCTCCTTATCGGGAAAAGCAAAGACATGGCTTATGAAACTTTCAGCAGGCAGTATTCGCTACATGGGCAAAATGTTGCAAGGAATTTCTCAGGAAGTATCTTTCGCCATTCAAGGTTGCTCAACGGATGGCTGATATAAAAAAATTTGCGCAACAGGAAGATTATTCTATGGGAGACACATGGAGAAAGTTCAACCAGCTCCTTCGAAGATGCCCCACTCAGGGAGAGCCATGGTAAAAAATTTACATTATTTTTATAATGCTCTAGACAGAGAAACTGCAAACGAACTGGATATGATGGCTCAGGGCAACTTTATGGGCTTAGGATTACAGAGATGCCGGGATCTGCTAGATAATGTGGCAAAACGTGAGTCCACGAGGACTGAGACTCGTAGAAACACAAAATCTGATGGAGCATTGGTTAGTAAAATTGAGTCCATGGTGGAGCAAAAATTTGAACACCAGATGGCAGTGATGACTTCGGCTTTCAGTAATATGAATCAATCGGCACAGGTGAAGTCAGTGGGAGAGATGGTAGCAGATGCAAATCAGGGATATGGAGATGGTATTAAAGACGTGAACTACATGGGTCAACCACGACAGCAGCAATGGTCTAACACATATCATCCGAATAACCGCAACCACCCCAATTTCAGCTATGCCAATCCAAGCAGTGGATTATACGCACCAAGTCAAAGGCCAAATGTTCCATACCAAGCGCAAAGACAGGTCCCACAACAACAGGCTCCACAATCAGAAGAACAAGATACAAATGCGTTGTTGAGGAAACTGTTAGCTAGCCAAGACAAAATTGAGAGCAAGATCATCTCCATGGAAGCTACAATGAAGAGCCATGAGACACAGATTTGCCAGATAGCCAATCTAAACACTCGACTTCCACCTGGTATGTTGCCCTCGAACACAATCACTCCACCTGATCAGTTGAAGGCTATCACTACTCGCAATGGGATCACCAATGAGGATCCTCCATATCCTACCCACGCACGAGCTGAAGAAACAAAATCCACTGAAAAGGCTTTGAGTGAAGAGATTCCCGGGCCTACCGTGATTCCCCAATCAAAGGACACGAGTAGGAAGTCGTAGGAGAAGCAAAAGCCAAAGAAGTACAGGATGCATGAACCATACCCGCAAAGGTTGAAGAGTCAAGAGAACGCTAAGCACTCTAAGAAATTTGTGGATATTTTCAAGAAGTTGCATATTAATATCCCTTTCGCGGAGGCCATTTCACAAATGCCAAAGTATGCCAAATTTCTCAAGGACCTACTCTCCAATAGGAGGCGCATAGATGACTTTGAAACTGTAACCCTGAATGAAGAGTGTAGTGCCGTGGTGCAAAAGGCGTTGCCCAAGAAGATGAAAGATTCGAGCGGTTTCATCATTCATGTGACATTGGGAGATGCGTTCCATGGTATAGCATTGTGTGATCTTGGCGCAAGCATAAATTTGATGCCCACATCAGTATTTGATCAACTTGGTGTAGGGGATCCAAAACCTACTCGTATGTGCTTGCAAACGGCTGACCGTACTATCAAATTCCCAAGGGGCGTGTTGGAGGATGTGCTTGTGAGAGTTGAAGGACTCATCTTCCCCACAGATTTTGTGATCCTAGACATCGAGGCTGATGATGATGTCCCACTCATATTGGGACGACCATTCATTGCCACGTGGATGACTATCATTGATGTTGCCAATGGAGAGTTGTTAATGCGAATTAATGATGAGAAGGTGGCGTTCAATGTCTTTGAATCTATGAAATTTCCCGCGTATGCAGTGAGTGAGCAGTGTTTTGGTGTGGAGGCATACACACCAGATGAGGAGGAAGATATCTTATTGGAGAGGTTGTATGAGGAGCTTGCTATACTTGACTCAAGCGAAAAGGAACAAGCTATGGAAGCTCACTGGCGTCAGCCCCTACCCCTCAACCCTCACATGCAGGAGGTAGTGAAGAAAGAGGTGCTTAAATGGTTGGAAGCAGGCATCATCTACCCGATTTCCGACAGCACCTGGACTAGCCCGGTGCAGTGTGTCCCTAAGAAGGGAGGTATTACTGTGGTTGAAGGGGATAAAGGTGATCAGATTGCCACTAGTACTGTTACTGGGTGGAGAGTTTGCATGGATTACCGCAAACTCAATGATGCCACGTTGAAGGATCATTTTTCCCTCCCATTCGTTGATCAGATGCTTGATAGGCTGGCGCGTCATTCGCATTATTGCTTTCTGGATGGATACTCCAGGTATAATCAGTAGCAATCGAACTAGCTGACCAGGAGAAGACGACATTCACTTGTCCTTATGGGACCTTTGCCTTTAGACGCATGCCATTTGGGTTATGCAACGCACCTGCCACGTTTCATGGATGTTCATGGATCTTCTCTGACATGATGGAGCAGAATTTTGAGGTCTTCATGGATGTTTTTTCGCTTTATGGTGATGGGTTCGAAGGCTGTCTACAGCATCTAGCTCTGGTTCTTGACAGATGTATTGACACCAACCTCGTTCTCAACTGGGAGAAGTGTCATTTCATGGTGACCGAGGGAATAGTGTTGGGGCACAAGATTTCAAGCAAGAGTTTAGAGGTGGACCGAGCAAAAATTGAGGTGATTGAGAAACTTCCTTATCCTACATCTGCCAAAGGGGTACGGAGTTTCTTGGGACAAGCAGGGTTTTACAGGCGGTCCATCAAGGATTTCTCAAAGATTACGAAGCCGTTATCTGGTTTGCTTGAAAAAGATGCAGTTTTCGATTTTGATGCAAAATTCATGGCATCTTTTGATGTGCTCAAGGAAAAGTTGATCAGATCACCCATCATAGCCACACCAGACTGGACCTTTCCGTTTGAGCTTATGTGTGATGCCAGTGACTATGCGGTGGGAGCAGTACTGGGACAGCGAAAAGACAAGGTAGCACATGTCATTTACTATGCCAGTCGTACTCTTAATAATGCACATGTTAACTATGCCACCACGACGAAAGAGATTTTGGCTATGATATTTGCGTTGGACAAGTTTCGTCCATATCTTGTGGGTTCTCAGGTTAAAATTTTCACATACCACGCAACCCTCAAGTACCTTCTCACCAAGAAGGAAGCAAAGCCAATATTGATCCGGTGGGTTATTTTACTGCAAGAGTTTGATGTGCTAATCAAAGACAAGAAGGGGGTAGAGAATGTTGTTGCAGACCATTTTTCACGGCTGGAGAATGAAAAACAAGAAGATGTGCCAATTAGAGAAGATTTTCCAGATGAAAAACTTATGGTAGTGGTAGCAGTTGTGCCTTGTTTTGCTGACTTGGCAAATTTCAAGGCACTCAACACTGTCCCCAAAGACATGACTTTCCATCAGAAAAATAAGTTATTCGCAGATGCACGACGTTATTTTTGGGATGATCCCTATCTGGTCAAGTTAGGAGCTGATAATGTGTTGAGAAGATGTGTAGCTGAGCCGGATACGTTGGACATTCTCAGACATTGCCATGAACTGAATTGTGGAGGAAATTTTGGCAAAACGCGCACTGTGGCTAAGGTACTTCAAAGTGGGTTTTATTGGCCTTCTTTACATAAGGATGCTCATTTATTTGTACAGTAGTGTGACCGGTGTCAGAGAACCAGCAATATTTCCAACCGAAATGAGATGCCTCAGAATTTTGTGTTGGAGGTGGAGCCGTTTGACGTGTGGGGCATTGATTTTATGGGGCCATTCCCCTCTTCACTTGGAAATATTTATATTCTGTTAGCTGTAGATTATGTGACCAAGTGGGTAGAGGCAATGGATTGCCCCAAGAATGACGGAGCTACTGTAGATAGATTCGTGCGCAAGAACATATTCACGCAATTTGGGACTCCCAGAGCCATTATAAGTGATGAGGGATGGCATTTCATGAACAAGGTCCTTTCATATGTCTTGAATAAATATGGGGTAAAAACACATAAGATATCACTACCCTATCATCCGCAGTCGAATGGGCAAGATGAAGTCTCTAACCGAGAGATAAAGGGGATTCTAGAGAAAACAGTCAATCCGGGACGCAAAGATTGGTCCCTGCATTTAGAATAAAGTTTATGGGCATATAGGACAGCATACAAGACCTCTTTAGGCATGTCTCCCTACCAACTAGTATTTGGGAAGTCGTGTGTGGAACTTGAGCACAAGGCTTTCTGGGCCTTGAAGAAGATCAACTTGGATGCTAAGCTCTCAGGTGAGAAACGGAAACAAGCACTTCTTGAACTTGAGGAATTTCGATTGATGGCATATGAGAGTGCAAAAATTCATAAGAAAATGACAAAGCAGTGGCACGACAGGCACATCATACCGAGTGACTTCAAGGTAAGACAGAGGGTGTTGATCTTCAATGCCAGACTAAAGCTGTATCCAGGTGGAGTGGTCCCTACACGATTACTGCAGTCTATCCATGGGGTTCTCTTGAGGTGGAAGATGCAAATGGGAACATGTTCAAGGTAAATGGCAAGGTAACGGGGTCGGGCCGTCGACCTTAAATTACAAGCGCTTGTTGGGAGGCAACCCAACCTATTTATTGCTGTAGTTTAGGTTTTAATACTGCTTTGTCTATTTTTATTCGGTTAGATTTATTTGAGAGGTGCGAGAGAGTGGATTTAATATTTCCAATGAGTATGTGCAGGATTTCGAGGTGAAAGGCCTATTAAGGATCCCCATTCTTGATGTGCGTGTGCAGAACAGAGTGAAAATTGAAGAATAGCAGCCTAGAACGTGTATCGGGATCGGGAATGAAGAAATTGAAGATTGAAGACATTCTTACACTCGCTCGACACACGCACCTGGGTAAGATCATGTTCCCGGACTCCCCGTCTTGATATACGCGAGGATTTTATTGATGAACGGAGAAAGCTAGCACATTGGCACGGATTACGAGGTGATATTTTGAAAAAGAGACTGAAAACAAAATTGAAGAGTTCCAATGTGTGGGGGTGGTTGAGAGCTTTCTGTAGGCAGGTGGATCGCGCATATCAGAGTTCGGATGAGAAATTTAGCCAAAAAGGATGCTCAAGAGAGTAAAACGAGGCCAAAAGCATCTGGAAATGCAAAACGTGCCTTGGAATGCGTAAAATTTACGAATAAAACATTCCCCGAATTTTGGGAGTGTTTTATGGTAAAAAGGGAGTCTCGAGGATGAGGATATCCTTCGGAAAGAAAAGGCACGATCGGATACGCGAAAAAATACCAAAAAGGATGTCTTTTGGCAGGTCCAGACTTCTCTTCGTACGAAGAGAATTGTCTTCGTACGAAGACATTTAACTTAGCAAATCTTTTGGCCTCTGAATATTGTCTTCCCAGAACATCTTGCAGTACTTGTCTGGGAAGACCTTCGTACGAAGACAAATTCTCTTTGCACGAAGAGTCTTTGTACGAATAAAATTGTCTTCGTACGAAGACAACCGCTGAATTGACAGGTTTGCCCGATAAAGAGAAGGAGAAGGGGGATTAATTGGAGGGCATAATGGAATTTTTGCACGATTTCTTTGGAGATAGCTGCAGATGAAAGTGCTTCTCCTTCATTCTTCACGTTCAGCTCTTCACCTCATCCTCCATAGCCGACCACCTCCATTCTCTCTCCAAGTTCAAATCTTCACCAAATTCAACGAGCAAGATAGGGTTTTGTGCGGATTTTCAAGGAGATCAAGGATTGGTAGAGGGTTTTAACTGAAAGAGAAGTACGAGGGAGAAATCAGTGAAATAGAAGCTAAGGTTTTCGGTCCTAGATTAAAAAATTGGGCAAGTTGGAGTTTGATTCAGCCTTTGGTCAAGAAGAAAACCTCGACGGGGACATCACAAGGAGCACGGTGCACCGTTCCAATTGAAGATTTCATCGAACATTTTCGACGACCTCAAAAACGGTCCTTCTTGCCGGATTTTCTGCAATTTGTGCCCGTAAGACTTACTCCGGGCACATAGGTACTCTCTGCTCTAGTAATTTAAATATACGAGTCTTGGGCACAATTGAGTAAAATCCCAATTTTATTTTGTTGCGCTTAGTAGCGTGCTTGGGGCGATTGAATAGAGTCTTAGGATTACGTGCTTCAAATTGCTTACGTGTTAATTTCTGCAAACACTTCTTGTCACATTGCACGGGTTGAATTGCTTGTTTTAATTGAGTTTGAGCGTTAAAATGGCGGGTGGTGGAAAGAAACGAAAGACGGGTGAGGGAGCATCTCAGGAGGCATCCGGCTCGGGTGATCCTTAGTTAGAAATTATGCCTTCACCCCAATACCCTGTTTTGGATAACCCTCCACCGACTAAACCGGGAATTGTAGGAAGAAGATCGTCTAAAGTGAACCTAAAAGAGCGTAGTATTGGTCCCGCTTGCTTTGGTAGTTATCGATTCGTTACATTCGAGGCCCACCTAGACTCTATTAGGGACACTTACTTGAAGAAGAATGGGCAGTCGGAGAAGGAGTTTCCATTACATGAGGACATGCCTCAGGATATTAAGGACATCTTTGAGCGGGAAAAGTTGACCAATTGGTTCAAACTTGTAGGGAAGTCTAGTTCTCACATAGAACGTGAGTTTTGCCTCAATTTGAGGTATGCTAGAGATGGTGAGAGTTAGGACCCCCGTATCGTGTATTGTCGAAACGAGTGGATAGTCTTCACGCTAGAGACTATCGGCTTGGCCATGGGGCTTCCACATCTACGAGAGGGTTGTGGTTACAGTGCCACTATTCGAAGTGAGGGTATTTGGTCTCAAGTCAATGCCTTCTATTTTGCGAAGGGAGTAGACCCATGGGATAGGAGAGGGGATGTGCCTCAATGGAAATCTCACAAGAACTATTTTAGGCCGGAGACGAGGTGGTTTTGTGAGTTGTTAGAGAATTTGGTTCTGGGAATCACAGAAAATCCCCATTACTCTTTTCGACTATGTGTCTTGGCTCTGTGTCTATACACCGGGGTTTGAGTAGACATCCCTAGGCTGATTTGGGCCAATTTCTTGGAGAGTGTTTCGAGGACTAACAAGTTGGGTCCCGTCTGCACTTGCTTGCTAACTCATTTGGCTAAGACTGCGGAAATACCGATTGGGAAAGACATGGACCTGAAAAGGTTTACTGATAGGAAGTGGTCTAGGTTTGATGAGTCGGCCAAAACAAAGGGCAAGGTTAGGAAGATGAACACCTCTCGGTTTGACAACCAAGTTGCCTATGATCACTTGAAGGCGGAAATGGCCCGGGATAGAAGTGAGAGGAGACGCCAGTTTGACTATACTAGGGACAATCAGGCGAAGCTGGGTAGCTTGATCCAGTTGGTGGGCCAGTGGGTTATTCAGTATAGTGGTCAGGCGGCGGAGGAGTTTGTTCAACCAGTCCCGCCAGCGGATCCGTGGTTTCAGGAAGACGAATTTGAGTATCCGGTTCCGCCAAGTGAGGACGAGTTGGAGTTGGAAGAAGAGGATGATGAATATGAGGAAGATGAGGAAGAGGATGAGTAGAGGAGCGTACCATTACTCTATGATTGTTGAGTCCCCGTCTTATCGTTGAGGACAACGATGCATCCTAGTGTGGGGGTGGGTTATACCCTTTTACTAGTCAGTTGTCGAGTCTTTGCATCGCCCGTGTCGCATTTAGGTAGGAATTTTGGTTATGTCCTTATTTTCTTCTTTATTATTTCAAATTTTGTTTGCACGTTTATTTTATTGAGTCATCCCACCAACATATCGAGTCGGTAATCGAGTAGACCGTGCATGTAGTATAGGTAAAAAAAATAAAATGAGAAAGGGCAATCAAAAGAAGCTGAAAATTGGTACAATCAAGAAGTGTGAGGCTTTTAGGCATATGGCATGATTTGCGATCGAGAGTGAAAACGTGAGTCCCCCTTAGTAAGTATAGAGAAGCTTTCTTTACGGGAATGCGCGCCTACTTTTTCACACGTACTTAATTTCAAATCGAAAGTGTGTGCCTAGTTTTTTTTTTTACAAGAGTTGAGCTAGGCGTGAGCTAAACAAGCCGAACGTTCTTGTGTGCGTCTTAAGTAGTCGCCAACCCGCCTCGTAGTGGCACACAGAATAGCTTTGCGAGGTCGTGTATTAGAGCACTCACTACTTATAGAACTCACCCTGTAGGACCACTAGTAAACCCGGATTTGAACCTTGGATTCTTTGATAACCTCTTGACTTAGGGTGACGATTCTTGTCCTTCATCATTGATTGTTTAGAATCACCGCTTTAGTGCGTCACGAGGGAGTTGTAGTTTAGGGGCTTCGATGAGGAAGTGCTTCGTGATATATTCGTGTGAGTCTTACACATCGCATATGCTTTATTTGTGATTTTCGAGGGGATGCGAGGGTGAGTGAGAGTAGGCTTGCGCACTTCGGTGTGGAGGTGTCCCATGTCGTTACAACATGGACACGTTTGTTGAGAGCCGTGAGTGCGTAACATCTAATACACACAAAATTGGGTTGGGTGAATTTAATTGGTGGATTGTGCTAGGTACCGGATTTTACTCATCGTGGTGTAGGAGGTTCGGTTGGATTAGGCACGAGACATACATCCGATTGACAACGTGAGAGGAGACAGGATTACATTCGAATGTGAGGGTGTCGACTTTTGAGCGCGGACATCGAGATTGAGCTTGCGACGACTCCATCCCCACACATGTGCTTTATTTTGTTTGCGGCTTAGTTTGTGACACCATGGATTTCATCGATTAGGGGGAGATGAGTTTATCTGTGATACGTATTCATCAGCTTGATTATTTCCTCCCCCTGTCATCTTATTTTGGCTTGACTTTTGGAAGGCCACTCGGGATATGTATTGTGGAAATTTTGCGGAAATTTGAAAAAAAAAACAGAAAAAAGAGAAAAAAAAAGAAAAGAGAGAAAAAAGGAGAGTTGAAGACACGAATAAAGGGGAAGCAACTAGTTCATCAACGGGAAGTTTAATCTTGTACCGGGGTTTGAGGGGACCGAGGGCCGGAGATGGTGAGTTTCGGGTTCAGTTTCTATAATTGTTGTGAGGGTGTGTGAGATGTGGTTTATTTGTGAGAATGTGACGCTTTAGGACTAGTACTTGATTATTATCCTTTCGTCCCTAAGCCTCATCATTCTAAACACGTTAGTGGAATAGGAGCTCGGACCTTGAACGTGGCTTAGTTTAGCGTAGCCTCTTATTTTGGTGGCACACATGAAGAGGTAATGCATTCTTGTACGTAGTAAGGCTAGGTTCTCTATACTAGCTAGGAGAGATTCTCGTTGTCGAATTTGGTTTCAACTCATGCCTTGTATCTAGATTTCTCATCGCTTCGTGATAACTGGTTTAAGCTAATGGAGATTGCCCGGTGATAGTATTCAATTGGCGTAGGGAAGTTATGCAATGATGAATTGGTTTGTTATGCAAAGTTGGATTGATTGCGGGAAGTGAGATGATTTTGGCTTGAGAAGTTGATATGACTTGGGAATTTGCTCGCGACGAGCATAAGGTAGTGTGGGGGTAGTTGATAACTCCGTTTTTGGAGTTATTTTATGCCTTATATTTCTACGTTTTGCGTGCTCAACATGGAGAATTTGTCGTCTTTTGAGTAAATTATGCTAAAATGTGAGAATATGAGTTCATGAATCCGGGAGTTTCTATGGATATTTTGAGCTTTTATCGTGATATGATTGCGTGTTGTGATTCACAGGAAAACAGGGCTTGGAGGATCATGCGGGAGATGGAAACGAGCTTCGGAAGCAAGGAACTCAAAGGAAAAATTCAAAGAAGAAGTGCAGAAAAAAGGAGTCTTCGTACAAAGACAAATGTCTTCATACGAAGAGATCATACTTAGCCAAAATTTTGAAGTCTGAAGATCTCTTCCTAAACAAGCTTGCAGTACTTACATAAGAAGGCCTTCGTACGAAGAGGAATTGTCTTCGCACGAAGACTCTTCGTACGAAGAGAAAATTCTTCATACGAAGACATCGCAGAAAAATGCAGGATTTTTGGGGCTTTGTGTAGTTTATCCAAACTTTGTAATATTATTATGGAAACGTATTTAGGTGTTTTAGGTCGTGATTTTCAGTGACCTTTCACAGTAGAGACATATCTTGGAGAGCTAGAAGCCATTGTTGGAGCTTTGGAGCACTCGTTTGGATTCTCAACTCTTTCTTTTCCTTAGTTTTTTCTTATGAGATACATGAAACTCGTTCTTTTGAGTATGAATCGTAGTAGCTAAACCCTTTTTGCTGGGAATTCTCGTTTGGTGTAGCTAGGGTTTGCTATAAACCTGATGTTTTGAGATTGTGATTCAAGTTTTAGACTTAATCTATCGTGTTCTTTCATTATAATGGGTTTTTATGAGTTTGATTCTATTATTCTTGCGAGTAGCTAACGTAGGAGTAATCTTAATTGACATTCACGTGGTAACTCCGTGAAAGTTAGTCGGTAAAGTGAATAATCCACCTAGTCGAATCAATATTTGGTAACTCGGTATTGTTAACTAGGATCGTTTGAGTAGAATTGTGATTTCTCATGCATGCTTAAAGGTAAAATAGACTTGGTACCTCGGTATATTTTTGTTTTAGGCATAGATAATTTGCTTGGTAACTCGGTAAATGTTACATTGCTCGATTAATAGTAAAAGACACGTTGTTATTTCACGAATCAAAGCATAAGTTTATATCATCCCTAGTGAACCTAGAGAATTCCCGGTATTTTTCCTCTTATTAGAAAAGTCATAAATCACTCTTTGTTAATCGTGAACCATTCCACTCGATTAATTGAGAATCTTGTTATTTTTATTTTAGTAGAATTAAAACAACAAACAACTTTGCGAATTGCCTACATAAGGTTTAAGATAATAACTGGTTTAACAAAGTCCCTTGGGTTCGACAACTCGGATATCCGGATTACTATTACACGCGAAAACCGTACACTTGCGTAAGATCGTGTCAAGATGCAACATGAGTTATCCTAGACCTAACAATGACTCTGAAACTTCTAGGAGAATACCTAAAACTCAAGGGTCTAATACTGATGATTTATTGCGACACTAGATTCAAGTAGCATGAATTGCCTGCATGAACATGAATTAGAATCACATAGTATCTACATAACAAGATTCATGTCACTTACAATAATCGTATACAATGCACGACATGATTTGCGGTATTTTGTTTCGAATTTAACATACACTTAGAAATAGTGTGAGATCCTGGAATGAACAGATTTTGACTCTTCTTGTTTCAAGATTTACCGGTACTTGTAAATATCAAGAAAAGATGACTTAATGATTCAATGACTTGCCCACTTCATCGATTTGCGAACGTCAATATTTGGATCGCAGAGATCTAAAATGGCATGAAGAAAGAAGAGATCACATGCGCCGCATTCCAGTGGGTTTTTTCCAATGAAGATCAAGTTGTTTGTCTCGATATTTCATCTTGATCCCTACTATGCATTTAAAACTACAAAACAAAAGGTTTGAAAAAACAACTTTAATTAAAAGATCTAAGTTACACCACGCAGTATAAACATATTCGTTTTACCTTCATAAATTCAAACTCGATATTCTAAGCATACAAAATCTTTTATTTTGCAATCGTAGGGAAAAGATCTACACACAGGTATATGATTTTCATACTGAAAAAACTGGGCACAAAACACGAAGCTAGCAGAGCAGTATGGATTCGTGCAAAAATGAGGCACGAGATAGCAAACTATTACTATAATACCAATGTTGGAAAACTCTAAAAAATCCTAGCATGATACTAATAGTAGAATTTAATAGGTTTTTTCTCTTGTAGCGTGATCATTCTGAGATAGATATATCGTTGCTCCTTCATCACCGTCCCTCGCCACCTCCGTACGCCACTGCCGAACGATCTTGTAGATTCGAAGTCCTCTTCACCTTCTTCTTATTTCTCTGCTTTGCATCTTCCTCTGGTAGCAAACCTGTGTTGCAGAGAGGATGTGGAGAGAGATATGATAAGGTAGATAGAGAGAGAGGGGGGAAGATATAAGATTTTGAGAGAGGAAAAACACGAACGTCTGAGCGAATATTGGGGTAGTTGGGTAGGTTCACGGGTGGGTTGAGAAAATGGTGTTTTGGTCAATTAACAAAGCAAATGTTACGCAAATTAGAAAATCGGAAAGAGAAGAAACATGTCAATATATAAAGCAGGAAAAAGAAAAAGAAACAGTATATATTTTCAATGTACTAACTTATTTATCACTAGTTTATTCAAGCCCGAGGATAATTTCCTAAGTTTGAATGGTTGAAATTGTCTATATTACCCAAATTAGAAAATCGGAAAGAGAAGAAACATGTAAATATATAAAGCAGGAAAAAGAAAAAGAAACAGTATATATTTTCAATGTACTAACTTATTTATCACTAGTTTATTCAAGCCCGAGGATAATTTCTTAAGTTTGAATGGTTGAAATTGTCTTATTATGAAGTATGTGGTTCCTAGTATATGGTGGGGATAAGCTATTCCGCATGTCACATTTTGGGGATATCTTATTCTCCATAACAACTTATTGTGTGGATTCTTCTCTCTCTAACTTTTCATTTTTCAGGAATACATAAAAACATTTAGATACTTTCAAAAGTTATATTTTTTTTTTACTTCATCCTTTAGTCTTCTTCTCCTCTCCCTTTTTTACTTTTCAAGAAAAGACAAAAAAAACATCTAGATACTTTCGAGAGTTCTATGTTTTACATCTATTTTCCTTGTTTATCATTCTTTCTTGCTTTTTCAATTCTCAAGAAAATACAAAAACATTTCCTCCGTCTTGCCATAAAACTTTTTACATTATTCATCGGGTCATTTTGACTCGGTGATTTGATTAGTAAAACGACGCAAAATTTTTGGTAATCTTTTCCTGGCGTTGTAGCGTAAAGATTACTCTACAACACCGTGTAAAGATTATCAAAAAATTACATCGTCTTTCCATCCAAATTACTGGGCCAAAGTGACTCGATTACATGTGAAGAAGTCAAATTGTAAACTTTCTAACGAGGCCAATGAAGTATTAATTATAACAAATTAGAACGGTTCAATATTCAAGAAGCTGAAATGTCTTTATGCACGTTGGATCAAATAACTCTTGGCTATTAGAGATGATACCTACTTATAAAGATATTTTTAAAAAATAAGTGAGAAACACTTTTAAATACCAAAACATAATTTTCATTGATTATTTTTTAGAGACCACACAGTTGGTAGTGGGGAGAGTTTTG
Source organism: Linanthus parryae (assembly GCA_023055425.1). NCBI lineage: Eukaryota > Viridiplantae > Streptophyta > Magnoliopsida > Ericales > Polemoniaceae > Linanthus > Linanthus parryae. The sequence continues at coordinate 1,723,266 of JALGPY010000036.1, read as the reverse complement.
GGAGTTAGTACATGACACTAAGATTTTGCCGTTTCCCACAAATTTTAGACCCTACAAATAAGGAAGGATATTTTTCGCTATTTGAAGCACCGATATGGAGCACTATTATGAATTAATTTTTAATACAAAAGATAATCATAACATTTAGTAACTCAAGTTTCATAACCTCAACAAAATTAAAAATAGCCGGAATGATTGGAATAAGTGACAAAGAACAAAATTTATTATAAACTAAAAACGTTTCCTTAAAGTTTGCGGAAAATTTAGCATCATAACAATTTTGGGACGAGTGGAGTATCCTTGTCCGCCTCATTTTTGTTAGGAGGATGTTCACCTCAATTAATATCCTCAAGCTATTCCAAAATGATTTCACGGAGAAATTAAAGGTTTGGACACCATCCCATCTTTTCCCCACGCCTCGTACGGGGAAGCGATAAGCTTTTGTCTCTTTCGTCAAGGAAGTTATTCCCCCCTCCCCCCCCCCCCCCCCCATACTTAGGAGTGGTTTTTGTATGCTCTAGAGTAAATGATGTGGTTTTGCTCTAACCATACATCACAGAACACGTCAGGAAGAAAGAGAATAAGTGGCAGACAAAAGAAAGTGGATTTCCTACATGTTCATGACGTGTCCTGTGCTGTATTGATTAGAGCACCACGTCATATTTACTCTTAGAGCATGCAATAATTGGGGCATACTTAGGTTCAAACCGATATCAATGACCGTGTTAGATGACGCCACGTACCCTCTCTCCTGCTTTCCTGTTTTCTTTGTAGGACAACTTCACAAGTCACAAGGAAAGCTGTAGAACAAAGTCACTCTAATGTCGTGCTCAAAATAAGTGTACTCCTTGCAAAATATCCTAGCAATGATGCAGCCGGTGTGGGGTAGTTTGTGTCAAAGATTTCAATATCGGACTGGACGTGAAACTAGCAAGGCACCGGTGTCAGTGATTCAACGGGTAGAATTGTACAACACTATAACAATTTTGATCTATTGCTATATTTTTCTTGCAAAAAGCAGATTTGAACCACTTTATGCTTATGATAACAGATCATAATCATTTTACCTATGATATGTTGATTATGAATGTGTCCGTTATTACTGAAAATAATTTTAAAGCTAAAAACATTTGGTATAATTACTAAATTTCGGTGGTAATTTATTATTATGTTATTATGTACACACTACATCGACACAAAATAGTTGTTTTATTTTTCATTATCATTAACGATGTTTTTAACAGCGAAAATTATAAAATATATAGGAAATGCCAAGATTTGTTTTTTTTTAATATGCGTTTTTTGCATATTTATGTTTTTTTAACATGCATGAAAAGTGCTCCACCAAATGAATTTAGAAAAAAACAATTTTCGAACAATTTTGTTTTAGAAACAAGCATGCCAAACACCCACTTAGTGACTGAACATGTAACGATGGGACAGCAATTTGTTTTTTGATGGGTCATTTACTGTATCTTTATTATGTTTTTTAATAAAATATTATTTTTAAGCGAAAATAAATAATACAAGCTTGTCGATTGGATATGCTTTGTTGAGGTTCAAGCTCGGGAGTCAATAACGAAGTCCAAGTTCGGGAGTTAGAAGTCATTCTTTGGACATGCTTTGTTGAGGTCCCGGAATGGAGTATAATGTCAGTTCTTTTTTATAACCACTCCGTCTCATCTCTTTTCCATTTGAACTTTTAGCACTATTCACTGGGTCACTTTGATCCTGTGATTTGGATAGAAAAACTTTATAATTTTTAGATAATTTTTTCGTAGTGTTATGGAGTAGCTCTTATTCTACAACACCATAGAAAAATTGTCAAAAAATTGTCTCGTTTTTTGATCCAAATTACCGGGTCAAAGTGATCCAGTTACGGGTGAAAAAGTCCAAATGGTGCGTTAGAGATGGGACGGAGTGGATAAAGCCTGCACCGATGAGATCTTTATCTGGCCATCTCCTGTGAACACATGTGCGTGCTGTATTGTACCACTCTGTCCCTGTTCTTTCTTCCCAATTTTCATTTCGGGACGTCCCTGCTCTTTCTTCTCATTTCTATTTTGGGCAACCTTAAACAGTTAAAATGACCACAATACCCTCACAAAATACCTCACATAATTTTTCCAACCCCACCCACTCATCTATCTACCTTATCCTCTCACTCTCACCAGCCACTTTCACACCACACAACACACACTGCAAACTAGAGAGACAGAGAGAGAGAGAGGGGCAGAGAGAACAACACGGAGCGAACTCCTCCCTCTCTCCGAAGCTCTACTCGAGGGTAATAATGGCGGCGAGGTGGATGGCGGAGAACAAGAAGACGACGCCGACACCGTCCCCGTACGAAGGTCAGATCTGTATCTCTCTCTCTTTCTCTGCCTCTCTGCTTCTTCATCATCATCTTCTTCTTCTTTTTTCGCAGAAAGAGGCAGATCTGGTGAAGAGGTCGAAGATTTCGACCCCGATCTGGCGGTGGAAGGCTAGGACGCCGGAAGCAGTGGCGGCTCCGATCTGGCGGTGGAGGGCGGCGTAGTGGCTGTTGATGGTGGCTGCGGCTTCGATCTTGTTCTTCATCGTCTTCTTCTGTTTTCTTCTCCCTTCCTCCTCCTCATTTTCTGTTTCTCATCAATTTTTTTGTTTGTTTTTTTGTTTTTTGAGGAACAGAGATCTAATTTTTAGATCTGTCAAAAAATCAAATTCACATTATAAAGGGTATATGTTCTTCTATTTGTTTTGGATCTTTGAAAAAAGTTGATTTGGATTTGATATGGTTGATTGTAAATTTAATTTGTTGTATAAACATTGATTTTGGGTTAGATATGGCTGATGATGGTGGTTGTTGGTGGTGGTAATGGTGGTGGACTGGTGGTGGTGTATGTGCTGTGAACAAAGTGGGAGAGAGAGGAGGGGTGTTGAGGCAGAGAGAGGGATGGCATAGAGGAAATTATTAGGGGAGAGTAGGGGTATTTTGGTCAGAAACTTTTTTTCTTATTCCACTCGCCCCGCCGCCATGGGATGAAAGAGTGGGGACAGAGTGGTAGGCCACATAGCGGGAAACATTGAGTATGTGGAGAGTAACTAAGAGGTCGAGCCCTGGCATATGAGAATACCTCCATGCAAAGTCGTCCGTATACTCCTTCAACGGTGCAAACAAGCACTCCATGACTTCTCATCTCAGTTCAATAAATATGATCATTGGATCCCTCGCCGATCCGTCGGACCCTTATCTACGTACTGCAGCTCGTGGTTCTGTGATTTTGGTGGGTCTTTGAGATACTTGGGTTTTGGTCTCAGCATCGTCTTCTGGACGTTCTCCCATCGGGTATCCGATTATATTTCGAGGTTAGAGCATTCAAGCACTACCTAACACCTTGGATTTATACCATGAATCTCTCTTTAATTTTTTGAATTTTGATTCAACCATGAGTAGCTAAATTCATCATATTGGGGTCTAATTTGGGTGACATGGCCATGTCCTTAATTATGTGAATGATTGATTCCCAGCTTTCAAACCCCATTAGATTAAATGTACACGAATGACTATTTTTGAGTTGCAATCATACAACTAGTTAGAACATCATGATTAACTGCGATCCTACTTGATAGTTGGTGAGGTGAATTGACAACCCTCAGTAGCCGCGACAATCACGCGCATAACAATAAGTGGTAGATAAAATCAGAGAGCTAGCATGCGGTCAATAGAAATCTTAAGTGTTCATAAAAGTGTAACAGGAAAGCTTGCTACAATAGATATTGTGCACTTGCCGATTACTCGACGGTCTTTTTAGAAGAGCTTAATTACATACTACTGGTGTGTGCATCCAAGCTTGTCGTGTGGTGGCCAACCGCACGAAAACTAAACCACGGAGGCTGTTTTGCATCATTTCAAACCAAATAGGGCCCACAAGTTCTAATAACTCCTGCATGAAATTGCATTGTATCAACAGGGCCGGACGCAGAATTTGTCACGAGAGGGGACACAATTTGCACTAAAGAGTAATAACAATTATTTGCAAGAACAGTGAAGTTAGACAAAAAAAAAATTAAGAGTTTTCATCATGGGATTTTTTTTTACTTCGGTTACAACATACTAAAGAATCTCGCCATTGATCAATTTCTGGTGTCTGAAGCTTACTCCAGTGACGATCTATACTTTTTCGTATTAAAGAACTGTCCCTACTGTTTCTGGTTTCTCATCCCACGATTCTTCTCAATCGTGTATTTTATATTTATGAATTTTTTTTAAGCACAAAGTATTCAATATTAGGGTTTAATAGTTAATTATGAGAAACTTGGACATTTATCATAATTTATAAATGTCATTTTTGTTATATGAGGTTGCGTTTAAACATATTGAGTATCTTTTGCAATTCTTAGGAGGTCAATATGTAAAGAGCTAAAAATAAATGAAAATAATAGTCGTCCAAAAAATTCCAGAGGGGGGTATAGGCCACCTTGGGTCTAATGTTGGTTTCACCCTTTATGGCTTGACACCATAGTTACGAATTCCGTTCCGGTCGCCGTTCCGTTTTGGCTTAGTGGGAAAGAACGATCCAGAATTCGGACGGAACGACGATCCGTTCTGGATTTACCGCATTTTTCTTTTAAAATACATGTACATAATATATGTAATATACTAATAATAGTTAACAAAGCAAGAGCAAAACGTAGTGAACATTATTACCAATAGACCATAGCCAACAAATCGTAATCATTACAACAAAATGTTCAATGTGCCAAGCATACGAAGAGAAAAAAAATTCAATTCGTCCAACTTAATCCAGTACAAAGAAGAATAAAGACTAGTATATGATCTTTAAATCTCAACTTCAACGAGAGTAGTTCAATCTTCAACATAGACATATAGAGGAAGCTCGACTGAAGCACTTGATGCATTTTCAGTGGCCATGACTGAAGCAAAAAATTAAGGGCAGGAATTAGAGCACAAAATAAGAGGGCGGAGAAGAAAAGAAGAAGATAACGAAGAAGAAGAAGAAGAAGAAGAAGAAGAAGAAGAAGAAGAAGAAGAAGAGATGAACAAGAAAGAAAGAAGAGATGAAGAAGACGAAGAAGAGATGGAGAAAACCCGTACCTGGAGCAATCCCCACAGAAATCGAACTCCAAACTCCACAAAATCGAACACCTAAGTACGTGACCAACATACACCGCAGCAATTGAAGTGATTTTGGGTGTGATTTGCACAAATCAGACCCTTTTCGGTTGAGTGAGAGGGGGACAGAGAGTAGAAGCGGCTAGGGTTCTTCTTTGTGAAACCCGTCCATGTTCTTGGCCTTTTCATTAGAGGGAGAAAGTTTTAAAAATTACATTATACCCCCCGAACAAAAACTACTGGAACGGCCCGAAACTCAGCGAAATTACCGAAACATCCCAGATCTGAGCGGAACACACCGGATTTTGAACCGGTACGAATCAGAAGCAGTTCCGTACCGTTTTAGCTGAAAATCGGAACGTTCCGGCCGTTCCGGACCGGAACGGAACGGAATTCATAACTATGCTTGACACAGGGACAATTCCATGCCTTGTAGTTCGAGAAACAACAATTTCACCCCTTCAACTTCATCACTTACACCCTTAGATTTTTCATTCTATACTTAGGCTCCGTTTGGTTGGTGGTAAAATATTTTCCTATAAAATGTTGTCCCTTTGTTTTGGTGTTTTGGTGCTGTTTGGTTAGAAGTAAAATGTTTTCCTGTAAAATGTTTTCCCTCAAACGATGTACAACGATTTACACATTTCATGTCCGTAAGCCATTTTCCGGAGAGTGAAGGAGCACAACTCATACTAACAACTCCACCACCACTACCACCTACCTCCACCACGACCCATCACGGCCACCCACCTTCACCGCCACCCATCACTGCCATTTACGTCACAGGCCCACTGTTTTGGCAAGAGTCAACTAAACACGAAAAAATAATTGCAAGGAAAACTTTTTCACTCAAAACATTTTAAGCATAAAATATCTTCTCTTGTAAAACATTTTACTGCGAACAAAACAGAGCCTTCGTGTCAGCAGACTTACCCCGAAGTTTGGCACAATAATGAAATGAGAGTGTCCTTTTCCAAATTGAAAGGGGTGAAAGTGCCTTTGCATCAAACATGAAGGGATGAAAGTGCCTTTGCAAAGTAGTTGTAATATTTTAAGGACGTAGAGTATAAATTATTCCGCGGGGTACAAGTATTCGGAGACCATTCACTCTTCTCTCTTCTGTCTCATCACAAAAGACAACAAAACGCTTCTTTCCCTTTTTTTCCCCATTTTCTTTTTCTGTCCCTACATCTGTGTTGACATAAAAGGAATGGAAAATCATTATTACCACAATTAGGATTATTAGTATTTAATCCAACGGATATTCTCCCAAGTGAGCGCGTCAGATATCGCCACGTAACCTCTTTCCTTCTTGTTCCTTCCAAGTCCCCATCTGTTCTATAAATGGTGAAAGACAATTTTACCCTTTGAGTTTCATGAATAGACATTCCGCCCCTTTTTGTTTTGAAAATGACACTTTTACTCATTTAGTGCCAAATTTCTTAACAATTGCGCACCAACATAGTTGGTCCGTGGTGGGTGTCTGTCACTTGAAGTCGTTTTTTGGACAAATTTTCATCGTAGAACATGGAATGAAATTATTTAATAGTGTAAGCATCCTGAAGTTTGGCACACCGAAGAGGTGAAAGTGTCTTTTGTGTAAAAACTGAGGGGGTGAAAGTGTATTTTCCTATCTTAATAATGTAAGCAAGTTAGGGAGGGACATCAACCTCACTCCTTCCTCATTAAGGAGAGATGTGAAGGAAAGTGGCTCTACTGTCATGCTCACAATAATTGTTCTTGTTAATTAATTTGAAAATATCCTATGTGAGGTAGTTTGTTGAGACCGGCAGGTATGATGATTAGTGAGGAGAATTACTTCCCGCTCTTCTATACTTTATCTTTTCTCCAACTCAACCAATCTAGTTTGGGTAAAGACACTTTCCTCCCCTCTAGCTTGATTGAAGTACACTTTCACACCTTTGAATTTAAAAAAGGACACATCATCCTTTCAGTGCGCCGAAGTTCAAGTAACTTACACTCTTTGATTGTGAAATCATTAGTCTGGAACAATCTGATTTTCTCTCAGAGTTGGGAAAAAGCATCCACGACTCACCGATTATTTGCATGGTACGAGCACTTCTGAAAAGATCTTTCAGTTGTTAGTTTAATTATGTGGAGGAGGTAGCCTTGCACAACTACTTTATATAGAGACTAGTGAGTTACATGTCCTTTTAAGATTGATCTTCTACCCAAGCTCTCAGCCGTTGATTTCTCTTCAACGCAATGTCCCACAATACCATTATGAACAGTAGAAGACTTTAAACTTAGATGACTAATCGAATGATGAAAATGATTTTATACATAACATGATATTGATATTTTCACAGTGATGGCAATCGGCCATCAATCTGGAGCAAATAATAACACTCCTATGGCAATCGGCCATCGATAACTGGAGCAAATAATAACACTCCTATACTGCCCTCACAAACAAAAAAATACTTCACACTCTAGTAATAGATGCCCCCTTCCACCTTCTTGCATCTGTACTTACCCAAAAATTGGAGTACGAGATTGCTTTTCCACCACATAAATCAAGTATAAAATTATTTGACATTGCGGTAATTGTCTTTCACGTTTCTCTTCACCCTTCAATCCCTTATTCTTCGGAAAATGTAAAAGTAACCAATCACATGGTCCACTCTTATAAGCTCGTGTCGCAGCTCTGAACGTTGTGCTTGTTGAGCAGCTCAAGATATTTTCTCCGCCGGAGTGGGCCCCATCAAACACCGAAACTCCACAGGGACACGTCACCGCTATTTTCAATTTCATCGGCAGCCAAGTAATACGGCAGCGGCAGCAAAAGCCCTTCCGCCATATTTGCCAACAATCCCGGCAATCCATAAACATCGTACTCCTCGTCCGTAAAGTTCACCTGCTCCGGCGCTCTCTCCTCTACAAATTCCACAGCCTCCTCGGTGTGGGTCCCACTATGCCGCTTCGGCCGGAAGGCCTCAGCAGCGTCTGTTGCGGCCTTCTGTATGTCCTTCGGATGATTAGAAGCAGGAACAGGCAGCCTCCAAGCGGAATCTGCAAAATTGAGGCAAGCGGACTGCCCACGGAGGGCTATGGCGGCCACGTCGTGGGCCCGGGCAGCCATCTCCAAGGTGGGGAAGGTCCCAAGCCAAATCCTAGTCTTCTTGTTGGGCTCCCGAGTCTCGCAGACCCATTTCCCGGAGCTCCTACGCCTGACACCCCGGTAGACGGGGTGGCGAGTCTCGTGGAACTTCTTCCTCCCCGCACGCTTCTTGGGGTTGCTTGAAGCCAGCTTCACCGCCTCCTCGTCAGAGTAGGATATCATAGAAGGACTAGCGTAATCGTCAGTCGAAATATTGTCAAGATCACCAAGGGACTCGCCGGAAAAATAAGAGAAATTCTCCATTAAACTGATGGTTTTGGAGAGAGAATGGAGAATTGAAATGGTTGGTTGTAGAGGGTAAGAGTAGAGTGAGGGCTGATTTTTATAGTTTTATTTTTCTTGGGCTGACTAGACCAACGCGGCAAAGCCGAATGGGATTTGTGGGACTGTGGCCATGACAGCTCGGACCACTATCATTACGACGCGTGTAAGTCTATGTCTCGCGTGGCAGGTTCCAATTTCTGCTTGATATTTTTCTACAGAGCATGACCAATGATAGCGACCACCAATATTAAATGTATGATTTTTTTTCTATAGAAGATATTTCTATAAATAGTACTTCAAGATATCTAAACCATGGGAATTGGGAAGGGAGGGAATCTCACTAAATCATGGCCACCCACTAAGGTTGATTTTGTGTGCCACATGCAAGCCTGAAAATTAGTAATTCTGTTTGGGTTAAAGACAATTTACACCCCTTGAGTATGGGTTAAATACAAATACACCCCACTTGTTAGGTAAATACAATTACCACTGTCACAGACAATTAACCTCTATCAGTGGATGGAGGGTGGACAGAGAACACTTTAAATATCACCCCTATATTACTGCAATTTGACTGTTTTATGATCATTTTGCCCTTATTTGTATTTTTGTGTTTATTGTTCGTGTTCTTGTTATTCTTGGCCACAGTTGTTGTTCTTGACCACTACCACCTCCATCACCAAATCCCCACCACCACCGCCACTGAATCCCCACCACCGCCAACACCACCAATGAAAGCCTGGATTTAACAGTCATATTCATCATCGCCTAAGAAAGCCTGGATACAACTTCCCAACCCCTTTCAGGATGAAATCAACCCTCCAACCATTCTTTAGAGGAAATCAGATACCCATTGAAGAACACCATACTCGTCCAATACTCATCAAATGTTTCTAACCAATTATCCATTCAGATCACTTTCAAACCACTACTTTTGCAGACACTCCTGTATACAAACTCCATCAATTGCCACTACAAAATCCCAACTAGCTCTAAATATACAACTTCATCAATTTCCAGGACAAAAGTCATAATAGGTCTCTATCCATAAGAATAAGTTCTCTAAGAGCTAGCTAGCGCATGTAGGTACTGTGAACAAGACAACCGAATTCATAAACAAGGGGGTGGTAAAAGGTGATTCAGAAGTTTCACTCTGTCTACCGCAATCGTCCTAGAAGAACCTAGAAGAGGAACAAAGCCAGAAAAGATATACAGGTGGTCCAATTCGACCGTCGACCACGAATCAAACACCGAATTACTACCACAAACTGACTGTCGCCTGTGGGTCCCACTGCCTCCCAGCACCACAGAAAACAACCGCCAGACTTTTGGTTAAGAAAGAACATGGTTCGAATCGATTAGTTTGACTGTTAGATTACGATTGAGTAGGTGGAGTTCGAGATGAAGTCGGAGAACTGGGATGCATTATAGGATAAGGAATAGAGGAAAGAGATGAGAAGGAGAAGGAGGAGAATTGGGAGCTCTTGGAATTGGGGGTCATCGAAGAAAAGAAGAATGGCAGAGGCTGATTTGGGAGAAGAGATGAAAGGAGACCGTGAGAGAGAAGAAGAGATAAGGTGAGGGTTAGGAAATGAGGAGAAGAAGGGATTGAAATGACTTTAGAGTGGGTAATTGTGTTAATATTTAAGGGTATTTTTGTCTTTTTACCCTTCCGTTAGACAACCACTACCCCCTCCGTTAGACATGGGTATTGGTCTTCATCCAAACACAAGAGGTGGATTTTTATTTAATCCAAATTAAGGGGTGTATTTTGTCTTTTACTCATTCTCTTTATTTATGAAAGTCTACACACTTATTAAAGTGTTCTATCTAGATAGTTACTATAGACTGTAAAAAACGATCACTGTCACTGTCACGTGGACTCTTCAGCAGCTTACATGTGTCCTCACCACCATGTTTCAGAAGCACCACATCATGTCATCTCGCATTTGGAGAAACCATGAGACTGGGTCCCTCGAGCAAAACACAAACACCTCGCACGGAAGCTAGATTTTCTAGTGGCTAAACGGCTGGAATAAGGTCATTCGCGTGTGGGTTCTTTCCAAGATGCGACCAGTACTTGTTGTGAAGCTGACTTGTTTCACCTTCTTCTTTATACTAGATTTGGCGTCATCTGTGACTATTCTCCAAGGATTTACGGTACGCTGCCATCGTAAATTAGGGCTGTATACGAACCGATCCGAACCGAATATCGGCGGTTTGGGTTTGGTTTGTTTAAAATTAGAACGAACACGAACTCGAGCAGAATAGTTTTTAGGCTGTTTGAGTTTGTTTGTTTAAATTTTATTCGAACTCAATTCGAACACGAGCTTGCAATCGAGTCCACAATTAAGGAATATTAACGTAATTATGTGTCAATATTACACATATTATAATATTTATGTTTTACGATATTTTTTCTCAATGATCTCTTTCGAATATACCCTAAAATTATCATAAAACACACCAAAACATAAAAATAATAATTTAAATATACCTACGAATTTTGAAGAATCAACTTGTACTTGTAAAAGTACATATAAAATATGCAAATAACAGTTGTTCACGAACAAAACGAACAACCGAGCCAAAGCTTGTGTTTGTTTGTTTACTAATCGAACAAAATATTATGTTTGGGTTTGTTTGTTTAATTTTTCGAACCGAATACGAACGAGTTTTTGGCGAGCCGAACACGACTTGCTCGCGAACGGCTTGGTTCATTTACAGCCCTATCGTAAATGGGTCGTGGGCTGTCTGTACGTCCATGTGTCTCCCATCGGTTGCCTTAGCTTGACTAGTATAAATAGGGCGGTCTGTTATGAACCATAAAGTGTGATTTTTCTCTGTGATTTATCGAATTCTTTCCGACAAGTTGTCTCTCCCCTTCAGCGTACAACACTGCTTATTTCCACCCCTTCCCCCATATATCCTTGGCTCTCCGATCTTTCTGCGTACTTTCTATAAGATTTTTAACTAATCTATAGTCCGATCGCTATCTATTAAGCTACAACTATACCCATCCTATTTCCTCGTAAACATTTGGTGAACCTGATGCGAAAGAGATCTAACCAATCACAGAACACAGAAACCAAGATCGGATATCATGTCCATGGATAACACCAGTACCGAAACCACTCCTTTGCAACTCATCTCTGGATCCCTATAGCTAGAAGATCAGGACCTTGAGAACCCTCAAGTCGCCATTCTAGAAGCTATTCGAGCTCTAAAATCCAATTTACAAAACCAAGTGAACAATTGAATAACATATGGAGGAGACAATGCCTAGAACACCCAGAAATGCAATCACCTCACTCGTGAAATTTTCAATATAAAAGTCGAACTGGGGTTGTCAGCCACATGCACCTCTCTTCCACCGAAGCCCCCGCATGCGAGAATAGACGCGTCCGCTGATAATTCCTTTCAAATTCCCAACACCAAAAAACTCTGGTTAGAAGACGCAAATCTAATTCCTCGGTCGCCCGCGACCTTGGGGTTCCGTGGTAGGAGGGAAACAAAGCACCCCCCCCCCCACAATCCTGTAGATCCATACATTGCAAGCCTACAATCCTAGAGACCCCCAGCAAACCAGCAAGCGTCCCGTCTACAGTCATGACCCAGTAACCCCTTGCGGCGCCAGAACAAAAAAATTGTCAACCTCCTGGCCAGTCAGAACCACAACCTCGTTGCATTACCAATCACTGAGTGCTTACCTCAAGTCCCCACGAGCATCTATGAAATGCGTAATCCTGCGGGGTAAAAGGTACCCACGTTCGAGAGACGAGGCTACAGGAAATGCGCATGAGCATGTAATAAGTTTCGTCGACCTGCTGAGGAATTATGGGATATTCGAGAATTTCAGGATGCGCGAATTCTCAAAGTCACTCGGGAAGGTGGCGCACAATTGGTATAGGCTCCTCGAACAAGGCTCCATCGAGACATGGGATGACAGGGTGACAAAGTTAACAGAGTTCTTCCAAAGTGAGGATGATGTCACGACTATTCATTTGTCGCACATGATCTGGAAGGAGAACGAGTAGTGCGTCATGATCTTTAAAAACTTCCACTATAAATCCTTGGAATGCGTGGAGAATTCCACGAAGAATTGGTAGGTGGACATCTTTCTACAGTGGATGCATATTGAATATAAAAAAAAAAATCCTTCTTCTTATATTGTTAATGTTTATTTCTTCTTTATGTTCTGTTAGGTTTGACTTTGAATCAATTGGCAAGTTTTTGTGTTATGACTTCAGTCAAAGTTGGCAATGTTTTGTTTCCTTTGACAAGAAGTTACCAATGATTTTGGGAGGTGGATTTTTTTGGAAATACTTCCACTGCCATGTTCTAAATATTGGCACAAATGCCTTTGGTAACATAGCACACACATTAATTAGCTTTGAGAGTTTCGTGCGTGTGTGTTTCAGGTGGGTATTATCGGGTGGCCGCCTTGGCCGTCGTGGCCACGGCGTGCATTGTAATCGGGTTATCTTCTCAATAAAATATTTGGTTCTGCCCGTGGAGGTAGCTAGTGGGTTCTTTGCGAATTCTTTAGTGAAACACGTTAAATATCTGTCACGTTCTTGTTTTCTTCTCGTCGTACTTGCTCGAGTATCCCCATGTTATAAAAAACTGGTATCAGAGCTCTGAAACAAGAGTTCTGTTACAACAAACTGGTATCAGATCCATGTTCCAAAATCCGGGTGGAACTCAAAGCTAGGGTTTGGTGATTCAGGTGAAGCAGGCTATCAGGAGTAGGGTTTCGAGATTCCGCCAAGAACGATGTCTAGTTTGGCGATCAAGATCGATCTGTTCGTGAGAGAGAGAGATGCAGTACACCCACTATATGAATCCCTGTACAGGGAGCTATCTGGGCTCCTTTCGGAGAAATCTGACGTGCGTCAGATTAGGCATGTAAGGGATCTGGCAAATCCAACACACATTCGGTACTGGCCCGAATCTGGCAGTTCACGCGCATCTGGCGTTCTGGCGATTGACGTTCAGGCGCAATCCGTCTCCTGGCGTGGAGCATCTGGCATGTGAATTGAATCTGGTTCTGGCTCATGCGTTGCAGGAACTCGTTGGAGTTGGAGTAACGACGTGGAATATCTGGTGCGAGATTTTTTTGGCATGTGCATCAGATCTTGGTTCTGGCGCGCATTATGCACGAGTTTGTTCTGGCGTGCATATTGTCTTGGAGTGTGTACCATGACACGCATTGAGCTCGCACCTAGCGCGATCTGTTTCTTGCGAGCATCTGGCACATCTGAGGCCTACGGACCGCATCGGGTATGACAATTTGTGTCACTCGTCATCGGTGCATCTGGTCTAGATGACATGTGGGCATTCTGTCAAGGTGCATCTGTCTGGCGCAATTGGGCGCATCCGAAATACATTCGGTTCTGCTTTCTCAGTGAATGTATTCGAGTCTGGTTTTAGGTGGAGCACTTGTTTTCATTTCCGAAAGTGCAACCACATCGGGCGCAGTCGTTGCAGAAACGCATGGTAGTTAGAGCAACGATTTGGCGATTCCGGTTTCGCATACAACAACAGAACATCTATTTGGGCAGGCGTGCTCATTTCTGGTTTGAGGAGATGCATCCGGTTCAAGTTTGAGGAGAGAAACACCAGGTTCCGGTTTCAGGTTGCTGAGATGATTCAAGTTAATGTGGAGATTTGTTAGGTTTGACATTGAATCAATTGGCAAGTTTTTGGGTTATGACTTTAGTCAAAGTTGACAATGTTTTGTTTCCTTTGACAAGAAGTTACCAAATATTTTGGGCGGTGGATTTGTTGGAAATACTTCCACTGCCATGTTCTATATATTGGCACGAATGCCTTTAGTAACATAGCACACACATTAATTAGCTTTGAGAGTTTTGTGCGTGTGTGTTTCGGGTGGGTATTATCGAGTAGCCGCCGGGGCCACGGTGCGCATTTTAATTGTGTTCTCTTCTCAATAAAATATCCGGTTCTAGCCGTGGAGGTAGCTAGCGGGTTCAATGCGATTTCGTTAGTGAACCACGTTAAATATCTGTCACGTTAAATAAGCTAGAAGTTTGACCTAATCCGAATTGTTCGGAGCTACAGCATGGCGGCGAAAACCGACTTTGGGGAAAAACAACGATGGAGTCAACTCCGCCGACGGTGAGCTCAGTAGTGAATGAAGACAATAACCACGATCCGGTTCGGTCCGCTAACCATCGACGAGGAAGAAGACGTCCTTGAGATCGATCGAGAGCGGAGTCTCCAAGCCCTAAACTCACACAATCACTGTCTCATCGGATCTTTTCTGTTACCAGTCAAGATCAATGCATGGGCCATGAAATTGACGTTCTCGAAGATCTGGCTAGAAGGATATTCGGTGATCATCAACGAAACCCGAGCCAACGTATTCCCATTCAGCTTCCTGTCCAAGGTAGTTATGGATAGAGTTTTGGGCGGAGGGCCGTGGGTGTTTGACGGCAACGTGCTGCTGCTTAAACCATGGAAGATGAGTGGCTCGGTGGGGAAGGTAAGCTTTGACACGATTGATGTTTGGATACAGATCTACAACTTACCATTGTTTATGTACATTGAAGAAGACGCGAAAGCAGTGGTTGCATGATTGGGTTTGATGCGCGACTCCGACAAAAGGATCATGTTTGGAGGAGAAGGTAACTATATGAGAGTTAGAGTACGGATAGATACTCGGAAACCACTGAGGAGGGGCGCTATATTAAAGTAGTCGACGACAATATTTTGTTGGATTACAAGTACGAGAGCATTCCGCAAGTCCGCGTGTGGTGTGGAGGGATTGACCACTATGGGGACAACTGTAATAACGTTCCCTCTGAGAAGAACATGGAAGAGGAGCCTGGTTACGGGTTTTGGCTAACGTATAACCCCCCCCCCCCCCCCGTCGGAAAAAAATATTTTTTGGTGACAAGACTTACCAAGGCTTGAAGACGGGGAAGAACCCATAGAACGAAGACATAAAATAAATCTTCTCGGATTCAACATACGACTCTAATTCTCGAAGCGGTGATACGTCGGGAATGGAACGGGATGATACTGAGTCTAAGAAGAACAACTCTAATGTTGGGATTGTCAATCGAGACAACCCACTTGGGGTGGATGACGATCCAAAAACACCCAGAGTAGACCCAAAGAGGACAATTGGTGATCAAAAAGAACCAAAGGGGAATGAACTGATGGGATTGAACGAAACAAGAAGGACAAAGACGACAAGCTCTGGGCTAGCCGCAATAAAACCAAGGAAAAAAAAGGAGAAACGCAGTCAAAGGGAGAATGCAGCCAGCCCGAAGGGTAGAAGAAAAACAGCAAACAAGAAAGAGGAGACACCACCCTCGGTAAGAGGCAGGGGGAGTACTGAGAACAACAAATAGATTTCCGATAAAAGGATTCCGAACCCGGTTTTGGGCGCCATTAAAGACCCTAATGCGAGATTGGCAGTGCCTGCGATGTTGCACTACCAGGAACAATAGATCTCCTAAGTTGGAACGTGTGGGGGCTTAAGAACCCCGTAATGTTACATCTCTTTACGATCTAGTGAGGAAGCAGAATCCCAATATGGTTTTCTTGATGGAAGCCAGACTATACGCAAGGGAGATGGAAGTGGTAAAGAATAAGTGTGGGTATGCAAACGGCATTTTTTTCGACAGCGTCGATAGAAGAGGAGGGCTAGATCTTTTCTGGGATCGCGAAGTAAGTTTTAAGTTGAAATTTGATACGTTATTCGAAGCATTTTATTAAGGGATCGATTATATCAGATGCTTTCGAGGAACCCTGGGTTTCACAGGTTTTTACGGCAATCTAGTTCGGCGGGAAAGAAAACACTTGTGGAAGCTAGTTTCACGATTGAGACCCAATAATCATCCTTAGCTATTTATGGGTGATTTTAATGCTATCTCGTCATATGCCGACAAGGAGGGTAATAGAGAAATCAACCTTAGGCATATTGAAGATTTCAATAAAGTACTGCAGAAACTGGAGCTTCGGGACCTGGTTTTTTCGGAAACAGATATACTTGGACAAACAACCAACCTGACGGGCGTGCCATCAAGGAACAGATAGTTCGATGTGTGGCGACGGATAACTGGATTGACAGATATAGAAGAACACGGGTTAATCATCTAGTGGCGGACACGTTGGATCACGTCCCACTAGAAATCATCATGGGATGGGTAACACCAACTCCAAGAAAGTTAAAAGAATATTTCATATCGAATCCATGTGGTTTGAGCATGAAGGTTTTGAACAAGTTCTAACTGAGAGCTGGAATTCATCTCGGATGACCAGGGGCCAGAAGCTCTCGGCCACAACTTCTAGACTGGGAAAATGGGACAGAGAAACGTTTGGTTGTGTTCGGGTGAAGCTAAGTCAGCTTTGTAACAGACTAGAAGAGTTGGGGGCACTACCTCGGACGGCGAGTCATCTAGCAGAGGCGAAGACGACTAAAGAACTGATTGCACATCTTCTTCGTCATGAAGAAATAATGTGGAGGAAGCGGTCTCGAGAGTTATGGCTGAAAAACGAAGATCAGAACACGCGATATTTTCATCGGAAGTCGTCAATTAGAAGGGCTTGAAATAGCATAATGGGGATTGATATTGAAGCCGGACACTGGACATATAATGAATATGAGGTACAAAATATTATTATTTCGTACTTTAATGCTATTTTCTCTACCACAGATCCGCAACGGGCGACAATGGAACCTTTAATAAGACCAATTGAGGAACTTATTTTGCAAGAAACCAGGAGAATTCTTGAGACGCCATTTACAGCAGCCGAAGTTCGTGAGGCGTTGAAGTCAATGCCGGCTGAAAAAGCACCAGGCCCCGCCGAGTTTCCGGCAATGTTTTATCAGAAAAATTGGGCGTTGGTAGGTGATTAGGTAACAAAAACGTGCTTAAAATTTTCGAACAAAGATGAATATGTTAGCGAATTTAATCATACATTCATTTCTCAAATCCCAAAAGTGAAGCATGTTAGGAAAGTGTCTGATTTCTGACCTATTTCGCTATGCTCCAATATTTACAAGCTTATCACTAAAACTTTAGCTAACCGGTTGAAGATGGTATTGGGAGATGTAATTGCAGAGAATCAAAGTGCCTTTGTACCTAGCCGCTTAATATCGGATAATATTCCCACAGCTCACGAGATTATTCATTTGATGAAGACAAAGAAAGGGAAGGAAGGCACGACGGCTATCAAACTCTACATCAGTAAGGCATACGATCGGGTGTAGTGGGATTTCTTGAGAGCGACTATGGAGCGAATGGGATTCGGGTTCAAGTGGATTTTAGTGGTGATGCGTTGTGTCTCAACAGCGTCGTTCAGTGTACTTATAAACGGTGAGGCGAAGGGACACATGGCACCTCAGCGTGGATTATGGCAAGGGTGTCCCTTATCCCCTTTTTTGTTCTTACTAGTGAGTGAAGTACTATCATGGAATATCTCCAAAGCCATAGCGGAAGGACAGCTATCAGGGGCAGTAGCTTCTCGTGGAGGGCCAATTGTTTCTCATTTTTTTTTTGCGGATGATAGCTTGATCTTCACGAAGGACAACACTGAAGAAATAACATGTTTGTTGAATTAGTTACAGGTTTACGAGCAAGCGTCTTGGCAATTCCTAAATTCCCATAAATTAGCCATGTTTTTCTCAGACAATGTTGATGAAGTTATGCGTTAACAACTTAGTGCCATCTTCGGCATTCCCATTGACAATGAGTGCGACAGCTATTTGGGCCTACCAACATCCTTTGGACGAAAGAAGCGAGCTTTGTTTCAGAAAATAATTGAAGCCTTTGCTCAAGACTTAAGGGGTGGAAGGAGAAGACCTTGTCGGTAGTAGGCAAGGAGATCTTTATCAAAGCAGTAGCACAATCAATGTCGAACTATGCTATGAGTTGCTTCCTTTTACCATCAAGCACGTGTCAAGATATTGAGAAGCTAATCAGGCAATTTTGGTGGGGTGACTCGGGATAAGCGGAAAATTCATTGGACAAGCAGGGAGTATTTGAAAACAAGCAAGGATGTGGGGGACTTGGCTTAAAGGACATTCAAGACTTTAATAAAGCTCTTTTAGCAAAACAAGCGTGGCACATCATCAAAAAATCCGCAAAGCTTGCTTAGCAGAGTGCTCAAAGGCAACTACTTCAAGAACTGTGAGTTTCTTCATGTAATTCCTAAACAACTAATCTCTTATGCTTTCCGAAGCATGTTGGCGGGACGGGAGTTAATGAAAAGAGGGATTGAATGGAAGTCGGGGGATGGGACGAACATTAATATTTTCAAAGATAGATAGTTAGATCGAGGGCACTGCTCCAGAGTTATAACCCCGAGTTCTGATATTGCATGCATGTATGTTGCTCACTGCATTAAAAAAGGGTGTTGGAACGAGTGACGGCTACAAACCTATTTATGGGACGTTGATGTGGCTGACGTCTTGGCTATGCCAATACCATTGAATGGGAAAGACTCTTTCAAATGGAATCTAACACCTAATGGATGCTACTCAACAGCCTCGGGCTACAAGTTATTACGGGAAGAAAGCGAATGGAGGTCGACTTCATCGACGGGAGGAACCCAGGTTTGGCTCTCGAACCTGTGGAAAATGGCGATACCTAAGAACATTGCCTTTCATGTGTGGCGAATGTGGAATGGCGGTCTTCCCATTACAACAAAGCTTCGCAACAAAGGGGTAAAAGTGTGGCTGGAGTGCGTTGGATGCGGCCAAAGGATTGAAACCTTAGATCATCTCTACGCTCAGTGCCCGACTGCCAAGAAGATCTGGTTGGCTCTGTTTGGTGGTCACGACAGGCACTTTAGAGGGAACAATGTACGGGAATGGATCGTGGGGGTTTTCACTCATGAAGATGAAAATTACCGTCAAAGGTGGGCAATATCGGCTTGGTGTCTTTGGTTTGCGAGAAACGATACCAAATCCAATGGAAGCCAATTCAATCATGAGGCAATAGTTCGAAAAGTGGAAATCAAGATGAGGGAAATAATGCGACAGGGAGGAAAGCTGGCGACGAACACAGTAGAAGAAAGGACAAGAATGAGATGGCAGCCACCCCCGGGAGGTTGGAAAAAAATCAACACAGATATTTCTTGCAACCCAAGCCAGGGGATTGCAGGTAGTGGAAGTGTCTTTGAGAGATTCTACAAGGACGTTTGTGGCGGGGCGTTTCGAACAGATTCCTTACAAATCGTCGGTACAGATGATCGAATTGATTGGAATCAAGAACGGACTAAAAATGGCGCATGAAGCGAGATGCAAAAAAAATATGATTGAATCTGTCTCGAAGATGAATGTGGAATTGATTTGAAGCTATCAGCAGGGAGCAAATGGGAGAAGGCGAGGCAAGATTTATGCGCAGAGATGGAAGAGGAAGTCTAGAAGTGTCTCAAGATATGCGATCATTTCGAGGAGGCAAGAATTCAGTTTGTTAATAGAGAAGTAAACAGTGTTGCAGACTGTTTTGCTCGCATGTCCCTTAGATTTCCACAGTTTAGCTTGTATACTCGTCCCCCATATTGGGCTATAGATGTACTTCAAAACGATTTGATGGATCAGTTTGATCACAACTGAATGGAGTAACATTTTTCTTAAAAAAAATATTCTTGTTTTCGTCTCGTCGTTCTTGCTCGAGTGTCCCTATGTTATAACAAACTGGTATCAGAGCTCTGAAACAGGAGTTCTGTTATAACATGTTCTTTTCCAGTTTAAAGTTTTTTCGATAAATTGTTCTTGTTGTAAATAAGTGAGAGAAAAAGTGCTGTTTTTTCTAGAAGGAAACGAATTCCAGATTCCCTCATATGAAAATCGATGTTGTTTTTAGAATCAATTTTGTTATTGCTAGTGGTTTTGTACCGGACAGAGAGAAACAGAGAAGATAGAGAGTATAAGAGAGTGAGAGTGAGAGAGAGAAATCGGTGGAAGTGGTTGATGGCAAAGTTCTCTCTTGGCACATTTCTTAAACAGTTTGCAACAAGTAATTGGGAACTTCCTCGCGAAACAGAGGAATTGAAGTATGGGAACGCTTCTTTCCCTTCATCCTCACTTCCTATGTGGACATAAAAGGAAAGAAAATTAACTATCATCACACAAACCAGAATTAGAATACACTAGCACCAGGAGTCGTCTATCATCCAACGGACATTCGCCTAGTGGACGAGTTAGATTTCGCCACGTGCCCTCCCTCCTTTCTCTTTCTTGTCCCTCTCAAAGTCCACGCACTTTTTAGTAATGAAAGATGTGGAGAAAAATAATTCTACTGTCATTTTCACTAAAGTGTGGTTATCTGAAAATATCTTGGCAACGAACCTGTGAAATATTCTTCTATTCTTTGAGGTGAACAAGGTAATTTTTTCGCCAGAATTGTGAAACGGCTTCCATAGTTATCTATCGAGGGTGCCATTCTGCCAATCAGGGGGGAGGTATTTAAGGACAAGGCGTGGTATAGTTTTCAGAAACTCCACTAACATATACTGCGATAAATTTGAACATTTTTACGGTGGTACTATTTTTATTAATTCTACTAATGTATAGACAGATTTTGAACCATTACAGATGATGCGTTGAAAGCTCAACTAAAACTGATTTTTATACTTCCTTACTCCGTTTTTTTTCTATTTTTTTGTTTGACTTTTTCTTTCGTACTCGGGTCAATTTAATCCGATTATTTAGATAACAAGACGATGTAATTTTTTGATAATTTTTCCATGGTGTTATAGCGTAAAGTTTACTCTACAACACCTTGCAAAGTTTATCGAATTATTGCATTATTTTATTAATCAACTGAATTAAAGTAATCACTGAATTAAAGTGACCCGGTAAATAGTGATAAAATACAAACATGAAAGATGGAGAAAGAACAGAAGAAGTAACATATTATCCTCACAGTGATGGCAATCGGCCATCCTAATCTCAAGGAAATAATAACACTGGTAGAAAACCCCACACACAAAAAATTACTAACAACTCTAATACTACAATGGATGTTACATCTGTACTTGCCCAAAAATTGAAGTAACAGATGTGTCTTTTACTCCATACTTCAATCACTCGTTTCTTTCCAAGAAAAAGAAAACAAAAACTATACAATCAATCCTCAGAATAACCCCATTTTCCACCCTTCGCTATCAGCTCTGTTGTTGTGCTTGTTGTGCAAATCAAGATATTTTCCTCGGCACGAGTGGACCCTCAAACACTGTAACTCCACAACGATACGTCATCGTCGATTTCAATTTCGTCAGCAGCCGAGTAATAAGGTAGCGGCATCAACAGCCCTTCAGCCATATTTGCAAACAATCCCGACTCCCCAAAAACATCGTACTCCTCAGCCATGAAGTTCACCTGCTCCGGCAATCTCTCCTCCTCTGCGCGTTCCGCGACCTCCTCAGTGTGGGCCCCACTATTACGCTTCGGCCGGAAGGCCTCAGCCGCCTCTGTAGCGGCCTTCTGTATGTCCTTAAGATGGTTAGAAGCAGGAATAGGCAGCCTCCAGGCAGAATCGGCAAAATTAAGACAAGCGGATCGCCCCCTCAGGGCAATTGCAGCCACGTCGTGGGCCCGGGCAGCCATCTCCAAGGTGGGGAAGGTTCCGAGCCAAATCATAGTCTTCTTGTTGGGCTCCCGGGTCTCGCAGACCCATTTCCCGGAGTTCCTTTGCCTGACACCCCGGTAGATAGGGTGGCGAGTCTCGTGGAATTTCTTCCTCCCCGCACGCTTCTTGGGGTTACTTGAAGCCAGATTCACTACCTCCTCGTCGGAGTAGGGCGGGGTTGACGGCATCAGAGAAGGACAAGTATAATCATCGATGGAGATATTGTCAAGGCCACTAAAGAACTCGTCGGAAAAGTACGAGGAAATATCCATTAAACTGATGATGTTTGAGAGAAAAAGAAGAATTGAAGGGGTTGGTTTTAGAGAGTAAGAGTAGAGTGAGGAGTGCTTTTTATAGTTTGGTGTTTCTTTGGGCTGACTAGACCAACGCGCCAGAGACAAGTGGAATTTGTGGGCTTGTGGCCATGACAGCTCGGACCACTGAGTTTAGGACGCGTGTAAATCTCTGTCTCGCGTGGCAAGTTCCAATCTCTGGTTGATATTTTTCTTGAGAGCATGACCACTGATGGCGATTGGTGACCACCAATAATAATTTGGATACTTTCTTCTGTAGAGGATATTTCTAAAAATAGTAAGATATTTATAGCACCGGAGAGGAGGGAATCTAACTAAATGAAGGCCATCCACTAAATTGATTTTGTGCGAGCCTACCAAATAAAATATACCAACCAGAATATTGATTTCTTAGTGAAAGTCTACAAATTTTATTTAATTAGTTACTATTGGGAAAATGCCTTGAATGCTTGAGGAGACTCAAAGGAAGACATCTCAAGGGTCTACGCACGAAGACATAGGGTCTTCGCACAAAGACAATCTCCAGGAAGCCAAAATTGTTCGCAGAACACTGTGTTGTCTCAAAGTAGGAAGTCATTCGCACGAAGAGCACGACGAGATCCTGGAGGTGGCAAGTAAGAAAGGAAATCATTCTTTAGGGCATCGCGGCATTTTTTTTTTGGGGAGGGGGGTATGAATTGATCCTTTGGGGTCTGAGAAACGTGTGTAAGCATTGTGATTTGTTCTCCTCAGTTGCATAAAGGTCATTCTTGCCCGTGGACGTAGTTAGCATATTTTATGCTAGTGAAATGTTTTGCATCGTTTATTCATTGTTCGTGAGGTAAGAGTGATTGTGAGAGTTATAACAAACTGGTATCAGAGCTAGGGTTGTGATCACTGCACCAAAAACGATGTCCGGAGCGATGTGGAAGATCGACAGGTTCACAGGAGGGTACAACTTCAGTCTGTGGAAGATAAAGAAGGAGGCTTTGCTCAAATCACGAGGCCTATGGGCACCTTTGACCGCGGACAAGGGAGGCATGGATGCTACAACATCGAAGTTCAAGACAATGGAGGAGAAGGCACATTCCACCATCATGTTGTGCTTATTGGATGACGTAATCATCTAGGCCGCATATCAGAAGCAAGCAGCGCATCTTTCACATAAGTTGGAGAGTCTCTACATGACGAAGAGTCTCACTAGCAAGTTGATGCTATAGAAAATTCTCTTCACCATTCGGATGCTCAAAGGTACGACTCTCAAGGACCATCTTGATCAATTGAATACAATTCTTTTTTAATTGCGTAATATTGGCGAGTAGGTGGATGATAAGGATACTACACTCTTGTTATTGATCTCGTTATCTCCATCACATGAGAACTTCATGCAATCCTTAATTGTAAATAAGGACGACTTAACCCTAGAGGAGGTCATATCGGCACTCCATGCTAGAAAACTGCGCCACAAGGGCGCCTGCACAAGTACAGAGGACCATGCTTTCGGATTGATGACGACGGGGGGAAGCAAGAAGGGTAAGAAGAACGGGAACCAGTTCTATGATTCTAAGTTACCCAAGGATGTTTGTGCTTGGTGCAAAGAAAAGGGACAGTGGAAGAGAGATTTCCCCAAACGAGGTCAACAGGGACAGAATGGCTTTGCAGCCGTGGTTGAGAAGGGGAATTCGTCAGAGGACGACTTAGTTCTACTAGAGAATGATGTCTCGCATCAACTGGATGTGTGGTTTCTTGACTCATGGGCTTCCTATCACATATGTTCTAATAGGGAACTATTTCCAAGCTACAACTGCGCAGATGGAGGATCCATTCTTATGGAAAATGAATCTATTTGCAAGGTCATAGGAAGGGTTTTAGCTTCAAAGGTTATTGGGAGGATTATGCGTCTACAAGGGTCCGGATGTGCTACTCAAGGTAGTCAAGGATGGGACTTTGTACGTTCTACAGTGTTCGGCCATCACAGGTCTGTCAAAGTTGTCTCGGCCGAGATTAAGGAAGTTTATCAAAACAAGATATGGCATATGAGGCTCGATCATATGAATGAACGTGGAATGTAGAAACTTCACAAGAAAGGCTATCTCACTGGACATGCGCCTAAGAGCCTAGGGTTTTGTGAGAACTGCGTGTATGGGAATCTACAGCGTAACAAGTTCTCTAAGGCGATTCAAAAAACGAAAGGTACGCTTGATTACATCCATTCAAATTGATGGGGTCCATCTAGAGTTGAGGCGATTGGCGAGTACGTGTATTTTCTGAGCATCATAGACGAATACCCAATGATGACTTGGATATTCGTGATGAAACAGAAGATTGAATCCTTCGCAAAGTTCAATTAGTGGAAGACCTTGGTAGAGAATCAGGTGGGGAATAATGTGAAGAGGATGCGCACGGACAACGACTTGGAGATTTTTATCAGAGTTTGATGGATTCCGCAAGGATTAGGGTATTGCTCGCCATCACACCGTTCGGGACACACCACAGTAGAATGGTGTAGCCGAAAGAATGAATCAGACACTTTTAGCAAAAGCAATGTATGCTTTTGAATGTAGGTCTTTCTAGAGGTTTATGGGGAGAGGCTATTTCCATGGCATGCTATCTCGTGAATCGGAGCCCGCACGAAGGTACATGATGCAATATTCCTATTGAGGTATGGTCTTGAAGAGCAGCAGATTACTCGGATTTGAGATTTTTTGGTTGCATTGCCTTTGATGATGGAAAACTAGAACCAGGAGCAAAGAAGGGAGTATTCATGGGCTTCAGAACAGGTGTGAAGGGATACTAGATTTGGACATACAACAAGATTATAAATTAGCATAATTGTAGTCTTCGATGAGAGTTCAGTGTTGGAGATGCAGAGAAGAAGGTGGAGGAAGATTCGGATCCTACTGATCCTAAGGAGTCCAAAATCTCTACATAGCTGCCAGAAACAGAAGAGAAGAAGTAGAAGAGTCTGATGAGGATGCGTCTCTACCAGAGGAACCGGATCATCAAAGTATTGATGTAGGAAGACCAAGGAAAATCATAAAGTCTCCGGTGAGATATAGAGATGATGGTATGGTAGGATATGCATTACATGTAGCAGAGGAGGTGGAGGATATGAAATCCACCTACAAGGCCGCTATATCTAGTTCTGAGTCAGCACAGTGGATTGCCGCGTCGGGGGAAGAGATGGAGTCGCTTAGCAAGAATTCTACTTGGGAGCTTGTTAAATTTCCAGTGGGAAGGAAGATAGTCAGTTGCAAGTGGGTTTTCAGAAGAAAGGAAAAAACTACACCTGGAGAGGGCGTCAAGTATAAAGCAAGGTTAGTTTCAAGAGGGTTCAGTCAGAAAAAAGGGGTTGACTACAACGAGATCTTCTCACCGGTGGTCAGACATTCTTCTATCCGGGTGCTACTAGAGCTAGTGGCGCACCACGAATTAGAGCTTCAGCAGCTAGACGTGAAAAAAACTTTCCTACATGAGGAGTTGGAAGACGAGATATACATGAGCCAACCAGAGGGGTTCCAAGTTCCCGGAAAAGAAAATACATGTGAAATCTGAAAAGGTTACTCTAAGCAATGGTACAAGAGGTTCAACAGCTTCATGTTGAAGATTGGCTACCAAAAGTGCGAGTATGATTGCTGCATGTATCAGAAGAAGTTGCATGGTGGATCATGTATTTACCAAGTTCTGTATGTGCATGACATTCTGATTGCAACTCAGAATATCAAGGAAATTAGAGAACTAAAGAGGTCTCTCAGTGCGGAATTCGAGATGATGCATCTGGGGGTTGCTCGTAAAATATTGGCAATTGAGATCTATAGATATAGAAAGAAGAATAAAATTTTCAAATCACATCAGGGATACATCAAGAAGGTCTTGGGAAGATTCGGGATGCTATCTGCTAAAACTATAAATACTCCTATGGCGACTAACAACAAGCTAGGAATGTACACCGTTCAGACTGAAGAGGCGAAGCAGTACATGTTCAAGGTTCCATATGCTAGCGCAGTTGGAAGTCTCATGTATGCTATGTTCTGCACTCAACCGGACATAGCATTCGTTGTAAGTGTGGTTAGTCGTTTTATGGCTCATCCAGGCAGGGACCATTGGCAGGCAGTGAAGCACATATTCAGGTACCTTAAGGCCTCGTTTGGGTAAGGTACAAGGAGGGGGATACGGATAAAATTGTACCTCCTGCTCCTTATCCTGTGTTTGGGTGCAGGATAAGGAGCAGATACAAAACAACTTTTCTTATCCCTTAGGTACAATTCTAAATTTTTTTGCCTACAACCTTGTACCACATTGGGGGTGGTATAAGGTAGGATAAGGGGTGAGGGTATAAGGAGGGTGTTCTGAAATGACAAAACTGCCCCATATATATACATATATTATGTATATACGTATATGTATATGTATATTTATGTATATACATATATGTATATTTATGTATATAAATATATGTATATATGTTTATGTATAATATATATGTATATGTATATTATGTATATACACATATGTATAATATATATGTATATTTATATGTATATGTATTTATATACACACACACACACACACACACACACATATATAAATATATATATATATGTACATATAATATATATATACGTATATATAAGATATATGTATACATAAATATGTAACATACATATATGTATGTATTTATGTGGGTATTTGTGTAAATATGATGTGAATATATAAGTTAAATCATGGCAATCAGGATTTCAAGACGCATCAACACCTATGATGTGAAGCAAGGAATAATAGACTTACATCACGATATCTTGAGCTAAGATTTATAAATATCTCTACGCTAATATTGTCACAGTTAACATGTCAAAATGTGTATAATTTTATTTGTTGTTTACATTTTACAGTAGAAGACAAAAATAATATTAAAAAGCCGATTTTAAACAAGCAGGACAATGTGGTCGTTTACACACATATCCTGCAGCTTATCCTATCTCATATCCTGCCCTAACCAATCACTCAGCACCAGTACAATTTTATCCTGCCTTATACCAGTACAATCATATCCAACCTCTTATACTAGTACAACTCTTATCCCCATCATTTTTGTACCTTAGCCAAACGAGGCCTAAGGGTACGCCAAATATTGGCCTATGCTATGGGGCTAATGAAAACATATTGGTAAATGGGTTTCTTGGATTCAGATTATGTAGGGGATATTGATAATACAAGATGAATGGCTGACTATGTATTTGATCTTGGAGCATCTGTTGTGTGTTGGAAGGCTACGCTACAGTCGAAGGTGACTTTGTCATCCACATAGGCGGAGTACATGGCTCTAACGGAAGCAGCAAAGGAGGCTATATGGCTTAAAGGTATGGTTAATGATCTAGGGCTACTTCAAGATCTGGCGATAATCTACTGTGATAGCTTGAGTGCAATTTGCTTGACTAAGGACCAGGTTCATCATGAAAGAACCAAGCATATTAACGTCAGGTATCATTTTCTGAGAAATGAGAGCAGGATCAAGGTGATGAAGGTGGGGACAACTGACAACCCTGCGGATATGTTCAGGAAGCCGGTTCCGGAGAGCAAGTTCCACCATTGTCTGGAAGTTCTTAACATTATGAGCCAGTGAGCCCTTCGGGGCATGTCGACCCGGCGTGGTCCAGTGAGCCTCCGTGACAGAAGACATTGGGGGGCAAGAAGACAAGCTTTGCTCGCAAGGAGGAGAAGACTATTTTTTGCAGACGAGAGACTTCAAGTCAAGGTGGAGATTTGTTTGAAAAATGCCTTAACGGGTTTAGGAGACTCAAAGGAGCACAAAGGAAGACTCCATGGGGTCTTCGCACGAAGATATAGGGTCTTCGCACGAAGACATCCTACAAGAAGCCAAAAGTGTTCGCAGAACACTGTGCTGTCTCAAAGTAGGAAGTCCTTCACACGAAGAGCACGGAGGTCTTCGCACGAAGAGATCCTGGAGGCGGAAAATAAGAAAGAAAATCATTCCTCAGGGCATCCGGCGGTTTTTTTTTTGGGGGGGGGGGTATAAATCGGTCCTTTGGGGTCTGAGAAACGTGTGTAAGCCTTGTGAATTGCTCTCCTCAGTTGAATAAAGGTCGTTCTTGCCCGTGGACGTAGTTAGCATATTATGTGCTAGCGAACCACGTAAATCTTGTGTTTTTCACGGTGTATTCATCGTCCGCGAGGTAAGAGTTGTCGTGAGAGTTATAACAGTTACAAACAACAACTCTGGTGACAAAATTTTGGAATATTGCACAAGTTGATACACGTAAGACTTTGTTTTTATAATCTTAATCTCCGAGTGATCTTGCTCATCTCTATTGAATTTGTGATTTGAGAAGAGAGCATGTGTAAGTGTTAATACCTTCAGATTTTTACAAAAATCGAAACTTGATATACGGAGGTTGTCTTTGCGAGCAAATTCCTTCCATTTTTGTTTGTTTGATAACTTGAAAAGTTCTCTAAAAAAATGATTATAGTTAACAAGATCACATTTTCTCTCATATGTATAACTACTATCACTAATGTCGCAATATAATAATAAATTGAGTAATTGAAACTAAACCAGACTATAAAATGTGTTTTGAGACACAAAACTCCCGACAATTTCAATTTCCCACTACAACTCCCTGCAATTTACATATGTGGGACACTTAACCCCAAAATTGATAACGTGGATTAATTTCTAAGGGAAATTCATCACTGTTGTTCACATGATAGCTCTATATACAAGGAAAAGCAACTTCACGGACCATCACGTGATTAGCACGTGGTCAAATTCTGTTGGAAATTTAACCCTGTTGTCAATTTGGGTTATGTGTCCTATAGATGTATATTGCAGTGGGTTGTCGTAGAAACTTGAAAGTGCTTAAGGTTTTGTGTCTCAAAATGCATTTTGCTTGTATGTTTAATGTCTATCACCCATACCCTCAACTGCCTCACAAGGCCCCACCAGCCATCACCTTTCATCACTACCAGGCCGCCAAGAACTAAGAAAACTTCCACGACCAAAACCATTCATTGAATCAATATCAATCAAATAGGAAAAAAAGAGGACAATCATTCGAAATCACTGCCATAACCATTCCAATCGCTGCCATATATGTCGTCAGAAGGCAGTGGCAATGTGATGGTCGGACTGAAGTGAGAGACAAACATGAGAGAGTAATTGATGGCAGCTCCCATGCCACGGGGTCTCCTGTTCTCCAGAATTTGAACATGATTTCGAGAACTCCAGCTGGACGCGATGGCAGTAGCGAACGCCATGAGTCGTCGGAGAGAAGAGCAACGACAGTTGTGAGAGAGATATAATATAGCGCAAAATGAGATCTTTGAACCGAGGATACGTCGAACGTTTCTCATCCTTTTCCATCAAGAATAAGAAGAAGATATCATTACTCTTATTAGATTTATTTATTTAGGAATAATCTGTATTTATCAAATTTGAGAAGTAGTACAATGGTCATATTATAAGACGTATAATGAAACCGAAAACCGATTTAGCTCCTTAAAGTTTTTCATCAGAATAGATTTACCCCTTTAGTTTAAATCATAACAACCCACCTCTAAGTGAAGCTATCGTGATAAACAGTAGTTTTCAGACCAAGTCAAGAAAACTTTTACGCGGATGAGACTTCGTATGAAAGGCTCCACTTTGAATTGTCATAGTTACGACTTCAGAATAACTGTGCCACCGCAAAGATGAAGGATATTAAAGTGGCGTCTATGTATTTGTGTTTTGTCCTCGCGTGAAAAGCATCATTGTGCGAAATCTAAATAGCACTACGATTGTCATAACATGCAGTAGTAACATAGGACTACGACACTCACATATAAGCTAGTAACCATCGAAGCCAAATGAGCTCGTGTGTGGCATCATTGAACGATATTCAACTTCTGTACTAGATCAAGCAATACTAGTTCGCTTCTTACTGCACCAAGAGGTAAGTTAATCTCCCAAGAGTAAATTATATCCAGTATTAGATTGTTTATCAGTTGGATTGTAGGCCATATTGCGTCAAAGAACCCACGTATGATGGGAGTAGACTTAGGAAGAAAGTGGTGCCGCAGAAAATAGTACACTTCATATACCAGAGCATTCAGAAAACAACAACATAATGAATCGAGCGCAGAGCAGTTAGAAACTGACTAACTTATTGATCACCATAGGTTATATTCAGACGAGTGAGTACTGTAAGGTAAACCTGCTACCAACAAGATATCAATAACAAGTAGGATTAGATAGTTGTTCCCCCTCCAGTGGAATCATCTTCGGGTTGGACTCGAAGGGTGGAGGTAACCTTGGGATTATTACTCCTACACGAGCAATAATATTAGAGGCATAATTTATAAGAGATATAGTATCCATTAGCACCAGGAGTAACCTCAAGGCCCAAGGAGTAATTGAAAGGCCCCAATTCCTTCATCTCAGAATGCCTAATTTACATTTGGTGTCCGCAAATTAAACCAAAACTCTAGAATCAGAAGCGAAAGCATCACACACAAAAGTCTATCCAGTTTCGGTGAGCAATTCACATAATTTAAGAACCTTAACCATGTGATCGATACTGGATTTATAACCACTTACAAAAGCAACCTTTGAATTTTTTCATAAGCAGCTAAACTTCTTATGTTTGCATAGGTGAAGTTCCCTTTTCTTGGTATCCTATTACCTCGGACATAATAAATGGACTTCATTAAGAGTCGTAACTCACGCCCATAAAACATTATACTGGTCATCATCGAATGGATAAGTAACTTGTTTTTACCCATTAAAATGTGTCAAAAAATTAAGCATAAGGTTAGGTTCCCACGACATATGGTTAAAATGTTTTCATTCTGTTCCACTAGATATTTTCCGTACTAGGTCTCTGCAAATACCCTTCATAAACGAGTCAGCAAAGTTTTTGCATTACCGAACATAAACTATGGTTATAACACCATCACAAATTAATTGTATGACATAATCCTGTCGTAAGCCAATATGTCTATATTTTCCATTATCAACTTTATTATATGATTTAGACATTGTAGCTTCACTAGTGCAGTACAAATACGTAGATCGCATCGGTTGTGGCCACACCTTTATATCTAATAGAAGATTTCTCAACCATTCTGCTTCTTTTCCTGCAGCCGAAAAGGTTATAAATTCCGACTCTGTTGTTGAATGGAGATACATGTTTGTTTCTTGGACCAATGATAGCGACCAAGAAAATCCATCCAAAAATTTCATTGTTCTCACTGTCACTAGTTATCTAACTAGCGTCTATGTAACCCTCTAGTACTTCCGAGAACTTGTTATAAAATAATCACAAGTTGGAAGTCCTCTTGAGATATGCAAGTATTCTTCCAACAACTTTCCAATGCATGGTACTAGGACTACTTTTGTATCTTGCAGGTTTACACACTAGGAAGGAAATATCTAGTCGAGTGTAATGCACTGCGTACATTAAATCCCCAATGACACTAGCATACTTTAATTGAGCAACTAGTTTGCATCATTTTCAGTCATTTTTCCGTAGAATCATAGGGTGAGTTTGCTTTTTTTAAATCCTAAATGTTTAAATCTAAGAAGAAACTTATCTATGTAATGAGATTGACATAGAGTGTAACCCCCACTATATTTATTCACTTTGACACCTAAGATAGTATCAGCCTCATTTAGATACTTCATCTTGAATTGGGGATGTCAAATACTTCTTAGTTTCTAATATTCCTTCCATGTTAGACCCAAAAATAAGTATATCATCCACATATAGACAAATAATAACGCCATAATGATCAGTAAATATTGAATATATACATTTTCAGCATTGTTATGATTAAACCCAAGGGATAAAGTAATGAATTGAACTTTTCATGCATTATCTCATTGCCTGTTCTAACCCATACAAGATTATAACAAGTTTATAAACTTTCTTTTAGTTATTTTGCATCAAGAATCCTTCAGGTTGTTCTATATACACTTCTTCATCCAATTCACCATTTAGGAAAGCATTTTTAACATCCATATGGTGTACATACAGATTAAAAATGGAGGCAAGTGCCATTAGTAATCTCATGGATGTTATTCTAGCCACTGGTGCAAATGTATCAAAATAATCAATTCTTAATTCTGCTTGAATCCTTTTGCTATTAATCTAGCCTTGAATATTTGTTCGTGACCCATCAGAATTATAATTTCTCCTAGCCAACCGCTTGCACCCAATATTTTTTGAAAATGGAGGTAAATCAACTAAATTCCAAGTATTATTTGATAATATAGAGTCCATTTCGTCGTTGATAGCCTCTTTTGAAAAAGTGAAATCTCTAGAAGTCATTGCTGCTTAGAATGTTTATGGATGATCATCTGTATCGAGTGAAATATAAATATTTTTTAAGATGGCTTCTCTATCTCCTTCCATTAGAAAGACGAGAGAATATGGAGAGAGAAATCAGGAACCAAACCGTATTCCTTCCGCGCCTTCTGACTTCTCCGAGGAGGTTCAATATCATCGGAATTCCTAGAGATAGGTTTGGATTTGTTGTCTGAGTAGGTTTTTACGAGTTGGAATGGTCGATCAATTTATTTTTATCAATTCTACGTCCCTCAATTCCACTGATCACATAGGATTCTAAATTCAATAACCTATATGCTGAGTTTTCAGCATATCTAAAAAACACACTTTTGACATATATTGGTCACAATTATGTTCTCTTAGGGACCGTAACACGATAAAATATCAAGATCACCCATACCCTAAGGTATTTCAGATTTAATTCTTGTTTTTCCACACTTGATAAGGTCAAACCTTTCATTTCCGTGAAGGAATTCTGTTATGCTAATAACAGGCGGTAAGTAATGCTTCACCCCACAAGGAGGATTTTAATTCGCGTTCATGAGCATATAATTGGCCATATTAACTAGCGCCATATTCTTCCTCTCAGTAAAATCATTTTTTTTTGGTGTGTATGGTGCTCTAGTTT
This sequence comes from Linanthus parryae, assembly GCA_023055425.1. Classification (NCBI taxonomy): domain Eukaryota; kingdom Viridiplantae; phylum Streptophyta; class Magnoliopsida; order Ericales; family Polemoniaceae; genus Linanthus; species Linanthus parryae. The sequence continues at coordinate 1,689,864 of JALGPY010000036.1, read as the reverse complement.
GATGTACAACACCGTGTTCTTCACAAAACGCTAAAAACTCATTAGGAAATATTTACCACCACTGTCTCTACAAAGAGTTTTGATTTTTCTTTTCATGAGATTCTCAGCTTCAGCCTTATGACACTTAAATTTTTAAAAGACCTCATCCTTGGTTTTCATCAAATAAACATATATGTTGAACAATCATCAACAAATGTAATGAAATGCATTTTTCACTTCTAGTAACTATGTCATTTAATTCACAAATATCAGAATGCACAAGTTCTAGAAGTCGAGTTTGTCTTTCTATATTTGGAAAATATTTCTTATTAATTTTCGTGTGTATGCAAATTTCACATTCAGAGTCGTGATCACCTTTGCAAGATATCAAACCATATGTACGCATGAATTAAAACGATCTAAATTTTAAATGAAGAAAGAGACAATGCCATACTGAAATAGAGTCAAGCATGACGATAGAACTAGCATTTATTTCAATAATACTTCAACATCCCATTACAAGATTAGCCCTTTCCAACAAACATTTTAGTCTTAGACAAAATTACATTATCGGTCTCAATTAGTGGTGCGATTTCGGTTCGGTTCAACCGAAAACCGAACCGAAACCGGTGTATTTGAACCGAACCGAGCGGACCGAGGAACCGAACCCGCGAACCGATGAACCGAACCGACCCGGACCCGGTAGTATACCGGGTACGGTTCGGTTTTGTAATTTACGGAACCGGAACCGGTCCGGAACCGAAAACTCCAACGGCAAACAAATTAAAAAAAAAAAAAAAAAAAAAAAAGTGACCGGTTCATAACCGGAACCGAACCGAAACCGAACCGGTGAAGGAACCGGTTCCGGTTCACGGTTCGGGTTCGGTTCTAGCGGAACAAAAATCCCGGTTCCGGTTCAACCGAACCCGGAACTTGAACCGCCGAACCGAACCGAAACCGACCGGTTCCGGCTACAATCGGTTTGGTTCCGGTTCGGTTGAACCGAAATCGCACCCCTAGTCTCAATCACAGCTTTATATCCGTTCTGACAGAGAAGATTAGCCGACACGAAATTCTTCTTGATTTCAGGAACATAAAAAACATTCTGCAGGATCAACTTATTTCACGAAGTGAATTGAATTTGGACATTTCTGTTTCCGAGAACTTTGGCTGCATTGTGATTTCTCATAAGAATTTCACATTTGTTGGTAGCATCTTCATAAGGCACAAAATGGGACATGTGTTACAAACATGGACAATAACACCAAAATCATACCAGCAATCATGGGAAGCATCATCAGACGCCATGTTTAGTTTCTTAATCATGCCGATTTGCATTTTAGAAACCATGGCGACTAATTTAGAGACTAAAATCTCAATGACATTAGCCTGTTTGGTATTCCCGTTAGGCTTGCCGATAGAATTATCGTTCTGAACCCTTGGCTTGTTGCATTCCCTTTTGATGTGTCTGTTCAAAACAGTAACAGTTTCATTTCGTCTTGTTCTGATTGGAACTGGATCCATCGAGCTTCCTCTTCTTTCCTCCCCTTCCTTGGTCATCCACGTAGTCCACCTTATAATTGGAAAGAAGAACCAAGTTTCTTTTACAGATTCAAGTTTCTTCTTCAATTCGGAGATGTTTCTGAAGTTGTTCAAGGGTGAAGTCTTATGTTATGTGCAGAAGTTCCTTCACGTACTTATGCCAACTTTCAGAAAGTTTGGCAATAATATCCCCCACTAACAATTCACCAGAAACAACGATCTTGAGATCCCTAAATTTATTGGCAAGAATTTGATGTTCGCGAATCTGATCGAGAACGAAGTACTATCATCCATAATAAAATCAAAGAATTTCTCAGTGAGAAACTTATTCGATCAAATGCTTTTTCGCCTTGTATTTGAACTCCAATTGATACCGTTTGGTTTTAGGAAACGGTATATGTTGAAAGATTGGATGGCAAAACACAAGCTATCAATCATAGGATGAATTGGATCACCACTTACAGAATCCACTCTAGGATACAGAGCCAAGGCTCACCACTTAGATAATCCACTCTAAGATAAAGAATATGAGATGGATGGCTCACCACTTAAGGAATCCACCTTAAGATACAGAATCGTGTTAAATTAACCACTCTAAAGAATCCACCAAATAGATACATTTGGAGAGATAATCCAATAGATTAAGCTGAATAATACTCAAAGTCTGGATAATCCATGAGGTTACAACCCTTATTTATCTTTGAACAACCCTCCAGAAATGGGAAAAACCATAAATAAAGTCTTGATAACATGCAGCAACTAATTAGCTCGTTCCAACCTCAAAACAACTCTCAAGACCATAATTAATGTCTTGAAAACATGCATTGACTATTTAGGTAGTTCCAACAGCCATATTTAAAGCTCTATTTGACTAAATGAGATTCTGAATAGTTGAACAATTTAGTAGGCTAGTCAAATCAGCATAGGGAGATAAATCAGAAACATTGAATGTTGCAGAAACTCCATAATCACCTGGTAGTTCCACTTGCAAGCATTGTCATTGATCTTTTAGACAATCTTGAAAGGATTATTAACTCTAGGTTGAAGCTTAGAAATCCTCATGTTTGGAAAAAACTCCTTCCTTAAGCGAATCAAGACCAAATCTCTTTCATTGAACACAATTTTTATTCGATGTTTATTAGCTTGTTTCTTGTACTTTTCAGTTTGCTTCAAGATCTTCTTTCTCACTTGATCATGAATTTGTTTGATGAACTTGGCTCTTTCATCAGCTTCTCCACTAAAATTGTGTTCAACTTGAATAGGAGATAAATCCAAAGGCTAGTAGAATTCATACCATAAACAGCTTCAAATGGAGAACAACCCGTTGTTTGACTTGTAGAGCGATTTTAAGCAAACTAAGCATGAGGAAATAAGCTCTCCGATTCTCCAACATTCTTCTTCACCAAACTTCGGATTAATGCTCCCAATGATCTGTTCACAACTTCATTTTAACCATCGTTTGTGGATGATGCGAAGAACTAAATTGTAATTTAGTTCCCAACTTCCTCCAAAGAGTACTCCAAAAATGACTTAGGATATTTGAATCTCGATCTGATATGATTGTCTTGGGCATGCTATGAAGTTTAACAATCTCTTTAAAGTAGAGATCAGCAACATGAGTAGCATCAGAGGTCTTGTTGCAAGGAACAAAGTGAGCCATCTTTGAGAATCTGTCCACCACAATCATGATAGAGTCCTTACCTCTTTGAGTTCTAGGCAATCCCACGATAAAATCCATATTCACATATTCCCATGGTGCCTTTGGAATGGGTAGAGCACTATACAATCCTACATTGGTTCCATGCAATTTAGCTTTGTGGCAAGTAACACACTTCTTCACAATCTTCTTGAGATCTTGCACAAACTTTGGCCAGTAAAAATTCTCTTGCACCAAAATTGCTGTCTTATCCCTTCCAAAGTGTCCAGCAAGCCCTCCACCAAGCTTCTCCAATAATAGCTTTTCGAAGTGAGCAAGTTGGAACACAAAGTTGTTTGCCCCTGGAAATATAACCCTTGTGAATGAAGAATTGATTCTTTGGTCCACTTAAACAAGTTTTCCAAATGTCACCAAAATCAGGATCAACTTCATATAGTGTCTTCACAACATCAAAATCAACCACCATAGTTTGCATATTATTCAACAACGCATGCCTCCTAATCAATGCATCAACAACTTTATTCAATTATCCAGACTTATGATTTTAAGAACAAAATGAAAAGTTCGGAGAAGTTCTATCCATTTGGCATGTCGAGTGCTCAGCTTGTGTTGAGTGCTCAAATACTTCTAGACTTCATGATCCGAATAAAGCACAAATTCTTTGGGCAGCAAGTAATGACTCCAATGACCAAGAGCTCGAATGACGACATTGAACTATTTGTTATATGTTTAATACTTCTTCTTTGCATCATTCCATTTCTTGCTGAAAAAGGCATTGGGCCTGCCCTCTTGGCTAAGAACAGCTCCAATTTCCACATTAGAGGCATCACACTCCACTTCAAACACTTCGTTGGAATTTGGAAGTGTTAGAACTAGGGATGTTTTCATCTTCGTCTTGATCACTTTAAAGCTTTCTTGAGCCTCCGTATTCCACTTGAATACTCCTCCCTTCATGCACTCGGTGATGGCAGCGACAATGCTACTGAAATTCTTGATGAATCGCCTATAAAAAGAGAGCATTCCATGGAAACTCTTTACATAATGAATGGTCATAGGGACTGCCCAAGTTTCGATTGCTTCAACCTTGCTAGGATCCATATTTATCCCTGCATTTGACACCACATAACCCAAGAAATCACAGCCATGAATTAATGTTCTTGATGAATCACACTTTTTCAAGTTAGCAAAAAAAATTCTGCTCCCTCAAGGTTTGAAGAACACTCCTTAGATGCTCCACGTGCTCATCCAAAGATTTGTTAAATCTGAATGTCATTTAAATAAACGACAACAAACTTTTCCAGAGAGGTGCTAGAACATGTGTCATGAGCCTCATGAAGGTACTTGGTGAGTTTGATAGACCAAATGGCATTACAAGCCATTCATAGGGCCCCTTCCTGGTTATGAAAGATGTCTTCCATTCATCTCCTTCTCTCATTCTGATTTGGTGATATCCACTTCTAAGATCAACCTTAGAGAATACTTTATCCCCATAAAGTTGTTCAATCATATCATCAAGACGTGGAATTGGAAACCAGTACTTTATGGTGATTCTGTTAATTTCTCTACAATCAACACACATACGCCAAGTTCCATCTTTTTTTTGGAACTACAAGAGCTGGAACGGCACAAGGGCTCATGCTTTCATGAACCAAACCACAAGCAATAAGATCATCAACTTGTTTTTGCAACTTAGCTTGTTGCATTGGGTTCTTTCGGTAGGCAGCCTTAATCGGTAAGGAAGAGCCTGGAACAAGATCAACACGGTGCTGGATACTTCTCAATGGTGGAAAAACATTAGGCAGCTCATCCTCCACAACATCCTTAAACTTCTCCAACAAGGCAATAGTAACTAATGAAAGGTGCACATTTAGTAGCTGCAACATTTACAACAAAAAGAGCATAAACCTCATCATGATTATGCAAGGAACATTCAAGTTGTGCACCTGCTAAGAATGCATTCCCACTTTCCTTTATATTCTTTAATTTTGGATTTGTTGGAGCTAGAGTGATACGAACACCATCTTTGACAAAAAGAATATGTGTTCTTGTAGCCGTCATGAAAAAACCTCCGATCATACTCCCATGGCCTTTCAAGCAACAAATGACATGCATCCATTTGTACAACATCAAACCAGATCTCATCTTGGTAGTTCTTGCCAATCGAAAATGAGACTAAGCACTCATTTGTTACATTCATCCCACTATATTTATTGAACCACTTGATCTTGTACGGTTGATGATGCGGTTCAGTCTTCATCTTCAATTTTGTTCCATATCCTCCGCCACTATATTTGCACAACTTCCACCATAAATAATCACATCGCAAACATTCCCTTGACTAGTGCATCTTGTGCGGAAAATATTGTCTCGCAGCCATGAATTAATGGTCTCTTGGATGACACTGAGACTCCTCGTTATTACCAATGCCTCTCCTTCATCCGCATATTCGGTGAACTATTCAACAGATTCTTCGTCATGGTTCGAACCGCCCTCATCTTCATCAATTCCTTCTTCCGTAATAGCCACCTCCCTTCTATTGAAAACTCAGAGGCTATGTGCCCAATACCTTGGCATTTGAAACACCTCTTGGTTGAACTAGAGTTTCTCGGTACCTTGGCCATTGAACCTCCATCGCCCTTATCATCATTCTTGTTAGAAGTTACAGATTTGGACACTCCTTTGCTTAGACTTGGAGCACCAACCTCTTGACTAGATGAGATGGTCTTAGAGGCTGATTTGGGTCCATAGTTCATCATTTGCTACTCAATAGTAATTTCAAGCTTCTTAGCATCATTGATGGTCCAAAATGGTTGTAGCCGAATTGCGTCAGCAAGCTCCTTCTTCAATCCCCCCAAGAATCGAACAATAGTTTGTTCTTCCTCTTCATTGATGCCACATCTAAGCATCAAATGTTCAAACTCCCTTATGTACTCTTCCACGGGCAGATTGTATTGCTTGTAACTATACAACTTGGTGTGGTTGTCTTTCCTATAGTTCTCAGAGAGAAAATCCCTCTTCAACTCCCTTTTCATCTTCTCCCATGTTCTAATATGCCTTCTTCCTTCTCTAATCCTCTCTCTTTTCAGATTCTCCCACCAAAGCGAAGCATAACTCTTGAGCTTGATGGCAACCAATTTGACCTTACTTTCCTCCGAAAACTCCGTAAATTCGAAAATTCTTACAACACTAAGTAATCAATCAAGAAAAACATCACCTTTCATCTTTCTATCAAATTCTGTAACTTCAACCTTCACATCATTCTCTCCTCTATGCATATAACATATATGCCTTCTAGAGCGGTCAGCATCATCACTTGAATCAGCTTCATTTTGGAATGGATTCAAATCATAATCTTCATCACTATCTTGGCCTCTTCTTGGTTGGATATTGTTTTGTATTTGTTGTTGCTCTAGCTTCCCTTGAAGCAACACCACTACTCTTTTGAGTTCAGTTATCTCCATATCACGTTCAACATCATTCAAGGCATGGAATTCATGAGGAATGGGAACTCCACGTCTCGCCATCTCGAACTTGAGCTCTGATACCAATTGATACCGTTTGGTTATAGGAAACGGTATATGATTGAAAGATTGTGCTTGGGTGGCAAAACACAAGCTATCAAACAAAGGACAAATTGGCTCACCACTTAGAGAATCCACTCCAGGATACAGAGCCAAGGCTCACCACTTAGAGAATCCACTCTAAGATACAGAACCTGAGATAAATGGCTCACCACTTAAGAAATCCACCTTAAGATACAGAACCAGATTAAATTCACCACTCTAAATCCACCAAAGAGATACAGAATTTAGAGAGATAATCCAAAGGATTAAGCTGGATAATAATTGAAGTCTGGATAATCCATGAGGTTACATCCCTTATTTATCTTAGAACAACCCTCCAAGAATGGGAAAAACCATAACTAAAGTCTTGAAAACATGCATCAACTAATTAGCTAGTTCCAACATCAAAACAACTCCCAACACCTTAATTAATGTCTTGAAAACATGCAATGACTATTTAGCTAGTTCCAACAGCCATAGTTAATGCTCTATTTGACTAAATGAGATTCTGAATAGTTGAACCATTTAGTGGGCTGGTCAAAAATAAACTTTGACTCCACACTAAGAAAGTATGAACCACATTAGCCTTAGGGTGCACTTCATTGCCTTTTGGCTGTGTGACTTCAATATTGGGTTGTGAGGCATCACCAATGCCCTGTTTTTTATTTCGTCGGTATCATCTTATTTTGATTCTGGTAATGGCTACAGATTTCCTGTTGGGTTCTTTTTTGTTTGATTCAAACATAGTTTGGTCAGTTAGTGCATGTGTGTGCAAGGTGGTTCACTTTGTTTGGTGGGTTGTGTGTGCTTGTAATTGGGTTGTCTTCTCATCAATAAATTGGTTGGTTTGGCCGTGGATTAGCTAGTCTCAAAACTAGTGAACCACGTAAATTCTTGTGTTCTTGATCTTGCTCTTGTTTTTTTTTTGCTTTCTCTTGCTTTCTCGCGTATTGAAATCCTAACATTTTCATCTAGAACGTACGCCACCTTCAACGCGTTGAGTAAGAACATCAACTTGTCTTTGCCATTAGGTGAAATTGGTGTCATCAAACCGTTATAGTTTGACGAAGTCTGATTCATCATCTTGAAAGTTACAATTTTTCTTCCAGTCTCCATTGTAGTATGATTTATCCCTTAAAATTAATATGTCAGAAGACATTTAGATGAAAGAGGCACAACTTCGTCAGAACGTTATGTTTAAGGGATAAATCGCCCCCACTTGCTGCCGAATTCTGGCGATGCCCCTCCAGGATACAACAAGTTGCCTAGTCTACAACCAACAATCTGCAAAAGAGCTTTTAAAATGCTATGACACTGTGATTGAATGGAGTGATGAAACATGCTAGAGAATGACATTTATTTATAGAACATGAAAGGACAACATTGGTGTCTTTTCAGAAGAGGTTTGTCTAATCAAACAGCTGTCTATGTTTGTAATAACACAATTTTTAAGTCAACATATGTGTCTAATCAAATAGGTGTGTCTGTTCATAACAGCACAATCATTCAACCGAAAGATGTGTCTAATCAACTGTTGTGTGTGTTCATAACAACACGACCTTTCAAACAAAATAAATGGCAAAACCTCTAACACACGAAATAAATTACAAGTTATCTCAACTCTTTCACCCTCTCAGGTTTTGCAGTAAGACACTTTCATGTCAATCATTTTAATCCGGAAACTTGGCACACTAAAGAGGTGAAAGATTCCAATAACAAATTGATATGGATGAAAGTGTCTTTGCATCAAACTTGAGGGAAGAAACTCTCTAAAAAGTACAACCTTTGTTTGTTCTGTTTCAATTTCGGTTGACTTTTTTATACGTAGTTGTGTCACTTTGACTCGGTAATTTGAATAGCAAAATAATGTAATTTTTTGATAATTTTTTCATAATATTGTAGAGTAAAGTTTACTTTAGAAGATCATACAAAGACTATTAAATTCGTGTATCGTTTTGCTAACTAAATCACCAAATCAAAGTAACACAATGAATAATGTCAAACGTGAAGTAAACTGAAAGATAATATTTTAAGGCGGGAGAGTCCGCGGGTGATAAAAGTCGGAGACCATTCACTCTTTTCTCATACCCCCCGTACGGGACGCAAGTAGGTTGGCTTGTCTCAGTCACAAAAGACAACACTACCTCTAAAAAAAGACAACAAAACGCTTCTTTCCTTTTTTCCATTTTCTGTCCCTTTATCTGTGCTGACATAAAAGGAAAGGAAAATCATTATTACCACAATTACGACTAGTAGTTTAGTATTTAATCTAACGGATATTCTCCCAAGTGAGCGCGTCAGATATCGCCACGTACCCTCTTTCCTTCTTGTTCCTTCCAAGTCCCCACCTGTTTCTTAATAGGATGAAAAGACCCTTTTACCCTCTTATGTTTGATGAATAGACATTTCGCCCCTTTCTGTTTTGAAAATGATACTTCTACTCATTTTCGTGACAAATTTCACAACATTTAAGCTCCTTAATCGTACCATAGTTAGTCCGGGGTGGGAGTCTGTCACTTGAAGTCATTTTTGGGACAAATTTTCTCTCTTAGAATATGAAACGAAACAGTCAGATAACGTAATCGTCTTAAAGTTTGGCACACTAAAGAAAAAAAATGTCATTTTCCAAACTAGAAGTAGGGAAATGTCTTTGTATAAAAACTGAGAGGTGAGAGTGTCTTTACCCCTTTCTAATAATGTAAGCAAGTCAGATGTGGAGAAAAGTGGCTCTACTGTCATGCTCACAATAATTTAGCTCGTTAAGTTGAAAATATCCTGGCTATGTGAGGCAGTTTGTTGAGACCGGCAGGTATGATTAGTCAGGAGAATTACATCCCCTCGTTTAGGTTAAAGACGTTTCACCCTCTCTAGTTTGATTGAAGGACACTTCAACCCTTCCCAAGAATGGACACTTCCACCCCTTCAGTGCGCCGAACTTCAAGTAAATTACACTTTATAATTGTGCAGAATTGAAAAACAGCTTCCATAACTCACCGATTATACGTACGGTACGAGCACTTCTGAAAATCACTTTCAGTCTTTAGTTCAATTGTGTGGAGGTACTCTTGTGCAACTACGTAGTACCATTGTGATTCTTCTCCTCCCCATCATCTTGACTTTTGCCATTATTCACTGGGTCACTTTGACCATGTGATTTGGATAGTAAAATAATGCAAATCTTTGATACTTTTTTCATGATATTGTAGAGTACAAGTTGTTCTATAACGCGGTGAAAAAATATCAAAAGATCGTACGATTCAAATCACGCGGTCAAAGTGACACAAATACGAGTAAAAAAAGTCAAATAATGAAGAGCAAAAGAATCAGAGTGTGATATAGACAAGTGAAGTACATGTCTCTTCAATGCAATGTTTGAGATCAGTCATAATACCACTAGAACCAGTAAAAGATGAAAAGGATTTTATACATAACATGATTATTTCACAGTGATGGCAATCGGCCATCAATAGCTCAAGCAAAAATACTACTTCACACTGTAATATGGGGATGTTCCCTCCCACCTTTGCTGCATTCTTCATGTAACATCTGTACTTGCCAAAAAATTGAAGTACCAGATGACTTTTCATTTTTGACATTTTTGAGTCTTCTCCTTAGTTGGCAGCAGCCCACCATTTCAATCAATTAAAATTTTGATCATCAAATGGTCCACGCTTATCATCTCGTGGCTGCAGCTCTCTGACGCTTGTTGAGGAACTCAAGATATTTTCTGGGCGCAGAGTACTGGGCCACTCAAACACTGTAACTCCACAGGGACACGTCATCGTCAATTTCAATTTCATCCGCCAAGTAGTAAGGTAACGGCATCAACAGCCCTTCCGCCATATTCGCCAACAATCCCGGCACCCCAAAAACATCGTACTCCTCGTCCATGAAATTCACCTGCTCCGGCACTCTCTCCTCCTCCTCCGCGCGTTCCACGACCTCCTCAATGTGGGCCCCACTATTACGCTTCGGCCGGAAGGCCTCAGCCGCCTCTGTAGCGGTCTTTTGTATGTCCTTAGGATGGTTAGAAGCAGGAATAGGCAGCCTCCAGGCAGAATCTGCAAAATTAAGACAAGCGGATTGCCCCCTCAGGGCAATTGCAGCCACGTCGTGGGCCCGGGCAGCCATCTCCAAGGTGGGGAAGGTCCCAAGCCAAATCCTAGTCTTCTTGTTGGGCTCCCGGGTCTCGCAGACCCATTTCCCGGAGCTCCTCTGCCTCACTCCCCTGTAGATAGGGTGGCGAGTCTCGTGGAACTTCTTCCTCCCAGCACGCTTCTTAGGGTTAGTGGAAGCCAATTTCATGGCCTCCTCGTCGGAGTAGGGCGGCGTTGGCGGCGTCGGAGAAGGACTAGCATAATCATCGGTGGAGATATTGTCAAGACCACCGAGGAACTCGTTGGAAAAGTAAGAGAAAGTTTCCATAAAACTGATGATGTTTGGGGGAGAGAAGAATATTTGGGGGAGAGAAGAATAGTTGAAGGGGTTGGTTACTTAGTTGTAGAGAGCAAGTGTAGAGTGAGGGCTCGTTTTTATAGCTTGGTGTTTCTTTGGCTGACTAGACCAACGCGCCAAAGCCAAATGGATTTGTGGGCCTGTGGCCATGACAGCTAGGACCACTGGTTTTACGACGCGTGTAAATTTCTGTCTCGCGTGGCAGGTTCCCATCTCTTCTGGTTGATATTTTTCTTCGGAGCATGGCCAATGATAGCGACCACCAATAATAATAGTACCACTCCGGCTCACCTCTTTTGTGTCATTTGGATTTCTATCACTATTCACTGGGTTACTTTGACCCGACAATTTGGCGAGCAAAACTTTGCAATTTTTAGATAATTTTTTCGTCGTGTTATAGAGTAACTCTTATTCTACAGGACTATAAAAACATTATCGAAAAATTACATCATTTTGCAATCCATATCACCGGGTCAAAATGACCCAGTTACGGGTGAGAAAGTCAAATAATGCATTTCAGGTGAGACGGTGTGGTAGGATACTTCTTCTGTAGAGGATTTTTTTTTGGGGTCACCTGTAGATGATATTTCTATAAATAGTAAGATATTTATACCACCGAAGAGGAGGGAATATTACTGGTACAATGAAGGCCAACCACTAAATTGATTTTGTGCGTCACATGCGAGCCTACCAAATAAAATATACAACACAGAATACTAATCTTTTGTATGGAAGTCTACAAATTCTGCTTAATTACGAGTCTGTTTCTTCTCTTTACCCCCTTGGAGGGGGCTCGATAATTAAGAAAATAGTATCATTTACTGTTTTGCCCCTATCTTTTTTCTATATTCCTCGCATGTTCTCTTTCTCTCTCTACCTAACTTCTGAATTTGTGAAGAACAATAAAACACAACCAAAACAGCCACCTGTCCTCCATCACCGCCAGTCCACCGCCAGTCAACCACCACAGCCACCACCGCTAGTCAACCACCACAGGCAAAAACAAAAAATATAGATCTAAACAACAAAATTACAAATTCAAAAACACCACCTAAATCAGAGCCACCACAACCACCAGAACTCCACCACCACTACCAGTCTATCACCAAGAACATAAACTCTCAAATCTAAACAACAAAAGTAAAGATCCAAGAGTTTCATTCACAGATCCAACAAAAAAAATTACAAATCCAAGAAGAAGAAGAAGAAGAAGAAGAAGAAGAAGAAGAAGAAGAAGAAGAACTAGAAGAGGAGCCACAGGTCGCCGGAGAGGACATATCCTTCTCACAACTTCCAATTTGCATACATGGACCGCTGCCTCTTCGCCAGATTCGTCATCTCCTTACCGGGAATCTCTTTCTTTCGGTCTCTCTCTCTCTCTCTCTCACTCTCTCTCTCTCTCTCTCTCTCTCTCTCTCTCTCTCTCTCTCTCTATTTTGATTGATATGTCGCTATCGGTCGTCAAGGAGGTGGGTGTTGGGTGGTTGTTTTAGGCGGTGGGTGTTGGGTGGTCTCGGCGGTCTGTGGAGAAGGTGATGGGGGTGATGGTCTCGTTGGTGTGAGGCAGCGATGGAGAAGAGGAAATTAGATGAGATGGAGAGAAATAAGAAAAAGAAAAGAGGCGGCCGTTCAGTTTTGATGTTTAGGGTAGATAAGGTTTTTATCTTTTTTTTTTGAAAGAAGGGTTGATTCGTTTTTTTTTTTTTTTTTTTTTTTTTTTTTTTTTTTTTTTTTTTTTGAAACAAGCGGTAGATTAGGTTGGTTTTGTGATTTGAGATATTGTATAAAAATAAGACGTGGGGTATTTGATGAGGGTATTTTGGGTAGTTGGCAACAAAAATTTAGCCAAAAAGGGAAAGGGGGAGCAAGAGAGAAAACATCCCAAAATAGAAAGGGGCCTAAAGAGAAGAAGCGGAGTGGTACCTCCAAAAAACTGTGGTGATATATATTGTTGAAATATTGCACACGCTGATCATGGCAAGACTCTGTTTTCATTATCCTAATCTCCGAGTGAGCTTGCTCATCCTATTGAATTTCATATTCTAGAAGAGAGCATGTGTAGTATCTTCAGATGTTTACAAAAATCAAACTTGACACATGATGGTTGTGTTTGGAACTCAGAAGATGAAGAGAAAAGAAAACAAGTAGAAGAGGGGAAGAAAATCAAAGAAATTCTCATAAAATTCATTTCATTTTCGTTTGTTTGATATTGTTGGGAATTATGACTTGCCAAGTGTATACAGGAGGATCCTTTGAGGAAGATCCAAGTGTACACCGGGGTAGAGGATAGAAACATGTAGAGTGTAGGTCGTGAGTAGGGAGAGAGCAAGAAATGATAACTGAGAGAGAGAGAGAGAGAGAGAGATTATGAAAATGGCCAGAGCTTCCGCGTGATCAGAAGATTGCAATGAAGGGTTAACGATCCTATATATAGTGGAAATGTTACCGTTGTAGTGGGTTAATGCGCCCATTAATGGCGGCTTAATTACCTCAACCATAAAGGCACGTTCGACCGCATATATAGGGACCGTTACGCACTTCGCCAGTGTATACCGGAACCGTAATGAGGTTGACCGGATTTATGGGACACGTGTCCATAAGTCTCTCAAAGAAGTTACCAAGGGTCGCGCACTGGCTTGTTTTTCACTCACGCGCGACAGATCTTACTCTAGCCTCCAAACCACTAAGTCCCTACAAGTCCCGTGTGTAATGATATGCGAGGGGCCCTGTCTCGCAGCCCCCATACGGATAAGCATGGATAATGCTCGTGTAATACTGGAGCACCACCAGATGTGCTAGATGGCTGCCACGTGTAAGCTGACTCACATGGCTAGAACACGGCATCTACATTAGCCTTCTTTTTGCGCGTGGATCCACGCACCAATTCAAATGTCCGAGATATAAGCCCCCACGCGTGTCATTATAATCTAGAACCCTTAGAATCGTGCCTTCTGTTCTTCTAGGGTTCTAGCCGTGACATCAGTAGAGGCCTGTGATTGCGTGATTCGGCGGTGACTGTTGCGATTCGATAACTGAAAGGACGCGACTCTTCAGCAGATTTGAATAAATACTCCTCATCCTCCATTGTTGAAAGCTACTGCTTCTCTCTAGAGTGAATGTTTACCGAGAATCTCCGAGAGCAAATCCAGATCATCAATCAGCAGTTCTTCTTGGCGAATCGTCTCCTTCATATTGCTTCAACAACACAAGGTTGTTTCGCTTAAATTTGATTAATGCTTAAATGTGAATATCCCCCTCTTGACATGCCTTTATCTGTTGAATCTGAAACCCATAAACACTCAAAGACCCACCATTGTTTGTAACTATCGAAATGGTTCTTTAAACCCTAAAAGACTGAAACTTTGAAACTTTGGTATTCTGGAATTCTAAACCCAGGGAACTGGAACCCAGAACTTGTAATTTCCAAAATTGAAGCTGATGCGAGCCAACTTGAAACCCAGAAGCTTGGAACTCTTAAACCCAGAAATTTGTTTGAAATTTATTCTTGAGTTTCTGCTTGAATAAAATCTAAAGGTGGATATATCTCTCCCCCTTTTTTGCTTTGCTGTAGAGATGGCCAAACCGAAGGCAACAAAATCTGTGAAAGAAGCTGATGAAATTCCTGATCTTCCCAAATATTTGTGGAAGAAAGCTCCTTACCTGGGTGATGAAGACTACTGCCATATCAGTGTCAAGCTAAGGAGACTGCCTGGACCTATTTCTAAAGATCTGTTATTCTTAACCCCTCCACCTAGTAGAGAAGAGTTAGATTTAATTGATGCCAAGGACGTAGTCAGATTGGGTCTTGAAAATGGATTATATCCGCATACTGAGATCTCGACCCAAGCTTTCATGAATTAGATGGATTTGATGGATGAGTGGACTGACCATGTATTGACTTATCATGCCGTCAATCTGACCCAAGCTGGGTGCTATTACGCCATCAGCCATAAGGGCTACGAAGGGTGCTGCTGTGAAACTGGATAACACCATGCTTCTAAATCTCTTTTCCAGGTATTCACCAATAAACCACACCTTCCATTTTGCTGAGTTCGAGGCAGCCCCCACCTTAGAGGACGTGCACATGGTGTATGACCTTTCTCCCATGGGCGAGGTCGATCCCTTGGCTACACTGGAAACTGATGAAGAGGTCGCTTTATATGAGCTGATGGTCGAATGCATAACGGAGGTCAAGAAGAATTCTACTCGTTGGACATCCGCGAAACCCTTTCCAAAATTTCAATTAATCGACGCATCTGCTAAGAATACTTGGGGAAAGTGGGTGCAGTACTTCTTCCGTGATTATGCAAATAGCACGATCACTAAAGAGCTATTGAACAAGGATCCCAAGGCGGAGAATTACATAGAAGGTAAATGGTACAACTGGACTTTGTGTGGCTTCCTTTGTATTTGGCTTTCACGGTACTTGATTGTTGGTCATCCTCATGATAGGGTCTTCTATCAAGTTTTGCCTATTGCTGTTCGCCTATCCTTAGGCCAGAACATCGCACTCGAGCCTTTGGTGTTGGGAACTCTCTACCATCGATTAGATCAGCTTGTGGCTGCAGTGGAAGAGTCGCGTGGGCGACTTGATGTTCTGTCTTTTGTCAACATTTCCTTCCTCACCATGTGGGTTTTTGAAAAGTGGCCTTCCTATGCTCCTACCCCTTCAAGAGCCAGATCATGGAATGTTCCTGGTGCTCAGAACGCACTTCGGTGTGGGAGAGCTTCACGGTGGTATAGGACAAAGGATCCCAAGTGTGTATCGAGTTTGATCTGCGATGATCGAACTAAATTCGTTGCCAGGCCTTATGCCACTCGAATTGAAGGGGTGCGATTCTACTCGCGTATGTACCCGTCTGAAGGTGGCCCCATCTCTAAGGACAACCTTACCAAAGGGCCTAGCCGTTTCAGGGAGTTCGTCTGTTGGTGTTTGAGAGGCTCATTGCCCGCTCTTGCTGAGCATATTACTGAGATATCGCCCAAGTATTATCACAGTTGACGTTGATCCCACTCGCATATGCCTCAGCTGCGCTATGACATAGTGGCACCTTCTCTCTGGCCTAATTCAGTGCGTAGAGGTTGCTACAAGGGACTGCTGACATTCAAGTGTAAGTCTGCTCTGCTTGCTAGTCTGCCTTTCGATCAACCTTCAGGGAAGCGCGAGGGTCGCCCCACCAAAAGTTGGATCTCTTTCTGGAATACTCAGCTGACAAGTTTTGCAAAATCTGCTTCACCGCGCATCAGTAGGGCTCCCTCTATTATAAGGAATTCCTTCCCTTTTCGAAAGAACTGCTATTTGAACGCCTCTGCTTATGGTTTTTATTCCTTGCTGGACAAGGAAAATCACCTGTGTGCCAACCTGATCCTTTCTGAGAACGTAGCCGCTGTTACTTCATAGCATGATCGAGTACAGTGAATCCTTTTCTAAGGTAAATACCGCCTCCTTGCCTTTCTTGAAATGCATCTGTTTTGTGTGCGGTGTCTTACATAAATTTCCTATTTTCAGTTCTTCTTGAGGAGGTTCACTTCTGGAGACCGCAGTACTGCGCTGGTTGATGCTCTCCTTCATGCAAAGAGAAGTAAGAAGGCCATCTCTTTGACTAAGAGTATGGATTCTAAAGTGGAGACTCTGCTACGCCAGGAGATGGATGTATTCGTCCCCTCTCTGATAAGCGAGAAGCGGACGCAGATGTTTCTCCAAGGGCTAAAAGGCAAAAGCAAAAGTCAATTGTGATTTCTTCGCGGCCTAGGGAAGCTCCATTTTCGCCGCCCCACGGAGGCTCCTTCTCTCAAAGGAAAAGGTAAAGGTCGCCTGCGCAGCAAGTCTCGAAAGGAAATTGCAGTTGAAGACTTTATCCCATACGATCAGGAGGAAGAAGAAGATAGAGAAGAGAGAGAAGAAAGAGAAGAATAAAAAAGGCAAGAAGATTCAGAAGGTAATTGCATCAACTCACTTTTCCTTCAGTCAAGTGTTTTCGACAATAATGTTGTTAAAGAAAATTCTCTCTTAGCAGATGATGATAATGAGACCATCAGTGGCCTTTTGGCCAAGGAACATGGACGAATAAGGGGCTCTTGCCCAGATGCGTCGAGTGAGGCCATAGATGCGCGCATAATCGAGGAATCCAAGACAATGGCTGCTGAGGCGGAAGAGAGAATAAGGAAACATGAGGAGGATGATGTGGAAATGGTTACGAGGAGGAGCCTGGAAAAACAACAGGCTGGCAGCATGAGTGTGGCTGCTCTAGAACAAGCACAAAGTGATTTCGATAAAATCGTTGGTGGTGAAGAAGGTACGATTTTTAATCTTGATGTAACTTATCAAGAGATACTCGTTGGTGCATTAAAGCATGGGGTGTCTAAACATGACATTTTTCGGTGGTTAGTGGACAAGTGTGGCGAACCCTCAGGTAAATACTTGAACAATATATGCAAGTGATCTTAACAAGTCATTCCGTGTTGTAACGAGCGTAGATGGTGCTTTCCAGACAGACAGATCACAACCACGTGGCAGTCATCCAGCACACCTAGCTGTACTCCATACACACAGGATCACTACCTACGCTGATCCACGTGGGGGCTGCGAGACAGGGCCCTCGCGTACCAACACGGGACTTGTAGGGACTTAGTGGTTTGGAGGCTAGAGTAAGTTCTGTCGCGCGCGAGCGACAACCAAGCCCGCGCGCGACCCTTGGTAATTGCTTTGAGAGATTTATGGCCACGTGCTCCATAAACCCGGTCAACCTCATAACGGTTCCGGTATACGCGGACGAAGTGCGTAACGGTCCCTATATATGCGGTCGAACGTGCCGTTATGGTTAAGGTAATTAAGCCGCCATTAATGGGCGCATTAACCCACTACAACGGTCACATTCTCCACTATATATAGGATCGTTAACCCTTCATTGCAATGATCTGATCTTCTGAACTACGCGGAAGCTCTGCCCATATACTATCTCTCTCTCTCACAGTTATCATTGTCTTACTCTCTCCCTACTCACTACCTTACACTTCCCTGTCTTTCCATTCTCTGCTCTTGGTGTACACCTGAATCTTCCTCGAAGGATTCTCCCGTACACAACGAGTTTTTCACATGACATCAGGTCATGCACACCTTAAAGATGTGACAAATGAGGGAACACCTGTATCATATGGTCTTGAAGCTGCAATCCCACATGAGTGTGGAGGTGCTCGCTTTTGATCTAAATATAGAACAGGACATAATGAATAGTTCATAACTCATATTACCTCAATGACTTATCCACATTCATCCTGCAGGTGGTGCTGCTTTGAATGAGCCTGCTGCTGCTTTGAATGAGCCTGCTGCTGCGCAAGGCATAATCGTTGATGCTCCTGCAGTGAATCTGACCACTGGTGAGACAAGTGTTGGTATTCCTACTACTAACTCAGCCACCAACGAGCTTGGCCTCATAACTCCTCGGACTCCTGAAGGCTTAGGCGATTTGGATCCCTATGACCCCTTGCTGTGCGAGGTTCATCTCATCTCTCCTCCTAGAACTTATGCTAACAGGCCTGGCTTCTTAAGAAGTGCTACTGTTTCTGCTGCTGATGTAATTGCCCAGAGTAACTCTGAGGATGTTATGGTTCTTGAACAAAGGAGTCAATCTCCCATGGCTCGCGTTCCAGAGCAAAGTTCGCACACGGAGAAGCCCACTATGGTTACAGATGATGCAGGGGAGCCCCTGGAAGATGTGACTGCGGGATCTGAAGATGATGGCTTAGACGCCGAGATGCGAGAGGGAGGTATTGAAGAAGAACGTGCAAATGAGGGTGGCATGGGTGAAGACATGGAGGTAGAGGGTGTTGGAGCTGAAGTTCGCACAAATTAACAAGTCTCTAAACTTCCAGGAGGTCATCCAGTCATTTAAGACCAGTTGTCTCATGAAAATGTTGATGCCCCAATAGTGGCTTCTGAGCCAAGGGAATCTTCTGAAAATGAGCAAGTCTCTATACAAATAGAAAATGATCAAAATGCTCTCCAGTCTGTGCATGCGAATGTGGATGCCCCCATGGAGACTCTTAAGGCAAGGAGGCTTTCTGAAGAAGCTGTAGCTGCTGATAATAGTGGTGTTCCTCCTCCAACTGTTAGTCCTGCTGCTGAAGTTAGTGATGTCAATACTCCACCAATCTCTTCTAGTCTTGCTGCCTCAGTTGGTGTTTCAAGGCCCCCTCAGCAAAACCATGTTATGCCTTCACTTGAGATTGACTTCTCTCAAGTACCCAATGCATGGAGCTTGTGGGGTTCGCAGGCTACAGCGACTATTGCAGGTGTTGACACTTACGTCATTCCAGCTGACTACGACGAGTGTGAAGCTTTAGCTGATAATCAAGTGATGCAGCAGGGAATTGATTCAACATCCCAGGCTATGCACATTCCCTCATTGCGCCAAATTATTGAGGGAACAGGTATGTCGTACTATGATCACATCTCATACTTGTTATATTTCTTTGTTAATGTTCATAAACTGAAGCTGTCATTTCTGCAGGCATGAGGCAATCTGACTTGGACTGGTTTATGAATATGCGTCTCTCGTATCCAAGGTCATTTGCAAGGGATTTGAGTTAGGCCCCTACGAGAGGATAATTTACATGACAGACGCCATCCGCCTTTTGGAGCAGATATCTGTAACAACTCCGGTCACCATCTCAGCTCAAAATGCGCGATATTTCTTTGAGAAATGCCAACGACTTCAAGCTAATGCCCAGGGCAAGTTGGATTTTGGTTTCCTTCTTCGGAGGCTCAACCAAATCCTCAACTCTGTCATGCTAAAGTATGGCCATCGAAACCTTGTCATTGAAACCAACAAATTGAAGGAACATAAACACGTAGAGTATAGAAACACAGAGAGTATCGAAACCTTGTCATCACTCCATCAGAAGGTTGTGTGTTTGATTCACGTCGGGTTCACCAATGTATTCAGGAGGATCCTCTGAGGAAGATCCAAGTGTACATCGGGGTAGAGGATAGAAACACGTAGAGTGTAGGTCGTGAGTAGGGAGAGAGCAAGCAATGATAACTGAGAGAGAGACAGTATGAAAATGGCCATAGCTTTAGCATGATCAAAAGATTATAATGAAGGGTTAACGATCCTATATATAGTGGAAATGTGACCGTTGTAGTGGGTTAATGCGCCCATTAATGGCGGCTTAATTACCTCAACCATAATGGCGCGTTCGAAGGCATATATAGGGACCGTTACTCACTTCGCCCGTGTATACCGGAACTGTTATGAGGTTGACCGGATTTATGGGACATGTGGCCATAAATATCTCAAAGCAGTCAAGGGTCGCGCGGGCTTGGTTGTCGCTCGCGCGCGACATATCTTACTCTAGCCTCCAAACCACTAAGTCCCTACAAGTCCCATGTGTAATGATATGCGAGGGGCCCTGTCTCGCAGCCTCCATACGGATAAGCATGGGTAATGCTCGTGTAATACTGGAGCACCACCAGATGTGCTAGATGGCTGCCACGTGTAAGCTGACTCACGTGGCTAGAACACACTATCTACACCAAGGAAGACAAGGAAGAGGTTGAAGCTCATCAGGGGTCAGGAACAAGTCGTATGACTTCGTTCGGGGGGGGGGGCGATTCTGATTATTTCCTAATTTTTTCTAGGTCAGTTTTGGACGTTAATTCATTTGGGGCCAAGCAATGTAATAGGAATTTATAAACATGTATAAACATAGGTTGAAGGGCGTGGGTTGAATTCATATTGTTTCTCTCTTAATAAAACGGGGTTTTCGGACCATGGAAGTATCTAGCAGTGTGCTAGTGAAAGACGTTACA
This sequence comes from Linanthus parryae, assembly GCA_023055425.1. Classification (NCBI taxonomy): domain Eukaryota; kingdom Viridiplantae; phylum Streptophyta; class Magnoliopsida; order Ericales; family Polemoniaceae; genus Linanthus; species Linanthus parryae. The sequence goes on along the minus strand of JALGPY010000036.1, from coordinate 1,668,857 downwards.
TTTGACATCGGTTGTGTTCTTGTTCATCAACTAACATCGTTCTCTTGCTTGTTTCAGGTCATAAGAAACTGGAATAAGAGCTTATGACCAGTGTTCCGTGATCAAGGTGGAGCTAATGGCATCGATTTCACAAATTTGTGAAATTCGAAGCTAGGGTTTCGCAATCAAGGTGGAGCACGTGATTGAGGGTTATGGATCTAGCTTAGTAGCTGCGGTGAATATGGCCGGGAGGATGACCAAGATCAACAAGTTCAGCGGGAGGAACATCTTCAGCCTATCAAAGATCAAGTTACGTGCTTTTTTGAAGCAGCAATGCATGTGGTTTTCATTGGAGGAAGATAAAGGGAGAGCTTCTACAACCACCAAGAATAAGACGATGGAGGAAAGGGCGCACTCAACGATCATGTTGTGTTTGGCGGACAATATGATCACATATGTTGTAGATCAAGAGACGGCTGAAGGGCTATGGGAAAAGTTGGAGAGCCTTCACAAAAAGAAGTCGCTCACCAACAAATTGATGTTAAAGCAACAGTTGTTTGGTCAACCAATGGGGGAAGGTACGGATCTAAGAGATCACTTGGATCGTTTGAACACCATTTTTTCTCGCGTTTCGAAACAGTAATGAAACAATAAGGGATGATGATGCCGCGCTGATTTTGTTGGTGTCGCTATCACCGTCTTAAGAGGGGTTCGTGTAGTCTGCTTTTTCTGTCAAAGATTTTGTGACGTTGGAAGAGATAGGATCGCCTCTTCACACTAGGGACATGCAGCACAAGGCTGCATATGGGGATTACGACGTTTCGAGTTCGGGCGCATTAATGGTTTCCAAATGGGGTTATGGTAAGAGGAAGAAAAAGGATTCTCAATTACCTAACGACATTTTTGCTTTGTGCAAAAAGAATGGTCATTGGAAGAGGGAGTGTCGAAGGCAGAAGGCGTGCGGAGAACTGTCCGTAGTCACGACATCTTCGGAGGATGGCTTCTTTCTCTAGCCCCGTTGGGGGCGGGGGGAATTTGTGCTCTTGACGAGTAAGCGGATTTGGAATAGGGGAGTCCCGGAAGAGGATCACGTCACGTGAAAGGGGACGCGTTTGAGGCATGTGAAAGGGGGCTCATATGATACGCTTATAGGGGAGATATTGCAAGAATTATGTGCAAATTGGAGCAATTTCACAAAGCGTTGTAGGAATTTGGTTGGAATTGCTGCAAAGTGTTGGGGGGGGGGGTTGTTGTAGGGACTTGGTGGGAGTCGGAACAATAAACGATCTTGTTGTAGGAGCTCGGTGGGAGTTGGAACAACAAACAAGGGATTGGATGGCAGGAAGTCCGTCTGAGTTGGAGCATCGAAAGGGTTTGGTTGCAGGAACTTAACGGGGCTTGGAGCATCGTTGAGGTACTCGTTGCAGGAACTTGGCAAATTTTGAGCAACTTGTGGATTTGGAAAGAATCCTCTAATTCAAGCGCAAGAGAAGAGAGGGAGTTGAAGGAAGCATGGAGATTTGTTGGGAACTATGCCTTGAATAGGCTCGAGAAGCTTGGAAAAGGAGTTAAGCAACGAAGCGAGGCAAAGAAACATGCCAAACGGAGGATCAGAATAAGTCAAGGAAGAGGTTGCAGCTCATCTAGGGTCAGGAACAGGTCGTATGACATCTGGGCTAGGTCGCACGACCTAGTTTGGGGGGGGGGACGATTTTGATTGTTTCCTTATTTGTTCTATGTCTGTTTTGGACGTTTCTTTGGGCCCAAGCAATCTAGTATGACTATATAAACATGTCTAGGAATAGGTTGAAATGTGTGGGATGTATTCGTATTGTTTCTCTCTTAATAAAATAGGGATTTCAGGTCGTGGACGCAGTTAGCATCGTACTAGTGAACAACATCATATTGTGTGTGTTCTTGTTCATCGATTATCATCTTTCTCTTACTCGTTCCAGGTCATAACACTAACTTAGAAACGTTTTCTAGAAAATAAAAATAATATAGTTTACAATATTAACTTTTCTCCCTTATATTTGTAACTATTATCACTATTGTTGCAACATAAAAAGTAATTCTACCCATACCCCAAACTGCCCCACAAGGCCCCACCAACCATCATCTTTAATCACTACCACACCGCCGCCCAGAACTAAGCAAACCTACAAGAGCAAAATCATTCATCAAATCGATATCGAATCAATTAGGTAAGGAAGAGGAAACCTATTCGAAATCGCCTCAAGAACCATTCCAAATCGCCCCCCATGTACGTCGCGGCTTAATAATAGTACTCATAACAAAATCATCAAACTATGTTGGCATTGTCATACCCAGGCTCGGTATTATCTATTGGCAGCTCAACTAGGGGTTCATAATCATCAGCTGCTCAATCAATGTGGTCGTAGATTCGTGAGAGGGAAAAGCTGTCTCAGGAGTTGGAAATGTTATTGTAAGATTGTCATGTTAGAGCTCATGTGGACTTGGTGTGACATTCCCAGGGGAAAAAATCATACGATGGACCGATGAAGGCATGATTATCTAACAAAATAGATGAGTGAAATGAAGAAACACTTGATAACATTTTTTCCCATAAGAGAACATTACGGGAGATACAAAGACACTTGGAAACTTGATCCCAGGGGCGATATTATTGTGTTCAAAGCCACATTCAAGGCAAAACATACCCGAGATCGAGAATCCAACTTATCGTGTTCATGAGGCTGCAGGAGAAAAATCCAATGTACCCGAAAATACAATGTGGTGAGTTGTCAAGATGTGCGCCATATAATTTCTCACATGGTGTCATATTTTGTATAGTGAGAGTTGAAACATGATTTATTGTATAACAGCAGCGAATGCGGCTTCCCCTAAGAAACGTTCAGGACATGGTGGCGATATTTAAAGGGCACTAAAATGGTCAAGAATGGGAAACGTTCATGACATGAGGACGATATTAAAAGGGCACTAACATAGTCAAGAATAAGGAGATGCTTGCACTCGACACAACGGTTTTGTTGGAGGCAACATAGTCGAGAATGTGGAGATGTAGGAGAACATAATCTGGACAATGAGCTACGCCTCCTTCTTCTTGCTCCTAAGCAAATCTCTCTCCACCCTCTCTTTCTTTATTTAGAATCTCCTTCTCTCCCTCTCCCCCTCTCTCTCATTTTCTTTGCCTTGTAGCTGAGCCGCGTTCTCTCCGCCTCATATGAACCCGAATTTTGGTTGATGGAGGACCATTTTAGTTACAGGAAGAGGCCCCTCCTTCTCCTCCATCTTCTTGAACTCTCTCATTTTTCTATTTTTTTGTTTATATTATTTTGGTTATACTTTTAAGACAACAGATATAATAGATATTTCAAGTGCGACGTTTGTGAAATTTGCTAATTTAAATGGAACCGTGCAAAGACGAAACTACAAAGAGACTTTTTGCATCAATTGGAACATGTGGTGGTCTTTTATACAAACCTATAATCACAAGGGCAAAATGCAATTGGTTCATTTTTGAATGCTTTTTAGAACTTTTTTAATGTTCAATCTTGTTAACAATATTTCAACTATTTGTAATTTAATATGAGATTTTGATTGAACATATAAAATTTTATTATTTTTGTAGTTGCATTATTCTACGGAGAAATAAAGGTTTGGAGACCAATCACTATTTCCGGGTCACACCCCGTACAGGAAGCAAGTAGGCTTCTGTCTCATCACACAAGACAACAAGTTTTAAATTAAGTGCATGTTTGGCATCCCTGTTTTTAATCAATTTTGATTAAAAACAGGGTTGTTTTTTTAAACACATTTGGTATGTATGTTTTTCTGTCTGTTTAAAAACAAAAACATGCTGAAAAACAGCTGTTTAAAAAAACAGCAAATGTGGTGTTTTTTTGGTGTTTTTTTCATACTAATGGTGTTTAAAGACATTTCAACTATGATTAGATGCAACAAATATCAAATATATGTCGGTATTGTACGTAAAAATGATTTTCAAGCAAATTAACATTGAAATTTAGTAATGTTGTCAAACGTGTTTTTGATTTTAAACACTGTTTTTAAACGGATACCAAACATTTTTTTGATTCTGTTTTTAAACGTGTTTTTTCGGTACGTTTTTTTTCCACTGTTTTTCTTGTTTTTAAACGGATACCAAACAAGCTCTAAAGCTCTTTCTTTGTTTTTTTGACATTTTCTCCCCCTACATCTGTATGGACATAAAAGGAAAAAAGACAGTTAATTTTATCACACACCACAATTAGAATACTACTAGTAGCCTTTAATCTAATGGATATTCTTCCAAATGAACGTGTTAGCTATCACCACGTCTGTCCTTTCTCTTTCTTGTTCCTTTCCAATCCGCACCTGGTTTTTATTAAAAAATTCGTGGAGGAAAGTGACTTCATTGTGTGCTTGTCTGAAAATATCCTGCTAATGAAATACCAACATGATGAGAAAATATTCGTTACCAGGAGGTGTAATGTGGTAACATGTGTGCTTGTTTGAAAATACCCTAAGGAATAACCACTATGAGGAGAAAATATTCATTATTTTACAGTATGGTAACATGCTGAGACGAATATGGTAATCTTGTTTTTTTTGAAATATGGTAATTTTGTTGTCAGAATTTTGAAGCGGCTTCCATGCCTAGGTATCGAGTGTGACATCATGCCAATGTAAGATCCAGTAAAGGGTTAGACATTTTTTTTTTGCAAACAAGCCTGATTTTATTTAATAGCGGGCTTTATCCGTAGCCCAAACGTGATACAGGCTTATAGGACAAGTAATGGCCCAGAAACTAATAACATAATATTGAAGACCCAATCTAGCTAACCCGTGGGCGAGGGTATTTTTGTCTTTAGGGCACCAAGAAACCCTAGTATAAAATAGATTTTTCAGCTCTTCTTTCACATTTGTAAAGCTCCTTTCTTTCTCAGAGAAACCCTGCGGCGCCTCTTTGTTCTTCATCCTTCCAGCGAGAAGCTGTGAGTCCGTTTCAATCATCAAAGAGATGAATCCTCTGTTCTTTACTAGTTGAATTGCTTTTTTCATAGCAGAAGCCTCTGCTAGCGTTGAGTAGGTGTTGAAGGGGATTGGAAAAGCCATCCCTAACACGAAATCGCCTTTACTATTTCTAATAACTGCACCTCCACCAGATCTGTTGTTGTTAATATTAATGGAGGCGTCTACGTTCATCTTCAGATAGCCCTCCGGTGGCAGAGACCATTTTTCCGACCCTATTTGTTTTTTTTTTTCTTTTTTGTCAAAACCTTATTTGGTTAGTACACAGTGGAAATTACCATAGGGTCTCTTATCTACTCGCAGCCATGGCTATCTCTTTTTTTTAAATGGAAACCGATAAAACAAGGATGGAGCATATGTGATAGTCGTAGGTGATGCACAAGAGATGATTGAGAAAAGCGATGTACTGAAGTTTTGCGCTTCTTCACATAGCGACTTTTCCTCATTATAAGAGACAAGCGGAATAGTTGAATAAGCAATTGTTGGCGTAGTATTATGTATACTTGTTTACAGTGTTTGAGGGTACACATTACATATTTACATGTTTTCGTCACAGTGATGGCAATTGGCCAGCAATAAATAGCTCAAGCCAATAATAACACTGCTAGAGAAATTACAAACCTAGTCTGATCTGATCAAAAATGGTACCACCCTCTAATAATGATGGATGCCTCCTCCTACCTTATTGCATTCTTCATGTTATATACCATTCCGTCCCAGCTCTTTCTTCTCATTTGACTTTTTTGACTCGTATCTGGGTCATTTTGACCGGGTGATTTGGATAGCAAAATGATACGATTTTTTGATATTTTTTTCACCATATTATAGAGCACATTTTACTCTACAACACCATGAAAAAATTATAAAAAAATTACATCTGTTTGCTATTCAAATCACCGGGTCAAAGTGACTCAGTAAATAGTGACAAAAGTCAAATTGGGAAGAAAGAGCTGGGACAGAGTCGTATACATCTGTGCATATCCCAAAAAATCAATTTCCAGACGGCTTTTCAACTTTGAGTCTCCTCCCAGTAGTTGCCTGCAGCGCAACATTTCGATCAATCCAATAAATCTTGACCTGGGCTGCAGTTACGGTCTATCGGTTCACTCTTAAGTCTTCACTTCAACTCTTTATTTTTCAAAAATAACAAAATAATCAATCCCAACATCCCATTTTCTACAAATGGCTATGGCGTTGAGCTTGTTGAGCAAATCAAGATATTTTCTCGCCACGAGTGAACCCTCAAACACTGTAACTCCATAAGGACATGCCATCTCCATTTTCCATTTCATCACCCAAATAATAAGGTAGCGGCAGCAAGAGCCCTTCCGCCATATTCGCCAACAAACCCGGCACCCCGAAAACATCGTACTCCTCATCCGTGAAGCAGCTCACCTGCTCCTGCACTGTCTCCTCTTCCAGTTCCACAACCTCCTCTGTGCGGGCCCCAATGGCCCGCTTTGGCCGGAAGGCCTCGGCGGCCTCAGCCGCGGCCTTCTGTATATCCTTGGGATGATTAGAAGCAGGAACAGGCAGCCTCCAAGCCGAATCTGCAAAATTAAGGCAAGCGGAGCGCCCACGGAGGGCTATTGCGGCCACGTCGTGGGCCCGGGCAGCCATCTCCAAGGTGGGGAAGGTTCCGAGCCAAATCCTAGTCTTCTTGTTGGGCTCCCGGGTCTCGCAGACCCATTTCCCGGAATTCCTTTGCCTGACACCCCGGTAGATAGGGTGGCGAGTCTCGTGGAATTTCTTCCTCCCCGCACGCTTCTTGGGGTTACTTGAAGCCAGCTTCACGACCTCCTCATCAGAGTAGGGTGTTGTCGGCAAAAACATCGGAGGACTCGCATAATCATCAGTAGAGAGATTGTCAAGACCACCTAGGAACTCGTCGGAAAAGTACGAGGAAATATCCATTAAACTGATGATGTTTGAGAGAGATAGGGAGAGAAGAATTGAACGGTTGGTTGTAGAGAGCAAGTGTAGGTTGAGGACGGCGTTTTTATAGTTTTTGTGTTACAGTGTGATAAGTGGACCAACGCGGAGAAGCCAGGTGGAAGATGTAGGAAATTAAGAAAGTTGTGGCCATACCATAACATCTAAGACCACTGATATTACGCCACGTGCAGAGTACTTTTGTTTCGCCCGTCGAGGTCCCCCATGTGTCTTGATCTTTTCTTCCGAGCATGACCAATGATAGCGGCAGCAATAGCAACAAGATATTTTCTATAAAAGGATACTACTCTGTCCCAGCTCTTGCCCATCATTGGGAATATTTGACTCGTATATGAGTCACTTTGACCGGATGATTTCAATAGCAAAATAATGCGATTTTTCGATAATTTTTTCATGGTGTTATAGAGCAACTTATACTCTACAACACCATGAAAAAATTATCAAAAAATTAAATTATTTTGTTATCCAAATCACCGAGTCAAAGTGACCCAGTAAATAGTGGTAAAAGTCAAAATGATGGGAAAGAGCTGGGACAGAGGTAGTATTTCCCATAAATAGCTAGATATTTATAGAGAGGGAATCAAACAAAACTCACCAATCGAGTGTGTGACACATCATTCCATGTGCTTAGTGGTGTCAACTGTCAAGGGGTTGGGCCGGGTCTGGACCAATAGGTTTAGGGTTTTACCGAGTTGGGCCGGATTGAATTTTTCAAGGGGTAGAGTTTTCTGGGGGAGGGTTATGGCTGGTTGGGATTTGTTAGAGGTGTGTTGGAACTCGGTTAGGGGCTTTGAGGCCAACCGCAGCTAGGAGGGCTGGGCTTGGCGAGGAACACGATTAGGAGGATTAGCTCGCCCAGAAGGAGGTCCGGGCGTGGGGTCGGGGCTTCGCGAAGCTAATCGTGCTTCCCCACGAGCTTCGTCGAGCCCTCCCCGAAGCCCTGGGCTTCCTTCTTTATCCACTTGCTGTATTGAAGTTTTGATACACAGTTGTAGTGTTTTGTGTTTTTTTGTGGATGCTTGTGTTTTCTTTTTTCTTTTTCTTTTTCTCTTTTAATTTTATTTATGGTTTATTTTTTGATTTTGTCTTTTGTGAGGATAATTTCGTTAAATTTACTTTAAATGTATTTACTTTAAATATAAATGATAAATTAATAAACAAATTGTATTAAACGTTTATATGGAATATTTTGTAATAAAATAGTAGTAGAGGGCTTGGGAAATACTTTTTCTTACTGGGTGCGATATGGCAGTTCTGTAATAATTAAGATGTTAGGTAGGGTACAAATGAAAATAATTGTGCTTCATCAAGCCCCCTTGTTGCGGATGGCCTGAGGAGTTTTGCGAAGGTGGGTTGGGTTCGTCTCCTCCAAATCCGAAAGATAATCAAATTAATGTGTACATTAATATTGATAAGTTGTAAGTCTAAAAGTCTGTGGCCACATCTGTTTTCTTTCCATAGTTGTAATATGTTCGGAAAGAATTGTTCTAATCGTCCAACGATAAACCATCATCAATACATGTTCTCTTAGGGAGTTTTTGTTAACGGCCATGTGTGACATGGATTTCGACACCGGAGTATCAACATAACAGATTTATAATTATTGTATTAGGGTATTTATTGTATTTTTTTCTAGGGTGGAAGATTGGACTGATAAATACGGCATATACTACCTATGTTTCTTCTATTTCACTTTAGGTTGAATTTTTTATCCGTAGTTGGGTCACTTTGACTCGGTGATTTAGATACAAAAACGATATAATTTTTTGGTAATTTTTTCATAGAATTGTAGAGTAAAGTTTACTCTACAATATCGTGCAAAGATTACAGCATTCGCGTATCGTTTTGCTAACCAAATTATCGGGTCAAAGTGACCCGGTAAACTGTGACAAAAAGTGAAGTAAGGTGAAAGAGAAGAAACAGAGGTAGTACTGCACATGAGGGACAATTGTGTAGTGATTAGGGTTTTCCACTAATAAAGATCTAATCTTCGTATCAAGAGAGACATTAATGAATAATAAATATAGTATGGTATGACACCTGAACTCAGAAACTTGAACTTATTAAACGTTATAGATTGTGTTACAATGCGCTCTCATGATGGAGAAGATATTCAGTAACGGTGTTATAGTGATGTGGTACCACGAGTGTATTTTGTTAGTTGATCGAACATGATTAAGGTTTAGTGATTATGGATCTTATCATATTTTATACACTTCTACATGAAAATATATATAGACAATTCTTAAAATAAATTATTCGTAGTACTATCACCGTGGTATTGAATATCGTCTCCTCATGATTGTGTTGATCTCACAAGTGATATGAGAGCTGATATTTGAAAATGGGATGATGAAACCTAAGTGAGTGAGCATATGTTTCCAATGGGTGAAGAGTATCGGTTACTAGTCCATCTCTGCTCTTTGTTTTCATTTGACTTTTTGACTCGTATCTGGGTCACTTTGACCGGGTGATTTGGATAGCAAAATAATACGATTTTTGGATAATTTTTTCACCGTATTATACATTAACTTTTATTCTCAACACCATAAAATATTATCAAAAATTACATTGGTTTGGTATTCAAATCACCGGATCAAAGTGACCCAATAAATTATAACAAAAGTCAAATTGAGATCAAAGAGGAGAAACAGACTGTTACAGTGGAAAGCTAACAAATGAATATGCTTGGTAGCATTCTCACAGTGTGATTCCCGGTAAAATCTTCCCTACACCACGTCATGCGAAGCAAGTACTTGGTCTGTTTCTTCTCTTTCTTCCAGTTTTGACTTTTTCACCCGTAGACATGTAACTTTGACCCGGTGATTTGGATAGCAAAACGATGCAATTTGTCTGTAATTTTTCATAGTGTTGTAGAGTAAAGTTTATTGTAGAACACCATAAAAATTTATCAAAAACTTACATTGTATTGCTAATCAAATTATCGGGTCAAAGCGGCCTGATGAATAGTGGTAAAACTCAAAACTGGAAGAAAGAGAAGAAACAGAGGAAGTAGGCTTCTGTCTCACCACAAATGACAAAACGCTTCTCTTTATCATTTCCTCTCCTCAGGCCAAAAATGGAAAATACTTGGCTAATATGAGTACTTACTTTATTTGTCCGTCGCGCACCACTACTAGAAGATCTAATTTATTCGATCTTATCAACAAATCCAAATGAACGCGTTCGATGACGCCACGTGTCCTCTATCCTTTCACTTTCCTATTCTTTTAAGGCCCCATCACCACTTTTAGCCATGATGGCAGCAACCAGCGGAGAGACAGCAACCTCGCTCCTTCCTCATAAGGAAACATGTGGAGGGAGATGACTCTACTGTCATGCTCATAGTAATTGTGATTCTTTCAAAATACATATGGGGAGATTTACAGATATTTTATCCTTGGTTTTTTTATGAAGAGGCAACGAGAACCCTTACCGTTTTTTAATTGACATGAGATGCCCTCATCTTTTGTGTGAATAATTACGTAAAGCACCCTGATGAGTTGCTTTTCATACCTATTTTACCCTCTAGACATGGTCAACACAGGGCCGTCTCTAGCTTTACGAGGCGACTTTGTTGAATCATATTTTGAGACAGGTTATTATTGTTTTCTTTCCATATGTTGGTAATTCAAACATTAGCTATCAGCTGTTGTGGTCATACGATCAGGTCAGGCTCGGGCGGCTTCGGTTTCTTTCCTAATATGTTTTGTATGTTTTTTGAGTTGTTTTGTGCACAAGTCAGGTCTCTAGGTCTATATAAGTGTCATAGGTTGTGACTAAATTGGTGTGCATGATTGGGCATCGTGTGGGTGTATCATGGTGGGTTGTAACTGGTCTATCTCATCAATAATATTGGTTCGTTTGACCGTGGGTGTAGCTCGTCTTAAAAATAGTGAACCACGTCGTTAAATTGTATCCGATGTTCATTATTTTCATCGTTCTTGCTCGATGCGTTTGGTTATAACATCATATAAAGATGTTATTGACTAAAAATAATCACTTCATCTTTCCCTTACATCCTATCACTTTCAACAGAGAGTGTTAATGGAAATAAAATCAAAATGTAAATGAGAAAAATCACAAACAGCAAACGGATACTAGAGTAAAGAATAAAAGAAAGGGAAATGCTATATGTCACCATTTTTTTCTTCACCCTTCAAGTTCACCCCTTATGTGAATATATTTGTTTGGTGATGTGATTATAGAAATATTTTAAAATAAATAGTTACAACAATCATATCTTGACACGTATGAGGTGAACTTTGAAGGTGAAGAAGAAAAGGTGAAGCATAACGGCCTTTTAAAAGAAAATATCAAAATTAAAACAAAAGAAATCTACAAGGAGGATATTTTTTAGGTCTGCTATGAAATTAAGATGCTTAGACTATTGTTAGGTTAATTAGAAAAAGAACTATTACATGAACATGTGCCCTCTCAAAATTTGGGCCTTAGGCAGCAATGAAGTTTGCCTTACACTAGGGACGGCCCGTCAACATTAGGTTTGCTCTTCTATTACGAAATCATGTTGATCAAAAAAATTACGAAATCATCACCTGGGGTGGATCCAAAAATATGCTGAAATAGCGGCTAAAAATTAAAATTAGACATAAATAGATGAATTAGTGGCGGCTAAAGTCTAGACTATAAATTATGTAAATAATATGAATTAATCTAAATGTTTGTGTGACTAAATCATAATTTATACGAAAAATTAAGGATAAAATTATGAAATATAAAAGTTGAATGAGACTATAGCCCGGCAATTTTTTGACATGAGTCCCCCTATATATGCTAATAAATGGAAGCATACCAGATACCTCGTACACTAAAAACATCTAAGAGCATCTCTAATACTATTAGGTAAATTGTAGGCAAATCATACATAAAATTATTGATTTGCATTAGAGATGAGCGATTTTTAAATGTGATCTTCAGTAGTGATTAGGAAAAAAAGCGACAGTAGGGAGAGACAATGAGAGACTTCACGGTTGAAGTGCTTTATCACCTATTAATTGTACAAATTTGGACATAGTGTGGGAAAATTTAACACTCATGATCCATGACAGGATATCCATTTTGCATATAAAAAATCGTGGTCAAGGATGGATATTTTTTATTTTGTCTAAAAAAATACATAATCTATTAAAGCTTAATATTTTTGAACTTCTTCATAATTTGGCTACAAAAGTTGATATACCTAACCTATCGAGATACTCTTTTTTGAGGAAAACCTATTGAGATACCTTTGTTTTTGAAGTATGGAGATACTTGTTGGGTTTTGACGTAGGTTACGCAGCAGAAAAAAAAAATCCTACAATCTCACCAAGGATCACAGGAAGAGACATTCATAACATGATGAAAGACATAGAAGATGTGTACATTTTGGTTCGGGAGATCACACGAAGAATTATGTCCTCGTCTCTACGGTTGATCCACGTCTAGAGGTGAGATCTAGATTCTTCCTTCTCCTAGTTCTAGCTTGGGCTGGAGGAAGAGGGAAGAACGAATCAAGCAACGATGAACCAAAGAGAGGGTTTCGGCCCTCTCCTTGTGGCCGACGGGTAGGGCAGACGGGCTAGGGGCTTCGGCCTCTAGTCTTGTCTTGCTCTCTCTTTTGCTTTCTCTCCCACTCACTTATGTTATGAGCATTAGTTGTGGGAAGGAAGCTAGAGCATCCTTTATATAGTCCAACAACTCCTTGTTAACTACATAAAGGCCCTTCTTAGTTCTACATAACTTGGATTAGTCCCTTCCTTGCATATTAGTCATACTAAGTTTGCAAGGTGTTGAAAAGTGATCCTTCTAATTAATTAATCATATTAATTAATCCCAAATCTAGTTCAACTCTATTTGACGTGTGACCCCATAGGTTTCTACGTAGTTAGTAGTAACTAATTACTAACATGGAGCGGTGTCTAGCAACACATCCATGCACCCAACTCATAGAAATAAGTCAGTGATCCCGACAAACCTTTGTGCCCAATATTACATATTGCACTATACCTTTGTCTCCATATCCGGATTGGACACGAGACATAAATAGTCACACTCGTATATCCGATACATAGTTCCTCGATCCTGGAAATATGCTTATGCAAGCAGATAACATCAATATCTCCATATTGATTTATCTGAGTCTGGTCAGACATTTAATAAGCACCATCCCTCGAGTGGCCGTGGATATTTTCTCCCATTATGTGGGAGAGACAAATCATCTATACATCACTACGATCTTTAAGCTTGCTTTCTATCATGCCCGATAGCCATCTTTATAGTTGCCCGGTTAAGGCGCACCGTTGGATAACATCAAAGCATCATATTCCACAACTAGAGTATCTAGTGACTTCAAGTCTAAGGATTGCAATTATATTAGCACTACGAGAAGTGATTGTGACTTTAACATAATCTAATGTATCATTCTCATTATGGTTCAATCCAGTATGCCATTACTCTTAATGCGTACCCATGTGTTAGTTTTGATATCTCCATATCAATCTACACACATACTAGACTATATTTGATCGTCCTCTTAACAAATATAATGGAATAGGGATATTTAAGATAAAGAACACATTGTATCTAAAGACTTCATTATATCAAATATCACAATAAATAATAAATGAATACTCTAGCCAAAATACATTGTCCATACTAAATATTGATTGCCTATAGGGCACCTATTCCAACAGTCCCCCACTTGCACTAGAGCCAATCTGGTGCATCTCGTATGCCTATAGATCTCGCATGCCCTTCTTGCTATCGCTGGGCAAGTGGTTTTGTGAGCGGATATGAAAGATTGTCATCTGTTGGAATCTTGCACATCTTCACATCTCCTCGATCGATCATATCACAAATAAGATGGAATCTCCTAAGTACATGCTTTGATTTCTGGTGTGATCTTGGTTCCTTGGCTTGTGCGATCGCCCCAGAGTTGTCACAGTACAACTCCATGGGATCCACGATGCTAGGGACCACACCGAGATCAGTGATAAACTTCTTTATCCAAAATGCCTCTTTTGCTGCTTCCGCAGCAGCAATGCACTCAGCTTCTGTTGTAGAATCAGCAATTGTCCCTTGCTTGGAACTCTTCCAGCTCACAGCTCCTCCATTCAGGCAAAACACGTATCCAGACTGCGATCTGTAGTCATCTTTGTCGGTTTGGAAGCTCTCATCAGTGTAACCAATTACACATAGCTCTTCCTTACCTCAAAATATCAAGAACCATCTTTAGTTCTTCTCAAGTACTTTAGGATGTTCCTGACAGCAATCCAGTGACTCTCACCCGGATTGGACTGATATCTGCTTACCATACTCAACGCGTATGATACGTCTGGCCTAGTACACAACATGGAGTACATGATGGATCATATGGCCGAAGCATAGGGTATCCTACTCATGCGGTCCTTCTCAATCTCATTGGAAGGACAGTCATTCTTAGAAAGAGTGACTCCATGCGACATGGGCAAGTATCCCCTCTTGTAATCATGCATGTTGAACCTCTTCAACACATTGTCTATATATGTACTCTGACTTAGGCCGAGCAGCTTTCTAGATCTATCCCTATAGATCTTTATACCTAGTATATAGGCTGCATCTCCTACGCCCTTCATTGCGAAACACTTTCCTAGCCAATCTTTAACGAATTGCAAAGTAGGAATGTAGTTTCCGATGATTAGTATGTCATCCACATACAAGACTAGACACACTACAGAGCTTCCACTAACCTTCTTGTAAACACAGGTCTCATCTTTGTTCTTGATGAAGCCAAACTCTTTGACCGCGTCATCAACACGTCGATTCCAGCTCCTAGAAGCTTTCTTTAATCCATAAATGGATCTTTGCATCTTACAGACTTTATTGGCATTCTCTGGATCCTCAAAACCCTCCGGTTGTGTCATGTACACGTCCTCGAGGAGGTTCCCATAAAGGAACGCTGTTTTGACATCCATTTGCCAAATCTCATAGTCGTAGTATGCTGCAATAGCAAGTAGGATTCGAATGGATTTAGTCATGGCGACTGGTGAAAAGGTCTCATCATAGTCAATACCATGAATCTGTCTATACCCTTTAGCTACTGTAGATAGTGCTTTCTGAGCTAGCAGATCTTGGCCACGTGGCAACCATCTAGCACACCATATTGTGCTCCACACACACTGGATCACCAGCCGAGCTGATCCATGTGGGGGCTGCGAGACAGAGCCCTCGCATACCACTGCACGGGACTTGTAGGGACTTAGTGGTTTGGAGGCTAGAGTAAGTCATGTCGCGTGCGAGCCAAGCCCGCACGCGACCTTAAGTAACTGCTTTTGAGAGATTTATGGCACGAGCTCCATAAACCCGGTCAATCCGGTCAAACCCGGTCAACCTCATAACGGTTCCGGTATTCGCGCATAACGTGCTGTAACGGTCCCTATATAGGCGGACGAACGTGCCGTTGTGGTTAAGCTAATTAAGCCGCCATTAATGGGCGCATTAACCACACTGCAACGGTCACATTCTCCGTTATATATAGGACGTTAACCTTTCCTTACAGAGGAGAACACACTAGCCATACGCGGAAGCTCTGCTAAACCTCTGTCTCTCTCTCAGGCATTACTACTGCCTTACTCTCTCCCTACACACAACCCAACTCTTCCTGTGCCATCTCTGATCCTCTACATACGGTGTACACGGAGGTCTCCCCGCCGGAATCTCTTGTGCACATTTTGGTGAACCCGACGCGAACTTACCAACAAAAGCAACCATGTCTCAGGAGGATGATGTTAGCAACATATCGCCTTCCACTGAAGCTGCCTCGGGAGAGGAGACCCGCCGTACTCCTACGACCCCCGGCGAGGCACCGACGCTAGAATCCTTGGACGCCACCGTCCAAGGTCAGGCGAAAGCTCTTAGAGCTCAGTCTGCGCAGCTAGAACGGATCCTGGCCGTTCTGGGCACCCTTGCGCCAAACCCTTCACCAGCCACCGCCGTCTCTCAAGGAGGAGGAGCCCCTACCGCTTCAGGACTGGGAGTGTCGACCACACCTCCCAACCCTAATCTGCAGACTCCACCGGCGACTACGCAGCTGCCTTCAATTCAGGGTTCAACAGCTCAGATGTTGCCTCTCACTGCTCATACTCCTCAGCCTCCGGCTTTGGCTTCTAATCCGGCTTCGCAGTATCCCTTGCCTCCGCCAACGGCGATCTGGGGCAATGCGAACAGCCAATATGTCCCCAATCCTCCGGCGGCATACGTGTCGCCTCCGCCTGCGGTAACCCCTCCTCCTGTTACCGAGGGAAGCATTCCAGAATGTATGACGTCTCTGCAGAAGCGCATGGACACTATTCTGGCTCACCAATCATTCGCGGATACCATCATCCCGAAGCTAGACAAGACCCACCCATCCCGCGGGAGATCTATCTCATGCCTAACCCGGTGGGGTATAAGGCTCCTAAATGGGACAAGTTCGAGGATGTCAATGGGAACGCTCATGAGCATGTCATGCGTTTCATCGATGTCATGGGGCCATACGGAGCCGATTCCAAATTGCTGATGCGAGAGTTCCCAAAATCCTTGGGAAACGTAGCGTACAAGTGGTACCGAACGTTGGAGGCTTGATCCGTGAAGACTTGGGACGACATGGTCCAGAAGTTCTATACCAAGTTCTTCCAGATGGAAGAAAAGGTGACGATGATCCACCTCTCGCGGATGTATCAGAAGCGCGAGGAGGATGGGATAACTTTCATCAAGAAGTTCAGGGCGAAGTCCTTGGAAAGCAAAGATCCAATGCTCGAAAGTCGGCTTGTAGAGATATGCCTGCAGTGCATGCGAGACGAATACAAAGGTATGCTCATCAATCTGCAAACACCTACGTTTTCAAAGCTAATCGAATGCACGAAGAACATCGAGCCTATAGTTGAGAGGCAGAAAAAGAAGAACGCTCCGGAGCGATCTTCGAGCGGCACCACCTACAAGATCGGGAGATTCAGTTACAAGAGGGGACGCGAAGCTGAGGTCAATACAGTTTCACCCCAGAAGCAAGCGAAGGTTGTGAACTTCGACGTACCACCTCTGCCATGTTCCGTGGAGGAGGCAAGCGACCTCTGCAGGCAGTGGCGCAAGGACGGTGTCCTACCGCCGCTCGAGAAGATACCCTCCAAGGAAATGGTGAGGGACCCGAAGTGGTGCGAGTACCACGACAAGGTCATGCATCCCACAGCGGAATGTAAGAAGCTCAGGATTGTATTCAACCAGAAGATGAAGAACGGCGAGCTGATCGTCAGCGATCACAGGAAGGATGTGCGCAACAATCCACTTCCTGCTCATGCGGAGCAAGACTCAAAAGGCAAAGAGGTCGCCATGATCTCGATTGTGGACTTGGAAGAAGTCGCAGAGGATGGTCTACCCATCATTGCCGAAGTCCATGATGACGAGGACTACAGTGTAGACACAGAGGATGAACGTGCCGATCGGATGAAGGGGTCGCACGGCTTTAGCAGATTCTTCGACGAGATGAACTTCTCTGAGAAGTGCCGGACAGAAATGACGAAAGCAATCTTGAGGATAGCAGAGGACTACGAGGAGGATCTTGTAGTCTCCAACGGGAAAGTCATCAGGGCGTCTCGCTCTACAGAAAAGATTTTGACCTTTTCTTCCAGCGACAAAAAGACAGATGCGAGCCACCAGAGGCCTCTGTACGTGACGGCCATCATCAATGGCGTCGAATTCAAACGAGCATTCGTCGATGGAGGAGCAGCGGTCAACGTCGTTTCGCTCCACACACTGAAGCTAGCAGGGATCCCCGACCATAAGATTGTCAGGCGTCCATCTCCGCTGATGGGATTTGGAAGCGATTCTAGAATGACGATTGGATGGATCCGCCTGGGCGTGCAGATCGGCAAAATCAAGTGCTCAGCGAAGTTCTATGTCATAGATGCGAACACTACGTATTACATGATCATAGGTCGAGCCTGGATTCATCTCTTTGACGTGGTCCCTTCAACAGCTCACCAAGTCATGAAAGCCATTTGGAACGACAGAATAATCGAGATACCGGCTTCAACGAATCCACTCAACATGGATGAAGCACATCTCAGCGAGGCGGTGTGGTTCACCGAGATGGCGGACGAGCAAACACCGGGGCCGTTCAACCCTTCTCCTTTACCTCTTTGGGAAGATATCAAGGATCAGTCACCTGCGGGAGTGATGGTGACAAGGGAGGATGCCAAGGAAAAGCCGCCCACACGCGAAGAGGCGCCGCGAATCGCTTACCAGCGAAAGAACGTGTACACTTTGAAGAGAATAGCAAAGCATGACCCTGAGGGCAAGGAGATAGAGTGCTTCTACGCCAATGGGAAGAAGTGCTATCGCATATGAAGGTGCGCGGGGATGTCCTCACACGGGCATGGGGATATCCCTGGGCAAATCAACCAAATCGAGCAGATTGCGGTCACAGAAAGGCCAATGCAGAGCACTCCAGATGAGAAGCTCAAAGAAGCACCCGAATGCATGGAAGACAGACCCAGACCACAGAAGCAAGAGCTAAAGGAAGTGTTCCTCAGCCCGAACGAGGAAAAGAAGAGGCCAGTCTTTCTAAGTGCGGACCTCACAAGCGAGGAGGAGAAAGGACTGCTACAGCTCCTGACTGAGTACAAAGACGTGTTCGCATGGGAGTATGATGAGATGCCCGGACTGGACACAAGCATCACTATGCATCGTTTAGACATCATCCCGGGTTCTAAACCGATAAAGCAGAGCACAAGAAGCTTCAGGCCGGAGCTTAATGTGAAGATCAAACAGGAGATCGTCAAACTCCTGGATGCCAAGTTCATAGAGCCGAATCATCATCCAACATGGCTGGCCAACATTTTGCCAGTGGTAAAGAAGAACGGACAGCTTCGCATCTGCGTGGACTTCCGAGATCTCAATCGTTTCTGACCCAAGGACGATTTTCCGCTCCCAAACATCGATTTGCTAATCGATTCGACAGCGGGTCATCGCATGTTCAGTTTCATGGACGGCTTCAGCGGGTACAACCAAATCAAGATGGACCCCGAAGATGCACGAAAGACTGCCTTCATCACCCCAGTGGGAGTGTTCAACTACACTGTGATGCCCTTTGGTCTCAAAAACGCAGGTGCAACCTACCAGCGGGCCATGATGGCCCTATTCCACGACATGATGCACAAGGAAGTGGAGTTTTACATGGATGACCTCGTGGTTAAATCCAAGCAAGAGGAAGACCACCTGGCAGATTTGCGGAAGGTGTTCAACAGATGCAGACGCTTTCAGCTGAAGATGAACCCTATGAAATGCGCATTCGGGGTAACATCGGGAAAATTCTTGGGATGCGTGGTGCATCGCCAAGGAATAGAGCCTGACCCTGCGAAGGTTTCAGCCATCGTCAGCATGACCCCGCCGCACGACCAGAGTGCCTTGAAAACATTCTTGGGGAAACTATCATATCTGCGAAGATTCATCCCTGCGATTGCCGAGATTACTTTCTGCTTCAGTAATCTTCTCAAAAAAGATGCTGCATACAACTGGACCCCGGAGCACGAAGTTGCGTTCGGGAAGCTGAAAGAACTGCTGACGTCTTCAAAAATAATGATCGCACCTCAGTTGGGGTCACCGCTTTTACTGTATCTGACGTCAACCAGAAAATCCATAGGAGCACTTTTGGCTCAGGAGTACGAAGGTCAGGAAAGGCCCATCTATTACATCTCTCGCATTGTGCAGCCCGCAGAATCAAGGTACATAGACATCGAGCGTCATTGCCTTGCCTTATTCTTCATAATAGAGAAGTTGAGACACTACTTTGCGTCGCACAAAGTGGTGGTGGTTACAAAAAGTGATCCCATACGATATCTGCTAACTCACACTACTCCTGGAGGAAGATTGGCGAAATGGTACATGACCATCTCCCAATACGATATCCCATGTGTGCGACCGCGAGCGATCAAGTCGCAGGCGGTAGCGGATTTGTTGGCACAATTCCCCGACAACAGTCATGAGCCCGTGATCGAAGAAGAACTCGAGGGACCTGAAATCTATGCAATCGATGTACCCTAGTGGACGCTCCATTTCGACGGATCGTCAACAAGGAAATGCGGAGGCATTGGGATAGTCTTGACCAAACCAGATGGGGAGGTCATACAGATGTCCGCAAAGCTCGACTTCGCAGTCACCAACAACGAGACAGAATATGAAGCCCTCATAGCGGGGCTGCGTACAGCGAAGGATTTGGAAGTAAGCAACCTGACGGTCATGGGAGACTCCAAGTTGATCGTCAAGCAAGCCTCGGGCGAGTACGGTTTGAAGGAGATTAACCTTCTGTCCTACCGCACTCTGGTACAAAAGCTAGTGCAGCAATTCTGCGATGTGAGGTACGAGCACAAGCCCCGAGCAGACAACAGACATGCAGATGCTTTGGCCACCTTGGGATCCAAGGTTAATACAGACAAATGTCCCGCAAGGATCTCCATTGAGGTGCGAACATCGTCGGCGTTGACAGAAGACGCGTGCGACGATGAACACATGGATGATACGGACTGGAGAAAAACAATTTTGCGAGCTATTGCAGAAGGCACAAGCAGCGAAAGCTGGGCACTCACAAGGGGGTATTGCATACATGAAAACACCCTTTACTACAAGGGCCCTGGCGGAATACTCATGCGATGTGTTTCCGAGCAAGAGGGACAATTGCTGCCGGAGAAGATTCACCAACATGCTTGCGGAGAAAGCGAGGTGTCAATCTATCGAAGGCTCAGAGATATGGCATTCGTTGGCCGGATATGTCAACAGCCGCCGCCATGATACATGGAAAGTGCGAGAGTTGCGCACTGATCAAGGATTCCTTACTCATCGCTCTAACCGACGATGATGCGGATTGGAGGAAACCACTCTTTGATTTTCTTACCCAGGGCACCGTACCCGAATCGAGAAAAGAAGCGGAGAAGTTGAAAAGGAAAGCATCCCGGTATGTGCTGCAAGAGAACTTACTTTGGCGAAGAGGTCATGAAGGCAACTTGCTGCGATGTCTAGACGACAGGGAAGCATAAGAAGTCATGGACCTTTCCCATCAGGTAGAACACCAAGGAGGTGCGAAACTATGCAGGCAGCTCCTCTCAATCGGATATTTATGGCCCACGATGGAGGCCGATTCCCGTACCAAAGTAAGACGTTGCCAGGAGTGTCAATTCAAAGGAAACCTAGTGCATGCTCCTGCTGTGGACCTACATGCATTGGGAACGCCATGGCCATTTCACACATGGGCGTTGGATTTCATTGGTCCCATCCGACCAACTTCGCACGGGAATCATTTTATTCTCACCGCAACTGAGCTGTTCACCAAATGGGTGGAGGCGATACCATTAAAGACGGCAAATGCGCTAGCTGTGGTCAATTTCATCCAAGAAAACATTATATGTAGGTTTGGAATTCCCAACACCATCCTTTCGGATAATGTTACTCCTTTTGTTAATCGCCAGGTGGCTGCAAAGCTAGCATAGTACAATATCAGGCAAATATGTTCCACCCCCTACTACCCGAAGGGGAACGGGCAAGCCGAAGCGACCAACAAAACGCTGTTGAGGATTTTGAGCAAGATGGTCGCAGATGACCACAAGAAGTGGGATGATTCTCTAAACATAGCCCTGTGGGCTTACCGGACTTCTCTAAGGACACCCACGGGGGTCTCACCATTCCTCCTATGCTATGGAGCTGAGGCCGTGGTACCTGCGGAGGTGAGAGTCAATTCGGCGAGATTGGCCTTCCATGCATTGTACGACAATCAACGCGATCATGACTTAGTCTTGCTGGAGGAAAAGAGAGAGCCAGCTAAAAGGACCAACAAGCGGTATCAAGAAAGGATCGCTCGTGCTTACAATAAGACGGTCCAGCGAAGAGATTTCGCAGTTGGAGATTTGGTCCTGCGCGCATCTGACCATTGCATGCGAGAAGCGGCTCACCCAAAGTTCGCAGCTAATTGGGAAGGACCCTTCGAAGTCACAGAAGTCTTCGACAGTGGTTACTGCAGCATACGGAGGTTGCACGGAACGACCTTAACCCCAAGCTCAGTCAACATGCGCTGGATTAAGAAGTACTATCCTTGACTTCTCTCATTTTATGCGTTTTATTATAACGTTGCCTCATGTATTGTATGGCTATGATTCACACAATCTTCTCTCCCATATGAGAGAATTGTAAGCTCATCTCTCCCATATGAGAGCACTATAATAAAAGGATTCTCCCAAATGAGAATTTCATATTTCTAGCTGTTAATGTTGCTTTATTTAGTTTGTTATTACTGTTAACAAGGGGCTATCCGCCACAATAGCAATCTGTGCAACTACGATCTTAATTGATCCTCTAGGCCTATCTGATACGATAGCAACCTATGCGAAATGCGATCTTAACTGATCTTCTAAGCCTATCTGATACGATAGCAACCTATGCGAAATGCGATCTTAATTGATCATCTAAGCCTATCTTTCACGATAGCAGCTCATGCAAATGCGATCTTAACTGATCTTCTAAGCCTATCTGATACGATAGCAACCTATGCAAAATGCGATCTTAATTGATCATCTAAGCCTATCTGTCACGATAGCAGCTCATGCAAATGCGATCTTAACTGATCTTCTAAGGCCATCTGATACGATAGCAACCTATGCGAAATGCGAGCTTAATTGATCTTCTAAGCCTATCTGTCACGATAGCAGCTCATGCAAATGCGATCTTAACTGATCTTCTAAGCCTATCTGATACGATAGCAACCTATGCAAAATGCGATCTTAATTGATCATCTAAGCCTATCTGTCACGATAGCAGCTCATGCAAATGCGATCTTAACTGATCTTCTAAGCCCATCTGATACGATAGCAACCTATGCGAAATGCGAGCTTAATTGATCTTCTAAGCCTATCTGTCACGATAGCAGCTCATGCAAATGCGATCTTAACTGATCTTCTAAGCCTATCTGATACGATAGCAACCTATGCGAAATGCGATCTTAACTGATCTTCTAAGCCTATCTCTCACGATAGCAGCCTATGCAAACGCTATCTTAATCGATCTTCTAAGCCTATCTGTCACGATAGCAACCTTTCGATCTTAATCGATCTTCTAAGCCTATCTGTCACGATAGCAGCCTATGCAAATCCGGTCTTAATTGATCATCTAAGCCTATCTGCCACGATAGCAGCTCATGCGAAAAATGATCTTAATTGATCTTCTAAGCCTATCTGCCACGATAGCAGTTCATGTGAAAACAGTATTAAGTGATCTTTCAAGCCTATCTATTGTGATAGCAACATATGCGAACATGATCTTAAATGATCCTTCGAGCCTATCTAATGTGATAGCAGCATCATACGAATGCGATTTAAAATTCTTCCTTAAGTCTGTCTAAACTGATAGCGACATCATGATCTTAAGTGATCTCCAAAAGGTCTATCTAATGACATAGTACCTGCACTTGAATCTTAAGATGAATCACAAGCCCATCTGCAAAGATGGCACAGCTACGCAAATACGATCTCAAACGATCCAATAACACATCTGCGAATCTATGCAACAGATAGCAGATACGAAGTGTGTATATGGCACTACAAAAGGCGAGATATGCCGATACGCATGCGAAATTGTATTTTGTTGTAACAAGACAGCAGATAATACAAAAGCCATTTATCATTATGAGTCAAAAAGACTTACAATTTATCTGTCTAGATAGCAGCTTACAAGCGAAAAAGCTCAAATCTAACTACGCAGCCAACATGGCTTACAATGCATTCGAAAAGTAACTTACAAGCTCGAAGTAACACATCGAGGGAATCCTAGCTGAAAAAGGATGAACCTAACGGTCCTAACACCGGGTATGCAATGCACAGATCTGCGGCCAAAGATCTGTAGCAAGTAGGATGCTTCTGCGAAGAGATCAACTCGCCATTCGCTACATCCCTGGCAGCAAAGATCTGGGTGGTTCTACGTCCAAGATCTCAGGATCTGACGAGACCCCTGTCTGATCAAGATATGTACCAGAGGAACTACCTGTTCCGACGTATGCAGTCGTGCAAAACAGGGGAAGCAGTCATTCCTCTGGTACTGGGTTCCTTGTCCTGATAGACAAGGGCATTGGCGAGCCTCCTGAGTTCAAGAACAAAGAGGCAAGAAATCCTCCTCCAGGGATGCTGGAGGAGAATTCCGCCGTTCATTACGAGTCGGTAGCAAGGTCACTACGGCGCTGCACCTCACCGGGAGGCGGCCGGAAACATGACCTGCAAACATAATAGACGAAGAAAATTCTTCGAATACACATGAGATATCATCTCCATCTTCTTTATGTAGGTTACAAAGATTAGTAAGCCTCATAAAGCGGATCTTGGAAACTATTTCTATGGCACAAAGCGCAAACTCAGGTCTCATGACTTGGAGTTGCCATGAATCAACGAAAAACAAGCGTTGAAGTCAGCAGTCGTAAGGACTCACGGCAAAGCACATTTTTGGGATGAAGAACCCAAATGGCAAAGACAGGGTTTATATAGACCTTGTGGAGACTCTTCAGTTGCCAAGATGAGTCAGCAGAATTCGAAAAGAGGGTAAGGTCAATCACTTACGCCTTGAAAAGCGGTAACGATCAATTACCCTACTAAAGGCTACAACGATTCAGTTGCGTATCCTAATAAAGGACGGATGGTCACGATTCGGATGGACTTACCAAGGAAAGCGTGCTTATCTTATGAGAAATTAGCGCGAAAATCAAGCAGAATATCAATTGCTGATGTCATAATTAGATATGCACAGAGATATTCCATCAAATCGCGGAAAGGGCAAAACGGGCATGTCGATTCTTTTGTTAAAAAAAAAGGGGGGAGAAACCCTAGCAACATTACATTAATGTTTCTAGTAACATTACATTAATGTTTCTGCTATTTGTTTGCTACTTTTCAAATTCAAAAGTCAAAGCAAATTCTCTATCAAGGAGTCATTAAGGGTGAACTGACGGCTCAGATTCTCTACCTGCTCCACTTCTTGCTTCAATTGCTCGCACTTGGCATTCATCTCATGATAGAGCTTCAGAGCCTCTTCAACCTTTTGCTTTTGCTGCTCCACCTTCTGCTTCTCAGCTGCGAGGTTTTGGTGGCCGAGTTTCAAAGTTACGGCTGCGCGAATCAAAGTAACTCTTTTCATAAGAAACTTGAAACCCAGCCTGCCTTGAACTTTAGTCAGAAGATTTTGGCACATGCCAAAAAGCAATTCGGCACTCTGAGCAGAAATGGTCGCAGGCGTGGCCGCAGACAGCTGCTCCAAAATCCAAATGGCCTCGGTAAGAAATAGTCTTCTGTCAAAGGGTCCTATCTCCAGAGATCTCACAAATGATTGGGGATAGGTGAGGCGCATCCGAACTAGCCAGTCCACATCGGCTTGCTTCAAACCTAAAGCAATGTCAAAGCTAAGTCATGATATCAAACTCGCAAATGAATAATGCGAGATGCAGACAGCAAGCCACGACTTACCAGTTCCTTCAAGGATCTCACGAAGAGAAGGAATGCGCATTGCTGGAGTAGTCGAAGACTGTCCACGCTCCATAGCTCTCCTGTCAGCTGCGAGCTCTAACTCCTCATAGTTAGAAGGAAGAGTATAAGCCGCACCAGTTGCGATTGCAGCCCCGACCTGCGAGCCCCAAAAGCTCCACGCAGGAAGTGGCGTCACAGAATCAGTCATCGCTGGGGGCATAGTGGCAGCCGAAGTTGCTTGGCGAGGGACACTTTCAGATGCGGTAGCATCGACAGTACTTGTTCTTACTTCCTCAGCGCCAGCATGGGCATCTTCCTCCATAACACAGCGTCAGCTTCGGCATCATCAGAAAGTTCGATGATGTCCTCAAAAGGCTCTCCTGCGTATTCAGCAGCTGCGACGGGCTTCTCGGTATGAGAACTCGGCACTGGGACATAGGACGCAGAAGTTTGACTTCTTTGCTCCAACACGGGTTCATCAGCAGTTCCTGCGATACAAAATGCGATGATGTGAGGTAAATCGTATCATACGTTATTTTACTATCTTTTGCTAAAGCTAAGAGCAAGCACCTCCACGCGAAGGTGGGATTGCAGTGTCTTCGTCATACACTAAAGACGTGGAACCATGCCCTATTAGTGTGTCCTCATTAAGCATGTCTTTAAAAGGAGCATGACCTGGGGCGCGAAGAAGCTAGTCATGATTATGCTTCGAGTTACTAATCTTAGTTCACGCATATCGATCAAGTGATTACCTGAGGGTTCACCGCACTTGCCTACTAGCCAACGGCGAATGTCGGTCTTTGACACACCATGCTTTAACGCACCCACAATAACATCTCGATAAGTTACTGCGAGATTAAAAATCTCACCTTTATTGCCGCCTGCTATTTCTTCAAAATCTGCCTGGGCTTGCTCCAAAGCTGCTGCATCCTCTTCTGGAGCCGCATCCTCCTCCTCAGCTTGAGGAGTCACCTCTTCGGGAAGCGCATCTTCCTCATCAGCTGGACGCACTAAGTCGTCGACATGTTGCTCTTCGAGGCTCCGCTGCCTCACACGCTCGAGCTCCTCCTCTTCTCGTTGCCTTCTCCTTTCAGCAGCTTCCGCGGCTGTCTTCCTAGACTCGGCAAGAACGTCCTCGCTTATGGGTTCGTCCGAAATACCAGAATGGGCATCCCTCTTCTGTCTCTTGGCCAAAAGGCCACCGATGGTCTCATCATCATCATCATCTGCGAAGAAACGATTGGTTCAAGATCAAGTTGCAAAAGAATTACGATAATGAGAAGGGAAACGCGATGGAGGTACCTCCTAGTTCTTCCTCATGTATCACATTTGTTCTTTCTTCTTCTTCTTCATCACCTTCTCTGGGCTCCTGCCTCTCCTCTTCTTCCTCCTGGTTGAATGGAACGAAGGTCTCAACTGCGAGCTCCTTCCGCGCTTTACTGGGCATGCGACCTTTGCCTTTGTCCTTGGCAGAAAGGGACTTAGCTGGAGGGGAAGTTGGATCGCTCCTAGGGGAAGATATTGTAATTCGCTTTTGCCTGGGTCTCTTCGCTCTCGGCGCTGCATTCGCTGGAGGAGACGGATTATCTCTGGGTGGAGACGAGGCCGGAGCATTATCTATCAGCGAGTCAGCAAAAGCATTCATGACTGCGCGAATCCTGGTTTCGACCTCGGGGTCCATCCTCGATGCTAGCAGGAACGACTGTCCTTGTCTTCTGGTGGCAACAATGGTGTTAACCAGCGACTTGGAACGATCACCAGATGCGAATCTCCGCACATGACACTACAGCAAACAGTGTAGAATAAAGACATCAACATGTGGAAATCAAGAAGCTTAACGCACGCGGAAAAAGTTGCTTACCTTAGCAAATGTCTCGCTATATCTGATGACATGCGAGTCGCCTTTCTTAACTGCGGCGATCTTTTCATTCAGAATGACGTCAGGGCACAAATGGTTCTCATGATCCAACAATGAGTAGCAACCATATTCAGACTCGCTCAGACTGCAATTGGGACGAAAAGGAAAAGAGTTTCTTTTGATCAAAGGAGCTCTCCTTGGCTGAGGAGCCGACTGCGTCTCAAACCTGACGTGCTGGGCGATCCAGTATGCGAGCCAGTTCTTGGAACAACCACCCTCGCGGTTACCTGCAGGCTGCTCAAAAGGAAGATTGTTCATAAAGACTGTTTTGCACTCCTTTGTCAACAAGCGCTTATAGCAACCTCTGATAATGGACTGTGGCCAGATTGAGGGTGCCACTGCATCAAAGCTGAACTGGGGAGAAACTCGAGTGGGGTCAACATCCACGGTAATCCTTTCATACCTTGGCGCGAGCTCACGAATATGCTCTGCGAGAGCAGGAAGGGAACCTCGCAGGCACCAGCAAAAGAATTCACGATAGCGCTCATGGAAATGCGATCCCTCTTCGAAGAGGAGCTCTTATGAGAAGACAATACCCTTATAAGGGTACAGCTTTGGAAACCATCGCACGTTCTCAATACGCACGGCATAGGGCCTGGCAACGAACTCTTTCCGGTTGTCGCATATCAGGCTCCAAACGCACTTGGTATTGTTCGCTCCGAACCACCTCGCAGCTCTGCCGCAGTTACGCTCCTCCACCTCGCCTGGGGGACACCACTTGTTGGGCTTGGAGGCAGTTGGGGCATAAGAAAGCCACCGCTCAAAGACCCACATCGTCAAGAAGGCAATGTTGACAAAGGCCAGTATGTCGAGGCGGCCACGCGACTCCTTCATGGCCACAACCAGCTGATCCAATCTATAGTACAATGTGCCCAAGACCAAGGGTCCGAGTGCGACTCTCTGGCCAAGGGCCAGTTTCACAGCGAGCGGCAGAACATGGTAGAAGACCCCATCGTGCGGGTGACCATCGATTAAGTACCTCGACAGCCAGGCACAGAGGAAAGCACAAAGGGTCAAGTGATAGCCCTTACCCTCCACGTAATTCTTGGCCTCCGGGTCTTGACTCAGAAGCTTCTTGGTGATGCTGCTGTTCGCGTAGTCACGAAAGAAGTACTGCACCCATATATTCCAAGTATTCTTCGCAGACGTGTCAACCAACTGCCAATTGGGAAGGGCTTTGGTAGTGGTCCACCGGGTGGAGATTTTCTTTACCTCTGATAGACATTCCTCCATCTGCGTGTACAAAGCGATCTCCGCATCCGTCCTCAAGGGACTCAAAGGGTCCACTTCACCCACGGGAGACAGATCGTACAGCATGTGCACGTCCTCGAGTGTGGGGGCAGCCTCGAACTCAGCAAAGTGAAAAGTGTGAGTCGCAGGCGAGTAGCGGGAAAGTGTTGGAATAGATGCCCTAGAGGCAATCTAGTTTAGTATGAATTTGTAATTGGCTAGAAATTCATTTATTATTTATTGGATATTTAATATAATGAAGTCCTTAGATTTACAATTGTGTTGTTTATCTTAAATATCCCTAGTCAAGTATAATGATTAAATGGGACAATCATCTATAGACTAGTATGGGGTTGGATTGATATGGAGATATCACGATCCAACACATAGGTGTGCATTACGGAATGTTGCACTGGATTGACCCATTACCGAGAAGGCTACATACACGTTATGTTGAGTCACAAGTGCTTCTCGGGTACAATGGTATTGTCATCCTTAGACTTGAAGTCACTAGATATTCTAGTTGTGGATCATTGTGATCTTGGTAGCGTTAAACGCTACACCGTAACTGGGTAGTTATAAAGGCGTGTACTGGATACAATGAGAAGCAAGCTTAGAGATCGTAGTGGACGTAGAGAGGATTTGCCCCTCCCACATAACGGGAGCAAATATCCAAGGCCACTCGAGGATAGTGCTTATAGAATGTCTGGCCAGACTCAAATAAATCAATATATGGGATATTGATGTTATTTGCACGAATAAGGCTATTCCATGGATCGAGGAACTAGGGATTGGATATACGAGTGTGACTTGTATGTCTCGTGTCCAATCCGGATATGGAGGCAAAGGGATGAGACAATTACTTGTACAAGGTTGTCTAGATGACTATTCTATTAGTTGGCTAGAATGGATGTTTTGCTAGAAACCGCTCCATATTAGCAAAGAGTTGCTACCAACTAGATAGAACCTATGGGGTCACACGCTATATAGAGTTGTACTAGATTTTGGAATTAATTAATTGGATTAATTAATTAGAAGGATCACTTTGCAAACCCTTGCAAACTTAGTAGGGACTAATTTGCAAGGAAGGGACTAAATTGAATTCTAGTAGGACTAGAATAAGTCCTTTAGGTAGTTAACAAGGAGTTGTTGGACTATATAAAGGACCCTCCTCCTTCCTTCCCTACACACTTATGCTCTAGAGAGAACATAACAAGAGTAGGAGAGAACAAAGGAGAGAGAGAGCAAGCAAAGAGGGACGCCGCCCCCTATTGCCGCCGCCCCTTGTCCCCGACGCCACAAAGGGTGCCGAACCCCTTTGGTGTCTCGTTTTGCGTGATTTCTTCACCCTCTTTTCAATCCGGGCTAGCACCAAGGTGATTGGAGATCTAGGAACAACTCTAGGCGTGGATCAACTATAGAGAACGTGACACTATTCGCGTTTGAAGTCATCAAGGAGAACCCAAAGGTGTGTTTATGATTTCTTACCTTCACTATCGTTATGCATCTAGACTTGTGATCCTTGGAGGGTTTTGCATGGTTATTTGTTTGATTATGCTTCCGTTGCGCGATCCATGAATCAAAACCCTACAGTGGTATCAGAGCCACAGGTCATAGAGCATAAACGTAGTTTATGTGTTACATTCTTGTTGTTTTACACCTTAATTTGTTGTTTATCGCGTAAAACAAGACAAATCAAGCATTGGATGCAATTTGTCAAAGAATTAATCATAACAAGACCCAATCATTGCATTGGATGCATGAATTGGTGAGTTTGAGAAATTTTAGGATCATAGATCTAGGGTTTGGGCATCCTTGGGGAAGAAGGAGTTCTCCCACAACAAGGAAACAACCAAACTTGGGCTCCAAGCAAGGAGGTTGTTTTGGAAACAACCTCCACAAGGAGGTTCGGCCCCCTAGGGAGCCGCCCCCCTTGCTTGCCGCCCAAGCTTGGCGCCCTAAGGGGCCGGGCGGCCCTAACCCGCGGGCCTAGCTTGCGGGTTTTGGGCCGGGCCGGCCCTAGGGCTTTATGGTTCACTTATTTGGGCCCGGGCAATTGGATTGTTGGGCCCATGGACCGTTTTAACCCTAGAAATCCTAAAATCAATTAAAATTGACCAAGCGCGTTAAAATTGGATTTTAACTGTTTATGTGCAAATCGCATGGTGATTGGATATGGCCTTAGGATGTGGTTTGATGTGGATGTTTAAATTTGTGGTTTGGTTTTACGGCCTGCGAGCTGATCAATTAATTGTAATAATTAATTAGGGTTTTATGGCCTGCGTGCCATTTTTTTTCTCAACTTGTGAGATTTATTTTATTTAGTATAGATATTAGCTAGTGCTAGATAAAGTAGATTGTTAGCCAAGATTGAAGAAAAGAAGCCCAAAGCCAAAGAAGCCACAAGAGATGGAGCATGGAGCATGGAGCATTCCACATGACTATGAAGGATGGACCAAAAGATCAAGACGCATGGAGATGTGTGGTTGTTTAGGGTTCATAGATAATTCCATTGGCTTGGAATTATCTTAGTCTAGAAAAGGCCATATCCACATCACGTTTAATTTCTGTTTTGTGGTTGTTTATTTATTGTCTTATTATTTGTGTGGTTGGTGTATGGATGATGCATGCAATTAGGATAATAAGATAATTAGACAACCCGGATCTATTATTTGGAGTTGTGCCCAAACTCAAATAGATATATTAGTTGATATTGATCAACAAAACAATTAAAAATTGAATTGAAAAATCCCTCAAATTTTAAAATATTGTGTTCTTGCCTTCTCGTTATTTAAACACTCATTATCATCATTATTTATCAAGTTCGTGCGTGCCAAAGCATGGCGACTTGGTTCATAATGATGGAATGCGATGGCACGTAACAATGTGCAATTGTTTAGATAAGAGGTTGAACACAACTAGGCTATTAATTTGATTAAGAAACCTAGAGGCAATCAATTGGGATTATCCATGTGGATGGATAAATAAGGAGTTATTTGCCCGATTGAACCAAGAGTTGCATATGAGATGCAATTGGAATTGTTCCTACCTAAGAAGTAATCGAATTATGGGTGACTTGCCAAAGCAAGCTCATAAGGAGATGAAAAAGATGGATCTTGGCCCACTAGAAAATATAAGGATATTTTCCGCATTAATATCTTGAGGGTTATTAATCCGTAGAAAAATAGTGGGAGCTATATTTAATAAACTAGCCATTATTAAATATAGTCAAAAATTCACAAATACTAAAAACTTGCGTATTTTCCTTTTGTAGAATACCAAATGGCAAACAACTCATCGAGTTCACAACATTCCCTACGATCTGTCCTTGAGAAGGACAAGCTCTCAGGAACCAACTTTCTCGATTGGTACAGAAACTTGAGAATTGTTCTCAAGCAAGAAAAGAAGTTGTACTCAATAGAGGAGCAAGTTCCAGAAGGTCCAGACAATCAGACACCTGCTGCCTTAAAGGCGTATCAAAAGCATGTTGATGATGCTAATGATGCGGCCTGCCTAATGCTTTGCACCATGACCTCTGAGCTTCAGAAGCAACATGAGAACATGAATGCTGTCGATATGATCGAACATCTAAAGCAGCTCTTCCAAGAGCAGGCGAGGGTAGAAAGGTATGAGGTCTCAAAGGCACTGTTCAAATGTCATCTGGCAGAAGGGAACCCGGTGGGACCCCATGTACTCCGAATGATCGGGTACTTGGAGAATCTCGCCCGGCTTGGGTTCCCGGTCGGCCAAGAGTTGGCAACGGATCTCGTGTTGCAATCATTGCCCGAGAGTTATGGACAGTTCATTATGAACTATAACATGAACGAGATCGTTAAACCACTGCCAGATTTGCTCAACATGTTGAGGACGGCTGAACAGAGCATCAACAAGGGTAAGGGCAAGGCCATTATGATGGTGCATAAAGGAAAGGGTAAAAAGTTTGCCTCTTCCTCCAAGGGCAAAGGCAAGTCAGTTGCTAAGTCCAAGGAACAAGCCCTTAAGCCTGTTGGTGGGATTGCCAAGGTCGTGACTAAGGGTGAATGTCACTACTGTAGTCAACCTGGACACTGGAAGAGGAACTGCCCAAAATATTTGGAGGACAAGCGGCTTGGAATAGTGATTCCACCACCACCAGGTATTTTTGTTGTAGATGTCAATTTAACTGTCTCTACATCATGGGTATTAGATACTGGATGTGGATCTCATATTTGTCGAAATATGCAGGATCTAAAGAGAAGTAAAAGATTGGCTAAAGGGGAGGTAGATCTGCGCGTTGGGAATGGAGCAAAGGTTGCTGCGTTGGCCATAGGCGTTTGCGAACTATCTCTGCCTTCAGGATTAGTTTTAGAATTAAATAATTGCTATTTTGTGCCTGCTATGAGCAGAAACATTATTTCTATTTCTTGTTTGGACAAGGAAGGTTTTATTATTTCAATAAAGAACAATTGTTGTTCCTTTTATTTGAATAATATTCACTATTTTAGTGCGCAATTATTTAATGGACTTTATGTCCTTGATCTAAGTAATCCTGTCTACAACATTAATACCAAGCGGATTAAAATAAATGATTTAAATCCTGCTTATTTATGGCATTGTCGTTTAGGCCACATAAATGAGAAACGTGTATCTAGACTCCATAAGGATGGATTACTAGACTCATTTGATTTTGAATCATATGAGACATGTGAAGCTTGTTTATTGGGAAAAATGACAAAGTCCCCTTTCAATAAGAAAGGTGAGAGGACTGGTGAGCAATTGGCGCTCATACATACTGATGTGTGTGGGCCATTTGCCACGCCTGCCAGGGGTGGTTATGTCTATTTCATTACGTTTACTGATGATTACAGTAGATATGGATTTGTGTACCTTATGAGGGCAAAATCCGAATCCTTTGAAGTGTTCAAGGAATTCAAGAATGAAGTAGAGAAGCAACTTGGCAAAAGTATCAAGGCTCTACGATCGGATCGTGGAGGAGAATACTTGAGCCAAGAGTTTGACGACTATCTTAGAGAGTTTGGGATCGTATCCCAACTCACTCCACCCGGAACGCCACAATGGAATGGCGTGTCCGAGAGGAGGAATCGAACCCTATTGGATATGGTTCGGTCTATGATGTGTCAAACCGATCTTCCATTATCGTTTTGGGGCTACGCTCTATTAAGTGCAGCTTTTACCATTAACCGTGTTCCATCTAAATCAGTCATGAAGACACCATATGAGATATGGAGTGGGAGGCGTCCCACACTGTCGTTCATGAGGATTTGGGGCTGCGATGTCTATGTAAAACGTTTACAATCAGACAAGCTAGGGCCTAAATCGGATAAGTGTAAATTTGTGGGGTACCCTAAGGAAACTAAGGGATACTACTTCTACAATCCAACCGAGAACAAAGTGTTTGTTGCTCGGACCGGCGTGTTTCTAGAAAGAGGTTTTGTCTCTAAAGAAGCAAGTGGGAGGAATGTAGAACTTGAAGAAGTTCAAGAACCACAAATTACTGAACCGATTATGGAACATGAACAGGAATCACAAGCAGTTGTGGATCCACCTGTTCAGGTAACACAAGAGCTTCGTAGATCTAGTAGAGTGCGCCAGGAACCCGAGAGGTACGGACTTCTCGTAACAGATTCCGGTGACACGATGCTCATAGATGATGAGCCTACTACCTATGAGGAGGCCATGAATGGCCCAGACTCGCAGAAGTGGCTTGAAGCCATGAGATCCGAGATGGAATCCATGTATACCAACAAAGTATGGACTTTGGTGGAACCACCTGATGGGGCGCAACCCATAGGGTGCAAGTGGGTCTTCAAGAAGAAGATCGACATGGATGGTAATGTGATTACCTATAAGGGCCGATTGGTGGCTAAAGGATTCAAACAGATTCATGGTATTGACTATGATGAAACCTTTTCACCAGTCGCTATGACCAAATCCATCCGAATCCTACTTGCAATTGCAGCATACTACGACTATGAAATTTGGCAGATGGATGTCAAAACAGCATTCCTTTATGGGAATCTCCTCGAGGACGTGTATATGATACAGCCGGAGGGTTTTGAGGATCCAAAGCAAGCCAACAAAGTCTGTAAGCTGCAACGATCCATTTATGGGTTGAAGCAAGCTTCTAGGAGTTGGAATCGACGTTTTGATGAAGTGGTCAAAGAGTTTGGCTTCATCAGAAACGAAGATGAGTCTTGTGTCTACAAGAAGGTTAGTGGGAGCTCTGTAGCTTTTCTGGTCTTGTATGTGGATGACATACTACTCATTGGAAACGACATTCCCATGCTGCAATCTGTGAAAGATTGGCTAGGAAAGTGTTTCTCAATGAAAGACTTAGGGGAAGCAGCCTATATACTCGGTATAAAGATCTATAGAGATAGATCCAAGAGGTTGCTAGGCCTAAGTCAAAGTACATATATTGACAAGGTGTTGAAACGGTTCAACATGCAAGATTCCAAGAAAGGATTCTTGCCCATGTCACATGGAATCACTCTTTCAAAGAGTGGTTGTCCTTCCAATGAGATTGAGAAGGAACGCATGAGTAGGATTCCCTATGCCTCGGCCATAGGATCCATCATGTACGCCATGTTATGTACTAGACCAGATGTGTCATATGCCTTGAGTATGACAAGCAGATACCAATCCAATCCGGGTGAGAGTCACTGGATTGCTGTCAAGAACATCCTAAAGTACTTGAGAAGAACTAAGGATGCTTTCTTGATGTTTGGCGGTGAGGAAGAGTTGCGTGTAAGGGGTTACACTGATGCAAGCTTCCAAACCGATAGAGATGACTTTAGATCACAGTCGGGATATGTGTTTTGCCTGAATGGAGCAGCGGTGAGCTGGAAGAGTTCCAAGCAAGAGACGGTAGCTGATTCTACAACAGAGGCTGAGTACATTGTTGCAAATGGCGCAGCAAAGGAGGCTGTTTGGATCAGAAAGTTTGTTTCTGAACTTGGTGTGGTCCCTAGCATTGCGGATCCAGTGGAGTTGTTCTGTGACAACACTGGGACGATCGCGCAATCAAAGGAACCAAGATCGCACCAGAAGTCCAAGCACGTGCTCAGGAAGTTTCATCTGATTCGAGATATTATCGATAGAGGAGACGTTCGGATATGCAAGATTCCTACAGATGATAATCTGTCAGACCCGCTTACGAAGCCTCTCACGCAGTGGAAGCATGAAGGGCACACTAGGAGTATGGGCATACGAGATGCGCCAGATTGGCTCTAGTGCAAGTGGGAGACTGTTGGAATAGATGCCCTAGAGGCAATCTAGTTTAGTATGAATTTGTAATTGGCTAGAAATTCATTTATTATTTATTGGATATTTAATATAATGAAGTCCTTAGATTTACAATTGTGTTGTTTATCTTAAATATCCCTAGTCAAGTATAATGATTAAATGGGACAATCATCTATAGACTAGTATGGGGTTGGATTGATATGGAGATATCACGATCCAACACATAGGTGTGCATTACGGAATGTTGCACTGGATTGACCCATTACCGAGAAGGCTACATACACGTTATGTTGAGTCACAAGTGCTTCTCGGGTACAATGGTATTGTCATCCTTAGACTTGAAGTCACTAGATATTCTAGTTGTGGATCATTGTGATCTTGGTAGCGTTAAACGCTACACCGTAACTGGGTAGTTATAAAGGCGTGTACTGGATACAATGAGAAGCAAGCTTAGAGATCGTAGTGGACGTAGAGAGGATTTGCCCCTCCCACATAACGGGAGCAAATATCCAAGGCCACTCGAGGATAGTGCTTATAGAATGTCTGGCCAGACTCAAATAAATCAATATATGGGATATTGATGTTATTTGCACGAATAAGGCTATTCCATGGATCGAGGAACTAGGGATTGGATATACGAGTGTGACTTGTATGTCTCGTGTCCAATCCGGATATGGAGGCAAAGGGATGAGACAATTACTTGTACAAGGTTGTCTAGATGACTATTCTATTAGTTGGCTAGAATGGATGTTTTGCTAGAAACCGCTCCATATTAGCAAAGAGTTGCTACCAACTAGATAGAACCTATGGGGTCACACGCTATATAGAGTTGTACTAGATTTTGGAATTAATTAATTGGATTAATTAATTAGAAGGATCACTTTGCAAACCCTTGCAAACTTAGTAGGGACTAATTTGCAAGGAAGGGACTAAATTGAATTCTAGTAGGACTAGAATAAGTCCTTTAGGTAGTTAACAAGGAGTTGTTGGACTATATAAAGGACCCTCCTCCTTCCTTCCCTACACACTTATGCTCTAGAGAGAACATAACAAGAGTAGGAGAGAACAAAGGAGAGAGAGAGCAAGCAAAGAGGGACGCCGCCCCCTATTGCCGCCGCCCCTTGTCCCCGACGCCACAAAGGGTGCCGAACCCCTTTGGTGTCTCGTTTTGCGTGATTTCTTCACCCTCTTTTCAATCCGGGCTAGCACCAAGGTGATTGGAGATCTAGGAACAACTCTAGGCGTGGATCAACTATAGAGAACGTGACACTATTCGCGTTTGAAGTCATCAAGGAGAACCCAAAGGTGTGTTTATGATTTCTTACCTTCACTATCGTTATGCATCTAGACTTGTGATCCTTGGAGGGTTTTGCATGGTTATTTGTTTGATTATGCTTCCGTTGCGCGATCCATGAATCAAAACCCTACAGAAAGAAGGTTTAGAAGCATGGACTGGTCCAGCTTCACGGCAGCACCCTTCATAGCACGAACATCGAAGTATACGCCGGCCTCATTAAGAGTCGCAGCATGATCGGTCAACACATGGTCAATCCACTCATCCATGTAGTCCAATTTCTGGACAAAAGCTTGGGTGGAAATCGCAGCATAGGGGAAGTACCCATTTTCTATTCCCAATCGAACCACGTCCTTGCAGCCAATCAACTCGAGCAAGGCTGAGTTAACTGGAGGAGTCAACGTTAGCAATCCCTCATTGGGGACAGAAGCAGGCAGTTTCTTTGCCTTAACCCTCGCGTGGTAGAAATCTTTGCCACCCAGATAGGGGGCTTTTCGCCACAAAGCTTGCGGAAGATCAGGTATCTCTTCGTCCTCCTTGGTGGGTTTGGTTCCTTTTGTCTTGGCCATTCCTGCGGAAGAGCAAGAAAAAAGGGGGGGAGAAATATGCCACACTTCAGTTTGAATTTCGAGATTCAAGATCTATGGAAAGAAAGATGAACAGTTTCTGGTATCAATTTCAGAAATTAGCAGTTGGAAATTGTTTGCATTATCAGGGATTTCAAAACCCTACATCCAAGATCCTTATCATCGAAGGATTAAGCCAAAATTGGGTCCAAAGCTTGAAGCTTCTTCACAAGTTTCAACAGATTATATGTCATGGGTTTACAGATTCAACGCAGTTTGAAGCATATACTAGTATTGTAAATCGAAATTGAACAAGGCCAACCTTGTTTTTGTGAAGCCTGCTTGGATACACACAGTTGAAGAAGACGATTTGCAGTTCTGAACTGGTGATTGATTATCTGAATCTGCTCTCGAAGACTTTCGGGTACCATTCACTTTAAGAGAAAGAAGTGATGCTTTGCAAAAATGGAGAGTACAAAGTATTTATCCAAAAACAATGAAGGGTTGCGTCCTTTCAGTAGTCGAATCGCAACCGTCACCGTCGAATCGCGCAATCACAGGACAAGCTGACGTCACGACTAAAACCCTAAAGGCCAGACGGCACGACTCTAGGGGTTTTAGGTCATAATGGCACGCACGGGGGCTGAATTTGCTCGTGTTTGAATTGGTGCGTGGCGGCGACGCGCATGTTGGTTTCCGCGCATGAAAGTCTATACTGCTATGAGCCTTCACGCGCAGAAAGGGGGCTAATGTAGATAGTGTTTTCTGAGCTAGCAGATCTTGGCCACGTGGCAACCATCCAGCACACCATATTGTGCTCCACACACACTGGATCACCAGCCGAGCTGATCCATGTGGGGGCTGCGAGACAGAGCCCTCGCATACCACTGCACGGGACTTGTAGGGACTTAGTGGTTTGGAGGCTAGAGTAAGTCCTGTCGCGTGCGAGCCAAGCCCGCATGCGACCTTTAGTAACTGCTTTTGAGAGATTTATGGCACAAGCTCCATAAACCCGGTCAATCCGGTCAAACCCGGTCAACCTCATAACGGTTCCGGTATTCGCGCATAACGTGCTGTAACGGTCCCTATATAGGCGGACGAACGTGCCGTTGTGGTTAAGCTAATTAAGCCGCCATTAATGGGCGCATTAACCACACTGCAACGGTCACATTCTCCGTTATATATAGGACGTTAACCTTTCCTTACAGAGGAGAACACACTAGCCATACGCGGAAGCTCTGCTAAACCTCTGTCTCTCTCTCAGACATTACTACTGCCTTACTCTCTCCCTACACACAACCCAACTCTTCATGTGCCATCTCTGATCCTCTACATACGGTGTACACGGAGGTCTCCCCGCCGGAATCTCTTGCGCACAGCTACCAATCGCCCCTTGTAGGCAACTATCTTGCCATCCATGTCGGTCTTCTTCTTGAAGACCCATTTGGACCCTATGGGCCGAGCCCCTTCGGGTGGTTCCACCAAGTCCATACTTTGTTGGTGTACATGGAATCCATTTCGGATCTCATGGCTTCTAGCCACTTCTTAGAGTATGGGCCTTTCATGGCCTCCCCGTAGGTTGTAGGCTCATCATCCATGAGTGGTACGTCATCGGGCTCAGTCGCGAGAAGTCTGTATCTCTCTAGCTCATGACGCACTCTTCCTGACCTACGGAGTTCCTGTGTCACCTGAATAGGTTCTTCCACAACAACTTGCGGTTCCTGTTCATGTTCCATCATCGGTTCAGTGATTTGTGGTTCTTGAATTTCTTCAAGTTCTATTGTCCTCCCACTTGCTTCTTTAGAGACAAACTCTCTTTCTAGAAACACGCCGGTCCGAGCTACAAACATTTTTTTCTCGGTGGGATTGTAGAAATAATATCAT
Source organism: Linanthus parryae (assembly GCA_023055425.1). Taxonomy (NCBI): domain Eukaryota; kingdom Viridiplantae; phylum Streptophyta; class Magnoliopsida; order Ericales; family Polemoniaceae; genus Linanthus; species Linanthus parryae. The sequence goes on along the minus strand of JALGPY010000036.1, from coordinate 1,629,278 downwards.
TTCATTTCCTTAGGATATCCCACAAATTTACACTTATCCGCCTTGGGCCCGAGCTTGTCTGTTTGTAAACGCTTTACATAGACATCGCAGCCCCAAATCTTCATAAAAACAAAACGGGACGCTTCCCAGTCCATATCTCATATGGTGTCTTCATGAACGATTTGGATGGAACACGGTTAATGGTAAAAGCTGCCGTCATTAGAGCATGTCCCCAAAACGATATCGAAAGATCTGTTTGAGACATCATCGATCGCACCATATCCAATAGTGTGCGATTCCTCCTCTCGGACACGCCATTCCATTGTGACGTTCCGGGTGGAGTGAGATGGGATACTATCCCACACTCTCTAAGATACTCATCAAACTCTTGGCTCAAGTATTCTCCTCCACGATCCGAACGTAGAGCCTTAATACTTTTATTAAGTTGCTTATCTACTTCATTCTTGAATTCTTTGAACAATTCAAACGATTCGGATTTGGCCTTCATAAGGTATACAAATCCATATCTACTAAAATCATCAGTAAACGTAATGAAGTAGGTGTAACCACCTATGGCAGGCGTGGGGAACGGCCCACATACATCAGTATGTATGAGTGCCAGTAACTCACTAGTCCTCTAACCTTTCTTATTAAAAGGGGACTTTGTCATTTTTCCTAATAAAAAAGATTCGCATGTCTCATATGATTCTAAATTAAATGAGTCTAGAAGTCCATCCTCATGGAGTCTAGCTATGCCTTTATCATTTATATGGCCTAAACTACAATGCCATAGATATGTAGGATTTAAGTCATTAGTATTAATCCTCTTAGTATTTATGTTATAGATTGGATTATTTAGATCAAAGATACACAATTCATTAGACAAATGCGCACTACAATAGTGCATACTATCAAAATAAATGGAGCAACACTTGTCCTTTATTGAAATAGAAAAACCCTTCTCGTTCAAAAAAGAAATGGAAATAATGTTTCTGCTCATAGCAGGCACAAAAAAGCAATTGTCTAATTCTAAAATAAGTCCAGAAGGCAAAGATAGCTCATAAACGCCTACAGCTAATGCATCAACTCTTGCTCCATTCCCGACGCGCAGATCTATCTCCCCTTTAGCCAATCTTCTACTTCTTTTCAAATCCTGCACATTTCGACAAATGTGAGAACCACATCTAGTATCCAATACCCAAGATGAAGAAATAGAAAGATTGACGTCTATAACATAAATACCCGGTGGTGGTGGAATCACTATTCCAACCTTATTATCCTCCAGATATTTATGGCAATTCCTCCTCCAGTGACCCGGTTGGCTACAGTAGTGACACTCACCTTTAGCCACTCCCCCACTAGGCTTTAGGGCTTCCTTGGATTTTGCAACTTTTTTTCACTTTCCTTGGAAGTAGAGGCAACTCCTTTGCCCTTCCTTTTATGCACCATAATTATGGCTTTGCCCTTGCCTTTGTTGATGCTCTGTTCAGCTATCTTCAGCATGTTCAACAAGTCTGGCAGAGTCTTACTGATCTCGTTCATGTTATAATTCATGATGAACTGATTATAACTGTCAGGCAACGATTGGAAGTCAAGATCAATGGTCAAATCTTGGATAAGTCGGAATCCCAGTCTCTCAAGATTCTTAATGTACTCGATTATTCGGAGTACATGAGGCCCTACTGAATTCCCTTATGCAAGACTACTCTTGAACAATGGTTTGGACACCTCATATCGCTCATGCCTTGCCTGTTCCTGAAACAATTGTTTCAAGTTTATGATCATATCATAAGCCTCCATGTTCTCGTGCTGCTTCTGAAGCTCAGCAGTCATGGTGCAGAGCATGAGGCAAGTCACGTCATTAGAATCATCAATATGTTTCTGACGTGACCTTACATGTGCTAGAACAGACTCATCCTGGGGTGGGCGTGGAACTGGAGTGTCCAAGACGTACAACTTCTTTTATTGCTTAAGAACAATCCTTAAGTTTCTATACCAGTCAAGAAAATTTGTTCCAGACAGTTTTTCCTTCTCAAGGACAGATCACATGGATGAAGTCGATGTGTTGTTGTTTGACATTTGGAATTCTACAAAACGAGAAATGTGAAATTTTAGTATTTTCAACAATTTAACTATATTCAATAATGGCTAGATCATTAAGTATTGCTCCCGCTATTTTTCTCGGATTAATAGCCCTCACCATTAATGCGGAAAATATCATGTATATTTTCTAGTAGGTCCAAGATCCCTTTTTCACTTCTTCTTGAGCTTGCTTTGGCAAGTCACCCAAAAGTTGGTTATTTAGGTAGGAACCATTCCAATTGCATCCCACGCAACTCTTGTCTAATTAGGTGAATAACTCATTATTCTTTATCCTTTAGATAACTCCTAATTGTCATGCCTCTAGGTTCATCAATCCAATTGGTTCTTACCTAGTTGCGTCCAACCTCTTGCTTCAACATACACACATTAGTAGCTTGTGTCGTCCGCAACACATCATGGTGAATTAATATCGCCTTCCTTTGGCAAGCCCGAATTTTAATAGACCCTGATCATGAAGGGTATTTAGGCAAGAGAAGGCAAAACGCAATATTCTATTTGAGGGATTTAATCATTCTTTATTCGTTTGGTTGATCTAATCAACATGATCTACTTATTCGGATTGGGCAATCCACAATAAAAGACCATTTTTGTTTATTATTATATTGTTAATGTTTTGCAAGTATCGCCATACACACACAAAATAAATAACAAGACATAAATAATAAACATCCACAAAAGAAAAATAACGTGGCATGGATATGGCCCCTAGACTAAGACATTATCAAGCCAATGATAATATCTATTTGCCCTAAAGTGACAAGCTCATCTCCATGTGCTCCACCATAGCCGCGCGCCTAGGGTAGGGAGTCTTCATCGTCTTTTGGCTTCTCGGTTCTCCGGTCTTCTTCTCCATGCTCTTGGCTAACATCTATAATAAATAAATAAATAAATAAATAAATAAATAAATAAATAAATAAATAAATAAATAAAGCTTCACATGTTGATGAGAAAAACGACTTGCAGGCCGTAAAACCTAATTAATTATTACATTAATTTGATCAGTTCGCAGGCTGTAAACCAAACCACAAAACATAAAATATCCCCAACCTAGGCCATATCCATCCACCATGCAACAAAGCACATAATACAGTTAAAACCAATTTTTAACGCTCTTTTTCAATATTAGTTGAATTAGGTAATTAGGGTTACAACGGTCCTAGGGGTCCAACCTAAGCCTAGGCCGAACCCCAAGGAACCGTCGCCCGCCACCTTGGGCCGGCCCTAGTCCGGATGCCTCTTGTGACCCGCGGCCTTGCTTGGCGCGCAAGGAAGACGAGGGGCGGACGGCTAGGGTTTCGGCCCTAGTCTCCATCCCGTTCCTTCCTTGTTGCCCAAGCTTGGTTGTTTTCATATAATTATTTCCATAATTGAAAAACTCCTTTTTTTCAACTATGTGCCCATGAACTCTAATTTCCAAGAACCCAATTTTTCTTCACATCCTATGTGATTTAAAATCACCAATTCAGACATCCAATGTTAAATTAGATCTTGTTATACTGAATCAATTTCCATTTGCATCTACTATGCCAATTAACTTCGGTTTTCGCGTAATATGAATATAACGGTGTATAAACTGAAATCATAACACATAAAATCATGTTATGCTCTACAACCAGGCTCTGATACCACTGTTAGGTTTTGACGTAGGTTACGCAGCGGAATAACAAAAATTTAATTCCTACTCAAAGCCCACGAAAGATCACATGAAGAGACATTCATAACATGATGAAGGACATAGAAGATGTGTACCTTTTGGTTCGGGAGATCACACGAAGAATTATGTCCTCATCTCTACGGTTGATCCACGTCTGGAGGTGAGATCTAGATTCTTCCTTCTCCTAGTGCTAGCTTGGAACGGAGGAAGAGGGAAGAACGAATCAAGCAACGATGAACCAAAGAGATGGTTTCGACCCTCTTCTTGTGGACGACGGGTAGGGAGGACGGGCTAGGGGCTTTGGCCTCTAGTCTTGTCTTGCTCTCTCTTTTGCTTTCTCTCCCACTCACTTATGTTATGAGCATTAGTTGTGGGAAGGAAGCTAGAGCATCCTTTATATAGTCCAACAACTCCTCGTAAACTACATAAAGGCCCTTCTTAGTTCTACATGAACCAGATCTAGTTCAACTCTATTTGACGTGCGACCCCATAGGTTTCTACTTAGTTGGTAGTAACTAATTACTAACATGGAGCGGTGTCTAGCAACACATCCATGCACCCAACTAATAGAAATAAGTCAGTGATCCCGGCAAACCTTTGTGTGCAATATTACATATTGCACTATCCCTTTGTCTCCATATTCGGATTGGACACGATACATAAATAGTCACACTCGTATATCCAATCCATAGTTCCTCGATCCTGGGAATATGCTTATGCAAGCAGATAACATCAATATCTCCATATTGATTTATCTGAGTCTGGCCAGACATTTAATAATCACCATCCCTCGAGTGGCCGTGGATATTTGCTCCCATTATGTGGGAGGGACAAATCCTCTCTACATCACTACGATCTCTAAACTTGCTTCCTATCATGCCCGATAGCCATCTTTATAGTTGCCCGGTTAAGGCGCAACGTTGGATAACATCAAAGTATGATATTCCACAACTAGAGTATCTAGTGACTCAAGTCTAAGGATTTCAATTATAGTAGCACTACGAGAAGCGATTGTGACTTTAACATAATCTAATGTATCATTCTCGTTGTGGGTCAATCCAGTATGCCATTACTCCTAATGCATACCCATGTGTTATACTTGATATCTCTATATCAATCTACACACATACAAGCCTATATTTGATCGTCCTGTTAACCAATATAATGGACTAGGGATATTTAAGTATAAACAACACATTGTATCTAAAGACTTCATTATATTAAATATTACAAAAAATAATAAATGAATACTTAGCCAAAATACATTGTCCATACTAAATATAAATTGCCTCTAGGGCGCCTATTCCAACAATACTCTTAATTAAAGTTTTAACTATTTTAAAATTTACTGAATTTATTCTTTTATCATTCCAGATGATCAATGTTATGCGAAATATAAAGAAATTGGTGAAAAGCTGAACTCCAATATACAGTGTATATGCCGATGCATTGCAGAACATGCATCTTCCTCTTAATTAATACTTCCTCTGTTTCTTCTCTTGAACTACGCTTTGACTTCTTGACTGGTATCTGGATCACTTTGACTGGGTGATTTGAATCGTCAAACGATACAATTTTTTGATAATTTTTTTACCATGGTGTAGAACAACTTTTACTCTACAACACCATGAAAAATATTAGATCGCTTTACTATCCAAATCACCGGGTCAAAGTGACCCCGTAAATAATAACAAAAGTCAGAACGTAGAGAAAAAGAAGAAAGAGAAGAAGTAGTTAACAATAAAAGTAGGCATGCAAAATTTATGTGTTCATTTCTCTCCTCTTTTTACATTTTAATTAATTTAATAAATTTTTCAATAAATGAGATCGTAAATGTGCATTACACTATTAAAATCAATACTACAAAAACAGACATAGATAATGAATTGTTTTTACATAATCACACATTTTACTATTGGAGTTTCCGATTACATATAAAAGGGATAATGCATGTTTTGCATGACCTACTGAAGTTTGAGATTTTACGAAATTCTACAAATTTTTGTTTAACATGACATTTTGCATATCTATTGAGATGTTAAGTAGCGGTGCAAATTTATGTCTCTCTCCCTCTCTGATCATCTCATGCATTGCAGATATTTTAACTTCTCATAATTATGGAATGTATAAAATAAATAATATTATTAGAACAACTAACTCTTTCATTCATGCTAAATACCAATCCAATAACCAAAGCCCCCGTTGGCACATCCATCGATGTCAATCTATATTAAACCTGTTATTTCCACTTATGTCGGAACAAAATATGATTGATACAAACTAAAATAAATAAGACAGTTAGAACAAACACAACAAATGCATATAGTGTAAAACATCTAAAATTTAACTTTTTTACACACCCGATACGCTCTAAGAATGTTTAATCTTGGTTTTTCATTCATGCTAAATACCAATCCAATAACCAAAGCCCCCATTTGCACATCCATCTGAAGTCAATCTATATTAAACCTGTTATTTTCACTTATTCCGGAACAGAATATGATTGATACAAATTACTCAAAGTTAAAATTCTGTTTTAGTGTCCTACTTTTTTAACGGAACATGAAATTATCTGTGTCCTTACTTTTTTACTGCTCATAAAATAAAAACTATTTTTGAAGAAAAAACTAAGAATCAAATAATTTAAAAGAGAATCTGACAATATTTTCCTTTCCGGACGATCTGGAATAGGAGAGATACTTTCAAAAAAAGTAGATGGGAGAGATGGGAGTACCTTATTTTTTTGAGAGATGGGAGTACTTTGTTTAAGTTCTTTCTAAATATTATTGATAGATCGCAAAAAACATATGGCCCAGAAATTAATGAATGGACAGAACATATGGAGAAGTATATGGGCCTTTCGGGATTTAAACTGACAAAACCTTGAAGGATTAATATTTGGAAGAAGAAAGGCCTCATCATTGAGGTAAGCCCAAAACCAATTTTAATCAATGGACAACATTTTTTTTATACTAGCATGTTTTGTGTGCTAAACATGTACATTCTGCATCTGTGCCAGCAATAATAATAAATTACCTCAAAAGATAATAATAATAATAATAATAATAATAATAATAATAATAATAATAATAATAATAATAATAATAATAATAATAATAATAATAATAATAATAATAATAATAAGCACGAGTTATTATCTTGCAAACCTAATTAGTTAAGAAAATTTCACACAATGTTTAACTTTTCTTTATCTTTTGACTGCAGACAATCGGTGCTCTGTATCGAAACTCTCTGCTTCTTCTTCCTCGAGAGAAAGCTTTCCGAAGTCGTGTATAACTGAACCCGTATCCATCGCTTGAGCTTCCTCCATACCGTTGTACTCTGGAACGATGAACTTGTGCGCACCTTGAATTGCCCCAGATCACCTCCTTGTGATCTTCAAACTATTTGGAGCTAACGGCCTTGTGCAATTTTTTTTCAATTAATAAGCATTGTGCGATTTTTTTTAAGTAATTAGGTTTGTCTGATAATTTTTATTCTCTACTTTTTTTTAAAGGAACCTCCCAGAATGGAGGGCGATATCTCCCCCCATTTTATTGACAAATAGGACTTCTAATCTGTAAAGTACAATAATGAGGTATTAACATTCCTCACCAAATGATACATCAAGTGCATATAACTAGAAGAATAGCAACATGCATAGCTAAACTAAAGAGTCCGCTTCAACAATAAAGTGGGGGGGGGGGGGGAACCGAATACACCAACGAATGTTCATTACAAGTACTCATCATTGCCATCAGATGTGTCAATCTGTTACCATCCCTCCTTATATGAACCACTGAGCTATTCAATTCCATAACAATTATACGGTGAAGCTTTGTCAAATCTCTCCAACCTCGTTAAGCCAAACATTCTTCGATTTTATCCAGTTACAATGACTAATGAATATGTTTCAAAAATACCGGAGTTTGTAGTTGAAGATCACGCATCATTCGACCAACCTCTATAAATGAAATTGCTTCTCCAATCGGAGAATTCGTAATCATAGGAATTCGAATTGAAATAGCCATCACAAAAACCCCCCAAAGTGTTCCCTTACAATTGCACTCGCACATGTACTGTTAGAAAGGTCATCAACGGCATAATTCACATTCACTTTGAATAAATTTGTCGGTCCAGGAGCCCATTAGATAGGTGAAAAGTTCAAGCAATCAGTACGATGTCCCTCAACACTTTCAAATTCAGATTTCATCGTTGCAACCCACCTTATTGTTGTTAAGGAATGATATAATTTCAAAAACTATCTCTTTCATGATTTATGCAATCATGATATCAATCACCACAATCCTACTATAACTCACTCATAGATACAATGTATGTAGTCACTTGATGTACTGTATGTATTCGATAGCACTCTTGTATAAATGTTGCGTTTGATCAATGAAAATAACACACAATTCATTTTCACTCTCATATGGTATCAGAGTTTTAGAATTTTTTCTACATGGTCCATCTCTCTCTCGTCGCAAATCCTTAGCCGAAAATCTTGCATCGCGGTCTCGGCCACCGGCCACCACCACCATGACTACATCTACACCATCAGTTACCCAATTGAATGACCCAACCAACCTCCCATCAAGCTCTCCTCCGCCAATTTTCTAGTATGGCGTCGACAATCGAAGCCACTCTGATTCTCTTTGATCTTCTAGGGTACATCGATGGATCCATCACAGCACCACCGAGTTACAGTGATTCTACAAAAATAGTTGCAAATCCTGCTTATTCTATCTAGTATCGTTAAGACCATATCATTGTCAGTGCCCTTCTTGGTAGTTACACCGAATCAGTTCAGTCACTGATCTCCACCGCGTTCACTGCGCGTGAAGCATGGACCACACTCATGGAAAACTACGCTAACGCCTAACCTGGCCGAGTCATCGCACTCAAGAACAAACACCCCCAACGTGACGCAACGTCACTCAGGAATGGTATCACGTCGCGGTTCATCCCCTTGGTAACCTCCATGACTCATATTTGAAGTCAGAGGGGTTTCTAGACACTAAGATACATCCCAAATAATTTGAACCACACAAAACGCGAACACATGAGCAGCTACACCTATGAAGCACAAGATTACTCCTATATGTCATCTTCTTCTTCTTCTTCTTCAAGGATGAACAACAAAGAGATGCTGCATTTTTCTTCATGGGTAGGTAGCGAACACTACCAAATCGAGCATTGTCAGATGCACAACTCAAACCTTTGTACTGTGAGCTTCATCAACCGTGTGTCGTCGTGGGTTCTTGCTGCGACAAACCAAACCACCGCCAGTAACAACGTTGATTTTTCCAACTCTCCACCTCTTCTCTTCTTCAACAACTTCTCTTCCCCACGCCTCAAGAAAGCTGTCGTGGTTCTTCCAAGTCCCAACAAATTTTAATGTTGTCGCACCCCCATTCCTTCTCCTTAACCGCTGTTTTTTAGCTCCTTCTCCTCTTTCGTTGTTGCCTTCGTCGTGCTCACCAACCTTCTACCACCATGGGTTCTCTAGATCGTTGCCCATAGCGACACAGACAAGTTTCAATGTTGTGCAAACTTTACATTGTGTTATGACCGAACTCCTGTTTCAGAGCTCCGTTACCAGTTTGTTGTAACGTGTGGGTATTCGAGCAAGAACGACGAAGGAGAAACAAGAACGAGACAGTTTTTTAACGAGGTTAACTAACAAATTCGTAACGAACCCGCTAGCTAATCCACGACCAGAACCAGATATTTTATTGAGAAGAGAACCCGATTACAATGCACGCCGACGTGGCCACAACGGCCACGGCGGCAACCCGAAACACCCACCCACACACACCCTACCAAAGCTCTCAAAGAGCTACTTAAATTATGTCCGTGTGTTTTTGTCACTGTGTATATAACAAGACAAAGACACACCAATATATATAATGCCAAAACCTGTTTGTGTGGCGGTGGAATTCACCAAGCCCACACCATGTGACTTTGACCATTCCCAAATCAAACTTGGAAACAAATTTTTCCACTTTGACATTCTTGCCGACTTGATTGCAAGTCAAACTCCAACAAATCTCCACCTTGACTTGAATCATCTCAGCAACTCGAAACCGGAACCTGATGCTTCTCTTCTCAAACCCGAACAGATGCGTCTCCCAGCCTGAAACGAGCACGCCTCCTTAAACAGATTTTTTCGCAGCTGTATGCGAAACCCGAATCGCCAAATCGTGCTCCAACTACCATGCGTTCCTGCAACGAATGCGCCAGATGTGGATGCACTTCCTGAAACAGAAACAAGTGCTCCACCCAGAACTAGACTTGAATACATTCACTGAGAAAGCAGGACCGAATGTATTCCAGATGCGCCCAATTGCGCCAGACAGATGCACCATGACATAATGCCCAGATGTCATCCAGACCAGATGCACTGATGACGAGTGCCCAAATTGTCATGCCCGATGCGCCCCGTATGCCTCAGATGCGCCAGATGCTCGCCAGAAACAGATCACGCCATATGCGAGCTCAGTGCGTGTCATGGTACACGCTGTAAAACCAGATGCACGCCAGAACAAACTCGTGCATAATGCGCGCCAGAACTAGAATCAGATGCGCGTGCCAGAAATCTCACGCGCCAGATGCTCCATGCCGTTGCTCCAACTTCAACGAGTTCCTGCAACGCATGAGCCAGAACCAGATTCAATTCACACGTCAGATGCTCCACGCCGGGAGCCGGATTGCGCCTGAACGTCAATCGCCATAACGCCAGATGCGCGTGAACCGCCAGATTCGCGCCAGTACTGAATGCGTGCTGGATTTGCCAGATCCCTTAAACGCCTAATCAGATGCGCGCCAGATTGCTCCGAAAGGAGCCCGAACAGCCCCCTCCACGGAGCTTCAGATGGTGGGTGTACCTACTTCTCTCTCACGAACAGATCGATCTTGATCGCCAAACCAGACATCGTTCTTAGTGGAATATCGAAACCCAACTCCTGATAGCGTGCTCCACCTGAATCGCGAAACCCTAGCTTTGAGTTCCACCAAAACGTGAAATCCAAGCTCTTGGCTCCACCCTGATCTTGGAACCCTGGCTCTGATACCAGTTTGTTAAAACTGGTGTTCTTCTTGACCTGGCTCTGATACCAATTTGTTAAAACTGGTGATCGCCTGAACTGGCTCTGATACCAGTTTGATATGATCGAACTCCTGTTTCAGAGCTCTGTTACCAGTTTGTTGTAACGTGTGGGTATTCGAGCAAGAACGACGAAGGCGAAACAAGAACGAGATAGATATTTAACGTGGTTCACTAACGAATTCGTAACGAACCCGCTAGCTAATCCACGACCAGAACCAGGCCACAACGGCCACGGCGGCAACCCGAAACACCCACCCACACACACCCTACCAAAGCTCTCAAAGAGCTACGTAAATTATGCCCGTGTGTTTTTGTCACTGTGTATATAACAAGCCAAATACACACCAATAGATATAATGCCAAAACCTGTTTGTGTTGCGGTGGAATTCACCAAGCCCACACCATGTGAATTTGACCATTCGCAAATCAAACTTGGAAACAAATTTTTCCACTTTGACATTCTTGCCGACTTGATTGCAAGTCAAACTCCAACACATTGTTTCCTCTGTTCTTGAAAAGGTGTTGAAGAGGTTCAACATGCAAGATTCCAAGAAGGGATTCTTGCCCATGTCACATGGAGTCACTCTTTCCAAGAATGACTGTCCCTCCAACGAGATGGAGAAGGACCGCATGAGCAGGATACCCTATGCTTCGGCCATAGGTTCCATCATGTACGCCATGCTATGTACTAGACCAGACGTATCATACGCGTTGAGTATGGTGAGCAGATATCAGTCCAATCCGGGTGAGAGTCACTGGATTGCTGTCAAGAACATCCTAAAGTACTTGAGAAGAACTAAGGATGTATTCTTGATATTTGGAGGAATGGAAGAGCTAAGTGTAAAGGGTTACACTGACGCAAGCTTCCAAACCGACAAGGATGATTACAGATCGCAGTCTGGATACGTGTTTTGCCTGAATGGAGGAGCTGTGAGCTGGAAGAGTTCCAAGCAAGGCACAGTTGCTGATTCTACAACAGAAGCTGAGTACATTGCTGCTGCGGAAGCAGCAAAAGAGGCAGTATGGATAAAGAAGTTTATCACTGAGCTCGGTGTGGTCCCTAGCATAGTGGATCCCGTAGAGTTGTACTGTGACAACTCTGGGGCAATCGCACAGGCAAAGGAACCAAGATCGCACCAAAAGTCAAAGCATGTACTTAGGAGATTCCATCTTATTCGTGATATGATCGATCGAGGAGATGTGAAGATATGCAAGATTCCGACAGATGACAACGTGTCAGATCCGCTCACGAAACCTCTTGCGCATCGAAAGCATGAAGGGCACGCCAGATCTATAGGCATACGAGATGCGCCAGATTGGCTCTAGTGCAAGTGGGAGATTGTTGGAATAGATTCCCTAGAGGCAATCGTAGATTTAGTGTGAACAATGTTTTGGCTAGAATATTCATTTATTATTTATGGCGATATTTAATATAATGAAGTCCTTAGATAAATTGTGTTATTTATCTTAAATATCCCTAGTCCATTATATTGATTAATAGGACAATCAAATATAGACTAGTATGTGGGTAGATTGATATGGAGATATCAAGTTTAACACATGGGTATGCATTAGGAGTAATGGCATACTGGATTGACCCACGACGAAAAGGATACATTAGATTATGTGAAGTCACAATCGCTTTTCGTAGTGCTAATATTATTGCAATCCTTGGACTTGAAGTCACTAGATACTCTAGTTGTGAAATATTGCGCTTTGATGTTATCAAACGTTACACCGTAACTGGGTAATCATAAAGGTGGCTATCGGGCGTAATAGGAAGCAAGCTTAGAGATCGTAGTGATGTAGATAGGATTTGTCCCTCCCACATAATGGGGGTAAATATCCACGGCCACTCGAGGGATGAGGCTTATTGAATGTCTGGCCAGACTCAGATAAATTAATATGGAGATATTAATGTTATCTGCAAGCATAAGCATATTCCCAGGATCGAGGAACTATGGATTGGATATACGAGTGTGACTGTTTATGTCTCGTGTCCAATCCGGATATGGAGACAAAGGGATAATGCAATATTACATATTGGGCACAAAGGTTTGTCGGGATCACTGACTATTTCTATTGGTTGGGTTGCGTGGATGTGTTGCTAGACACCGCTCCATGTTAGTAATAGTTACTACCAACTATATAGAAACCTATGGGGTCACACGTCAAATAGAGTAGAGCTAGATTTGGGATTAATTAATATGGATTAATTAATAGAAGGATCATTGTGCAACACCTTGCAAACTTAGTAGGACTAATTTGCAAGGAAGGGAATAATTCTAGTTCATCTAGAATTAGGAAACTCTTTTATGGAAACAACAAGGAGTTGTTGGAGTATATAAAGGAGGCTCTAGCTTCCTTCCCACAACATGAGTTATTGTTAGACATAACACATAAAGAGTGGGAGAGAGCAAAAAGAGAGAGCAAGACAAAAGAGCTAGGGCCGAAACCCTAGCCCTCCCGTCCGCCCCTCTACCCGACGGCAAGGAGAGGCCGTCCCCTCCCTTTTGCCTTGGTGATTTGTTGCTTTGATCTTCATCCCTCTTCCTCCGAGTTCAAGCTAGCACTTGTGGAGTAGGAAGAATCTAGATCTCACCTCTAGACGTGGATCAACCGTAGAGACGAGGACATCATTCTTCGTGTGATCTCACAAATCAAAAGGTACACATCTTCTATGACCTTAATCATGTTATGATGTCTCTTCCTGTGATCCTTGGTGGGCTTTGAGTAGGATTAAATTTTTGTTATTCCGCTGCGTTACCTACGTCAAAACCCAACACATAGTACCACCTCCAGTTGTTGACTGCAAGCAATCCGCAACTAGTGTAGTTTCCGTCCAAAATTTCTATTAGTTAACAATTTTTAGGGGTAAATTAGTCTATTTAGTAAAAATAAGATCGTGAAGAATATAAAACCTCCACCACTGCACCACCCCAACACCGCCACCTTAAATCCCGAATCCATCAACCACCGCCAACAACGGCAGCATAAACATTGAGGTCGCGACCACAACAACAACAACCGCCGCTCCAACTACTTCTAAACACCAGGCACAATGACCAATTACCAATAAACAAAATCCATAACTTGATCTCAAAAACAAAAACCATAACTGTCATGGCCATGAAATTCAACGAGCAACTTCATTACCAAGGCAGACCAAAAACCATCTAAACGCTCACAATCACCGCCCAAAACTCAATTAAGTCTGGGGTGATAACCTTCAACCTTTGAAGCTCTTTGAAAACCAAACATCCAACTCCCCACTCTGAAACTTAGAATCCTACACCAACATCGCCAATAAGAATGCCAGATTCCGGCAACCATCTCCGCCATAGACACAGCCTTAAACGACCTCCACCGCCCTGATTTTTTTATTGATTCGAATCCAAACCCAGTTCTTCGCCTCCGTCTCTGGTCGAGCCATAATTTAAACCACTCGTCACCGAACCCAACGACCTGAATTTGAACATAGCCCAAGATCGAGAGATAAGAGAGATTTGTTTGAGAGAGAGGGAGAAGGAAAGATAAGGAGGACAACATAATATTGGGAGGGTCGGACAAAACCCTCAATCGACAGTTATTAAACTCGGACATGCCCGACTGGTCGGACCAGTGACCTGGTGAACCGAATCCAAAACCGGTTCGGGTCACTACCCGTTTCACATATTCCAGTGACCCATCCAAACCCAGAGGGTTTGTGATAAACCTGGTGACTCGTTCCGGGTTAACTGGGTTGAACCGATTCGGTGTTAACATATTTTAAGCATTAACAAACTTGAAATTACCTCAAAAAAAATTACCTCAAAAAAACAAAAACTTAAAATGTCTGTTTAAAGTTTTTAGAGAAAATGTATGCGATTTCATTTGTAATTAATGTAATAAAATGTTAATACAACACCTAAAATTTATAATTTTAGCTATTGGTCCTGTTTGGATCACATGAATATTAGAGGTAGAGTATAGTCAACAATCTGGTGTTAGTGGTCAAACCTCTACTTCAATTCGGAATTCCATGGAATGTAATATTTTATCGGGTTTTTGTAAACCAGAATTTCGAAAATTAAGGGGGAATTCCGGAACTGAGGAGTGGATTTTGGATTTAACCTGCAAATTTGGTATGGCCAACAATGGGGCGTGGCGTCTTCTAATTGGTTGGTTGAGGCAATAACTAGCTTTTAGAAGTTGGTTCCATTTTTTTATGATCAACCTTATTTAGTTTCTAATTTTGTGAACCAACATTTACTGAATTCCAACATCAGCTTTTTGACCGAACCTTTTTAACCTTTCATCTGTTGACGAAATTACTTTTTACTTTTTGATCTATAAATTCTAACTTGTTCTTTCACAGTTTCATATTTCACCCTTTCATCAACACCCAAACTTCATTTTCTCATACTCTCCGTCCATTTTATTCTAATCGTAAAACAATACATCTTCCACACTCTGATTACCAGCTGTGAACGAGAGAATCCTGCAGAGAGAATTCAATATACACCAAGAGTAGGGGATAGAAAGAACACAGGAAAAGTAAGCCTGTATGTAGGGAGAGAGTAAGACAATAGCACTGTATGGGAGAGAGACAGGATTTTGGCAGAGCTTCCGCGTATCTCAGGTGATTCTTCCCTTGTATGGAAGGGTTAACGATCCTATATATAACGGAGAATGTGACCGTTGTAGTGTGGTTAATGCGCCCATTAATGGCGGCTTAATTAGCTTAACCACAACGGCACGTTCGTCCGCGTGTATAGGGACCGTTACAACACGTTATCCGCGTATACCGGAACCGTTATGAGGTTGACTGGGTTGACCGGGTTTATGGAGCTCGTTCCATAAATCTCTCAAAACAGCTACTAGAGGTCGCGCGCGGGCTTTGTTGACGCTCGCGCGCGACAGGACTTATCCTTGCCTCCAAACCATTAAGTCCCTACAGGTCCCGTGTGGTGGTATGCGAGGGCCCTGTCTCGCAGCCCCCACGTGGATCAGCGCGGCTGGTGATCCAGTGTGTGTGGAGCACAGCTAGGTGTGTTGGATGGTCGCCACGTGGCTAAAATCTGTCTGTCTAGAAAGTACTATCTACATTAGCCCCCTTTCTATGCGTGAAGACGTATAGCCGGATAGGCTTCAATGCGCAGGAACCAATGTACGCGTTGCCGCCACGCACCAATTCAAATACACGCAAATTCAGCCCCCGTGCGTGTCATTATGACCTAAAATCCCTAGATTCGTGCCGTCTGGTCCTTTAGGGTTTTATGCATGACGTCAGCTTGTCCTGTGATTGCGCGATTCGACGGTGACGGTTGCGATTCGACTACTAAAAAGACGCAACCCCTCATTGTTTTTGGATAAATACTCTGTGCTCTCCATTGTTGCAAAGCATCACTTCTTTCTCTTAAAGTGAATGATACCCGGAAGCCTTCAAGAGCAGATTCAAGTAATCAATCATCAATTCTTTCTTGTCAATCGTCTCCTTCAACTGGTTTCATCCAAACAAGCTTTACCAAAACAAGGTTGGCTTTGCTCAATTCCATTTAATGTACTGATATATGCTTTGAAATGTATTGGATCTGCAAACCCGTGACTATCTGAAATATGTCATTCGTTGAAAACTGCAAAAGAGACCTTGTTCTTTAAACCCAGAACTGCAAAAGAGACCTTGTTCTTTAAACCCAGAATTGATCTTATCACCAGATTGCAACGATTTTGAATGTGGGACTTCTGAAATATCAAGCAATATAAACGATTCTGAACTTAAAAAAACCCAGAATTGACACCGAACTGTTCATCTTCTCTTGACAAAAATAGTTGCTGCAAACTGAAATTCGAACTGATTCTTGAAATTCGAACTAAAAGTGTGTGTGTTTCTCCCCCTTTTTTCTTGCTCTTCCGTAGGAATGGCAAAGACAAAAGGAACAAAACCCGTTAAAGAGGTCGAAGAAATACCTTATCTTCCCCAAACCTTATGGCGGAAAGCCCCCTATTTGGGCGGAAAAGATTTTTATCATGCTAGGGTTAAGGTGAAGAACCTACCGACTCCTGTTCCCACTGAAGAGTTGCAAACATTGACCCCACCTGTTAACGCGACCATGCTAGAATTGATCGATTCCAAGGATGTGGTTCGATTAGGGGTTGAAAATGGGTTTTTCCCCCATACTGCAATTTCTACCCAGGCGTTTGTCCGGAAATTGGACTTCATGGATGAGTGGATCGACCATGTATTGAACCACCATGCCATCGCATTGAACAATGCTGGCGTCTATTTCGCAGTCCGTGCTATGAAGGGTGCTGCCTTGAAGTTGGACCAGTCCATGCTTCTAAACCTTCTTTCCCGCTATTCGCCTACGACTCATACCTTCCATTTTGCTGAGTTCGAGGCTGCTCCCACTCTGGAGGATGTGCACATGTTTTATGATCTTTCTCCCGTTGGTGAGGTGGATCCTCTGAGTCCTTTGAGGACTGATCCGGAACTTGCTCTTTACAAGCAGATGGAGGAATGCTTGTCAGAGGTAAAGAAAATTTCCACACGGTTGACACCTGCGAAACTTCTTTTTGACTGGAAACTGGTTGATACATGTGCGAATAACACCTGGGTCAAGTGGGTGCAGTACTTCTTTCGCGACTATGCGAGTAGCAGTATCACCAAGAAACTCCTGAGCCAGAATCCAAAGGCGAAGAATTATGTGAATGGGAAAGGTTATCATCTGACCTTGTGTGCCTTTCTCTGCGCCTGGTTATCGAGGTACCTAATTGTTGGTCACCCTCATGATGGGGTTTTCTACCACGTCCTCCCTCTTGCTTTAAAACTGACCCTTGGTCAGAAAGTCGCGCTTGGGCTGCTAGTCTTGGGTACCCTGTACCATAGATTGGACCAATGGGTTGTGGCGACCAAGGACTCTCGCGGTCGCCTTGATGTGTTGACTTATGTTAACATCGCATTCTTGACCATGTGGGTTTTTGAGCGATGGCCCTCCTATGCTCCTGTTCCTTCTAAGCCCAGCAAATGGTGTGTCCCAGGTGCGGAGGACGAACTTTCCAGTGGAAGGGCTGCTAGGTGGTTTGGAACTCATTTTCCTAAGTGTACCTGGAGCCTGATATGCGATGACCGCAGCAAGTTTACGGCTAGGCCTTATGCCACGCGCATTGAAAATGTGCGATGGTTCCCAAAGTTGTATCCTGCCAGACATGTTGCTTTCTCGGAAGAACTTCTCTTCGAGGGTCATAAGCGTTTCCATGAGCGCTATCGCGAATTCTTCTGTTGGTGTCTAAGGGGTTCTCTTACTGCTCTTGCTGAGTATGTTCGCGAGCTTACTCCCAGGTACGAGAGGATCACATTCGATGTCGACCCCACTCGCGTTTCTCCCCAGTTTGGCTTTGATGCGGTGGCGCCATCAGTCTGGCCCAGATCCATTGTAAGAGGCTGCTACAAGCGGCTACTATCTGGCGAGTGCCAAACGATTCTGAGGAGCAACCTTCCCTTTGATCAAGCTTCAGGTGGCCGCGCAGGTGGCTACTCCCAGAATTGGGTTGCTTACTGGACTACCCAGCAGGCCAGATTTGAGACACAGTCGACCCCTCAACCCAACAGAGCTCCTGTGATCAAGAGAAATTATTTCCCCTTCCGTCCTAACTGCAGCTTGGATGACTCCCAGTATGGCTGCTACTCATTGTTGGACCATGAGAATCACTTGTGCCCCTCCACGATCCTTGAAGAGAAGATGGCCGCAGTTAGGGAAGGTGCTTCGCATGTCATCAAGTACAGCGAAGATTTTTCCAAGGTAAACAATTTCCTCTGCGCGCGTTAAGTTTCTTTCCTTTGACATGTCGAAACTTATGCTCCATTTTATGTTTTAGTGCTATCTGAGGAGGTTTGCATCTGGTGAGCGCTCCAAGTCACTGATCAATACCATTGTCGCTGCGAGAAGGCAGGGTGAGCCAATTCTGCTAACAATGGGAATGGCTCTCGCAATTGAGGCCCGAATTCGCGAGGTAATGGACGCATTTGCTGACTCGCTGATAGACAACACTCCAGCTTTGTCTCCTCCCAGGAACGCTCCCTCTCCTCCAGCAATTGCTGCTCCAAGGGAAAAAAGACCAAGGCAGAAGGGAATCACAATCTCTTCCCCTAGGAGTGCTCCAGCTTCCTCTCCTGCGAAGTCCCTTACTTCCAAGGACAAAGGCAAAGGCCGCATGCCAAGCAAGGCGCGGAAAGAGCTCGTAGTCGAGACTTTTGTTCCGTTTGGTCAGGAGGAAGAGGAGGATGAGAGAAGGGAGGTGAGAGAAAGAGATGATGATGAAGAAGAAGTGAGACTCGAAGATGAAAGAGAAGAAGAAAGAGATGAGATACAAGAGGAAGATTCGGAAGGTATCTCGAACGAACTTATCTTCTCATTACTTAGGCTCTCGTACTATTTACTGAACAGTTTGTTCTTTCTCAGATGATGATGCGGAAACCATCAGCGGCCTTCTGGCCAAGAGGCAGAAGAGGGGTTCTCACTCTGGTAATTCCAGCGAAGCCATAGACGAGGACATCCTTTCTGAGTCCAGGAGAACAGCTGCGGAGGCTGCGGAAAGAAGAAGGAAGCGAGAAGAAGATGAGATCGAACTCATAAAGCAGAGGAGTTTGGAAGAACAACATGTTGACGACTTGTTGCAGCAAGCCGGTGAGGAAGATGCGGCTCAAGCCGATGAGGAAGATGCGGCTGCTCTGGAGCAGGCTCAAGCAGACTTTGAGGAAATCGCAGGTGACAATCAAGGTGAGATCTTTAATCTTGCGGTAACTTACTAAGAAGTGATTGTCGGTGCATTAAAGCATGGCTTATCGAAAGCCGATATTCGCCGATGGCTAGTAAGCAAGTGTGGTGAACCCTCAGGTAATCATCCAAGCAATGTCTGTAAACTAGACTTAGCAACCCAATTATCATCATAACAAATTTCTTCGCACCCCAGGTCAGGCTCACCTTAAGGATGTGCTTAACAAAGATACGTTAATAGGATATGGTTTCGCGTCTTTAGCATATGACGAAGATGCTACAATCCAACCTACGCGTGGAGGTGCTCGCTCTTGGTTTATCAAAATAGTAAAACATTGTATGATACAAGTTACCTCACATTTTCCGGTCTTGCATCGGAGGCGATGCTGATGAGGCTGTGTCGGAACAAAGAAGTCAACCCTATGCATCCTATGCCCCAGAGCGAAGCTCTCACGTTGTGAAGCCTGTCGCAGCTGCTGAGTATGCAGGAGAGCCCTTGGAGGATGTCATCGAAGTTTCTGATGACATCGAAGCTGACACCGTGTTGATGGAGGAAGATACTAATGCTGCAGCTGGGGAAATGGAGACAGATGCTGCTGAGGCTGAGGTTCATGAGCAGGTCGTGGAAGACGTAGCATCACATGCGAATGTGAATGTCCCAATGAGTGCTCCCGAGTCTCATGAGCCCCTCGCACCCGAAGGAGTTCCTGGTCGAGCAGCAGCTTCTACTGTTGCCATTCCTCCAGCAGGGATAGAGCCTCCAGAGGTTCCTCAAGCGTGGATTTTCTGGAGCTCGCAAGTGGGAGCTGCAATCGCACCTGGTGCGGCCTATACCCTTTCTGCCAACTATGAGGAACTAGAACTCGCATCTGATAGAAGAGCAATGGAGCGAGGACAGACTTCAGCTGTTCCAGCAATGCGCATCCCTTTGACACGATTTCTTACGTGTATACGCAAGTGCACGGTCAAATAGTAAGTGGAGTATTTTACGACTCCGAGTATCGAACCCAAGGGAAATAGACGACTACTAACTAATTAAGAATCAATTAGAAGATACCTAAGTAACCGGTAAGAAGTGGTTTGAGTTTGAATGTTCGTCGCCCACAAACAAGCGACTGAATAAAATGAATGTAGAGACAATATTTCTGTATTTTTCAATTAAAAGAATTTAATCAAAGTATGGAGAAAACTAGGCGATCTATGAATCACCTAGGGTCTTTAGACAGTTTCGGAATTTGTATTGAAACACGTTACGCACTAACAGATTATGCCGGGTAATAGCACTTACAATCTTCTGTCGATCTCATGTAATTTTATGTAACAGTTTACTGTGGGTCCTCTCGGTCCACCTCCATCTACCTTTACGTTCTAGCTGGCTAGTCAACTTCGTTCACCGGGTCATGTCGGTCCACCGATTCACACACCTAACTAGTTCAACCGAATCTACCCACACATGACTACTCCTATTCATCTCACCTATCGGTCTCAATGATCCGGGAATAAAAACATGATCTTATTCGTAACCGGGTTAAGTCTCTGTCGAGCACCCACCTAGTTCACTAACAACTCCGGTTCGCGACTCCCTTGTTGCTAAGAATTAAGCCTAGATCATGATTTCTAATCAATTAGTTTGTAACATTAATCTATGAATTCAACTAGTTCATCATCTTCATCTAACATGGTCATTCCAATCATTGCTAACACGTGTCAATAGCCTTAGCTTACGGATTCACAATACAAGATGAAGAATAATAAACATTAATTGGATCAAACGCATGAATCAATCAACAAAATCCGGAATATAAGTCTAATTCGTAACCCTATGCTCTCCATAGAGCCTAACAAAGAAATTAGCTACTCATTGTTATGCCAAAATCACAAGTATTCTCCAGAGAATGATAAAGAGAGGGTAAGAGAAGAATCAAAAGATGAAATCGCCAAAGCTTTGGCGAATCCGTGCAATCCCCAAGCTCCTAGGTGCTCTCCAATGGCTCCCGTACGTGAATCATCTCCTATTAGGTCTTCTCTGCCCGTATTTTACTAGCTTGGCACGATTTTTAATGTTATTTTGTCGAAATTGCACTTCAGCCCCTCCAGTTTGTAATTCCCGGATAGAATTATTTGCTGATCTTGCGCGGGCTGTATCTCCCTCATACAGACTCGTCTTCAGGCCTACCATATATCGTTGGAAAGCTACGGATGTCTACTTTCCAATGCCGCAGGCCTTGCTCCAAAATTATTTGTAGATTTTCCTGAGCATCGAAAAGAGTGCAGGCTGGTCCTGTGTAACTTTTCCAACGTTGCTTCGTTTGTGCATCTCCTTTTCTCCTCTTCCTCCAAGCATATCCAAGCATCTCATAAGCTCCAATGCACCTATTTTACCTGAGTTACACAACACTAAACAACCCGTGCAATTATCATAGCAGATATGAGAGAAAACATGCACAAATAAGCTAGAAACACAACTTTTCACTCGTAGCCTTATAAATCGTCAAATTCACATATTAGTGCACATATAACATATAAATCATGTGAAATAAGCCTATTAAAATTAATATGGAAGTATATTAATAGCTCCTAAAAGAGAGTTATCAAATACCCCCA
This sequence comes from Linanthus parryae, assembly GCA_023055425.1. NCBI lineage: Eukaryota > Viridiplantae > Streptophyta > Magnoliopsida > Ericales > Polemoniaceae > Linanthus > Linanthus parryae. The sequence continues at coordinate 1,607,071 of JALGPY010000036.1, read as the reverse complement.
CACTTACCTTTTGCTCGTCCCGAGTAAAACCACTATTTACTAGCCGACTCAAGACGCAAACGACACAAGACTCGACAATGCAACAATATGATGCAAATGTTAACTACGACTCGATCCTACAAAAACACATATATACACAAAACACACTTTTTATATTTTTGGTTGAGATCGGGCTATCTCCATTGGCTTTAATCGATTATCATGAAGTGATGAGAATCCTAGGAACAAAGCATGAGTTGAAACTAAACTCGACACCGCAACTCTCCCCTAGTTAGTATAGAAAGCCTAACTTTACTAAGTACAAGAGTACGCTACCTCTTCGCGTGTGCCACGAAATAAGAGACTACGCTAGGCAAAGCCACATCCAAGGTCCGAGCTCCTAATCCGCTAACGGTTTTCACATGATGAGGCCTAGGGACATAAAGATAATCTCGTCGAAATCAAATCTTAAGCGTCACATTCTCACATCAAATCCCACATCTCACACACCCTCACCACGATGATAGAAACCGAAACCCAAAGCTCACCACCTCCGGCCCTCAATTCCCTCAAACCCCGGTACACTAGTGATCTCCGTGGCCATCGTCGTTCGTCGTGCATGAAACGTGAACCATTGTCATCAAAGTAGCTCCACCACTCGTTTAAATTCAATTCCAACTCACTTTATTTCATCTTTCCTTTTTCTTTTTCTCTCTTTTTGTTTTCTTTTTTTTTCATTTTCTTTTCTTTTCACAATTGTCTCAAAAATACCATCACGATCCAACAATAATATCCGAGTGGTCTTCAAATAACAATAAAATATGCTAGGAGAAGGAAACATGTAAATCGATGAATGAATATCACATAAAAATATCATCTCCTCCTAACTCAATCAAAGTCCATGTCAAGTCCAAGCCGCAAAATCAATGAAGTACATGCGTGGGAGCAGAGTCGTCGCAAGCTCACACTCAATGTCCGGAGTCAAAAGTCGACACCCCCACACTCGGATGTCACCATATCCCCTCTCACGTAGCCCCGAAGATGAATGTATCTCGTGCCTAATCCAACCGATCCTCCTACACCAAAGTAATCGAAACCGGTACCTAGCACGATCCACCAATTAAGTTCTCCCAACCCAATTCCGTGCGTATTAGATTCACGCACTCACGGCTCTCCACAACTGTGTCCATGATGTAATGGCATGGAACACCGCCACACCGAAGTGCGCAAGCCTACTCACTCACCCTCGCATCCCCTCGTAGATAATCAATGAAGTGCAAGCGAGATGTAGAACTCAACGAATTGTATAATCACTCCCTCATCGAACCCCCTCAACTACACAACCCCCTCGTGACGCACTAAAGTGATGATTCTAATCAATTTTTGATGAAGGCCAAGAATCGTCACCCTAGGTCTGAAGGCTAGCAAAGAATCCAATGTTCAAATAGGGGCGTCTACTGGTCCTACAAGGTGAGTTCTAAAAGCAGTGAGTGCTCTAATACACGTCCTCGCACAGCTGTTTCGTGTGCCACTACGAGGCGGGTTGGCGACTACCTAAGACGTACACATGGATGTTCGGCTTGTTTAGCTCACACCTAGCTCAGCTCTTGTAAGAAAATAGGCACACACTTTGAGTTTTTGAAAATCACGTAAGTGTTAAAAATAGGTAGGCACTCCCGTAACGAAAGTCTCTCTATACCTACTAGGGGGGACTCATGTCGTCACTCTCGGTCGCAAATCATACTCTACGCCTAAAATCCTCACACTTCGCGATTTATCAAATTTTAGCCTCTTTCGATTGCCCTTTTCTCAAAATTTTCTCTTTTAATTTTTTTTTTTTTCATTTTTTCATATAATTCCTACACTACATGCAAGCCGACACGAACGAAACTACACAAAACAGTCGATAGGGTAGGTAGACTCAAATAAGAAAACGTGCAATATTAAACACAAACACAAACAAGTATATACACGACTAACAAATCACAATACGATATACTATCACAAAATCACGACACAGACCACATAAATAGACACAATACGACACGAACATATGCAGACATGGCGATGCAAACACTGACTGGCTAGTCAATAGCTAAAAATCCCCCCACACTTGAACGCTTCGTTGTCCTCAACGAATTTAGAGATTAACCAAGAAGACTCAGCATTCAAATGCGAGGGGCGGTGGTTCTACTCGGAGTCAAAGTCACGGCACAAGAAGGTAGCTACAATAAATTTAGAGATAATTCAAGCTACGTGCACGTGAACAAGTTGTGTGTACCGAAATTAAGCAAGTACTCAAGTAATTCCCTAGAATTATAAAAATAAAATCCTAGAGCAAGTACGATGTGCCTAAACGGTAAGTAAAGAGAGAGAAGAATACTCACAACCGACACAAGGTCGGGGACGAAATCCCATAGGTGCTGACTGAGATAGCGAGAACAATCCCCAAGCTAACATTGTGCAGAACAATGCTAACTCCCATGGCGGTCGAGTGTGCGGAACTCACCGGGGTCGATTGATCCGTTGCTGACGAAAAGAGAACGAAGAATCCCCGAGCTCATGATGTGAGCTCCCGTAACGGTCGAGTGCGCGGTAACACACCGGGGTAGATTGCTTCGTAAAATTTTCTTATTCACTAACTCCTTCCTTCATCTCATTCTCAACACCCATCATTTGTCCCTTTGAGTCGAAATTGGCCGAGAAGATATCCCGTCTTGTGTGTCAGTTGTTGCTGTGTCAGTTTCTCCTTTTTCACCAGGTAATTCTTCTCAATTCCAACAGGAATTCAATTAACAGCCCACCCAACAGTTCCAATTCACATCACAATTTCGATGCCGCTGCCATCACCTTCACACCCAATTAACCAAAACATACAAGCTGCCACCTCAATTCAGCCACTACTACCAGCCTTGTCTACCTCCTTCACCTTCATGAATCAACTCCAATTATCCCCAATTTCAACCTTAAACCCACCTGAATTCAGACCTGCAAGTACCCTCTACCAATTCCCAATTACACCACCACAGTGCCTTCATCACTCCATCACCATCTCAGTACAAAACCAGCTCCCATCTTCCACAAACACCATCACCTGCACCACCCATGAACTTAAACACACTGCACAACAGAGCCTAACCCAACTGCAAATACCCACCTGGACCTCAATCATTCCCATTACCACCATTACACTTCTTCCATATTACCAACCTAACAAATCCACCATTACACCAATCAAACTCCCCTCAATTCAGACCTACAAATCAATACAAACAGATCAATCACAGCCACCATTATCACCTTCCTCCACCTGACTTCACCGCAGAAATCAAACCCACCATTACATAATCAAAACCCAACCTGCACTGCAGAGAAACCCAGCAGCAAGAATAGAATCCAGGCAACATAGAGAAGCAGCGAGGAAGGAAGAGAAGAATAGGGTGAAGAAAGTACAAGACAATCAAAACCCAGCCATGGCCACTTCACAAGCACCACCTAACCTCTGATCCACCTCAGTACCGAAGCAAAACAGAGCCTCAACAATCCGCCAAAACCCAGCAGAGAAGAAGGGGATTGCAGACCCAAATCAAGGCCGCAAATCAACCCAGCAAAGTAGCGCAGCAGAAGCAGAAACCCCGATTGAGAATCAGAGCTTCACTGCTGTAAAAAACCAGAGCCGTCAATTATGATCAAGAACCAGAGCATCAGCGGCTAGAGGGTTGTTCAGAGTTTGAAGGGGTTCTGGGTTAGACGGCATCGATGGTGGATTGGGTCAAGTTCTATTGGAGAGGATGGCGTGGCGGTGCTGGGTTTCGATTCGCGGTGAACGGAGGCGGAGCAGAGGTGGTTCGAATGGGGGAGGCCGGCGTTAATGGCTGCCTCGGTGGGGTGCGATGGTGGTCTCAGTGGTTATGGAGGGTGAGATCGAAGAAGGACATGATGCTGGTGGGTGGTTTTTATCGACGGAAACCATGGTGGAGGGTGCGGTGCTGTGATTGCTGTCGGAGAAGAGTACTGGCGGTGGGTTTAATTGATCGGAGGCGATGGAAGTTTCAGGTGGGTTTAATTTGGTCGAATCAGAGAAAGGATACGATGGGGGAAGAAGATGAGCAGTGGGTCTGCTGGTTGTGGGTGATTTGAGGGAAGATGAAGACTGATGCCCGATTTATACCTGTTCGTGCGAGCACAGGTCTTTGTTCTTATTATCCGGCAGAAACATTTTGCCTTCCTCTTGTTCGTGCGAACACCCCTGACTTCAGTTTCATTTTTTTTTCGATTCGTTTGTCTTCTAGATTATGTGTGTCCGGACTCCGATGCACGCATAATACATATCGTCGGAAAGCTCGTTTCGCGCACGTTCTGATTTCGCAATAGTGACTTCAAATTTTCCGGAGTAAAATTCAAAATTCCTGACCTCAAATTTCGTGATCATTATGTCGCTTTCTCGGTTTTTTTTGCGTTTCCTCTTTTCACGCATCAAGAAGGGGAGTCCGGACCGCGTCTCTAACCTGTATGCCTGCACGACTCAATTCAAATATAAGATCCTCACTCTCTCACCACTCATATAACAAAACGGTATTAAAAACGCACATGACAGTATTTAAAAACACACTCTCTACACTAAAGCATAAAAATACGTTGGGTTACCTCCCAACAAGCGCTTGTAATTTACGGTCGACAGTCCGACCCAGTTACCTCTGCTACCTCACGAGGGTGGTCTGGCACTTTGTGCCGCTTCCAGCTTTGTTTTTCTGTGCTGAATTTGAAGCACTGCTTCATGTGCGTGCATTGCTGATGGCTTATTTCTTTCCCAGTAGTCAGGTGGATCCCCTTGCGACAACTCTGGGAGTTGGCGCTTCACTTGTACAGCAAATGGCACCCCTGGCTAATACTCCCATGAACACTGGGGTGACGGTTCGAAGACCCGAAAAGTCTCCATGTCATCATGTACCCTCATAATCAGTTCTCCATTCTCTACGTCAATGAGAGTACGACCAGTTTCCAAGAATGGCCTACCCAGAATTAGCGGAACATCACCTACTGGCATATCCAATATAACAAAATCAGCCGGAATGATCAGACTTCCGACCCTCACTAGCACATCTTTAACCATCCCACATGCTTTCTTGGATGACTTGTCTGCAAATTGGAGTGTTATCCAGGTTTTCGGGGGCTCCCCCACACCTAACTTTTTGAATACCGACAACGGCATCAAATTCACGCTCGCTCCCAGATCACAGAGAGCTCTTCCAGTGTAGGAATCACCCAATGTAGCCTCAATGACAAAGCTACCTGGATCCTTCTTTTTCTTAGGTAACCCATGCAAAACACATGAACTAACCTGTTCATTTAAGTTTACTCTCTAAAATTCATCCACCCCTTTCTTTCCAAGGACTGCATCTTTAATAAATCGAGCATACTTAGGCATCTTTTGAAGTGCCTCAATCAATGGGATATTGATATGCAGTTTAGAGAAGACATTCAAAAAGCGCTTGTATTTCTCAGAATCATCCTTCTTCTTCCTAGTACGTAATGGAAATGGTAGTTCTGAAGAAGAAGGAGAAGATGGAAGTGGTACCTCGGTAGATTTCTCTGCATCCTGGTGAATCATGCCCTTTGATTGGGGGATCATGACAGGTGTCTTCTCAGAATCGAAGACTTCATGTTCCTTCGCCTTTGAGGCTTCCGCTCGGGCATGACTCGGATATGGAGGATCTGTAAGTGCAATACCACTTCGAGTGGTGATGGCTTGAGCACGCCCCTATGATGTGTCAACAATGCTACCCAGTGCCCTTTGTTCAAGTTGTTCCTTTAGATCTTTTATTTCTGCTTGAGCAACTTGAAGTGCAATTGCTACAGAGCTGACCTGTGTGGACATGTCTGTCATGTGCTGAGCCATCGTCTTTATTATCCCTGTCATATCGGTCAACTCTAATGGTGGTACTGGCTGCTGCTGATGCATCTCTGAAACATTTGCTTCATGCACTACCTCTACCGCATTCACCTGAACAGTGTTATAAGCCATCTTTTCATCTCTTACCAGTTCCATGTGCCTGTACTGGTAATCCATGCTCTCTTCTTGTTGAACCAAGCATCTCATGAATGCATATGCCCCTTCATGATCACAGTTAAATAAGAAGTTTCCCCCAGCTTCTATATCCATCTTGTCTCTATTGGGCTGTCCAAGTGAATCATAGAAGACCTGGATTAACTGTCGCTTGTCAATACCATGGTTGGGACATCTACGTAGCAAATGATTGAAGCGATGCCATGCTTTGACAAGTGATTCATCTTGCTTTTGCCTGAACATCCAGATCTCATTCTGAAGCTGAATCACAGGTGAGATAGGATAGAACTTACTCATGAACTGTGCGACACACTCTTCCCACGTTTTGATTGAACAGGATGGCATAGAGTCCAGCCAATCCATAGCAGCTCCCTTGAGACAATGAGGAAAGAGCATTAGTTTGAGCGCTTCAGATGTGACCCCACTATATCGGATTAGCCCACAGTGGCTCTGAAATCTCCCAATGAATGCATGTGGGTCTTCCTCGTCTGTCCCAGCAAAAGTGCACTTGTCCTGAGCAAATTGAATTGTGCCCAGCTTGAGACAAAAGGTTTCTGCCTGAATTGGTGGCACCACAATTGCTGGCTCCCTTCCTTGAAGATTCGCCTCAAATGCATGGATTATTGCTTTCCCTGAACGATTATATGGCATTGAGGTCGGGTGCGGTCTTGATGTTGCTGCCAGTGCTTTCTCTACAGCTTCAGCCACCAAAGCTTGTAGCTGCTCTGTGGTGAGGCTAATCTGCCCTTGTCCTTCCGCCATCGCTACCTGAGAAAACAACACTAGCACACCCGTGAGGTAAACAGATAGTAACAAAAAGAAAATAAAAGAAGTATCCTAAATTAATTTTTAAACTAAACTAATAAACCGTTTAATTCCCCGTCAACGGCGCCAAAAACTTGACACGATTTCTTACGTGTATACGCAAGTGCACGGTCAAATAGTAAGTGGAGTATTTTACGACTCCGAGTATCGAACCCAAGGGAAATAGACGACTAGTAGCTAATTAAGAATCAATTAGAAGATACCTAAGTAACCGGTAAGAAGTTGTTTGAGTTTGAATGTTCGTCGCCCACAAACAAACGACTGAATAAAATGAATGTAGAGGCAATATTTCTGTATTTTTCAATTAAAAGAATTTAATCAAAGTATGGAGAAAACTAGGCGATCTATGAATCACCTAGGGTCTTTAGACAGTTTCGGAATTTGTATTGAAACACGTTACGCACTAACTGATTATGCCGGGTAATAGCACTTACAATCTTCTGTCGATCTCATGTAATTTTACGTAACAGTTTACTTTAGGTCCTCTCGGTCCACCTCCATCTACCGTAACGTTCTAGCTGGCTAGTCAACTTCGTTCACCGGTTCCTGTCGGTCCACCGATTCACACACCTAACTAGTTCAACCGAATCTACCCACACATGACTACTATTCATCTCACCTATCGGTCTCAATGATTCGGGAATAAAAACATGATCTTATTCGTAACCGGGTTAAGTCTCTGTCGAGCACCCACCTAGTTCACTAACAACTCCGGTTCGCGACTCCCTTGTTGCTAAGAATTAAGCCTTGATCATGATTTCTAATCAATTAGTTTGTAACATTAAGCTATGAATTCAACTAGTTCATCATCTTCATCTAACATGGTCATTCCATTCATCGCTAACACGTGTCAATAGCCTTAGCTTACGGATTCACAATACAAGATCCGGAATATAAGTTTAAGTCATAACCCTAGGCTCTCCATAGAGCCTAACCAAGAAATTGGCTACTCATTGTTATGCCAAAATCACAAGTATTCTCCATAGAATGATAAAGAGAGGGTAAGAGAAGAATCAAACGATGAAATCGCCAAAGCTTCGGCGAATCTGTGCAATCCCCAAGCGCCTAGGTGCTCTCCAATGGCTCCCGTACGTGAATCATCTCCTATTAGGTCTTCTCTGCCCGTATTTTACTAGCTGGGCACGATTTTTAATGTTATTTGGTCGAAATTGCACTTCAGCCCCTCCAGTTTGTAATTCCCTGACAGAATTATTTACTGATCTTGAGCGGGCTGTATCTCCCTCATACGGACTCGTCTTTGGGCCTACCGTATATCGTTGGAAAGCTACGGATGTCTAATTTCCAATGACGCAGGCCTTGCTCCAAAATTCTTTGTATATTTTCCTGAGCATTGAAAAGAGTGCAGGCTGGTCCTGTGTAACTTTTCCAACGTTGCTTCGTTTGTGCATCTCTTTTTCTCCTCATCATCTAGCTCCATTCCAAGCATATCCAAGAATCACATAAGCTCCAATGCACCTATTTTACCTGAGATACACAACACTAAACAACCCGTGCAATTATCATAGCAAATATGAGAGAAAACATGCACAAATAAGCTAGAAACACAACTTTTCACTCGTAGCCTTATTAATCGTAAAATTCACATATTAGTGCACATATAACATATAAATCATGTGAAAAAGCCTATTAAAATTAATATGGAAGTATATTAATAGCTCCTAAAAGAGAGTTATCACCCTTCTTTGCGCGAGATCCTTGATGGAACCGGTATGTTACCATTTTTCGCATCTTGCACTCTTCATTTATGAGTTTCATATTCTAAACTTGAATCAACATTGTTAGGTTTGAAACAAGCTGATGTGGACTGGCTAGTTCCGATGCGTCTCTCCTATCCCCGGTCATTTGCGAGATCTCTAGAGATAGAGCCTTTTAACAGAAGACTGTTCTTGACCGAAGCCATCTGGATTCTGGAGCAGCTGTCTGCGGCCACCCCTGCGACCATTTCTCCTCAGAGTGCGCAGCTTCTTTTTAGCATGTTCCAAGGCATTCAAGCCAAAGTTCAAGGCAAGCTGGGCATTGGGTTTCTTGTCAACAGAGTCACCCAGATTCGCGCAGCTGTGAATTTGAAGCGCGGCTTCCATAATCTCGCAGCTGAGGGACGAAAGGTAGAGGAGAAAAGGCAGAAGCTGAAGAGGCTGTCAAGCTCTTCCATGAAATGAGCGCCAAGTACGAGCAGCTGAAGCGAGAAGTGGACCAAGTGACAAATACATCACTCTTGTTTTCTCCTGATGACCCCCTGATCAAAGATTTATTTTGAAAAATAGCAAGTATTTGTTTTGAAACAAAACATTATTTTAATGTTGCTAGGGTTTCTCCCCCTTTGTTTATTCAAGACTTGAATGTCCGTTTACCCTTCCCGGGATTTGCTCGAATATTTTATGCGTATCAATTATGACGTCACCTAGTGACATATCCGCCTTGATTTTCGCGCTAACTGCTTATCAGATAAGCACGCTGTCCTTGGGAAGTCCATCCGTATTATGACCTTCCGTCATTAATTAGGGCACGCCACCGAATCGTCGTAGCCTTTAGTAGGGTAATTGAATGTTAACTCTTTCAAGACGTAAGTAATCGATTCTTACCCCTTTTCCAAGCTTTGCTGACTCAGCTAGGGAACCGATGGGTCACCGTAGGGTCTATATAAACCCTGCCTCTTGCTGCTTGGGTTCTTCATCCCAAAATGTGGTTTGCCATGAGTCCTTACGACTGCTGGCTTCAACGCTTGTATTTTGTTGATTCATGGCAATTTCAATTTGTGAAACCTGAGTTTGTGCTTTGTGATTTGTGCCATAGAAATAGCTTTCAAGATCTTCTTTACGAAGCTTATTGATCTTCATAACCATCGTAAAGAAGATGCACATAATACCTCATGCTTGTTCGAAGAATTTTCTTCGTCTATTATGTTTGCAGGTCGTATTTCCGGCTGCCTTCCGGCGAGGTACTGTGCTGTACTGACCTTCTTACCAACTCGTAATGAACGGGGGGTTTCTCCTCTAGCTTTCCCGGATGAGAACTATTTGCCTCCACGTTCTTGAACTCGGGGTGGCGAGCCATTGTGCTCGCCTCCGTGGACAAGGAGCTTCCTGCCCCAGAAGTTGCTGCCTGCCTGTTCTTCACTGCCGCATACGCCTGAATAGGTAGTTCATCTGGCATATCTCTTGGAAAGAAGACCAGACAAAGGCCTTGTCAGATCCTGGGATCTTAAAGATGGCATCGCATAGCTTTTGTAGCGTTTGTAGGTCGTTCGTTTTATAGTAAGATTTACCTTACCATTAGCTTTTACTTGTAAGCTGCTATCTGGAGAGATAGATTGTAAGTCATTTTGACTCTTAATGAAATATAGTTTGAGTATCTGTTGTTCTTTGTATGATAGAACATCTTGTAATATCGCATGCGAGTTGGCTATAAAACAAATTATGTTTTATTTCGCCTTTTGCATTTGGATATTTGCTTGCATAATTCTGCGTTTTACACAGGGTGTTGCTGCTTTGGGTAACTATCGAATAGATAGGTTCGCAGACCAGTTAAGACCGTACATTAGAGCTACAATCTTAGGAAGATGAGCTTTTAGATCTTTTAAGATCGCATTCGAATACTGCTGCTGAATCAGCGGATAGGCTTTTAAGATCGCATTTGCGGGGTGCTGCTATCTCAGCAGATAGGCTTTAAGATCACTTAAGATCACATTTTCATAGTGCTGCTATCTTGGCAGATAGGCTTGAAGATCACTTAAGATCACATTTGCATAGTGCTGCTATCTCGGCAGATAGGCTTGAAGATCACTTAAGATCATACTTAAGTATGGCTGCTATCTCGGCAGATAGGCTTTGGATCAATTAAGATCATATTTGACTAGTGCTGCTATCTCAGCAGATAGGCTTTAGATCAATTAAGATCGTATTTGATTAGTGCTGCTATCTCGGCAGATAGGCTTTTAGATCAATCAAGATCGTCTTTGAATAGCGCTGCTATCTTGACAAATAGGCTTTGTTGTTTAGGAAATAGAGAAGTAAATGAAGCGATAAAAGGCAGACAAAGTCATAAAATTCTTCCCATTTGAGAGAAGTATTTTATTATAAACACCCTCGTATGGGAGAGTCAAAATTACATTCCCCCATATGGGAGGGGTCAAGTTACAAATCCCTCATATGGGAGAGACGACGCATGAGTCTATCAAGATACTAGGCATAAATAAACATTGTAATCTAATGCATGTAAGGAGAGAAGTTAAGGATAATACTTCTTAATCCAGCGCATGTTGACTGAGCTTGGGGTTGTTGCCGTCCCATGTAGCCTTTGTATATTGCAGTAGCCACTGTCAAAGACTTCTTTGACTTCAAAAGGTCCTTCCCAGTTGGCTGCGAATTTCGGGTGAGCTGCCTCCCGCATGCAGTGATCCGATGCGCGCAAGACCAGGTCCCCAACTGCGAAATCTCAATGTTGGACTGTTTTGTTGTAGGCGCGAGCGATCCTCTCTTTGTACCGTTTATTAGTCCGCTTGGCTTGCTCTCGCTTTTCTTCCAACAAAATCAGGTCATGGTCACGCTGATTGTCATATAGCGCATGAAAGGCCAACCTTGCAGAGTTGATTTTCACCTCTGTCGGTACAACAGCTTCAGCTCCATAGCACAAGAGAAATGGGGAGACTCTTGTGAGAGTCCTCGGAGAAGTTTGGTACGCCCACAAGGCTATGTTCAAAGAATCGGCCCATTTCTTGTGGTCGTCTGCAACCATCTTGCTCAGAATCCTCAATAGTGTCTTGTTGGTCGCTTCTGCTTGACCATTCCCTTTTGGATAATAAGGAGTAGAGCAGACCTGCCTAATATTGTACTCTGCTAGTTTTGCTGCCACCTGGCGATTTACAAAAGGGGTACCATTATCCGAGAGAATCGTGTTAGGAATCCCGAACCTGTATATGATGTTCTCCTGGATAAAATGGACCACAGCAAGCGCGTTTGCTGTCTTCCGCGGTATTGCCTCTACCCACTTAGTGAACAGCTCGGTCGCGGTGAGGATAAACTGATTCCCATGCGAGGTTGGTCGGATAGGGCCAACAAAATCCAGAGCCCAAGTATGGAATGACCATGGTGTCCCCAACGCATGTAGATCTACAGCAGGGGCGTGTACGAGGTTGCCCTTGAATTGACACTCCTGGCATCTCCTCACTTTGGTGCGGCAACCTGCCTCCATGGTGGGCCAGAAATAGCCAACCGTGAGGAGCTGTTTGCATAGTTTCGCACCTCCTTGATGCTCTACTTGATGAGAGATATCCATCACCTATTGCGCTTCCTTGCTGTCTAGGCATCGAAGCAAATTACCCTCGTGACCTCTTTGCCAGAGTATGTTTTCTTGCACCACGTACCGGGATGCTTTCCTTTTCAGTTTTTCAGCTTCTTTTCTTGACTCAGGCTCGATCCCTGTCGTGAGGAAATCGAAGAGAGGATTCCTCCAATCCGCATCATCATCAATCAGAGCAATTGTTAAAGAATCCCTGATCAATGCGCAACTCTCGCAGTTACTTTGAATTGTCGTCGCAGCCGTTGACATGTCCGGCCAGTGAATCCCATACCTTTGAGCTTTCCGATAGATTGACACCTCACTTTCCCCGCAAGTATGCTGGTGAATCTTTTCTAGCAGCTCTTGTCCCTCCTGCTGCGAGACGCGTCGCAAGAGTATTCCACCTGGGCCTTTGTAGTAGAGTGTGTTGTCATGTATGCAGTACCCCTTGGTGGATGCCCAATTTTCTTTACTTGTTCCCTCTGCGATGGCGCGCAATATTGGCTTCCTCCAGTCTGCATTGTCCATGCATTTATCCTCGCATGCGTCCTCCGTCAATGCCGACGACATTCGCACTTCGATCGAGATTCTCGCGGGGCACTTATCCGCACTAACCTTGGATCCCAGAGTGGCTAAAGCATCAGCATGCCGATTATCTGCTCTGGGTTTATGATCGTACCTGATATCGCAGAATTGTTGCACCAGCTTCTGTACCAAAGTCCGGTAGAGCAATAGATTTACTTCCTTTAATCCATACTCGCCTGAAGCTTGTTTGGCGATTAGCTTGGCGTCAAATTGCCTACTTCTAGTGCCCTGGCTGCGCGAAGACCTGCAATGAGAGCTTCATACTCCGCTTCGTTGCTGGTGACTGCGAAGTCGAGTTTTGTGGACATTTGTATGACCTCTCCATCAGGTTTGGTCAGAACTATTCCAATTCCTCCACCTTTCCTTGTTGACGATCCATCGAAATGAAGCGTCCAGTTAGGCAACTCAACTGCATAGATATCGTCCCCTCTAGTTCTTCCTCGATCATGGGCTCGTGGCTGTTATCAGGGAACTGTGCTAGTAGATCCGCCACCGCTTGCGATTTCATTGCCCGTGGTCGAACGCACGTGTGTCGTATTGAGAGATGGTCATATACCATTTTGCCAGTCTTCCGCCAGGAGAATTGTGAGTCAAGAGGTACCGTATGGGATCACTCTTTGTAGCCACTACTACTTTGTGCGAGGCGAAATAGTGCTTCAACTTTTCTATTACAAAGAATAGAGCAAGGCAATGACGCTCAATATTTGTGTACCTTGATTCGGCTGGTTGCACGATGCGAGAAATATAGTAAATCGGCCTTTCCTGCCCCTCATTTTCCTGAGCCAAAAGCTCCCCTATAGACTTCTTTGTTGATGTTAGGTATAGCAAAAGCGGCGATCCGAACTGTGGCGCGATCATTACCCTTTGTGATGTCAGCAAGTCCTTTAGCCTTTCGAACGCGACCTCATGTTCTGTGGTCCAATTGTACACAGCATTTTTCTTGAGGAGATCACTGAAACAGAATGTAATTTCTGCGATCGCAGGGATGAACCTTCGCAGGTAAGATAACTTCCTCAAGAATGTTTTTAAATAACTTTGGTTGTGCGGCGCCGTCATGCTGGTGATGGCTGATACTTTCGCGGGATCAGGCTCGATTCCCTGGCGATGTATTACACATCCCAAGAACTTCCCCGAGGTCACTCCGAATGCGCACTTCATGGGGTTCATCTTTAGCTGGGAACTTCTGCATCTTTCGAATACTTTCCGCAGGTCCCCCAAGTGGTGCGCTTATTCCTTGGACTTGAAAACCAAGTAATCAACATAAAATTCCACTTCCTTGTGCATCATGTCATGAAACAGAGCCATCATGGCTCGCTGATAAGTCGCGCCCGCATTCTTGAGTCCGAATGGCATAACCGTGTAATTGAAGACCCCCACTGGCGTGATGAATGCGGTTTTTCGTGCATCTTTGGGGTCCATTTTGATCTGATTGTACCCGCTGAAACCATCCATAAAGCTGAACATGCGATGACCCGCAGTCGAATCGATGAGTAGGTCAATGTTGGGCAGCGGAAAATCATCCTTGGGGCAGAAACGGTTAAGATCTCGGAAGTCCACACAGATGCGAAGCTGTCCATTCTTCTTTACCACGGGCACAATATTAGCCAACCATGTGGGATGGTGATTGGGCTCGATAAACCTGACAGTTAGCAGCTTGACAATTTCTTGCTTGATCTTCACGTTTATCTCCGGCCTGAAGCTCCTTGTGCCCTGCTTTACCGGCTTGGATCCCGGGATTACATCTAGCCTGTGCATGGTAAGCTCGCGTCCAGGCCAGGCATCTCATCGTATTCCCATGCGAACACGTCTTTGTACTCAGTCAGTAACTGCAGCAGTCCTTCTTCCTCCTCGCTTGTGAGGTCTGCACTCAGAAAGACGGGTCTCTTCTTTTCTTCGCTTGGGCTTAGGAAGACATCATTCAGCTCCTGCTTCTGTGGTTTGGCCTTATCCTCCATGCACTCAGGCGCCTCTTTTAGCTTATCCCCCGAAACGTCTGGTGTTGTCTTGTCTAACTCCATGACACGCTCGATTCGATTGATTTGCTCAGGGATATCCCCATGCTCGCGTGGGGGTATCCCCGCGCACCTTCATATGCGGTAGCATTTCTTTCCGTTTGCGTAGAAGCTTTCTATCTCTCTGCCCGCAGGATCATGCTTTACTATCCTTTTCAGTTTGTACACATTCTTCCTTTGATAGACGATCTGTGGTGCCTCTTCTGGCGCGGAGGACTTTTCCTTGGCCTCCTTCCTTGTCACCATCACTCCTGCTGGTGATTGATCCTTGATGTCCTCCCATCGGGGCAAGGGAGTCGGATTAAACGGCCCTGGCGTTTGCTCGTCTGCCATTTCAGTGAACCACACTGCTTCGGTGAGGTGCGCCTCATCCAAATTAAAGGGGTTTACCAAAGCTGGTATCTCCACTACTCTGTCATTCCAGATAGCCTTCATCACCTGGTGAGCTGTCGAGGGGACTGCATCGAAGCGATGAATCCAAGCTCGCCCTTTGATCATATGATACATAGTGTTCGCATCGATGACGTAGAATTTGGCTGAACATTTGACTTTGCCTATCTGGACGCCCAGACGGATCCATCCTATCTTCATCCTGGAATTGCTTCCAAACTCCATCAGCGGGGATGGACGTCTGACAATCTTCTGCTCCGGGATTCCCGCCATCTTTAGAGTGTTGAGCGAGACCACGTTAACTGCCGCTCCTCCATCGATGAACGCCCTCTTGAACTCAAGACCATTGATTACTGCCGTTACGTACAAATGCTTCTGGTTGCTCGCATCTGTTTGCAAGCCTCTTGCGGAGAAGGTCATGACCTTTTCCGTGGAACGAGATGCCTGACAACTTTCCCATTGGAAACCACGATGTCCTCTTCGTAATCCTCTACTATCCTTAGAATTGCTTTTGTCATTTCTTTCCGGCATTTCTCCGAAAATTTCATTTCATCGAAGAACCTGCTGAACCCGTGCGAGCCCTTCATCCGATTGGCACGTTCTTCCTCCGTATCTATACTGTAATCCTCATCGTTGTAGACTTCGGCAATGACGGGCAAACCGTCTTCCGCAATCTCTTCAAGATCCATAATCGCGATCATGGCTACCTCTTTGCCTTTCGGCTCTTGCTCTGCCTGGGCGGGCAGTGGATTGTTTCGCACATCCTGCCTCTGGTCGCTGACAATCAACTCGCCGTCTTTCATCTTTCGGCTCACCATGTTTCTGAGCTTCTTGCAATCAGCCGTGGGGTGCATGATCTTTCTGTGGCATTCGCACCACTTTGGGTCCTTCATCATCTCCTTGGAGGGTATCCTTTCGAGCAGCGGCAAGATGTCGTCCTTACGCCACTGCTTAGACAAGTCAATCGCTTCCTCTACCGAGCATGGTAGAGGTGGCACGTCCAGGTTTGTAACCCTGGGTTGCTTTTGCGGCGAGACTGTATTAACCTCAGCTTCGCGCCCCCTCTTGTAGCTGAACCTTCCAATTTTAAAAGTAGTTCCACTCGGGGATCGTTCAGGGGCGTGCTTCTTCTTCTGTCTCTCCACTATGGGCTCTATGTTTTTCGTGCACTCCATCAATTTTGAAAAGGTATGAGTTTGTAGGTTGATAAGCATACCTTTGTACTCGTCTCGCATACCTTGCAGACATATTTCCACGAGCCTGCCCTCAAGCACTTCATCTCTGCACTCCAAGGACTTGGCTCTGAATTTATTAATGAATGTCACACCGTCCTCCTCGCGTTTCTGGTACATGGGAGAGAGATGAATCATTGTCACCTTTTCTTCCACCTGTAAGAATTCGGTATAAAACTTCTGAACCATGTCATCCCAGGTCTTCAAGGATCCGGCCTCTAACGTCCTGTACCACTTGTAGGCGACATTTCCCAAAGATTTGGGGAACTCACGCATCAGTAGCTGGGGATCAGCTCCATATGGTCCCATCACATCAATGAAACGCATGACGTGCTCATGAGCATTCTCGTTGACATCCTCGAACTTATCCCACTTAGGATCTTTGTACCCTGCGGGGTTAGGCATGAGATAAATTTCTCGTGGGATGGGAGGATCATTGTCAACCTTTGGAATAATGGTATCTGCGAACGGTTAATTAGCCCAGATGGTTTTTATGCGCCGCTGCAGCGACGTCATACACTCCGGCGCACTTCCCCCGGCAGCAGGAGGAAGGGTTGTTGCAGTTGGAGGCGACACATATGCCGTGGTCGGGCTAGGAGCGTACTGTGAATTCACGTTGCCCCACGTTGCCGGCGGAGGAGGCAAGGGGTATTGTGAAGACGGAACGGGTGCCAGAATTGGCGGTTGAGGAATATGAGTGGTAAAAGGCAATATTTGAGCTGTTGGCCCCTGAACCGAGGGCAACTGCGCCATCGCCGGTGGGGTTTGCAGATTAGGGTTAGGCGGCGTGGGTATCACCCCCATCCCTTGAGTGGTGGAGGCTCCTCCTCCCTGAGAGACGGCAGTGGCCGATGTGGGATTCGGGGCAAGGGTCCCTAGGATGGCCATTATCCGTTCCATCTGTGCGGATTGAGCCTGAATGGCCTTTCCCTGATTTTGAATGGTGGCGTTTAGGGCCTCCAACGTCGGAGTTTCTCCGGCGGCCGCGGAAGCGTGACGGGTTTCCTCTCCTGAGGTGGTCTCCGTGGAGGGTGATCTGTTACTGACATCATCTTCATGAGACATGGTTGCTTGCAATGGTTCGATTCACGTCGGGTTCACCAAATGTGTACTTGAGAATCCTGCAGAGAGAATTCAATATACACCAAGAGTAGGGGATAGAAAGAACACAGGAGAAGTAAGGCTGTGTGTAGGGAGAGAGTAAGACAATAGCACTATATGAGAGAGAGACAGGATTTTGGCAGAGCTTCCGCGTATCTCAGGTGATTCTTCCCTTGTATGGAAGGGTTAAAGATCCTATATATAACGGAGAATGTGACCGTTTTAGTGTGGTTAATGCGCCCATTAATGGCGGCTTAATTAGCTTAACCACAACAGCACGTTCGTCCGCGTATATAGGGACCGTTACAGCACGTTATCCGCATATACCGGAACCGTTACGAGGTTGACCGGGTTGACCGGGTTTATGGAGCTTGTGCCATAAATCTCTCAAAACAGTTACTAGAGGTCGCGAGCGGGCTTTGTTGTCGCTCGCGCGCGACAGGACTTACCCTAGCCTCCAAACCACTAAGTCCCTACAGGTCCCGTGTGGTGGTATGCGAGGGCCCTGTCTCGCAGCCCCCAGGTGGATCAGCACGGCTGGTGATCCAGTGTGTGTGGAGCACAGCTTGGTGTGCTGGATGGTCGCCACGTGGCTAAGATCTGTCTGTCTAGAAAGTACTATCTACACCAGCATTATGGCGAAACGTCTAAACAATTTTGACAAAATTCATCCTGATAACAGAAGGCGGCCATCTCTCAATTTACATGAAAGTTACGGTAATCCATTCCCAATGTAGAAAGTGGTCTGAAATTTGACGATCAGTCATTTTACACTATTTCTTTAGGTCGAGGGATTGAGTATCCTGAGAAATTCAACTAATATTTGGTGCTACATCTGCATTCTGTGGGTTGGTTGTCCCTATCGGCACTTGAACCATTTGTTCACCCTTATTTGTTGAAAATATTTTGCGCTAATCTTTTTATGGCCACCACTGCCGGTGGCACCATTTTGCCTATCTTTGTTTTTCGAAACACACTATTGGATTTGTCTATCGAATTCATTGCTACGTCATTAGGAATTAGTGGTGACGAGGAGAAAATATATCTCACTAAGGCAAGTGATATCGAGAATTACATCAGCGAAGGAAGACTCCTTATTTATTACCAAACATTTTGCAAGGACCACACTGTGATCATTGGGCAAGTGAAATCGAACCAAATTAAACCCGAGTTTTGTTTGCTAAAGCACTGGCTGGCATCAACAATTCTACATCGTGCATGACACACCAACGTGGTAGAACAATTTTTAGGTTTCATGATTCATTGCTTTGCGAAACGACACTTATGTTTGGCGTATATAATACATCAGGTTATGGTTAGGCGACAAGGAACAGGAAAGTTGGAAAATGCATATCGTACGGTGCATTTTTGACTAAATTTTTCGGGGAAAGAGATGCTACGCGATACGGACGTTGACGTTGTGCGTAATGAATCGCCTATTGACATTGTATGTGTAAGATTAATTAAAGGGCTCCCTCTAAATGTTCGTTCTCCCCAAGTTGGTGAAACATCTAGGAGAGCTCGTTCAAGCACTTCTAACTTGCCTAGGGGTCGTGGGCTGGCGAACCCACAACTCAACCGGTCAATAACTATTCACGACTTGACGCTAGAATGGATGACTTGCATAGGGACATAGACGAGGTGAAACAAAACACGAAAAACTTGAAGACATGTTTTAAGAAGGCGATTAAAAAGATGGAGGTCTCAATCAAGAACCATATATATGCGATATTTGGGATGCGTCAACAACAACCTGAGCCATCATCTTCTACTCCTACATGCTCATTGACTAGCTCATTGACAGCGTATCCGATTAGCTCAATAGTGTTTGCATGTGAACAAGCCATGTCTTTAAATTTAATCTGTTAATGCTAGGTTTAGTTTAATGTGTTTTTAATCAGCAATCCATGTTTCTAGTTGTGTTTATTTATGCAATCTGTTATAAAAAAAATTATGCATTAGTTAGTTGTAACCACATTTTAAATTTCTCCGGGATTTATTTACAAAAAAAAAAACTATTGCAATTAAAATAAAAACTATTTATCATATATGTGGTAATTGGCGCTAATGGTTGGGTATTTGAAACAATAATAATTTGTAATGCTAACTAAAAGTGTATCATAGTTGAGTAGTTATGTTTATTTTTTCTTAAAAACAACTAAGATGAAAAGGAAAAAAAATTACTCGTCATATAAGTGGATCGAACTCACCATATCTAGTTCTCAAATTTGCCAGCCGCCTGTTTCTGGTTGTGTTTTTTGTGTTTTTTACCTCACAACCTATTTAACTCTAACACAATTAAAAAAAGTGAATTTGTGTATTTCGGTCAAACTGAAAATAAATGAATCCATTCAAACATTTGTTTAAATATAAAAACATAGTACATTAGAATATCGTTTAATTTAAAAGCAATAAGTTCATATAGCCAACGAACCATGACTCGTGTATTAATTTTCGTTCGCAACAATAACACCTTTGTTGTGTTCACGATTTGCTATCATCTTTGCATCATCTTGCATCAGTGGGTCATAAACTCGAAAGTTTGACGTGGTTGCCCCATTTGCGTTGTTAGGGTACTCTTGTTCATTGCGACACTGTCGTGCACCGTACCTACTAGCAAAGTTGAACCACGTTTCATTTTTGTCTTTTCTACGCAAAATGTTGTGTAGTGCCATTGTGACAACTATAATGGTTATCTGAACATGTAGCTGGAACGGGGGCACGACTTCTAGTATTTTCAAGCGGGTTTTCCAAACCCCGAATGATTGTTCAAAACCCCGAATGATTGTTCAATGACACTTCGCAGTGAAGTATGTCGACGGTTAAATAGCTCTTCACTACTTCGTGGTGGATCCCCTTGCCTAAATTGCGATGGATGGTACCTCGGCTTACCTTTATACGGAGCTAGGACATTGCATGTTCGGATATCCAGCATCAACAAGATAGTATTTACCTGCCGGTGGTACAGGAAATTACTTTTCTGGAGATTTCAGTCATTGTATCGAACACTGGTATCATGCGTACACCTTTCCAATTGAGCCGATATAAAAGTAAAACACATGTCAAAATCACATATTGCCAAAATATTTACCGATCTTGCGGCCTTTTACCAGTGTTGCAGCCGCCACGCCTTGCATTTCCTCCACGATATCCAGACATTTTCTTACAACAAACTGGAGAAGAAATAGAGATGAGAGTAAATCATCGTAACAACTCATAAAGCATTCATCTATGTGGATAAGAAATATATTAGAAACAAACGATACTTGATACACGAAGTGAATGCAAATGTTCTTGTTCTCCTGAAAGTATTTCAGTTGTTTATGAAATGAAACAAGTCACAAACATTTATAGAGAAACTGTAACGGAAATATTTAAAAATGCCACACATTTCAACCATCATCTTGAAAACCATGGCACACATTTCAAATGAATATTCGTAAATCCCGGATCCAGTTCAGACTCATAGCAACAGAGATTCGCAGCAAACCCAATAACGCGTGCAAATATTATCTTACTTTTTTATTAATAAATCGCTGAAATATTTGATAATACGCAACAAAATTTCTGCTTTCAGACAGATGGATCGATGCGTTCATTTGACTGTGATGTCGGTCTGATTGACAGTGCACTGCAATATGAAAAGAGGATGCACTTATTGGCCGAAATAACCATAAATGAGAATTCCCAAGAAGAAATATCCGGAATTCAATTAATAAATCTGGATTTCATATTTCATATTTCGGACTTCCGAATTTGGCTGCAAGCCACTTTTTCATTAGAAAAATACGACTACTTTCCTCTACTTTGTTCCAACAAGATTTTTTCAAAAAAGAAAATCAAACTACATCCACAATTTTGTTTCACTACATTTTTTCTAAAAGAGATCAATTGGTTCCCTCACAAATATACGAAGCTATTTTTTTAAAGTTTATTTGACAATTTTTCATATAGCGCATGTTTGATAAGTCTGTTTTTAAACAAAGTTACGTGTAAAATTAGCATGTTTCTCAAAAACATGTTTGGGAGAGTGAACTTTTATATATTTTTAGAACAGAAAAAACATTAAAAAAATAAGTTCTTTCTGGAAAGACACGTTGTGGTGTTTTCTGATGGTTTTTCGTACTTTGGTAGTCAAACACATTCTTGCTTTTATGAATATATAAAATGACAATTATATACCGTTGTTGTATATACGACGATGTTATGGTAAATTAGCAGTGGAATTTAATAGTGTTGCCACATGTGTTTTTATTTAAACAATGTTTTTAAACACATTTCAAATAGTTTTATGATTTTGTTTTTAAAGTTATTTTCTATATTATTTTTTCATTTTTTCTATTTTTAAACATATACCAAACAGTCTCATAGTCAGATTCAAATGGTGATATAAACTTAGTTGTTTTTGTCCAGTCCCATAAACTGTTAGTTTGGAACATACATTTAACTTCACCATACTTTTAAACCACAATAATTTATGTAAAAATACGAGAGAATAACATTTTAATATAAGTTGAGCATATAAACTGTAAGTCCAATGCAGGTTCAAGACTTGAAATAGCTTGTCTATTTCAAGGCCTTGGAACAGCTTTCAAAGCCATGAAACTGACTGAGCTTTATATGCATGAACTTAGGGGGAGTTTATGTACTTGATTCAACTACTAAACCCCTGTGCATGATTAGATGATACTTTATGATGAAAGAAAAAGTATTTTTACACATTTTACAGTATCTAACATCACATGTTTGACTCAGTTATGCAGGGATATTGTGTTTCCTAATTTATAGGAATCTGTTTCCTAACTTATGTTTTGCAGAAATGAAAACTACTTGATGACTTGATTCTTTGATTGATTTGCTATGGTTAAAGTCTTCTCAACAGACTTCCAACAAGATCAAATGAATATCCTAGAAGATACTGAGCTACTAGGTGTCGGAAGAAGCTGTTAGAAGAGTCAAGATTTGTAGTTAATTATCAGGAAAGTTTGTTGAAGAGATTCTGAAGATCTTCAATTCAAACTGAGTGTTTAAAAGGAGAACTGCTAAAGGAATTCGATACGAAACTACACAGAAAATTGGCAGAGACACTCAGAAATACTCAAGGATTGACAAGCAACAAAGAAGCAGATTCACCTCTCTCGATCCAAGCATCAGAAGAACATTGCATACTCACTGCAGTTTCATTTCCTGTGTTCTTCTTTTCTGAACTTCAATTGTATATCATTTTGATAATACTTCTAGTTCTCATTCTCAAGGATTGTTCAAAGTGAATAATAGGGAATTCTTAGTTAATTAGATAGCTAGAGCAGGTACTAGATAGGTTAGTGAGAACCACAAGCTGTATTGGCATCTAGGGCTTAGCTGTGGATTAATAAGAATTGTGTTGAAAATCCTGGAAGGAGAAGATCCTTGAGGTAGAGACGTAGGTCCAAGTGGACTGAAATCTATATATCATGTGTCTCTTGCATTTACTTTTCAATTTCATACTTAGAACTTTTGCTGCATTCAAAACAGTTTAATTCAAGGGTTTGAAACTCATTTCAAGACCTTGAAATAGACTTATTTTTCTATATACTCTAACTTTTTAATTCCAAGGGCTTGAAACAAATTTCAAGGCCTTGAATCTCCTTACAAATTTTTTGAAACCACTACTCTTGCAAATTTTAGAAAAAGTTTGCATACTCTGTTCACCCCCCCCCCCCTTCTAGAGTATTGATCCTGCATTTCTACCTACTGTACACCCCTTCATAAACAACAAACATATGCTCTCACTGTAGGGTTTTGATTCATGGATGCGCAAAGGAAACAATAATTAACCATGCAAAACCCTCCAAGGATCACAAGTCAAGAGACATAAAGATGGTAAAGGAAGAAATCAATAACACACCTTAGGGTTCTCCTTTGATGACTTCAAACGCGAATTGTGTCACGTTCTCTATAGTTGATCCACGCCTAGAGTTGATTTCTAGATCTCCCACTCCTTGGTGCTAGCCCGGAAAGAGGAAGAGGAAGAAGAATCACGCAAAACGAGACGAACCAAAGGAGGTTCGGCCTCCTTTGGGCCGACGGGGACGGGCGGCGGCGAGGGAGGGGCGGTCGGCTCCTTCCTTGCTTGTTGCTCTCTCCTTTTGTTCTCTCCCACTCTTGTTAAGATCAATTATGAGCATAAGTTTTTGGAAGGAAGGAAGGAAGGTCCTTTATATAGTCCAACAACTCCTTGCCAACTACCTAAAGGACTTATTCTAGTCATACTAGAATTCAATTTAGTCCCTTCCTTGCAAATTAGTCCCTACTAAGTTTGCAAGGTTTTGCAAAGTGATCCTTCTAATTAATTAATCCAATTAATTAATTCTCAAATCTAGTTCAAGTCTATATAGCGTGTGACCCCATAGGTTCTATCTAGTTGGTAGCAACTATTTGCTAATATGGAGCGGTTTCTAGCAAAACATCCATTCTAGCCAACTAATAGAATAGTCATCTTGACAACCTTTGTACAAGTAATTGTCTCATCCCTTTGTCTCTATATCCGGATTGGACACGAGACATACAAGTCACACTCGTATATCCAATCCATAGTTTCTCGATCCATGGGAGTAGCCTTATTCGTGCAAATGACATCAATATCCCATATTGATTTATTTGAGTCTGGCCAGACATTCTATAAGCACTATCCCTCGAGTGGCCTAGGATATTTGCTCCCGTTATGTGGGAGGGACAAATTCTATCTACGTCCACTACAATCTCTAAGCTTGCTTCTTATTGTATCCAGTACACGCCTTTATAACTACTCAGTTACGGTGTAGCGTTTAACGCTACCAAAATCACAATAATCCACAACTAGAATATCTAGTGACTTCAAGTCTAAGGATGACAATACCATTGCACCGCGAGAAGAACTTGTGACTCAACATAACGTGTATGTAGCCTTCTCGTAGATGGGTCAATCCAGTGCAACATTCCCTAATGCACACCTATGTGTTGGATCGTGATATCTCCATATCAATCCAACCCCATACTAGTCTATAGATGATTGTCCCATTAATCATTATACTGGACTAGGGATATTTAAGATAAACAACACAATTGTAAATCTAAGGACTTCATTATATTAAATATCCAATAAATAATAAATGAATTTCTAGCCACAAATAAATTCATACTAAACTAGATGGCCTCTAGGGCATCTATTCCAACACTCACGACTTACATTAAACGCAATAACTAGACAATAAACATGAGGAAACACATCTCTAACTTCAAAACTATTACTAGAAAATATTTTAGTCTGATTCAACATCTGGTGGGTACTCTCCAGCAACTAATTCGTCAAGGTCTGGATCTTGGTTGAGAACTGGCAAAGGGTGTTCAAGGTGGATGTCAGCATCGTTGGAAAAATTGAAAATTTCATGCAACGCAACGAGATGGTCCATGACTGTCACAAGCCTCCAATTCAAACTATTTGCAGGCTTGATAACATCGTTTCCATTTGGTCCTTCGTCCTGTGTCCGGGTCCATTCCCGATAATACAGACGAAGAATGTCGAACTTTTGTCTCAGCTGTGGGGGTGTGTGCCTACATCCAGTTTGGGTAAGGATCAGTTCAGAAACATGAATAATTCCATGAGGATTCACTCGAGTGCCGCACATATAGCCTTCATGTTTTGCCACAACAAGTGAGATGATGAAGATCCTTCAATCGTCAAGGTCCAAAATACCGGCATTATAACGCTGATCCTAGCATTGCGACGGCCTAAACTAGTACCTCCACCGCCATGCATGCTGCTAAATAATAGAATAACTTATATTCTAACACGATTAATAAAAACTTTAAAAGTTAAAGAAAGAAACTTTACTCACTTAGAAGTATCGGACGACATATTTTTTAGACGAACTGTGGGTGGAAACTAACAAACTATACACCCCTATTTATTGAAGAAACTTGAACAAGTGAACAAAAAAATTTCTTTGTATACATGTGCGGAATTCTGGATTCAAAGTAAGAATCCTGGTTTTTGTAGAGGAGCTCTGGAATGTTTTTTTTCAAACTCTTTTTTTCTTTTTCTATTTTTAATTTTACGGTTTAAAAGATTTTTTACTCAAATGACTTCTAACTAAATCATTAAATAATCACATTCTTTAGTAAAAATAATTACTACCCCGATTTAATTTACCGCATCCAAACACTACAGATTAAATAAGCTTTTGAGCTCACATGCGCACTTATTCCCGCTCATCCACACAACAACATTGTATGTCACATATTATTATGTTTTAATACAAATATGTAATGTAATATAATAATAATAATTTATTATTGACCTACCAGTCAGACCATTTACCAACCGGTTGGACCGGTGACCCAGTGGCCCGACATATTCGCCGGGTCAACCTCCGATCCGGGTTTAATAACTACTCCTCAATATCGCCTGCTCTGTTCAATCTTTCAATCTTCTTCCCTTTTATTTCTCTTTAGCTTTTTTATTCTTTTGTTTTCCATGAGAATTTTACCCTTAACGCTGCTAAGCTTTTGACTCAAAATTCACCCCAATTGATGATTGCTTGGAATCAACAACCAAAGGTGGGTAATTTGCAAACTATAAACTAGAAGGGGCACATGGATCATGTAAGGTCAACTAAGGATCACGACTTGAAATAGCGTGTCTATTTCAAGGCCTTGAAACAGCTTTCAAAGCTTTGAAACTGACTGAGCTTCATATGCATGAACTTACGGGGAGTTTCTGATCTTAATCCAATTCCTAAACCCCTGTGCATGATTAGTTAATACTTGATGATGAAATAAAAATTGTTTTGACACAGTTTGCAGGATCTAACATCATATTTTTGATTCAGTATTGCAGGGAATTTTGTTTCCTATTTTATAGGAACTTGTTTCCTAACCTACGTTTTGTAGATATGGTAACTGCTTGATGATTGATTATGTGATCAATCTGTTGTGTTTAAAATATTCCCAACATACTTCCAACAAGATCAAATCAGTATCCCTAAATATACTGATCTACTAGCCGTTGGAAGAAGCTGTTAGAAGAGTCAAGATTTGAAGCAAATTTACAAAAAGTTTGTTAAGAAGATTCTGAAGATCTTCCATTCAAACTGAGTGCTTAAAAGGAGAATTGCTGAAGGATTTTGGAGACAGAACTACACAAAGAAATTCACAGAGACACAAACACATTCAAGTATTGGCAAACAACAAAGAAGCAGATTCATAACTCAATCCAAGCATCAGAAGAACACTGCATTTTCATCACCTTTGTTCTTCTCTTCTGAACTTCATTTGTATATCATTTTGATAATACTTCTGTTCTCATTCTCAAGGATTGTTCAAGGCGAACAATAGATAATTATTAGTGTTGCTGAATACATAGCAGCTGGAGCTTGTTTCTCACAAGTATTATGGATAGCACAACAAATGAGAGATATTGGATTTGATTTCAGAGATATACCTATCAAGTGTGACAACACAATTGCAATATCAATTACATAGAATCAAGTTCAGCATTCCAGAACAAAGCATATTGATGTTAGACATCACTTCATCACAGATCATGCTGAAAAGGTGATATTGTTCTTGAATTTGTTTCTACTAACTTAAATTTGCAGACATCTTCACTAAACCATTGCCAGATGAAAGATTCTCAGTTTTAAGATTGGAATTGGGCATGCTAAATAAAGAAGCATTGGTCTAGGGGGAGAATCAGGTAAGTTTTATGTGTTTCAAAGGTTTGAACTGATTTTCAAAGCCATGAAAATCCTTTCAAAGCTTTGAGTATATGTGCATTACATCATACAACTTTTCAAGGCCTTGAAACCATTTCCAAAGCCTTGAAAATAAGACTGCATGCTAGATAGTCAATAATTTTGGATCTTTCAATGTTGGGTGTTATCTTTCTAGATAATTGCTCAATGTTGCCCCTCAATTTTTCAAAAACCCTTTTAGCCAAAATAATATTATATCTTTTATTTCCAACGGCACACACAAATTTAAATCTTTTTGGTTCAGCAGATCTTCAAATATGAGAAAAAATATTTAGTTTCCTTTTCAAACTGAAACTCTTTTTTATTTATCTCCTTCTTTCTTTCTCTCCTTCGTATCTATCCTACCTCTCTCTTCTTCACCAAACCCTTATGAGAACCAGAAGAGCCTCATACAGAATCAAGATGGCTGTTGGTTCAAAGGCTACAACAGAGAAGAAAAGAAAGACCACTGTGAAAGTGGAGATTCCAGTTCAAAGACTGCTACTGCAGAAGACATAGCACCTCCTCCTCCCAAGAAGAAGGCCAAGAAATATGAGACACCAGTGTCCAGCAAGAAGAAGAAGAAGACAGTAGAGTCTGCACCAAAAAACAGAAGGGAATTCAGATTGGAAGCACTAAAAAGACAAAGAAGAAGGCTGACAAAGCAGACAAGGGCAAAGGAAAAGAAAAGGTTACAGAGGATGAACCAACAAATGAACCAGATGAGAACATAGAGAAGGCACTACAGATCTATTCAGAGAATAAGAAATCCAATGCTAAGAAATCAGCACCTGATAGTACATGTGTAATCCTTCGGTTTTGAAGCATTGGTTTTGAAGCACGTCATTTTAGTACTCCTTGTAGAATTTTACTCATCGTGCATAACCTTAGGTTTGCACTTAGTGATTATACCTTAGGGTGGTGACTCATACCTTAGTGGTTGTTCAAAAGTTGGTTTACGCTTCGAGGACGAAGCTCTTTTTAAGGGGGAAAGGATGAAATACCCCGTTATTTAGAAACGGGTAATTTAATATATTATTGGGGGTTAATATGACATTAGTATAAGTTAAGGTACTATTTATAATTATTTGAAAGTTAATTTTTATTTTTATTGCCAACTTAGGGACTTTCATGTCTTTTCTAAACTTAATTTGTGTCATTTGACAAATCAGTGGGGTGGCAGTTGCTTTATGCCTAAACCTAGGGGGTGAAAGTGTCTTTTAAACATAATAACCATCTTCTTTATCTCCTGTAACTAGCAGGAGAGTTTTCACCGGCGATTTCGCCGCCACCGCCACCACAGCCGCTCCATTCGGCCACCAAACCCACCAAAAACAGTCCCAATCCGATTCAAACTCATCAAGGCTCGATAAGTTTGCACCAAGCAAAGCAATTGCGTCCAAAAACACAACCCGATTTGAAATCGAAAATCAACCTGGAAGACTCCTACTCGTCGCCGGATTTCTCCGCCTACCGCCTATATAAACCCCTTGAATTCTCGAGCAATTCACACCCAAATCTCTCAACTCTCTCTCCCTCAATCGCGCCCTCTCCCTCTGCCCGATTTGCCGAGCACAAACCCAACCGGAAAAAGGTCGAAGCCAGCTTCGACCCAGCTCCAGCGATCCTCCTTCGCCGCCACCCCCCGCCGCCACCGTCCCCTCTGTCTGTCGCCTTCGTTCTTCCTCTGTCCGTCGCCACCGCCGCTTGCCTTCGCCGCCCTCTTCTCCTCCATCGGGTAAACAGACTCGTTTCTCTCTCTTTCTTCTTTTGTTTCTTTTTGTTTTGTTTCTCATTATTTAATTCAGTTAGTTGGTTAATATTAATATTTGATAAATAAGAGAGAACAAAGGGTAGTTGGCCTAGTGGTTAAAGTGCATGCATGTATGGGAGTTGATCTTGGGTTCGAATCTCACCAGAGCATTTAATTTTTTACTCATCAATACTCAAATTTTAAAAGAGAAGAATTAGGGGGATGAAATCCTTACTAAATACTTCTGAGGGTTATTTTATTTGGGAGTTTATTTTTCTTGTATAAAGCTAGTTTATTGAAAAATAAAGTTTATTGGTTATGCTTAATTAAATTCTTTTAAAAGAACAATCAAACTTTGCTACTTTGAGTTATATAATTATAATAAGTATTTATAAACAAAAGCTTATATAAATCACGTCTTAAATAGTAGTAGTATGCCACGTTATCAAGTTTGGGAAAATAACATTCTTGGCTATTCAGATATTTATTAATATTACTTTGTATGTTATACAATTATAGTTTAGTATGTTTTAACAAATAATAAACATCAACTCTATAAAGTGTATTTTATTATAAAAGAGGTTGTTCACCTTAGCAAAGGTTGGGGAGAGTTAGTAAGGGATTCATTTCATTTACCTATTGGAATTTGTGTGCAATGTGTTGATTAGTATGTTATTTAATTTGTAGGCGACAATTTCAATGACGAAGGATACGTCGAGTATTACTAGGAAGTGAATTTCTTTTGCTTGAGATTCAAGGTAAGTAAACATGCCAGGCCTAGCGCCCATTCCTCTTTTCGTGTCAAATGTTTTCATTCTTACTTGTCTCAAAATGATTTTATGCAAAACATGTGCTGCTTGAATACTTGTTTCAAATTGTTAAAGTATTCTATGAAAATATCACTGCAATCTGATAATCGATGATAACGTAAAGTGGAAGAGTTGTACGGGGATGATTATTGTTGTATGGTTACCATTGGCATTGGGCGTGTTGACTTCGGTATCTCGTCCAATTTAATTTATTTAATCTGGTTGCAGGTTCCCGGATAGCTCCTTGTACTCACTCTTCTGGCCGCAGGAAGTCTGTAAGGGGGTGTCGACACTTAAGGTCTTGGATTATTGGGAAGTGGTTGGTTGGTTTTCCCCGTATCAACAAATTAATAAATTGGTTTTTTGGATTGGATGTTTTTAATGTAAAATGGAATATCATGAGTTTTGGAATCCCATTATTCGGATAATGGATGCGATTTGGAAAATATAAATGAACTTGGAATCTCTCATCTCATTTCTTTTATAAAAGGGTCAAAGTTTTTACTTTCACTTTGATTTAGCGAAACTACTACAAACCGGTTTTAAAATTACTTCATAATCTGTTTACCTGCTTGGGTGTTACTTACTCAGTATTTCTGCTGACTTTGGAAACTGTGGTGTTTCTCTTTTGTTTTATGCACCACAGGTCTATATGATGGGAGCATAGCTTAGCAGGGGACACGAATCATCACTTAGACGATTAGTGATATCACACTTAGTTCCTTAGAGATTCTTTTAGTATCATTAAAACTGTAGTTGGATTGTATGCCTGTGTTTGAGGCTCAAGGAATGGAGTTTAACAAAGTTATGTTCGGATTCTCTATTTTAAACCTCCTTGTATCCGGGTTTAATCTCGGGTACGGAGTGACACCCCCGGGTTTCGGGCTTGGTCATTTTGGGGGTGTTACAGTTGGTATCAGAGCCATGTTATCCAAAAAGGAAATTTAAAACATGTAGGGAAACTTAAAATGGACATAGGGAAAGAAGTAAAAAATTGACAAGCCGTTGAGAATTTAGGTAGTCTTGAATAGGTCTACTATGTGCTTAAGTTTTAGGAAATAGACTTAGTAAGCGAGTATCCCCACCCACCCTCTCCTAGCTAAGAATTTTGGCCTACCAGACTAGCTATGTATTTCAGTTTGAGGCTTTTCATTGGAATTTAGGTGAAGTGTCTATTGTTTTGGTGATCAAAGGTTGGGGATTGTTTTCGAAAGACTTGTGTGATAAAAAAATTTAATTCTTGGGAGTGTGTACTTATTTCATAAGGGTAGTCATTGTAGTTTATGATAAACACTATATGAAACAAATGATTTATGGAGTTATTTTCCATGGTAGATGGCTAGAACTAAAAGAACCGCAAGGAAGCGTGTTATGCCAGATGATGTGACTCTTTATACGGAAGGCGAGACTCTGCCAGCCTGTCGTGATCGCGTACTCTAGTATTGTGAGGATAGGTTTAATACGTTGAAGTTTACTCGATATCGGAATCTTGCTTTCCAAGCTTACTGCATGGTGAAAGCTCTACCTATGGGGCCTATATTTGGGAAGATCATCGCAAAGTATAGCAATAATATGACTAGATTCAATAGACTGAACTATGAAGACTACTTCTACCAAGGTGTGTGGATGGTGGATGCCAACTTTATGTGCAAGTTGTTGATGAAGGCTCATGGTCAATGGAAAAGGATCATAATAGATTCTAGTGAAGATGAGAATATTGTGAAATGTTCTAGTGAGGAGGATGATGAGTTCGAGGATGACCCTAGTGAAGACATGGAGTCGGAAGCAAGTGTGAATAATTATGAGAAGTAGGGCTTCTTTGATTTCTTAGAATTCTAATGCTTTTGGAGTTTTACTTTGGAATAAAACCATGAAGCCAAACAATACTTTAAGGTTTCTTATAATGTTTTTGCATAAGCCACTTTTGGGCTAGAGATAATCATTGGTGATTTGCGTAGATTAAATATTGCTTTCATGATGAGGGATAATACTTATGTTTTGAGGATCCATCTTGAAATTTAATAAATTTATGTTTTATTTATTTGGAGTATGAATTGAAGAATTAAGGTTGTCTTGTGTTTCGTCATCGTTGATTAGTGCATAGAAGGCATTCATAGTGTTAGAACGCGAGAGCGCTAAGTTTGTGGAGTTTGAATCTGTACAGCATATAGTATTTGGTGTAGCAGACATGTTTAAATGTTGAATTATTTTTCTCGGAATTTTTTTTGGTATTAGACATGTTCAGGCATCTGACACAAAAATTTCATCCCCAAATAAATTCGTGAGACTTGGATATGAATTTCCATGTTTTGTTGTTCAATAGCAGAGTTGCATGGTGACCATCTGTAGTATTTTGGATTTTTCCTATCTTCCAGATCTTGGTTGAAGCTCAAATTTTATGGTAATTGGTAGACACAGAGGGCTATACCTGGGTAAAATCCTATCCCATTTTGAGAAAGTAAAAGTTAGTTTTAGACTTGGTAAAGTTGAAGTTTCTGTTCTGATGGCGTAGAACAGCAGCTATGCTATTCTCTGCGTAACTTAAATCTATAAATTATTTTGAGTTGATTCTTATTGACTATGAAATTAGACTCATAGAGGTTGTTTCACACCAAATTTAATAAATTTTCTTACCCGTTGGATCACTTTTCTAATTTTCAAGGAAACATGAGAAATAAGATGTGTTCAGTCTATGTGAAAATTTCATGTGAAATTGATTGTATGGTGATCACTGTGTTATATTTTGTTGGAATAGATGCCCTAGAGGCAATCTAGTTTAGTATGAATTTGTATATGGCTAGAAAATTCATTTATTATTTATTGGATATTTAATATAATGAAGTCCTTAGATTTACAATTGTGTTGTTTATCTTAAATATCCCTAGTCAAGTATAATGATTAAATGGGACAATCATCTATAGACTAGTATGGGGTTGGATTGATATGGAGATATCACGATCCAACACATAGGTGTGCATTACGGAATGTTGCACTGGATTGACCCATCTCCGAGAAGGCTACATACACGTTATGTTGAGTCACAAGCGCTTCTCGCGGTGCAATGGTATTGTCATCCTTAGACTTGAAGTCACTAGATATTCTAGTTGTGGATTGTTGTGATCTTGGTAGCGTTAAACGCTACACCGTAACTGGGTAGTTATAAAGGCGTGTACTGGATACAATAAGAAGCAAGCTTAGAGATCGTAGTGGACGTAGAAAGGATTTGCCCCTCCCACATAACGGGAGCAAATATCCTAGGCCACTCGAGGGATAGTGCTTATAGAATGTCTGGCCAGACTCAAATAAATCAATATGGGATATTGATGTTATTTGCACGAATAAGGCTATTCCCATGGATCGAGAAACTATGGATTGGATATACGAGTGTGACTTGTATGTCTCGTGTCCAATCCGGATATGGAGGCAAAGGGATGAGACAATTACTTGTACAAAGGTTGTCAAGATGACTATTCTATTAGTTGGCTAGAATGGATGTTTTGCTAGAAACCGCTCCATATTAGCAAATAGTTGCTACCAACTAGATAGAACCTATGGGGTCACACTCTATATAGAGTTGAACTAGATTTGGGAATTAATTAATTGGATTAATTAATTAGAATGATCACTTTGCAAACCCTTGCAAACTTAGTAGGGACTAATTTGCAAGGAAGGGACTAAATTGAATTCTAGTTGGACTAGAATAAGTCCTTTAGGTAGTTAACAAAGAGTTGTTGGACTATATAAAGGACCCTCCTTCCTTCCTTCCATATAACTTATGCTCATTAGTGAACATAACAAGAGTGGGAGAGAACAAAGGAGAGAGAGCAAGCAACAAGGAGGGCCCGACGCCGCCCCTTGCCGCCGCCCTCGTCCCCGTCGGCCAAAAGAGGCCGAGAGCCTCTTTTTGTCTCGTTTTGCGTGATTTCTTCTTCCTCTTCCTATTCCGGGCTAGCACCAAGGAGTTTGGGAGATCTAGGATCAACTCTAGGCGTGGATCAACTATAGAGAACGTGACATTATTCGCGTTTGAAGTCATCAAGGAGAACCCAAAGGTGTGTTTATGATTTCTAACTTTCACTATCGTTATGTCTCTAGACTTGTGATCCTTGGAGGGTTTTGCATGGTTTTATGTTTGATTATGCTTCCGTTGCGCGATCCATGAATCAAAACCCTACAGTGGTATCAGAATCACAGGTCATAGAGCATAAATGTAGTTTATGTGTTACATTTTAGTTGTTTTACACCTTAATTTGATTGTTTATCGCGTAAAACAAGACAAATCAAGCATGGGATGCAATTTGTCAATAACTAAGCATAACAAGATCCAATTTTTGCATTGGATGCATGAATTGGTGAGTTTGAGAAATTTTAGGATCTTAGATCTAGGGTTTGGGCATCCTTGGGGAAGAAGGAGTTCTCCCAAAACAAGGAAACAACCAAACTTGGGCACCAAGCAAGGGAGTTGTTTTGGAAACAACTCCCATAGAAGGGTTCGGCCCCCCTAGGGACCGCCCCCTTGCTTGCCGCCCAAGCTTGGGAGCCCTAAGGGGTCGGGCGGCCCTAACCCGCGGGCCTAGCTTGCGGGTTTTGGGCCGGGCCGGCCCTAGGGCCTTATGGTTCACTTTAATGGGCCCGGGCAATTGGATTGTTGGGCCCATGGACCGTTTTAACCCTAGAAATCCTAAAATCAATTAAAATTGACCAAGCGCGTTAAAATTGGATTTTAGCTGTTTATGTGCAAATCGCATGGTGATTGGATATGGCCTTAGGATGTGGTTTGATGTGGATGTTTAATTTTGTGGTTTGGTTTTACGGCCTGCGTGCTGATCAATTAATTGTAATAATTAATTAAGGTTTTATGGCCTGCGTGCCATTTTTTTTCTCAACTTGTGAGATTTATTTTATTTAGTATAGATTTTAGCTAGTGCTAGATAAAGTATATTGTTAGCCAAGATTGGAGAGAAGAAGCCCAAAGCCAAAGAAGCCACAGAAGATGGAGCATGGAGCATGGAGCAATCCACAAGACTATGAAGGATGGACCAAAAGATCAAGACGCATGGAGATGTGTTTGCTTTAGGGTTCATAGATAATTCCATTGGCTTGGAATTATCTTAGTCTAGAAAAGGCCATATCCACATCACGTTTAATTTTCAGTTTTGTGGTTGTTTAATTTTATTGTCTTATTATTTGTGTGGTTGGTGTATGAACGATGCATGCAATTAGGATAATAAGATAATTGGACAACCCGGATCTATTATTTGGAGTTGTGCCCAAACTCAAATAGATAGATTAGTTGATAATTGATCAACAAAACAATTAAAGAATTGAATTTGAAAATCCCTCAAAATTCAAATATTGTGTTCTTTCCTTCTCGTTATTTAAACACTCATTATCATCATTATTTACCAAGTTCGTGCGTGCCAAAGCATGGCGACTTGGTTCATAATGATGGAATGTGATGGCACGTAACAATGTGCAATTGTTTAGATAAGAGGTTGAACACAACTAGGCTATTAATTTGATTAAGAAACCTAGAGGCAATCAATTGGGATTATCCATACAGATGGATAAATAAGGAGTTATTTGCCCAATTGAACCAAGAGTTGCATATGGGATGCAATTGGAATTGTTCCTACCTAAAGTAGTTAAATTATGGGTGACTTGCCAAAGCAAGCTCATAAGGAGATGAAAGATGGATCTTGGCCCACTAGAAAATATAAGGATATTTTCCGCATTAATATCTTGAGGGTTATTAATCCGTAGAAAAATAGTGGGAGCTATATTTAATAAACTAGCCATTATTAAATATAGTCAAAAATTCACAAATACTAAAACTTGCGTATTTTCCTTTTTGTAGAATTCCAAATGGCAAACAACTCATCGAGTTCACAACATTCCCTACGATCTGTCCTTGAGAAGGACAAGCTCTCTGGAACCAACTCTCTTGATTGGTACAGAAAATTGAGAATTAATCTCAAGCAAGAGAAGAAATTGTACGCAATAGAGGAGCATGTTCCAGAAGGTCCAGAGAACCAAACACCTGCTGCCTTAAAGGCGTATCAAAAGCGTGTTGATGACGCTAATGATGCGGCCTGCCTAATGCTTTGCACCATGACTTCTGAGCTTCAGAAGCAACACGAAAATATGAATGTTGTCGATATGATCGAACATCTAAAGCAGCTCTTCCAAGAGCAGGCGAGGGTAGAGAGGTATGAGGTCTCAAAGGCACTTTTCAAATGTCATCTGGCAGAAGGGAACCCGGTGGGACCTCATGTACTCCGAATGATCGGGTACTTGGGGTTCCCGGTCGGCCAAGAGTTGGCAACCGATCTCGTGTTGCAATCGTTCCCCGAGAGTTATGGACAGTTCATTATGAACTATAACATGAACGAGATCGTTAAACCACTGCCAGATTTGCTCAACATGTTGAGGACGGCTGAACAGAGCATCAACAAGGGTAAGGGCAAGGCCATTATGATGGTACAGAAAGGAAAGGGCAAAAGGTTTGCCTCTTCCTCCAAGGGCAAAGGCAAGTCAGTTGCCAAGTCCAAGGAACCTGCCCTTAAGCCTGTTGGTGGCATAGCCAAGGCCGTGAACTAAGGGTGAGTGTCACTACTGCAGTCAGCCTGGACACTGGAGGAGGAACTGCCCAAAATATCTGGAGGACAAGAGGCTTGGAATAGTGATTCCACCACCACCAGGAATTTTTGTTGTAGATGTCAATTTAACTGTCTCTATATCATGGGTATTAGATACTGGATGTGGATCTCATATTTGTCGAAATATGCAGGATCTAAAGAGAAGTAAAAGATTGGCTAAAGGGAAGGTAGATCTGCGCGTTGGGAATGGAGCAAAGGTTGCTGCGTTGGCCATAGGCGTGTGCGAGCTATCTCTGCCTTCAGGATTAGTGTTAGAATTAAATAATTGCTATTTTGTGCCTGCTATGAGCAGAAACATTATTTCTATTTCTTGTTTGGACAAGGATGGTTTTATTATTTCAATACAGAACAATTGTTGTTCCTTTTATTTAAATAATATTCACTACTTTAGTGCGCAATTATTTAATGGAATTTATGTCCTTGATCTAAGCAATCCTGTCTACAACATTAATACCAAGCGGATTAAAATAAATGATTTAAATCCTGCTTATTTATGGCACTGTCGTTTAGGCCACATAAATGAGAAACGTGTATCTAGACTCCATAAGGATGGATTACTAGACTCATTTGATTTTGAATCATATGAGACATGTGAGGCTTGTTTATCGGGAAAAATGACAAAGTCCCCTTTCAATAAGAAAGGAGAGAGGACTAGTGAGCAATTGGCGTTCATACATACCGATGTATGTGGGCCATTTGCCACGCCTTCCAGGGGTGGTTATGTCTACTTCATTACATTTACTGATGATTACAGTAGATATGGATTTGTGTACCTTATGAGGGCAAAATCCGAATCCTTTGAAGTGTTCAAAGAATTCAAGAATGAAGTAGAGAAGCAACTTGGAAAAAGTATAAAGGCTCAACGATCGGATCGTGGAGGAGAATACTTAAGCCAAGAGTTTGACGACTATCTTAGAGAGTGTGGGATCGTGTCCCAACTCACTCCACCCGGAACGCCACAATGGAATGGCGTGTCCGAGAGGAGGAATCGAACCCTATTGGATATGGTTCGATCTATGATATCTTCCATTATCATTTTGGGGCTACGCTCTATTAAGTGCAGCTTTCACCATTAACCGTGTTCCATCTAAATCAGTCATGAAGACACCATATGAGATGTGGAGTGGGAGGCGTCCCACACTGTCGTTCATGAGGATTTGGGGCTGTGATTTCTATGTAAAACGTTTACAATCAGACAAGCTAGGGCCAAAATCGGATAAGTGTAAATTTGTGGGGTACCCTAAGGAAACTAAGGGATACTACTTCTACAATCCAACCGAGAACAAAGTGTTTGTTGCTCGGACCGGCGTGTTTCTAGAAAGAGAATTTGTCTCTAAAGAAGCAAGTGGGAGGAATGTAGAACTTGAAGAGGTTCAAGAACCACAAATCACTGAACCGATTATGGAACATGAACAGGAACCACATGCAGTTGTGGAGCCACCTGTTCAGGTAACACAAGAGCTTCGTAGATCTAGTAGAGTGCGCCAGGAACCCGAGAGGTATGGACTTCTCGTAACCGATTCCGGTGACACGATGCTCATAGATGATGAGCCTACTACCTATGAGGAGGCCATGAGTGGCCCAGACTCTCAGAAGTGGCTGGAAGCCATGAGATCCGAGATGGAATCCATGTATACCAATAAAGTATGGACTTTGGTGGAACCACCCGATGGGGCGCGGCCCATAGGGTGCAAGTGGGTCTTCAAGAAGAAGATCGACATGGATGGTAATGTGATTACCTATAAGGGCCGATTGGTGGCTAAAGGATTCAGACAGATTCATGGTATTGACTATGATGAAACCTTTTCACCAGTCACAATGACCAAATCCATCCGAATCCTACTTGCGATTGCAGCATACAACGACTATGAGATTTGGCAGATGGATGTCAAAACTGCATTCCTTTATGGGAATCTCCTCGAGGACGTGTATATGATACAGCCGGAGGGTTTTGAGGATCCAAAGCAAGCCAACAAAGTCTGTAAGCTGCAACGATCCATTTATGGATTGAAGCAAGCTTCTAGGAGTTGGAATCGAAGTTTTGATGAAGTGGTCAAAGAGTTTGGCTTCATCAGAAACGAAGATGAGTCTTGTGTCTACAAGAAGGTTAGTGGGAGCTCTGTAGCTTTTCTGGTCTTGTATGTGGATGACATACTACTCATTGGAAACGACATTCCCATGCTGCAATCCGTGAAAGATTGGCTAGGAAAGTGTTTCTCAATGAAGGACTTAGGGGAAGCAGCCTATATACTCGGTATAAAGATATATAGAGATAGATCTAAGAGGTTGCTAGGCCTAAGTCAAAGTACATATATTGACAAGGTGTTGAAGCGGTTCAACATGCAAGATTCCAAGAAGGGATTCTTGCCCATGTCACATGGAATCACTCTTTCGAAGAGTGGTTGTCCTTCCAATGAGATTGAGAAGGAACGCATGAGTAGGATCCCTTATGCCTCGGCCATAGGATCTATCATGTACGCCATGTTATGTACTAGACCAGATGTGTCATATGCCTTGAGTATGACAAGCAGATACCAAACCAATCCGGGTGAGAGTCACTGGATTGCAGTCAAGAACATCCTAAAGTACTTGAGAAGAACTAAGGATGCTTTCTTTATATTTGGCGGTGAAGAAGAGTTGCGTGTAAGGGGTTACACTGATGCAAGCTTCCAAACTGACAGAGATGACTTTAGATCACAATCGGGATATGTGTTTTGCCTGAATGGAGCAGCGGTGAGCTGGAAGAGTTCCAAGCAAGAGACGGTAGCTGATTCTACAACAGAGGCTGAGTACATTGCTGCAAATGGCGCAGCAAAGGAGGCTGTTTGGGTCAGAAAGTTTGTTTCTGAACTTGGTGTGGTCCCTAGCATTGCGGATCCAGTGGAGTTGTTCTGTGACAACACTGGGGCGATCGCGCAATCAAAGGAACCAAGATCGCACCAGAAGTCGAAGGACGTGCTCAGGAAGTTTCATCTTATTCGAGATATTATCGATAGAGGAGACGTTCGGATATGCAAGATTCCTACAGATGATAATCTGTCAGACCCGCTTACGAAGCCTCTCACGCAGTGGAAGCATGAAGGGCACACTAGGAGTATGGGCATACGAGATGCGCCTGATTGGCTCTAGTGCAAGTGGGAGACTGTCGGAATAGATGCCCTAGAGGCAATCTAGTTTAGTATGAATTTGTATATGGCTAGAAAATTCATTTATTATTTATTGGATATTTAATATAATGAAGTCCTTAGATTTACAATTGTGTTGTTTATCTTAAATATCCCTAGTCAAGTATAATGATTAAATGGGACAATCATCTATAGACTAGTATGGGGTTGGATTGATATGGAGATATCACGATCCAACACATAGGTGTGCATTACGGAATGTTGCACTGGATTGACCCATCTCCGAGAAGGCTACATACACGTTATGTTGAGTCACAAGCGCTTCTCGCGGTGCAATGGTATTGTCATCCTTAGACTTGAAGTCACTAGATATTCTAGTTGTGGATTGTTGTGATCTTGGTAGCGTTAAACGCTACACCGTAACTGGGTAGTTATAAAGGCGTGTACTGGATACAATAAGAAGCAAGCTTAGAGATCGTAGTGGACGTAGAAAGGATTTGCCCCTCCCACATAACGGGAGCAAATATCCTAGGCCACTCGAGGGATAGTGCTTATAGAATGTCTGGCCAGACTCAAATGAATCAATATGGGATATTGATGTTATTTGCACGAATAAGGCTATTCCCATGGATCGAGAAACTATGGATTGGATATACGAGTGTGACTTATATGTCTCATGTCCAATCCGGATATGGAGGCAAAGGGATGAGACAATTACTTGTACAAAGGTTGTCAAGATGACTATTCTATTAGTTGGCTAGAATGGATGTTTTGCTAGAAACCACTCCATATTAGCAAATAGTTGCTACCAACTAGATAGAACCTATGGGGTCACACGCTATATAGAGTTGAACTAGATTTGGGAATTAATTAATTGGATTAATTAATTAGAAGGATCACTTTGCAAACCCTTGCAAACTTAGTAGGGACTAATTTGCAAGGAAGGGACTAAATTGAATTCTAGTTGGACTAGAATAAGTCCTTTAGGTAGTTAACAAGGAGTTGTTGGACTATATAAAGGACCCTCCTTCCTTCCTTCCATATAACTTATGCTCATTAGTGAACATAACAAGAGTGGGAGAGAACAAAGGAGAGAGAGCAAGCAACAAGGAGGGCCCGACGCCGCCCCTTGCCGCCGCCCTCGTCCCCGTCGGCCAAAAGAGGCCGAGAGCCTCTTTTTGTCTCGTTTTGCGTGATTTCTTCTTCCTCTTCCTATTCCGGGCTAGCACCAAGGAGTTTGGGAGATCTAGGATCAACTCTAGGCGTGGATCAACTATAGAGAACGTGACATTATTCGCGTTTGAAGTCA
The DNA here is from genome assembly GCA_023055425.1 of Linanthus parryae. NCBI lineage: Eukaryota > Viridiplantae > Streptophyta > Magnoliopsida > Ericales > Polemoniaceae > Linanthus > Linanthus parryae. Next base: position 1,566,175 of record JALGPY010000036.1, on the reverse strand, counting down.
TCAAGGAGAACCCAAAGGTGTGTTTATGATTTCTAACTTTCACTATCGTTATGTCTCTAGACTTGTGATCCTTGGAGGGTTTTGCATGGTTTTATGTTTGATTATGCTTCCGTTGCGCGATCCATGAATCAAAACCCTACAGTGGTATCAGAGCCACAGGTCATAGAGCATAAATGTAGTTTATGTGTTACGTTTTAGTTGTTTTACACCTTAATTTGATTGTTTATCGCGTAAAACAAGACAAATCAAGCATGGGATGCAATTTGTCAATAACTAAGCATAACAAGATCCAATTTTTGCATTGGATGCATGAATTGGTGAGTTTGAGAAATTTTAGGATCTTAGATCTAGGGTTTGGGCATCCTTGGGGAAGAAGGAGTTCTCCCAAAACAAGGAAACAACCAAACTTGGGCACCAAGCAAGGGAGTTGTTTTGGAAACAACTCCCATAGAAGGGTTCGGCCCCCCTAGGGACCGCCCCCTTGCTTGCCGCCCAAGCTTGGGAGCCCTAAGGGGTCGGGCGGCCCTAACCCGCGGGCCTAGCTTGCGGGTTTTGGGCCGGGCCGGCCCTAGGGCCTTATGGTTCACTTTAATGGGCCCGGGCAATTGGATTGTTGGGCCCATGGACCGTTTTAACCCTAGAAATCCTAAAATCAATTAAAATTGACCAAGCGCGTTAAAATTGGATTTTAGCTGTTTATGTGCAAATCGCATGGTGATTGGATATGGCCTTAGGATGTGGTTTGATGTGGATGTTTAATTTTGTGGTTTGGTTTTACGACCTGCGAGCTGATCAATTAATTGTAATAATTAATTAGGGTTTTATGGCCTGCGTGCCATTTTTTTCTCAACTTGTGAGATTAATTTTATTTAGTATAGATTTTAGCTAGTGCTAGATAAAGTAGATTGTTAGCCAAGATTGGAGAAAAGAAGCCCAAAGCCAAAGAAGCCACAGAAGATGGAGCATGGAGCATGGAGCAATCCACAAGACTATGAAGGATGGACCAAAAGATCAAGACGCAAGGAGATGTGTTTGCTTTAGGGTTCATAGATAATTCCATTGGCTTGGAATTATCTTAGTCTAGAAAAGGCCATATCCACATCACGTTTAATTTTCAGTTTTGTGGTTGTTTTATTTTATTGTCTTATTATTTGTGTGGTTGGTGTATGAATGATGCATGCAATTAGGATAATAAGATAATTAGACAACCCGGATCTATTATTTGGAGTTGTGCCCAAACTCAAATAGATAGATTAGTTGATAATTGATCAACAAAACAATTAAAGAATTGAATTTAAAAATCCCTCAAAATTCAAATATTGTGTTCTTGCCTTCTCGTTATTTAAACACTCATTATCATCATTATTTACCAAGTTCGTGCGTGCCAAAGCATGGCGACTTGGTTCATAATGATGGAATGCGATGGCACGTAACAATGTGCAATTGTTTATATAAGAGGTTGAACACAACTAGGCTATTAATTTGATTAAGAAACCTAGAGGAAATCAATTGGGATTATCCATATGGATGGATAAATAAGGAGTTATTTGCCCAATTGAACCAAGAGTTGCATATGGGATGCAATTGGAATTGTTCCTACCTAAAGTAGTCAAATTATGGGTGACTTGCCAAAGCAAGCTCATAAGGAGATGAAAGATGGATCTTGGTCCACTAGAAAATATAAGGATATTTTCCGCATTAATATCTTGAGGGTTATTAATCCGTAGAAAAATAGTGGGAGCTATATTTAATAAACTAGCCATTATTAAATATAGTCAAAAATTCACAAATACTAAAACTTGCGTATTTTCCTTTTTGTAGAATTCCAAATGGCAAACAACTCATCGAGTTCACAACATTCCCTACGATCTGTCCTTGAGAAGGACAAGCTCTCTGGAACCAACTCTCTTGATTGGTACAGAAAATTGAGAATTGTTCTCAAGCAAGAAAAGAAACTGTACGCAATAGAGGAGCATGTTCCAGAAGGTCCAGAGAACCAAACACATGCTGCCTTAAAGGCGTATCAAAAGCATGTTGATGACGCTAATGATGTGGCCTGCCTAATGCTTTGCACCATGACTTCTTAGCTTCAGAAGCAACACGAAAACATGAATGCTGTCGATATGATCGAACATCTAAAGCAGCTCTTCCAAGAGCAGGCGAGGGTAGAGAGGTATGAGGTCTCAAAGGCACTGTTCAAATGTCATCTGGCAGAAGGGAACCCGGTGGGACCTCATGTACTCCGAATGATCGGGTACTTGGAGAATCTCGCCCGACTTGGGTTCCCGGTCTGCCAAGAGTTGGCAACCGATCTCGTGTTGCAATCGTTGCCCGAGAGTTATGGACAGTTCATTATGAACTATAACATGAACGAGATCGTTAAACCACTGCCATATTTGCTCAACATGTTGAGGACGGCTGAACAGAGCATCAACAAGGGTAAGGGCAAGGCCATTATGATGGTACAGAAAGGAAAGGGCAAAAGGTTTGCCTCTTCCTCCAAGGGCAAAGGCAAGTCAGTTGCCAAGTCCAAGGAACCTGCCCTTAAGCCTGTTGGTGGCATAGCCAAGGCCGTGAACTAAGGGTGAGTGTCACTACTGCAGTCAGCCTGGACACTGGAGGAGGAACTGCCCAAAATATCTGGAGGACAAGAGGCTTGGAATAGTGATTCCATCACCACCAGGTATTTTTGTTGTAGATGTCAATTTAACTGTCTCTACATCATGGGTATTAGATACTGGATGTGGATCTCATATTTGTCGAAATATGCAGGATCTAAAGAGAAGTAAAAGATTGGCTAAAGGGGAGGTAGATCTGCGCGTTGGGAATGGAGCAAAGGTTGCTGCGTTGGCCATAGGCGTGTGCGAGCTATCTCTGCCTTCAGGATTAGTGTTAGAATTAAATAATTGCTATTTTGTGCCTGCTATGAGCAAAAACATTATTTCTATTTCTTGTTTGGACAAGGATGGTTTTATTATTTCAATAAAGAACAATTGTTGTTCCTTTTATTTAAATAATATTCACTACTTTAGTGCGCAATTATTTAATGGAATTTATGTCCTTGATCTAAGCAATCCTGTCTACAACATTAATACCAAGCGGATTAAAATAAATGATTTAAATCCTGCTTATTTGTGGCACTGTTGTTTAGGCCACATAAATGAGAAACGTGTATCTAGACTCCATAAGGATGGATTACTAGACTCATTTGATTTTGAATCATATGAGACATGTGAGGCTTGTTTATTGGGAAAATGACAAAGTCCCCTTTCAATAAGAAAGGAGAGAGGACTAGTGAGCAATTGGCGTTCATACATACCGATGTATGTGGGCCATTTGCCACGCCTGCCAGGGGTGGTTATGTCTACTTCATTACATTTACTGATGATTACAGTAGATATGGATTTGTGTACCTTATGAGGGCAAAATCCGAATCCTTTGAAGTGTTCAAAGAATTCAAGAATGAAGTAGAGAAGTGTGCACAAGAGATTCCGGCGGGGAGACCTCCGTATACACCGTATGTAGAGGATCAGAGATCGCACAGGAAGAGTGGGGTTGTGTGTAGGGAGAGAGTAAGGCAGTAGTAATGTATGAGAGAGAGACAGAGGTTTGGCAGAGCTTCCGCGTATGGCAAGTGTGTTCTTCCTTGTATGGAAGGGTTAACGTCCTATATATAGCAGAGAACGTGACCGTTGTAGCGTGGTTAATGCGCCCATTGATGGCGGCTTAATTAGCTTAACCATAACGGCACGTTCGTCCGAGTATATAGGGACCGTTACAGCACGTTGTGCGCGAATACCGGAACCGTTACGAGGTTGACCGGGTTTGACTGGATTGACCGGGTTTGTGGAGCTCGTGCCATAGATCTCTCAAAGCAGTTACTAAAGGTCGTGTGCGGGTTTGGCTCGCACGCGACAGGGCTTACTCTAGCCTCCAAACCACTAAGTCCCTACAAGTCCCGTGCGGTGGTATGCGAGGGCTCTGTCTCGCAGCCCCCACATGGATCAGCTCGGATGGTGATCCAGTGTGTGTGGAGCACAATATGGTGTGCTGGATGGTTGCCACGTGGCCAGGATCTGTCAGCTCAGAAAGCACTATCTACATTAGCCCCCTTTCTGCGCGTGAAGACTCATAGCTGTATAGACTTCCATGCGCGGAAACCAACATACGCGTTGCCGCCACGCACCAATTCAAATACGGGTAGGTTCAGCCCCCGTGCGTGCCATTATGACCTAAAACCCCTAGAGTCGTGCCGTCTGGCTTTTAGGGTTTTAGGCGTGACGTCAGCTTGTCCTGTGATTGCGCGATTCGACGGTGACGGTTGCGATTCGACTGCTGAAAGGACGCAACCTTTCATTGTTTTCGGATAAATACTTTGTATCCTCCATTGTTGCAAAGCATCACTTCTTTCTCTTAAAGTGAATGGTACTCGGAGATCTTCGAGAGCAGATTCAGATAATCAATCATCAGTTCAAAACTGCAAATCGTCTTCTTCAACTGTGTATATCCAAGCAAGCTTTGCGAAAACAAGGTTGGCCTTGTTCAATTTCGATTTAAAATACCAGTGTATGCCTTGAACTGCGTTGAATCTGTAAACCCATATAATCTGTTGAAACTTGTGAAGAAGCTTCAAGCTTTGGACCCAATTGCGGCTTGATCCCTCAATAATAAGGACCTTGGATAGGGTTTTGAAATCCCCTGATAATGCTACCCTCTAATTTCTGAAATTGATACCAAAAACTGTTCATCTTTCTTTCTGTAGATCTTGAATCTCGAAATTCAAACTGAAGTAGCATATTTCTCCCCCCTTTTTCTTGCTCTTCCGCAGGAATGGCCAAGACAAAAGGAACCAAACCCATCAAGGAGGACGAAGAGATCCCCGATCTTCCGCAGGCTTTGTGGTGAAAAGCCCCCTATCTAGGTGGCAAAGATTTCTACCATGCGAGGGTTAAGGCGAAGAGAATGCCCGCTCCTGTCCCAATTGAGGGGTTGCTAACACTGACTCGCCCGGTTAACTCAGCCTTGCTCGAGTTAATTGGCTCCGAGGATGTGGTTCGATTGGGAATCGAAAATGTGTATTTCCCCTACACTGCGATTTCTACCCAAGCTTTTGTCCAGAAATTGGACTACATGGATGAGTGGATTGACCATGTGTTGACCAATCATGCCGCGGCTCTTGATGAAGCCGGTGTATACTTCGCTGTTCGTTCTATGAAGGGTGCTGCCGTGAAGCTGGACCAGTCCATGCTTCTAGACCTTCTTTCCCGCTACTCGCCTGCGACTCACACATTCCACTTTGCTGAGTTCGAGGCTGCCCCTACACTCGAGGACGTGCAGATGCTGTACGATCTTTCTCCTATGGGTGAGGTGGACCCTTTGAGTCCTTTGAGGACAGCTGCGGAGATTGCCTTGTACACGCAGATGGAGGAATGTCTGGCAGAGGTAAAGAAAATCTCCACCCGATGGACTACTAAGAAAGCCCTTCCAAACTGGCAATTGGTTGATACGTCTGCGAAGAACACCTGGAACAAATGGTTGCAGTACTTCTTTCGAGACTATGCGAACAGCAGCATCACTAAGAAGCTTCTGAGTGAGAACCCAGAGGCCGAGAATTATGTGGAGGGTAAAGGCCATCACTTGACCCTTTGTGCTTTCCTCTGTGCTTGGTTGTCGAGGTACTTGATTGACGGTCACCCACATGATGGGGTTTTCTACCATGTTTTGCCACTTGCTGTGAGGCTCGCCCTTGGCCAGAGAGTCGCGCTCGGACCCTTGTTCTTGGGCACGCTGTACTATAGGCTTGATCAGCTGGTTCTAGCCATGAAAGAGTCGCGTGGCCGCCTCGATGTACTGACTTTTGTCAACATTTCCTTCTTGACGATGTGGGTTTTCGAGCGATGGCCATCCTATGCTCCAACTGCTCTCAAACCCGACAAGTGGTGTCCCCCAGGCGAGACGGAGGAGCGTAACAGCGGCAGGGCTGCGAGGTGGTTCGGAGCGAACAATACCAAGTGCGTTTGGAGCTTGATATGCGACAAACGGAAAGAGTTTACTGCCAGGCCCTATGCCACACGCATTGAGAACGTGCGATGGTTTCCAAAGCTGTACCCCTCTAAGGGTGTTGTCTTCTCAGAAGATCTCCTCTTCGAAGAGGGATCGCATTTCCATGAGCGCTATCGCGAGTTCTTTTGCTGGTGTCTACGAGGTTCCCTTCCTGCCCTCGCAGAGCATATTCGTGAGCTCGTGCCAAGGTATGAGAGGATTACCGTGGATGTTGACCCCACTCGAGTTTCTCCCCAGTTCGGCTTTGATGCAGTGGCACCATCAATCTGGTCTCAATCCATTATCAGAGGTTGCTATAAGCGCTTGCTAACAAAGGAGTGCAAGACAGTATTCATGAATAATCTTCCCTTTGAGCAGCCCGCAGGGACCCGCGAGGGTGGTTGTTCTCAGAACTGGCTCGCATACTGGGTCGCCCAGCAAACGAGGATCGAGACGCAGTCGGCCGCGCAGCCAAGTAGAGCTCCCTTGATCAAGAGAAACTCTTTCCCGTTTCGCCCCAATTCCAGTCTGAGCGAGTCTGAGTATGGTTGCTACTCATTGCTGGATCATGAGAACCATTTGTGCCCTGACGTCATTCTGAAGGAGAAGGTCGCCGCGGTTAAGTAGGGCGACACGCATGTCGTCAGATATAGCGAGGCATTTGCTAAGGTAAGCAATTTTTCGCGTACATTAAGCTTCTTGATTTCCTTATGCTGACGCCTTTATTCTGTACTGTTTGCTGTAGTGTCATGTGCGGAGATTCGCATCTGGTGATCGCTCCAAGTCATTGGTTAACACCATTGTTGCCACCAGAAGACAAAAGTAGTCGTTCCTGCTAGCATGGAGGATGGACCCTGAGGTCGAAACCAGGATTCGCGCAGTCATGAACGCTTTCGCTGACTCGCTGATAGACAATGCTCCGGCCTCGTCTCCTCCCGGAGATGATCCGTCCCCTCCAGCGACTGCGGCGCCGAGAGTGAAGAGGCCCAGGCAAAAGGGAATTACAATTTCTTCCCCTAGAAGTGCTCCAACTTCTCCCCCGGCGAGGTCCCTTTCTGTCAAGGATAAAGGCAAAGGTCGCATGCCCAGCAAAGTGCGGAAAGATCTCGCAGTTGAGACTTTCGTTCCATTCAACCAGGAGGAAGAAGGAGAGAGGCTGGAGCCCAGAGAAAGTGATGAAGAAGAAGAAAGAACAGTGGTGATGCATGAGGAAGAATCAGGAGGTACCTCCGTCGCGTTTCTCTGCTCATTATCGTAATTCTTTTGCAATTCTTTCTTAAACCACTCATTTCTTCGCAGAAGATGATGATGATGAGACCATCGGTGGCCTTTTGGCCAAGAGACAAAAGAGAGATACCCATTCTGGCATTCCAGACGATCCCATAAGCGAGGACGTTCTTGCGGAGTCCCGGAAGACAGCCGGGGAAGTGCTGAAAGAAGAAGGCAGCGGGAAGAGGAGGAGCTCGAGCGTGTGAGACAGCGGAGCCTCGAAGAGCGACATGTTGACGACTTAGTGCGTCCAGTTGACGAGGAAGATGTGCTCCCCGAAGTAGTGACTTCTCATTCGGAGGAGGAAGATGAGGTTCCAGAAGAGGATGCAGTAGCCCTGGAGCAAGCCCAAGCAGACTTTGAAGAAATCGCAGGCGGCGATAAAGGTGAGATCTTCAATCTCGCAGTAACTTATAGAGATGTTATTGTGGGTGCGTTAAAGCATGATGTGTCAAAGGCTGACATTCGCCGTTGGCTAGTAGGCAAGTGCGGAGAACCTTCAGGTAATTATTTGAGCGATATGCATGTACTGGACCTTAGTCACTTGAAACGGAAACATGACTGGCTTCTTCGCGTCCCAGGTCACGCTCCTTTTAAAGACTTGCTTAATGAGGATACACTAATAGGACATGGTTCCACGTCTTTAGTGTATGACGGAGATACATCAATCCCACCTTCGCGTGGAGGTGCTTGCTCTTAGCTTTAGCAAAGATGGTAAAATATCATTCAATGCAAGTTACCTCATACCATCGCATTTTGTATCGCAGGCAATGTAGAGGAACCTGCGCCGGAGCAAAGAAGTCAGCCTTCTGTGTCCTATGTTCCTATTCCGAGCTCCCATACCGAGAAGCCCGTCGCAGCTGCTGAATACGCAGGTGAGCCTCTTGAGGACATCATCGAACTTTCTGATGATGCTGAAGCTGACGCTGTGCTAATGGAGGAAGATGTCCATACCGGCGCTGAGGAAGTAAGAACAAATGTTGTTGATGCTTCCGCATCTGAGAGCGTCCCACGCCAAGCATCTTCGGTTGTCACTTCGCCTCCGGCGATGACTGAGTCGGCGGCACCTCTTCCTGCGTGGAGCTTTTGGGGCTCGCAGGTTGGGAATGCAGTCGCAGCTGGTGCAGCTTATACTCTTCCTTCTAACTATGAGGAGTTAGAGCTCGCAGCTGACAGGAGAGCCATGGAGCAACGGCAGTCTTCAACCACTCCATCAATGCGCATTCCTTCTCTTCGTGAGATTCTTGAAGGAACTGGTAAATAGTGATTCGCTGTTTGCATCTCGCATTATTCGTTTGCGAATTTGACAGCATAACTTAGCTTTAACATTGCTTCAGGTTTGAAGCAAACTGATGTGGACTGGCTAGTTCGGATGCGCCTCACCTACCCCCGATCGTTTGCAAGATCTTTGGAGATAGGGCCCTTTGACAGGAGGCTGTTTCTTACCGAAGCCATTTGGATTTTGGAGCAGCTGTCTGCGGCCACGCCTGAGACCATTTCTGTCCAGAGTGCCGAATTGCTTTGTGGCATGTGCCAAAATCTTCTTACCAAAGTTCAAGGCAGACTAGGTTTCAGATTTCTTATGAAAAGAGTCACTCTGATTCGCGCAGCCGTAACTTTGAAGCTCGGCCACCAGAATCTCGCAGCTGAAAAGCAGAAGGTGGAGCAACAGAAGCAAAAGGCTGAAGAAGCTACGAAGCTCTATCATGAGATGAATGACAAGTGCGAGCAATTGAAGCAAGAAGTGGAGCAGGTGGAGAAGCTGAGCCATCAGTTCGCACCCCATGACCCCTTGATCAAGAATTTGCTTTTGACTTTTTGAATTTGAAAAAAAATAGCAAGGAAATGGCTGGAACATTAATGTAATGTTTGAAACATTAATGTAATGTTGCTAGGGTTTCTCCCCCCTTTTTTTTTGTTAACAACAAGAATCAACTTGCCCGTTTTGCCCTTCTCGGGATTTGATAGGATATCTCTGTGCATATCCAATTATGACATCAGCAATTGATACTCTGCTTGATTTTAGCGCTAATTTCTCGGAAGATAAGCACGCTTTCATTGGGAAGTCCATCCGAATCATGACTATCCGTCATTTATTAGGATACGCAACTGAATCGTCGTAGCCTTTAGTAGGGTAATTGATCGTTACCGTTTTTCAAGGCGTAAGTGATTGGCCTTACCCTCTTTTCAAATTCTGCTGACTCATCTTTGGCGACTGAAGAGTCTCCACAAGGTCTATATAAACCCTGTCTTTGCCATTTGGGTTCTTCATCCCAAAAATGTGCTTTGCCGTGAGTCCTTACGACTGCTGGCTTCAACGCTTGTTTTTCGTTGATTCATGGCAACTTCAAGTTGTGAATCCTGAGTTTGCGCTTTGTGCTGTAGAAATAGTTTCCAAGATCCACTTTATGAGGCTTATTGCTCTTTATAACCATCATGAAGAAGATGGAGATGATATCTCATGTGTATTCGAAGAATTTTCTTCGTGTATTATGTGTGCAGGTCATGTTTCCGGCCGCCTCCCGGTGAGGTGCAGCGCCGAAGTGACCGTGCTACCGTCTCGTAATGAACGGCAGAATTCTCCTCCAGCATCCCTGGAGGAGGATTTCTTGCCTCTTAGTTCTTGAGCTCAGGAGGCTTGTCAATGCGCTTGTCAATCATGACAAGGAACCCATCACCAGAGGAATGACTGCTTCCCCTGTTCTGCACGGCGGCATACGCCGGAACAGGAGGTTCCTCCGGTGCCTATCTTGATCAGACAGAGGCCTTTGTCACCCCTTGGGGTCTTGGACGTACCGTTATCCAGATCTTGCCGCTAGGGACGTAGCGAATGACGAGTTGATCTCTTCGCAGCAGCATCCCTTTTGCTATAGATCTTTGGCCGCAGATCTGCGTATTGCATAGCCGGTGTTAGGACCGGTGGGTTCATCCCTTTTCAGTTAGGATTCCCGTAGTGTATCTCTGCTGGCTTGTCAGCTACTTTTCGATTGTATTGTAAGCCATGTTGGTTGTGTAGTTAGATTCGAGCTTTTTCGCTTGTAAGCTGCTATCTAGACAGATAAATTGTAAGTCTTTTCGACTCATAATGATAAATTGCTTTTGTATTATCTGCTGTTTTGTTACAACAAAATATGATCTCGCATGCGTTTCGGCATATTTCGCCTTGCATAATGCTGTGTACACGTTTCGCATTTGCTATCTGACATGTAAATTCGCAGATGTTTTATTGGATCGTTCGAGATCGTACTTGCGCAGTTGTGCCATCTTGGCAGATGGGCTTTTGATTTGCTATCATACCTGATTTGCTATCGTATCAGATAGACCTTTTTTAGATCACTTAAGATCATTTTGCACAATATTGTTATCGCATTCGTAGAATGCCTCCATCACCGCAGATAGGCTTGGAAGATCAATTAAGATTACTTTTAGCATGAGTTGCTATCGTAGCAGATAGGCTTTAGCAGATCAATTAAGATCGTTCTTCGCATGAGTTGCTATCGCAGCAGATAGGCTTTAGAAGATCAATTAAGATCGTTTTTCGAATGAGTTGCTATCGTAGCAGATAGGTTTTAAAAGATCAATTAAGATCGTTTTTCATAGATTGCTATCGTGACAGATAGGCTTGGAGGATCAATTAAGATCGCATTTGCATAGGCTGCTATCGTAACAGATAGGCTTAGATGATCAATTAAGATCGCATTCGCATAGGCTGCTATCGTAACAGATAGGCTTAGATGATCAATTAAGATCGCATTTGCATAGGCTGCTATCGTAACAGATAGGCTTAGATGATCAATTAAGATCGCATTTGCACAGGCTGCTATCGTAACAGATAGGCTTAGATGATCAATTAAGATCGCATTTGCATAGGCTGCTATCGTAACAGATAGGCTTAGATGATCAATTAAGATCGCATTTGCATAGGCTGCTATCGTAACAGATAGGCTTAGATGATCAATTAAGATCGCATTTGCATAGGCTGCTATCGTAACAGATAGGCTTAGATGATCAATTAAGATCGCATTTGCATAGGCTGCTATCGTGACAGATAGGCTTAGATGATCAATAGGCTGCTATCGTAACAGATAGGCTTAGACGATCAATTAAGATCGCATTTATATAGATTGCTGTTGTGGCGGATAACCATTGTTAACAGTTATAACAAACTAAATTGAAGCACAATTGACAATCCAGAAATATAAAGTTCTCATTTGGGAGAAGTCTCTTATTATAACGCTCTCATATGGGAGAGATGAGATTACAATCCTCTCATATGGGAGAGGAGATTGTGTAAATCGTAACCATACAAGAGATTAATCGACGTTATAATAAAACGCATGAAATGAGAGAAGTCAGGGATAGTACTTCTTAATCCAGCGCATGTTGACTGAACTCGGGGTTGAGGTTGTGCCGTGCAACCTTCGTATGCTGCAGTAGCCACTATCGAATACTTCTGTGACTTCGAAGGGTCCTTCCCAATTGGCTGCGAACTTTGGGTGAGCCGCTTCTCGCATGCGGTGGTCAGATGCGCGCAGGACCAAGTCTCCAACTGCGAAATCTCTTCGCTGGACCGTCTTGTTGTAAGCGCGAGCAATCCTTTCTTTATATCGCTTGTTAGTCCTTTTGGCTTGTTCTCGCTTTTTCTCCAGCAAAACTAAGTCATGATCACGTTGATTTTCGTAGAGTGCGTGGAAGGCTAGCCTTGCCGAATTGACTCTCACTTCCGCAGGTACCACGGCCTCGGCCCCATAGCATAGTAGGAATGGTGAGGCCCCCGTGGTGTCCTTGGAGAAGTTCGGTAGGCCCACAGAGCTATGCTTAGAGAGTCGGCCCACTTCTTGTGGTCATCTGCGACCGTCTTGCTCAAAATTCTCAACAGCGTTTTGTTGGCCGCTTCGGCTTGTCCGTTTCCCTTCGGGTAATAAGGGGTAGAACATATCTGCCTGATATTGTACTCCGCTAATTTCGCAGCTACCTGGCGATTAACAAAGGGAGTACCGTTATCTGAAAGAATGGTGTTTGGGATTCCGAACCTGCATATGATGTTTTCCTGGATGAAGTTGACCACAGCTAGCGCATTTGCCGTCTTCAGTGGTATGGCTTCCACCCATTTGGTGAATAGCTCAGTTGCAGTGAGAATAAAATGATTCCCGTGTGACGTTGGTCGGATGGGACCGATGAAGTCTAGAGCCCATGTATGAAATGGCCATGGCGTCCCTAATGCATGTAGATCCACGGCGGGAGCGTGCACTAGGTTTCCTTTGAATTGGCACTCCTGACAGCGTCGTACTTTGGTACGGCAATCGACCTCCATCGTGGGCCAGAAATATCCGATTGAGAGGAGCTGCCTGCATAATTTCGAACCTCCTTGGTGTTCCACCTGGTGAGAAAGGTCCATGACTTCTTGTGCTTCTCTGCCGTCTAGACATCGCAGCAAGTTGCCCTCATGACCTCTTCGCCAAAGCAGACTTTCTTGTACTACGTATCGAGATGCTTTCCTCTTCAATTTTTCGGCTTCTCTTCTCGATTCGGGCACGGTACCCTGAGTGAGAAAGTCAAAGAGCGGCTTCCTCCAATCTGTGTCATCATCGGTTAGAGCGATGAGTAGAGAATCTTTGATTAGTGCGCAATTTTCGCACTTCCCTTGTATCAGGGCCGCAGCTGTCGACATGTCTGGCCAATGAATGCCATATCTCTGAGCCTTTCGATAGATTGACACCTCGCTTTCGCCGCAAGCATGTTGGTGAATCTTCTCCAGCATCAATTGTCCCTCTTGCTCGGAAACACATCGCATGAGTATTCCACTAGGGCCTTTGTAGTAAAGGGTGTTGTCATGTATGCAGTACCCTTTTGTGAGTGCCCAGCCTTCACTGCTCGTGCCTTCTGTAATAGCTCGTAAGACTGCTTTTCTCCAGTCCGAATCATCCATGTGTTCGTCGTCGCACGGATCTTCTGTCAATGCTGACGATGTCCGTACTTCGATCGAGATCCTCGCAGGACATTTGTCTGTACTGACCTTGGATCCCAAGGTTGCCAAAGCATCTGCATGCCTGTTGTCTGCTCGGGGCTTGTGCTCGTACCTTACATCGCAGAATTGCTGTACCAGCTTTTGTACTAGGGTGCGGTAAGACAGAAGGTTAATCTCCTTCAAACCGTACTCGCCCGAGGCTTGCTTGACGATCAACTTGGAGTCTCCCATGACCGTCAGATTGCTTACTTCCAAAGCTTTTGCTGCGCGCAGTCCCGCTATGAGGGCCTCATATTCTGCCTCGTTGTTGGTGACTGCAAAATCGAGCTTTGCGGACATCTGTATGACCTCCCCATCTGGTTTGGTCAAGACTATTCCAATGCCCCCGCCTTTTCTTGTTGACGACCCGTCGAAATGGAGCGTCCAATAAGGCACGTCGATTGCATAGATTTCAGGTCCTTCGAGCTCTTCTTCGATCACGGGCTCGTGGCTGTTGTCGGGGAACTGTGCCAACAGATCCGCTACCGCCTGCGACTTGATCGCTCGCGGTCTCACGCATGTGATATCGTATTGAGAGATGGTCATGTACCATTTCGCCAATCTCCCGCCGGGAGTAGTGTGAGTTAGCAGATATCGTATGGGATCGCTTTTGGTGACCACTACTACTTTATGCGATGCGAAGTAGTGTTTCAATTTCTCTATTACGAAGAACAAAGCAAGGCAATGACGTTCGATGTCTGTGTACCTCGATTCAGCAGGCTGCACGATGCGAGAGATGTAGTAGATAGGCCTTTCCTGGCCTTCGTACTCCTGAGCCAAGAGTGCTCCTATGGATCTCCTTGTTGATGTCAGGTATAGCAGAAGCGGTGACCCCAGTTGAGGTGCGATCATTATTTTTGAGGACGTCAGCAGATCCTTCAGCTTTTCGAATGCAGCTTCGTGCTCCGGAGCCCAGTTGTACACGGCGTCCTTCTTGAGAAGAGTACTGAAACAGCATGTGATTTCGGCAATCGCTGGGATGAATCTCCGCAGATAGGATAGCTTTCCTAAAAATGTCTTCAAGGCACTCTGGTTATGGGGCGGCGTCATGCCGGTTATGGCTGATACTTTCGCAGGGTCAGGCTCGATTCCTTGGCGATGAACTACGCATCCCAAGAACTTCCCTGATGTTACCCCAAATGCGCATTTCATGGGATTCATCTTTAGTTGAAAGCGTCTACATCTATTGAACACCTTCCGTAAATCTGCGAGGTGATCAGCTTCGTGCTTGGATTTAACTACCAGGTCATCCACATAGAATTCCACTTCTTTATGCATCATGTCGTGGAACAGAGCCATCATGGCCCACTGATAGGTTGCACCCGCGTTTTTGAGACCGAACGGCATCACCGTGTAGTTGAACACCCCCACCGGAGTGATGAATGCAGTCTTCCGAGCGTCTTCAGGGTCCATCTTGATTTGGTTCTACCCGCTGAAGCCGTCCATGAAACTGAACATGCGATGGCCTGGTGTTGAATCGATAAGAAAATCGATGTTGGGCAGCGGAAAATCGTCCTTGGGGCAGAAACGATTGAGATCTCGGAAGTCCACGCAGATGCGAAGCTGTCCGTTCTTCTTCACCACTGGCACGATGTTGGCCAGCCATGTGGGATGATGATTCGGCTCTATGAATTTGGCATCCAGGAGTTTGACAATCTCCTGTTTGATTTTCACGTTAAGCTCCGGCCTGAAGCTTCTTGTGCTCTGCTTTACCGGCTTAGACCCTGGAATGATGTCTAAGCGGTGCATAGTGATGCTTGTATCCAGTCCCGGCATCTCATCGTACTCCCATGCGAACACGTCCTTGTATTCAGTTAGGAGCTGTAGCAGTCTTTGCTCCTCCTCGCTTGTGAGGTCCGCACTTAGAAAGACTGGCCTTTTCTTTTCCTCGTCCGAGCTGAGGAACACTTCCTTTAGCTCTTGCTTTTGTGGTCTGGGCCTATCTTCCATGCATTCGGGTGCTTCTTTGAGCTTCTCATCTGGAGTGCTCTGCATTGGCTCTTCTGTTAGCGCAATTTGCTCGATTTGATTGATTTGCCCAGGGATATCCCCATGCCCGTGTGAGGACATCCCCGCGCACCTTCATATGCGATAGCATTTCTTCCCATTGGCGTAGAAGCTCTCTATCTCCTTGCCTTCGGGGTCATGCTTTGCGATTCTCTTCAGGGTATACACATTCTTTCGATGGTATGCGATACGCGGCGCCTCTTCGCGTGTAGGCGGCTTTTCCTTGGTATCTTCTCTTGTCACCATCACTCCCGCAGGTGACTGGTCCTTGATTTCCTCCCAGAGAGGCAAAGGAGTAGGGTTGAATGGTCCCTGTGTTTGTTCGTCCGCCATCTCGGTAAACCACACCGCCTCGCTAAGATGTGCTTCATCCAAGTTGAATGGATTCGTTGAAGCCGGTATCTCGACTACTCTGTCGTTCCAGATAGCTTTCATAACCTGGTGAGCCGTTGAAGGAACTGCGTCGAAGCGATGAATCCAGGCTCGACCTATAATCATGTGGTACGTAGTGTTCGCGTCTATGACATAGAACTTCGCCGAGCACTTGATTTTGCCAATCTGAACGCCCAGGCGGATCCATCCGATCGTCATTCTAGAGTCGCTTCCGAATCCCATCAGCTGAGATGGACGCTTGACGATCTTGTGCTCGGGGATCCCTGCTAGCTTCAGTGTGTGGAGCGAAACGACGTTGACCGCTGCTCCTCCATCAACGAATGCTCATTTGAACTCGACGCCATTGACGATGGCCGTCACGTACAGAGGCCTCTGGTGGCTCGCATCTGTCTTCTTGTCGCTGGCAGAAAAGGTCATAATCTTTTCTGTAGAGCGAGACGCCCTGATGACTTTCCCGTTGGAGACTACAAGATCCTCCTCGTAGTCCTCCGCTATCCTCAAGATTGCTCTCGTCATATCTGTCCGGCACTTCTCGGAGAAGTTCATCTCGTCGAAGAATCTGCTAAAGCCGTGCGACCCCTTCATCCGGTCGGCACGTTCGTCTTCCGTGTCCATACTGTAGTCCTCGTCATCGTGGACCTCAGCAATGATGGGTAGACCATCCTCTGCGACTTCTTCCAGGTCGACAATCGAGATCATGGAAACCTCCTTGCCTTTTGAGTCTTGCTCCGTATGGGCAGGAAGCCGATTGTTGCGCACATCCATCCTGCGATCGCTGACGATCAGCTCGCCGTTCTTCATCTTCTGATCGAATGTAAACCTGAGCTTTTTACACTCCGCTGTGGGGTGCATGACCTTGCCGTGGTACTCGCACCATTTAGGGTCTCTCACCATCTCCTTGGAGGGTATCTTCTCGAGCGGTGGCAGGACACCGTCCTTGCGCCACTGTCTGCAAAGGTCGCTTGCCTCCTCTACTGAGCAAGGCAGAGGTGGTACATCGAAGTTCACCACCTTCGCTTGCTTCTAGGGTGAAACTGTATTGACCTCAGCTTCGCGTCCCCTCTTGTAACTGAATCTCCCGATCTTGTAGGTGGTGCCGCTCGAAGGTCGCTCCGGAGCGTTCTTCTTTTTCTGCCTCTCGACTATAGGCTCGATGTTCTTCGTGCATTCAATTAGCTTTGAAAACGTAGGTGTTTGTAAATTGATGAGCATACCTTTGTATTCGTCTCGCATGCACTGCAGGCATATCTCTACGAGCCGGCTTTCGAGCATTGGATCTTTACACTCCAAGGACTTCGCCCTGAATTTCTTGATGAAAGTAATCCCATCCTCTTCGCGCTTCTGATACATCCGCGAGAGATGGATCATTGTCACCTTTTCTTCCATCTGGAAAAACTTGGTGTAGAATTTCTGGACCATGTCGTCCCAAGTCTTCACGGATCCGGCTTCCAACGTTCGGTACCACTTGTACGCTACGTTCCCTAAGGATTTTGGGAACTCTCGCATCAGTAATTTGGGATCGGCTCCGTACGGCCCCATGACATCAATGAAACGCATGACATGCTCATGAGCGTTTCCGTTGACATCCTCGAACTTGTCCCATTTAGGAGCTTTGTATCCCGCGGGGTTAGGCATGAGATAGATCTCTCGTAGAATGGGTGGATCGTTGTCCAGCTTCGGGATAATGGTATCCGCGAATGACTGGTGAGCCAGAATAGTGTCCATGCGCTTCTGCAGAGACGTCATGCATTCTGGAATGCTTCCCTCGGTAATTGAAGGAGGGGTTGCCGCAGGCGGAGGCGACACATACGCCGCCGAAGGATTGGGGACATACTGACTACTTGCATTGCCCCAGATCGTCGTTGGAGGAGGCAAAGGGTACTGCAAAGCCGGGTTAGATGCCAAAGCCGAAGGCTGAGGAGTGTGAGCAGTGAGAGGCAACATCTGAGCTGTTGACCCCTGAATCGAATGCAGCTGCGTAGTCGTCGGTGGAGTTTTCAGATTAGGTTTGGGAGGTGTGGTTGACACTCCCAGTCCCGGAGCGGTAAGGGCTCCTCCTCCTTGAGAGACGGCGGCGGCTGGTGAAGGGTTTGGTGCAAGGGTGCCCAGAACGGCCAAGATCTGTTCTAGTTGCGCGGACTGCGCTTTGAGAGCTTTCGCCTGACTTTGGACAGTGGCGTCCAAGGACTCTAGCGTCGGTGTCTCGCCGGGGGTGGTAGGAGTACGGCGGGTCTCCTCTCCCGAGGCAGTTTCAGTGGAAGGCGATCTGTTGCTGATATCATCCTCCTGAGACATGGTTGCTTTTGTTGGTAAGTTCACGTCGGGTTCACCAAAATGTGCACAAGAGATTCCGGCGGGGAGACCTCCGTGTACACCGTATGTAGAGGATCAGAGATCGCACAGGAAGAGTGGGGTTGTGTGTAGGGAGAGAGTAAGGCAGTAGTAATGTATGAGAGAGAGACAGAGGTTTGGCAGAGCTTCCGCGTATGGCAAGTGTGTTCTTCCTTGTATGGAAGGGTTAACGTCCTATATATAGCAGAGAACGTGACCGTTGTAGCGTGGTTAATGCGCCCATTGATGGCGGCTTAATTAGCTTAACCATAACGGCACGTTCGTCCGAGTATATAGGGACCGTTACAGCACGTTGTGCGCGAATACCGGAACCGTTACGAGGTTGACCGGGTTTGACTGGATTGACCGGGTTTGTGGAGCTCGTGCCATAGATCTCTCAAAGCAGTTACTAAAGGTCGTGTGCGGGTTTGGCTCGCACGCGACAGGGCTTACTCTAGCCTCCAAACCACTAAGTCCCTACAAGTCCCGTGCGGTGGTATGCGAGGGCTCTGTCTCGCAGCCCCCACATGGATCAGCTCGGCTGGTGATCCAGTGTGTGTGGAGCACAATATGGTGTGCTGGATGGTTGCCACGTGGCCAAGATCTGTCAGCTCAGAAAGCACTATCTACAAGAAGCAACTTGGCAAAAGTATAAAGTCTCTACGATCGGATCGTGGAGGAGAATACTTAAGCCAAGAGTTTGACGACTATCTTAGAGAGTGTGGGATCGTGTCCCAACTCACTCCACCCGGAACGCCACAATGGAATGGCGTGTCCGAGAGGAGGGATCGAACCCTATTGGATATGGTTCGATCTATGATGTGTCAAACCGATCTTCCATTATAATTTTGGGGCTACGCTCTATTAAGTGCGGCTTTCACCATTAACCGTGTTCCATCTAAATCAGTCATGAAGACACCATATGAGATGTGGAGTGGGAGGCGTCCCACACTGTCGTTCATGAGGATTTGGGGTTGTGATGTCTATGTAAAACGTTTACAATCAGACAATCTAGGGCCGAAATCGGATAAGTGTAAATTTGTGGGGTACCCTAAGAAAACTAAGGGATACTACTTCTACAATCCAACCGAGAACAAAGTGTTTGTTGCTCGGACCGGCGTGTTTCTAGAAAGAGAATTTGTCTCTAAAGAAGCAAGTGGGAGGAATGTAGAACTTGAAGAGGTTCAAGAACCACAAATCACTGAACCGATTATGGAACATGAACAGGAACCTCAAGCAGTTGTGGAGCCACCTGTTCAGGTAACACAAGAGCTTCGTAGATCTAGTAGAGTGCGCCAGGAACCCGAGAGGTATGGAATTCTCGTAACCAATTCCGGTGACACGATGCTCATAGATGATGAGCCTACTACCTATGAGGAGGCCATGAGTGGCCCAGACTCTCAGAAGTGGCTGGAAGCCATGAGATCCGAGATGGAATCCATGTATACCAACAAAGTATGGACTTTCGTGGAACCATCCGATGGGGCGCGGCCCATAGGGTGCGAGTGGGTCTTCAAGAAGAAGATCGACATGGATGGTAATGTGATTACCTATAAGGGCCGATTGGTGACTAAAGGATTCAGACAGATTCATGGTATTGACTATGATGAAACCTTTTCACCAGTCGCAATGACCAAATTCATCCGAATCCTACTTGCGATTGCAGCATACAACGACTATGAGATTTGGCAGATGGATGTCAAAACTGCATTCCTTTATGGGAATCTCCTCGAGGACGTGTATATGATACAGCCGGAGGGTTTTGAGGATCCAATGCAAGCCAACAAAGTCTGTAAGCTGCAACGATCCATTTATGGATTGAAGCAAGCTTCTAGGAGTTGGAATCGACATTTTGATGAAGTGGTCAAAGAGTTTGGCTTCATCAGAAACGAAGATGAGTCTTGTGTCTACAAGAAGGTTAGTGGGAGCTCTGTAGCTTTTCTGGTCTTGTATGTGGATGACATACTACTCATTGGAAACGACATTCCCATGCTGCAATCCGTGAAAGATTGGCTAGGAAAGTGTTTCTCAATGAAGGACTTAGGGGAAGCAGCCTATATACTCGGTATAAAGATATATAGAGATAGATCTAAGAGGTTGCTAGGCCTAAGTCAAAGTACATATATTGACAAGGTGTTGAATCGGTTCAACATGCAAGATTCCAAGAAGGGATTCTTGCCCATGTCACATGGAATCACTCTTTCGAAGAGTGGTTGTCCTTCCAATGAGATTGAGAAGGAACGCATGAGTAGGATCCCCTATGCCTCGGCCATAGGATCTATCATGTACGCCATGTTATGTACTAGACCAGATGTGTCATATGCCTTGAGTATGACAAGCAGATACCAATCCAATCCGGGTGAGAGTCACTGGATTGCAGTCAAGAACATCCTAAAGTACTTGAGAAGAACTAAGGATGCTTTCTTGATATTTGGCGGTGAAGAAGAGTTGCGTGTAAGGGGTTACACTAATGCAAGCTTCCAAACTGACAGAGATGACTTTAGATCACAATCGGGATATGTGTTTTGCCTGAATGGAGCAGCGGTGAGCTGGAAGAGTTCCAAGCAAGAGACGGTAGCTGATTCTACAACAGAGGCTGAGTACATTGCTGCAAATGGCGCAGCAAAGGAGGCTGTTTGGGTCAGAAAGTTTGTTTCTGAACTTGGTGTGGTCCCTAGCATTGCGGATCCGGTGGAGTTGTTCTGTGACAACACTGGGGCGATCGCGCAATCAAAGGAACCAAGATCGCACCAGAAGTCCAAGGACGTGCTCAGGAAGTTTCATCTGATTCGAGATATTATCGATAGAGGAGACGTTCGGATATGCAAGATTCCTACAGATGATAATCTGTCAGACCCGCTTACGAAGCCTCTCACGCAGTGGAAGCATGAAGGGCACACTAGGAGTATGGGCATACGAGATGCGCCAGATTGGCTCTAGTGCAAGTGGGAGACTGTTGGAAGATGCCCTAGAGGCAATCTAGTTTAGTATGAATTTGTATATGGCTAGAAAATTCATTTATTATTTATTGGATATTTAATATAATGAAGTCCTTAGATTTACAATTGTGTTGTTTATCTTAAATATCCCTAGTCAAGTATAATGATTAAATGGGACAATCATCTATAGACTAGTATGGGGTTGGATTGATATGGAGATATCACGATCCAACACATAGGTGTGCATTACGGAATGTTGCACTGGATTGACCCATCTCCGAGAAGGCTACATACACGTTATGTTGAGTCACAAGCGCTTCTCGCGGTGCAATGGTATTGTCATCCTTAGACTTGAAGTCACTAGATATTCTAGTTGTGGATTGTTGTGATCTTGGTAGCGTTAAACGCTACACCGTAACTGGGTAGTTATAAAGGCGTGTACTGGATACAATAAGAAGCAAGCTTAGAGATCGTAGTGGACGTAGAAAGGATTTGCCCCTCCCACATAACGGGAGCAAATATCCTAGGCCACTCGAGGGATAGTGCTTATAGAATGTCTGGCCAGACTCAAATAAATCAATATGGGATATTGATGTTATTTGCACGAATAAGGCTATTCCCATGGATCGAGAAACTATGGATTGGATATACGAGTGTGACTTGTATGTCTCGTGTCCAATCCGGATATGGAGGCAAAGGGATGAGACAATTACTTGTACAAAGGTTGTCAAGATGACTATTCTATTAGTTGGCTAGAATGGATGTTTTGCTAGAAACCGCTCCATATTAGCAAATAGTTGCTACCAACTAGATAGAACCTATGGGGTCACACGCTATATAGAGTTGAACTAGATTTGGGAATTAATTAATTGGATTAATTAATTAGAATGATCACTTTGCAAACCCTTGCAAACTTAGTAGGGACTAATTTGCAAGGAAGGGACTAAATTGAATTCTAGTTGGACTAGAATAAGTCCTTTAGGTAGTTAACAAGGAGCTGTTGGACTATATAAAGGACCCTCCTTCCTTCCTTCCATATAACTTATGCTCATTAGTGAACATAACAAGAGTGGGAGAGAACAAAGGAGAGAGAGCAAGCAACAAGGAGGGCCCGACGCCGCCCCTTGCCGCCGCCCTCGTCCCCGTCGGCCAAAAGAGGCCGAGAGCCTCTTTTTGTCTCGTTTTGCGTGATTTCTTCTTCCTCTTCCTATTCCGGGCTAGCACCAAGGAGTTTGGGAAATCTAGGATCAACTCTAGGCGTGGATAAACTATAGAGAACGTGACATTATTCGCGTTTGAAGTCATCAAGGAGAACCCAAAGGTGTGTTTATGATTTCTAACTTTCACTATCGTTATGTCTCTAGACTTGTGATCCTTGGAGGGTTTTGCATGGTTTTATGTTTGATTATGCTTCCGTTGCGCGATCCATGAATCAAAACCCTACATATTTCATGCATAATTGATATTAGATGTCATGTATTTATGTTCACTTGAACTCATGATACTTTATGAATGATGCAATAGGCTATTGTGTAGAACATTGGACCACACATACAACACTAGAAATAGTTGTTACAAAGAGGGTTAAAATTTCTTACCTATTCGAACTTGACGAATGAGGATTCAAAATAATTTTGGTAGTTAAGAAAATACCATTCAATCAAAGTTTGTCTGAGCAGGAAAAGAGGATAAATGAGCTCGTATCGAGGAATTGTGAAGTACCTGAGTTTTAAAATAATGTAGGAGGAACAAGATGTATTTATATTATGTTCAAGAAAAAAGTATTTGAGAGATGTTTTGGCGACTTGATTTCAATTTGGTGGTTTTAGATACCCCTTAGCTAGTTTGTCGAAATTTAGACTTTTGGGTGTTTTTACGGAACCATATTGCGGTTGAGTTAGCTACTTTGGAGATTTTGGAATATAAAATTGTTATACAGATTGTTTGAGAGTTTTAATGTGCTGGGAAATACTAAAATATTGACTTTATATTTGGATCTCGATTGATCGCTAAAATACATGAGGAGTATAATTTTCTTTTGATGACAGTTTGTCGCAACATCTCATTAGAGTCTGGTTTTCCGGGGTATAATTTCGAGCATTTTACCATTTATGATTAACTCAGATTGGGCTTCATAGTTTCATTGTTGAATAAGCTTTGGGATCTTAATACATTACTTGAGAGTCTGATCTCCAGCATTGTGCTGTCTCTTATAAATGTCGCTGAGTTTTGGGAATTCTTGGGTAAAATGTTAGATGGAAGTTGCTAAGTGTGAAATTGTTTGGGAGTCAGCCTTAGAATACCCTTATGGTAGAATAATATTTATGTTTGATGTCTAATAGGAGTATCCTTTAACTCTGGTCGATATGGCCGTCAACCTAGTGAATTCAACAGCGGAGAATTTTCAGGTAAGCCACCCGACAAGAACACCTCTCTTGGAGGGTATGTCAAATTGAGAATTTATCGGAGAAGTCTTGGATAGGTGTGAGCATCGGGTTTTCACTTTTGTTGGAAGATGGGTATACCACAACGTCTTGGTTCAGAGTTATTGCATTGTGGAGTCGTTACTTGATGAGAATTCTTGGATTTCCAATTAAGAGATAGTATAATGATTTAGCTGATGAGGGATGATGGTACCTTCCCAAGTAAAAATATTTACATCACGACCAATGGATGATAAATTTGCACTTCATAAAGTGTGTATTGTTGTTAGCTCACAAGACTTGGGAGGAACCTATGGAGGACCCATGAGAAATGATAGACTAAGGAGTTTGCGTGGATTATACAGGTTTCCCGCCCACCCTCGCCTAGAAAGCGTTTTGTGAACCATGTCTTTGGATTTCTCTAAATATTCAAATTTATTTTAGAGCCAACTTTAAAGTGGTTAGAAAAAATGTAATCTTGAGATTCTAGAGGAAATTGTCTATCAAAGAATATCGAAGTTTCCCTTTTTGTTGGAGTATTGTTACTTAGTTTGATGGATCACATTGCTTCACTAATGCTTTTGGTTTTCCTTACCTTGACTCGCCTATATTTTGTGGAGATTATATTCTACTTGTTTCTCTCCGTTCTCGTCTATAAATGGCCGTAAAAGAATAAGGAAAAAGGGGGATCACTCATGTGAAACTAAAGTTTGAGGGTAAGGGGCTAAGTTTGGTCTGTTATCTTTGACCTTCTAACCTACCAAATGTGGTGTTTTGGGTCACTAGAATGTTAACTTTTGCATTGGATGTTTGTTTTTGGAGCCTTGTCAATTAGCAATTTAAGGAACGACATGTTTCGTTGATCGTGGTTTGCCCTTTGAGTTACGCTATTCGTTGGGTTGTATCATCAATTTTTGTGAAAGCATAATTCATTTGTTATTCTTAATCCGATTAGAAGCTCCGATGTTCAACCTTGGCCGATTTTCGGACCTTGTTACTCGAGACAAAATAGTTTATGATGTTGTAACGGTTATCACTGGAGTTATTGATTTAGATTTTGGAAGCTTCCTACTACCTTGGTGCTAGCAATGAGACAAATTTTTGGTATAGTCAAACTTATTATGGTATAATCTCACGTTGGAATAGTTGGCCTATAACGTTGTTTAGCGTATATGATTATAGCATTATCACTAAACTAATATTTGGGATAATGGAATGGTTATTAACCTCTAAACGATTTGTCGATTTTTATGCTTATATTGAATTCCTTGGAGTTACATAAATCGTTGGTGTACCAGGATAAATGAGTCCGCTCCGTTGTTGTAATCTCGGATGATGTACTTGGAGCTTTGTTAAAAGAAATATGTTTTTTAGGATTTATCACCAAAGGTGACTTCGGATACTAGCTTGCGAGTCTCGCTATTGTTGAACCTATTTTAATATGAATAAGTTGCTTGGAGCATGTGCCTCGCTATCGTATTCTTTTGGTTACACATGGTTTAATTATTTTATTTCCTTAATTTCAAGGCAAAGTTTTATCATTGATGTCATAGGAAAGCAAAGGAAAAATGAAACCATGCCGCTTTAAAGTCCTGTACACTTTTTCTTCAATTTTTCGTCTTGTTAGATGAGACGTTTTTTTACCATTCGAATCACAGTCCTGACCTTGGGAAGTTAGTTTTGGAGTTTTGAGTTTCAGCTATCGTAAGGGGAACGAGATTTTCGCTTATTTATGAATCGTCCTTATAGTTATGATTCATTTTGACGCATTTTCATTTTTGAGGGAATCGTAATCTAAAATCTTTGATTTGGTTTATGCTTAGTTTCACTAAGAGTACTTACTTTTAAACTTGGGAGATTTTATGAACTTACTCTCTGTGAAGAGCCGCTTATGAGACAATAGCAATAGTTATTTAGTTTGATGACTGAAGCAATAAGGGTATTTTCTTTGGCACTGATTGAGTTGTGGGCGTGATCTCCCTAGTCACGTTATGATCTAAATCTTGATTTAATTGAGGCACTTTGTCATTAGATGTGTATGATTAGAGCCTTGTCGCCAAAATCATTGTTGAGTCATGGGATGCTGTTCATGGTCGAGTTAATCTGAGAGTCATATGCTTTTATTGGTCTGGTAGAGGTTCTACCTCTTGTTGAGTGGTTGTAAGAGTGTGAACTTCTTTTATTTTGACGTTGTTGTCTTATACGTGGAATGCTTGAACGAATAAAATCGTGTTATAATCTTAACTTTGATCATTGTGGTTGCTATTTTGAACTAAGAGGTGACTCCTATATGGAGAACACTAATATTTTTGTGAGACCTACTATGGGAATGTAAGCCCAAGAACAACATTGCCTAGGAAGATTTGTTATAAATGACCAATGATGATCAAACTTGTTAAGTTGCATTGTATGATGTATGTGATATTATTGCATCTTTGTAGTGCTGCATGATAAAATGATCAATAGGCGATAGTTGTGATCCCTACCCCATTGCCTTACCACCTGATTAGATGATCACGTACGACTATGTCTTGAAGAGAAATGTGAAAATTTCGGGGAATACCTTGTCCCATGTGTAGCAACTTAGGAAGTGTGTTCTATATCATTTCATGTATTGGATCTCGAACCAGAAGTTTGACCATGTTAAGATTCTAGATATCATGACAAGGGTCACGTGTACCAAGAGTTTTAGGATTGTAATGGACTTATGGACAAATTACCTCACCAGGTAGGCAACATGTGAAGCAGGGGATGGTACGAGGAAGAAGTGTACTCACCTTTTTTAGAGATATTTTGAGTTCCGAGGACGTCACTCCTTTTAGGGGGGAAGGGTGTAATCCTTCGGTTTTGAAGCATTGGTTTTGAAGCACGTCATTTTAGTACTCCTTATAGAATATTACTCATCGTGCATAACCTTAGGTTTGCACTTAGTGATTATACCTTAGGGTGGTGACTCATACCTTAGTGGTTGTTAAGAAGTTGGTTTACGCTTCGAGGACGAAGCTCTTTTTAAGAGGGGAAGGATGAAGTACCCCGTTGTTTAGAAACGGGTAATTTAATATATTATTGGGTGTTAATATGACATTAGTATAAGTTAGGGTACTAGTTATAATTATTTAATTGTTAATTTTTATTATTATTGCCAACTTAGGGACTTTAATGTCTTTTCTAAACTTAATTTGTGTCATTTGACAAATCAGTGGGGTGGTAGTTGCTTTAAGCCTAAACCTAGGGGGTGAAAGTGTCTTTTAAACATAATAATCATCTTCTTTATCTCCTGCAACTAGCAGGAGAGTTTTCACCGGCGATTTCGCCGCCGCCGCCGCCGCCACCACAGCCACTCCATTCGTCCACCAAACCCACCAAAAACAGTCCCAATCCGATTCAAACTCATCAAGGCTCGATAAGTTTGCACCAAGCAAAGCAATTGCGTCCAAAAACACAACCCTATTTGAAATCGAAAATCAACCCAGAAGACTCCTAATCATCGCCGGATTTCTCCTCCTACCGCCTATATAAACCACTTGAATTCTCGAGCAATTCACACCCAAATCTCTCATCTCTCTCTCCCTCAATCGCGCCCTCTCCCTCTGCCCGATTTGCCGAGCACAAACCCTGCCGGAAAAAGGCCGAAGCCAGCTCCGACCCAGCTCCGGCGAACCTCCTTCGCCGCCACCCCGCGACGCCGCCTTCCCCTCTGTCCGTCGCCGTCGTTTGTCCTCTGTCCGTCGCCACCCTTGCCTTCGTCGTCCTCTTCTCCTCCATCGGGTAAACAGACCCGTTTCTCTCTCTGTCTTCTTTTGTTTCTTTTTGTTTTGATTCTCATTATTTAATTCAGTTAGTTGGTTAATATTAATATTTGGTAAATAAGAAAGAACAAAGGGCAGCTGGCCTAGTGGTTAATGTGCATGCATGTATGGGAGTTGATCTTGGGTTCGAATCTCACCAGAGGAGTTTAATTTTTTACTCATCAATACTCAAATTTTAAAAGAGAAGAATTAGGGGAATGAAATTCTTACTAAATACTTTTGAGGGTATACTACTAGAAAAATAGGCTGACACGGCAGTTTTTAATACGGCGGAATAAAAAACCGTCGTTTATTTATCATAAAGACGTTGGTTTCTCAAGAACCGTCGTATTTGTAAAAAGTTACGGCAGTTATTATAAACCGCCGTATATTTAGCGGCGGAAGACGAAAAACTGCCTTATAATTACGGCTGATTTAGTATTTTGCACCGTTTCCTGTTCGTCGGTTATTTAAACCGCCCTATAGTTGATTAGACGTTGGTTTTCAAAACCGCTTCATGTGTATATATTAATTATAAAATATAATAATTGAATTAAATCTGGGGCCTTGACTGAAACCCAATAACAATAATCTGGACCATCAATTATTAAACCTATCTTTATAAACCACCAGCCCTCACTCTTCTTTATCAGTTTCATCCGCCTCCTCCCTATCTCTCTCTCTGTCTCTCCTCATCACAGTTTATCGCCACCGCCACACGATCTCCTTCCCACCATCTCTCTCTTTCTCATCCGCCTCCTCCCTCTCTTCTCCATTCCATCGACAACATGCGGCCACCTCCTCCGCCTCCGCTTCATCGATAACTTCTCCACACCATCTCCTTCCCCTGCCGCCACACGATCGGAAGACCCCAATCCCTCGATATGGGTTCGAGAAGCTTAGAAGTCGCGCCGTCTTTACTCTATCAATATTGTCGGTGACCCAGTACGGCAGTCCCCCCCCCCCCTCTCTCCGTGTCTGTGTTTCTTCCCCTTCAATCAAATCACCCTCCCTCCTTCCTTGATATGGTTTCTTCAAATTCAAGAACTTCAAATTGAAGATCCGATGGGTTTTTTTTAGTACAGATCTGCTTTTTATGAGCTTCAAGTTGAAGATCCGATGGGTTTTTTAGTACAGACCTGGTTTTTCTGAACTTCAAGTTGAAGATCCGATGGATTTTTTTAGTACTGATCTGGTGTTTTCCTTGAGAAATGACGTGGATGGATGAGAAAAATTTGAATCGAAAAAGAGAAAAGTTGAATCGAAAAAGAGTTGAAACAAAAGAAAATCTAATTATAACTAAAATTATCAAAAATACCAAATGAAATAACGGAAATAATAATCTAAAAAAACGAAAATGATAAAAAGTTGAAATAATTATTATATATATAAAATATTATATAAGGCGGTTAACAAAAATAGACGTTGCATCAAAGATGTTTCCATTAGGTTTTAGGCGGTTTCTAGAAACCGCTGATTTTTTTTAACGTCGCTTGGAAACGCCGTTTTGCTTTTAGCGACGGCTTTCTTGGCGAAAAAAGAAAAACCGCCATAAAAACCGCCCTATCTCATTTTACGGCGGTTTTTGGCTGGATTTTCGGCAGTTTTGAACCGCCGTTTCAGCCGATCTTTCTAGTATAAAGCTAGTTTATTGAAAAATAAAGTTTATTGGTTATGCTTAATTAAATTCTTTTAAAAGAACAATAAAACTTTACTACTTTGAGTTATATAATTATAATACGTATTTATAAACAAAAGCTTATATAAATCACGTCTTAAATAGTAGTATTATGCCACGTTATCAAGTTTGGGAAAATAACATTCTTGGCTATTCAGATATTTATTAATATTACTTTGTAAGTTATACAATTATAGTTTAGTATGTTTTAACAAATAATAAACATCAACTCTATAAAGTGTATTTTATTATAAAAGAGGTTCTTCACCTTAGCAAAGGTTGGGGAGAGTTAGTAAGGGATTTATTTCATTTACCTATTGGAATTTGTGTGCAATGTGTTGAATAGGATGTTATTAAATTTGTAGGCGACAATTTCATTGACGAATGATACGTCGAGTATTACTAGGAAGTGAATTGCTTTTGCTCGAGAATCAAGGTAAGTAAACATGCCAGGCCTAGCGCCCATTCCTCTTTTCGTGTCAAATGTTTTCATTCTTACTTGTCTCAAAATGATTTTATGCAAAATATGTGCTGCTTGAATACTTGTTTCATATTGTCGAAATGTTCTCTGAAAATATCACTGCAATCAAATAATCGATGATAACGTAAAGTGGAAGAGTTGTACGGGGATGATTATTGTTATATGGTTACTATTGGCATTAGGCGTGTTGACTTCGGTCTCTCGTCCAATTTAATTTATTTAATCCGATTGCAAGTCCCCGGATAGCTCATTGTACTCACTCTTCTGGCCACAAGAAGTCTGTAAGGGGGTGTCGACACTTAAGGTCTTGGATGCTTGCGAAGTGGTTGGTTGGTTTTCCCCGTATCAACAAATTAATAAATTGGTTTTTTGGATTGGATGTTGTTAATGGAAAATGGAATATCATGAGTTTTGGAATCCCATTATTTGGATAATGGATGCGATTTTGAAAATATAAATGAACTTGGAATCTCTCATCTCATTTCTTTTATAAAAGGGTCAAAGCTTTTACTTTCACTTTGATTTAGCGAAACTACTACAAACCGATTTTAAAATTACTTCATAATCTGTTTACATGCTTGGGTGTTACTTACTCCTTATTTCCGCTGACTTTGGAAACTGTGGTGTTTCTCTTTTGTTTTCTGCACCACAGGTCTATATGATGGGAGCATATCTTAGCAGGGGACGCGAATCATCACTTAGACGATTAGTGATATCACACTTAGTTCCTTAGAGATTCTTTTAGTATCATTAATACTGTAGTTGGATTGTATGCATGTGTTTGAGGCTCAATGAATGGAGTTTAACAAAGTTATGTTTGGATTCTCTGTTTTAAACCTCCTTGTATCCGGGTTTAATCTCGGGTACGGTGTGACACCCCCGGATTTTCGGCTTGGTCATTTTGGGGGTGTTAAAACATGGTTCATTACTAATGTTTCTTGAGGTCAATGGCTTGACGGATTTGCTTCTAGATCAATTGCATTCTGTAGTTTGATCAGTATGCCTGTGTTACATGGTATGAATCTGGAGTGTATCAAAATGTTTAAGAAAATCTCTCGTTGGTTTATTCTAAATCCTCCAGAGTTAGCTTACCATAGACTCACCAGATTCTTATACCTAAACATTAAACAACTCAGAAAGACTACAAATCTGGTGATTCAGACTAAGGTTGCTAGTATTGACATGAAACTAGATCACTCTGAGTTTTGCAAATGTTTTAAGATGTCCCAAGAGATATGACACCAGTAATTACCCTCCTAAGGGTGAAGCCCCGAAGCAAGCAAAAGAAGATTTCTTTCTACCCAATACCCTGTTGGAATAGGTGCCCTAGAGGCAATCTATATTTGGTATGAATGATGTAATGGCTAGAATATTCATTTATTAATTATGGCGATATTTAATATAACGAAGTCCTTAGGTACAATGTGTTGTTTATCTTAAATGTCCCTAGTCCATTATATTGATTAATGGGACGATCAAATATAGACTAGTATGTGTGTAGATTGATATGGAGATATCAAGTCTAACACATGGGTATGCATTAGGAGTAATGGCATACTGGATAGACCCACAACGAGAAGGATACATTAGATTATGTCAAAATCACAATCGCTTCTCATAGTGCTAATACTACTGTAACCCTTAGACTTGAAGTCATTAGATACTCTAGTTGTGAAATATCATGCTTTGATGCTATCCAACGTTGTGCCTTAACCGGACAACTATAAAGATAGCTATCGGGCATGATAGGAAGCAAGCTTAGAGATCGTGGTGATGTAGAGAGGATTTGTTCCTCCCACATAATAGGAGCAAATATCCATGGCCACTCGAGGGATGGTGCTTATTGAATGTCTGGCCAGACTCAAATAAATCAATATGGAGATATTGATGATATCTGCTTGCATAAGTATATTCCCGAGATCGAAAAACTATGGATTGGATATACGAGTGTGACTATTATGTCTCGTGTCCAATCCGGATATGGAGACAAAGGGATAATACAATATGAGATATTGGGCACAAAGGTTTGTCGGGAACACTAACTATTTATGTTAGTTGGGTTGCATGGATGTGTTGCTAGACACCACTCCATGTTAGTAATGAGTTACTACTAACTAAGTAGAAACCTATTGGGTCACACGTCAAAAGAGTTGAACAAGATTTGGGATTAATTAATACGATTAACTAAACAGATGGATCACTTTGCAACACCTTGCAAACTTAGTGGGACTAATTTGCAAAGAAGGGACTAATCCAAGTTCATGTAGAACTAGGAGGGGCCTTTATGAAAAATAACAAGTGTTGTTGGTCTATATAAAGGAGGCTCTAGCTTCCTTCCCACTTAATGTTTATTCTCATAACATAAGTGAGTGGGAAAGAAAGCAAGAGAGCAAGAGACAAGCCAAAGGAGGCTGAAGCCCCCTTTAGGCGTCCCCTACCCGTCGGCCACAAGAGAGGAGGCCGATCCTCTCTTGTTCTTTGTTGCGTGATTCGTTCTTCCCTCGTCCTCCGGTCCAAGCTATCACTAGGAGAAGGAAGAATCTAGATCTCACATCTAGACGTGGATCAACCGTAGAGACAAGGACAATATTCTTCGTGTGATCTCCCAAATCACAAAGGTACACATCTTTTATGTCTCTCATCATGTTATGATGTCTCTTCCTGTGATCCTTGGTGGGCTTTGAGTAGGGATAAATTTTTGTTATTCCGCTGCGTTACCTACGTCAAAATCCAACATACCCCTGCCTCATCTAAGCAGTTAACACACTCTGTGCTAACTATTGAAGCCAAGGTTTTTTTTACTATTTTGATGAGATGTGCGGTACCAAGAGAACACTCAAAGGAACTGGTTACTGATAGGGTGTTGCACTTAATGCATTTGGTTATGCATGGTTATGAAATTGATCTTCCAAATCTTGTGATGGAACACATGCTTTACCACCAAACCAACCAAAGAAAACACCCTTTGCCATATGCCAACTTGCTCACCTTATTCTTTTAACACTTTGAAATTTCAAATGATAGGAAAGAGTCTATCACTACTGGGTTTAGTATGCTTTATGAGAAGAAATATGAGAAGATTGGAGTGGTGAAAACCAGTGCTAAGGTTTGGAGCTATACTCAGACTTGACAGAGGAAGAGTTGAGCTCCAAGAAATTCCTCAAACCTAAGACCTTGACCCCTACTTCAAGCCAAACCTCTCAGCCTCAAGATAAATCCTTGGTTCTTTAGTTGATAAATGGACTTCAGATGGACATTGATGAAGTGAAGGAGAATCAACATGGATTTGATACTGATCTTAGGCAAGTAAAGTATATGGTTGAAAACATGTTCAGAAGCATGACAGTGTTTGATGTGCGTGTAGAAGTATCTCAAGCTGCTAAGAGTACCAAAAGGGTTGATTCTTTTTTGATGAAAGTCAAAAAGGGGGAGAAATTTAGGGTATTATGTTTTAGAGACCTGGTTTTGGTGAGTAGGAGTACCTGAAACTGTGTTGTTATTTGCTATTTTCAGTTTTGTTGCAGAATCAGAGTATCAAACATATTAGAAGGTTGTGGTTTTGTCTTTCTTCAAGGGGAAGATTGCAAGTTCAATGCAGGATCAAGACTTGAAATAGCTTGTCTATTTCAAGGCCTTGAAACAGCTTTCAAAGCCTTGAAACTGACTGAGCTTCATATGCATGAACTTAGGGTGAGTTTCTGATCTTAATCCAACTCCTAAACCCCTTTGCATGATTAGTTGATACTTGATGATGAAAGACAAAGTATTTTGACACAGTTTGCAGGATCTAACATCATCTGTTTGATTCAGTATTGCAGGGAATTCTGTTTCCTAACCTATGTTTTGCAGATATGATAATTGCTTGATGATTGATTCTGTGATCAATCTGTTGTGTTTAAAAGATTCCCAATAATTCCAACAAGATCAAATCAGTATCCCTAAAGATACTAATTTACTAGCTGTTGGAAGAAGCTGTGAGAAGAGTCAAGATTTGAAGCAAATTTTCAGGAAAGTTTGTTAAGAAGATTATGAAGATATTCCATTCAAACTGTGTGCTTAAAAGGAGAATTGCTGAAGGATTACAGAGACAGAAATACGCAGAGCAATTCACAGAGACACAAACACATTCAAGGATTGACAAACAACAAAGAAGCAGATTCCTATCTCAATCCAAGCATCAGAAGAACACTGCATACTGAGTGCAGTTTCATTTCCTGTGTTCTTCTCTTCTTAACTTCATTTGTATATCATTTTGATAATACTTCTGTTCTCACTCTCAAGGATTGTTCAAGGTGAACAATATAGAATTCTTAGTTAATCAGATAGCGAGAGCAGGTACTGATAGGTTAGTGAGATCCACAAGTTGTAACAGAGTAAGGCATTTCTTTGTGCTTGAGATCTAGGGCTTGTTGTGGATTAATAAGAATTGTGTTGAAAATCCTACAGCGAGAAGATCCGTGAGGTAGAGACGTAGGTCCAAGTGGACTGAACTCTATATATCTTGTGTCTCTTGCATTTACTTTTCAGTTACATACTTAGAACTTTTGCAGCATTCAGTTTCATTTCAACGGTTTGAAACTTATTTCAAGGCCTTGAAATAGACTTTTTCGTTCCTTACTCTAACTGTTTTTACTCCAAGGGCTTGAAACTCATTTCATGGCCTTGAAACTCTTTACAAATATTTTGAAACCACTATTCTTGCAAAGTTTAGCAAAAGTCTGCATACTCTATTCACCCCTCCCCTTCTAGAGTATTGATCATGTATTTCTACCTATTGTACACCCCTTCAGATCATTACCTTGTAATGGAGGTGGTTAATAAGTAATGACCCAACAAACAATAAGATTCATAATGACTATTAGGCCCTTCAGATGTTTCTAGGATTTGGTAAGAGTGGAAACATATTTGAGAGAAGTTATATGTAGAAATGCTCATAACCACTCATGTGCTTCATGCAGGAATCAATGGAAGGTCCACAGGTTTTCCCGTCCGAATTCACCAGAGGCGACAGCGGAGGCGACTCCATCCTCGGCGGACTTAGAAGCATACCCTCTGCCATGCCAAACAGTTCTTCCTCGTCAATTAAAAAGTTCGTGTGAACAAGACACTGCACATTCGTCATCAAAAGCCATAGGATGTGGCGGCTGAAGCAGTGCTCTACCCACCACATCTGCGGGCGCCTCTGCACCCGCTTCTCGAAAGTCATCTAATGGCGTGGAGCTTGGCACTGGATATGAAAGGACCGATTCGGGGAAGTTCAGTTACCCGTGATCATGTCCTTTCAGTGCAAGGACAACCACATCGTAGGCAGCGGCGACCATTACTGCAGTACGGAAAGTATCGAGCCACACACGTATTGTCTTGCGTGGCTTGGGTATTTCTTATACCCACTTGTCGCACCTGCACCGAATCCCCCAAAAATTTGGGTGTTTGCCAGAGTGTGTTTCCTTAGGGCTGGTAGTATGACTAATTGTCGCATGAATAGTGTTGAGGTCAGGTATGTGATTTTGTGATCTTAACATGAAAGCAAGGCCTTTAAGGGTTAGGGTTTGAATTGCTTGATGAGTTTCATCTGTTAAACTGGCTAGGCCGTAAAAGAGCTAGCTTTATAGCATCTTTTTGGGAGAAAACCTAGCTTTAGCATTTTAACGGCCTTCAAATACGCTTTTTTTTTTTTTGTTTTTTTTTTGGGGGGGGGGGGGTAAAAGACACTCTCACCCCAATTAAGTTTAGGTTTTTAATAAACTTTCATCCCTTCCAGCTTGGGAAATGCCACTTTTGCCCCTCCACTGTACCAACTTTAAGGACACATACGTTACGTAATAGGTACCATATTTATTATTTATTGCATCGTGACCTCTGTGAGCATTCGTTATCCGCAGGGCTGACATGCCACAACCAAACTAATAATTAAGTTGTGGAAATTAAATGTCGGTTGTAATCATGTGGCCTATCATTATTTATCTGGTTGTTATTCATTTCGTCAAAGTCAAAACTCGTGTTAACATATCGTGCTATGAATTTACTCCGTTTTGTACTGATTTAAACTTTTCTCAGGTTGGCTATTGCTGTTTCCGAAATCCGCATATCATGAATAAAGTGGAGGACACGCACAGAAGCTGAAGACTAGGATAATTGCTAGCAAACTTTAGCAACAATTCTCTTTGGATTTTAGAGAGTGTTAATTTCATTATGTCAAACTATGTTCGGAGGATTTCTCCTTTAATTGTGAATAATATTTTTTTGGATATCGTGGGTTATACTAGCAAGGAACGGTTCCTTGGATTTGTTTCAGTACAAGCAACATGGTAGATGGATGTTCAAGGTTAATGGTAAACAACAATCACTTTATTGCAATACAGTTCATACTCATAGCAAGATCTTACTAAATGGTCTCTTCTTATTGCATGACGCTTGACAATTTAATAGTATGAATAACGGAAAAGCGAGGTTTGGTGCCTTAATCAGTGATGAAAAGACACATGAAATGAAGAATTTCATAGAAGGATAGAAAAAAAGTCTACATATTGGTATGTTGAATATTATGAAAGGGCTAAAAGTAGTATCCAAAAATATCCATAAGGAAGGGGGTAATTTACAGTTTGTGCCCCTAGGTTTATGTAAATAGGCAATTCCTACTCCTATTGTTCATCAATTGACAGGAGACACCCTTATTTTGGATGGATTGTAACGGTCATGGACGGAAAATGCGAAAGTACTAATTTGCCCATATACATTTACTCAATATTTATAGGATAATTTACACAAAGCACCCTCTGGTTATGGTAAATAGGCATTGGGTATCCCTACTGTTTGCCAATCGGCAGGGGACACCCTTAATTTTGACATACTCCAATGGAAAATGGGTAAGTCCTGTTTTACATTCAATCTTTATACAATGTTTAATCTGCAAGTTACATAAAATATAAAAAGACCAATCTGTCCATGATTTGTTGGTTCATTTAAGACTTCAATAATGTTATTGCGAGCAATTTTTTAGTGCTCCAAAAGAGCACCACGTGGTGCTCTACAACCAATGAGTGTCTACCAATCACGTCAATTTGTTTAAGTGTTGCATTTTCATTGGTTGAAGAGCACCATGTGGTGCCTAATTGAGCACTAAAAGTTTGCTCTGTTATTGCCACTGAAAAATCCCCTCCGTGACTCTCCGACATCGATATACGAAAAAAGATGGAGGGTTAATCAATCTATCGCAACTTATAGAAAGAACTCAATTCGGGTGAAAAAATATCGCATTTGTGTAAACTTCATCTCTGCAAGTCTAAAAAATTGAGCCATCCAATAGATACGCAAAAAAAAATATTTTATTCTTGATGACACATAATTCAGTTGACGGAGAGAATGAAAGGGATAGGCGGACAAAAAAGTCGTTTTAATCGATTCTTTTTTGTAATATTATTTAAGATGTTTCTAGATAGTAATTTGTGTTTATTTGTTTGTATCTCTTTGTATCTTATGTGTTTTGCTTCTGTTCACAAGCACTTTTTTTAGCATACTGCAGCAAGCTGAATGCTTCATTTTTTTTTTATAATTCAACGCTTGAATTTTAATAAACTTGAGTTGTATTAACTACTATAATCTTTGACATTTTTTTTACTATAACCCTCTTTATTTTGGCTTGGGATAATTTTTAATTATATTATTTAGTTCACTTTAGAAAATTCATTATCATTCTAGTAAACAAACCACATACTAATGTTGTTATTTTACAAGAACTCTATCAGAATTAATTTTGTTAAATAAAATTTCAAATTCACTCAGTGTTGATTTTCATTCTCGACAAATTTAACTTTTGACAACAACCGAATATATTCTCTCTCAAAAGAGTTTTACAATTTAATGGTATGAATAGTAATATCTAAGCTTCTAAAGGTTAAAAATGACATTATATATCACTATATGGCATAATAGGCATGAACCAAACGCTCAAAGGTGTACCCTACTGCCAACTCACAAAATAGGGGTGTTCCATATCAATTGACTAACAGTAAAGGTGTGCATTGCATATTTACCTAAACTCGGGGGGTAATAAGTGTAAGTACCAAAATTCAGAGGGTAAAAGGAGAATGAAAAATACACCCAGAAGTGAGCCCACTATCACTTCACAGGTCCCTAACAGAAATGGACGGAGGGGGGGGGGGTATAATTTGTAATTATTACCATGTCAATTGATGAACAACAGGGGTATGAATTGCCTATTTCCATAAACCCGATGGTGCAAACTGTAAATTACCCTGAGCACGACGCATGCATTCGAGACAGGGGTGAGGAACATGAGCAACTTTTTTAGCATCGAATATCCCAATTGTTACTAAATTGTATTGTTGATGTTCAAATTGCTAATGTTACAAAAAAAGGCCAAAACGGTGTACCTGGAATGGTTCAATTGATCTATCAAATCTTACGAAGTTAATTTTGGACATGAACATATTAAAATTTATGAATATCATTACGAAATTATTTATTTCCCGAATTTCCTAGCACATATACATTATGAAGTTACTTGCTATGTAGTTTCCCAAAAAAAAAAAAAAAAAACAGTTATATGCTATATACATCGAACGTACATTAAAACTGGTTATCAGGAATTTCAAAAAGGAAAATATTCAATGCAAATGGGTGCTAGCTTAGTGATAGAACGTTTAAAGCCCCTACACGAGGTTCTAAGTTCGAACCCGAGCTATAGGATGTGATTCTAAAAAAAAGGAAAATATTCAATTGGGGTTAAATTATTTGGAAAAAAAATAATTGGGTAAAATACAAAACCACCCTCATTGTTTGGAATATATACAAAAACAACACTCGTGTTCGGGGATATACAAAACTTCCCCTAATGTTGGACAAATACCACCATTCTGTTACTGTTAGCTAATAAATGGCACAATCTAATTTTTTATGACCATTTTGCTCCTATTTGTGTTTTTTGTGTTTACTTTGTTCATGTTCTTGTGTTCTTGGTGTTCTTGGACACCACCACCACCACCACCACCACCACCACCACCACACCACACCACACCACACCACATCAATATTTTTACCCCAAAATCTCGATGCTCTGTTCTCAGGTCAACTGTTATGGTGAAACCCTCCGACCTCCACCAACGAAAGTTATAGCTCCAACCTACTAAATCAAGAACACTTTGAGTCTCCATGTTATCCTCTATTTCAAAATCAAACACCAGTAAACTCCAAAAAACTCAATCGAAGAAAATAGATCTCCAAGAAACTCCTATCTCCGCTGCGAAAACCACATGCCCCGCCAACATCCTCCCCCTCCAGACCTCAAGAAACCCTAATTTGAACCTATTCTTTGAACCCCCAAATCAAAATCGTTAACCGAATTAAGAAAATTAGGAAGAATAAAACAGATGAATCACCATCTAACCAATTCCAAATCTTCGACAAACACCCACACTTCTAATCTCTGAACCGCCACAGTCCCCATCTCCAACAACCACCCACACTGCCGAACTCCTGAACCCATTGTTTCCTTTGTGGAAAATCCAAGAACACCGTTTACATAGCTGTACCATGATTTGTTATTGAGCAACCGGACCCAGAAATTGGTCCAAAAGAGGTAAATAAACTATCTTTTCCCCATTCCAAAGCACCAGCAAACGGATCGACCGTAGTTTCCGGTGGTATTTGGCGAGATCGGGAGGAGGATGAGTGGGAGAGGAGGAGGACGAGAGAGAGAAACAGGGCGAGGACCCAGAATACGGAGGACCCCGCAAAGATTGGGACATCGTCTCACATCGTCGCTGTCGTATCCATCTTCAACTGAGAGTGAGGAGCTGAGAGAGGAGGACAGTGATGGATGAAGATCTTTTTTTTTGTGGCTTATGGGACCAGGAACCGAGAGAGAGGAGCAGGGAGAGGGACAGAGATGGAGGTGGAGGTGGGTTGGTGGTCGTGGGTGCATGTGGAGGAAGAGAGAAGAAGAAGAAGATATGGGTTGAGAGGAGAGATAAACAGGATAAATAGAGAGATTTAGATATTGAAGAATAATAGGAAGAGAAAAAGGGTATTTATATGGTATAATTTTACTTTAATCTTAGGGCAAATAGGTCTATTTGCCCCTCTGTTAGGGTTCGCTTACCTTCCGTCCACTGACAGGGGTGGTTTTTATATAAACCTGAACACGAGGGTTGTTTTTGTATAAATTCCAAACAACTGAGGCTTCCATCATCTCCTTTGAACGGGTGGTCGTCCTTTCACAATTAAAAACTATTATTATCTGAAATTCTGAGTACGAACGCACAGCAAATTTCTTCTTCTTCTTCTTCTTCTTCTTCATGAAAATGATCTCACCCCCTTTCTCCATTTCAATTCCAAACCCTAACCATCTCTCCCCGTTCAAAACCCTAAACCCTCCTTCGTCTCCACCAAAATTCAAGCCCTCGAAGGTCTCAATCAATCCTCCGCCGCCGGACTTCGACTACAGATCCTCCATCGCAGCCGCCTCGCGAGCCGCGATCGCTCAAATCCATCCCGAACTGCTCGATTTAGCAGACGATGGAAGCCTCGTCCTCATCCAGAAGCGCCAGTTCGGTCCCGTGCCGGCGTGGCGGACGGAGTTCGTGGAGCCGGAGGGGATCTGGTTGATCGGCACAAGCCACATCTCTCGCCAGTCGGCGATCGACGTCGAGCGTCTGGTGCGCGTTTTGAAGCCTGACAGTGTTGTTGTGGAGCTCTGCAGAAGCAGGCATGTGCTCTTTCTTTGCTTATTAATTGACTCATTTTTTAAAGCAATTTAATAGTACTAAGAATGTGAAATTCGGCTAAGTAGTTGTGAGAAATCGCCAATGCAATAGTTGAATTAGAAGGAGAATACATATGTTTTCACACTTATTGATTATCATGCAAAAGAACATTGTAGTCCATGATATCAAATAGCAACAAATCTTACTAGTCCAGAATAATTGGTCTTATCCAGATATTTAAACATGTTGAAGCTCCATAGTTGGTACTACAGCTGTACGCCTGTACCATTTCTTCGGGTAACGAACGGGTACCACGAGGCCACCATACCCAACAGGGTTTTTCATTCACCCATACCCGAACCCGCCCGTACCCGGTAAGGTACATGCCCGCTTAGTACCCGAAAGGGTTGGGTTTCGGGTATAACTCGATTTTCACACCCGAACTTCCATCCCTAATAGTCCATACTGTCTTATGTGGGTTGGTTTTTAGGTGAGAGGATCACAATCATTAAGCAAAAGACATTTGATATCCATAATCCAGGAGAAGGTACAAACCCTCGGTCTGGATCGAGCAGAAGTGCTTGCATCAAGGAAAGATGAACAAAGTATAATGCCTTAATTACAAAGGATTGAAAATATTAATCTTGGCAGAAAAAGTGAAGTGGTACAGAAGAAAAGACACCTATGAGCATCCTAGAAAGAGTCAAGAACGGTGTGCCAACACTTGGGCTCCGTTTGGTTGGTGGTAAAACATTTTCCTGTAAAATGTTTTCCCTTGTTTTGGTGTTTTGGTGCTGTTTGGTTGGATGTAAAATATTTTCCTGTAAAATGTTTTCCCTCAAATGATGTAAAACAATTTACACATTTCAAATCCGTAAGCCATTTTCCGGACAGTGAAGGAGCACAACAACAACTTATACTAACACCTCCACCACCAATAACAACCACTACCACCTACCTCCACCACGACCCATCACCGCCACCCACCTTCACCACCACCCATCACTGCCACTACCGTCACTGCCCATTGTTTTGACAAGTGTCAACCAAACACGAGAAAATAACTGCAGAGAAAACATTTTCACTCATATTTTTCCTTGTAAAACATTTTACTGTGAACCAAACAAAGCCTTAGTAGTTTTAAACAATTTGGAAAGAGGAATTTTCCCACGTCAAGAGATAATTGCTAAGGGTAGATGATATTGATGAACACCAAGGCTCCAAGAGTGGACCTCACACCAGTGACGAGTATAGTCTCTGAGAAGTAAAGAGATGCATAAACGAAAGAAACTCAGAGTTGGAGTTGCAAGTCTGTGATATGTGCAGGAGAATCAGAAACTCACAATTAAAAAAAAAGTGGTTCAAGTGAATTAGTATGTTTGCTTCAACTAGGCAAACGGGA
Source organism: Linanthus parryae (assembly GCA_023055425.1). Lineage (NCBI taxonomy): Eukaryota > Viridiplantae > Streptophyta > Magnoliopsida > Ericales > Polemoniaceae > Linanthus > Linanthus parryae. Next base: position 1,524,691 of record JALGPY010000036.1, on the reverse strand, counting down.
TGATGATTCTAAATGAGATCTGATAATATAGCTGATGAGTATCAGGGGCGGAAGGAGGATTTGAAACATAGTAAGGCACCCAATTTTCCACGCCACCTTTTAAAGAGAGGTGATGCATTTTTGTAATTTTAGCAAGGGTACACCTAAACATATTTGTCAAAATTTAAACGTATTACTGTAGTTTTCTAAACATGGGGTGGGGCACATGCCTTATGGAGCCATGTGCTACCTCCGACCTTGATGAGTATAATGTTGTAGGACTCAACTTAGATTGGAAGGTTACAAGGATTTGGAGTTTGGAGAAATTTGTATGGTTTTATGAGGAAGAATAATAGCTTGCTGGTCTGTCAGACTATGTATATGAAGATGCATGTGACATGATCATAATATGTTATGATTTTGGATCTTCGAGCACTTCTCTAAGACACATGCTTTATAGGTTATGAGCATATAGGACAATTGCGGATGCCATAGGAGCACCGCAATTCTCTCACTCCCTTGCACATTATAATTTGGATCAGACGTACAAGCAAATGTTCCAATAAGTTTCCAGAACTAAGAATTAGGCTACAAATTTTGAGAACTTTTACCTCAATATGTTTGTGGAATTTGGGAAAATCAGAGTTAAATTTCCTTAGATAGAGGAATTGTTACGAGTTTTTTTACTTAACAAATAAAGAAAAGGATCTTCCAACGAACTTTAACAGGAAATAGGAAATGGCTTATTACGTCCTATCAAAAGATGCTGTGAAGTCTACCCTTTTCAAACCCAGTCTAAATGCCAAAGTTTATTAGATCAGTTCGATCAAGTCCCATCTGCTGACGAGTGGAGGGTCTTGTAGGTCCTTAATATTTGTTCAACTGTTAGTTATTTACTCTGCAAATCCATGGCTTAACTTCAATGTTTGCAGATTTTATTTTCAGAGCTGGGATTATGTATACGTCAGTTGACGAGGTTGGACCACAATTGAAGTCCAGCATGTTCTCTTTGAGTGGCAATGGATTTTTTGGCGCAATTGGTCGTAGCTTGAACTTGGGTATGTAAAAGCTTATCTGTATTTTTCTAGACACCTTTAGATTAAAATAATGTTATTATGTTATATTGTTAGGGGGTCAGACTGCTCTGGCATTACGGATATTGTTGGCAGTTTTTTCATCCAAACTCTCTTCAGATGCAGATCGCCCTTTTGGGGATGAGGTAGTAAATTATGGGAACATTTTATGTATAGATATATACTCGACAATGTCTGAAGTGTACACATTATTATCCAGTTCCGTGCTGCTCGAAAGGTATCAGAAGAAGTTGGGGCTCAAGTAGTTTTGGGGGATCGGCCGATTGAAATAACGGTGTGTACATTTTCCCCCATGATATTTTTTAATCTCTATATGTCCCTGAGACCCTCAAAATTTTGTATTCGGTAAATCTGTTTTTTCCAGAATCGTGTTTGGTTTGCTTGGCTATGCTTTTTGTTTTCTTTCTCCGCGGAGTTTGGATCTCTTTCAATAAAGAACATGACGTGTTCATTAATTCACTATAATATTCTGCAGCTTGAAAGAGCTTGGAAATCTCTAAAATGGAATGAGAAACTGCGGCTCGTAAATTCTGTTTTACGTGGAATAACTTCATCACCTGATATTTCGAGGAACAGCTTGAAGGTCCTCTCTCTCTCTCTCTCTCATATAGCTGTAATGAGATTGTAGGCTCTATCCGTGAAAGGCGTTCAAGAAACTCTTGTATACTTGGAAAAAGGGTTTCAGTAGGAAAATAAATTAATAGAAAAAAAAAATTGTTTATTGATTGATTGTACGTAAAGTCCGTAACTTGCTAAACGTCCAACATGGTAAAAAATAATAGTGTTAGCATCATGCATTATGTTTTGTATTGTTATAAAAAAACATTACTCCAAGATTTCTGGATTATATAATTTTCCACTAATTTTCTTTTTCCTAGCAAAATCCATGCTACCAGATGGAGAAGTTTATATGCTCTGAAATGAGAGAGATATAGATAGAGAAGTTGGCATATGGTAGAAAGTTAAGTGTAAGATTTAGAAATTAGCTTCAGGACGCGACTTTCAAGAACCATGTTGACAACCATCCCCCATGAGGAAGCTTGAAACGAGTTTTAGAAATTTGTTTCTGTTTCCTCTGTTGTCTTCAAGTCTTTACAGTTATGTGCCTTCATCCTTGTGCAGGAATCTAGTGAAGATGATAGTGCCTACAAGCTCTACGAGCAGCTGAGTCGTTCGTATCCATCACTCATGCAGCCTCTTATACACGAGCGTGATACTGTGAGTTTGTTTCCCTTCTCTTCTGCATGCTTGTAATTTCACTGGACTCTTGAACTAGAATTTGGCATGTGTTTTTCGGTTTTCCCCAGTACCTCTCGTGGTCTTTAAAGAGGAGCAAAGCTGTGAACGGTAGCAAGCGAGTGGTAGGGGTTATTGGGAAAGGGCACTTGAATGGAGTGATCTATGCTTTAGTGTCGGATCTCGGCGACTTGCGGTTTCGGGACCTGGTGGGGAAGAAATCTTATGGTAATAGCAGTGGTAACACTTGGGTTGATACTCTTCTAAAGAACTTGGTTAGGGACACTGTAATTGGCGTGCTGTTGTGGGGGTTGTACGAACAATTGAAGATGGGATTTTAGAGCATTAACAGAAGACCTTGTACATGACCACCATTCTTAATACAGAATTGTAAGTCCAAATCGTTGTAATACTTCGTCACAGAACATTAATATTCAGTTTTGAATTCTGTTTCATGGTCTGAATCTGAATGATTGTAATGCAATTGTCTTGCATCAAAATTGCACTTTCGGAGATAACTTTTGAGCTATGGTTAATTATATGTACATCTAACTTCAATCAATTGTTGTAAAATTTGGTTGAAGCCATATGCATTATAATTGTGGTTAACTTAAGTGCTAATAAATTGTGATAATTGTTTTATGTTAGTACTCCCTTAAATTGGCTATTTTGGTATGAGTTTTGTGCCTGTAAAATGTTGTGTACAATTGCTCACTTTTAGTGAGATTTGTTTTTCAGAAAGTGGTATCCCCAAGGCAGAAATATTAAGTGTATTGAAGGTAAAAGAACAGTTAAATTTTCAAGTTTGGGTGCATATCAAACATGGATACCTGTCTTCTTATCAGTATTGTATTTTGGGTGGCCGTATGTCGGAACAGATCCAATATGATATCTCTCATTCATTACTAGACAAATCCAATTTTCATAGAACCACTTTGAATTTCTTTCTCGAAGAAAGATCTGATTACTGATGAATAAGAGCCCTCTCATTACTGTGCATTAGTCTCTCCTAATTTTGATACTCTAAGCTTGTTTCTTCCTGAAGCAGTGTGAAGCATGCAGTCTGAGAAAACATCTTGCAGGAACATAAGTAAGCTTGGACCCAGGGTGTGGATGCTGATGCTATATGTCTATCTCTTGTTTCTAGAATTCTCAAATCCTTTAACTATAAGGTATCTCTAAATTTTTCTCTTGGGTATTCTTTTCTTCCTTGTGATTTTAATGATCTGCATTTCTGTAGCCACTTTTTATTTTTTACATTGAATTATGAACAATCTATAATTTTTGAGATCTGAGTAAGACTATAAATGAACAACCTGATTAAACAATAAGAATTTATGGGTTGAAATTGTTTCTTATGTGAGCATATGATGAAAATTTTGGTGATCTCTATCCTTTTTCTTCGCGAAATTGTGGTGAAATCGGACAGAGATCCTACTGTGGGTCTGTAGTTAGATTGTTTACTCTATACATCCTTCATAGAAGAGGTGAGTGATTTGAATTTTCGTTTCGTGGTCCTCGTCTGATGCAAGATTTTGTGCGGCGAGAAATCTGAAAATACAATATAAGAGGTTAAAACTTGTTTGATGCTCACGACACGTGTGAGAGTTACATTTTTTTTTTGAGGGATGTGAAAGTTACATTTTAAACTTCTATTGATTTCTTTTCAAAATGTATATAAAATGTAAATTCAATTTTCTAACTTTTAGAGCTAATTTCTTTGGCTTCATGGTTCTCAAGAAAAATGGAAAAATGCAATAGTTTGGGTCCAAGCTTAGTAAAATAACACTCTATCTGTTCCCTGGGGGGGGATCCAAAATTTCCAGACGATGGATTCATTACCCCAATGTGGAGTACTAACTAATCTGAGTCTTGCAATCTCAGTTGTGGCAGTGAAAAATGCCAGCGAAGCATTGTACGCCCTGAGAGTCAGGAGAGGGTTGTTCACTCTCATCGTTACATATTTCCATTTGCCAGACATGAATGGGTTCGAGCTGCTAAAGAAAATTCGTCAAGAGTTTCATTTACCAGTAGTTTGTAAGTATTATCTTATTCACAGGAGCATTAACGTTAAGCCATATGTGATTATGTCATATTATACCTTAACTTTTTATGCAGTTATATTGGTGGATTGTGATGAGAGCTTAATTTTAAAGGGATTGCAAAGTAGGGCTGAATTATTCCTGGTTAAGCCAGTGTCGCAAGTTAACCTCAAAAACTTGTGGCAGTTTTGTGGTGTTAAACAGGAAACTGAGCATGAATACTGATGAACTTGTTGAGTTCAGAGAAACACCAGAGAATCTGCCAGCTGAGCTCGGAGAGACACCGTAAAATCCGCCAACTGAAACGGATTCTGAGGCCACAATGAAGGCTTAAGAAAAGGAAATGATTACTCCATTGTTTAAGACACGGGAGAAGCCGAAGAAACTGCAGCTACCCTGAGGAAAACAAAAGTGGTGTGGACAAAAGTTCTTGGAAGCTATCAGAGTCCTCGGTCGTCGCAGTAAGCGATTTCCTTAGCTAGTTATTTTTTTATTGTGTCAGTTCCAGTTAGTGTCCATTTTTGATTATTTTCTGTTTAATCTCTTTGCATCGTCTTTAACATCGTCCAGGAGCTACGCCTAAGAATATTACTCAGTTCATGAATGTCCCAGGACACTTATTTCCTGGTTAGTCCTGGGACATCCATGTACTCAGTAGTATTCTTAGGACGAGGATGATGTTAAAGACAGAGAAAAGAGATTAAACAGAAAATAATTAGAATGTGCATCAAGTGAAACTGAGACAATTAAAAATAATAATTAGATAGAAAAAATCGCTTACTGTGACCAAGGAATCTGATGGCGTCCAAGAATTTGTTAGGCAACTGTTTTGTCCACACCATTTTTGCTTTCCTCGGGATGGCCGTACTTTCTTCGGCTTCTCTTGTCTTTGGAATCTGATGGCGTCCAAGAAACCATTTCATTTGGCGGATTTTCCGGTGTTTCTCCGACCTCAGTTGGCAAGCTCTTCAGTGTTTCTCCGAACTCAACAAGTCCATCAGAGTTGGTGCTCATTTTTGTGTTTGCCACCGCGGACTGCCACAAGTTTTTGAGGTCGTCTGGTGACACCGGCTTCACCAGGAAAAATGACGTTCCACTTTGCAATCCCTTTAAGATTACACTGTCGTCAACATCTGCTGACATAACTGCATAAGACATTAAGTTATGAAATAACATGAACGCTTATGGTTTAACGCTAATGCTCTTGTTAAAAAAGATACTACTTACAAACTACTGGCAACTGAAACTCTTGGTGAATTTTCTTTAGCACTTAAAATGCGAGTCCATTTATGCCTGGCGAATGCAATGTTTTAACGAAGAGATGGAACGACCCCTTCAAACACGCAGGGTGTACAAAGCTTCACTCGGCATTTTTCGCGATTGAAAATTTGCTTTATTTATGTTTTATGAATCACGTGCTCTTTCAAGTTAGCAAGTGTATATCATTATTTCTTCTTTTCAAGTTATGGTTAGCTTTCATGGTTCTCAAACTTACTTAGATATGTCTAAGGGGTAACCCAGGGCAAGTTATGGCCATAGTATATGTAGCTCATTTATGCTTCCTAAACCTAGGAAGCAAGGTCGAAATAACTCTCGAATTCGGTGAAGCTATACCAAGGGGACTGTTTTCTTTGTGAGGTTATAAAAACACTAGAGGATAACCCGCGCCCTCTGGGCTCTACCAAATCACAATCAAAGAAATCTCACTCCTTTCAACAGTAGTTATGGTTAACTTTTTCTTTAATAGTACTCCATATTCGATAATGAACTTTAATATTACACAGCAACCAAATTAGCAGTGTCTTAAGTAGTTAAAAGTTCTATCCACAATTGTGCAGTTCAAAATTTATGAGGAACACTCCAAAATCGTGGTCCAATGCCCTGACTCGCAGAACTCTTCCCCTGCCAAAATTCGCATTGAGTCAAGCAAGCCATCGAGGGTGTTAATCAAGCCTTCCGTTACTGTGTACAAATCAATTTAAATCAATTTGTTTCCAAACAAATCACTTTGACTGCTTCAAATCTGGGCTGCTTTTATGTTGCTTTGATCTGCCAAGAGATGTTGATGAGTTCAAGCTTGTTCATGAGACAATCAAATACACCCCCCCCCCCCCCCTTTCACTAGAAACCCCTAATGTTCTATCCTTGATTTTCAGCAACGTCATAAATGCAAATTTCTAAAGTAAAGGGGTCTGTAGGGAATATCTAGCAGTAGCTGGGGTCAGGTTATAATTTCAGAAACTTGGTTTATACCTAAGTCTCCTAAACTCTCCTAAAGTTTTCCTAAAGTACACCTACACCCCTAAATGAACCTAGCCTATTTTCCTTCTAACTATTCTAACTGATACTACGTGTTGACACCATTACTATCTCAATTGCTCTGTAGATAACTCTTAGAATTGTCAATTTCTCTCGATCTCCCGACCGGCGACCGTTACTTATAGATGCATGCAACAGTCAGATTGTTGGAATCAAAGTTACTGGTTCAATAAACAGAAGAAAGACGAAGGGGATGAAGGTCGAGGAAGAAGAAGAGAGAGAAGAGACCTGACTACCCCTCATTTAAGTAAAGAAAATGATTTCTCCAGTAAAAAATTAAACAAAACGGGATTCCGTATGTATTTCGAACGGCGTTTTATGATTGTGGCTATTGGTGGTAAATTTTATCTCTTGTTACTGGAATTCACAAATCCTATAACTATGCCTAGTTTGGGTAGGGGATATGAGGGGGGATAAGGATTTGATATTCCCCATAAATGCCCTCATCAACATAACCAAATTACAATATATAACACCCCACACCACTGTTCTCTCTCTTTCTTCTCTCTACCTTATCTCCCTCTCTTCTGTATTCGTCGCACTATCCATCATCCATCGGACCACCGCCACCATCTTCGTTTTCCTCCTCCTCCTTCCACCGCACCCCATCGTCGTCGTTCTCTACCAGAAGCCGCCGCCGCTGTCCTTACCGTCCTCGTCCTCCATTCATCTTCTTCTTTGTCCTTGCCTCCACCATTCTTCGACCCCCACCAAGTTCTTGTCCTCAATGCTTTTCCGTCCTCCAATTAATCAACCACCACAACCGCTCTTCCTTGAACTCTGCAACATTTAGCCTAATTACAAGCCCTAATTAGGCCTTGATTAGGGTTTGTAATTGGGCCAATTTATGGTAATTTAAGAAATCGCCAGGTTTTACTGCAGTGCCATCCTGGCTGATCATGTCAATTGTTGTCATTTGGATGGCTTTGAGCCCATGAAGGTACAAAGCTTTATCAAGTGTCAAGGCCGCTGCTTGTTTCTCACAGTTTCTGATGGTTACCATCAAATTTCCTATTGTCCTTAAAATCTGGGGCAATTTGGTTTGCTATTCAGTCATTGTTCGGTTTTCAGTTTTGTAGCGTCTAAGATTTGCTACAAAAACTGGTATTTGCCTGATCTTCCATTCTGCTGGCCATGGAAATTGAAGGTTTGGGATAATCATACAGTTGCCGAATCATTTTTTTTTGTCTCAGCACAATTTATATAAGTTGTATTATGGACATGCTCTTTTTTAAAAAGCTAATATTTTTTACATTGAATTATGAACTAATAGTTATAGGACTCTTATGTAAATAATTAGAGGACTAGTTGTATAATTTAGCATTGTATTTTACCTATTTAAGGGTGTAAATAATCAATGAAAGGTACGGAAGATTTCTTAACTATCATGGTATCAGAGCCCTACCTTTGCCTCTGATTTTTCTTCCGTACCTTTCATTGATTATTTACACCCTTAAATAGGTAAAATACAATGCTAAATTATACAACTAGTCCTCTAATTATTTACATAAGAGTCCTATAACTATTATGAACAATCTATAACTTTTTAGATCCGAGTAAGACTATTTAATGAACACCCTGAAATTATTTGGACTTGTGAGTACAGTCAATCATGTTGATAAACTCAAGAGTCTGGAGTTCCCTACAGTTGAAAACACTGAAAAAAGTACTTAAATCTTCAAAGGAAAATGCTGAAATCGGTGGATGCAAAGCAGTACTCCTATCATAGAGAAGGGGACTGACTAGGAGGAAATAAATCTTGTTGTTAGGCTGATGATCCTCTACTGTTCCTACTCACCCATAGTCCAAACCACGAGTTCGCAAACTCATGCAAATAAATCACACGGTCAAAGATAACTCAGTATCATCATGGCTGAATACGAAAATAAATAAAATTCATATATAAGGGTGTGGCTGCATACCGAGCTAGCGCGCGTCCGGTTCTCCTGAAGGAATAACGCTTTTAGTAACGCATCATCATCTTTACTCGGGGTCCTCCATCACACTAAGTTTCTACAGAAATTTTTACATTGTATACATGTAAATAGCAAATCATTCTTTAAATAAGTCACATAATGAAGAATTAACATGGTGTAGGCCCTGACATACTAGTTATTAGCAGGGGCCGATGCACTAAGGGCCAGGGTGGGCAATTGCCCCACTGACTTTTGAAAAGTTCACTAGTACCCTTATCTTTTTAAATTTTCAACAGTTACACCCTTATGAAATATACATTCTTGCCCCAGCTGAAATCAAAAGTTATCAATTCTACCCTTGGGGCTTATCTCTTGTCCCCGCAGATTTGATTTCCTAGCTCCGCCACTGTTTATCAGCAAGTCTAAATTTGTTTCCAAACTATGCTAGACGAATAATATTAGTACAAGTCTTTTGATTCATACCTGCATCATATTCTTCTGTGGATGAGAGACGTAGTTCAGCAAGCCGCTATGAGGCACATGTACGAGCGGTAATGGAAGAAGCCTGTGAAGGCTAGTTTCTTCAATCAAGTTATCGAATCCTGGAGGGCAAAGGTTACCACCCAGCTTAGTATGGCTAATGTTCTGTCGAGCAGGTGTTCCTTCTTGAAACAAATCAGCAGATGTTGGTAATACAGACCCACTTTCTTGGCTATTACTAGTGACACATGGCTTTGCGCTAAACATGGGATCAGCTGGGCTGTTGTTGAGATACCAAGGCGCCAATTGGGTTGGACCATAGTCTACGTCATTCATGAGGCCAACCTGAGAAGAACTACTTCCAGAAAACAGTAAATTAGCTTGGGGATCATCATAAGGTTGCATACCTTCTGTCTAGCTAACCTTCAGATTTCTTAGACTGTCAACTGGATGTAATGGGGACGATGGATAGTAGTGGCTAGCAGGTGGTCTTGGATATTGGAATCCGAGCAGTCCTGGCCTCGAAATGCTGACATGGCTGCCAGCTTCCGATCCCGATTTGAACCTCTGCAAGATCATAAACTCGAGTCAAAATCTTTGCTGACAAATAAAGTTTCGTAAGTCGTTTACATCAAACCTGTAAACGACTTGTGATCGCCTTGTGAAATTTTATTTGTCAGCAAAGATTTTGACTCGAGCTTATGATCTTGTAGAGGTTCAAATCGGAATTGGAATCTGGCAACCATGTTGGCATTTCGAGGCCGGGACTGCTCGGTTTCCATTGTCCGAGACCACCTGTTAGCCACTACTATCCATCGTCCCCATTACGTCCAGTGAACAGTCTAAGCAATCTGAAAAGGTTAGCTTGACATATGGTATGCAACCTTATGATGGTCCCCAAGCCAATTTACTGTCTACTGGAAGTAGTTCTTCTCAGGTTGGCCTCATGAGTGACGTAAACTATGGTCCAACCCGATTCATGCCATGGTATCTCAACAACGGCCCAGCTGATCCCATGTTTAGCGCTAAGCCATACGTCGCTGGTAATGGCCAAAAAAGTAGGTCTGTTTTTATCATTATTTGCTGATTTGACTCAAGAAGGATCACCTGCTCCACAGAACATTAGCCATACGAAGTTGGGTGGTAACCTTTTCCCTCCAAGATTCGTTAACTTGATTGAATAAGCTAGCCTTCCTAGGCTTCTTCCATTACCGCCCGTACATGTGCCTCATAATGGCTTTGCTAAACTACGCCTCTGATTCCAGAAGAACATGATGCAGGTATGAATCAAAAGACTTGTACTAATATTATTCGTCTAGCATAGTTTGAAAAAACATTTACACTTAGTGATAACCAATGGAGCTAGGAAATCAAACCTCCGGGGGCAAGAAATAAGCCCAAGGGTAGAATTGTTAACTTTTGATTTCAGCCGGGGCAAGAATGTATTTTTCATCAGGGTTTACTTGTTAAAAACCTATAAAATAAGGGTACTAGTGACTTTTTTCAAAAGCCAGGGGGGCAATTGCCCACCCTGGCCCCTTAGTATCATTATGTGACTTGTTTAAAGAACGTTTTGCTATTTACATGTATATATTGTATAAACTTTTGTAGAAGCTTGGTGATATGGAGGACCCTAGTGAAGATGATGACGTGTTACTAAAAGCGTTATTCCTTGAGGAACGTACGCGCGCTAGCTCGGTATTCAACTACACCCTTAAATACGATTTTTATTTATTTTCATATTCAGCCATGATGATACTGAGTTATTTTTGGCCGTGTGATTTATTTGCAGCTATATGAGGAGGAGTTTGCGAATGTGTGGTTTGGGCTATGGGTGAGTAGGACAGTGGAGGGTCATCAGCCTCAACTGTAGGGAACTCCAGACTCTGAGTTCATCAACATGATTGACTGTACACAAGTCCAAATAATTTTAGTACGATTAAAATTTGATTTGCACTTTTAAGAATATTATGTATTGTTGACCACTTGACCCTTTCGTGTATTTTAAGGAGCATTTAATAAGCGCTGTGTGTTTTACATGTTAAAATTACATGTGGGATACGTAAAAGTTGTTCATTATACTACAACTTTTTTAGACACAGAGCAATTGTCAATATGGTTTTTTATCGGGTTGAATACCCGAGTGTACATTTGGTATGAGATTTTAATCTCAATTGGGCTGATAATATGGCAGAAATTAACTTTTGGTTTTGTTTGTTAGCTTCGAGTTGAGATTAAATTCTCTTGAAAGTCCTGATTTTTTGTTAAATTGTTAGTAATTTACTCTGCCAATCCATGGCTTCACTTCAATGTTTTCAGATTTCATTTCCGGAGCTGGGATTATGTATACCTCAGTTGACAAGGCTGGACCGCAAGTGAAGTCATGCGTGTTCCCTTTTAGTGTCAGATAGATTTTTTAGTGTCAGATAGATTAAATTCTCTTGAAAGTCCTGATTTTTTGTTAAATTGTTAGTAATTTACTCTGCCAATCCATGGCTTCACTTCAATGTTTTCAGATTTCATTTCCGGAGCTGGGATTATGTATACCTCAGTTGACAAGGCTGGACCGCAAGTGAAGTCATGCGTGTTCACTTTTAGTGTCAGATAGATTTTTTGGTGCTGTCGGTCATAAGCTTGAACTTGGGCATGTAAAAGCTAATCTGCATTTTGCTGGACACCTTTAGAGGAAATAATGATGTTAACTACGGCTCTTGTTGGCAGTGTTTTCATCGAAACTCTCTTCAGGTACGAATTCCTCTTTCGGGGACGACCTAGTAAACTTTGGGTAATTTTTATGTATCGATGTATTCTTGACAATGTCTGAAATGTTCACATCATTATCCAGTTGTGTGCTGCTGATAAGCATCAGAAAAAGTTGGGGTCAAGTAGTTTTGGGGATCAGCCAATTGAAATAACGGTGAGTATATTTTTCTTATGTGATCTGTCAGTCTCCATGTGTCCCTGTTTAGGCCCTCAAATCTTAATTTGGCAAATCTTCTTTTCTCTTCAGAACTGTGGCTCTACTTGTTGGTGTTCTTTCTTCTTGCTGTCAGTCCGGTTGAGGATCCTATACCCTGCCTGATAGACACGGAGCCGCTTGATTAGGACAGCTTGTCATAGTTGTTAGGTGATCTAGGCAGGTAACAAGCTGCCCCTTCAAGTAAGCTGATTTCTGCTTGAGACTTAGTTCCTGGCCAATCTATTAAATTTGGACTTTCCTCTCTAGTCCACCATTTCAGATTCCCAACCCCCCCCCCCCCCCCCCCCCCCCACCCCCCCCCACACACACACACACACACACACACACACACACACCGTAGTCACCCTTCTAAATGCCTGTTCCATGGACCAAGAATCCCATCATGGACCTCGTAGGATCCCCCTTGGAACATCCTCTGTCTTACAGCAGCAAGAATTTGTGTCTGTTTCATCTGTTGTCTTTAAGGGCTGTGATTTGACCATGTATTTTCTAATATTGTTACAGCACTGGCTTCACAATTGCTTGTGATAAGGTTAGCCCTTACAGTTACTTGTCTTCATGGATGTGCAGATGATAGTGCATTCCAGCTCTACGAGTAGCTGAGTCGTTCTTATCCATCACTCATGCAGCCTCTTATACACGAGCGTGATATTGTGAGTTTCTCCCTTCTCCTCTGTATGCTTGTAATTTGACTAGACTCTTGAACTTGAATTCGACACGCGTTTTCGGTTTCCCCCAATATCTCTCGCGGTCTTAAAAGAGGAGCAAAGCTGTGAATGGTAGCAAGCGAGTGGTAGGGTTATCGGGAACGGGCACATGAATGGAGTGATCTATGCATTAGAGTCGGATCTGTTGTCGTTACGGTCTCGGGACCTGGTGGGGAAGAAATAGTATGGGAATAGCAGCAGTAACACTTGGGTTGACACTATTTTAAAGAACTTTGATTGTTGGCAACCTGTTGTCGGGGTTTTATACTTGTATGAACAATTAAAGATGGGGTTTTAGAGCATTAACCGGCTAATCTTGTTCTTAAATTGTATCTTAAGCAGTAACGGCAGAATTGTGCGAGTCCAAATCGTTGTAATTATTTGTCACAGAACATCAATAATCAGTTGTAATTTGACAATGAGACTTGCTTTGACAAGGGTAGGCTTCATTGGATCTTTTGAAAGTAGCATAATAAGCTCTTCCCATTTAAAGAACATCTTAAAACCCTTTTCCATATTTGTTTCAAGTCAAAAACTCGAACAATGCCTGCTTTCATAGGAAATTTAACTCTGTTTTTCCCCTCCTCCACAAGTTCTCAAAGGCGGTAGCCTACTCCATAGTTGTGGAACTTTATTGGACCAATTCTTTGAACGTTTTAACCAAATTGTAATTTGCAATGGAGTGAGAGAACTGTAGGGATGCACCTATGGCCTCAAATTAGGTGTTAATAACCTCTATTGGATGTGCCTTAGGGAAATGATTGAAGATCCAAATCATAACAGATAGACAAACATGATCATGATTCATGTTGCATGCATCTTTATATATAGTATTATAGTATATATAGATTGGAATTCGGGGCATAACAGGAAGCTAATATCCTTCCTTGCAAAACCATTCCAATATATCAAGAATTCAAATCCTTGTAACCTTCCAATCTAAGTCAAGTGTGCCAGCCGGTCATATTGTCAGATAATCATCTATAAGCATCTTCCACAATTTTTTCTTTGTTCTTAATTGCGATTTTATGATTCTCCTGCATTTATATCACATTTGGCTCGCCAGTCTTGCAACTCCGGCGCTCCAAGATTCTTTCACTGACTTCTCTGAGACTATACTCGTAACTAGTGAGCGGTCCACTCTTGGTGGTATGGTGTTCATTTATATCATCTGTCCTTGGTAATTTTCTTTTTATAGAATTAAGAATGTTGCGTCTCTTCACTTTAGGAAATTTCCTCCTCGTCCTAATTGTTTAAAACTACTAAGCGGTCTCACCATTCTTAACCCGTTCTCGGGTGCTGGCAGATATTTTGTTACGTACTCCTCACTTTTATGCCAAGATTAAGATTTTCATTCCCTTGCACTTCAGGATTATCCTTTTTTGATACTAAGTCATTTACCTATACAAACTAAAAACTTGATGTTCCTCTTTCCTCGATCTAATCACTCATGTTCGGGCCAGACATGGGTTTGTACCTTCAAAACTGATTAAAACTGACTCATTTGACAAAATTTAAAGAGACATTTAGACAATTACTTGTATAAACCAACTTATAAATGAACTGTGATCATGCTAGTATCAGGTAACACATTAATTTTCTTTTTCTGAGATTTTCATCCACATAATCCCCAATTTTGGAGATTAACAATTGCACTGGGATTATTATAATCTGCAGATTGTCAGCTTAAATTTTTTTGTCATAACAAACAAAAATAATTAAAATGGCCACCAATTTTGATCAAAACTGGTTAAAATCGGAATTCCCAAACATGCACTTAGATGACCGCCTAGGTTAGGGGTATGTTTTTATGTCCTGCTTGGTTGTTTCCTTCCGTTGTTAAGCTCTCTTTTGTACTTATTCGCTACTTTTATTTTTTGAAATGTACTTATTCACTACTAATGAAAATAGTGCGCAATTAACCAACATCTAGAAAATATCAAAAGTCTCTTTGAAATTTTGATTGAAAAAGAAAAGCTTGTAGGGTTATTAGTGAGTCCCCTTCTTTATCATAGGAGTACTGCTTTGATTCCACCGATTTTAGTATTTCCCTTTGAAGTTTCAATTACCTTTTCAGTGTTGTCAACTGTAGGGAACTCCAGACTCTGAGTTCATCAACATGATTGACTGTACTCACAAGTCCAAATAATTTTAGCACGATTAAAATTTGATTTGCAATTCTAAGAATATTATGCTCCTGCCCGGAAAGAATTGTATCGTCGACCCTTTCGTGTATTTTAAGGGGCATTTAATAAGCATTGTGTGTTTTACATGTCAAATTACAAGTTTGAAATACGGAAAAGAAGTTCATTATACAACAATAGTTTTAGGCATAGAGTAATTGTCATATATGGTTTTTTATCGGGTTGAATACCCGAGTGTACTTTTGGTATGAGATTTTAGTCTGAATTGGGCTGCAAAAATATGGGGAATATTAACTTTTGGTTTGGTTGTTAGCTTGAGTTGAGATTAAATTCTCTTTTTGAGAAATAACAATTTTAGATTATTTAATCTCTGAATTTTTGAGATTATCAAACTTTATAAAGCTTAGAACTATCTAAAGTTTTTTCTTTTTGAGAAGACTGTTTGAGATTTTCAATCTACAAGCTTTTCTTTTTTCAATCAAAATTTTCATGAATAACGCTTTTAGTAACGCATCACCATCTTCCCTCGGGTCCTCCATATTACCATGTTAATGAAGAATTAATATGGTGTAGGCCTTGATATACTAGTAGTTATCAGCAGGGGCGGATGCACTAAGGGGTCAGGGTGGGCAATTGCCCCACTGACTTATTTTTATAGGTTTTCAACAATTACACCCTTATGAAAAATACATTCTTGCCCCATCTGAAATTAAAAGTTTTCAATTCGACCCTTGGGCTTATTTCCTTAAATAAGTCACATAATGAAGAATTAACATGGTGTAGGCTTTGATATACTAGTTATCAAGCCGCGAAGAACGCGGACCGGAAAGAGAAGGGTTTTCTTTTCACGGAGTTCTCTCTGTCTGGCTCTTACTCTACTCTCACTCTCATTTTAAAGCTACTGAGTTTGATTTTGAATTGGGGTTTTCATTGTTCACTGATGAAACAAGTGAATCAATTATTGCGTATATACTGTCTAGTTATTCTATCTTCGTCTTCCAAGTCCCTTCTTTAATTGCCAATCTGCAGAAATCGGAGCGTATCGCCCGATATTTGCAGAAATCGGCGCGTATCACCGGTTTCAAATGTGAATCTGGTTCACATGTACCGTATCGGGTGAAACGGTTTTGAAACCACTGTTGACGTTCCGAATCGCGCGAGAAGGTACGGTACGGAACATTTTTTGAATCCTTGCTGGCGATGGTTCAACATGATCCCATCTTTACATTGCGTTGCCATGACCCACCAGGTTGAACCAATACACATTGTTGTCATCTCGTAACAACCGTGTCCCGAAGCTTTCCCACCCCATTCGGTTGCTGATCCAGACAGGACATGCGTTGCGACCGCACCTTCCTTGTTGCTTCGCGAGGACACCACTCTGGAGGACAGCCGGTAGCTCCTTTGTAATGTCCATACTCATACCAAACTGATGTAGAAGAGATCTAGGGTTAGGGTTTGGGGGAATTAGGTTTAACGAGTGATAAAAGGGGTTGTTTACATATAGTGAACAGTGTCGCGAACAGTAACTTTGATGAATGAGAGCAAGAAGACTGTACTCTCGCAAGAGCTAGACAGTCATACAAAACTCTAATCTATTAGTCATCGTTTCAATGTAAAAGAAACAAGCAAAATTATAAATAGGCCCGGAAAAACTAAATAATACTACTAAGGACACTTACTTTTTGACCAGACAGTCCTCCTTCTAGGTGCGGCATCAACTTGCCTGTTTATCGGTATTATACTATGGTGGGTCAAACCACATATGATATGATTATAATAAAACTGTTATCTAGTCATGTAAATACACACACACACACACATATATATATATATATTGTCTCGCGGTTGCGGTTGACTATAGAACGAAGGATTTAATAATGATAGCACTAATGAGACTTTTATAGTATTAGTGACACACGTCAGTACACAACCAGCAAGGAACAAAGGAGTACGACTAATACCAGGTGGGTATCGTTGTAATACTATGAGAAGTCGCGATCTCCAAGAATAATTAGAGAGAGATATACGTAAAACTAAAAAACGTTTATTGAATAATAATATGCCTACTGCCTTAACACAACCTGAACATCCTATTTATACTACCAAAGATTCCTAAACAAAACCATCTCCTTAGAGGATTAATAAAACGTGTCCTAATACTAATAGTACTACTGTTTACTAATACTAATAAATAAAATGAGTCCTAATACTAATAGTACTAATGTTTCCTAATACTATCAATACTAATGTTTCCTAATGTTAATAATATTGTGAATAATTCCTATTAAGGAATTACTTCTTTTATGCTTCATAAATGAGTCGTTTTGGCAGGGCCCGGATACGCGTTCCTCGTCGAACAAAGTGGTCTGTATCTGGCCCGTTGGGTTCGTCTAAGGCTACGCCTGTATCAACCTCCCCCTCGTTGACAACTGCCTTGTCCTCAAGGCGTAGATGGGGATAGTGCTTGTGTAACTCTGCAACCGGCTCCCACATAGCATCTTCTAACGAGCCCTCAGACCAAACCACGAGCCGTTGGTCTTCAATAGCTCCATTATGCAATATCTGACGACAGTTGACCGCTGCAACGGGAATAGACGATGGTTGATGATCCACAAAATATGCGGGCAGAGGGGTTGACGTAAGCCGCATAACAGTATCCGCAATACCCACAAATCGTCGGAGTAGTGAAATATGAAATATCGGGTGAATACGCGAGTCGGCTGGTAAATTCAAACGATATGCAACCTTGCCCACTTGCTCAAGAATACGGAAAATACCATAGTAACGACGAGAAAGCTTGTGTGATGTGCGCCTAGAGACGGAATGTTGGCGATACGGTTGAAGGTGTAAAAGGACGAAATCGCCGATCTCAAAATTCTCATCACGACGATGACGGTTAGCTTGATTACGCATGCAATCTCGAGCAGATTGGAGATTCTGTCATAGTTTCTGAAGCAAAACATTGCGATCCGCCAGTAAACTTTCAACGTCGGGGTCCTTAGCAGTGCCGGATACATAAGGAACCAACGAAGGTGGTGGTCGGCCGTAAAGATCCTGAAAGGGGGTGCACTTCAACCCACTGTTCAGAGAAGTATTGAGCGAGTATTCGGCCCATGATAGAAAATTCACCCACCGCTTTGGCCGATCATGAATAAAAGCACGCAAATATTGCTCCAACGAGCGATTTACCACTTCGGGTTGGCCGTCAGTTGAGGATGGTACACAATACTGCGATGGAGTGACGTGCCGATCAATTTTAGAACCACCGTCCAAAATGAACTCAAGAACACTGGATCACGATCGGTTACGATAATTGAAGGAAATCCATGGAGTTTGACTACAACGTCGACGGATGCAGTGGCGACACGTGGGGCGTCAAATGCTGGCGGAAGGGGGGCAAAAATGAGCATACTTAGATAATCGGTCTACGACCACTAGTATAGATGTATAGCCGCGGGAAGGCGGTAGGCCCGTGATGAAATCCATGGATATCTCATCCCATACCAAGCGTGGGATATGCAATGGCTGAAGCAAACCAACAGGTGGTTTGGTGGAATATTTTGTAGTTTGACATATCACACATGCCGCGACAAAACGATGAACATCGGCGCACATGTTAGGCCAATAAAAAGAAGCAAGACGATGAAAAGTACGCTCCATACCCGGATGTCCTGCTGATGGCGTGGAGTGACATTCTTCCAACAATTGTTGCTTTAAAGTAGACTGGACGCTTATGCAGAGGCGATGGTGATAGTACAGGAAGCCCTGATGTACAGAAAACAGAGCTGCTAGGCGTCCTTCAGTAGCAGCGAGATGAAGCTCCACTAAGTCTGGCAAAGTCTGGTTTTCTTCCAAGAGCTTGGCAAGGAATGCCGGCGGTGGTTGTGCATATGTTGCAGTAGGACCACCGCGTCGTCCTCATAACGAAAGGAAAGGGCGTTCCCAACTTTGTTACTGGTACCGGACTTATACTCAATGCGAAAGCGATACCCAAGCAACTCATGAACATAAAACTGTTGATCAGAAGTTTGGATAACCTGGCGGAAGAGATCCGTAAGGCTGCGTTGATCTGTGCGAATAATGAATTCTTGTCCGAGCAAATATTGGCGCCAGCGTTGGACGACCTCGACCAAGGCGTACAATTCCCGGTGATAAGCGGAACCCAGACGTCGTCGTTGACCCAGCTTCTTGCTAAAAAATGCCACCAGATGCTCGTCCTATAGTAACACAGCTTCGACGTCAACCCCTGATGCGTCCGTGTCAATCACAAAGGCTTGACACATAGCTTGCTTCAGGCTCTCAAATGCCGTTGTTGCTACCCGGAGACCATTCAAAAGCCTCTTGTTTCAACAAATCAGTAAGTGGGGCGACAATGCTGGCATAGTTGCGTACAAAGAGCCGATAATATCATGTGAGTCAAAGAAAACCACGTAGCTGTTTGATTATTTGCGGCACAGGCCATGTAGACATGGCCGAAATCTTGGCCGGATTGGCACGCAATCCACCGGCAGAAATAATATGGCCTAAGTAGTCAATAGAGGTTTGACAAAACTGACATTTAGAGAGTTTGACATAGAATTGACTATCTAGTAGTAACCGTAATGTAAGTGCAAGTGCTCGGCATGGAGATCAATTGAAGTACTGTAAATGAAGATATCATCGAAGAAGACCAATACGAATTTCCGCAAATAAGGCCGAAATAGCTTGTTCATACAAGTCTGGAAGGTGGATGTCGTGTTGGTGAGACCAAACGACATGACAAAAAATTCGAAATGACCTTCATGTGTGCGAAAAGCCATCTTATAAACGTCGTCCTGGTTCATACGAATCTGATGATATTCAGCACGTAGTTCGAGCTTGGTAAATATTGTGGCGGTGCCTAATTCGTCGAACAACTCGTCTGTCGTGGGAATCGAAAAGTGATCAGGGATGGTGACGACATTTAGCGCGCGATAATCCACGCAAAAACGAAAACTTCCATCCTTCTTTTTGAGAAGTAGCACGAGCGAGGAAAAAAGACTGCGGCTAGGTTGTATCAATCCCTGACTCAACATGTCACGCACCTGTTTTTCAAGCTCAGTTTTCTGAAAGTGCTGATAACGGTACGATCGTACGTGGACTGGGGCGATACCCGGCTAAAGATGTATGCGATGGTCAAAGAATCGCATGGGTGGTAGAGTTATGGGTGTATGAAACACCGTACTGTATTATCGCATAACGTTAGCCACGACTACGGGCATGTTGGCGGACAACCCTAGAGAGGTTTCCTGTTCAAATACGGCTTCGCGATTACACCACCATACTTCATAAGAGGAACAAATAACGTTGGCGTCCTGTAACGCCTGAAGGGAGGAAAATGATATCGCCTTAGGCGTGTTGCCACCGCGGATAACGACAGGCTGGCCCTTGTGAGTGAATTTCATTGTCAAGTTGGCGTAATTTGTGTCAACCATTGACACACTAATACCACGTCAGCTCCACGGATGTCCAATAAGAATAAATCGATGCTGAAGATATGACCCTGCATGGTGAGCTCGACGGAGG
This sequence comes from Linanthus parryae, assembly GCA_023055425.1. Lineage (NCBI taxonomy): Eukaryota > Viridiplantae > Streptophyta > Magnoliopsida > Ericales > Polemoniaceae > Linanthus > Linanthus parryae. Next base: position 1,504,247 of record JALGPY010000036.1, on the reverse strand, counting down.
CACACTGACTGCTGCAGTGTAGATAATCACCATTCCCCACGTATACTTTGAAAAGAGAAGCGTACTGGACCGATAATTTGAGTTTCTCGGCGACCCCTGGGTGGATGAAGTTATGACATGATCCTCCATCAATTAATATCAGAACCGAATGGTCGTGAGTAGAACCGTCGATGCGTAGAGACTGTGGTCGATTTCCCGTAGCCATACTGTGAAACATAGAAATATCGTTGGAAGAGACGATGTCATCGAAAGCAGTAGTGTCTTCCTCCGGTTGAGTAGCGTGGTTGTTGTCTGTAAACATGATCATCAGTGAGTTGGCCTCACATTTGTGATCGAGTTGCCACTTCTTATCACAACGGTAACAAAACCCCTTATCGCGGCGTTCCTTTGTTTCTGCTCGTGTGAGGCGGCAGACGGCTGGTGGAGCCGTTGTCGGCTTAATCCCTGTGGGCACGACCAGTAGCGGAGGACTTGGGCTGGCCGTGACCGTGGTTACGGAAGGTCGTGATGTCCAAGGCCGCCGTTGTTGGGCTGCCACTGCTGTAACAATCTCAGATAAGGTTGCTTCCAAGTCTCGAGCGAGGGATAATGCGTCGTTGAGAATCTGAGGTTTTCGCAACTGATGTTCGCGGTTCATTGGTTGCTTAAGCCCAGAGGCAAAAATTGATATCAAAGTGTTGTTCAGAGGTGGGAGCAATGCGATTCAGTAGCCGCTCAAATTCGCTGCGTCAAGAATGCATGCCAAGATTGTAGTTAATAATTAGTCTTCTTGTGTAGCGGAACCAATCCGCTGCGTCACCAGTCAAGAGAACGCCGACGAGATCGAGACGCTCGTTCGTTAGAATTTTGAAGTAATTAAAGTACTCTTGGACTTTAAAAACCCATGTGTGTGGGTCGACGCCGAAAAAATTGGGCGGATCAACTCGAAGCTTGAGGCCACGATGATCATCCCTTCCGTGTAACAGTTGTCGACGATCAGTATCTCGCGGATCGTAGTTGGCGTGGTTCGTGTAGGCGGGCTGATTGTCAAAGGCAGCAAGGCCTGGATTGTGGCGTGGCAGATCCATTCCGTAATGGTCGATGCCGTAGGCGGAGCCACCCTATCCATGGCGATTGAATCCCCTGGTCGGAGCAGACGAGTTGTACCTGTCAGACCCGTAACTAGCGGCAGAAGGTGAGGCTGGTGGGTAGCGAGGTTGGTCGAATTGACAACCGCTGTGGGGGTCGGCATCGTTCCCAGTACGGCGGCTGTTCCTGGCGTTGAGCGGAAGGTTCTGGACAGAGCCTAACGTGGCCTGAGGTCGGCTACCGTAGTGGTCGTCCGAGCGTGGGGCGTTCACTGCCGGGTCGTACTGGCGCACATTTGGCGGCATGGTGTAGTGCAAAAACTGTGCTGGCGGCGGTGCGAGGTTTTGCGGCGCTGGAGGGAACCCAGATGGATTCAGTGGCAGACCGAGTACGTTATGGCGGTGCTGCGCAGTGGCCGAAGGGGATCCATGTGCCGGGTTGGTTGATGCTGTCTCTAGAGCAGTGAGACACGTATCAAATTTGGTGTCCAGATGTTCTATTTTTTTTTGGAGAGGATGGTCATGAATTCCTGAAGTTGTTTACTCAATTCTTCGATTGAGGTCGTCTCAATGAAAGCACCAGTTGATACCAGATGGGTATCGTTGCAACACTTTGAGAAGTCGCGATCTCCAAGAATAATCAGAGAGAGATAAACATAAAGCTAAAAAACTTTTATTTAATAATAATCTGCCTACTCCCTAACACAACCAGAGCATCCTATTTATACTACCAAAGATTCCTAAACAAAACCATCTCCATAGAGGATTCATAAAACGTGTCATAATACTAATAGTACTAATTCCTAATACTATTAATACTAATGTTTCCTAATGCTAATAATATTGTGAATAATTCCTATTAAGGAATTACTTCTTTTATGCTTCATTAATGAGTCGTTTTGGCTGGGTCTAGATACGCGTTCCACGTCGAACAAAATGGTCCGTATCTAGCCCGTCGGGTTCGTCTAAGGCTACGCCTGTATCAACGACTCTACTTGGTTAATGAATTACCATCTATGCTTTCTTGAATTTGTTATGTTTCCACAAATGAAAATTAGAGAAACCGCGTGAATTTAAAGAAAAAATAAAGAAAATTAACGTTCCATTAAGAAAGATAAAAGTATTTAGTGAGTGCTTTATATCTAGATCAAGGTTCTTTAATCTTCATCGTGCTGTTGCTCTTTGTTTTTGATAATTCAAAGGTTGTTTCTTCAAGAAACCGTGTGAATTTAGTCTAGTCAAGCATGGAGTTTGAGAATACAGTGGTTTCGTTTCCATGATCATCTTTCATGAAGAGGAAAAACATCGTGCCAATCAGCGTTCTGGTTGTGGATGATGATGCAAAATGTCTGTCCATTGTTTCTGCCATTCTCAAGTCTTTCAAGTATGAAGGTATCTCCGAATTTTGTTCTCGGGTGTTCTTTTTCTTATCTTTTTAGTGATCACATCTACCTTAAGAGTATTTCCAGTCCTTGGGACTCCCCAGGGGATATCAGGAAGTATCTTGTTTATGTTCATACATTCTTCTATTGTTCATAGGATTTTTCTTAATTCTTGAAACTATTCACAATTGTAAGTTTAATTTTTTATTTTGTTTCTTTAAACTAATTCTTGGCCTCGTGTTTGGTCATGTTTCTGGATGAAAATTCCTCGATACCATGATTTGGGTCTAAAGAAACCAAAATAATACTGACCTGGTCCGAATAAAAAACCTTTTTCACAGACACGCACACTCAATTCTCTTACAGTAAGAACTTATTGGGCCTTTTTTAAAACTCATCGACCTCCACGAGTAATTTTTGTTCTTTTTTGAAGGGAACCTTTATGAGTAATTTCCAGCATGTCATTTGTCTCCATAAAATTATCGACATGTCCATACACTACATAAAGTAATATGATCAGTTTATTCTGAATATAACCTAAACAATATATAATTGGCTCATTTCCATTATTTGAACATTGTTCAATCTGCCACGTAAGAAGTGACAAATGATTCAAGCTTTTATGCCAATGTATATCACTCAAATTGTGTGCCCGTTAAATATAAAATAATAAAAGTTCCGAGACTTAATGGAAAAAACCTATCGTGTTTGAAAACTCACTTTAAACAAGGAAATAATTAATTTGTATCTACATTGGTGAAATCAAGAAAGGAAATGATATACGAAGTAAAAAGATTCTACGTATATGTCACCTGTCACCTTTGACGTGGTTAGTCAAATAAAAAAAAAAAAATGATTGGTTTTAAAATGATGCAGACATCGTTTGTCGCATGGTAACACATAAATGGTAAACTTTCCAGGCGATATTCATTTCTCATTGTAGAAATAACATGTGCATAATTTCCTCTAGTGAGTACCAACTAACCCAAGTTTTGTAATCTCAGTTGTGGCGGTGAAAAATGTCAGTGAAGCTTTAAACACCCTGCGTGGTGTTTGGAGGGGGTCTTTCCATCTAGTCATTACATAATTGCATTTCCCAGACACAAACGGATTCGAACTGCTAAAGCAAATTCATCAAGAGTTTCAATTGCCTGTAGTTTGTAAGTAGTATTATTTTTTTAACAAGAGCATTAGCTTTAAACCATAAGCATTCTGGTTTTGTCATAACATTATGTCTTGTGCAGCTATGTGAGTAGATGGCGACAATAGTGTAATCTTAAAGGGATTGCAAAGTGGAGCTGTCTTTTTCCTACTGAAGCCAGTGTCGCCAGACAACCTAAAAAACTTGTGGCAGTTTGCGGTGGCAAAGAGTAAAACGAGCACCAATTTTAATGGAGTTGCCGAGGTCGGAGGAACACCTGCTCCACAGAACAATAGCCATACGAAGCTGGGTGTTAACCATTGCCCTCCCAGATTTGTTAACTTGATTGAAGAAGCTAGCCTCCCTAGGCTTCTTCCATCACCTCCCGTGCATGTGCCTCAGAGCGGCTTGCTGAACTACATGTCTGATCCCCAGAAGAACATGATGCAGGTATGAATCAGAAGACTTGTACTAATATTAATCATGTAGTGTAGTTTGAAAATCAATTTACACTTTCTGATACCTAGAACGCCTACACCATGTTAATTCTTCTCCAGCAATGTTGTGTAAAAATAATGCAGATTAAACATAAAATCACAGTTTTTCATTTTGCATTTCCGTAAATGTATCACCAACTCGAGGAGTGTTATCTAAAAGATAGGCATATTAGTAATATTTTAGTTTTTCTAAAAAACAACAGGATATGTTTAGTTGGTAATTAATTAACCAACTATACATTTCCTGTAAAAATGTTGAATATTTTCACAGGAGCTGCTGGGATTTAATAAAACACATGTTGGTTTAAGTAAATCAAAGTCTGTTGTGGCTGACGTAGTCTATTGCAGATTTTTAGGGATTTTCTGTTTGCTCAACAGTAGCAGATTGTGCTCCTTTTTTTCATGCTTTCTTGTTATAGTTCTGCTGTATAAATAAGTCACTTGATAGATCAGTGAATTGCAATGCAGTTAACAGCCTAAATTAGTCATCCTTACATGCCTTCTCATATGTTCTTTCGAATTAAAACCAACAAGTGGTATCAGAGCTTTCACTTCTTAAGGGACTTGTGAGTTAGACATTCCTTGTCCACTCATGATATCCTTTACAAACACTACCAAACTATCCAGCCCGTTATGAGTTCAGAAACTTTATCAAATGCTATTGCACAGCCAGTGTTTGATGGGACAAATTATCAGATGTGGGCTGTCGGAATGGAAGCCTACCTCGATGCTCATGATCAATGGGACGCTGTGGAGAATGATTATGAAGTTCCTCCATTGCCGGACAACCCGACGATGGCACAGATAAAGAATAACAAGGAGATGAGACAAAGGAAATCAAAGGCAAAAGCTAGCTTATTTGCAGCTATTTCTCCTTCGATTTTCACAAGAATCATGACCCTGAAGAGTCCAAGTGAAATTTGGGGATTCTTAAAGGAGTATGAGGGTAATAAACAGTCAGAGGCATGCAAGTTCTGAATCTCATCAGAGATTTAAGGTTGCAAAGAATGAAGGAATCAAAAACGATCAAAGACTACTCCGACAAACTCCTTGACATTGCTAACAAGGTAAGGCTTCTTGGTTCTGAATTTCCTGACTCTAGATTAGTTCGAAAGATTCTTGTTACGCTGAATCATCTGAAGCTACAATATCTTCATTAGAAAATTCAAGAGATGTGTCAAGTATTACCTTGGCAGAATTGTTGAATGCACTACAGGCTCAGGGACAAAGAAGGCTTATGAGGAAACAAGGATCTTTGGAAGGAGCATTTCTAGCGTTATCGGTAAACAATGTTTAGAAGAGAGAAAAACAAGGCAATAACAACAATGCTGCGTTCCCACCATGTCTGCACTGCAAAAAGACCAATCATCCACAGAAAAGATGTTGGTGGAGGCCGGATATCAAATGTCACAAGTGTGGGCAGTTAGTTAGGGCATGTGGTGAAGATATGCATATAACATCACGGGGCAGCCAAAACTGTCGTCGAAGAACCTCAAGACGAGCAGTTATTTGTGGCATCGTGCTTTGTTACTGGCAGTTCCACTGAAAGTTGGCTTATAGACAGTGGTTGCACAAGTCATATGACTTAAAACCAAGAGATTTTCAAAGAGCTTGACAAGACTGGCATTTCTAAATTAAGGATTGGAAATGGGGCATATATCGATCTAAAAGGGAAATGAACAGTGGTGATCGAAGGACGCACAGGTTTGAAATTAATTTCTGATGTCTTGTATGTTCCTGAAATTAATCAAAACATTTTAAGTGTTGGACAGCTGCTGGAGAACGGATATAAGGTTCTGTTTGAGGATGATCATTTCTTGATTAGCAATCGACAAGGAAAGGAAGTGTTAAAGATCCAAAGGAAAGGTAAAAGTTTCGACTTGAATCTTTGGGAGGAAGAAAAGGCTGCTGTACACAAAGAAGAAAGCAATGAAATGCTTTGGCATAAGAGGTTGTGACACTTACATCACCAAGTTGTTCTTCTCATGAAGAAGAATAATCTTGGAGAAGGGTTACCTCACTTAGAAGAGCAGGCTCCTTTTTGCGCTGCATGCCAATATGAGAAACAAACAAGGCTTCCTTTTCCTCAGAAAGCTTGGAGAGCCGCACATAAGCTATAACTAATACATACAGATGTTGGAGGTCCTCACAAAACATCATCACTGAATGGACGTAAGTTTTACATCGCTTTCATAGATGATTTCACAAGAATTACTTGGATTTATTTCATGAAGTTCAAAAGCGAGGTTGCTGATGTTTTTTGGAAGTTCAAAGCATGGGTGGAGAATCAAAATGGCTGCAAAATGATGGTAATTAGATCCGATAATGGAACTGAGTACACCTCAGAAAAATTCAATAAATTTTGTGAGGACGAAGTAATTGAGCACCAGTTGACAGCACCTTATACCCCTCAACAGAACGGAGTGGTTGAGATGAAAAATAGAACACTTATGGAGATGGCAAGATGTATGTTGCATGACAAAAGAATGCCAAAGAAGTTTTGGGCTGAGGCAGCATCGACATCAGTTTTCTTGTTGAGCAGACTACGTACAAAAGCTCTACAGCTGAAGACTCCATTTGAGGCATGGTATGGCCTTAAACCAAAGTTGCATAATTTGAAATTTTTTGGTTGTGTTTGCTTTTCTTATACTCCTCAGGTTAAGAGAGATAAACTGGACAAGAAAGCAGAATCGGGAATCTTTATAGGCTATTGTTCAGCCTCAAATGCTTATAGGATTTATCTACCACAAGATAACAGAGTAATCGTTAGGAGAGATGTTCAATTATTTGAATCAGAAAGACCGAGCTGGGGGAACGACAAGAAGCTCGATATTGAGGAGAATGAAGACATTGATGATGAAACTGTTAGGGGAACAAGAACACTCTCTGATATCTATCAAAGATGTAATGTTGCTGTAATAGAGCCTGGATGATGTGAAGATGCTGCACCTGATCAAAGATGGATGGCTGCAATGAAAGAGGAGATTGAGATGATCGAGAAGAATAAGACTTGGATATTAGTAGACAAACCAGCACACAAAGAAGCCATAGGAGTCAAGTGGGTTTACAGAACCAAACTCAATCCTGATGGTTTTGTAATCAAATACAAAAAAAGACTGGTTGTTAAGGGACATGCTCAAGTGTTTGAGGTAGATTTGTTAGAAACATTTGCCCCGGTTGCTAGATTGGATACCATTAGAATGCTATTGGCTCTTGCAAATCAAAGTGGATGGACTGTGCATCAAATGGATGTCAAGTGTGCTTTCTTGAATGGATACTTGGATGAAACAATTTTTGTGCAGCTGCCAAAAGGGTTTGTTGTCCAAGTAAAAGAAGGAAAAGTGTACTTATTGAAAAAGGCATTATATGGCTTAAGGCATGGTACAACAGGATTGATGCACACTTTTCGAGTCTAGGCTTCTAAAAATGCTTAAGTGAATTCACACTTCATCTCAGGAAGGTGAATGATCAAATTCTTGTAGTATCACTATATGTTGATGATTTACTTGTGACATGAAGTAGTGTGAAGCAGATCGATACTTTCAAGAAGGAAATGAAGGATACTTTTGAGATTGATCTTGGAAAGATAACATTCTTCCTTGGCATGAAAATCAAACAAAAGCAAAATGAGATCTTCATACGCTAGCATAAATATGCCAAGGAGATTATGAATAAATTCAAAATGGAGGACTGTAAGCCAACGTCAACACCTATGAATCAAAAGGAAAAATTCTGCAAAGAAGATGGAGCTGCAAGTTGATGAAAAGCTCTACAGAACATTAATAGGCTGCTTGATGTACCTAACTGCGGCAAGAGCAGCTATTATGAATGCTGTAAGTATACTCTCCATATACATGCATTGTGCAAGTGAAATTCATTTTCAGGCAGCGAAAAGGGTTGTTAGATACATCAAGGACACAACTGACTCTGGCCTAAGATTTGGTCGTGTTAACAGTTTCACGCTTCATGGATATTCAGACAGTGATTGGGCTGGCTGTGTTGACGATATGAGAAGCACTTCGAGTTATTGTTTCAGCTTTGGTTCTGCTGTCTTCTCATGGTGTTCCAAGAAACAGGATGGCATAGCTCAATCCACAGTAGAAGCTGAATATGTAGCAGCTAATGCTGCTGTGAATCATGCTCTTTGGATTAAGAAATTGATGGCGGATCTGGATATAGAGAAGATCGGAAGCACAAAAATATTTGTGGACAACCAAGCTGCAATTTCAATTTCGAATAATCCGGTTTTCCATGGAAAAACAAAATACTTCAAGTTAAAATTCTATGTTCTTAGAGAAGTACAGAGATACGGATACATATGGTTTATTGCAAAACAGAAAATCAAACTGCTGACATCTTGACTAAGGCACTTCCCAAAGCAAGATATGAGTTCTTGAAAGAGAGAAGTGGAATTTGCAGCTCTAGAGACAAGGAGGAGTGTTGAATATTGTCACAGGAGCTGCTGGGATTTAATAAAACACACGTTGATTTAAGTCAGTCAAAGTCTGTTGTGGCTGACCTAGTCTCTTGCAAATTTTTAGGGATTTTCTGTTTGCTCAACAACAGCAGATTGTGCTCATTTTTTCATGCTTTTTGTTATTCTGCTGTATAAATAAGTCACTTGATTGATCAGTGAATTGCTATGCAGTTAACAGCCTAAATTAGTCATCCTTACATGCCTTCGCATATGTTCTTTCCAATTAAAACCAACAAAACAATAGGATATATTTTGAATAATTCACCATTATCTCTACAAACCTAAAAAATAGGAACAAACCAAGAATAGGAAAACAAGATGGGGGGACGATTTTGATCGCCAAACTTGGCGAGCTAGATGCAGGACATCTATTTTGCATCAGAGGATTCATGTTCCATTCGATTGATTTTTTTGCACAAGTCCTTTATATCTTGCATAGAATACGAATTTGCATTACTTGCTGGAGATGCTCTTAATTAGGGGTGCAAGTTCAAACTGGGAAACCGCAAACCGAATCGAACCGAGCAAAACCGGACCGGAATAAACCGAACTGAGCACAAACCGTTCGAAAGACAAACCAAACAGGTTAAACCGCAATAAACCGTTTGAACCGTATTGCATAGAATTCATGTACCCAAAACATAGTATTATTATTTTTTCATGTAAAATATTGAAGTTTCATTTATATTCATGTGGTTCTTTCTTGAGTTTTTTTTTTTTTTTTGTAAAACATTCTCGGAATACTAAGAAAACGGTTGTAGATCTGATTGAGTATACTTTAGTCCCTACTATTTGAAAAAAGTGACATTTTTTACACTTTTTAGTTTAAATATATAATTTTAATTTTCATTGTGTACTAATATGCAAATTACCGGTTTTAACCGAACCGAACCGCCTAAAACCGAGACCGAGGCGAAACTGAACCGAGACTAAACCGAACCGCCGAGGTTTGGTTTTTTTCTCCTCAAACCGACCGAACCGAACCATTTGCATCCCTACTCTTAATGTGAATTAGTTAAAGGATGATTTTCTATTTACATGCATATATTGTTAAAAATCAAGTAGAAGTGTGGTGATATGGAGGACTAGAGCATTACTGAAAGTGTTGTTCCTTGAGAGGAACGGATGCACGCTGGCTCGACATTCAACTACACCTTAGTACAATTTAAATTCGATTTGCGTTTTTTTTTTGTTTTTTTTTTTGAGGGTAAAAAGACTTAAAACAGGACGAAAAGAGCAAAATTACAAAAGTTCAGTTAACCAAAACGGAATAACTGATGACCACTCTTGATCTAGGCCGGTAATTTGCGCTTGTGCAATTGTGTGAGCTGCTTTGTTTTCCTCTCTCGGCACCCACTTGATCTTCCATTTATCAAAACCTTTGAGGAAGAGAATAGTTTCGCCCATGATGTCCGCTGCTGCTGAATTGTCATCGAAATCGCCATCTATCACACCGCGCTCCAGCTCCTCAAGGAGAAACTTGGCATCACCTTCAATCCAAACTTTTCGCGCACCCTTTTCTTCTGCAAATCGGATACCTTGTCTAATTGCCATTGCTTCGGCTTCGCGGGCGTTGCTACAAGCTGTTACTGGGAAGGAACGAGCCCCCACAACCACTCCTTTATCATCACTCAACATGAACCCCCCTGCTCCTCTTCCACTGGTCGGATCAAAAGCTCCATCAACCTTAACTTTGAAGAAACCTTCCTCAATTTCCTCACCGTTATAGTCCTCAAACTCGAAGGCTTGGGTGTGCTCCTTCTGTGCTTCCGCAAACTCCTCAATTCTCCGGATGGAGTCCATCGCCATCTGGTCAACTGTTCTGTTGTAACCCCCGAAGATTGCAACATTTCTATGATTCCACAAACTCCACAAAGCAACACAAAAAAGCTTCTGCTGCTCCTTCGCTAGGGATTTGAAATTGACAGAAAACCAAGTGAGGAAGTCAGACCTTAATGGTTGTAGAGTTTCACCGAGACCCAGTTTACTCCATAGCTCTTTTGCTACTTTGCAATAGTAGAAAATATGCTCCTCAGTTTCCCCAAAACCACCACAACAAGGACATAAGTTTTGAACCCGAAGATTTCTTCTAATCAGATTGGATCTTGTTGGTAAAACTCGGCTGATGCTTCGCCAGATAAAGTGTTGTATCTTTTTTTGGATCTTCAACTTCCAAATCTGTTCAAAAACTTTCTGGTGTATCTCCGAGGGGCCAATAGGAGAAGTTGTCGTATTGTTCTTCACTGCTACTTCAAATCCCGTTTTACAGTATAAGTTCCATTACTCTCGAAGTTGCAAATCAGTATGTCGCTTCTCGGGTTCACACACAGGGGAATTCTCAATATTTATTGAACGTTCACCTCCCATAAGACTTCTCTTAAAGCTTCTACATCCCACCTTCGATCATGTTTGATGAAATTGCTCACTAGAATTTGAGGGACATTTGTTGTAAGGGCCTTGTAGCCGAGGTTGTTTGGGAGCCATGGGTCGTCCAGCATAGTTGTATTGCCATCGCCAATGCTCCATATGCTTCCTTGATGGATCAAGTCTCGTCCGAAGATAATACTACGCCATGCGAAGGACGGGTCGTGACCTACCTGAGCATTGTGGAAGCTTCAGTTTGGGAAGTATTTTGCTTTGATGACTCGGGACATGAGGGTATCCGACTTTTGAACGATCGTCCATGCTTGTTTTGCTAACAACGCTTTATTGAAGAGCTTTAGATTCTTGAACCCTATACCACCTTTCCCTTTGTTTCTATGTAGTTTTTCCCATGCTACCCACGAGATACCTCTTTCTTTACCAAAGCTAGTCCACCAAAGTTGTCTAATCATGGATTCCATCTTATCACATACACCATCTAGAGCTTAAAGCAGGACATGGCGTATGTAGGCATAGCTTGGCTACCGCTTTTATCACTACCTCCTTCCCTGCAAACGAGAGTTTTTTCCTTCCACCCTTTGAGCTTGCTACCTAGCTTGTCTGTCACTCCATTAAAGGTGATTTTCTTGTTTCTACCCATTGTCGTTGGTAGCCCCAAATACTTTTCGTATTGCTCCACTTCGTGAACTCCTGTAAGTTGTAAAAGTTGTTTCCGAATATGGGGGGTGACTCCACTCGAGAAAACAATTGCTGATTTTTCGAGATTCAGTTGTTGACCCGACGCTTTCCCATAAACTGAAATGATCTCCATCAAAGTGGACACATTTTCAAGGTTCGCACTTGTAAAAAACAAACTATCGTCAGCGAAAAAAAGGTGGGAGACCACTGGTCCTCCCCTAGATGTTGTTACTCCGTCAAGACGTCCTTCACTGACCGCTCTTGTTACAGATCTAGACAGAAATTTACTACATATGAGGAAAAGGTAAGGGGATATGGGACACCCTTGTCTTAGTCCCCTCTCCGGAATCACCGACCCACAAACTCCTCCATTGTGAACAAAACTGAACTTGACTGTCGAAATACAGTTGTGAATTAGACGAATGAACTTTGGTCCGAAGCCTATATGGAACAACGCTTCAGTGATGAACTTCCACTCAACACGATCATAAGCTTTGCTCATATCCACTTTTAGAGCGAGAAACCCCTTCTTACCCGTCTTTCTTGTCTTAAGCGAGTGGATCACCTCAAAAGCTGTGATGACATTTCCTGTGATAAGTCTTCCCGGTACATAGGCACTTTGGGTCTCTGAAATAAGATCAGGAAGAAGCTTCTTGAACCTGTTAGCCACAGTTTTAACTATAATTTTGTACATTACCGTACACAAGCTAATCGGTCTGAAATCGCTTGCTTTCCTGGGCTGTTTTGACTTAGGAATCAATACAATAAGGGTATCATTGTAATCATCAAGAGGTGCACCATTATTGAGAATATTTAAAGCCGTATTTGTTACCTTCTCCCCTACAATGCTCCAATGTCTCTGGAAAAATCCGGCATTAAAATCGTCGCATCCTGGGGCCTTATCCGGGGCCATTTGGAAAAGAGCGCGCTTCACTTCATCGGCCGTATAAGGGATGTCCATAAATCGCATGTCATCGTTATTGATACCTGCATCCATGCCTTCTAACATAGGATCAATATCCTCCATGGATGGATTAGAGGTTGTAATAGAGTCTTGTAATAACTTTAAAGAATGGTGGTAATGACTGAATCCTCAGTTACCCACATCCCGCTATCATCTTCAATTCCTCTAAACGTATTCTGGGCTCGTCTAATTGTTGCTCGTTGGTGGAAAAAGAGTGTATTTTGATCACCGTGCCGTAACCACGACATCCTAGCTCGCTGGGACCACATTATTTCTTCTTTCCTCAACACGTTATTGTAATCAAAAGTGACTTGTCTAAGCTCAGTAAGCACCTGTTGTGTCTGTCGTCTTTGCTCCAAGGTAGTGATTCAATCTCGAAGTAGCTTCGCCTTTATTTTCAAACTGCCGAAGGATGTCTTACCCCACTGGCCAAGCTCTCCACTGACTAAAGTCAGCTGTTGATGCAGCGTATTGCCTTCGGCCTTTTCCCTGCTAGCCCGGACTACCTATTTAAATTCCCTGTGAGTAGCCCAAACATTTTCACACATGAATCTTCGGTTTCCACTCCTTCGGACAACTTTCCACTCAATTTTTATGGGTGCATGATACGAGTTTGGCCCAGTTAGGTGGGAAACTCGTGCATCCGGAAAAAGATCAATCCATCTTGAATTCGCTACTACTCGATCAAGTCGTTCACAAATATTTGCGTCATTAGCTTGTTTGTTGTTCCAGGTAAAGGGATTTCCGACGAATCCTAAATCCAAGAGACCCGTCTCATTCAACACATCTTTGAATTGGGAAAGTTGCGAAAAACTTATGCTCGTGCCACCACGTTTCTCCGTATTGGTTGTTACCGCGTTGAAATCCCCAGCAACGCACCATTGACCATTGGGTTTAGGAGCCACTTTTCGAAGCAACTCCCAAGAGTGTACTCGGTTTTCCTTCTTGGGGTCCCCATAGAAACCCGTGAACTTCCAAGTGAAACCGTTATCACGATCCGCAATAAAAGCATCAATATGAAAATGCGAATATTTCGTAACTTCAACTTGGATACCTTCCTTCCATAGTAACGCGAGACCTTCACTTCTCTCGATGCTACTAACCGCAAAACAATTTTCAAAACCCAGTTTTAAACGAACACTTTCCATCTCGCCGCGCTTGAGCTTGATTTCGATAAGAAAGATAATGTTGGGAACTTGGTACCTCACGAGATCGCGAAGAGAAAGGAACGTACTCGGGTTCCCAATCCCGCGTACGTTCCATGCGATGAGACACATTATGCTTGGCGGGGGTGCATCGCACCCGCCGCCATTGCTGCAGTTGGAGTCTTTTGGGCACTCCCTTCCACGGACGGAATCTGAATCTCAGAAACCTGGTTGTTTTTTGTCTCCCCCACTTGGTTAGAAGCCGAACCCCTGCCAATCACCACTCCGCGGCCTCTGTTTCCACTTCCTCGACCTCTATTGCCCTTGCCTATACCCCCTGCTGCCTGTGTATCACGTTCGGGGAGTTTTCCTTTCGGGTTGGGGCTGAAACTGGTATCACTTATCTTCCGTTTCGAGGTGTGGTTTTTAGGGGAGTTGGAAGAGATCCCTTTCCCCTTTTCTGCCTTCGTTGCCCTGATATTGATGCTAGTCTTTGGATTTTGGCTAAGGGGATTATCAAAAACTGTGGGCATACCACTCTTCTTTTTGTTCTCTTCTTCGGCGTCGGTGATCATATTTTCATGGTCTGACTCACTGCTTGATAGAATCACCCCAACTTCTTCTGATTGTGGTTGATTATCTCCTTCATCCTTCCCATCTTTGTCTTGTCCCCTTAACTCGTCTCCCCCTCGTTAACTGCCCCCACTGTTTGCACTCTATCTTGTTCTTCGGTCTTGTTCTTCCTCCTCGGCGTCGGCCAGAAAATCATCCAACTACCATATCCTGGTAATTCATGTTTTCTTTGATCTTCAGTAACTGTTTTGCAAGTCCAACTGTTATGACTTATGCACCCACACCACTCACATAAGTCCGGGAGTCGTTTGTATTTAAAGTCAATCCATACATTTTCACCCAAAGCTGAGATGTGCACCCCCCTTCGTAACGGTTTGTAAGCATTGACCCAGAACCCTTGCCCTCATATAATCTCCACATTCGCCTGTAAACATTCTCTCGTCCACTTTGATGATCTCTCCCACCTTCATTATTGCTTTACGTAGATCGTCCTCCGATTGAAGGAAGTAGGGCATATTACGTACTTGTTCCATAAGTCCATAGTGTCGAGAGTTTCTTTGTCAGTCCGAATCCCAGCAAGCCATGGCTTCAAGAGGAGTGGATTCGCATCGAAAATCCACGGTCCTCCCGCCAATACTTTCTCCATTGAACCGAGCGATGGAAACTCGAATATGAACTTGTTTTGACTAGTCTCTGTGATGTAGACGTTCTCGCCTTCTTCCCAGATTCTCGTAAACAGTAACTTCATGGCCTAAACGTTAAACTGTATTGGGTGGAGAAATGAACCAATAAGACATGGTCTGAGATTATTGATTGCTTTCATGCAGTGGTCGTCGCTGAATTCAACTACCTCCTCCTCTTCGACAGAAAGTTTTGCTAGTCTTTTCTGTACTTGATCTTCGGTCCTTGAGTCTCCTCGTTGATTATCCGTCGTCGCATGGCTAGAGGGAGTCTCTATTCCATCCATTGTCGCCATCGCCGTCGATTCCGAAGGGAGGAACCCTAGTTCTCAAAAAATCGCCCTCCGAATTAAACGGAGCTCAAAACCCTAGTTCTCTTCTGTATACCCGATTTGCGTTTTTGAGAATAATGTTAATAAGACAATCTTTTTTAGACAGAAAGGCCATGTTTGTTTACACTATTTTGGTGTGATAGGATTAGACTGTTGATGAGGCCGGTGTTTGATGAAAAGAAAATAGGGGGTTGCTTAGAAACGGGCCCATTCTCATAAGAGATGAAACACAGGCTTCGTAATACCTGGGAATACCAGGTACTATTAGCAAGCCCCCATGCGGTGGCCTTGCTAAAAGTCAAAAGCAACCTCATCTTTACACCTATCCTCATGTCATGGGTTTCCACTCTTTGTAATAAAGGGTGAATTTGTATTTCAGTTATTTATTTATCTCCAATCATGCAGTCAATCAAACACCATTTTACATCAGTCCCTAAAAAATAAACAGAAAAACGAACTGGCCGGAGAGTAATTTTGTCAATCTGGTTTATTATCAGGTTGAAACGTTGAATACCAGAGTGTACATTCCGTGTGATTTTAATCTCAAATTGGACTGAAAATACGATGGGGGAAATTAACATTTGTCTTACTTGGGCCCTAGAGTGTTGGGTTTTCATACAGTTTGGGCTTCCATTCCATTTCACTCAGTTAAGATTCCTGGCCCTTGTTTCATAATGGCCAATTTTGTTGTTTTCTTCTGATCCAAATATTAATGAGAAACGCTGCACTGCTGCATATCACAACTAGCTCCCGAATTAGTCACATCATACCATTATCAAGCAAAAGAAAGTATCCTTGTAAGCAAGCCCTTGTAGCATAAACAAAATGACGCACCAACGGCGGGGGCGAATACTGCTTTACGGATATCGTCTACGTATGATACAATCCTCAATTTTTTTTCTACTTTCAGTCGATATCTATCAGTGAGATTTCTTCACTTTGTGTTTCTTCTAATAAGAGCAATTAGAGTCTATATTTTCTAACATCCGGAACATGCTCTTGATAAATATATCTACAACCAAATTTTACATTTTTTGTAAAAATATAACGTTATATTTATTTTTACAAAGTTGATACACGTTAGACACTTTCATCATTTTATTCTCTCACAGCAGTCTACCCAGTTGATTTTGCCAAATATGAATGACAGAGAGATGAAAGTCGGCTATACCATCTGGATCCATCTCTTAACGTTGACGTTACGAACAAAATAATTGAGATACATTGGAATACATTTTTGGAACAACTTTTGTTTCTGGGAGAAACAAATATAGAGAAGAATGTTGATTGGGTGGAGGAGAATAGATGGTTTTTGAGGATATCTTTCGGAAAATAAGCTATCACAATTTTTTTTTTTTTTTTTTTTTTTTCCATTTGTGTAAGGACTGATTCTTTTCTATTTCTAATGTCGGGAAATGTTTAACCACAAAATTGTTTCTCGATGACAAAAGAGTGGCGTTCAGAAACTCCAGCCTTTTCTTAAGGATTATGCATGATAATGTGTCCCACATCGGAGTATCAATGGGTGGATGACAAGAAGTATGATTTGGGAACAAAACTCATGGGCTTGACATTTTGAGAAAATGTTCCAAATAGTGCCTCTCTGATGATGATGTTGATTTCCCAACAAGTAATATAAGAGGCAATGTAATCCTGAATTTTTTTTATTATCGGAACATTTCAGTTTATAACATTGTTCTTTGCTCCCCTAATGGTACTACTAATCTTGAAACATTATTATCCATCTTCCCTAGGAAAATCATATGTAGAGTAAAAAAGAGCAAAATATTTCGTGATAGCAACACTTTATTTAATCTCAAATGAAAAAGAATGAAAACGAGGGTCTTTCAAGGGTGGTGTAGTTGTAAAGATCGGGACCAGTTAAGTTCAAATTTCAACCCAACTAAACCCTATCTGCTCTTGGGACCATGTGCGCTTTAAGCCGCTCTCTTTGTGTTCTTTCAATTTAAGCAAGGTACAGGGAATTAGACCAGACATCACAGTGGCGAAACAAAGATAATGTGGGAATCATACTTGTCTTTAACATAGTTCTTTCAAATCTTCCAACATTATCAGATGTGCTACTTCAAGTGGTAGAGCGTTTAAAAGTCTCTGCATAAATTCCTTGATTCGAACCCAGTAGACGACAAACATGTAAGTCTTAAGAAAATTTCTAGCATTACCATCTCTGAGCAATATCGGCTCGAGTGCTCGAAATAGTGCCATGCGAATGGAAATAAATCAGAACGGGAACAAATTGCATGCGGCCAAGTCTTTTTGTCGGTGCCAAGAAAGCAGTTACAGAGACTTTTTTTTACTGTTTACAGTAATAAGGTACTAGTGGTACCACAGTAGTGCATGGCCAAAATTTGTGTGGGAACAATAAAAAGCTTCATGTGATCAATATCATCGTAAAGACACGTTTCGAACACAAATACCATGTTACTTTGGTACCACATCAAACCATCCAATAGGACTCCTTCAATTCTCTCAGGACCATTATGATTAGTAGTACCCTTCTGTAGTAACTGACAATCCCTAAAATTTCACTTTTCGAGAACTTCAAAAACGTCCAATACTACTAAAAAGAGGAAAAATTGACCCAACAAAACTGAAGCCTTCAGCTGATGAAGGAGCACATGAGTTCTTACAAAGTTGCTGATCTTCTTGCTAGGCATACTGTGAAGGATTCTTCTGTCACACACTCACTTGAACTATATTTTGGTACAAACAATCTCGTTGGCACTCCAAAAAACTGTAACCTAGTAACTAGTTCCACCATTCGACAGATGGTTATCCTCTCCTTCTCATTCACCAACCAAAATAAAAATGGCATCATATGCGGTGTGAACGACGAAAAAAAACAAAATAACTAGAAATCAAAAGGAAGTCTTGTGTCGCAGAAGACAACAACCTTATATTGTTTTGTCAAAAGTTCTCTCTTTTTAAGATCTTCCTCTTATCTTCAAAGCATGCCCTTAAACACAAGGGTTTAGAAAAAAACCGCAATTGTAGACTGAGAGTTTGAGAGGCTATAATCTAGATTACATCCTCAGAACCTTTTGACCTTTTGTGGGGCCAAACAAATCTCGAGCGAGCCACGCCGATGATTAATTATATCCGTTAGATATTTCGATTAGTTGGAAAACAAGATTAATATAGTCGATGGGCGATGTTGGTTTTAGCAAAGATTTTGCAACTAAATTCTATGTACATTGATTGGTCAAGAAACAACTGTCCTTAACGTTATCGTCTTATTCTATGTCGTTTCTGAAAGAGACAACAAGACTATGATTATTTTGCCTTCAACGGGTTACAACTTTTGTTAAAATTTTACTACTCAATGTCGTTTCTTCACAAATTTTATTGTCTTGGACGATTACGACTTTAGGAAAATCTGTATATGAGCATGGAAACAATGTAGTGAGTATATATGAAATATAGGGGTTTTATGAGAATGACTGTGTGTATTTGTGCCAAATATTTTGCTGTTAGTAGTTGTTATTCCTTTCCCATGAGTTAAAAGCTTTGACCTAATCTAAGCTCTTTGTGATAGGTTTATTGACTTGATCAATGGAGGATCTGATCATAGAATTATCAATTTAATTCCCCGGCTCATGACAAGGCAAAAGTTCCAACACAGAATCATGCAAATTTTAATGGAAACCTGAAAGTAATTTAAGAATTTTCAGCTTTTGTTTATACTAAATTTTTAGAATTGCAAGAATCTAGTAGATAAATTTTACAGCACCTCCCATAGTGTTCTTAATTTGAATTACTATACAATATTGGCCGAAGTGCCAGATTGTCACTCTTTGGCACAGACTACGCCTCACAATAGTGTCTACGCGTTGCAGTCTCGGATAAACTAATTCTAATGGATAAAATTGATGTAATAATATAACACAGTTCAAATCTCGTTTACTGGGAAGACATCGTCTTGTGTACTCGCCACTCCTCACATAATTATCAAACATATAGTGCCATGGCGCCGAACACTCTGCAATCTAGTGGTCTAAATATCTCGAATTCGAAGTCTTCAATATGTTTTTTTTGTTTGTTGAGACAATGTTCTTCAATATGCTCAATCAACTACAATTGCCGATCCAAAACAGTTTCTCTCTCTTGTTTTTCTCTCTGACTTGGTTTCTGTGCCAAGATGAACAATCAAGCTCTTCCACCTTCTGTCGAAGAAACCGATCAACTCTCGCGAAGCGTGAGAAAGATGAAAGGTAAAGATCCGATGAATGGAACCGATATTCTCGATGAGACCATGGTGGAGATAGAAGGGAAAGAGAGATGCTTCGGCAAGGGATCTCTTCCTGAATCCCCAAACTCATCGAGTAGATCTGGCCAAGAGGGTATAACAGATTTAGATCTGGAAGGCGAATTCTCCTTCAAACAGATTCTTGTGGGAGATGCCACAAAGGAGAAACTGTTTGACTGGGATTTCGACAATCAATTGACTTCAGATAGTGAAGATATTGATCTCTCGGATCCTCTCAATCCCAAAATTCGTTTCTCGGAGGAGAAATTGAAAAGTCTCGCTGCTCCTTTCAAAAATTGCCTCACAGTTAAGTTGCTGGGTAGATCGTTGAGTTTCAAATTTCTAGAAGAAAAAGCAAAAAAATTGTGGGTTTTGAGCGGAGACTGTCAGTTTAGGGACCTTGGGGAGGGTTTCTACAATGTCTTTTTTGAAACCAGAGAGGATTTAGTCAAAGTTCTCACAGGAGGTCCATGGATCCTTATGGACCATTATCTTACTGTTAGAAAATGGGAACGAGATTTTAAACCGGCTGCGGCAAAAAATCTCAAAACCGCTGTGTGGATTAGACTTCCCCAACTCCCTTCGGAGTATTATGAAGAAGATGCTTTGAGGAAGATTTCTAGGTGTTTTGGAATTCCCCTTAAAATTGATATGGTTACTGTTCTAGGAACAAGAACTAGATATGCTAGGATTTGTGTTTATGTGGATCTTGACAAACCTTTGGTTCCATTTTTCACCATTGGAAGTAATACTTTTTCGGTTACTTATGAACATATTTACAACATCTGTTTTGGTTGTGGCAAGGTTGGACACCGGAAAAATGATTGTCCGGCGACGAAAAGAGCCGCTCAAGATCACCGTGAATCACTGGTGGACATCCCAACGGATTGTACCGTTGGAAAATCTGGGAAAGGAGACAATCAACAGTTGCTGGATCAAGGGAAGAGAATGATGGATGATACTATTATTGAAAGAGAAGCCAGATGGGAAAGGCCCAAGAGAAAGCCCAAAAATGTTGGGCAGAAACAAAACATGAAACAAACACAGACTGAAGGGCCCAAAGGTGAAAGCTCCTCAAATTTGTTTGGGCCAATTAAAGAAGGATCGAGAAATACCACTAAGCCCAGTAATAACAGGTTTGACCCGCTTTCTGTGTCGGTTGATGTCATCACCGATCGAGTGAAGAGACAAAGTTTCTTTAAAGCTACAGGAAGGGTGTTTGAGTTAAACCAGTCTCAGTTTGGGGGCATTATCGGGAATATTGATATGGACAGCTCGGCTACGATTCCCAAGAGTCTCAGTAATGAAGGAGCTCCCAAAGTCCAAGAGAGCATTGATATCACTGGGGGTCCCGAGAAAGAAGATCCAGAGATGATTATGGAAGAAGATAATGGCAAGATTTTAGATGGGACAACTCAAAGAAGAGATACAGTGGAAATGGAAGTGACTATCAATGGGGCTGAAGACTCTAGAAACGATGATTCGGTCAAAGAGAAAGTGAGAATTGTTGTTCCTAACTACCAGTTAGATTGTAACTGGGACACAACTAGGAGCACTCCCGAGAAAAGATTTGGAAAAGCTGGAAGTGTTAAAGCAAGCAGTAACAAGAAAGCGTACCAAAACCTTCAGCACCCTTATGCAAAATCTCTCTCTGAATCTCAATCTAACCAAACCCAAACACAGAGTGGAGATGGAGCTGCCAGAGATCGAGGAGGTTTTGTTGGAGAACATCTCAGTAAGGAAGAAATTGGAAGGGGAGACAGAGTCAGCACTGATCATGGGAGTAGTTTGGTGGAGGAGGGATGCAAGACTAAAGATCTCGATGGATTGGAGGGAAGACAAGGAGCAACGATGGCACTCGATCTCGCTCTCGGAGATGAGAGCAGTGGAACGGGACCAAAAGAGGATCTGTCTAATTGATCCTTTCCTCGAAGTTCACCCCCCAATGCCTGATCATTGTCTGATGTCAATTAAAATTCTTGCTTGGAATTGCCGTGGTGCCGGCAATAGCACTTTTGACAGTACGTTTGTGGAGCTGTTGAAGCTGCATAAGTTCCAGATCGTCATCCTGTTAGAGACAAAGGTCCCTCTGTCGACTAAAGGCAAGTTTTTTAACGATTTGGGTTTCTTTGGCAGTACCTATGTTGACCCCATCGGCAGGAAAGGGGGAGTTTGGATGCTGTGGGATACCAGGGAGGTCTCTGTTAACACTCAATCCATGTCGGATCAAGTGATTACTGCGACCATGAACAGAGAAAGATATGGTGACTGGGTAATTTTAGCTGTTTACGGTAGCCCAAACCCTAGACTCCGTCAAGAAATGTGGGACGAACTTGAAGCACAAATGGGGGACTCAGATCAGCCGTGGCTACTTGCGGGGGACTTCAATGATTTTGCTGATTCGTCGGAGAAAAGAAGCTTCTCTTCCAACTGCAATAACAAAAGAATGGAGAGGTTTCAGAAGAATTTAAACCGATGCAACTTGATTGATTTGGGAAGCCAGGGGCCAAAAATGACTTGGACAAATAACCGTGAGGGTTTCGCAAACACGGTGGAACGTCTGGATAGAGCAGTTTGTAACCCAGCGTGGAGGATGGAATTCCCGGAAGGTTTTGTTCGTACACTTCCCAGAACTTATTCGGACCATGCACCTCTCCTTATTAATTTGGATGGTATGATTTCTAATCCCCCTGCCTGTCGTCCGTTTAAATTTGAGGTTGCTTGGCTTTCTCATCCGGATTTCACTAATATCGTTAAAAATTCCTGGTTTAACTGCACTACGGATAATATTTGTTTGAAAACTGGGGTTTTAGCAAAAGATCTTACTAGTTGGAATAAAAATGTTTTCGGTAATATTTTTAGGAACAAAAGGTGGCTCCTGGGGCGCCTTGAGGGAATTCAAAAGAATCAAAGTATTAGATATTCTCATAGTTTGTTCTGTCTTGAAAAGGAACTTATAAATAAGTACAACTCTATTCTAAATGAAGAAGAGATTTTTTGGTTCCAAAGAGCGAAGACTAACTGGTTTTGCAAAGGTGACCGAAACACGAAATTTTTTCATGTTTCGGCGATTATCAAAAAGAAGAAAAAAGATATCAACTGTCTTAAAAATGAGATGGGTGAGTGGATTGAAAATGAAAAGGATTTAAATTCTCATGTTTCAAATTATTTTAAAAAACTTTTTAATCCGGAGCCCCATTATGTCGAGACCCACTCTCTCTACTTTGATTGGAACAGAGAAATTTGTGCTAAAATTTCGGATGAGTTTAGTCAACTTTACAACAGACCCATTCTCCCTGATGAGGTTAAAAAAGCGGTGTGGACTATGAAATCTTTTAAGTCCCCTGGAAGAGATGGTTTCCAACCAATTTTCTATAAAAAATTTTGGGGGAGGTGGGTCCGGATGTGTGTGAGTTCGTTAATAAGTGCTTATTGATAAAAATATTCCTGAAGAAATAAATAAAACTTTAATCTGTCTTATTCCTAAAGAGAACAATCCTGAAAGCATTTTAAAGTTTAGACCGATAAGCCTTTGTAACACGATGTATAAAATTGTTTCTAAAGTGGTGGTTGACAAAATCAGAACTTTCCTAAATGATATCGTGAGCCCTTTCCAAAGTAGTTTCATCCCGGGTAGATCAACTATTGATAATTCTATAATCACCCAAGAGATAATTCATTCTCTTAATAAAAGAAAGGGTAAAGCGGGAGGTATGATTCTGAAAATTGATTTGGAAAAAGCCTATGATAGGCTCTCCTGGGATTTTATCCGTGAAACTCTTAATTTTTTTAACTTTCCTGCAAATATGATTGATCTTACCATGAGCTGCATTACTAGTGTTAATTCGGCTGTTTTTGGAATGGTAATATCCTTGAGGAGTTTAAAACTGGGAGAGGTGTTCGTCAGGGGGATCCGTTATCCCCGTATATTTTTGTTCTTTGTATGGAACGTCTCTCTCAAATGATTAGTTATCTGGTGGGGGAAAAACTTTGGAAAGGTATTCGGGTAACTCGTGGGGGTCCGTGTATTTCTCATCTTTTCTACGCCGATGATATCATGCTTTTTGGGCAGGCTATCATTGATAAGTTCTCGAAGATTTTGCTAATATTTCGGGAATGAAGATTAACATGAACAAGTCGTTGCTTTTCTTCTCCAAGAATACCCCTAGGAATGTTCAGTCTGAGATTAAGAATATTGTGAAATTCTCGGTTAAAAAAGAGTTGGGGAAATACCTGGGTTTTAATTTAGTGCATAATAGATTTAATGAGGAGCATGTGAAAAATATTATGGTTAACCTTGAGAAAAAATTGGCTTGGTGGAAAGGTAGTATGCTTTCTATGGCAGGTAGGCTTACGCTTACTAAAAGTGCCCTTGCTTCTATGCCAAATTATATTATGCAAATTCTTCCACTGCCTGCGACTACGTGTAAGAAAATTGATAAAATTTGTCGTAATTTTGTTTGGGGGGATACTGTGGATAAAAAAAGAATTCACCTTGTTAAGTGGGATAGAATTTGTACTCCTAAGGAAATGGGGGGGCTGGGCCTAAGACAAGCTAATTTTACTAACTTGGCTCTTTTATCAAAGCTGGTTTGGAAACTTGTTTTTGGTAATGACTGTTTATGGAAATCAGTGATGAAAGCTAAGTATCTTAAAAATCAGGATTTTTTTGACTATGATAGCAAAAAGACTTGCTCTCCTACTTGGAGGGGTATATTAAGAACGAAAAGAATTGTGAAGGAAAATGTTAGATGGGCCTTTGGAAATGGTAGGAAAATTGATTTTTGGAAGGATTGGTGGGTGGGAACTGGACCTTTATATCTTTCTAATCCTAATTCTCCTTTGGGGTTTACTCCTGTTTCCAGTTTTTTGGATACTAATGGTGGCTGGATTGGGGAAAAGCTTGATGATGTGGTTGATCTTAATACTAAAGTTTCTATTGTTAATATTAGGAGACCTTCTCAGGAGAACCCTTTAGAGGATTCCCTGTTTTGGAATGGCAACAATAAGGGTGATTTTACTGTTGCATCTGCCTACAAAAGCATCAATCTTATTTTAAACCCTGAAAAGGGGAATTTTGATAGTGATTGGATCAGGATATGGAAATTAAAAATTCCAGCCAAATTGATCACCTTTCTCTGGACTATTCAGCATAGGAAGATTATGACAAATGCCAATAGAAAGAGAAGAGGGTTCACTAACTCGGATGTCTGCCCTATGTGTAATGGGGGAGTGGAAGATATTGTTCATATGTTTCGAAATTGTCTTAAAGTTAAGGGTATCTGGAAAGAAATTTTTGGTGCTAACTGGTTGCACACAAATGGCCAAAAAAATCTCAAAACCTGGCTCCATGATAATCTGGTTTCCAAATCTAAAGCAAACATTTTTGTTACTACCCTTTGGTTTATTTGGTGTCGAAGAAACCTGAAAGTCTTTAAAGACGAGCTGGAAGCGGTTGAGGTCTGTGTCAAAAAGATCCAGAGGTTTGATAAAACCAATCAGGAAGCTTTCTCTAACCCTAGCGCTATTTTCTTATCACCATATATTGTTAAATCTTATTCTCGATGGATTTCTCCGTGTGCAGATATCTTAAAGATAAATGTGGATGGGTGCGCAAGAGGGGATCCGGGAGCTGCTGGTTTTGGAGGTGTGATTAGAGACAAGAGGGGAAAATGGAAGCTGGGTTTCTACGGAAAGTTGGAGGACTGCACAAGTCTCGAAGCAGAAGTTTGGGCAATTTATAGAGCCATTTCGATTGCTTATCAAAACAACTGGCAGAATTATGTCATCGAAAGCGATTGTGTGGATGCAATGTACATCTTCCGAAAGTATACCTACGGTCCGATGAATATGAGAACGCAGATCGATGATGGGATTCATCTTCTGGAATGCAATGGAGGGAAAATCGAAAACATTTCTAGAGACACAAACGAGGTTGCGAACGCTCTTGCTAATCTGGGTACCGAACAACAGAAACAGCTTCACATCATGATGGAGGCACCAGAAGGTGTCAAGGGTTTGCTTATTGCCGACATGCTGGGAATGGGCAATTTCTTTTAGGAAGGGGGTGGCCTCTTTTGTTTTGTTTGTTTTCTGGTCCTTTGTCTTTGTTTTTCTGTTCCCTTTTCCTGTGTTTTTTCTTCTGTAACTTGTACTTTATTTTCCGAAGCATCAAAAAAAAAATCAACTACAAATACACTATTTGGGAGTGCAATTTTACCAAAACCATTTAGAGTATTAATACAAGTTGCAATAATGTGCACTTTAAAATTGATTATCCTGAATAGTGTATGTAGTGTTATCTATGACCAATATGGACCGTTGTACTAGTTCTGTTTCAAAAAGGCTACAGTAGTATTCTCACAACTAACAACTTTATTTGGACGGTGCTAGTTTTCTTCAGGCACGATCAAGAAAGGGATCAAAATAAGTTGTTGGTCAAGTAAAATGTTCTTCGTGAGTATCCTTGGCATGCGAACTTCCCTTTTAGGATAACTCTCACAACTTACAACTTTTTTTGTGATATGAAACTCAGAGATTATGAACAAAATTGATATTCAACTTAAGTGATGTACAATAACTTCTTTTTATAGTTTATACAAGAACTGAATATAACAGTATAAAGAGATGTAGGAGAAATAAGCGGAAGCTTGGAGGCCAAGTCACAAAAACATCTAGGCGGATGAGACTTTGCACGAAAATTACAGTTTGATCTGACGAAGACACATGCTTCAGATAAACTATGCCAGCATGGAGATTATGTAATATAACAATCTATTTCATTGTTCTTTGTCCGAGCATGAAACAAAAATCATTGTGAGCTACTAAATTGTGCTATGGTTGTCACAACATATTGTAGTATCACAATCTCATCTGCATAGTCAATAAGATCATTTACCGGAGGTTCAATTGAAGGCACAATTTGCTCCTCAAAATCATCAAAACATTCTCATACAGTTGAGCCGGAGACTCAGGGTTAATAGTATGCGCAACCAAGGTGGTTGTGGATCCACTCGGAGAGGAAGCTATCTCAGGAACTAATTCTAGTGTTGTAGGCATGTCATGAAAGAGCTTAGATGTATCATCACAAGAAAGGTCATCAGTCGAATTGGTAAAGACATGATTATCAATGCATCAAAGTCAACGAATGAATTGGATAGATAGATGCTTGAGAATATCTTCTCTTTCGGGAGACCACATGTAGAGAGATACGAATGCACACCGAGGCTGGTTCCCAACAGCAGTACCCTTTTTACTCGACGACATAGCCAAGAAAGAGACATATTTGGGAACAATGTTGAAACTTATTGTGTTCATGATGTGTAGGAGAACGAAACATAAACATCCAAACACACGAAGTGATGTGTAATATGATGGCACACCATAATACTTCTCGTAGGGTGTCATATTCTGTATGATAGGGGTCAGGGCACACTTTATTGTATATACATGAGTGAGAGAAGCTTCCCCCTAAAAACGTTCAGGACAAGAGGATGACATTAGCAATGCACATACCAAGTCAAGGATGCGACGATCCTTACGTTTGGCACGACCATGTTGTTGAAGAGTACCAGGTTACGAGCATTGTGGAAAGGTCCCTTGACTAAAAATACCAACAATAAACTGAGTTCTGTATATTCTGCGACATTGTTAGCCAGAAATATGGTGATGGAACGAGAAAATTGAGTTTTCACCATCACAGTAAACTCATGATCAATATGGAGTCAATTGGTTTGGCCAAAGTCCATGACAGCGAGAAACCAAACAAGATGAAGAGATGAGCCGATAAATGAGTTGGTGAAGCTGTCGGCTTTGAAGTCGAGCGAAAGTTACGAAGCTGTCGTGGAAGCCGTGGAACCGAGGCGAGCCGCATGTCAAATAAAATCCTATGCAGTGTCGTACGCGCGCCCGTGGATGGCTCGTGCTTGACAAGATGAAGCGTGATGCGCGTTCAGGGATGGTTCGTTGTGAAACTTTGGGAGTTCAACTTGAATTTTGATTCTAAGTCAATTGGCGTTGGTGGTGAAGCTTTTTGTTGAAAGGAAGATTATCGAATCATACTAGTATGAAAATGTATCTCCCTTGGACAAAGAAAGAAACAAAAAAAACATTATCAAGACTTGAAATTGTTATGGCAATTCACTCGGTCACTCACCTCACGAATAGTCAAAGAAAGATTCAAAACACAAGTTTAACGTTGTTCGCTAGCCCAAATCGAGCTAACTATGTCCACGGGGAAGATATACCTTTATTCACTCAGTAGGAACGATTTACAATGCTTACAAACGTTCATATATAGGAACCCCAAAGGATCCTTAGCCCCCAAAACCACCCGGGAATACAAAAGAAAACATTCGCATCCTTATTTTCCGCCTCCCGGATTGTCTTCGTGCGAAGACACGTTTTCTTCGCGCGAAGACCCTTCGTGCGAAAACATTTTGTCTTCGTACGAAGGCCTTCCTACTTTGAGACAGAGGCCTATTTTGGGAAGAATCTTGAATTTTGGCTATCTCTGGGATGTATTCGTGCGAAGAATTCTTGTCTTCGTACGAAGACCCTGGGCTTCACTTCTTTATTGCTCCATTGTGTGTCTTCTAAGCTTCAAGGCATTATTCCAACAAATCTCCACCTTGACTTGAAGGCTCTAGTCTAAAACGAAGTCTTCCTCCTCCTTGTGAACAAAGCTTGTCTTCTCCCCTCCCGATATATCCTGTGACGGAGACTCACTGGACCTCGTCGGGTCCGACATGCCCCTAAGGGCTCACTGGCTCAGGATGTTGAGCAATTCCTGACAATGCTAGAACTTTATCCTTGGAACCGAATTGGTGAACATATCCGCGGGGTTGTTAGTTGTCCCCACCTTCTTCACCTTGATCCTGCTCTCATTTCTCAAAAAGTGATACCTAAAATCGATAGCCTTGATCCTTTCATGATGAACTTGGTCCTTAGTTAAGCAAATCACACTCAAACTGTCACAACTGACTATCGTCTGATCTTGATGTAGGCCTAGATCATTGACCATACCTTTAAGCCACACTGCCTCCTCTGTTGCTTCCGTTAGAGCCATGAACTCCACCTCTGTGGTTGACAAAGTCACACTCGGCTGTAGCGTTGTCTTCCAACTCAAAACAGAACCTCCCGGAGTAAACACATAGCCAGTCATAGATCTCCTACTATTGATGTCCCACGCATAGTCCGAATCCGCGAGCCCAGCTACCAAGATGTCTTCAATAGCCCCATAACACAGGCCAATGTCTGACATACCCTTAAGGTACCTGAATATGCGCTTCAACGCCTGCCAATGGTCCTTCCCTGGTTTAGACATAAAACGAATAACCACACTAACATCGAATGCTATGTCCGGTCGGCTACAGACCATAGCATACATAAGGCTTCCAACTGCGCTATCATATGAAACCTTGGACATGTACTCATTCTCCTCCTTAGTACGAACGGTGTACATTCCTAGCTTGCTTTTAGTTTCTATAGGTGTATCTATAGCTTTAGCAGATAACATCCCAAATCTGCTCAAGATCTTATTGATGTATCCATGCTATGACAAGGAAAGCTTATTCTTCTTCTTCTTGTCTCTATAGATCTCAACTGCCAATATCTTCCGAGCAGCCCCCAGATAATTCATATTGAATTCCGTGCTAAGGTACCTCTTTAGTTCTCTGATGTCCTTGATATTTTGAGTTTCCATCAAAATATCATCCACAAACAGAACTAGGTAGATCCATGATCCACTTCGCAACTCCTTGTGATACACGCATCAACCATACTCGCACTTCAGGTAACCTATCTTCAACATGAAGCTGTCAAACCTCTTCCACCATTTCCTCGGCGACTGCTTAAGTCCGTAAAGAGATATCTTCAGCTTGCACATGTGGTTTTATCTTCCGGGAACTTGGAACCCTTTCGGTTGGCTCATGTATATCTCCTCTTCCAACTCTCCATGTAAAAAAGCTGTCTGGACATCCAATTGATCAAGCTCTAAGTTGTGGAGTGCCACTAAAGCTAGTAACACCCGGATAGAGGAATGTCTGACCACAGGTGAGAAGATCTTGTTTTAGTCAACTCCCTCTTTCTGACTGAACCCTCTTGCAACAAGCCTTGCATTATACTTGACGCCCTATCCAGATGTAGTTCCTTCCTTTCTCCTTAAGACCCACTTGCAACTGACTATCTTCCTTCCCCCATGCAATTTAACAAGCTTCCAAGTTGAGTTCTTTCTAAGAGACTCCATCCCCTTCTCCCATTGTGGCAATCCATTGTGCTAACTGAGAACTAGATATAGCGGCCTTGTAGGATGATGACTCATCCCCTACCTCTTCCGCTACCTGTAATGCATATCCCACCATACCATCATCCCTGTATCTCACTGGAAGCTTTATGACTCTTCTTGGTATTCCTTCAACAATACTTTGATGAACTGGTTCCTCTAGTGTAGACACATCCTCACTATCAGACTCGCTCGCTTCTTCCTCTTCGGATTCCGGCGGCGGTGTAGAGATTTCGACATCCTTTGGATCAATAGGATCCTACTCTCCCTCCACCTTCTTCTCTGCATCTCCAAGCTCCACCTCCACGAAATTCTTTAACATAGGGCTCTCATCAAAGACTACACTTCTATTAAGTATAATCTTGTTCTCTGCCATATCTTGTATCCCTTCACACCTGTTCCGAAACTAATGAATACTTTAGTTTGCCATCATCAATGTGATAATAGGAAACACAACCAAAAACTCTCAAATCCGAGTAATCCACTGCTCTACCACACCAGACTTCCATAGGAATCTTGCATCATATTCTTGTGTGCGGGCTATGATTTATGAGATAGCATGCCATGGAAACTGCTTCTCCCCAGAAATCTCTAGAAAGACCTGCATTAGAAGACATACACATTGCTTTTTCCAAAAGTGTCTGATTCATTCTTTCGGCTACACCATTATGTTGTGGTGTGTGCCGAACGGTGTGATGACGAACTATTCCCTGATCCTTGCAGAATCCATCAAACTCTGATGAACAAAACTCCAAGCCTTTGTTCGTGCGCAGCCTCTTCACCTTCTTTCACATCTAATTCTCTACTAGGATCTTCCACCCCTTTAATCTTTCAAATTCTTCACTCTTGTGCTTCATCACGAATATCCAAGTCACTCAGGAGTATTCGTCTATGATGCTTAGAAAATACTTGTACCTACCAATCGCCTCGACGCGAGATGGACCCCAACAATCCGAATGGATATAATTAAAAGTACCTTTTGTTCTATGAACTGACTTAGGGAACTTGCTACGATGTAGCTTCCCATACACGCAGTGCTCACAAAACCCTAGGCTCTTGGGCGCATGCCCAGTGAGATGCCCCTTCTTATGAAGTTTCTGCATTCCACGTTCACTCATATGACCGAGCATTATATGCCACAACTTAGTTAGATAAACTTCTTTAATCTCGGCTGAGGCAACTCCGACAGACCCTGTGATAGCCAAACCTTGTAGCACATACAAAGTCTCATCCTTGACCCCTTGACTAGCACATCCGAGTTCTTGTAAAGGCATAATCCTCCACCTTCACCCTTCAAACTTAAACCCTTGCTGTCAAGTAGACTAAATGAAATCAGATTCTTTATGACAAGCGGTATGTGTCTCACCTCCTTCAATGTGCATGTCTTCCCATCCACAGTCTTGAATCTAATCGAATCTTTTTCCTATGACCTTGCAAACAAATCCGTTTACCATATGAACGGATCCTCCATCTGCACGGTTGTAGCTTGAAAACAATTCCCTGTTAGAACATATATGATAAGAAGCCCCGGAGTCAAGAAACCGCGCATCGGGTGAATGTGTGACATCATCCGCCAGTAGAACGAAATCATCATCAGATGCATTTCCCTTCTCTACCACAGCTGCAGAGCCATTCTGTCTCTGTTGTACTCGTTTTGGGAAATCCCTCTTCCAGTGCCCTTTCTCCTTGCACCAAGCATAGACATCCTTGGGTAACTTAGAACCCGAGAACCGCTTTTTCTTGTTCTTCTTACCCTTCTTGCTTCCCTCCGTCACCAACAACCCGGAAGCATGGTCTTCTGCACTTGTGCCTACACCCTTATGCACGCAGTTCCCTAGCATGGAGCGCCGATCTGACATCCTCTAGAGATGAGTCATCCTTGTTCACAATGAATGTGAACAAGGATGACTGAACAAAGTTCTCGTATGATGGATGTAACGAGATTAATAACAAAAGTGTGGCATCCTCATCATCCACATTATCTCAGTATTACGCAAATCTAAAATAATTGTATTCAATTGATCAAGATGGTCCTTGAGAGCCGAACCTTCGAGCATCCACAGGGTGAAGAGCCTTTGCTTCATCATCAACTTGCTAGTGAGACTATTCGTCATGTAGAGACTCTCTAACTTGAGCCAAAGCTTCGCTGCTTCCTTCTGATCTGCGATCTCGATGATCACGTCATCGATAAGTACATCATATGTTAAAGTCAGTGACTTGCAATCAAATTTGGAATCTTGGTCAAAGGAAAAGTCAAATTCAGAGGGCGATGGATTGTTAGGCTTGCTGCCAAAGCAATCTCTTAGAGATTGTTTTGTAATGGGCCAATTAAGTCACTGCCACTTATGGGTATAAATAGGCATTATGCCTTTTGTAGTAATATTCAGAACACACAAACGAGTAGAACTGAAAGCTCTTTGAGAGCTTCACTAGAGTGTGTGCGTGGGTGTTATTTCGGGTAGCCGCCGTGTTCGTTGTGGCCACGACCGCGTGCATTGTAATCGGGTTCTCTTCTCAATAAAATATCTGGTTCTGGCCGTGGATTAGCTAGAGGGTTCGTTACGAATTCGTTAGTGAACCACGTTAAATATCTGTCTCGTTCTTGTTTTGCTTTCGTCGTTCTTGCTCGAATACCCGCAGGTTATAACAAACTGGTAGCAGAGCTCTGAAACAGGAGTTCTGTTACAAAAAACTGATATCAGAGCCGGGGTTACAAGATCAGGGTGGAGCCACGAGCTAGGGTTTCACGTTTTGGTGGAACTCAAAGCTAGGGTTTCGCAATTCAGGTGGAGCAGGCTATCGGGAGTAGGGTTTCGAGATTCCGCCAAGAACGATGTCTGGTTTGGCGATCAAGATCGATCTGTTCGTGAGAGAGAAGAAGGTACACCCACCATCTGAAGTCCTGTGCAGGGGGCTATCCGGGCTCCTGTTGGAGCAATCTGGAGAGCATCTGATTAGGCGTGCAACGGATCTGGCAAATCCAGCACGCATTCAGTACTAGCGCGAATCTGGCGGTTCACGCGCATCTGGCGTTATGGCGACTAACGTTCAGGCGCAATCTGGCTCCCGGCGTGGAGCATCTGGCTTGTGAATTGAATTTGGTTCTGGCTCATGCGTTGCTGGAACTCGTTGGAGTTGGAGCAACGACATGGAGCATCTGGCGCGTGAGATTTCTGGCACGCGCATCTGATTTGGTTTTGGCGCGCATTATGCACGAGTTTGTTCTGGCGTGCATCAGGTTTAGCAGCGTGTACCATGACACGCGCTAAGCTCGCATCTGGCGCGATCTGTTTCTGGCGAGCATCTGGCGCATATGAGGCATACGGGGCGCATCAGGCATGACAATTTGGGCACTCGTCATCGGTGCATCTGGTCTGGATGACATCTGGGCATTCTGTCATGGTGCATATGTCTGGCGCAATTGGGCGCATTTCTCAGTGAATGTATTCGAGTCTGGTTCTGGGTGGAGCACTTGTTTCTATTTCCAGAAGTGCAACCACATCGAGCGCATTCGTTGCAGGAACGCATGGTAGTTGGAGCAACGATTTGACGATTCGGGTTTCGCATAGAGCTGCGGAACATCTGTCTGGGGAAGCGTGCTCGTTTCAGGTTTCTGAGAGACGCATCCGGGTCGGGTTTTTGAAGAGGAGCATCAGGTTCTGGTTCATGTTGCTGATATGATTCAAGTCAAGGTGGAGATTTTTTAAAGTCGGTGACTTGCAATCAAATTTGGAAGCTTGGTCAAAGGAAAAGTCAAAGTCAGAGGGCGGTGGATTGTTAGGCTTGCTGCCAAAGCAATCTCTTAGAGATTGTTTTGTAATGGGCCAATTAATTCACCGCCACTTATGGGTATAAATAGGCATTATGCCTTCGGTAGTAATAGTCAGAACACACAAACGGGTAGAACTGGAAGCTCTTTGAGAGCTTCACTAGAGTGTGTGCGTGGGTGTTATTTGGGGTAGCCGCCGTGGTCGTTGTGGCCACGGCGGCGTGCATTGTAATCGGGTTCTCTTCTCAATAAAATATCTGGTTATGGCCGTGGATTAGCTAGCGGGTTCGTTACGAATTCGTTAGTGAATCACGTTAAATATCTGTCTCGTTCTTGTTTTGATTTCGTCGTTCTTGCTCGAATACCCGCAAATTATAACAAACTGGTAGCAGAGCTCTGAAACAGGAGTTGTGTTACAACATCATAATCGTTCGGGGTGCCATCTCCTCCAATTTCTTCAATTCCGATGTACTAGCATCCATGCCTCCCTTGTCCGCGATCAAAGGTGCCCACAAACCCTGCGATTTAAGCAAGGCCTCCATCTTTATCTTCCACAGACTGAAGATGTTCCCTCCTGTGAACCTGTTGATCTTCAACATCAATCCAGACATCGTTCTTGGTGGAGTAATCTCGACCTAAGCTCTGATACCAGTTTGTTATGGCAATTCACTCGATCACTCACCTCATGAATAGTCAAAGAAAGATGCAAAACAAAAGTTTAACGTTGGTTCGTTAGCCCAAATCGAGCTAACTACGTTCACGGGGAAGAAATACCTTTATTCACTAGTAGGAACGATTCACAATGCTTACATACGATCATAGGACCCCAAATGATCCTTTTATAGCCCCCAATACCGCCCAGAATACAAAAGGAAACATTCCCATCCTTATTTGCCACCTCCCAGATTGTCTTCGTACGAAGACGACCCTTCCTGTGAAGACATTTTGTCTTCGTATGAAGGCCTCCTACTTTAAGAAAGAGGCCTACTCTGGGAAGACTCTTGAATTTTGGCTATATCTGAGATGTCTTCGTTCGAAGACTTCTTGCCTTCATACGAAGAAATTGGGCTTCACTACTTCATTGCCCCATTGAATGTCTTCTTAGCTTTAAGGCATTATTCCAACAAAAATGAATCAAGAACTAAAACACTATAAACATATCAGCTCTGATACCATGATACAAAATTGAGAGGATGAATAAATTGACAATCGACTTAAGTAACGTGATGTACAAAATGTCATATATAGAACTATGTGGGAGAAGTATATATATCGATCCAAACAATTTGCAGTAAGCTCTATGATAGAATGGATGGGTCTGTTGGTTGTACTTATTAAAACAATCCAAAAGACCAAATGTCAGTTTATACAGAGTAAAATCAATCTACAGTGTTAAACATAGTGCATAATTCATATAAAAATATAAGACATGCCAACTTACTAGGCAAATTAGCCATTAATTAGAAGTCTCCTCGATTGAGAGGAGCGAGCGTCAAATTCGTCTCAACCTGTGTAATTCATACCTCATAGGCTTGCTCTTCTTAAAAGTTTTTCCAACTCCACTTAATTCATTGTTCACAAGCTATAACATAAACAAGAGCCTCATGAGCCATTACGGTCTAGACAACACATTCCTTTAAAAAATGAGAGAAATTCTGTTTACAAGTTGGAACCATCAACATCAAGTTTGAACGTGTTGCAAATTTACTTAGATTCTCTAAACGAGTGAAATAATCATAAGAACCACACTAATGGTCAATTAGCTCTGACAAAAACCAAATCATGTCTATAACTAATGTGAAATGCAAGAAAGAACATTCCATTCGATCCCCACTATCATGCAGTAATTATGACTTTAATCTCACATAATCAATTTAATGTCGACTCAAACACGATAAGATTTTATTTTGCTCTGCTTTTACTGACTGACAGTAACTCTACACAATAGATACATATTATTGTTCAGAACTTACGTGTCAGCATTGATATGAAGCTCACCTTACATCTAAAACTTTGCAAGAGTACGTAATAGACTATGAAATTCCTACATCAACTAACTAAGATTACAGTTTGCTCCACTATCACTTGCACAACTTACGTGTCAGTATTGATTAAGAGTTTACCCGACATCTAGAACTTTCTCAAAACAAAGATAGACCATGGACTTTTTGTCTCTAGCCATGTAAAGACTTTAGGGTACCATTTCATGGCTTTCTATCAAAATGAAGAGTCCAAAGACTCAAAAATCTGAAAGAAGACTTGATGACCAACCCACCCATTGTGCGTGAACCATAAGTGTCGTCCGTTTACCACCGTCTTCACTGGAAAAAGAAAATGTTGAACCCCACTTGTGTTGGTTTTGGTATGACCATTTCAAGCCAAAAAAATGGGACTTGGAATAAAACTGTTCACGGCCTCAAAGTTTGCTTTATTTCTCTCCTTGCTTCATGGGTATTGCCCTAAATGGTTACCCTCCCGACCAAGGACATAGATTCCTTACCCTTTTGATAAAGGGTATAGGGCCCACTAATTAGGCCTAATATTTGTTGTCAAGTCCGCTTCACAACTATTATTGCATAATAATAACTATAACGTGGCACTGCTTAATGATTTTTTTTTTTTTTCATTTTTTCTTTGATAGGGTAAAGAAAGTAATTTCATAACATTATGGCGAGTAAATGTTGTTTAGCAATACAAGACACGGTACAAACACAAAGGCGAGAGAAAGTTAACAAATACTTACTGTTAACCTTACTGTTGAGGGACAGACCTAATGACTGAGTAAATGTTGTTTAGCAATACAAGACACGGCACACACACAAAGGGAGAGAATGTTAACAAATATTTACTGTTGAGGGACAGACCTAACGATCTCATCCTCACAATGGGTCATTGACCGGCTAGAAATCAACCGATCTCTTGGTTCGAGCAGAATCAATCGATCTGTTACGGGTTAAGCTGAAATTTGTTACTAAAATTTACTATGATGCCTCTTTAAGACCTTCTTAACATCAGCTAGTATACACAGTTAAATACGCATCCTTCGTAATCTCTGTGAGATAAACCCTAACATCATAAAATACCAAGTCTAATTATTATTTTTGTTTATTTTCTACATGAAGTAATACATTCATTTATTTCTACTCTAGTACTGCTGCAAATTTTGATAACTGGAAGACAGTACGTGGTTCTAAACTAAGTGACATGGAGGCTATCTTACCCACAAAAGAACTGTGACACTTGATTTCTTGAATGACTTAAAGGAAAATCGATGTGGTCACCGCCATTCCACGGTCTTGAATGAGTCGGATAAAAACAGCTGCAATGAACTGGTAGACGATTTGGAAGAATTACAAAACGAGTAGTTGTGAACTAAATGAGACAGATAAATAAATATCATACCATCTTGTTCAGAGATAGAATAGTTACGCTGAATAGAGTATACAGACAAATATTTTAAAAACTTAACATAACCGTAATAATATATAGAAAACCACACGTGTCACTTTAATTACAATCACTGAAAAAATACCTCTTCTATTGGTCAAGCCAACAAGGGGGAATTAGAGCGGCCGCGAAGGTTTTCGCTAAACTCCGAACCATATAAGGTTAAGTTTTTCTTCAAACATCTACAAGAGAAGTCCAAATCACATTGCTTAATGTCGGCCCTTTCGGACCAATGTCAAACATTTTCCTAAACAAAAACATTTGCACTGACACTATCACGGTAGCCGTCTCGGACAAAACATTTAGTTAACCGAAAAAAGAAAAATTAAAACCTTATTCTCATGGGCCTGTTTTTTGGGCCGTCTCTTGTGAGGGCACAACCATACAGCAAAAAAGAAATAAAATTAATATTGTAATTAATGTTTACTAGAAACATATTATAATTAATGTTTACTAAAAACTCTCTGATCTCACGTTTTTATAATCTGATGACTATTAATGCATGAACTACTACTAGCTCAAATTTATAAAAAGATATAATATTAATTTTTTTAAACTGCAAGGATAATATTATTTTACTGCAAGTTTATCAGTCT
The DNA here is from genome assembly GCA_023055425.1 of Linanthus parryae. Classification (NCBI taxonomy): domain Eukaryota; kingdom Viridiplantae; phylum Streptophyta; class Magnoliopsida; order Ericales; family Polemoniaceae; genus Linanthus; species Linanthus parryae. The sequence goes on along the minus strand of JALGPY010000036.1, from coordinate 1,466,568 downwards.
AAAAGAAGCACAGTGTTGGCCGGCACACACCACCACCCATCTCCAACTTACTGATGGCTATAAAAGCCCTCCAGAACTCTCATTTCTGAACCCTCCCGATCCAACAACACTTTCTCACTCTAGAACCCCAAAACAACAACCTTATTCAACACAACAACGAGAGGCAATGTGTCAGCAAACCTCTTACCTTATTTCAGAAAAGGACCCCGAATCGGCCGTCTATGACTCTTTGATCCCCAAATGCCCAACAGGGGAGCACCAACACCAAAACCATGTTGAGCTTGAGCCTTACAAGCCCAACACCCATCTCTCTTTGGCCCTTCACGAGGCCAAATCCATCGGGGCGATTGCTTTTCCGATGATTTTGACGGGGCTGCTCCTCTACTGCCGTTCGATGATCTCCCTCATCTTCTTAGGCCGCCTGGGCGACCTGGCCTTAGCAGGCGGGTCGCTGGCGGTCGGTTTTGCCAACATCACTGGGTATTCCATCCTCTCTGGTCTAGCCACAGGGATGGAACCCATCTGCGCGCAAGCGTTTGGTGCCAGGAGGTATAACCTCCTCGGCATTTCGCTGCAGAGGACGATCCTCTTGTTGCTGCTGGTATCGTTCCCCATAGCTCTCCTTTGGTTTTATATGAAACAAATCCTTCTTTTCTGTGGCCAGGACGAATCTATCGCCTTGCAAGCCCAATCTTACCTTCTATATTCCTTACCGGATTTGGCCGCACAGTCTTTCCTCCACCCGCTACGGATCTATCTCCGTAGCCAATCCATAACTCTCCCTCTCACATTATGCGCCGGATTGACAACAATCCTTCACATACCCATCAACGTCCTCCTCGTCACGAAGCTCGATTTGGGCATTAGAGGCGTTGCCATCAGCGGCGTGCTGTTCAATTTCAACCTGGTTCTGTTCCTGGTTGTTTACATCGTGGTTTCTGGAGTCTATAAGGAGAGCTGGGGTGGGATGACGACCGAGTGCCTCGCGGGTTGGAAGCCGCTCCTGAATCTGTCGATTCCGAGCTGCATTTCTGTGTGTCTAGAGTGGTGGTGGTATGAAATCATGATTCTGCTCTGCGGGTTGCTGATAAACCCCAGAGCCACCGTTGCTTCCATGGGGATTCTGATTCAGACGACCTCGCTGATTTATATCTTCCCGTCGTCGTTGAGCTTCAGTGTCTCGACGAGAGTCGGGAACGAATTGGGGGCGATGAGGCCCAAGAAGGCGAAACTGTCTGCCCTTGTTGGACTCTGTTATAGCTTCGTGTTGGGGTTCTGTGCTCTGTTTTTCACATTGATGGTGAGGAACAGCTGGGCTAAGATGTTCACCCACGACAAAGAAATCCTCACGCTGACGTCGGTTGCTCTGCCGATAATCGGGCTCTGCGAGCTCGGAAACTGCCCGCAGACCACCGGTTGTGGGGTCGTGAGAGGCACGGCGCGGCCAAAGGTCGGCGCAAGAGTGAACTTGGGGTGTTTCTATGTGGTAGGAATGCCGGTGGCGATTGGGTTGGGATTCTACGCGAACATGGACTTCGAAGGGCTGTGGTTGGGGTTACTGGCCGCACAGGCGTCGTGCGCGGTGACGATGTTGGTGGTTGTGGGTTCAACCGATTGGGAGTGTCAGGCGAAGAGGGCAGAGGAGCTGACAAGGGACAGCCACGGCGGCGGAATTGAGGAAAATGGCGGTGGTGGTGGTGGTGGTGGTGGAGATAAGGAAGTCAGGGCTGAAATCAAGGAAGATTCTTCTTGCGTATTGGGTGGTGGTGCTCTGGTTTAGGATCTTCAATTTCTCTTGTTTAATCCAAATTTTTATTTTATTTTTTTATTTTCCCTAAAAATGTATATAGTTATAGAGGAGGAGGGTAGGAACAATTTTTTTATTTTATTAGAGAAATCATCTGTGGGAGATTATTAGGAAAATGGGTTCGAGTGGGACGAACCGAAGAAGTGATAGGACTATATTATGTAATCGGATCTTCGCTAAGTTCTGTATCAATACAAATCAAATTAGACTCAGTCCTTTTTCTTTCTTTGTTCTAGTTATAACATATGTGTATACAGTGGCAGGAGGATACGAGTGGATTCTCCATGGTGCGTATAGTTTTTCTATTATTTTGCAAGCGAAATACGTAAACCAAGTGGTTACAATTTGGAAATATACTTGGAATTACAGAAAAGTGGTAAAAAATGATATTCTCACACATCATAAGGGCATAATTATACCCTGAAATTTAATTACAAGTTCTCTTTTCCGAAGGTTTTGCTTTTTATTCTTTTAGAAACTGCCTTTGTTATCCATTCGTAAATGTCAATTGATGTACTAGTCATGAACTCGTTAGTTAAATTCAAGAAAGTTTAAGTCACTGTAACCCCTCACCCCCCAATTGAATGAAATTCATTTAACTTTTTTTCCAAAGAAATTCATTAACTCGTTAGTTAAATTCAAGACATTGGAATATTTCAAAAAAAAATAAAAAAAAGACATTTGAAGTTACTGTAATTTAATTTCTTACCAATATTTGGTCTCAATTGTCATAACTCTCATACAATTAATATTGATAATAAATTAAATTATATATAGTCAATCTTTTTAGAAATTTAAAATTATATATATACATGTATTAATAACTTTCTTTTAGGGAGAAATCTATAAACTTGTCATGTGGGTCTTTTGTAGAAAAAAAAAAAACCCTCAGAAAGTGGAATATCATGTGAAGAAAATAATGTATGATGGGTTAAGGAAAGGTTACGAGGAGTAGGTGAGAAGGTGTGATCTTCGGGGACAAAGATTCTTAAGGAGAGAGAGGGGGGGGGGGGGGATAGGATATAACACATTGAAATTATTATAGAAGTTAAATTGTAATAATTTAAAATTTTGAGTCAGTTGTGTAAATTTATTGTTCAGCAGTGTTTGATGACAGATGTGGAATATGAATAGCTAGAAATGAGAATTACAGCCCGCGGAAAGATAGCAATAATGAAAATCTTGGGCTTATATGTATTAAAACTTGTTTTCAGGCTGGAATCAGGCCAATTTGATGATCTCTGGAAGTTGTGGAATAATTTGAGGATATTCTAAGCTATAGGGGCAGAGTTGCTGATTTCAAAAAATATGAGGATTATATGAAATTCTAAAACTTCCCAAAAGTTTGGAAAATTACATTTAACCCCCCCCTCCTTGTGCATGATTGCCACTTGCTACTCACCCATTTTGACACCACACCTATTGAGGTGACATTTCCACCCCCACCTTCCCCACTATCTGAATTAAAGACATTTTCATCACCTCCATCATCATCTTGATCTTCTTCCTTCCATGGCCACCAACCAGCCACCACAACTCCACCACCTCTCAATCTCCCTCCGACATGCTGCTACAGAAAGCAGCCACCAACACGAGAAGAGGAAGCTCTAACTCAATTTTGGCAAAAACTATTGTATCAAAGGAGAAATCGGGGTAAGACTTAATGAACCCTAGCTCAGAAAGCAATCAAATTCATCCTCATAGTGACAATTCATGGTTTATAACTTACTCCATGTTATTGGCGAGGCAAAATCGAAGTAGAAGGTCCTCCCTTCACCAGCCAAATCGATGTATACCGCTATTTCACCGGAATGATTCTGCAAAATCTTCGACGGAGCTTCAATAATCCCACATTACTCAAGCATTATTAGTTACTTTTGCACGGTTGTGATCCCAAGGAGGTGTAGGTACTCTTTAAACCCTGCAACTCTTGCCAAAAACCTGATTGGATGGAATTCAATCCATCAGTTGGTCGTTTTTCCGGCAAAAACCCCACCACTGTAAACTATGTGTTTCTCCCTTATTGCTCAATACTTTTGGGAACCCATTGCTTCTCTGTGTACCCTATACTTGTATTGTTTTGGAATCTCAATTCAAACTTAATCTTGCATCAATTCCTAGCCAAAGGTGGCTGCCAATATTGGGTAAAAACATAACTGGTGGAACACTAATGTTTGGGAAGAACATCCAGCTTTGATAACTTGATCAATTCTTGATGTTTGAACTATAATTTGACGGGGGTGATTCTATGCTTATAACACTACAACTTTCATGTGAATTATGTGTTGTGAATCAACCTCTAAGTCCCCTAAAAAATGAGCCAAACTTGCTGAAAAATGTGTTAACACACCAGTGTTCTTGAGTTTTCAGTTCTGCATTTCTTGTCAAGTTTGGATGCTTGTATCTCCATCATTAGTAACTGGACTTTTGTGATTCTTGGCTCTTTGGATTCCATGTACTGCCCTCTACAATACTTGTGTTATTTTTATTTCCTGATGTGGCCTCTAAGTGTCCTGAAAAATGGCTTGAAGATGCTGTAAAAATGTGTTAGGAAACTATCAAACTTAGAAATTTGACTAAGTGTGGGATTTGGCTTGATTCCTCCTAACTTTGATCTGCTATATCTTTTTGAATACTCCAAATCTCCAAGAGTGAATATGATTCACAATTCATGTTTAACCCTCTTCAAAGCCATACATCCAGATTCTCCACACTCCTTCTAGTTTAATCAGAAACTAGACCTGAAGTAGACTGCTTGAGCTTAGTTCACTGAAGCGTTTCTATCTTCTAAAATTGTCATTTAAATGACTATTCCAGCCTACAATCTTGAACACAGTTTTTCATAGTATTATCCTGAATCTGTATGCCAAGTTTGATCAAGCTGATCTTCTAGAAAGCTCTGGTTTAACCAAACTGTAAGAAGATGGGTAAAATAATGATTTCACATAAAATATGAGTTAAGTTGAAAGCAAGGTCTTGGGATTATCTACAAGAATTACACGGGTAAGTGAAATCAAAATAATCTATTCTAGATAATGTTGACCAAGTCAACTGTTTTAGGGCCCAATCTATAATTTTAGCAAACTTCAGGGGCCTACTTGTAAATAATTTAAAAATGGGAAGTCTATTCCCTTAAACAAGCTAGCGACTCTGAATTACTTGAGACCAATGAATTGGGCATCTAAGGGAATCTTCAGCCCAGTATGGGCTTCTGAAACTATCTTGTTAGAATATTAAACTCATACAGCTGGTATTATGAGTAAGGGAAAAAGTGTAATCCTGTAACCTGAGAGTTCTTCACGAAAGATTCTCATAATGACGTTCCATACCTACGGATTAAGTTTGATTAGAGTTGAATCTCTGGAAACCCTAGGTCAGTTGAGCTGTCAATGAGGGGTAAAACATTAGTTTCATGGTTTCTTCAGTCAAACTCTCAAATTTGTTGCAGAACATAACATCATGTCTCTATGACAATTATATGACATTTGTAATCGAATTATGATCACATGGACTTGAATCTGACTAATCGGATTGCGATATGGGCTAAAGTGCAAGTTAACTAAATTTTAGGGACTTTAGAGTAGAGAGCCAGAACTTGAGATTCAATCTTAAGTAGGCAACTTTGTGACTTAGGAGACTTATGAGACTTTCTGATTTGGCATAACTGAGGGGGGAGGGGGTTCACAAATACTTAGGGACTGTACCGATAAAAATGAGACTCTGCAATGCATTGTACCTCACTGATGTGGACATGCACTAATAAGTAAAATGTACATCTGTATGGGTAGAGGTTGTGGGGATAGAGAATCAGCAGCGCTGATCGGAAGTACTATGCTTGCTACGAAGTATGCACATGAATGCTTATTTTCTATTGAAGAGTGTTAGATTAGATATATGTATGATTATATGAGTAGGAGGTACATGGATCATGGAATAACTAAAAGGCAGATCATGGACATCTATATATATGCACGCAAACATGTGAGTATGCGTGTTATGCATGCTTGTCTCTGAATACTTGGTTGGGAATTGTTTCTTCTTTACTCTAGACCTCTGTATGATCATTATATTCTCGAGACGTCTAACTATTACGGTGGGGGACACTCATGGGACCCAGTTTACAGGCTTTCAATAGGTACATTGCTAGCTCTCGACTGTAGGCAACTAGTACTACTCTCTGGACTGACGATCTAGTAGGGGGTGTGCACACATAATGTCTAGTTTTTCTTGGTGGAATAATGGATACTGGAGTAAAGAACAGAATTCAGATTTTTTGTATCTGTGTATTAGCTTATATTCGAATAACTGATATAGCATTCTCTGTTATATTTGATGTGGGTCAGGTTATATGGTATAAGCATTATAAGTACAGGTTAAACGATTCAAAACTATATATATATATTGTTATAATTCCTTCTATTTGTTGTAATGTGACGTCACGACGTCTCTGCTTTCTATGGCTGGTAAGGTTGCAGGAAACTGGAAAGTAGAAAAACACTTAGAGGTTGATACATCACAGTATGCTAACTATTCTAGTATCTGTAAGATCAAAGCAGTTTCAATGTTTCAAAGACTTGAAATAGCTAGTCTATTTCAAGGCCTTGAAACAGTTTTCAAAGCCTTGAAACCTGACTAAGACTTATAAGCATGATCTTAGGGAGAGTTTCTGTTTCTGTTTGAACTCCAAAACACCCGTGCTTAATCTATTGTTACTTGAGGATGAAAGACAAACTAATTTGATATGTTTAACACTATCTAATCCATCTGTTTGACTCAGTTTTGCTGGGAAAGTTTATTTCCTATTCTGCAGGATTTATTTCCTAACCTGAGTTTTGGAGGAAAGGAATTTTCGGGTTTATTTAATTCTGCAATCAATCAAATAATTCTAATAGCTTCTCAACATTTTTATGGACAAGATCAGATCAGTATCCCTGAAGATACTGAGCAACTATCCATTGGAGAATACTGTTAGAGAAGTCAAAGTTGCTGCCTACAAAATAGGAAAGTTTGTTGCTGAAAATTTTGAAGATTTACAGATCAAATGAGCTGTATATAAGTAGCTCAGTTTTAGGCATCATAGACACAACTCAACGGGCAAAAAACTAGAAACTCTCAAACACATTCAAGGATTGCCAAGCAACAAAGAAGCAGATCAAATTCTCAATCCAATTCTCAGAAGAACATTGCACTCTCACAACAGTTTCATTTCTTGTGTTTTTCTGTTTTGAGCTTCATTTGTATATCTTTCATATATTACTTCTGTTTACATTCTCAAGGATTGTTCAAGGTGAACAATAGAAAATTCCTAGTTAATTAGATAGCTAGAGCAGGTACTAGATAAGTTAGTGAGAACCACAAGCTGTAACTGAGTAAGGCATCTTTCTGTGATTGGGATCTGGGGCTTAGCTGTTGATTAATAAGAATTGAGTTGAAAATCCTGCAGGGAGAAGATCCCTGAGGTAGAGACGTAGGTCCAAGTGGACTGAACTCTATATATCTTGTGTCTCTTGCATTTACTTTTCTGTTACAAACTTAGAACTTTTTGAAACATTCAAAACAGTTCCATTTCAAGGGTTTGAAACTCATTTCAAGGCTTTGAAATAGACTTATTCTTCTATTTACTCTAACTGTTTTATTCCAAGGGCTTGAAACTGATTTCAAGGCCTTGAATCTCTTTACAAATCTTTTGAAACCACTATTTTTGCAAAGTTTAGCAAAAGTCTGCATACTCTATTCAACCCCCCCTTCTGTAGTATTGATCATGCATTTCTACCTACTGTACACCCCTTCAATTGGTATCAGAGCTTGTATCACTGCATAAATTCACCATCTTGTGTTTATGAGTACTATAGGTGATGGTGGTTTCTCATTGGTAAGAGCTGCTAACAGACCTCCTCCCTTTTGTGGAGAGAATTTTGTCCACTGGAAAGCATTGATGATAATGTTCATTATTGATCAAGATATGGAATCTGGACTATCATCCATTATGGTCTCATACTTTCTACACAGAGAAGGATGGGATTAGAACTCCCAAATCTGAAGACTCTCTTTCTTCATATGAATTGAAGCAATTTTCAAAGAACTATAAAGCTATGAATCTCTTATATTGTGCTTTGAGTGCATATGAATTCAACAGGATCTCAAGCTGCAAAACTGCCAAAGAGATATGGGATAAGCTTGTGGTGACTTTTGAAGGAACCAGCTAAGTCAAGCAAACCAAGACCAACATATATCTCAGACAATATGAGCTATTCAAGATGAATGGAGATGAGTCAATCAGAGACATGTTCAAAAGGTCCGCAGACATTGTCAATAACCTTGATTCACTGGGAAAGCATATTTCCAATGAAGAGAAGCTGAGGAAGATTCTAAGAAGTCTTCCAAAGGCAAAATGGGAACCAAAGACTACTTCTATTGAAGAAGCCCAAGATCTCTCATCACTTCAACTTGATGAACTACAAGGGAAGCTCCTTACACATGAGATATCCATGAATGAGGTTGATGGAGAACTACCTGAAGGTGTCAAGAACTTGGCTCTCAAAGCTAAAGAATGAGACAATTCAAATCAATGAAACTGAGGATGATGATGAAGATCAAATTGCCTTGATTTCCAAAGCCTTGGCCAGAATTCTTAAAATGAAGAAAAACTTTGAAAACAAGGACTTCAACAGAGAAAGACACAAATCCTCCAGTAGCAAAGACTACAAAGGTAGTCTTCTTCACACAATAATAAGCCTAAAGTCACGAATTGCTTTGAGTGTGGTGATAGCTTCATGGAGTGATTCAGATACCTCAAGTGATTCTGAATCTGAAGAAGAACATGCCAACCTATGCTTTATGGCCAAGAATGATGAAAGTTCTGAATAGAACATTGTGGTAATCATAAATTGTTTGATTTCAAAACCAATAGAAGACCTCTCTGATTATCTTAGAACAATGCTTTTAAATGAAGAGGACTATCTGAAAGAAATTAGAGTAGTTAAATAAAAAGTTCATGAGCAAGCAAAAGAAAATTTACATCATGTTTGTCTAAATGAGAATCTTGAAATCTCTCAGAAGAAAACTGACAGTGATTTCAAGGCCTTGAAAACCAGTTTCAAAGCCTTGAAAACACATGTCAAGGAAGTAGTCACTGAGAACCCTCTTTTGAGTGATAGCTTTGTTAATCTGAGACATCAAGTTGATGAATTGGATAAACAAAAGACTACTCTAACTGCGAAACTTCAAGAATCTGAATTAGTCAAAGCCAAACTTGCAGGTTCAGAACCCAACTTGAATTTGATTCTTGGAGGTAGCTTGAAGTCTGTTCACAAAGCTGGTATTGGATATAATCAAAACTTTCCAAAGAAAAACAATACTAGATTTGTGAAAGCTGGAATCAAAACATCTCATAAATGCCAATACTACAATAAGATTGGTCATGTTAAAATGACTTGTCCTCGTAGAAGAAGAGACCCTCACATTATGAGGAACACTTTTCCCTTCCAACTCAGTGGACAAGTTAGACAGATTTGGGTTCCTAAAGGGGTTGGACCACCTAACATGGTTGACCCTAAATATGAATCTAAATTCATCACGTGGTCTAATAGTTGGGTAATGCAGTAAATGGTGCTTGCCAGATGTCACCAAGATCAAAGAGCAAAAGTGGTTTATGGACAGTGGTTGCTCAAGGCACATGAGTGGAAAAAGATCTCTATTCTCATAACTGAAAGAGCAATCAGAAGGTTCAATTACACTTGGTGACAAAGGAAAATGCAACATTCTTGGTATTGGTCTAAAAATTCTATTTCTGGGTTGATGGCTTGAAATTTAATCTGCTTAGTGTATCTCAACTTTGTGACAACGACAACAAAGTTATCTTTGATAAAGAGAAGTGTGTGGTGCAGAATGAGAATATGGCAATTGCATCCTCACAACCTCTAGATCAAACAATGTTTATACTTGTCAGACTAACAAAGTTGCAGGTGAAAATTTGAAGTGTCTCAAGGCCTTGAAAGAGGATTCAAAGCTTCGGCAAAGAAAGTTGGGACATATTAGCTTGCATACCTTGAACAAGTTAGTTCAAGAACTTAGTAAGAGGCTTACCCTCTATCAAGTTCAAAGATGAAGAAGTATGCAAGGCATGTGCACAAGGCAAGCAAACTAGAAGCTCATTCAAGCCAAAGAACTTTGTAAGTACTACTAGAACCATTGAACTGCTGCATATGGATCTATGTGGTCCTATGAGAATTCCAACTCAAAAGGGTAAGAAGTACATGCTTGTTATTGTTGATGACTTATCTAGATATAATTGGGTAATGTTTCTGAAAGAAAAATCTGAAGCTCTCTTTGAATTTTCAAAACTTTATAGAGAACTTCAAACCTTGAAAAACCTACATATTGCTTCAATCAGAGGTGATCATGGTAGAGAGTTTGATCAACTTGAATTTGATATATTCTGTTCTAAGCATGGCATCTCTCACAACTTTTCTGCTCCTAGAACTCCGCAACAGAATGGAGTTGTTGAAAGAAAGAACATGACTCTTGAAAACATGTCAAGAAAAATGCTTCTGGAAAACAAGTTTCCAAAGTATTACTTGGAAGAAGCTGTGAATACAACAAACTATATTCTTAACAGGTGCTTGATCAGACCTATTCTGATAAAGACCCCCTATGAGCTGTTCAAAGGAAGAAAGCCAAACATATCTTACTTGAAACCGTTTCGCTGTACATGTTTTGTCCACAATAATGGTAAGGACAATCTTGGTAAGTTTGATGCAAGAAGTGATGAAGGTATTTTTCTTGGTTATTCACATACAAGCAAAGCCTATAGAATTTATAATAAGAGAACCAATCTTGTTGAAGAAAACATTCATGTTATCTTTGATGAAAGCTATGATGGTTCTTTGAGTGATGGTTTTGCAGATCTCAATTCGAATAAGCATGATTCAGATAATGAAGAAGAATCCTTAAAAGGATCCAAGGAAATGTCACGGGAACAAGACAGACATTTTCAAGGCCTTGATACTAAGATTCAAAGCCTTGAAACAGAATCTCCAGACAAAACAGGAGAACAAGCACTACTTCAAGTTATCAGAGACATGAGAAGCAAACTGGAGAGCCTGAACCATGGACACCAAGAAAGAGATTCAAATATCTCTCATCTCATCCTCCTGATAACATTATTTCTGATCTAACCACTGGTGCACAGACCAGATCACAGTTGAAAAACCTCTGTGCTTTTAATGCTTTTATTTCTCTTGTAGAGCCTAAAACTGTGAAGGAAGCATTACAAGAAGCAGACTAGATTATAGCTATGCAAAGTGAACTCAATGAATTGAAAGGAACAAGGTTTGGAACCTAGTTCCTCCACCAAGAAATCAGGCTGTTATTGGCACCAGATGGGTATTCAGAAACAAGTTAGATGAGAATGGAAAGGTAATCAGGAACAAAGCTAGATTGGTAGCTCAAGGCTACAATCAAGAAGAAGTCTTATGAGCAGGGAATTATAAATGAGCTTGATGGGAGAATTAAACTTCTTACTTGGACTTCAAATTCATTAAATGAAGAAGGGCATTTTCCTACATCAAAGCAAGTACACAAAGGAATTTCTAAGAAAGAATAATATGTCTCAATCCAAAGAGATTAAGACTCCCATGAGTTCTACACTGTCTTTAGACAAAGATGAATCTTGTAAAAGTGTGAACGTGAAAGAGTATAGAGGTATGATTGGACCACTACTCTACCTCACAGCTTGTAGACCAGATATCATGTTCTGTGTGTGCATGTGCGCTAGATTTCAAGCTCACCCTAAATAATCACACTTGACTGCAGTTAAAAGAATTTTTAGATATCACAATGGTACCAAAGACTTAGGGCTTTGGTATCCTCGACATTCTAATTTCTCTTTGTGTGGCTATTCATATGTGATTTTACAGGACATAAAGTTGATAGAAAGAGTACATCAGGATGATGTCAATTTCTTGGATCATCTTTAATCAGCTGGCACTCAAAGAAGCAGAACTCAGTTGCACTATCAACAGTTGAAGCTGAATACATAGCAGCTGGAGCTTGTTGTTCTCAAGTACTTTGGATAGCACAACAAATGAGAGATCTTGGATTTAATTTCAGAGATATTCCTATCAAGTGTGACAGCACAAGTGCAATATCAATCACAAAGAATCCAGTTCAACATTCAAGAACAAAGCAAATTGATGTTAGACATCACTTCATCAGAGATCATGCAGAGAAATGTGATATTGTTCTTGAATTTGTTTCTACTAACATGCAATTTGCAGATATCTTCACTAACCTTTTCCAGATGAAAGTTTCTCAGCCTTAAGATTGGATTTAGGCATGCTAAATAAGGAACATTTGGTTTAGGGGAAGAATCAGGTAAGTATTATGTGTTTCAAAGGTTAGAACTGATTTTCAAAGCCTTGAAAATCCTTGCAAAGCTTTGAGTATTTGTGCTTTACATGATATAGCTTTTTAAGGAATTGAAATCCTTTCCAAAGCCTTGAAATAAGACTGCATGTTAATTTGTCAGTAATTATGGATCTTTCAATGTTGGGTGTTATCTTTGTAGATAATTTATCAATGTTGCCCCTCATTTTTGAAAAACCCCTTTTCAGTCAAAATAATATTGTATATTTTATTTCCAACGGCACACACAATTTTGAATCTTTCTGATTCATCATGATCTTCAAAGATCAGAGAAAATATTTTGTTTCCTTCTCAAACTAAAACTCTCTTCTATTTATCTCCTTCCTTCTTTCTCTCCTTCGTATCTATCCTAATTCTCTCTTCTTCTCCAAACCCAAATGAGCACCAGAGGAGCCTAAGACAGAATCAAGATGGCTGGTGGATCGAAGGCTACTACAGAGAAGAAAAGAAAGGCTATTGTGGAAGAGGTTTAGACTATTAGTGGGGACTCCAGTTCAAAAACCCCTACTGGAGAATATATAGCCCCTCCTCCTCCCAAGAAAAAGGCCAAAAGGATGAAACCCCAGTGTGTAGCAAGAAGAAGAAGGCAGTGGAGACTGCAACATAGAAACAAAAGGGTATTAAGATTGGTAGCCCAAAGAAGTCACAGAAGAAGGCAGAAATAACTTATAAGGGAAAAGGAAAAGAGAAGATTTACATTCAAGACTCGGACTCAGAGACATCATCAAGTTCCTATGAAGTCTATTTGGTATCAAAAAGAGCTGATAAGAAGAAAGATCTCCAAGAATCAGAGTTAGAATCCAGCATGGAGCCTGAAAGAAAGAATTAGAAGAAGAGTGCCTCCCTGACATCAAAAAGAGTTGCTCTAAGGAAGAAACTGAAGCATGGAAGAAAAGCCTTGGAAGGGTTAACCTTTCTGTTCAACAGTGTGATCAAAACTATAAGTACTATCATTGATGATGTATATCAACAAGAAGAAGAACAAGATGATGAGGAAGAAAGTCAAGAAGAGGATGCAGAGAAGCAAGGAGATGAAGACCCTACCCCTTAATTCTTGCCTACTCTTTCTTTTTCTTTTTCAAGGCCTTGAACTCTTTTCCAAAGCCTTGAAATTCTTAACTTTTAAAACTTTTATTTTTTCTAATTTTTTTTTCAAACACTGATCCAACATATTCTCATTTTTTTATGAAAGTCAAAAAGGGGGAGAAAATTTAGTTGTTTTTATTTGTTTTGTAGATGACCTGGTTTTGGTTAGTTAGGATTATTTGCACACTTTGCTGATTTCCTTTCAGTTTATTAAGTTGGATCTTTTGGACATTAGGTGTTGTTTTTATATGATTATTTATGCTATGTGCTAATGAGTATTTGTTGCAGAAGTACAGTATCAAACAGATTGGAAGACCTTGGTTTTGTCTTTCATCAAGGGGGAGATTGTAAGATCAAAGCAGTTTTAATGTTTCAAATAGTCTATTTCAAGGCCTTGAAACAGTTTTCAAAGCCTTGAAACTGACTAAGACTTATAAGCATGATTTTAGGGAGAGTTTCTGTTTCTGTTTGAACTCCTAAACACCTATGCTTAATCTATTGTTACTTGAGGATGAAAGACAAACTATTTTGATATGTTTAACACTATCTAATCCACCTGTGCTTAATCTATAGACTTATTCTTCTATTTACTCTAACCGTTTTATTCCAAGGGCTTGAAACTGATTTCAAGGCCTTGAATCTCTTTATAAATTTTTTGAAACCACTATTCTTGCAAAGTTTAGCAAAAGTCTGCATACTCTATTCAACCCCCCTTCTATAGTATTGATCCTGCTTTTCTACCTACTGTACACCCATTCAGTATCTATCTTTGAATATTCAGTTTCTTTAATTCAGTCTTGTAACATAACCGTTTGGGTTGGACTCCTTGCTGAGAATTTTCGTGCTTAGCGGAGGGCATCTCCGAAGAGTCTGGGGGATCCAAGGGCAACTCACCAGTACTCTAGGATGGGGGTGTTATTTTTTTAATGTCGTTGGGGAATGATTGCGTCTCCTGAACTACGAAAGGGTTTCGGGGCTGCTATTGTACTCGGTGTCTGTGGTTTCAAGAGGCTTTTGCCTTATGCATGGTGGAACATTGCTCTTAGATCCGTCTTGTACTGCAATTCTTGTTCATTTTCTTTTCTTTTCTTCACTTTGCTACTGTTAGAACTATGACTTTTAATTAAGCTCCCTAGATCATCACAGGGGCTCATCGCGCGATCAGGAATTCCTGATTGTGCAATAAAAAGTCAGGGGAATACCTTAATTGCTCTGATAGTAGGATCAGAAAAAAAATTCCTCTTCTTCCACACGATCAGGGCTCTGATCGTACAATCAAAGAGCCTGTAATCTTGTGATCAAAGGGTGCATGGGGGAGGCTATTGAGTTGTTTCCTTGTTGGTTTAGGAATTCTAGGGAACTATATAAGAGCCTAGAGGCCTCTTATATCAGTGTGAATGTATCAGATTATATTCCCTCATAAATAAATAGTTTTCTTCGCCGTGGAGGTAGTTAACAGATGCGTTAGTGAACCACGTTAAATTTGTGTCTCGATCTTGATCTCTTATTTTTTTTCGTTCTCGTTTTCGACACCCTCGTTATATAGCTAGTAACGCAATAGCGCGTCATTGTATTATTTAGGCCATGGGGCAGATTCCGTCGTTTGCCATTCAAGGACTGAACTTAATTGTCTTCAGGGACGAACCCATGCCTATTCAAGCAGTGGCCATGGCCCCCCTGGGTTGGTTTTGACTAGCCATTTACTAAATTTGAGAGTGAAATTGAAGAAATTGGATACTATTTCAACTATGTGGCCCCTCTAGAATCTGTGGACTATATATTTGTTTTAATGGACATATTTTTGTTTTATTTCTCTTCTTAGTCCTTATAGCTTGAGATGAATTAAGGACATTAATAAATGTCATTACTTTCTTTTTCTTTTATGATTGATCAGCAATAGTGGCTATTTCGATTTTGTGTCTACAAACTTTTTAAGTGTAGTAGAATTTTGAAGTTAGAAATTAACATTGACACTCCTTTTTATTTGACAATAAAACTGTAACCTTTTTTTTTGAACTATAACTGTAAGTATTAGATTTACAAAAAAAACATCTTTCAATAAAAAATAATTACTACTTCCTCCGTCCCAAAATGAGCGTCATATTATTTTTATAAGCATTTTGAGGAGAAGAATTGACTAGCAAAACAATTGAAGAACTTGTTAATCTATTTCACAGTGTTTGTAGAGTAATCTTGACCTTGCAACGCTACGAAAAGAATAAAAGATTCTTATATTGTTTTGCTCGTCAAACCGTCTCCTCAAAATGATTGAAAAATAGAATGACTCTCATTTCCGGATATATGGAGTATATTTTTTTTATTTTTCTTATTTTTATCTCGGCCCCCCTTACAAAAAGTTCCTGGGTCCATTCCTGATTGTCATGATGTCTTCAATTCCTTTCTCATCATGCTTCCCCTCCCTTTCTTAGCAAGCTATTTCTGGGAACGGTGACTGGTGGATCGCAAGACAGTTAGTGTTTCTTAATTCGGCTAATAAAGACTCGTTAAGTCTAGCATTCCAGCATTTTTGTGGTTCTTAATTCGGTTAATTCTAGCATTCCGGCATTTTGTGGTTCTTAATTTTGTTTTTGTGGTTCTTAGTTTGGCTAATGAAGACACGTAAATAATTCATAATTAATAATGCCGCACATACAAACAGTATGAAAACGAAGATTCGACATTCCATTCAACGAGACTTCCAACTATTACATCCGAATAGAAGACCTAATAAAATCAACATTGGACAAACTATGCTACAATAGAGCTAGACTGACCTAATAAAATAAATGTTGTTGACCTTTATTTTATTTTATTATAGTGCATGCATGTAGAATTCTATAGTAGTACTATTGAATAGAGCTAGACTGAGAACTCGAGTTGACCTTTTCCATTCTTTAGCAAAGGAAAGACACGTCTTATTAGTGGACATTTACCTGGTCCTTATAGTAAAAGAAAAAAAGAGAAAAAATATGAAAGAATTAGGTAATTTATTTCATGAAAATTATTGTCACGTATCTCATGTAACTCGTGATGTGAAAACGAGAGCCATGTTGGTCAAAGCTCGACTCCTAACAGCCAAGCTAGAGCCTATAAATGAGTTAGTTCAGAGTTCGTTTTGTCAGAGTTCTGACCCATGTGCAAAAATAGGGGAGCTAGAACCTATAAACGAGATGAGCTTGGATATTGTAAATCCTGGCTTATGGGTCGTGATTTGTGAGGACGGCTCATTCTTTCCAATTACAAATATGTGCAATTGAATTACAATGTCGCAGGGGCTCACAACCTAGCCTGCACAGTCTTATATGTTCACAATAATAAATATTATTTGTTTTCTCCTCAAGAAAAAAAGGAATACAGGTTTCTTTTTCTCTAAAAAGTTGCAAGAATTGTTTAAGACAAATTTCCCCTACCTCATTCAAGTTAAACCAAGACGAGCGAGTTTCATATCCAGTAACTGTTTGAGAAGTTTGAAGCTAAAATTCCCTTGATCCTTTCAACTCTCTTCTGCTATGAGGTAGAAACAACAATTATTCTCAAACTGAATGGTGACCAAGTGGTCAAACCCAAACTCTATAAGTTAGTACGGCTAAACCTGTATAACTAAAATAACCAATATTCAAAAAGTATTTTACTGTATATTTGTATATAGAATGCATTGAACCAATTAGCAGATTCACATGAAAACAAGAGCATGCATTAGAGTGTCGGATTTGTGCCTGAATAGGTGAACAACTCACCAAGAGTAAACAATAAAGGTCAAGGAAAAGCAAATGAGAACAAGGAAAACAAGGCTGCGAGCTTCAAGATTTTAATGAGGTTGTACGACCTCTGAACCAGGTCGCACGACCTGTGTGCAGAGGTCGCACGACCTGTGTCGAGAGTCCGACGTTTTGGAAACTTTCCTAATTGCTCTAGGACGGGTCTAGGTCGGTTCTAAGCACTATAAAAGGTTTTCTAGGTGTCTTAGACCATATGCACTAAATTGTAATTATTCCTCTTGATAAATAAAGGCGCTCTTCGCCGTGGACGTAGTTAGTACGAATTGTGCTAGCGAACCAGGTAAAGTATTTCCTTTGTGTTTGGTTTGTGTTTCCGTTTCATTGTTCATGAGGTATGAGTGTTATAACAAACTGGTATCAGAGCTTACGTTGTGATAAGAATGATGTCCTGATCGATATTGAAGATGGATAGGGTTTACGAGAGGGAATAGCTTCAGCCTGTGGAAGGAAGATCATGATTTGCACTTTATTAAAGCGCAAGGCATCTGGACGCCTTTGGTAACAGACAAGGGAGCCATTGACGTTGCATCAATGGAGAATAGGTTGATGGAGGAGAAGGCACACTCGACGATCAAGCAATGCTACTAAGCTTCATTTGTAGGATTTCTTTCTGAAAAAAGGCATTATGCACGAGTTAAGTTATGTAGAAACACTAGAGCAAAACTCAGTAGTTCAAAGGAAACACCAGCATCTGCTAAATGTTTCCAGAGCTATCATCTTTCAGTCACAAGTTCCAATAAGATTCTGGGGTGATTGTGTCATGACATCATCTTTCTTGATCAATAGATTGGCTTCTACAAAAAACTCACCGTAAGTCACCAGTTGAGCTTCTTCATCATACAATGCCTCATTATGACAGCTTCAAGGTGTTTCGTTGTTTGTGCTATACATCTACCTTACTTCAAGCTAGAACAAAATTTGATCCTAGAGAAATATGAAAGGCTACAAAGTTTATGATATTACTGCTCAATCTTTTACTGTCTCCAGAAATGAGAAATTTATGAAGACATCTTTCCTTTTGCGACTTATGTGCCTACGGAAGTTAGCATGTTTGAAACACGGTGCTTACATATGCCAGTAGAGGAAGTAAAGACCCCTCAATCTAGTACAGTCGCTCATGTGTGTGCTGATGTAGACACTAATACTAACCCCACATTCAGACCAAGGAAATACAGAGAAGCTCTAACACACCCAGTTCCTGGAAGACAAAGTAGCAGGATCCAAAGTTTCCCACTCATCTTCCAGACTATGTTCGGCCACCAAGGTCCATATCTCATTTAGTGATTAGTAATCTTAATGTGAAAGATGTTGGGTTTTGATGCAGGTTAAGCAGCAGAATAACAAAATTAATCCTGCTCAAATCCCTCCAAGGATCACAGGCAAACTATCATAACATGATAAGGGTATAAAAGATGTGTACCTTAGTTTGGGAGATCAAACGAAGAATAGTGTCTTCGTCTCTATGAATATCCACACCTTGGATTCTTGATTGGATTCCTTCCCACCGTGTAGTGCTAGCAACGGAATAAGGAAGAACATATCAGGAAAAACGAGGCAAAGGAGGGGGCGGTCCTACTTTGGTGGTCGACGGGTTAGGGGGCGGCAATGGGGGGCTCGGCCTCCTATTGTTTCTCTCTCTCTCTCTCTTGCTTTGTTATGTTCTCTCAATAATGACTTGTGTTGAGAAATAACAAGCTAGAGTTCCTTTATATAGTAATAACTCTTTATTAATTACATAAAATCTCCAATACTAATCATGTCCTTACATGGATTAGTCCACTTGCAAATTAGCCCTACTAAGTTTGCGTGTGGTTGCGTTATGATCCTTTTATTAAATAGTCCAACTACCTATATCCAATTTAATCCATCCGGTGTGTGACCCCATAGGTTTCTACATAGTTGGTAGTAACTCTTTACTAACATGGAGCGGTGTCTAGCAAGACATCCATGCCACCCAACTATTAGAAGTAGTCAGTAATCCCAACAAACCTTGTGCCTGATGTTCATGTATTATGTTATCCCTTTGTCTCCATATCCGGATTGGACACGAGACACATTATTCACACTCGTATATCCAATCCATAGTTTCTCGATCCTTGGAATATGCTTATGTGAGCAGATAACATCAATATCTTCATATTGATTTATCTGAGTATGGCCAGACATTCTATAAGAGTCATCCTTTGAGTGGCCCATTGATATTTTCTCCCATTATGGGGGATGGACAAATCCTCTCTACGTTACTACGATCTCTAAGCTTACTTCCTATCATGCCCGATACTATCTTTATAGTTACCCGATTAAGGCGCAACGTTTGATAATATCAAACCATGATATTCCACAACTAGAGTATCTAGTGACTTCCAGTCTAAGGATCATTAACATTGGCACTATGAGAAGCGATTGTGACTTTGACATAATCTAATGTATCCTTCTCGTTGTGGGTCAATCCAGTATGACACTACTCCTAATGCATACCAATGTGTTAGACTTGATATCCCCATATCAATCTACCCACATAATAGTGTATAGTTGATCGTCCCGTTAATTAATATAATGGACTAGGGATATTTAAGATAAACAACACATTGTATCTAAGGACTTCATTATATTAAATATCACAATAAATAATAAATAAATGTTCTAGCCAAATATTTTTAATTCTAAATATAGATTGCCTCTAAGGAACAATTTCCAACAAAATATGTCTATATTTTCATTGAACCAACCACTTTTCTTAAAGTTGCTAAGAATGTAGAATGGGTCCAAGCAATGAAGCTAGAACTGAAAGCCTTAGAAGACAATGGTACATAGACTCTGACTACTCTACCTCCAGGTCATGCAGTAGTAGGGTTGTAGCCAAGGGTTACACTCAAACTGAGAGACCCGACCACTATGAGACTTCTCTCTGTAGTTGCAAAATGTGTAACTTTCAGGGTATTGCATGCTAACAATAACTTCAAAGCAAGGTTGTTCTGTGTTGCAATTAAACATAAACAATGTTTTTTACATGGTGTTCTACATAAAGAAGTGTATATGGAGGTTCCAAATGGCAATCTTCCAAAAGATGCATTGTCTCACTCCAAGAAGGGCATTTTAGTGTGAAATATGCAGAAGTATATGGCCTTAAACATGCTTCAAGGCAATGGTTTATGAATTTCATCACCCAACTTCTACATATGGGATTCAAGTACGTAGTGTAAGTAAGTCTATACTCATTTTGTGAGGCGGAGTTCATGGTCTATTATGGTTCTCTTAGTATATGTTAATGACATTCTTCTTACTAGCACTCATGTTGAAGAATTGGAAGCCTACAAGCTAACTCTTAATGTTGAATTTAAACTCAAGGATCTTGGTGATATTGCTTACTTCATTGGCTTTGAAGTACACCATCTTTGTTCTGGGTATTTTCTTTGTCAGCGCAATTTCCTTTTGGAGATCCAACAGTTACTGGTTATGGTGATTGTAAGCCAGAAAACACTCATGTGGTCCTTGGATGTAAGCTTAGTCAAATGATTGGTGATCCTCTTGGGGTGGGTGTAGCTAGAGGATATAGAATATACATTGGAAAACTTTTATACTTATGTAATTCTAGGCTAGATACTACCTTCTCAGTCCACAACTCGAGTCAATTTTTTTCTCAACCAACCACAGAGCACTTAATTGTAACACATCACATTTTGAGATATTTGAATGCAAATTTTGGGTATGGTATACTCTTCCATGCAGATCAGGCTTACTGTCTTACTGGATTTGCTGATGCAGATTGGGGTGGCTGTCTTGACACCAGAAGATCCACTTCTGGTTACATGTTCTTTCAGGGAGGAGCACTAGTGTCTTGGAAGTGCAAGAAGCAAAAAGTTGTAGCTAGAAGCTCAGATGAGGCAGGATACAGAAGTCTGGAACATTTGGTGTGCGAGGTTAAATGACTCAATTCATTGTTACAAGAATTATAATTCAATGTTTCAGGTACTCCCATCTTTTATCAGACAATACCTTTTCCATCCAAATAGCACATAATCATATTTGTCATGATAATATAAAGCATGTGCAGCTGGACTGTTGTGTACAAGAGAATCCGGCAGAGAGAACTCTGTGTACACCAAGGGCAGAGGATAGAGAATGGCACAGGAAATGTTGGGTTGTGAGTAGGGAGAGAGTAAGGCAGTAGTACTGTGTGAGAGAGAGACAGGATTCTGGCAGAGCTTTCGCGTGTCTCGGGTCGTTCTTTCCTGTATGGAAGGATTAACGATCCTATATATAACGAAGAATGTGACCGTGGCAGTGTGGTTAATGCGCCCATCAATGACGGCTTAATTAGCTTAACCACAACGGCACGTTCGTCCGCGTATATAGGGACCGTTACAGCACGTTATCCGCGTATACCGGAACCGTTATGGAGTTGACCGGGTTTGACCGGGTTCATGGAGCTTGTGCCATAAATCTTCTCAAAAGCAGTTACTAAAGGTCGCGCGCGAGCTTGGCTCGCACGCGACAGGACTTACTCTAGCCTCCATACCACTAAGTCCCTACAAGTCCCGTGCGTGGTATGCGAGGGCCCTGTCTCGCAGCCCCCACGTGGATCAGCGCGGCAGGTGATCCAGTGTGTGTGGAGCACATTATGGTGTGCTGGATGATTGCCACGTGGCTAAGATCTGTCTGTTCAGAAAGCAATATCTACATTATCCCCCTTTCTGCGCGTGAAGACTCATAGCCGGATAGGCTTCCATGCGCAGGAACCAACGTACGCGTCGCCGCCACGCACCAATTCAAATACGCGCAAGTTCAGCCCCCGTGCGTGCCATTATGACCTAAACCCCTAGAGTCGTGTCGTCTGGTCTTTTAGGGTTTTAGGCGTGACATCAGCTTGTCCTGTGATTGCGCGATTCGATGGTGACGGTTGCGATTCGACTACTGAAAGGACGCAACCCTTCATTGTTTTTGGATAAATACTCTGTACTCTTCATTGTTGCAAAGCATCACTTCTTTCTCGTAAAGTGAATGATACCCGTAAGCCTTCAAGAGCAGATTCAGATAATCAATCATCAATTCTCTCTCGTCAATCGTCTTCTTCAACTGTGCGCATCCAAGCAAGCTTTACCAAAACAAGGTCGGCCTTGTTCAATTTTGTTTAATGTACCTATATATGCTTTGAACTGTGCTGGATCTGCAAACCCATGACTCTCCGAAACATATTATCCACTGAAAACTATGACGGAGTCTTTGCTTTTTGAATCCAACCTTGATTTAATCCCCAGATTGTAAGGGTTTTGGATGTAGGGTTTCTGAAATCCCCAATAATGCAAACGATTCTGAACTTCAAACCCCAAAATTGACACTGGACTGTTCATCTTTCTTCTAATAAAACCTCGTATGCCTTGAACTAAATCTTGAAATTCAAACTAAAGTATGTGTATTTCTTCCCCCTATTTTCTTGCTTTTCTGCAGGAATGACAAAGACAAAAGGAACCAAACCCATTAAGGAGGTCGAAGAAATACCTGATCTCCCCCATACCTTATGGCGAAAAGCCCCCTATCTGGGTGGCAAAGACTTTTACCATGCTAGGGTTAAGGTGAAGAACCTGCCAATCCCAGTTTCTGCTGACGACTTGCAAACGTTGACCCCTCCAGTTAACGCGGCCATGCTCGAATAGATTGATTCCAAGGACGTAGTTCGATTGGGGGTCGAAAATGGGTTTTTTCCCGTACACTGCGATTTCCACTCAAGCGTTTGTTCAGAAATTGGACTTCATGGATGAGTGGATTGACCATGTACTAACCAATCATGCCATTGCTTTAAACGATGCTGGCATATATTTCGCAGTCCGTGCTATGAAGGGTGCTGCCGTGAAGCTGGACCAGTCCATGCTTCTAAACCTTCTTTCGCGGTACTCACCTGCGAACCACACATTCCACTTTGCTGAGTTCGAGGCTGCCCCCACTCTTGAAGATGTGCACATGCTGTATGATCTGTCTCTTGTCGGTGAGGTGGATCCTTTGAGTCCCTTGAGAACTGATGCAGAGATTGCCTTGTACAAGCAGATGGAGGAGTGCTTGTCAGAGGTGAAGAAAATTTCCACCCGGTGGACTCCCACAGAACTTCTTCCCGACTGGCAGTTGGTTGACACATCTGCGAAGAACACTTTGAACAAGTGGGTGCAATACTTCTTTCGCGATTATGCGAACAGTTGTATCACCAAGAAGCTTTTGAGCCGGAACCCGAAGGCTAAAAACTATGTGAATGGCAAGGGTTATCACTTGAACCTATGTGCTTTCCTCTGCGCTTGGTTGTCGAGGTATTTGATCGATGGCCATCCGCATGATGGGGTCTTTTATCATGTTCTTCCTCTTGCTGTGAAACTGACTCTCGGTCAGAAATTCGCACTTGGGCCCTTAGTCTTGGGCACACTGTACCACATATTAGATCAACTGGTCGTTGCAATTAAAGACTCGCGCGGTCGTCTCGACGTGCTGACCTATGTCAACATTGCCTTCCTGACTATGTGGGTCTTCGAGCGGTGGCCTTCTTATGCCCCCAATCCTTCTAGGCCCAATAAATGGTGTCCCCCAGGTGCGAAGGAAGAGCGCAATAGTGGCAGGGCTGCGAGGTGGTTTGGAACTCAGTTTCCTAAGTGCGTTTGGAGCCTGGTATGCGACAATCGGGAAGAGTTCATAGCCAGACCTTACTCCACGCGCATTGAGAATGTGCGATGGTTCCCAAAACTGTATCCCTCCAAGGCTGTTGCTTTCTCAGAAGATCTCCTTTTCGAGGGCGGGGAGCATTTCCACGAGCGCTATCGCGAATTCTTCTGCTGGTGTCTAAGGGGCTCTCTTCCTGCTCTTGCGGAGTATGTGCGTGAGCTTACCCCTAGGTACGAGAGGATCACAGTGGATGTTGACCCCACTCGCGTTTCTCCTCAGTTTGGCTTTGATGCGGTGGCACCATCAATCTGGCCGCAGTCCATCATAAGAGGCTGATATAAGCGATTACTGTCTGGGGAGTGTAAAACAATCTTAAGGAGCAATCTTCCCTTCGAGCAACCCCCAGGTAACCGCGAAGGTGGTTACTCCAGAAACTAGGTTGCTTATTGGAATACCCAGCAGACAAGGTTTGAGACGCAGTCGACCCCTCGGCCAAACAGAGCTCATGTGATCAGAAGGAATTCTTTCCCTTTCCGTCCCAACTGTAGCCTGGACGAGTCTGAATATGGCTGCTATTCGTTGCTGGATCGCGAGAATCACCTGTGTCCCTCCACCATTCTTGACGAAAAGATAGCCGCAGTTAAGAAAGGTGATTCGCATGTCATCAGATACAGCGAAACTTTCGCCAAGGTAAAAAATCTCTCTTGCATGTGCTAAGTTTCCTTATTCCGATACGTTAAAACTTTATGCTTCATTTTCTGCCGCAGTGCTATGTGAGGAGGTTCGCATCTGGTGAGCGTTCCAAATCGCTGGTCACCACCATTGTTACTGCGAGAAGACGGGGAGAACCAGTTCGGCTAGCACTGAAAATGGATCCCGCAGTTGAGACCAAGATTCGCGAGATCATGGATGCTTTTGCTGACTCGCTGATAGAGAACACTCCAGCCTTGTCTCCACCCAGGAACGATCCGTCTCCCCCAGCAGCTGCTGCCCCAAGAGCGAAGAGGCCCAGACAAAAGAGGAATCACAATGTCTTCCCCTAGGAGCGCTCCAACTTCTCCTCCTGCGAGATCCCTTACTTCCAAGGATAAGGGTAAAGGTCGCATGCCAAGCAAAGCGCAGAAAGAGCTCGCAATGGAGACCTTTGTTCCGTTTGACCATGAGGAAGAGGAGGAGGATAGAAGGGAGGCAAGAGGACATTAAGAAGAGGAAAGAATCGAAGATGTCAGAGACAGAGAGAGATGAGATACAAGAGGAAGCGTCAGGAGGTATCTCAATCGTACTTATCTTCTCATTATCTTAACTTTTCGCAATCTTGATTGAACAAATTGTTCCTTTGCAGATGATGATGATGAGACCATCAGTGGCCTTTTGGCCAAGAGGCAGAAGAGGGGTTCTCATTATGGTGTTTCCAACGAAACCATAAGCGAGGACATCCTTGCCGAGTCCAGGAGAACAGCTGCGGAGGCTGGTGAAAGAAGAAGAAAGCGAGAAGAAGAGGAGCTTGAACGCGTAAAGCAAAGGAGCCTGGAAGAGAAACACGTCGACAACTTAGAGCGTCCAACCGATGAGGGGAATGCGGTTCCAGAAGAGGCAGCTCCTGAAGTTGACGAGGAGGATGAAGCTCCCGAAGAGGACGTGGCCACCCTAGAGCAAGTCCAAGCAGACTTCAAAGAGATCGCATGTGGTAACGAAGGTGAGATTTTCAATCTCGCAGTAACTTACCAAGATGTGATTGTTGGTGCATTAAAGCATGGTTTATCAAAAGCTGACATTCGCCGCTGGCTAGTAAGCAAGCGCGGCGAGCCTTCAGGTAACCATTTGAACAACATTTGTGAATTTAGGCTTAATAACCCAAACATTACCATGACTGGTTCCTTCGCACCCAGGTCATGCTCAACTTAAAGATATACTTAATGAAGATACATTAATAGGCCATGGTTCCGCGTCTTTAGCCTACGATGCAGATGCTGCAATCCCACCCTCGCGTGGAGGTGCTAAATCTTGGCTCATTGAAACGATAATAAAGTATTATTTAACACAATTTACCTCACATTATCTTGTCTTGTGTGGCAGGCAATGCTGATGAAGCCATGTTGGAACAAAGGAGTCAACCTTCTACATCCTATGTCCCGGTGCCAAGTTCTCACAATGAGAAGGCCGTCGCAGCTACTGAGTATGCGGGAGAGCCCTTCGAGGACATCATTGAGGTGTCTGACGATGTCGAAGCTGACACCGTGTTGATGGAGGAAGATGCCCATGCTGCTGATGAGGAAACAGAAGCAGATGCTGCTGATGCTATCGCACCTGAAGGCATCCCTGATCAAGCTGCAACTTCTACCGCTGCTATGCCTCCGGTGATGACTGAGCCTTCAGTGACTCTTCCTGCGTGGAACTTTTGGAGTTCGCAGGTCGGGGCTGCAATCGCACCTGGTGCAGCTTATGCTCTTCCTACCAACTATGAGGAGTTAGAGCTAGCAGCTGACAGGAGGGCAATGGAGCAGAGACAATCTTCAGCTGCCCCAGCAATGCGCATTCCTTCTTTGTGCGAGATCCTTGAAGGTACCGGTATGTTGTGATTGTTGTTCACATCCCGCATTCTTCATTTGCAAGTTTGATAATCTAACTTGGTTTAACATTGCTTAGGGTTGAAGCAAGCTGACGTGGACTGGCTGGTTCGGATGCGTCTCTCCTATCCCCAATCATTTGTGAGGTCTCTGGAGATAGGGCCCTTCGACAGAAGGCTGTTTTTAACCGAAGCCATCTGGATTTTGGAGCAGCTATCTGCGGCCACACCTGCGACCATCTCTCTTCAGAGCGCGAAGCTGCTTTTCGGCATGTGTCAAAACCTTCACGCCAAAGTTCAAGGCAAGTTGGGTTTTGGTTATCTTATCAAAAGAGTCACCCAGATTCGCGCGACCGTGAATTTGCAGCGCGGCTTCCATAACCTCGCAGCTGAGGAGCAGAAGGTGGAGCAGAAAAAGCCGAAGGCTGAAGAGGCTGTGAAGCTCTTCCATGAAATGAGCGCCAACTATGAGCGATTGAAGCAAGAAGTGGAGCAAGTGGCAAACTTGTCACGTCAGTTTATTCCTGATGACTCCATGGTCAAAGGCTTGTTTTGAACAATAACAAATTTGTGTCGAACAAAGTGCTAAAACATTACTGTAATGTTGCTAAGGTTTCTCCCCCTCTTTTTTTTTCAAAAAGAATTTGAATGCCTATTTTGCCCTTCCCGGGATTTGCACGAATATCTCTGTGCATATCAATTATGACGTCAGCTGTTGATATTCTGCCTTGATTTTTGCGCTAATTGCTTATCAGATAAACACGCTTTCCTTGGGAAGTCCATCCGTATCATGACCTTCCGTCATTAATTAAGATACGCAACCAAATCGTCGTAGCCTTTAGTAGGGTAATTGAATGTTACCTCTTTTCAAGGCGTAAGTGATTGATGCTTACCCCTTTTCCAAGCTTTGCTAACTCAGCCAGAGATTTGAAGGGTCTCCGTTTGGTCTATATAAACCCTGCCTCTCACTGCTTGGGTCTTTCATCCCAAAATGTGGCTTGCCATGAGTCCCTACGATTGCTGGCTTCAATGTCTATCTCTCTCTGATTCATGGCAACTTGAAGTTGTGAATCCTGAGTTTGTGCTTTGTGCCATAGAAATAACTTCCAAGATATTCTTTACTTGGATTATTGATCTTCATAACCATCATAAAGAAGAAACACATAATCTGTCATGCTTGCTCGAAGAATTTTCTTCGTCTATTATGCTTGCAGGTCATGCTTCCGGCCGCCTCCCGGCGAGGTGTAGCGCCGTACTGACCTTTCTACCGATTCGTAATGAACGGCGGATTTCTTCTCTAGCTTTCCCGGAGGATGATCATTCGCCACCACGTTCTTGAACTCAGGGTGGCGAGCCATTGTGCTCGTCTCCGTGGATAAGGAGCCTCTTGCCCTAGGAGTTGTTGCTTGCCTGTTGTAGATACTGCTTTCTGACATGGCAGATCTAGGCCACGTGGCAACCATTCAGCACACCATATTGTGCTCCACACACACAGGATTACCAGCCGAGCTGATCCATGTGGGGGCTGCGAGACAGAGCCCTCGCATACCACTGCACGGGACTTGTAGGGACTTTGTGGTTTGGAGGCTAGAGTAAGCCCTGTCGCGTGCGAGCCAAGCCCGCACGCGACCTTTAGTAACTGTTTTGAGAGATCTATGGCACGGGCTCCCTAGACCGGTCAATCCGGTCAAACCCGGTCAACCTCGTAACGGTTCCGGTATTCGCGCACCACGTGCTCTAACGGTCCCTATATACTCGGACGAACGTGCCGTTATGGTTAAGCTAATTAAGCCGCCATCAATGGGCGCATTAACCACACTACAACGATCACGTTCTCCAGTATATATAGATCGCCAACCTTTCCATACAAAGGAGGACACACTGCCATACGCGGAAGCTCTGCCAAACCTCTGTCTCTCTCTCAGACATTGCTACTGACTTACTCTCTCCCTACACACACCCCTATTCTTCCTGTGCGATCCCTGATCCACTACGCACGGTGTACACGGAGGTCTCCCTGCCGGAATCTCTTGTGCACATTTTGGTGAACCCGACGTGAACTTACCAGCAAAAGCAACCATGTCTCAGGGGGACGATGTCAGCAACCGATCGCCCTCCACCGAAACTCCCTCGGGAGACGAGGCTCGCCGTACTCCGACGACTCCCGGCGAGGCGCCAACTTTAGAGTCTTTGGATGCCACTGTCCAAAGTCAGGCAAAAGCTCTCAAGTCTCAGTCTGCGCAGTTAGAACGGATCTTGGCCGTTCTGGGCACCCTTGCGCCAAATCCTCCACCAGCCACCGCTATCCCTCAGGAAGGAGGAACCTCTACCGCTCCAGGATTGGGAGTGTCAGCCACGCCTCCCAACTCTCATCTGCAAACTCCACCGTCAGCAACGCAGCTGCCTTCGGTCCAAGGGTCAACGGCACAAATGCTGCCCCCTGCTGCTCACGCCTCTCAGCCCCCGGCTTTGGCGTCCAACCCAGCTCTGCAGTACACTCTGCCTCCACCAGCGACAATCTGGGGAAACGCGGGTAGTCAATACACTCCCAATCCTCCGGCGGCATATGTGTCGCCACCGCCTACGGCAACCCCTCCGCCAACTACCGAGGGAAGCATTCCAGAATGCATGACGTCTTTGCAGAAGCGCGTGGACTCCATCCTGGCTCATCAGTCGTTCGCGGATACCATCATCCCGAAGCTAGACAACGATCCACCCATTCCACGAGAGATCTATCTCATGCCTAACCCGGCGGGGTACAAGGCTCCTAAATGGGAAAAGTTCGAGGACGTCAATGGAAACGCTCATGAGCATGTCATGCGTTTCATCGATGTCATGGGCCCATACGGAGCCGATCCCAAGCTGCTGATGCGAGCATTCCCAAAAACTCTTGGGAATGTAGCATACAAATGGTACCGAACATTGGAGGCCGGATCTGTGAAAACTTGGGACGACATGGTCCAGAAGTTCTATACCAAGTTCTTTCAGATGGAAGAAAAGGTGACGATGATCCATCTCTCGCGGATGTATCAGAAACGCGAGGAAGATGGAATCACTTTCATCAAGAAATTCAGAGCGAAATCCTTGGAGTGCAAGGATCCAATGCTCGAAAGCCGGCTCGTAGAGATATGCCTGCAGTGCATGCGAGATGAATACAAAAGCATGCTGATCAATTTGCAAACACCTACGTTTTCAAAGCTCATCGAATGCACGATGAACATCGAGCCCATTGTCGAGAGACAGAGAAAGAAGAGCGCTCCAGAACGACCTGCGAGCGGCACCACCTACAAGATCGGCAGATTTGGCTACAAGCGGGGACGCGAAGCTGAGGTCAATACAGTTTCGCCCCAGAAGCAAGCAAAAGTTACAAACTTCGACGCACCGCCTCTGCCATGCTCGGTGGAGGAAGCGAGCGATCTCTGCAGACAGTGGCGCAAGGACGGCGTCCTGCCACCGCTCGAGAAAGCACCCTCCAAGGAGATGACGAGGGACCCTAAGTGGTGCGAATACCACGGCAAGGTCATGCACCCCACAGCCGAGTGCAAGAAGCTCAGAGCAATTCTGCGACGTGAAATACGAGCACAAGCCCCGAGCGGACAACAGGCATGCAGACGCCTTAGCAACTCTGGGATCTAAGGTCAGCATAGACAAATGCCCCGCAAGGATTTCCATCGAAGTGCGAACATCGTCGGCATTAACAGAAGATGTGTGCGACGACGAACACATGGATGACGCAGACTGGCGGAAAGCAATCCTGCAAGCTATTGCGAAAGGCACCAGCAGCGAAAGCTGGGCACTCACGAAAGGATATTGCATCCACGACAACACCCTTTACTACAAGGGTCCTGGAGGAATACTCATGCGATGTGTCTCCGAGCAAGAGGGACAACAGCTGTTAGAAAAGATTCACCAACACGCTTGCGGAGAAAGCGAGGTGTCAATCTACAGGAAAGCTCAGAGATATGGCATTCATTGGCCAAGCATGTCAACAGCTGCAGCCCTGATACAAGGGAAGTGCGAAAGTTGCGCACTAATCAAAGATTCTCTACTCATCGCTCTAACCGATGACGACACAGATTGGAGGAAGCCATTGTTCGAATTCCTCACCCAGGGCACCGTACCCGAATCGAGAAAGGAAGCCGACAAATTGAGGAGGAAAGCTTCTCGATACGTGGTTCAGGAAAACCTGCTTTGGCGAAAAGGTCACGAGGGTAGCTTGCTGCGATGCCTAGACGGCAGGGAAGCACAAGAATTCATGGACCTTTCTCATCAGGTGGAACACCAGGGAGGTGCGAAATTATGCAGACAGCTCCTCTCAATCGGATACTTCTGGCCCACGATAGAAGTCGATTGCCGCACCAAGGTGCGACGCTGCCAAGAATGCCAATTCAAAGGAAACCTAGTGCACGCTCCCGCCGTGGATCTACATGCATTAGGGACGCCATGGCCATTTCACACATGGGCTTTGGACTTCATCGGCCCCATCCGACCGACGTCACATGGGAACCATTTCATTCTCACTGCAACCGAGCTATTCACCAAATGGGTGGAAGCAATACCACTGAAGACGGCAAACGCGCTGGCTGTGGTTAACTTCATCCAGGAAAACATCGTATGCAGGTTCGGAATCCCAAATACCATTCTTTCAGATAACGGTACTCCTTTTGTTAATCGTCAGGTAGCTACGAAACTCGCGGAGTACAATATCAGGCAGATATGCTCTACCCCCTATTATCCAAAGGGAAACGGACAAGCCGAAGCGACTAACAAAACGCTGTTGAGAATTCTGAGCAAGATGGTCGCAGATGACCACAAGAAGTGGGCCGACTCCCTTAACATAGCTCTGTGGGCCTACAAAACTTCTCCAAGGACACCTACAGGGGCCTCGCCATTTCTACTATGTTATGGGGCCGAAGCTGTACTACCTGCGGAGGTCAGAGTCAATTCGGCAAGGCTGGCCTTCCATGCACTCTATGAAAATCAACGCGATCATGATTTAGTCTTGCTGGAAGAAAAGCGAGAACAAGCCAAAAGGACTAACAAGCGGTACCAAGAAAGAATCGCTCGCGCCTATAACAAGACAGTCCAGCGACGGGATTTCGCAGTTGGCGACCTGGTCTTGCGCGCATCTGACCACTGCATGCGAGAAGCAACTCACCCAAAATTCGCAGCTAATTGGGAAGGACCCTTCGAAGTCACAGAAGTCTTCGATAGTGGCTACTGCAGCATACGAAGGTTGCACGGCACAACCTCAACTCCAAGCTCAGTCAACATGCGCTGGATCAAGAAGTACTATCCTTGACTTCTCTTATTTCATACGTTTTATGATAACGTTGCTTAATGTCTCATGTGGCTATGATTGACGCAATCTCCTCTCCCATATGAGAGGATTGTAATCCTATCTCTCCCATATGAGAGTGTTATAATAAAAGAATTCTCCCAAATGAGAAGTTCATATTTCTAGCCGTTTATATTGCTCTATTTAATTTGTTATTGCTGTTAACAATGATTTATTCGCTGCAATAGCAGCAAATACAAACGCGATCTTAATTGATCATCAAAGCCTATCTCTCACGATAGCAGCAAATACAAACGTGATCTTAATTGATCATCAAAGCCTATCTCTTACGATAGCAGCAAATACAAACGCGATCTTAATTGATCATCAAAGCCTATCTCTTACGATAGCAGCAAATACAAACGCGATCTTAATCGATCATCAAAGCCTATCTCTTACGATAGCAAACACGATCTCAATCGATCATCTAAAGCCTATCTCTTACGATAGCAGCCAAACGCAAATGCGATCTTAAGTGATCATCAAAGCCTATCTCTCACGATAGCAGTCAACACAAATACGATCTTAATTGATCATCTAAAGCGCATCCCTTACGATGGCAGCCAATGCAAATGCGATCTTAAGTGATCATCAAAGCCTATCTCTCACGATAGCAGTCAACACAAATACGATCTTAATTGATCATCTAAAGCCCATCCCTTACGATGGCAGCCAATGCAAATGCGATCTTAAGTGATCATCCAAAGCCTATCTCTCACGATAGCAGTCAACACAAATACGATCTTAATTGATCATCTAAAGCCCATCCCTTACGATGGCAGCCAATGCAAATGCGATCTTAAGTGATCATCCAAAGCCTATCTCTTACGATAGCAGCAAAATACAAAAACGATCTCAACCGATCATCAAAATCCTATCTCTCACGATAGCGGTTTATGCAAGTGCGATCTTATATGATCTTCTTAAGCCTATCTGTTACGATAGCAATTTATACGCAAAGCGATTTTAGTTGATCACCCAAGCCCGTCTGTTACGATGGCAACGTAACTGCAGAACCATCTTGCTAGATCTTCTAAAGGTCTATCTGCTGCGATAGCAATTTATGCGAGAAACTATCTCAAGCAATTCTCTAATAAAGCCTATCTTCTATGATAGCAATTCGCACCACTCAACGATCAAAATTGATCTGTTAAAAACTATCTGTTACGATAGTAAAGTTGTGAACATGATCTCATATGATTTACAACGACCAACTACAAGCCCATCCGTCAAGATGGCACAGCTGCGAAATTACGATCTCGAATGATCTAGCGAAACATCCGCGAATTGACATCGCATATGTGAAATCATTACATGGCATTATGCAAGGCAAAGCAAGCTAAAGCGCATGCGAAATAGTATTTTGTTGCAAAGAGAGCAGATAATACAAAAGCTACATATCATTATGAGTCAAATGACTTACAATTTATCTATCTAGATAACAGCTTACAAGCGAAAAGCTCGAATCTAACTACGCAGCCAACATGGCTTACAATACATTCGAAAAATGGCTGGTAAGCCAGAGATGCACTAGGGAACTCTCGGCTAAGAAAAGAGAGAATCCACCGGTCTTAACACCGGCAGTGCAGCACGCAGATCTGCGGCCAAAGATCTATAGCAAAAGGGATGCTACCGCGAAGAGATCAATTCGTCATTCGCTACATCCCTAGCAGCAAGGTCGGAGATGCGATATGCCCAAGACCCCAAGGAATGACAAAAGCCTCTGTCTGATCAAGATAGGCGCCGAAGGAGCTTCCTGTGCCGACAGATGCTACTCTGCAAAACAGGCGAAGCAGTCATTCCTCTGGTGATGGACTCCTTGTCATGTTGGACAAGGGCATTGACGAGCACCCCGACCTCACAAATGTGAGGGCAACGAATTCTTCCCCGGAGATGCTGAAGAAGAATTCCGCCGTTCATTACGAGACGGTAGCACGGTCACTTCGGCGCTGCACCTCGCCACGAGGCGGCCGGAAACATGACCTGCACACATAATACACGAAGAAATTTCTTCGAACACACATGAGGTATTATCTGCATCCTCTTTATGATGGTTATAAACAGCAATAAGCCTCATAAAGTGGATCTTGGAAACTATTTCTATAGTACAAAGCGCAAACTCAGGATTCAAAACTTGAAGTTGCCATGAATCAACGAAAAACAAGCGTTGAAGCCAGCAGTCATAAGGACTCACGGCAAAGCACATGTTTGGGATGAAGAACCCAAATGGCAAAGACAGGGTTTATATAGACCCTGTGGAGACTCTTCGGTTGCTTAAGATGAGTCAGCAAAATTCAAAAAGAGGGTAAGTTCAATCACTTACGCCTTGAAAAGCGGTAACAATCAATTACCCTACTAAAGGCTACGACGATTCAGTTGCGTATCCTAATAAATGACGGATAGTCATGATTCGGATGGACTTCCCAACGGAAGCGTGCTTATCTGCCGAGAAATTAGCGCGAAAATCAAGCGCAGAATCAATTGCTGATGTCATAATTGGATATGCACAGAAATGTCCAATCAAATCCCGAAAAGGGCAAAACGGGCAAACTCATTGTTTGTTGTTAAAAAAAAAGGGGAGAAACCCTAGCAATATTACATTAATGTTTCAAAACATTACATTAATGTCTCAGCCATTTTCCTGTTTTCTTTTCGAAATTCGAAAAGTCAAAACAAATTCTTGATTAAGGAATCTTGGGGCTCGAACTGCTCGCTCAGCTTCTCCACTTGTTTCACTTCTTGCTTCAGTTGCTCGCACTTGGCATTCATTTCGTGATACAGCTTCAAAGCTTCATCAACCTTTTGCTTTTGCTGCTCCACCTTCTGCATCTCAGCTGCGAGATTCTGGTGACCGAGATTCAAAGTTACAGCTGCGCGAATCAGTGTAACTCTGTCCTTGAGGAATTTGAAACCAAGTCTGCCTTGGACTTTGAACAGGAGATTTTGGCACATGCCACACAGCAATTCAGCACTCTGGGCCGAAATGGTCGCAGGTGTAGCCGCAGACAGCTGCTCCAGTATCCAGATGGCTTCAGTAAGGAATAGCCTCCTGTCAAAAGGTCCGATCTCCAGAGATCTCACAAACGATCGGGGGTATCTGAGACGCATTCGAACCACCCAGTCTACATCGGTTTGCTTCAAACCTGAGACATCAAAAGTGGTTATAATGTCAGAACTCGCAAGCAAATAATGCGACGTGCGAACGGTAAATCTTTACTTACCAGTGCCTTCCAGAATTTCATGAAGAGAAGGGATGCGGGCCACTGGGTTGTTCGAAGACTGCCCTCGCTCCATGGCTCTCCTATCAGCTGCGAGCTCCAACCTCTCATAGTCAGGAGGAAGAGTGTAGACCGCACCAGCTGCGACTACATTCCCAACCTGCGAGCCCCAAATGCTCCACGCAGGAATAAGTGCTTCTGGCTCAGTCATCGCCGGAGGCGAAGGGACAGC
Source organism: Linanthus parryae (assembly GCA_023055425.1). Taxonomy (NCBI): domain Eukaryota; kingdom Viridiplantae; phylum Streptophyta; class Magnoliopsida; order Ericales; family Polemoniaceae; genus Linanthus; species Linanthus parryae. Next base: position 1,431,475 of record JALGPY010000036.1, on the reverse strand, counting down.
CGAAGTCGCTGGGCGGAGGACACTCCCAGATGCGAAAACATTAGCATCACTTGTCCTTTCTTCCTCACCACCGGTACGGACACCTTCGTCCATCGGCACAGCATCAGCTTCGACATCATCGGAGAGTTCGATGACATCCTCGAAATGCTCACTTGCGTGACTAGCGGCTGCGACGGGCTTCTCGGTATGGGAGCTCGAAATTGGAACATGGGATGCAGAAGGCTGACTTCTCTGCTCCAGCTCAGGTTCCTCAGCATGACCTGCGATACCAAACGCGATAATGTGAGGTAACTTGTGTTATAAGTTATTTCACTATCTTTACTAAAGCTAAGAATAAGCACCTCCACGCGAAGGTGGGATTGAGGTATCCTCATCGTACACTAGGGACGTGGAACCGTGCCCTATCAGTGTATCCTCACTAAGAAAATCTTCAAGAGAAGCGTGACCTGGGATGCGAGTAAAACCAGTCATGATTTTGCCTCAAGTGGCTACAGCCTAGTATGCGCATATCACTCAAAATAATTACCTGAGGGTTCTCCGCATTTGCTTACCAACCAACGGCGAATGTCAGGCTTTGACACACCGTGCTTTAACGCACCCACAATTACATCTCTATAAGTAACTGCGAGATTGAAGATCTCACCTTTATCGCCACCTGCGATCTCTGCGAAGTCCGCTTGGACTTGCTCTAGCTCTGCTGCATCCTCTCCGGGAACCTCATCTTCCTCCTCCACATGAGGAGCCACTTCTTCGGGAAGCTCGTCTTCCTCGCCAACTGGACGCACTAAGTCGTCAACATGCTGCTCCTCGAGGCTCCGCTGTTTCACACGCTCGAGCTCCTCTTCCTCTCGCTGCCTTCTTCTTTCAGCAGCCTCCGCGGCTGTCTTCCGGGATTCAGCAAGAACATCCTCGCTTATAGGATCATCTGAAATGCCAGAATGGGCATCTCTCTTTTGCCTCTTGGCCACAAGGCTACCAACGGCTTCATCATCATCATCCGCGAATACATAATTGGTTCAAAGAAAAGAACTGCAGAGAAGTCAGGATAAAAGGCAAGGAGATGCGACGGAAGTACCTCCTGATTCTTCCTCGCACATCACAACTGTTGCTTCTTCTTCTTCATCACTTGCCTGGGGCTCCTGTCTCTCTTCCTCCTCTTGGTTGAATGGAACGAAAGTCTCAACTGCGAGATCTTTTCGCACTTTGCTGGGCATACGACCCTTGCCTTTGTCCTTGATGGAAAGGGACCTCACTGGGGGAGAAGCTGGAGCACTCCTAGGGGAGGAAATCGTAATTCCCTTTTGCCTAGGTCTCTTCACTCTCGGCGCCGCAGTCGCTGGAGGGGACGGGTCATCTCTAGGAGGAGACGGAGCCGGAGGGTTATCTATCAGCGAGTCAGCAAAAGTATTCATGACTGTGCGAACCCTTGTTTCAACCTCGGCATCCATACTCCATGCTAGCCGGAACGACTCCCCTTTCCTTCTGGTGGCAACAATGGTGTTCACCAGCGATTTGGAGCGATCACCAGCTGCGAACCTCCGCACATGACACTGAAACAGCACAGAACGAAAAGCATCAGCGCAAGGAAATCAAAAGGCTTAAAGCACATGAAGGAATTGCTTACCTCGGCACACGCCTTACTATATCTGACGACATGCGTGTCGCCCTTCTTGATTGCGTCGACTTGCTCCTTCAGAATGAAATCGGGGCACAAATGATTCTCGCGGTCCAACAGCGAGTAGCAACCATACTCAGACTCGCTCAAACTACAATTGGGGCGAAACGGAAAAGAGTTCCTCTTGACCAAGGGGGCCCTTCCTGGCTGCGCCGCCGCCTCCGTCTCAATCCTCGTTTGCTGGGCAGCCCAGTATGCGAGCCAGTTCTGGGAACAACCACCCTTGCGAGTTCCCGCAGGCTGCTCAAAGGGAAGATTGCTCATGAGGACCGTCTTGCACTCCCTTGTCAGCAAACGCTTGTAGCACCCTCTGATAATAGACTGGGGCCAGATCGATGGGGCCACCGCATCAAAACCAAACTGAGGAGAGACCCGAGTGGGGTCAACATCCACTGTAAGCCTTTCATACCTTGGCGCGAGCTCACGAATATGCTCTGCAGGGGCAGGAAGGGAACCTCGCAGACACCAACAAAAGAACTCACGATAGCGCTCGTGGAAATGCGGCCCCTTTTCAAAGAGAAGGTCTTCTGACAAGACCATACCTTTGGAAGGGTATAGCTTTGGAAACCACCGCACATTCTCAACACGTGTGGCATAGGGCCTGGCAGTAAATTCCTTTCGTTTGTCGCATATCAAACTCCAAGTACACTTGGTGTTGCTTGCTCCAAACCATCTCGCAGCCCTTCCGCTGACGCGCGCTTCCGTCTCGCCTGGGGGACACCACTTATCAAGTGGGAGGGGAGTTGGAGCATAAGACGGCCAGCGCTCGAAAACCCACATTGTCAAAAAGCTGATATTGACAAAGGTCAGAACATCGAGGCGGCCACGCGATTCCCTCATCGCCAGAACCAGCTGATCCAGCCTATAATATAGCGTGCCCAAAACCAAGGGTCCGAGTGCGACTCTCTGGCCAAGAGCGAGCCTCACGGCAGGTGGCAGCACATGGTAGAAGACCCCGTCATGGGGGTGACCATCAATCAGATACATCGACAGCCAAGCACAGAGAAAGGCACAAAGGGTCAAATGATAGCCCTTGCCCTCTACATAATTCTCGGCCTCCGGGTTCTCGCTCAAAAGCTTCTTAGTAATGCTGCTGTTCGCATAGTCTCGGAAGAAGTACTGCAACCACTTGTTCCAGGTATTCTTCGCAGACGTGTCCACCAGCTGCCAGTTCGGAAGAGGCTTTGTAGTGGTCCACCGAGTGGAGATTTTCTTTACCTCTGCTAGGCACTCCTCCATCTGCGCGTACAAGGCCATTTCAGCAGATGTCCTCAAGTGACTCAAGGGGTCCACCTCGCCCATGGGGGAAAGCTCATACAGCATTTGAACGTCCTCGAGCGTGGGGGCAGCCTCGAACTCAGCAAAATGAAACGTGTGAGTCGCGGGCGAGTAACGGGACAGAAGGTCTAGAAGCATGGACTGATCCAACTTCACGGCAGCACCCTTCATAGCACGGATAGCAAAGAAAATGCCGGCTTCATCGAGAGTCTCGGCGTGATGATCCAACACGTGGTCGATCCACTCATCCATATAGTCCAATTTCTGGACAAACGCCTGAGTAGAAATCGCAGTGTATGGGAAGTGCCCATTCTCGATCCCCAATCGAACCACATCCTCGGAGCCAACCAACTCGAGCAAGGCTGAGTTAACTGGGCGAGTCAGTGTCAGCAATCGTTCAACTGGAACAGCATCAGGCATCCTCTTCGCCTTCACCCTCGCATGATAAAAGTCTTTCCCACCCAGAAAGGGGGCTTTTCGCCACAAAGCCTGCGGAAGCTCCGGCATCTCTTCATCTTCCTTGACGGGTCTGGTTACTCTTGTCTTGGCCATTCCTGCGAAAGGGCAAAAAAAAAAAGGGGGGGGGGAGAAATACCACACTTCAGTTTGAATTTTGGAATTCGAGATCCATGCAAAGGAAAGCAAACAGTTCCGGTACCGATTTCAGAAATTGGGGAGTTGCAAGATCCAATATTGTTGAAAGATTAAAACGAAGCGGGTTCAAAGATCAAAGCCTCTTCACAAATTTCATGGATTTACAGATTCAACGCGGTTCAAGGCAAACACTGGTATTTTAAATCAAAAGTAAACGAGGCCAACCTTGTTTCCTTGAAGCTTGCTTGGATATACACAATTGGAGAATACGATTTGCAGTTCTGAACTGGTGATTGATTATCTGGATCTGCTCTCGAAGATCTCCGGGTACCATTCACTTTAAGAGAAAGAAGTGATGCTTTGCAATAATGGGATACAAGGTATTTATCCAAAAGAATGAAGGGTTGTGTCCCTTCAGTAGTCGAATCGCAACCGTCACCGTCGTATCGCGCAATCACAGGACGGGCTGACGTCACGCCTAAAACCCTAAAGGTCAGACGGCACGACTCTAGGGGTTTTAGGTCATAATGACACGCACGGGGGCTGAACTTACCCGTATTTGAATTGGTGCGTGGCGACGACGCGCATGTTGGTTTCCGCGCATGGAAGCCTATACAGCTATGAGCCTTCACGCGCAGAAAGGGGGCTAATGTAGATACTGCTTTCTGACATGGCAGATCTAGGCCACGTGGCAACCATTCAGCACACCATATTGTGCTCCACACACACAGGATCACCAGCCGAGCTGATCCATGTGGGGGCTGCGAGACAGAGCCCTCGCATACCACTGCACGGGACTTGTAGGGACTTTGTGGTTTGGAGGCTAGAGTAAGCCCTGTCGCGTGCGAGCCAAGCCCGCACGCGACCTTTAGTAACTGTTTTGAGAGATCTATGGCACGGGCTCCCTAGACCCGGTCAATCCGGTCAAACCCGGTCAACCTCGTAATGGTTCCGGTATTCGCGCACCACGTGCTCTAACGGTCCCTATATACTCGGACGAACGTGCCGTTATGGTTAAGCTAATTAAGCCGCCATCAATGGGCGCATTAACCACACTACAACGGTCACGTTCTCCAGTATATATAGATCGCCAACCTTTCCATACAAAGGAGGACACACTGCCATACGCGGAAGCTCTGCCAAACCTCTGTCTCTCTCTCAGACATTGCTACTGACTTACTCTCTCCCTACACACACCCCTATTCTTCCTGTGCGATCCCTGATCCACTACGCACGGTGTACACGGAGGTCTCCCTGCCGGAATCTCTTGTGCACACCTGTCCTTTGCTAGAACAGGTGGTTCCTCAGGCACATCTCTTGGGGTGTTGATCAGACAGAGGCCTTGTCAGATCCTGGGATCTTGAACATAGCGTCGCATATGTCTTGTAGACATGGCGGGCTGTTCATTTTACAAGAACACCCTACTTGCTACAGATCTTTGGTCGCAAATCGTTGTATAGCATAGTTTCTGTTAGAACCAGTAGGTCGACCCTCTTTTAGTGAGGATTCCCCCGATGCGTAACTTCCGCTTTAGGCTGCTATTTAGATGCATTGTAAGCCACGTTGGCTGTGTAACTAGCTTGATTCGAGTTTTCCACTTGTAAGCTGCTATCTAGGCAGATGAATTGTAAGTCATTTTGACTCATAATAATAAATTTCTTTGTGTGATTTGCTGTTCTTGTTACAACGAACTATAATTTCACATGCGCGCTGGCAGATTTTGCCTTTTATAGTGTTATACTTACACTTTGCATTGTTGACATGATTCGCTATTCGTCAGATAGATTCGCAGATGTGTTTTAGATCGTTTGAGATCACATTCGCATAGCTTTGCTATTTTGGCAGATAGGCTTGAGAATCGCTTAAGATATGATTCTAGTGCGGCTGCTATCTTGGCAGATAGGCTTTGGAGATCACTTAAGATCATACTTGCATAGTGCTGCTACCATGTTAGATAGACTTAAAAGATCACTTAAGATCATAATACTGCTATCATGGCAGATAGGCTTAGAGATCGCTTAAAATCATAATGTTGCTATCATGGTAGATAGGCTTAAAGATCACTTGAGATCATAGTGCTGCTATCATGGCAGATAGGCTTAGAGATCACTTAAGATCATATTCTCATAGGGTGCTATCATGGCAGATAGGCTTAGAGATCATTTAAGATCGTATTCGCATAGGCTGCTATCACGGCAGATAGGCTTAGAGATCACTTAAGATCGTATTCGCATAGGCTGATATCACGGCAGATAGGCTTAGAGATCACTTAAGATCGTATTCGCATAGGCTGCTATCATGGCAGATAGGCTTAGAAATCACTTAAGATCGTATTCGCATAGGCTGCTATCACGACGGATAGGTTTGAGCTATATAAATAAATAAAGCGATAAAGACAGCTGAAATCATAAAGTTCTTCCCATTTGGGAGAAGCCTTTTTATTATATAACACTCTCACGTGGGAGATGTGAGATTACAATTCCCTCGTATGGGAGAGAAGATGCATAAGTTTTAGCAATGCAGAGCATAAAGCATACGTTGTAATCTAACGCATATAATGAGAGAAGTTAAGGATAATACTTCTTAATCCAGCGCATGTTGACTGAGCTTGGGGCTGAAGCCGTCCCATGTAGCCTTTGTATGTTGCAGTAGCCACTATCAAAGACTTCTGTGACTTCGAAGGGTCCTTCCCAGTTGGCTGCGAATTTTGGATGAGCCGCCTTTCGCATGCAGTGGTCCGACGCGCTCAAGACCAAATCTCCTACTGCGAAATCTCGACGTTGGACTGTTTTGTTGTATGCACGGGCGATCCTTTCTTGATATCGTTTGTTAGTCCTTTTAGCTTGCTCCCGCTTCTCTTCTAACAGGACCAAGTCATGATCGCGTTGATTGTCATATAATGCATGAAAATCCAACCGTGCAGAGTTGACCTTCACTTCCGCAGGTACCACAGCTTCAGCTCCATACCATAAAAGAAATGGCGAGACTCCTGTGGGCGTCCTTGGAGAAGTCCGATAGGCCCACAAGGGTATGTTCAAAGAATCAGCCCATTTCTTGTGGTCATCCGCCACCATCTTGCTCAAGATCCTCAATAACGTCTTGTTGGTTGCTTCTGCTTGCCCATTCCCCTTCAGGTAGTATGGGGTAGAGCATATCTGCCTTATGTTGTACTCCGCTAGCTTTGCAGCCACCTGGCGATTGACAAAGGGGGTGCCATTATCCGAGAGAATGGTGTTTGGAATTCCGAACCTGTAGGGTTTTGATTCATGGATCGCGCAAACGGAAGCATAATCAAACAAACAACCATGCAAAACCCTCCAAGGATCACAAGTCTAGATGCATAACGATAGTAAAGGTAAGAAATCATAAACACACCTTTGGGTTCTCCTTGATGACTTCAAACGCGAATAGTGTCACGTTTTCTATAGTTGATCCACGCCTAGAGTTGTTCCTAGATCTCCAATCTCCTTGGTGCTAGCCCGGATTGAAAGGAGGGTGAAGGAATCACGCAAAACGAGACACCAAAAGGGGGTTCGGCCCTTTGTGGCGTCGGGGACAAGGGGCGGCGGCAAAGGGGGCGGCGTCCCTCTTTGTGGCTTGCTCTCTCTCTCCTTTGTTCTCTCCCACTCTTGTTATGTTCTCTCTAGAGCATAAAAGTGTTTGGGAAGGAAGGAGGAGGGTCCTTTATATAGTCCAACAACTCCTTGTCAACTACCTAAAGGACTTATTCTAGTCCTACTAGAATTCAATTTAGTCCCTTCCTTGCAAATTAGTCCCTACTAAGTTTGCAAGGGTTTGCAAAGTGGTCCTTCTAATTAATTAATCCAATTAATTAATTCCAAAATCTAGTACAACTCTATATAGCGTGTGACCCCATAGGCTCTATCTAGTTGGTAGCAACTCTTTGCTAATATGGAGCGGTTTCTAGCAAAACATCCATTCTAGCCAACTAATAGAATAGTCATCTAGACAACCTTGTACAAGTAATTGTCTCATCCCTTTGCCTCCATATCCGGATTGGACACGAGACATACAAGTCACACTCGTATATCCAATCCCTAGTTTCTCGATCCATGGAATAGCCTTATTCGTGCAAATAACATCAATATCCCATATATTGATTTATTTGAGTCTGGCCAGACATTCTATAAGCACTATCCTCGAGTGGCCTTGGATATTTGCTCCCGTTATGTGGGAGGGGCAAATCCTCTCTACGTCCACTACGATCTCTAAGCTTGCTTCTCATTGTATCCAGTACACGCCTTTATAACTACCCAGTTACGGTGTAGCGTTTAACGCTACCAAGATCACAATGATCCACAACTAGAATATCTAGTGACTTCAAGTCTAAGGATGACAATACCATTGTACCCGAGAAGCACTTGTGACTCAACATAACGTGTATGTAGCCTTCTCGGTAATGGGTCAATCCAGTGCAACATTCCGTAATGCACACCTATGTGTTGGATCATGATATCTCCATATCAATCCAACCCCATACTAGTCTATAGATGATTGTCCCATTTAATCATTATACTTACTAGGGATATTTAAGATAAACAACACAATTGTAAATCTAAGGACTTCATTATATTAAATATCCAATAAATAATAAATGAATTTCTAACCAATTACAAATTCATACTAAACTAGATTGCCTCTAGGGCATCTATTCCAACAGTCTCCCACTTGCACTAGAGCCAATCTGGCGCATCTCGTATGCCCATACTCCTAGTGTGCCCTTCATGCTTCCACTGCGTGAGAGGCTTCGTAAGCGGGTCTGACAGATTATCATCTGTAGGAATCTTGCATATCCGAACGTCTCCTCTATCGATAATATCTCGAATCAGATGGAACTTCCTGAGCACGTGCTTGGACTTCTGGTGCGACCTGGGTTCCTTTGATTGCGCGATCGCCCCAGTGTTGTCACAGAACAACTCCACTGGATCCGCAATGCTAGGGACCACACCAAGTTCAGAAACAAACTTTCTGATCCAAACAGCCTCCTTTGCTGCGCCATTCGCAGCAATGTACTCAGCCTCTGTTGTAGAATCAGCTACCGTCTCTTGCTTGGAACTCTTCCAGCTCACCGCTGCTCCATTCAGGCAAAACACATATCCCGACTGTGATCTAAAGTCATCTCTATCGGTCTGGAAGCTTGCATCAGTGTAACCCCTTACACGCAACTCTTCCTCACCGCCAAACATCAAGAAAGCATCCTTAGTTCTTCTCAAGTACTTTAGGATGTTCTTGACAGCAATCCAGTGACTCTTACCTGGATTGGATTGGTATCTGCTTGTCATACTCAAGGCATATGACACATCTGGTCTAGTACATAACATGGCGTACATGATAGATCCTATGGCCGAGGCATAGGGAATCCTACTCATGCGTTCCTTCTCAATCTCATTGGAAGGACAACCACTCTTCGAAAGAGTGATTCCATGTGACATGGGCAAGAATCCCTTCTTGGAATCTTGCATGTTGAACCGTTTCAACACCTTGTCAATATATGTACTTTGACTTAGGCCTAGCAACCTCTTAGATCTATCTCTATAGATCTTTATACCGAGTATATAGGCTGCTTCCCCTAAGTCTTTCATTGAGAAACACTTTCCTAGCCAATCTTTCACAGATTGTAGCATGGGAATGTCGTTTCCAATGAGTAGTATGTCATCCACATACAAGACCAGAAAAGCTACAGAGCTCCCACTAACCTTCTTGTAGACACAAGACTCATCTTCGTTTCTGATGAAGCCAAACTCTTTGACCACTTCATCAAAACGTCGATTCCAACTCCTAGAAGCTTGCTTCAATCCATAAATGGATCGTTGCAACTTACAGACTTTGTTGGCTTGCTTTGGATCCTCAAAACCCTCCGGCTGTATCATATACACGTCCTCGAGGAGATTACCATAAAGGAATGCTGTTTTGACATCCATCTGCCAAATCTCATAGTCGTAGTATGCTGCAATTGCAAGTAGGATTCGGATGGATTTGGTCATAGCGACTGGTGAAAAGGTTTCATCATAGTCAATACCATGAATCTGTCTGAATCCTTTAGCCACCAATCGGCCCTTATAGGTAATCACATTACCATCCATGTCGATCTTCTTCTTGAAGACCCACTTGCACCCTATGGGCCGCGACCCATCAGGTGGTTCCACCAAAGTCCATACTTTGTTGGTATACATGGATTCCATCTCGGATCTCATGGCCTCAAGCCCCTTCTGCGAGTCTGGGCCATTCATGGCCTCCTCATAGGTAGTAGGCTCATCATCTATGAGCATCGTGTCACCGGAATCAGTTACGAGAAGTCCGTACCTCTCGGGTTCCTGGCGCACTCTACTAGATCTACGAAGCTCTTGTGTTACCTGAACAGGTGGATCCACAACTGCTTGTGATTCCTGTTCATGTTCCATAATCGGTTCAGTGATTTGTGGTTCTTGAACTTCTTCAAGTTCTACATTCCTCCCACTTGCTTCTTTAGAGACAAACTCTCTTTCTAGAAACACGCCGGTCCGAGCAACAAACACTTTGTTCTCGGTTGGATTGTAGAAGTAGTATCCCTTAGTTTCCTTAGGGTACCCCACAAATTTACACTTATCCGATTTAGGCCCTAGCTTGTCTGATTGTAAACGTTTTACATAGACATCGCAGCCCCAAATCCTCATGAACGACAGTGTGGGACGCCTCCCACTCCACATCTCATATGGTGTCTTCATGACTGATTTAGATGGAACACGGTTAATGGTAAAAGCTGCACTTAATAGAGCGTAGCCCCAAAACGATAATGGAAGATCGGTTTGACACATCATAGACCGAACCATATCCAATAGGGTTCGATTCCTCCTCTCGGACACTCCATTCCATTGTGGCGTTCCGGGTGGAGTGAGTTGGGACACGATCCCACACTCTCTAAGATAGTCGTCAAACTCTTGGCTCAAGTATTCTCCTCCACGATCCGATCGTAGAGCCTTGATACTTTTGCCAAGTTGCTTCTCTACTTCATTCTTGAATTCTTTGAACACTTCAAAGGATTCGGATTTCGCCCTCATAAGGTACACAAATCCATATCTACTGTAATCATCAGTAAACGTAATGAAGTAGACGTAACCACCCCTGGCAGGCGTGGCAAATGGCCCACACACATCGGTATGTATGAGCGCCAATTGCTCACTAGTCCTCTCACCTTTCTTATTGAAAGGGGACTTTGTCATTTTTCCTAATAAACAAGCCTCACATGTCTCATATGATTCAAAATCAAATGAGTCTAGGAATCCATCCTTATGGAGTCTAGATACACGTTTCTCATTTATGTGGCCTAAACGACAATGCCATAAATAAGCAGGATTTAAATCATTTATTTTAATCCGCTTGGTATTAATGTTGTAGACAGGATTACTTAGATCAAGGACATAAAGTCCATTAAATAATTGCGCACTAAAGTAGTGAATATTATTCAAATAAAAGGAACAACAATTGTTCTTTATTGAAATAATAAAACCTTCCTTGTCCAAACAAGAAATAGAAATAATGTTTCTGCTCATAGCAGGCACAAAATAGCAATTATTTAATTCTAAAACTAATCCTGAAGGCAGAGATAGCTCGCAAACGCCTATGGCCAACGCAGCAACCTTTGCTCCATTCCCAACACGCAGATCTACCTCCCCTTTAGCCAATCTTTTACTTCTCTTTAGATCCTGCATATTTCGACAAATATGAGATCCACATCCAGTATCCAATACCCATGATGTAGAGACAGTTAAATTGACATCTACAACAAAAATACCTGGTGGTGGTGGAATCACTATTCCGAGCCGTTTGTCCTCCAGATATTTTGGGCAGTTCCTCCTCCAGTGTCCAGGTTGACTACAGTAGTGACATTCACCCTTAGTCACGACCTTGGCAATCCCACCAACAGGCTTAAGGGCTTGTTCCTTGGACTTAGCAACTGACTTGCCTTTGCCCTTGGAGGAAGAGGCAAACTTTTTACCCTTTCCTTTATGCACCATCATAATGGCCTTGCCCTTACCTTTGTTGATGCTTTGTTCAGCCGTCCTCAACATGTTGAGCAAATCTGGCAGTGGTTTAACGATCTCGTTCATGTTATAGTTCATAATGAACTGTCCATAACTCTCGGGCAACGATTGCAACACGAGATCGGTTGCCAACTCTTGGCCGACCGGGAACCCAAGCCGGGCGAGATTCTCCAAGTACCCGATCATTCGGAGTACATGGGGTCCCACCGGGTTCCCTTCTGCCAGATGACATTTGAACAGTGCCTTTGAGACCTCATACCTCTCTACCCTCGCCTGCTCTTGGAAGAGCTGCTTTAGATGTTCGATCATATCGACAGCATTCATGTTCTCATGTTGCTTCTGAAGCTCAGAGGTCATGGTGCAAAGCATTAGGCAGGCCGCATCATTAGCGTCATCAACACGCTTTTGATACGCCTTTAAGGCAGCAGGTGTCTGATTCTCTGGACCTTCTGGAACTTGCTCCTCTATTGCGTACAGCTTCTTTTCTTGCTTGAGAACAATTCTCAAGTTTCTGTACCAATCGAGAAAGTTGGTTCCTGAGAGCTTGTCCTTCTCAAGGACAGATCGTAGGGAATGTTGTGAACTCGATGAGTTGTTTGCCATTTGGAATTCTACAAAAAGGAAAATACGCAAGTTTTAGTATTCGTGAATTTTTGACTATATTTAATAATGGCTAGTTTATTAAATATAGCTCCCACTATTTTACTACGGATTAATAACCCTCAAGATATTAATGCGGAAAATATCCTTATATTTTCTAGTGGGCCAAGATCCATCTTTTCATCTCCTTATGAGCTTGCTTTGGCAAGTCACCCATAATTCGATTACTTCTTAGGTAGGAACAATTCCAATTGCATCCCATATGCAACTCTTGGTTCAATTGGGCAAATAACTCCTTATTTATCCATCCATATGGATAATCCCAATTGATTGCCTCTAGGTTTCTTAATCAAATTAATAGCCTAGTTGTGCTCAACCTCTTATCTAAACAATTGCACATTGTTACGTGCCATCGCATTCCATCTTTATGAACCAAGTCGCCATGCTTTGGCACGCACGAACTTGATAAATAAAGATGATAATGAGTGTTTAAATAACGAGAAGGCAAGAACACAATATTTTAAAATTTGAGGGATTTTCAATTCAATTTTTAATTATTTTGTTGATCAATATCAACTAATCTATCTATTTGAGTTTGGGCACAACTCCAAATAATAGATCCGGGTTGTCTAATTATCTTATTATCCTAATTGCATGCATCATCCATACACCAACCACACAAATAATAAGACAATAAATAAACAACCACAAAACAGAAATTAAACGTGATGTGGATATGGCCTTTTCTAGACTAAGATAATTCCAAGCCAATGGAATTATCTATGAACCCTAAACAAACACACATCTCCATGCGTCTTGATCTTTTGGTCCATCCTTCATAGTCATGTGGAATGCTCCATGCTCCATGCTCCATCTTTCGTGGCTCCTTTTGGCTTTGGGCTTCTTTTCTCCAATCTTGGCTAACAATCTACTTTATCTAGCACTAGCTAATATCTATACTAAATAAAATAAATCTCACAAGTTGAGAAAAAAAATGGCACGCAGGCCATAAAAACCTTAATTAATTATTACAATTAATTGATCGGCTCGCAGGCCGTAAAACCAAACCACAAAATTAAACATTCACATCAAACCACATCCTAAGGCCATATCCAATCACCATGCGATTTGCACATAAACAGTTAAAATCCAATTTTAACGCGCTTGGTCAATTTTAATTGATTTTAGGATTTCTAGGGTTAAAACGGTCCATGGGCCCAACAATCCAATTGCCCGGGCCCAAACAAAGTGAACCATAAAGCCCTAGGGCCGGCCCGGCCCAAAGCCCGCAAGCTAGGCCCGCGGGTTAGGGCCGCCCGCCCCCTTAGGGCGCCAAGCTTGGGCGGCAAGCAAGGGGGGCGGCTCCCTAGGGGCCGAACCTTCCTTGTGGAGGTTGTTTCCAAAACAACCTCCTTGCTTGGAGCCCAAGTTTGGTTGTTTCCTTGTTGTGGGAGAACTCCTTCTTCCCCAAGGATGCCCAAAACCTAGATCTAAGATCCTAAAATTTCTCAAACTCACCAATTCATGCATCCAATGCAATAATTGGGTCTTGTTATGATTAATTCTTTGACAAATTGCATCCAATGCTTGATTTGTCTTGTCTTACGCGATAAACAACAAATTAAGGTGTAAAACAACAAGAATGTAACACATAAACTACGTTTATGCTCTATGACCTGTGGCTCTGATACCACTGTAGGGTTTTGATTCATGGATCGCGCAAACGGAGGCATAATCAAACAAACAACCATGCAAAACCCTCCAAGGATCACAAGTCTAGATGCATAACGATAGTAAAGGTAAGAAATCATAAACACACCTTTGGGTTCTCCTTGATGACTTCAAACGCGAATAGTGTCACGTTTTCTATAGTTGATCCACGCCTAGAGTTGTTCCTAGATCTCCAATCTCCTTGGTGCTAGCCCGGATTGAAAGGAGGGTGAAGGAATCACGCAAAACGAGACACCAAAAGGGGGTTCGGCCCTTTGTGGCGTCGGGGACAAGGGGCGGCGGCAAAGGGGGCGGCGTCCCTCTTTGTGGCTTGCTCTCTCTCTCCTTTGTTCTCTCCCACTCTTGTTATGTTCTCTCTAGAGCATAAAAGTGTTTGGGAAGGAAGGAGGAGGGTCCTTTATATAGTCCAACAACTCCTTGTCAACTACCTAAAGGACTTATTCTAGTCCTACTAGAATTCAATTTAGTCCCTTCCTTGCAAATTAGTCCCTACTAAGTTTGCAAGGGTTTGCAAAGTGGTCCTTCTAATTAATTAATCCAATTAATTAATTCCACAATCTAGTACAACTCTATATAGCGTGTGACCCCATAGGCTCTATCTAGTTGGTAGCAACTCTTTGCTAATATGGAGCGGTTTCTAGCAAAACATCCATTCTAGCCAACTAATAGAATAGTCATCTAGACAACCTTGTACAAGTAATTGTCTCATCCCTTTGCCTCCATATCCGGATTGGACACGAGACATACAAGTCACACTCGTATATCCAATCCCTAGTTTCTCGATCCATGGAATAGCCTTATTCGTGCAAATAACATCAATATCCCATATATTGATTTATTTGAGTCTGGCCAGACATTCTATAAGCACTATCCTCGAGTGGCCTTGGATATTTGCTCCCGTTATGTGGGAGGGGCAAATCCTCTCTACGTCCACTACGATCTCTAATCTTGCTTCTCATTGTATCCAGTACACGCCTTTATAACTACCCAGTTACGGTGTAGCGTTTAACGCTACCAAGATCACAATGATCCACAACTAGAATATCTAGTGACTTCAAGTCTAAGGATGAAAATACCATTGTACCCGAGAAGCACTTGTGACTCAACATAACGTGTATGTAGCCTTCTCGGTAATGGGTCAATCCAGTGCAACATTCCGTAATGCACACCTATGTGTTGGATCATGATATCTCCATATCAATCCAACCCCATACTAGTCTATAGATGATTGTCCCATTTAATCATTATACTTACTAGGGATATTTAAGATAAACAACACAATTGTAAATCTAAGGACTTCATTATATTAAATATCCAATAAATAATAAATGAATTTCTAGCCAATTACAAATTCATACTAAACTAGATTGCCTCTAGGGCATCTATTCCAACAGAACCTGGATATGATGCTTTCCTGGATGAAATGGACCACGGCTAGCGCATTTGCTGTCTTTAGTGGTATTGCTTCCACCCACTTGGTGAACAACTCGGTCGCGGTGAGAATGAAATGATTCCCATGCGAGGTTGGTCGAATGGGACCGACAAAATCCAAAGCCCATGTATGGAATGGCCACGGTGTTCCCAACGCATGTAAATCCACAACAGGAGCATGCACTAGATTTCCTTTGAATTGGCACTCCTGGCACCGTATTACTTTAGTGCGGCAATCTGCTTCCATGGTGGGCCAGAAGTAACCGATCGAAAGGAGCTGCCTGCATAACTTCGCTCCTCCCTGATGTTCCACTTGATGAGAGAGGTCCATCACCTCTTGTGCTTCCTTGCTGTCTAGACATCGCAGCAGGTTACCCTCATGGCCCCTTCACCAAAGCAGATTTTCTTGCACCACATATCGTGCTGCTTTTCTCTTTAGTTTCTCAACTTCTTTTCTCGACTCAGGCACAATTCCATGGGTGAGAAAGTCAAAGAGTGGCTTCCTCCAATCCACATCATCGTCGGTCAGAGCAATTGATAAAGATTCTTTGATCAGTGCACAACTTTCACAATTTCCTTGAATCAATGCTGCGGCCGTTGACATGTCCGGCCAGTGAATCCCATACCTCTGGGCTTTCCGATAGATTGACACCTCACTTTCCCCGCAAGCGTGTTGGTGAATCTTTTCTAACAGCGCATGTCCCTCCTGCTCCGAGACACATTGCATGAGAATTCCACCGGGGCCCTTTTAGTAGAGGGTGTTGTCGTGTATGCAATACCCCTTTGTAAATGCCCAATTTTCGTTGCTCGTGCCTTCTGCGATAGCACGTAAGATTGAATTTCTCCAGTCCGCATCATCCATGCATTCGTCCTTGCACGCGTCCTCTGTCAACGTCAAGGATGTTCACACTTCAATTGAGATTCTCGCGGGGCATTTATCTGCACTAACCTTGGATCCCAAGGTAGCTTAAGCATCATCATGCCTATTGTCCGCTCTAGGTTTATGCTCGTACCTAAAGTCGCAGAACTGCTGCACCAGTTTTTTTACTAAATTCCGGTAGGGCAACAAGTTGATCTCCTTCAAACCATACTCGCCCGAGGCTTGTTTGACGATTAGCTTGGAGTCTCCCATAACCGTCAAGTTGCTTACTTATAGTGCCTTTGCTGCGCGAAGACCAGCGATGAGAGCCTCATACTCTGCTTCATTGTTAGTGACTGCCTAGTCAAGCTTTGCTGACATCTGTATGACCTCTCCATCGGGTTTGGTCAAGACTATCCCAATGCCTCCACCTTTCTTTGTTGACGAGCCATCGAAGTGGAGTGTCCAATAGGGCAACTCAACTGCGTAGATTTCAGGTCCCTCCAATTCTTCTTCAATCACAGGCTCATGATTGTTATCAGGGAACTGCTCTAACAAATCCGCCACCGCTTGCGATTTGATCGCCCGGGGTCGAACACATGTGATGTCATATTGAGAAATGGTCATATACCATTTTGCCAATCTTCCCCCAGGAGTAGTGTGAGTCAGAAGATACCGTATAGGATCACTCTTTGTGACCATACTACTTTGTGCGAAGCAAAATAGTGCCTCAAATTCTCTATTACAAAGAACAAGGTAAGGCAATGTCGTTCGACGTCCGTGTACCTTAATTCTGCTGGCTGCACTATGCGATAAATGTAGTAGATGGGCCTTTCTTGACCCTCATACTCCTGAGCTAGAAGTGCCCCTATAGACCTCCTCGTTGACGTCAGATACAACAAGAGTGGTGATCCGAGCTGAGGTGCGATCATTACTTTTGACGATGTCAGCAGTTCCTTTAGCTTTCCAAACGCAGCCTCGTGCTCTGTAGTCCAGTTGTATACAGCATATTTCTTGAGAAGAGCGCTAAAACAGAAGGTGATTTCAGCGATCGCTGGGATGAACCTTCGCAGGTAGGATAGCTTTCCCAAGAAGGTTTTCAAGGTACTTTGGTTATGCGGCGCCGTCATGCTAGTGATGGCCGATACTTTCGCAGGATCAGGCTCTATTCCTTGACGATGTACCACACATCCCAAGAACTTCCCCGATGTTACCCCAAATGCGTACTTCATGGGGTTCATCTTTAATTGAAAGCTTCTGCATCTGTTGAACACTTTTCGCAAATCCCCCAGATGGTCTGCCTCTTCCTTGGATTTGACAACTAAGTCATTCACGTAGAATTCTACTTCCTTGTGCATCATGTCGTGAAACAGGGCCATCATGGCCCGCTGATAAGTCGCACCTGCGTTCTTGAGGACAAAGGGCATAACCGTGAAATTGAAGACTCCCACCGGGGTGATGAATGCAGTTTTCCGTGCATCTTCGGGGTCCATTTTGATCTGATTGTACCCACTGAAGCCGTACATGAAGCTGAACATGCGATGACCCGCAGTCGAATCGATAAGTAAGTCGATGTTGGGGAGTGGAAAATCATCCTTGGGGCAGAAACGATTAAGGTCCCGGAAATCCACGCAAATGCGAAGCTACCCATTCTTCTTTACCACAGGTACAATGTTAGCCAACCATGTGGGATGGTGATTCGGCTCGATGAACTTGGCATTCAGAAGTTTGACAACTTCCTGCTTGATCTTAACGTCAAGCTCCTGTCTAAAGCTTCTCGTGCTCTCCTTTACCGGTTTGGATCCCGGGATCACATCTAACCGGTGCATGGTGATGCTCGTGTCCAGGCCGGGCATCTCATCGTACTCCCATGCGAACACGTCTTTGTGCTCAGTCAGGACTTGCAGCAATCTTTCCTCCTCCTCCCTTGTGAGGTCCGAACTTAGAAAGACTGGCCTCTTCTTTTCTTCGCTCGGGCTCATGAATACCTCCTTTAGCTCCTGCTTTTGCGGTCTGGGTTTGTCCTCCATGCATTCGGGTGCTTCTTTGAGTTTCTCCTCTAGAACGCTTGGCATTGGTTTGTCTGGTTCCAAAACCTGCTCAATTTGATTGATTTGCTCAGGGATATCCCCATGCTCGCGTGAGGACACCCCCGCGCACCTTCATATGTGATAGCATTTCTTCCCGTTGGCGTAGAAACTCTCTATTTCCTTGCCTTCGGGATCATGTTTTGCTATCCTTTTCAGAGTATACACGTTCTTTTGCTGGTAGGCAATCCGCAACATCTCTTCTCGTGTAGACGGCTTTTCCTTGGCTTCCTCTCCTGTTACCATTACTCCTGCAGGTGACTGATCTTTAATGTCCTCCCATCGAGGCAAAGGAGTGGGGTTGAACGGCCCTGGTGTTTGCTCATCTTCCCTCTCAGTGAACCATACCGCCTCAGTGAGATGCGCCTCATCCATGTTGAAAGGATTTATCGAAGCTGGTATCTCCATTATTCTATCATTCCAGATAGCTTTCATCACTTGGTGAGCTGTTGAAGGGACAGCATCAAAGCGATGAATCCGGGCCCGGCCTATAATCATGTGATACGTGGTGTTCGCATCTATGACATAGAATTTTGCTGAACACTTAATTTTTCCGATCTGGATACCCAGGCGGATCCATCCTATTGTCATTCTGGAGTCGCTTCCGAATCCCATCAACGGGGATGGGCGCTTGACGATCTTGTGTTCTGGAATTCCTGCTAACTTCAGAGTATAGAGCGAAACAACGTTAACTGATGCTCCTCCGTCAACGAACGCTCTTTTGAATTCCACACCATTGATGATTGCTGTTACATACAGAGGCTTCTGGTGGCTCTCATCTGTCTTTTTGTCGCTTGCGGAGAAGGCTATGACCTTTTCTGTAGAGTGAGATGCCCTGACAACCTTTCCATTGGAGACTACGATATCCTCCTCTTAATCTTATGCTATCCTCAGGATCGCCTTTGTCATCTCCTTCCGGCATTTCTCTGAGAAGTTCATCTCGTCGAAGAACCTGCTAAAACCATGCGACCCCTTCATTCGATCGGCGCGTTTGTCCTCAGTGTCTATGCTGTAGTCCTCGTCATTATGGATCTCGGTAATGATGGGTAGACCATCCTCCGCGACTTCTTCAAGGTCCACAATCGAGATCATGGCGACCTCTTTGCCTTTCGACTCTTGCTCTGCATGGGCAGGGAGTGGATTGTTTCGCACGTCATGCCTTTGATCGCTGACGATCAGTTCGCCATTTTTCATCTTTTGGCTTACCATGATTCTGAGCTTCTTGCAGTCAGTCGTGGGATGCATGAACTTTCCGTGACATTCACACCATTTCGGGTCCCTCACCATCTCCCTGGAAGGTGCTTTTTCGAGCGGCGGCAAGATACTGTCCTTACGCCATTTCCTGCACAGGTCGCTTGCTTCCTCTACCGAACATGGCAGTGGTGGCGCATCGAAGTTCACTACCTTCAGCTGCTTTTGGGGCGAGATTGTATTCACTTCAGCCTCGCGTCCTCTCTTGTAGCTGAATCTCCCAATTTTAAAAGTGTTCCCGCTCGAGGATCTCTCAGGGGCGTTCCTCTTTTTCTGCCTCTCCACTATAGGCTCGATATTCTTCGTGCTTTCGATTAGATACGAAAATGTAGGTGTTTGCAGGTTGATAACCATACCTTTGTACTCGTCTCGCATGCATTGCATACATATCTCCACGAGTCTGCTTTCAAGTATCACATCTTTGCACTCCAAGGACTTGGCCCTGAACTTCTTGATGAATGTTATTCCATCCTCCTCGCGCTTTTGATACATCCGCGAGAGATGAATCATTGTCACCTTTTCTTCCATCTGGAAGAACTTAGTGTAAAACTTCTGGACCATGTCATCCCAGGTCTTCACGGATCCGGCTTCCAACGTCCTGTACCACTTGTAGGCCACGTTCCCCAAGGATTTCGGGAACTCGCGCATCAGCAGCTTAGGATCAGCCCCATACGGCCCCATTACATCAATGAAGCGCATAACATGCTCATGGGCGTTCCCATTGACATCTTCAAATTTGTCCCATTTAGGAGCCTTGTACCCAGCAGGATTAGGCATGAGGTAGATCTCTCGTGGAATAGGCGGCTCGTTGTCAAGATTTGGGATTATGGTATCCGCAAACGATTGGTGAGCCAGAATGGTGTCTATGTGCCGTTGCAACGACGTCATACACTCCGGAGCACTTCCCTCGGCAGCGGGAGGAGGGGTTGCCGCAGGCGGAGGCGACACATATGTCGCAGGAGGGCTAGGAACATATTGTGAATTCACGTTACCCCACGCTGGCGTTGGAAGAGGCAAGGGATACTGTGAGGCCGAATTAGGTACGAAAGTTGGAGGTTGAGGAGTATGAGTAGCGAGAGGAAACCTTTGAGCTGTTGGCCCCTGAATCGAGGGTAGCTGCGTAGTTGCCGGTGGAGTTTGTAGGTTAGGATTTGGTGGTGTGGTTGACACTCCCAATCCTTGAGTGGTGGAGGCTCCTCCTCCCTGACAGACGGTGGTGGCTGGTGTGGGGTTTGGAGCGAGAGTCCCCAGAACAGCCATTATCCGTTCTAGCTGTGCAGATTGAGCTTTGAGAGCCTTCGCCTGATTCCGGATGGTGGCGTCCAAGGCTTCTAGCGTCGGAGCTTCACCGATGGCTCTAGGAGTACGGCGAGTCTCCTCTCCCGAGGTGGTCTCCGTGGAAGGCGATCTATCATCCTCATGAGACATGGTTGCTTGCAATGGTAAGTTCACGTCGGGTTCACAAAAATGTGTACAAGAGAATCCGGCAGAGAGAACTCTGTGTACACCAAGGGCAGAGGATAGAGAATGGCACAGGAAATGTTGGGTTGTGAGTAGGGAGAGAGTAAGGAAGTAGTACTGTGTGAGAGAGAGACATGATTCTGGCAGAGCTTTTGCGTGTCTCGGGTCGTTCTTTCCTGTATGGAAGGATTAACGATCCTATATATAACGGAGAATGTGACCGTTGCAGTGTGGTTAATGCGCCGATCAATGACGGCTTAATTAGCTTAACCACAACGGCACGTTCGTCCGCGTATATAGGGACCGTTACAGCACGTTATCCGCGTATACCGGAACCGTTATGGGGTTGACCGGGTTTGACCGGATTGACCGGGTTCATGGAGCTCGTGCCATAAATCTTCTCAAAAGCAGTTACTAAAGGTCGCGCGCGAGCTTGGCTCGCACGCGACAGGACTTACTCTAGCCTCCAGACCACTAAGTCCCTACAAGTCCCGTGCGTGGTATGCGAGGGCCCTGTCTCGCAGCCCCCACGTGGATCAGCGCGGCTGGTGATCCAGTGTGTGTGGAGCACATTATGGTGTGCTGGATGTTTGCCACGTGGCTAAGATCTGTCTGTTCTGAAAGCACTATCTACAACTATCATACATTAAGAGATAAGGTTCAAGAAGCAGAAATTCTCTTGCAGCATCTTCCCAATGAGGATCAGATTGACGTCATTCTTACTAAACCTCTTTCCTACCCCATGTTTCTTCATCTTTTATGCAACTTGAAGATGATGTGTGAACCCCCGTCAACTTGAAGGGGTGTATTAGACAGACAAGTATTATCCAAAGATTTGAAGATGGAAAAGATTGCAACTACAGCCAAAGTGATGACATGAATCAACTTGTTGCAGTAACCATCCGATCAAGTCCTTATCTTCTAATCTCATCAATTGGTATTTTATTTGTTTTTGATCTTTAGCCCTTATGCGTACGGTGTCGTTTCACTTACCACATGCTTAGCTGGTTGTTGTTGTGGCAGACGAACTCCTAATTGGTTGTTTCTTTGCTTATGTGGACACGGCTATATAAAGCCGATAGTCTTCTTCTTTCTCTACATTGAATAGAAAAAGATTTCTATTTTTCATTTTCTTTCTTTTCAACATCTCTCTTTTACTCCTTCTTCTTCCCCTTTCTCTTTATATTTGATCTGTGAGTTAGGGTTGCTGTGTAAACATCTCCAAGTTAAAATGTATGTGTTGGAATAGGTGCCATAGAGGCAATCTAGTTTAGTATGAACAATAAATTGGCTAGAACTTTCATTGTTTATTTATTGGATATTTAATATAATGAAGTCCTTACATTTACAATTGTGTTGTTTATCTTAAATATCCTTAGTCCATTATAATGATTAAATGGGACAATAATCTATAGAATAGTATGGAATGGATTGATATAGAGATATCACGATCCAATACATGGGTATGCATTAGGAATAATGGTATATTGGATTGACCCATCTCCGAGAAGGCTACATACATGTTATGTGAAGTCACAACTGCTTCTCGTGGTGACAACGGTATTTTCATCCTTAGACTTGAAGTCACTAGATCATCTAGTTGTGGAGTATTGTGCTTTGTTAGCGTCACACGCTACACCGTGACTGGGTAGTCATAAAGGCGCGTATCGAACACAATAGGAAGAAAGCTTAGATATCGTAGTGATGTAGATAGACTTTGTCCCTCCCACATGACGGGAGCATATATCCTAGGCCACTCGAGGGATAGTGCTTATAGAATGTCTGGCCAGACTCTAATGAATAAATATCTGATATTGATGTTATTTTCACGAATAAGGCTATTCCCAGGATCGAGGAACTATGGATTGGATATACGAGTGTGACTTGTATGTCTCATGTCTAATCCAGATATTGAGACAAAGTGATGAGGCAATACTTGCACAAGGTTTGTTATGATGACTATTTCTATTGGTTGGCTAGAATGGATGTCTTGCTAGAGGCCGCTCCATAGTAGTAAATAGTTACTACCAACTAAATAGAAACCTATAGGGTCACACTCCATATAGGATTGAACTAGACTTTAGAATGAATTAATATGATTAATTAATTGGAAGGATCAAATCGCAACAACTTGCTAACTTAGTAGGACTAGTATGCAAGTTGAACTAATCCGAACTTGAGTATGATTATGAGAGGGCCTTTATGTAGTAACAAGGAGTTGTTGGACTATATAAGGATGCTCATAGCTTCCTTTCCTACAACTAATGCTCATAACATAAGTTGAGTAGGAGAGAAGGAATGAGAGAGCAAGACAACAAGAGGGCCGAACCCCCTTGCTGTCCGCCCCTACCCGTCGGCCAAGAAGAGAGGGCCGCCCCTCTCTCTGGTGCTCCCTTGCGTGATTATTTCATCCTCTTCCACTATTCCTAGATATCACAAGGTGTTTGGAAGAACTAGATCTCAATCCTAGGCGTGGATCAACCGTAGAGACGTGATACTTTTTTGCGATAGAAGTCATCAAAGGAGACCCACAAGTTACATAGCACGAACCCTTTACCGTCGTCATGAATTCTCTTCCTGTGATCCTTGGAGGGTCTTGATCCGATAAAATATTGTTATTCCGCTGCGTATCCATGATCAAAACCCTACAATGGTGTCAGAGCCACAGGTCGTAGAGCATAACGTTGTTTATGTGTTACATTTTTGTTGTTTTTACCTGTATTGTTGATTATTGCGTTAAAACGACAAATTAAGCATATCAATTGCAATTTGAATTTGATTTAAGACAAACAAGATCTAATTTGACATTGGATGTGAATATTAGTGAGTTTGATCACATAGGGTGTGAGTAATTTTGGATCTAGGATCTAGGGTTTGGGCACATGCTTGAAAAGGAGGGTTTTCAAACATGAAAACAACTAATCTTGGGAAACTAGGCAAGGAGTTGTTTTGGAAATAACTCCCCAAGGAGGTTCGTCCCCCCTAGAGATTGCTCCCCTTGCCTTGCCGCCCTAGGGCTCGGGCCGGCCTAGCGTGCGGCTCGGCGTCGCGTGGGGCTCGGCCGACCGACCCAAGGTCGCACCTTGGTCCTTTTGTGTGGTTCGACTATATTGATGGTGGACCCTTGGACCGTTTAGACCCTAGCACATCCAAAATTAATTAAAATTGACTAAGCGCGTTAAAAATTGGTTTTTACTGTTTATTGGCAATTCATATGGTGATTGGATATGGCCTTAGATGTGGTTTGTTGTAAATGTTTAATTTTTGTGGTTAAATTGTTCCCAAATACTAAAACTTGCGTATTTTCTTTTTGTAGTATTCAATGGCAAACAACTCATCGAACTCATCACACTCCCTACGCTCTGTCCTTGAGAAGGACAAGCTCTCCGGGACTAATTTTCTAGACTGGTATAGAAACTTGAGAATCATTATTAAGCAAGAAAAGATGCTCTAGAGGAGCAAGTTCCTGATGGTCCGGAAAACAACACTCCTGCAGCCCTAAAGACATATTAGAAGCGTGTTGATGACGCTAATGATGCGGCCTGCCTAATGCTTTGCACCATGACCTCTAAGCTTCAGAAGCAACATGAGAACATGAATGCAGTCGATATGATCGGACACTTGAATCAGCTCTTCCAAGAGCAGGCTAGGGTTGAGAGGTACGAAGTTTCCAAAGCATTGTTCAAATTTCATCTGTCAGAGGAAAACCCCGTTGGGGCCGCACGTGTTGCGTATGATCGGCTATTTACAGAGCCTCGACCTCCTAGGGTTTCTGCTGGGTCAAGAGTTGGCCACCGATCTCATATTGCAAATCGTTTCCTGAGAGTTATGGACACTCCATCATGAACTATAACATGAACGAGATCATGAAACCTCTGCCAGATTTACTCAATATGTTGTGGACAACTAAACAAAGCATCAACAAGGGTAATGGAAAATCCATAATGATGGTGCAGAAATGAAAGAGCAAAAGGTTTGCCTCTACCTCTAAGGGAAAAGGAAAAGCAGTTGCCAAACCCAATGAATCTGCCCTTAAGCCTGTTGGTGGGGTTCCTAAAGGTGTGACTAAAGGTGAGTGCCACTACTGCATTCAGCCTGGACACTGGAGGAGGAACTGCCCCAAGTATCTGGAGGATAAAAGGCTTGGAATAGTGATTCCACCACCACCAAATATTTTTGTTATAGATGTCAATGTTACTTGCTCTTCATCTTGGGTATTAGATTCAGGATGTGGATCTCACATTTGTCGAAATGTGCAGGATCTAAGGAGAAATAAAAGATTGGCTAAAGGAGAGATAGATATGTGCGTTGGGAATGGAGCAAAGGTTGCTGCATTGGTTGTAGGCGTGTACGAGCTGTCTTTGCCTTCAGGACTAATTTCAGAATTAAATAATTGCTATTTTATGCCTGCTATGATAAGAAACATTATTTCTATATCTTGTTTGGACAATGAAGGTTTTACTATTTCATTAAAGAACAATTCTTGTTCCATTTATTTTGATAGTATTCACTATTGTAGTGCGCAATTATTTAATGTATTTTATATCCTTGATCTAAATAATTCTGTCTATTACATAAGTACCAAGAGGATTAAAATAAATAAATTAAATCCTGCTTATCTATGGCACTGTCGTTTAGGCCATATAAACGAGAAACGTGTATCTAGATTCTATAAGGATGGATTCCTAGACTCACTTGATTTTGAATCATATGAGACATGTGAGGCTTGTTTATTGGGAAAAATGACAAAGTACCCTTTCAATAAGAAATGTGAGAGGACTAGTGAGCAATTGGCACTCGTGCATACTGATGTATGTAGGCCATTTTCCATGCCTGTCAGGGGTGGTTATGTATAGTTCATCACATTTACTGATGATTTCAGTATATATGGATTTGTATATTTTATGAAGGCCAAATTATAATCATTTGAAAAGTTCAAAGAATTCAAGAATGAAGTAGAGAAGCAGCCTGGCAAAAGTATTAAGGCTATACGATCGGATCGTGGAGGAGAATACTTGAGGCAAGAGTTTGACGACTATCTTGGAGAATGTGGAATAATATCTCAACTCACTCCACCATGAACGCCACAACGTAATGACATGTCCGAGAGGAGGAATCGATCTCTAATAGATATGGGTCGATCTATGATGTGTCAATCCGATCTTCCATTATCATTTTGGGGCTATGCTCTATTGAGTGCAGCTTTCACCATTAACCGTGTTCCATCTAAGTCAGTCATGAATACACCACATGAGATGTGGAGTGGGAGGCGTCCCACAGTGTCGTTCATGAAGATTTGGGGCTGCGATATCTATGTAAAACGATTACAATCAGACAATCTAGGGCCTAAGTCGGACAAATGCAAGTTTGTGGGATACACTAAGGAAACTATGGGATATTATTTCTACAATCCAACTAAGAACAAAGTGTTTGTTGCTCGGTATGACGTGTTTTTAGAAAGAGAGTTTGTCTCTAAAGAAGCAAGTGGGAGGACTGTAGAACTTGAAGAAGTTCAAGAACCACAAAGCATTGATCCTCCTATGGAACATGAGCAGGAACCACAAGAGGTTGGGGAGCAGTCTGTTCAAGTAACACAAGAGCTTCGTAGGTCTAGTAGAGTGCGCCATGAGCCTGAGAGGTATGGACTTCTTCCGACCGATTCTGGTGACACGATGCTCATAGATGATGAGCCTACTACCTATTAAGAGGCCATAGAAGGGCCGGACTCTCAGAAGTGGCTTGAGGCCATGAGATCCGAGATAGAATCCATGTATACCAAGAAAAGTATGGACTTTGGTGGAACCACCCGAAGGATCTCGCCCCATAGGGTGCAAGTGGGTCTTCAAGAAGAAGATCGACATGAATGGTAATGATTACCTATAAGGGCCGATTGGTGGCTAAATGGTTCAGACAGATTCATGGTATTTACTATGATGAAACCTTTTCACCATTCGCAATGACCAAATCTATCTGAATCTTACTTGCTATTGCAGCATACTACGACTATGAGATTTGACAGATGGATGTCAAAATAGCATTCCTGTATGGGAATCTCCTCGAGGATGTGTGGATGACACAACCTGAGGGTTTTGAAGAAGCAAAGCAAGCCAACAAAGTCTATAAAGTGCAACGATCCATTTATGGATTGAAGCAAGCCTCTAGGAGTTGGAATCGACGTTTTGATGAAGTAGTCAAAGAGTTTGGATTCATCGGAAACAAAGATGAGTCTTGCGTCTACAAAAAGGTTAGTGGGAGCTTTGTTGCTTTTCTGGTCTTGTATGTGGATGACATACTACTCATTGGAATCAAAATTCTTATGTTGCAATATGTTAAAGATTGGCTAGGGAAGTGTCTCAATGAAGGACTTACGTGAAGCAGCCAATATAATCGGTATAAAGATCTATAGATATAAATCTAAAAGGCTGCTCGGCCTGAGTCAGAGTACATATATAGACAATGTTGAAGGGGTTCAACATGCAAGATTCCAAGAAGGGATTCTTGCCCATGTCGCATGGAATCAATCTTTCAAAGATACACTTACAAAGCCGCTTGTTCAGCGCAAGCATGAAGGGCCCACTAGGAGCATTGGCATACGAGATGCACGGGATTGGCTCTAGTTTAAGTGCCAGATTGTTGGAATAGGTGCCCTAGAGGCAATCTAGTTTAGTATGAACAATACATTGGCTAGATCATTCATTGTATTATTTATTGGATATTTAATATAATGAAGTCCTTAGATTTATAATTGTGTTGTTTATCTTAAATATCCCTAGTCCATTATAATGACTAAATGGGACAATCATCTATAGAATAGTATGGGGTTGGATTGCTATAGAGATATCACGATCCAACACATGAGTATGCATTAGGAGTAATGACATACTGGATTGACCCATCTCCTAGAAGGCTACATACATATTATGTGAAGTCAAGCTTCTCGTTGTGAAAACTGTATTGTCATCCTTAGACTTGAAGTCACTAGATCATCTAGTTGTGGAGTATTGTGTTTTGGTAGCGTCAAACGCTACACCGTGACTGGGTAGTCATAAAGGCGTGTATCGGACACAATAGGAAGAAAGCTTAGATATCATAGTGATGTAGATAGACTTTGTCCCTCCCACATAACGGGAGCATATATCCTAGGCCACTCGAGGGATAGTGCTTATAGAATGTCTGGCCATACTCAAATAAATCAATATAGGATATTGATGTTATTTGCACGAATAAGGCTATTCCCTGGATGGCGGAACTATGGATTGGATATATGAGTGTGACTTTTATGTCTTGTGTCTAATCCGGATATTGAGACAAAGGGATGAGACAGTACTTTCACAAGGTTTGTCATGATGACTATTTCTATTGGTTGGCTAGAATGGATGTCTTGCTAGAGGTCGCTCCATAGTAGTAAATAGTTACTACCAACTAAATAGAAACCTATGGGGTCACACACTATATAGGATTGAACTAGACTTGGGAATTAATTAATATGATTAATTAATTAGAATGATCAAATCGCAACAACTTGCTAACTTAGTAGGACTAATATGCAAGTTGGACTAATCCGAACTTGAGTAGGATTAGGAGTGGGCCTTTATGTAGTAACAACGAGTTGTTGGACTATATAAAAGATGCTCCTAGCTTCCTTCCCTACAACTAATGCTCATAACATAATTTGATTAGGAGAGAAGGAAGGAGATAGCAAGACAATAAGCGGGCCTAACCCCCTTGCCGTCCTCCCCTACCTGTCGGCCAAGAAGAGAGGGCCGCCCATCTCTCTGGTGCTCCGTTGCGTGATTTCTTCATCCTCTTACACTATTCCTAGCTAGCACAAGGTGTTTGGAAGATCTAGATCTCAATCCTAGGCATGGATCAACCGTTAGAAGTCATCAAGGAGACCCAGAAGGTACATAACACGAATCCTTTACCATCGTCATGAATTCTCTTCATGTGATCCTTAGAGGGTCTTAATCGGATAAATTATTGTTATTCCGCTGCTTATCCATGACCAAAACCCTACATTATGAGCCTATACATGGATGTCCCCACTTTTGTAAGTAGCTGCGGTAATCGATGCTTGAATGCCAAGGAAAAATTAGAGACCGATGTTGGAGCAAGGCCAAACAGGAACGAACTGAAATAATCTTGGAAGGAGCCGGGGTATACCAAACTGGTGAACCCATCAACATGTTTGTTCCTGAGATTACTCCTCAACTAGAGGAAAGAGTTTTGATATAATTCCCTAGTTTAATTTGTCGGGATGAGGAGAAAATGATAACTAGGGGACCAAACGCTACCACATGAGCCTCATAAAATGTGACGCCCCTATTAGTAAGACCAAACAATCTTCACTTGCAAGGCAGTCCTAATATTCAACAGAGGACTGCATTAAAGTGGTGTAAAATTGATGGCTTGAAGAAACTATATGAGATTTCTCGTAATATGTGGAGTCGATTGGGAGAAATCGTGATACACGATAATGTATTACAAATCAAAATTTCCTCTTCAGTTTAAGATAATCACAGAAGTGGCGTTGCATGTTCCCCAATATACTGTGTTTCTTCAGAACTACCTAAGAAGATTCATTAATCGAAAGATATAGAACAATATATTTAAGGTGAAACTATGTGAAGATTGAATGAATTGATAATCTTTCCAATGACCCTTGGTCGGTATATATACAAGAGGAGTGATTTACATACAATGTAATACCCCATATTTAAGTCAGGGGTTATTTGGTCATTTCCAAAAAATATTTGGAAATTTTGAGAAATTTATATTTCAAACTTTTTCTAGACTTCTTCTTAGTTTTAAAGTATAATGGTGTCATATAGAAATTTATTTTGAGGTTATTTTGTAGTTTTGAGAACTTGAATAATACGATATGAAACTCATTTTGTATACGTGGGAGATACTTGTAAATTTTATAAAAAATTGGATTTTGACATCTATTTACAAAGTGGTTTATTTGAAATTATTTGACAATTTTGTAATTTATGAAAACTAACTTGTATGTGATAGCTAGTAATTGAAAATTATATTTTCACCATCTTTACTCTTGGATTTTATACTTCAACACCATCCATCAACTCATGTAATTGATACTTTCACCCAAGTACTCTCACCAATATTTTGGTCAATACCAATAAAATAATGTCTCTTCATGACTACTCATACACACACACACACACATATCCCTCAATAATTCACTACTACCTACCATCTTGTATGTGAATCTTCTTGTGGAATTCTTCACCACCAACCCCCACCATCAACCTCATTTCATCCACCCTCATTTCATTTCACTTTCTCTCTTCAAGAATAGTCAAATACTCTCTCTTCTCTCTCCAAAAATTCCATTCCCGTTTTTGGAGGAAGACCTTCACAAAACACCATCAAATCTTCATTTTCTAGCCTCCAAAATATGAAAAACTTGATTCCAAGCTAGGTATAACCATGGAGGGAGTTATTCTACCATTCTACTCATGGATTGGTGGCTAATTTCCCCCATTTCCTCACAATCTTCTTGAATATTGGGGTAACATCTCTTCTAGTCTTCAATTCATTCATGCATGTCCATCTTTTGCTTTGATTGATGAAATTCATCTTAGTTTTCTTCATTTCCATGCTTGATTCTTCATTTTCATGGTTAGATCATGTGATTGACCCCAACATTTTGACTATTTCATGAAACTCACACTAAAACTCATATGCACTTTGTAAATTTCTAGGTAGTTGCACTTGCATGTCAAGAACACTATGATAATTTGTGTCAAGAGCATATAAAAATCTTAATTCATGCTTAAAATGATGTTATTTGGGTGAAAATCAAGTCTTTATAAGTTGCATGTATCATAAGAACCATTCTTGTTGATTTTTGAAAAAATTGCATGTTCATACAATCTGACCAGTTTGTGAAAAACGTATATTATCTCTAAATTTTGTCTCTGTGGAATTTTTAAATCTTTCATATTCTGAAACTAGACTCAAAGAGGGTCATTTTGAAATAAAATTCAACTCCATAGCCTTTATGGTTAGGGAGATATGCTCATTTTAAGTTGCATGTTTTCTGAAACTCTGTTTTTCGACAAGTTTTGCTATTTTTGTTAAAAATCTCATTTCCAGAAACATATGGCACCCAATCTTTCTTGTGATGAAACTAGACACATAAGAGATTCATTCTGGAGAATATGGGCATCTTTCCTATTCTCCAAGTAGTAGTAATTGTTCTTTAAAGTTAAAACTTTCTTCCAAACTTGTCTCTGCATAGCAGTGTTTGTTATTTTTGTAACTTGAGTTTTATAATAGCTATGCATGATTTTCTTGGTGTTTCTGAAAATAGACACATGTAGGTTCATCATACATTAATTTCAAAATTTTAGGAGATGATTTGATATGGTAAATATTGCTCCAAAGTCAGAGCTACAATTCTGTCCAGAATTGTAGTTTCACATTTTTTAGAAAACTTGAATCTTTGAACTTCTAGGTGTTTTGTTGGACTTGTTTTGATAATTAAGCATCATTATATGTGCATTAGTGAAATTTAGGACTATGTACAAGTAGGTTTGCATTTTTATTATGCATTAGTAAATTGGTTATAACGAGTACGTCATACGTGTGATTGTAGACATCGACCCCGTAGGAGAGAGCGGTTGTCGTCGGAGTGCTAGGCTTAGTTTCTTGATTTTGATTGTGCTCCATATCAGTGGTAAGTACATATGTACGGCCTTTTCATATCAAATGTGCGCATGTGTGTGATGTTTCAAACGAATGCTTGTTATATGAAAAAGTATGAGAAAGCATGTTTTCTATTCGAAAGTTGTTAAACTATTTTCTTCATCTCCTTTGAGAACTCTCGGAAATTACTTGTGAAATGTTGATATTCTAATTATGTTTATGTGAAAGAGAAGACATAAAATACCTCTAATAGACTTAGGACGATGTACAGAGTACTGTTATTAATGGGAGGCATCAAGCGATCCTCCATTTTCGTATGGCTAAGACCATTGAAGCAATGCTTCTTATTATTGGATAGAACGTCAATGTTCAAAAATCCGCCCCCGATGAGCCAAAATGTATCAAGATATTGAGGCCAAGGGGTTTATAGAGCTATAGAGTGCTACTTATACTTGTAAGGGTCACTACGGTATAGGGGTGTCGACACTTAAGGCCTTTTAGCTAATGTTGTGAGCGGGGTTGACGAATGGGCTCCCTTAACGCTCGGGTGAAATAGGGTTTGATAGACCCTAGAAGGAACCCTTAGTGATTATTTCGTGATCCCTCTGTTTACATCGATCCTGCTGGTGGCTCTTGACACGCCTCAGCTAAATTAAACTGTTGATTGAAGTCGAAATTAAAATTTGACTACTTATTGATGTCGTTTGTGGCTCTTGATTGCCTAATCTAATCAAATGATTTGAAAAGCTTTGGCTACTTGTGATTTAATATCATTATCAGGTCAAATGGACTTGTTTACTGTTGATATTCTACTTGTTTAAGAATATGTTGACTACTTGTGGTTTATAAATGTTTTAAAGATGACGGTTCTCGCTACGCGGTTACTCATAAATGTTCCGAATTGTTCCAACTCTTTTGCTCATTGATTTTAAATCTCTTTATTTGCTTCAACTCATGCTTCCGTGCCACTCGTTGCTTTACATGTCGTAGTATGTATTTACTCAGTTTTTACTGATCAATTTCTTCAAAACTGCGTCGGCTTTTGCCATTTTAAAACCGCAGGTCGTCAATCAAAGTGGGGGATGGGAACGCGAATCGAGACGAAGTTGCGTGCTTAAGTTATATCATTTAGAATATCACGCACTTTTTATTTATTTACTTTTTTTGTATACTTGTTTTGACAAGATTTGTTGTATACACTAAACGAAATGTAATCTTAATAGCATAATTCTACTTTTGGTTATCGATTGTCTCTTTAACCCTGAACCGAGATCCCGGGCTGTTTCAGATGGTATCAGAGCATCGGTTCTCCGGTTAATGAGACTTTTCGATTTCCTTAAGTAGATAAAGAAGAAAGATAACACGTTTTTAAAATTTTAAAATTGATTAGGATATCTCAATTTGGTAATAACAAAGTAAGCAAGCCGCGGGGGATTTTGGGGTACTTACGTATTCTTAAACACGATTTGTACCGTACTTGTTGATTAACTGTTACTTGCTAATAGTATGTGCTCTATGCGGAATCTACTTGCTTATTTATATGATTTCTATCCTATGAGCATGTTTACTTGCTGTATAGAAATAATTTGTCATTGTCGTGTGATGCGTATCCGTGTTCCTTCGCTTGGTCATCCTACCTTGTCGACGAGAGAGTAACGACACTTTGACTTAGAAGAACATGAGACCATACCGTTTCATACCTTTGAGTGCGACTTTTAAGATAATACCTTATTTTATTTTATTTTGAGTTAACTTGACTTGGTCGTTTCCAAAATTAGAAAGTTTTGACAAAAAAAAGGTATTCATACAAAAATGATTTTTGACAAAAAATATAATTGGGTGCGGAGATACCAAATGCCAAGTGATATGGACCACTTTGTTTAGCAGTCCGCTGGCGTGACTCTTAGTACGACGGTACTATGAGTTGTACCCGCTGTCTAGACTAAGTTGGAACATCTGAAACACATGCGAGTTGTGACGGAGAGACACGTTGTGTGACGACACATAGTGTTCTTTTCCCCCTCGTATGCGTGGAACACTTGAGGTGATTGGTTTATCTAATCCTATAAAAGGTAAGACAATATTTTTAATGCGGATGAGTCAAGTAAAATGACAAGTTAGTTTCGATCAAAGTATTTTTCCTAAAAAGTTTCGAGATTTGTTTAAATGCTATAAATTTTTCGAATCGCTTTGTAAACGTGGCAACTTGTGTGTTCGAGACCTTTCAAAATTTCGTGTCGACCTTCTACTGGAGCTAATTGTATTTGAACCCCTACTATGATACGAGTGAGTAGAGACTTTACAGACCGAGAGCTCGTTCCCGTTAATATAAGTGAAGCATGTGCATTAGCATTGCATACAACTCTCATGTGCATTAGCTGCATTATCGTGAAGCATGTCGTAGTTTTACAAAAAAAAAAATATTTTAAGCTTCGGGGACGAAGTTTCATTTTAAGGGGGATATAATGTAATACCCCATATTTAAGTCAGGGGTTATTTGGTCATTTCCAAAAAATATTTGGAAATTTTGAGAAATTTATATTTCAAACTTTTTCTAGACTTCTTCTTAGTTTTAAAGTATAATGGTGTCATATAGAAATTTATTTTGAGGTTATTTTGTAGTTTTGAGAACTTGAATAATACGATATGAAACTCATTTTGTATACGTGGGAGATACTTGTAAATTTTATAAAAAATTGGATTTTGACATCTATTTACAAAGTGGTTTATTTGAAATTATTTGACAATTTTGTAATTTATGAAAACTAACTTGTATGTGATAGCTAGTAATTGAAAATTATATTTTCACCATCTTTACTCTTGGATTTTATACTTCAACACCATCCATCAACTCATGTAATTGATACTTTCACCCAAGTACTCTCACCAATATTTTGGTCAATACCAATAAAATAATGTCTCTTCATGACTACTCATACACACACACACACACATATCCCTCAATAATTCACTACTACCTACCATCTTGTATGTGAATCTTCTTGTGGAATTCTTCACCACCAACCCCCACCATCAACCTCATTTCATCCACCCTCATTTCATTTCACTTTCTCTCTTCAAGAATAGTCAAATACTCTCTCTTCTCTCTCCAAAAATTCCATTCCCGTTTTTGGAGGAAGACCTTCACAAAACACCATCAAATCTTCATTTTCTAGCCTCCAAAATATGAAAAACTTGATTCCAAGCTAGGTATAACCATGGAGGGAGTTATTCTACCATTCTACTCATGGATTGGTGGCTAATTTCCCCCATTTCCTCACAATCTTCTTGAATATTGGGGTAACATCTCTTCTAGTCTTCAATTCATTCATGCATGTCCATCTTTTGCTTTGATTGATGAAATTCATCTTAGTTTTCTTCATTTCCATGCTTGATTCTTCATTTTCATGGTTAGATCATGTGATTGACCCCAACATTTTGACTATTTCATGAAACTCACACTAAAACTCATATGCACTTTGTAAATTTCTAGGTAGTTGCACTTGCATGTCAAGAACACTATGATAATTTGTGTCAAGAGCATATAAAAATCTTAATTCATGCTTAAAATGATGTTATTTGGGTGAAAATCAAGTCTTTATAAGTTGCATGTATCATAAGAACCATTCTTGTTGATTTTTGAAAAAATTGCATGTTCATACAATCTGACCAGTTTGTGAAAAACGTATATTATCTCTAAATTTTGTCTCTGTGGAATTTTTAAATCTTTCATATTCTGAAACTAGACTCAAAGAGGGTCATTTTGAAATAAAATTCAACTCCATAGCCTTTATGGTTAGGGAGATATGCTCATTTTAAGTTGCATGTTTTCTGAAACTCTGTTTTTCGACAAGTTTTGCTATTTTTGTTAAAAATCTCATTTCCAGAAACATATGGCACCCAATCTTTCTTGTGATGAAACTAGACACATAAGAGATTCATTCTGGAGAATATGGGCATCTTTCCTATTCTCCAAGTAGTAGTAATTGTTCTTTAAAGTTAAAACTTTCTTCCAAACTTGTCTCTGCATAGCAGTGTTTGTTATTTTTGTAACTTGAGTTTTATAATAGCTATGCATGATTTTCTTGGTGTTTCTGAAAATAGACACATGTAGGTTCATCATACATTAATTTCAAAATTTTAGGAGATGATTTGATATGGTAAATATTGCTCCAAAGTCAGAGCTACAATTCTGTCCAGAATTGTAGTTTCACATTTTTTAGAAAACTTGAATCTTTGAACTTCTAGGTGTTTTGTTGGACTTGTTTTGATAATTAAGCATCATTATATGTGCATAGTGAAATTTAGGACTATGTACAAGTAGGTTTGCATTTTTATTATGCATTAGTAAATTGGTTATAACGAGTACGTCATACGTGTGATTGTAGACATCGACCCCGTAGGAGAGAGCGGTTGTCGTCGGAGTGCTAGGCTTAGTTTCTTGATTTTGATTGTGCTCCATATCAGTGGTAAGTACATATGTACGGCCTTTTCATATCAAATGTGCGCATGTGTGTGATGTTTCAAACGAATGCTTGTTATATGAAAAAGTATGAGAAAGCATGTTTTCTATTCGAAAGTTGTTAAACTATTTTCTTCATCTCCTTTGAGAACTCTCGGAAATTACTTGTGAAATGTTGATATTCTAATTATGTTTATGTGAAAGAGAAGACATAAAATACCTCTAATAGACTTAGGACGATGTACAGAGTACTGTTATTAATGGGAGGCATCAAGCGATCCTCCATTTTCGTATGGCTAAGACCATTGAAGCAATGCTTCTTATTATTGGATAGAACGTCAATGTTCAAAAATCCGCCCCCGATGAGCCAAAATGTATCAAGATATTGAGGCCAAGGGGTTTATAGAGCTATAGAGTGCTACTTATACTTGTAAGGGTCACTACGGTATAGGGGTGTCGACACTTAAGGCCTTTTAGCTAATGTTGTGAGCGGGGTTGACGAATGGGCTCCCTTAACGCTCGGGTGAAATAGGGTTTGATAGACCCTAGAAGGAACCCTTAGTGATTATTTCGTGATCCCTCTGTTTACATCGATCCTGCTGGTGGCTCTTGACACGCCTCAGCTAAATTAAACTGTTGATTGAAGTCGAAATTAAAATTTGACTACTTATTGATGTCGTTTGTGGCTCTTGATTGCCTAATCTAATCAAATGATTTGAAAAGCTTTGGCTACTTGTGATTTAATATCATTATCAGGTCAAATGGACTTGTTTACTGTTGATATTCTACTTGTTTAAGAATATGTTGACTACTTGTGGTTTATAAATGTTTTAAAGATGACGGTTCTCGCTACGCGGTTACTCATAAATGTTCCGAATTGTTCCAACTCTTTTGCTCATTGATTTTAAATCTCTTTATTTGCTTCAACTCATGCTTCCGTGCCACTCGTTGCTTTACATGTCGTAGTATGTATTTACTCAGTTTTTACTGATCAATTTCTTCAAAACTGCGTCGGCTTTTGCCATTTTAAAACCGCAGGTCGTCAATCAAAGTGGGGGATGGGAACGCGAATCGAGACGAAGTTGCGTGCTTAAGTTATATCATTTAGAATATCACGCACTTTTTATTTATTTACTTTTTTTGTATACTTGTTTTGACAAGATTTGTTGTATACACTAAACGAAATGTAATCTTAATAGCATAATTCTACTTTTGGTTATCGATTGTCTCTTTAACCCTGAACCGAGATCCCGGGCTGTTTCATACAATGTATAATGAACGAAACTAGAAAATAGATAATTACAACATAATAACAGATGCCATAAAGCATGGAGAATCAGCATAAGATAGGGAAGAGATATTTGGAGATTATATCATTCCTTAACACGCCCCCGTAAGATGGAGGATCCGTCGGAGACTCCAATCTTAGATCGCAGTTGGAGAAATGATTTGCATCCAAGAGGTTTTGTGAGTGTATCCACGAGTTATCGGTGACTTGGGACATGTCGCACATGAAGTTTTGCTGAGGTAACAAGATTGCAGACAAAGAAGTAATCTAGTGCGATATGTTTCATGCGCGAGTGGAATACTGGATTCTTGCAAACATACGTGGCACTGAGGTTATCACAGAACAAGGTCGGTGAGCCAGTGAGAGGGATTCCAAGTTAGAGAAGCAAGTGTTGAACCCATAGTAATTCAGCAGTGGCATTTGCAAGTGCGCGATATTCGGCTTACTTGGAGGACCGCGAGACAGACTTCTGAAGAGCAGACTTACAGGATATGACATTGGAGCCTAAGTATAGAGCATATGCAGTAGTGGAGCGTCCCATGGTTGAGTTAACACCCCATTCAGCCTCAGAGAACGCAGAGAGTTCCATAGGCGTCCCCGGGCGCAGATAGCGACCATGACAAATGGTGCCTTTGAGATGGCGAAGAACTCGCTTGGCTGCAAACCAGTGCAAAGGTAGTGGGCCATGAAGATAATGCGAAAGTCGGTTTACCGCGAAGGAGATATCTGGGCTCGTGAGACTGAGATATTGGAGGAGACCCAAGAGACGTCTGTAGTCGGAGATGTCAACTGCCATGGTGGGATCTGCTGGTGGCATTCATCCAGTGGAGCACATAGGGGTGGATAAAGGCTTGGCATCTTCCGTGTGAAACTTCTCCAAGATGTCAGAGATATATTGGGCTTGGGATAGGAAAAGACCACCTTGAGCAGGGATGACTTCCATTCCAAGAAAATGACTAAGAGAGCCCAATTCTTTGAGAGAGAACCGGAAAGCAAGCTAATGGAGAGTTACCTGTTAATATAATATCGTCGACATAGACGAGGAAGAATAGACGAACTCCTTTCGCAGATAGGTCGAATAGCGAGGGATTTGCACGCGATCTCTGAAACCCAAACTGAAGAAGAAAAGCCGAGAGCTCATTGTACCTGGCGCGGGGAGCCTATTTGAGACCATAGAGGGAACAACGAGTTTTACACACATGATTGGGTTTGGAACTGTCGATAAACCCCGGAGGTTGCTCGAGGAAGACAGTGTCTGTGAGCGTGCCATTGAGGAAGGCATTCTTGATGTCCAATTGGTGCACCGGCCGCCGATGCGAGAGAGCCAATGTGAGAATAATCCGAGCGGTAACAGGTTTCATGACCGGGCTGGAGGTCTCGGAGTAGTCGCGCCCGAACTCTTACGAGTACCCTTCGGCCACAAGTCGCGCTTTGTATTTATCAATAGTCCCATATGCTTTGCGCTTGACCCGAAAGATCCAATTACACCCCACAACTGTTTGACCACTGCGAGGAACTAGATCCCAAATGCGATTGCGCGCGAGAGCAGCAAACTCATCATTCATCTCTTGCTTCCATAGAGGATTTTTCAACGCCTGGGCCACTTTTCGCGGTTTGATAGCTGGAACGACAAGATGCGAAGTTGTAGTATTGACAGACGGAGAGTTGAAGTACTTGGGATTGGGATTGCGGGAGCGCGTTGGTGCAGGCGCAGGAGCAGGAGCGGGCATCCCATTTGGAGCAACATCATCATGAGGCACATGAGCATGGGCGAGCGGAGGAGGTGTGGCTGCAGCTGGCCTAGTTAGTAAATACTTCGAATTTTTCCGTTTAATACCCGTCCGTACGTATAAATGAAAAATACTTCCGTATTTCGTTTTATTGCTGGACCTAATGAAAAATACTCGAATTTTTGAACAAAATAGTTTAATACTCGTATTTCACGTTTTAACGTACAATACTTTCGAATAAAACTTCTTGAAAACAATATCGTAGTGAATAAATTATCATCCAAAATAATGTAACTTTTAGTAACTTTTAGTAATTAGTTATTATCAAAATATTTTCTTATTATTTATCTATTTTAAATATTTATTGTTATAAATATGTACAAATAGTATTATAAAACTTTGAAAATATTAAGTTAAAATAACTATAATTATGTATATGTGTGTGCGAGTATACATGTTTCTTGAGTCTTATGTGTTGTATTATTAAATGTTAAATAATACATCTCTAAGATTAGGGAATGTGTAGTAACTTTTTTTTAACAAAAGTAGTTTGAATAGTATGATATTATTTTACTCAAGTAATTAGTTATGAGTAAATAGTGTAAATATCAGAAATGATAAACAATTGAGTACATGTTTTACAAATTATTTATAAATATTTGATAAAAATATGAAAAGATGACAATATGTGACACAAAGAACTCATTATATATGCCAAAATACTAAGAAACGCACCCGTATTTTAAACTCCGAATGAATAACTAGTATACGAACTATACACGTACGTATAGAAAACTCGAATTATTCAAATCGCGTATTTTTAAGCCGAATTTTTACTACCGTTTTTTTAACTTAAAATCGTATAGTACACGTACGTACCGTATCACGATTTATTTCCGTCCCGTATTTTACTAACTATGGCAGCTGGAGGAGATTCCGGTTCAGGTGCGAGTGGAGGCTCAGGAGCAGGTACATGATTAGGTGTGAGAGCAGGTTCCGGCGTAGGAGTCGATGTAGGAAGTGGCACAGGTGAAAGAGTTGGTGCAAGCGTATGTGCAACTGGAGCAACCGAGTCATTCATGGTTTCAGCATTGGTAGCACAGGAGGTAGGTGGATGTGTGTAAGAAGGAAAGATGTAAGGAACAAAGCGAACATGGCGTGAGATATATATGCGACCGGTGGATGGCTCAAGACACTTGTAGGCTGTCTGGGTGACCCAGTAACCTAAGAATATGCAAGTACTAGAACGGGGTTCGAGTTTGCTTGAGGTGTAAGGTCTAAGCCAAGGGAAGCACTGGCATCCAAACGGTTGAAGGGACTTATAGTTTGGGGGCACTTGGAAAAGTTTGAAGTATGGAGAGTCATTGCGCAGGACAGGAGTGGGCATGCGATTGATTAGGTAGACGGCGGTTTGGAAGGCATGGGGTCAGTAGCTAAGTGGGAGCGATGCAGTATGCAGGAGAGAGAGACCAATTCCAACTATGTGGCGATGTCTTCGTCCGGCAGAGCCATTTTTCTCAGGAGTATGAGGTGGGGGTAGTGAGATGCGTGATGCCGTGGAGGTTCAGTTGGGGTAGGAGTTTAACAAACTCGCCACCATTGTCAAAAAATAGAGTAACAATGGATTGTGTAAAGCGCTTCTGGACTAGTCGTCTGAACTGCGAGAAAATGGAATAAACGTCTGATTTTCTCTTGAGAGGGTAAAGCCATACATACTTAGTGAAGTGATCAACAAAAATCAAATAGTAGAGATAGTCATCGCCAGAAATTTGTTTGGTACTCCAGACATCACTATAAATCAATTCAAGTGGACGCGAGCTTGTAAGGGAATTGTGCGCGAATGGAAGCTTATGACTTTTATTGATATGACAGTAAGTACAAGAAAATTTCTGAATACTCGATGGAGATAAAGAAATGTTGCACTTCTGCAAAATGAGTCCTAAAGTTTTATTACACGGATGACCAAATCTGTGATGGAGACTGTGAATGTCTGCGACACTGGTTGTATTGATGAGAGGAGGGTTGCCGCGAGGAGCATAGTAGACACCATCTCGATTTTCACCGCGAAGGATGGTGTTTCTGGTTGAGCGATCCTTCACAATAAAATGAGAGGAAAACAACTCAACCGAAGGATGATTAGATTTGCAGAGTTGGGAAACAGAGACAAGTTTTTGATGTAACTTGGGAACACAGAGGACATTGGACAGTAGGAGAGATTTAGTGGGAGAGGATAATTTAGTGCTACCAATGTGAGAGATAGATAAACTCTTACCGTTGCCAAGAATGATCTCCTCAGGACCATCGTAAGGTTCCAGATCTTGAAGGCCATCTGTGCTAGGAGTAACATGATGAGATGCACCACTTTCGAACATCCATGCATCCGAAGATTCTGAAACTTGACTCACTGCAGCGTTGACCGTGTGTGTGTTACTCGCGCTTGAGATGTTGTGCTCGCTTAGGAAACTAGTAAGCTCGCTTCTGAGATCTACCAGATTGATTCGCAGCTACTAAGGAGGTATGCGACCTATTCCT
This sequence comes from Linanthus parryae, assembly GCA_023055425.1. Taxonomy (NCBI): domain Eukaryota; kingdom Viridiplantae; phylum Streptophyta; class Magnoliopsida; order Ericales; family Polemoniaceae; genus Linanthus; species Linanthus parryae. The sequence goes on along the minus strand of JALGPY010000036.1, from coordinate 1,389,780 downwards.
CGAGTTTGATTAGTTTTGGCGGCGGTCTTGATTCCTTTAGTAACCACCATTGTGCGAGTGTTGAGGGGGACCACCCTGATGCGATGCAATTCCTGAGTGACGTTGCGTCACATTGGCTGTGGTAAGAACAGGTGCAGATTCTGATTCTGCAATTTGCAAGGAGCGTTCATGTTCCTCAAGGATGGAAGTGAGTTCGACAATGGACACATCCGTGTTTCGAACCTGAAGAGCAACAACAATGGGGGAGTAACTGACCCCAAGTTGGTTAATGATGGAGATGAGAAGATCAGTGTTTGATACTGGACTCTGCGCGAGAGCCAGATCGTTGGCAATGTTCTTCATATCCCTGATGTATTCGGAAATGGATCGATTTTCGTGCGGGTTGCGAGCCAGTTTGTTCTTGAGTGCGATGACTCGACCAGAAGAAGCATTTGCATATCTTTCCATGAGAGTGGTCCATGCTTCACGAGCAGTGGACGCGGAGGAGATCAGTGGCTGAATCGACTCGGTGCAGCTACTGAGGAGTGCACTAACTATGATCTGGTCTTGACGGTACCAGATGGAGTAGGCAGGGTTTGCCTCTGACTTCGCAGTGTCAGTGAAGCGTGACGGTGCTGTGGTGAATCCGTCAATGAACCCTAGCAGATCAAAGCCAATCAGAGTGGCTTCAATTTGCGACGCTAAACGAGGGAGTTGGCGGAGGATAGTTTGATGGGAAAGTTTGTGGGGGCATTCAACTGGGTTACAGATGGTGTGGTGGTTGTCATGGTGGCGATGGCCGGCGTCGGGGACCGAGAGGCAAGGTTGTCGGCTTACGATTTGCGACAGGAGAGATGGATCGTGTAGAAGAGAAATTTATACTGCTCTGATACCATGTGAATATTGAATGAATTGATAATCTTTCCAACGACCCTTGGTCCGCATATATACAAGAAGAGTGATTTACATACAATGTATAATGAACGAAAATAGGAAATAAAAATCACAACATAATAACATGTGCCATAAATCATGGAGAATCAACATAAAATAGGGAAGAGATAATTGGAGATTATCTCATTCCTTAACAAACTATACCTTAATTACGCGGAATATTATTTTGAAAAAGTAATTAGGAATAAGATGCGCGTTAAAAAAAATGTGCACTAACCCCTTGATAAGATGACAAGATATTAATGGAGCCCAAGTTGGAATAACAAAATGCAGAACCACTTCAAGTCAAATTTAAGTTACATATATAAGATTGCTTTCTCCTAGAAAGATATGTGGTATATTCTTACTCCTGCCAGTTACAACTCTTTTGCCTTCTCAAGCTGTACATCAAAGCACTGATCCCTGAGAGGATCTTTTGTCCCATTGCATCGCAAGTACTCAACCCCAAAATGAAATATTTATAAGTGCCACATGTTTTCTTGAAAGAGTCATTCATTATACATGAATATAACATTGGACATAAATATAGGCATAACTTTCTAATGCACTGATGGTAAAACTTATAAAGAAAATGATGAATCCTTAGGATTGACATTATATAAATAAGCAAAGAATTGTGTACAAATTTTGGTCCAAACTTATGTCCGTAGAATTGTTGATTTGGAATATTTTTTATGTTAAGGACTTATAAATAAAAGTAGTCTTCACCTCTGTTATGTTTCTTACCATTTTCCGAAACAAAATATGCCCTGAGTTGAAAGTAAGGAAGAAGTAGCTCCACGCAGACATGTATATATCATACTGAGTTATGTTAAATGGACATAACTTATATATAAAATGTGTTAAAAATAAAGTAAATTTGGGGGGTATTACATTAACAATGTTATATGTATGCTTGGTGTTCGACTTCAAAACATGTCACTACTCATAAACCGGTCATCACAAGATAGCAGAAAGTTCTCTAGGGGACTGTATTTTTTTGAGAGAATCTTCTTTTTTTAAGAGAATCTAGGGGAATGTATTTCATATGTCCTTAGGCCTCGTTTGGGTAAGGTACAAAAATGATGGGGATAAGACCTGTACTGATATAAGAGGTAGAATATGATTGTACTGGTATAAGGCAGGATATGATTGTACTGGTTCTGAGTGATTGGTTAGATCAGGATATGAGATATGATAAGTTGCAGGGATATGTATTAACATGTTTGGGTAGTGCATGATAAGACGTAAGATATGTGTGTAAATGACTACATTGTCCTGCTTGTTTAATTAATTTTATAATATATTGTCTTCCATTGTAGACTGTAAACAAAAAATAATATCACACACATATTATGACATGTTAAATGTGACAATATTGGAGTAGAGATAATTATAAATCATAGCTCATGATATCGTGATGTGAGTCTATTAGTCCTTGCATCATAGGTGTTGTTGCTTCCAAAAAATTTAATTGTAATGGATGTATACGTATACATAATATGTATGTATATATACATATACATATGATATGTATACAGTACATATGTATCTATATGCCTAGTTAGTAAATACTCCGAATTTTTCCGTCTAATACCCGTCCGTACGTATAAATGAAACATACTTCCGTATTTCGTACTATTGCTGGACCTAATGAAAAATACTCGAATTTTTGAGCAAAATCGTTTAATACTCGTATTTAACGTTTTAACGTACAATACTTCCGAATAAAACTTTTTGATAACAATATTGCAGTGAATAAATTATCATCCAAAATAGTATAACTTATAGTAATTAGTTATTTTTAAATATTTATTGTTATAAACATTTTCAAGTATTATTAAAAAAATTGAAAATATTAAGTTAAAATAACTATAACTATATTTATATATATGTTTGTGTGTGTGTATACATGCATCTTTATTCTTATGTGTTATATTATTAAATTTAAAATAATACATGTTTAAGATTAGGGAATGAGTAGTAACTTTTTTTTTTACATAAGTTTGCATCATAAATAGTTTGAATAGTATGATATTATTTTACATAAGTAATTAGTTATGAGTAAATAGTGTAAATACCAGAAATGATAAACAATTGAGCACATGCTTTACAAATTATTGTTAAATATTGGATAAAAATATGATAAGATGGCAATGTGTGACACAAAGAACTCATTATATATGCTAAAATACTAAGAAATGCACCCGTATTTTTTATTCCGAATGGATAACTAGTATACGAACTATACACGTACGTATAGAAAACTCGAATTAATCAAATCGCGTTTTCTTAAGCCGAACTATTACTAACGTATTTTTAACCTAAAATCGTATAATACACGTACGTACCGTATCAAGTGTTATTTCCGTCCCGTATTTTACTAACTATGTCTATATGTATATATATAGAAGATCTATGTAAATATATTATATATGGTATATGTATATATATATATTATATGGTATATGTATAATATATATATATATATATTTGTGTGTGCGTGTGTGTATAATACATTATATACACACGCATATATACATATATATGTGTGTGTGTGTATTTGTATATATGTGTATATACATGTATGTGTATTTATATATATATATATATGTGCGTGTGTGTGTATTAAACACATATATATTGTATGGATATCATATGTAAATGTATATAAATATATATATATATATAAACATATATATTATGTATATACATACATATAATACATATATTCATATAATACATATATATACATATATTACATATATACACACGTATAATATGTATATATATATGCATGTATTTTTTTGAGATGATATGTGTACGTATTACACACACACACACACATGTGGGGGCAATTTTGTCATTCTAGAACACCCTCATTATACCCTCCTCCCATTTTCCTACCTTATACCACCCCCTATGTGGTATAAAGTTGTAGGCAAAAAGTAGAGAATTGTACCCTAAGGGATAAGGAAATCAGATTTGTACATCCTCCTTATCCTGCACCCAAACACAGGACAATGAGCAGGAGGTACAATTTTATCATTGTCCCCCCTCCTTACACCTTACTCAAACGAGGCCTTAAGATATAACAAAAGACATTAAAATTTATCTTAAAGTCACATGTATCAAGAGGAAATATACTATGTCAAAACAAAACAAAATATGAATAGAGGAAAGATACTTTAAATCGTTAATTTCCTAGATCTTTCTTACCCTAAACAGTTAAATCTAGAAATATAAAAGTGTGGGACAATGATGATTCTCAAGGAAATGTGTCGTGCAAAACGGACATGATGATTCTCATGTCTCTCGTTGGGGAGCCTACTAGTTAAGGGATGCATTTTATCTTTCTTGCTTGGTTTGGAGTTTTACTATGAGTTTCCATGATCCTTAAAATGAAATTTGCAGAATATGAAACTTGATCCATACAAGAGAAGACCGTGTGTAAAGATGTTACAATTGACTCATATCTAACACCTATGATTCAAAAAAAAAAAAAAAAAAAAAAAAAAAAAAACTGAGCAAAAAATAAATAAAAATCTAACACATATGATAACCTCTGATTCTTACCTAGTTAGAAGAAAGAATATACTACATTCTTTCTTTCTTTGAATATAGCCAAAAATATATCATATTCTAAATTCTCATACATATCCATAGTTAGTAAAATACGGGACGGAAATAAAACTTGATACGGTACGTATGTGTATTATACGATTTTAGGTTAAAAATACGTTAGTAATAGTTCGGCTTAAGAAAACGCGATTTGATTAATTCGAGTTTTCTATACGTACGTGTATAGTTCGTATACTAGTTATCCATTCGGAATTAAAAATACGGGTGCATTTCTTAGTATTTTAGCATATATAATGATTTCTTTGTGTCACACATTGCCATCTTATCATATTTTTATCCAATATTTAACAATAATTTGTAAAGCAAGTGCTCAATTGTTTATCATTTCTGGTATTTACACTATTTACTCATAACTAATTACTTATGTAAAATAATATCATACTATTCAAACTATTTATGATGCAAACTTATGTAAAAAAAAAGTTACTACTCATTCCCTAATCTTAAACATGTATTATTTTAAATTTAATAATATAACACATAAGAATCAAGATGCATGTACACACACACAAACATATATATAAATATAGTTATAGTTATTTTAACTTAATATTTTCAATTTTTTTAATAATACTTGAAAATGTTTATAACAATAAATATTTAAGAATAACTAATTACTATAAGTTATACTATTTTGGATGATAATTTATTTACTGCAATATTGTTATCAAAAAGTTTTATTCGGAAGTATTGTACGTTAAAACGTTAAATACGAGTATTAAACGATTTTGCTCAAAAATTCGAGTAGTTTTCATTAGGTCCAGCAATAGTACGAAATACGGAAGTATGTTTCATTTATACGTACGGACGGGTATTAGACGGAAAAATTCGGAGTACTTACTAACTAGGTACATATCCACCCACTAATAAGAGAAATCTGATTTTAAGCCATGTATTAGAGCATCTCCAATAGGCTAGGCAGATTAGGTATCTCGTCAGGCAAATTTGGCGATAATTTTTGTTAGGCAAACTCAAACAACCTCTCCTCTTTTTGTGGATCAGAGGTATCTCGCAAATTTTCACAACTGTTTCCCGACATCTTCTCTCAATATATCTCAATTTCTACGATTTGATAGGTGATAAAATATTTCAACCGTCATCTTTCATATTTTTTATTTTCACGGAAATTTTACTCTACGAGAGTAAATTTAATACATCTCTTCTTTAAAATACAAATCAGTAATTTTATGTATAATTTTTTTGGGGTAAAAGACACTTTGCTACCTTCACTTTTGAAGAAATCCCAGTATGCTCCCTGACAAATAAGCAATTCACATATGCTCCATTAAAGACAACGGAAACTATCACTGTTAGTTTCCGTTGATGACGGTGATAGTTTCCGTTGTCTTTAAGGGAGCATATGTGAATTGCTTACTTCTCAGGGAACATATTGGGGTTTTTATCAAAAGTGAAGATAGTAAAGTGTTTTTTACCCATTTTTCTAAAACGTATCTAATAGTATTGAGATCCTCTTATAATCCCGGCCTACAGAGCTAAATTATTTTTAATCGGAAGGGTAATTAACCTATCATAATCCATAGGTTATAGCGGACATGTTTCATACAGAAGATACATGTCAACAAAACCTAAGGAGTAATCATCACCAAAAAAAAAAAAGATCTCATGGACTTTTTTTTGATTTTGCGGTCACATTACAGTTAGCCGCGCCTAGCTAGAAAATGCTCTTAATAATCTATACTAGGTCAACTAGAGTAATTAATCATCGACTGCTAAGTTTAGTATATCCGAAACAATGCATGCAAAACCACATATACGCAAGAGCTTACGTTAATAGATCATTCGATCTGTCCAACCACATGTTTCCTCACTGTTTGTGACTCTCTAAAATCTTATCTCTTCCTCGACCGACTAATTTCTACTTAAAGCTTAGATTATGTTTGTTGATAGTTCCATTTCAATGCCTGTTCTCGTACCTAAAAGTTGTTTGTGTTTTTATGAATGTTCAAAGGAGGATTAATTAAGCCGACATATCCCCTTTCTTAATCGAACCCGATATATGGTCAACATTGTTAATTTCAAATGTGTGCATGACTCGTATGGATATCCTATTAGATACTACTACTCATCGTTATGTCAACGAGGAAACACGATAGTACATGCTTGCCAGAAGAATTTAAATGACGATAAGAAATATCTATCTAAACATGAAATGTATAAAGATATGTAAACAATTATTTTATCCTAGTAAATTGTCATCAGTTTGCCTGATCTGTCAGAACTATATGATGCTCTTAAAGCGTTTAAATGTTTTTGATTGAATTTTACGAAACGTTGAAGGACACAGAGAGTAACATATATACGAATAAAGCGGTCTAGGAGAGGTAAACAACTTCTAAAATAAACAAATACAAATTGTGATGCGGCCTGACAAAACCGTCATGATTCTCATCATTAAGGAGTAGTTAATTATTCAAGTCAAGGGTTCGACAAAATGATTATATAAATAAGAAAATTAGGTATTTTTTTTTTAAATGAAGAGAATTAGGTAGTTAAGCTCAAACAATGCAGTTCTTTTCATCATTAATAATTTAAAAACTCTCTAATATATCTACTTACATGTATATAGTATCAGTTGTGGTTACTAAAGCCAATTCTTCTTACTAATAATAATAACTAGGGATGAGTTTGAGATTACTTCTGATGCCTGCAATAAGACTTATTCTTTGAAAAACAACTATTTGAATGGTAGTATGAAACTTAGCCTCAACTGTGAATGTGACTAACGAAGTAAAACATAAATGTATTGTTTCAAAATTTATTTTTGAATTAAATCGGTTTCTTTATTTTTAAGGAATTTTTTTACCAATATTATATTTAAGAAATATTTCAGATCAGAACTATTAAGTTTTCTTTCTAAATATTTGATAAGTTTGGAATGATTTTTAGTAAGGAACATTTAGATCAAAACTAAGAAAAATAGCTAGGTAACATATTCTAATAAGAAAAACGGATATATAAAATTATTCTAGAATCTAGCCTCCCAAGTCCCAATCCAGCCAACAGCCCTTCCTTTGGAAAGCAAGTAGTATATACTATTAAGAACTTAATCAAAGATGGAACTATTATATATATAGATAATCGTTTGGTAAAACAGGCTAGTTACTAAATGAATTCGGTTCTCTCCAGTTAATTAATACCATAAAAATGAGGTACAGTTTAATCATCTCATCGAACAAGTTGATGAGAGATAAACATAACAAAATGCTAAACTATGATTATCTTGAAGGACAGCTTATTTTTTATGTTTGTAATCATACATTGCAAGATGTAAGCTCCTTGACTTGAGATCTCTAATGACCTTATCAAGAAATCTATAAAGATAAATTATATGAAATCGTGTCATGAAATTTTGGTTTCGAGGACAGATTTGATTCATTTTGAAAATAGAATTTGGAAGACAAGATGCAGTGTTGGACACAATTCTTCTCTCATACGTATACTGGAAAAATTACTGAAGACACACAATTAGGACAATCTTTTTCTTTCAAGGCAACGCTCGCAAATAATACATAAGAAAAATCAAAATAAAATAAAATAAAATATCGAGATCTTGCCCTTCAAACCCCATCAGAGCTTATTTACTTGAGCTTGTTACCATTCTTCCTATTCATATCATATCGTATTTACATGTGTATCATCATAAAAAAGTGATGAGTATTTTCCCCGGGGACCGACTTAATTCGGAAACAATGTAAATGAACCAAAAGGAATAAGGGATCATTAATGTGTGACGTCTACTGCTACTTACTTCCCCAAACAAAACCGAATCAACATTAAAAGTTTACGAGGAAAAAATAAAAACATAGAAGGCAAAGAATACTTACAAACATACATGTAGCTGAATATGAACAAAACATATATCACCAAGTATGATAGTGGATCGCTCTTTCTTCATTTGTGCGACCGCTTGAAAACTCTGCTGCAGCTCCATATCGAAATGGTTTTGCACCAAGAAAAAAGTTGCCGTTGATGATTAGGAGCAAGAAAGTGTATGAATTAGATCAGAGAATAGGTGTTTATAGCAAATTTATGTGTATCAATTTGGCTTTTTCAAATTCCTTGTGAGAGACTAGGTACTACTAGCCATTTGGGTCACAATGCCCTTAGGCTGAAAGGGCACTAGGCAAGTGGCCTAGCTAACAAGAGGTTTTTTACCCAGAGAAAGAAAACTTTTAGGTAAAACGAAAAGACATGAAATATACACATATATATTTGTGAGATAACCTGTATATTATATACTCTTTTCATATGACAGCTAGACAACTACCAGCTAGTCTTCAACTTGATCATATAAAACTAGTACTAACTCCGAGATTTTCTTATAATACTACTAATTTTGTTCAGTAATGACATATGACGATGGAGTTAGAAAACCTCAGAAACATTGCTTCTTCTAAATGCTGACTTGAAATCGGAATTAAGTTGCTATTCGAACAATATCAAATTTGGGTTTTCGATTCATCACCACTTCTCTAATGTAAAATTATTTCCATTACAAGGAATTAAATAAATGAAAATATTATTAGTTAGTGTTTGTTAAAGTCAGAGGTTAAGTTTGTATGACGAAAAACTTATAGCAGTGAGAAAATTGTCTCTCGAGAGGCGATAGGATACCCTAGTTACGGCCATGGAGGCAGAGCCACCGGAGAAGAAGCGAAGGTCACCATTCAGAGCAAAGGAACGGTTAGTTCGTGTATTGAATTATAAGTCAGCAAAGAAAGTCAATTGCGGCAAAAGTAGGTATGTGATTTAGGAAACAAATTAGGGCGGCAAACTTTGGTAGTTCTTGGGTTGCTTCCTTATCTGTTCTATAGTCGTTTCGGGATGTCTTGGGCACTAAGTCGATCATATATGTCTATGTAAAGGACCTATGTTGTGTCTAAAAATTTTGGGTTGTATTCGTGTGTTCTCTCAATAAAATCGGGGTTTTGGGGCCGTGGAGGTAGCTAGTTCATCGCTAGTGAACCACGATACATCGGTGTGATCAATATTCTTCATCATGTTTTTGTCATCATTCTCTTGCTCGTTCCAGATCATAACAAACTGGTATCAGAGCTCGTTTAGGTGGGTATATCATAACAAACTGGTACCAGGGCTCGTTTTCGCAGGGGTTTGTCATAAATAAAAAAAACGGTATCAGAGCCAGGTCCAGCTATCCAGGGGGAGCTCAGAGCTTGCTGGTCGGTGTTCCAAGATCAAGGTGAAATTTGAAGCTACGGTTTCGCGATCAAGGTGGAACATGCAGTTTGAGGTGACGGATCTGGACTAGGAGTTGGTGAGAATATGATCGGGGGGATGATAAGATCAACATGTTTACAGGGAGAGACAATCCCAGGTGGAGAATCAGGATAGGGTCTTTGTGGAAGCAGCAAGATCCGTGGTTGCCATGGGCCTCTGGAAAAGGGAGTGCGGATACAAATACCGCTGAGTATGAGGCTTGGCAAGATGGGATGCGAAACAGGGCTTCATATGGGGGTGCAGGCAGTCAGGGTTCCGGTGCGATGACAGCGGCCAAGGGAAGCCATGGTGACTTATTGTAAAATGGTATAGAAAAGAGACACTGGTGGACGAAGGAAGAACTTAGGATCTGCAGATTCGTCTGCCGGTGGAGGGTACTTCAGAGGATGATCTAGTTCTCTAAACCCCTTCGGGAGGGGTGACAGCGTAAACCTATCTGCTTTTTCGCAAGTGTACGATCAAGTAATATAGAGTATGTAATTGTGACTCTGGTTGTCGAATCCTCGAGAACAGTTTAAGTTGTTGCTAATTAGAATTAGAATTAGACACAAAGTGTGTAAAAAGGAGGAAGGTTTGGGGTTTGATTCTACTCACTAAATTGCAGTAAATAAAACAATATTTTAGGAACGCTTATTTTATTTTTCTTCTAAATATTTTGCAGAAATTACGGTAGTTGTAAAAATCGATAATTCTAAGAATCTAGGTTCCAGGATCCCCTAAGGTTACTCTCCAGCTTTCATGGTATATTCGATTTCAGAAACACACGGTGGTTTTGTTTATGCCAGCATACCAACAGTACAATCTCCTCTCGGTCTCATGCACCTATCACTCTCCTGCAGATTTTCGGGTCCTCTTGGTCACCCTAAATCTGCAGGTTCGTTCTAAGTCTGCTAGTGTTACAGGTTCTCCTCTCGGTCTCCCCCTAAACGTCTAACAGTTGGTCTAATGCTCCTGGGCTAGTCCCCTGATTCTCTTCACCTCTCGGTCCATCAAGGCAGAGTACTAAATCCTGTCTTTTCTTCCTAACTCTCACTGGTCACTCTCGCGCACCAGATCCTGTCTATAACACTCCTGGGTGATCAAGCCATTCATGTATGTAAATAAAATCAAAGACAGAATAATAAACAATCCCTTCTGTATTAAGACTTAGCTAGCCATGCATCTGAAAATCGAACAACCAAGTCTGCTGAATTCATAAACCCTAGGTTCACCGAGAACCTAGGAAAAAGGTCTAGCTAGCTTGCATTATTGAAAAACAATGTTTCATAAAAGAGAGAAAAGATCAAACTAGTTATTTGCTGAATACTGAAAAACTGCTCCAATCCTGCTCTACTCCAATCCTGACGGCTCTGAAACTGGATGCTGTGATGATGATGATAGATGTGTGAGTGTGTATGCGTAACCCTAATTCAGTGCTGGGACACCTCCTTTTATACTGCCACAGTCTCCAAAACTGATGCACGAAATTCCTGTTTTACCCTCGAAAAGACCCGTCCTGGAAGCTTCTGGAAACCCACCGTGCGTTCGAACGCAACTCTCCTGCGTTCAAACGCAGTGCGTCTGAACGCACTCCTCCTGCGTTTGAACGCAGGCCTTAACCATTTTTCTTCCTCTGACTTCTGACTTCTGGACACGTGCGTTTGAACGCAGCTCGCCTGCGTCTGAACGCACGCCTTGGCCTTTTCTTCTTCTGAGTGTCGAGTCCTGCGTTTGAATGCAGGTTGTGCGTTTGAACGCACTCCTTGAGCTTTTCTGCACTTCTGACTCTGAACCCTGCGTTTGAACGCAGATCGCCTGCGTCTGAACGCAGGACTTAGCCTACTTTCCAGCCATTTTCCTGCTGCTCCCATCCTGTGCGTCTGAACGCATGTGCCCTGCGTTTGAACGCACCACTTAGCCTTTTTTCTCTTTTTTTCTGCTCAGCTTTCCTGACACGCTGCCTCCCATCCAATTTAATCTCATGCATTTCTCGGCACCTGTTACCTGCACATCATAACACGTACCCGCGATCATATCCAACAAACAAAGGTATGCATAAAATTACTCAAATTTTGCAGTCTTGTTCTATAAATCTCTGCCTCGTATCAGGTGGAAAATAAGCTGAAAATGGCCAAACTCAACTCTCACAGGGTTAAAACCAATAGTAAAAAGATGTCCCAGACTAATCCATTTTCAAGCTGTCAAGGGGGGGGGGGCAAGGGAATCCATGCTCTTGACGAGGAGGAGGTTTTGGCATAGGGGAGTCTCTGACGAGTGACACCGCATGTGTGAGACGTGCAAGGGGACGCACATGAGGCGCACAATGGGGTGATATTGCAGGAATTTGTTGGGAATTGGAGGAATTTTTCAAAACATTGCAAGAATTTAGTGGGATTTGGAGCAACGTATTGGGGTTTTTGTTGTAGGAGATCAGTGGGAGTTGGAACAATAAACAGGGGATTCAATTGTAGGAACTCGGCCAAATTTGGAGCATCGATACGGTTCGATTGCAGGAACTCGACGGGAGTTTGAGCAACCATGGGGGCACTCGTTGCAGGAACTTGGCGAAGTTGGATCAACTTGTGACGTGAGGTTTCACAAACAAATGCGAAACGTTCGGGTTTAATTATTGGAGAGAAGCATCAAATCTGGCTCGGGTTGCTGAGATGATTTAAGACAAGGTGGAGATTTGTTAGTGTGTGGCTTGAATTCTAAGTCAGCAAAGTAAGTCAACGGCGGCAAAAATAGGCATGTGAATTGGGAAACAAATTGGGGGGCAAACTTTGGTAGTTACTGGGTTGTTTCCTTATTCGTTCTATTTTCGTTTTGGGATGTTTTGGGAACTAAGTCGGTCTTATATGTCTATATAAGGTACCTAGGTTGTGCCTAAACATTGTGGGTTTTGTTTGTGCGTGTTCTCTCAATAAAATCGGGCTTTTGGGGCCATGTTACATCGGTGTGATCTTGTTCATCGTATTTTTCATTGCTCTCTTGTTCCTTCCAGATCATAACAAACTGTTATCAGAGCTCGTTGAGGTGGGTTTGTCATAACACACTTGTATCAAAGCTCGTTTCCGTAGGGGGTCTGTCATAATAAGGAAAACAAATAGCCATGTTTTAGGATAAATTCTTCGAGGAGGTGGAGAACGAATTCGATCTTTGTATAATCTGAGTGATACAATCCCCAAACGAGCTCAACTGTAGAGCCATACGAGGACTATTTCGCAATATCTTTTTCGAAAGTGCCCGAGTCAAGATTTACAAGGTAGATATTTACATTTTCATCTGTAAGTTCCCAGATCAAAAAAGTGCATGAGGACCATGGATCTTTCAAGAGAGTATACTAAGCCTCAAAATGCAATGCTCCCTAAGTTAAAAAATACTGATAAGCTACTAATTATCACTCGAGTACTTCTAACCATGTACTAATCTTCTACATAACTCACACCCTTCATCATTATTTGTAAACGCTTGTGACATTCACATAACATTTCATATATTGTTCTCATGGTGGGTCAACCCAGTACACCATTACTCCTAATATGTATAAGTGAGTTAGACTTGAGATCTCATATCACCTACCCGCGTGCTAGTCTCCATGTTTTATCATTGTCTTAGTTAACAATTCTTGAATTTGGATATTTGATGATACAACAAGTATTACAAGGACTTAATATGTTGATATATCACCATATAGATAACATAATAAGTGAGATGCCTTCATCATTAAATGAATGTCATGATGATATATCAACTTATAGATTGCTTATAGTACATACATCAACACCCTAACGGTTGTTCTCACGGTTTTAGTAAGCTGATTAGTCTTTCATGTTCAGCTTTTGACCTCGGGCTACTCTGAAACAAAGCCCTTAAAAGGACCCAGAGATAAACGAAAATCAACACACTGCTAAAGCACTAACTAAGGAACATACAGAAAATGGAGGAAAACCAATTGGAAGACCAGGCTAGGAAGGAACATGAAGGATCGTAATCATGGACAATCCATTGTGTGAGGAAATTGTACTAGAGACTAGGAATACCATGAACAAACCAAGCACTAGGGCACCAAAGTGGCGGCAGGGCAATCAAATGGAAAGATTAAATGCAGAGTTGGGACCAATAAGGCGAAGGAGAAGGTGATTGAGACCACTAAATCCAAGGGCCCAACTACAATAAGCTTGACCATGGAAGGAGACACCCCACTGAAAACATTAAAGAGGCCAAGTACGAAAAAGAAGTGAGATGAACATCAACCTTAATCCTAAGGAGAAATCATGCGATGGTAAAGTAAGAGCAGTGGACAATATAGTAGGTGGTAGCAACATGAGCAGTGGAAACACCCTCAAAGATACGATGGGGGCTGTTAATCAACCCCACAGCATCCATGACTCTCATTAGTTGGAACATAAGAGGGCAGGATAACACCCCTAATGTTCGAGTCATTCATAACCTATTGAGGGTAGATCCCCGGACCTTGTTTCTCCAAACAAAGTTGACAACACATGAGATTGAGAAGATTAAATCTAAGCTAAACTTTGGCGCCGGACATCGCGTGGATTAGAATGGAGGCAGCGGGGGACTTTCACTCTCGTGGAATCCCTTAATTGATTTGAGTATATGATTATACTCGAAGCACCAAATCAATTGTATGATCAGAGAGGAGGTTGAACAACACTGGCAGTTAACCTTATTCTATGGATTTCCAATAAGCAGCAAATGAAGATTCTAAATTGAGATGAACCAAAAGCACACCATGGTGCGTGGTAGGAGATTTCAATGGAGTTTCCACTTTAGTCGAGAATATAAGAGGAAGAGATGCAAATGATAATTTTAAGGAATAGTTTAGAACATCATTGACGGACAACGAGCTATGTGAACCTGGTTACAATGGAAGCATCTTCACATGGGTTAGTAACCCAAGAAACAAATAAAGGATAAGAGAGAGACTTTATACAACCGTTGCAAATTTTTCCAGGTTAAATACCTTCGTACAAGCTAGAGTGAGTCATTTAATTAATAGAGTCTCGGACCACTGCCCGATAGAGTTAAAATGGGGAAGTGGAATAGAGATAAGGGTAAATAAATGTTTCCAATTCGAATATGTGTGGGTGCATTTCCCAAACAGGGGAAAACCTACAGGAGAAGTTGAGCAAACAGTCAGTCATCCTTCGACAGCGGGACAAGAACACCTTCGGAAATGTTAAAATAAAGCTTAAACACATACAAATGAGTATTGGAACTCTATAAGAACAACCTTTTTCCGAAGAGGTTGAGAAATAAATTACAAAGAAAAAGGAGAAATTCAATGATCTATTACATAAGGATGAGCAGTTGTGGATCCAGAGGACCATAGTAAAATGGTTGAAGTTGGGGGGATAACAACATCAAAATTTCCCACAAAAAATGCACATTCATAAGATCAAGGAACAGCATCAATGGGCTGCTAAACGACCATGAAGAGTGGAAATAAAGCGACCAGGACATCATTGGAAACCTTGAGGGTCACTTCACAAAAACATTCACATCAGATAAACCAGTTGACGCCAATATTGAAGATCTTCTACAACGTACACCGACAATGCTAACAAGCGCATACAGAGAAAATTTAGAGAACCTATTCAAAAGAAAGGACTTCCAAGAAGACCTGGATCAAATGGGACCCATAAAAGTTCCGGGAGCTGATGGTTACTCGGATATATTCTCACAAATAAATTGTCAAATATTGTCGGATCAGAGGTGACTAAAACATGACTTGACATCCTCAATGGTCAAAAATATCAAAGTCCACAATACACATTCTTGGCGCTAATCCCAAAGGTAAAGAAAAACCGAACCCCTAGTGCTTTACGACCAATTAGTTTGTGCTCTGTTATTTGCAAGTTGGTTACAAAATTCATATCTAATCGATTTAAAAAGGTACTACCTCGATTGATTTGAAGGTCTGAGTGCGCTGTTTTTTACCTGGTAGATTAATACCGATAATATACTAATCGTGTTTCCTTTGTTGCATACCATGTGAACTAGGAAAAAGTGGAATGCATGCTATACGGCTCTAAACTAGATATGAAAAAAGTCTATGGCATGTTTGAATGGACCTTCTTAAAGGCTACCATGTATACAATGGGGTTCGGGCATCCGTGGATTTAGTTAATTGGAGACTGTATCACAACCATATCATTCTCTTTTGCATTTAAACAAAAAAAAAATGTAGGGAGAATCATACCTAAGTGTGGGTTAAGGCAAGGGTTCCCACTATCAACATACCTGTTTCTCCTCTTTGGTGAAACTCTCCCAAGAGCTTCGTTAGCTCCTGTCGCAGAAAAGAGAATCTCCGAACTGTGAGCATCAAGAGCTGGACTGATTATTTCCCAAATATTTTCTTACATGACAGTATAATTTTTACGAAAGAAACTATATAAGAAGCTACATAATTAGATACATTATTACACATTTACGAAATTGCCTCGGGTTAAAAATAAACCTAGCCAAATCTACTATTATTAACTCGACTAATCTATACCAGTAGCAAGGAAGTCAGATCAACAGCCTTCTTGGAATACAAGTTGTCCCCTCCCATGGAAGATATTTGGGACTCCCAACAACAATTGGGAAAAGCATAATGTCAAGATTTGGAGAAGTAGAAAAAAGTGTGTAACTGTCTACATCATGCAAAGAGATACTTATCAATGCTGAAGCCCAAACTGTCCAAATATACACGATGAATTCTCCAGCTAGCTAATGGAAAACCCAAGGCAACAGGAAGATAAGGTTTCAAAGACCTGGAGTCACTCAACTAAGTTCTACTGGCCAAGCAATATAGGAGATTCCTCAAGCATCTGAATACACTCGTAAGCAAACTTTTTCTAATAAAATACTTTCCTAACAATGATATCTCTGAAGTATAGGAAATGACAAATGCATCATACGCTTGTCAAAGCATATGGACAAGAAAACTGCTAATCCAAAGGGAACAAGATGAAGAGTTGGTATAGGAACCAAAATTGATGCTTTCATATCTCCATGGTTGAAAAAGGGATGTACTTTCAGGCCAGTCTCATACAATGCTCATGTACGGTTTTGATAATGGATATGCATAGGAATAAACATAAATTAATCCGTTCAATACCCTCCAAGGATCACTGAAAGAGACCACATAACAATAGTAAAGGATTTAGTGTTGAAGTACCTTTTGGATCTCCTTTGATGAATTCACACGTGAAAAAGTATTCACGTCTCTACGGCTAGTCCACTCCTAGGTTAGGACCCGGATCTTCCAACACCTTGTGCTAGCTAGGATTGAAGGAAGAATAAGAAGATTACGATCACGCAAAACGAGACAAGCAGGGGCGGTCCTCCTTGGTGGCCGACAAGGTGAGGGACATCAAAGGGGGCTTCGGCCTCCTTTGTTGTTCTCTCTCTCATTGCTTTTCTTTCCCACTCAATACGTTATGAGCATTAGTTATGTGAGAAGGAAGCTAGGAGTGCCTTTATATAGTCCAACAACTCTTTGTTGACTGCATGAAAGCCCATATCCTAATCATATCGACAAACGAGTTAGTCCAACTTGCAAATTAGTCCTACTAAGTTTGCAAGTAGTTGCGTATTGATCCTTCTAATTAATTAATCATATTAATTACTTTCCTAGTCCGGCCTAATCCATAGGGAGTGTGACCCCATATGTTTCTACTTAGTTGGTAATAACAATTACAAACATGGAGCGGCCTCTAGGAAGACATCCATGCCACCCAACTAATAGAAATAGTCATCCGACATACCTTGTGCAAGTATTGTCTCATCCCTTTGTCTCTATATCCGGATTGGACACGAGACATACAAGTCACACTCGTATTGCTATCCCATACTTTCTCGATCTTGGAAATAGTCTCATCTATGTAGATAACATCAATATCCTATATTGATTTATCTGAGTATGGCTAGACATTCTATGAGCACCAGTCCTCGAGTGGCCGTGGATATTTACTCCCGTTATGTAGGAGGGACGAATAATATATACGTCACTACCATCTCTAAGCTTGCTTCTTTATTGTATCCGACTAACTCCTTTATTACTACCCATTTACGGTGTAGCGTTTGACGATGTCAGAATACAATAATCCACAACTAGAGGATCTAGTGACTTCAAGTCTTAGGATGACAATACCGTTGTCACTACGAGAAGCACTTGTGACTTTACATAACTTGTATGTAGCCTTATCGTTATGGGTCAATCCAGTATGCCATTACTCCTAACGCATACCCATGTGTTGGATCGTGATATCTCCATATCAACCCAACCCCATACTAGTCCATAGTTGATCGTCCCGTTAATCAATATAATTGACTAGGGATATTTAAGATAAACAACATATTTTCAATCTAAGGACTTCATTATATTAAATATCCAAATAAATAATACAATGATTATTTCTAGCCAAAAACACTATTCGTACTAAATATATTGCCCCTAGGGAATCTATTCCAACAGTCTCCCACTTGCACTAGAGTCAATCTGGCGCATCTCGTATGCTCATCGATCTAGTGTGCCCTTCATGCTTGTGCTGAACAAGTGGCTTTGTAAGAGGATCTAACATATTTTCATTTGTAAGAATCTTGCATATCTTCACATCTCCTATATCGATGATATCTCGAATAAGATGGAACTTTCTGAGTACGTGTTTGGATTTCTGGTGTGATCTGGGTTCCTTTGATTGTGCGATCGCCCTAGTGTTGTCACAGTACAACTCTATTGGATCCACAATGCTAGGAACCACACCAAGTTCAGTGATGAACTTCCTAATCCAAACAGCTTCCTTTGTTGCGCCACTCGCAGCAATGTACTCAGCCTCAGTTGTAGAATCAGCAACCGTATCTGGCTTGGAACTCTTCCAGCTCACAACTCCTCCATTCAGGCAATACCCGAATCCCGACTGCAATCTGAAATCATCTATGTCAGTTTGGAAGCTTGCATCAGTGTAACCCCTTACACGCAACTCCTCCTCCCCTCCATAGATCAATAACACATCTTTAGTTCTTCTTACATACTTTAGGATGCTCTTAACCGCTATCCAGTGACTCTCACCCGGATTAGACTGATATCTGCTTGTCATATTCAACGCGTATGACACATCTGGTCTAGTACATAACATGGCGTACAAGATGGATCCTAGGGCCGAAGCATAGTGTACCCTACTCATGTGTTCCTTCTTAATATCATTAGAAGGACAATCACTCTTTGAAAGAGTGAATCTATGCGACATGGGCAAGAATCCTTTCTTGGAGACTTTGCATTTGAACCAATCGAAAACCTTGTCTATATATGCTCTTTGACTTAGGCCTAGCAGCTTCCTTGATCTATCTCTATAGATCTTGATAACAAGTATATAAGCTGCTTCCCCTAAGTCTTTCATTGCGAAACACTTTCCTAGCCAATCTTTCACAGATTGCAGCAAATGAATGTTGCTTCCAATGAGTAGTATGTCATCCACATACAAGACCATAAAAGCAACATAGCTCCCACTAAACTTCTTCTAGACACGAGATTCATCTTCGTTCTTGATGAATTCAAGTCTTTGACTGCTTCATCAAAACAGCGATTCCAACTCCTATAAGCTTGCTTTAATCCATAAATGGATCGTTGTTGCTTACAGACTTTATTTGCATGTTCTGGATCCACAAAACCCTCAGGTTGTGTCATGTACACATCCTCGAGGAGGTTTCCACACAGAAAGGCTGTTTTGGCATCCATCTGCCAAATCTCGTAGTCGTAGTAAGCTACAACAGCAAGTAGGATTCGAATGGATTTAGTCATTGCGACTGGTGAAAAGGTTTCATCATAGTCAATACCATGAATCTGTCTGAATCTTTTTTCCACCAATCGGCCCTTAGAGGTAATCCATTACCGTCCATGTCGGTCTTCGTCTTGAAGACCCAAATGAACCCTATGGGTCGCGCCCCTTGGGTGGTTCCACCAAAGTCCATACTTTGTTGGTATACATGGATTCCATCTCCGATTCCATGGATTTGCGCCACTTCTGAGAGTCAGGCCCTTTCATGGCCTTTCCATAGGTAGTAGGCTCATCATCTATGAGCAACGTGTCACCAGACTAAGTCACGAGAAGTCCATACCTCTCTGAGTCCTGGCGCACTCTACTCGACCTACGAAGCTTTGTGTTACTTGAACCTGCTGCTCCAACCTCTTGTGGTTCCTGTTCATGTTCCATAGCAGATCAGTAGTTTGTGGTAGGAACAAGATGCTCCACGAAGCTCTTGTGGGACTTGAACATGCTGCTCGACAGTCCTTCCACTTGCTTCTTTAGATACAAAGTCTCCTTCTAGAAACACGCCGGTCCGAGCAACAAACACTTTGTTATCAGTTGGATTGTAGAATTAATACCCTTTTAGTTTCCTTAGGGTATCCCACAAACTTACACTTATCCGACTTAGGCCCAAGTTTGTCTGATTGTAAACGTTTTACATAGACAAAGCAGCCCCAAATCTTCATGAACGACACCATAGGAGGCCTCCTACTCCACATCTCATGCGTTATCTTCAAGACCGATTTAGATGGAACACGGTCAATCATGAAAGCTGCACACAATAGAGTGTAGCCCTAAAAGGATAATGGAAGATCAGTTTGACACATCATAGATCAAACCATGTCTAACAGTGTTCGATTCCTCATCTCGAACACGCCATTCCATTGTGGCGTTCCGGGTTGAGTGAGTTGGGATATTATCCCACACTCTCTAAGATAGTGTTCAAACTCTTGTCTCAAGTTTTCTCCTCCACGATCCGATCGTAGAGCCTTAATACTCTTGCCAAGTTGCTTCTCTACTTCATTCTTGAATTCTTTGAACTTTTCAAATAATTCAGATTTGGCCTTCATAATACAGATCCATATCTACTGAAATCATCAGTAACTGTAATGAAGTAGACATAACCACCCCTGGCAGGCGTGGCAAATGGCCCGCACGCATCAGTATGCACGAGCGCCAATTGCTCACTAGTCCTCTCACATATTTTATTGAAAGGGTACTTTGTCATTTTTCCCAATAAACAAGCCTGACACGTCTCATATGATTCAAAATCAAATGAGTCTAGAAATCCATCCTTATGGATTATAGATACACGTTTCTCGTTTATTTGGCCTAAACGACAGTGCCATAGATAAGAAGGATTTAAATCTATTTTAATCCTCTTGATATTTATTTTATAGACATGATTATTTAGATCAAGGATATATAATCAATTAAATAATTGCGCACTACAATAGTGAATACTATCAAAATAAATGGAGCAGCAATTGTCCTTTATTGAAATAGTAAAACCTTCCTTGTCCAAACACTTGTCCAAACAATAAATAGAAATAATATTTCTACTCATAGCAGTCACAAAACAACAATTATTTAATTCTAAAACTAATCCTGAAGGTAGAGACAGCTCGTACACGCCTATAGCCAATGCAGCAACCTTTCTCCATTCCCAACGCGCAGATCTATCTCCCCTTTAGCGAATCTTCTACTTCTCTTTAGATCATGCAGATTTCGACAAATGTGAGATCCACATGCAGTATCCAATACACAAGATGAAGAGAAATTAATATTGACATCTATAACAAAAATACCTGGTGGTGGTGGATTCACTATTCTAAGCCTTTTATCCTCCAGATACTTTGGGCAGTTCCTCTTCCAGTGTCCAGGCTGACTGTAGTAGTGACAATCACCCTTAGTCACGCCCTTGACAACGCCACCAACAAGCTTAAGAGCAACTTCCTTGGATTTAGCAACTTCCTTGCCTTTTCTTTTGGAAGTAGAGGCAAACCTTTTGCCCTTCCCTTTATGCACCATCGTTATGGCATTGCCCTTTCCCTTGTTGATGCTTTGTTCAGCTTTCCTCAACATATTGAGTAGATCTGGCAGAGGTTTCACGTTCTCGTTCATGTTATAGTTCATGATGAACTGTCCATAATTCTCAGGCAACGATTGCAACACGAAATCTATGGCCAACTCCTGACCCACCGAAAACCCCAGACGAGCGGGATTCTCCAAGTACCCGATCATTCGGTGTACATGAGGTCCCACCGGGCTTCCCTCTGACAGATGACATTTGAACAATGCCTTGGAGACTTCATACCTCTCAACCCTAGCCTGTTCTTGGAAGAGATTCTTCAAGTGTGTGATCATATCGAACGCAGCCATGTTCTCATGTTGCTTCTGGAGCTCAGAGGACATTTTGCAAAGTATTAGGCAGGCTGCATCATTATCATCATCAACGAACTTTTGATGCACCTTTAGGGCTGCAGCAGAATTATTCTCTGGACCCTTAGGAACTTCTTCATCTAAAGTGTACAGTTTCTTTTCCTGCTTGAGAACGGTCCTCAAGTTCCTGTACCAGTTTAGGAAATTGGTTCCAGAAAGTTTGTCCTTCTCAAGGACAGAGCGTAGGAAGTGTGATGGACTCGATGAGTTGTTTGCCATTGGAATTCTACACGGTGAGAAATATACAAGTTTTAGTATGTAGTGATTTAATAACTATATTTAATAATAGTTAGATTATTAAACATAGCTCCCACTATTTTTCTCGGATTAATAACCCTCAAATATTATTGCGGAAAATATCATCATATTTTCTAGTGGGTGCCAAGATCCATATTTCGCTTGTTTTGAGCTAGTTTTGGCAAGTCACCCAAAATCAGTTATTTAGGAAGGAACAAATTCCAATTTCATCCTTATGCAACTCTTGGTTCAATTGGGCAAATAACATCTTATTTATCCATCCCATGGATAATCTCAATTATTTGCCTCAAGGCTTTTAATCTTTTTAAAATCACTCAGTTACGTTCAACCTCTTACTTAAACAATTGCACATTACTTGTTTGTGCCATCGCAACAGAATCATGAAAAATCAAGTCGCCCTTCTTTGCCACACACGAACTTGATAATCATGACCATGAAGAGTGTTTAAATAACGAGTAGGTAAAAATGCAATATTTAAATTGAGGGATTTTCTTTTTTCAATTTTAAATTGTTTTGTTGATCCATATCAACTGATCTTTTATTTGTGAGTTAATTTTGAGTTGGGCTAACTCACAAATAAAAGATTCGGGTTGTTAATTATCTTATTATTAATTTTGCATGCATCAACCACACACTAACAATAAAATATAAGAAAATAAAATAAACAACCAAACAAGAAAAATTAACGTGATATGGATATTTCCTCTAAATTAAGTTATACTCAAGCCAATGAGAATATCTATGAACCCAAAAAATAGCAAGCTCATGTCCATGTGTCTCCATCTTTTGATCCATAGTTCTTGTGGATTGTAGCCTTCCTGTGGTCTTCCGTTTCTTTAGGCTTCTTTTCCTCCATGTCATGAATATTATCTATTTTATTTAATTCTAGCTAGCACCTAGACTAAATAAAAGATCTCGCAAGTTGAGAAAAACAAAATACATGTTCGCATACCGTAAAACCTAATTAACTATTACAATAATTTGATCAGCTCGCATGCCGTAAAACAAATCAAAGAATAAACATTAAAAACATACCAAAACCTAAGGCCTTATCCAATCACCATGCGAAAAGCACATAAACAGTTAAAATCTAATTTTAGCGCGCTTGGTCAATTTTAATTTTTTTTGGATGTGATAGGTTCAAAACATTCCAATAGGGTTCTCCATGGCATTGGATGAAACCCTAAAGGACCATGGCATGGCCTTGGGCCGGTCGGCCTAGCCCATGCGCGGCCAAGCCGTGCGCTAGGGCAGGCCCAAGCCCTTTATGTGCCTCACTTGGGCGGCAGGGCAAGATGGGCGGTCCCTAGGAGGGCGAACCTCTCCATGGAGTTGTTTCCAAAACAACTCCTTGTCTTGTTGCCCAAACCATAGCCACCAAGATCCACAAATTCACATCCTATGTGATTCAAATTCACTAATCCATACATTTCATGTAATATTCTATCTTATTTTATTGAATTATTGACAAATTGTATCAATATGCTTGATTTGTCCGTTTTACGCGATAAACAATAATTTAAAGTGTAAAACTACATAAATCGTAACACATAAACTACATTATGCTCAACGAAATGTGACTTTCATACCATTGTAGGGTTTTGATAACTTAATCCACTCAATACCGTCCAAGGATCACAGGAAGAGACTACATAACGATAGTAAAGGATTTAGTGTTAAAGTACCTTTTAGATCTCCTTTGATGACTTCACACGTGAAAAACTATTCACGTCTCTATGGCTAGTCCACTCCTACGTTAGGACCCGGATCTTTCAATACCTTGTGCTAGCTGGTATTGAAGGAAGAATAAGAAGAAGATCACGATCACACAAAACGAGACAACGGGCGGTCCTCCTTGGTAGCCGACGGGGTGAGGGACAGCAAAGGGGGCTTCGGCCACCTTTGTTCTTCTCTCTCTCCTTGCTTTTCTTTCCCACTCAATATGTTATGAGCATTAGTTATGAAGGTAGAAAGCTAGGAGTGCCTTTATATAGTCCAACAACTCTTTATTGACTGCATAAAAGCCCCTATCCTAATCATGTCCATACACGGCTTAGTCCAACTTGCAAATTAGTCCTGCTAAGTTTGCAAGTAGTTGCGTATTGATACTTCTAATTAATTAATCATATTAGTTACTTCCCTAGTCCGGTCTAATCCATAAGGAGTGTGACCCCATAGGTTTCTACTTAGTTGGTAGTAACAATTACAAACATAGAGCAGCCTCTAGCAAGACATCCATGCCACCCAACTAATAGAAATAGTCATACGACATACCCTGTGCAAGTATTGTCTCATCCCTTTGTATCTACATCCGGATTGGACACGAGACATACAAGTCACACTCGTATATATAATCCATAGTTTCTCGATCCTTAGAATAGTCTCATCTATGCACATAACATCAATATCCTATAATAATTTATCTGAGTCTGGCCAGACATTCTTTGAGCACCATCCTTCGAGTGGTCGTGGATATTTACCCCCGTTATGTGGGAGGGACAAATCCTATCTGCGTCACTACCATATCTAAGCTTGCTTCTTTATTGTATCCGACTAAAGCATTTATTACCACCCAGTTACGGTGTAGCATTTGACGATGTCAGAATACAACAATCCACAACTAGAGGATATAGTGACTTCAAATCTATGGATGACAATACCGTTGTCACTACAAGAAGCACTTGTGACTTTACATAACTTGTAGGTAGCCTTCTCGCTATGGTTCAATCCAGTATGCCATTACTCCTAACGCATACCCATGTGTTGGATCGTGATATCTCCATATCAATCTAACTCCATACTAGTCTATAGTTGATCGTCCTGTTAATCAATATAAATAACTAGGGATATTTAAGATAAAAAACATATTTTCAATCTAAGGACTTTATTATATTAAACTTCTGAATAAATAATACAATGATTATTTCAAGCCAAAAACACTATTCGTACTAAAAATATTACCTCTGGGGAATCTATTCCAACAGCTCATAATTAGATAATCACAGTGACTGAACTCATCACAACAAACATGATTTAGGACATACAGAGGCTGCCAGTTGTTTTTGTACCCAAATTACAAAATCAAAAGTGAACCAAGAGGACCATCTAATTTGGAAACAACAATGTAGATGACCATTATAATTTTAGAAATGGGTATATTTTTTAGCAAAAAACTCAAGTCGGAATCATCGGCACATGCCTCAACATCTGATGGTCAAAAAGACTGTGGCAATATAGATCTTAAGAAAATGCATATACACGGTATGGAAAGCATGGACAGATTCAGTGCATTTGGGAGAAAAAGTGCTAAAAATTGGGATGAACTTATCTTGGTTGTGCCCAAGGTGCCACAAAGAAGAGGAGAACAACATCCATCTTTCATGATATATCAAATGTCAATAAATATCCTGAACAAAACATTAGGACCAAGCTTTATCAACAAGATAACATGCGATTTTTAGAGCAGGCTACCTAGAATGATACAAGAATTAGATCAGACACAGAAGAAGATACTTTTTCTAACCATGAAATTATTGCAACTTTGGATTTTTCCAATTAAAAGTCAAGAAAAAATATAAAGTTGTAGTGCATGCCAAGAATTACTTATATGAGTTTGAGGCGGGGAAGTAGAAGGGTAAGACTTGGGTAACCAACATCCAAATTCGAGAGAAATAAAATGGAAAGCACCGCAGTGGGATGGGTAAAGCTTACTTTGGACGGCACTTGGAATCAAACGGATAAGATGGCGGTCGGAGGCACAATCCTCAGAGATAAAACCGCAGAATTCTTGATGGATACCATCGTCTCAATTAAGAAAGCAAAGTCGGTAAAGGAAGCGAAAAATTGTGGCGTTGAAGAAAGGATGATGATTCTCCATAGTATGGGTTACCGAAAACTAATATGTGAAGTGGATGCGCAAACGTTGGTAAGAGAACTGAATCCCCCAAAGGAAAGTGAATTCCAAGGAATAATTAATGCTGGAAAAGAAAAGGAAAGTTTCGATTGACTTCGTGGAGATAAGCATTCAGTACATCCGAGCACTGGCAACGGCCCATGTTTTCGCTAAATATTGGCAGAGCTTATAGAATATGCAAATTTGGACCAATATAGCACTCAGTGTGGCCCAACAACAATTAGCAAAAGGTGTACAAGGCATATTATGTCATTCAATCTATGTAGTATCAAACATCAATCATTTATACTACATGATTGAATGGCCCAATATGCCTTATATACATACATACATACATACATCCATACATACATACGTACATACATACATACATACATACAGTGGGGGAGAGACTATAAACCAGGGTGAAAGAGAGACAAGAGACAGAGGGAGGATGGGAGGGAGACTATAATTGCAGGAATAGGTGGGGGTAAAATGGTCATTTGCATAGATTTTTTATGAAATATGTGCAACTAAAAACTATAATTTTTTTAAAGCTTAAACTAGGAAGATAGAAGAGGAACTTATGTAGTACTACCTCTGTTTCTTTTCTATCACACCGGTTTGACTATTAGACTCGTATCTGGGTCATTTTGACCGGATGATTTGGATAGCAAAATGATACAATTTTTTAATAATTTTTCACCGTGTTATAGATCAACTTTTACTCTACAAAACCATGAAAAATTTATCAAAAAATTGCATAGTTTTGCTACA
This sequence comes from Linanthus parryae, assembly GCA_023055425.1. NCBI lineage: Eukaryota > Viridiplantae > Streptophyta > Magnoliopsida > Ericales > Polemoniaceae > Linanthus > Linanthus parryae. The sequence continues at coordinate 1,362,801 of JALGPY010000036.1, read as the reverse complement.
CAAATCACCGGCTCAAAGTGACCCAATGAATAGTGACAAAAGTCAAACCGGTGTGATAGAGAAGAAACGGAGGTAGTACTTAGATAACAAATATTTAAAATTGAAAATTATATTCTAATTAAACTATTGGAAGATCATTACTAATTTTTCATTAACATAGAGTACCATTAAATATACACACACAAAAATAGTAATATTAATTTTGCACAAAATAAAAAAGAAATCTGATATTCATAACCATATCATAATATTTATTATCAATTTTCCAAATATAATTTGTTGAGCTTTTTTAAACAAAAAAATGTAACTAAAAATACTTGAAATGTTTTCCAAAACCCCTCTCACCGAGGGGAGCTCCCCTTCCCCGTAGAATGGGAACTTCCCGTTCCCTTTCTCGTCCCAAGAATTGGAGAACGTTATTTTTTCCTTTCCCCTCGCCTTCCCCTCGAGAGATTTGTGATGCCTGAGAAATTGTGGTCTAGAAAACTCGAGCTCTCTATACACTATCATTGGAGTTTGTTAGGTTTTGTTGATTCAAACACCTAGCATAGAAAATTGACTTGGTCTAAGGCGGCTAAGGATTGTTTCATTGTTCGTTTTGGAATTGTTTAATTACTTGCTCGTTTTGGCAACGTTTGGATGTTGCTTTGGGAACAAGTCTGGTCCTAGGTCTATAAATAGATTCCTAGGTCGTGTATTCTTGTGTGGGTGCAGCTATGGCCTTTGGCGATAGTGTTTTGTGTCTTCGATTGTAATTGGCTCTCTCATCAATAAATTGAGATTGTTTGGTCATGGATGTAGCTAGTCTCAAAGCTAGTAAACCACGTTAACTCTTTGTGTGTTGTTCTTCATCTTGTTATTCGTCTCATAACTTGTCTTGGTTCCTAACAAGTGGTACGGTGTTTTCGCATTCGTTTCTAACAAGTGGTATCAGAGTCAGGTTGTTGGGTTAGGGTTTGGTAAGGAGTGATGGTGAATTCGCTTGGGATGATGATCTATCGTTTTGATGAGAATATTGCTGATACACCCACCACACTAAGTCTTTATTAGGAGGCTATTGGGCTCCTTTTTGTGGGAGCTATCGAGTTCCTTGTTGGGGGAACTATTGTGTTTCTTATTGGGCGAGCTATCGGGTTCTTTGTCATGGAGCAGCAGCCGCGCATTCCAGCGCGAATCTGGATGTTCACGTGCAATTGGCATTCAGCCGCAGCCGGGCTTCCGGCATTGAGCATAGGACACGTGGATCTAGTTATGGACGCTAGGAGGATTCAAGTCAAAGTGGAGACGACTCAAGACAACTGGCGGATTTTGCTCGTGGCATGAAGCAATTGACACGTGTCGTTGACATGCGTTGGTAGCGCGTTATTGGGCGCGGATTTTTGTTACATATTTTGGTCATGTATTGTTTGGCGGCGTGTTAGTGTGCACACATTGATTGTTGGCTCGTTATTGGGCGTGTCTCGGTTTGCGCATTGGTGTGGTGCTTTGGTTGCACAATAGGCATGACGTTGATCGATTTATAAACACTTTAATCATCAAGTGTCATTGTGATGATATTAGGAAGATGCATTGTGTCATGGTGCATTAGGTGTGTTGATTGTGACACACAACTCTATGCGTTTGTTGAGACGCAAGGACGCGCTTGTTGTGGTGCATAGGTGGTGTATACCTACAACGCAGCAGACATTCGATCGGTTGATTGGTTAATCGTTTAAATTTGGGTGGAGCACTTTGAATTTGATTGTTGGAGGTGCATCCACAGTTGGCATATTCGTTGAAAGGACGGATGGCAATTGGAGAAACAATTTGGTGAATTGGCTTTCGCATCTTGATGCGGAACATCGGGTTTTGGGGGGAGGGTTCTTGATCGGGAGACGCATCCACGATTGAATTTGATGAAGAGGAGCACAGATTGACTGCTGGGTAGGGTGTTTGAATGAAGGTGGAGATTTGTTAGGTTTTGTTGATTTAAACACCTATGTTGATTCAAACACCTAGCATAGAAAATTGACTTGGTCCAAGGCGTCTAAGGATTGTTTCCTTGTTCATTTTGGAATTGTTTTCTTGCTTCTTTTGGCAACGTTTGAACGTTGTTTTGGGCACAAGTCGGGTCCTAGGTCTATAAATAGAGTTCTAGGTCATGGCTATACTTGTGTGGGTGGTCGCTATGACCTTTGGTCATAGTGTGGTGTATCTTGAATTGTAATTGGATGTCTCATCAATAAATTGAGATTGTTTTGTCGTGGATGTAGCTAGTCTCAATAAATCTTTGTGTGTTATTCTTCGTCTTGTTTTTCGTCTCATTACTCTTCTTGGTTCCTAACAAGTAGTAACGTGCTTCCACTTTCGTTTCTAACAGAAACAACAATTGACAAAGGTGAGGGTGTTATTCCACGCGTTATTTCATTTTTAGCCCATAAATTAGAGGGTCATTATGCTGCATAAATAAATATGAATAGCTTAGTTTCATTTGGTTTTATCAATATAAAAGATGCATGGATCACTTCTTGGAGTAGGAGAGTTGGAAGATACACACTGATCTTATCAATTTGCTGATCTGTTTTTGAACATTTAGGATAAAGATTATGGTCATTTTTAAAACATTTAGGATAGTGGATAGAGGATAGAGGCTCTCTTACAATTCTTTCAACTTCATGCATGCATGATCACATCACACGCCATTAAGTTTATGTTTGAGCCATTTTCAAATGCTGGAAAATTTGATGACAGAATGTACTTTAACCCTTGGCAACTCAAATCGATCAGTATGTATCAACATAAACTAGAATAAGTCCAACTTTTATAACAGTTGTATTCACTACAGTTCAGGCAGTAAATGTGCAGTATGAGGTTTAAAATAATTGATCCTTAACTGTCATACAATTTGGTCAAACTGACACTCTAATACATGCAATTTTAAAATTGACACTTTGGTGCACGACCAATGCTAAAAACCGACATTGCGCTGCAAAATGGCTGGCGGCGTGACTTCTTTGTAACGCTAAAAACTGCCACGCCACTAACTACTACATACACAAGTCCCGCTGCCGGACATTTTGGAAGATGATGTCGGTTTTTAGCATTGTGCTTGCACCGAAGTATCAATTTGAATATGTATGTTTTGTAGTGTCGATTTATCCAAATTGCGTAAGTGTTAAACTGTCAATAGTTCTAAAGTTTATACGGATGAATATCCTTGGTTTTGAATTTTTGATTAAGAGAACCTAATGTCTATTTTATTGGAAAGCATTTTATATGATTCAAGATTGGTGATGGATAGAGGTATAAAGTAAAAAAGATTGGCTTTACTTACAGGAGACAAAAAAGAGGATGGCACCTTCTCCAGGAGACAACAAAAATATTACGTAACAGAACTGATCACAAGGTACTAAATAAGCATGACAAGAGGCATGTATTCATTACCTATCCCAATGTTTTGTTTTTGTTTAATTACTACTTAATTAAAGTCTAATGAAAGGAGATAATAATTGAGTAATTGCTAATTAAAGTGTAAATCTAAATCTGTGTTTTGGGGGTTTTGAACGGGCACAATTGCGTGTCAAACTTGAGGCTGTTCCTTTATACCACCAAAAGTCACATTTTGATATTGACATTATTTTAGTCACATTTCTTTCATCACATTTATTTTGTGTGTTCCATGGTGTGTAGTGGTTGAAACTTGGGAACCTTTTTGACTCCTCTCAAGAGACTGGAATTGGAAATCTATGTATATAATTAGTGTGGAAGATTATAAAAGATTATAAAAAAGGTGTTACTATTGGATTTCCGGCTAGCCATCCTTCTTACTCTCACTTTTCGGAATGCAGTTTCACCTCTTAATAAAGTTCTGACTAATATATTGCATGAAAAGGTTTACCTGCAAACGCTGAACAATCCTTGCTGATTTGACTTGCAGGCGATGTGTTTTTATACTTAAGTTTTTGGTTTAATGTATTCTTACTTGTTCCGTCCTATGATGACACTAAATTAATTAAGCTAGGGTAAGATCAGTAGATTTACCGTTAACTCGATAAATAAATAGAGAGCCCTAAATGTATTATCTAATTTGATTGATCGTTGTTTTCTCATAAGACGAAAATACGAATTTGTACCTTATCCTTATGAAGACAGAACTTCGGACACACATGAAACGATATATCATTAAAGCATTATTTTGCATTAATGTTGCAATTCTAATAGGTTGTGAATCTAATACGAATCTATTTAGAAGATAAAGAATCTGGAACCAAAGACATCTCTTGACTCTTTCGTCAAGCCAAATGACTGTTCGAATCTCCCAAACCCTATGATCAAAGCCTAGATTAATTTGGCCGTTCATTTATAGTTTAATCTGAGTAGTTAACTAGAGGCCACTGGCCACTTCTTCAACCCCCAAGATTTTATTCTCTTTGGGAAGATCAACCCTTCAGATTAACATATACATTAATACATAACTGAATCTTCACAGAAAAAAAAAATTTGTAAATATTGAATCTTGAATTAATTAAACAATTGATTAAGGCAAGTTGCGTAAATCATCTGGCAAATCTTACTTCCTTTCTCAATATATTTATAATCTTGGTACTTAACTAGGATCGTCTCTTCTACACGTGGCAGGAGCTGACTAAGACGACCACGCGAAGTCTCATTCACGACACTCTTTCCACCTTTATTGACCGGAAATGTGCTTTTTGTTAGAATAACCCACAGAACTTTTCCAAGTGCCTTGGACGAGACTAAAAATCTGCAAGTACAAAAATGTGGAGGAGCAAAATCCGTACGTAACGCGACACTCAAAGAATCAGATGGACATAATTCCATCATAAAGCGAACAAGGAGACACTAAGAGCTAAGCTAACACTTATTAAAACGAGATTAAGAGGATCAGACGGAAGTAATTTAGTCATAGAGCGTACATGCACGGGGCGGATTCATGATTCATGACAGTGGGGGCTAAGGTATAAAATTAATAATAATATAAAGATAAATTTTGATATTTCTAATATTTAGTGGGAGCTGTAATGTAATTTATGTGAGGGCTAAGCTGAAAAATCTAAAATATAAAGGGTGAAATTTTAAATTTGAAAGTTGAGTGGGGGCTATAGCCCCCACTAATCTCTACCTACATCCGCCACTGCGTACATGGATACACAAAGAGCTAAGCAATGACGTATTTGCGGTAAAGATCTAATATCAAATGTGTACCGGTTTCCAGTTCCATTTTCCACTTTCCAAAACACATTTTTCTGAAGAATGTTTCTACTTTTCATAATGCTTCTCCAGGTGTTTGAGGCATTTCTCAGTCTTGGCCAGTTTGAGAGAGGGGTATTATTCAGATACTTCCCTCTCAAAACTTTGGCCCAGAGATTATTGCCTCTATTCAGGATAATTCATCCCAACTTTGTGATGAGAGCTTTGTTGTGTGTTTTGGCTTTTCTCAAGCCAAGCCCTCCTCTATTCTTATCAGTACAAACATTATTCCAACTCACATCATGGAATCCGCTATGGGTTTCGGAAGACCTCCATAGGAAATTGCGGTAGAATTTAATCAATTTTGTCACAAACTTTTGCAGGAAGGATGTTCACATGCATGTTATAAGTGAGAATAGTAGCCAAGGCAGCTTGCACAAGAGTGTGTCTCCCAGCCACAGTGAGGAACTTAGTTTTCCCCTACTCAGTTTATTATTCATTGTAGTCAAAATAAACTCAAAGTCAGCTAGGGTGATCCTTTTGTGCATTGTGGGGACTCCAAGGTAGGTCCCCAGATTATCAGAAAAGCTCATACCAGTAGAGTATCAAATCTGCCTTCTTTTGGATTTAGTAGTGTTTGGAGAAATGAAGACCTTAGACTTGGCAGTATTAAGCTTAAGCCCAGAAAGCATGGAAAAGTCATTAAGAATCTCATTTATGATCTCACATTGTTTACTATGAGCTTTGGCATAAAGCATGATGTCATCCGCAAAAATAAGGTATGAGATAGGTGGGCTACTGGTACCAGCTTTGATGCCCTCTCATTACCCCTCATTGACACTTTTGATAATCATGATGGAGAGTCTTTCCATACAAAGAGTGAACAGGTAAGGGGAAAGGGGGTCCCCTTGTCTGAGCCCTCTAGAAGGTGCAAATTCCTCAAGCATGCCCCCATTCCAGAGAATAGTATGTTTCACAGTGGTGATGCAAAACATGATAAGTTTGATAAAATTTTCACTAAAACAAAAAAAAATGAGGGTGTCCTTAATGAAATCCCAAGAAAGCATGTCATAAGCTTTTTCCAATTCAATCTTCCAGATCATTCCCCCTTTCTTGCTTTTCCTATTCTTTAAGATGTGAACAATTTCCTAATTTATGATAATATTGTCAACAGTGATTCTGCCAGGGATGAAACTGTTTTGGTTGGGCTTATGAGATCACCCAGGAAAGGTCTTATTTTACTCACCACAATTTTGGTTATGATCTTATAGGTAATATTCCATAGACTAATAGGTCTGAATTGAGTGATTCTCTCGGGGAGATCCACTTTGGGGATGAGTGTGATGAGGGTTTGGTTAATATCAGTGGGGAAGCAACTGTTTGTGAAACAATCAGTGATGAACTCAGCCACTTTGGGACCAATAATATCCCAGTTCTGGTGGTAGAAAATGGCTTGATAACCATCTTTTCCAGGGTCTTTATATGCATTGATGGATTTAATGGCTTCCCAAATCTCTTTTCTAATGGGGATAGCATCAAGAAGCAAACTTTTCTCATAAGTAATAAAAACCCCAGGTCTTTGGTGCCAATTTCTGTTGAGAGAATCAATGGGAGAGCTATTTTTTGTGAACAGGGAGATGAAGTGGTCTTTGACATGATTTTTAATATCCTCAGGATCCTCAAGCCACTGGTTATTAGAATCTCTAATGCAATTAATATTGTTCCTTTTTCTTCTGGTGATGGTTGTAATGTGGTAGAATCTGGTGTTTCTATCACCATGAGCCAACCAGTTGGTCCTAGATTTTTGGAACCACAAAGTTTCCTCATTTTTCAGGGTAAAATTGAACTCTCTCACAAGCTCTTTTTCAAGGTGTGAAAGGAAAACAGAAGACTTGTTACAAAAGGAACTTTTGTATACCTTCAATTCTAGCAAGGAGATTTCTTTTTCTTCTGAATATATTTCCAAAAACATCTTTGTTAAAAAAATTTAAATTGTTAGCCAGGTTCATAAGGGTGTGAGGCAGGGAGTTAGCATTATTATTCTAGTTATTATTAAGAAAATCTTTGAAATTGGGATGGTTTTGCCAACATACTTCAAATCTAAAAGGTTTAGTAGAAGAGTAGAGTTTAGGGATACCTTCGAAGCAAACCACGAGGGGGGAGTGGTCAGAGTGAGTACGGAGGAGGTTCTTAACCTCAGCTTCTGGGAAGGTAGCTCTCCAGTAAGTATTGCAAAGGGCTCTGTCAAGTCTTTACATTGTCTTGGCAGCTCCATTTCTGCCATTAGTCCATGTAATCTTAGGACCACTGCAGCCAAGGTCCATGAGCTCACAATTCTCATTTTTTTCTCTAAACTTCCTATTTCTCCTAGTTCTTTCTCTTTGGACAAAACTTCTTCTCTCATTGTTGCTAGATATGTCATTGAAGTCTCCGGCCACAAGCCAAGGAATGGAATTGGAGGAAGCTACAGTTTCCAGGTTGTCCCAGAGGTCAGCTCTTTGGACTTGCTTGGGACTAGCATACACTGCAGATAACATCCAGTCCGGATAGTTGTTTCTGGTAACCATGGCATGTATCACTTGGTTGGTAAGGGAGATGGTATTCACATTAACCTCGTCAGGGTTCCAGTGGATCCAGATTCCCCCTTTCCTCCCATCGGGGTCAACATGAGAGGAGGATTTGAGCTTGACAGAATTGAAAAAATTACCCATGGATTTGAGGGTTACCGTGGTTTCAAGAAGAATAGTAATCGAGGGCTTATGATAGGATACCAGGTCCTTGAAGGTGCTTTTGAAGGCATTATTTGCGGTACCTCTGCATTTCAGATAAGAACAATCACGGATGGGATATCAGCAGTTGGGGTGAAATTCATACTGCTTTAGTAAGGATGCTCTGTATCCTTCTTTACATTGCCAATGGTGATCCATGAGGCGAGACTTCCACCGTTAGGGGCTTGTTCATTGTCCTTGGCATCCAGGCTTCTTCGATTGTCATCGCAATTTCTTCGGTTTTCCAACCGACGTCTATCCGGTGAATGACTGCGCTCTCGGTGTCTAGGAATAAACTCATTCCATTGTGGGTGATTGGGTGGGTGATGGTGTTGCTCAATAACTTGTTGCTGAGGCTCATTTTGATTGCAATTGTGTTGAGTTGTGGTGATACCAAGATGAGTATCCTGGACATCCCATTTATGCACTCCATAGCTTGGCTATTCCCCTTCTCGATAGTGATGCTGTTGAAAGTCTCCGAAAATGTCACTTTAAAAACTACTGCAAAATCACAAAGTGTGTTACAATATCATGCTCTCTTAGTTAGAGTCTGACTTCTCTAATTGAGTATGGACTGTGAATGAGTTCAGAATCCCATATAATGAATGAGTATACGCTGGAATGTGATTTCAAATCATTATGGGCAACTATGCTATTATTGAAAAATACTAGGCCAATTATGTGTATTCTTAAAATTGAATTTCTGACTGAATCTTGTCTAACTTGAGATTCTAGAAAATATGGGGGTACTTATAGAGTGTTTAAAATTGATGGGGCAAGAGTAAATTTTTTAGAAAAATCAAAATTTTCCCTAATTCTATTACATGCCCTAACTTAGTGGAAATTGTAAATCTACCCCATTGTGCATGCATGACACTTGGCATCCACAATGTAGAATTTTAACACCTCGCCCACGAGGTCGCAACATCTCACCTCACATCTTGCTCAAAAAGTTAATTTTCTTGTGTGTATCACCACCACTTCTCCATCTTCTTCTTCTTCTTCCACCATCACCATGAACACCACCACCACCATCACTCCAACCACATGTCCACCCCACCATTTCAAAACATGCTAATACTAGCGGTTCACGGTAACCTAGAGAGAAGAAGCCCCCAATCAATTCGAGAAAACATCAAGAACTAAGAGAGAAAATCGGGATTTAAGGTATGAACCCTAGCTCAATCCCTTGATGATTTCGCATTCCTCGTTTGTTTTCTATGCAATTAACCGTTGTAGTGTTCCTCTTGAGTTCATGGCTAGGTTAAAGAGTCCAAGCATGGTTTCTGGGCTACACTGTCGCCGGAAACACCATGCCCATTGCTCATTCTTGGTTCTATTTTCTTCGGTGTGATCCCTAGGAGATATAGAGCTAGTAGAGACCATGCAAACTCACCCAAAAAAAACTTCTAGACGGATTTTGATTTAATCTAACGTGATTTTTTTATGGTGACCAAGGTGCTATGTTCATGAACTGTAATATAGTCCGCACTTTTTAATTTTGTTAACTGGTTGATGTTGCTTCTTCCCTGAACCTATGGCTACAAGTTTCATGTTCATTTTCTTCTCCATTTTGACCGTTTTCATGCCTGAATCTGAGCTTAAAGATGGAAAGAAAAGTTTTTCATTGACACTCTATTTCAATATACTCTCTTGGACTAGTACTTAGAATCGCCGCATCACCGCGGCTACCGTATACTAAGGTGGCCTATCACTGAGCTCTCCCCAACCACTTTCTTTAAATTGCCCTTACTTTAAACTATTTTATTTTAATTATTAGTTCTTTTTCTGATTTTAATCTCACCTACATGCTTGGGCTCACAAGTAAATGACATATTAACATTACAGGTAGGGTATTAGAATAAAATAAACATGCTGACACAACCAAAAATACAAGTGTAACTTATTTAAAAAGACTTAAAAAGATGTGCAGACTCAACAAACATAAAACCTGCAGACTTGGTAAAGTGAAGTGAAGACGCGGTCACACTTGTGACCTCTCACCCCACACTTAATGGATGACATGCTCTCATGGAATGAAACTACTGTCCTGATGTACCCGCAGGATCACCGCGGTACCAATAATGAGAAGCTTTGTGGGGTGAAAACTAGGGAAACTCGACAAATGGATCTCGTACTGATATGAAGGCATACTGGACCACCTCATGGTATTCATGTTCATGCTCATGTTAAATCTCATTTACTGGGACCTCCCGAGCCAAATCTAATCATGTACCTCTCTCCTCGGTTAGGGGAATCTTCATTTGGGCACTCACGGGTGGGGAAAGGTGGGTATCAAGGTCATCACCATCATGGTCCACATGATCCTTAGAATCCTCATATCCTCCTTCGCGATGTTCGCGTCCTTCTCTCTTTCTCTTCTTAACTCCCGCCACAAACATAGAACACTTAATCACCTCCATAGGCTCTTTGGAAATTACCTCGTCATCATTAAATGTTGTTCTTTAAGCGCATGGGGATGAAATAAGGAAAGATGAGGAGCTTTCAGCTTTGAATAAATTGGATCTTAAGGGACAAGCTCTACAAGGCAAGTATATTGACTTGCTACTGCGTCACAAAATAATAAACGAGAAGTTAGTCCTTCATGTTAATTGCGGTGTAGAATTTCATGGGAATATGTTGTGCCTAATGAAAACATCCAAATAATTATTCTGCAAACTCGCCTAGGCACCCAAATTGTATCTAGAAAACTAGGGTTTAGCTACTCATGATCTTGCAATAAACCGCAAAATAATTCATAGTACTGAAAGTGGAGTTCTAGTAAAAGATAAAAGAGAAAAATGTGTCTTCGGGTGGATTCCACGACTAATCTTCAATCTGCTTCTTCAAATCGTCTCCGTCTCTCCATGAATGGAACTTGGCAATAGAAGTGGATGGGTCTCTCTTCTTCACTCCGTGAGTAGATCCTTAAAACTGGTGAGGGAAGCTAGGTTAAACGCTTCTAAGTCGTGTATGTGAGAAGGACACAAGAAGAGTTCGGAGATTAAAATTAAGCCCCGCAAGAAGTCCAACTCCGCATGGCTCACTGCATCAAGCATTTTTATACTCCGATGTCAATAAATCGCTTCATGGATGTGATGACTCACTGCAGCGAATTTATTGCTGTATTTTCCTTGTTTTCTTCTCTTCCAATACTCCGGCTTTCCCATTCTATTGTCCGCTTGAGGTTCCTTGTACTCATTTATGTGCTCATGCTCTCCTTAGCGTATGCATTTCCTCTTCTTGTATCAAAACAACACGAACAAACACCATGGATCATACCTGCTCAAGGAAATATACCTAATTTGTACTAAAATAAAGAACAAGATGCATGAAAATCCATAAAACGCTCAAGTACTCCCTCAGAAACATTGCCAAAACACTCGATTAAGTCGATAATTACTCAAATGTAGCCCAAAAAACAGCTTAAAATAGCAATTGTGGTTGCTCAAAATATAGAGCTATCAATATGTGTAGCTCATCTTCAACTTCCAGCTCAACTTTTCCATACCCCTCCTTTCCTGAGCTCACTACTTGACCATTCAAACTTCATAACACTAACATTGAATTTGACCATTTCATTCATATTTCGCTCAGTCAATTTTTCATAGTCTGTGGATAATATCATGCCTTTTGTTGACTCCTCATTCCATTGATAGTCATACTTCATTCATTCACACTTTAGCCCCAATTCTGATGATGGTGAAGCCCCTATATTTCCAATGCGTATATTGAGTTTCGAGTTTGACATTAAGAACATGTGTCAACTTAGTTATTTTCTGGGAATTGAGTTTTGGTGCACCAATGAAGGCATTTAAATTCATCATAATGTATATGTCACTGATTTGTTGGCCAAATTTAACATGATCGCTTATAAACCATGTTATAAATATATTATGGCATTCTTTTCATGCTAATCAATGTAAAATATTGTCTAATTCAATTATAGACAACTTCTGGAGCTCTTCAATATCTCACTTTCTCCAGACCATATATTTCATTTCGTGTTTACCGTCTAGGGCTATTTATGCTTTCTCCTACCTCCACTCATTTATGTTCTACAAAAATATATTACATAAACTTGCTTGTTCATTTCTTGATGGGAGTTCTAGCTCTAACAAGGTAGGTAACCAACGCAGATAGAAGAAGTATTACTATTTATGTAGACGTCCTTGGTCCAAAATCCATTTTATGTCTACCAAAAAGCAACCAAAATTTTCCATATCCTCATAGAACTCTTGCATCCACTATTGCAAAATTGTTTGCGAACGCTTCTTCATGATATTGTTTTACTCTCAGTTTTGCTTCTCACCTACATTGTGACAACATTATTGTTGTTTTTCTGTCTGCAAATCTTATATTTCATTAATATTTAAAATACAATGAGTTGGACCACCATTTGAGCAGAGATAATGAAGTAAAAGAAGAGTTACATACTTCAAACATACCCAATTATTTGACATTTTGACCTAAGGTTTACTATTTTTTTTTTATTTGAGGGTCAATGTCATCAGTTCTCAACCTCCACGAATTTTAGGGAAGTGTGTTAAGTATAGAAAATTAACTCCTACGCTAAAATTTATATTTTCTCCTTATTTGTAATGGTCTTAGAAGTGTAGGGTCTTTAGTGTTATAAATGCAAACTTCGGGAGTACAAATACTACCATAAACCCTAATTCAATACTACGTATTTGCCTTCTTTCTCCAAGTTATCTTCTAGCATCTTACTCTCTGGTGAAGACCTCATTAGGGTTCTTCCTTTTACAATTTTGGACATATCTTAGGCCTAACTTGAGGGACTCGTGAATAGTACACTGGGAAGATTCAAGAGTGTAGATCAAAAATGCAGTCCTAGTCCACATTCGCGTGGACCTATCAGACTTATGCAGTTGGCTACCCTATTGTTCTCCATGCACCAATCATGACATGTCAGCATATAGGTACCACGAGACAAGGTCCCTTTGCAGATTGTTACTGGGAACCAAGGGATTAAGTGGTTTGGAGGCTGGAATAAGGCTCTTCATGGGTAGTTGTTGTCCCACTTGCGATCCTTGTGCGACATAGAGAAGTCTTGCAAACCCTCCTAAAGATGCAGGTTCGGTGTTAACGGTAAAGTTCTTCCGAGATAATCGTCGTGATATCTACCACGACCACTTAGTGGGGACAGTGATTGTTGTAGTAGATTCCCTAGAGGCTATCTTTATTTACTATGAACATTGTTTTGGCTAGAATATTCGTTTATTATTTATGGAGATATTTAATATAATGAAGTCCTTAGATTTCAATTGTTGTTTATCTTAAATATCCCTAGTCCATTATATTGATTAATAGGACGATCACTATAGACTAGTATGTTTGTAGATTGATATGGAGATATCAAGTCTAACACATCGGTATGCATTAGGAGTAATGGAATGCTGGATTGACCCTCCACGAGAAGGCTACATATAAATTATGTTAATGTCACAAGTGCTTCTCGTAGTGACAATGGTGTTGTGATCCTTATACTTGAAGTCAGTAGATACTCTAGTTGTGAAATATACATATATATATATATATATATATATACATATAAACATATATATATATATATACACACATTGGAATACTACTCTCCAACTGCCACATGAATTAAAATATGTAAGTGTATATGTCGGCCTAACGTGCCATTCTTTCCGTTCATGTATTGCGTGAGTTATTTATAATAAAAAAAATCATCAATTCTTCACTTGAGATTCATTGTGTAACAATCCGAGTGGACTATTGTCCCAACAACTTCTTTATCCGTACCACCGGATAAAAATGCTTAAGCCTTGAAGGTGCTAGTAGTAATCCACAAGGTTTACCACATATCATATTTCAAACTCACAAATCTCCGATGTGGGACAGGATAACACAATCCCCCAACCATATATACATCAAATTGACAATATCTCGATGTGGGACGGATATTACAATCCCCCTAACTTACATGCTCGACGTCCTCGTCGAGTGTGCCTAGCCACGTATCGCCTTGGCTGGCGGCGAACCATCACGGAGCCCTTACGGGACCAGGGTTGGCTCTGATACCATTTGTAACAACCCGAGTGGATTACTGTCCCAACAACTTATTTATCCGTACGAACGGATAAAAATGCTTAAGCCTTGCAGGTGCTAGTAGTAATCCACAAGATTTCACATATATAGATTTCAAACTCACAAATCTTGATGTGGGATAGGATAACACAATTCCCCAACCAAATATACATCAAATCTACAATATCGATCCACAATATCTCGATGTGGGACAGATATTACACATTGTACGCTTTCGAAGAACTCTGTCTTGAAATATCACACTAAACAAGAGACATAAGTAATATAAAAGTGAAAACCCGAGTACAAGAGGATCTGATTACTGTGTTATGATCTTAGCAGACATACATGGTTTTTAGTAAATTACGTGTAGCGCCCATGTGGGGTGCTTATGTAATTAGTCAGAAATCCAAAGGGGTATGCTGCAATAATCTATAAGTTTGTCTATATAAGGAGACAGCTTCCCACTAAATAAGACAGTGGTGTAGAGATCATGTGCTGATCATAAGAGATTCAAGAACCCTAGCCTCTCTCTCTCTAACTTGCATCCAAAGGTGGGACGTGGGGTGAAACATAGTGTTCGTCCTCGAGATTCACACTAGACCGGTTGGAGCAAGACGAAGGTGAAGGCGCGTGAAATGAAGCAACAACTATGATCATCCGCTGCGTAGGAGCTTAGGAGAAGATGTAAACGCGTGAATCTTCCGCTTTATTTACGCGTTTAGATCTATAGGTCTTTAGATTAGATTCTCCTTTCAATGGCTCCGGCTATATGTGGGTATATGGTATGAGCCCAGCAGACGTACGTGGCTCGGTGATAGCGCCTTTTAGGATCAATATCTAAATTTCCATTTTCTACATTAATATGAGATATTTGAGCATAATTGCAGAGAATATGATTCGGTTTGTCACTTGTTGCTTCATATGCGCTAGATTGTTAGTCAGGGCGTTTCTATGCATATTTAGTTGTTATTTCTCAAATATGATCGATTGGTATGTTTGTTCATGTTGTATAGACAGGAACGGATAATAATCGGTTGATAAGAGGCATGGAGCAAACTTTGGAAACAAGGGGAGCTCAAGTGGAGTAAAGATGAGCAAAGGTAGAGGAGCTAGAATGACCAGTCTGCACTTATTTGATGATATCTAGAGGTCTAAAACGAATTTGGGAGTGATACCTAAGCCAAATGAAATTAGATTCAAAGAGCTTTCCAACGATACGTCATGGAGCTTAATCGGAGATCGGACGAAGAAGTTATGGCCTGGAGAAGTAAGAGTCCATATTTCATTTCGCACGAAATTATTTTGCACGAAATGTCGGGCATTTCGTACGAAATGGTCAGACGCTGGAGCAGATTTTGGGGTTATTTTGTAAATATTAAAGACTTATGACGGGAATTGACTTAGGAAGATCTAGGCGACTCGAAATCGGAGATTCACGCATCACAAGGCAAGGAAGAGGACAAAGATGTCGAAGGAGACGACTAGGAAGCTCCAATTCGAGTTTGATTTCTTCTTTCTTCTCTCTAATCTAGTTATGGAGGAACTTATGTGTTTTGCTAGTTTTCATACGATTAGCTAGACTTTTTGCTAGGCTTCTCTAGTGAGCCTAGGGTTCTATGTAGACGATACGTTTCCGGGTTTAAGACTTGTTTCATGCTTCATGGATTTGATTTATTGAATTGATGTTTAGTTTCTTGATCTTGTTATTGAATCTAGTCTAGTGACATGTCTAGTTAATGATTTGATAATCATGAGACGTAGGGTTTATTCGTTAATAATAATTGTGCTTGAAGTTAATATTTATTTTAGCTAATTGTTCATATGTTGTGCTTAATCCTTGGCAAGAACGGAGTGATCGACCGGACTTGTTAATTAGATAGAGAGTGCGTGAAAGCGACTTAGACTTAATTGTGATGAGATATGAACGAAAATTCTGAATCACTGAGACTGATAAGTGACGTGTGTAGGATAGGCCTTAGTGGGTAGATTCGGTAGGTAAGATTCGACTGTTTCGTGCATGGTGGACCGACATGCCACATTGTCGTGCAGGTCGTTAGCCTACTAGAACAGACCGGGGTAGATGTAGATGGACCGACATGACACCCAGTAAACCATGACGTAGAACGACTTAAGACCGATAGAAGATGGTCAGTGTTGTTACCCGACTTAGTTAGAATAGAGTTAACGTGTTACATAGCTAATCCGGAATTCGTTTACAGCCCTAGGTGATCTAGAAATTTCATAGTTTCTCCATATTTTATTATTAAAATAAAAATACAAAAATATTAGTTAGCAGTTTATTTTCTTTTAGTCACTTGTTTGAGGGTGACGACTCTTTAAATCAAAAATTTTCCTCCTTGTACCATACTCTAATCTAATAACTAATTAAATAATCTCAAACTTGTCCTCGTGGGATCGATAACTCATGGTTGAAATATTACCCAATATTACTTGAATAGTGCACTTGCGGTAACACGTAAGAAATCGTGTCACTCTGACTGTCTGTGTGTACATGGTATAAGCCTAGCAGACATTCATGGCTCCGTCCATCTGTGGGCATATAGATTTATGAATTTATTTTCTCAGTTGCAATTTACTCTGGGTGTACCTATTTACTACTCTCTTGTGACAAAAAATTTTCCTTGTAGGGGCTGTCGACACTTAGTTTATAGGAAATGGGAAGGGATAGATGTTATGGATTCCTATTTATACTTCGTTACAACTTGATAATTGGATCTTTCTGGATATGATAACTGATTGGATAGGGATATACCTCCTTACATGAACATGTCTTTATGGAGGCCCTAATTCAGACCAAGGCTTTTGATTGGGACTTGGTTCCCTGGACTACTCATGAACATGGGAAATATATACATGGAATTTGATTTGGGACTTGATTCTCTGGAAAATTTACGGATTACGACTATCTACAGGAATTGAATTTAAAGTACTTCCGTTGTTAAATAATCTAATGTTTTAAAAGGGCCTCTTTCAATTCTTACTTATGCTTCACCATCTATTTATATGTTATGGTATTTGCTTATTCATCCGTTTGCTGAATTTTACAAAATGTGGTGTTGGCTTGGCCTATCTTAAAACTACCACAGGTCAGTACATGCTTGGATGTGAATCGAGCATGCTTATGTTCAGTAACACTCTGCGAGAAATGATAATTTGACGTTGGCATCCGGGTAACATATCACATAGTATTGCAAATGCATTGATAGTATTGAAGCAGTTGTTCCATTTCATTTATGTAATAAATAAGGATTTTGTGGACGAATTGTTCTGGCTACTGATTATCCTTGCATTCTAGTATGTGATTGGGTGTGGAGTGACACTTTCTATATTTATCTTGTGATAGAAATACAGAGGTGTTACATCCCCATGGCTGTTGCTACGAACCATGTATATAATCTTCATAATAGAATCAGGAACTGTAATCCTTTATGTTCTTATTGTAACTTGCATGTTGAAACTCCTACTCATCTGTTTCTTCATTGCTCAAGGGCTCAAGGTCTTTGGCACAAGGCTCAATTTCATTTCCCTAATGATAATACTATTGATATTCATTATTGGATTAAGAGTTGGTTAAGAACTACGAAGGCCCTGCAGGCTAGGCCTAATTGGTACTGGCCTCCAACCATTATGTGGACTTTATGGCTTGCATGGAATCACCCGATCTTCAACAAGGAGAATCTCACTATTGATCAGATGTTTTATCAGGACCAGGATCTCAGTTTTGCCATTAAAATTTCTAGTAACTCTAATAATTGACTTTATTATTTTACCTTCAGACTTCCCAGGTTTGGTAGAGGTAGCAGTAGAGAATGAGACTTCTTCTTGGGTTAATGCTCATGCTCAATTTGCGGCCAAGTCCTCTTTGGAGCCTGTCTCTGAAGCCCTGCCACTTGCTGCTCTCCCTCCAGTGGCAGTTTCCTCTTCAGGGATTCCGGTGTATGAGATGCCAATTCATGTTGCCGTTATTGATCCTGTGGTGGCTCCCTTTGGTTTCAGTGCTTCCCCCATTTCTTCTACTTAAGGTCCTTCTACATGTGATGCCCCTTCTGACGATGTGATCCTCCCTCCTCTTCTAGATTCCTCTGTGAATGTTATGCGATTGTTCCTTTCATTATGTATTAGTGCTTGGTTCGGTTGCTGCTTATTTGTATGTTCTATGGGTTATGTTTAGTCTCCCTTTATGTCGTGGTGATGTAAGTATTGTCATGCTTTAGTTTCGGTGTCGCTATGGACTTGATCTCGTATGTATGTTTATCTATCTAATGAAGTTTTTTAGTGTGGCAAAAAAAAATAGAGATCTTACCCTCTTCATAGAAGTTTTGATCATTTGTTATTCGGAGCCCTGGCAAGTTGTCTCTCTCCTCTCTGACATACACTACTTGTTTCCAATCCCCATTATGACTTATCTCTGTGTGTTTCTTTACTTAGATTATTGATATTTCATTAGCTTTACCTCACGAATACAATGTCGTGATCCTTATAAGCAAACCCTAGTTAAGAGGAGAAACGGATGTAGTATTATATTAGATGTTGCGTAAGTACATAGAACGATATTTGTGGTAAATTTGATAATGGAAGCTACAACTGATCACTAAAAATTTGATTCAGATTTCCATGACGTACTAAACAGTTTTCATATATGCCCAGAGATATTTATATGCCCAGAGATATTTATCACATTTGTTGATTGTTGGGTTTTTTTTTTCTTGATTGCGTTTCAGAAATATTAGGAAATTATTGTTTTTGGAAATAGTAGAAATATGGAATCTACTAGTATTCCTAATTGGGGTTATTTCTTAATATTGGAGCTATTAGGATTACTTGTAGAGTGTGGCATATAAATGGACGGCTCTACAAGAGTTCTAATTGAGGAGGAGTCGAGTTGAGTAGTGTAGAGAATTGGTGAGAGATATCTTTGAGCGGAAGTGTGAGTTTAGGACTTCATGGTTGGAGTCCATGAGCGATGATAGTATCGTGTTGACGTGGTCCACAGATTGAATTGTCTCTTCCCTACGATGTATTCCCTCATTTATATAGTGAAATTCTCCTCCTCCCATGGATGTAGGTGATTTTTCCGAACCACGTTAAATTCTTGTGTTACCATTTTTCTTTTCCTAAATTGCCGGTGTTGTGTGTGTGATCGTGTGGCGTTTTTGCTTCTGTTGGAGGCTTGCAGCGGAAATTCGACTGACGACGAATAATTCCCATTAATATCAACAGGCTCTTCGAAATTCTTTATGGACGAACAACTCACATGTAAAATCACGGAATCTCGGTATAGTTAAACATTTCTATAGAAGAAAGATAAGCATTGGGAGAGCAATGACATCATATGAAACGGTTTCCCTTTTGGATAGCTAATGTAGGAGGAGGACGATCAGCAACCATGGATTTTGTGATAAAGGGTACTACCATAAGTCGTTTTCCCAAAACAGATGGCCATGCACTCACTCACACACACAAAGAAAAAGATATTATTGTTCATAAATATCAATCAAATCAAGGAAAAAGAAGTCAAAAAAGCACTTCACATGAGCTTTTTTTCTTTTATCCCTATTTTCTAAGTAATGATAATGATTCTTAACGTGTTATGGTTGAATTAATTAATAAAAATACGGGAATAAAGGCAACAAGAATGGCGAGTGACATCCTCTAATGAGACAGGACCGCGTATGGATGGAGAAGAAATCAAAATTTTATAATTAGGAAAGTCTACCAACACCAGCTTTGGAAGTCGCTTATTCTTCTTCTTCTTCTTTCTTTCAAACTTCCTCCTCCATTCATGCATGGCCTTACGTACCAGCCTCCAATTGTGCCGAAATCTAGCCTTGGAAATCGTGTCAAACTTTGCTTCTACTATATTCTTTCTCGTAATATATGATAGTATGTCAATTCCATGGTTCTCTAAAATGTTGATAATTTAGTTGTAGTCACAGCGGCAGAGTCAGGAAATGATAGAGAGAAATATACTAATAATTGATAGTTATTAATTTCAGGAGGACATTTTTTTTTTGCAATTAAGATAAAATTGTATACTTCGTAAGAATTATTCATTAGAAAATTAGAGATGCTAATGGAAATTTTCAATTATGGTACCAACTGAAAATCTCAATAATGTTTTCTAAAAGAATCTCAATAATTTAATAAAAAATAATATGAGCAGATAACCTAGGTGAAATTATAATTTAAAAACTATTTGGCAAGAATCGAATTTAAGTGCATTTTTTAAAAAAAAAAATTGTTTTGTCGTCAACCGAATTTGAACCCGTGACCTCATGCAGGGCTTCCAACGCTTTACTACTTGAGCTACCACCCTAGCTGCAATTTAAGTGCATTTGGTAGTATTGGATTTGTGTCACATTTTAAATGTTATAAGTTAATGATTAATAGATCAAAATTATATTGATATCCTGCTATCAATAAAATATTATAGGACAACTAAGGTGGTAGCTCAAGTGGTAGAGCGTTAGAAGCCCCTGCTTGAGGTCCTTTGTTCAAACCCAATGGACCACAAAACAATTTCTTAAAAATAAAATTACAGGTAATTTTGAAGTAGTGGTGCTAGTCAAATTAACATGAATTATTTTCCTTATTCAAGGTAATTTTAAGCAAATTTAGCAAAAATAAAATGTAATTTTTAGAAATGTTTCCTCCAACACTGATTGAATGTTTCGGTTGCAGTTTCATGGATATTTTCTTTGACTTACCACATTAACAAAAAAGAAATATTTTTATGTACGTAATACTATTCAAGAAAGATGGGAAGTAATAACTTTATAATTTTGTTCTAAGGAGTAAAGTAAGAAAATATGTAACTTTAACATAAATTATTAAAAAATGAGACACTTTAATTGAGTGGAAGGGGAATTTTTTTTTTCTTCATTTTATATAAGACATCAAATCATCCATTACAATAAGAGACGCCGAGACGGAGTCAGGTATTCAAAACACCTTTGACATAGCCAATTTTGACAAGAGCACAATTTAGGCACAATTTAAACTTTTTATACATCATAGGATGAACTCACGGTTTGTCAAATTTTTGGTAGTGCACAGGTTAGCCCCTCATCGGATTACAACCTTTTTAGTTGTTCCATCTGAAAAGGTTAAATTTATGAAATTAAAGTGGCAAAAAGCAGTGTCAAGAAATTGAAGTACGAAATGTTTATCTTCTTCCTCTTAAAGTGCTCACTTTGGTGCTTCAATGTACAAATATGTCTTTATAAACCCTAACAGTTGATCTGACACTAATGGATGTAAATTCTCCGGGATTGCTCCCCGTGACCCTCTGAGTAATCCGGAGAAATTACATCAGATGTCTCATTTGGTTGAATTTTCGGAAATCTACTGATTAAATGCTGCCATTTTGGATGATCTATAGTAAACTGATCACTATAAAATGCAAAGCAATGCACATACAGAAACAAAAGCCTTTGCATATGTGCACCAAATCATACGTTCTCCGATTCTGCCAACCCGCCCACTTGATACAAAAATAGAAAGATAAAGATGGTAATGAGGATAATTCGGTGTTCTCGTGAAGTAAGGGAAAGTAAAGACAACCCCATGTTGGGTTCCGTGAGACAAAACAATAATATCTACTCCTATTACTATATTTAGGTTACAATGTACACGCATGTACGTACATGCAACAAACCTTAAGATTAGGTACATACATAACATAATACTTCCTAAAAATAGAAAGATCTATGATGATAGATGATGAAGGAAGTGCTTGCAAGCTAGTGATATTACAGACACCCACCTCCTTAGTTTTCGGCCACTTGCGACTACCACTATCTACTATACTTCCTATTTTTAAATAAAATATCCGCCTAATACTATCCATACACCATTACATAACACATTACACTTGCCTATAAAATATTATTTCCGGGTAATCATATATCGGTACCTGAAATAAACAAATATCTAAACAATGAGTCGATGATAACTTCTTTGTTGAGAAATTGTTTGTTGTCGTCAAGCGGGTTTGAACCCGGAATCTCATGTAGGGGCTTCCAACGCTCTACCACTTGAGCTACCGCCCTAGCTGCGAGTCGATGATAAGTGTGGACTGACTGGAAAGAGAAATGAAATTTACATTACTCAGATTATACTTAGTATTATCTTTTTAAAGATACTAAATATGATTGTAAACATTCCATAATTACGACTGCCTCAGAACCATCTTAAGAATTTTATTTTTTCTAAAATAAGTGTCAAACTCCAAAAGAAACCTATCAAACTTAATATATAAGTGCAAATGGATGCTAGTTTAGAGTGATAGAGTATTTAAAACTCCCGCATGATGTTCCAGGTTCAAACTCAGTTAGATGTAAAATTTGATGTATCTCAAAAAAAACATTTATACATGAAGTCAGCCCATTTTATGGTGCAAGTTTTTCTTTCTTTCCGATTATGACATTTTTTTAAAGAATTTCATTAACTGCAAAAGCAGGCTTGCCAAATGGGCTTTACATCAACCAGTCCTTAACAAAATACTACCTGGGCCATCCTACACTATATTTCACGGGCTAACAGAGATCAAAAATATTAGGTGGATCCATCATGTCCTTAATCCTTTTACAGCCACCTCATGAGCTACCTTGTCCACAGAAACATCGTAATCTCGCTCGATATTTTCATTCATCAGCTTCTTCACTTCATTCATAAAAAGTCCATGTCACATTCCATGTTTAGTGTTCACATTCCGAGTTTAGATTTTGTCGTCCATTAGCTTCTTCACTATATTCATGAACATTCCATGTTCAGCATTTATAGGCTCAGAAATTAGTGTTTATAGACTAGGACTTCTTCGTCTTCCTAACCAGTTCCATCATATCAACTTCCGCTTCTGGACTATTCGAAGAGAGACCTCAAAAGCAAATTAGTAAACGTATCAAAGCTTTTCAGGTAATCGCTTGACTTGGAGTAATAATCAATGGGATGATTATGCTATTCGTGAAATGATCGATCGCTGTCTTGCTACTGATGGTTGGATAGATCTTTTTGGGAGAGGAAAAGTGGATCACTTAATTGCGGAAGTATCAGACCATGTACCAATCCAAGTTGTCTGGACGTCAGGTAATGTTCGTAATAACATAGTTGATAAACGCCTTCAGTTTGAAACTATGTGGATGTCGGATGATAGATGTCCGAAGTTTGTCGAAGAGGAGTGGCATAATACAGCCGGTCCCCTTGATAAAAAAATGGGCCGGTTAGCTTCGGCCTTCAAAATATGGAACCGTGATGTGTTTGGTAGTGTGAAGACCCAGCTCTCAAAGCTCATAACAGGCTTCGGGTTATTGCTGATGGGGTCCAATCTGCAGCAGTTGTTGCCGAGACAAAAGTTCTTCGGAAAATTATTCTTCAGCTTTTGATAAGGGAGGAAGAAATGTGGAGGCATCGATCTCGAGAATTGTGGTTACGAAAGGGGGATCAGAATACCAATTTTTTCCATCGAAAAGCTTCTATTCGAAGAAACAGAAATCGAATCGAAGGCCTTCAAGGTCACAGCGGTTCATGGACAACGGATAAATCTCTGGTTATTTCAATTCTTGAAGCTTATTTTAAAGATATCTTCATATCCACTAGTCCGTTGCGTAGTCAGATGGAGCCAATGTTAGTGGGTATGGAAGAGTTAGTGTCATTGGAACAACGAGCGTATCTTGAGCAGCCATATTCAGTCGTAGAGGTGCGGGCTGCCCTAGCCCAGTTGGGGCCTACTAAGGCTCCAGGTATAGTTGGTTTCCCTGCTGCGTTTTTCAAAGATTTTGGAATATAGTTGGTGCCGAAACGGAGGATCTTTATCTCAACATTCTTAATGATAATGGGGACATATCAAAGTTTAATCACACGTTGATCGCCCTGATCCCCAAGGTGAAACAGGTTAGATGATCTTCTTATTTGCGCCCTATTAGTCTTTGTTCTACAGTTTATAAAATTATTAGGAAGACCATGGTCAATCGGTTGAAGAACATATTGAATTCTATTATTGCTGAGAATCAGTCGGCGCCTTTTGTCCCTGGGCGGTTGATTTCAGATAATGTGTTGGAAGCTTTTGAATTACTTCATTCTACGAAAAATCGAAAGAAGCGGAAAGCTGGTTACGTGGCTTTAAAAGCAGATATGAGCAAAGCATATGATCCTGTTGAGTGGGATTTTTTACGTGTAGTTATGGAACGAATGGGGTTTGGTTATAAATGGATTAGTCTGGTGATGAATTGTATCTCAATAGTTAATTATAGCCTTATCGTTAATGGTGAGGTTCATGGTGATATCACCCCTGAGAGGGGTTTACGGCAGAGGTGTCCTCTTTCCCCTTACTTATTTCTTCTAGTTGGTGAAACACTATCTCGTCGTCTTTCTCTGGCTGTGCAGGAAAGAAATTTATCAGGAGTTACTGATTCTAGTGGTGGTCCAGTTATTTCCCATCTGTTTTTTTCAGATGATAGTTTCTTGTTTACAAAAGCTACGGAAGATGAGATACTAGCTCTACGGGGGATTCTCAGCGATTATGAGTTAGCATCGGGCCAAACTTTGAATCTTCAAAAATCAGCTGTCGTCTTCTCGGACAACGTACTGGAGGAGACTCGACATGTCCTTAGTTCCCTTTGTGGTGTTCAGGAGGTACCTCACCATGACAGCTATCTCGGCCTCCCGACTCAGTTTGGCAGAAAACGATCTACAAGCTTCAGTCCAATTGTAGAGAAGGTTTTTAACAAGGTGAAAGGTTGGAAAGGATCTCCTCTCTCTACAATAGGGAAGGAGGTGTTAATTAAATCGGTGGTTCAGGCAATCCCCACATACACGATGAGTTGTTTTTCATTACCTGTTAAGACCTGCCAGGATATCGAGCGCATTATCATACAGTTTTGGTGGGGTGAAGATGGGCAAAGGAGGAAAATTCATTGGCTTGCTTGGCATACTCTGAAGAAGAACCGTGAGGATGGTGGGATTGGATTTCGCGACATCCAAGACTTCAATATTTCCATGCTTGCAAAACACACTTGGAGGTTTATTCGGAACCCTAACTCTCTGGTTTGCCGTGTATTCAAATCAAAATATTTTCCTGATTCGTCTATATATCCTTAATTATAAGTTAAGGAAACACTCTCGAATTTCTTATGCCTTCAAGAGCAGTTTAGCGGGGAGAGATCTCGTCAAAAGAGGACTAGTTTGGAAAATTACAAGTGGCAGAGATGTGAAAGTATTTGGCGACAAATGGCTTCTTCGACCAACTACGTACTCTATTATTACCCCATGCCCGACTGGAAGTGAAAATCATTGTGTTAGGGAGCTGCTGGACGAGAATGGAACGGGTTGGGATGCTGAGAAGGCTCAACAAACATTATGGCGATTGACGTTGAGACGGTTCTGGCAACACCAATCTACAACGATGGCGAAGAAGATGCATCCTACTAGGTCTTCTCGGACGACGGGAAATACTCAGTTAAAACTGGGTATAAGACTAGAAGAGAGATTTCGGACCCTCCTACTTCTTCTTTGGGTTCTTTCAGTAACTCTAATTAGCTAAGTAACCTTTGGAAGTTGAAGTTGCCAAAGAAGTTTGTTGTTCCATGTTGGCTTATTTGGCACTCAAGTCTCCCCGTGTCTAGTAAACTTATCGCAAGAGGAGTGAATGTCTCCCCTATATGTAAGCTATGTGGAGAGGAAGAAGAAACTGCTAATCATTTATTTTGTTCATGCTCTCATTCTGCTCAGGTCTGGAATGAAACGATGGGAGAAGTCTTCATGAACCGGCAACAAGGTGGGATACAAGATTGGATCGTTAACGTGTTCACAAAGGAAAAACTTGAGCTTCGTGAAATGTTTGTGATTACGTTGTTGGAAATCTGGAGGAACCGCAACGAACTTGTATTCAACAATCAAGGTAATGAGCCAGGGGAAGTTGCCAGTGAAGGTAGGAGCTAGTATCTGTGGTGCAAGGAGGTCTATATGTCAGGGAATTTAAAATAGCTATCAACGCCGCAACAACACATGAATGATAAGTAGAGTGTTCCAGGCCCGGACTTAGTGAAAACAAATGTTGATGCCAATTGGAGAGAGTTTGGAGCTGCTTCCGGTTTAGGGGCTGTAATCCGAGACCATAGTGGCTGGTTTTTGGCAGCAAGGCAAGTCAGAATACCTCGTCAAAGATCACCGCTAATGGCGGAGGAATGTGCAGCTAGGGAAGGACTACGTATGGCGTCGGAGATGAGATTCCGTCGAGTAGTGATTGAGAGTGACTGTCTTCGAACCGTGTTGCTCGAAAATGTTTTCAAGGCAATGATAATGAAGACATGGCTATATCTGATTTTCGGGGGGTACTAAAAGAATGCGCGGAACTTAGTACAAGCTTTGAAGAGGTGGTATACTCACATGTTCGTAGAGACGGCAATACTTTTGCCCATTTGGTAGCTTCGAAAGCCTTAGAGGAAGGTGATATTAGATATTGTTCACAAACGCCCAACTGGGCTATCGATGTACAAAACTTTGATTCTTCGGGGTTGACATCCCGGTTTTAGTCTAATCATTTTTCTTCTAAAAAAAATCCTTTTACAGCCATCTCATGAGCTACCTTGTCCACAGAAACATCGTAATCTCGCTCGATATTTTCATTCATCAGCTTCTTCACTTCATTCATAAAAAGTCCATGTCACATTCCATGTTTAGTGTTCACGTTCCGTGTTTAGATTTTGTCGTCCATTTGCTTCTTCAATATATTCATGAACATTCCATGTTCAGCATTATAGACTTAAAAATTAGTGTTTATAGACTAGTGCTTTTTCGTCTTCCTAACCAGTTCCATCATATCAACTTTCGCTTCTGGACGATTCGAAGAGAGATCTCAAAAGAAAATTAGTAAACGTATCAAGCCTCTTCATTCTCCTATGATATCTCTATATAGGTCACCGGTGCACTTCTCGCCGCCACAAAGTAATCGTTCTGGTCTGTAACAACACAGCCCGCCCATGTAGTTTTTATGGATGCATCTACTGCCACATCATCCCTGGTGATGGTGGCGGCTCTATCTTCTACTTCATTCATTGAAGCAATTCTTCTCACCTCAATCAACACAGATAAGTCAAATGCATTCATATAACTTTTTCTCTTCAATTACTGCATCTGCTTGAATTTGGTGTCTGTCCATTGCTATTTATTTCCCCGGCTTAGATTATCAGCAAATCACGAAGAATAGTCTCTTCTTTCCTCGTTCCGTTTGAGTGGTATAATGTCTGATCCATTCTGCAAATGATCTTGTCATGTTCACCATTTCCCAATCTTAAGCAATCCAAACGTTAACAATTACTTTGCCCGGGAATCATCTGATCTCTATCTTATACCACCTTCTTACAGCAAGAAAGACATGCTGGGACAGGTATTCTCCTCTCATAAAATTTACACGGGCTGGTCGTAGAAGCACCTGTAGGGTTTTGATGCAGGATGCGTAGCGGAAACACAATTAAAATTTTCTGATCAAATCCCTCCATGAATCGCATGTTAAGCTCTCATAACGTTATAAAAGAAGCAACGTTTACCTTGTGGTTTTTTGTGATCACAACAAAGAATAGAGTCCTCGTCTCTACCGGTATCCACAAATTGGGATTACTAACTGGAATCTCTTCCACGGCTTGTGCTAGCTACGCAGAAGAGGGAATCAAGCGATCACGCAAAACAGAGCAGGAGGCCGAGGGTTCAGTCGTGTCTTTGGTGCCGTCGAGAAGGGGGTTCGGCCAACTCTTGGCTCTCTGTCCTTGCTCTGTTATTTTACTCAATGACAACTCTTGTAAAATCATAGAGCTAGGGCTCCTCTTTTATAGTCAGTAACTCCTTATTGACTACAAACTGGCCCCAATACTAATCATGTTCATACACAGATTAGTCCACGTTGCAACTTAGTCCAACTAACTTTGCCTGTGGTTGCGTTTTGATCCTTGATACATATAATTGTGAATTATTCCTACTAATTGACATGCATATCCAATTTAATCCTTCTTGGTGTGTGACCCTGTAGGTTTCTATTAAGTCGGTTGTAACAATTACAAACATTGAGTGTTGTCTAGTAACACATTAATGCCATCCAACTAATAGAAATAGTCATTGATCTGACAAATCTCGTGCCCGATGTTACCGTGTTGTATAAGTCACTTTGTCTTTATATCCGAATTGCACACGAGACATAAATGTCACACTCGTATATCCGATCCATAATCTCTCGATCTTGAGAATAGGCTTATCTATACAGATAACAACAATATCACGTATTGTTTTATTTGAGTCTGATCAGGCATTCCATAAGCACTACCCCTCGAGTGGCATGTGGATATTTGCTCCCATTATGTGGGAGCGATAAATCATATCTACATCACTACTGTAATACCCCATCTAAATAGAAAGGGTAAAATAGTAATTTTAGAATCTAAATAAGAAATTAATTGAGAAAAATAAAGTTGGGTAGATTATTTCATTAAATAAGAAATTAATTGAGAAAAATAAAGTTGGGTAGATTATTTCAAATTTTATAGCTAAGAAATTCTGGTGAGATTTTTAGAAACCATAATATTAGTAATAGTGGATTAATTTTAGAAGGCTAAAAAGAAATTTTGGTTGCAAAATAACATTCGAGAAATTTATCGAGTTGTATTCGTGTAAATTTTAGGGAAACTATTAAGTTAGTAATCAAAGAATTAATAGGTAACGTTTCGTAAGTTTTAGTTAACTTTGGTTTTAACGCGTGTCCGACCACCGCGATGTTTGATAGGTTTGTCACACCAAATCACCCTAACAATTGGTACACAAACCACACTCAACCACCTAGCTAGGATGTACATCATCCACACCTTATAACTCCACCTCCCTCTTCCCCGTCCTCATCGTCACCATTGTTGTGCTTCGGCAAAAGCAACCCACCACCACCACTGTCGTCCTCTGCTCTCTCTCTCTCTGAAAACAGAAGCTGCAACAAAAGCAGAGGTGGCTGCAACCACCTCCACCACCATAGCCACCATTGTTGCCGGCGGCAACTACCTACGAGCAAACCCATTTCCATCTCACTCATCACTCTCAGTTCTCACTCTCTCCATCCCTGTTACTCACTACTTTCAGAAACCAACAGCAGCAGCAGAAGAAGAGTGGTAGCAGACAACAGCCTCCAACCTCCATCACTACAACCACCCTCATCACCATCGTCACCACCATCACCATTGTTGCTCGGCAAAGAAGTAGACCCATCTCTCAATTTTCTTCCCAGGCCTCTGTCTCACTCTCTTCCCCCTCTCTGTTCACCAACGAACCCAGCAGGAGCAGAGGTGGCAGCAGCCACAGCCACCACCACCGCCGAAACTCCAGCAGCAAGATAACCCCGATCGAGAAAACCCGTTGCTTAGTTTTTGTCCCTCTCTCTCTCTCGTTGTTTCTCTGTGCTCAGCAACCAGCAGCAACAGATGCAGAGTGGTAGCAGCCACCAACCCCGCCACTGCCACCTTCGGGAAGCACCACCGAGAGAGACCCACTTCCGTCTCTCTCTCCTCCTCTGCATCCTCTGAGTCGCGTGTATCAACCTCCTCTGTTCAGAAACAGAGGACAAGCAGCAGCATTAGCAGCGTGGCAGAAGGCCACTGCCGCCACCACCGAGACACCATTAAAACCGGCCAACTCTCCGGCCCAGCTCCGACCAAGTACAACCAGCTGCACCCACTACCTCTGGACGTTACAGTCAGCATGTAGGAGCTCGAGGAGACGAAACAAGGCCTTAGAAGGAGCCCAGGTTGTTCCAGACGCCGGAGACGATGCTCATCACCGGCGGCTTCGTAGGCAATCTCAAGCCACATCAAATCTTGACGATTTCCGGCCATTTTTGTCCTAGGTTTGTATACGACAACAGAGTGAATTTATAGAAGCTCTTACGTGCTAGTTGCTGCGAAAGTAAGATTTTCTTGCATTTTAAAGAAGTTGTTTTGCTCGATACTGTCACACGAAAAATTATAATAATGAGTAACTAACGTAAAGTGGAAAGAGTTGTACGCGAGAAGCGTATTATTGCCGTGTTGACTTTGTTCACTCGGCCTGTGATTAGATTGGTCGTGTTGGCTTCGTCCACTCGACCCGTTTTTATTTTAACCCGGTCGCAACCTGCCGGGTCGCACCATGTACTCACCTCTCGGGCCGCAAGAAGTCTTAGGGGGGTGCCGACACTTAAGGTCGTGGATGCGTAGAGTTAGTAGGTTCTTCCCCGTGTCAACGAAGTTAATAATACAGATTCTATGAGATTTGGATATTTAAGAAAGATAAGAAGAAAGAGATTGGGACTAATCATCCCCGTTTGAAAGATGAGAAAGGAAGGTCAAAAGAAAGAAAATATTATAAGCGTTTTAACTGGAAGCATCAGGTTCACTTCTTACAGTTTTACAGTTTCTATTTGAGTTCCTGATTTACTCTGCAAGTTTTACAATTTTTATGATTTATTTCCTCTTTATATTTATTGTGAAAAGAAAGTTATGCCTCATCTTCCGTTTTACGAGCTTGGGTGTCACTTACTCAGTATTTCCATGCTGACTTTGAAAACTGCGGTTCACGTTTCCTTCCCACCGCAGGTTTAGGAGCTGAAGACTGGTGTAGCTGGGAACGAGACTCACGTAGTTGGATTTCACCTAAAGTAGAATCTAGTTTTGGCTTGTCAAGAATAATGTAGTAGTTTCAGAAACTCTTGTGTAATATCTAGAAAATTTTGTGTTATGTAATAAATAAATTTTTTGGGATGTTATGCTTTTGATTTCTGCCGTTACTTATAGCATCGCCCTCCCGGTCTTGTCCGAGCCGGATAAGGGGGTTGTTGCAAGTGGTATCAGAGCGTTCGTTCCAGTATAAAACCTGTAGGGTAACTTCACATGAACATAGGGGAAGATAATTAAAACTGGAAAAGCCATTTGGGTTATGGGTAGCCTAAGTATAAGTCTTAACTATTTCCGCCCTCATCCTTTAGTATTGTTTTGCTTGATAGAACTTCATTGTTTGATTGATGAATGTTATCACGGTGATAGAAATTCAGAAGTATGGATTAGAATTCGGATTATGGAAGAAGTATTGAGTAGTCTGATGAGACAAGTTATTAGTAAGAAATGCTACTCCTATAATGGAGAAAGAGATGTGAAATTGAATTTTGAATTGTGTTTGAGAAGATAAGTTATATGTTTATGACTGAGAACATATATATTCTGCGTGTTCTGATATGGATTAATTGTGTGTTCATTCTTGATTGGTTGTTGGATAGATAATAATTGAGTGTGAATTATAGAAGTTAGAATGTGAATTGTGAATTGACGTGTTGCTTTGATTCCTACGTGTGACATGCTATGTGATATTTGGTGGATTGATAGTTGTGCACTATTAAGAAGACATAAACCCTTTAGACTATGGTAGAATGAGAAATTATAAGTAAAAGAATAGGAATACGACTGGTAGACCATTGCGTTGCTACGCGAAGACGAGTCAGCAAGAACGGATGGCTCAGGAAAATTACAGTATGGTTCGTCGTTCAGACTATTCAGACTATTGAGCCAAGAAAGCGGCAGACATGAGGCCAGTGGACTTCACGGAAAAAGAAGATTCCATAGAGCTAGTACACTGGATCATGGGAATTGACAAGACCCTAAGGAACAATAGAATGTCCTGAAGACCGAAGGGTCAAACTGCGCAGTATTTTATTTGAGAAAGTGGAGTGAACCTCTGAAGGAGGAACTCACAAGAAACTATGTTGGCAAGGTCCAAATTTAACTGGGAAGCACTTCAGGTTGCTCTCAGATCTTGCTTTTACCATGGCCAGGTGAGAGCGAGGAAGCATCAAGAGTTCATGAACTCAAAGCAAAGCAGAAGCTCGAAGGCATAATATTTCAAAAGCTTGTAAGATTTAG
This sequence comes from Linanthus parryae, assembly GCA_023055425.1. Classification (NCBI taxonomy): domain Eukaryota; kingdom Viridiplantae; phylum Streptophyta; class Magnoliopsida; order Ericales; family Polemoniaceae; genus Linanthus; species Linanthus parryae. The sequence continues at coordinate 1,330,829 of JALGPY010000036.1, read as the reverse complement.
GTGATCAACAAATAAACCAAGGAGGAGCCACTTCAGCATAGCTATCACTGGAATCGTCAGCAGTATGGGAACTAGTAACTTGGGGGATCGATAGAGGAGGAATACACGTGAATTACGACGTTCTTAAGCCCGAACCTTAGCAACCGAATTGGACTATGACCACTTTAGTAGATAGATGTGACTACGACCTCGTTTGATGTTATGTGTGTTAAAGGAAATGGATACTTGCTATGAATTGCTGTGTGAAATTACTTGCCTGTTGTGTGATCTTCATTCTGATAGATAATTGCTTGATAAATTGTCTGAGCATCTTGATTAGTTGTGCAATTTTAGCTTCGAGGACGAAGCTCCGTTTAAGGGGGGGGGGGGGAGGATGTAATACCCCATCTAGATAGAAAGGGTAAAATAGTAATTTTAGAATCTAAATAAGAAATTAATTGAGAAAAATAAAGTTGGGTAGATTATTTCAACTTTTATAGCTAAGAAATTCTGGTAAGATTTTTAGAAAACATAATATTAGTAATAGTGAATTAATTTTAGAAGGCTAAAAAGAAATTTTGGTTGCAAAAATAATATTCGAGAAATTTATCGAGTTGTATTCGTGTAAATTTTAGGGAAACTATTAAGTTAGTAATCAAATAATTAATAGGTAACGTTTCGTAAGTTTTAGTTAACTTTAGTTTAAACACGTGTCCGACCACCGTGATGTTTGATAAGGTTGGCACACCAGATTACCCTAACAATTGGTACACAAACCACACTCAACCACCTAGCTAGGATGTACATCATCCACACCTTATAACTCCACCTCCCTCTTCCTCGTCCTCATCGTCATCACCACCATTGTTGTGCTTCGGAAAAAGCAACCCACCACCACCACTGTCGTCCTCTGCTCTCTCTCACTCTCTGAAAATAGAAGCTGCAACAAAAGCAGAGGCGGCTGCAACCACCTCCACCACCATAGCCACCATTGTTGCCGGCGGCAACTTCCTACGAGCAAACCCATTTCCATATCACTCATCACTCTCAGCTCTCACTCTCTCCCTCCCTGTTAATCACTACTTTCAGAAACCAACAGCAGCAGCAGAAGAAGAGTGGCAGCAGCCAACAGCATCCACCCTCCATCATTACAACCACCCTCATCACCATCGTCACCACCATCACCATTGTTGCTCGGAAAAGAAGTAGACCCATCTCTCAATTTTCTTTCCAGGCCTCTGTCTCACTCTCTTCCCCCTCTCTGTTCACCAACGAACCCAGCAGGAGCAGAGGTGGCAGCAGCCACAGCCACCACCACCGCCGAAACCATTAAAACCGGCCAACTCTCCGGCCAAGCTCCGACCAATTACAACCAGCTGCACCCACTACCTCTGGACGTTACAGTCAGCATGTAGGAGATCGAGGAGACGAAACAAGGCCTTAGACGGAGCCCAGGTTGTCCCAGACGCCGGAGACGATCCTCATCACCGGCGGCTTCGTCGGCAATCTCAACCCACATCAAATCTTGACGATTTCCGGCCATTTTTGGCCTAGGTTTGTAGACGACGACAGAGTGCATTTATAGAAGCTCTTACGTGCTAGTTGCTGCGGAAGTAAGATTTTCTTGCATTTTAAAGAAGTTGTTTTGCTTGATACTGTCACACGAAAAATTATAATAATGAGTAACTAACGTAAAGTGGAAAGAGTTGTACGCGAGAAGCGTATTATTGCCGTGTTGACTTTGTTCACTCGTCCTGTGATTAGATTGGTCGTGTTGGCTTCGTCCACTTGACCCGTTTTTATTTTAACCCGGTCGCAACCTGCCGGGTCGCACCATGTACTCACCTCTCTGGCCGCAAGAAGTCTTAGGGGGGTGCCGACACTTAAGGTCGTGGATGCGTAGAGTTAGTAGGTTCTTCCCCGTGTCAACGAAGTTAATAATACAGATTCTATGAGATTTGGATATTTAAGAAAGATAAGAAGAAAGAGATTGGGACTAATCATCCCCGTTTGAAAGATGAGAAAGGAAGGTCAAAAGAAAGAAAATATTATAAGTGTTTTAACTGGAAGCATCAGGTTCACTTCTTACAGTTTTACCGTTTCTATTTGAGTTCCTGATTTACTCTGCAAGTTTTACAATTTTTATGATTTATTTCCTCTTTATATTTATTGTGAAAAGAAAGTTATGCCTCATCTTCCGTTTTACGAGCTTGGGTGTCACTTACTCAGTATTTCCATGCTGACTTTGAAAACTGCGGTTCACGTTTCCTTCCCACCGCAGGTTTAGGAGCTGAAGACTGGTGTAGCTGGGAACGAGACTCACGTAGTTGGATTTCACCTTGAGTAGAATCTAGTTTTGGCTAGTCAAGAATAATGTAGTAGTTTCAGAAACTCTTGTGTAATATCTAGAAACTTTTGTGTTATGTAATAAATAAATATTTTGGGATGTTATGCTTTTGATTTCTGCCGTTACTTATAGCATCGCCCTCCCGGTCTTGTCCGAGCCGGATAAGGGGGTTGTTGAAACTACCATCTCTAAGCTTGCTTCATATCATGTCCGGTTACAGCTTTTATAATTACCCAGCTACGGTGTAACGTTTGACGGGATCAAAACATGATAATTTACAACTAGAGTATCTAGTGACTTCACGCTAAGGACTACAAACCATTGTCACTACGAGAAATACTTGTGACATTCACATAATTCATATGTATCATTCTCGTAGTGGGTCAATCAAGTATGCCATTACTCCTAATGCATACCCTTGTGTTAGACTTGATATCTCCATATCAATATACCCACATACTAGTCTCCATGCATAGTGATTGTCCTATTAATCAATATACTTGACCATGGATACTTAAGGTAAACAACAATTGTAATCTAAGGACTTCATTTTATTAAATATATCCACAAATAATGAAATGAATATTATAGCCAAAACATTGTTCATACTAAAATAAGATTGCCTCTAGGGCATCTACTCCAACAGTCTCCCACTTGCACTAGAGCCAATATGGTGCATCTTTTATGCCTATAAATCTAGTGTGGCCCTCATTCCTTCCCTGAACAAGTGGCTTTGTAAGTGGATCTGAAAGATTATCATTTGTTGGTATCTTGCATTCTTCATATCTCCCTGATCGACGATCTCTCGAATAAGATGGAATATCATGAGTATATGTTTGGATTTCTGGTGTGACCGGGGTTCCTTGGCTTGAGTGAACGCCCCAGTGTTGTAACAATACAATGCGATGGAATCCACTATGCTAGGAACCACACCTAGTCTAGTGATGAACTTCTTAATCCAAACAGCTTCCTTCACTGCATCGATGCAGCAATGTACTCAACTTCTTTATAGAATCTGCAACTCTCTTTTGCTTGGAACTCTTCCAGCTCACAGCTGCTCCATTTAGGCAAAACACATAACCCGACTGCGATATGTAATTACTCTTGTCGGTTCGGAAGCTCGCGTCAGTGTAAACTATTACAATGAGTTCTTCCTCCCCTCCATATATCAAGAATGCATCCTTAGTTCTTATCAAGTACTTAAGAATATTCTTGAAAGCAATCCAGTGACCCTCACCCGGATTGGACCGGTATCTTCTTGTCATACGTAACGCGTATATATCCAGTCTAGTACACAACATGGAGCACATGATAGATCCAATAGCCGATGTGTATGGGATCTTTCTCATGCGGTCATTCTCAATCTGATTGGAAGGACAGCCAGCCTTCGTAATTGTGACTCCATGCGACATGGGCAAGAATCTTTTCTTCGGTTCTTGCATGTTGAACTGTTTCAACACCTTCTCTATATATGTACTTTGACCTAGGCCGAGCAACTTCCTAGATCTATCTCTATAGATCTCGATACCAAGTATATAAGCCGCATCCCCTAATTCTTTCATTGAAAAACACATTCCTAGCCAATCTTTAACAAATTGCAGGGTAGGGACATAGTTTTCAATGAGTAGTATGTCATTCACATACAAGACCTGAAATACTACAAAGCTTCCATTAACCTTTATGTAGACATAAGGTTCATCTTCTTTTTTTGATAAAGCCAAACTATTTGACTACTTCATTGTAACGTAGATTTCAACACCTAGAAGCTTGCTTCAACCCATAATTGGATCGCTACAACTTACACACTTTGTTCGCATGCTCTGGATCCTCAAAACCCTCTGGCTATGTCATGTACACATCCTCAATGAGGTTTTCATATTGAAACGCTGTTTTAACATCCATCTGCCAAATCTCATGTCGTGATAAGCTGCAATAGCAAGCAAGATATGAATGGATTTGGTCATCGCAACTGGGAAAAAGGTTTCATCTTAGTCAATACTATAAATCTGTCTGAATCAATTTGCCACCAATCGGCCCTTATAGGAAATCACATTTTCATCCATGTCGGTTTTATTCTTGAAAATCCACTTGCACCCTATGGGTCGAGCCCTTCGGGTGGTTCCACCAAAATCCATACTTTGTTGGTATACATGGATTCCATTTGGAATCTCATGGCCTCAAGACATTTCTGAGAGTCCGGACCCTTTACGACCTCTCCATAGGTTGTAGGCTCATCATCCATAAGCAATACGTCAGCAGGCTCAGTTACGAGAAGTCCATACCTCTATGGCTCCTTACGTATCCTACTCGACCTACAAATATCTTGTGTTACTTGAACAGGTTGATCCACAACATCTTGCGGTTCCTGCTCATGTTCCATTGTAGGATGAGTGGTTGTGGTTCTTAAACCTCTTCAAGTTATACAGTCCTCCCACTAGCTTCTTTAGAGGCAAACTCTCTTTCTAGAAACACACAGGTCCAAGCAATAAACACTTTGTTCTCGAGTGGATTGTATAAATAATATCCATTCGTTTCCTTAGGATATCCCACAAACTTACACTTATTGGACTTGGGTTCGAGTTTTTTTATTGTAAACGCTTTACATAGACCTCGCAACTACAAGTCTTCACAAACGACACTATGGGACGCCTACCAGTTTATATCTTATATGGTGTCTGCATGACTGATTTGGATGAAACACGGTTAAGGGTAAAAGCTATAGTTAATAGAGCATGGCCCCGAAATGATATTGGAAGATCAGTCTGAAATATCATAGATCGAACCATGTCAAACAGTGTTTGACTCCTCCTCTCTGACACCATTCCATTGTGGTGTTCCAGGTGGAGTGAGTTGAGACAAGATCCCACACTCTCTAAGATAGTCTTCAAACTCTTGGCTTAAGTATTCTACGATCTGATCATAGAGATGTAATACTCTTGCCAAGTTGCTTCTCTACTTCATTCTTGAATTCTTTGAACTTTTCAGAGGATTCGTATTTTTTATTCATAAGATACACAAATCCATATCTACTGAAGTCATCAGTAAATGTAATTAAATAAAGATAACCACCTCCGAAAAGTGTGGCAAATGATCCACACACATCAGTATGTATGAGTGCCAATAGCTCACTGATCCTTTCACATTTCTTCTTGAAAGGGGACTTGGTCATTTTCCAAATAAACAAGTTTCACACGTCTCATATGATTCATAACCAAGTGAGTATAGGAATACATCCTTATGGAGTCTAGAAATGCATTTTTCGTTTATATGGCCTAAACGACGGTGCCATAGATAAGTATGATTTAAATCGTTAGTTTTAATCCTCTTAGTATTTATGTTATATACGAAATTATCTAGATTAAGGATATACAATCCATTAGACAAAATAGCATTACAATAATGCATACTATCAAAGTAAATGGAGCAACACTTGTCCTTTATTATGACAGAAAAGTCTTTCTTGACCAAACAATAAATAGAAATAATGTTCCTACTCATAGCAGGCACATAAAAACACTTATCTAATTCTAAAAAAAATATGGAGGTAAATTTAACTCATAAACGCCTACGGCTAATGTAGCAACTCTTGCTCCATTCCCTACGCGCATTTCTATCTTCCCTTTAGCTAGTCGCCTGTTTCTGTTTAGATCCTGCACATTTCGACAAATGTGAGATCCACATCCAGTATCCATACCCAAGAGGAAGAGATAGACAAATTGACATCTATAACAAAAATATATGGTGGTGGTGGAATCACTATTTCAAGTCTTTTATCTTCCAGATATTTTGGGTAGTTCCTCTTCCAGTGGCTTGTCTGACTACAATAGTGACATGCGCCCTTAGAGACGCCACCAACAGGTTTCAAGGCAACTTCCTTGGGTTTTTCAACTACCTTGCTCTTCCCTTTGGAGTTCAAAACAACTCTCTTGCTCTTCCTTTTATTTACCATCATTATGGCCTTGCATTTACCTTTATTAATGCTCAGTGTAGCGGTCCTCAACATATTGAGCAAGTCTGGCCGAGTTTTATTGATCTCATTCATATTGAAGTTCATTATAAACTGTGTCAACGATTGAATGATGAGATCAGTAGCCAAATCTTGGCTAAATGGGAAGCCTAAGCTGTCGAGACTCTCCAAGTATCCGATCATACCGAGTACATGAGGTCCAACTGGGTTCCTCTCTGGCAGACTACACTTGAACATTGCTTCAGATACTTCATACCGCCCATACCTTGCATGCTCTTGGAAGAGCTGTCTCAAATGCATGATCATATCATACACCTCCATGATCTCATGTTGCTTCTGAAGCTCAGAGTTGATAGTGCAAAGCATAAGGCAAGTCACATCAGTAGAGTCATCTACGATAATCTGATGTTTCTTCCTTGCAGCAAGACTATCATCATCATCTGGTGCCTTTGGAATAGATTCCTCTAAAATGTATAACTTCTTTTCATGCTTAAGAACAATTCTCAAGTTTCTGTACCAGTCTCGGAAGTTGATTTCAGACAGTTTGTCCTTCTCAAGGACAGATCGCAATGATATAGTCGATGTTTGATTGTTTGCCATTGAAATTCTATAAATGAGAAATATACAATTTTAGTATTTGTGAACAATTAACTATATTTAACAATGGCTAGATTATTAAATATAGCTCCCACTATTTTTCTTAGATTAATAGCCTTTATCATTAATGCAAAAAATATCATATATTTTTTAGTGGCCCAAGATCCATATTTCGCCTCCTTTTGAGCTTGCTTTGGCAAGTCACCCAAAAGTTAGTTATTTAGGTAGAAACACCTTCCAATTGCATCCTATGGAAATCTTGGTTCAATTGGATAAATAACTCCTTATTATTTATCTATCTTATAGATAATATCAATTGTCTTGCCTCTAAGATTTCAATCATATAGAAGTAGCTTAGTTGTGTTTAACCTCTTACTTCAACAATCGCACTTTACTTGCTTGTGCCGTCGCGTCACATCATGATGAATCAAGTCGCCTTGGTTTGGCAAGTCGAACTCAATAGACCTTGATGATGACGAGTGTTAAACAAGAGAAGGCAAAACATAATATTTATCGATGGGGAATTTCCTTGTCAATTCTTAATGTGTTGATCATATCAACTAATCTACTTATTTGGATTGAGCAATCCCAGATAAAAGATCCAACTGTTTGATTATTATCTTGTTACGTTTTGCATGCATCAACCATACACAAAAGATAAATAACAATACAATATATGATAAAAACGTGGTATGGATGTGGCCCCTAAAGATAAGAGATTCCCAAGCCAATAAAGGTATCTATAAGCCCTAAAGTAGCAAGCTCATCTCCATGTGCCTCCATCTTTAGTCCATGTTTCCTAGCTTGTGGGCCTTCACCGTCTTGTGGTTTCTTTAGGCTTTGATCTTCTTCTCCATGCCTTGTGAAATACCCCGTTTTGTGGATACAGGTATTTTTCGGGTATTTTATAATAATATTGGGTGTTAATATGACATTAGTATAAGTTTGGGTACTAGTTGTTATTATTTGAAAGTTAATTTTAATGTTATAAACTACCTAGGTGCTTTTATGTATTTTCTTATAACTATTATAGTGTCTTTTATTTAACTAAGGGAAAGCTTGTTGTATTAAGCCTAAACCAGTGGGGGTTAAAGTGTCTTTTCCCTAAAGTTATCATCTTCTTCCTCCAACTCTTCCATGGACGGAAGAGTACTACTCCTACCCCAACACCACCATCACCACTCCAAAACTCAATCAAATTCATTGATTTTTGTCCCAATTCAATCTCAATACGATTCAAACTCAACAAAGCTCCATAATTTAGCTTCAAGCAATCCAATTTCGCCAATTTTTTTGGTCTCTATTCAAAATCAAAGTTTTCGAAGTGGGTCTCCTACCACTCGCCAGATTTCTCATCTCTCTAGTCTATTTAAACCCCTCAAACCCAGTTATAATTCACACCAACTCAAGCTCAATCTCTCTCACCCATCTCTCTCACTCTCCCGATCGGTTTTGCAAACGGACCCGACCGGAGCCGAGCCCGCTGCCCCGTCGCTGCCGTTCTCGCCGTCGGCCGTCGCCCTCCGTCCTTCACCACCTCCGTCTCTCTCTCCTGCGCCACCGGCGGTCTCCCCCTCCAAAAACCGTCGTCCTCTTCTCTCTGTTCGGGTAAGAACCCGATTTCATTCTCATCTCTTTCCTTTCTTTCTTCTTTTATTTATCGTATGGTTATAACTAATAATTGCTAGGTCATATTAATATTGTATGGGAATAACCAACAAGTAGGGTTGTGGCCCAGTGGTTAAATGTTACTATGAGAACTAGGTCTTAGATTCAAATCTCACCATACACAACTATTTTTTTTACTACTCTACACTCAAAATTTAAAAGAGAAGTTTGGGGAATTGAAAGCCTTGTTAAAACACTTGAAGATTATTTTTTAGGAAGTTTATTTTCTTGTTTAAAAGTTAATATTTTGAAAAACAATACTCTTGGGTCATGTTTTATAGTGGTAAAAACTAGATACTATTGTAAGTTATGTTTTTATAATAGTAGTCAATATACATTAAATATTGTGTTGTAATAATAGAATTATTATCATTAAAGTTTGGGGAAATAATAAGGCGGTTACGCTTGCATTACATATAGGACTTTGTTTGTATTTGTGTGTTAGCGATAATTGATTAGAATATTACCGAATTATAGGCAACGAATTCTCCGACGAAGGATACGTCGAGTACTACGACTAGTTTGCTGTGATTGCTATTTTTTGAGGTAAGTAAACATGCCAGGCCAAGCGCCCTTTCCTCTTTTCGTGTCAAATGATTTTCCTTCCTATTTTTCTCAAAATGATTTTTATGTGAAATATGTGCTACCTGAATACTTGTTTCAAATTGTTGAAATGTTCTCTGAAAATCTCACTGCAATCTAATAATCGACGATAACGTAAAGTGGAAGAGTTGTGCGGGGATTGTTGTTGTATGGTTACTATTGGCATTGGGCGTATTGACTTCGGTCTCTCGTCCAATTTATTTTATTTAATCCGGTTGCAAGTCCCCGGATAGCTCCTCGTACTCACTCTTCTGGCTGCAAGAAGTCTATAAGGGGGTGTCGACACTTAAGGTCTTGGATGCTTGCAAAGTTGTTGATTTCCCCGTATAAACAAATTAACAAATTGGTTTTGGATTGGATGTTTTTAATGGAACATGGAATATTATGAGTTTTGGAATGCCATTACTTGGATAATGGATGTGATTTGGAAAATATAAATGAACTTGGAATCTCTCATTTTTTCTTTTATAAAAGGGTCAAAGCTTTTACTTTCACTTTGATTTAGCGAAACTACTACAAACTGGTTTTCAAATTACTTCATAATTTGTCTACATGCTTGCGTGTTACTTACTCAGTATTTCCGCTGACTTTGAAAACTGTGGTGTTCTCTTTTGTTTTCTGCACCACGGGTATATATGATGGGAGCATAGCTTAGCGTGGACGCGAATCATCACTTAGTCATTTAGTAATATCACACTTAATTTCTTAGAACCTCTGTTGGTATCATTAGATTCTAGTTGAATTGTACACCTTTGTATCAGGCAAAGATTGGGGTTTTGATAAAGTTATGTTTAGATTCTCTGTTTTAAACCTCCTTGTATCCGGGTTTAATCTCGGGTACAGAGTGACATCCCCGGGCTTCCGGCTTGGTCGTTTTGGGGGTGTTACAGTTGGTATTAGATCCATATTATCCAAAAGGGAATTAAAACCTATAGGGAAATTTAAAATGGACATAAGTAAAGAATGTAAAATTTGACAAGCCGTTGGGGATTTGGGTAGTCTTGAATAGGGATATTATGTGTTTAAGTCTTTAGAAAATAAGCTTAGTGACCTGGTATACCCAACCACCCTCTCCTAGCTAAGAGCTTTAGCCCACCCGATTTAGTTGAATGTTTGGATTTGAGGCTTTTCATTAGAGTTAGGTTAAGTGTCTATTGTTTGGGTGATCAAAAGTTGAACTTCGTTTCGAAAGTCATGTGTGATCAAAAATTTAAAGTGTTGAGAGTATGTACTTATAAAAGCAATCATTTTGGTTTACGATATACTTTGTGGAGTAAGAGAGTACATACTTATGGAGTTGAATTATGAAGACTACTTCTATCAAAATGAATGGATGGTAAATGCCAACTTTATGTGTAAATTGTTAATGGAGGCTCATGGGAAACAAAATAAGAATGGGGATCGATTTAGATTCTAGTGAGGATGACGAGGTTGAGGAAGACCCTCTCAAGGACATAGAGGTTGAGGAGGACCCTATCGATGATATTGAGATTGAAGAAGGCCCTAGTGAGGATGATGAGTTCGAGGATGACCCTAGTGAAGATTGGAGTCGGAAGCAAGTGTGAGTAACTACGAGAAGTAGACATATTAGGCTTCCCTGATTTCTTATACTTTTACACTATGTTTGGGAATCAGGTGAGAAAAGAAATGATGAGAAACTTCAATTTATGTGAGAAAAGAAATGATAAGAATTGATTTAGATTTCTCAAGTATTTGTTTGGATTACTTAGCTGAGAAATGATAAGAAAATGTTATATTTTCTCACCTCCCTTGTTTGGTTAGCATATTAATGGAAAGGAAAAAAAACTATTTTAAAGACATTACCAAAATAACCTTCGTTAATATTATGATAAGTCAATGTTTTATTTTTTTTATGGCTAATTCTGTCACAATGAAAATATTGACACTCGTATAGTTTCTTTTCTCACCAAATCTCATCACTTTTGGTGAGAAAGAAAAATTGGATTGTGTGAGATTTCTTTTCTCATTCTTTCTCACGAATTCTCATGGATTCTCACCTAAAAAGTAATCCAAACACAAATGAGAAAACCGTCTCTCACCAATTCTTTTCTTTTCTCACCAAATCATGTAATCCAAACATAGTGTTAGTGCTTTTTGAAGTTTTAGTCTTAATAAAGTCATGAGTCCAAACAATGTTTCAAAGTTTTTAGAAGTGCTTTAGCACAACCACTTTTGGGCTAGAGATAATTTATTAGTAAGTTGCGTACGTTAATTTTACTTCTTGGTGAAGGATAATACTTATGTTTTGAGGATCCATTCTGGAATATAATAAGTCTTTATTTTATTAGGGTTGGAGTATGGTTTGAAGTTGATGTTGTATTGCGATTTCGGAAGCATTCATGAGTTAGAACGCGGGAAACTTGATGTTGGTAGTGTCTGAATATGTGCAGCAGATGGTATTTGGTGTAGCAGACGTGTTAAAATATTTATTATTTTTCTCGGAATTTTTCCCAGGTAGTAGACATGTTCAGGAACATGCCATAAGAATTTCAATCCCAAATAAGTTCTGGAGACTTAGATAGGAATATCTAAAGTTCGTTGTTCAGTAGCAGATTTCATAATGGCCATCTGGAGTATTTTTTTAGTTCACCAATCTTATAGATCTTGGACGGATCTCAAAATCTTTATGGTGGTGATTAAACACATATGGCTATATCTAGGTTAAATCCTAGACCATTTTGAGGAAGTTAAAGTCAGTCTATGACATGGTAAAGTTGAAATTTCTGTTCTGGTGGTTTATAACAGCAGCTGTGCTATTCTCTGCATAACTTGAGTCCTATTATTTATTTTGAGTTTATTTTTCTTGATTATGAAAGTAGACTCCGAGAAGTCGATCGATACAAAATTTGATAATTTTGCTTACCCGTTTGATCACTTTTATAGTTTTCAAAGAAGCATGAGAATATGATGTGTACAGTCTATGTGAAAATTGCATGTGTAGTCGATGGTATGATCAATGTGTTATATTACTTGCTTAGTTCCTCATTATGTGACATGTATTTTATTTCAATTGTACTTTATGATACTTATGAATGATACAATAGGTTTTAATATAGGAATTTTACCAATAGACAACATCCATACAATACTAGAAATAGCTTTTGTACAAAGAGGGTTAAAATCACTTACATGTTCGAACCTGACGAATGAGGAGCCAAAATAATTGTACAGTAAAACTTCTATAAATTAATAATGTTGGGACCGGAATATTTTATTAATTTAGCGATATATTATTATATCGATAAATTAATAATTTATTAATTTAAAGAGGTTTTTTGTATGACCTTTAAATTTCCAAGTCCAATGTACTAGTTACAATGTATACTATTTAGAGATGGAAACTAAATTAAAAACAAGTTCCAAGACACATTTTATGAATATACCTTTACAGATTAATTGAATTTGTCAAATCCATTGTTTTTTAATAAGTGAAAAAGTTACTTCATGATACCAAGAAGTTGGTCCATTGTTACAAATTAATCACTATAATGTTCATTGAAAAATTTTAAAATCACATCAACTATCGACTATGGCTCCCAAACTACAAGATGTTCAAAAATCAACCATGACCAATCAACAAAGAAAACTGTTATGCGAGTATAAGAGAGATCACCAATGATGCACTCAACAAGATTTGGTTAAGTGGGTTCACAAAAATTTCAATTTGAAAGTTAGTCAAGGAACAATATCAAACACTCTCAAGCGATCATCAGAGTTCCTATCAGCTGACTTTGACAAATGTGAATCTTCCAAGCGTTATAAACCATCCAAGTACCCGGACTTAGAGAAAGTGAAATGATGATTTTTAAAGATGAAGTCGGTATAGATTTGAATTTCAAGAAAAACCAAGTGACTATAGATTCATTTTTTACTATACAATCTTAGAATTTGAAACTTTTTTTAGTAATTATTAATTTATAGTTTGGTTTGGACCAATATATGTACACTGGAATTTCAGAAAATTTATTATGTTATTATTTTATCAGTTGGGGTCCAATTTTGCACTGGTCCCAGGTTGGGACCGGACAAATTATTAATTTATCGAAGTTATTAATTTACCGAGTATTAATTTATAGAGGTTTTACTGTAGTACAAAGTAATTAGGCAAATACCATTCAGGAAAAGCTCGTATGAGCGGGTAAAAGGGATAAATGACCTCATATCGAGGAATTGTGAAGTACCCGCGCGTTATGTTGGTTATGAGTTGTGCAGTAATGTAAGAAGAGCGGGGTGTACTTATTTTATGACAAGACGAAGGTAGGAAGAAAAATGTGTTTGAGAGATTTTTGGGATACGAATCAATTCGGTAGTTTTAGATACCTCCTAGCTAGTTTGTCGAAGTTTAGACTTTTTGGGTGTTTATATGGGATCTTGTTGTTGTTGAGTTGGCTACTTTGAATATTGCGGCATAATTATTTGTTATGGACATAGTTTAAGAGTTTTAAAGTGTTGGGAAATACTAAAATATTGACATTCTACTTGGAGCTCTAATGATCGCAAAATTACCTGGGGAATTTATTTTTCATTCATTGATGACATTTTGTCACAAACATCTCATAAGTGTCTTGTTTTCCGGGATTTAGTTTTGAGCGTTTTACCATGTATGATATACAAAGATTTGGGCGTCAGAGTTTCATTGTTGAACAAGTTTTGGGATCTTAATACAATGATTAGTATTTTGATCTCAAATATTGTGCTTTGCAACCGCTAAGTGTATAGTTGTTTGGAAGTCAGCCTTAAAATACCCTTATGATAAATAATCCTTATGTTTGTAGTCTAATAAGAGTATTCTTTGACCCTTGTAGATATGACCGTTAACCTAGTGAATCCAACAGCGGAAGATTTCAGCTAAGCCACCCGACAAGAACACCTCTCTTGGAGAACATGTCAATTTGGGAATTCATCGGAGAAGTCTTGGATAGGTGCGGGCATTGGGCTTACACTTTTTGTTGGAGGATGGATATTCACCAACGTCTTAGTTCAGAGTCATTGCATTGTAGAGTCTTTACCTAATGAGCCACCTTGGATTCCAATTGAGAGACAGTATAATGATTTGGTTGATGAGGAAGGATGGTACCTTCTGAAAGTGTGTAATGTAGACTAAATACAGGACCTAAATACTCTAGAAGGGGGGTTTAATAGAGTATGAAAACTTTTTTGCAAAACTCAGATTCTAACAAATTAGGTTTGTGTGAAACTCAAATCTCAAGGCCTTGAGATTTTAGAAAACTGTCAGAAACTTTCAAAGGCAAAATAGAAAGCTTCAATGCCTTGAACAATTACCAGTAACTGTCAGAAACTTTCAAAGGCAAAGCAATTTACAAAGTTCAGTACCAATGGACCTAATCTCTTCCTGAGGGATCTAATCCCACCAGGATTGGGCAAACACTTCTTATTACTCACGCAGAAACAGCCATAGATCATCAAGCCTAAGTGATTTCCCTTACACCTATACAGCTTGTGGTTCCAAACCTATCTAGTTCCAGCTACTAACTGTTGAGCTAACAAGAACCTCTTGTTGTTCACTTGAACAACCAACCACTAGGTTTAGTGAGGTTTAAGATATATAAAATATACACATATTACAAAACAGATGAAGAACACAGTAGAAAAAATAAGCTAATGAAGCCTAGATGTGTTCTTCTGGAAACTGGAATGATTTGATCTTCTGAAATCTGGAATTGAGCTTGACTGCCTGTGTGTTTGAATGAGTTATCTCCCACGAATTTGTCACACCTTTCCATTATTCTGCAAGCCTCTCTATCTTTCAAAATTCAAACCAGTCTCTTTATCCACCAGCTGCAACTGAATGAGAGATTTTAGGATTTCAGTTCCTACAAATCATCCTTCTGTTTTCAACTGAAATTCAAACAGCTCTAAGTGGATATCCGTTGGAGTTTTTTGAGATTGCTTTTACACGTTTAACAAACCTTCAACAACATTAAAACACAGCAACAACAAAATCCAGAAATATAACAGTACTATGACTGTTTGGTTTTCCAGTTTCTGATAAAACTGGTTAAAAGATTAGAACAATAATCTGATTAACTTCTGACACATATAATTCATGATAAACAAGTTTAAAACTCTTAGAATTCAATAAAAAAATCACAATAATAAGGATCAAAACCTGCAAGAAAGAATCAACTTAGTTCTATAAAATTGTCAGCAGCTCAAGGCACATCTCAAGGTCTTAAAGCTCTGAACATGCTTCACAGTTTTTCAAAGTTAAGTCCAGCAAACTTTGATTCTCCCTGTTCTGAACATCTGAAATTGTGTTAGATACGTAGATAATGTAAAACATGAATATATGCAGCGAATATCTGATCTATAAAATCAGGTATCCAATCTGCAACACAAGATTGTTAGAACATTCAGCAGAATAAGAACAACTCTCAAGGCTTTGAAGCTCTGTCAGTATCTCAAGGCCTTGGAGTAACTGAAATGCTTTGTCTTTCATCACTTAAAACAATTACAATCCAAAACACATTCAAGGGTCTTTGAGTCAACAATCTCCCCCTTGATGAAAGACAAAACCTATAATCTTGTGTAGATATTCCTGCAAATCCTTGTAAGAATTATATAACCACATATTGCAGATACGATAGACAATAATACCAGATAAATCAACACAGATAATCAAAAATTCACAAATAATCACAGTTAACCTAAGAACACAGCTGATTAACCAAAACAACTGGTTATTATTATTCAAGTACTGAAAGTAACCACAAAAACAAAAAAAAATACATAATTTCTCCCCCTTTTTGACTTTCATCAAATAAAGGTGAAGAAATGTTGGATCATTACTCAGAGTTTCAAACAAACCTTAAAACAAAAAAATTACTCCTAGAAAGTCAAGGCCTAGAGAACAGAAAAGAAGAAAAGAAATAGATAGAAAGAAAGGTTCAAGGATTTTGTCTTCTCTGATCTTCATTTCTTCTTTGATGTCTGGCCTTTCTCTGAGCCTTCTCCAACTTCTTCCTCACTTTCAGCATCATCACCAGACTGATTTCCCTCTTGTTCAGCTTCCACTTCTGCAACAACTTCTTCAATGATCTCATCCACCTTCCTGTTCTTGACCTGCACTGAATCCCCCTCTGTAGCTGCATCAACACCTGTATATTCACCAGCATCTTCTTCGTCAGTTTGCTCATACAGATCTTTTGATGTAAGCACCACTGGAATTGGCTTCTTTTTCTTCTTCAAGAAATCACCTAGACTTTCATCTGAATCCACACTGGTGTCATGACTAGTAGCAGAAGGTATCTTCTACAAGTTCAAACCCTTGATGACAACATCCAGCTTCCCATTCATAACATTCATCAGGCCCTTGAACTGGCTAAATTCAGATGACAGATCAAATAGCCTTTGTCTGAGATCTTCAATCTCAACATGTTGATCTTCAAACTTCTCAACCAAAAAAGAGTAATCCTCATTGGCTTGTCCTTTCCCTGATGTAGTCCCCTTTGGCTTAACAAATTCCTTCTCTCCAAGCTCATCATTTGACAATTCTGAATAGAACTTCCAATGTCCTTTCCCAGTCTGAACTACCCCAATCCTCTGTAATGCAGTCTCATCAATCAACCCAAAACCTCCAGTAATCTTTTCTTCCCCTTTCACAGGTACATCATAATGCTCAAAGAAAGGAGGTAAAAGGTTGGCATATGGAAGAGGATGGTTTCTGGTTCTAGTTGCACAATAAATCATATGCTCCATAACAAATGTTGGCAAGTCTATCTCAAACCCTTGAGATATCAGATACATCAGTATAAGAACCTTATCAGTAACCAACTCCCTTGAGTTATCCCTAGGAACCACACTCCTCATCAGAATTGTAAACAAGAATTTAGCTTCACAGTTGAGCACAGAGTGTGTCAACTGCTTTGGACCAGAGGGTACACCATCAATGAAAAACATCTCCTTTGCCTTTTCCAGACACTCCTTCCTATCAGGATAGTCTCCAACATTATACTTCCTAGTAATGCCCGAGACTTTGGCAAAAGTCCTATGATCTAACCTCAAATCTATCCCAGCCACCTTTGAAGTTCACACCATCTTATAATCACCTTCATGAACCAAATTCAGATAAAATAACCTAGTTAACCTAGGATAGGCTTTTGAAATAGGATTTAAAACTTTCCAAACTGAAGTTTCTCTTAAATTTCTCATACAATCAATATCCAATAACTCCTCAGAAACCATACTACATAAAGCTACCTTAGATGAAGCATAACCATGCATCCACACATTCCTAACTTCAGAACTAATAAACCAATCTGAAGGAAGTGCATTCTTACCTTGATAACCCTTTTTAGTTGCAGCAGCAACCTGCTTAACCCTTGTTTTCTTCTCGGTGGGTTTGCTCTTCTCCTGTTCTCCTTCAGTTGGCTTCTTCTTGCTTTCTTGAGAAGATTTCCCTTTTTCTTCTTCTCCTGACTTTTTCTTCTCTCCCCATTTCTTCTTGTCTGACCTAGGTTGATCACCACCCTGAGTCTCTGTCTCCTTCTGTGGATCAATGCTGGAGCCTTCATCTCCCTTTTCAGTTCTGGTCTTCTTTGCAGAGGAATGTCCTCATGCAAAATCTGAGTATTTTCTGAATCTGAATCAAAAATCACAATATTCTCCTTCTTATTTGCCCTCTTCTTGGATATGCTAGAAGGCTTCCCCTGTTGCTGAATCCTGGCTGATTTGTGCTCCATTTTGGGTTTAGGGTTTTGAGAAGAGAATGAGATTGAGAGAAATTGAGAGAGAGAGTAGAGATACGAAGAGAATTGAGAGAGAATGAAGAAGAATAAGCCCTGACTTTCATCTTAAGTAGGTTGAAAAGGATGAGTCATAAAAGGACTCTGCTAAATTAACATGCAAAAAGGATCTTGAAAAAATATTTTTTGGATATTTTAGAAAATTCTCTGAGTAATTCAAATATTATACAGTTATCTAAAAAGATAAGATATAATATTTGATGATCCATTTTTTTAAAAAAAATACAGATGTTTTCAAGACCTGGAGAACAATCTCAAGGCCTTGAGATTTTCTGCAGTTTGAGAAACTTCAAAGCTTTGAGCTATACTTTCAAGGCTTTGGAAAGTATAATCTCAAGGCTTTGAGATTTCAACATATAAACACATATAAGTACTAATACTCCCCCTAAACCAATGCATCCTTGTTTAACATCCCCAATTCAAGCCTTAGGGATGAAAACCTATCATCAGGCTAAGGTTTAGTGAAAATATCAGCAATCTGCATTGAAGTAGAAATAAAAGTTAAAATAACATCACCTTGTTCTGCATGATTTCTAAGGAAGTGATGTCTCACATCTATGTGCTTGGTTCTTGAGTGATGGACTGGATTCTTAGAGATTGAGATAGCATTTGTGTTGTCACAATGAATAGGCACATTTCTGAAATTATAGCCAAGATCTCTAAGTTTCTGAGCAATCCATAACACTTGTGAACAACAGGCTCCAGCTGCAATGTATTCAGCTTCTGCAGTTGATAATGCTACAAAATTTTGCTTTTTAGAATGTCAACTGATCAATGAAGATCCAAGAAACTGGCAAAATCCAGAAGTACTTTTCCTGTCTACTTTATATCCTGCAAAATCTGCATCTGAATAGCAACTCAACATAAAATTAGATCTCCTTGGATACCAAAGCCCCAAGTCTCTGGTTCCATTCAAATATAAAAAAAATCTTTTGACTGCAATTAAATGACTTTCCTTAGGATCTGCTTGAAATCTAGCACATATACAGACATTGAACATGATATCAGGGCTGCTAGCAGTTAAATACAAAAGTGAACTAATCATACCTCTGTATTCCTTTTGATTCACACTCTTACCATTTGAATCCTTGTCTAATGAGAGTGATGAACTCATAGGGGTTTTAAGCACCTTGGATTGTGACATATTGTACTTGTTCAATAAGTCCTTGGTATATTTTCCTTGATGTACAAAAATTTCTTTCTTCATTTGTAAGATATGAAGTCCAAGAAAGAAATTCAGTTCTCCCATTAAGCTCATCTCAAACTCCCTGCACATCAGACTAGAAAACTCTTTTGAAAGAGCATCATTAGTAGCACCAAATAGAATATCATCTACATAGATCTGAACTACTAACAAATCACTTTGATGATGTTTAATGAAAAGATTTTTATCAACTAGACCTCTTTTGAAATTGTTGTCAAGTAGAAATTTTGAAAGTCTATCATACCAAGCCCTTGGAGCTTGTTTTAACCCATAAAGAGCTTTGTCTAGTTTGTAAACATGATCAGGAAAGTTTTCATCTTCAAAACCAGGAGGTTGTGCTACAAAAACATCTTCTTGTAGATATCCATTCAGAAAAGCACATTTGACATCCATTTGATAAATCTTTATGTGATTGTGATATGCAAATGCAATAAGTATTCTAATAGCTTCTAACCTGGAAACAGGAGCAAAAGTCTCCTCATAATCTATACATTTTTCCTGATTATATCCTTGTGCCACCATTATGGCTTTATTCCTTACCACTTTGCCATTCTCATCAAGCTTGTTTCTGAATATCCATCTGGTTCCAATAACTGATTTCTCTTTAGGTTTGGGAACCAGATTTCATACCTTGTTTCTTTCAAACTCATTCAGCTCACTCTGCATTACAATGATCCAGTCTGCATCTTCTAGTTCTTCCTTGGTATTTTTAGGCTCAATCAAATATACAAATGCACTAAAAGCACACAAGTTCTTCAACTGTCCTCTTGTCTGAGTTCCATTTGATGGATCAGATATGGTATTGTCAGTTGGATGATCTGCAAGGTACTTAAACTTCTTCCTTGGTATCCAGGAATATTCTCCTTCAAGGCTTTGAGTTCTTGAAACAGTAGAGGGAGCATCATAGAAAGTTTCAGCTTCTGTCTCAAGGCTTTGAGATTTTGGTTCTGCAGGAGGTTCAAGGCCTTGAGATTCTGCTGAATGATTATGCACATTAGTTTTGCCTTTGTCTTCTTTCACATCATCAACATCAGACTCATGCTTGTTCAAATCTAGATCTGCAAAACTATCGCTCAGAGAATCCTTGGTACTTTCATCAAAAATCACATGAATACTCTCTTCCACAATCTTGGTTTTTCTATTGTAAACTCTATAAGATTTGCTAGTTTGAGAATATCCAAGAAATACACCTTCATCACTTCTATCATCAAACTTACCAAGATTGTCTCTACCATTATTATGCACAAAACAGATACAACAAAAATGTTTGAAATAAGAAACAGTAGGCTTCCTACCTTTAAACAGTTCATAAGGGGTCTTTTTCAAAATAGGTCTTATCAAGCATCTATTCAGCACATAATTGGCAGTATTAACAGCTTCTGCTCACAAGAACTTTGGCAAATTACTTTCAAGAAGCATGGTTCTAGGCATATCCTCAAGTGCCCTATTTTTCCTTTCAACTACTCCATTTTCCTATGGAGTTCTAGGTGCAGAAAATTTGTGAGATATGCCATGCTTTGCACAAAACAAATCAAATTCAAGTTGATCAAACTCCCTACCATGATCACTTCTAATAGATGCAACTGGTAAATTTTTCAAAGTTTGAAGCTCTTTGTCTCTAATAAAGCTTCAGATAAAGCTTCAGTTTTGTCTCTAATAAACATCACCCAAGTAAATATAGAATAATCATCTATTATAACAAGCATATACCTCTTACCTTTTGGGGTCTGAACTCTCATAGGACCACACAAGTCCATATGCAACAGTTCTAAGGGTCTAGAAGTACTTACAAAGTTCTTTGGCTTGAATGAGCTTCTGGTTTGCTTACCTTGTACACATGCCTTGCAAACCTCATCATCTGAAAATTTTTGTGATGGTAAACCTCTTACCAAATCCTTTGAGATGAGTTTATTCAAGGTGTATATGCTAATATGCCCAAGTTTTCTGTGCCAAAGCTTTGAATCTTCCTTCAAGGCCTTGAGGCATTTTAGCTTGTCACCTGCAACACTGTTAGTACTCATAGCATATAGATTATATGATCTAGGAGCAGTGAGTATGCAATCACCAGATTTCTCATCTTGCACCACACATTTCTCCTTGTAAAATATAGCTTTATAACCTTTATCACATAACTGAGAGATACTAAGCAGATTATACTTAAGTCCATCTACCAGATAAACATCAGAGATAGAGTTAGTAAAACCATTACCAATACTACCTATACCAATAATATTGCATTTTTCTTTGTCACCAAGTGTGATTGTTCCTCCAGATTTTTCTGTAAGCTCAGTAAAGAGAGACTTCTTTCACTCATATGTCTGGAACATCCACTGTCTAATATCCATTTCTGATCTTTCAAGGCCTTGGTGACATCCTGCAAAAGTAAATCATTGCCTCAACAGGCTGTTAAGACCAAGTGCAGAACTTTGAGTCATACTCAGAATCAGCCATGTTTGGTGGTCTAATTCCTTTTGGAACCCAAATCTGCCTAACCTGTCCCTTGAGCTGATAAGGATAAGTATTCATCATAATGTGAGGTTCTGATCTTCTGAAGGGACAAGTTAATCTGACATGACCAATTTTTCCACAGTAATGACATTCTGGAGAATGTCTGCTACCAGATTTGACAAAAGTAGTTTGTCTTTTCTTTGGAAAATTTGGATTATAGCCAATCCCACTTTTATGCATTGATTTCAGACTTCCTCCAAGAATGAGATTTAGATTATGTTATGAGCCTGTAAAACTAGCTAGGACCTTCTTATACTCTTGAAGTTTCTCAGTCAAAGAACAGATTTGTTGTTCCAAATCCTCAGAATGAGTCTTTAGATCGGCAGGGAAGGGCAAATCAGTATAGTCCGACCAGCCTCCCCAAAAAGGAAGATAGCGCCAGATATGAGCCCATCCTCAGCACATACTGTAAAGAACGCAAAACGAAACAAACAATTGGAGATGGAACGAAGGTATATGGGGGCAATCAGAGCTGGGAAAGATGGGGAGGAGACGAGTAATACAGCAAAAAAAGGCGGTGAGTGCCTCGAAAACTCTAGCTGCGAAATTGACGGAGGCTGCTAAGCAGTCCACCCAAGCACAATGAGTCTCCTCAGCTGGAACGTGCGGGGGCTAGGGAACCCCTGCATAGTCCTTTCGCTTCGCGATCTCGTGAAGCGACAAGGTCCCGATTTGGTTTTCTTGATGGAAACCAAAGTTGAGAGGTCGGTATGCGAAGGGTTTTTTGTGGATCATGTGGGAACTAAAGGTGGGCTAGGGCTGATGTGGAGAGCCCCACTAAAGTTATCATACAGTTTTCCACGGATCACCACGTTGATGCAACAGTAGAAGAAGATAGTGGAATATGTTGGAACTTCACGGGGTTCTACGGAAGCCCGGTCAGAGAAGATCGGAAGAACTCTTGGGAGCTCCTGAGAAGGATAAGGCCTCACCCGGATAGCGCGTGGATGGTCCTTGGGGATTTTAATGCCATTATATCGGGTGACGAGAAAGAATGAGGGAGGGAAGTTACATACAGTCGAATTGCAAATTTTAAAGAGGTGCTTAATGATTTAGAGCTCCAAGACTTGGGCTACCATGGAGGGGATTTTACTTGGAACAATAACAGAGTGGAAGACAATATCCGTGAACGGCTCGATGGAGCTACTGCTACAACAAGATGGAGATATGAACATAGAGGAGTGCGTGTGACAAACCTGGTCTGGCAGAGTCATGAGGGTTTTGACCGTTTCATTCGCGACAATTAGGATACTTCAGCAGGTGCGACACTTCATGACCGTCTAATGGTACTGGGAGAAGAGTGCAAAATGTGGGACAAGAATGTATTTGGCTCGGTGAGGAAGAAGACAGCAGGTCTTAGGAAAGAGCTGGATTAGCTGGAAAATCAAAGACTAACTGAACAGATTCGGGAAAGGAAGAGACAAGTCGAACAAGAATACAACAGAACACTTCAAACTGAGGAGATCATGTAGAAGCAGCGCTCAAGGGTGGAATTGCTAAAGTATGGGGATAGAAATACCCGGTTTTTCCACCAACGGGACACCATCGAAGGGCAAAGAACACAATGGAAGGCATAGAAGATAAGGAGGGAAAGTGGGTCACAGTGGAGGAAGATATTGCTAAGGCGCTTGAAGACCAATTCTCAAGCATATTTAATTCGGACAAAACAAGTATGGCAGACATGACACCTTCAGTGGCAGATGTTCACACGAGTATAAGCTACGAGGAGCGCTCCATGATGGAGGCAAACTATACTGCGGAAGAAGTAAAAACCGCGATGTTCATGATGGCGCCCGATAAAGCTCTGGGCATTGATGGCTTTAATGCGGGGTTTTTTCAGAGGTTCTGGAAGGTTGTAGGAGAAGGAGACACAGCAACGTGTTTGAAATTTCTCAATCAAAGAAAAATCTTAGAATAATACAATCGGACTCTTATAGCTTTGATCCCCAAAGTGAAGCAACCACGGAAGCTAGGTGACTTTCGTCCTATTAGTCTATGTACAATTATTTAATGATTGTTTCAAAAGCTATTGCAAACAGATTGAAAATAATCCTTCCTAATGTTATCTGTGAGAATCAAAGTGGCTTTGTCCCGGGACGACTGATTTTGGATAATATTCTAACAGCTTTAGAAGTGATCCATTCTATGAAAACGCGAAAGAAAGGAAAAATAGGGTATCTAGCACTTAAAGTGGACATGAGAAAAGCCTATGATAGGGTGGAATGGCAATTTGTGAGGGAAACGCTATACCAATTCGGGTTCGGCCCTAAGCTAATCAGTCAAGTAATGAACTGCATTAATTCGGTCCAATTTTCTTTTTTCCAAAATGGGACGATTTCGGGGAATGTTGTCCTTGAACGAGGATTGAGGCAGGGGTGCCCTCTCTCCCCATACCTCTTCCTCATTTTTAGTGAAGTTTTATCGAGAGTTGTGACTGCTGCAGTCGATCGAGGGGATTTGGCAGCAGTCACTGCTTCCCGTGGTGTGCCCTCAGTGTCCAAACTTTTTTCGCTGATGACTGTTTTTTCTGAGACAATTGCTGATTTTTCCACATTTATTTTCTGCTCCGCGGCGGCACTGTATGTTTGTATAATTTGTAGTAGCATAGCTAGGTCTCCTGAGACAATTGCTGATTTTTCCACATTATTTTCTGCTCCGCGGCGGCACTTTATGTTTGCAAGTGCTGGACTTTTGTGGAATGGCGAAGGGGGAGAAATACGACAAATACCTTGGTCTCCCTACAACAATGGGGAGGAACAAGTCAATCTCTTTCAACAATCTACTTGATAAATTGAGTAGTATGCTAAAGGGATGGAAAGAAAGAACCCTTACCCAGGGAGGAAAAGAGATACTCATCAGAACTATTACGGAAGCTATCCCAACATACGCGATGTCCTGCTTCAAGCTTCCGGACGGGATCTGCGATAAGATGGAGAAAATCATTAGAAAATTTTGGAGGAGCAAAACGGGACAAGACAGAGGAATTACCTGGGTGGGTTGGAACAAGTTACAGTGGCGTAAAAGAGAGGGAGGCTTAGCTTTTAGAAATCTCAAAATTTTCAACAATGCCATGCTAGCAAAGCAAGGATGGAGAATCATTCAGAAACCAAACTCGATTATGTCCAGAGTCCTTTGTGCCAAATACTTCGCTAATGATTCTTTCCTCGAAGCAAAACCGGGACACAATCCCTCTTTCGCTTGGAGAAGTATTTTGGAAGGTCGAAAGTTGCTGCTAAACGGTCTGAGATCGAAGGTGGGAGACGGCAGATCCATCAGACTACAAGACAGGTGGATTCCGGGAGAATCATCCTTCTCCTTGATTACTGAACTCCCTGAAATGGAGAATATGAGGGTCAGTGACGTGATATCTCAAGAAGGACATGGACGGGACGAAGAGAAAGTGAATCAGATCCTCAAGTCGTTGGATGCAAATGAGGTTTTACAAATCCAGCTCCCAGATAAAGACGCAAAGACAAATTGATTTGGAAATTTGAATATGATGGAGTATACAAGGTAAAATCAGGTTACAACATAGCTATGGCAAAATAGCTTAACCCCACTGTTGATCGTCGGAAAGGAAGGAAAATCCAATAGTTAAGGTTTGGAAACTGAAAATTCCGTCGAGGATAAAGCACTTCATCTGGCGTACAAAATATGATAGTCTTGCAACCACAAAGAACCTGCAAAAAAGGGGGATGATCATCAGAAGGGCTTGCCCCTTTTGTCAAAAATATGAAGATTCCAGCAGCCATATCTTTCA
Source organism: Linanthus parryae (assembly GCA_023055425.1). Classification (NCBI taxonomy): domain Eukaryota; kingdom Viridiplantae; phylum Streptophyta; class Magnoliopsida; order Ericales; family Polemoniaceae; genus Linanthus; species Linanthus parryae. The sequence goes on along the minus strand of JALGPY010000036.1, from coordinate 1,305,410 downwards.
TAAGTGTAAGGAGACAAGGCAAGTGTGGGAGAAGTTATTTGAGAAAGAGTTTGTCGAATAATTACCTAATCAAAAGCTCCAAGACTGGATCCAAGACCAATTTGTGAAACAAAATCAAAATCACCAAACCCTATTTTGTTTTACACTTTGGGAGATCTAGATTAGGAGGAACAAGGTCCTGTTTCAAAACGGTTACTCAGATCTCAAAAGCCTTCCAAGGGAGATAATCACAAGATACGAAGAACTGGATCAAGTACATAAGATCGATAGAAAAGACGTACCTGAGCAACAAACAAATGAAAAGCCGAAGTGGGAGCCGCCGCTAGCGAGGTTTGTGAAAGTTAACTACGATGGGGCTTGGAACCCAAGTACCAAGATCGGCCGAGCGGGGTTTGTAATCAGAAACGAAAAAGGGGAATTCATAGTTTTCGGGGCCACAGAGATCAAGAAGTGTGAGAATGCAAAAGAATCGGAGATGAAGGTGGCAAGAACAGGTCTTCAATTTGCCATGGCGAAGGGTTACAGACGAATCATTTTGGAGGGCGAATCTACATCCGTCTCCAGGAAAATCTCGAGAGCAATACAGAGAGAGAGAGAGAGAGAGAGAGTGGGTGGACTATTCGAACATCGCTGAAGTTTTGGAGTCAAAGAAAGGGTCTCTCCGGGAAATGGAAGTTGTTATTGCTCGAGCTGTACCGCGCGGAATGAACCAAGTGGCGGACCACGTGGCAAAATTCATTCATGACACTGGAGAATTATCACTTTGGGAAGAGAAGCCATCATGGCTGATTAGTCTTCTAGCATTTGACCTTCATGTTCCTATTCATTAACTCTTTTATTGGTTAAAACAAGTCGTTTCCTCAAAAAAAAAAAAATTGTGAAAAGTTTGACCGTGGATGCATCAGTGATCAGTTATTGAGTCCGTGACTCCTTGTGCTATTTCATTAAACAAAAACAAATTTTAATTTGGTATGTAGCACAGTGGTAGAGAACTTCTGATTTCTGATCGCTACCCATGAAATGTTATTATTTAAACTTTCTATTTTTTCACCAAGAAAAATGATTAGCCGTAAAGTAAAAAAAAATGTCATTTATTATTTATGGAATTTGGATATTTGTCCCTTTAGAGTGACCTACTACGTCTCAGCCCAAGACCTAGAACTCCTAAGACCTACTGAAAATACCTATGGGCAGGTAAACCAAGTTCGTGAAGCCTGCGGAAGGAGCAAAAGGGATAGAAGCTTTCGAATCTACCATTCAAACGAGGAAGAGTATGCAGAAGTTGGCCTAAATGAGAAAGTGGGGGATTATTCGTACAAAATTGAAGTGATGAATGTTATACATAGCCAGCGGTTCCAATTTTACAAAGACTTCGCCAAAAACTATGATCAAAACATAGAAGAAGGAATGAACAAGAAATTTGGTGGAAGGGAAGAAGAAGGAAATAAAATTCCTAAAGGTAACCCACGGTCTAATCCTCTCTATGATTCCTACATGAATGAATTTGATAGCACTATGAGGGGGAAGAAGGCTATTAAAGAAGGGAAAAGGGTTGTGGTGGCTGACCCAAATCAGCCACAAGCCCAATGGTAGCTATAAGTTGGAGCTGTCAAGGGTTAGGAAGACATCTGACATCCTACGAGGACTCTGTCAATCCCATCTTCCTGAAATTATTTTCCTCATAGAAACTAGAAACAAAAAACACATGGCTGATAGAATAATAAGGATAATGCAGTTTGTTAACTCCTTCATGGTGGACCCTATTGGTAAAGGGAGTGGTATTTCTCTATGGTGGACGGATAATGTTGCAGATAGAGATTGTATTTGTAGACTCAAGAATGATACATTGTAGACTTATAAGAAGCACAGGTGAGGTGGAATGGTGGACATTCATTTATGGACATCCAAAGGCAAAGGAGAGGGACAAAACTAGGAAAGTTATAAAAAAATATTTCTCTCTCAATGAGAGAACCATGGTGTCTCATTGGAGACTTTAATGAGATATCTGACGAGATAGAGAAAATATGAGGTTTGAAGAAAAAACATTGGATGAGCAATAGATTCAAAGCTTGGATTTCATATTTTAAGCTCATAGACATGAACAACCAAGACACAGGCTTCACTTGGACCAATCAAAGAAATGATAGATAGAGTCCTTGGTAATGTTGAATGGCTTCTTCTGCACCCAAAATCCAGATTTAGTCATAATCTCTTTATAGGATCAGATCATTTCCCAATCATTCTTCACAGAAGCAAGCCTCATAAGAAAGGGAAAAGACTCTTCAAGTTTGAAGCTCAATGGCTAGAAGACCACGAATGCAGGGAAACAATTGATTCTGGATGGAATAGAGAAGTAGAAGGTTCCCAAATGTTCAAGCTCCATAAAAAGATGTAGTTTTGTAGGAGAATCTGAAGACTTGGAGCAAAATCAAGTTTGGGAATAAAAAAAACCAAAGCTGAGGAGGTTAAAATAAGAATCAAAGAGGAACAACAAGGTGTTTGGACTGAGGAAAGTATGAAGATAAATTATCAGTATACAAAAGAGTTGGAAGAACTTTGGAAGTGAGAGGAGGCCTACGGGCTTCAAAGATCTAGAGAGAAATATGTTAGATGTGGGTATCAAAACACACACAAAATTCACATTACAACCATTAGAAGGAAAGCTAGAAACAACATTCAAAAACTCAAAGATGCTAATGGAGTTTGGAGGCATGAACCAAGAGAAGTGGGAGAAATCCTTACCAATCACTTCAAGGAATTATTTAGCAAGGGTATTACTTCCAATTCCACAGATTTCTTCGAATTTGTCAACACTTCAATTTTAGAAGCCCGAAACAGAATGTTGGAAGCTATCCCTTCAACATAAGAGATCAACTGTTCAATCTGTTTCCCCTAGAGATTGTGGAGAAGATCACTAAAATTCAAATTCCAGTCACCTCTGTACAAGATAAATCCAAATGGAAATGGAGTAGCAATGGAGAATACAACGTTAAAAATGGTTATTTCTTGGTGAAAACAAAAGAGAAAAGAAGGTAGAGACTTTAAATCAGAGGTGTGGGGAAAGCCATATCTTCTGATCAATGGCCAGAAGAGCTTTCGAAAGTGTTATGGAAGTAAAATACTCTCCCAAAAATAAAACACTTTTATCTGGAAGTGCTAAAATGATGCCATTCCTACAAGTCAAGCTCTAGTGAGAAGAGGTTGCAAGACTAATCCTAGCTGACAGCTCTATGATCAAGATTTGAATAACACATAACACATTTTTTTCACTGTAAGTGGACTCATCCTTTCTGGATTGGCTCAAATCTCATGAACATTGAACACAATCACCAAATGAGAAGCTTCAAATAATGGACGGCTCAGCGTTTAGACAAGGTAAAGAAGAAGGATGCATGTTTTGAGCTAGAGCTTTATATGAATGCTTGTTGGGCTATCTGGAATCATAGAAACAAATGCTTTTTTGAAAAAACCCCTCCTAATGCCAAAGAAGCTCTCAGACATGTCAAATCCTTACCTACCCAAGTGAAGAAGCTAATTGGCCACACACATACTCGAAACGACGAAGAGAGCCAAAACTCTTGGAAACCCCCTCCACAAGGGATTGTAAAGTTAAATGTGGATGTTTCATGGGTTAAAGATGCTTCTTGAAAATTATGGAGGTTGGATCTTGAGGAACCAAAGTGTCCATTACATAGGTGGTGGTTGGAATGTTATTGAAGCTAGATCCCGTATCTGGGATGAGTGTATAGCCCTCAGAAGTGATTTGCTTGACCTAAAGAACAGAGAAGTTCTAAATGTAGAAATGGAATGTGATAACAAGGATTGTAGCTGAAGTTATTGGTGAGATTTCAACTAGTTGGGAAACGAGAGCCATCATTGAAGACAATTAAAGTCTTTTAGTTCTATGAAATGCCTCTTTGAAATGGATTAGTAGAGGTGCTAACTTGGTTGTTGATGCCATTGTCAAATTGGCTAGGAAATATTTGCTTATTTGTAAATAGATGCCTAATTTTTCTGATCATCTAGTTATAATTCTAGTTAAGGATGCCCCACTGGAATTGGATAAAGAGGGTAGTTGTATTTCTGGTATGTTTGGTTTCTATATAATATCTTTTTTGCCAAAAAAAAATACATGTGGGCTAATAGTAAGCCTACTTCATGGTATAGTCTTTATCTATATAGGTGGGCTAGTGCTTAAGAGTCCCGAATCACGACACCATATGTGCAAAATTTTGGGGCCGAAACACAACAGACTCGTAGCAGTACTAGTTTGTTTGAGTAATGGGCCGCGTGACTTTTGGTCGGCCTATTCCAGCAGTTGTGTTCCATGTTTAGCATAGTTTTCTGTTGGTGGATCTCAGATATCGCTCTGAACCAATGTATTTGTTATAAATTTCATTCATTAGGACGTCATATGGACAACTAATCTTTGAATAAAATGGTCCATATTATCATGTAAGAAGACCCTTCTTTTAGAGAAGTAAAAAAGATCTTATTACATACCTCTTGATGTGATTTCTTCATATTTCCTGGTGATTTGTTCTTTTCACTTATTTGAGTCATCTTAGAAGTGATAGTTGCAAAGGCAATTGCAAATCGTATTAAGTTGGTTCTAGATAATGTAATTTTTCATAATCAACGTGCTTTTGTGCCGGGTAGACTTATCTCATTTAGAGTTATTGTGGCTTAAATAATTCACTCCATAACCACTCAAATGAAGGGTAGAAGAGGTGTTATGGCTTTTAAGTTGATATGAGTAAGGCTTATGACAAACTTGAGTGGGGTTATTTACGAGCTATGCTTCAAAAGCTTGGTTTTGGTAATAAGCTTACTCTCTAATTACGGGTTGTGTCTCATCGTGTGTACACTCTTTTTTCAGCTACAGATATTGTCAATCATATGAACTAACCTAAGTAAGATATGTTGGGGGCTACCTCTTGTACTTCATTCTCGGGTAACGAATCATTGCCCTCTGGCCTCCGTAGTTGTCCCACAGGCAAAAAAGAGCAGATGCCTCATTTACTGAAAGAAATTAATTTGAAGAACAAGAGAACTCTTTTCACTAAAATCCGCACACCATATGAGATGATCTTCCATAAGTACTTTCATTCTTAGCAATTATTTTCAAAGGTCGTTAGAGATGTGCTTACACTTACGCGCCAGTTGTTGAAGCATGATATAAACTGGAGGCATTCGAGTAAGAAAGAATGAAGAACATGGAAATCAGGAACGAGAAACACAAAGATTTAGCTACATCCACGGCTCGAAAACCCGATACTTTATTGAGAGACAACCCGGTTACAATGTGCCACATGGCTACAACGACCATGGCGGCAACTTGATACACCACACACAAGTCTACCCATGTCCTATATACTCATATAGACCTAAGGGTCCTGAATTGTGCCCCAAAGTAATGCCAAACATTTCCAAAACTAATTAGGAAACAACTCCTTAGCCGCCTTGGACCTAGTTGATAATTCAATTTCTATGTCTTGATATGAAGTATGAATTGTGGAAGTTTATATGAAGATAATGAAAGACGGTGGTAAAATATGTTCAAGGCTCCAAGGCCTTGAAGGTATATGTCTGCAATTGAATTGATTAAGTATTGTTTAACAATCTTGTCTATGCATGCTTAGCATTGATCAGTTGTTGGTTAAATGTGTCTTACAATTATTCTTGGACTACTTCTATGTGTTTCTAACACTCACAGGTTTCACAGCTTAAATGAATCAAGGATTAGAAAGCTATAAGCTTAAAACTGTGAAGAATGTCACAGAGCTCCAAGGCCTTGAGATTTGCCTTGAGCTGCTGACAGTCTTATTTAGCTTAACTGATTCTTTCTTGCAGGAGGTTATCTGTGGTAATGTGATTGGTTACTGACTTGCTATAAGTCTTAATCATTATTTTATCATTATCTTATACATATTGCTGATCTGGTATTAATCTTGTTATCAAAATTTTGGCCTAGTTTATTGCAGAAATTGTTATGCCAAACAGTCAGTAATATGTTGATATATTTTTTGGATTTTGTTTGACCTTGAAATCAAGTTTTTTGCAGGGTTTTTCGTTTTTCAAACCCCTCACAACAAACTCTAATGGCTATCCATCCATAGTTGTTGATAGAAGCATGATTGGGAGATGATTTGTAGGGAGGCAGTTCCTAAAATCTCTCATTCAGTTACTGCAGTTTGTTATAAGCTCCAGTTTGAATTTCAAAGAGAAGAGGAGACTGAGAGATGACTTATCATTCAGAAAAGAAGAGTGTTTACTGTCGTGGAGATCATACAATCAACTCTTCAATCAGTCAAGCTCTCAACACTGCTGAAGAAGGAGATCAATCATCCAGAAATCTGAAGCACACGTCCAAGCTTCACTGCTTACTTCTTTAATGTGTTCTTCATAATTGTACTTAATTTGTGTTATCATTCTAATTTCTTAAACCTCAGAAACTTAGAATTTTATTTGTTCAAGTGAACAACAAGAGGTTCTTATTGTTTCAACACATTGTAGCTGTTACTAGATAGGTTGGGAACCACAAGCTGTATAGGTGTAAGGCAGTTCACTTAGGCTTGAGATCTAGGGATAAATCTGGGTGATTAATAAGAAGTGTTTTCCAAATCCTGAAGGGATCAGATCTCTCAGGAAGAGACTAGGTCCAAATGTGACTGAACTCTGTAAAATCCTTGTGTTCTTTACTTTACAGTGTTGTTCTTTATCACTGCAAACTATCTAGCTCAAAACAGGTTTTCAAAGGCTTGAAGTATTTTATAGGTCAAGGCCTTGAAGCTTTCACTAGTTCTTATAAAGCTTCCGTCTTTTATCAAAACTCCTCCAAGGCCTTGAGATTCAACCAGTGGTTTATCTGTATTTTTCAAAAGACTAAGTTTTAGCAAAAGTTTTCATACTCTATTCAACCCCACCCCACCCCCCTTCTAGAGTATCGGATCCTGTGTTTATACTTACATTACAAACTTTCACTAGTCATCGCAGCTACTAGCTAAGTATGTTTGAATTGCCCCCGACAAATCTCCACCCTGATTCAGACGTCCTAGCAACCTAAATCCTCGTCAAGTCTTGGTTGCTTCGATTCGAGATGAAGCTCTACCTCGTTTCGAATCCTTTCAACCACCCGAAGACGGAACCTAATGTTTCTCTCCTCAAGCCTGAACTCGATGCATCTCCCCGAATCAGAAACGAGCACGCCTCTCGAGCAGATGTTCTGCAGCTGTATGTGAAACCTGAAATACCTAATCACTGCTCCGACTTCTATGTTGTCCCTGCAACGAATGTGCCATATGTGGATGCACTTCCTGAAACAAGTTCTCCACCCAGAACCAGACTCGAATATGTTCACTGAGGCAGTACTGAATACATTTCTGATGCGACCAATTGCGCCACAAAGATGCACCACGACAAGTGTCAGTTATTCAAACCTGATGCACCACTAACGAGTGTCCAAACAGATTGTTGTACCAGATTGGGCCCCAATTTCCTCTAATGCGCCAGATGCTCGCCAGAACCCTAATTGCGCCAGATGCGAGTCAATTGTGTCTCATGGGACACGCCCCAAAAACAAAACAGAGGCACGCCAGAACCAATCACGTGCCAGATGCTTCATGGTGTTGGTCCAACTCCAACGAGTTCCTGCAACGCATGAGCCAAAACCATATGCAATTCATATGCCAGATGCTCCATGTCGGGAGCCCGTCAATTGCCAAAACGTCATATGCAGGTGAACCGCTAGATTCGCGTCAGAACCGAACGCGTGCTGGATTTTCCAGATCCCTTGCATACCCAATCAGATGCACGCCAGATTGCTCCAGCGAGAGCCTAGATAGTCCCCTCCATGGGGCTTCAGATGGTAGGTGTACCTGCGCCCCTGTTTCAAAGTCCAACGAATGGAAATCGCTTCTCCTCATGAACAGTATCGATCTTGATCGTCAAACCAGACGTTATTCTTGGTGGAATCTCAAAACCCAGCCTCCGGATTGCCTTCTCCACCTGAATCACGAAAACCTAGCTCTTGGCTCCACCTATTTGTTAGAACCAGGCTCTGATACTAGTTTGTTATAACCTGAGGGTATTCAAGCAAGAACGAATTAAGAACATAGAGATCAGGAATGAGAAACACAGAGATTTAACGTGGTTCACTAGTTGTGAAACTAGCTACATCCACAGCCTGAAAACATTATACTTTACTGAGAGAGAACCCACAATGCACACCGTGGACACAACGACCACGTTGGCCACCCGATACGCCACACACAAGTCTACCCACGTTCTATACATCTATATATACCTAAGGGTCCTGACTTGTGTGCCCAGACTAATGCAAACGTCGCCAAAACTTATTGGGAAACAACTCCTTAGTCGTCTTGGACCAAGTCAATGCATCTACTAGCTAGGTACGTTTGAATTACACCCAACAAATCCATCAGATCTGCTGCAACCATCTTTAATATTTTCTTATTTTGAAGGTCCCTCTAGTAGAGGTACAGGAGGCGCATCACCTAGCAACTCAAGCAGGTTGTTCTAGCTGGCTTTTGATTTTTGGTTTAGGATTTTGAGCTTGTTTGGTTCCAACTTAAAATCTCAATAATCTGATGAAAATAATTTGGGGTGAATAAGCTAGCTGAAATTATAATCTAAGAACTTTTTGGCATGCGCTGAAAACTTTGAATTAAAATTTAATTGCATTTGACACACCTATAACTTTTACTACAAAATTTACAATAAATGTCTTTATTTGAGCTTACCACATGTCTATGATGTTATGCGTTTGCACAAAATAACAATTCATGCAGATAGAGTATGTTATTTCAGACGTTATACCAAATAATCTCCAAAATTGAAGATTATATAATCTGCAGATTATTAGCCAACTTAAATTAAAATTTGACTCAAAAAATCTACGAAACAAACCAGATTAAATTTGTTGACAGATTTTAATCTCAAATGAGATTTTAATCTTGAACCAAACATGCACCTCTCCTTCAATTCTAGCTCGCCTTCTTTTGTGTTCTATTGTTGTTTGATCTCCTTCACTCCTGATAATATATATATATATATATATATATATATATATATATATATATATATATATATATATCCTTTGCTCCAAGTGTATGCTTTTATGTTGAATAAGACTTCTTAATTATTCATAAAAGTAAAAGATAGTACAATGGGTCTTTGTAACACATCGCTAACCATCTTTCTCAAAAGAAAATCCCTAACCATAGGGGGTAAATGTAAGTTAATCTTAAAATCAACAAGTGAAACGTTCTTAGTGGTAAAATCATTTTGAATTTCTTTGTAACATGTAATCAGGCGCGAATTCAAGAATTAGCTATAGTGGGGCTAAAAAAAAAGAAAAAGAAAAAAAACAGATTCATGACAAAATTGAAATTCTAAAAAATTAAGTGAGAGCTATAATACAATTACTTTTGGGGCTAAATTGAAAATTGTAAACAACATAAAGATAGAAATACAGTTCTTCGGAGTTGAGTGGGGGTTATAGCCCCACTAGCCCATGAGTATATCCCCTCTTGCATCTATTCTATAAAACAACATTGTTTAACTAACTTATGAATTTTCAGTATTTAAATTAAATTAATCAGTCACAGCTCTTAGACCTCACCTACCACTCACTTAACTACCCGCTACTTAACTATCCACTACTTGAAAATTTACTCTCTCTCTCTCGTATTAATTTACGTAATTATTAAAAGTGTGTAAGAATATGATTTGATGGATATCATATAAAATTACCGGGGACGCCATTTCATCTTCTCCTCCAACAAAATCGATTATGAAACGTATTTTTTGAGTAGTGCCCTTGGGCACGAGCAATCCCCTAGTGTAATATAAAGAAACAAATTGGATTTCTCTCATTGGCAACAAGGGAAATATATTATAGTGACATTACTACACGCATGCATACCATTACAGTAAATCAGAACATGAAAAAAAACTAACTTAAATACTTTTTTTTGACTTACATGAAACAACCCTGGAACCTACGGTTCCCTGCTAGTACAACCAAACGATAATCCAAAAGTTCATTTATTAATTAAAACCGGAAAAATCCTCCAACAATAGTTTTGAAAGAAATAACTGACATTGTTCAAATCTAAATTCTGAAACAAAAGCTTCCTAACATAAATGAAATACTTCCTAGCTGCTTGATCCTAATCTTCAATTCACGTGTGCGCGTTCCCCCACTTTATTCATAACCTGCGGGTTTTCAAATAGCAAGAGCCGACCGCAGAAAACGTTTATCAGTAAAAACTGAGTAAGCATATACCACAACATGTAAAACAGAGTTTTGGCTTAAAGACTGGATCACAATATAACTGATGTAACTTCACATTTAATCATTAGTTGAGCTGAGGCATATTAGAGCCCAGCGGGTAACGAATGCCCACAGAGAGGTCACGATGCAATAAATAATAATTAGAGTACCTCTCGGGATATCACAGTCCATCCCAATTCACCCCTGAACTAACTATGAGACCTTAAGTGTCGACACCCCTATACAGTTGTGACCCACACATGCATAGGTAGTACTCTATAGCTTTCACAATATAAAAACCCATATAGGGTAGGGTATGAAACCCTAGGAGGTTCGTCTCACGTGCGCCTCCGGCCGTAGCCTTCACACACATCCTCTGTACATCGCCCCATATCATTTATCGTTCATTAATATATCACATGATCAAAAGTAACCGCATACTTTTCAAAGATATATTTGCAAGAGAGATTTCAAAATTCAAAGTTTAAAGCAGTTGCACGATACACAAGTAACACACGCCAAACACATTTTGATAGTTGAAGGTGTTGTGCATATAAACTTACTTGGATTGAAAGAGAGATCGTCACACGAAAGCAAAATGAAGTACTAGTAGTATGGATCCTCCACAAATTCGCCGTCTACGAACTCGGCGTCTACAATAACAATTATTCCTAATCAATACATTGCTAGCACACAATAACACATACAAATTCCTATATGCAATGCGAGCTTAACTCCAACAATACCCCAACATAAATATATTAGCTAAACGTACGTTTAGAAATTAATTTGGTTAAGAGAACGATTGTTTATAAATATAAACACTAAAACTGCAATAAAGAAATATTTATTTAATAATATTGAAAATTACTTAAAGTTGTTACATGGAAATAAATATTTGAATTAATCAAATATACATGTACAGATAATAAAAAAAATATTAAAAATTGTAAAAGGTCAAGTATTCATTCTCTAAACCGGGTTGACCCGAAAAGTTATTATTTACGAGAAACATCATTTTATTTCTGAAAACTCAAACTTTTAAAATAAATACAAAATAAGAATAATTAAATAAGAAAATAAAATAAATAGAAGTTAATAATCTTCCTATTACTTTAATATAATACTATAAGACATAGATAACTATAACAACTACTATTACAATTAACATTTTAATATTACTAATGTACTATACTATACTATACTACCATACTACTACTACTACTACAACTACTACTAGTGTATTATTATTACTACCCTACAACTATTAGAATAATCAACATCAAAAGAGGTTTTGTTTTGCATTACCAGTTGAAAGAGGTGGAGAAGAAACAGGGGCGGCATTGGTAGGAGCATCGGGTTGTACTGCTGCAGTTGCAGCTTCGTCGGTGGGCAGAGAGGACGGTGGAGGGATTGGCTGAGCTCGCGAAACAGAGGGACGAAGAGCAGCGGTGCTGGGTTTTCCTTCGTCGGGGCTCGGCTCAGTTTCGCCGGCCTGGTTTGCTTCGGCAAATCAACGGGGAGAGAGAGCGAGATTGAGATCGAGAGAGAGTGTGGGTTTTCTCTGTTTTTCGCAGAGGTATTTATAGGTTTAGATTACTGAATTCGGCGAGGATTTGGGTTCTTCCGGGTTGATGTTTGATTCCGAATCGAGCCCGAAAATTGGGCGAAATCGATTGCTTGGTGAGGAAGATTCGGTCTTTGACAAGGTTGGAGTGTTTTGGGACGGAAATCAGGTTGATTTGGTGGCGAATTGGTTGTGTTTGTGTGTGATTCGGAGATGAAATCGGAGAAGTGGCGGAGATGAACTCTCCTGTGAATGGAGAGGATGATTGGTGGTCGTATTCGGTGTGGCGGGTATACCGTGTTACGCGGTGGTTAGTTACGTAATAATTAATTAAAATGTGACATTTTAGACACGTTAAAAATATTATACCACCCACAACTTTAATAAGTAAAAACTTATTTAACTTTTATAAAGTTTACCAAAAATAATATATAAAAACAAAAACTTCAATATTATTATTATTCTTAACATATAATTATATATATGTATAACAATAATATATATAACACCAAAAAAGAAAAATAAGAAAACTACTTAAAAAATCCTTTTAACGGTCGAAAATATTCAATAATCTCCTAAAAAAAATACCCCCAAATTACGGGGTATTACATCACATCTCCCTTAAAACAAAGCTTCGTCCCCGAAGCTTAAACTAGCTCCCTGATGCAATGTATGAAATTCTAATGCACAAGTACTAGCAAGACATGTAATATGAGACAGGACGGGTAATTGAAATGCACGGCTATTAAATCACATATCCCTTAAAAGGAGTGACGTCCCCGTCACTCGACTCGTACACCTATGAATTTGGAATTTTAGTTCAATAGCTAGCAATGACGAGGTGTCGAAACTGATGCTCCTAATTTAGGCAAGCTAAAGCTTTAAGGTGTATAGGGATGTACTAGTTATTGTATTGGCCTTGGTTTCTAAATTGGTTGACCTCTTTTTTCTCATTTTTTTCGTCATTGAAACCTTCTTTGGGGTTCCTTCTCGGTTGGTCATAGATGATGGTAATCTGACCTAGTAAATTCTACGTGTCTTCTCGGTCGTATTCTTTGAATCGTCCGGAAGTAAACTCGAGGAGTCACTCATTAGTTACGTGTACCTCTTCTAACAGAACCTTTCTTGGACAAGTCGCAGGTGTAACCCAGCTAGCTAGGGTTCCCTTCTTCTCACGGGTTCACCATAGGATGAGACACCAAAACTTTGGACAACATCTTTGGGGTCCAGTACATCTTACCCAACTCGTGAATGAATAATAAATGAACTATATTACGCCTTACACAATAAAGATAATACATCCCAACAACTTCATAACACCAAGAACAAACCATTAACAAGAAGATGACCCGTTCCTCAAATAATAGATAAGTAATAAAACTCCAGACATATGCCTCCATTGTAAACATTAACATCTTATCGACCCACAACAGCGTATTTGGTAATTCAAATAGTTTACAGGATAACAAACAAAACTTAACCCCTCACCCTCAACTTTAGTTTCACATGAGTGAGCCCCCTTTTTCGTTTACTCTTTTACACTCTCTACTTCTAAATTTTTTTTCCCCCATAAATCCCAAAGCTTTACAACATGTAAAAGAGACATCACGATATTGGAGATCGATCTCTAACCAATTTATTGAGGTTCCAAAACAGGTCCTGCAACAATGAGACTCTGAAGCCCAAATCCAAAACAAATCTAAACAGTAAAACCTTCGAAACTATAGCCCTGATAACAAGACTCTAAAGGAGAAGTTTGTGAAAAACTGTCATCAGTAAAGGAAGCATAAATTCTCCGGGTATAACAGCGATTCATAGAACTCCAAATAATATGTCAAGATTTTAATATTCCACGCCACGTTAAAACTCCCGAACTATATCAATAAAAGAATTTAAGCGAGCTAAAATCCCAAAAGTAGCCAACTCAACAACCCTAGGACTCGATATAAACACCCAAAATTTCCTAATACAACATAGATTACAACGATTGTTTCCAGTTTTGCATGGGTGTGGTCTATTGTCCTGCACTATAACCTATTGTATCATTTCTTAATATATCATGAACTACAAGTAAAAAAAATGAAATACATGACATAAAATGTGCAATTATGCATTTAACACATTGGTCGACAATTAACCATTTACAATGCAATTCATATAAGCTGAACATGTCTTATATCTCTTCCTTCTTGGAAAACTGAAAAGAAAATCAATCGGCAAACAAAATTTTGAATCATGGTGTGCATCATCATCTCTGAGTCTACTTTCACAATCCAGAAGAATCAACCCAAAATATATTGTAGAACTCAACTTATTTCAGAAATCATACTGTTGTTGTCACACCGACCATCAGAACAAAACATCAACTTTGCAAGGCCCTAAACTCACTTTAACTTCGAAAATGGGCTAGGTTTTCTCCTAGGTATAGCCCTATAGGTTTACTAATCACCATAAAATTAATGTCCTCACGTTTTAACTTCATGAGCACTTCATATGCACCATCACTTAGGGTGTTGGGCACGCACTACTCCAAATTTTTGAAACATCTCCTCAATTCCACACCATACTTCAACTCAAAGAAACATAATCTTATTAAATTCTAAAAAGGATTCTCAAATGCATCAATGTCATTCTCCATTACGAAAACAACTAGCCTAATTGAATCATCCATAGAAAATCCTTAGCCAAACGTGGCCATGCTAAATCATTTTAAGAAACCTCAAGGCATTGTGTGGCTTCATGGCCTTACTCGAAGTAAATGTAGAATGAAACTAAAGTCTACGAAGTCAAAATAAGCCTACTACTACTAGTCTTCCTCACGGTTGACCTCGTTCTAGCCATCTACCAAAAACAGAAAGATAGACTCCATAAGTCTCTCATTACGCCAAATATATATGCATTACAAACCATAATTGAGACGATCTTCATTATAAGAATAAGCATCATATTCCCAAAACAATCTTCATTTAAAATTTCAGTGACATGATCCCATAATGCGTTAATATTCCAGAGAATACTACAAGAACTTTTAAACGCGGACTCCAAAAAAAACATGCACTCCAAACATGAACTGTCAGGTTATCAATCACCTAAATGATAGCCAAGTAAGGCAAACTCCAAAGAAAGTCTCCAATTTAAATCCTCAGCTAATCGGGTAAGACAAAACTCCTAGCTAGGAGAGGGTGTGTGGTAGTACTCACTTCCTATGGCTATCCTCTAAAGGGTTTCTCACATAGTAGATGCTATCCAAAACTACCCAAATCTTAACGACTTAACACATTTTTAATTACTTTCCAAGCAACTTCTCTTCCCTTAGAGTTTCCAATACCTCCCTCAAATGATGGTCATGTTCCTCTTCCCTTTCGACTAAATTAGAATGTCATCGATGAAAACGACAACAAACTTTTCTATGTACTTCTGAAGAACGCGATTCATCAACTCCATAAATTCTGCTAGAACAGTGGTGAGACCGAATGACATTAATGTAAACTCGTAGTGCCCATATCGACTCCGAAATACCGTTTTAGGAATATCTTGTTCAGCTATCCTAAGTTGGTGATACCCTAACCTTAAATCGATTTTCGAAAAGGTATCGACTCCTTGTAGTTGGTCGAACAAGTCGTCGATCCTGGAAAGTGGGTATCTATTCTTAACGGTTACACCATTTAATTCCCGGTAATCTATGCAAAGTCTTAGACTTCCATCCTTCTTCTTCACGAACAAAACTGGTGCTCCCCAAGGTGATACACTAGGTCTGATGAAACCCTTATCTAATAACTCCTTAAGTTGTTCTTGTAACTCCTTTAGCTCGGCTGGTGCCATCCTATATGGCGCCTTCGAGATTGGTCCAGTCCCTGGTACTAAATCAATCGCAAGGTCTACGGCTCTCTTTGGTGGCATCCCTGGAAGCTCTTCCGGAAAAATATCTGGAAATTCTCTTACCACTGGAATATCTTCTAACTTTTCCCCTTCTTTCTCCTGATCGTGAATCGTACAGAGGTATGCCTTATGCCCTTTCTTCACATAGGATATGCTGGATAAGGCTGACACTATTTGGATTTTGGGTCCACTGGTTATATGATGAACGTTGACCTTTCGGGCCACGGAATCTAACCTTTTGGTTGGCACATTCTGTGGTTGCCTTGTATTTGCTAAGCCAGTTCATACCTAAGACGACGTCTAGATTTCCTAGATCTAAGAGAATAGGGTCAGAAGGTAGCTTGGATCCTAAGATCTCTAGATTGATTCCAGGATACATGGTATTACAAGATATGACTTCTCCATTAGGGGCATAAATAGAGATATATATTGGGGTAGGAGTTGGGTTAAGGCTAGGGTCGCTTGTTCCAGATTCTGGAACCGAATCGGGTCATACTGTTGAGGTACCAGAACTTGCTGGTTTTCTTGGGTTCCTTGAGTTCCTTGACTCATGTTTTCTACTTGTCTTGAACGACTCCTGGTATAATATTGCAGTGTACCTTTTAAATATAACTTTACTTAATACAATCTAAGGTATTCACACACAAAACATAGGCTTAAAATAAACATGCCATGACATATGAAGGGTATGCAGGTTCAAAGAATTGTGGAGCAGCTACGGATAGGCCAACCATATGAGAAGAGAAAAGAATGTCTCAGAAGCCATGGATACACTCATAATCTTAACGAAATTAATCTAAATAATCTAAAATAGTCAACCACATTTATAGCATATGCTGAGCAACTATCACAGTAATATCCCTAGCACATAACGATCCACAAATCCAGAAAATCAGGGAATCTCAAAAAGGTAGCTAAGAATACATCTAAGCTATCCCACAACCCCGACTTGTTTAAATTTTATTTCCAATTTTAGTTAGCCTATATTCATTTTAAATATTTGAAAAGTTATTAATTTAAATTTTTATCTTTAATGGAAATCGTAAGGTCGCACTAGCGTTGGGACCGTCGGCTCTGATACCAACTGAAACAACCCTGGAACCTACGGTTCCCTGCTAGTACAACCAAACGATAATCCAAAAGTTCATTTATTAATTAAAACCGGAAAAATCCTCCAACAATAGTTTTGAAAGAAATAACTGACATTGTTCAAATCTAAATTCTGAAACAAAAGCTTCCTAACATAAATGAAATACTTCCTAGCTGCTTGATCCTAATCTTCAATTCACGTGTGCGCGTTCCCCCACTTTATTCATAACCTGCGGGTTTTCAAATAGCAAGAGCCGACCGCAGAAAACGTTTATCAGTAAAAACTGAGTAAGCATATACCACAACATGTAAAACAGAGTTTTGGCTTAAAGACTGGATCACAATATAACTGATGTAACTTCACATTTAATCATTAGTTGAGCTGAGGCATATTAGAGCCCAGCGGGTAACGAATGCCCACAGAGAGGTCACGATGCAATAAATAATAATTAGAGTACCTCTCGGGATATCACAGTCCATCCCAATTCACCCCTGAACTAACTATGAGACCTTAAGTGTCGACACCCCTATACAGTTGTGACCCACACATGCATAGGTAGTACTCTATAGCTTTCACAATATAAAAACCCATATAGGGTAGGGTATGAAACCCTAGGAGGTTCGTCTCACGTGCGCCTCCGGCCGTAGCCTTCACACACATCCTCTGTACATCGCCCCATATCATTTATCGTTCATTAATATATCACATGATCAAAAGTAACCGCATACTTTTCAAAGATATATTTGCAAGAGAGATTTCAAAATTCAAAGTTTAAAGCAGTTGCACGATACACAAGTAACACACGCCAAACACATTTTGATAGTTGAAGGTGTTGTGCATATAAACTTACTTGGATTGAAAGAGAGATCGTCACACGAAAGCAAAATGAAGTACTAGTAGTATGGATCCTCCACAAATTCGCCGTCTACGAACTCGGCGTCTACAATAACAATTATTCCTAATCAATACATTGCTAGCACACAATAACACATACAAATTCCTATATGCAATGCGAGCTTAACTCCAACAATACCCCAACATAAATATATTAGCTAAACGTACGTTTAGAAATTAATTTGGTTAAGAGAACGATTGTTTATAAATATAAACACTAAAACTGCAATAAAGAAATATTTATTTAATAATATTGAAAATTACTTAAAGTTGTTACATGGAAATAAATATTTGAATTAATCAAATATACATGTACAGATAATAAAAAAAATATTAAAAATTGTAAAAGGTCAAGTATTCATTCTCTAAACCGGGTTGACCCGAAAAGTTATTATTTACGAGAAACATCATTTTATTTCTGAAAACTCAAACTTTTAAAATAAATACAAAATAAGAATAATTAAATAAGAAAATAAAATAAATAGAAGTTAATAATCTTCCTATTACTTTAATATAATACTATAAGACATAGATAACTATAACAACTACTATTACAATTAACATTTTAATATTACTAATGTACTATACTATACTACCATACTACTACTACTACTACAACTACTACTAGTGTATTATTATTACTACCCTACAACTATTAGAATAATCAACATCAAAAGAGGTTTTGTTTTGCATTACCAGTTGAAAGAGGTGGAGAAGAAACAGGGGCGGCATTGGTAGGAGCATCGGGTTGTACTGCTGCAGTTGCAGCTTCGTCGGTGGGCAGAGAGGACGGTGGAGGGATTGGCTGAGCTCGCGAAACAGAGGGACGAAGAGCAGCGGTGCTGGGTTTTCCTTCGTCGGGGCTCGGCTCAGTTTCGCCGGCCTGGTTTGCTTCGGCAAATCAACGGGGAGAGAGAGCGAGATTGAGATCGAGAGAGAGTGTGGGTTTTCTCTGTTTTTCGCAGAGGTATTTATAGGTTTAGATTACTGAATTCGGCGAGGATTTGGGTTCTTCCGGGTTGATGTTTGATTCCGAATCGAGCCCGAAAATTGGGCGAAATCGATTGCTTGGTGAGGAAGATTCGGTCTTTGACAAGGTTGGAGTGTTTTGGGACGGAAATCAGGTTGATTTGGTGGCGAATTGGTTGTGTTTGTGTGTGATTCGGAGATGAAATCGGAGAAGTGGCGGAGATGAACTCTCCTGTGAATGGAGAGGATGATTGGTGGTCGTATTCGGTGTGGCGGGTATACCGTGTTACGCGGTGGTTAGTTACGTAATAATTAATTAAAATGTGACATTTTAGACACGTTAAAAATATTATACCACCCACAACTTTAATAAGTAAAAACTTATTTAACTTTTATAAAGTTTACCAAAAATAATATATAAAAACAAAAACTTCAATATTATTATTATTCTTAACATATAATTATATATATGTATAACAATAATATATATAACACCAAAAAAAAAAATAAGAAAACTACTTAAAAAATCCTTTTAACGGTCGAAAATATTCAATAATCTCCTAAAAAAAATACCCCCAAATTACGGGGTATTACATTACATGTTTGTCGTCTACTTGGTTACCGCTTTTAAATGATCTACCACTTGAGCTAGCACTCATTTGAAACAGCTTAAATACTTTGGTGGATGATGAAACAACTGATCATGTCCTAGTAGCTCAAGGGTCTTCCATGTTTAAAACTCAGAAAAACCTTGAACTTGAATTCGTACATTCATCAAAAAGAATTCCAGTAAGTACTCCTGTTATGAAGATTTTTCTTCTAGGAAAGACATGACAGACGTAGGTCATTTGAGTGTTAGAAGTCCATTTAAGAGGGGCTTGGTAACCAACCTAATACTTCTCTGGCCCAAAAACTTTTACTAAAAGCCCACCCGCGTGGCCCAAAAACAAAAACAAAGAAGATGGTCAAAACGTATCCACAGCTTATTGACCCAATTTTCCCCAATCATCTTCCTCTTCCTCAGCCCACAATCATTTAATGGCAGAACCAAATGAAGGCCCATCTTCTAACGCAAGTTGGCCTTCATCGCTACATCTTACCGAAAGCATTGTGTGAGTGGTGATGTTAATAGCTACCGCGTTTTAAGGAGCAATTT
This sequence comes from Linanthus parryae, assembly GCA_023055425.1. NCBI lineage: Eukaryota > Viridiplantae > Streptophyta > Magnoliopsida > Ericales > Polemoniaceae > Linanthus > Linanthus parryae. The sequence continues at coordinate 1,285,558 of JALGPY010000036.1, read as the reverse complement.
TTTAGTGCTCCAAAATAGCACCACGTGGTGCTCTACAACTACTGAGTGGTGCAACACTTAAACAAACTGTTTGTGAGTGGCAGACACTCATTGGTTATCGAGCACCACGTGGTGCTCTTTTGAAGCACTAAAAAATTGCTCTGTTTTAAGAGATGTTGTGTTTGAAAAGGGGAGAGGATTTGAGCAATCAGATTGGATTTCACGGAAAACAGAAGTAGTGATCTATATCCACCCAAGACCCATGTTATAAATGGATCGGACTAAACCCATTAAAGTGGGATCGTAGCACCTTAACCGATGGACATCCCTATAAGTAAATTTCGAACATTAGACCTTCTTGGCTTATGGCTAAGGTTAGTTTCTCTTCCCGATTCAAGTTGAGAACTTCACTAACAAAGATTAACAAAGAAAGAACGCACCAAGTGCCGGCCGAGTCGGCGAGTACTATCAGCTAAACAATAAAAGCATCTAGCCAAGCTAACCAAGTTAAGAAAGACAGAAACAGGAGGCGGACGGCCGTCAAAACTCAAAAGACTAAAAAAGCTATCTACGAATCTAAAATCAAGCTAGAAGAACGTCCATTCCAAAACAGACTTACATTCATGTTCACTTAGACTACCACAATCGTGGGTTCCTTCTCACCCGTATGTCCCCATCTAACTCCACCATTAATCCTCCTAATATTTATAGTTCTACCCAAACATCTCCAACATAAAAGTATTCCTCTCCTTTTATAAAAGTATTCCCCTCTTTGTATATTTTTTTAACTACACTTCCAAATTGTTTATATAATTTTGTTCTATTTGAGTTATCTACAAAACCAATTCCTAACCCCCTTGAGTTTATAAAGAGAAAAAAAAAAATAGCAGTGGTGAGCACTGAGAGCGAACTCGCGACCTCCGCCCCCACCCTACAGCTTCTGATTAGCACCGCCCCCACCATGCACCCTCCTGTAGAGCGGGTTAATCGGGGGCTAGGGTTCCCTGAACCCAGGATTGTGGATGGTCTTAGAACAATCCTTCTCGTCACGTTACGTTATGTTACCTTAGCCAACATCAACATAATAGAGAAAAATGCAAGTCTTGAGAATACAGAAGTATTTGTCAAGAAAACTATAGATCCAAACAACACGTGGTCACCTCACCTCAAAGTGTTTAAACTAATCCAAACTCTCATCATTTCTCATACAACAATCATAGTCTTTTTCTATGATATATGGCTAGGGCAAGTTTATTTTTGATCTGTTCAAGAATCTTCTGCAATCACTCATTTTGTTCCTCCACAAGAAAAAAGCTAAAGCACAAGAAACAGATTATCATTATTCATCGACAAATCATTACTGTTTTATTGAGAAACCCTAAGAAAAACATACACAATGACACTGACTAAAAGAAAAAAGTGGTAGTAGTTGTATTTCCTATCCCCATTTATTTTGTCTGAACCAAAGTGACAGATAAAAGAAGAGGGAAAGGTTGAGAAAAATCTAAATACAGCAAAGAATTTTGGAGAGGAACATGATACCAAACCCAACATTTGACCCAAATCATGAGAAAACACACACACTTCACACACCATAATAAGCCTTTTAGAAGATCATAGATACTTGGTTCCATAGCTTACTCAAAGTAAATCCCAGTTGAATTTTGCCGGTACCGGATTGTGGGTAGTTGCCGGAGCCGGAGCCCTAGCGGAAGCCGATGGCACCGAGTCAAACTCAAAAGTCTCCCATTGCGTGGTGATGACCACCGGTCCAGACGACGAATGCCTTGACGGCTCTTGTGGGTCCCCCCGTGGTGCTTGGACCGGAGAATGCCCGATCGAATGCCTCTCCTGTTGTTGACTGTTCGTGTACCTCCCGTGTTCTTGGAACGGCGACTGCTTTTGCGGAGTGATTGGACCGTCGATGGTCGTGGCAGCCGAGTTTTTGACCTTCAATACGTCTAGGGTTTCGACGTATTTCTGCACCCTCCTCACCTAGGTTTTCGAAAAATTGAGGATATGTCAAATGATTGATTACAGAAATTCACATCATAACGATAGAGGACATTGTAATGATAGCTATACCTGCATTTTTCGCTGCAATTTAACATCACCTTCTCCTACTATTCCATCCAATTTGAGCAATTGGTTCATCAAGAGCTCAATCAAGTTCAACACATTCTTCTCCGGGATTTTCCCTCCTTTCGAAATTACGGATTCTAGAGCAGAAACCTAAACGTTTATTACAACCAAAACAACAATTGATCAAATCAAATCAGAACTAAGTGCGAATGGGTGCTAGTTCCATAATAAAGCATCCAAAAATTGTTGAAAGTTTTGCTACACCATGCATTACATTACGATTTATACCATGTTTAATTAGCAAACGAAATTCAAAACATCGCATTACAAAATTAAACTCCCCCAAAAGGCTAATTCCAAAATGGATGGCTAATTCCAAAATGGATGCACACACACGTCAGGTCAGTGTCCAAATCACTACGACCTCCTTTTCGCCAGGAACTTCACCTCGCCCTTTCACTAACTAAAGGCTTATCTAACCATATGATGCAAAAATGTGTAAACACTAGAATATTATTATGAAAATAAATGACAAACTTCCGTATTGTATCATTAGCTAAACTAGTTTGTCTAAGTATCATCCTTCATCCAACAGAGAACTGTGGCAAACCATAGATAGTAGCGTCCACTCAACATTAATTGCACTATAGCGTCCACTCAATATTTCAAAAATTAACATACACTTACCCTTATTTTATTGATTTTTTCCTAATTAAACCCCGTCGGTCATGAAATCATGATATGTTTGGACTCGAACCTAACCACAGGTATACGTATAACAAAGCGATTTCAATCAAAGATGAAATATTTTTTTACCTGGCCACCAAGCCTATCAACCTCCAAGCTGATTTCTGAGATAGATTTGGAAGCCAATTCCATCTTAGCATTCTTTCTCATCTCAATGTACCTCTTCTCCTGACTAATTGGATCCTCCACAACAACCATCTTCGACCGGTCTTTCACTCCAACAATGTCCAAAAACGTCTTGTTGTCTCTCTCCTTGTCCTTGAACATCACCTTCTGGTCCTCATGGTGTAGCCCCGTCGGTCCCGAAAGCATCTTCTTCAACTCCCCTACAAAATTCATCAAAAAAAATAAAAAATAAAAAACCAATTATTTTTAGTTTTTGTCAAATCAATGATTGAAAAGGCAGCAATTAATTTCCGTGTTTTCAGTTACCGAAGGTAGCTTGAGAGTTGATGTTGACTTCGTGGTAAACCGACCCGTATTTGACCCGGACCCGGATAGTGGGCGGTGGTGGGCGGTTTTGATCCGCATCTGTTCGCTTCTGCACCAGCATTCCGCCGGGTCGGACCTCCCACTCGCCTTCCGCCGCTCCCGGAGGTTCCGTCGCCGGCGACAATCCCGTCGGTTTGGTCTTCATTCGCATCATCCTTGAATTCGGGTCGGGTTGCTCTGTTTCAATTCCGGGTTGCTCTGTTTTTGCCACCGACAGTGTTGTTTCAGATCAATCGTTTGACTTTCTCGCGATCTGATGAGAAACCCATTTCAGAGGAAGCCATTTAGAGCCATCGCCGGACGGTGGTGGCTTCCACGAGTCCAATCGTCAGAGCTCCAAGTGTAGTAGATAGAATCTCCTTGCCTTCCTCTGTTTTTTTAACTTTTTGCTCTGTTCTTCGTCTCTAGCAAGCAATAACCATAACGGAAGAAACCAAACAAAACAAAACAAATCAAACCGCTCTCTCTCTCTCTCTCTCTACTCCAACACTCACTGAATCAAATAAAAACAGAGTCAGATCTCTGAAATGTAGCGAGTGAATGAACCGACAGAAGCCGTCGAATTCGTCGATTCCGGGTTCGACCCACCGGAGATTACGACGAGGAGCGAATTGGGTAGGAAATGAAATTTTGAAATTTGCAGGTGGAGTATCTCAATCTCTCTCTCTCTCTGCTCTAGCTGTTTTCTGAAGGAAGGAGAGAGCTAGCCACAGAAAGAGAGATGGAAATGAAATAAACAATTTAATGGACAGCGAACATAACAAGGAGCAGAGGACATTTAGATATATATACAAAAATAATAAAATATTTGTTTTATTATATCATTGGCATATAAACTTTTGTGATGTGTATGAATTGCTTTCTTTTGTTCTGGAAAATAAAATGACCGAATTATGGACAGGACAACCATAGCCGCCACAGCTTGTCTTCAAGGTTAATCTGGGACTTTTTAACAGTTTGGTTAGTTTTACTGGGGATGTTTGGATGAGCGAAATAAGTGAATTAACTGTGTATGGATGCGATAGATTATTTTAAATTATTGATTATTTTTTGTTGAATTTTTATTTTATTTTTAAAATCTCGATTTTTTCCTCAAATCATTCCGGACACCCGAAAGTTCCAAATTTCCCCAAAAAAGTTTGTAAATTCCGGCTACAAATTTTAGGGCGGATATCAAAAAAAAATCCAGATTTCTGGACCTTTTTGGATTTCGATATGTTTGACTAAAAGTTTTGAATTTTTGTCATTCCTCTACCTCTCAACTTAATCTCATCAAAACATGCACATTGTCAAAAATTATTCCGGTTGGGAAGTTAGCTAGAAATACCATAATTACTCTGAGGGTTGAGCTAGAGGTTGAGACTTTGGAATTTAAGGGTTCGCACCCCTTGTAGTCTCATATTTAAATCCACAACGATCAATAATGACCGGGCTCCGTAAATTTAGTTGAGGTGCGCGTAATTTTAGTTTTTCGAATTAGTCGGATTGGGTTTGATTGAATTAGTCGGATATTACATGATTGGATTAGCAAAATTGTAATTAACATCATATCATATTTGGTTTTGTGCAGTATTGATTCCAGTATTAAGATACGAATAGTCAAATTCATCTATTAACTAATGCATAGACTAAATATATTTTGTACAATTTCAAATAAAACGGCTAATTATGATTTTTGAACTTCAGTTTTAGCAAAAGGGCTTAAGGGTGTGATGGTAAATTTATCGGATATTAAAGGAATCGCACGTTTTGCTAATTAAATTATCTCATCAAAGTAATCTAGTGAGTAAAGGTAAAAGTTGAAATATGAAGAATATAAGGAAAGAAGTAGTTAATTTTGGAAATTATGGAACACAATTATGGAATATACGTTATTGGTGGAAATAATTTTGTATTTGTGTAGCTGACCGGGGCAGTGTTTTAACTACACCAGATTTAATTGGGTAGAAGAAATAGGGCTCATGCTCCAGAAACACCGGATGGAAATGTCTGAGTAGGTTCGGACTCGGTCAGTGACCACGAGCTATCCAAAACCGGTGAGAGATCGCCATCGGACGGGTCACGTGTTCACGTCACTTGCCCGAAACAGGTTTTGTGACTCTTCACTTTCCCATTTCGCTATTTATCTTATTTTACCATTATTTGAAAATTGTTAATGAAATTTCTTTTTTTTTAGTCATTTGTTTTCTAGCAGGAGATTGGAACTGAATTAGTTCAATTTCCCAAATTGGTGATCCCGGATTTTGACAGCATTACTCGACAACGATGGATTCATTTATGCTTAAAATTACTACTATGTTGTAATTTTTGTCTCTGATTGTGATGCATCTATAAAGTATCATGTCACATATCTATAATTGCTGAAAAGTTTTACTTGTGTAGTTATATCAAACTCTGCTTACACTCGAAGTGTAACTTTCTTAGGCCTCGTTTGGGTAGCGGATAAGATACAGCGGATATGGCTTATGCTGGGATACAAGGTAGGATATGTATGCTGTCGGATAAGACCTGATATGATATGCTGGCTTACTGTGTTTGGGTGCTGTGGGATATGAAGCAGGATAAGAAGCAGTATATGTGTACAAATGACTATAATACCCTCAGCGCAATTATTTTGTATAAAACTACTTGTATTTTAAATTGAGACATGAATTGTATGAACTGTTTGTAAATAACGATGTCTTTCTAGATAATGCTCCTTTTGCTTTTAAAAAATTACGTAAATGGTTGTCATCATATATTGGAATAATTTGATGTAATATTGATATTGAAGTTAAATAACATGCGACAATAATATCACAATGTCTTTGAAATTAGAGAGTTGAAATTGTCGCTACGAAATACTTAAATTTAATACGAAATCAGAAAGTATAAATAATGTTACTTACCGTTCTGACCGAACATGTAACAGACCTGAACTGTTCCACCTTTGTCATTCTAAGAAGTTCTCCGTCTTTTACATGATTTAACAAATTAGATTCTTAAACTATCATATTAATTTATATTTTTTGTTTACATTTTAATGAAATAATGAATTAATTTATAATTGGAAAAGATAAGAAAAAAAAAGAAAGGAAACATAAACAAAAACAAGAGTAGCAGGGGAAGAAATTGAAACCCACTTTACCCCAATCCCAACTTTCAATCATCTCATTTCATCAATCAGCGCCATAATTGAGTACCCAATTCACCCATCAACTACCAGAGAAGGTTGAGATGTCATCACAGTTGAAGAAATTGAGCTTTTCTGCCTTCTTCAACATCGTGCTACCTTCAACCTTGTTCAGATCTTCCATAAGAAACCCAGTTCCTCAATTTCCTTGTAACCCACCAAACCACCACCACTACCCATTATGCGACATTCTCTCGCCATCGCAACCAGAGCTCAATCTCTCAGTGGTGGTCGGAAGCCCTCCACGGGATTGCCTCAAGCGACCCCAGAGTGAACTTCGATGGCCCAAATTATCACAACGGCTGCCTTCAATCGGAGCCTCTGGTACTCGATATGCCGTGGAAGAGATGGAGATAAGGGTAAGAGATAGGGGAAGTGAGAGATTATTGTGAATTTTTGTTTTCATACCATGTAATTTTGGTTATTTGGTAAGGGCATTTTGGTCCATAAAAATATGACCATATCATATCTGATGTATACCACCTAGGGGGTGGTATAAGTTTGAAGGCAAAAAATTTGGAAAAGGATATGGGAAGGATATGATTTCCCCTCCATATACCTTCACCCAAACAAGGGATAAGATATGGAGGGTATATCATATCTTATCCCCTTCTCATATCCGCTACCCAAACGAGCCCTTAGTATATCGGTGATGACGGAGTCAACGCACCATCTATTAAAAAAAAACTCTGCTTATTTTTTTATCGTCTAGAAATAAAAAGACAAACAACAAATGAAAGAAACAAGGAGCAACAACACACTGCCACTAAGGACCATTTCCTTGATCACCAGCTGCCTGTGCTCCAAAGGCGCCTCCTGGAGAATCACCAAAGTCTCATCCTGATTGATACTCATTTTTGCAAGTGCGTCAGCAAGCAGATTCTTCTCTCTGGGAATGTGCTACACTTTACATTTGCTTCCATGGATAAGCACTTGAATCTCTCGTGTGATGACCGCAAAGGGAAAGTTGGCCGGAATAACACCGTTAATGGAACGAATGGCATCTTCAGAATCCGACTCGATAGTAACCTCCTGAAGGTTCATCTGGTGGAGGAGCACAACCCCCCTGTGGATGTCCCAGAGTTTTGCCTCCGTCACCGAGCTAAATCCAATCTGCCCCAAATAGCCTATGACCCATTGACCTCCTTGCATCTCTAAGAACACCTCTGAAGCCAGCTATTCCATTATCACCTTTATTTCTACCATCTGAGTTCAGCTTGAAGGTGCTTGAAATATGAGGAATCCAATTAGCATTGAGACAATCAAAACCTTCCCTTTTCTCCTAAGTGCCGAATAAGCAGTGCAAATATCATTAGACAAGTGGTGAATATTAATTTTACTCACATTCACGGGGATGGAAATTTGACTAAAACAAAAATGATTTCGATTAATCCACATATTCATTTACCCAACTCTAAAAAACTTGGTAGTTTCCCTAAAAAACGGTTGTTATCATAGTGGAAAGACAGTCTAATACTTTGATGGTCATTAATCCACCATGCCTTGAAGACTGTATATGACATAAACTACGAAATGGGCTCACCCGATAAAATTGCATGAGTTTATCAACTGTTCGGAATTTAGATTAACTTTCACCTCCACACTTTTAGTGTGAATATGACTAGAACTCTAAGTCATTAGCACGACATCCTTCAAATATAAATTCAACTGAGATCCTTCAAATATGTTGTGACAGATCTCTATCTCATGAACAATGAAACAAACAAGAATCGAAGAAGAGAGACAAGAATTTACGTGGTTCGGTAACGGAATCGTTAATTACGACCACGAGCGAAGCAATTATTTATTTTCTGGAGAAGAGAAACCATTTTACAATGGACCTATACTACGTTCTAAGACCTAGCACCCTTAGGTAGACCAAAAGAATACAAGTGGATTTGTTTCCAAAACGAAAAACTGGAGCCCAGACCTGACACGGGACGTGCAGCCTGTGCTCAGTACGTTGTGCGACCTGCACTATTCCTGGACTCTTTCAGCTCCTTCCCGGCATCCTCTGAATGACTTGTTCTTGGACCAAACTTTGAAAATAGCTTGTTCCTACAAGTATTCAAGGCATATTCCAAGAAAATATAAGAACTCCGACTTTGATGGTCATTAATCTACCATGCATTGAAGACTGTAGATGAATGTGCCTTGAAGAAAATATAAAGCACCCGATTACTATGCACATTACGGCCACAACAACCACGACGGTCACCCCGATACACCACACAAATTATGAGGAATGAAAAATTATTTTAATATATATAGGCTTACAAACCCTATGTTGCTCCCAAAGTCAAGCCCAACATGAACTATGAAATCCCAAAAATGACGGCTAACCTTATTCGCCGCTACCATAGCCGCCAAATTCAATGTTAGGGTTTTGATCACCCAATTCATAACAGCACCACGATACTCAAAGAGGTGACGGGGCAACCCCTTAGTAAGGATATCGGCGTACTGGTAGTCGGCCGGGATGTGTAAGACACGAAGGTGCCCCAAACGAACCTTCTCACGAACAAAATGTTAGTCAATCTCAACGTGTTTAGTTCGCTGATGCTGAACCGGGTTACCTGAGAGATAGACAGCACTCACGCTGTCACAGTGCACGACGAATGCCGACGGTGGATTTACCCGGAGCTCAATAAGTAGATTGCGTAGCCAACACAACTCAGATACGGCATTAGCAACACCACGATATTCAGCTTTGGCACTAGAGAGAGATACCGTGAGCTGGGGTTTGGATAAACAGCTGAGAAGGTTGTCACCGTAGACAACACAATAACCTGAGGTGGATCGCTGAGTGTCAGGACAGCCAGCCTAATCAGCGTTGGTGTAGGCGGTCATACAAGTGGGAGCTGATGCAGAGATCCGAAACCCATAATCAAGAGTGCCGTGAACATAACGGAGGATGTGCTTCAGTTCATGAAAATGGGATTCACGAGGGTCATGCAAGAAGAGGCATATATTTGCACAGCATTAGGCAACTCAGGGCGGGTGAAGGTGAGATACTGAAGTTCACCTGCCAAACTTCTGTATAGAGTAGGATCATAAACTGGTGGGCCAGACCCCCCGGTGAGCTGGCGCTAGTCTCAACGGGGGTGGTCGCAGGTTTGCAGGCCGTCATCGAAGAACGCGCAAGAATGTTCATAGCATACTGTCATTGGGACAAGAACAACCCAGAAGAGTCCCGAGAGACAGCGATACCCAGAAAATGATTCAGAGGTCCAAGATCTGACATGTCGAACTCACTAGACAGCTGCGCAACTAGATGTTGAAGGATGTCAGAGGAGGAACCAGTGATGATAAGATCATTGACATAGAGAAGGAGGTACACAATGTTAGATCCTTGGAGGTAAAAAAAAAAAAAAAAAGTGACTCATCAGATATGCACCCTAAAAAACCCACTGTACCAGTAAGAAATGTAACAAATCGCTGAAACCAGGCCTTGGGTGCCTGTTTGAGGCCGTATAAAGATTTCTGAAGACGACATACATAATCAGGATGTCAAGAATCACGATAGCCAGGTGGCTGATTCATGTAGACAGTCTCCTCAAGATCCCCATGCAAGAAAGCATTCTTGACATCAAGCTAGCGTATAGGCTAAGAACGCGCCACGACTATAGTTAAGACTGTACGAATGGTAGTCGGCTTGACAACCGAGCTAAAAGTCTCCTCACAGTCCACCCCAACCATTTGGGAACGACCATCTGCAACTAGTCGGGCCTTATATCTCTGCAAAGTACCATCAGCTCGAAACTTGTGCTGGAACAGCCAAATAGCCCGAAGAATATTGCCCTCGGCAGAACGAGCGATCAAATCCCAAGTGTGATTTCGGACCATAGCCCCAAACTCATCATCCATGGAAGCCTTCCAGTGTGGGTCCATAAGAGCAGACACATGATATTTAGGTAAGGGAGAGATGGAATTCGAGTGTTGGACCTGAAGCGTGAGACGATTGACCGGTTTGGTGATACCGTGTTTGGAACGGGTGGTCATTTGAGGAGAATGGGGTGGAGGGACCGAATTAGTATCTTAAGCAGAGGATGGAACCGAAGCTATGGGAGAAATGGCAACCGGTGTCTCATTAGTGGGTCCACTAGATGGAGGAGGTGCGACTGTGGAGGTACGACGCGAAAAATGCAATGGGAAAGGAGGTACAAGGCGAGGACCAGAGGCAGGAGGAGGTGCAGGGGGAGAAGGATTATGACTCCGTTGAACCCAATCGAGAGGAGAAAGAGAGTCAACAGGGTCAGGATGCCGAGACACAGTAGGAGAAACAAGGCCAGAGTCTCGAAAAGGAAACACATACTCATCGAACGTGACATGACGAGAGGTGTAGACACAACCATTGGCAATATCGAGGCATCTATAGCCACGATGGTTAAGAGGATACCCAAGAAAAACACGCGAGGTGGATCGCGGCGCGAGCTTGTGAGATGCGGTGGCTGAGAGATTAGGGTAACATAGACAGCCAAAAGTCTGAAGATGGTCATATGTGGGCCTACATTGATAGATGACAACAATGTGAATATTGTTGTTAAGAGTTTTGGTGAGAAGGATGTTGTGTAGGTAAGCAACTACATGAAGAGACTCAACCCAAAAGCATAAAGGGAGAGACGCATGAGATTTACTGACATTTTGTTCGTGAGAAGGTTCATTTGGGGCACCTTCGTGTCTTACACTTCCCGACCGACTACCAGTACGCCTATATCTTACTAAGGGGTTGCCCCGTCACCTTTTTGAGCGATTTCGTTCCAGTCTGAGCGTCCATCCTCCCGCTCCGACTGAGGGGGTGTAATATAGTAGCTTTACTATGATTTTAGCATTATATATGGACTAATATGTAAATAGTTAGTCGTATAACCTATTTGTATTGGAATACGATAATCAGTCCATGCGAGGACTTTCACACGATCTTACACACGTGATGTTGACGTGGTGCTTTTGGAGCAAATATAAATTTCTCGCACACTTGTGAATATGACTAAAACTCAAAGTCAATAGAATAGCGCGACAGAACTGGGCTTCTTCAATTATAAATCTAACTGAGATTCTCTAAACATGAAGTCTCTATTTCTATGTTTTTGTATGTAATTCCATATGAGCAGATCAAGATCGCAAAGAAAGCAACATCAATGAGGAACAAAGATGACTTGCACAAGGGCACGACCAGAAAAATACAGGACTCTATCTTCCTCCGTGTGAAGTAACATGAAGAAGATAGAGATAGGACTTGTGATTGAAGCATAAGCAAAAGCCTGCAACCACTCCAAATCCCTTACCATATGCCATAACAAGATAAAAAACACACAACCCTCTTCGGTGAAGCCATCATATTCTCTATACCTTTCCTACTCTTGTTGAAATGGGAAGCGTGGGAATTCATCTTCCTCATCTCTCCAAATCTTAGTGACAACTCTATGATTCGATCGTACGACCACCCCGGCATCATATAAACATAAATACTTTTCTTAATTGCAGAAGTGATAAAATAAATAACGTTTAATGTTAAAGAGACGTCTACAATATGAAACTGAATCCACGTCTAGAGGTTACATGAACATTTCACATTTTAAGTGCATGTTTGGTCCAAGATTTTAATCAAATTGAATTAAAATAGATTTTTTTCAACAATTTTATTTGTTATGTCTGCAGATTTAAATCTGATAATCTGCAGATTAAAATAATTTGTGTGCAATTGTAGAATCTCCAAAATTGAGGATTATGCAGCTGAAAATTTTAAGTTTTTTTTCATTAGTATGATCACAGATCATTTATAAATAGGTGTATTCAATTACTTGAATTTGGAGTTTTTAAATTTTGTTAAATAGATCAAGTTAATAATTTATAGTTTCAGCTCATACCAAACAGATTGTGATTCTCAGTTAAGTTGGTTGTTCTTTTCAGATTATTTTCAGCTGATTATTGAGATTTCAGCTGATACCAAACATGCTCTAAAACATGCTCTAAGGCTCTATATGCTGAGATACGAAACTTCGTATGCTTTCCCCACACCAATAATTTTGTTAGTAAATGGTAGCTAGTAACTAAAGTAGGTAAGTAACCCTTTCTTTTTCATGATAGAATTGGTGAGACATTGATTAATTAATCGGAAAAGCATTAGATGACTACCACTTTTTGCTCTCTAAATCATTCTTAATAGTGTGTCGGTTATTACACGTACTAATTTAATCATGGAAAGATCATGTAAAGTCCAAATAAATATTGGTTTAGTCAGATGATTAGTCTTAACAGTTGAAAATAATTGTATCGGATTCTCAGAGCATGTTCCGCTATGCCTCATCGCCTAAGCACTATCTGATTTTAACTGGGCACTTTGATGTTCTGGACACTGTACCTGAGCACTTCAAAGTCGTCCAATGCTCTTCTCCCACACCTCTGTTGCATCTACAATTTTACATGAACGTAAATATTCAATCACTAAATTATTTTGATCTCAACCACTAAATTCATTCTACAGTAAAATCTTTATAAATTAAGGGAATTGATTCTTACAAAGCAGAAAATGATTCTTACAAAGCCACTAACATTATTTATGCATCTAATGACCAATGAAATTGCACAAATGATGTTAGTGGCTTTGTAAGAATCATTTTCTGCTTTGTAAGAATCATTGCCCTAATAATTTCGATAAAATTAATAATTTGTCCGGTCCCAACTTGGGATCAGTGCAAAATTGGATTTCAATCGATAAAATAATAAGATAATAATATTTTTGAAATCTCAATGTACATATATTGGTCCTAACCAAACTATATATTAATAATTATAATTACTAAGAAAGTTTCAAATTCTAAGATTGTCTTGTATAAAATGAATCTATACTCTTTTTTTTTTCTTAAACTTCAAATCTATACCGATTTCACCTTTAAATATTCTCATTTCACTTTCTCAATGTCCGAGTACTTTTTTGGTTTATGACGCTTGGAAGATCCACCTTTGTCAAATTCAGCTGATAGGAACTCTGATGATCGCTTGAGAGTGTTTGATATGTGTTCATTGACTAACTTTCAAATTGAGAGTTTTGTCAACCCAGTTCACCAAATCTTGTTGAGTGCATCCTTGGTGATCTCTCTTATGCTCGCATAACAATTTTCTTTGTTGATTGGTCATGGTTGATTTTGAACACCTTGTAATTTAAGAGCCATATTGATAGTTGATGTGATTTTAAAGTTTTTGATTGAATATTTTTATAGTGATTAATTTATAACAATGTTTAATGTGTTGTGTTGGTACCATATACCAACTTTTTGGTATCATGAACTAACTTTTTTACTTATTAAAAAACAATGAATTTGACAAATTTGATTAATTTGTAAATGTATATTCATAAAATATCTCTTGGAACTTGTTTTTGTAATTTAGTTTTCATCTCTAACTAATATACATTGTAACAAGTACATTAGACTTGAAAATTCAAAGGTCATACAAAAAATCTCTTTAAATTAATAAATTATTAATTTATCGATATAATAATATACCGCTAAATTAATAAAATATCTCGATCCCAACATTATTAATTTATAGAGATTTTACTGTACTATGAATTAGTTTTGAAAAATTGTTGGAGAAAAAAGTTAAATGCAAGTTTTGAAAATCAATCATTTCACATCCTTTCTGTAAATTCCGGACCACTTAAGAATTTATTAGTGACAAACTAACCCATCCATTAATCTCACACAAGACTTTAAATTTGAGAATATACTTTTTCTGTTAGAAAATTCTTTAAAAATATGTAAAGGGTAATGATTCTTACAAAGCCACTAACATTATTTATGCAACTAATGACCAATGAAATTGCACAAATGATGTTAGTGGCTTTGTAAGAATAATTTTCTGCTTTGTAAGAATCATTACCCATATGTAAATATGTGAAATATTTTTCCATACACTTTTGCTACATTATACTGACTCATGTAAACATGGAGACTCACATTTTTTTTCTTCGTGTATTGTATCCAATTATGAGTTAATTTTGAGATTTATATTTTGTTTTTGGTTCAGTTTGTCTTAATTTTTCGTTTTTGGCATGTTTGATTTTCTAGTATTAGAGGTATTAACTAGTATTGGACTAATTATAGTATTGTGATTATTAATATTTTATTTGGTTTGTTCTGGATTAAATTTAATACCGGTATTAAATAGTGAAAAATATGAGTTTAATACTCTATTTTAATCCCTTCCCTCTGGAGAGTATTAACAGTATTGGATTATTCGGTATACTTGGAATTGAACATTAATTACACCAACAACTATTCATAATCTTTTGTACGATATATAACCAAACACAGTATTAAATATAATACAGTTAATCCAGTCTAAACCTATCCGACCTAATCCAGTCCAGTACAGTCCAATCCGGCTAGTCCGAAAAACCAAATGTGACCTTTGAGTCCTCTGTCCAAGTACATTTGTCTTTGCGTGCAAGTGTGACCTCTCATGTGGGGTAGCCATGTAATTTTCACCCTGCACATTGTTTGGCAGAAGAGCCCCATCTGGGCACCTCTCTTTGCCAAAAAGGAGCTACAAAAACCAAGGATGAAAATGATATTCCCCAAAAGAAACATGCCAAATGGAGAAATACAAGAGAATCTGACTGGAAATTGTACCGTCTCAACGTCATCCTCCAACCAACAGCCAAGTAAAAATCGGTGAATGACGCCATGCTCCTAGAATCCACACGTGGCACTCATCGGGACCGTTGAAGAGGAAAACCCCACCGTAGATGGGAGTGTCTCTCTCACTTTGTTGTCCTTGGACTTTCTGTCTCCTTCAACTTGTGAGCTAAACCCAAGGCACCGACACTCTTTTCTAAGTACCCACGGTTTGACATTACACAGTATTTTACACGTGGCAGATTATGAGTGGTTAGTTTGAGATTCTGTAGCTGCCCTCGTATTACCATGTATCGCGGCTAATAGGTGCCAAATAACCTTACTAACCCATGCACTAAAATTAATATGTTTTTTATTCTAAAAACAAATTGATATGTTTTTTCCAAAAAAAAAAATAACCATGGTATACAAGTCAGTTTGCGCATACCTCGATTGCCCTCGTCATGAATGAACACTAGATCTCAAAGGGAGAAAAAGCTTAAGTTTCAAATATCAACCACTTGACCCAACGCCTAGAAATAACTGAGATGGTTTATGGGAACCGATTCGGCCACATTAAAATTTAGTTGAAAGTGGCAGGTATTGTGCGGCCTGAAAATTGACATAGCTTGAAAGAAAATGTGAAGATAGCCACCCTAGTTGCCCTGCACGCACCCTCTCGAGCCGCTAGAGGGGAGTAAATCATGTACTACATCTGTTTCGCCTGTTTCAGCCTACTTCACTTTTTGTCACTATTAACTTGATTACTTTCATCCAGTGATTTGATTAGTAAAACGAATCAAGAATTTGGGAATCTTTGCATGGTGTTATGGAGGAAAGTTTATTCTACAATACCATGAAAGAAATGTTAAAAAATTATATCGTTTTGGTACCCATATCACCAAGTCAAAGGGACTCAGTTACGGGTTAAAAAGTCAAACGCAGACGAAACAGACGAAACGGATGTAGTACACAGTAGCCTCCTAGTAAGGAATGGTCAGTACATAATGCCCACAAGAAGTCCATTTATCAAAGTTGACATAAGAAAAGAATAATGAAAACGCGTTGATAAAAATAAAAAAAGTTACCCAATATTAGAACATTTGTATGATTAAATATTTAAAAATTACAAAGTTTAAGTTTAAACTAGAGCTTTCATTCTCTCCTATCACATTCGCATAAGGTTGTGATAATTGTTGTTTGTCTAGATCGAGGCTCTTTCTGTTTCGACTCTTCATAATAGGATACTTGAAGTACTTCTCTCATGTTATTTAGTATTGAGGTGGATTCTCGTTATTATTAACGTGGTGATATATTTTCATCCTTCTTATGTCATAAATCAGGTCATGCATGAATGTTGTGTTGCACGGACACTCCTTCAGAGGTGCCCTTTGCGTTACGCATACTTGAAAACGTGTCGAAAATTCGGACACACCTAAACAAAGTTTAACTCCACGTAGCGTTTCCAGATAAAAATATAAGAATATGGTACGAAATGCTTGGGAGACGCCTGAGAGTGAAAATTACATGACTACCCACCTGAAAGATCACACTAGCTTGCACGCAAAGACATGTACTTGGAAAGAGGACCCAAACGAAAAATGGAGACAAATTGAAACCCCTCAATCACAACGATTGACTTTAAGGTGTTCTTAAAGACAAAAAAATGAATGAGTTTAATTTTATTTCAAAAGAAAAATCGCAATTGAACAAATTTGTTGCAATCCCTTTCCATTCTATTTTTCCCTCTCTTAATCCATCTTATTTTCATTTGAAATTTTATGTTTCATCTCACGCGTCATGACGTCAAGCATCCTAGTTGCTTCCTTTAAAAAAAGCATCACATAGTTGCGACTTACAATCGCATGCCAAGAGGGCTAGTATAATACTTTGTCGTGCATGCATAGTTCGTTAGGGACGGGACGACATCAAATTCAAATTTGCATTTGACTAAGGCAACAATAATGCATAAAGAAAGAGTTTTAAGAAGACAAAGTATCAGTCGTCGGTTGGCTTGTCCATTGATAACAATAATTTAGATGGCGATTATATAACTAATTAATTGCACATTGTGTTCTAAAAAATATTTGTTTTTTATTATAATTCTAGGATTATGAGCGGTTTGGGTTCAAACCCCTTTTTTAACGCATTTCATTACAGACAAGGTACCGACACTTTCTTGGAATATTAATGTATAGTCCTCCTGCCATACACTGAAGTGTTTTGCTCCGGTGTAGCCTCGTTCCTGAACCAAAACCATGTGTTCACTAATATCCAGTGGCGGAGCCAGAAAATCAAGTCAGCCGGGGCAAAAAAATACTGACTGGGAGGGGACTCAAACCTGGTACCAAGCTTTACTAAACATTACAACTAACCGCTTGGTCAAGTAGGCAATTTTGAAATTCAGGGGGGGCAAAATTTTATATCTCTTAACAATTAGTCATGAAAATCTAAAAAATTATGGGTATTAGTAGAAATTTTCAAATTTCAGGGGGGGCAACTGCCCCCCCTTGCCCCTATGTAGATCCGCCCCTGCTAATATCTACTATTTGTAATTCAAAGTTGTATATTCTGGGTAGTATTTCATATTGGAGTATGCAGCTTGGGTAAACTTCGACTTAATATTGCCCTAGAACCGTAACATGAGACAAGAGGTATGGCCACTTTAAGAAGTTATGGTGGTGTTAGGGTTATCTTTACCATTAGGGCAACTAATGACTTGTTTAAAATCTAAACAATGAACCCAAATATAGAAGTAATGCGGGCTACATGCATAATTTTACATGTTTATATTACTTTTCACATGTTCCTCTCATGGAATTTGTCGTCAATTTTTAAGAAGTCTTAATTGCATTTCCTTATAAGGCTATACTTATAATGTTTGTACGTCTCCAAAATATAATGAATCACATTCACAGTCAAAATATTTTTTTTAGAGAACAACCAAAATATATATATGTTAGAAAACGATGCGGAAGCGATGAACCACTTGTTAGGAATCAAGAACAAACGATGAAACGAAAGAACAAGATGAAGAACACAAGCAATTAACGTGGTTGACTAGTTTTGAGACTAGCTACATCCACGGTCAAACGAGATCGATTTTATTGATGAGAATCTGATTACAATCAACCACACTAGTCAATAGAAGAGTTCTACATCCATATATAGGCCTATACTACTGACTTGTACCCAAAGTATCGTCTTAAAGTTGTCAAAACGAACAAGGAAACGATTCCAAAAAACAAACCAACACGAACTAGGTTGCACGACCTAGACATACAAAGTAGGTCTCATGACCTAGTTGCAGTACCAAAATCAACAACTTCAATCTTTACCTCCTAGCTCGTTTCTTTGCCAATCCAAGCTAGGGTTTTGATCACCCAAAACATAACAAATCTCCACCTTGATCAAAACTCCCTAGCAACCAACCCAATGCTCTCATCAATCCAATTGTGGATGCGCCTCGCGATCAAGAACGCCTCCACCCAGTTCACCAAATCGTTTCTCCGATTGTCATCCGTCCTTTCGACGAATATGCCAATTGTAGATGCACCTCCAACAATCAAATTTGAAGTGCTCCATCCAAATTGAAACGATCAACCACTCGAATGTGTCACGCCCGTAAACCGGGGTGAATTTTTTTTTTCGAAATAAAACTAAAGGAACTGATCGAACAAATGGTGAACAGAACAACTTAAACTTTTATTACATAAGCTGAAATATGTTACAGAGTAGTCAGAGCTACTAACGGTTCCCAACCCAACTATATTACAAACAAAACTAGTTGAGACTCGTCTCAAAAGCTATAGACAAGCTAGCACTCCAAACAGCTATGACAACTCAGGGACTGAACCATCAGCACCACTATAACTTGTACCTGTAAAATATTAGGGTGAGCTTACTGCAAGCTCAGTAGAGAACATCAAGGCAATAGTCCAAGCACGTATTGTTTCATGGTACACGTATCACATCAGCATGCTATCACAGTTCAATATAATCATGCTTATATCATGCATATGCCAATTTTTTTCATCGTTTCATTATCTTCATGGAACCTGGGGTGCTCACATGCGCGGTCGCAGCCCGGAGTGAGTCAACCGCCCTCCGCATACGTACTCTCAACTGGGAGCGGAGTGCCCCACCTGCCATCAAGCCGGCAGTGCTTTCTGCACCAGGCCTCGGGTGCAATCAGGGTCTCTGACCCAAGGGATGTACAATCCCTAACCCCGTCCATTTATCTTTCCACTTTCATATTTAATTTCACATGCAAATCGTGCATGAACATCAATATCAAAAATATCATCATGCTAACAGCATATCAACAATCAACACAGTTGATAGCATGTATCCAGCACAGTCACGAATATCAACAGTATATTCGAATAGCAATTTCAGCAGCATCTCTATATGATTCAGATAGTCAAACAACAATTTGACAGCACCTCCACATAAATCATATATCAACTTACAATTTCATAATAATCAAGCATAGCATCGACACAGTAATAACAATTCGATAATTATAACAGTTATATCGAAGCAATACAACGACTAGCATATAAACAGGCAACGCAATACGTTTAGGGCTATAACGTTGAGATTCCCTACCTCGGTCCGACGAAGCTGCTAATATAATAATAATATAGAACCTCCAGATCCTCCAAATACAGTATCGAGAATACCCTCCACTATCTCTCTAACTCTCTCTCTCTAGTGTTCGTCTGAAATCTGGAATGAAAACTAATTATAACGTCGGGTCGTATTTATAGGAGGGCCGACGAGTAGCGTCGCGGCGCGTAGGGGGTATACGTGTCAGTTATCTGGACTGCTGACTCGTCCGAACTGGACACGTGTCGCATGAGGAGGTTGCGACAGTGCAACGAAGTACCATGTGGCATGCATGCACAATCTAATGCCCTTGCATGCATATGCATGCGTGGCCTCTTATGAATAAGTCCAAAAGTCACAACTTGAGAACATACCACAATTACGTGCTAGATTTTTCTACTGTAATGAGAAACCAACATGTTGTACTCCATCTTCATTCCTTAATCATGAAGTAAAATGGTCATATCTGACCATGTGGCCTTGGCTAATCATATGGCGCCACATAATCTCTTTAACAAATGAAAGTCTAACATTCTACTCCATGAGTCTTACCCTGGTAGAGAATTTGAGTAGTACTTTTATGGGTGCTTATATTAGTATAATTTGAGTAGTACTTTTGTACTCACAAACGATTGAGGATAAATAATTCTTTGACCCTAAAATAAAATCAGTCAATGTATTTTCCATTCACTAGGGCCACTACACGATTTCTACTTCCTCTGACTTTATGGGTTGATCAGATAATTTTACAAACTTTCCTATAGTCTCCTTATAGTGCTTTAATGCAATACAAACCCTTTATTTAGTCCACTGGACCATTTACTCTAAGATACTACTGAGCTTATCATATAATAGTCCATTATATACGGAAGTATACAATAAGATTCTTAGTAATGTAAAAGTGACATACTGGCAGAGGCTATAGTCAACAGCAAGGTGATTAACATACTAACAAGTATGGTTCCACAAATGACTAGTATGATCCAACAAATTTTCTAACAAGTTAAATGAGCAATATAAGTTAAATTACAACTCAACGTCTTCTTTGTAAGAAGCAATAATGAGAAAAATGCGTATACAAAGTATCTTCGAACAATATGTTAAACGATATTAGTCTGGAATATGTAATAAATTTCTTTTTCATCAAATCATAGGTCACTCCTTTTACTGTTGTAGTATTCAAATAAAAAAAAACTAACATGAGTTCATCTTCATAAAAAGAATAGCATTATAGTTATTATTATATTTAAATGAGATATTACATCTCTACCTCCTTAAAGAAATTTTGTCCTCAAAATTTAAGATATACCTGAGTCTGTAAATAGATTAGGATAGTTCTCTCGCATCAGTGTCTCACGCTCCCACGTCATTTCTTCAACACCACCACGGCTCCATAAAACTTTCACTAAAGGAATTGCTCGTCCTCTAAGAATCTTTTCTTGGTGATCGAGAACTCGAATAGGTATCTCCTCGAATAATACGTCATCAGACACATCCAAGTCTTCAAAATGTAATACATGAGATGGGTCAGGCTCATATTTCCTCAGCATAGAAACATGAAATACACTGTGAACGCCTGAAAGCTGAGGTGGCAATGCTAAACGATAAGCAACGTCACCAATTCTCTCTAGAACCTCAAATGGGCCAATAAAACGTGGTGACAACTTTCCTTTCTTCCCAAATCGAATCAAACCTCTTCTAGGCATAACCTTCAAGAAAACGTGATCACCAACCTCAAAGTATAATGGCCTACGTCTCTGATCTGCATAACTCTTTTGGCGACTCTGAGCTGTAAGAAGTCTTTGTCTAATAAGCTTAATCTTCTCAGTTGTCTCCATGACAAGCTCAGGTCCTAAAATAGGAGTGTCTCCAACTTCAGTCCAACATAATGGTGATCGACAAGGTCTACCATACAATGCCTCGTAAGGCGCCATCCCAATGCTAGCCTGAAAGCTGTTGTTATAAGCAAACTCAACAAGTGGTAAATGATCCTCCCAACTACCTTTAAGATCCATGAAACAAGCTCTAAGCATATCTTCCAATATCTGAATAGTCCTCTCAGATTGGCCATCTGTCTGAGGGTGAAAAGCAGTACTAAAACATAACTGAGAACCTAGAGCATGTTGCAAGCTCTGCCAAAACTGAGAAGTGAATCTAGGGTCTCTATCAGAAACAATAGATATCGGAACTCCATGTAAACGAACTATCTCCTTGATATAAAGGCGACTCAAAGCATCTAATGAGTCAGTCATACGAATGGGCAAGAAATGAGCTGACTTAGTTAAACGATCAACAATGACCCAAACTGAATCATGTCCTCTAGGAGATCTAGGCAACCCAGAAACAAAATCCATAGTAATGTGTTCCCACTTCCACTCAGCTATAGGCAAAGGCTGTAATAATCCTGCTGGCCTCTGGTGTTCTGCCTTAACCTGTTGACAAGTCAAACATCTAGACACAAACTGGGACACATCCCTCTTCATTCCATTCCAGATGTACTGACGACACAAATCACGATACATCTTAGTTCCACCTGGATGCACTGCTAAACGAGAATAATGGAATTCCTTAAGTACTTCTTCTCTCAACTGATCCACCTTTGGGACAAAAACTCTTCCTCTAAGCCTTAAGCTATCATCTGCATGAATAAACCAACCTTCCTTTGCATTACCCTCTTTAACTTGCTTCTTAATTTCCTCTGATTCAGAATCTAGTCGTTGTGCCTCAATAACTCTAGTAAGAAGAGTAGGTGTAGCAACTAAGCTGCCCAGAAAACATAGATCGTCCTTCTCTTCTAAACTCAGATTATACTCGTTGATTGAGCTAATCATATGCCACTCTCTGATCAAAATACTTGCAATAATTCCTCGAGACTTCCGACTCAAAGCATCAGCAACGCTGTTAGCTTTCCCAGGATGATATTCCAAGGTAAAGTCATAATCCTCTAAGTACTCCATCCATCTACGTTGCCTCATGTTAAGATCCTTCTGAGTAAATAAGTACTTCAGACTCTTATGATCAGAAAATACCTCAAAGCATTCGCCATAAAGATAGTGTCTCCAAGTCTTCAAAGCGAAGACAATAGCTGCTAACTCCAAGTCATGCGTAGGGTAATTAACTTCATGAGATTTCAACTGTCGAGAGCCATAAGCCACAACCTTTCCTAATTGCATCAAGACACAACCCAGACCTTCCTTAGAAGCATCACAATAAACAGTATAGCCCAAACCTCTTTCTGGAACCACTAATATTGGAGCACTCGTCAATCTCTTCTTCAATTCTTGAAATACTCTTTCACAAGAATCATTCCATACAAACTTCTCTCCCTTCCTAGTCAACTTTGTCAATGGGCCTGCTAAACGAGAGAAATTCTCTATAAACTTCCGATAATACCCAGCTAGCCCAAGAAAACTCCGAATTTCAAATACAGTCTTTGGCCTCTCCCAATTCATAACAGCCTCAACCTTGCTAGGATCAACTGCAACTCCAGATTCAGACACTACATGCCCAAGAAACTGCACCTTAGTCAGCCAGAATTCACATTTGCTGGCTTTACCATAAAGTTGGTTGTCTCTAAGCAATTGTAACACCAACCTCAAGTGTTCCTCATGCTCCTCTTCCGAATGAGAATAGATTAAGATATCATCTATGAATACGATCACAAACTGATCAAGATAAAGCCTGAAAATGCGGTTCATCAAGTCCATAAATACCGCTGGTGCATTAGACAACCCAAATGGCATCACTAAGAACTCATAATGACCATATCTAGTCCTGAAGGCAGTCTTTGGTATATCTTCTTCTCTAACCCTCAACTGATGATACCCCGAACGAAGATCAATCTTCGAAAAACATTTAGAACCCTTCAACTGGTCAAATAAATCATCAATTCTGGGTAAAGGGTACTTGTTCTTGATGGTGACACGGTTAAGCTGCCTATAATCAATACACAACCTCAAAGTCCCATCCTTCTTCTTAGCAAATAACACAGGGGCTCCCCACGGCGAGCAACTAGGTCTAATATACCCCCGAATAGATAAGTCTTGGATTTGGACCTTAAGCTCCTTCAACTCAGCCGGAGCCATGCGATAAGGTGTAATAGAGATAGGTTGAGTACCAGGTTGTAAATCAATAGAAAACTCGACTTCCCGGTGAGGAGGTAAACCGGGTAACTCGTCAGGAAATACGTCAGCAAACTCGCTAACGACACGTGGCAAGGCAACGACTTGTCCAGACTCATCTGAACCTGATAAACTGGATAACCACCCATCCCTATGATCACGCCACTGAGAGTGTCTCAATGACGAAGGCAATACATCTCTAAAGTTTCCGGTGAACTGGAAACGAGTACCATCCGGGGTAACTGCCGTCACCCGCTTCTCGTGACAATCCAACACAACAAAGTGAGCAGACAACCAGTCCATGCCCAAAATGATGTCAAACTCGGCCATGTCTAGAACTCTCAAGTCAAAAGTAACTCGAGCATCAGAAATAACTAGCTCGCAGTCTCTACAGATTTTATCAACTCGAGTCCTCCCACCTAACGGTGAGTTAACTCCCAAAGAAGCATATAGAGGTTCCGCATATAAGCCAAGTAATGAAACACATGAAGCAGATATGAAGGAATGCGAAGCGCCAGAATCAAACAAGACATCTACCCATGTATTGTGCAATAAAAATGTACCTCGTATAACAGAGTGGTCATATGAGGGTTCCTCAACTGGATAAAGTGCAAAAGCTCTGCCCTGAGACCCTTGACTCTGCGCACCAACTTTCCCTTTGCCTCGACCATACCCCGTCTGCTGGGATCCTCCAGAAGTCTGTGAAACTGGTGGCCTAATAGACTGCTCAGATGGTGCAGGACGAAACTGTGATTGCGGGTTCACACTACCCTGCTGAGATCCCCCACCAAGACCTGTAGTATACCCGCGAGGACACTCACTACGGTAATGGCCTGACTGACCACACCCCCAACATGTAACACTACTCTTCTCTTGGAAACCACGACCTTGTGGACGAGGAGGCCTAAAAGATTGGCTTTGGGGCTGGGAATAAAACGTCCTCTGCCTCTTGCCAGAATCATTCTCCCTTTGGTTAGACTGCCTCCCCTTCTGTTGGTAGCCTCGGTTCTGACCTTTATTCTCCCATAAAACTTTTGAATCCGCCAACTCCCTCTCAGCAACTAAAGCAGACTCCACAACCTCAGAATAAGACTCCAAGCGCAAAACAGCGATCTTGCCCCGAATAGACGGAATAAGACTCCACTCGAACAACCTAGCCTTCTCGCTATCATCAGAAATCATATTAGGGGCATATCGGGCAAGCTCAGTAAACTTTGCCTCATACTGCATCACAGACATACTACCCTGCTTCAAGTTTAAAAACTCTCGTGCCTTAGCTGCCCGAACCACCTCTGGAAAGAACTTCTTAAAAAACATAGTCTTAAAGGTCCTCCACGAGATAAGTGATATGTCAAGGTTAGAGGTAACCAAATACCACCACTGATCAGCCTCTTCTTCCAATAGAAAAGTTGATAACCTTACTCTAGTCTCATCTCCCGAGATCCCCATAACAACAAAAGTCTTCTCAATCTGTCTTACCCAATGCTCCGCTGCAACTGGGTCAGGGCTACCTCGAAAAACAGGTGGATTCTGCCTCTTAAACTCCTTAAGTGCCTTCATAGTATCAGGGTTAGCGCCCTGATTAGGAACAGAAGCACTACTATCTCCATTCGTACCATTCCCCAAGTTTGCTGTAGCCATCTACAACAAAAACATCTAAAATGTCATACCTATAAACTTAAGAGGTAGGATCAAGTCAAGCACATCGAGCACATAACACATAAGATTCCTAACCCATTACCCCAAGCCCGAGGTGTTTCGTATACCTAAGCTCTGATACCAAGCTGTCACGCCCGTAAACCGGGGTGAATTTTTTTTTTCGAAATAAAACTAAAGGAACTGATCGAACAAATGGTGAACAGAACAACTTAAACTTTTATTACATAAGCTGAAATATGTTACAGAGTAGTCAGAGCTACTAACGGTTCCCAACCCAACTATATTACAAACAAAACTAGTTGAGACTCGTCTCAAAAGCTATAGACAAGCTAGCACTCCAAACAGCTATGACAACTCAGGGACTGAACCATCAGCACCACTATAACTTGTACCTGTAAAATATTAGGGTGAGCTTACTGCAAGCTCAGTAGAGAACATCAAGGCAATAGTCCAAGCACGTATTGTTTCATGGTACACGTATCACATCAGCATGCTATCACAGTTCAATATAATCATGCTTATATCATGCATATGCCAATTTTTTTCATCGTTTCATTATCTTCATGGAACCTGGGGTGCTCACATGCGCGGTCGCAGCCCGGAGTGAGTCAACCGCCCTCCGCATACGTACTCTCAACTGGGAGCGGAGTGCCCCACCTGCCATCAAGCCGGCAGTGCTTTCTGCACCAGGCCTCGGGTGCAATCAGGGTCTCTGACCCAAGGGATGTACAATCCCTAACCCCGTCCATTTATCTTTCCACTTTCATATTTAATTTCACATGCAAATCGTGCATGAACATCAATATCAAAAATATCATCATGCTAACAGCATATCAACAATCAACACAGTTGATAGCATGTATCCAGCACAGTCACGAATATCAACAGTATATTCGAATAGCAATTTCAGCAGCATCTCTATATGATTCAGATAGTCAAACAACAATTTGACAGCACCTCCACATAAATCATATATCAACTTACAATTTCATAATAATCAAGCATAGCATCGACACAGTAATAACAATTCGATAATTATAACAGTTATATCGAAGCAATACAACGACTAGCATATAAACAGGCAACGCAATACGTTTAGGGCTATAACGTTGAGATTCCCTACCTCGGTCCGACGAAGCTGCTAATATAATAATAATATAGAACCTCCAGATCCTCCAAATACAGTATCGAGAATACCCTCCACTATCTCTCTAACTCTCTCTCTCTAGTGTTCGTCTGAAATCTGGAATGAAAACTAATTATAACGTCGGGTCGTATTTATAGGAGGGCCGACGAGTAGCGTCGCGGCGCGTAGGGGGTATACGTGTCAGTTATCTGGACTGCTGACTCGTCCGAACTGGACACGTGTCGCATGAGGAGGTTGCGACAGTGCAACGAAGTACCATGTGGCATGCATGCACAATCTAATGCCCTTGCATGCATATGCATGCGTGGCCTCTTATGAATAAGTCCAAAAGTCACAACTTGAGAACATACCACAATTACGTGCTAGATTTTTCTACTGTAATGAGAAACCAACATGTTGTACTCCATCTTCATTCCTTAATCATGAAGTAAAATGGTCATATCTGACCATGTGGCCTTGGCTAATCATATGGCGCCACATAATCTCTTTAACAAATGAAAGTCTAACATTCTACTCCATGAGTCTTACCCTGGTAGAGAATTTGAGTAGTACTTTTATGGGTGCTTATATTAGTATAATTTGAGTAGTACTTTTGTACTCACAAACGATTGAGGATAAATAATTCTTTGACCCTAAAATAAAATCAGTCAATGTATTTTCCATTCACTAGGGCCACTACACGATTTCTACTTCCTCTGACTTTATGGGTTGATCAGATAATTTTACAAACTTTCCTATAGTCTCCTTATAGTGCTTTAATGCAATACAAACCCTTTATTTAGTCCACTGGACCATTTACTCTAAGATACTACTGAGCTTATCATATAATAGTCCATTATATACGGAAGTATACAATAAGATTCTTAGTAATGTAAAAGTGACATACTGGCAGAGGCTATAGTCAACAGCAAGGTGATTAACATACTAACAAGTATGGTTCCACAAATGACTAGTATGATCCAACAAATTTTCTAACAAGTTAAATGAGCAATATAAGTTAAATTACAACTCAACGTCTTCTTTGTAAGAAGCAATAATGAGAAAAATGCGTATACAAAGTATCTTCGAACAATATGTTAAACGATATTAGTCTGGAATATGTAATAAATTTCTTTTTCATCAAATCATAGGTCACTCCTTTTACTGTTGTAGTATTCAAATAAAAAAAAACTAGCATGAGTTCATCTTCATAAAAAGAATAGCATTATAGTTATTATTATATTTAAATGAGATATTACAGAATGTATTTCCAAAATTGCGGTGTTGGAATACATTACCTATGCGCCACAACAAGCGCTTCTTTGCGTCTCAACCAACGTAAAGACTTGTGTGTCTCAATTAACACACCCTAATGCACCATGACACAATGAATATCCGCGACATCATTACAGCGAAACTTAATGATGAAAAGTGCCTATCAATCAAGTCATGCCAATTGTGCCGCCAATATACTGCACCAAGATGCAAACCGAGACATGTCCAAAAACATGCCAATCGACCAATGCGTGCAAAATAACACGTTGCCAATCAATACATGCCCAATAACATGTATCCAAACAATCCGCGCTCAATAACGCGTCACCAATCAATCGCGTGCCAACAAGACACGACAATTGCTCCATGCCACGAGCCAAATCCGTCGGTTGATTCGAGCCCTCTCCACCTTGACTTGAATCCTCCTAGCGGCCCAAACAAGGTCGCTCCATGTCGATGCTCCAACTCTTACGAGTTCGTGCAACGGATGAGCCCGATTGAGATCCACACGCCCAATGCTCCATGTTGGAAGCCCGATTATGCCGGAACGCCAATTGAAGGTGAACCTCCAAATTCGCGCTAGAATGTGCGCCTGATGATCGATGACAAAGAACCCAATTGTTCCTCCAATAAGGAACCCAATTGTTCCCCCAATAAGGAACCCGATAACTCCCACAACAAGGATCCCAATAGCTCTTACAATAAGGAACTTCGTGGGTGTGTCAACAAAATTATCATCATCAAAACAATTGATCTTCATCCAAACGAATTCGCCATCACTCCTCACCAACAAACCCTAACCCAACAACCTGGCTCTGATACCACTTGTTAGAAACGATGTGGAAGCGATGAAACACTTGTTAGGAATCAAGAACAAACGATGAAACGAAAGAACAAGATGAAGAACACAAGCAATTAATATGTTTCACTAGTTTTGAGACTAGCTCATCCACGGTCAAACGAAACTGATTTTATTGATGAGAATCCGATTACAATCAACCACACTAGTCAATAGAAGAGTCCTACACCTACAATAGGCCTATACTACTGATTTGTGCTCAAAACATCGTCCAAAAGTTGCCAAAACGAACAAGGAAACGATTCCAAAAAACTGACCAACATGAACTAGATCGCACGACCTACTCAGTAGGTCGCACGACCTAGTTGCAGTACCAAAATCAGCAACTCAATCTTTGCCTTCTAGCTCGTTTTTTTGCCAATCCAAGCTAGGGTTTTGATCACCCAAAACATAAGAATATATACTTAAAAACCAAGTTCTTATACTTTCTCAGAGAACATGTAATTTTGTTACACATTTTCGTTTACAAAGAGGGTCCAAAATATTGTAATTGCCTTGAGCTAGAAAGCTGAAGGCGAACAAGGGTGGTGTCAGAAGCTGGTGTGTGAGAATCCATATGAGAAATGTTTTGAGAAATTTATAAAGAATGTTATTTGGTAAATATTGGTAAAAGTAGTGAAAATTATGATATACTAGTAATTTCATTATTTGTAAATTCAGTTGTAAACATGCTGCGAGGGAGTAAAGTAACAAAATATATGGCAGGAATTAGTTATGTAAAGATGATTGTTAATAAATGATTGGTTAAAGTTAGGTGTAAAAGAACTAATAAAAACCCAAAAGCAGGTTTTGAAAAATCATTTCCCCTACTTCCTGAAAGCTATTGAGAAAACAAAAGCTGCCTGATAAGTCAAAATTTTACGTTTTCCAAACTAAAACTTATTTCCGATGCTAAAAAATTAGTTACTCTGGCAGCAGAAGCATCCCTAAATTGGCACGTAGAACATTAGATGAGACAACGGTATATATAGTATACAGGTTTTTTGATTTTAGCAAGTGAGGTTGTTCTAAATTTTCTTGAATAACTACAAAATATTTAAATCTTTTATTTACAGGTTATCTCATATTTTACAAGTTTCTAGCTCAAACTCCAAACAATTTTTAAGTTTCATCTTTTTATAGGATTTTTTTTACCTTAAAACTACATGCATTGTTGAACTTGTGACACTTAACCTATTGCATTATCAATTTACCATAAAAATACATGAATTATTCAAATTTGTGACACATAACCTACTGCATTATCATTTTACCATTAAAAATATGTGCATTATTCAGATTTGTGACAAATAGTCTCGTCTCAGCTATGTAAAGTAATGGGAATTGTGTAAACCTTACGCAATGACACATTCGCATCATTCATGTACTCCTTCATTAAATAAGGGCAAATGCGTCATTGCATAAAGTTTAGAATTCTCATTACTTCTCGTAGCTTAGACTAACTGAAAAGGCTATTTGTCCCAAATTTGGATAATGCATGTGGTTTTCATGGTAAATTAATAATGCAGAGGGTTAAGTGTCACAAATTTGGATAATACCGATGGTTTCTATGGTAAATTAATAATGTAGTAGGTTATGTGTCATAAATTCAATAATACTGCTAGGTTTAAGGTAAAAGCTCTTTTTTATTTTCCTTGTCAACTTTTGTACTTGGGATTAATTTCAACGGGTAATTTAGATTATCAGTTGGTAACCAACAAACATGTTCTTATAAAACCCATGAAATATCGCATACAACCAGCCTGTCAACCTTCACCTACGAAAGAGATAGTTACAAGGTTTTGGTGCTCTAGAGAGAGAAACTCTATATTCTCTCTCCAAATTTTGAAAACCTTAATTCTTTTCATTTAGTGTTGGCGGCTAGTTCCCTTTTCTCACCACCACCGCCGCACCCTTTTCTCACCATAGTTACCTAGAAATCCTACCATCAAACATATCCTACTATTAAACACCCATTAGTGTGTCCAGATCCTTCCGATCCAACACTTTTCCACTTGTTTCTCAGGTTGTATGAAGAGGCTAAGGTTGACAGCCTTTACAAGGGTGTGGGCTCTGAATCATCTAGTTCAACCACGACCGCTTGCAAGTTTTTTTCGGTCAGGACTTTATGAACCCAGAAAAAAAAAATCGCGTTTATGTTTGAAAGGTGTAGGTTTTGGGCCGATGAGTCTCCTCAGAGCAAGCGGTTTCGGAGGATATGGATGTTTCATCCGCTTCTACGAGAAGTTAAACCTATCAAGGTTAACTACAATCGGGCTGATTTGTTGATGATCCGCTCATATTTTCTTTCAAGTCCAGTATCAGATCACACATGCAAGATGTTTTCTGGTTTTTTGGCTAACCGTTTCTAAGGGCGCCCAAAAACCTGTGCTAAGATTCGTCAATAATAGAACCAAAGAAGTGGTTCTGGTTGATGAAAGATGGTACTGTAGGGCGGTGAAGAGATCATCTAACAACTCTGGTGGAAATGAAGGAGCTCTTCAAATTCCTTACTCAAAGTTCTGTCGTCGTTTTCTCGCTCTGCATGATCTTCTCATATCAGGGGACCCCCCAGACCCGGGCTCTACCCAGCTTCATCCCCCTATTTTCTGAATTGAAAACCCTTTGTCGTGTTTCAGTTTTCTAGATCGTGTTATTTTATTTTATTTGGTTTTGCTACATTCAAGTGTTGTTTTTGGGTTTAGCAGATTCATGACTATGTGGTTGCTGTCGCCGGCATCGCTGCTTTGGATCTGTGTCCCCTGCCCGACCCATCTTCCGGTGTGGAGAGCTGGATCTTCTCTCCCAGGGCTTTCCCTTCAAACATGTTTTCTTTGTTGATGTTTTAAATTTGTCCTTGAAGGGGTGTACAGTGGGTAGAAATGCAGGATCAATACTCTAGAAGGGGGGGTTGAATAGAGTATTCAAACTTTTGCTAATCAATGCGAGAATAGTGGTTTCAAAATATTTTTAAGGTGATTCAAGGCCTTGAAATGAGTTTTAAGCCCTTGGACTGAAAACAGGAAGAGTATACAAAGAATAAGTCTATTTGAAGGCCTTGAAATGAGTTTCAAACCCTTGAAATGAAACTGAAAAGTAAATGCAAGAGACACAAAATATATAGAGTTCACGTGGATCTACGTCTCTACCTTGGGGATCTTCTCCCTGCAGGATTTTCAACACAATTCTTATAAATCCACAGGTAAGCCCTAGATCTCAAACACAAAGAGATGCCTTACTCTGTTACAGCTTGTGGTTCTCACTAACCTATCTAGTACCTGCTCTAGCTGTCTGATTAACTAAGAATTCTCTATTGTTCACCTTGAACAATCCTTGAGAATAATAACTAAAAGTATTATCAAAATGATATACAAATGAAGTTCAGAAGAGAAGAACACTAGAAATGAATCTGCAGTGAGTATGCAGTGTTCTTCTAATGCTTGGATTGAGAGAGATGAATCTACTTATTTGTTGCTTGTCAATCCTTGAGTGTTTTGAGTGTCTCTGTGAATTGCTCTGTGTTGTTGTGTCTTCGAATTCCTTTAGCAATTCTCCTTTTAAATACCCAGTTTGAATTGAAGATCTTCAGAATCTTCTCAACAAACTTTCCTAAAAACTAGCTTCAAATCTTGACTCCTCGAACAGCTTCCTCCAACGGCTAGTAGCTCAGTATCTTTCAGGATACTGATTTGATCTTGTTGGAAATATGTTGGGAAGCTTTTAAACACAGCATATTGATCAAAGAATCAAATCATCAAGCAATTTCCATTTCTGCATAACATAAGTTAGAAAACAGATTCCTATAAAATAGGAAACACTATGTCCCTGCAAAAATCAATTAAACAGATGGTATTAGATGATGCAAACTGTGTCCAAATACTTTGTCTTTCATCATCAAGTATCAGCTAATCATGCACATGGGTTTAGGAGTTGAATTAAGATCAGGAACTCCCCATAAGTTCATGCATATAAAGCACAGTCAGTTTCAAGGCTTTGAAAGCTGTTTCAAGGCCTTGAAATAGACAAGCTATTTCAATTCTTGAACCTGCATTGAACTTACAATCTCCCCCTTGATGAAAGAAAAAACCACAATATGTCAATCTGTTTGTTACTGTGATGATGCAAAAAATACTCATTAGCACATAGCAGAATAAATCTTAACACATAATGTCAACTCATAATGTCCAAAACATCCAACTTATTAAACCAACTGAAAACAGCAAATAACAGCAAAGTTTCAGATAATCCTACTGACCAAAATCAGGTCTCTAAACACAAAAGTAAACATCATTACCCTAAATTTCTACCCCTTTTTTACTTTCATAAAAAAAGAACGAGAAAAAATGTTGGATCAAAATTTTTGGAAATAATTTTAAAAAACTGTTTGAAAAGACAGAATTTTCAAGACTTTGAAAGGGATTTCAAGGCCTTGAAAAGGAGAAGAAAGAGTAGGCAAGAGTTAAGGGGTAGGGTTTTCATCTCCTTGCTGCTCTGCATCTTCTTCCTGACTATTCCCTCATCATCATCAACATGTTCTTCTTCTTGTTGAGCCACATCAACATCAGCTTCACCTTCTCCTTCAAATAAGTCAGCTGCAGTCACAATCTGTGGAACACTTGGCTTCTTTGATTTCTTCTTCTTGAGATCTATAAGTAGTTCTCTTAAATCTGGACTGTCAACTTCTTCCTCTTGATCTTCATCCACTTTTTCATCAATCACCTGCTTTCCTTTATCATTTACCCGAACAGCTCCATCTTGAGTTGATTGTTCACTGAGCAGATTCTTGGCTGAATCAACCTTTTTGGTACCCTTTTCAGCTTGAGATACTTTTTCAGGCACATCAAAACCTGTCATGCTTCTGAACATGTTTTCAACCATATACTTCACCTGCCTGAGATCAGTATCAAATCTGTGTTGATGAAATCTGGAGTCCATTTATCAACTGTATAACGAAGGAGTTATCTTGAGGCTGAGAGGTTTGGTTTGAAGTAGGGGTCAAGGTATTGGGTTTGAGGAATTTCTTGGAGCTCAACTCTTCTTCCATCAAGTCAGAGTATAGCTTCCAAATCTTAGCACTGGTTTTCACCACTCCAATCTTTTCAAATGCCTTCTCATTAAGCATACCAAACCCAGTAGTGATAGTCTCTTCCCTATCAGTTAGAATTTCAAAGTGTTGAAAGAATGAGGTGAGCAAATTGGCATATGGCAAAGGGTGTTTTCTCTGGTTAGTTTGGCTGTATAGCATGTGTTCCATCACAAGTTTTGGAAAATCAATTTCATAACCATGCATAACCAAATACATTAAGTGCAACACCCTATCAGTGACCAGATCATTTGAGTATTACATTGGTACCACACATCTCATCAAGATAGTAAACAAAACCTTGGCTTCAACAGTTAGCACAGAGTGTTTTAACTGCTTAGATAAGGAAGGGGTATTGGGTAGAAAGAAATCTTCTTTTGCTTGTTTCAGGGCTTCACATTTTGCAGGGTAGTTACTGGTGTCATACCTCTTAGGACAACCTAAAACATTGGAAAACTCAGAGTGATCTAGTTCCAGATCAATGCCAGCAACTTTTCTTTGAATAACAAGGTTTGCAGTGTTCTAGAATTGTTTCATGTTGAGGTAAAAGAATCTAGTGAGTCTGGGGTAGGATAACTCTGAAGGATTTAGAATAAACCAAACAAAGCTTCTCTTCAACATTTTGATACACTCCAGATTCATACTATGCAACATAGAAAAATTGCTGTACTACAAAATGCAACTGATCTAGAAGCAAATCCATCTAGCCATAGATCTCTAGCAACATGAGTAATAAACCACGTGTTATCAAGGGCTGATTTCTTACCAGTGCATTTCTTCTTCTCTAATAGATCTGTAGATCCTTCTCAACGTTCTAATCTGGTTCATCCTCTGGTTGATCCTCTGTAACCTTTTCCTTTCCTTTGCCTTTGTCTGCTTTTTCAGTTTTCTTTTTTACCTTCTTAGGGCAACCAATCTGAATCTCTTTCTGTTTTTCTTGAGCAGACTCCACTGTCTTCTTCTTATTCTTGCTGGACACTGGTGTGTCATCTTTATTGGCCTTCTTCTTGGGAGGAGGAGGTTCCATGTCTTCTGCAGTAGCAGTATTTGAACTGGAATCTCCACTAATGGTCTGAACCTCTTCCATAGTGGCCTTTCTTTTCTTCTCTCTGCCAACATTTGAACCACCAACCATCTTGATTCTGTCAGAGGATCTCCTAGTGCTCATTAGGGTTTGGGGAGAAGAAGAGAGAGGTAGGATAGATACGAAGGATAGAAAGAGAGAAGAAGATAGATAGAGGAGAGTTTCAGTTTAAAAACGAAACTAAATATTCTTTCTAATCTTTGAAGACCTGCTGAATCAAAAAGGATTCAAATTTTGTGTGCGTCGTTGGAAATAAAATATATGATACTATTTTGGCTGAAAAGGGGTATTTAAAAAATTGAGGGAAAACATTGATCAATTATCTACAAATATAGCACCCAACATTGAAAGATCTAAATTATTGACTAACTGGCATACAGTCCTATTTTCAAGGCTTTGGAATTGGATTCAAGGCCTTGAAAAACTATATGAATGAGAGCACATATACTCAAAGCTTTGAAAAGATTTTCAAGGCTTTGAAAATTAGTTCAAACCTTTTTAAACACATAATACTTATCTGACCCTCCCCCTAAACCAATGCTTCTTTATTTAATATGTCCAATTCCAATCTTAAGGCTGAGAATCTTTTATATGGCAAAGGTTTCGTGAAGATATCTGCAAATTGCAAGTTAGTAGAAACATTTCAAGAACAATACCACCTTTTTCAGCATGATCTCTGATGAAGTAATGTCTAACATCAATATGTTTTGTTCTTGAATGCTGAACAGAATTCTTTGTAATTGATATTGCACTTGTGTTGTCACACTTGATAGGTATATCTCTAAAGTCAAATCCAAGGTCTCTCATTTGTTGTGCTATCCATAATACTTTTGAACAGCAAGCTCCAGCTGCTATGTTTTCAGTTTTTGCTGTTGATAGTGCAACTGAGTTTTTCTTCTTTGAATTCCAGCTGATTAATGATGATCCAAAAAATTGACAACATTCTGATGTACTCTTTCTATCAATTTTATATCATGCAAAGTCAGCATCTAAATAACCATACAAAGAGAAGTTAGATTGTTTAGGATACCAAAGCCCTAAGTCTTCGGTACCATTGAGATATCTAAATATTCTCTTAACTACAGTCAAGTGTGATTCTTTAGGATCAGCTTGAAATCTAGCACACATGCACCCACTGATCATGATATCTGGTCTACTAGCTGTGAGGTAGAGTAATGATCAAATCATACATCTATATTCTTTCACATTCACACTCTTACCAGATTCATCTTTGTCTAGAGACAGTGTAGAACTCATGGGGGTCTTAATTTCTTTGGACTGATACATATTGTACTTTCTTAGCAAGTCTCTTGTATACTTGTTTTGATGTAGGAATATGCCTTTCTTCATCTGATGAATTTGAAGTTCAAGAAAGAAGTTCAATTCTCCCATCAAACTCATTTCAAATTCTCTGGTAATAAGACTTAAGAATTCCGTGCACAAAAGATCATTAGTAGCTCCAAACAAGATATCATCAACATAAATTTGAACTACAAGTATGTCTTTCTCATGAGTCTTTATGAATAGGGTCTTATCTACTAATCCTCTTTTGAAATCATTTTCAAGTAGAAACTTTGACAATCTTTCATACCAAGATCTTGGAGCTTGTTTCAAACCATAAAGAGTCTTGTCAAGTTTGTAAACATGATTTGGAAACTTGTCATTTTCAAAACCTGGAGGTTGAGCAACATAAACGTCGTCTTGCAAGTAACCATTTAAAAATGCACACTTCACATCCATTTGAAAGAGTTTCATGTTCTTGTGAGATGCAAATGCAAGTAGAATTCTAATCGCTTCTAACTTGGCAACAGGAGCAAATGTTTCTTCATAGTCAATACCTTCTTCTTGATTGTAGCCTTGAGCTACCAATCTAACTTTGTTCTTGATTACTTTTCCATTCTCATCTAACTTGTTTCTGAATACCCATCTGGTGCCAATGACAGACTGATTTCTTTGATGAGGAACTAGATTCCAAACCTTGTTCTTTTCAGACTCATTGAGTTCACTTTGCATAGCTATAATCCAGCTTGCTTCTTTTAATGCTTCCTTCACGGTTTTAGGTTTTACGAGAGAGATAAAAGCATTAAAAGCACAAAGATTTTTCAACTGTGATCGGGTTTGTGTACCAGTGGTTGGGTCAGAAATAATGTCATCAGCAGGATGAGATGAGAGATATTTAAATATCTTTCTTGGTTTCCAAGGTTCAGGCTCTCCAGTTTGATTCTCAAGTCTCTGAGAACTTGAAGTACTGGCCTGTTATGTTGTATTCTCTGGAGATTCTGTTTCAATGCTTTGAACCTTAGTTTCAAGGCCTTGAAAATGTCTGCTTTGTTCCTGTGATATTTCCTTGGATCCTTTTGAGGATTCTTCTTCAGTATTTGAATCATGATTGTTCAGATTGAGATCTGCAAAACCATCACTCAAAGAACCATCATAGCTTTCATCAAATATAAAATGAATGCTTTCTTCAACAATGTTTGTTCTCTTATTATAAACTCTATAGGCTTTGCTTGTCTGTGAATGAACAAGAAATATACCTTCATCACTTCTTGCATCAAACTTACCAAGATTGTCCTTACCATTATTTTGGACAAAACAGGTACAACCAAATGGTTTGAAGTAACAAATGTTTGGCTTTCTTCCTTTGAACAGCTCATAGGGAGTCTTCTTCAAAATAGGTTTGATCAAGCACCTGTTGAGAATATAGTTTGATGTATTCACAACTTCTGGCCAATAATGCTTTGGTAATCCGTTTTTCAGAATCATTGTTCTTGACATGTCTTCAAGAGTCATGTTCTTTCTTTCAACAACTCTATTTTGTTGAGGAGTTCCGAGATCAGGAAAGTTGTGAGAGATACCATGCTTAGAATAGAATACATCAAACTCAAGTTGATAACACGCTCTACCATGATCACTTCTAATTGAAGCAATAGATAGGTTTTTTAATGTTTGAATTTCTCTACAAAGTTTTGAAAATTCAGTGAGAGCTTCAGATTTTTCTCTAAGAAACATAACCCAAGTATATCTTGAAAAATCATCTACAATAACAAGCATGTACTTCTTACCCTTTGAAGTTGGAGTTCTCATAGGACCACAGAGATCCATATGCAGTAATTCAATAGGTCTACTTACAAAGTTCTTTGGTTTGAATGAGTTTCTAGTTTGCTTGCCTTGTGCACATGCTTTGCATACTTCTTCATCTCTGAATTTGATAGAGAGTAGACCTCTTACTAAGTTCTTGGAAACTAGCTTGTTCAAGGTATGCAAGCTAATGTGTCCCAACTTTCTGTGCCAAAGCTCTGAATCTTCTTTCCAGGCCTTGAGACACTTCAAGTTTTGTCCTGCAACTTTGTTAGTTTGAAAAGTATAAACATTGTTTGATCTAGAGGCAATGAGGATTCACTTGCCAGATTTCTCATCTTACACCACACATTTATTTTTGTCAAAGATAACCTTGTTGCCATTATCACAAATTTGAGAAACACTAAGCAAATTGAATTTCAAACCATCAACTAGATATACATCAGAAATGGAATTTTCAGAATCTGTACCAACTTTACCAATACCAAGAATGTTGCATTTGCCTTTTTCACCAAGCGTAATTGATCCTTAAGATTGCTCTTTTAGTTATGAGAATAGATATCTCTTTTCAATCATGTGTGTTGAGCAACCACTGTCCATAAACCATTTATGTTCTCTGATCTTGGTGACAACCTGCAAACACCATTCACTGCCTTACCCAGCTGTTAGTCCAAGTGCTGAATTTAGATTCATATTCAGGTTCAACCATGTTAGGTGGTCTAACACCTTTAAGAACCCAAATCTGTCTAACTTGTCCTTTGAGTTGAAATGGAAAAGTATTCCTCATTATGTGAGGGTCTCTTCTTCTAAAATGACAAGTCATTTTAACATGACCAATCTTATTGCAATAATGAAATTTAGGAGATGTTCTGCTTCCAACTTTGACAAATCCGGTATTGTTCTTTTCGGAAAAATATGGATTGTATCCAATATCAGTCTTATGAACAGACTTTAAGCTACCTCCAAGAATCAAGTTCAAGTTGTTCTGAGCCTGCAAGTTTTGCTTTGACTGATTCAGATTCTTGAAGTTTCTCAGTTAGAGTAGTCTTTTGTTTATCTAATTCATCAACTTGATGTTTTCGATTAACAATGTTGTCACTCAATAGAGAGTTTTCAGTAACTACTTCTTTGACTTGTGTTTTCAAGGTTTTGAAACTGGTTTTCAAGGTCTTGGAATCACAGTCAGTTTTCTTTGGAGAGATTTCAAGATTCTGATTCAGGAAAACAAAGTGCAAGTTTTCTTTTGCTTGCTCATGAACTTTTTCTTTCAAAACTCTAATCTCTTTCAGATAGTCCTCTTCATTTAAAAGCATTGTTCTAAGATAGTCAGAGAGGGCTTCTGTTGGTTTTGAAATTAAGCAGTTTACCATTACCTCAATGTTCTTTTCATAACTTTCATCGTGCTTGGTCATAAAGCATAGGTTGGCATGTTCTTCTTTAGATTCAGAGTCACTTGATGTTTTTGAATCACTCCAGGAGGCTACCATAGCTTTCTTTCTTCTATCATGATATTTCTTCTGAAAGTTCTTGCTCTTTTTGTGTGAACAGTCTCTGATCAAGTGTCCTGCATCACTACACTCAAAGCAATTCTTGACTTTAGGCTTATTACCATGTAAAGAAGATTTACCTTTGTAGTCTTTGCTACTGGAGGATCCGTGTCTATCTCTGTTGAAGTCCTTGTTTCCAAAGTTCTTCTTCATTTTAAGAATTCTGGTCAAGGCTTTGGAAATCAAAGCAAATGTATCTTCATCATCATCTTCAATTTCAAGGCTTTGAAATGGTTCATTCTCCTTTGCCTTGATAGCTAGGTTCTTGACACCTTTTGGTAGTTCTCCATCAACTTCATTCATGGATATTTCATGTGTAAGGAACTTTCCTTGTAGGTCATCAAGTTGAAGTAATGAGAGATCTTGAGCTTCCTCAATAGCAGTAGTCTTTGGTTACCATTTTTCCTTTGGAAGACTTCTCAGAATCTTTCTAACATTTTCTTCATTGGAAATGTGATTTCCCAATGAATCAAGATTGTTGACAATGTTAGTGAATCTTTTGAACATGTCTCTGATTGACTCATCTCCATTCATCTTGAATAGCTCATATTGCCTGAGACATATGTTGATCTTGGTTTGCTTGACTTGGCTGGTTCCCTCAAATGTCACCACAAGCTTATCCCAGATCTCCTTCACAGTCTTGCAACATGAGATCCTGTTGAACTCATCTGCACTCAAAGCACAATATAAGAGATTCATAGCTTTATAATTTTCTGAAAATTGTTCTAACTCAGAAGAGGAGAGAGTGTCTTCAGATTTGGGAGTTCTAATCCCATATTTATCTGTGTAGAAAGTGAGAGGACCATTCTGAATGATAGTCCAGAGTTCCATATCCTGATCAATGATGAACATTTTCATCAAGGCTTTTCAATGAACAAAGTTGTCTCCACGGAAGAGAGGAGGTATGTTAGCAGCTCTTCCCTGAGAAAAACCACCATCACCTACAGTACTCATAATCACAAGATGGTTAAATCTATGTAGTGATACAAGCTCTGATACCAATTGAAGGGGTGTACAGTAGGTAGAAATGTAGGATCAATACTCTAGAAGGAGGGGGGTTGAATAGAGTATGCAAACTTTTGCTAAACAATGCAAGAATAGTTGTTTCAAAAGATTTGTAAGGTGATTCAAGGCCTTGAAATGAGTTTCAATCCCTTGGAATGAAAATAGTTAGAGTATACAAAGAATAAGTCTGTTTCAAGGCCTTGAAATGAGTTTCAAACCCTTGAAATGAAACTGTTTGAATGCTGCAAAAATTCTAAGTATGAAACTTAAAAGTAAATGCAAGAGACACAAATATATAGAGTTCAGTCCACTTGGACCTACGTCTCTACCTCAGGGATCTTCTCCATGCAGGATTTTCAACACAATTCTTATAAATCCACAGGTAAGCCCTAGATCTCAAACACAGAGAGATGCCTTACTCTGTTACAGCTTGTGGTTCTCACTAACCTATCTAGTACCTGCTCTAGCTGTCTGATTAACTAAGAATTCTCTATTGTTCACCTTGAACAATCCTTGAGAATAATAACTAAAAGTATTATCAAAATGATATACAAATGAAGTTCAGAAGAGAAGAACACTAGAAATGAATCTGCAGTGAGTATGCAGTGTTCTTCTAATGCTTGGATTGAGAGAGATGAATCTACTTATTTGTTGCTTGTCAATCCTTGAGTGTTTTGAGTGTCTGTGAATTGCTCTGTGTTGTTGTGTATTCGAATTCATTCAGCAATTCTCCTTTTAAACACCCAGTTTGAATTGAAGATCTTCAGAATCTTCTCCACAAACTTTCCTGAAAACTAGATTCAAATCTTGACTCTTCTAATAGCTTCCTCCAACGGCTAGTAGCTCAGTATCTTCCAGGATACTAATTTGATCTTGTTGGAAATATGTTGGGATTTTAAACACAGCAGATTGATCACATAATCAAATCATCAAGCAGTTTCCTTTTCTGCAAAACATAAGTTAGGAAACAGGTTCCTATAAAATAGGAAACACAATATCCCTACAAAACTCAATTAAACAGATGATATTAGATGCTGCAAACTGTGTCAAAATACTTTACTTTGATCATCAAGTATCAGCTAATCATGCACAGGGGTTTAGGAGTTGAATTAAGATCAGGAACTCCCCCTAAGTTCATGCATATAAAGCACAGTCAGTTTCAAGGCTTTGAAAGTTGTTTCAAGACCTTGAAATAGACAAGCTATTTCAAGTCTTGAACCTGCATTGAACTTACAGTCCTGTTTTGTTCTGTTTGTTTGTAGCATTGCTGATCTTATCTATTACTGTTAGGGTAGCTTGTTGTTTTAGTTTGTTAAGCCTATGTCATATGGCGTTTTCTGCCAGATGTTTTCTCTATCTGATGCTCTGTACATTTGATGATTATGAGTCAAAGTTCTCATTTCCTTCCAAAAAAAACGAACGAAAGAGAGTAAGGCACCCGGTGATGAACTAAGATGCCAATATCAGGTATCCAAAGACGATATCCGCAACCATAATACCGTTATCTATTCAGTTTCTTACTAGCTCAGTGTCACGCCCTTAACATCGTTGCATCGATGATGGTTCGCTAGACGTGCACATCGGTCTAGAAAATCAAACCAAGGAAGGAAGACATGCAAGACGGTTAGATAACGCGGGAGTTTAGGGTTTGGCTTCGTGCCTTGACCTTGTGCCTCGGCTGAATTCTGGTGGCTTCATAGACGGTATTCGTTGATGGCTTGGTGCAGGTTTGGTAGTGCAAGACTTGACCGGTGGTCGCGCATTGCAGCGGGTAGTTTCGCTCCAAACCGCTCGACGAACCATGCACAGATTATAGTGGGAGTGCACAAATTTAGTGCCAAAACGGTAGCAGACTTGGTGCAGAGGATCGTGCACAGAATGAACCTAAATGCATCCGCAGGGGTGCACATCAACAACAGCAGAATTGAACCAGTTGTTGGACTAAACAGTGAGGCATTTTCGTCGGTTACTTTATGCGCGGTAGTTATTTGCCATATTCAAATTTGTTGTGACCGCTATAAACCGCATCTTGTTGGCTTCATTTAGAAGGGATTCTCGTGGCTGTAATGGAGAGATTTGTTGGACGAATTTCTGGTAGTATTGTACTCTTTTAAGTTGCAGTAA
Organism: Linanthus parryae; assembly: GCA_023055425.1. Taxonomy (NCBI): domain Eukaryota; kingdom Viridiplantae; phylum Streptophyta; class Magnoliopsida; order Ericales; family Polemoniaceae; genus Linanthus; species Linanthus parryae. The sequence goes on along the minus strand of JALGPY010000036.1, from coordinate 1,242,911 downwards.
AACGAGTGCAAATTTTGTCCACAATTACCATTGCCTTCGTCCCTTAATTTCTTCGCTATTAACGATTCTTAACAACGAGAAACGACTGAACCAAGTTAGTTCGTGGAACACTAACTTTGGTGTCAATCCGTGTAGATTTTTCGAACCAAAAATCTGATCCGATTACACTCGGCATTCATGTTCTGGACAGCTAAGATTATATTATAATTTAGAACTTTTGACATAAAACCCCCTTGCAGTATCATCTCACTGACACTTAGCTACATGCAGTATTGATTATGTCAGAAAACCCTCCTGCACTTTCACTTTTTCCGACATCGCGCACCATTTTTCAAACAGAAACCTCCATGCAGTTTCACTTTTACCGACACTTAGCTACCAACAGTTTTAGTAAAATGGTGCGCGATGTCGGTAAAAGTGAAAGTGCAGGAGGGTTTTCTGACAATATCAATACTGCTGGTAGCTAAGTGTCAGCGAGACGATACTGCAAGGGAGTTTTCTGTCAAAAGTTCTATAATTTAAATTAAAATAACGATTTTCAACTGGTACATCTACAAACTTTAACTTGTTTTCACAAAACGCTCGCCCTCTAAAGAAGTGCCAAAGCAAATAGATTGAAAACAGAGCCACTTTTTCAACTGCAAATGTGCAAGTAGAAGTTACTGCAATGTGGTACTTACAAGTGCTGGTTCTGCTCTCACTTGAATGCGGGTTCTGTGACAGTGAATTATGGTGTGTACTGTGAAGTACATTAATAAAGGAAGGACCAATCAATAACTATTTAGAGCAGGTTTGGTTGAGTTTAGAATATAATGGTTTAGTTTAGCTAAGCTAAATTTTAGGATAAATTAATGAAAATTTAAGAATTAATCTGACCCGATTGAATAAGCTAGATAGATTATGGATTTTTTGTTAATAACCGGATCCGGTCACTGGCCGGCCTGGATCCTGTTATTATTTAAAGATTTACGCTGCAAACAAAGACCGGTCCCGGCTAGAAGCTAACTGGATCCGGGTACAAAAGAATCGGGTCCAGGAGAGTCAGAACTAGTTCCGGCCTTTATTTCAGCAGTGTCCTGTTTGGTTGACACATTAGAGTGGCTGTGAATTCAATACAACATGCCGATCAACCATCCAATAGGCATATCACACGTGTTCTTTTGGCACGTCAAATACTGGCAAAAGTGAACCAACCAGTTCCGGGCAGTGCGGAACCGGGACCTGCTGACTTGGTGCCGGTCAAAGACACAACGCATGCGTACCACGTGTCTAGTGCGCGAGGGAAACGGAATGTCATTGTTCACCCGGTTCCGGATGTGGGCAGGCTGGTTCCGGGTTATGTTCAGCCGGGCCCGGTTGTCTCTCAACCGGTTCCTGTTTTGTCAGCCGGATTCGGTTTTGTTCCCCGCAAAAATCTAACTTGGAAGCCAGTTTTTGAAAAATCTATCTTAAAATCTAGCTTACCCAAATGAGCCCAATGTAAAAGTTGTGTAGAATGCGTTAAACATGTTGATTTAAAATTAAACTGAATTTGGTAACACTTTCAACTTTTACATTCAAATATAAGATACATTTGCTTATTTCAACTTATATCACATCTATAATATTTTATCTTTGGACAAATTTAAGTTTCTTACGCAAAGGGATGGCAAATATGACATTTCAGTAAGCCGGACTAAAAAATCTGTGAAATCGAAGATGGTAGAATCTGATGATTAAAAGGTCAGATGAATTTAAAATACATTTTTCCCTAAAAAAAAATACAATTTTAAAATAGACGAAACAAACAAAAATTATTTTTTTTGGCTGATTTTAATCTCAAATCTCTAACTAAACATGAACTAATTATCATTAATAGAATGATAGTTCCGGCAAAAATAATTAGCCATAAATTAACTGCTCTGTTACAACTCCTGGCATTTAAATTTCCTAGTGTAGTGAAAATTTTCTCAGTCACTGTACAAAAAGAAAAGGAACATCCAATGGCATAGAAACCTTATCTTCAAAAATAGAACAGCCACTGGTGGTAAAAACTTATCTGAATTGAGCTTGAAGAAGAAGAAGAACCATTTCAGCAGCAGCAGAGCTTCAATGGCAACCTTGAGCAGCCAATTCCATGTCAGTAGTGCCAATGGAAGTTATCATACATTCAAAGCTAGGCCATCATCTGTCTCTTGCTCATTACAGCCTTCTCCAAACAACATTAAGGTACAACAACAACAGCTCCAATGTCCAATCTCTCTCTCATTTACTTCTCACTTATTACAGGGTCTCTCTCTCTGTGTAGGTTGTTATAATTGGGGCAGCCAAGGAGATTGGGAAGGCAGCAGTAATTGCAGTGACAAAAGCCAGAGGGATGGAAGTGGCTGGTGCAGTGGACTCTTACTTTCTAGGAGAAGACATTGGGGTGCTCTGTCAAATGGAAGAGCCTCTTGAAATACCCATTGTCAGTGATCTCCCCATGGTATTAGGTTCTATATCTCAGGTAATGACACACACACACACACATAACCAAACTCATAATCATTTTTCGGTTTCCACCACTAAATGAAACAATTGCATTCCAAAATCACGCAGTCGAAGGATAGTGCAGTCGTCGTAGATTTCACCGACCCTTCATCGGTCTACGAAAACATAAAAGAGGTTAGTTTCATTTCGTTTTTTTTCTTCATCGACATGCTAAAACTCATGAAAAGCTTCTTCATTTCATTTTACGCTAAATTATTTCTAGTAGGCAACAGCATTTGGCATAAAGAGTGTGGTTTATGTTCCTCGGATTAAGCTAGATACAGTGGCAGCATTATCTGCATTCTGTGAAAAGGCCAGCATGGTGAGCACAGGGTGAGAAGCCACACATTTTTTACACTCTCTGTAACAACCTCATGTGTTTTCTTTCATTCATCAGAGACAGATTAAACTGACCTATTTTGACGGTTTTTGGTCTTTGATCATGTTAGGGCTGCCTTGTTGCACCCACATTGTCCATAGGAGCAATACTCCTCCAACAAGCTGCAATACAAGCTTCTTTCCACTACAAAAATGCCGAGATCGTCGAATCAAGATCAAGTGCAACTGTAAGGCCTGTTTGTTATCAACTGAAAATCTAGAAAATATGCTGGAAATAAAATGGGTGAAGCTGAACTGAAAATCAAAACCTGTTTGGTATGAGGTGAAATTGTAGATTACTAATTTGGTCAATTTAACAATGTTTACAGAGTGACTTAGTGAATCACTTGAATACATCCACTTCTAAATGAACTAAGATCATGCTAGGGTCAAAAACATCTTAATTTTTTTTTTTTTTAGATTCAGCCACATAATCTTTAATTTCTGAGATTCTACATTTGGATAGAGATTATTTTAATCTGCAGATTTTCAGCTTAACATTTTGGGTGATAACAAACGAACTTAAATTAAAAGAGCCGATTTAATCAAAACTTATTAAAATCGGTGTTCCAAAACATGCACCAAGTCTAAACAGCTGTTAAAACACGCACAAACACACAGGGAGACGACGTTACGCACACTTCCATTAGATACCTGCCTTATTTTTAGGCACTAAAACAACTTAGGTACTGGTATTCTTGCTTGGGCATGATGGATTCTGCGGGAAGAAAAAGAAAAATAAATTCCAGAAATTTACCGAATTACGTAAACATATGTGGGGATAAGTTATAATCACTACTCAGACCTTGCGAGTTAGGTCTAGAATGTGTTCAGCTTGTACCTTAAGTTCTCAGATAGTTATGTCAATGTCAAACCATTAAAAGGGAATGCATCACTATAGCCCTACCATTGACATTCAAGGGGAAGAAGCCAAAACCTACCACATCTTTGTGTTGCAGACAGAGATACTATGGTCCATATTGTAATTTACATGGACCCATCTCAAAGCTGGATCCAATATGCCGAAGATTTCGCCAAGTAAATGAATTTGAGCTAAAGGTTGATACAGATGGATCTCTACTTTGTTTTCTTCATTTAACCTCGTAGTTTAATGTAACACTCTAAGAGCATGTTTGGTATCCGTCCAAAAACAAAACATAGAAAAATAGAAAAAGATGCTGGAAAAAAACATAATCAGAAAAGCAGTTTGGTATGTGCACATTTGGAAACATTACTAAATTTTAATGTTAATTTACTCGAATATCATTTTTGCGTACAATACTAACATATACTCCCTCCGTCGCTGTTTGGTGACAAAAAGCAAAAGTTGCTTTATTAAAAACACGATGAAAAGACCATTCTGCCCTCGGTTCTTTCCGCTAAAGACCTTCAAGAACAAACTTGATTAACTGTCTCCTCTATTAATCTGTTGCCAAGAAAACTACAAACCACAACATCAAAATCAAACGAAAAAGTATATACATAACACAGCCTAAATACCAACAATTTTGCAGAAAAAACGAATCAAAAGCAGCATCTTTGTAGAAGTACTATACAGAAGAAATGATGGAAACAAGTTCATAGAGATGAAATTGAAGAGGGTGTGTCTATTGTGGGGGGCTATGAGCACAGAACCAAGGAGCCATCAGCGCACCATCGTGACCTCCACCGCCAGTAAGGGCTTACTCCGTCGAAGCCACACCCGATCTGTAGGTTGGGAGAAGAGAAAGAGATGAAGAACCCATGGCTACAAATCTGAAATCATGAAAATCATCACACCCAAAACATGTCCCAAAGCTCCACCTAAAACATGTCCCAAATCAGATGGGTCTGGGTTTGTGAAGCTGGACGAGGTCAGAGAGATTCAGATCTGGGACAGAGATGGAGAAGAACAGAGGAAGAGAGAAGAAGACTTAGCCGACGCGCCGCCGTCCTCTCCGCTATCAGATCTGGGCGTAACCTCGAACAGAGCCACCTTGGTTGCTCCAAATCGCCAGAAGACGAAGAGATTCAGGGAGATGGAGATGAGAGAGACCAACAGATCGATCTGCCTCTCCCTCTCCCTCTCCATCCCTCCGTCTCTCTTCCTCTCTCTCTCTCAGCTCTCCCTCTCCAATCTCCATCCCTCTGTCTCTCGTCTCTCTCTCTCGTGCGGCTGTGAAGAGTGATGAACAGATGAAGAAATGAGAAAGGTTAATGGGAAATGTTTGGTCCTTAGGGTTAGGAAAGAGTTGTTACTGATCTACTAATTCATTTTGGCCTAATTAGGTTGGATTATTTTGTTTTCTAATTTAATTAGGCCCAATCAAAATGAAGTGGTGTATTTTTTTGTTAGGGGTAAGATGGTATTTTTCAAATAAAAACTTGCCATTTTAGGAAAGATTAACCTATCAGGTGGGACGTCTAAAAATGGAAATATTAACCTATCTGGTGGGACGGAGGGAGTATTTGTTACTTCATGCATCAAGCCAGAGATGAAATGTCTTTAACCACCAATAGTATGGGAAAAACACTCAAAAAACATGTTTTCAGTCTATTTTTGTTTTTAAACAAGCAGAAAAAACTCCAGGTAAGTTACGCGAAAAAAGTACTTGTCGTTTATTAAAATAGTTTGAGATTTATTAAGATTTCAAGTTTTGCGTCACCTACTCACCTCAGATAATTAGGATTGCCTAAGAATTTGTATAATAGTGACTCATGTGGCAAGTCATAGTTTCTTCCCCAAGATGATTTACTGACCGTCTCCTAAACAAGTCATGCTGATTTTAGGGGACCAGAGTAACTTTTATGAATTCAACTTTCATAGGTAATTCATATGTAACCTGAATACATGTGTCACATAAACAGCGAACAATTTCAGATGCAGTTTTATTCTGGCAACTTATAATCTGAACAAATTAGACAAGTTAAAGAAGTAAGATGTGCAATACCTCACCTGACAGTGGGATTGTTGTTGGTGGTGGTGGACAGGATTTACCTTCACAGGAAGCAGTACAGATTGCCAACAACCTCTCCAACCTTGGACAGATCTACAACAGAGAAGATATATCAACAGACGTTAAGGTAAGAAGAACTGAGAATCACAGAGATGCAACATGCCATGTACCAATATTGCTTTATTTCTTCAGATAATAACTCGAAAATAAATCCATAATATGACAAATAATAGGGCTGGCCAGCAGCAGTATCAAGACATGATTCATCAAAACTGGAGCTTGATTTTGAATTCTATTCTCCTTTCAGGCAAGGGGTCAAGTTCTAGGAGAAGATGGAGTCCGTGTCCACAGCATGGTTCTTCCAGGACTTCCATCTAGTACAACAATTTACTTTTCTGGTCCGGGAGAGGTCTGCACAGCTATAACTTCAATATTCATTCCTTTGAGGAAATCATTCAACCCCCTCTAACAACATCTTCTCATCTGTTGACTACAGGTTTATACCATCAAACATGATATTACAGATGTGCAATGCCTCATGCCTGGCCTAATCCTGGCAATCAGAAAAGTTATTCGACTCAAGGTAGCTAAAAAAGAAAGCATTCTATTTATTTATTTTTACTTTTTCAACTTGCGTGTTTAGTTTGTAATCTCTTCCTTCCAGCACATTCACTGATAAATTGTCTCCTCATGTCTGCAGAGCCTGGTGTATGGCTTGGAGAAGCTTTTGTAGAGACCCGTCTAGTCGTCTACTCAAGAGTGTTCCTTGGTCTCCATGAAGTACATTGTAGTTTATCACTTCTTGGAACTGTCTGAGGCATTATGCTATCCTGTAAACAAACATAAAGAGAGGGATGATAAGGGCGGAATCAAGACAGGAGAATAGTCGACTGAATTACTATTCTCTTATTGTGATATTTAGCTAATCACTTTTTACACTTCTGAATCAACTTTAATATAAACTGAACTTTCAGTAACTTGCAAGTGAAGGAGATATCATGCAACTGAGAAGTATTTCCATCCATGGTTGGCAGACTAGATATAGCTCTTCATCAACCTAGGCCAAAAAGTTGGTCTAGTAGAAGCACAGAGCTTCTAAGGAAGCCAGATGTTAGGGAGGAAAAACAAAAATGAAAATCTTTTACGTGTTTGTAATCAATAATCAAAAGCAAAAGCAAAATCTAATCAATTGAGTTTAATCTAACTCCAAATACCAGCTATTTATTTATTATGCATTCATCTACTGCAGCATTGGCAAACCCCAAGGCTACCTCTTCAAAGTTTCAGGTAATACGGCCTGAAACTTTCTGTTTTCCAAGTGAAAGGAATACGGCCTAAATGAACCATACAGTCCGTGAATTTGGATGGAAGAGTGACATGAACAACAGTTTACTTTTTTGCACTTCTCTATTTCTTTCCTTTGTGAGATCTGCATCAAGCATGGCATTTTATATTTACCAGTTCCACGTAACAAGACCAAGAACTTCGATTTTCCGTCAACTTACGGCTCAGAAAAAATAATCAAACCTGCATACGAGCGCTTGCAAATGAAATCAGCATCAACTAATTCCTAATGCATTAGCCTTGACAATAATTTCAGACACTGACCTCTTCAGAATCATCTCAACCTCAAATAGTATTTGATAAATTGTATCACCCTATATGGATTTTCTACAAGCGCGTCATAACTCAGGGAAAAATGTCTTTACCACTAAATTTGTTTGCAATAGCTCGTACCCATGCTCTGCTTTTGTTGTTATATGCATAACTGATGTTAGAAGCCAACAAGATGAACCCCGTGGCCTCCTCCACCTGAGCGTCGCTGTCTTTTCGAGCTTGTTGGACCGGCTGTACTAGTATAGAACAAGTCCCTTCAGGGAGCATCTTCAAAAGTTCCGAGTCTAAAACAATCAAAAGTTTAAATCACGTTCACATAGTCATAGGAAGTATTCCCAATCAGTAGGACATAAACAGTTGTATTGACTGATACCAATCTAGAGTTAGTGAACAAAAGGAAGCATATATAAAGAGTCAATTAAGAAGAGTGGGTTTATGGAGGCAATAACAAGACAAAAGGAAAACAACTTTAGAGCAGGAACACTTAGTACAGTTTCATATACTGGTTAGCAAATTATATGGTTGGGTTTCATATACTGTAGATTCCCTATTCTCATTCTGGTAATTTGTTAATTTTGAGACATTCTTAGTTGTTAGTTCTTTTTCAGGTCCTCTAAAAGTGTCTATTCCTACTTGGCAGAGATCTCCTAGAATCTATTTATACATTTTTGATGCTTCTGACTATAGGATAGCTTTGATTATGAAATTTAAGCCTTTCCTAGCTTCAGTGGACAGAGTGATAAATTCCTAGGCCACATTGTTTACCTCATCAACTGATACTCGTAGGCCGTAGCCTGTGGGATCCTAGGTTGTATACCTATGGAATTTTAAGATAGATTCCTACAAATGCCTTCTTTTCCTTCATCCATCAATAAATTTAAGGATAGATGCCTACTCAGATTTTTATATCGGTGCAATGCCTGTGGGTCCTAGGTGGAACGCCTACTGAATTTTAGCCTTCTTTTCCTTCATCCAACAATAATTTTTTCATTAACCTATTTCACAACCCCACATTGTTTGCCTCATCTACTGATACTTGTAGCCTATAACAATAAAACATTAAGTACAGTTCGAAGTATCAAATCTGCATAAACAGAGAAATTTTAAGACTTAATACACTTTAACTGGTACGACTCGTCAAGCTCAAGACAGCCCAGAACTTGTAGAAATGCTTGGTCCTACATCATAAGGTTTCTTGTTCATGTCAATTGAAGATTCATCTACATTAGGGCTCCGTTTGGTTGGCAGTATAATGCTTTACAAAGAAAAATATTCTAGGCGTAAAGTATTTTACAGGAAAATATTTTACCACCAACCAAACGGAGCCTAAATACCCTTGTAAAAGTTACTTCTTGAATATAGCATATCTTATGAGACCAGATGTCAATACTTGGAAGATAAATTTTCCAAATATACCAAATAAAATGTATTGCATCTCACCCGAAATAAAATTGTACAGCTAATTAAGCAAGCTTCAAAGACAAGGGCAGTGGAGAAGATAGAACACATTCTTCTCCTCTCCTGAACTTAACTCATGCAGAACTTGTTTTACAGGTAATCAGTATTGTTAATATAAAAAAACCAAATCCAACTTTAGGGGCGATTCGCAATGGTTAGATCATACTTTACCTGATGCTTGAGGAAAATAAAGTGTCTCCTTTATATCAGAGAGGCCAAGCCTCTGAATCTGTTTCTGAAACCATTCAACGGCATCAACTTTTGATGCACCACTGGGAGTGTTCCAGTACCCACGAACGCACAACACATCTTGAACAGATACAAGCTACAGTATTGAAAATGTTACTGCACAAGTTTAATAACCTGAAGGAGAAAAAAGTCCACCTATATGAACTGGAAAAGGAATAAAACAATCTATATTGCTAATTGGAACAGAAAGATGCTATAAACCATATACACTCTAAACTTAGAAAGCTAAAGCTGAACCATACCACAGATATGGTGCTTGTATTGCGTAATAGAACATATGTTGCCCAAGCTAAATCCTCCTTTAAACTATCTGCGATATTTTGTGACATGGCAAATATTTGTTCACCACTTGCAGGGATAGTTGCTTGTTCTGTTCCAGGCGCACCCTGCATAATTTCTTAATGAAGTAAGTTCTCCAAATATTCTAATTTGAAAACTGAATATGAAGTAGTAGTTTGTCAACAACTGCAGATCAAAACAATCCCAAATTTTTCTGACGCTGTCAAACAGGGCATGCGGGAAAGCTCAATTCTTATTACATGTGAATTTGAAAAACTTAGCCAGTTTATGGTATCCTATGCCGTGGAAAGTACACGATGAGGGTGCTGTGCAGAAGCAATACAGTACTGGTGAATAACGGCCGTGTAGAACATCACAAGTAGTCATAGAACTAGGGATAGCAATTCGGTACGGTACCGTCCGATATCCGAGTGATCCAATCCGAATGGATAGAGTCCGAATCCAACCAAACTTAAAATGGATTGGATATGGATTATGAATAAAAAAACCGAACGGATCCGGATTTGGACCAGAGTGCAGATTCGTTGGATTCCCGATCCGATCCGAGGACATGCTAGTTTACAAAAAGACCCCCAAGAGTTGTATTTAATTGTGAATATAACTCATCCAAAGTGCCACTAACCCTAGCCTTATAGAACTCACCGAAATTATGAGCAATGACCAATAAGTTGTGGACAATTTACTCGTACAGCACCCTCATCATGTACTTTCGACGGCATAGATGTTGTAAAAGTCCTAGGTGGAAGTTGTAAAAGTCCTGTTGATATGGATATGAAATCTATTTTGATGTCATCTTTATTTTTTATTTTTTATTTTGAATTTCTTTATTTTTGGGGTTCTTTGGGAACCCCACCCGGATTTGATCTGATTTGTGCCTGGTGGATCTTTAAATCGGATATGAATCTCGCATTACGATCTCTCGAATTTGGATCTCCCGTTCTTTTTCCGTTATGGAGGCGAATATCGGTGGTACTGAACCAAATCCGATCCTTTGCCATCCCTACATAGAACACATATGGAATGTTTGAGGAGAAATTCCTTCTCAGGTCTTACAATTGGAACGTTGACTTCACTTCTCTGCCCATATGATTTACCATCAGAACTCAAACACGAAATTAAAACAGTGCCTTTACATCAAACCTCAACTGTGAATCAGAATTACTAGACTCCAAAATGTTTGACGAACCAACTGTTTCGAAACAAGTCCAAGTAACTAACTCATCACCCTATGTCCAGGAAAACCCAGTCCACAACTCATGGTTCATTCACTGAATTGAACATTGAGAAGTTTTAGCAGACTTCAATACTTAAGGGGGTGTAATGTGCGAGTTCTGTAAACTGCAGGGGTTGAATGATAAATGTCTTTTGTGTAGTGTCACAGATGCCACATGTCAGGCAGTGATTGGTAGATCATGTCACAGTTAGTTGCTGACTAATTTTCCGTTTTGGAGATTAGTTAAGTGTATCATTATTCCCAATTCTATTCAATTGAATGAACAATCACTTTCTCTTCTTCTTCATTTCTCTTGGTGATCATTCTTCCCCTTCTACACCTGCCACTGACTTGTTGGTTTGTGACCCTCTCACAAACAGGGGGGAAGTGGTGACATGTGCAGCAAATAATGATGGTAATGATTGCCAAGTACCTGTTCCACCACCCACTACTACAACTATGAGCACCAGACAACCAAGAACTGTCAGACCACCAAAGCATTTACAGACAGGATTATGTTGTAACAGTACCCAGTAAACTCAACAACAACTTTTAGTCCTGCCTATCAACATTTAGCTGCACAAACAGGCACCATAAAAGAACCAGCGACCTATAATTGAGGCTTCTCAAGATCCACTTTGGGCTCATGCAATGGAACTTGAGTTGAAAGCATTAGAAGCAAACAACACTTGGATAGTTACAATGTTGCCTTCAGGACATGACAAAGTTAGATGCAAATGGGTTTATAAGGTCAAGTATAAATCAAATGGAAATCTAGAAAGGTACAAAGCTAGATGGGCAGCAAAGGGTTATACTCGAACAGAGGGGAGAGATTAGACATTCTCACCAGTTGCCAAACAGCCTACACTCAAATGTCTCATGGCTATAGCTGCAATGCATGACTGGAACTTGTTACAATTAGATGTAAACAATGCTTTTCTTTAAGGAGATGTGGCAGAAGAGATTTATATGCAGCTTCCACCAGGATCCAAAGTCTCTAGACACAGCTTTCATGACCATTGCACTCTTGTTTGCAGATTAAGAAGTCACTCGGCTTAAGCAAGCTTCAAGGCAGCGGTACGGTAAATTCTCACAAACTTTATTGACACTTGGTTTTCAGCAGAGCAAACCAGACTACACCTTGTTCACTCATAAGACAGCTGTGGATTTCACTTCACTACTGGTATATGTTGATGATATTGTTCTTGCTGATAATAACTTGGAGTCTTTGCAGCACTTAAACACAAGCTCAATGCAGAGCTTCAATTGAAGGATTTGGGAGCTTTGCAGTATTTTATGGGCTTTGAAATAGCCTGGTATCTCACTTTGTCAAAGAAAGTTTACACTAGAAATTTTACAAGACAGTGGTTATTCTCAGTGTAAAGAGGCCTCGATTCCCATGGAGGTTATTCTTGATGATAAGGGAATAGTGGCTTACAAAAGTTTGGTGGGAAAATTGTTGTACTTATGCAGTTCAAGACTGACTTGTGCTATGCAGTGCACAAGTTAAGTCAATTTGTCTCTAAGTCATCTTTTGTGTGCACCATGTTTTGAGATACCTCCAGCTCCAGCCTCCAGGGAACTGTCAACCAAGATTTATTCTTTCCATCTGATACTGACAGTACTCTCACGGCCTATTCTGATTTTGACTGGGCTGGCTGCACAGATACCAGAAGATCGATCCAAGTAAGGTTTTCGGGATCGTGATCCTACTTAGGATCGTGGAGTAGCTCACAGGATCGAGGATCGTAGGATCGGATCGGATCGTAAGATCCTACCAAAAGTGTAATTTTATTTTTGTATTGATATTGTTGTACAACTTAAATGACTTATTTTCAGGTTCTTAATGTCATAAAAGTTTTAATACACAAGCTCGAGACCTAAGATACCATAGACACATATCATTTGGGTCATTTAGGACATCAATCTCCCTGCTAATTTTCACATCAATCTTTGCCCTTGCATATGATATTAAATCGTACAAAATTAGACTTCAATAAACATTTTTGCGGCATGAAGAAGCCATGAGAAGTAAAAATAAAAAATTTAAAAATTTAAAAAAAAAAAAAAAAATTAAAGGTAGTAGGATCGTAGGATCGTAGAATCGTAGGATCGTAACGATCCTACGATCCTACTCGCGATCCCACCCGATCCTATCAGAAAACGATTTTCTAACCGATCCGGATCGCCACTCGCCCTCAGGATCGTAGGATCGTACGATCCTACGATCCGGATCGCGATCCTGACAACTATGGATCCAACACTACTGGTTATTTGATATATTTAGGAGATGCACTGGTTTCTCGGAAGACTAAGAAGCATACTGTGGTCTCTAAAAGATCAGCAGAAGCAGAGTACAGAGGATTGGCTGCTACTGCTTCTGAGATCCAGTGGTTCTTGTTCTTGGTCTCAGACCTTAGCATTTGGTTGAAATCCACTCCTGTGATTTATTGTGACAGTAATTCAGCAATGCACATAGCAGGTCACCCAAACTTCCATGAAAGAACCCAGCATAGCAGGTCACCCAGACTTGATTGTCATTTGGTTAGGGACATGGAGCAGAAAGGGATACTGAAGCATATTCATGTGCCTTCTTCACACCAGCTGGCTGATCTATTAACAAAACCATTGCCTTCACCTGCTTTCAAACTTTTGAGGTCCAAGTTGGGAGTGTTGCCCACTGGAAGGGGTGTATTAGAAGACTTCAATACTTAAGGGGGTGTATTGTGTGAATTTTTATGGATTGCCATTTCAAGCATTGCCCCTGTTGGACTTCTTATGTCAGGATATGGATCAAATAATAAGTATTCCTTTTTAGGTGGTCTACGGGCTGCTGCTCAATCAATTAGTTATGAAATACCATTAACTCTATGTGTGTTATCAATATCTCTACGTGTGATTCGTTGAAACATAAACTTCTACTTTTCTAGGAAAGACATTTGAAAAGTGGAATATCTATTTTCATTTTTTTTATTCAGCATTGAAATTAATGAACTAAACCAGATAGTTATATGAGTGAAAGAAAACGGCTTAGAAATTCGCAGTAAATAGATTACGTCTCATTTCCTATGTACAAGAGTTAAGTGAAAAGTAAAGAGTATAAACTCTTTGCCCCAAGATTGATTAATCATCATGTCTTGAAGCGGGTTTAAAAAGAAAAGATCAGCTCTATAAGTTTGATTACCATAAGTAGAGAATTGAGCGGCGGGTGGTGAGGAACACCAAAATACAAAAAGTATTAGTAATAGAAATTATGAAAGTTATCCAAAAGGATATTTCTACATAAAGTGAATTCTAATTGGGACTTTAAGTTAGTAGAAATGATCAAGCAGTACTCCCCATGATTTCGATTCAGAGTATACACCTATCCACTGATTAAATAACTAACTATCAGGAACGAAGTAATCCTTTACATTTTTGAGTTTACCTTTTTCTGAGAAAGTAGAATAGGAACGAAAAAAAATAAGTTGAAATTTCTATGAATTCAAATTTCTACAAAGAACAGTTTATTCAATACGTAAGTTAATACTCAACGCAGAAAAAATTGTAAAAAAAAAAAAGATGAGATAAATTCAGAAGCACTTTTTATTTATTATATAATAAAAAAAAATACAAATATTATAAATAAAGCAGACAGGATTCCAGCGGTCTCGGAAACTTCCGATAGATTTTTACTTTATTTATACTACAAACATATTAAGATAAATAATATTGAACAGATCCTTAGATTTATTTTATTTGTGACCCTCGAGGAGCCGTATGAGGTGAAAATCTCATGTACGGTTCTGGAATAGAGATGGTATCAGTGATCTTATCACCGACTATGATTGTCTAACAGTTTAAGTACAGTTGATATAGTTGAAGCACAATCCAAATATGGTTTTTGGGGATGGAATTTGTGGCGTCAACCTATAGGGTTTCTCGTTTTTCTAATTTCTTCCCTAGCAGAGTGTGAGAGATTACCTTTTGATTTACCAGAAGCAGAAGAAGAATTAGTAGCAGGTTATCAAACAGAATATTCAGGTAGTTAAGTGTATAATTTTTCCCAATTATGTTCAATTGAATGAACAATCACCTTCTCTTCTTCATTTTTCTCTGTGGTAGTGTGGTTAGCTCTTTCAATGGATTCTGTTACGCAGCGACAAAAAAGCTTGCTCGAGAAGGCTATAGATCCCTGAATATTTTGTTAATATGACTTTACCCCTTTGATTTAACCATTTACACTAAACGACTAAGGCAAGACTTATCTTTTAATTTATATTCAAATATGCCTAGTAGGCTAGTACCACACACATAATTACTAAAAAATTATCAAACCCCTCCGTTTACAACCCTGGTAAATTTTTAGAGTTCAAAGTCTAGAATCTAGCTCAAAGACTAAGCTTTTAAACCAAAGAGTTGTTTTGTTATGAACTAAAAGTATTTGCTCTTATAGCTAGAAAAGCACCTCAAAAGATTAATCAAATTTATGGGCAGAAGAGTTACTTGTGTCCCATGCTCAGAACTCTGATTTATATATGTTATGTAGCTTTGGACTAACCTTATTATGTTAAAAATTTGAAAATACCTAATGTTTGAAAAATATACATTAATTAAGCTTCTGGATTTTTGGGAGTGTTTGTTTTATTAATGTTAAGTATCTTTATAATATACTGAAGGCCTAGTGCAGTTGTGCCATTTCAATGTCCACATGCTGAAAGTAGCACCTCGGCAAGTTCCCAGATCTGCCACTTGAGTTGAGAAGTAGCACGTACAGAAGCAACTGGCTTGATTGCTTCCTAAGCATTAGCAGTCTAAGAAGAGATACATCTTATATTAAGTAACTTATATAGAGTCGTTGTTTGTCTCACACTGGAAATAGGTAGACCGCATATTTGGTTCAGAAGGTTCGAGGCTACTCCCCTCATAGCCAATTGGTTTTGAGGTGGAACCCTGGGATTCTTAACAAGCCTCACTGACAACAAAGGTTTTCAGGATCGTGATCCTACGTAGGATCGTGGAGTGCTCTATAGGATCGAGGATCGTAGGATCGGATCGGATCGTAAGATCCTACCAAAACTATAATTTTTAATTACATGTAATAATTAAAGTTCGTAAAATAATAAAGATGTAAATATTTGTACAACAATCAGATGACTTCACCAGTAGCATCATCTAGAGGGGGTGAAAGTGTCATTCAATGAAACTTGAGGGGGTGAAAGTGTATTTTACCATTACATAAATTCATTCTGAGGGGTTTTCTCGTTCACTCACACTATGTTTGGATTACATGATTTGGTGAGAAAGGAAAAGAATTGGTGAGAGAAGATTTTCTCATTCGTGTTTGGTTTACTTTTTAGGTGAGAATTCATGAGAACTCGTGAGAAAGCATGAGAAAATAAATCTCACATAATCCAATTTTTCTTTCTCACCAAAAGTGATGAGATTTGGTGAGAAAAGAAACTAGACGAGTGTCAATATTTTCGTTATGACGAAATTAGCCATAAAAAAAATATTGCCTTATCATAATATTAATGAAGATTATTTGGGTAATATCTTTAAAATAGTTTCTTTTCATTTCCATTAATATGCTAACCAAACAAGGGAGGTGAGAAAGTATAACATTTTCTTATCATTTCTCAGCTAAGTAATCCAAACAAGTATGTGAGAAATATAAGTCATTTCTTATCATTTCTTTTCTCACATAAATTAAAGTTTCTCATCATTTCTTTTCTCACCTGATTCTCAAACATAGTGTCAGACCTCTTCGACGCCATCGAAGAACGCACAAACCTCTGTCTCTCCGTCCTTTCTCTCTCTGGCCTCTTCAACGCCGTCAAAGACAATTGCTGGAGGCCGGCGAAGCTCGCCGGAATCCGGCGACACTCGCCTGGTCTTCGGAGGCGGCTTCATCAAAATCAATCAGTGGGATCGTCAGGATCGGTGGGATCGTAAGATTCTATACGATCCTACGATTTTGCTTGTGATCCCACATGATCCCACCAGAAAACGATTTTTCAAACGATCCGAATCGCAGGTCCCCTCCTGGATCGTAGGATCGTACGATCCCACGATCCGGATCGCGATCCTGACAACTATGCTGACAACTTAAACAGCGTCAAACATCTAGGTTGTGGGGAAGCTGAACCAGTTTATCCTAATAATTTTGAATCTTTCTCAAGTAACCCAAACAACGAAGTTGCAGGTAGCTCTGCTTCAAGTAACCCAAACAACGAATATTGGGTATAAGAAGTTGGTCAGCCTGTTTCAACTTGGAGCCAAATGATAGCCATTGATATATCGACAACAATGTATCTATTGGCTCAGAAATCTTCTTTTTTTTTACCAAAAAAAATTAGAATGGCTAAGATTATGACCCAAACAGGAAAAGGTAAATGGATTTCTCAGAGACAAGAAAGAAACCATAAGAAGGATTAAAGGCAACACCGGGGAACTCTATGCTGGGTACAACCGGATATAACTTCCCTTAACAAGATCATGTGTTCAGATTTGAGAAATCAAGAAACTAACATCTTACTTATCAATATTCAGAGTATTGTTGAGAATTGACGCAGAGCACGGGGATAGCTTCCATAAAATGACAGCATTTGAACAGTCTTCACTCTGATACTAGAAGCAAAATCCTAATCGCATTTTACTATTATTTATTTACATTAGCTTTACATGTTCTATCTACCCTCAATTGATACTATTTCTTTCACCCTTCACGCCCGTCATCGCTAACAAGAATGGGATAACAGAAATGTGATACGTCACCTGATACCATGCATGTGGGTCATGGTTAAACACGTCTCAACAAACATTTTCCTGTCTCGCTCGTCCTTGAGATTATCCTACCTTCAATGATAAAGACACACGGGCTCGAGCGAGATCCACACTTGACTGCACTAGTAGAGGCAAACACTGATTCACGCTGCCAAGGTTCCTCGATCCAATTGAAACCCACGTGATGAGTGAGAATCCACTGCCATTACGCCCCATCTGCCATATCAACAATCTTCTAACCCTTGAGAAGGTTCTTTCTGCCACGTCAGCCACTATAAAGTCCAAACAGTGTTTAAGATAGAGTTACCCGTTGGTGTTTTGCCATATAACCGATCTTCTAACCCTTGAGAAGGTTCTCGGAATGGATGATATGCATTCATCAACTTGAGAGGGAATGTATTTGCATTTAATTCCTCTGTTCCACCAGGTTCTTCCTGTTTTGACTTTTCCACCCGTAACCATGTCACTTTGACCCGGTGATTTGAATAGCAAAACAATGCAATTTTTTGGTAATCTTTTCATGGTGTTGTAGAGTAAAGTCAAAACACCATGAAAAGATTACTCTACAACACCACGAAAAGATTACCAAATTCTTGCATTGTTTTGCTAATCAAATCACCGGGTGAGTAGTAGTAAAAGTCAAAACAGGAAGAATCAGGTGGAACGGAGGAAGTACTTGTTAGAAAGATCTTCCAGATAATAATATTTTATTCTTAGCCGTTACACTTAGATTGATTTGATGTTAATTACATTATATTTCCACAATTATGTAGTTTACCTAGAATACAGTTGTCATATAAATGCCACTGTAATCCCCTCAGCTTTTATACAATTTGGAATTATTTTTCCTATGTTGTCACTATGCATTCCTATTTTGCCTAAATTTCTCCATCACGAGGTTATGTCCCGATCATAAAATGATTGAAGAGTTTTGTTGCATCACTAACAGCACATACTCAACTATCTCTTCGTAATTCAAACTGCTGAAGGAATCCAACCAGTTCAAACCATTTGTCACAAGCCGAACGGATTACTAGAGTAAGCGCAAATTTAGCTATTTCAAGCTTCAATAACTGGCGGATGTAAACCATTTGATCAAAATGCTTAAGCACATATTGTTAGTAACCCACAAGGTTCCTTATATGCAAGAATTTTTATTCACAAATCGTACAACCTCACCACCTTAAAGACTCAAAGCCCCTCTCCTCTTTGCTGGCTACTATGATGATACTGATAACACGTCTTTAGATCATAACACATGGCGCATAACGAGACATCTACCCCTCTACTTCTTCACCAGGCAGGAGGAAACCCTGTGCTATTGCGGGACCGGGTTGACTTCGATTCAATTTTCACAGTCTTGATGAATCAGTGGCACAACTTGTTGATCGGAACTACTTAGATCAAATGCTTAAGCCCACTTCTTACCCACAACAGCTAGTTGATCTAAACAACTAGATTAAAGGTTAAGCTATAGTTGTTAATAGTAACCCATTTGGTTAGTTATATACCAAAATTCTAAATTCACATATTTTTTATTTGGGGGGAGATTACAATCACCTACCTTTAAATACACTAAGTCGACATTAAAAGTGCCTAGTAAATTACCCCCTCGGCTGGTGAGTGCAATGATAAGTGACAACCTATCTTTTGGACACAGAGCAACCCATCTCTTCGGCACATGACGCACGATGAAGCCTATCTCCACCGCACACCGCCATTAAGCCCTTTCTGGACCAGGATAGGATCTGATATCATTGTCACGGTCCAAGCAGCCTACTAGCTCAACAACTTAATTATCAAAACTACTGGATCAAAATCCTTATCTCCAAGTTGTTATTAGTAACCAACAAGGTTCCTCATATACCAGAATTCTTATTCACATAATTTCAACACGGCATGGGATATTACACCATTCAGTGTCAGTTTAGCTCGACGAGTCTCTTTGGGCTCAGAAATGTTTACTTGAGCAACATGTTTCCACTAAGATGTAATTCTGTGTTTTTTTATATAGTCTTGTCATAGTTCCACATCTATACCCCCGTCCTTCCATGTGGTAACCTTTCTGTATGTTTTTTTTGGCCCTTGAATTCATTCAATTTGGTGCTAAAGAAAGTTCTTACTTCATCAGCTTTAGTCACTTACTATTTGTCAACCAAATACAAATCTCATTACTTCTCACTCAGAAAATCACTTTTGATTGAATCAACTCAATAAGCTTCTTCGAATTCAGTGAGGTTGGCTACGTGATAAATCTATCAGTGTTCTATCCTTCCAAAGAGATCATCTCACTTAACTTTTATAGTAGTAAGTCTTGCCTATCGTATCTTCCCTGTGCACCGTGATTTCTTCTCTCTAATCAACCACGCCGTTTCGGACTGTATTACTTCTCTTCATTGGTGCATCCAATAGTCCGTTTTACACATGAATAAACCGCCCCAAACAATTTTCTTCCATACCCATCAAAAAATAATGATCAAAGTATCCTTATCTACGCCTTTAATGAGAAAAACATGATCAAGTGACCCAGATATTGCAAATGGGCACTCCAATATGATGAAAAATCACTCGTAAATCACAAGGCAATGACAGTATTCAACAACCAACAAAGGGGCATCAGTGTTCATACCTTGAGAAACTTCCCAATAAACGGAACCACGACCGAGAATCCAGCCAAGGAAAGACCCAAAGCCTCCGTTCTCTGCCCATTAACCCAAAAAAAAAAAAAAAAAAAAAAAAAAAAAAAAACTTCACAGTGACATTTCATCAAACAGAACAACTGCACCAACAAACAAATCAAGAGTTGGGTTTTCTCACAATCTGCGCAGGCGTGGTGGCGACCGAGTCAGAACCCACGAAGTGGTTGACGATCAGTAGCGACCCAAAGGCGTAACCAATCCATCTGGGTAAGTTCGATTCGTCCAAACCCGGAATTCCTAATAACCGAAAGTTAAATGAGAGGAACAGAGTGAGAGAGAGATGGGGAAGGTGGGGATTTTACCGAGAGTGAATCGGAGAACGGAGAGGTTGATTTGATTCTGGTCTGCTGTTGTTTGAGAGTCGTCTTGAATGCGAGTGCACGAAATCGTTGAGCGATTTGGTGTTCTTGTGGAGATGCGGAGGTGAAGAGGACAAGGTTTGGTGGGAGGATTGAAGGGGGTTAACGGATTGAAGCAGAGATTACTCATCTTCTCTTCTTAACCTGTTTGGAAGATTGGAATTTGTGTTGTTCTTCGTTGGAAGGGAGTGGGACGCAGGGGAGACCATGGGATATGATGGAGCATAGTTGCACCGGAACAAGAAGAAGCACTTTTGACTTTCAAACTATCTACTAGTACTCTTCAGTGTATGCAGAAAAAGAAAATGTCTACCTTAGTAGTAACTCTCTTCTCATCGAGTAATTATTGTTTGCTCTAAGAGCAAATATGACATGGTGTTTTAAGCAATACATCACATGACACTCATTCTCTTTTCTCCTGACGTGTCTTGAGGATGTCTGGTTAGAGCAAATCCACATCATTTTTAGAGCAAACAAAAATTTCTCCTTCTCATCAGGATGTCTAATTTTTTTCACGAGGTTTTTTCTTGCTCCGGAGCGATCCAAGAGGCGCTAGGGTTTTCTCGAACGGCAGAACCAAGATTCAACCAGAGACACCATCGAACACCTTCTTTCCGATCAGGTGGCAGAAGACTCACGTCCTCCAGCGCCGTTCCTGCGTCCGGAGGAAGAAGCAGTGGAGGACTTCGGCGACGAGCACTGTAGGCAAGCTTCTCAGAAGCTAGGACCTTGCTTGATTGGCTCTTTCATTTTCCCAATTAACTTCAATGTTTGGGCAATGAAAGAGTTATTCAGGAAGCTATGGAAGGGTGGGAAGGACGTCTCAATCAACGAAGTCAATGACAACAAGTTTATCATCGAGTTCAAAAGCAGGAATCCATGGAGGGTGTTCTAGGAGGAGGACCATGGACTTTCGATGGCAATATGCTTTTTCTGAAAGTATGGTTGGTTTTGAAGAT
The DNA here is from genome assembly GCA_023055425.1 of Linanthus parryae. Taxonomy (NCBI): domain Eukaryota; kingdom Viridiplantae; phylum Streptophyta; class Magnoliopsida; order Ericales; family Polemoniaceae; genus Linanthus; species Linanthus parryae. The sequence goes on along the minus strand of JALGPY010000036.1, from coordinate 1,221,470 downwards.
ATGGCAGTATGGCTACAGATAAAAAACCTACCAATCCAACTACGCACCTAAGAGGATATGCGCCTCGCTGCACGAAGAGTAGGGATGGTTACTGAAGTTGATCCCAAAGTTAGATCAAGCTCTGGGGGTGACTATGTTCGTGCTAGAGTTTTAATGAAGATTCATCACCACTTTTGAGGGGAGGGTATTTTAAAGTTATTGATGAGAAGATATGGCTCGATTATCGCTATGTACGAATTCCGTCTCTTTGCGACTGGTGTGGATGCATCACACATTATAGTGAAGCATGTAGAGCTGTTACGGAAGAGGTGAAGAAGCTGAACCAACCAGGTTATGGCCCTTGGTTAACATTCCGACCTCCCCCACGAAGAAAGACAAATGATGAAAGTGAAGCTCGAGAGAACTAACCCAACAGGACCAGTAACGATCTTGGACCAGGTGCTGAGAAACCTAGTGTAGAGAAAACTAAATCAAACCTAGGCCTTGGTTCTGCAACACATGTTCCGCCGAAGGTAAAAGGGTGTTGGGTATCATGTGTGAGCAGTTTGTCCCACATCGGGATGTTGGACATGAGGTTCATGGTTAATGTAGTATGATTTTGGCCCTAAATCATAAGGTTGACCTTTTGGGTAAGTGGGTGCCACAAATCATACTATGGTGCTCTCCCTACAAGTGGTATCAGCCCCAGGTGCGCGCTGCCATGGTGAATCAAGGGTGAGATGTGCGGTGTTCTCATGGATGGGTCTTCCATGGATGGTGGACCAGGTGTTCCTGCAGACAATCAAATTCATGTGTTGCTCTAGCAGGTGGTCTGGCAGATGGTGGTCCGGTGCACTCTCACAAAAGGCGGTTCCAAGAAATTAGGCGAATGCTTCTGGGCGAGGGGGAGCATGTTTAAAGGGCTCACACATGAAAGGGGAGATTGTTGGGTATCATGTGTGAGCAGTTGGTACCACATCGGGATGGTGGACATGAGGTTCATGGTTAATGTAGTATGATTTGGGCCCTAACTCATAAGGCTGACCTTTTGGATAAGTGGGTGCCCCAAATCATACTATGGTGCTCCTCTCTTGCGGTGTTTGATCTCCCTACAAAGGGAAGGGGCATGAAGGCTATGTGGATGAGAATAATGGCCAGAAGTCTGACAACTTGCTAAACTTAGATGGGGACTGGTCGGACGAGGATGAGGGCGAGATGGGGGAGGATGACATTGATCAAGATGATGATGATACTGATTGGGGAGATGAAGACATGGAAGTAGGGGGAGAACAAACAAAGGACAGAATGGCAATTTTCGATAATCCTCTTGGTTCCAATGAAGAGTTTACTGAATACCACACCCCTAATGGGTTCTCCGAAGGAAGCTGCGAAACCAACTGTTCCCAGGTATGACCGTGGTAAAGGATTAATTACAGGATCAGCTTCGTCTTCAAATAACTCAAAACGAAAAGCCAGTGAAGCTGCATTAAGTCCAAACCTGAAACTCAAGATAGGAGATGTTACAAGCAACTCAGCTAGAGGTGGAAGAGGAAGAGGAAGGGGTAGAGGAAGGGGAAGTGGGTAGTCAACATTGGATTGTTGTCATGAAGAAGTTCAGGAGCAGGGTGACGTAAAGATCCCTATTGCAACAATGGCGGCGGATGCGATGCATCCCCGCCAAGCAAAATGAGTCTCCTCAGTTGGAACGTGTGGGGCCTCGGGAACCCGAGCACGTTCCTGTCTCTTCACGATCTTGTGAAGACATTTAATCCCGACTTGATTTTTCTCACTGAGACAAAGTCAAGTAAGAGTGAGATGGAAACGATCAGTTACAAGTTGGGCTATTCGAGAAGTTTCACGGTAGATAGTAGAGGCAAAAGTGGAGGATTAGCTTTGATTTGGGGGGAAGGTATGCAAGTTCATCTTAACAGGAGTAACCACTATTATATTTATGTTACTATTGTAGATGGTGTAGAAAAATTCTCTTGGAGATTTACAGGCTTCTATGGAGACCCAAACAGAGAGGAAATACACCTATCTTGGGAGTTGCTAAGACGTTTAGATCCAGGGCCATCTTTTCCGTGGTGTGTAGCCGGAGATTTCAACGCGGTTACAACTTTTGTGGAGAAGGATGGGGGTTCGGAGGTGAGTTTCAATCAACTTACTCATTTCAGTTCTGTTCTTAATGATTTGGATCTTCTTGATTTAGGATTCTCGAGGAATCCTTACACGTGGAATAATAATCAGACTAATGATAATAATAACCGAGAGCGTCTTGATCGTGTCGTGGCGAACCCTCTTTGGATGGACAAATTTCAAGGAGGTAGGGTTCAGCACTTAAGCGATCCGAATTTAGATCATGTTCCTATACTTCTGAATTGGCGTGCTAATCGAGGAACGGGTAAGAAGCAATTTCAATTTGAGAAGATGTGGACTAGCCACGCTGATTTTGAAAGCCTTGTCCGAACATGTTGGTCAGGGAATTCGGATGCATCAGTTGCCAATCTTCTTCGGGAGACTGCTTCAAGTTGTTCAATGTGGGATAGAACAGTGTTTGGAAGTGTGAAGAGGAAGATGAATCAAATCAGACAGAAATTAGAGGTTTTGCAGGCTAGAAACCAAACGAGCAGCATTATTGCTGAGAGAGAAGCCCTGAGGGTGGAACTCAATGACGTGCTCAGAAAGGAGGAGATTATGTGGGCTCAACGCTCTAAATCAGATTGGCTTAAAGCAGCGGATCAAAACACCATATTTTTCATCAGAAAGCAACTATTCCCAGAGCATGTAACACTTTTCAGGTAATAGAGAACTCAGATGGTGGATTGGTTACAGAACCCGATCAAATCACTCAGGTACTTGAGCAACACTTCTCTCTTTTATTTTCCACATCTAACCCTAGTCAGCAGGACATTGAAGCTCTGCACAGTAATATAGACAGTAAAATTTCAGAAGAGGAGAAGGATATGATGGATCTGATTTATACCGGGGATGAGGTAAAATCAGCTCTATTTCAGATGGCCCCTGATAAGGGCCCCTGGGATAGACGGTTCAATGCAGGTTTTTATCAGAAGTACTGGGACATTGTTGATGAAAAGATTACGAAGACAGTTCTGATTATTCTAAATGGTGGGGATGATATAATCGAATTTAACTCTACTCTTATTGCTTTGATCCCGAAGACAAAACAGCCAAGGAAACCCGGTGATTTTTGTCCTATCAGTTTGTGTACTGCGATTTACAAGATTGTGGCAAAAGCAGCTGCAAACAGATTAAAGAAATTTCTCCCTAACTTAATATCGGAAAATCAGAGTGCTTCTGTTCCAGGAAGACTAATCACTGACAATATCCTCACGGCTTTCGAGGTTATCCACTCTCTCAAGACTAGGAAGAAAGGGAAGAAGGTTTATGCAGCATTAAAGATGGACATGAGTAAGGTCTACGACACGGTTGAATGGATATTTATCAGAGAGGCGTTAGCTCATATGGGGTTCGACACCAAGTTTATTGGCCTTATTCAGAACTTTATCACAACGGTATCGTACACTTTTGTCAGGAATTGAGCTACGGTCGGGAAAGTTTTGTTGGAGAGGGGGTTGAGACAAGGCTGTCCAATATCACCCTATCTCTTTCTTATATGTAGCGATTTTCTGGCGCGTGCAATATCTTTGGCGGAGAATAGGTTGGAAGGAGTTACGACGTCTAGGGGAGGACCAGTGGTCTACCACCTTTTTTCGCTGACGATTCGTTTTTTTTTTAGGTACTAATCAGGATAATCTCAATACTCTGATGCAAATTATTGTTGATTATGGAAGATCTACAGGCCAAGTTTTTAACTTGGAAAAATCAGCCCTTGTGTTCTCTTCAGGTGTACCGGTGGAGGTCAGAGCTTCTCTCTTGGCAATGATTGGAGTGCAGGAGGTGGAGAGATATGACAAGTATCTGGGGTTGCCAACAACGATGGGTCGAAAAAAGTCCATCACTTTCAAGTCTCTAATCAACAAACTTAGTAGCAAGCTAAAGGGATGGAAGGAGAAACTCTTGTTAGTGGAAGGGAAAGAAGTTTTAATTAAAGCTGTTGCACATGATATACCTACTGTGTACTGAGGAATCCTTTGAGGAAGACTCAACGTACACCAAGAGCAGGGAATAAGAAACACAGGAGAGGTAGGGTTGTGAGTAGGGAGAGAGTAAGACAGTAGCAGCTGTATGAGAGAGAGACAGAGTTTTGGCAGAGCTTCCGCGTAGTTCAGGTGATTCGTGTGATGTAAGGAAGGGTTAACGATCCTATATATAGTGGAGAATATGACCGTTGTAGTGGGTTAATGCGCCCATTAATGGCGGCTTAATTACCTTAACCACAACGGCACGTTCGTCTGCATATATAAGGACTGTTACGCACTTCGTCGGCGTATACCGGAACCGTTATGAGGTTGGCCGGGTTTATGGATCTCATGACCATAAATCTCTCAAAGTAGTTACTAAAGGTCGCGCGCAAGCTTGGCTGTCGCTCGCGCGCGACGGAACTTACTCTAGCCCCCAAACCACTAAGTCCCTACAAGTCCCGTGTTATGGTGTGCGAGGGCCCTGTCTCGCAGCCTCCACGTGGATTAGCGCGGGTGGTGATTGATGCGCAAACTAACGTGCTATCGCAAGTGTACGAATCTTGTAGTACCGGGTGCAATTAGACTCGGATTATCGTTCCCACGAGGACTATTATGGGTTTACTCACGTTGTCAGTTTCGGTTTTCCAAGAGTAGTAACCAGGAGGAGTAGGTTGAGATTATAATGACTAAACTAAAAACAGAATTTAAAACTGTAAATATTTTTTGTGACGTTTTCTGAAATAAGCTGATTTTGTTGTAACGATAGTGGATGAAGACTAGGCTCCAGGATCCCCTAGGGTTTCTACAGATTTCAGTTTTACGTTCGATTATGAAAACACTCAGCAGTTTCGGTATCTGTGCAACGTACCAGTTGTGCAGTGACTTTTCAGCTTCCACACGTAATCCCGATCCTGCAGACTTTCGGATTCTTGTTAAGCTGCCTAAGTCTGCAGTCTCGGTCTAATCCTGTTAGGGTTTCTAACCTGTCCGAATGGCCCGGGTCAAATTCTCTAACAGTTGGTCTCACGTTTTTCAATGCTAGCCCTATCTCCCTTTCTCTGGTCGGTCTATCAGGGTAAGGTACTAAATCCCGGTTTTTCTTCCTAACCCTAACTTGACGTTTTCACCTACAAGCTCGGGTCTATAGCAATCCTGGGTGATCAATCCTATCATGCATATACGATAATAATCAAACCAGAATAACAGATACAACTTGCTGAATTAAGACAATCATCATGAATCCATAAACGTAATAATCATAAAATCTGAGTACGAAACCCTAGGTTCACCGAGAACCTAGGTGAAAAGTTTAGCTACGACTAGACATAATACAAAACGCAGTTTCTGAATATAAAGAGAGAGAACGAAATCAAACTAAGTCTTCGAATCTCGAATCGCGCTTTCGTGCTCTCCGTGAATGCTCCGACTTGTCCTTCGGTTGTGCTGAGAGTTGTGCTATGTCTCCGTTATATTTCAAAACGAGTCTGGACGAGTCTTTAAATAGTGCTGTTTCCCGAAAACGCTTGTGCTCGAAATTACGGAATATGCCATCGGTCCACCGTCTTTGACCAAAAGTCAAAACTGGCTGCGTATATACGCAGGGGCTGCGTATATACGCAACCAGGGCCCAACCAAGATCCCCCCACACCCCCACTGCCTGCGTATATACGCAGGTGCTGCGTATATACGCAGGGCCTGCGTATATACGCAGGCCGTGGGCTAGGTGGGGCCCACTTGGTCCTCTAGTGGGCCAGGACTAGTCCCCTGGGTCCCACTCTTCTTCCTGATGCTCCCGGCTTGCTCTTCGGTGTACTTCTGCTTTTCCGTGTTTCCGTCGTGTCCCGGTCTTGTGCACGTTTCCCGAGACGGTCCCGGCTTGGTCCCGGCACGCTTCCCGATGCACCTCCCGAACCTGTTCCTGAAAAGGCAACACGAACGAAAACCCGCGATCATATCCAAATATAGCAAGAAATAAGCAGAAATAAGCAGAAATCCAGCAAGTACAAATAAACGTCTCGTTCTAGATTCCCGGGGCATTCTAAGGCATTTTCAGGCAAAAACCGCTAATTCCGACACAAATACTCATGAAATCAGGCTAAAAGATAACCCCTAATTGGGCGTTATCAAATACCCCCGCACTAAACATTGCTCGTCCCGAGCAATCCTGCCAACTCTAGCCTGCAGTTCTGTCCTCGTGACCGACTCTGCACATACCCTACCGTTGCATACATTTTCGACCCGAACCTTTCAACCGGACGACTCGATAGAAAAACTGACGCAGATAGAATATACACAGACTCAAACGACTCAAAACAGACTAGTGACAAGAATATTTTTTGGCGAGATCGGGCAACCTCAAAAACAGAAACAGTGTGTCCTCGTGATCTCATCCTTTTCAGAATTTACTTCCCTGCAAGCGATCGGTAAGTATGAACAGATTTATATGGTGGATTTAAGCACTGGACCGAAGTACTATTACTTTGGTTATCAAACTGAGCAAATCCCTAGCTAACTTACCATCCGAGCTGTTTCCGAAAGGATCTATGTCTAATCAGGTAGGATAAATATATGTATCAAGGTACGGCATAATCCTACATGTTATGACATTCTCACAATTTACCAAACTCACACCCCTCACCGAGATCCCGAAAAACTGCCCGAAACACCTAAGTTCCTGCTTTCCCAATTCTCCTGTCCCCCGGTGTGTCTTCGCCGTGCTCGCGGCCACAAATGTGAAGCGGTGCAAAACGTCTCGAAAACTGTGCCACTCACTCAGCTTTTTATTTAAACAACAAAAACACAAAACAAACTAAAAACTAGATCATAATAATTTTTCTTTTTCTTTTTCTTTTTTTCTTCTTTTTTTTTTTCATTTTCTTCTTCTTTTTTTTCTCTTTTTTTTTTCTTTTTTTTTTTCATTTTCTTCTTCTTCTTTTTTTTCTCTTTTTTTTTTCTTTTTTTTTTTTTAAACACAACTATATATACATACGCACACGAATATCAACAATTCTAAACTGACTAAAGCTGAGTGAGTGAAAATAAATCTCTGTCGTGGGGTACGTAAAATGTCCTCATGTGAAGTACCCCCACACTAATCCTGAAGCGCTGATCCTGTAGTCGAGATAATACTGTGCAGTCCCACCGAACCTCCTCATCACCAAAGATGTAGAAAAACGGCACAACCACCAATTTACCCTACAACCCCCCGGAACCCCGGTTTGTGCGAAAAGATGCTCGCACGCGACTAACTCCTCCTGTGGTCACCATGTAGTGAAGTGATCCACCTCCGCAAATTAATGCATTGTCGCCTCTCACTCACCCTGTCCTTCCCTCGAAAAACGTGTCAAAACCGAAACTGTCCAAAACTGATAACTCATGAAGCTCCCCTATCTAAAACCTGTCCCCAACTCACTCCCTCCTGTCCTTGAGTTTGAAGCTCCCCTATCGACTATCGACTGATGAGGTCTCAAAGAAGGCTGCCTAGGCTAAAGTGGCTACGAAGAAAGAGGGTAAATGGCTTCAAACGGGTTGACTAGTTGGACCTAGGGGTAAGAAACAGGACGTGAGGTCCCTTGATAGCCAGTCACTCCACCGAAAAATGCGATGACCGTGACGGCGCCCGTGGGCGGGTTGTCGACTACCTATGTGACGGCGGTGTAGCAACTAGTCGGATTTTTCGCTCAGTTGATAACTACTTGCGGATTCCAAAGGTCACTGGCTCTCACCTATCTACTATACCTCGGTGCAAGTTTCCGTTTCTTTCAAAGGATTCAAACTCAATTTCTTCACTGTTTTCGTTATCTCGATTGCCCTTTCTCAAATTTTTTTGATTTTAAACTTTTTTCTTTTTTTTTTTTGAAAAATAATTTATACTTGCTGTTTGCGTATATACGCAGGTCCTGCGTATATACCCAACCAGCAGCATAAAAAATTTTTAATTTTCATTTTTTCATTTTTTTTTTAATTATATACAATGCATGGCCAGAATGATTATGGTGGGTTGACTCAAATAACGAAAATATGCAGACTCAAAAATAAAAATAAAAATAAAAATAAATACGAAAAAACGTGCAGACCGGGTTAATGCAGACACGACTACCACCCCCCACTAAGAGATGGCATGCCCTCATGGCACTCACTCGTCCGGAAAAAATGTTTGGGTCGGACCCGGTCTCGGACGTACCGGATATGCTACCCGGTGAGCTGCTCTCTGAATCAGTCCTAAATACCGGCTGACGTGCCCGTGTACGGGGCCGGTAATCCGAGGACTGCGACTCGGACCCAGTCCAACTGCTAGGTGGCTGGGACCGCAAAGTCGTCCTGCCACTGGACTGCTGGTGAGAACGGGCCCCAGTCTGCTGGGTACGGGTCCCAGTCTGTCGGGTGCGGGTCCCAGCCTGACGACCCGTAGGCTGCCGGGATCGTGTCCCAGGCTGCCGTCTCTCCTGTCTGGCAGGTGGCGGTGATGGCTGAGTCGGTGGTGGTGGCTGGGTCGGGGGTGGCGGAGCAGACGTGTACTCGCTAGAGTCCCCGTCATCCGACCATCCCTCGGTAAAGCTACTGGAGTAGGTGGGCGGAAAATACAGCGGGAGTGGCGGGTCTCGGCCTGCGTGCCGAGCTGCATCCCGCTGCTCCTCTCGAATACTCGCTAGGGCAGCCTGGGTGTCCTTGGTGACCTTCCGCTGAGTCCGGCGGACATGCGTCACCGCTCTCCAGATCTTGCCCACTCCCTCTAACACCTTCTCTCCAATGGACTTGCGTCCACCCCGACAGCCCTCAAATCTCTCATCCACTCTGGGCAGTCTACGGGGCGGGGCCGGTCTAGCTCGTGGGGCCGGGTTGGCCCGTGGGGCCGGGCTCTCTCTCTGATGGGCAGGCTGAGGCTAGGCATTCCTCTCAGTCCCCTGCCTACTCGACTCGGGGCGCTCGCTCTCTCGAGAAGTACGGCATCGCCGGAGTCCGGCCGGTGCCTGGCGACTGACTGGTCGCTCCTGAGTCGAACGCCTCCTAGGGGCAGGGGCAGGGGCAGGTGCCGGGTCCTCCTCCATAAAGTCGTCATCCTCATCGAGGTCAACAACTGGCGGAGGCGGGCCCGGGTGACGAGTAATAAGCTTCCTATAAGGCCGTAGCAAAGGAGGCGCTAAGTCACCCCGTAAATCATCCATCGGAACCTCGTACTCCCGCGCAAGTTTGGCAATGAGGTTGGCGTACCCCAATCCCTTCTTGCTACCGGTGCAGTTCCGCTCCATCATATACACCCAAATCCGACGAGGAATGTCCACATCTCGTCCCAGCACAAGGCAATAGACTAAGACTTCGTACTCAAAGTCAAGGTAGGTGAAGTGTTTAATACCTACAACCCTGTTCACTACCCACTCGGCCCACCACCGTGGCGGGCCGACAACAAAACGAGAATGCAATTTCTTGCCTATCTCGCCTGGCCCCTCTCTCTCGAAATGGGCACCCGGGTGCCCCCCAGTCACAACCCGCAAAAGCTCAGCATCGCTCGGCGGGTAATCAGCACACTCGGCATATGCGCACGAGATGTGGCGCATCGGAATCTGATACGCTTGGCGGATGGTATCCGCCGTGAGCAATATAAACGTACGCCTCATATAGACCCAACGGACATCCCCATTGGCTTCCCCATCCCCCCTGTGCATGAGGTTCGCGTAGAACTCATGCACCAAGTCAGTATCGGACAAGTCCGGAAACCCCGCTAGAGACGTCCCAAAAATGTCCGGTCGACTCGCATAAGCGGCCATCTCTGGCGGCATGTAAGTATGGTCGACCTCAAACTTGTAGTCTACGGGAATGCTATGACTCATTTTGGTCCCGGTCATAAAGTAATATTGGGCATGATGGTTGACGAACCTAAAACTGTCAAATAGCAAAGGGGTAAGCTCTTCCGCCTCATAATCAGTAGGGATGTCATCTCGGTTATGGTCTAAGATGGGCACATGAAACTCCATAACAGCCTAAAATCTCGAAAAACGTGCCGACTCGGGAAATAGAGCAAAAACGTGAAACGTGCACAAAAATAGTGTGTCGCAATAGGTAGTCCACCTAAGATCTACCAGAGGTCCACACGGCAAGTGCCGCTCCAAATGCAAAATTACCGAAAAAAAACGGGCCCGGCTACGGGCCGTGCCAAAACGGAAAATAAAGCGAGGGATGAGATTTTCGACCTTCCCTAAACAGGGGTGAAGACCGGAGATTCTGCCCGGAAAGTCGCCGGAAAACCGCCAGTGGTCGCCGGAAAAGTCACCGGAAAAGTCAACTGCCCGGAATTGAATTCCGAGCCCACCAAATCGAAGCCCTCGATCTCCTCGTTCACGTTCCCTTCTACGGTTTTTGCGAGTTCTTGCTCTAACACCTTCGAATCTGCACTTTTCCTCAAGAACACCTCACTTTTTGATGGAACTTGCCCTCTCGATTTTCGCTTGTTTCCGGATTTTGATGGATGAATCTTGCTCCTTGCGACGAGGGGATTCCAGAAATGTGCCCGGATTTTGATTTGGAGGTCCGAGTCAAAATTTTTGTTCTTCAAGTGAGAGGAAATGGAGGTAGAGAGAGAAAGGGAGGTGCCAACAATGGCAAACCCGTCCCCCCCCCCCCCTTGTGCTATAACCTAATTTGGTCAAAATGACCAAAATACCCCTGGGGTTTTGAAAAAATTTCGATTTTTTTTTTCTTTCCTGTTTACGTATATACGCAGTACCGCGTATATACCCAACCAGAAAACAACCAAAAAAAGTAAAAAAAATTTCACTTTTGCCCCACGGGTTGCGTATATACGCAGGGGCTGCGTATATACGCAGCCCGAGGGCAAAAGTGGATTTTTTTTTTTAAAGTTTCTCTCTCCCCCTGCTTTCCTGATCTTGGCTGTTTTGGATGATTCTGTTTCTGCACACTTTCAAATTCAACGTTAAAAACCTGCTCATCTCGCCTCTCTCGAAAATTCAAAACTGACATACTAACGTAATAACTAATAAGACTAAATAAATAAACGATAAATTTTGGGTTGCCTCCCAAACAGCGCCTTGTGATTTACGGTCGACGGCCCGACCTTGTTACCTCTTACGGGTCATCAAAATAGACCGGGTCTATTTTGACGACTTCGGCGGTCTCGAGATACGGCTTGATCCGGTTCCCGTTCACCCTGAAACTGGAGTTGTCTTTTGGATTTTCCAGCTCGAATGCCCCCCAGGCAAAAATCTGTTTGATGATGAACGGTCCCGACCAACGAGACCTCAGCTTTCCCGGAAAGAACCGCATCCGGGTATTGTAGAGAAGCACTTTGTCGCCTTCGTTAAACTGCTTTGGCGTGATACGGTGATCATGCCACTTCTTTGTCTTCTCTTTGTAAATTTTGGCGCTCTCGAATGCCGTTCTGCGGAATTCCTCTAATTCCAGCAGTGCCATCTTCCTCTTATCCCCTGCTAGGTTCTGGTCCAAGTTTAGCAGTTTGATGGCCCAATACGCCTTGTGCTCCAGTTCCACCGGTAAGTGGCACGCTTTCCCAAAAACGAGCTGGTACGGTGACATTCCCAGCGGTGTTTTGAAAGCTGTCCTGTAGGCCCAAAGCGCATCGTCTAGTCTGACGGACTAATCCTTTCGGCCGAGATTCACTGTTTTCTCGAGTATGCTCTTGATCTCTCGATTCGACACCTCGGCTTGCCCGTTCGTCTGCGGATGGTACGGTAACGAGACTTTATGAACTGACACGCCGTACTGTTTCAGAACTTTCGCAAAAACTCGATTGATGAAGTGAGAGCCCTCGTCGCTGATCATTGCCCTGGGAGTCCCGAAACGAGTGAAAACGTTGCGTTTCAGAAAACGCTCAACGGTAGCTGCATCGTTTTTCTGACACGCGATTGCTTCGATCCACTTTGTCACATAATCTACTGCCAGCAGAATGTAAAGATTCCCCATCGAAGACGGGAACGGACCCATGAAGTCAATCCCCCAGACATCGAATGGTTCTACTTCCTGCCACACGGTCATCGGCATCTCGTCCCGGTGTGACGTGTTTCCTGTCCTCTGGCACCTGTCGCATCCCTGCACATAGTCGTGACAGTCCTTGAAGATTGTCGGCCAGAAAAACCCGGATTGCAGTATTTTATGCGCTGTTCGCGTTCCCCCAAAATGACCCCCACACTGTGATGAGTGGCAGTGTCGGATCACGTTCCAGCCCTCGTGGGTCGGGATACACCTTCTCAGGATGTTGTCGGCCCCCTGTTTGAACAAGTACGGGTCGTCCCAGAAATACTGTCGACTTTCGGCAATGAACTTTTTCCGCTGCGACGGGGTGAGATCCTCGGGAAGCGTGCCAGTTACCAAATAGTTGGCTATGGCATAGTACCATGGTCTCCCGATCTTGACTGCCATGATGTGTTCGTCCGGGAAGTTTTCCTTGATCGGCACCGGGTCCACCTTCACGTTCTCAAGTCTGGATAGGTGATCCGCTACCACATTCTCAACTCCCTTCTTGTCCCGAATTTCCACATCGAATTCCTGCATCAGTAGTACCCATCTCAACAGTCTCGGTTTTGCGTCCTTCTTGTCCAGCAGGTATTTCAGAGCACTATGGTCGGTAAAAACGATAACTTTTGACCCGACCAAATAGGGCCTGAATTTGTCCAGTGCATACACCATAGCCAGCAGTTCCTTTTCTGTCGTGCCATAGTTGAGCTGGGCATCGTTGAGTACCCGGCTCGCATAGACGTGGCATACCTTATCTTTTCGTTGACCCAAAACTGCCCCGACTGCGTAGTCGCTGGCGTCACACATCAGCTCAAATGGGAGTGAGCAATCTGGCGTGGTTATAACCGGGGCTGTGGTCAGCTTCTCTTTCAAGTGGTCAAAAGCCTGCTGACATGCTGCATCGAAATCAAAGGGTACGTCTTTTCCGAGTAACGCGCAAAGTGGCTTTGTGATCTTGGAAAAGTCCTTGATGAATCTTCGGTAAAATCCTGCATGCCCCAGAAAACTTTTGATCGCCCTTACGTTCGTTGGGTATGGAAGCTGCTTTATCACCTCGATCTTAGCCCTGTCCACCTCGAGTCCCTTGCTGGAAATTCTGTGACCCAGCACGATCCCCTCGGTGACCATAAAGTGACACTTTTCCCAATTGAGCACCAAATTTGCCTTCTTGCATCGGATCAGAACCTGGCCCAAATGGAACAGGCAGTCATCGAAACTGTCCCCGAAGAGTGAAAAGTCGTCCATGAATACCTCCAGATTTTTCTCGATCATGTCGGAAAAAATCGCCATCATACATCTCTGAAACGTGGCAGGAGCGTTACACAGCCCGAACGGCATGCGCCGAAACGCGAACGTACCGTACGGGCAGGTAAACGTCGTCTTTTCCTGATCCTCTGGGGCTATGCAAATCTGGTTGTACCCGGAGTACCCGTCCAGAAAACAGTAGTAGGCATGATGGGCGAGCCGGTCCAGCATCTGGTCCATAAATGGCAGCGGGAAGTGGTCCTTTAATGTTGCATCGTTTAGCCTCCGATAGTCCATGCAGATCCGCCAGCCCGTAACGGTTCGCTGCGCAATCTGCTCCTGATCATTATTCTGCACCACCGTAATACCCCCCTTCTTGGGCACGCACTGGACCGGGCTGATCCACGTGCTGTCCGATATGGGGTAGATGATTCCCGCTTCCAGCCACTTCATGACCTCTTTTCGCACAACGTCCTTCATGTTCGGGTTCAGTCTCCGCTGGGGCTGAATCACCGGTTTCTTGCCTTCTTCAATTCGGATCTTGTGCATGCAGTAGGAGGGGCTGATCCCCTTGATATCTGCAATCGTCCAGGCGATTGCTTCCTTATGCTCTCGCAATACTTCCAGCAGTTTCTGCTCCTGTTCCTGAGATAAACGAGACGAAACAATTACGGGCAGAGTACTATTTTCACCAATATACGCATACCTGAGATGGCTCGGAAGCGGTTTCAGCTCCAGTGCGGGTGGTTCCTTGAGTGACGGGACCAGAATCATCTTTTGCCCGCCTTCTTCGTCCCGGTGCAAAGTGGTCCAGTCTTCGGCTCTCATGGCGTGCTCGCACCGAGACTTCTCTTTTTCTTCCCCGTACATGCTGTCAATCTCTTCCCACAATTGGTCCATCTCCTCGTTTTCCCAGCCTTCGTCCACCACATCGATAGCAAAGATGTCCTCGTGGTCGTAGTAATTTGGCAGTTGCAGATTTTTGAAAACGTTGAATTTCACTTTTTCCTCGTTAATCTGCATGGTCAGCTCCCCGCTCTTACAGTTTATCATTGCTTCGCCTGTGGCCAAAAACGGCCTGCCGAGTATGAGCGGCACCTCCCCTGCCTCCATGTCCAGGATGACGAAATCTGCCGGAAAAATAAGCTCGCCGACCTTGACCAGAATGTCCTCGATAACCCCGTAGGCCTGTTTTACGGACCTGTCTGCCATCTGCAGCATGATTCTGGTGGGTCGGGGTTCACCGACTTTCAAACTCTTGAAAATCGTTAATGGCATCAGGTTGATGCTGGCCCCTAGGTCACACAGAGCCTTTCCTGTGTAAGCGTTACCTAGGGTGACCGGTATCACGAAACTGCCAGGATCCTTTCTCTTCCTCGGTAGCCCATTCTTCACACAATTGCTCACTTCTGCCGTCAGGTTTATGGTCTCGAAATCGCTCATTCGCCTCCTCCCATACAAGATGTCCTTGAGGAATTTGGCGTAAGTGGGCATCTTAGCCAAAGCCTCAGCAAAAGGTATGTTAATCTGCAGCTGCTTGAACATCTCGAGAAACCTGGCGTAGTCCTTGCTGTCATCCCTCTTTCGTGTTCGCAAGGGGTACGGGACCTCCTTGGAGACGGGTACAGTTTCTGCACCTGTCTCGTTCTGCACTGCATCCTGCTCAACCGAGCCCTTTGGCTGGGGGCGATCGACTGTGCTGTTATCCTGGCCCGACAAGTTGCGTTCTACTTCTTTCGAATTTTCTGCACGTGCGTGACTGGGATACGGTGGATCCTGCAGTGCCAATCCACTTCGAGTGGAGATAGCATTGATCTGAGCCCGTGGATTATTTACTGTGTTCGAGGGT
This sequence comes from Linanthus parryae, assembly GCA_023055425.1. Lineage (NCBI taxonomy): Eukaryota > Viridiplantae > Streptophyta > Magnoliopsida > Ericales > Polemoniaceae > Linanthus > Linanthus parryae. Next base: position 1,206,308 of record JALGPY010000036.1, on the reverse strand, counting down.
AGGTTTCCTGGCTGTCTCTCTGTTAGCTGCTGTGCTAACTGCCCCACCTGCACTTCCAAAGCGCGCAGTGACGTTTTGGTTGTCTGCATATCTGCCGTCAAAGTATCCATGTGCTTGAACCGGGACTCCATGGTCTGGAACATGGACTTGATCTCTTTCATCTGAGCGTCGTACTGCTGTGCTGACGGGACTGACTGAGCCTGCTGGGCCGGGGCAGCCTGCTGGGCTGGTGGCCTGTGCTGGAATCCCGGTGCATAAACTGCTGCGTTCGGGTTTCCGTACCGAAACCCGGGATGGTCTCTCGTGCCCGGTCGGTACCGGCTCGGGTCCCACTGTTGCTGTACGTAGTTGGTATCTTCAGTCCTTAGCTCCTCAATGGCTGTGTCCAGATCCGGTTCCTCGACTGCTGCAGCAGTCTTCTTATCCGAGTAGACTTTCTTGACCAAGTCGTGAACGATCTTGGCCAGATTGTCTATCCGGTCATCTTCTGCAGGTTCGGCTCTGGCCGCCATCCTGCGGTCGTCAAACAGTCGGGTGTCCTGCTTGGCCAACTGCTTCATCAGGTCATACGCACCTTCTTTGTCCACGTGATACAAGAAGTTTCCCCCGGCCTCTCTGTCAATCCTGTCGGCGTTCTCCCTGTCTAGGGCATGGTAGAAAACCTGCAGGATTTATGCGTCTCCAAAACCGTGGTTCGGGCACCGTTTGACCAATCTCATTAGCCTGTCCCATGCGTCCACCACCGTCTCCCCCATCTTCTGTCTGAATGAAAGGATCTCGCTCTGTAGCTGTATGACTCGGGAGCCGGGATAGAACTTTGCCAGAAAATCCGTGACACACTCCTCCCATGTGGTGATGGATCGGGGTGGTCGGGATTCAAGCCAGTCCTTGGCTACTCCATAAAGACAGTACGGAAATAAGATCAACATGAGCGCCTCTGCTTCTACTCCCTTGTATCTGACCTTGTTGCAGTAATCTTCGAATTTCCCGATGAAATCGTTCGGGTCTTCGTCGGCCCTGCCATGAAACGGGCAGAGAGTTTGTACCGTCTGGATGGTGGATGGTTTGATGTCAAAGTGCTCTGCGGTGATCTCGGGCACCACAATGGCTCGCTCATGCCCCCCGGTGGGGACCTCGAAATTTTCCACCAACGCCTTCCCAGATCGGTTATATGTTCTATGGTTGCTTCGGGCAGCAAGTCCCGCTGTGACAAGCTCCTCAATGTACCGAGCCATCTGGGCTGGGGTACGTGTCTCTCGTTCCTGTACACCGGCTTCGGTGTTCGTGGGTGGATCTCTCTCGTTGGTTGCCATCCTGCTTTCTCGGTTTCTGCGGTTCTGTTCGGTATACAGCTTTTCCGGGTTGTCGAGTGGTGTCACCAAATCGCGAGGCAATATGGGCATCAACTAAACAGTCCTGAAAACGCAGATTCGAAAACGCAGTGAGAAAGAAAAATAACGAAACTGAAAATAAATAAAAACTCAGAAAACTAATTCTGACTACTAAATAGACCCTAAAAGTCCCCGGCAACGGCGCCAAAAACTTGATGCGCAAACTAACGTGCTATCGCAAGTGTACGAATCTTGTAGTACCGGGTGCAATTAGACTCGGATTATCGTTCCCACGAGGACTATTATGGGTTTACTCACGTTGTCAGTTTCGGTTTTCCAAGAGTAGTAACCAGGAGGAGTAGGTTGAGATTATAATGACTAAACTAAAAACAGAATTTAAAACTGTAAATATTTTTTGTGACGTTTTCTGAAATAAGCTGATTTTGTTGTAACGATAGTGGATGAAGACTAGGCTCCAGGATCCCCTAGGGTTTCTACAGATTTCAGTTTTACGTTCGATTATGAAAACACTCAGCAGTTTCGGTATCTGTGCAACGTACCAGTTGTGCAGTGACTTTTCAGCTTCCACACGTAATCCCGATCCTGCAGACTTTCGGATTCTTGTTAAGCTGCCTAAGTCTGCAGTCTCGGTCTAATCCTGTTAGGGTTTCTAACCTGTCCGAATGGCCCGGGTCAAATTCTCTAACAGTTGGTCTCACGTTTTTCAATGCTAGCCCTATCTCCCTTTCTCTGGTCGGTCTATCAGGGTAAGGTACTAAATCCCTGTTTTTCTTCCTAACCCTAACTTGACGTTTTCACCTACAAGCTCGGGTCTATAGCAATCCTGGGTGATCAATCCTATCATGCATATACGATAATAATCAAACCAGAATAACAGATACAACTTGCTGAATTAAGATAATCATCATGAATCCATAAACGTAATAATCATAAAATCTGAGTACGAAACCCTAGGTTCACCGAGAACCTAGGTGAAAAGTTTAGCTACGACTAGACATAATACAAAACGCAGTTTCTGAATATAAAGAGAGAGAACGAAATCAAACTAAGTCTTCGAATCTCGAATCGCGCTTTCGTGCTCTCCGTGAATGCTCCGACTTGTCCTTCGGTTGTGCTGAGAGTTGTGTTATGTCTCCGTTATATTTCAAAACGAGTCTGGACGAGTCTTTAAATAGTGCTGTTTCCCGAAAACGCTTGTGCTCGAAATTACGGAATATGCCATCGGTCCACCGTCTTTGACCAAAAGTCAAAACTGGCTGCGTATATACGCAGGGGCTGCGTATATACGCAACCAGGGCCCAACCAAGATCCCCCCACCACCCCACTGCCTGCGTATATACGCAGGTGCTGCGTATATACGCAGGGCCTGCGTATATACGCAGGCCGTGGGCTAGGTGGGGCCCACTTGGTCCTCTAGTGGGCCAGGACTGGTCCCCTGGGTCCCACTCTTCTTCCTGATGCTCCCGGCTTGCCTCTTCGGTGTACTTCTGCTTTTCCGTGTTTCCGTCGTGTCCCGGTCTTGTGCACGTTTCCCGAGACGGTCCCGGCTTGGTCCCGGCACGCTTCCCGATGCACCTCCCGAACCTGTTCCTGAAAAGGCAACACGAACGAAAACCCGCGATCATATCCAAATATAGCAAAAAATAAGCAGAAATAAGCAGAAATCCAGCAAGTACAAATAAACGTCTCGTTCTAGATTCCCGGGGCATTCTAAGGCATTTTCAGGCAAAAACCGCTAATTCCGACACAAATACTCATGAAATCAGGCTAAAAGATAACCCCTAATTGGGCGTTATCAGTGATCAAGTGCATGTGGAGCACAGCAAGGTGTGCTGGATGATTGCCACGTGACTGTGATCCGTCTGTCTGGAAAGCACTATCTACATTAGCCCCCTTTTTGCGCGTGAAGACATCTAATCGGATAGACTTGAATGCGCAGAAACCAGCGCGCGTGCTGTTGCTACGCACCAATTCAAATACACGCAAAATCAGCCCCCGTGCGCGTCATTATGACATAGGATCCCTAGAGTCGTGCCTTCTGTTCTTCTAGGGTTTTAGGCGTGACAGCAGCGTTGGCCTGTGATTGCGCGATTCGGCAGTGACGGTTGCGATTCGACCACTGAAAGGACGCGACTCTTCAGTGTTTTTGAATAAATACTCTTCATCCTCCATTGTTGCAAAGTATTGCTTCTCTCTCTAAAGTGAATGTTTTCTGAGATCCTCCGAGAGCAAATACAGATAATCAACCACCAATTCTTCCTTGCAAATCGTCTTCTTCAAATCGCTTCATCATCACAAGGTTGGCTTTGCTCAATTTAAATTAATGTACTTCATCCCTTTGAACTGTCTTGATTATGAAAAACCCAGAATCGTTTGAAATACGCCATTGTTTGATACTGTTGAAGAGGTTTCTTTTAAAAACATAAAAGATTGAAACGATTTGAAACGATAATCTTTCACAATGCTGAAATTCTATAACGATAACTGACCCAGAACTGTTCATCTTCCCAATTTAATAGTCTCAAAACCCAGAAACTTGTAGGATCTGCTTCTTGAACTTGAACTAAATGTGGATATATTTCTCCCCCCCCCCCTTTTCTTGCTTTGCTACCGAAATGGCCAAGACAAAAGCAACCGAATCCGTGAAGGAAGCCGAAGAAATCCCTGACCTTCCCAGGACCTTGTGGAAGAAAGCTCCAAATCTGGGTGGAAAAGACTTCTATCATGCTAGAACTGAAGTAGGGAATCTACCAGACCTCGCTACTGAAGATCCGCTATCGTTGAAATCTCTCACTAGTCGAGCCGAGTTGGAGTTAATTGACGCCAAGGATGTGGTGAGATTAGGTGTTGAGAATGGGTTCTTCCCCCATACAGATATTTCTACCCAGGATTTCGTGCAGAAGATGGAGCTAATGGATGAGTGGACTGACCATGTACTGAATCATCATGTTGTTTTACTAGACCGGGCTGAGATCTACTACGCTGTTAGGGCCACGAAGGGTGCCGCCGTGAAACTGGATCAGACTATGCTTCTGAATCTCTTTTCTCGATATTCGCCTGTGACTCACACCTTCCATTTTGCTGATTTTGAGGCAGCCCCCACTTTGGAGGATGTGCAGATGCTATATAATCTTTCTCCCATGGGCAAAGTCGATCCCTTGGCCCCTCTGGAATCTGATGCATAACTTGCTCTTTATGCGCAGATGGAGGAGTGCTTGACCGAGGTGAAGAAGATTTCCACTCGTTGGACATCTGCGGAAGTTCTCCCAACATGGCAGTTAGTTGAGACCTCTGCAAAGAATACTTGGGGGAAATGGGTGCAATATTTCTTTCGCGACTATGAAAATAGTAAAATCACCAAGGAAATTATGGAGAAGGATCCCAAATAGAAGAATTACATCGAGGGGAAGGGGTATCACTTGACTTTGTGCGGCTTTATTTGTGCTTGGCTGTCGCGATATTTGATCGATGGTCATCCTCATGACGGGGTCTTCTATCATGTCTTGCCCCTTGTTCTCAAGATAGCTCTTGGCCAAAACGTCGCACTTGGGCCTCTGGTGTTGGGAACCCTGTATCATCGGTTAGACCAACTTGTGGTTGTCATTGAAGAATATCGCGGGCGTCTTGATGTGTTGACTTTTGTCAACATTTCATTTCTTACCATGTGGGTGTTCGAAAGGTGGCCCTTTTATGCTCCCATTCCTTCAAGACCTAATACCTGGAATGTGCCAGGCGCGAAGAATGCAATTCGGAGTGGGAGAGCTGCTTGATGGTATAAGACCAAAGAGCCTAAGTGTACATGGAGCTTGGTCTGCGACGATCGAGCGAAGTTTACAGCCAAGCCTTACACTACTCGTATTGAGAATGTGCGATTCAACTCAAAGCTGTATCCCAACAAAGATGGCTCCCTCTCTGAGGATACTATCGTCAGCGGAGATGATTGCTATAGAGAATCTTTGCTGGTGTTTGAGAGGTTCGCTGCCCGCTCTTGCTGAAAATATCGCTGAGATATCTTCCAAGTATGAGTGGATCACAGTCGATGTTGACCCTACTCGCGTTTCTCCCCAGTTTGGTTTCGACGTAGTGAAGCCATCTATTTGGCCTAGGTCAGTGAAAAGAGATTGCTACAAGCGAATGCTGACGAAGAGATGTAAATCCATCCTGCTTAGCAACTTGCCTTTCATCCGGCCCTCAGGGAAACGTGTAGGTCGCCCTACCAAGAACTGGATTGCTTACTGGAACACTCAGCAAACAAGGTTTGATTCATCTCCGCCTCCCCGCCTCAGTAAGGCTCCTGCGATCAGAAGGAATACTTTCCCGTTTCGTCAGAATTGCAGTTTGGACGATTCAAATTATGGATTCTACTCCCTGCTCGATACTGATAATAACTTGTGTCCGGACGTGATCCTTAAGGACAAGATGAACGCTGTCAGGGGGGAGTTGTATGCGTGATTGAGTACAGCGAAGCTTTTGCCAAGGTAAATAACTCTCCTTCGTCCTTGAAGCACTCCTCTCTTTGAAATGTTGTGACTTACATAAAATTTTCTTTTTCAGTGCTGTTTGAGGAGGTTCGCATCCGGAGACCGTTGTCCATCATTGGTCAATTCTATTGTTAAAGCAAATAGGCAAAAGCAGGAAATCCTTCTGGACATGGAATTGGCTCCCAAAGTGGAGGCTCTGATACGCGAGGAGATGGACGTATTCGCTCGCTCCCTGATAGAACGATGCTGAAGTGGACACAGAGGTTTGCCCCGAAGGCTAAAAAGCAAAAACAGAAGGCAATTGTGATCTCTTCGCCGCCCAGGGAAGCTCCAGCTTCGTCGCCCGCAAAGTCCCCTGCTCCTAAGGGCAAAGGCAAGGGTCGCATGCAGAGCAAGACGCGAAAAGATCTCGCAGTTGAGACGTTCATCCCCTATGATCAGGAGGAAGAAGCTGATGAAGAAGAAGAAAGAGAAGAAGACGGAGAAGAAGAAAGAGAATAAGAGGAAAGAGAGGAAGAAGAAAGAGAAGAGAAGATAGGAGAAGAAAGCTCAGAAGGTAACCCAAATGAACTTAACCTTTTTTAAATCATGACTTTTTGCAGTAGTGTTAACACTAAAACTTTCTTCGCAAATGATGATACTGAGACTATCAGTGGTCTTTTGGCCAAGGAAAGGAGAAAGACAAAGAGCTCTCTCTCAGATGCATCTAGTGAGACCATAGACGAAGCCATAATCGCTAACTCTAAAAGAATGGCTGCTGAGGCAGAAGAGAGAAGGAGAAAGCGCGAGGAAGATGATATTGAGATCATGAAGAGAAAAAGCCTTGAAGAGCAGCATGCTGGTAGTATGAGTGTGGCTGCCTTGGAACGTGCTCAGCAAGATTTCGAAGAAATCGCAAGCAACGAAGAAGGTACAATTTTTAACCTTGCTGTGTCTTACCAAGAGGTAATTTTCGGTGCATTAAAGCACGGTCTATCTAAGGATGACATTCGCCGATGGTTAGTAAGCAAATGTGGCGAACCTTCAGGTAAACATTTGAACGATGTCTATGAGAAAATTTCAACAACTCATTCCCTATTGTAACGAGTTCTTACGCAACATCAGGTCATGCAAACCTTAAGGATGTGGTAAACGAGGACACCTCTGTAGGACATGGTGTTATATCTATATCATATGATGTTGGTGCTGCGATCCCACATAAATGTGGAGGTGCCCACTTTTGATCCGGCTTATAACGAAATGTAGAGCATAATTCACGATGCGAGTTACCTTAACACTTGTCCAAATTTGTTTTGCAGACGGTGCTGCTCCAAATGAGCCGGCTGTTGGTACAAATGAAGTTGCTGTTGCACAAGACACTACTTCTGATGTTCGTGCTGCGAGGCCAGCCATTGATGAGTCAAGAGTTGGTGGTCCTGCTGTTGAACCTTGCGACCCTCTGTCATGCGAGGTTCAACTTATCTCTCCCCTCAGGAATTATGTCAACAGGCCTGGGTTCTTAAGGAGCGCCATCGTCCCGTACGCGGAGGTCGTCGCTCAGAATAGCTATGGCGATGCCATGGGGCTTGAGCAGAGGAATCAGCCTCCTATGTCTCATGTTCCAGAGTGAAGTTCGCATACAGAGAAGCCTGCCATGGTTGCTGAAGACTCAGGGGAGCCCTTGGAAGATGTAATTGAGGTCTCTGACGATAGCGGTCGTGACACCTAAATGCGAGAGGAAAATGTTGAGGATGAGCGTGTAGGTGAAACTGGCACAATTGAAGAGATGGAAGCATAGGATGCTGGAGCTGAAGTTCATGAAAATGAACAGGTCATGGAAGACATAGCATTGCATGAAAATGTTGATGCTCCAATGGACGCTCCTGAGCAACAAGAACCTCTTGTAAATGAAGAAGTCCTTGGGCAAGCAGAAATCACATCTCGCAGCCATCGCACGTGAATGTGGACGCCCAAGCAGATATCGCAGTTGGCGACGGCAGTGGTGATCCTCCCATTATCGCAACTGTTGCTGAAGTTAGTGGTGTTAATACTCAACCTATTTCTTCAAGTCTTGCTGCTTCTGTTTCTGCTCCAGGGCCTCAAAAAAATCCTACCGTCCCTTCTGTTGAGATGGATTTCTCCCAAGTTTCCACTGCATGGAGTTTTTGGGGTTCACAGGCAAGAGCAGCCATCGCACCTGTTGCTACTTGCATTATTCCTGCTGACTACAACGAACGCGAGGTTCAAGCTGACAGGCATGCGATGCAGCAAGGAGATGTTTCAGCTTTCCCGGCTATGCGCATTCCTACTTTGCATGAAATCATCGAAGGAACAGGTATGCCATAGTATTTCCACAAGTCACTTTATTTCTGCATTAATCATTCGCGTTCCTAAACTTATCATTTCTTCTAAGAATGAGGCAACCTGATGTGGGCTGGCTTATAAAAATGCGCAAGTCGTACCCGTGGTCGTTTGCGAGAGCTCTGGAGCTGGGTCCCTTTGATAGGAGATTTTTCTTGACTGAAGCCATCTGGATTTTGGAGCAACTATCCGCGACAACTCCAGCTACCATGTCGCCTGAAAATGCGCGGATGCTCTTCAATACGTGAAAAAGGCTTCAGAATAATGCTCAGGGCAGGTTGGACTTTGGTTTCCTTTCTAATAGGGGTCACCCAAATTCTCAATTCCATGATGTTGAAGTACAGCCATCGCAACCTTGCACTCGAACGGAGGAAAGTGGAAGAGCAAAGAAAGAAAGCTGAAGAGGCTACCAATCTCTTCCATGCGATGAAGGCTCGCTATGAGAAGCTAAAGCACGATGTCAACAAGGCTGAGGATGCTTCGCTCCTGCTATCGCCAGAAGACCCTCTAGACAAGGATTTATTTCAATAGCTGCGCATGTTGTAATGCCTCCCCCTTTTTTAAACACTTTGGGAACTTTATGTTAGCTTTTGCTCTTCTGGAAGATCTTCTGCTCGCGTTTGAATGCTATATAAACTGTGACGCCATGTTTTGACGTAATTACCTAGATTATTGCGTTTTTAATTTATTAGATAAGCGTGCTTACCATGCAGTGGGCCCCATCCTTATCATGACTTTGCGTCATTAAATAGGGCGTGCTACTGTATCGTCGTGGCCTTTAGTAGGGTAATTGATTCTTACCCGTTTCGAGGTGTTGCTGACTCAACAAGGAAAGTGAAGAGTCCCTTCTGAGCTCTATATAAACCTCCCTTCTTGCTATTTGGTTCTTCATCAAAATGTTGTTTCCCGTGAGTCCTCACGACTGCTGGTATCGGCCCTTGACCTTTGTTGATTCATATCAGGTCCGGGCTTCCAAACCTGAGTTTGTAAGAGCTCTGTTTTGATCGAGGACGTCGATGACAGTGTTACGTTTCGTAGCTTTAGTACCCGTAGATTCAGGCCTTAGATTAGGAAATTTTACAATGTAAGCTTTTGCTTGTAAGCTGCTATCTAGACAGATAAATTGTAAGCCATATTTGACTGTTATGAAAGTACGATTTTCTTTTACTATTTTGCCTGCTACAATAGATTGTAACTTCGCGTATGAACTTACTATATGATAGAACAAGCTTTGCATTTCTACTGCAGTTGTATTCAAATAATGTCCAGATAAGTTGCTATCTAAACAGATGGTCTTTGAATCGCAAGTGAGTATTTTTATTATTGTTGCTATCTAGGCAGATAGGCTTTAGATCACTTAGGATCCTATTTTGTCACGGCTGCTATCTAGGCAGATAGGCTTTGGATCGCATGGGATCATATTTGTTATAGCTGCTATCTAGGCAGATAGGCTTTGGATCGCAGAGGATCATATTTGTCATAGCTGCTATCTAGGCAGATAGGCTTTGGATCGTAGAGGATCATACTTGTCATAGCTGCTATCTAGGCAGATAGGCTTTGGATCACAGCGGATCATATTTGTTATAGCTGCTATCTAGGAAGATAGGCTTTGGACGAATTGGCAGATATAAATGATTTGAACAGATAAGTAAATAAAACGATACAACAAATTAACAAGTTTCTCTCATATGGGAGAGTCATTATTATTAAAGCATCCTCATATGGGAGGAGCATGAGAACAAATTCCTCATATGGGAGGAAAGAGTGCAGAATACATGAGGCAACTAGACTTATGAATCAAAAGTAATGAAAGCAACAGACTTTGGCATCAAAAATAAAGAGATGGGCTAAGGATAATACTTTTTGATCCATCACATATTGATTGGGCTTGGAGTCGTTGCAGTCCCATGAAGTCTCTAAATTGTGCAATAACCACTGTCGAAGACTTCTTTGACTTCAAATGGTCCTACCCAGTTGGCCGCGAACTTAGGATGGGCCGCCTCTCGCATACAATGATCTGAAGCTCGTAGAACCAAGTACCCAATTGAAAAGTCTCGATGCTGAGCTGTTTTGTTGTATGCGCGAGCGATCCTTTCCTTGTATCTTGGGTTAGCTCTCTTAGCATGTTCACGCCTTTCTTCCTGCAGAATAAGATCATGATCGCGCTGATTTTCGTACAAGGCATGAAAATTTATCCTTGCAGAGTTAACTTTGATTTTTGCTGGTACAACAGCTTCGGCTCCGTAACATAGAAGGAACGGGGAAACCCCTGTGGGAGTCCTCGGCGAAGTGCGATATGCCCATAAAGCTAAATTTAGAGAATTCACCCACTTTTTGTGGTCGTCTGCGACCATCTTACTCAGAATCCTCAGCAGTGTCTTGTTCGTTGCTTCTGCTTTTCCATTCCCCTTCGGGTAATAAGGCGTGGAGCATACCTGCCTTATGTTGTATTCTGCTAACTTCGCAGCCACCTGGCGCTTTACAAAAAGAGTGCCATTATCCGAGAGGATGGTATTCGGGATCCCGAATCGGTATACGATGTTCTCTTGAATGAAGTTGACAACCGCAAGCGCATTTGCTATTTTAAGTGTCTCTGCTTCCAACCACTTAGTGAATTGCTCCGTTGCAGTCAAGATGAAATGATTCCCATGCGAGGCTGGTCGAATGGGACCGATAAAATCTAAAGCCCACGTGTGGAATGGAAAAGGTGTCCCCAATGCATGTAAATCTACAGCGGGAGAATGCACGAGATTTCCCTTGAACTGACACTCTTGACATCTTTTTCACCTTGGTGCAGCAGTCTGCTTCCATTGTGGGCCCGAAATAGCCAACTGTGAGGAGTTGTCTGCATAGCTTCGCACCTCCTTGATGTTCCACTTGGTAGGACAGATCCATCACCTCTTGCGCTTCTTGGGTATCCAAGCATCTGAGCAGATTGCCCTCGTGGCCTCTTCGCCAAAGTATGTTTTCCCGCACGACATATCGAGTTGCCTTTCTTTTAAGCTTCGCAGCCTCTTTTCTCTGAGTTGGCTCAATTCCTTCCGTCAAGTAGTCAAAAAGTGGCTTCCTCCAATCTGTATCATAGTCAATTGTAGCAATCTCCAGAGAGTCTTTGACCAATGTACAGCTCTCGCAATTCCCTTGAATGATTGCGGTGAACGTCGACATATCCGGCCAATGGATCCCATATCTCTGGGCTTTTCTGTAGACAGATACTTCATTTTCCCCACAAGAGTGTTGGTGGATCTTTTCTAATAATGCCTGCCCTTCCTGCTGCGAGACACACCGCATGAGTATTCCTCCTGGCCCCTTAAAGTAAAGGGAATTATCGTGCACGCAATATCCCTTTGTGGATGCCCAATTATCCTTGCCCGTTTACTCAGCAATTGCGCGTAGTATTGGCTTTCTCCAATCCTCATCCTCTGTGGGCTCCTCTTCGCATACTTCTTGCGTCAAGGCTGGGTTGTTCTAACCTCAATCAAGATTCTTGCTGGGCACTTGTCCGCACTAATATTTGACCCCAGAGTGGCTAAAGCGTCCGCGTGCCGTTTGTCAGATCTAGGCGTGTGCTCGTATTTGACATCATGAAATTGCTGCACCAACTTCTACACCATAGTCCGATAAGGCAACAAGTTGACCTCCTTCAATCCATACTCGCCTGAGGCTTGCTTGACAATGAGCTTGGAGTCTCCCATGACCGTCAAATTGTTAACCTCCAACGCCTTAGGCGCGCGGAGCCCTGCGATCAGAGCCTCGTACTCTGCTTCATTGTTCGTTACTGGAATATCTAGCTTGGTGGACATTTGAGTGACCTCCCCATCTGGCTTAGTCAGTACAATGCCAATTCCACCTCCTTTCCTTGTCGATGACCCATCAAAATGCAGCTTCCAGTATGGTGACTCAATTGCATAGATCTCAGGACCTTCTAGCTCCTCCTCTATTATTGGCTCATAGTTGTTGTCTGGAAACTGTGCTCGAAGATCTGCCACTGCCTGTGATTTAATTGCTTTTGGTCGAGTACACGTTATGTCGTACTACGAGATGGTCATGTACCATTTTGCTAATCTTCCGCAGGGAGAGGAGTGGCTCAAGAGGTACCGTATGGGGTCGCTTTTTGTGATTACCACAACTTTATGCGAAGCAAAATAATGATTTAACTTCTCTATTACGAAAAATAAAGCAAGGCAGTGACGCTCAATATCAGTGTACCTGGACTCGGCCGACTGTACCACACGAGAAATATAGTAGATTGGCCTTTCCTGCCCCTCATGCTCTTGGGCTAGCAGCGCTCCTATGGATTTCTTGGTCGACGTCAGGTACAACAAGAGTGGTGATCCCAATTGCGGTGCAATAATTACTGTTGCCGATGTCAACAAGTCTTTCAATTTTCCAAATGCAGCTTCATACTCCTCTGTCCAGTTATACACAACATTCTTTTTGAGAAGATCGCCGAAACAGAAAGTAAGCTATGCAATTGCTGGGACAAACCTCCGCAGATAAGATAGTTTTCCCAAGAATGTCTTCAGAGTACTCTGATTGTGGGCCACTGTCATGCTGGTGATAGCTGAGATTTTTGCAGGGTCAGGTTCAATCCCATGTCGATTGATTACACACCCCAAAAACTTCCAGAAGTCACTCCAAACGCGCATTTCATGGGGTTCATCTTCACTTGGAAACTTCTGCATATTTCGAATACCTTCCGCAGGTCTCCCAAGTGGTCCGCTTCTTCTCTTGATTTGAAAACCTGATCATCAACATAGAATTCCACTTCTTGATGCATCATATCGTGGAAGAGGGCCATCATTGCTCGCTGATAGGTTGCACCCGCATTCTTCAATCCAAAGGGCATAACTGTGTAGTTGAAGACCCCGACTGGTTATGAACGCAGTTTTTCTTGCATCTTCAGGATCCATCTTGATCTGATTGTATCCGCTGAACCCATCCATAAAACTAAACATCCGATGCCCTGCTGTAGAGTCGATGAGCAAGTCGATATTTGGCAATGGGAAGTCATCTTTTGGGCAAAAGCGATTGAGATCCCTAAAATCCACACAAATGCGAAGCTGCCCGTTCTTCTTGACCACTGGCATAATGCTGGCCAACCAGGTGGGATGATGATTAAGCTTGATGAATTTTTCATTCAACAACTTGACTATTTCCTGCTTGATCTTCACATTGATTTCTGGTCTGAAGCTTCTCGCACTTTGCTTCACTGGTTTGGATCCCGGGACAACATCTAACCTGTGCATTGTCACACTCGTGTCAAGACCAGGCATCTGATCATATTCCCACGCAAACACATCCTTGTATTCCGTTAGCAATTGCAGCAATTTTGCAGCAATTTTGCTTCCTCTTCGCTCGTGAGGTCTGCGCTCAGGAAAACGGGCCTTTTCTTTTCTTCATTTGGACTTAGGAACACTTCTTTCAGTTCCTGTTTCTGCGGCTTTGGTTTGTCTTCCATACACTCGGGCGCTTCTTTCAACTTGTCCTCCGGTACATCTCACCTCAGCTTGTCCTTCTCCGGGCCCTGCTCAAATTGATTGATTTGCCCAGGGATATCCCCATGTTTGGATGGTGGTACCCCCGCGCACCTTCCAATGCGGTAGCATTTCTTCCCATTGGAGTAGAAGCTTTCTATCTCCTTGCCTATATTGTCATGCTTTACCAGTCTCTTCAGAGTATACACATTGTTCTTTTGGTAAGCAATTTGTGGCGCCTCTTCGCGTGCGAGCACCTTTTCCTTGGCATCATCTATTGTCACCATCACTCCTGCTGGTGACTGATCCTTGATGTCTTCCCATCGAGGCAGAGGAGATGGGTTGAACGGCCCCGGCATCTGTTCATCCGCATCTTGGTGAACCACACTGCCTCAGTGAGGTGCGCCTCATTCAGATTAAAGGGATTCGTCGAGGCTGGTATCTCGACTACTCTGCCATTCCAAATGGCCTTCATCACTTGGTGAGCTGTTACTGGAACCGCGTCAAAGCGATGGATCCAGGCTCGACCTATGATCATGTGATACGTAGTGTTCGCATCAATGACATAGAACTTGGCGGAACACTTGATCTTCCCTATCTAGAGACCTAGACGGATCCATCCCATTGTCATCCTAGAGTCGCTTCCGAATCCCATCAGCGAGGATGGGCGCCTAACAATCTTCTTCTCAGGAGTCCCTGCCAACTTCAGGGTGTTGATCAAAACCACATTAACAGCTGCTCCTCCATCGACAAATGCCCTCTTGAACTCAACGTCGTTGATTACTGTCGTTACATACAAGGGATTCTGATGGCTCGAGTCCGTCTTCTTGTCGCTTTCAGATAAGGTTATTATCTTCTCTGTCGAGCGAGAGGCTCTGACAACTCTTCTGTTGGAGACGACGATGTCCTCTTCAAATTCCTCCGCTACTCTGAGGATTGCCTTGGTCATTTCCTTCCGGCACTTTACAAATAAGTTCATATCATCAAAGAACCTTTTGAATTCGTGCGACCCTTTCATCCTGTCAGCACGCGAGTCCTCACTGTCCATGCTGTAATCCTCTTCCTCGTGAACTTCGGCTACGACAGGCAGCCCATCTTCTGCAATCTCTTCGAGGTCCATGATTGCAATCATAGCTACCTCTTTGTCTTCCGGCTCTTGCTCCGCATGGGCCGGGAGTGGATTATTGCGCACGTCTTGCCTCTGATCGCTGACAATCAGCTTCCCTTCTTTCATCTTTCTGCTTACAAGGTCCCGGAGCTTCTTGCAGTCAGCTTTCGGGTGCATAACTTTGTTGTGGCATTCACACCACTTCGGGTCCCTTACCATCTCCCTGGAGGGTGTCCTTTCGAGTGGAGGTAGGACCCCATCTTTGTGCCACTGTTTTCATAGATCGATCACCTCCTCCAGAGAACATGGCAGAGGCGGGGCGTCTGAGGTTGAAACCCTAGGTTGCTTGTGTGGAGAAACTGTGTTGACTTCATCTTCGTGTCCCCTCTTGTAGCTAAACCTCCCAATCTTGAAAGTCGGTCCTCCTAGAGATCGCTCAGGAGCATGCTTCTTCTTTTGCCTCTCGATTATACGCTCTAGATTCTTGGTACATTCAATTAACTTCGAAAAAGTAGGCATTTGCAAGTTAATTAACAGACCCTTGTATTCGTCTCGCATCCCCTGGAGACATATCTCCACAAGTTGGCTTTCGAGCACTTCATCTCTGCATTCCAATGACTTTGCTCTGAACTTCTTGATGAAGGTGACGCCATCCTCGTCACGCTTCTGATACATACGCGAAAGATGTATCATATTAACCTTCTCCTCTACCTGGAAGAGCTTGGTATAGAACTTCTTAACCATGTCATCCCAGGTCTTGACAGATCCAGCCTCCAACATTCTATACCATTTATAAGCCACGTTCCCCAAAGACTTGGGGAACTTACGCATCAACAGATTGGGGTCAACCCCATATAGCCCCATCACATCAATGAAACACATGACATGCTCTTGGGCGTTCCCGTTGACATCATCAAATTTATCCCACTTAGGGGCCTTATACCCTGCGGGGTTGGGCATCAAGTAGATCTCGCGCGGAATAGGAGGTGCATTGTCAAGGTTCGGGATGATGGTGTCTGTAAAAGGCTGGTTGGCCAGGAAGTTCTCTATGCGCTGCTATAAGGCCGTCATGCTTGCTGGTGCACTCCCTCCCACAGCAGGAGGAAGAGTTGCAGCCGGTGGAGACATGTACACAGCAGTTGGATTGGGGGTGTAAGCCACATTGCTTACGGTTGCTGGAGGAGAAGGCAGGGGATATTGTGGTTGTATATTGAAGGGAATAGCTGGGAGTTGGGAAACAGGTGTGACAAAGGATGGTGTTTGGACTGTTTTTCCTTGGGTAGTAGGTGGTTGGGCCGTTGCCGGTGGGCTTTGCAAACTAGGGTTTGGTGGTGTAGGTGTTACCTCTGTTCCCTGGGAGACAGGGGTTCCAGCTCCTTGAGAAACGGCTGTTCCCAGCGCCGGATTATGGGCAAGAGATCCCAAAAGGGACATTATCTGGGCCATTTGTGCAGATTAAGCCTGGAGGGCTTTCGCCTGACTATGGAGAGTGGCATTCAATGCCTCCAAGGTTGGAGTACTGCCGGTCGCCGTAGAACTGTTTCGGGTTTCCTCCCCTGAGGTCGTCTCGGTTGAGGGAGATCTGTTGCTGACATCTTCGTCATGAGACATGGTTGCTTGCAAGGGTAAGTTTCACGTCGGGTTCACCAAATGTGTACAGAGGAATCCTTTGAGGAAGACTCAACGTACACCAAGAACAGGGAATAAGAAACACAGGAGAGGTAGGGTTGTGAGTAGGGAGAGAGTAAGACAGTAGCAGCTGTATGAGAGAGAGACATAGTTTTGGCAGATCTTCCGCGTAGTTCAGGTAATTCGTGTTATGTAAGGAAGGGTTAACGATCCTATATATAGTGGAGATTATGACCGTTGTAGTGGGTTAATGCGCCCATTAATGGCGGCTTAATTACCTTAACCACAACGGCACGTTCGTCCGCATATATAGGGACATTTACGCATTTCGTCCGCGTACACCGGAACCGTTATGAGGTTGACCGGGTTTTTGGAGCTCATGACCATAAATCTCTCAAAGCAGTTACTAAAGGTCGCACGCGGGATTGGTTGTCGCTTGCGCGCGACGGAACTTACTCTAGCCTCCAAACCACTAAGTCCTTACAAGTCCCGTGTTATGGTGTGTGAGGGCCCTGTTTCGCAGCCCCCACGTGGATCAGCGCGGGTGGTGATCCAATGTATGTGGAGCACAGCTAGGTGTGCTGGATGATTGCCACGTGGTTGTGATCCGTCTGTCTGGAAAGCACTATCTACACCTACTTATACTATGAGCTGCTTCATGCTGCCTGAAGATACTTGTGAGAAGATGGAGATGATGATTAGGCAATTTTGGCGGTCCAAGAAAGATAAAGACATGGGAATTTGCAGGCATTCATGGGACAATATGCAAGGCCCTAGAAGAGGAGGTGGTATAGGCTTCAAGAAGATGAATGAGTTTAATCAAGCAATGTTGGCCAAACAAG
Organism: Linanthus parryae; assembly: GCA_023055425.1. Classification (NCBI taxonomy): domain Eukaryota; kingdom Viridiplantae; phylum Streptophyta; class Magnoliopsida; order Ericales; family Polemoniaceae; genus Linanthus; species Linanthus parryae. Next base: position 1,189,079 of record JALGPY010000036.1, on the reverse strand, counting down.
GATGGAGGATTCTTAAAAATCCAAATTCCTTACTATTTAGAGTACTCAAAGGGAAATATTTCGTGAACTCTTATTTTTGGTCCGCCGAGCTTGGAAATAACCCGTACTTCGCTTGGAGAAGCATTATCTTTGGAAGGCCGTTACTTATGAAGGGCACTAGGTGGAGTTTAGGGGATGGAGGTACAATGTCTCTCTTTGATCTGTGAATTTCTAGCCATCACGATTTCAAGGTAATCACACCGAATCTATCTATGGGACCTTTAGTTGGTAATTTTATTAATCCTGACCGTACGTGGAATATCCCCTCTTAGAAACGTTTTTGTGGGATGTTGATGTTCATGCTATTGCAAAATATTCCTATTCCGGCAACTCTGAGGCCGAATAGGATTGTTTGGCATTTCGACTAAAAGGGTAACTACACAGTTCGGTCTGGTTATTTGATTGCCACCGAAGGATATGTGAGTAAACATTCGGTAATACAGGAACCATGGGAAGATATTTTTAAGTTCTATGGAAGATAAACTGTCCCAAGAAAGTTCTACTTTTATATGGAGAATGTTTCATGAGAATTTACCAACAAAGACTAGTTTGCTACGAAGGAATCTTCAGGTTGATAATTTTTGTACCTTATGTGATTGGCTGGGAGAGTCAGAAATTCATTTGTTCACAGTTTGCTATTTCACAAGGAAAATTTGGGTGTTGATGGGTTTTGATCCAAAGCTTCTTCACATTCAGCTTGGGTTCAAATTTTAGCTGAATGTGAAGGTAAGAGGAAGGATGCTCAGCAGATCTTTTTGGACATTGAATGGAGGATGCGTGAATCTCAATGGATAGATGCAGATAAAAAGGTTTACTCCAACTTTCTGAAACAAGAGAAGAAATGGCGCTGCCCCCCTTCGGGATTTGTGAAGATGAATTTCGACGGGGTATTTGATAGGATTACAGGAGATGCAAGTGTCGGTGTAGTAATTCAAAGAAGTAAAGGTGTCTTTGTAGGTGCTCGCGCCATTTTCGGGGCTCAAGCAGAAAGTCCTCGCCAAGCTGAGGCCTTTGCTCTATTTGTTGGTCTGGTGATGGCAACAGACCTGGGTTTCACCAGGATTATAATGAAAGGGGATGCTAAAACACTTATTGATGACATTCTTTTGCTGATAAGAAGAAGAGAGCATTTTTATATCTCCGAGACCGTGGATTTATTCTCACAGATTCATGATCATCTATCTAAGAAGGACGAGACAGTGCTTCAATGGATTCCCCCCGAAGCTAACACGGTACCTCACGAACTAGCTGCAAGAGCAAAGGGTAGAGATTTTTCAGAACAATGGATGGCCAATCCTTCAAATTGGCTCCAAGTTTTATGTAATCCAAATGTAATGACTCTACCTGTTTAATCTATGAAATAGTTGATTCCTAAAAAAAAACTCCTCTTCTCATCGCTTTGACGTTTACCATTATTCATTGACCCGATGGTTTGAATAACAAAACGATCCCGTTTTTTATAACTTTTTCATGGTTGTAGAATAAAATTAATCTACAACACTACGAAAAAATAATAATAGAAATACATAGTTTCGCTATCCAAATTACCGCGTCAAAGTGACGCAGTTACGTTTGAAATAGTCAAAGTGATAACAAAGAGCCGTTACGGAGGAAGTACAAAACTCTCAGCCATCATCGATTTTTTTCTTGGGTGATAGGGAATAGGGATGGATAGGATTGACTACTGAGATTACAAGTAATGGAATTGATTGTTCTTAGTGTAATACAAACATCTCAAAATTAAAAGTCTTACATTCTCTGAGGGCCCCGATAAATTTGGAGAGAGAAGTTTGGCGGAAAGCCTAAAGATGGCGACAAACTCAGCGGCTGACCTTCCGAAGTCTCCTATGAAGTCCAGCCTCCGCAACCTCGTTATGAATCCCTACTAACTGAGGAGGACGAAGAACTTGTCGACTTTGAAGAATCTCACTATTTATTCGCTGTAAAAAATACCTGTTTTGCCTCATTGGGTCCTTCATCATTGAAGGAAGGATTAACGCTTGGTCAATGAAGCTCCGCTTGGAAAAGATCTGGTTAGAGGGTGAGAACATCGATATCACTGGATCTCGATCCAATATTTTTATCTTCAAGTTTTCCAACAAGACGGATTGAATCGAGTAGTTGCAGGTGGTCCATGGATTTTCCATGACAACATGTTATTGTTAAAGCCATGGGAAATTCGGAACAAAATTAAGAACGTCTCTTTCCATACCATGGGTCTGTGGGTTCAAGTCAAGAATCTCCCTCCTTTTCTCATTACCATAGTGATGCTTGTAATACGACCTCAAAGTTGGGCACCATTCTTGATTTTGATGATCAAGTTATTTCCGGCAATGGCGATTACATGCAAGTTTAGATTCGCATGAACTCACTTAAACCGATCAGAAGATGGGGTTTCATTAAGGTCTTGGGGGACAAGATGTTGTTGAATTATAAATATGAAAGACTCCCAAACATTTGAGAGTTGTGTGGTTGAATTAATCATATGTCCTTCGATTGCTCTTATATGCCAGTTGGAGATAACAGAAGAACGCCAGGCTTTGGCTCATGGCTAACCTACAAACCAAACCATTGAGGAAAAAGAATTTCGCAAAGAAATTTGATGTCCCTCTTGGCAGATTCGCAGAGGACGAATGCAGACTCTTGGGCTCTGAGAGTGCCTCAGGCTCGGACGATAACTCTCAGTCCAAGTTTTAGAGGAGTATATGGAGCTTGACGATGATCATGGAGGAACAGTGGTTTCGCAGGAAGTTGTGGTCATTGTTTTTCATGCGAACCCCCTCGGTCAGCCTTCAGTCCCTTCGTCTCTATCCAGCGAGGTGAAGGGAAAAGGAGTTGAATTTGAACAAGTTGGAAAATTGATTATCCACACCAAACCAAAGGAACCACAACTCCTGAACACTCCTAAGAATCCACTATCAAAACGTAATACTAGCGATAAAACACCAAATCCAAACTCGAAAAGTAAGGGAGTAGCAAAAATATGTCGTCTGAATAGAGGCAAAGTTGTCACCAAGTTATCAACAATTCCAACAAAATTACTAACAACACCATAACTTCTGATTCTCAGATTCCTGCAACGGAGATGGGCGCCCAAAAGACCCAAGATGCAGTATTGGCAGTGGCTGCTGAGCAACACTGCCAGGAAAAATGAGTCTCATTAGCTAGAACGTTCGGGGATTTGGGAATCCGAAGCGTTACCTCTCTTTGCGATCTCCTGAGGAGACGGAAGCCCATATTGGTCTTTTTAACGAAGACCATGAGGTATGCTAGTGAGATGGAGTTCATCAAGAAACAGTTGGAATTATTGAAGGGAATTATTGCTGATTGTACACAAGTAAGGAGAGGCTTGGGTTTGCTTTGGAATGATAATGTCATCTTCACGCGCCAATGCTCTGTTTCCACATCCAAGGGACAATATTTCTCAAAGGTTTTCCTCAATCTTGGGTTTTTATCGGTTTTTATGATGACCTAGTCAAAGGAGGCACTCCTAGAAATTGATGCGTCGTCTATGGCCGCGTAACCAACCTTGGCTAGTCGTAGGTGATTTCAGTTTGATATCTTCATCTATGGAGAAGGCATGCGGAAGAGAAGTCACATTTAAATAATTTGAAGGTTTTTTGCAAAGTTACATAACAATTAGACCTTCGTGATTTGGGGTTTTACGGCAATTAGTTTACTTTGGCGAACAATCGCCCGAATAATCATTCAGTTTGTGAAAGATTGGATCGGACATTAGCTACTGATAGTTGGATTGATGTATTTGGTGGGGTTCGTTTTAATCATCTTTTGGTTGACTTTTTTATCACGTTTCGATTGAAATAATCATTGATGTGCAGAGTGAGTTGGATTAAAGTAACAAGAAGCAATTTTAATTCGAAGCGATGTGGCTTCAAAAAGTGGGGTGCAAAATTTTCATCAAGGGTTGCTGGGGAGCTTCAGATGGTGGACTGCCCGCGAAGATGGATTTTTTGGAAACAAAATTGTCATGACGAGACTCTGAAACTTTCGGCAGTGTTAAGAAGCAACTTAGAAACCTCCGGCAGCAGCTGTTGGGGCTCGGTAACAGTACCTAATCTGCTTTGGGTTTGCCGAAACTTCGAGTTGCCACAACAAAATCTCCTATTTGCTAGAACATGAATAAACTATGTGGGGACAACATTTCAAAACTATGTGGGGGTAACGTTCCAAAATCTGGAGGATCTTGATATTTACACAAGCAGCCTTTATCAAACCAAACACTCATTGGCTAATTAGACTTCTTCCTCTATTGGAACTTCTAACTTTATGCTAGTATATAGATGAATGTAAATGAGATAAACATACAGTGCATGTCATGCAATCGGGTCCATAATCACCCCTAGTGACATGAATATATGAGTGACATAACATCATAAACTTATGCGTCCGGCATAAAAAGTTCTATGCAAACACTACAACCATGTGATGTAATTTATATCTCCATGAGACATTGTATGTGTTATAGTTCCAATTTACATATTTTTATGAACCACGTCGCTTATCATGAGGCGACCTACAACTCGTTGACAAATATGCTTGGTTAAAACTTTCTTTGAAAAATTATAATGAGCGAATTAGTCTGTCCTCTTCGAGGAACGCAATACGTAAAATAATTTAATAATAGCTCTGAAGAACATATTGACAAAAAGCAACATCATGAGCATAGTAGTTCTAATCAAAATTTTCATTAGAAAATTGAAAAAGAGACCTACATGTCAATATTTTTCTTCAAAATGAGCATTGTTCATAATCCTGTTGGGATTATTATCAATCAATATTTTTTTTCATAATATGAGTCTTATATCCTCGATCAGGCATATAACAACGTCTAAAAATTTATAGGATAACATGATAAAAACTCTTCAACTGTCGGTTGAGAAGTTTAAGATTGATATAAGATTAATGTATTTCTACAAATTTGATTGATAACACCCAAACCTCTTCAAGGGTTGATTCATAATGTTCAGTCTCTTTTAGAGATTTCAATGATTATTTCAACAGTTATGTTCATAACCAGCTTTGCCTACAATCATGCATACTATTTGACCATACAAAATAAAAGCATTCACTTCTTCGAATGTTTGTTAATTTAGATTGGACATTATTGATGGATATAACATCAAAACCACCATAGGATCATGATTGTAAATTTGAATATATTTCCTTATAATATATATGAATTCACAACATCAACTAGGAGTTGGTTTGGTGATGTAACCCGTCGAGCCACATTTGTTTCTTTATAATCGTGTCTCTGTAGATAATGCTATTTTTCTTCAAATGACCTGTTTAAAAATTTTGATTTATAGAGAACCTGAAACTACTAAGTTGTAAATAGATTCTCAAATGAACAAATAAAAAAAATCTCAAATTCGCAACAAAGTTCATTTTAGGGGCGGGGGTGCATTTCTTTTATATCCCTGTTTTTATGTTGTCTTCCTCTACCAGTGGGATCATAGGAAATTGATATTAAATTCTCACTACACATAATATATGACAACAAACATGCGTACTACTGCAACCAAGTCCACGACTGTCCGGATTATTTTGATACCATCAATTGATTCACTTTAGGGGAATGCATCACTACTTGCTTAAGGAATAGTGTTGTTCTTCTTTGGCAAAGAAAGTAATTTTAAAGTGTTGAGATTTAAACATCAACATTTACTTATGGGAAAGCATTACATTCGATTTCTCAACATGGGTCCAACCGGTCAAATAATGATGATCATATCTTTCGTATTACTTTGCAAGGTTGCCATTTTATCATATATTATAATACAAAATAGTATGCCTACAACTAATAGTTATAAGCATATATATATTCTACATCTTTAGGCACGAATACCTCAAATAGCAGTATCGACTGCTCTAAAACCTAACCAATTAATGGTTGAGTATTCAGATTATTGAGAGATCATAATTAAATAATCTCTTCTGGAGATTGAATTATCTTTCCGATAACGTAACATACAAATTCAAAGTCATCAACATATAATTGGTCGAACATGCTCTTTATTATGCATGTGTGACTTGTAGCTACATCATAAGTGTATTTCTTGTACACTATCACGATTCTGCCCTTTTAAGAGCTGACATTAAATTGAATTTCAGATTCAATAAATTTATATAAAGTCTTCTAGACTTATCTGTTGATAAAAAAAATAACTTCGGATTATTAAGTCCCTATAACTGCAGGTTATGAGTCATATAATATGTCAAATAAAAATTGGACTAAAATGAAAAACTTCTTCCAGAGGTTCTATTTTGATTAATAAAACTAAAAAAATGAAAAAAGAATTATGTAGGCATGCCGCCTCTTCCGACGGTTTGAAAAATTCTTTTAGACTTCTCTTCAAAAGAAAAATAATGATAGTGTTTTACAACTTCAAGCCATAAATATGTTGCAAATGCAGCTTATCGACAATTATCACTGTATTTCATTTGTTCTTGTGTGGGAAGATTAGTATTGCGTGGCAGGATAAAATGTGTTATGCTCGGACCATTTAATGGTCCTATATTTTTTTGGGAAATTATTTTTTTCGTCAACCCGGGACCTCATGCAAAGGCCGCCAACGCTCTACCACTTGAGCTACTTAATAGTCCTATATTGGGATCTCATCAGGATATATTTTTATCTTTAAATATAGTAAAAATAGAAAGACTAAAATAGAACAATAATGAGTTATAAATGTTGGTTACGAACGATTTCATGTAATTTGTTACGTCCAGTATAAATTACATTACTAGGTTTATAAGACATCAATGGCGATAATGAATCCATTATCGAGACCATTTAAAAAAACATATAATAGATCTATAAAATATCAATACACACAATCTATTATGGAGATTTAATAACAATATGTTATGAATTCCGGTGATAAAAATATAACTTTTGACAAAAATCTCATCACAATTTCATCTCGCTAAGACTTAGCTACATGTAGTATTGGTTTTATCCTTATCGTCTATGAAGTTTGTAAAATTGCGATACTTAGGTCAAATTGACTAACACCGTTAACTTCCGGTAGATAAATAAGAAAAATAAGAAGAATAAAAAATAAAAGTAATAATGGAAGAGAGAACTACGAAAAAAGAAAAAACGAAAAACAAATGGAAAAAAGATCACGTTGCCCCTTTGAAGTATTAATATACTAAAATGCCACCCGCTTATCTTTCGGAAGTTAACGGTGTTAGTCAATTTGACCTAAGTGTCGCAATTTTACAAACTGCACATACGATAAGTGATAAAATCAATACTCCATGTAAGTGTCAGTGAGGCGAAACTGCGGGACGGAGGCTGGGGGGGACGTTTCTATCAAAATTTCTAAAAAATAATGCCACAAATTCTAGTTACGATCAAAAAATAATTATGTTGTTCATAACTTCAGCCTTCAGGTATGAAAACATAATTTCTATCAGTGCATCAATTCGATAGCCAATACATGATTTGATTTAAAAACCACTACTGAAAGTTATATTTATATTTAATAGCTTAGATTCAATGGAGACTCATTGAGTAGGATCATGTTCCAAGTGTTATACGAACCTTGATAACTTATTTTCAAGGAAGAAAGAGTATAACAAAGGTGTTGTTTTGATGAGCTGAAATAAGTGAGCTTGAGTTTAAAAGCTCATTTAATTTGTAGTATTTGGATGCGGTAGATTATTATAGGTTATTGGTAAAAAAAATCTTTTAGAATAGCTAGGTTTGAATTCGGGACCTCGTGTAGGGGCTCCAAACGCTCTAACACTGAGCCAACAACCATTTGCATAAAAAGGTCCGGAAATCACCCAAAAAGGTCCGGAATTTCTCCATAAAATTTGTATTTTCATCCAAAAATTTGAAATTCCAGCTTTAAATTCGGATTTCCTGATATTTACCCGGAATTTCAAGTTTTTGGGCGGAAATTCGAATGTGTTTGGGTTTGGAGAGGTTTTATCGAAAAATTTCGAATTATTGACCAATCATCTACCTGTCGATTACTCTCTTCCAAACATGCATAATAAGTCAAAACCTTTCCTCTTTGTGAGCAAAACTATTTATTAACATTCTAAGCAGTGAATGAATTACATGTCTTCCTAAAAAATAAATGAATCACATGTCCACAGAAGAGCATCACATGCGGGATGCTAAAAGTTGTTCTAATGCTATAATTATTGCATTGGAGTGACCCAATGAGGTGGTAAAACTTTTAATCAAGTATAAGATTGTGCTAAATATAGAACCATGAGTCTATCCATTAATTTATTAATTTTTGTTTACATATTTAGCATTTCAATTACATTCCACCACCATACAGGAGTTGAAGTGGTATAAAGTTAGTAGTTTAGAAATAAAAGATTAGTTTTAATTTAAAGTATCATTTGAGATAGGAATTCATGTCATATATATATTGGAGCATGAAATGTTATAGATGCCCAAATCGCTACTCATGTGCTAAATTTAGCATTGGAGTTCATCATGAGACTACAAATCAAGGTTGACCAAAGTGTATAATGAAAATACAAATTAAGGTCGTTATATCGTATTGCTATTACAAATACAACCACCACAATTGCCGACAAAAATCCATATAAAAAGAAAGTGTTCTATACTAACTGATTATTGCATACACTAGTATATCATGATGGGAATTTGGGCTCATAAACAACCAAGTCCCTATATATAGCACTAGAGTTGATCTTGTGAGCTAATATAAGTACAACCTCAGACTAACAATACATCGTGGGTATTCACTATAGGTCAATCCATATTTGTTTCTAAAAAAGTTAGTATTTCATAACATTTTTTTATTTCTCTTCATACATTTTTTGGAAAGAACATTCATTCTTTCAAGCGACAAAAAGAAGCCAATGAACAGTCTTAACGTAATATACAATAAAAGAAACAACAGAGAAAACTGTTGACGACAAGCGAGAAAACAAAGTTAAAGCGAATGATTATCCAACATAGTGGACTTGGCAGCATTATGGGTCTTAACAACCTCCGCACTGGGGATCTTGAATATTCAACAAAATGTGAGAAGATCAACATCTCTCTTAATGTTAGAAAAACATGAACATCTTGAAAAGTCGGTCTGCTCGTGTCCTCCCTCGCGGCATATACCCATTTTACATCATCACTTTTTACTTCTCAATAAAAGCACGACATACTTTCTATAAAAAAAAAAAGAAGTACCGCATACAATAGAGAATATTTTAGTAAATATAGCAGTTCAAAAATATTACCCTTAATTTTTGTGAAAATTCCTCTTTACTCAGTTACTTCCTTCTCTTGCTTGAAGACTTTGAGGTATTGTACTGAAGACAGACATTCACTTTTGGGACAGGGATGCAAATGGGTGCTAGCTTAAGTAGTAGAGTGTTTAAAAATCCCAGCATAAGGTTCTGGATTCTAACCCAGTAGGTGACAAACATGTAAGTACATTCATTCTTTATTTCTCTTCATACTTTTTTTGGGAAGTACATTCATTCTTTCAAGAGACTAAAAGAAGTCAAGAAACATAGTCATAACGAAAGATACAATAAAAGAAAAAACAAGAGAAAACGGATGATTACAAGCGAGAAAACAAAAGTTAAAACAAATGATTATCCAATACAGCAGACTTGACAACATTATCGGTCTTAACAACCTCATCACCGGGGATCTTGGAGATGATACAAAATGTGAGAAGATCAACATCTCCCTCAATGTTAGCAAAAACGGGAGCATACTGAAATTCAGTCTACTCGTGCCCTCCCTCCTGGCATATTCCTATTCTACATCATCATTTTTTACATCTCAATAAAATTACCACATACAAAAGATACTATTTTAGTAAATACAACAATGTAAAAATATGATCCTTAGTTTCTGTAAAAAGTCCTCTTTACCCGGTTACTTCCTTCTCTTGCTTGAAGACTTTGAGATAGTGCACCGAAGACAGACATTCACACTGGGGACAGAGAGGCAAATGAGTGCTAGCTTAAGTACAAAATGTGTTATGTTCGGACCATTTAAAGGTCCTATATTGGGATCTCATCAGGGGATATTGTTATCTTCAAATACAGTGAATATAAAAAGATTAAAATAAAAAATAATTAAATTTAAGAACAATAAAAAAAGAAATCGAATCTTCAAGTCCGAAGAATATAAATTCACTCTTCTATTTCGATATTATTTTATAACTCTGGGTTGTAAGAATTTTACAGTTTTCATAACTTCTTTTTTAAAATATATAATTTATAAAGCATACAAATAGCTTATCTTCAGTAAAAATTCTTACACTATGGACCTATGCGAGAGGTGTTGCTTTGATCAATAATGGGTGTGTTTGGTTGAGATTAAATCAGTTGAAATTATATCAACTTATTATAATGAGTGGTTGAGGTGAGGAGAGAGGCTCATCAATAAGCTGATATAATTTCAGTTGATTCAATCTCATCCAAACACATCCAATAACTACTAATACCTACAGAAAGAAAGTACAAAAAAGAGAGTAAGGTGAACATAATGCGTAAATAATGAAAGAAGTAAACATTTTTTTATTGTTGCAGATGTTAAATGTTAATATTTTATAGCTTCGATCATAAAACATAATTTTAGGTTATGAGCAATTTCCAGCAAACTCTACAAGAGACCACTAATCATATTATTTTATAAGTTTAGTTTACAAGATTCATATTGCTGATTACGAACGATTTCATGCGTGTTGTTACTTCCGGTATAAATTACATTTCTAGATTAATAAAATATCAACAGCGATAGTGAACCATATGTTGAATGTCTTTTAAAAAAACATATAAGTACAAAAAAAAAACTGTACTGAAAAAAATAAAATAAATATCAACAATAAAGTACTGTAAATATAGAAATCTCTTCTGAAGATTTAATCGCAACTTCTGGTTACGATCAAATAATTATGTAGTTCATAACTTCAAGTATGCCAACATTATTTCTATCAGTGGCATCACTTTCGAAAATCAATACATGATTTTGATTTAAAAACCTAACATCTACCGAATGTTCTATTTATATCCAATAACTTAGAGCAAATGAAGATTCAATAAGTGAGATAATGTTCCAAGTATTATATGAACCTTGATAACTTATTTTCAAGGAAGAAATAGTAGAACAAATGGCTGTTTGGATGAGCTTAATCAAGTGAGAGGTTGAGCTTAAAAGCTCATTTAATCCGCATGTTTGGATGCGGTAGATTATTGTAGATTATTAGTACAAATATAAATATTTTAGAATAATCAGATTCAAACCCAGGACCTCATGCAGGGGCTCCAAACGCTCTAACACTGAGATATCACCCATTTTCAAAAAAAAAAAAAACACACAATCCAAAAATTACCCAAAAAAAGTCCAAAATTTCCCCATAAATCATAAAATTCAGAGTTCCGTCCAAAATAGTATTCCAGCTTTAACTCCGGAGTTTTGGATTTTCAGCTAAAATTTCGAATTTTGGGGCAAAAATTCGAATTTATATGGGTTTGGAGAGGTTTGATTGATTTTTTTGAATTATTGACCAATCATCTACCTCTCAATTTTATCTCATCCAAACAGGCCCATTAAGTCAGAACATTTCCTGTTTGTGAGCAAAACTATTTATCAACATTCTAAGCAGTGAATGAATCACGTGTCTTCCTCAAAAAATAAAAAATAATGAATCCATGTCCATATAAGAGCATCTCTAGTGGGATGGTAAACGTTGTTCTAAACTTCTAAAGTTATAATTATAGCACCGGTGTGCTCCAATGTGTTGGTAAAAGTGGTGCTAGTTCTACAACTTTTAACCAAGCATAGGATTGTGCTAAAGATAGAAGCACGATTCTATCTCTTAATTTCTTATTTTTTTTTACGTATTTAGCATTTCAATTACATTCAATCAAAATATGGGAGTTGACGTGGTATAAGGCCGTAGTTTAGAAATGAAAAGTTAGTTTTAATTTGAAATATCATTTAACATATGAGTTCGTGTCATATATACATTGGAGCATGTTATAGATGCCAAATTTCACTATTCATGTGCTAAATTTGGCATTGGAATTAATCATGACTGAAAGACGAATAGGTAACTACACCAAGGAGAATAATGAAAATATTATGTTCAATTGCTATTATAAATACAACCACCACAATTGCCAAAAAATCTCATATAAAAAAATTATAGCACTGGTGTGCTCCAATGAGGTGGTAAAAGTGGTGCTAATTCTATAACTTTTTTAAGAATGAGTTTAAACTTCATTAACTCAAGTAACTGAAGAGGAAGTTACATCATTTCTATTGATTTCATCTAGCCAGTTTGGTAGTGGAGGGGTTCACTCTTCTCAATCCCGCGTATTTTTACCTCGAGAAGCCAACAAGTGAGCTAGTAAATTGTTGCTTCTGATCTTCGTGTACCTCACTTGGCATTCTTCGATCAGTTTTATCTTCTCTCTAAATTATTCTACCACTTCATCCATTTTTGTCACATCTGAGATCTCTGTGTCTTCTCGCCGGAGACGGTCTTCGATGAGAATTCTATAACTTTGAACAAAGCACAGGATTGTGCTAAAGATATAACCAATATTTTATCCCTTAATTTCTCGATTTTTATTTTTACATATTTAGCCTTTCAATTACATTCAATCATCATATGGGAGTTGACGTGGTATAAGGTTAGTTTTAATTTGAACTATCATTTCAAATATAAGTTCATGTCACATACACATTGGAGCATGAAATGTTATAGATACCCAAATTCACTACACATGTGCTAAATTTAGCATCAGAATTGATCATGACGGAAGACGACTAGTTAACTACAAATAAAGTTTGACCAGAGAGTTTAATGAAAAATATTATATTCAATTTCTATTGCTATTATAGATACAACAATCACAATTGCAAGAAAAAAATAATAATAATAAAATAAAATAATAATAATAATAAAAAAAATAAAAAGCGTATCAAAAGATTTTTTTATGCTAACTGATTATTGCACACACTAGGATATTTGGGTATTTAGGCTCAAAAACCACAAAGTCCCTTTCTATAGGTATTAGAGTGGATCTTGTGAGCCAATAAATAAGTGCAGCCTCGGGCTTAATAGTACATGGTTGATATTCATTATAAGTCATATTTCATAACAACTGTTTTTGTTGTTTTTGTTTTTTTTTTTGTTTTAATTTTATTTCTCTTCATACATATTTTTTGGAAAGAAACTTCATTCACTCATACAACTAAAAGAAGTATAGGAACAGAATAATAATGGAAGATCAAATAAAAGAAACGACAAGAGAAAACAGTTGACTACAAGCGAGAAAACAAAAGTTAAAACGAATGATTATCCAACATAGCAGACTTGGCAGTATCGGCCTTAACCCTCATCACCGGAGTCAGGGAGGACCTGTGTAGGGGCAAGGGGGGTACCCCTAATTTTATAGATTTTTTATGACTAAACCCAAAGGCATATACAATTTTGCCCCCCCCCCCCCCCAAAAAAAAAAAAAAAAAACAAAGTTGCCTAGTTGCCCAAGTGGTAAGTTGTTGTATCTTGCAAATTCCACTACACGGGTTCGAATCTCCTCCTAGTTAAAACATTTTTCTTTCCATTTTTTTGCCATTTTAGTATTTATCATTATTAATTTAATGTTTGTGTGTATAATTACTCATGAAATATAGCGACTTTTGACTGTTGATTTTGACTTTTCACTTCGCGAATCTTGCCCCGGCTGACTTGATTTTCTGGCTCCGTCACTGACCAGAGACCTTTGGAGACGCTACAAAATGTGAGAAGATCAACATCTATTTTTTTTAGCAAAAACGGGAGCATCCTGAAAAGTCGGTCTACTCGTGCCCTCCCTCCGGTTTTAAACACCTCTCTGCCTTGACAGCAATATCGGTCCCGAATATGCTATTGGGCTATACGAGAGTGAGTATTCTTGATTGTAAACTGCTCTCTGCCTTGTTCCTTCTTCTTTGATTTCATGAAATGCTACAGTTTTATTTTGAAACAAATATATGCAGGAGTTGATATGGTATAAATTTGATGGTTTAAAAATAAAAAGTTATTTATAATTTGAAATATCAGTTGAAGTGGGATTTCAAATCATATATACATTGGATTTTAGAATATTATAAATGTCCAAATTTACTGTTCATGTGCTAATTTTAGCATTAGAATTGATCATGACTGGAATATGACTAGTGACTACAAATATAGTTTGACCAAAGAGTCTTATGAAAATATTAGATTTAATTACTATTATAAAACTACAACCACCGGAATCGCCAAAAAAACTCCATATCATAAGAAAGTTTTCTATGCTAACTGATTATTGCACTCCCTAGTATATCATGATGGGTATTTGGGTTTAAAACTCATTGAGTCCCTTCATATAGGCATTAGAGTGGATCTTGTGAGGCAATAAATAAGTACAACCTCATGCCTAACAATACATGGTTTATATTCACTATGAGTCAATCCATATTTCATAACATTTTTCTTCTCTTTGTATCTTTTTTTTTTCTTGGAAATAACATTCATTCATTCAAGCAACTAAAATAAGTCCACAAATAGACTCATAACGTAAGATCGAATAAAAGAAACGACAAGAGAAAACAGTTGACTTCAAGCGAGAAAACAAATTTAAAACGAATGAATATCCAACATAGTGGACTTGGCAGTATCAGTCCTAACAACCTCATCACAGGGGAGCTATGAAGACGCTCCAAAATTTGAGAAGATCAACAACTCCCTCAATGTTAGCAAAAACGGGAGTATCCTGAAAGGTCGGTCTACTTGTTCCCTCCCTCCTGGTTGTAAACTCCTGTCTGCCTTGGTAGCATTATTGGTCCCGAAGATGCTATTAAGTTATATGAGAGTGAGTCTTCTCGGTTGTAAACTCTTATATGCCTTGTTCATTCTTTCTTAATTTGATGAAATGCTACAGTTTTATTTGAAAAAATATAGGAGTTGATATGGTATAAAATTGATAGTTTAAAAATAAAATGTTAGTTAAAATGTGAAATATCATTTGAAGTAGGATTTAATATCGTATATACATTGGCGTATATAATATTATAAATGTCCAAATTTACTGTTCATATCCTAATTTTAGCATTAGAATTGATCATGACTGGAAGATGACCAGTGAGATCATGTTCCAAGTATTATATGAACCTCGATAACTTATTTTCAAGGAAGAAAGAGTAGAACAAACGGGCTGTTTGGATGAACTGAAATAAGTGAGAGCTTGAGTTTAAAAGCTCATCTAATATGTTGTATTTGGATGCGGTGAATTACTGGTTAGAAACTCTCCTGTTTGTGAGCAAAACTATTTATTAACATTCTAAGCAGTGAATGAATCACATGTCTTCTTAAAAAAAAATGAATCACATGTCCACATAAGAGCATCTCCACTGGGATGCTAAAAGTTGTTCTAATGCTATAATTATTACATTGATGTGCTCCAATAGGGTGGTAAAAGTGGTGCATATTCTAAAAAATTTAATCAAATATAAGATTGTGCTAAAGATAGGACCACGATTCTTTCTACTAATTTATTGATTTTTCGTTTTCAAATTTAGCATTCCAATTACATTAACTATCAAATGTGAGTTGACATCGCTGCAGTGGGTTAGGAATTCAGGTAAATAAAATTTTGTGCTCTGTGTGGCGAGTATGGCTAAACAGAGTATCACATTTTTTTCTCAGTGTACTTTTCTAAACAAATTGTGGTCTTATATGGGATTAAACACCTAAATGCTGCGCATAGAGCTTGGTTTCAGATTTTGGGTTGCCAATCTTTTGCAAAAAGCCACTGTTTTGGACGGACGCAAATTTTGTATTATCTTTTGGGTGGTCTGGAATGTCAGAAATGCAGTTGTCTTCACTAACAAGTCCAAAATTGTTGATCAAATGGCTTTTGATATTGACAAGCGAAATCCGAAACTTAACGAGCTTCTCCCCAGCACTCAGAGTGGTGGCGAACCCACGACCCAACAATCTTCTTGGGTTCGCCCACCCACTAATTTCATCGCTGTGACTTTTGACGGTGCCATTGATCCTCACTCTAAGCTTGCCTCGGGAGGAGTTATATTGCGAGATAGTGAAGGCAATGTCAAGGGAGCCATTTCAACGGCTTTTATTTGTGTTTCGTCACCTCGTGAAGCCGAAGCGAGGGCTATTTTAACTTGTAAGATTTCACCAATTCATTGAGTTTCCAGAAGATTGTTGTTGAAGGTGATGCAAATTTTTTGCTTGAAGATCTCTCCACTCTTCAAAATGACAATATTGTTTCCAACAACTCCCACATTGCAGACATTCTTCACGAAGTAAAAGTGTTAGCCGATCAGTTACAAGAAGTTCGTATTCGATTGATTCCGCACGGGTGTAACAGGGTGGCACGTTTGCTAGCTTCCAGAGCAAAGAGTAGAGAATATTCAGAAAAGTGGATTGGTAAAGGACCTGCTTGGCTCGAAAGCTTTATTTCCACTGATGTACTTGTTGAAACTCTTTAATATGTGGAGCTTCCCCCCCCCCCCCCCCCAAAAAAAAAATATGAGTTGACGTGGTATAAAGTTAGTAGTTTTGAAATGAAAAATTAGTTTTAATTGAAAATATCATTTGATACATGATTTCATGTCATATATACATTGGAGCATGAAATGTTATAGATGCCCAAATTCACTCATATGTGCTAAATTTAGCATTATAATTGATCATGACTAAAATGTGAATAGTTGACTACAAATTAAGGTTGACCAAAAGAGTGTAATAAAAATATTATATTCAAATGACTATAAACACAACTACCACGATTGTCAAAAAATATCCATATCTAAAGAAAGTTTTCTATGCTAACTGATTATTGCACACACCAATAGATCATGATGGGTATTTGGGCTCATAAACCACCAAGTCTCTTTTATATAGCACTAGAGTTGATCTTGTGAGCCAATATATAAGTACAACTTCAAACTAACAATACATGGTGGGTATTTACTATAGGTCAATCCATATTTGTTTCTCAAAAAATAAATAAATCAATATTTCATATTTTTTTTATCTCTCTTCATACTTTGTTTTGGATAGAACATTCATTCTTTCAAGCGACAAATAGAAGTCAATGAATAGAGTCTTAACAAAATATATAGTAAAAGAAACAACAAGAGAAAACTGTTTACTACAAGCGAGAAAACAAAGTTAAAGCGGATAATTATCCAAAATAGCGGACGTGGCAGCATTATGTGTCTTGACAACCTCATCACAGGGGATCTTGAAGATTCAACGAAATATGAAAAGATCAACATCTCCCTTAATGTTTGCAAAAACAGAAACATCCTGAAAAGTCGGTCTACTCGTGCCCTCCGTCATGGCATATTCCTATTTTACATCATCATTTTTCACTTCTCAATAAAAGTACCACATACTTTCTATAAAAAAAGAAGCACCGCATACAACAGAGTATATTTTAGTAAATATAGCAGTTCAAAAGGGAGATGCACTGAAGATATACATTCACTTTGGGACACTTCATTCTCTTGCTTGAAGACTTTGAGAGAGTTCACTGAAGACAGACATTCACTTTTGACACAGTGGCAAATGAGTGCTAGCTTAAGTGGTAGAGCGTTTAAAAATCCCAGCATAAGGTTTTGGGTTCACTGTAAGTACAACCTCAGGCCACTAACTACTTTTAGAGATGCTCGTGCTCTAAATAAGTACAACCCCAGGCCTAACAATACATGGTTGATATTCACTATAAGTCAATCTATATTTCATATATTTTTTTTTTCCTCTTCATACCTTTTTTTTTTGGAAAGAACAATTAAAAGAAGTCCAGTAACAGAGTCATAACGGAAGATACAATAAAAGAAACGACAAGAGGACTACAAGCGAGAAAACAAAGTTAAAACGAATGATTATCCAATATAGCGGATTTGGCAGCATTATCGTTCTTAACAACCTCATCACCGGGGATCTTGGAGATGCTACGAAAGGTGAGAAGATCAACATCTCCCTCAATGTTCGCAAAAACGGGAGCATTCTGAAAAGTCGGTCTACTCGTACCCTGCCTCCTGACATATTCCTATTCTACATCTCAATAAAAGTACCACACACAACAAACAATATTTTGGTAAATATAGCAATTCAAAAACATTATCCTTAATTTCCGTGAAAAGTCCTCTTTACCCAATTATTTTCTCTTGCTTGAAGACTTTAAAATACTGCAAGAAACTAGCATAAGTGGTAGCGTGTTTAAAAATTTCTGCACGAGATCTTGAGTTCTAACCCCGTAAACTACAAAGAAGTATGTTTGAAAAAAAAAAATTAGGACAGGGGAGTAATTAATAGGTCTCGTAGACAGACAGATAGACTCGACTGTAAGAAAAAAGGGGAAAAGAAAGAAGAATTAGGAAAGATCTTACCTGATGAGCAGCATGATGCTCAATGGAGCGGTGCCGTACAAAATCACTCCTCCTCAAACCTACCTAGTTTAGCTTCTCACTTCCAACGAAGACTCCAATCACAGCACGCCACGTCCCCCTCCGAGCCTCAAAGATTGTGTCGCCACCGCGCGATCTATCACCGACTGTTCACCCCGACGCCTTTTTCACCGCTTACTGCCGGTCTCCTCCTGGTCTTTCACCGGGACAGCCGGTAAATCTGCTCTGCTATTCCCGCTAGGTATATAAATGGCGATCCTCAATCTCTCTCTCTCTCTCTCTCTCTCTCTCTCCTTCGATTCACTCTCTTTCAGCAGAACGCGTTACCAATCATCTCTCTCCAGCTCTCTCTCTCTCTCTGTAAGGTTCTTACCAATTTCACTCTCTCTCTGTGTCTCTAATTTGTGTTTTTGTTTGGATAAACTATGCACAGAACACACACATAACTCTGTTGAAGTCTTTAACTTTATGTTTCTTGTTTTCACTTTTTTAACTGATTATATTCTTCTTCTTCAGCTTCTTCTTCTTCTTCTTCTAATGTTGCTCCTTTCGATCTTATGAATTAATCTGAAATTAGGCAGAGTTTGGGGTTTTTAGCCTTTACCCAGTTGTGAATTTGGTGATTACTGTACTGGGTTGGTTCAATTTGGGTTTGATCTCCAGCGATTCGCAATGCTGGTGGTGGGTTTTTGTGGGTTTTTGGAATTGCTGTGTTATGTGAAACGGGTCGAATTTGTCTGTTAATTTTGTGGGTTTCCTTCTTTGCTGGGTTGTCTTCTAGTGTTGAATTTGTTTTTGCTAGATTTGGTGAGGACTAGGGTTTTTTAGGGTTCCTTGTGTTTCTTAGTAAAGTTGCCTTTTTTGGGGGTGTTTTTGGGTGTTTTGAGCTGGGTTATGTGTTATGTGTGATGGATAAGGCTTTTTGGTAAGGAAACCTCTGGGCTTACTCTATTTTGTTTGATTTTGATTGCTTTAGGTATTAGTCTACATCAAGAAGAGTTCAAAACTGTGTATGTTGTTTGAAGAAGAGGATAAATAGTTTTGTAACTTAAACTGATGGTATTGGAGCACTTCCTTTGGGGGTTTCTTGAGAAAAATTAGGGCTTTTTCTTAGGAATTCAGCTCAAAGGGTTTAGCCCTGGAGAGTTATTTAGACCCTGGTCGCCAGGTGGTGGTGCCGTCTATGGCACCTTCTGGATTAGCACATTCTTCCGCTACTTCAGGGATATTCTTCCAAGACGGTCAGCCCCAAGCCGTGGGGAATTCGCAACTGAGTTCGTCTTTCCGTAACTCGTCGAATTCTGTTCCAGGAGCAGTCTTGAATAGTGTTGCAAACTCTGGTCCGCCGAGTGTTGGTGGAAGTTCAATGGTCACTGATGCTAACTCGGGACTCTCCGGTGGTGGTCCTAATCTACAGAGAAGTGCCAGCTTCAACACGGAGTCTTACATGCGCTTACCTGCTTCGCCCTTGTCATTTTCGTCCAATAACATAAGCTTATCAGCCTCTTCGGTCATGGATGGTTCTTGTGTAGTGCAACAGAGCTCTCATCAAGACCTGAGCTCTCAACAGTTGCCGCAGAATCAACACCAGCACCAGCAAGGAGCTTCGAGTGCTACATCTTTACCTTCTTCAAGAATGGGTCAAGTTCCACGAGTTGGTAGCCCTTTCTCTCAAGATCCAAGTAGTTTATCGCAGCTTTATAAGAAACCCAGATTGGATATTAAGCAAGAAGACATGCAACAGCAAGTTTTACAACAGTTACTGCAGAGACAGGACACCATGCAGTTGCAACACAACCCTCAGTTTCAGGCTTTGATGCAACAGCAAAGGCTGCGGCAACAGCAGCAGCAGATTCTTCAGTCTATACCACCTGTACAGAGAGCTCAATTATTACACCAGCAACAGTTACAGATTAGGCAACAGCTCCAACAACAGGGCATGCAACAGCCTGTATCTGCCATGAAGAGGCCTTATGATAATGGTGTGTGCTCTCGTCGGCTAATGCAGTACCTTTATCATCAGCGGCAACGGCCTCCTGTGAGTGGAATTCTCATTGATTAAATCGAACTGCGTTTTTGTCTGCAAATGCTCTTGCTATGGATGGTTATCTGACTTTACTATGACATGTTCACAGGATAATTCTATTGCATATTGGAGAAAGTTTGTTACAGAATATTACTCTCCCCGTGCAAAGAAAAGATGGTGCTTATCCTTGTATGATAATGTTGGGAATCATTCTCTAGGGGTTTTTCCTCAAGCAACAACGGTGGGTTTTTGTGCTCTTTAGTTTCTGATGTAATATTCTGTGGATGCTCAAATATGTGTCACGTGAAGAGTTGTTTGAGTACTTCGATGTCTTATCTTATTTTAAGGTTTTTTTCTGCTTATCTGCACAGGATGCTTGGCATTGTGACATTTGTGGTTCAAAATCTGGAAGGGGTTTCGGTGAGTAATCAGATCCTTTCGTTGTGTATTATGTGTGTGGATTTGTGATGTTTTTCAGTTTCTGCGTAAGTCATGGTCCCAGAAATTGATGTTCAACTTCAATAAAATAAGTAACCATCTCAAAAGTGTTCTGGACATTTTGACTTTAGAATAATCACGTGATACTTGTTTCATACTAGCTTCTTTGCATGATTAGAATTTTAGCGAGTTGAAACTTCTTTTGCCACAATTGTTGTTCTTGGCTGGTCAATTTATTCTTAGAAGGCGTATTGTAAGCTGGAATAAACTTACCCATCTCATGCTGCAGTCCAACTGCATGGTAAGTTTACATATCATAAATGAAATGTAATATCCGTGGGAGTGGTGGAGAAGGATCACAGGAAAATTGTTTCGTACTTAAAGTTGTTGAGACTAAATCTTGCGTAGTGCTTTAGCTCGCTGCAGCTTAGATTCTTTCATTTGGTTGGTCGTGAAGTTAAATCTCTTTGCTGTTGCAACTTCTGAGGTTTTTATTGGTTTATTTCTCATCTGGTATTGGTTGGTAGATAGGTGATCTTGTAAGATGTAAAGCTTCATACTATTTTACTCGTTGAATTAATATGGACTTTTAACAAACATTCACTTATGGTTTGAAATAATAGGAGATAAGTCGATGCACAGAACAGATAATGCAATAAGTTATGTTGTTGTACATGTTGTGAGCTGGTTTTGTATTGTTCATTCTGTTGGTGCAATGGATAGCATGATAAACACTGAACACTGGTACAATTCCTATGCCCTCCTGGGTTATGATTTGTGCTTAGAGGCATTTGTATTCAAGAAGGAGCTCCCATCTGCACAAAGATGATTCAAAACTATTGTTAATTGCACGTTACCTGAAAAAGTTAAGTCACGTGGGACCAAGCTGATGTTCCCCCAAGACTAGGAGCAATCTTGCAGTTCATACTTTCTAGAACTTCTGAAATCAATTGTACTATTGAAATCCAACAACTACCAGTTAATCAGAAACTTGCTCTAAAAAAGTTAACAATTAAGAATTATATCAAGTAATGTTGGTTTATCCTCTGATTTCACTTGTCATTGTTAGCAGCAATTTCAACCACTCAACAGACGCATATTGACTTCTTTCACAACATGACATCTCAAGTTGTAACTGGGTAGAACTTGCTGCAACCACTTCGCTAGCGTAAGAATTATATCAACACACAAATAAACAAGTTGATGGTGAAAGGTTACCTATGTAATCCAATAAGTTCCAGGAATTCCCTCCTAATTCACTACGCCCCTGTTTGTTTTTTGTATTGTGGTGGTGGGATAGGATTTAAAGCACAAGACCATTTTGTTGCAAAAAGATCTAAGAGATTGCTCAACTTGGGCCCTTTCTAAACCATGAACGTGGAACTATTTCTACACCTGGGGGACCAGGTATTGAGAATGCAGCACAAGCCTTTAAGAGTAGAAGGCAAAACAACCCTCAGTCTCTCCTCGATTATCGGTGAACAATAAATTTATTTGGGTGAATTTGCTTTAATATATGGGATAAAGTAGTCATTTTATAATTAAATTCCAGAACAATACAATAGCCAATCAAACACCAACCTTAAGCTTCACCAAGCACTCTTAATCCCATCACTATCAATCCCTTCTAACAATTCTATCAATCTCAATTTTTAAGCCAAAAGAAAAAAAAAACAAAACAAACTAGACCTAGGAGTCTTACTTAGGGCCAGGATTGATGCTGCTCTATACAACTCTCAAGAGTCAAATAACTAAATTGATTTTAAAATAAATACGCTGCTGTGAGGAAAATGGAGCTTTCTTTGTCAATGGAGAAAATCAGTTTCAGCCGTAACAAGAAACACCCTAGTGTAATGCATGGTTTAGCCAGAACAAAAAAAGGCCTTGCTGTCTAGACTCTAGGTCATTACTGAACTCGACTTTCGCTAAGAATCACATAAATTGTAAGGTTTTCCAAGATATGGAGTCTCTACATCAAATTTCACTGAATTTTACCACAAACATGATAATAGATATGATTCAGCAATGAAACCCACAGTAGCTCAGTAAGCGTACTTCTTTCATTATTTAACTTCACTCTCATTTTCCCGATCAAACACACCGTTAGGTATCTGGTTAACGAAAAGTAGAGCTCTGTACTCTGATCTGATGCATATCATGCTTTCGTAACTGTCTGTCATTTATATTACAACTTATTCTCCCTCTCTCCATGTCTCTGGCAGAGGCAACTTTTGAGGTGCTCCCTAGACTCATTGAGATCAAATTTGGGAGTGGCATAATTGATGAACTTCTATTCCTCGACTCCCCTCGTGAATGTAGATCTCCTATGGGATTAATGATGTTGGAGTATGGGAAAGCAGTTCAGGAGAGTGTCTATGAGCAACTTCGGGTTGTTCGGGAAGGACAGCTTCGTATTATCTTCACCCCTGATTTGAAGGTCATAAAGTTCTTTTTGGCACTCAAGTCACATGACAGTCTTTTTAATTTATTAACATCTATTGAAACATATTTTTTCCTAATTTCAGATATTTTCTTGGGAATTTTGTGCTCGACGCCATGAAGAACTTCTGCCTCGAAGGTTGGTCGCACCACAGGTATAAATTTACATGCCCTTCAGATTCAAGCACAATGTTGTGGAGAATATATTGTCTGTGGTATCTCTATATTCAATTTTATTGTCGAGTTGTCTTTGCTTTATACTTTATTTGCGCAAGTTCGAGGCACCACGGTGTTTGTACTCGAGGCTCAACACAACGGATGAAAAAATAGTTTAATTTTTTCATCTCTGAATTGCTGAGTAAGTAGTGATTAAGAGTTTGTTAGGGTAAACATAGATTGTGTTCTGGAACGCTGACCTTTAAGTTCACAGGGGACAAGTTTACCTTGATAAGCATCATTCGTCAGTATTTTTTTTTCTAGATTATGTCTAAACAGGAGAAGAGTGATCTGAAAAGAAACTAAATTTATCTAGAATACATCATTGGGTGCAGTTGTTAACTGTGTAACCTAACCCAGCTGTAACTCTCAGATAAACAAGAGTATAAGAAATTTTGTAATCATTGGCTGGCTTAATGGTTGAGGCCAGCCAAAATTGCCTACTGGGTATTGGGTACTTGCATCAAATTGAAGTAGATCTTAAAAAGCGTTAGAATGAAGACTTGTCTTTTTTGGTCTTTCAGAAGTTGCAGACAGCCATTTTTTGCTACTATTAACCTCTTGGATGGTCTCAATGACATAATTCTTTAGTTGAGTGATTGTACTAGTGACGTTCATGGAGTAGAAGTTGTGATTACCTATTTATAGTGAAGGAGTAGGGCCAGGGCCGGCCCAAGACATTTAGGGGCCTAAAGCAAGTAACAAATTTGAGGCCTCAACAAGAAAATTTTACACACAAAATAATTTATTTTTAGAAGAAAAAATCTATCTATTTTTATTTGTAATACATGGTGCAATTGATTAGATTGATTTCAATCATTATTCAGTAATCTTACAATTTTTTGAAAAGTAAAAAACAAAACTCTTCACATATGTCGTCGACAAGATTGGAACTTGGATCCAGTTTGTGGCAAAAAATAGATTACTGCCTGACTAACATTAATATAGTAATTACATATAAAAATATGAAGATATCTTAATTAGAATTACAAAAAACGGGGCCCTACCGTTCTGGGGCCTAAAGCGGCGGCACCGGCTGCTTTACCATAGGGCTGGCTCTGAGTAGGGTTATTAAAGTTCTAAGAAAGGTACTGAAATGAAAACAGTTAATGTTGATCTCTTTTTGGGGGTGAATGACACATTTACTTGTTTGGTCAGGGGAAAATGGGGAATGGACTATGTTAGATGTCCTTGGGTATGTTTTAAGCTGGTCCTGAGTGACAAGTTGGAGCTTCAATGAATTGGAGGGGCTTAACATTTAAAATGTACTCCAGCTTGTAGAGTTGTAGACCCTTGTGATTTCTTTGCGTCTAAAAGTTGGGATTGTATAGTTGATTATTTCAAAAAATGGTTGGTGGGTTGAAATGACAATATCTCTGAAACGGAGTTCCTGTGCTTGTGAAAAGTACCTTGGCCAAGTATCCCAGCGTGTTTCCTTTCTTTTCTCTAACCCAATCTGTTAATAAAGAGATCTGGAAGTTGTCGAAGGATTTGCTTGCGTGGAATGGGGTGAAAATTTATAGTTTAACACGATTGTAAGAGAAAACGGATAGCATTCGGAGTCAACAACCTCACTAGTGAATTGTGAAATGTTTTGGATGATTGTGGAGGGTGAGACAAATTTTGGAGAAGGGGCATAGTGCCCAATCACTTGTTTTAAAGATTAAAATAGTTGAATTGTGAGTTCTGAACTTCCCGAAACAATGTGTACTAAACCAATTGAGCTACATGAAGTGTTAGAATCCATGGGTTCCACCTCAAAACCAATTGGCAATGAAGGTAGCAGTCCATGTTCTTATTAGTCGTAGTTGGAGCTTGGTTTTGCCTAGTACAGTGGCTCTTGATTTACTTGTTTGGTATTATGCTCTTTTATTTCGTTGCAGCTGTGTCTTTATGTAATGGACTCTCTGTCCAATGCTCTATCTAAATAAAAAATTCAACGGTTGGAGAACCCAGAATGAACTGTTTTTTATGTAGATTACTTGTCATGTTTCATGAAGTTATTCTACCTTTAGTGTGCTTTATTGTTCATTTGAGACCGACTAGTACCAAAGAAAGCAATGGCCTCAGAGTATATGACTGCAACTGGTGGGGAAAAATGCATTTTTGCAGGTAAATCAGTTACTTCAGGTTGCACAGAAATGCCAAAATACAATCTCTGAGAGTGGATCAGACGGTGTTTCTCAGGAGGATCTACAGGCAAATAACAATATGTAAGTTCATCTACTCAGTCTCATCTACATTTTTTACATCTTCGGTTGAACATCTCTCTCTCTCTCTCTCCCTCATTTTTTTTAAATAATCTTTTACATAGAATGTGGTACTTAGGTTAATACTCTCAACATGGGTTTCCAAGACCTTGCAAAAGACATGACTTTGTATTGGAAATACCTTGTAGGGTGCATATTGACCCTCTGTTTGAAGCCTATCCAAGCCATAGACATCATTGCTTTTTTGGTCGAGTTGAACATATTTTATTAAGCTTAAGCACATCCAAAGAGTCGTCATAATCTCCTACAGACCTACTCCTTTAAACATTTCTAAATTTTTCAGTTCTTGTTTGCATGTGGTTATTTTATCCATCTAAATATCTATTCGCATTATGTTGATTTATTAGGCTTGTCTCTCATATTTAAAATTTCATTTTATTCAACTCCCGGAAACGTTAAGTTCTTGACACTTTCTGTCGGCCGATGTTAGGGTTGGATCATATGTTATCAAATTGAAATGACAATTTAGCTTGGAAATTCTGTAAATAATGTTTGGAGACAGTAAACAATTGTGTCCATAAACTATTTGACATTGACAAAATCAACCTTTCTTCTTTGTGTTCGGCATAGTGGTGCAGTATAATGAATAGTTTCAGGCAGCATCCACTGGTAGCTATGTTATGATTGTCTAAAATTGCTTTGCGTATCAGGGTGGTGACAGCTGGACGTCAGCTAGCAAAGACTTTGGAGTTGAATTCACTAAATGATTTAGGTTTCGCCAAACGATACGTTCGGTGTTTGCAGGCAAGTTCACGTTGGTTCTTATCGGGCTTTGCATAGAGGAAAACTATACCTCACATTCTATTGCTTTAGAACATTCTAATATTTCTCTCAATCCTGATGTGTAACAGATATCCGAGGTTGTCAATAGCATGAAAGACTTGATGACTTTCTGCCGGGACCAGAAAGTCGGGCCAATTGGTAATTACTTGATGCCTTTCTTCTTGCATTTATCTGGTGATTTGGGTGAAATAGGAGTTTAAACTTTCTAATATTTTACTAAACGCCAAACCCAACCCAATCAAAAGAAGAGTTTTCATTCAAAGTCAGGCAAACTTCAATCAATAATGTCAACAATTTTTTCTCCCTCTATTACTTTTACTGCCTTTGACCTGTATCGGAACAAATTTCCTTGGACTTACAACCCAGGTGTAAATCCTGTGTACCTCAGTTTTGTTAGTTCAGCCTCATTTTATCTTCTTCTGTGTGGTAATTTTAATGAACTCATTGCTTATCAAGTATGCTCCCTCGTCCCTTATGGCATTGTGATGTTAGCTGAACTGGGTATGATTTTATTTGTTCCAACCATGTAAGGTTTTATGTACTAAGCAAACCTTGGCGGACTTAGATATTGCACGTGCCTAAAGGCACTATGCAAGAAGGCTGTGGGTCATCATATAAATTAAAGTTCATGAGTCGTAACGTATTTTTATAAAGTCTCGAGGAATATACTTTAAATTTATGGTCATAATATATATCCTATAAAGTTTGTGTCATAGTGCATTTCCATAAAGTTTGCAGGATGTTTAGTAATTTCTATATTTATATATCGTGTTTTTATGAAGATATACTACCTCTGTTTCTTCTGAATTAGCTTATTAGAGAAAAATGACACAGGTTTTTAAGAACCTTGTGCCATTTTACAACTCTGCCCTAAAAGGAGTGTGAACACACACAAAATACGACTCATTAAATAGGAAAGCAATGTGAACACACACAAGATGTGGGGGCGGAATAGTTATTTCACAACAAATAATTGGAAGTAGGCTGAAAGAGAAGGAAAGAGAGGGAACGGTCCAAAAAGAGAAGTAAGCTGATTAAGAAAAAGAGAGGAACTAACTTTTACAAATGTTGTGTGTCGCAAATGTAACGATATGTAATGTAACAATATATAAATATAAAACGTCTCTATTGATGTGTGTGTGGGACCCACACCGCTCTATCTTTTATATATATATAAGTCATGCTTGGGTACCATCTCTGTGCTTTGCATCTGATGAAGCACTTTTCTATGCAGACGGCTTGAAAAATTACCCACGTCATGCCGCTACGAACAAACTTCAGATGCAAGATATGGAGAAGCTTGCCAATATTCAGGGTCTATCATCCGATAGAAACGCGATGAATAAAATTATGGGAATTCATACCGGAATGAGCAGCAGCCAAATGGGCGGCGGTGCGAATAATCATCATCCCATTGTTGGACGTGGAGGAGCTTTGAGTGGAGGATCAGTACAAGCTCCTTCACCTTTGAATAACTACCAGAACATGCTGATGAGGCAGAGTTCGATGAACTCAAACCCTAACTCTCTTCATCAGGAAGTTTCCTCTCCCCTCAACAATAACAACAATAACAATTCTTGTAACCAGAGCCCGTCCGCCACACCGCAAGGACCCAATATGCCCGGAAACATGCAAAATCTACCCGTTGGGTTTTCAAATTCCCAACGCCTTCAACAGCCGCCGCAGTTGCCGTCGCTCAGTAACACTAGCAACGGCGGGGTCCACCATGGTAAACCGCCGCAGGGTAGTAGCCAAGTTCTCCAGCAACACATGATTCAGCAGTTGTTGCAGGATATGAACAATAACAACAGCAAACGCCCCTTTGGTGGGAACGGTTGGGACGGGTCTGCCGATAGCGGGCCTGGTCCCGGGCCCAACACTGCGGCCCGGCCGCCGAGTAGGAGCAGCAGTTTCCGGGGGCCTTCTAACAGTGACTCGAGCGGCGGCAAGTTCAACAACCAGAAAGCAGCATCCGCCGGCGACTTGCCGCGACAGAATCTTCATTTGTCGGATGAAATGGTTCAGGATATAGCGTCCAATGAGTTCACTGAAAACGGCTTCTTTAACAACGATCTTGACGATAACTTGGATTTTGACTGGAAAGCCTGATGGATGCAAACTTATTACCTCTGTACAGGTTGTGGATTAGCGTATCTGTTTCTTCTCGTTTCCACACACAATTTTTCTTATGTGTTTGAAGGTAAGGAGTTCCGTCGTGATGTGAAATCAAAGCCCTTGTGCTCGGGATGGTTTTTTTCCCCTTCCCCTTTCTCCTTCTCAGTTCTTCGTTGTTCCCTATGTATTTTCTTTTTCTTTTTGGTCCTGCAAGTGTAATCTAATTGCTATGAAACTAGGCTGCTTTGTGGCCCGACAACGTTGTATTGTCATGTTTTTCCCCTGAGTTGCTTTTAAGGGCAAAATTTGTATGGCAGAAGATGGGAGAGTTTGGTGTCTCAGTGGCATGTGGATGACTCCATCAATGTTCTTGTTTTCAGTCTTCTGAAGTTGTATTCTTAAATAAGAACTGCAACAAGTTGTAACATGACTTAATTATAATGCCTAATATAGATCGTGCTGTTTTAAAAGTTGTTTCTGCATTTGTTTTGCTTTTGGTTAGATTCAAGAACTCCTATCAATCCCAAACACGAGACTTCAATGAACTGTCTACGGACTCTTTTTACTGGGATAAATTGTTAGTTTAAGTGTTACTGCTTTGAGTTAAAGGGTTGCTCATTGAGAGTGTCGGGGGCATCGGAGGGTGATTTTGACTCCATTGCCGAAGGTGATCGCCGATCGGACTAGTTTTCTATGGTACACGATTACACGTACATTGGCCGGCCATAGTGTAAAGCCATTCGAGATATCTATTGACGTGATAACAATACGTTAGCATTGATGGACATGTTCTTGAATAACCGAGTACTGTAATAAAGGGACGTGAAAGATTATCAGTATTCACAAACAAGGGAGTTATCAAATCAGTAGAGCAAAACAATAATGAGCAACTCCGTTACACAGAGCAAACAATGTTAAATATCATCAACCACACTTGTCATCAAAGAGATGAAATAAACCCTTAACTCAGTTTCCTCTAGCCACTGTTACAACAAACACACTCTTCACTAAAAAAAGGTTGAAGAAGATGCGACCAATAAATAAAATTCAAATTAGATGGTAACACTAAAGAAAAATTAGGGTTTCAACTTCGACGAATTAACATCATCACTTGGGCAGAATCAGAACCGAGTCGAAGCACATTCCGCTTTTGGAATGCGTGCAATCAATCTGAGTCATGGAGAATTTGATCTCCGTCATCGCCTTACCGTTGTCGATGACAAAGTCTCCAGCGTGGTAACGTATCCACTTGCCCGGCTCGCTCAAATAGCACTGAGACGTCGCGTGCTGGCCGTTGGATGTTGAGAATTGGAATTGGACGGGTTTGATGTCCCAACCGTGGATTTGGTCGAGTTCGTGACACACGCGACGACCAAATCTTTTCGTCGATTTTCCAAGCTGAAGACGGAAGTAGATGCCGTAGGTGCCTGGCGGCAGCCGGAATTCCAAGTGTCCATCTATCTCCAACCACCATATTTGTTGGAGGTACGCGATCGTGTGGAACCTGAGAATGAAACAAATAGGAGACCGACCTTGTAAGAGTTTGTTCGTCTATGGAAGTAAAATGCTAACTCTTTAGTTTACTACTTTTGTAAACAAGCTAAACCATTTGAAATTATAAACAAACCAAATTATGTCACTAATCTGTAAATTAAGTTCGAACTTTTAAGTATTACTACGTATATTACAGTGTTAGCCTATCTAACAGCAACGTAGTTAAATGTCTAAAGTTTTATAAATATTACTCTAACGGTCTTAAAAACACTTTCACCTTCAGTATTTTTTAGACTTGGTCAGTAACTAATCTTTGAACAAATGGTTTTCATTAACCGAACCTATGTTAGGGTTCAAATTGGAAGAGAGTAGGGACCATTAATTGGACTGGTCAGCCCTAGCTTACTCAAAGCTTAGCTGTTCATGTCTATCTTGGTAGCCTCACTAGAATTTAAATATATTTCTCAAAAAAAAAAAAACTAAATAAAAAAGTATTTCTAATGACTTGATCAAGAAATGAAATAGAGCTTGATCGAGTACTAAATTAAGAATATCTTGGTATCAGTATAAAATAGTATATATAAGATTTTGCGTGTTGACCGGTACAAAATAGACTATGCTTAGTCGCGTTTACGAACACAACTTGCTAACTCAATTGTTGAAAAGAACTAATATCTTTATATGATTATTGTTCTTATTTGTTACTATTATATATCTTCTTGAATAATTAAACTAAGCCAAAATATAGAAGAGCTATTAGCAAATTGCTAGACTTTTCGGAGCCGTGACACTCTAATCTTATCCGCTCCCTAGTTGACCCAAACATAAGATTGCAATCTTATGACATAAAGATCACATTTGTTCTATTTATTACATTAGCTTGAAATCCAAGGATGTCTGTTTTTGGGAATTGATTCTTACACCGGTCTCTTTTGTTGGTTACACCGAATTTTACTTGTCAGGACATCATTGTCCTTTTTAATCAATTGGTAATATTTTTTTCATTTATTATGCAATCATTTATTTTCGGAAAGTTTACGGTTCAAATAACCTCCACTATGGCTATCAAAAAAATCTCCAATATTTTGGCGATTAATGTTTGACATCTTTTTATGTATGATATTTTTCTGTACATGACGATTTCTTACGGGTATCCGGATAGCTTTTGTTGGAACGTAGAATCTCCATTATCACTGTATTTCATGTTGGTATTTTCTTTCTTCTTTTGTTATTTTTTATTTTTTGTGTAGAAAAACGCTAACCGATCGATGGAAGTTTTTTTTTGTGTAAAAGAAACTGTACCTTGAAGAAACCATCACATTGAATGCCTAGTCTTTTGGCTGGGATTCTTTTGGTTTTCACTTTGAAGAGAATTTATGTATAGAAAAACTTGTAAGAAAGCACTCAACCCAAAAGTAATGGGGCTTCAACCCTCTGCCTTGTCTTCGGGAGAGTTCCAAAAGTAATGACGCTTCAACCCAAAAACCATGGTACCCAAAGTTACCCAGTAAATCTTTTTATGATTCGATTAGTTTTTTCTACGAAAAAATAAACAAAAACAAAATAAGGAAGAAAGCACGAACTTATAATACAGTACTGAAGATGGAGTTTTTACGTTCGAAGTCGATGTACTAAAAAGAATGTCAAACATTAATGGCCAATTTGAATTGTAAACTTGCCCAAAATAAATGATTACATAATAATGAAAAAAATGCTACTAATTGATTGATTAGGGGCAATAATGTCTTGACAAATAAAATCCGGTGTAACCAACAAAAAAGACCGGTGTAAGAATCAATTCCCCTGTTTTTAAAGTATAATTCTAAGCAGATATCATTTTAGACAGAATTTTGCAGTTTTAGTAATTTTGATTATGTGTTAATATTTCCTAATTGTTAATATTTTCGTAGTAGGGTTTGGTTTTATTGCATTAATAATAATGCATACATTTATGTCTAAAATTTTTGTCCAGGTAGCATTACTCGTTTTCAAAAGTAGTATAATGTAGAGCTTCTGCAGAAAAAAATAGAAGGCCGGGCAAATGACTAACCTCGATTCATCGGTTGAGATGGGATTCCAGTACCGCCGGTCATCCATTCCTGTTATTTTCATCCCCTTCCACGAAACCGAAACGCCAATCTTCCCACTCCTCTTCTCCATCCATACTTCCTGCAAGCCAACACCATTAACCCAGTTAGCAACATTTAAGAGAAGTAAGAGCCAATTCATCAAGGTCACACGTTCAACTACCTGCAATATTAAATGGGCTCAATTTAAGATTTTTCTAATGTAATAAAAGCTGGAGAGAAAGGGGGGGGGGGGGGGGGGGGGGGGGTGTGTGACTCAGTCAAACTACCTTTGTTCCATCATCAAAGAGAGTTGGATGGCACAACCTAGCATACATGTCTCTCTTACACAAACTCCCTGGTTTCTCATTCAACACCTCCCCAACAAGGCTTGTGTAGTTCTCAGGCAACTTCGACTCCCAAACAAGATCAGCCCATGAAGCCCCCCGGAAGACCCGGTTGAGCCCGCCAAGCTCGCATATCTCCGGAGGATCAAGATAGCTCAAAACCAGCGCTACACAGTTCTCGGGTAAGTCCACGAGGTCCGTCCTCAACGGACTCCTCACCTCTGCAATACAAGTAGAAGAACCAACCCCCATGTACAAAGAACATAAAACACCAAATGAAAACCCTGTAATTGTACTTGATCAAGGAGGAGGAATGAGGTTTGAAGGGAGAGAGATTATATAAAGGGGGAGAGAAATAAAGAATGAGGGTACTTTTTGGAATTAAGAAATGAGGAGTGGGTTATGGGAACAAATAATAAAAGTAATGGGCGTGACCAGTCATAGGCTACACATTTTGTGGTATTTGGTGAAAAACTATGAGCTGAGAAACATCGTCGTATGAGTGTGTATGTGGATCCGGAGACCATTGAAAAGGAAAAAGAATGTTATTATCATCATTATAAAGTACCACTCCTCATAAGGCACTGAAAAGGAGACTAGAATACCGTGTTGTGATGATGTGGATTTGACTAGGATACCGAGAGATTAACATGCGTTGTCTAATGTTTTCACCTAATTACATTATCCTTGCTTGGATGAGAGTAAGTAGAGAGGAAAAAAAAAAGTCAAAAATCCGATAAAATGCGTCAAACCTCTCCAAACCAAGAAAAAACCCGGATTCTCGCCCAAAAGTCCGGAATTATGGCTTGAGATCCGGATCCGGAATTCCGGACTTTTGGGCGGAAGTCCGATTTTGTTTTTGGAAAATTCCGGACTTCTTAAGCAATTTATGGGTATTTTTAAGCAAATGTGTGTTGGTCTAGTGATAATGTATTTGATTCACTTACATGAGGTCACAAGTAAGTTCAAATCTTATAATCTCATAAAAAAATATTTTTTTCCCAATAATCTACAATAATCCACCACATCCAAACGCTACAGATAAAAGAAGCTTTTAAGCTCAACCTCTCACTTATTTTAGCTCATCCAACCAGCCCCATTATTTGTTGAGGAAGGGTAATGCTTCTTACAAAGCATAAAATTATTCTTACAAAGCCACTAACATTATTTATGCATCTAATGACCAATGAAATTGTACAAATGATGTTAGTGGCTTTGTAAGAATAATTTTCTGCTTTGTAAGAATCATTACCCGTTGAGGAAACACCTAATTACAGTATTGTGATTTGTGATGGCAGTTAAAGTGTATTGTAAATAAACGTTCTTTTTTAGGGGAAATTGTATTTCAACTAGACCAGAAGGCCTGCAAGGTCCTTCTCCAGTACATTCATTGCCCAATCTAGTGGACGGGTATATTAACTAAGCTGGGAGAATCTAATAGACCTATGAGCTAACAAATCTGCTACACAAGTAGCACTACGCCGAACATGGATTTCCACTGCGATAGGACTTGATCAAGTCGATGTTGAGCTTTGAATCCGATTCCAACGTTATCTTCCGACACCTCGCATCCCGCGCCAACTCCAAGCCTTTCTTGATCCCCGTTAGCTCCATGAGTTGAACGGAGTGATGATATGGGATTCTCTCGAACCGACGCGCAACAAAGACACCAACTGAGTCACGGAGGACGAGACCACAACCTGCTACCGAAGAAGTGGCTCTGCACGCAATATCGGTGTTCACCTTTTGCCAGCCGTCCGGCGGGGTTCCTACCGTGCTTCTGGATCTGGGTTACTGCTCGTCGCCTCGGCATTGTTTCCGGGGATGTGCGAAGCGGCCAAATGGAAGTCTGCTATACGCTTTATTGCCGAGACACTAAAATCTTCATTGTTGAATCTCGAAGCATTCCATGATTGCCACAAATACCACGCCACCACTGCCCACCGCTCCCGAATACGACAATCTTGTTCAGAGAATATCCAAACTAACCACTCCTGTAACGAGGCCCATCGAGCTGTCACGAAATCCTCCCCAAAGAAAGGTTTCCAGATCTTCTTTGATGTATTACAGTGAAGGAAAAGATGATTGTTTGTTTCAATACCAGTGCTGCACCCACAACAATCGAGGGGAACATGACACCCCTATCCCGTAGCTTTGAGGCCATGGGAATGGAGTTGTTCCACATGCTCCATACATGAAAATTAATCTTTCTTGGTACTTCTGTTGTAGTAACCCGCATAATTATGCTGCATGTTTATGTGTTAAGCGATATTATTATCTTCTAAATATGTGTGTTAATGTTAATATTTTACTAAGTATGCTAGACTTTAAAGAAAATATTTGCAAGAATGTTATGTTTGTGTCAACTTGTTAGTTAATATTAAACTTCTAGTTTGCCCCATAACTTTATGTAAATTTGAATTGTTTTAACTTTATGTTTTTATGCATTAACCTCTCAATTATTGAAGTTTGCATCATTTACCCAAATAGCATGTCTTCCAATCAAGTTTTCATCTCAAACCTTCTTCCACTAAACTAGTTAAATATAATATTTTATTGAGCTCTCATTACATTTATAGATTTTTATGCCCCCATGTTCCATCATGTCACCCTCTAGTACTCTCTTACCTCTCAAACTCTCTCTCACTCTCTTCCACACTCAAAGTTTCTCTCAAGAACACAATTCCCGGTTGCATGTTTATGTGTTAAGCGATATTATTATCTTCTAAATATGTGTGTTGATGTTAATATTTTACTAAGTATGCTAGACTTTAAAGAAAATATTTGTAAGAATGTTATGTTTTGTGCCAACTTGTTAGTTAATATTAAACTTCTAGTTTGCCCCATAACTTTATGTAAATTTGAATTGTTTTAACTTTATGTTTTTATGCATTAACCTCTCAATTATTGAATTTTGCATCATTTACCCAAATAGCATGTCTTCCAATAAAGTTTTCATCTCAAACCTTCTTCCACTAAACTAGTCAAATATAATATTTTATTGAGCTCTCATTACATTTATAGATTTTTATGCCTCCATGTTCCATCATGTCACTCTCTAGTACTCTCTTACCTCTCAAACTCTCTCTCACTCTCTTCCACACTCAAAGTTTCTCTCAAGAACACAATTCCCGGTTGCATGTTTATGTGTTAAGCGATATTATTATCTTCTAAATATGTGTGTTAATGTTACTATTTTACTAAGTATGCTAGACTTTAAAGAAAATATTTGCAAGAATGTTATGTTTGTGCCAACTTGTTAGTTAATATTAAACTTCTAGTTTGCCCCATAACTTTATGTAAATTTGAATTGTTTCAACTTTATGTTTTTATGCATTAACCTCTCAATTATTGAATTTTGCATCATTTACCCAAATAGCATGTCTTCCAATCAAGTTTTCATCTCAAACCTTCTTCCACTAAACTAGTCAAGTATAATATTTTATTGAGCTCTCATTACATTTATAGATTTTTATGCCCCCATGTTCCATCATGTCACTCTCTAGTACTCTCTTACCTCTCAAACTCTCTCTCACTCTCTTCCACACTCAAAGTTTCTCTCAAGAACACAATTCCCGGATTCGGGGGTTCACCCTCACAAAACACCCCCAAAACTCCATTTTCTACCTCTCATATCATGAAAAACTCAAGCCTAAGGTTATACTATGCATTGGGGGAGTATTTTCTTTCATCTTGCTCAAGATTCCAAGCTTCTCCAACCTCCAAGAACCCAAGATCAATCTCTAGTTCCTCTCAATGTTCATATGTAAGCAGTCCTTCTTCTTTGTTTGCTCAATTTGTTCATGATTCATGTTCTTGACATGAAGTTGCTTGATCTTGAGTTGTATGTGTTATTTGATCTTTGATTTGTAACTTTTAAACTTGATCTTCCTCATCTCCAAGCATGATTCATCTTATTCATGGCTAGATCATCATATTGGTACTTAAATGTTGCATATTTCATAAAACTCACATTTGAACATACATGCATGTCATCAAAATCAAGTTTGTTGTTAGAATCATGTAAGAAAATGATGTGGGTAGTGATATGTGTGTTATTTAGACCTTGTATTAGTTCAATTTCAGATTTTGATGGAGTGGTCCTTGCATGCAACAAGTTTTTGAAATATAGAAAACCATAAAGTTCATGTTTGAGCCTATTTTCACAAAATTTGGAAAAATACCTAAACTTTTGAGAAACATATGAAAAATTTACAGTTTGTGTATTTGTATGTGATATTTGTACAGTAAAAATTTTAGAGCCATTGGACTTGTATTTAATTTTTAATCGGCTAAAAACTTGGGCTGTTTTTACAATCTGTCCAACCCAGACCAGAGAAGTTTTTCATTTATTTCATGTACTTATTCTACTCCAATAGTTACAAAATTTGGATATGTTTTTCACAGAGGTGTTCTTTACTTCCAGTTAAAATTTCATAATTTTTGGAATTACTATGAATATTTTATTTACCAAGACCGCTTTTTAGCCTCTGTTTTACACCTAAACAACTCTGAAAGTTAATGTTTAAAAATATTTAAAAGTTTTCATAATTTTTGATATTTTTATATGTTATCAGTGAACTCTTTATCTACGTTATGTAAAAATTTGAGGTCCCAAATAATTAGTTTGAGTCACCTATGAATTTTGTACTGGCGATGGTTACACTTATCTTATAAGCATGATTTAGAAGTTTATCAAGTTATTAAAGCTAGTTTATGCAAGTTACCTTTTAGTTCATTATATGTTATATTGCTCTTATGTGCTGCATTTTACATTGCACATGCATCTAATAATATGTTTAATACAATACAAGTATATGGATGTGTGAGAAATTTGTTTATCTTGCATTGATAAGACTAGTATCATTTTGCTAAGTGATTTAGGCATGTCTATGTTTGGAATAATTTCATGCTAAATCATTATGTGCTATGTTTGGAATGAATTCATGCTAAGTGCTTATGTGCTATGTTTGGAATGATTTCGTGCTAAGTGCTTATATGTATGATTTGTAGCCTTCTTTGCTATTTACGTGACGTGGAGTTGATGCTCGTACGATTAAGCAATGAATTAAGGAATGTTAAATAAATAGATTAAGCTCGCAAGGTGAGTTACCCTACCTCCCGAAGTTTGTACCGAGCCTCAAGTTTCTTAAAAGCTTATGTATGTTCATGTTGTCCCTATTATTATGTATGTATATTTTCCTACTCAAATGAAATGTTTGTGCCCCATGGATGCTAATAAAGAAAATAAATAAACGTTTTATAAGATAAAACACGTTTTCAGAAAGGCCACGGTTACCGTAGTGAAACCCCCTGTCGGGTATAGGCAGGCTACAGCCCT
Organism: Linanthus parryae; assembly: GCA_023055425.1. Taxonomy (NCBI): domain Eukaryota; kingdom Viridiplantae; phylum Streptophyta; class Magnoliopsida; order Ericales; family Polemoniaceae; genus Linanthus; species Linanthus parryae. Next base: position 1,151,060 of record JALGPY010000036.1, on the reverse strand, counting down.
TTTGCCGGGGCAATATAAGCAGGCAACGCGTCGCCTCACGAGCCGTTGCGATGGACATGTCCCTACGTTATTTTAAGTCACGAATGTTACACGGGCCATAAGATAAGAAAATAAGCAAGCATGTTCAAGTATGTTAAGGTCTTCACGTGAGACAAAGCAAGGTTCCTACTTTGAACAATACGATTTCTCATGACTCAAGTTATGTTTTACGTTACGCTTTCTTTACGATACACGTTATGCTTTATGAATGTCATGCTCTTTCAAGCTTCACAAGTATATGTATGTATGACTATGTCTTATGTTCATGTCGCTCCATGGAAAAGTTAGCCTCTTTTAGTTTTTCAAACCTACGGAGGGGCGTAGATGTAACTCACTGAGCTAGTTGAGCTCACTCTTTCAATTTTAATTTTTTTTTTCAGGTTTTAAGGACACGTAAGACAAGAAGTAACAAGGTGTTAAGTTCACATGTGTTGGGTTGTTGACTTCATGATGATTATGTGCTTAGATGTCGAGTATATGCTAGACGACTCGAGCTATTATGGAATACATGTTTGTATATTGTTTTAAGAATGTGAGATTTGTATAATTAAGTGTATGAGACTTTCTATGAGCCATTGTATGATACCTAGAACATTCCCGAGTTATGCTCAGTTTACGTATGAGTCGCGATGGCTAAATAATATTGATTTTTATGTTCCAAATTTATTTTCTTTACAATTCAAATTTTTTATCAAGACGACCCCAAGTTATTTGTTGTTTACGCTTCCGCAAAGTTATTTTTTTAGAAACTTTTATCACGACTTTTATAAATTACTTATTTAGCCTCTCGACGAGTCAAGGCCGCACCGGCATGTCGCGCCCTCCTCCCGTTAACGCAAAGTTTTATTAATCCCTAATCGGGGTCGGCGGGAGGGGGATGTGACATCTGTTCTCCATAAATTTTCAACCAGTCCGGTGTAGGGTTTTGATGCAAGTTATTTAGCGGAAAACAAAAATTTTCTGCTCAAAACTCTCCACGAATTACATGTGAAGCATCACAACATGATAATGGAGAAAGGGTTACCTTGTGAATCTGTCTGATCACTGCGCAAAATAACGTCCACGCCTCTGCTGGTATCCACACCGCAGGATGGGAAACTGGATCTTCCTCTACTGTTTGTGCTATCAGTGTAGGGAAGGAGCAATCAGGGAGCTTGATCCAATCAAGCAACACGCGTAACAATGGAGGAGGAGAAGGGGGCCGTGCGCCTCTCTCTCTTTCTATATTTTCTTACTTGCTCTAATTATTTCATCTAATGAATAAATAGAGCCGGACTATCCTTTTATAATGAATAACTCTTTATTAATTACAAAACTGCCCACTACTAATCCGATCCATACTTGGTTAGTCCAATTTACTATTTAGTCCAACTAAATATGTATGTTGTTGCATTTTGATCTCTGATTCTTTTAACTGTTAATTATTCAAACTAATTAACATCTACATCCAGTCTAATCCTTTGGTGTGTGACCCTGCAAGTTTCTATTAAGTTGGCAACAATAATTACAAGCATTGAGCGGTGTCTAGAAACACATCAATGCTACCCAAGCAATAGGAATAGTCAGTGATCTGACAAACCTCTATGACCAATGTTACCGTACTGTATCGTCCCTTTGTCACAATATCCGGATTGGAAATGAGATAAAGATGCATATCCAGAACATAGTTTCTCAATCCTGGGAATATACTTATCTGAACAGATAACATTAATATCATATAATGATATACCTGAGCCTGGCCAGGCATTTATAAGTACTACTAATCGAGTGGCCATGAATACATACTCCCGTTATGTGGTAGGGACAAATCTACTCTACATCATTACCATCTCACAGCTTGCTTCATATCAATTATCGCCTTTATAGTTACCTTGTTACGGTGTAATGTTTGATGATATCAAAACATGATAATTCACAATATACTGTATACTACATAGTCAATGCCTAATCTTGTCCACAGAGATTAGCCTAATCCTGTCCATACACAGATTAGTCCACTTTGCAATTTAGTTCAACTAACTTTGCATGTGGTTGCGTTTTGATCCTTGATCATTTTAATTATTGATTAGTCCAACTAATCAACAACCATATCCAATTTAATCCTTTTGGTGTGTGACCCTGCAGGTTTCTATTAAGATGGTAGTAATAATTACAAATATTGAGCGGTGTCTAGCAACACATCAATGCTACCCAAATAATATAAATAGTCAGTGATCTAACAAACATTGTGCCCAATGTTACCGTGTTGTGTATGTCCCTTTGTCTCTATATCCGGATTGGACACGAGACATAAATGTCACACTCGTATACTAATCCATAGTTTCTCGATCCCGGGAATAGGCTTATCTGTACAGATAACAACAATATCACATATTGTTTTATCTGAGTCTGGCCAGACATTCCATAAGCACTACCCCTCGAGTGGCCCGTGGATATTTGCTCTCATTATGTGGGAGGGACAAATCATCTCTAAATCACTTCCATCTCTCAACTTGCTTCTTATCATGTCCGATTATCATCTTTATAGTTACCCAGTTACAGGTAACATTTGATAATATCAAAACATGATATTTCACAACTAGAGTATCTGGTGACTTTAAGTCTAAGGACTACAACACAATTGCCACTACGAGAAGCACTTGCGACATTCACATAATTTATATGTAGCCTTCTCGTGGTGGGTCAATCCAGTATGTCATTACTCCTAATACATAACCATGTGTTAGACTTGATATCTCCATATCAATCTACCCACATACTAGTCTCCATGCATAGTAATTTTCCTATTAATCAATATATTTGACTAGGGATATTTATGATAAACAACAATTGTAATCTAAGGATTTCATTATATTAAATATCTCCATAAATAATAAATGAATATTCTAGACAAAAACTGTAATACCCCGTATATTCGCTAGGGGTAAATTAGTAGATTGGGAAGCGAATTTGGTGAAATATGAGTTTGATTTTGAAAATTAGTGTTGTGAAAAGTATCGTGTTTATTGAAAAGTGTGTTTGAAAGTATAGGTACAAATGTCAGAAAGATTGTGTGAAAATTTATAAGTTAGCATTTATTTACTTTATTAGCATTCGCGGGTTCAACCACCGCGATTTGTCTTACACCCGTTGCACCCAATCTTATTATTTTCTTGTGCACCCAAAACACTTTAGCCTTTCACCCATCTTCTTGAGGAAGCTTTGTTCTCCAGATTTTTCTTCACCATCATGGTCATTTTCCCCTCCATCACCTCATCAATCACTTCAATTTTGATGTGTGCACATGCTTGCACATGTTTGCCAATTAGAATTCTTTGTATAAACTCATTCTCTCCTCAACTAAACACAAACACACCCACCATCTTCACCCTCACAGTTCACCCATCCTCACCCCCATTTCTCTCTCGACAAAACCACCAAAACCACCTGCTAGTTTCATCACCCAGCCCTCAACTCCTCACTGTCCCTTCTCTTCACCGCCGAAAACAGAGCATCAGCAGCAGCAGCTGCTTCCGCCAACCAGAGCAGCCACCGAACGCCGCCGCCGCCGGGAATCACCACCGAGGAACCCATCTGGGCTTTGCCCTTCTTCTCCTTCCTTTCTCTGACTCAATTCGGATCTCTCTCTCTCTTGTCTTCGCACCCAGAAGCAGAGGAGGCAAGTAGCAGCAGCGGTGGCCAAGCAGGGAACCACCAGCCACCGCCACTTTCCCCGTCGGGAAACCACCACCGAGTAGATACAACCTCACCCCCTGTTTGCCTCTGTCTTGTTCCCTCTCTGTCAATCGTCATCGTGCCCAGAAGCAACTTGGATCAGAAGTATAGCAGCAGCAGTAGGCGCAGAGACCATCGCCGGCGTCGGACCTCCATTCTTTCCGGCGGAGTTCTTGGGTGTTTGCCACCAGCGCCACCCACAGCTCTTGGACCCTACCAGCCGACTCCTAGGGGTCCGACCAAGAGCTCAGAGCCCTCAATCGCAGACCAGAACCACCAGGAGACCACCATCGGCCATCTTCTTCGCGAACCCGACGGGAATCGCAACCCAACCCAAATCTTAGCCGTTTCTCGAAATTCTTGAGTCGGGTATGCTCCAAATCTCGTCCTGAGTTGATTTAAACAATCAAAATCATGTCTTGCTGCCTCGATTCATGTCTAGGGGGGTTAAAGTGTCTTTTACATAAACTTGTTATAGTGCATGATGGGGGAGCTGATTGTAGATAAGGGAATCGTGTGGGTAGTTGACATCTTTTATCAAATCTGTTTGTGAGTGGCTGGGGGGTCCCAGCTGTCTTTAGGCGTAACTAAGCAGGTTTTGCATGTCGTTTATCTAAACAGTATACTTTTCGCGAAAGATAAAAAATGTGATTTTTGAATCAAAAATATTTTCTAAAAATATTAGTTTTAGTACTCGTCACGAAAAAGTAATTTGGGTGTTGAAATGTTATCGGAAAAGTTGATTTAGAATGTATACTGGCTATGTTTTATTGTGAACTAAATAAATATTGTGTTAATCACGCAACTCTCATTTCAGTTTTGCTCAAGCATTTGTAGAATGGTACTAGCTACGCTATAAACGTCGTTTCATCTTGTAAAATATTTAGAAGTCGTTTTCTCAATGAAATCAATATTTTACCTATCGAAATTGTTCATACTTTAGAATTATTGCTCTTATTTAATTTTAGAAAATATAGTTAACATTTGATCACTCTTTCTTCACCAAATTTTACAAGTTCTTCACACTAAAAAGATTTTTATAAGCAAATAATCACTTTTGGACATACTAAATAAATCGGATGGTCGTTTCAAAATAAACAAGTTACAAGAATTTATAAATAACTTTCCCACTTGATATTTTATAATCCTTTATAAAGCTTGAGTGTCGTCATGAATAGCTAGGAATAGCGTTGCCCATGGGAGAAACGGGTGGTTTGAAAGTCAAGTAGTACTCTCGCTAGAACTTATAGTGTATATTCGAATAGTTGGACTTGTGTTAATTTAGGAGATATAATTTGTAGGTGACGAATTTCTTGACGCGGACTTCATAGGAACTCTTGTGTGATAGTAGCAAACGGATCAAGGTGAGTATACATGTCAAACGTTGCGTGCCTAGTTTCTTTCGTGTCCAAACATGACTTTTATTATTTGTCTCAAAATCTGCTTTATGAAATGCCTGTTTTATTTGAAATTTGATTACGTTTCGAAATAGTCGCTTTGCAATGTCACACGAGAACCATAAATCGAACAAAACGCATAACAAGTAAAGAGGAAAGAACAATACGGGGATTATTACAATATTGATAGATTGGTCGTGTCGACTGCCGTTACACGACCCGAATTAGTTTAACCCGGTCGCAACCTGCCGGGTCGCTCCATGTACTAACCTCTCTGGCCGCAAGAAGTCTTAGGGGGGTGCCGGCACTTAAGGTCATAGTGAAAGGATAGCTTTTCCCTGTAACAACAAGTTTATAATAAGATACTTGAGGAAATGATATTTACTTATGAAAAATGATTAGATAATTTGGAAACAACGTTCCCAGTTTGACAATCAAAGGAAGTCTGAAACGCAAAGCAAAGAAAGAGAATGTTGTATGTGATGCAAGTAAACACAGTGGATTTCTTAATATCACCTTTTTAGCTATGATCTCTTATCCTCTTATGAATGTTTCAGAAATATTATACGCTTCCTCATCTATTTACAAGTTTGGGTGTTGCTCACTCAGTATTTCAATGCTGATTTTCGAAACTGCGGTTCCTGTTTCCTTCCCACCGCAGGTATAGAGACTGGAGGCTATGGGGAAGCTGGGTACGAGACTCACGTAGAGTAATGACATGATAAGCCACTAGTCTTGTGTTCACGTAGTAGTTTGTAATTACCCGTGTAAGACTTAAAGACGTTTGTAATGTTTAATATTATTGTAATATATGGATGTTTAAGCTTATGATCTCCACCGACTCTTTTAGCATCACTCTCCTGGGCTTTCCGGTCCGGAACGGAAGGCTTGGGGACCACGGGGTGTTGCAAAAACAATGTTCATACTAAAATAAGATTGCCTCTTGGGCATTTACTCCAACACTTGAACATATTAATCTAACAACGTGACCCCAGCTTCCACTCTATCCCTTGCTTCAGGAGTGTTCGGCCCGCAAGGATGCTTCCGAACCCATAAGATAGTTGACCCTTCGACTGTGAATGTAAAAAATCTCTGCTTTTGAAATAATTGCCACACAAAATTCCGCTCAACAAATTTGTGGAGACTTGATGATTCAAAAGGCTTGTTTGCAAGAAGTGAAACACTCCTTGAACCCGAGTCCCCCCACCTCCTTTCTCTGCTCCAGCTTTTTGCCAGCTAGTCCAGTGAATTCTCCTTCTATTGGAAGAGTCCCCCCATCAGAACTGTCTGATTAACTTCTCAATTTCTTGACATGTACTCACTGGGAGCAAAAAGCAGCTCATCACGTAATTAGGAATTTCTTCCACAACAGTTTTGATCAAGATCTCCCTCCCTGCAAAAGATAACGTCTTCTCCTTCCACCCCATTCAATTTTGATGCTAATATCTCCAGTATCCTCTGAAACAGGATCTTCTCCCTTCTACCGAAGACTGTTGGCAGACCCATATAGTTCTGATGGAAATTTTCAATGGGAATCCAAAAAATGTGACTTAGTTTCTCGTGCAAGTACTCGGCTACACTGTCAGAGAAAACCATGGCAGACTTTTGGATATTGATACACTATCCAGACACCTTTTCATACACCTGTAAGAGATTCATTATATTTGTTAGTTCAGTTGCAAGCTTTTGTGAAAATGAAGTTGTCATATGTAAAAAACAACTGAGAGACCACCGGGCCTCCGCGGTACGAAAACAGGGGACAACCCTGCCGCAGAACTCGCATGGGCACAATATATCTTTGGACAGAGCCATTTACTACTAAATTTTATGTTGTAGCACTGATGCATTGCATAACAATATTAATCCATCTATTACCAGAGCTCATTCACTCCATTGTTGCTCGTAAAAAGTCTCATTCCACTCTGTCATATGCATTTCACATATCTAACTTCAAAGCAACTGTACCGTGCTTGTTCTTCATATTTTTCATAGAGTGGATAATCTCATGAGCTGCTAGGATGTTATCCGAGATGAATCACCCAGGTACTAAGGCGCTCTGATTCTCTGAAATAAGCTCTCCAAGAACTCTTTTTAAATGAGTATCAAGTGTCTTTGTGATAATCTTGTAAATTGTAGAGCATAAAGGTATTGGTCAGAAGTCGGACACCTTGTGTACCTGCTTGACTTTGGGGATGAGAGCAATCAAAGTATGATTGTGTTTCGAAATATCCTCGCCCTAATTCAGAACTTTCAAGCAGATACTAGTTACTTCATCGGCAATAGAAGACCAGAACTGCTGATAAAAATAACGATGGACCCATCAGGTCCCGGTGCTTTCTGCACTGGCATTGATTGTAAGGCCTCGGTCCCCTTGTCATCCGTGTACGGCTGCTTTAACAATTGACGAATGTTCGATGATAAAATTTCCTCAATAGGAAACATAAGTGGCTCCATACTACTCGAATAGGATCATTCGAAGAAAATATATTTTTAAAATAATTCTCAATGATATTTGTTACCTTAATTGGTTCTTCTATCCATTTACCATTCGGGTTCTCAATTCCCAAAATTCTGTTTCTTCGTATCGAAGCTCTTCGATGAAAATACTTGGTATTTTGATCCCCATTCTTTAGCCAAAGCTCTCGCGACCTCTATCGCCACATAATTTCTTCTTGTCGCAGTAGATCAGACATCTTTATGCTTCACTTAATTCATCTCTGCTAAGTTCAAGGCCGACTGAGGGAGCCCCACTAGCACTTCCAAACGACATCACAATGATTTGAGTTGGTGTCGGACATGTCTGAACACCTCACCATCCCAATCCCGTAGTTTCGCCGCAACTGTCTGCAGCTTTGCTCCTACTCAACCCGAGCTATTAGTCCAGCTTCGACGACCAATTTCTTGCAGTCTTCCCGTTCCAACCACATCGCCTCCAGTTGGAAACGACGTTTGACCGGACGAGCCATAAAATTACCAGAACCAACAATTGGATGGTTATTCACCTCTAATATATTTGTCGAGTTTTATGCTTATATTGGATTGCTTGGAGTTATGTAAATCGTTGGTGTACCTAGTTAGTTGGGTTTTCTTACTTGCAGTGATGTTCACGGATGTTGTACTTTGAGCTTTGTTAATAAAATTATGGTTTTGAGGATTTATCACTAAAGGTTAATTTGGATATTAGTTTGCCCAGAATCATCTTTTGCCCGCCGTCTTCGTCCCGGTGCAAAGTGGTCCAGTCTTCGGCTCTCATGGCGTGCTCGCACCGAGTCTTCTCTTTTTCTTCCCCGTACATGCTGTCAATCTCTTCCCACAATTGGTCCATCTCCTCGTTTTTCCAGCCTTCGTCCACCACATCGATAGCAAAGATGTCCTCGTGGTCGTAGTAGTTTGGCAGTTGCAGATTTTTGAAAACGTTGAATTTTACTTTTTCCTCGTTAATCTGCATGGTCAGCTCCCCGCTCTTACAGTTTATCATAGCTTCGCCTGTGGCCAAAAACGGCCTGCCAAGTATGAGCGGTACCTCCCCTGCCTCCATGTCCAGGATGACGAAATCTGCCGGAAAAATAAGCTCGCCGACCTTGACCAGAATATCCTCGATAACCCCGTAGGCCTGTTTTACGGACCTGTCTGCCATCTGCAGCATGATTCTGGTGGGTCGGGGTTCACCGACTTTCAAACTCTTGAAAATCGTCAATGGCATCAGGTTGATGCTGGCCCCTAGGTCACACAGAGCCTTTCCTGTGTAAGCGTTACCTAGGGTGACCAGTATGACGAAACTGCCAGGGTCCTTTCTCTTCCTCGGTAGCCCATTCTTCACACAATTGCTCACTTCTGCCGTCAGGTTTATGGTCTCAAAATCGCTCATTCGCCTCCTCCCATACAAGATGTCCTTGAGGAATTTGGCGTAAGTGGGCATCTTAGCCAAAGCCTCAGCAAAAGGTATGTTAATCTGCAGCTGCTTGAACATCTCGAGAAACCTGGCGTAGTCCTTGCTGTCATCCCTCTTTCGTGTTCGCAAGGGGTACGGGACCTCCTTGGAGACGGGTACAGTTTCTGCACCTGTCTCGTTCTGCACTGCATCCTGCTCAACCGAGCCCTTCGGCTGGGGGCGGTCGATTGTGCTGCTATCCTGGCCCGACATGTTGCGTTCTACTTCTTTCGAATTTTCTGCACGCGCGTGGCTGGGATACGGTGGATCCTGCAGTGCCAATCCACTCCGAGTGGAGATAGCATTGATCTGAGCCCGTGGATTATTTACTGTGTTCGAGGGTAGGTTTCCTGGCTGTCTCTCCGTTAGCTGCTGTGCTAACTGCCCCACCTGTACTTCCAAAGCGCGCAGTGACGTTCTGGTTGTCTGCATATCTGCCGTCAAGGTGTCCATGTGCTTGAACCGAGATTCCATAGTCTGAAACATGGACTTGATCTCTTTCATCTGAGCGTCGTACTGCTGTGCTGACGGGACTGACTGAGCCTGCTGGGCCGGGGCAGCCTGCTGAGCTGGTGGCCTGTGCTGGAATCCCGGTGCATAAACTGCTGCGTTCGGGTTTCTGTACCGAAACCCGGGATGGTCTCTCGTACCCGGTCGGTACCGGCTCGGGTCCCACTGCTGCTGTACGTAGTTGGTATCTTCAGTCCTTAGCTCCTCAATGGCTGTGTCCAGATCCGGTTCCTCGACTGCTGCAACAGTCTTCTTATCCGAGTAGACTTTCTTGACCAATTCGTGCACGATCTTGGCCAGGTTGTCTATCCGGTCATCCTCTGCAGGTTCGGCTCTAGCCGCCATCCTGCGATCGTCAAACAGTCGGGTGTCCTGCTTGGCCAACTGCTTCATCAGGTCATACGCACCTTCTTTGTCCACGTGATACAAGAAGTTTCCTCCGGCCTCTCTGTCAATCATGTCGGCGTTCTCCCTGTCTAGGGCATGGTAGAAAACCTGCAGGATTTTCGCATCTCCAAAACCGTGGTTCGGGCATCGTTTGACCAATCTCATGAGCCTGTCCCATGCGTCCACCACCGTCTCCCCCATCTTCTGTCTGAATGACAGGATCTCGCTCTGTAACTGTATGACTCGGGAGGCGGGATAGAACTTTGCCAAAAAATCTGTGACACACTCCTCCCATGTGGTGATGGATCGGGGTGGTCGGGATTCGAGCCAGTCCTTGGCTACTCCATAAAGACAGTATGGGAATAAGATCAACATGAGTGCCTCTGCTTCTACCCCCTTGTATCTGACCTTGTTGCAGTAATCTTCGAATTTCCCGATAAAATCGTTCGGGTCTTCGTCGGCCCTGCCATGAAACGGGCAGAGAGTTTGTACCGTCTGGATGGTGGATGGTTTGATGTCAAAGTGCTCGGCGGTGATCTCGGGCACCACAATAGCTCGCTCATGCCCCCCGGTGGGGACTTCGAAATTTTCCACGAACGCCTTCCCAGATCGGTTATATGTTCTCTGGTTGGTTCGGGCAGCAAGTCCCGCTGTGACAAGCTCCTCAATGTACCGCGCCATCTGGGCTGGGGTACGTGTCTCTCGTTCCTGTCCACCGGCTTCGGTGTTATCGGGTGGATCTCTCTGGTTGGTTGCCATCCTGCTTTCTCGGTTTCTGCGGTTCTGTTCGGTGTACAGTTTTTCCGGGTTGTCGAGTGGTGTCACCAAATCGCGAGGCAATCTGGGCATCAACTAAACAGTCCTGAAAACGCAGATTCAAAAACGCAGTGAGATAAAAAGAAAAATAACGAAACTGAAAATAAATAAAAACTCAGAAAACTAATTCTGACTACTAAATAGACCCTAAAAAGTCCCCGGCAACGGCGCCAAAAACTTGATGCGCAAACTAACGTGCTATCGCAAGTGTACGAATCTTGTAGTACCGGGTGCAATTAGACTCGGATTATCGTTCCCACGAGGACTGTTTCGGGTTTACTTACGTTGTCAGTTTCGGTTTTCCAAGAGTAGTAACCAGGAGGAGTAGGTTGTGATTATAGTGACTAAACTAAAAAACAGAATTTAAAAACGTAAATATTTTTGTGACGTTTTCTGAAATAAGCTGAATTTGTTGTAACGATAATAGATGAAGACTAGGCTCCAGGATCCCCTAGGGTTTCTACAGATTTCAGTTTTACGTTCGATTATGAAAACACTCAGCAGTTTCGATATCTGTGCAACGTACCAGTTGTGCAGTGACTTTTCAGATTCCACACGTAATCCCGATCCTGCAGATTTTCGGATTCTTGTTAAGCTGCCTAAGTCTGCAGTCTCGGTCTAATCCTGTTAGGGTTTCTAACCTGTCCGAATGGCCCGGGTCAAATTCTCTAACAGTTGGTCTCACGTTTTTCGATGCTAGCCCTATCTCCCTTTCTCTGGTCGGTCTATCAGGGTAAGGTACTAAATCCTGGTTTTTCTTCCTAACCCTAACTTGACGTTTTCACCTACAAGCTCGGGTCTATATCAATCCTGGGTGATCAATCCTATCATGCATATACGATAATAATCAAACCAGAATAACAGATACAACTTGCTGAATTAAGACAATCATCATGAATCCATAAACGTAGTAATCATAAAATCTGAGTACGTAACCCTAGGTTCACCGAGAACCTAGGTGAAAAGTTTAGCTACGACTAGACATAGTACAAAACGCAGTTTCTGAATATAAAGAGAGAGAGAGAACGAAATTAAACTAAGTCTTCGAATCTCGAATCGCGCTTTCGTGCTCTCCGTGAATGCTCTGACTTGTCCTTCGGTTGTGCTGAGAATTGTGCTGTGTCTCCGTGATCTCCTCAAAACGAGTCTGGACGAGTCTTTAAATAGTGCTGTTTCCTGAAAACGCTCGTGCTCGAAATTACGGAATCTGCCATCGGTCCACCGTCTTTGACCAAAAGTCAAAACTGGCTGCGTATATACGCAGGGGTTGCGTATATACGCAACCAGGGCCCAACCAACATCCCCCACCACCCTCACTGCCTGCGTATATACGCAGGTTCTGCGTATATACGCAGGGCCTGCGTATATACGCAGGCCGTGGGGGTAGGTGGGGCCCACTTGGTCCTCTGGTGGGCCAGGTCTGGTCCCCTGGGTCCCACTCTTCTGCCTGATGCTCCCGGTTTGCTTCTTCGGTGTACTTCTGCTTTTCCGTGTTTCCGTCGTGTCCCGGTCTTGTGCACGGTTCCCGAGACGGTCCCGGCTTGGTCCCGGCACGCTTCCCGATGCACCTCCCGAATCCTGTTCCTGAAAAGGCAACACGAACGAAAACCCGCGATCATATCCAAATATAGCAAGAAATAAGCAGAAATCCAGCAAGTACAAATAAACGTCTCGTTCTATATTCCCGGGGCATTCTAAGGCATTTTCCGGCAAAAACCGCTAATTCTGACACAAATACTCGTGAAATCAGGCTAAAAGATAACCCCTAATTGGGCGTTATCAAATACCCCTGCACTAAACATTGCTCGTCCCGAGCAATCCTGCCAAATCTAGCCTGCATTTCTGTCCTCGTGACTGACTCTGTACAAACCCTACCGTTGCATACGCTTTCGACCCGAACCTTTCAACCGGACGACTCGATAGAAAAACTGACTCAGATAGAATATACACAGACTCAAACGACTCAAAACAGACTAGTGACAAAAATATTTTTGGCGAGATCGGGCAACCTCAAAAACATAAACAGTGTGTCCTCGTGATCTCATCCTTTTCAGAATTTACCTCCCTGCAAGCGATCGGTAAGTCTGAACAGATTTATATGGTGGATTTAAGCACTGGACCGAAGTACTATTACTTTGGTTATCAAACTGAGCAAATCCCTAGCTAACTTACCATCCGAGCTGTTTCCGAAAGGATCTATGTCTAATCAGGTAGGATAGATATATGTATCAAGGTACGGCATAATCCTACATGTTATGACATTCTCACAATTTACCAAACTCACACCCCTCACCGAGATCCCGAAAAACTGCCCGAAACACCTAAGTTCCTGCTTTCCCAATTCTCCTGTCCCCCGGTGTGTCTTCGCCGTGCTCGCGGCCACAAATGTGAAGCGGTGCAAAACGTCTCGAAAATTGTGCCACTCACTCAGCTTTTTATTTAAATAACAAAAACACAAAACAAACTAAAAACTAGATCATAATAATTTTTTTTCTTCTTTTTCTTTTTCCTTCTTTTTTTTTTCTTCTTTTTTTTTTTCTATATATATATATTTTTTTTTATAACACAACTATATACACACGTATACGAATATCAACAATACGAAACTGACTAAAGCTGAGTGAGTGAAAATAAATCTCTGTCGTGGGGTACGTAAAATGTCCTCAGGTGAAGTACCCCCACACTAATCCTGAAGCGCTGATCCTGTAGTCGAGATAATACTGTGCAGTCCCACCGAACCTCCTAATCACCAAAGATGTAGAAAAACGGCACAACCACCAATTGACCCTACAACCCCCCGGAACCCCGTTTTGTGCGAAAGATACTCGCACGCGACTAATTCCTCCTGTGGTCACTATGTAGTGAAGTGATCCACCTCCGCAAATTAATGCTTTGTCGCCTCTCACTCACCCTGTCCTTCCCTCGAAAAACGTGTCAAAATCGAAACTGTCCAAAACTGATAACTCATGAAGCTCCCCTATCTAAAGCCTGCCCCTACTCACTCCCTCCGTCATAACACGTAGAATAGCCAACTATCGACTGATGAGGTCTCAAAGAAGGCTGCCTAGGCTAAAGTGGCTACGAAGAAAGAGGGTACATGGCTTCAAACGGGTTGACTAATTGGACCTAGGGGTAAGAAACAGGACGTGAGGTCCCTTGATAGCCAGTCACTCCACCGAAAAATGCGATGTCCGTGACGGCGCCCGTGGGCGGGTTGTCGACTACCTATGTGACGGTGGTGTAGCAACTAGTCGGATTTTTCGCTCAGTTGATAACTACTTGCGGATTCCAAAGGTCACTGGCTCTCACCTATCTACTATACCTCGGTGCAAGTTTTCTTCTCTTTCAAAGGATTCAAACTCAATTTCTTCACTGTTTTCGTTATCTCGATTGCCCTTTCTCAAAATTTTCTGATTTTAAACTTTCTTTTTTTTTTTGAAAAATAATTTATACTTGCTGTTTGCGTATATACGCAGAGGCTGCGTATATACCCAACCAGCAGCATAAAAAATTTTAATTTTTCAATTTTTCAATTTTTTTTTTTTTTTTTTTTATTATATACAATGCATGGCCAGAATGATTATGGTGGGTTGACTCAAATAAAGAAAATATGCAGACTCAAAAAATAAAATAATAAAAATAAATATGAAAAAACGTGCAAACCGGGTTAATGCAGACACGACTACCACCCCCCCACTAAGAGGTGGCATGCCCTCATGGCACTCACTCGTCCGGAAAAAATGTCGGGTCTGACCCGGTCTCGGACGTACCGGATATGCTACCCGGCGAGCTGCTCTCTGAATCAGTCCTAAATACCGGCTGACGTGCCCGTGTACGGGGCCGGTAATCCGAGGACTGCGACTCGGACCCAGTCCAACTGCTAGGAGGCTGGGACCGCAAAGTCGTCCTGCCACTCGAATGCTGCTGAGTACGGGCCCCAGTCTGCTGGGTACGGGTCCCAGCCTGACGACCTGTAGGCTGCCGGGATCGTGTCCCAGGCTGCCGTCTCTCCTGTCTGGCAGGTGGCGGTGATGGCTGAGTCGGTGGCGGTGGCTGGGTCGGGGGTGGCGGAGCAGACGTGCACTCGCTAGAGTCCCCGTCATCCGACCAACCCTCGGTAAAGCTGCTGGAGTAGGTGGGTGGAAAATATAGCGGAAGTGGCGGGTCTCGGCCTGCGTGCCGAGCCGCATCCCGCTGCTCCTCTCGAATACTAGCTAGGACAGCCTGGGTGTCCTTGGTGACCTTCCGCTGAGTCCGGCGGATATGCGTCAACGCTCTCCAAATCTTGCCCGCTCCCGCAAACACCTTCTCTCCTATGGACTTGCGTCCGCCCTGACAGCCCTCAAATCTCTCATCCACTCGGGGCAGTCTACGGGGCGGGGCCGGTCTAGCTCGTGGGGTCGGGTTGGCCCGTGGGGCCGGCTGCTCTCTCTGATGGGCAGGCTGAGGCTGGGCATTCCTCTCCGTCCCCTGCCTACTCGACTCGGGCCGCTCACTCTCTCTAGTAGTACGGCATCGCCGAAGTCCGGCCGATGCCTGGCGACTGACTGGTCGCTCCTGAGTCGACCTCCTCCTAGGGGCAGGGGCAGGGGCAGGTGCAGGAGCCGGGTCCTCCTCCATAAAATCGTCATCCTCATCGAGGTCAACGACTGGCGGACGCGGGCCTGGGTGACGAGAAATAAGCTTCCTATAAGGCCGTGGCACAGGAGGCTGTAGGTCACCCTCTAAATCATCCATCGGAACCTCATAATCCCGTGCCAGTTTGGCAATGAGGTTGGCGTACCCCAATCCCTTATGGCTACCGGAGCAGTTCCGCTCCATCATATACACCCAAATCCGACTAGGAATGTCAACCTCTCGTCCCAAAACAAGGCAATAGACTAAGAGTACTCTTAGTCAAGGTAGGTAAAGTGTTTAATACCTACGACCCTGTTAACTACCCACTCGGCCCACCACCGTGGCGGGCCAGCAATAAAACAAGAATGCAATTTCTTGCCGATCTCGCCTGGCCCCTCTCTCGTGAAATGGGCACCCGGGTGCCCCCCAGTCACAACCCGCAAAAGCTCAGCATCGTTAGGCGGGTAATCAGCGCACTCAGCATATGCGCACGAGATATGGCGCATCGGAATCTGATACGCTTGGCGGATGGTATCCGCCGTGAGCAACATAAACGTACGCCGCATATAGACCCAACGGACATCCCCATTGGCTTCCCCCTCCCCCTTGTGCATGAGGTTCGCGTAGAACTCACGCACCAAGTCAGTATCGGACAAGTCCGGGAACCCCGCTAGGGACGTCCCGAAAATGTCCGGTCGACTCGCATAAGCGGCCATCTCTGGCGGCATGTAAGTATGGTCGACCTCAAACTGGTAGTCTATGGGAATGCTATGCTCCATTTTGGTCCCAGTCATAAAGTAATGTTGGGCATAATGATTGACAAACCTAAAGCTGTCAAACATCAACGGGGTAAGCTCAGTCGCCCCATAGTCCGTAGGGATGTCATCTCGGTTAGGGTCTACGACGGGCACATGAAACTCCATAACAGACCAAAATCTCGAAAAACATGCCGACTCGGGAAATAGAGCAAAAACGTGAAACGTGCACAAAAATAGTGTGTCTCAATAGATAGTCCTCCTAAGATCTACCAGAGGTCCACACGGCAAGTGCCGCTCCAAATGCAAAATTACCGAAAATAACGGGCCCGGCTACGGGCCGTGCCAAAACGGAAAATAAAGCGAGGGATGAGATTTTCGACCATCCCTAAACAGGGGTGAAGACCGGAGATTCTGCCCGGAAAGTCGCCGGAAAACCGCCGGTGGTCGCCGGAAAAGTCGCCGGAAAAGTCAACTGCCCGGAATTGAATTCCGAGCCCACCAAATCGAAGCCCTCGATCTCCTCGTTCACGTTCCCTTGTACGGATTTTGCTAGTTCTTGCTCTAACACCTTCGAATCTGCACTTTTCCTCAAGAACACCTCACTTTTTGATGGAAATTGCCCGCTCGATTTTCGCTTGTTTCCGGATTTTGATGGATGAATCTTGCTCCTTGCGACGAGGGGATTCCAGAAATGTGTCCGGATTTTGATTTGGAGGTCCAAGGCAAAATCTTTGTTCTTCAAGTGAGAGGAAATGGAGGTAGAGAGAGAAAGAGAGGTGCCAACAATGGTGAATGGCCGGCCCCCTCTTCCTTATAAACCCTAAAAGTGCAAAATGACCAAAATGCCCTTGGGGTTTTGAAAAAATTTCGATTTTTTTTTTCTTTCCTGTTTACGTATATACGCAGTACTGCGTATATACCCAACCAGAAAACAACCCAAAAAAAAAGAAAAAAAAAAATCATTTTGCCCACGGGTTGCGTATATACGCAGCCCGAGGCAAAAATCAATTTTTTTTTTCAAAACTTCTCTCTTCCCCTGCTTTCCTGGTCTTGGCTGTTTTGGATGATTCTGTCTCTGCACACTTTCAAATTCAAAGTCAAAAACCCGCTCATCTCGCCTCTCTCGAAAATTCAGAACTGTTATAATAACGTAATAACTAACAAAACTAAATAAATAAACGATAAATTTTTGGGTTGCCTCCCAAACAGCGCCTTATGATTTACGGTCGACGGCCCGACCTTGTTACCTCTCACGGGTCATCAAAATAGACCGGGTCTATTTTGACGACTTCGGCGGTCTCGAGATACGGCTTGATCCGGTTCCCGTTCACCCTGAAACTAGAGTTGTCTTTTGGATTTTCCAGCTCGAATGCCCCCCAGGCAAAAATCTGCTTAATGATGAACGGTCCCGACCAACGAGACCTCAGCTTCCCCGGAAAGAACCGCATCCGGGTATTGTAGAGAAGCACTTTGTCCTCTTCGTTAAACTGCTTTGGCGTGATACGGTTATCATGCCACTTCTTTGTCTTCTCTTTGTAAATTTTGGCGTTCTCGAAAGCCGTTCTGCGGAATTCCTCCAATTCCAGCAGTGCCATCTTCCTCTTATCCCCTGCTAGATTCTGGTCCAAGTTTAGCAGTTTGATGGCCCAATACGCCTTGTGCTCTAGTTCCACCGGTAAGTGGCACGCTTTCCCAAAAACGAGCTGGTACGGTGACATACCCAGCGGTGTTCTGAAAGCTGTCCTGTAGGCCCAAAGCGCATCGTCTAGTCTGACGGACCAATCCTTTCGGCCGAGATTCACTGTTTTCTCGAGTATGCTCTTGATCTCTCGATTCGACACCTCGGCTTGCCCGTTTGTCTGCGGATGGTAAGGTAACGAGACTTTATGAACTGACACGCTGTACTGTTTCAGAACTTTCGCAAAAACCCGATTGATAAAGTGAGAGCCCTCGTCGCTGATCATTGCCCTTGGAGTCCCGAAACGAGTGAAAACGTTGCGTTTTAGAAAACGCTCAACGGTAGCTGCATCGTTTTTCTGACACGCGATCGCCTCGATCCACTTTGTCACATAATCTACTGCCAGCAGAATGTAAAGATTCCCCATCGAAGACGGGAACGGACCCATGAAGTCAATCCCCCAGACATCAAATGGCTCTACCTCCTGCCACACGGTCATCGGCATCTCGTCCCGGTGTGACGTGTTTCCTGTCCTCTGGCACCTATCGCATCCCTGCACATAGTCGTGACAGTCTTTGAAGATTGTCGGCCAGAAAAACCCGGACTGCAGTATTTTATGCGCTGTTCGCGTTCCCCCAAAATGACCCCCACACTGTGATGAGTGGCAGTGTCGGATCACGTTCCAGGCCTCGTGGGTCGGGATACACCTTCTCAGGATGTTGTCGGCCCCCTATTTGAACAAGTACGGGTCGTCCCAGAAATACTGTCGACTTTCGGCAATGAACTTTTTCCGTTGCGCCGGGGTGAGATCCTCGGGAAGCGTGCCAGTTACCAAATAGTTGGCTATGGCATAGTACCATGGTCTCCCGATCTTGACTGCCATGATGTGCTCGTCCGGGAAGTTTTCCTTGATCGGCACCGGGTCCACCTTCACGTTTTCAAGTCTGGATAGGTGATCCGCTACCACGTTCTCAACTCCCTTCTTGTCCCGGATTTCCACATCGAATTCCTGCATCAGTAGTACTCATCTCAACAGTCTCGGTTTTGCGTCCTTCTTGTCCAGCAGGTATTTCAGAGCACTATGGTCGGTAAAAACGATAACTTTTGACCGGACCAAATAGGGCCTGAATTTGTCCAGTGCATACACCACAGCCAGCAGTTCCTTCTCTGTCGTGCCATAGTTGAGCTGGGCATCGTTGAGTACCCGGCTTGCATAATAAATGACGTGGCATACCTTATCCTTTCGCTGGCCCAAAACTGCCCCGACTGCGTAGTCGCTGGCGTCACACATTAGCTCAAACGGGAGTGACCAATCTGGCGTGGTTATAACCGGGGCTGTGGTCAGCTTCTCTTTCAAGTGGTCAAAAGCTTGCCGACATGCTGCGTCGAAATCAAAGGGTACGTCTTTTCCGAGTAACGCGCAAAGTGGCTTTGTGATCTTGGAAAAGTCCTTGATGAATCTTCGGTAAAATCCTGCATGTCCCAGAAAACTTTTGATCGCCCTTACGTTCGTCGGGTATGGAAGCTGCTTTATCACCTCGATCTTAGCCCTGTCCACCTCGAGTCCCTTGCTGGAAATTCTGTGACCCAGCACGATCCCCTCGGTGACCATAAAGTGACACTTTTCCCAATTGAGCACCAAATTCGCCTTCTTGCATCGGATCAGAACCTGGCCCAAATGGAACAGACAGTCATCGAAACTGTCCCCGAAGAGTGAAAAGTCGTCCATGAAGACCTCCAGATTTTTCTCGATCATGTCGGAAAAAATCGCCATCATACATCTCTGGAACGTGGCCGGAGCATTACACAACCCGAACGGCATGCGTCGAAACGCGAACGTACCGTACGGGCAGGTAAACGTCGTCTTTTCCTGATCCTCCGGGGCTATGCAAATCTGGTTGTACCCGGAATACCCGTCCAGAAAACAGTAGTAGGCATGATGGGCGAGCCGGTCCAGCATCTGGTCCATGAATGGTAGCGGGAAGTGGTCTTTCAGTGTTGCATCGTTTAGCCTCCGATAGTCCATGCAGATCCGCCAGCCCGTAACGGTGCGCTGCGCAATCTGCTCCTGATCGTTATTCTGCACCACCGTAATACCCCCCTTCTTGGGCACGCACTGGACCGGGCTGATCCACGTGCTGTCCGATATGGGGTAGATGATTCCCGCTTCCAGCCACTTCATGACCTCTTTTCGCACAACGTCCTTCATGTTCGGGTTCAGTCTCCGCTGGGGCTGAATCACCGGTTTCTTGCCTTCTTCAATTCGGATCTTGTGCATGCAGTAGGAGGGGCTGATCCCCTTGATATCTGCAATCGTCCAGGCGATTGCTTCTTTATGCTCTCGCAATACTTCCAGCAGTTTCTGCTCCTGTTCCTGAGATAAACGAGACGAAACAATTACGGGCAGAGTACTATTTTCACCAATATACGCATACCTGAGATGGC
Organism: Linanthus parryae; assembly: GCA_023055425.1. Taxonomy (NCBI): domain Eukaryota; kingdom Viridiplantae; phylum Streptophyta; class Magnoliopsida; order Ericales; family Polemoniaceae; genus Linanthus; species Linanthus parryae. The sequence continues at coordinate 1,130,768 of JALGPY010000036.1, read as the reverse complement.
TCGGGAGCGGTTTCAGCTCCAGTGCGGGTGGTTCCTTGAGTGACGGGACCAGAATCATCTTTTGCCCGCCGTCTTCGTCCCGGTGCAAAGTGGTCCAGTCTTCGGCTCTCATGGCGTGCTCGCACCGAGTCTTCTCTTTTTCTTCCCCGTACATGCTGTCAATCTCTTCCCACAATTGGTCCATATCCTCGTTTTTCCAGCCTTCGTCCACCACATCGATAGCAAAGATGTCCTCGTGGTCGTAGTAGTTTGGCAGTTGCAGATTTTTGAAAACGTTGAATTTTACTTTTTCCTCGTTAATCTGCATGGTCAGCTCCCCGCTCTTACAGTTTATCATAGCTTCGCCTGTGGCCAAAAACGGCCTGCCAAGTATGAGCGGTACCTCCCCTGCCTCCATGTCCAGGATGACGAAATCTGCCGGAAAAATAAGCTCGCCGACCTTGACCAGAATATCCTCGATAACCCCGTAGGCCTGTTTTACGGACCTGTCTGCCATCTGCAGCATGATTCTGGTGGGTCGGGGTTCACCGACTTTCAAACTCTTGAAAATCGTCAATGGCATCAGGTTGATGCTGGCCCCTAGGTCACACAGAGCCTTTCCTGTGTAAGCGTTACCTAGGGTGACCGGTATGACGAAACTGTCAGGGTCCTTTCTCTTCCTCGGTAGCCCATTCTTCACACAATTGCTCACTTCTGCCGTCAGGTTTATGGTCTCAAAATCGCTCATTCGCCTCCTCCCATACAAGATGTCCTTGAGGAATTTGGCGTAAGTGGGCATCTTAGCCAAAGCCTCAGCAAAAGGTATGTTAATCTGCAGCTGCTTGAACATCTCGAGAAACCTGGCGTAGTCCTTGCTGTCATCCCTCTTTCGTGTTCGCAAGGGGTACGGGACCTCCTTGGAGACGGGTACAGTTTCTGCACCTGTCTCGTTCTGCACTGCATCCTGCTCAACCGAGCCCTTCGGCTGGGGGCGGTCGATTGTGCTGCTATCCTGGCCCGACAAGTTGCGTTCTACTTCTTTCGAATTTTCTGCACGCGCGTGGCTGGGATACGGTGGATCCTGCAGTGCCAATCCACTCCGAGTGGAGATAGCATTGATCTGAGCCCGTGGATTATTTACTGTGTTCGAGGGTAGGTTTCCTGGCTGTCTCTCCGTTAGCTGCTGTGCTAACTGCCCCACCTGTACTTCCAAAGCGCGCAGTGACGTTCTGGTTGTCTGCATATCTGCCGTCAAGGTGTCCATGTGCTTGAACCGAGATTCCATAGTCTGAAACATGGACTTGATCTCTTTCATCTGAGCGTCGTACTGCTGTGCTGACGGGACTGACTGAGCCTGCTGGGCCGGGGCAGCCTGCTGAGCTGGTGGCCTGTGCTGGAATCCCGGTGCATAAACTGCTGCGTTCGGGTTTCCGTACCGAAACCCGGGATGGTCTCTCGTACCCGGTCGGTACCGGCTCGGGTCCCACTGCTGCTGTACGTAGTTGGTATCTTCAGTCCTTAGCTCCTCAATGGCTGTGTCCAGATCCGGTTCCTCGACTGCTGCAACAGTCTTCTTATCCGAGTAGACTTTCTTGACCAATTCGTGCACGATCTTGGCCAGGTTGTCTATCCGGTCATCCTCTGCAGGTTCGGCTCTAGCCGCCATCCTGCGATCGTCAAACAGTCGGGTGTCCTGCTTGGCCAACTGCTTCATCAGGTCATACGCACCTTCTTTGTCCACGTGATACAAGAAGTTTCCTCCGGCCTCTCTGTCAATCATGTCGGCGTTCTCCCTGTCTAGGGCATGGTAGAAAACCTGCAGGATTTTCGCATCTCCAAAACCGTGGTTCGGGCATCGTTTGACCAATCTCATGAGCCTGTCCCATGCGTCCACCACCGTCTCCCCCATCTTCTGTCTGAATGACAGGATCTCGCTCTGTAACTGTATGACTCGGGAGGCGGGATAGAACTTTGCCAAAAAATCCGTGACACACTCCTCCCATGTGGTGATGGATCGGGGTGGTCGGGATTCGAGCCAGTCCTTGGCTACTCCATAAAGACAGTATGGGAATAAGATCAACATGAGTGCCTCTGCTTCTACGCCCTTGTATCTGACCTTGTTGCAGTAATCTTCGAATTTCCCGATAAAATCGTTCGGGTCTTCGTCGGCCCTGCCATGAAACGGGCAGAGAGTTTGTACCGTCTGGATGGTGGATGGTTTGATGTCAAAGTGCTCGGCGGTGATCTCGGGCACCACAATAGCTCGCTCATGCCCCCCGGTGGGGACTTCGAAATTTTCCACGAACGCCTTCCCAGATCGGTTATATGTTCTCTGGTTGGTTCGGGCAGCAAGTCCCGCTGTGACAAGCTCCTCAATGTACCGCGCCATCTGGGCTGGGGTACGTGTCTCTCGTTCCTGTCCACCGGCTTCGGTGTTATCGGGTGGATCTCTCTGGTTGGTTGCCATCCTGCTTTCTCGGTTTCTGCGGTTCTGTTCGGTGTACAGTTTTTCCGGGTTGTCGAGTGGTGTCACCAAATCGCGAGGCAATCTGGGCATCAACTAAACAGTCCTGAAAACGCAGATTCAAAAACGCAGTGAGATAAAAAGAAAAATAACGAAACTGAAAATAAATAAAAACTCAGAAAACTAATTCTGACTACTAAATAGACCCTAAAAAGTCCCCGGCAACGGCGCCAAAAACTTGATGCGCAAACTAACGTGCTATCGCAAGTGTACGAATCTTGTAGTACCGGGTGCAATTAGACTCGGATTATCGTTCCCACGAGGACTGTTTCGGGTTTACTTACGTTGTCAGTTTCGGTTTTCCAAGAGTAGTAACCAGGAGGAGTAGGTTGTGATTATAGTGACTAAACTAAAAAACAGAATTTAAAAACGTAAATATTTTTGTGACGTTTTCTGAAATAAGCTGAATTTGTTGTAACGATAATAGATGAAGACTAGGCTCCAGGATCCCCTAGGGTTTCTACAGATTTCAGTTTTACGTTCGATTATGAAAACACTCAGCAGTTTCGATATCTGTGCAACGTACCAGTTGTGCAGTGACTTTTCAGATTCCACACGTAATCCCAATCCTGCAGACTTTCGGATTCTTGTTAAGCTGCCTAAGTCTGCAGTCTCGGTCTAATCCTGTTAGGGTTTCTAACCTGTCCGAATGGCCCGGGTCAAATTCTCTAACAGTTGGTCTCACGTTTTTCGATGCTAGCCCTATCTCCCTTTCTCTGGTCGGTCTATCAGGGTAAGGTACTAAATCCTGGTTTTTCTTCCTAACCCTAACTTGACGTTTTCACCTACAAGCTCGGGTCTATAGCAATCCTGGGTGATCAATCCTATCATGCATATACGATAATAATCAAACCAGAATAACAGATACAACTTGTTGAATTAAGACAATCATCATGAATCCATAAACGTAGTAATCATAAAATCTGAGTACGAAACCCTAGGTTCACCGAGAACCTAGGTGAAAAGTTTAGCTACGACTAGACATAGTACAAAACGCAGTTTCTGAATATAAAGAGAGAGAACGAAATCAAACTAAGTCTTCGAATCTCGAATCGCGCTTTCGTGCTCTCCGTGAATGCTCTGACTTGTCCTTCGGTTGTGCTGAGAATTGTGCTGTGTCTCCGTGATCTCCTCAAAACGAGTCTGGACGAGTCTTTAAATAGTGCTGTTTCCTGAAAACGCTCGTGCTCGAAATTACGGAATCTGCCATCGGTCCACCGTCTTTGACCAAAAGTCAAAACTGGCTGCGTATATACGCAGGGGTTGCGTATATACGCAACCAGGGCCCAACCAACATCCCCCACCACCCTCACTGCCTGCGTATATACGCAGGGCCTGCGTATATACGCAGGCCGTGGGGGTAGGTGGGGCCCACTTGGTCCTCTGGTGGGCCAGGTCTGGTCCCCTGGGTCCCACTCTTCTGCATGATGCTCCCGGTTTGCTTCTTCGGTGTACTTCTGCTTTTCCGTGTTTCCGTCGTGTCCCGGTCTTGTGCACGTTTCCCGAGACGGTCCTGGCTTGGTCCCGGCACGCTTCCCGATGCACCTCCCGAATCCTGTTCCTGAAAAGGCAACACGAACGAAAACCCGCGATCATATCCAAATATAGCAAGAAATAAGCAGAAATAAGCAGAAATCCAGCAAGTACAAATAAACGTCTCGTTCTAGATTCCCGGGGCATTCTAAGGCATTTTCCGGCAAAATTTGCTAATTCTGACACAAATACTCGTGAAATCAGGCTAAAAGATAACCCCTAATTGGGCGTTATCACTTCCTTCCTCAAATATATGGGAATATTTTGTTTCCTATTCAAACTCAGACTATTTACTACTTATTTCCTCTCTTCTATCTCGTACCTATCACTCATGTCTCTCTCTTATAAATACCCCAAAACCTAATGGACTCCCGAAGAACCTCAGACAGAATCAAAATGGCTGGAGGCTCCAATAAGAGTTCAGGGAAAAAGAGGAAGACTACAGGAGAGGAAGTGCAAGCTATTAGTGATGTATCTAGTTCACCAAGACCCTCCTCTCCTCCACCAAAGAAGAATATCAAGAAGGACAAGGAAGAAAAAACTGTTGCTTCAAGCAAGAAGAAGAAGTAAGATCCAACAGGTGATTCTGAGAAACAGAAAGGGATTCAGATTGGAATTCCTAAGTCAACAAAGAAGAAGCCTCAAAAGTCTGGCAAAGGAAAAGAGAAGGTCACTGCCAAAGAAATCGAGGTATTATAGGACACTGGCAAGGAGATTCAAATCTTTTATGAAAAACAAACCTTCCTGGTAAGAAATCTCTATCTAGTAAGTGGTTTGTTAGTCATTCAGTAAGAGGAATTCGGTTAGATGGTTTTGCCTCTTCTCCCATTGCATATTGTAGTATGATCAGCACTAGCATATTGAATGGTATGAATCTGGAGTGCATTAGGAGGTTGGAATATAATTCTTTTTGGAGAATTCTTAATCCCACAGAAGTTGCATACCCTAGACTTACCAGACTGCTCTATCTAAACATGAAGTAAATCAAGACCTTGAATCTAGCTATCTCTTCTAAGGTTGTTGTAAAAGATATGGAGTTAGACTATAGTGAGTTTGATAATGTTATGGGGTGTCCTAAGAGGTATAACACTTACAATCATCCTAGTAAATTCGAAGCCTTAAAATTGGCCAAGGAAAAATTCTTTCTACCTAATGCAGCTACCTCCTCAAAACAGTTGACACACTCCGTGTTGACAGTTAAAGCTAAGATTATGTTTACTATTTTGATGAGATGTGTAGTTCCTAAGGAGAAGTCTAAGGAGTTGCTTTCTGATAGAGTACTATATTTGATGTATCTGATTATGCATGGTTATGAGATTGATTTGCCAACCATTGTGATGGAACGCATGCTTTATTCATGTGCCAAGCAAAGGAAGAACCCCCTACCTTATTCCAATCTCATCATCCTGTTCTTTGAACACTTAGACATACCTGTTGACAGGGAAGAGACAATCACAATTGGCTTTGGAATGCTTGATGAAAAGACTTCTCAAAGGATGGAATTGTTAAAGAAAGTGAGGGAGTTTGGAAACTCTACTCTGAATTGTATAGAGAGGATTTAGAGTCTAAGAAGTTTCCTAAACCTAAGTCCCTACCCTCTCCTTCAACCCTACCCCCTTCATCTCAAGACCAATCCTGGTGCGTCAAAGGCTAGATTTCATTGAGAATGAATTGGATGAATTGAAGCAGGGACAATTTGAGCTAGGTGTTGAGTTCAAACAGATGAAATACATGGTTGAAAGTGTCTTCAAAAGTATTAATTTAATCCATGCTGAGGAAGAAGTCTCACAAGTTCCAGAGGGATCAAAGAAGGCAGGCTCTACAGCTGATTTGTTTGATGAGCACACTACTGAAGATGAAAATGCTGGAGATAAGGGTACTGGGAAACAAGTTGCAGATAAAGAAGAAGCTGGGAAAAACATTGACTGACAAAAGCTTATTAAGGAGAAGAAGAAGAAGAAGAAGAAGAAGAAGAAGAAGAAGAAGAAGAAGAAGAAGAAGAAGAAGAAGAAGAAGAAGTCACATGTTCCTGACAAAAGCAGGAACATGTGACTTCTACCCTATTTTCAAAGCCCCTGCATGAGTTCCTATGTTCGAATGATGTAATCTCTCAGAAAAACTAGGCTTGACGTGACACCAAAAATATTTATTATCCAAAAACCATCTTCTCGGAAGCGAAAAAAGTGCCCCACCATGAGAGAATGCAATTGGATAGTACCCCCAAACAAAGGAATATATCAAGAAAAAGCACCTAAAATTCATTTTTGTATTCACTGTCAATTACGACAAAGTTTACTCGAAAAGTTTATGTTCTTTGACTAAATCTAATACTAAGAAGATTCTTCAAATCTTCAACTGCTTAGACTACAAGTTTAAAATTTTAAACCAATAAGAAACATGGTCAAATAATTATACTCAAATTAGCTGGCTGATCATGTGGACATGACATTAGTTTTCTTAACACAAGACCACGCTTCAAGGAAAAAACAAATTATGCTGCAACAGTGAGGTTAACAGAGTCGCAACAGTGAGGCTTCTGTTGTCCAAGACTGTGACTAAGTCGCCTAGACCTGTCAAAGTACGTGACCAGGCCTCTTTGGTCACCTAAATACAAGAAGAAGCCTTCCATAGTTCCATGGACGTAAACACCCAAATGTTCACATTTTGAAACAGAGACTTGATGTCTCTAGGTTCCAAAGGTGGAAAACCATGACATGGAAACCATGATTCATCACTCCGAGCCCTTGGGTAAAGCCTAGGGCCCTTTTTTTTGTGATTCCATCTAGACATCAAATCTCGGTTTTAAAATGAGATCATTTTGGTGTTTCGGCCCTGCAGAGTCTCACTCTTGAATTTAGGCGACTTAAAGGCATATTTCGGTGTTAAATACCCTTACAGACTAATTCAAAGCAACCCGAACGATAAAGTGCATCCGTCGATCACTATTGGTATTACAATGCACATAGAGTTGAAGTATAACGGTATTGTAGATGACAATAGAGCTAGAGAAAGAGCGACAAAAGCAAGACATTTCGTTTCCAAAGTTCAGTAGAATCCCGTTGAAAGTGATCTTCAATTTACTTGCAGAGCTGAGAATACATGAACCAGGTTGCAACTGTGATCTTCGTAGGATAATGTTCACGCAAATTAGTCCTCGGTGACCTCTTTCTGACAGATGGGGCAGTGCTGCAAGAGAGAGATAGAAAGAGAGTCGTCATCGTGACTGTTTTTCTAAACAAGAGAATTATCTTTTAATAAAAGAAGAAAAAGAAACATGAATAAGCCATAGCCTGGGAAGTCTCGGAAAAGTGTCTCGTGTAAACGTTGGTTGAAATTCAGTATTTTATGGACATTTAGTTGAAAAAATGATGCAGCTTCCCGGTAGGAAGTGTTGAGACAAATGCTGAATATACAAGAATGAGCAAAGGCAGAAAATCAATTTTGGGCAAATATTTTTATACATTTGTTATAAATTTCAAGAAATGACTGCTGGTGATGATAATTTGTGGACTAACAGCATTTAAAAATGAGCTTTTGATAGATAATCCCCTTATGCAGTTCATGTTCATTTACAATGCCATACATGCAGATTTCGTTTGGTAATGTTTTTGCTTTCTAGAACGCTGCTTTTCGAATCCAAAAGCAGTATTTTTGTGTTTGGTAAAGTTTTGTTTTTTTACTTTCTACAAAGCAACTGCTTTCCCACAACAGCTTTTGAAAAGCAGGGGAGGGGTTGCTTTCTACAACCTGCTTTTTGATTACTTTATCGTCGTCATGGTGAAGTGATTTCTTGGTCGCTCTGCATGTTTGTGTGTCTCAGAGTATAACCACTTTCATTATTTAAATTGCTCAAATCAGGCAACCATTCTGATTTGGAGTAACGCCACTATCAGTTCAAAGTTTTCAACAAAATATTCGGTTTTGAATTTAGAGAAAATGTGAGACTCTGATAAAAAATTCAGTTCACGTTTGAAAATCATCAACCCTTAAAACCTAGCCCATCGAGTAGTCATGCATTACACACATTTTCAATATGAATGGTTGTGCTATTAAGATTGGTCATAACCAAATCATGGTATTGTAGTTTCTTACACGAGTATTCTTTGACTTTTGCTACATAGGCTTGCAACTTGCCAGACTTGATTTATATTAATAGTTTGATGGATATGTTGCTAGTTTTATTGAACTGTTGAACTTTTAAATAGTAAGATGGACGGGTGGATGATGAAGTTGAGTGTTTGTTAGTTTGTGGGTTAAATTTTTTAGTTCGAAATGCGAGCACTAGCTGTTCTGCTTAGGTTTCTGGCCATCCATAGGCCGCGGTTAGGTCTGAATTTTAATCAAAGCCGAGCCCTTTGCAACCCTGCAACCCTAATTAGTGGGGAAGTTTTAGCGTACATGGGAATGAACAAGGTTAGTTCTACGGTGATGATGGTTGATAATGCTAAACTGATAGGGTGATGGCCTAATGGGAAAAGAGAAAAGTTAGGTTAAAGCAAGTTTGTTAGAGATCCTACATAAGATCAAATGGCGGCCTTGACCTTGGAGGATTTGAGAATTGCATCACGAATCCGAAAGTTTCTTTCGACCACTGCGAAACTAATTCTATAAGATACGACGGAGCTTTGAATTGTTTGAACCCAATATGACTCTGAATTTTTCTTTCTCGAAGACTAACAGAGCTCTGTCAATCTTTCAGAGATAATGACGTAAGAGATTTTATATTTAACCTTTCAGCCTATAGATGCTAAGGGATTTTGAATTGTTTGAAATATTTGTGGAAGCATTACATATCTTCTTTTTTTTTTTTTTGCGAGATTGGTGAGTCAAGAGCGATCTTTCAATGCCCTGTGACTTCTGTTTGCTTCATTAGCTTGGATGATCTTTCGTCAACTTGAAACAAAATTACCAAAATCGTCCCTCTACCGGAGTACTGAATCAGAAGCTACACACAAGTGGTACAGTAGTCATTTGCACAAAGAAAATGAACCGTCATTTCACATTTTAAGCCTAATTTCGAGCATGCAATCCGATCTTCTCCCTCAACTTTTTTACTTCAAACATAAAAGTTGTCTTAATAGACAAAAAAAAGTCTCACCAAACTTTTCTTGTGGATAAGCTACTGTAACACAAGCCTAATTGGTTGTGCGAAGGACTAAGGATCCTGAAATTGTGCCATCTTACTATCCGGATTCCAAACAGGTACTTTGATAACCAGAGACAAGAAAGCCCAACAGTGGTGGTGACGTAAACAGAGTAGAAGTCCAAATGGCAGGTCGTGAACCAAGGGGTTTGCAGTACCTAGGAAAAAGGCACTAAGTTCCTTATTAGCCCCGTTGATAGAGGTAGTTTAGGAAATCCAAGCTTATTTTAGGGAAGTAACTTCATTGGTCGATAACTTCATAGCACATACAAGATAGGAAACAGTTTAATAACATAAACAAAATAAACTTGAACATGTTCATGCTCATGCTCAAGAAGAGCTATGCTCACGAAGAACTTTAAATTTTGGTAAAATAATTCATGAAGACACTTCAGAATTCTGGAAATAGAAATTTGTGAATCAACTAAACAATTATTGATGCAGTAGAAAAAGGAGGAGTAACTTACCTTCTTAAGCTTTAGCCATTGTGTAATGCATTTCGAATGATATTGGTGTGCACAAGGCATAGTAATCAAGTGCTCCCCGTTTTTGAAACCATTGAAACATATCACACACCTAGTGTAACCAGAAAAGAAATTATGAATGAGAAAATGGACTCGGAAGAAGGTGACATTATATGAGCACTGTGTAGATGTCATTAATAGGATGCATGTAGTTTTAGCTGCACGGTAAGGTGAATGGTATAAGATCATGTGATTCATCTTGTGAATTAATGAGATTCACATGCTAAATTTACCATGTGATTTAATGAGAATTAACCGTCTGTATCTTGGTTTCTGTATAGGCAGTTTGGCACACAGGAGAGAGTGCCACAAGAGTCCAATACGATAGAAGCACAGAAATAGTAGGTGAGCGGCCTGGAGGGTGTTTGATAGGTAGTTTTTTTTTTTGGTTTTTTCACAATGTGATGTGGTGAGAGAGGATGCACAGAGCAAAGTATATTCTCTCTCCTCACTACAAGCACAAATTGTGGGAAAAAACAAAAACCAAAAAGCCAAAAAACCACATATCCAAACTACCCCAAGGTGTAGCTATATTTGTGTGGAAGTGTTAGAAGAATCTTACTCATGGTTATCCTTCTTCTTTGAAAACAGCCCTGTTTTATATTTAAATGCCGGAAGCCTTGATATGAGCTCTGCAGACAGCCCTTTGCTCTCAGAGCCAATAGATTCACCCAAGTTCTGCAATTGCTGAAACAAAAAATAAATATATAGAAATAAAAATGAAATTGTCCATAGATCAAATAATATAAACACACCTGCATAAGAAAATGAAGTGATCATCTAACAAAAGGTAAAATAAAATTAAACATCGTACGCAAAGCTATAATTAGTTTACAACGTGAAACTACCTCGTAAGTCATATTGTCCGGATCTATGTCATCTTCTGCTGCATGCTGATTAAAGGCATCAGTTTTAGTCACAAAGTAAATACATAAGAGACTAGACGTGATAATTGAAAAATGTCATGTTAAGCGTCTAAAGACTGGACATACTGTAGCAGGTGTTCTTCTATAACTGAATTCTCGATTCCCTGCAAATAGGGTAAAATACATAAAAACTATCAAAATTTTATAAATGGTGAATAAAATATAAATAAATTTCAAGAACATGAGCGTCCCTTCGATTCTTTACATCTCTGATGCAAGTACCTTGAAAACATCAATTCAAATAAAGAAACAGCGACGAGACATCAACAATCTATAGATCTAGCTACGCTACTGCTCAAGGTTACTATCAGAGACTTCAGAGTTATTTCACAAACCTATCAAGCTGATAGAACATTTACATGATAGTACAAAATTTCAATATAATAGGTCGGTCTTAGATGAAGGAATCATCAGATGAGGTTGAAAAACCAAAATGAGGTTAAAAGTTAAAATAAGTCTAGTAGCTGAGGTTGAAAACCCCAAAATGGAAAATTTTCATTAAGTTCTCAGTACTCCCTTCTTCCTATTTGATGTCTCATCACTTTATCAATTTCACAAAGTTCGAAAGTTCTTTCAACTATAAGTTTTTTGGGAACCAACATTGCCTCCAAACCTGAAGAGGATAATGATGAAGAGCTAAGAACAATTCAAATGTAAGAAGACATCACATCTGGGTTTTTGCCAATAGGAATTAGAACAGGTGGGAGTATTGAGAATCTTGGCGAGAGAAGCAACATCATTAATAGATTATAATTAAAAAATATTAGGCAGAAACTGTGTACTACCACACAACCACTCCCTAACAATTACTCTCTTTGTCCTAGTTTATGCATCTTAGTCAGATACTTCCAAAGTCCTAAGAGATGCCAATAACTATAATAAGCTGTTGAATACAGGCCAAAGGACAATACTAGATACATGCCCATGCAACGGATAGAAACACCTTCACCCAAAAGCCAAAACCTATTATTCAGATCATAAATTGATAATTGAACCAGATACTCAGAAGCTTTAGGGACCGATATGTCCATTAACTCGAACCTCAGAATCATTATGAGTTCATTATTTTATTTTAGGTAATGAATCATTTTGTGGCCCACCACTCAAGGAACACCTATCCGTGAAAACACTGCACCGACTCATCATTTGATACACCACAGCTGCACCCATGAACCATTGGCTCGGATACCACAAGGGAACACCAAAGCATGATTTGGGGCACCCACTTACTCCAAAGGTCAAACTTAATTATGAGCAAGGACCCAAATCTTTATACATTTACTACTTGCATCTTGCTCACCATTCGAATGTGGGACAGCCGCTCACATAATATACCTAACAATCTAAGCTTTTATACTGATAGAAGAGTAAATATTTTAAGATTTAGCAATTCTCTTTCTTATAGTGCCATTCAAAGTTCATTTTTGTGTTTATCCTCAAGAATTAGCACAACATGAATAAACTAGACATGTAACAATATGTAAAATGTAATTAGTGTATAATTTTTATTCTAGTCCATGTTTTTCTTTTTCAGAAATGTTGTATCTGTGTACAGAGACCAGACATACCACGTGTTTTAAGGATTCTGTAATATGGTTTTTGAAATTCCCAAAGACATCTCTTCCAACTCTGAAATTAAAGGCTCCCAAAAACAACTTCAGGACTGTGATCCATTTCCTATAATTGGTTTCACTTCTCTAATTACAGGCAAGGAGACAATATAAGTTGTCAATTGCATCCTAAACTTCAAATCAATGTTCTCTCTTCATCCATTTTTGTTTACTAAAAATCGTAATGAGAATGCACAACTTTCACATTCAGCCGCATTATGACTACAAGTGGATATATAGCATCTTTCTACAAATTCACATTTTACTTTGTCAAAACCCAAACTAAAAAGATTTTATGAACCAGGGACAACCATCACCAGTCAAAGATTTTAAGAAAAGTAAGTGAAAGTGATATTGCTGACTTTACCAGTGCCAGTACTAGAAGATTGTGATATGTCCAAATCATCAAAATCCTCCTCCAACTCTTGCAAGGATCGAGCTAATGCTTCATCCAAAGCCAGTTGTGAGTTGAAACTTTCACTCTTTGAAGATTCACCTCCTTGTCCAGAGTGCTGGCTCCCAGAACTGCTTTGGCCGTAGTTAGATCGCAATTCCTTGTTCTTAAAACTTCCTTTGAGTGATTGGTAAACACCTTCCTACACAGTTGTAAACCATATCAACTAGAATAGCATTTTACAAACAAAAAGATCGTTGTATTCAGGAAATCTAAAGTGAGTACCTGGTGCTGAACAAACTCCTCATAGTTTAGGTCATCGTATTCAGGAAAGAAGACATTAATATTTTCAACAACCTCAACCGGGAGTACATCATTAAACAAGTGACCATTCCTCATCATTATTGTTGTCCCAATCAGAATAAGTGGAGGACTTCCTTTTATCCAAAACTTAATATCTCACTTGGTTTTCCCTGAAAACAGTAGGTCATTCAGTACCAGGTCTACTAAAACTCAATAAATTGATTACAAAGATGAAAAGTAAACAGAACAGGTAGAAGAAGGAGAGATAAACCCTAAACCCTAAACCATAACTCACGTACACTAATCCAAAAATGCTGAAAGACTTGAACTCCACAGCCATTGGTTTAATCTCACTGACTCATATCTTGTCGTAACAGTGTACAAGTAGATTGCTGAAATTATAGCGAACAGAAGCCAGGGTTTAATGCCTTCACTTATTAATCACCCAAAGAGTGCATTTATTCAAGGAAGGAGGATAGCAGATAACATCTTCTTGTCAAGAGAGCTTCTTAGAGACTACCATAATGACAAGCTTGGTCAGAGATGTGCAATGAAGGTTCACCTGATGAAAGCTTATGACATTTTCAGGGGGGAATTCTAGTTTGATATTTTGATTTAATTTGTAAGGGCGTTCTGAAAAATTCATCCTGTGGATAAAATATTGTAATTGCACCCCGACCTACTCCATTAGCTAGCTCTAGTGGAGAGCTAATGGAGTAATGGGTTATTTCAAGGCAAGGTGGGGTTGCGAGTAGGGGACTTGTTGTCCCCCTATCTGTTTGTAAATTGTAATAGTGATGAACAAGGGCGGATCCACATTCAAGGTTGTGGGGGCTATAGACCCCACTCAACTTTTCAAAACTGCAATTTCAACCCATATTACGTCTATTAAATGCAATTTAGCCCCACTGAAATCAAATAATAACTCTTATTACTTGGTATTTTTTTCATTAACACGTTATATTTCTAAAATTTAGCCCCCGATGATGAAAAATCCTGGATCCGCCCCTGGTGATGAAGGCTCTAACTGGTTGCTTAAAAGAGGAACTAGTCACCCTAGTTTCAGCCACCACTTGATAAAACAAGATCAATGAAGGTCTCAGAAGACTTTCAGAGGTGCAACCCAACCTGGGGTCCCCCGAGTCCCATTCACCCGACATTTCAACTTTCAAGAAATTAGAACTGATGCAAAGTTTCTGAATATTGTCAGAATGTGGAACTTGTCATGTGGTGTTGTTGATCACAGTTATCACGTGTTGTTTTGTGTTGTATCTGACTTGTACTGTGATTGCCTGCCCCCCCCCCCCCCCCTTATGGGTTGAGCTGATGCACATAACATAATATATCCATCTCTGACATGATAAACTTGTGAATTCAAAGGTTGTTCATGAAAATGCATGCACTAGCTTTGAGAACATACCTAATGTGGTAGTAAACAAGATCTATCATACCGGGTAATTAGGAGTTCACTTCCATGGATCCAGAAACAGAAAAAGCAAGAACCTTAATGAACAGTTTTGAGCTGAAGTTTCATATTAAGAATGTTTCAAAGAGGAAAAATCAGAAAATGTTATTCAATTTTCTTCACTAAAATATATACATTTCCTCGACAATTAGAGTCTTCTTTTATAATTACTTAGAGAGACCAAAGACGATTCAACTCTGTGATTGAAACTGATAGTGAAGTGAGAAAACCTCTGGAAAACGCTATGTTTGAGTTCAGAAATGGGACTAGATTTCTTCAATCATGAGATTGTCCATTTCATTGTTTCAACTCTGTGATTGATACTGACAGTGAAGTGAGAAAACCTCTGAAAAATGCTACTTCCTCCGTTTCTCCTCTTTTAACTTCGGTGGACTTTTTTACCCGTAACTGGGTCATTTTGACTCGGTGATTTGGATAGCAAAACGATGTTATTTTGTGGTAATTTTTTCGTAGTATTGTAGACTAAAGTTTACTCAACGAGATCATTCAAAGATTATCAAATTCGTGTATCGTTTTCCTAATTAAATCACTGTGTCAAAGTGACTAAGTGAATAGTGTCAAAAAGTGAAGTAACCTGAAAGAGAAGAAACAGAGGTAGTATTTCATTTTCACATAAATTCACAAACCAGGAAGCAACCCAGAAAGATGAGACAACACACAATCACTAGTTTACCACTGTAATAATCATCAATTCAACTTTTCATTCAAGAACTGACAACAATGGAGGAACAAATCACGAACCCAACAACAGCAGAAGTTAAAACTCAAAATCAACACATAAACACCAGAGATCTGCGAAAATGAGAGAAAACCCTCAAAGGGCGAAGATCGCATTGGTACTAAAGGGCTAAAGCATTAGCAAAAATTAACAATTTTGGAAGGCGAATTGCAGTGAAATCTGAGGAAAGCAGAGTAAGAAAGGAGTACCTGTTCAAAGAGATAGTGAAATGGGTTTCAGCCACGTACACACTCTCTCCTCTCTCACTCTCAAGGAGAGTAACTTTACTCTAGAATGTGAAGCAGATTGCAGTGTTGAGTGTACTAGACTAGAAGTTCTGGCTGTGAGATAAAGGAGAAGGTGGAGATTTGGAATTATTTATGGGTTTGGTCTTTGGTTGTCAGTGTAGCTGTCTCTGTGGGGGAGGAGGGAGGAAGACAAGGGTCCACTTTGCTGGTTCCCTACCCGGCTCGCGAATTAATCAAGTTTTTCACAAAAGCTGGCTCTGTTGGAGCCGACAAACACGGAGGAAACCTCCACTAGGGAACAAATACTGCATCCGTTCCTCCAGATTCTTTACAAAATTTTTGAGTATTATTTGGGCAAACAATTTTGAGAGTACCATTCTCGGTTTTGGCTCCAATAACCGATGCTAGTACTGTCGGTTTCAAAACATGTCTCGATTGATATTTGTTCTCCAGTGGCGGTTTCCTCGGTGTTTGTCGGCTCCAACAGAGCCAGTTTTGTGATAATCTCCGAATTAATCTTTGAAAAATACACTCTATTGACTTGTAGTGAACTTGTTGACCTCACTTAAGGTTAACAAGTGTAATCAACTCAAATATAAAAACAAATTGGATAGTTAAGCAAACTTTTTATCAAAAACAAACAATCAAACAATTGAGGTTACTTTTTCAGAGAAGTTATCTCTGTTTCTCTCTTTCTCATCTGCAACTCTTCCCTTGTTTTTCATGGCTTCCTCCTCCTCTGATCTGGCAACTTCATCGACTTTCATGTTTGTTGGTCGCGCCCGTCCCGATTTCGTCACTACCACGGTCACTTCCACCGGCCCCGTCGACATCCTAAGTTGTACCGGACTAGGACAAGTATCTGAGAGAAGACAGAGACTAGAAAATACTCGTCCTAGTCTAACCAGAGTAAAAATTGGGACGAACAAGTACAAGGTCTGGTCAACAACAACTATTTAGAAATGTGAAATTTGCTGTATTTAAAAAAAAAAGTTAATTGAGATTCCGTCACTTTCTAAATATGAAATTAATATTGTTGCTCAAATTTTGGTCAAGAGAGTCTGGACAAGAATTTTGTTTAGATCTGTTCATGTTCTTGTTCATGTTCTATCTATTATTTTAGAGTTGTTATCGTTATTGTTATTGTAAAACAGATAGTCAGAGAAATAGTAGAGAGAAAGTTATTGTAAGTGCAGTAGGGTAAAATTGCCATATGACCAAATTTCTTAAACCCAACTGGGAAGTCTCTCGTTGTACTATGTTGAGAAGTTAGTCTACTCAAGGGCAGTGCCCTCAGGGTAATTCACTATTTTGGTAATCGGTGCTCTCAGGGTACTACTCTTCACATTTCATTAGTGAGTTTATTAAACATATATCGCAAATGTTACCGGTCTCCTGAAATTGTTGTACCTTCCTTAGGTAGTAGTGTCCTAAGGACACGGGTCATTCACTAGTAAGAAATAATCCAATAATACTTCAATCTCAGCTCATATTTTGAGCAGGCAAAAGTGGAGGCTAATCTGGGGGATGTCATTCCCTCAATTGGTCTTTGAATTCTGCACTTCGCTGAATTGGTATTTGAAAAATGCCCTACAATTTTAATGTTCACTAACAACGCTGTTAGAGAGCACGTGGTCCCAAGTTTTAAAGAAAAATGGTTAAATTACATTGCTACCCCCTCCATGCAACAATTTCTTTCCAGTCTTACTAGCAACAACTATTGTTGCTGAATAATCATTTTTTTTAAAGAGTTTAATAATCATCTTACTAGCACATACTAATTAATATTGCACCATCATATTTTCATTTTTCTCTTCTGAATCTCTTATCTTCATTTGAAAATCATAATAATTTACAAAATAATGTTAATTTCTTATTTAGAAAGTGATGGGGTCTCAATTAAAATTTTTTTTAAAAAATACTGTTAATTTCATATTTGTAAATAGTCGTTCACAAAAATTTAGACATTTTAAAAAAATTGTGTTCTTCATTCTGGGAGACTGGGACGAGTATATGCCCGTCTCCTCGTCCTAGTCTCACCAAAATAAACAAGGACGAGCAAGTACCACTTCATTCCATATGGGACGAGCAAGCTGACCAAAATGGATATGGGATGAGTGTCACATCCCCATCCCGCCGACCCCAATTAGCGATTAATAAAACTTTTGCGTTAACGGGAGGAGGGCGCGACATGCCGATGCGGCCTTGACTCGTCGATAGGCTAAATAAGTAATTTATAAAAGTCGTGATAAAAGTTTCTAAAAAAAATAACTTTGCGGAAGCGTAAATAACAATTAACTTTGGGGTCGTCTTGATAAAAAATTTGAATTGTAAGAAAAGAAAGTTGGAACATAAAAATTCAATGTCATTTAGCCATCTCGACTCGTATCGTAACAAAGCATAACTCGGGAAAGGTTCTAGGTATCATACAAGGCTCATACAAAGTCTTATATACATAATTACATAACTTATACATTCTTAAACCAAAAAAAAAACAACATGTATTTCATAGTAACTCCAAGTCGGCTAGCATATACTCGGCATCTAAGCACATAAGCGTCATCAAACACGTAATCACATATGAACTTAGCTCCATGCTACTTCTTGCTTCTTACATGTTATTAAAACCTGAAAAAATGGTAAATTGAAAGAGTGAGCTCAACTAGCTCAGTGAGTTACATCTACGCCCCTCCGTAGGTTTGGAAAACGAAAAGGGCTAACTTACCCATGGAGCGTCATGAACATAAGGCATAGCCATACATACATATACTTGTTTAACTTGAAAGATCGTGACATTCATAAAACATAACTTGTAACATTAAGAAAGAATAACGTAAAGCATAACTTGAGTCGTGGGAAATCATATTGTTCCAAATAGGAACCTTGCTTTGTCTCACGTGGAGACCTTATCATACTTGAACATGCTTGCTTAGTTTCTTATCTTATGGCCCGTGTAACCTTCGTGACTTAACATAACGTAGGGACATGTCCATCGCGACGGCTCGTGAGGCGACGCGTGCCGTTTTATATTGCCCCGGCAAAAGGGTCGTAGCCTGCCTATACCCGACAGGGGGTTTCACTACGGTAACCGTGGCCTTTCTGAAAACGTATTTTATCTTATGAAACATTCTTTTATTTTCTTTGTTAGCATCCATGGGACATAAACATTTCATTTGGTAAAGAAAACATACATACATAATAATAGGGACAACATGAACATACATAAGATTTTAAGAAACTTGAGGCTCGATACAAACTTCGGGAGGTAGGGTAACTCACCTTGCGAGCTTAAGCCATTCATTTTATATTTCTTAGTCCGATTTCGAAAACTTTGAGCACATGAGCATCAACTCCAACGTCACATAGATGACAAGGAACACTACAATTCACACATATAATCACTTAGCACCAATTCAATTCAAGCATAACGCATGTCTACATCGCTTAGATGCATATGGACTAACTTTTCCTATATTAACATACTTCATGGACCTTATATTCGTTCTTTCATGCAAATGAGATGCATAATGCAGCACATAAGTGAAATATGACATGTATTGAACTAAGAAGTAACTTACACAAGCTAGCTCTAATAAATTTGATAAACTTCTAAAATTATGCTTATAAACAAAGTGTAACTATCGCTAGTACAAAATTCATAGTTAATTCAAAATAATTATCCGGGACTTGAAATTTTTACGTTACATATATAATGAGTTCACCCATAACATACTGTAATATAAAAAATTGTAAAGTTTTCTAAATATTTTTAAACATAATATTTCGGATCAGTTTTAGTACAAAAACATGGGCTGGTAGCAGCCTTGGGAATAAATTCATAAAATATTCATATAAATTCCAAAAATTATAAAATTTTTACAGTAGGTTGATAACGTGTCTGGGAACAACATAACCAAATTTCATAAGAATTGAAGTAGTATAAGTACATAAAATTGATGATTTACCGGACTGGTACAGAGTTGAACGGAGTATCAAAACAGTCCCGGTTTTTGGTTGATTAAAAATTATATTTAGCTCCATTAGCTCTGAAATTTTTACTGTATAATTATCACATGCAAATACACTAACTGTAAATTTTTCACAATATTCTGAAAAGTTTAAGTATTTTTCCCGATTTTGTGAAAATAGGCTCAAAACTTGAGTTTTGTGATTTTCATTCTTCAAAACTTGTTGCATGCAAGAAATTACTCTACCAAAATATAAAATTACACCCAAACATGCTATAATTCACATAATAAACACTACTCATAACATGTTCATCCATGATCCTAAGGGTGATTATCCATTAAACTTGATTTTGTTGACATGCATGGGTTGTCTACATGAATGCAAGTAAAAACTAGACTCGCAAGATAAATTTTACCTTAAAAGATGATGTTGAGATTGTTCTTGAGCCTCCTAGCCTCCTAAGATGGATATCTTAGCATAACTTGATGGAATTGATAAGCTTGAGACTTGATCTTCCTAATTTGAAACATTTTGGAAGATGGAGGACTTGGTAGTAGCAATTGAAGGGGATGAAAAACATAGTAGAAGATAGAGAGGAGAAATGGACGGATGGAGGTGGAGAAAGAAATGGGAAATGAGAGAGACACGTGTGAGAGTTATAAGGACAAGTGTTAGTACATCACATGGGCTTGAGGGGTTTGTTATGGTGCAACACTAGTACTTCTTTGACTATTTTGTGTGGTTCTAAATTATCCCTAGCACATCTAATAATGCAAGTGTCCTAATTACTAGCATGAACATCACAAGATCAAATACTCCTATAACATCTTATAACTCTTTCTACAACTAATATTTAACTGTCCAAAGTCTTATTGCATGGGGGTCCTTAACATTATTGCAAACTACATTATAGTTTCTAAATGTAACATACATGGAACTTAATATTTGCGAGATTTACAATTTTACAAGTCTAGCATATGCAAGGAAACACATGACATGAATCATTCATTTAAAACATAATATTTTCACTTAGGAAATAGATACACAACTTATATATGTAGGAGTTACACTTTACACAAATAACGATAGCACTCTACATGGAAAAACATTTATACACGATTATGCACATTATCCATTTATCGCATACTTTAGAGGATGAAGCTCAAATGAGAACATAATACTTTTAACCATATTTTTAATTACACAAGAATAGGATATTCATAATTTTGTACGAGCTAATAGACAAATTTAAATGAAATATTAACATATAATAATATATATTAACGTACTAATACGACTTAGAAATGTGGGTTATTACATTCTCCCCACCTTATAAAGAGTTCGTCCTAGAACTCGCTTAACGCAATACTTACGAGGTGATAACATGCATGAAATCATAGCTAACATAATAAAGCACTTACTACCCATCGATAAAGAAAATTATTTGTGATATACGGTCATCAAGTGCGTCAGGACTTCCACGCTAATGAGAGGGAACAATACATAGTGTCGTCACACTTTGTACCGCTCCAGCATGCTCATAGTTGTGTAAGAAGTCCATGTTCCCCTTACACGCTTACGAGAGGGAACAATACGCAGTGTCGTCACACTTTGTACCGCTCCAGCAGGCTCATAATTGTGTTAGAAGTCCATGTTCCCCTTTCACGCTTACGAGAGGGAACAATACGCAATGTCGTCACACTTTGTACCGCTCCAGCAGGCTCGTAATTGTGTTAGGAGTCCATTTTCGTGTGTATAATGGGGAACAACTTATAACATTGTAATGTTATAGCTGCTCAACCAACTTACATATGCAACGACCCGACGCTAGATATTTGTACTTCGGATCGAACATCAACATACTTAAATCTTTTGTTAAATAGATTAATCAACATACATGCTACATGAAACAACTTGTTTATCAATAAATCAACGTCATGCATAACCATACTATGCTATACATATTGAAACACACTTTGAAGGTATCATATATGGCATATTAGAACATCTTATGGCATACAAGTCAATTATTTTACCTTTATTTGCACAAAAACGTAATATTTCATGTAAAACATTTCAAAGGAGTCCATATAACTATATATTTTAAAACATGCTATACTTTCTTAACACATAAGATCCACAACAATCATACTGTGCAACTGGGTAACATGACACAATTAATGTCGAAAGAAATATAATCATGTATTACCCATATAAAGATACAAGAGAATAATTTTACATGATTATGCATTCTTCTCATTCATACTTAGATACATGCAATTTATTACTTGCACATATGATATCTTTCACACATACGAAAAAAAATGGTCGAGTAACATACGAGGCACATAAACTCATAAAGATGTAGTTGTATCACTTAGACATGACATGGCTAAATAAGAAACAGATTAAATCATCTACGGACACATATAATCAGACCACATACTTACTATTGTCATCTTGTCATGAAAATTTTATAAAATGTGATTCTCGTATCACCCTTAGTACGTGACCACATAACATGAACCTGTTTCTACACTTCCATATCTTACATGTCATACTCTTAAAGCATAAATCATAAAGTTTACAAGTCATGTATTATTCTCATAATATGGTTAGACAAATACATAACACATTAAAACAATTATGCTATACTTGATTCATGAGCTCTTATCATAAAATTTCTTTCATTTTATTCCTGTGGGGCATACACAACACTTAACCATGGTCTCGTAAGTCAACTTGTCATTTTCCTTATCTCAGGTATGATTAATGCAAGAAAGAAAAGATAGTGAGACCGATCACACACATTCATAGCATTTACTCATAAACATGTCATCGAATGTCAAAGTAACTACAACATGATCATGCTTAGCAAATAACACGCAGTTTACCAAAGCAAATATATAATTACATAATTGACTCATACACTAGGTCATATTATCATAAAACTTAACGTATCACCTTAACGTTCATAAATACTAGCATCACAAAGCCATAGCATTCAAGTACACAAATATACCTACTTGCACATACTTATATACATGAATTACATGAAAAGGTTCCTACGGTATACTAGTCCTAGGTATCTATAACCTAGAGCTCTGATACCACAAATGTCACATCCCCCTCCCACCGAACCCAATTAGCGATTAATAAAACTTTTGCGTTAACGGGAGGAGGGCGCGACATGCCGATGCGGCCTTGACTCGTCGAGAGGCTAAATAAGTAATTTATAAAATTCGTGATAAAAGTTTCTAAAAAAATAACTTTGCGGAAGCGTAAATAACAATTAACTTGGGGTCGTCTTGATAAACAATTTGAATTGTAAGAAAAGAAAGTTGGAACATAAAAATTCAATGTCATTTAGCCATCTCGACTCGTATCGTAACAAAGCATAACTCGGGAAAGGTTCTAGGTATCATACAAGGCTCATACAAAGTCTTATATACATAATTACATAACTTATACATTCTTAAACCAAAAAAACAACAACATGTATTTCATAGTAACTCCAAGTCGGCTAGCATATACTCGGCATCTAAGCACATAAGCGTCATCAAGCACGTAATCACATATGAACTTAGCTCCATGCTACTTCTTGCTTCTTACATGTTATTAAAACCTGAAAAAAGGGTAAATTGAAAGAGTGAGCTCAACTAGCTCAGTGAGTTACATCTACGCCCCTCCGTAGGTTTGGAAAACGAAAAGGGCTAACTTACCCATGGAGCATCATGAACATAAGGCATAGCCATACATACATATACTTGTTTAACTTGAAAGATCGTGACATTCATAAAACATAACTTGTAACATTAAGAAAGAATAACGTAAAGCATAACTTGAGTCGTGGGAAATCATATTGTTCCAAATAGGAACCTTGCTTTGTCTCACGTGGAGACCTTATCATACTTGAACATGCTTGCTTAGTTTCTTATCTTATGGCCCGTGTAACCTTCGTGACTTAACATAACGTAGGGACATGTCCATCGCGACGGCTCGTGAGGCGACGCGTGCCGTTTTATATTGCCCCGGCAAAAGGGTCGTAGCCTGCCTATACCCGACAGGGGGTTTCACTACGGTAACCGTGGCCTTTCTGAAAACGTATTTTATCTTATGAAACATTCTTTTATTTTCTTTGTTAGCATCCATGGGACATAAACATTTCATTTGGTAAAGAAAACATACATACATAATAATAGGGACAACATGAACATACATAAGATTTTAAGAAACTTGAGGCTCGATACAAACTTCGGGAGGTAGGGTAACTCACCTTGCGAGCTTAAGCCATTCATTTTATATTTCTTAGTCCGATTTCGAAAACTTTGAGCACATGGGCATCAACTCCAACGTCACATAGATGACAAGGAACACTACAATTCACACATATAATCACTTAGCACCAATTCAATTCAAGCATAACGCATGCCTACATCGCTTAGATGCATATGGACTAACTTTTCATATATTAACATACTTCATGGCCCTTATATTCGTTCTTTCATGCAAATGAGATGCATAATGCAGCACATAAGTGAAATATGACATGTATTGAACTAAGAAGTAACTTACACAAGCTAGCTCTAATAAATTTGATAAACTTCTAAAATTATGCTTATAAACAAAGTGTAACTATCGCTAGTACAAAATTCATAGTTAATTCAAAATAATTATCCGGGACTTGAAATTTTTACGTTACATATATAATGAGTTTACCCATAACATACTGTAATATAAAAAATTATAAAGTTTTCTAAATATTTTTAAACATAATATTTCGGATCAGTTTTAGTACAAAAACATGGGCTGGTAGCAGCCTTGGAAATAAATTCATAAAATATTCAAATAAATTCCAAAAATTATAAAATTTTTACAGTAGGTTGATAACATGTCAGGGAAAAACATATCCAAATTTCATAAGAATTGAAGTAGCATAATTACATGAAATTGATGATTTACCGGACTGGTACAGAGTTGAACGGAGTATCAAAACAGTCCCGGTTTTTGGTTGATTAAAAATTATATTTAGCTCCATTTGCTCTGAAATTTTTACTGTATAATTATCACATGCAAATACACTAACTGTAAATTTTTCATAATTTTCTGAAAAGTTTAAGTATTTTTCCCGATTTTGTGAAAATATGCTCAAAACTTGAGTTTTGTGATTTTCATTCTTCAAAACTTGTTGCATGCAAGAAATTACTCTACCAAAATATAAAATTTCACCCAAACATGCTCTAATTCACATAATAAACACTACTCATAACATGTTCATCCATGATCTTAAGGGTGATTATCCATTAAACTTGATTTTGTTGACATGCATGGGTTGTCTACATGAATGCAAGTAAAAACTAGACTCACAAGATAAATTTTACCTTAAAAGATGATGTTGAGATTGTTCTTGAGCCTCCTAGCCTCCTAAGATGGATATCTTAGCATAACTTGATGGAATTGATAAGCTTGAGACTTGATCTTCCTAATTTGAAACATTTTGGAAGATGGAGGACTTGGTAGTAGCAATTGAAGGGGATGAAAAACATAGTAGAAGATAGAGAGGATAAATGGACGGATGGAGGTGGAGAAAGAAATGGGAAATGAGAGACACATGTGTGAGAGTTATAAGGACAAGTGTTAGTACATCACATGGGCTTGAGGGGTTTGTTATGGTGCAACACTAGTACTTCTTTGACTATTTTGTGTGGTTCTAAATTATCCCTAGCACATCTAATAATGCAAGTGTCCTAATTACTAGCATGAACATCACAAGATAAAATACTCCTATAACATCTTATAACTCTTTCTAAAACTAATATTTAATTGTCCAAAGTCTTATTGCATGGGGGTCCTTAACATTATTGCAAACTAAATTATAATTTCTTAATGTAACATACATGGAACTTAATATTTGCGAGATTTACAATTTTACAAGTCTAGCATATGCAAGGAAACACATGACATGAATCATTCATTTGAAACATAATATTTTCACTTAGGAAATAGATACACAACTTATATATGTAGGAGTTACACTTTACACAAATAACGATAGCACTCTACATGGAAAAACATTTATACACGATTATGCACATTATCCATCTATCGCATACTTTAGAGGATGAAGCTCAAATGAGAACATAATACTTTTAACCATATTTTTAATTACACAAGAATAGGATATTCATAATTTTGTACGAGCTAATAGACAAATTTAAATGAAATATTAACATATAATAATATAATATTAACGTACTAATACGACTTAGAAATGTGGGTTATTACAATGAGCATCAAAATGAACATGATGCGAGCAAGTCTCTCTTGAATGGACAGACCATGTGATTGAGTATGAAATGTATACGTGGCAGGTACCATGTGATGGGTTGGCTCGTGCAAAATACTTTATACTGAAAAGAAACCTCTATCTTTCCCTTGAATGGATGAGTTGCTCGTTTCACTAAGAGGTCAGACGAGTAGTTGCTCGTCTGACATTTTACTATTAATTAGACGAGTATACCCTAAACCCTAATACCATATTATCATGCAAAAATGCTATAAGTCGTGTTAAGTGTAAATCCTATACCCTAAATTATGTAACCCTAAACCCTAAACTCAAATATTTTTGCTGAATAATCATTTTTTTATTAGAAAAGTGGGATAATCATATTACTAGCACCTAATTAATATTTTACCTTCGTATTTCCATTTTTCTCTTATGAGAATCTCTTATATTCGTTTAAAAATTGTTGATTTATCAAGAGCGACAACGTCTCAATATCAACACCAATTAATTTTAAATTTATTGATCTAACATCAACAACCACCAATTTCTAGACCAATTTCATGGTCAAAAGAAAAGAAGGAGAAGAGAAGAAAAAAAGTAAGCTCGACAAGAGAAAGATCCTGAAACCGAGACGCCATCGCCAACGTAAAGCAATTGTCGGTGCAACAACCTCCTTATCCGACTCGGGACAAGACCGGGAGGGCGATGCTTAATAGAAGTGGCGGAGATCAAAAGAAATATAATCCACAACAAAAACTTATATTATTAAACAACCAAAGTCTTATACAAAAGGTGCTTATTATTACACAATAACCTAACAACACTAGAAACTAATTATGACGTTATCAGTCTAGGTGAGTCTCGCGCCCCTTCTATTCCTTAAGTTCCAGCTCATAGGCCTGCGGTGGGAAGAAAACAACAGGAACCGCAGTTTTGAAAGTCAGCAATAAATACTGAGTGAGCTACACCTTAGCATGTAAAACAGGAAAGATAATATAAGCTGCTGGACACAAGTTGAATATAGTAAAAGTGACAGAGTATGAATGAAAACAGTTTCAGAGTCCGCAACGGTATAAACAGAAGTGCAAATTAAGAATCGTTCCAGAACAGAAATCAATAATCCAATCGTGATGCAGAGTAATCGGATATAGTATTGCCAACAAAGGGCATCCCAATAATAATAAAGCCAGCCAGGCAGTCAAATCATCGCTTATTCAATTTCACAGTACCCGGGTAGACCAGTGACCACAATCAGACATTCTAGACCTTAAATGTTGCAACACCCTCCTAAGAGCGTCAATCAAAGGAGTGTTATCTAGAAGCAGTACTCCAGCCTACGACGAAAGGAGTCGGGGTGCACGTAGTGCCATATCTTTAGGGACCAAAGCCCAGGGAATCATCACCTGTAATGATTTTAGGGATCTGTGCCCAGGGGATTAAACCCGAACTGGTTTTGGTACATGCGTATCCTTTCCACTTTACATCATCAACGGATTATTAATCATCGCGTGAAAGTTATCAAGAACAGTAGCCAACCGTTCAAATATTTGACAGGTACAAACAAACAATAACAAGTGTATTTTGAGACAGAAAATAGAAATCACAATCGGACACGAAAAGAGCTAGGCACACTAGGCTAAGCATGTAATCTCACCTTATTTGAAAGCAATTATCACATACGGCTCATACGGATGATCAACGTCCTTGTCTGCTAACCTGTTGCCTACAATCATTAATTATATAGTCACAACGACAATATATCTAAATAGAAGAATGCTCGTCTAGGTCGGTTGCTAATTTCGGCTCTCGGAATCCCCAATAAAACCCGTTTTTATGTCATATACTCATAAATAACTGAAGCAATATTTTTAAATTGGTATTAAATAACTGAAGCAATATTCATTTAAAATAAACAAAATAATATTGCTATCAATAGTAATAAAAGTGTTTTTCGTATTTACAAAGAGTTACTTTGGCTAGAAAAATAATATTTAGTTTAAACAAATGTTTGTGGTGGTAATAATCTATATTACTATTTATTTAAATAAACCAATGCGACATTTAGTATTAAAACAACATTATTTTATAAGAAAATGTTTTATTATAATTACCAAAACATTCATTATTTATTGGAAATACAATTTAATAAACTTTTGCTAATAGTTTTTATAAGAAAACAATAACAAATGTAGTTTTCATAAGCTATGAACAGCCCCCCTAAGATTTGCATAAACTATAACAAGTACCCCCAAACTTTTGAAAATAATTTGCTTAAAAGACACTTAGCTCCTTCCCCCCCACGATGAACACTAACTTCTCGTCGATCAAAACACGAATTTAAGACACAAAAACAGGATTTTGACAATCACAAACAACTTATACGAAGGTTTAGAGCATACCTAGCCAAATAAACGTGAGAAATGGTCAAGAAATGAGGCGGGTCGGGTCGCCGAAGTGGTCGCCGGTGATGGTGGCCGACGGGGCTTTCTCCGGCCACTTATGAGTTCGGGCAGGAGCTCCTGGAGCTTTTTCGAGCCTCCTAGAGGCTATGGAGACACGCCTTAAAGCCTGGGTCGCCTTGGTTTGGCCGGACGAAACTTTCGCCGAAAAACATAGAGTTCGGCGGCGGGAATTTCCTCCGCCAGAGTTGCTGCCGCTGCGGCCTCTGTTTCTTCTTCTCTTGCTTCTACTGGTTTTGAGACAGAGAGGGCAAATAGAGAGAGAGGAACGGGTAAGAAAACAGTGGGGTGGAGATGGGTTGTTGCCTCGTCCCCGACGGTGGCTGCGAGGGTGGTGGTGGCTGGAATGTTTCCTGCTGCTGCTGCTTCTCCTGCTGCTTCTGTTGGGAAAGGACAAGGCAGAGAGGGGGATAGAGAGTGAGAGAGGTGATGGTGTTGGTGCCGGCAAAAATGGTGATTGACGGTGGTGGTGGTTGTTTGCCGAGAGAGAGAGAGAGAGAGAGAGAGAGAGAGAGAGAGAGAGAGAGAGAGAGAGAGAGAGAGAGAGAGAGAGAGAGAGAGAGTGGTGGCGGTTGTGGTGGTCTGTGGAGGGAGGAGGCAGGGTGTGGGTCTTATATAGAGTGGGTGAGGGCGGTGAGGTAAGGGCGGTTGTGATGGTGAGGGCGGTGATAGTTGAGGGCGGTGTTGAAGCTTGGTCGTGAAGAAGAAGAAACAAAAAAGCTGATAGAGAAAGAAAAAATGGGTTTTCTAATTTTATTAAACAAATAGATAAGAGAGAAAAGATAGGGTGTGGTAAAGGTATCGGGTATCGCGGTGGTCGTTACCGCGAGAAAGTCTATAAAAATAAGAATAATCGCGCAAAAATAAAAAAATTTACCCGAGTTTCTCTTCTAATAAATTCTCAAAAGCTACCCAAATTAATACTCGAAACCTAAAATTCAGTTACCGCGTGTTAATTTACCAAATCACCCTTTTGTTAAATACGGAGTATTATAGTCGGTCCTCCAAGCAAACCTTCTGGACCAAAATATTCTAGATCTTAGATCTAAAA
This sequence comes from Linanthus parryae, assembly GCA_023055425.1. Lineage (NCBI taxonomy): Eukaryota > Viridiplantae > Streptophyta > Magnoliopsida > Ericales > Polemoniaceae > Linanthus > Linanthus parryae. Next base: position 1,101,615 of record JALGPY010000036.1, on the reverse strand, counting down.
ATTCTTAAACATTTTTAGTGGTGGTACGAATAAAGAAGTTGCTGACCGCTCGGGTTGTTACAAACGGTCTCAAAGCATCCTTGATCTTGCAAGGGCTTCGTGGTGGTGCGCAAACTACCAAGTGGATACGTGATTGGACACACTCAATGACGACACCGAGTATATAAGGTGGTGGGTGCATCCTACATCGAGATATGTGGATTAGATGTCTGATATATATAGTACACCTTGCAAATTACTACTAGCACCTTCAAGGATTAAGCATTTTGATCCGGTGGTACATATAAAGAAGTTGACGGGATAGTAATCCGCTCGGGTTGTTTCATTGACCACCATCAAAGAAAGAGAACGGCGGCCCCACGCAGAGTTAAAGTACGATTTGGGAGGGATTGAAAGAGAAGAAGGCGATGATGGGCGGTGTGCCTTGCGACTGTGACAAAAAGATGAGAAGAGTCCTTTTGTAGAGCAAATTTGTTCGGATGGATAGGACGAGGGCTTGTGTTGCTTCGGTAGGAAGAGGATGGGTTTGGGTTTGGGTGATAGTTTGGATTTTAGGGATCACAATGGTTTTCAGGCGGCTACTTCGTGGTGGAGTTGCCACCGGAGAGGGAGGCGGCTATGGTTTTTCGGAGAGAGGGAGAGCGTTTTTAAATGTGTTGTTGTATTGTTACTAGTAAATCTTCAGTGTATTTCCCAAAACTTATATGATATTTTAGAGATAAGATTAAATTAATCTACAAAATTAATAGTGTAAACGCCCCACCCATCTGTGCTGGGAAAACTACCAGAAGATCTCGGGACTCATGGGGGTGTTCTCCGCTAAGGAACAAAAATGCCCTAGCAAGGAATCTAATCCCAATGATTATGTTACGAGACTGAATTAAAGAAACTAAAAAGTAAAAGTTAGCAAGAAATTTCTATTATAATTGAAGTGTTAAGAGTAGCATTGTGATACAGACAACTAAGTATTTGACTACTCCCCAACTCACCGAGTATTAACATGCGGAGTTATAAAAATAGACTAGTAGAATGTCAGAGAATCTACTACGAATATATAGTACTTTGAAAATATTGTTTATAAAGTTTTAATAACGTTTAACTTAACACTTACAAGTGCTCAAGCCATTACCCTTATATATCACCATAGTTTAGACATATAGAGTTAATTGTTACTTATAACTCAAAAGAATCCATAACCATCACAACCCCACCAGCCTTGTACAGAGGATTTCAAATCCCACCACCTAAAAAGTCGTGAAGACCATATTCACTTCTGAAAAGGAAGACTTAACCAACCCACCAAGACAAAACTAGACCTTAAGTATGCACACCCCTACTGGAACATTAGTCCGAAGACAAAAGTAGTAATTCAGGGGCTCGAGGATATTCAAATAGAAATTCGTAATCATATTACCCATATGTAAGTGAAAATATGGCATAAGCATACATATGCTTACCAGATATCCAACCTAGTTTTCAGATCAACGAGACTGATTTTATATCTCAGCAGTCTCTACACATTTCAAGTATATATAAGCTATCAACACATGTACTCCATAGTGAGTAAAAATGCACATGCAAGTGTCATGCAAACATTCTAGTCCAAAATTACCATCTTGCCCCTGATAACCCAGTCTCTTTAGTGCATCCCTGGTTGCGCCTTAACCCTCAAGTCATGCTCATGCAAGTATATTAATATGCAAAATGATCCATATGCTTTCCTCATACGCTCAGTATTGAAATCTACATTTTTACGCAATTTCACTCACGTCCATGCGGTTTAGTAAAAAATATAGAAAAGCCCCTACAGTTGACTTTTAATCAATTTCAATCCAAATAAGTACAGACTGACACCAAACATCATAAAAATGATACCGGTGCATGATGTCATGCCAAGAGTAATGATTTGACTGTCCAATGCAAGTTATTGCAAAATTATCAATTTGCCCCTCATATACAGCTCAGTCAAACTAGGGTTTTCATAAAGGACATTATGGCCAATTGGTTCATCTGATAACTCAACTCATAAAGTCAGAGATGACTGCGAAACTGGTCAAAGAGTCAACTTTTCAGCCAACTTCTAGTTAATTGAAAGGGAATCTTGAGAATATGAAAACAGGGTTTTAACGAGTGGAGTTCAATGTATTTAGAACATATTTAAACTCCCAAAAACTCAACTGGAAGATATAAGATCAGTCCAACTCGGATGAAAATCAATCGTCCAACACTGTGGGATTTTCAAGTGCTTTAACATGATAACGACAACTACTTTGAGCTTGTTTTATGAGGAATCTGTTAGGAATTAGAAAAAATTTCACACCGAGTAATTTGAAGTATTTGGCACCAGATTTCACCAGAATAAAGCAGAACATGATTCTTTCAAGTATCCAAGAAGTTATGAGGTGTCAAAGATGGCTGCTTCATAAGGTTTTTCAATACTTGAAAGTTCAAGACAACTTCTTTGAGCACAATTTCTGGTAAAACTATTATGATTTGAGACATGACTCCGGGAACACATTTTGTAGTATTTACATGGTCTATCCACATGTGATAGAATATTGGGATTCCAAGTAGTCACCAAGTTGTTATAGAGTTCCAAAGTTTGATACTTGACGAGTTGTTTCTACACTTTGAAGTATGCTCAGAAAGAAAGTTCATCAGTGTAACTTTGGGACTGACTTTGGACTTGATTTTGATTGTTTTTAAGAAACCAGAAAACATAGAACGTGAAATATTTGTATGTAAAGCGTCCGGGTCCAAGGTTAATCTCATTTCATCAAGGATTGAATGAGATGCAATAGGTAAAAGTTGGCCAAAATCCACAGAATATTGACATCCCAGTTTCCGCATTATTTTGCCGGCTCTTTGGGAATTTTTTTCAATTGTTAGTGCTAGATACAAGCCAACAGATTAACATAGAAATTGTACAGTGATGCTAGGAGAATACAAATAGACAATAATCACTCCAATTCACCCAGTACTGAATAAGTTGCAGGTGTCTTAAGTTGTCCAAAAAACTAAGGTCACTGCCATGGCAGTGGTTAGGGCAGAGCACGGGTCGGTTCGGCCGGGTATATTCCCGTTTGGCTGACCGACCCGAAATGTCGGGTTTTGCTTCATGCCAACCCGTCCCCAATCGAACATCCATCAAACCCGAGTATGTCGGGTTCATCGGGGCCGGTTAATTTCGGGTGATTTGCGGGTATACCCGGTGATTTTCTACACGGGTTGTCGGAGCTTGGAGGTCGATCGGAGGTTATCGGAGGTTAGATCGGAGGCGGCCAAAACCAGTGATCGGAGGTGGAGAAGGAGGGAGAGAGAGAGAGAGAGAGAGAGAGAGAGAGAGAGAGAGAGAGAGAGAGAGAGAGAGAGAGAGAGAGAGAGAGAGAGAGAGCCAGAATCGACAAATTACCAGAGAGATTTGAAGATCTGAGAGAGAGCAAGATTTGGAGGCGCAACGTTAGCCTCCTCCTCCTCCTCCCCCTCCTTCTTCTTCTTCTTCTTCTTCTTCTTCTTCTTCTTCTTCTTATTCTTCTTCTTTTCTCTCTCTCTCTCTCTCTCTCTCTCTCTCTCTCTCTCCGTTCTCTATAACTGTCTCTCACTCACGCTCTGTATTCAACGAAACATAGGCGGCTAGGGTTTGGGTTTACTTAGTACCCACCTGCCTCGGGTCGGTTCGGGTTTCTACGGGTCCAGGCAGTTGCTACCCGCGCCCCACCCGATTCGTGGCGGGTTTGGGTTAAATCAACCCATACCCAATCGATAAAACAATTTTTTAACCCAAATTCGATCGGTTCGGATCGGACCGGTCGGGTTGGCCGGGTTGTTCGGGTTTCTGCTCACCCCTAGCAGTGGTGACACTGCAACTGCAATATCTCTGGGTCAATTTTTAGAGAGATTACAGTTTGATACGAAGGGCACGGTAAACATGAAAGTTGGATCTTGATAGATGAGAATCCACATAACTAAACATCCCATCAAACCATACAGTGAGGAGACAGTTGCAGTACCTAAAACAGAGCATGTAGCTCACCGAAAAAACGTGAACGTGTAAGGATCAAAACCCGATGAAATGATGTTCTAGGTGTGGTTGCAGGGTCTATATGTTTTCAGACTCAACGACCTTATTTATGCAATTAGAGTGGAAATAACAAAGTTTTGATGTATTTTACCCTTCTCTGGCGAGCTCCATGATTTCAGGTGGAAGTTTGCCCAAACTTCGGCGATAACTACGGCAAACAACGAGTTAGGGCTTCCATTGATCGTTCCTAGTCCTGCTATGTGTGCAGTTTTGCGGGACGCGATATCGTGATAAGCCTGGATGCAATCTCATGGTCTGGGTTGGTGCATGGAGGCAACACGGTGCATGACTTGTGGGGTCAATGCGTGACCTATCTCTGGTGGTTAGCCCCTAGGGGCAGAAGGGAAGTGGTCCTCTACAAGTAGTGGTCCATGTGGCCCGAAATGAGTAACGGGGAGTAGACTGACGTGACACACTCAAAACCATGTATCTACAAACATGACATGTACACGACCCGATGAACACGATTTCTCACCGTAGCTAAATGACATAACCTAGAAGTACAATAATAAAACATAAGACAACATGCTATATTTTATAACCCGTATGTTAAAAAGTAGCAAATATAAATATGTAGGACCAACACTTTTGTGAAAAAGTTTCTAAATTCTTGATTAGATTCATAATGGACTCGTCGTAAACTTAACATCATGCTTCCATTTTCCCATACCATTCTTAATGAATCTTATTTTTTGTGATGTTTTTCACCTTCAATGTCACATATTTTAGCTGCCTCTTGATTATAGCTCCTACATTTTTGTTAAGTAAAGTACAATTTCCACTTGTCAAGCATTTTGGGCATGTCTTAGAGAGAAGTATGAAAATTCTTATATATTTGATAAACTTGTTCCATTTTGTGCATGTTAACTCTTTGGATTTTGTTTGAGGGATTGAAATGCATGCACAGAGGGACTGGATAAACTTAAGAGCTAAACAGAGCCCACAACGGATCCAAAACAGATAAGGAGAGAATCACGGAGGCCTTGTCGCGACATGGAAAGAAAAAAAACTTTATATTTCTCATGTCGATATGATAGGTGATTTTGCATTTCCTCTAGAGTAAAAACTACCTAGATTGAGTGCCGTCGAGGACCTAGTATCAGAGTGTGGTGAATTGTTATGATTCCAAGATGTGTGCTTGTCCCCAATTGGCTATGTATGAGATTAGCATGTGATGTATAGACAAATGAGCACCCCCTCGTTAACTCATTCCCAAGGGTGATTTCTACTTGTGGGTTCACAACACATCTCTCACATCATTTGATGGTTGATTTTAATATTTTGGTTTCGATCCAAGTGGATACATTGAGATGGAGAGTTTTGGGGCTGTTAAGTACGTAGGAATGTCGATTGTTAGTGTTAGGTCGGTAATCATGAAGGAAGAGTTTTTGTGTTATGTAATCTTTTTGAAGGTTGCGTTATTGGTGCTGCCGCTAGTAAATTTCTTGGTCTTCGTATCAAGTTAAGAGAGATAAAAGAGTAGTGAAGGGTGTAATTGACTTTCACACAATTTAAGGTAAGATAAGTCACGAAAGATGTCAAATGTTGACCTCATGTACAACATCCGTTTCTTATCTTTCAACTTCGGCTGACTTTTTAACTCTTAACTGGGTCACTTTGACTCGGTGATTTGGAAAGCACAACGATGTAATTGTTTGACAAATTTTTCATAGTTAGAGTAAAGTTTACTCTATAAGATCATGCAAAGATTACCAAATTTGTGTATCGTTTTGCTAACCAAGTCACTGGGTCAAAATGACCCAGTGAGTGGACAGTGTAAAAAAGTGAAATAGGCTGAAAGAAAAGAGACAAAGGTAGTTCAAAACTAACGGACCTGGAGGGAAGGGTGTGAGGTGTCATAAAGTTTGGCAAGATCAGGGGGCAATGTGTCTTTTATTCTGAACATGGGGGAGCAATGTATCTTTACGCCTAACTAGCTGGGTCAAAGTGTTTCTTGTAGTTCTAAATTTCTAATGATGTGAATCTCACTCAAGCCAGCCCAATAAGCAGACCCGAGCCCATTTACCGAGCCCTAAAAGACTTTGCAGAACTGTGTAGAAGAACAGTTGCCAAAAATTTCTCACAGTTGCAGAGTGCCGTTGTTGTTCCATCGACGCAAAAACAGTCAACAGAGGTTGCTTCCCCTCCTTCACACTCTGAATTTCTCACTATTTCTCTGTATCTCCCGAACGAAAACGACGATTTTCGGTCGCGGGTTATGAAGATTTCTCCGTCAATTCTATTTCCGAATATGTGGTTTTGATGTTGTTTTATTGATTTCGTTAGGGTGGTCGGAAGCTAAAATTCTCATAAGTTGTGCGAAATGGCGGACGAAGACAACTTCGATATGGACGGAGGGTTAGCTTCTCATCCCTTTTCGCTGTCTCCTCTGTGAAATTCGCGTCATAGGGTTTTAACCCTTTTACTCTTTCTTTGTGTTTCTGGGTTTTCATGTTACTTCATAATCAATGGTCAATAGTTCTAGGGTTTTAACCCATTTACTCTTTCATTGTGTTTCTGGGTTTTTCTTGTCACTTCATAATCAAATGGTCAATAGCAGTTTTGTGTTTCTTTTAGGGTTTTAACCCTTTTACTCTTTCATTGTGTTTCTGGGTTTTTCTTGTCACTTCATAATCACTGGTAAGTAGCAGTTTTGTGTTTCTTTTGTGCATGCATCTTTGAGGATACTGATTTTGTGATTTGAGGGGATATTGAAAGGTTTGTTCCATGAACTTAAGGGTTTTTTTTTTTTTTTTTTTTTTAGCTAGTGTTAGCTTGGCATTGATTAGGTAATTTAGATGCTTCACCTTTTAGCTATGACAATTGTAACTAATAGTGATCTCAATGAAATTTTGATCATTAGGTTTACAAACTTGTGTTATTAGGGGTAATCTGAATGAAACTTGTCTTCTTTGCAATTTCGGTCAGAAAGATTGACAAAATGAGATCTATCTTGTCTCTGTGGCGCTTGGTTGTCATAGATACCGATGAGAGTAGGTTTTAGGGCTAGTTGGACTGGTGCTAGTTAGCTGAGTATAATCTTACTTTTGATGAAGTTTGATGATAGGCAAACATGATTTTGTTTAGGCTAGTTTGCATTCTTCGCAACTTAGTTTTGTTTGAAAATAGTCGCATTATTAACTGGGGAGAAGTTTCAAGTACCGGCATGGTTTTGAATGATGGGAAGAATTGAGGTCTTATGGCACCAATCCCCGATAGCACAGTTCTCATCAAACTTTTTTTTTCCAATTAGTGGGGGCAAAGCTAGACGGTTACGTTATTCTGGCTTTTTTCGTCGAAGCTATGTGCTATTTAAACTCGAATTTGATCAAGTGTTAGTTGCCTCCACAGGACAACCTATTAGCTTTTGTGGCAGGTTTGTTGCATGTTTACAATGTTTTGAGATGGGCCTTCTATAGCGTAGTTGGATAACATACTACTCATATCTTAACTGGCTTGACCCCTTGAGGTGAAGCTATTAGGAGTTAGTAACATTATTATGGTTGTAGTTAACTGGAGATTCTAAAGAAACTTTGAAAGAGCGATGCTAAATGAAACATAGCTTATGAATGAACTGTTCAACGCTATTGGAACTAAGATATTTAAACTTTTGCACCTAAACTGTTTGTAAACTGGTTTATTTGAGATATATCAGCTTTGGAACTTGAAAATTCAGGGGATTTGGCTCTAATAGTTTTTATTCCAGCTCATGCATCCTTGTCCAAACATCAATACATTCTTGTGTTTGCCGTAGTTGTTGGCCATTAGAAGGACAAATTATTTCCCTCAAAAGAAAGGAAGGAAACATTATTGCTTTAAATTCGTGGCAGATACAACATGATTAATGTAGTAAGCGCCAATGTGCACCATCAGATAAATGTGACTTAATAAATTTGCACCATTGAGTGTACGAATTTTAGCACAAATCTGAACGAATTTTAGCACAAATCCGACATTTGGTATAAGATTTACTATAATTCAGAAAGGCAAATGCACCTACACTTATTTTAAGGACTCTGCTTGTTCACCAGCTTGTGAAAGAAATGCTAGTCCATCAAGTAGCATTGCATAAAAGTCACTGCGATGGTCCTTATTAATATTATCTGGAAGACTGAAGGAAAATGTCCTACTTTGTCCAGATAGAGACGCGTCATTCAAAAATTTGTCCTGTTCTGATAATTTACTGCGAACGCTAGAACTTACTAAAGACAGGTTCTATGAAAAAGTTCAAGTAATTTGAATGTGAGGTGGGTTCAGCATACGAAGTTAACTTTATTCTTCTACGCTTAATTTCTACATGAGGTTATACTTGCATTATGAAAAAGTACCAGTTAATATAAGCAGCCAATGAAACTGATCAACCACTAGTTACATTACATGTATATATGGTTGTTAGTTTGTAGCATCGACCATTTTGCATTTGTTAACTTCTGATTCATGTATGCATGTCATACAAAATCATATTTGATCCTTAAGTCCGTTATATGTATGGTCATCAATGTGAACTAGTGGCAATTGAGTATTTGAGTATCTTTATAATACCATTGATCTGAGGAGTAGGTTTCCTATTTTTGATGACAGTGAAATATTTGTTTCCTCAGGTACGAAGATGAGCCAATGGAACCTGAGCCTGAGGTTAGAGTTGTTCTTACTTTAATGGCCCTTCATTGAATCAGTAACCCTTATTCCGCATGTAACTTATCTATGTCAAACATTTGGGACGATCTTCAGGAAGGAGCGGAAGAGGAGATAGAAAACAACAACGAGGATGAGCCTGACCCTCTTTTAGCTGAAGCTGATGAAAAACAAGAACAGGAGGTAGGAGAAAGGAGTCGGAAAACATCGAAGTACATGACAAAATATGAACGTGCCAGAATTTTGGGCACTCGTGCGCTGCAGATCAGGTTTTGCATTTTCCGTTAAATAGTTTAATGTTTCCAAAATATTTTAGACTACGGTGATTGGATACTAAATTTGACTCTTTGTTGCAGCATGAATGCACCTGTCATGGTTGAGTTGGAAGGTGAAACTGACCCACTTGAGGTTAGGATCTTCACATTCTCTGGCTGATGCATATGCTTGCTTTCCCTCTGTGATTTAGAATATGTTAAGATGTCTCGACGGTGAGATCTATCTTGCTTTTGAAGGTTTTACCCATTTCTGTTTCATAGGAGTGATGCATCATATAGTCTTTTAGATAACTGCATGGGTTTTAGAAGTAATGTATGTATCTTTATCTGATGTAGTGAAGCTAAGTGGGCAAAGTCTTTAAAAGTTGGAAAACGTGAGTATGGCTCATTCACATTCAGTTAACAAGATCAATTATAAAAGCATTTGAAGCGTTAGCAAATTTTCCACTAGGATGTTTTATCTTGAAAATGGTATGTCAATGAAAAGTGATGTCCAGTGAAAGAAGAAATGAGGCAAGGGATCATGGTTTTCAATACAATTCGTTTGTGACCTTAGCTTCCTTTCATTCGGATAGAACCCCTACCTTCCCTAACAACAGCTACAGCTAAAGCCACTAAAATGAAATATTCTATTGTTCTTCGTCTCTTGCAAAGGCTATCCAGTATGTTTACCCTGCTGTTCCAGTTGAACCAGAGGGGCTTGTATCCGTTCTCGCCCGAGAGTTTCATAGGAAAGGACATTCGATTTATTATACATCATATCAGCTTATTTTCTATAATGTTGATAAATCTCACAATACTTCTTACTGTGGTTGGACTGACTTAAACCACTGATTGAATTAGTGACCTGGTCCTTTCACCTGGTCAGTCAGGTTTTATAACTATGGTTAACTAATTTTCTTCATTTTCTTTCGAAATTAACGTTATTTTGGTGGTGAGTTATCTTAACTTTCTTTCCCCAAATTAATTTATCTGAAGTAGTAAGTTAATCCAATGCTGTCTAATGCGGCTAATATAATCTAGTCCAGTGCAATACTATTAGTCCAAAAGACCAAACATAAGACAGGACGATCATATTTAAAGAACCCTGTTAACTCTTGAAGTGGTTGATTTATCTTGTCAACAACAAAATAAAGTATACCGAGTCCAGACTGTTTTATACACACACAAGGCCAGCACAAGGCGGAGGCAGGCGATGTCAGTTGCTTTAGGCTCCTGGGCCGTAGAGCCCCAGTACTTTATACTGATAGTTTAATTTGATTATATAGCTTAATGGAAATTTAGCACACTATTAATCTTGGTAAAGTGGTAATTAGCGATTTTGCCACGGATGCGATTCTGGTTCAGTTCTCACCTATGTCATTTTATTATTTATTACACTTTTTACTCGAACCCAAAAAATGAGTTTCCCTAAAATTCAGGCCTCCATTTTTACTTGCCTTATGCCTCGAGAAGTCTAGGGCCAGCCCTGTACACACGCACACACCTCAATTTACTTCCATCGTGACTTTCTTTAGGTTTTTTGTCATCTTGTTGGCAAGTTAGTGTAATTTAACAAAAAAGTGTAGACAAATCGTGGCCGTATAGTTACCCTTAGTTTGCGTAACCAGTGGGCATTTACTACCCCTAGACTAACGGAATGGATGGAAGATGATATTCCATCCATCTTTCTCATTTATCCGACATTAACCTCCGCCAGCAGCAACACACCAAACTCCACCTCCACCTCTACCTCCACCTCCACCTCCACCTCCACCTCCAGCTACCTTCCACCACAGCGACCATACCCAATTACCCACCACAACACCACCACGACCACTACCACTACAACCATAGCTACAACCACATTGTATCCACCTACAACCATAAGTACAACCACATTGTACCAAATAAATTTGAACTGTCCCAACTTCTGAATTCCTAGACCCGATCTTCTCATAAGACGCAATTGAAACCGAGATACAATATTTACCAAAATCAAAGATTGAAGAACGTAGTGAGTCAATGTTTCACAAACCAAATCATAACCTGCAACTTGGTCAGATTTAATGAAAATTGAAGAACTCCTCTACACTGACCAAACCGAACAACTCCCCCAAATTGAGCAACAACTCCCCTCCACTGGCAAACCAACCACCAAAACAATTCCACAACTCCAGCTCAATAATTATTTTTAATCTACCAATGCTTAATTAGTTCACCAATAATCAAACTTTCACAGCAGTATTGAAAAAACCAAAGCAACCATTCATTCAATCCAGGATTCGCAACAGATTTTAAGAGCTAAAGAAAAGCACATCGATGCTTCTCTCTGAGAAATTTCTGAATCTGGGTTTTTTTCATGTTCAGAAATTTGGGGTTTGGGAAATCCTTCTTGTTGAACCAACCCTGAGAAAGACCGAGCCTGGCGTCTTGTTGGGTTTCATCTTCCGATCGCATAAAAGAAGCCTGGATCATGGATAATTGACCCTTGACTGCTAAAATCTCTCTGATTGCAGTCTTATTACAGTTATGAAAGTAATATGAACTTATTGTCGAGAAGGAACCCTTTACCAATACAGTTAATGGATTGTCTTTTCTGTTTTTTTCTATCTCCTCTGGTTCAAATGTTGCTGTACAGCATTATAATTGAGCTTCTGATGACACTGCACATTCACAAAAAAAAAAAAAACACTTTGCAAGAATCTTCTCATCGTTCAACCATCACGAACCAGTGGACGCAGATATTCAGTTCGTGTTTATTCTCTTCTTGTTCCCTCAGCGTTTTCTGATTGTACCATTCACTTCAATTTGTTTTTAGATTGCAATGAAAGAGCTCCGACAGAAAAAGATACCCTTCACCATTCGTCGCTATCTCCCTGATGGAAGGTAACTGTTGTATAGATTTCCATCAGTGCTTTTCTTAGTAATGACCAATACCTTCTTTTTGTAGCTGACTTTGCTTCAGCATTCTCTCCTCTAAACCATAATAATATCTCGTTCATTCTGTGCCTTGTTCAGCTACGAAGATTGGGGTGTTGATGAGTTGATTGTTGAGGACTCGTGGAAGAGGCAAGTTGGAGGCGACTAGTCTGCGCATGGGGGTTTCCGAAGTAGTTTTTGTGTAGCTTGTATGAGGTGGAATCATCATCAGTACTAAAAAACTCAGACTGGGTAATTGCGACGTGGAGTACTCTGTTAGCTTAAGCTTGTGGATATTAAGAAAACGATGCTATCTCTAGTGTTATTGTTAGTGGATTGTTATCTCCCATTGTGTGTTTGTTAATTGTTTTTTGATTTAAGCTTTTCCATAACCACCAAATCAAAATCAAGAAATAGTCACTCCAGTTGACATTGTTCCAAAGATTCTTGGAAGTGGCATTTTCTTTCATCATTTCTTCCACTCCAAATTCTTATTCCTCCAATGTCCCTTGGTTTATACCTGTGTCCAGATATTATCAGCCTCCACAGTCACTGAGAATGTGAACTGTGTTCACCTCCTGCAAATTACATCTCTCATCCATCAGCATTGTGAGTAAATGTTCTATAACACGTATTGACATTCGTAAGAAGCTTATCATGATATGCAAACCAGAGAAACACATTTAACCTATTATACGCATTTTTTCCATATCATTTGTAGTGACCTTTTACCTTCTTTTCTTATATTTGCCATTGACTCTTAGGCACCACTACCTTTTGACTCTACAATGAGCTTGGGAGCTCCAGGAAGTCTTGCCAGTTACACTGAATTTTAGGAATCACAACTTTTAAAATCTCGTTGACACTATCCTGGTTGACTAGTTCATGAAGTTCGTTAGTGTTTCAAGTGTTTCAAGTATCATTTAAGGTCATCATTTTCAGGTAGTTGACAAATCTCACAAAAGGGTCTGTCAATGCACCACCAGTCAATCCAAAATAAAATGTCATCCCCTTTACCACTTCATGTTTTTGTCAAGCACCATTTTGATCTTTGACTACGCTTTGCCAATTGTGGGAACTATTCTTTTTGCTCTTTCACTTTTGCTATCTGTCACCAGCTCTGTACTCGGTCTCGTTTGGATAAGCAGGTTTAGGGGTTAAAAAAATCAAACATGTGTTGTGTTAGGTTACCAGATTTGAAAAAATTCATGTTTCTCGGAGTCACCGTTGTTCTCGCCAAAACAACACATACATCCCATGCCATGCGAACATATAAGCTCAAAACAAAACTAAGAATCACAAGTTCGCTGGTCAAGCACATAACTGAAGTATTTTCCTGTAAATAGCGCAAAGAATCTTACAGAACTCACCCTAACCCGGCTCAAGAATAACATTCATCGTATTCTTTGGAGTATAACATTGATCATACTCTTTAACGTTCAATTCTTTTGTGTATGGATTGTTATATGAGCGATATAAGCAGCCTATCTATAATCTTCAAAGCGCAATTTTTCATACTCTATTTGGTATTAGCTGAAAATCTACAGAAACGTGAGATGATTAGTAGAATCCGCGATTTAGTAACCTGCAAATTTTAAGCCCATAAGAATTTCAATCCCACCCTCAAAACAGCTTCTCAAACAGAATTACATATTTTTCTCTATCTATATATCATACCATTCTAACTGGAATGTTTTATTTTATTTCCGGTCTTGTACATGTCATGTATACATATTACAAGAAAATGAAACCCTAAAAAGAATCGAATAATCTTATTGAAGGAAAAGACTAATTACGTTAGCAATCACAAAACTCAAATAGGAACCGGTGTTGTCTTCTTCACATGCTCCTCGCTTTGGGGATTAAAACAAGAGGTTTCTCCATACGTAACACGATTCCAAACTTCTCGTCCAAATTGAGCTCACCTGGTTCCATACAATGAGGAAGAACCCAATCAAAATGATGCACGAGCGATGCAACAATGATGGAAATTTGTTTCACAGCCACAGGTAACCCCGGACAACTTCTTCTTCCTGCGCTGAACGGCATAAAATCACCGTGGTTGCCTCTAAAGTCTCTATCAGAATCAAGAAACCTCTCTGGTTTGAACTTCAAGGGCTCATCCCAGACAGTAGGGTCTCGTGAAATAGCCCACAAGTTCACAAAGACTAACGAGCCTTTAGGAATCGTGTAGTCCATCACGGTGCATGTCTCGAGTGCACAATGTGGGGTCACAAGAGGGGCAGGGTGGTGGAGTCTAAGCGTCTCTTTGATACAAGCTTGTAAATATGGAAGGTTAGCCAAATGCGACTCTTTTAGGTTTTGGTCGCCTTTAATGGCTAACGCAAGTTCTTCGCGGAGCTTGTGCATTGTCTCTTCATTCTTCACCAGCTCGGCCAGTAGCCATTCGAGCGTTATGACCGTCGTGTCCACACCAGCACCAAGAAGCTCCTGCATGCATGCATGTACGGCGTTAGATTTTAGGGCACGAAAACATAAAAAACCAAGGGTAATAGTCAAACTTTTTGTCAGAAAACATAGAACTTCATTGATAATAGAAACAGTCTGAATTTCTAAAAAGTTGAACGAGAACAGAGTTTAAGTGGTAAGCAAACCATTAGCATATTGACGATCTTGTCATCGTTGAAGGAATTTTCGATGAGAACATCCAGCAAATCTTTAGTTGTCGTGAGCTGAATCCGATCTCTTCTTTCTTTGATGATATCTACCCAGAGAAATTTCATCATTCCAAATGTGTTCATGGCCTTCTTCTTACTCCACACGTCAAGTTTTGCCAACTTCGCATGCAAGTCACCCAAGCCAGTACTAGCAACTAGCGCCGTGAGAGAGTCTGTATATTTCTTCAATCTTCCGTTCTCCACCTCATCTGCAAACTCTACAAGGTCTCGCGACACCAATATGTTACCGAGAAAATTGACATTAGTTGCGTACAATAGATTTCTTATCGTAACCTCTTTGTCCTCTCTACCGCGCAAATACTCTACCATAACATTAGCCTTTTCCTCCCTCAACAGTCGTTGTGACTCGACCGCTTTGGTGGAGAAAAGCTGATTATGGGAAATGGTGCGTAGAGAATGCCATGTCTCCTTATTGATCGCGAAGATAACTGTTGAATCAAGTATGTCTGGTATTTTTGAAATGACAGACGTCACGTGTTTACCATGTAATAAACGGTCTTGAGTTTTCAAGACCTCGGTGGCAGCATTGGCTGATGATGCCACGACTACTAGGCGTGGGCCTAGACTGAACGAGAGGAGTTCACCGTGGGTCCGGGCTAGGTTGGAGAGAAGGACATGTGGCTTCTTCCCCACTGAAAAGAGGTTGCCCACTAGACTCCATCCCCTTGGTCCTGGTGGAAGTTTTTCTGTTTTTGAAGAACGGGTTAGCTTCCGGAGAAGAATGAGGAAGCATGCAAACAGAACAAGTTGGGTGAGCATTCTGAGATGTTATTTCTGGACAGACGATGTTCTTTAGCCGACAGTGTCTAAAACATGTGCTGGTTTCAATATATTTGATTTGAAGGATAGCTTTGTAGTTTTCCTGAATGTTATATACTTGTGTTACTTCATCTTTCTATTTATAGTACAACAATTTCAAGACTTTCTAAATGTTCAAGATATTATACTTTTCTGTTTCACATATCACAGAGACTTGAAGACTTGAAGAAGAAGAATGACTATTACTAAATATTTAATTCACGATTGAATTTGTCAAACTGCGTTTTTTTGTGTGTTACCATATTGTCAAACTAATTTGGAATTAGGTATTTTAGTCCTGTTTCTGTTTTTGTATAGTGAACGCCAGATTTGAAAACCCAGAACTCGCCTACACCGGTCGAAGAAAATCTAACGATATATTAGGCGTCAATTAATTCTCAAATCCCGTCACCTAAATGCCATTACTAACTCCAAATGAAATCTTTGTTCTTAAACGAGTTTTTTGTAAAGATAATTTTGTTAAACTGAGCGGGTAATTGAGCCCCTGGAATTATAATTTCATACAAAATTGTTTTGGACCAATCTAATTGAGAGAAACAAAATAAAACCTTAATTACTATGTAAAACGAGAAGTTTGAACAGATTATGTTGTTGGGGTTCGGATGGTCAAAGAACGTGGTCAAAGTATTCAAACAAATAGAGGGTCGTCCACATTGTCAATAAAGTTTTCTAGAAATGGACCAAATGTTTTAGAGTAATATCCCAGATATTTCCGTTTCCGAATGTGACTTTGTACAACCGAGTACATTTTTTGGCACGTTTGATCCACATATTGAAATTGGGGTAGAGAGGGTCTTCTAATATTATAGGACTAGAGTATTGCCCGTGTCCGATGACACTATCTCTAAATTGGATAGTTTCTGAATTTATATGTATTTTTTTAAATGAACTTAGAAGTGTTATCCAAAAATTATATTTACAAATGTGGTGAAAAACAACAACTTCCAAGTATGGGATGAGCATTATAATGGACGTGGGAACCACTCACAACATATCTCCTATTAGTTATGGATGTAGTTGAGAAAAACCTCTCTCCTATTAGTTAGGGATGTCCAAAGAGAGTGGGTAGTTAGGATGTTCAAGGAAAGTGGATAGTTAGAGATGTAATAAGTAGGTGAGATCTAATGGTGGGGATGTGGTTGATTTAATCTAACTGCTGAAAAATCATAAGTTAGTTAAACCATGTTAAGTATTATAAGATGCATTAATATTACTAGAGTATTAGTTATATGGGTGTAGGATTATGTAACATGTTTACTTGCATCATTATAAAATAAAGTTTTCAGACTTTAGTGTTCAATCCCACTTATACGGCGGGATTACATTTTAGCCATAGGAGTATATACAATAAGGGTGTATTAAATTCTCCCTTAACTTGTCCCAACACCAAGCGCTAGTTAAGACCCCATACGTGAATTATTATTACTGTACCCTTTTATCCATACACAAAACGTGCCATTTCTGGTTGTGTTTTACTCATTTATTTTTACTTTTTACTTTTTATACACGACTTTAACATAACAAGACATAAGTGTTCGTTGCTGTTTCTTCGTTTCTCTTTGATATATCATATTCATTAATCCGAGAATCTCAAACCAGATGTGACAACTTTGAAGGCTTCCTTAACCCGTTAGGCTCTTGGATTTTAGGCCAAAATTATATCTCTGCTTTGTTAACCAAGCATTTTGAATTGTTTTTTCTAAAGGCATGTGAAGTCGAGTTTTCTTTTGTTGATTTCGGGGAAGGATGGAAACTGCTTCCCCCCGGCTCAATGACCATAACCTTCAAATCTTGAATCAATCTTCCTCTGGGGAAGAGGTTAAGGCAACAGCCTTCTCCCTTGAGCCCTACAAATCTCTGGGCCCTGATGGTTTGCCAAACATTTTCCACCAAAAGAATTGGGATACAATCCGACCCTCGGTGGTGGATGCTGTCTATACTTTTCCCCATTCATGATTTTTATCTAAGGAGCTGAACTACTCATTCATAGCCCTTATTCCAAAGACCCAATCCCCCAAAGCTCCAACTGTTTTCGACCAATTAGCCTATGTTCTTCATTGTATAAAATCATTGTTAAAGTTCTTGCTAATGGTCTAAAACTTGTTCTCCAAGATATCATACCGACGTAGCAAAGCGCCTTTGTCATAGGGAGAAAAATCTCATATAGCACACTTCTGGCTATCTTTACCAAAATAATGCCCCAGTACCATGGCAACACTCACCTTGGAGCTCT
The DNA here is from genome assembly GCA_023055425.1 of Linanthus parryae. Classification (NCBI taxonomy): domain Eukaryota; kingdom Viridiplantae; phylum Streptophyta; class Magnoliopsida; order Ericales; family Polemoniaceae; genus Linanthus; species Linanthus parryae. The sequence goes on along the minus strand of JALGPY010000036.1, from coordinate 1,083,972 downwards.
CATGCTCGATATGAGAAAAACATTCGATAGAGTCAACTAGTCCTTTGAAAAGGGTGTAAAAGGCTCTTGGCTTTCTAAGCTTTTGGGTTAGTCTGATCCAGTGTGTCTCCACTTGGACCACTTCCTTCTTCTCGGTTCTGGTGAACGACCAAGTAGGGTGACGGTTCTTCCCTAAAGCAGGCCTGGGTCAAGGGGATTGTAGTACCCCGTAATTTGGTCAGGGGTAAATTGGTAATTTTGGAGGCGAAATGTGAATCTTAAATTATTCGGGAAGTTTATCGTAATTTTGTGCGAATTTTAGAATGTGAAACGGTAATTTTTCGTGTGTATATTAGTGTTATCGCGTATGTGACCACCGCGTTAGATGATGCGACGACCACACTATAACACACCCACTATTACTATTATTATTATTATTATTATTATTATTATTATTATTATTATTATTATTATTATTATTATTATTATTATTATTATTATTATTATTATTATTATTATTATTATTTCTCACCTCGTCCTTATCTCCCTCCCCCCCCCCCCCCCCCCCCTCTTTCTTTGCCTTCACGCCAACGACATTGCCGCCGCCCCAACCATCACCACCTCCAACCTTCTACAACCCTCCATCACCGCCCTCAGCTCTCTATATAAGCCCCAAACGCTGCTGCCCTCCCCCAGCAGCCACACTCCAGCACCCACCACCAGATCACCACCTCCACCATCTCTTCCGCCACCACCACCGTGCATCACAATCGCCACCATCACCACTTCACATCTCTCTGTTTCTTGTGGAAGGCAGAGGCAGCAGCTGCAGCTGGCAGCAAACAACCACCAGCCACCGCCGCAATTCCCGACGGGAAACCATCGGGCATCACCACCTCCATAATCCTCTCTTCTCCTGTATCTCTCCCTCTCTCTCTCTCTCTTCCACGAGCAGCAGAAGAAGGGGGTGACGCTGATCACTATCAACACCTTGGAGCAGCAGCGAAGAAGAACCCACTTCCGGCCGGCGAACTCCATATTTTCCGGCGGGTGATTTGGTCAAGCTTCACCGGTGCAACCCACACCCTTGGACCACTTCCAGACGACCCCTAAGGGTCCGAACAGATCACTAACCAGCCCATTAAGAGCCCAAGACGCTCCCTTCGTCGAGTTCGACCACCATCACCGACGACTTCAACACGAGACTTGATCCGCTTCAATTCTTCTACTTTTCTTGCGTTTCTTCGATCAGGTGCACTCCAAATCTTTCCACAGTTTGATTTTAGTGCTTAGAATCTCATTTTAGGGATATGATTTGAGTTTTGATTTGGGCAGATTCATCATGTTCTAGCTTGGGGTTAGTTTGTGTAGTTTCTGAAAATATTGGGTAATAAGCATAACTTGTGAAACTGTTTAAAGTAGGTAAGGGTATTTTCCGTTCTTTCACATAACTTGGGGGGTTTTCTTGTTAATTAACAATCTGAAATAATAAAATAAATATAAAAATATGATTTTTGGATTTAAATGGCTTCCTACAATTTCTAACCACCTTTTTAATTGAATTAATGTACACTTTAACAAATATGGGCAAAAATATTGTTGGTTAAATAAAAACTTGTTTTCTTAAAAATTTACAAGTTAAGATTATTTCTTAATTATTTATTTTGCTTGAAAACAATTAACTTAAATAGGTTGGCTAACTAATTAGTAAATCTTAGGATTTAAATTAGCATCTTCTTATTTAATAGAAAGTGTTTGTTTTATTTCCGAGCCATTTTACAAATTCCCCAACAAATGGTTATTTCATAGCTAAGTTATTTAAATATATATATATATATATATATATATATATTGGCTATTTAAGAATAAAATTAGGTTGACAAATTAACATGTTGTGAATATAAAAGTTAATTTGAGTTAGGCTTTTGTATAATGTTAATCTATTGGGGGAAAAAAGATATAAGTGTTGTTTGGGGGACTTAGGTGATTCCTAATAAGACTCGTTAGACTTATAGCACTACATGTTGTATACTTGAGTAAATGATTTGTAACTGAATAAAGAAATGTAATCTGTAGGTGACGAGTTTATTGACGAAGGCTACGTGTCTTTCTAAAGGATCGTTACGTGCTATTTGCTGAGAATTAAGGTGAGTATACATGCCAAGTCTTGCGTGCCAAGCTTCCTTCGTGTATCACGTGGATTTTATGCTATGTCTCAAAATTGTATTTGTTATTTGATACTTGTCGGATTTGTTCATTCATTCTTTGGAAAATCTCACACGATATTATTAATCCGTAATAACTTAAAGTGGAAAGAGTTGTGCGGTGAACGTCATTTGGATTATTATTGATTTGGTTTGGTCGTTGTTGTCTTCGTCCACTCGACCCATTATTATTTAGCCCGGTTGCAATTTGCCTCGGGTTCGCTCCTTGTACTCACTCCTTCTGGGCGCAAGAACCTTGTTAGGGGGGTGTGACACTCAAGGTCTTGGAAGCTTGTGATGGGATATGATTATGATACGATTGGATTTTCCCCGTTCAACTCAAGAATTAACCTGGATATTTCTGGATTGACAGTTTATTAATGAGGACTTGGAATGTTTATGATTAAATGAGAATATCAGAGTTGGATTATTGGACTTGAATTGAGGATATTGGTTATGAGTTAAAGGCTGGTTTTTTTTTGGAAATTTCTGGAATTGTGTCTGGAATCTGAGAATTTTTTTATTACTCTATTGTCTTTTACTTCCGCTGTGCAAAAGTTATTATTTATTGTCATACTTAAATTATCATCTCCTCTGTGTTTGACATGCTTGGGTGTTGCTCATTCAGTATTTATTGCTGACTTTGAAAACTGCGGTTCCTATTTTCTTTCCCCTGCAGGTCTACGAGAAGGAGGCGATGGTGTAGCAGGGTACGCGAATCACCTAGATGGATATCATCACGATTAAATTTAGTTTGTTAGCTAAGCCTAGTGTATTAATTCTAGAGACGCACGTTTATTCTAAGACTTGTGTAATGCTTCAGACTTTTGTACCGTTTAATATTATGTAATAAATAAATTCAGGATGTTATGCTTTTGATTTCCACCGTCACTTTTAGCAGCGCCCTTCTGGGCTTCCCGGTCCGGAACGGAAGGCTTGGGAATCACGGGTTGTTGCAGGTGGTATCAGAGCTGGTCATCCGTTAAAGGGAATTAAAAACCTGTAGGGCAACTTAAAATGAACATAAGGCAAGATAAAACTGGAAAAGCCGATTGGGTTATGGGTAGCTTATTTGTTGGACCTGTCCACTCTGGTTATTTCCTTGCTGTGTTGAGAACATTATGTGATTTGGTTATGCCTTGATTATTTGGTTGGATGTGAGATATTTTATGATGAGTAATATTTATCCAGAAAGATGATGAGTATGGAACGTGAAACGTTGTAAAATATTGTGTGCAATGTGATTTTCTTTTAATAATTGATGAGGTTATACGACTTGCATACTATACAATGGATAGTATTTCTTGTATAATTGGTGTGTGTCTATGGACGAATCTGACCCTGAGACGATAGTATTAAGTTATAAAAATACGAGTAATTGCGTAGGACCCTAAGAGTGGACCAATGGCCACGGAAGACATCAACCAACCACCAATGGAGCAACTAGTTGCACAGATGGAACGAATGACACATGTTATGGATAGAGTAGACGGTCGCGAAGAGCAAGGAAGGCCAAGCTTTGCCAAGCAAATAGCTGAGCTGAACCCTCGCCAATTCACTGGGAAGGAAGATCCAATTGAACTGGAGAACTGGATTCAGAACTTTGAGAAGCTACTAAAGGTTGTGCATAGGTTGTGGATTGCCCCGATGATGAGAAGGTTAACTGCGCCGTGTTGCACCTGCTGGATGACGCAGATGACTGGTGGACTACTAACCAGGAAGTCCTGCTGGCTCGACCTAACTTTAACTGGGAAGCCTTCAAGACTGCCATTAGGATACGGTTCTATCCAGCACACGTTAAGAGAAGAAAGTGCAATGAATTCAACAATTTGACACAAGGGAATGGCTCAGTGACAGACTACTTCAAGAAGTTCGTGGAACTACTAAAGTTTGCAGGCCACACAGTACCCAATGAAGACGATAAGGTCAACAAGTTTATTTCGGGACTGCAGTTCCAGTTGCACAAGATCATGCGTAGCCGAACTTACGACACATTGCACGAGGCTTATGACCGAGAAGCTGACATGTGGCAAGTCCAGGAGGTTCAGGAGGAGTTTCGCGGGAAACGCAAGGCAGCTGAGGCAGGAAGCAGCAACCAGAACAAGAAGTTTAAACCTAGCAATGGGGGAAACTATCAAAACCGGGGCCATCAGCAGAACACTGAAGTTGAACCCGTTCGTCGATACTTTTGTAAGAGATGTCAACGAAACTACCCTGAAGTTGACTGCATGGGTATCCCAGTTAGCTGAAAAAACTGTGGCAAGAGAGGACATCGAGCTTCCGAGTGTCGAGTCCCGCCAGCCGGAAACCAGCTGGTATACCAAGGCGGCAACTATCAGAGACCACCACCGAATAACTACCAGGGAAATCGCCAGCAGTACGGGAACCAGCAAGCTGGAAACCAGCAAATGGGATACGACAACAGGAACAATGGCAACCGTAAATATCAGAATAACGGAGGAAATGGTTACAGACGACAGCAAAATTTCAACCATGGGAACGCAGGACACAATGGAGCCCAAAAACGCAATGCTGTGATGGCAACTAACAATGGAGCTGGAAACGGAGGAGTTGGACCACAAAATGGCCACGTGGGAAGGATAGCAGTGATGACAAAGACTGAAGCTGAAGCTGACCACGGAGTAGTCACGGGTACTTTTCTTATCTATGAGCACAAAGTTTTCGTATTATTTGATTCTGGTGCATCCTACTCCTTTATATCATCGTCCCTTATTGAGAAATTGGGTTTGCATAAGTCATCTAGAATATCCATTCCTGTAGCGACACCCACGGGCCAAATTACTGTTTGTGACACCTTATTTGAGGGAGTAGAACTAAAAATCCTCACAAGTGTCCTACCCGCCAACCTAATAAAATTTGACCTTGGGGGTATAGACATAAGCCTAGGAATGGACTGGCTTGGGGCATATCGGCCAGTCATTGACTGTTATGATCAGAAGGTTCGTTTAAGGGGACCCAAAGGGGAGAAAATCACATACCGTGGAATTATTAGTGAACCTCGCATCAAACTCGTGTCAGCCCTGACCATAGTCAATCAAGTAAAGAAGATAAACACGGCCTACTTGTGTTACATCCAAGACGTTTCCAAGAAGGAGGTTGTGTTGGAAGAGATCCCTGTTGTGAGGGATTTTCCTGACGTATTCCCGGAGGAGATCCCAGGTATGCCACCTAAGAGAGAGGTGGAATTTACTCCGGACTTAGCACCGGGGACCGCGCCAATCTCAAAGGCACCGTACCGGATGGCACCCGCGGAGCTGAAGGAGCTGAAGGATCAGTTGCAAGAACTTCTAACAAAAGGGTACATCAGACCAAGTGTATCACCCTGGGGAGCACCAGTAATTTTTGTAAAGAAGAAAGACGGTAGCCTGCGGCTATGTACTGATTACCGCGAGTTGAACAACGCCACCATCAAGAACAAGTATCCGCTACCCCAGATCGATGACCTGTTCGATCAATTGCAAGGAGCCAACGTCTTCTAAGATCGATCTGCGGTCGGGTTACCATCAGCTACGAGTAGCAGAGAAGGATATATCAAAGACTGCCTTCAGGACAAGGTATGGCCATTATGAATTCACAGTAATGCCGTTTGGCCTAACCAATGCGCCTGCAGTCTTTATGGATTTGATGAATCGGGTGATGAAGCCATTCCTAGACCGATTTGTAGTTGTCTTCATAGATGACATCCTGGTGTATTCGAAGAGCAAGAAGGAGCACGAGGAACATCTCAGGGAAGTATTGTAGACATTGCGGCGGGAGCAGTTGTATGCCAAGCTGTCAAAATGTGAATTTTGGCTGGATCGTGTTCCGTTCTTGGGTCATATCATTTTGAAGGAGGGAATAGCGGTAGACCCAGGGAAGATCTCCGCGGTTAAAGACTGGCCAACCCCGAAGAATGTGTTAGAAGTAAGGAGTTTCCTCGGCTTAGCTGGATACTACAGACGATTTGTGAAGGACTTTTCCAAGATCGCGAGGCCACTGACGACTCTGACGAAGAAGGCAGTGAAGTATCACTGGGATGAAAGTTGTGAGAAAGCATTCCATACCCTGAAGGAGAAACTGACTACGGCACCAGTGTTGGCCCTGCCAAACGACTCTGGAGAGTTCTAAGTATGCAACGATGCATCAAAGAAGGGACTTGGATGCATCCTTATGCAGGATAGAAGGGTGATTGCCTACGCTTCAAGGCAACTGAAACCTCACGAGGAGAATTATGCCATGCATGACCTGGAGTTAGCATCAATCGTCTTCGCACCGAGAATTTGGAGGCATCATCTATATGGAGCCGTCTGCAAGCTTTACACGAATCACCGAAGCCTGAAGTACATTTTCACACAGAAGGAGCTGAATAACCGACAACGAAGATGGCTAGAGGTCATCAGGGACTACGATTTACGCATCCAGTACCACGATGGAAAGGCGAATGTCGTCGCAGATGCATTAAGCAGGAAGTCAAGCCATGCAATGAACGCTATGCTAGCCCAGCCAGACTGGCTATTCCAGGAGCTGAAGAAGCTCATAATTGAAGTCGTGGATCCAGGAACAGTGCATAATCTGCTTGGAAGCATGACAGTTGTGCCAGATTTCTTCGAGGAAATAAGGAGCAGCCAAGACGGAGACGTGAAGCTTGAAAGGATCAAAAAGAAGATTTCAGCAGGAGAAGCCAAAGAATTTCAAATCCACGAGGATGGAGCATTCGTTACAAAGGAAGATGGTGCGTACCACAGAAGTGCACGACAATCAAGGAGAAGCTGATGTGGGAAGCACACAGCACGCCCTACTCAGTTCACTCTGGGGGCGACAAGTTTTTCAAAGACCTGAAGAAGACGTTCCGGTGGCCCAACATGAAGAAGGAAGTAGCAGAATTTGTGGCAAGATGCTTAACATGCCAGAAGTTCAAGTTCGAACACAAGAGAATGGGAGGTCTACTTCAACCACTAGATGTTCCAGTATGGAAGTGGGACTCTATTTTGTTGGACTTTGTGACAGCCTTGCCGACATCGAAGAATGGACTCAACCAGATTTGGGTTGTCGTAGACAGACTAACCAAGACAGCGAGATTTATACCAATGAAAGACATGTGGAACATGGAGCAAGGGGCAGACGCTTATATTAAGAACGTAGTGCGATATCATGGAGTTCCAAGCTCGATAATCTCAGACAGAGACCCGAATTTCCTCTCGCACTTTTGGAGAGCTCTTCAGGAGGCGCTCGGGACACAATTGAAGTTCAGTACGGCGTTCCACCCGGCTACAGACGTACAGACGGAAAGGACCATCCAGACTTTGGAAGACATGTTGAGAGCTTGCGTTATGGACTTCCAAGGCTCATGGGTCGATAAACTGCCATTAATAGAGTTCTCCTACAACAACAGTTATCACGCGAGCATTGGCATGGCACCGTACGAGGCTTTGTATGGAAGGAAGTGTCGGTCGCCACTCTGTTGGAATGACATCAGCGAGACGGTAGTACTTGGATCACAAGTAATTGAGGATATGACCAACCAAGTACGACCGATTCAGCAAAGAATGAAAGCAGCTCAAGACAGGTAGAAGTCTTATGCAGATCGGAAATGGAGGCCATTAGAGTTTCAAGTGGGAGAAAAAGCTTTCCTTAGGGTTTCACCCACTAAAGGGGTAACCAGATTTAACCAGAAGGGGAAGCTGAGCCCTAAGTTCATTGGGCCATACGATGTTCTAGAAAGAATTGGAGATGTCGCGTATCGACTAGATTTGCCATCGAGTTTGGGGCGAGTACACAACGTCTTTCACGTATCCCAACTGAAGAAATATGTGCCAGACCCGTCACGCATACTGGACCCTGAACCAGTGGAGCTGGACCCATCCTTATCATACGAGGAGCACCTTGTTAAAATCTTGGACACCAAGACAAGAGACACGCGTACCAAGAGCGTCAAGCTAGTCAAGGTGCTATGGACAAATCAGCACACATAAGAGGCTACTTGGGAAGCAGAGGAGGAAATGCGAAAGAAATACCCGCACCTGTTTAATGAGGTACATTGAGTTCCGGGGACGTCACTCTCCAAGGGGGAGAGGGAGAAATCCTTCGTTTGTTACCGTCTTAGAACCCTAGCTCCCTTATTACGTGCTTAGCATTAACACCTAAGAAATAAAAATGAAATTGCTTGGTACTTCTTATGCATAACATGATGACTACTTGCTTGCTTGCATGAATTATTTGTGTTGATGAATTATTTGTCTATTATGTGGTTCTGTGGAAGATTAGAGTGATTGAGTATTTAAATAATTGAAGCTTCGGGGACGAAGCTCTCTTTAAGGGGGGAAGAATGTAATACCCCGTAATTTGGTCAGGGGTAAATTGGTAATTTTGGAGGCGAAATGTGAATCTTAAATTATTCGGTAAGTTTATCGTAATTTTGTGCGAATTTTAGAATGTGAAACGGTAATTTTTCGTGTGTATATTAGTGCTATCGCGTATGTGACCACCGCGTTAGATGATGCGTCGACCACACTACAACACACCCACTATTATTATTATTATTATTATTATTATTATTATTATTATTATTATTATTATTATTATTATTATTATTATTATTATTATTATTATTATTATTATTATTATTATTATTATTATTATTATTATTATTATTATTATTATTATTTCTCACCCCGTCCTTATCTCCCTCCCCCCCTCTTTCTTTGCCTTCACGCCAACGGCATTGCCGCCGCCCCAACCATCACCGCTTCCAACCTTCTACAACCCTCCATCACCGCCCTCAGCTCTCTATATAAGCCCCCAAAACGCTGCTGCCCTCCCCCAGCAGCCACACTCCAGCACCCACCACCAGATCACCACCTCCACCATCTCTTCCGCCACCACCACCGTGCATCACCATCGCCACCATCACCACTTCACATATCTCTATCTCTCTTCCCTCTCCACTTCTCTCTGTTTCTTGTGGAAGGCAGAGGCAGCAGCTGCAGCTGGCAGCAAACAACCACCAGCCACCGCGGCAATTCCCGACGGGAAACCATCGGGCATCACCACCTCCATAATCCTCTCTTCTTCCGTTTCTCTCTCTCTCTCTCTCTTCCACGAGCAGCAGAAGAAGGGGGCGACGCTGATCAGTATCAACACCCTGCAGCAGCAGCGAAGAAGAACCCACTTTCGGCCGACGAACTCTATATTTTCCGGCAGGTGATTTGGTCAAGCTTCACCGGTGCAACCCACACCCTCGGACCACTTCCAGACGACCCCTAAGGGTCCGAACAGATCACGAACCATCCCAGGAAGAGCCCAAGATGCTCCCTTTGTCGAGTTCGACCACCATCACCGACGGCTTCAACACGATACTTGATCCGCTTCAATTATTCTACTTTTCTGCGTTTCTTCGATCAGGTGCCCTCTAAGTCTTCCCTCAGTTTGATTTTAGTGCTTAGAATCTCATTTTAGGGATTTGATTTGAGTTTTGATTTGGGCAGATTCATCATGTTCTAGCTTGGGGATAGTTTGTGTAGTTTCTGGAAAATTTGGGTATTAAGCATAACTTGTGAAACTGTTTTAAGTAGGTAAGGGTATTTTGGGTTCTTTCACATAACTTGGGGGGTTTTCTTGTTAATTAACAATGTGAAATAATAAAATATATATATAAGTATGATTTTTGGATTTAAATGGCTTCCTACAATTTCTAACCACCTTTTTAATTGAATTAATGTACACTTTAACAAATATGGGCAAAAATATTGTTGGCTAAATAAATACTTGTTTTCTTGAAAATTTACAAGTTAAGGTTATTTCTTAGTTATTTATTTTGCTTGAATAAACAATTGACTTAAATAGGTTGGCTAACTAATTAGTAAATCTTAGGATTTAAATTAGCATCTTCTTATTTAATAGAAAGTGTTTGTTTTATTTCCGAGCCATTTTACAAATTCCCCAACAAGTGGTTATTTCATAGCTAGGTTATTTAAATATATATATATTGGCTATTTAAGAATAAAATTAGGTTGACAAATTAACATGTTGTGAATATAAAAGTTAATTTGAGTTAGGCTTTTGTATAATGTTAATCTATTAGGGGAAAAAATTTATAAGTGTTGTTTGGGGGACTTAGGTGATTCCTAATAAGACTCGTTAGACTTATAGCACTACATGTTGTATACTTGAGTAAATGATTTGTAATTGAATAAGGAAATGTAATCTGTAGGTGACGAGTTTATTGACGAAGGCTACATGTCTTTCTAAAGGATCGTTACGTGCTATTTGCTGAGAATTAATGTGAGTATACATGCCAAGTCTTGCGTGCCAAGCTTCCTTCGTGTCAAACGTGGATTTTATGCTATGTCTCAAAATTGTATTTGTTATTTGATACTTGTCGGATTTGTTCATTCATTCTTTGGAAAATCTCACACAATATTATTAATCCGTAATAACTTAAAGTGGAAAGAGTTGTGCGGGGTACGTCATTTGAATTATTATTGATTTGGTTTGGTCGTTGTTGGCTTCGTCCACTCGACCCATTATTATTTAGCCCGGTTGCAATTTGCATCGGGTTCGCTCCTTGTACTCACTCCTTCTGGGCGCAAGAACCCTGTTAGGGGGGTGTCGACACTTAAGGTCTTGGAAGCTTGTGATGGGATGTGATTATGTTACGATTGGATTTTCCCCGTTCAACTCAAGAATTAACCTGGATATTTCTAGATTGACAGTTTATTAATGAGGACTTGGAATGTTTATGATTAAATGAGAATATCAGAGTTGGATTATTGGACTTGAATTGAGGATATTGGTTATGAGTTAAAGGCTGATTTTTTTTGGAAATTTCTGGAATTGTGTCTGGAACCTGAGAATCTTTTTATTACTCTATTGTTTTTTACTTCCGCTGTGCAAAAGTTATTATTTACTGTCATACTGTGTTTGACATGCTTGGGTGTTGCTCACTCAGTATTTATTGCTGACTTTGAAATTTGCGGTTCCTATTTTCCTTCCCACCGCAGGTCTAGGAGCAGGAGACGATGGTGTAGCAGGGTACGTGACTCACCTAGATGGATATCATCACGATTAAATTTAGTTTGTTAGCTAAGCCTAGTGTATTAATTCTAGAGACGCACGTTTATTCTAAGACTTGTGTAATGCTTCAGACTTTTGTACCGTTTAATATTATGTAATAAATAAATTCAGGATGTTATACTTTTGATTTTCACCGTCACTTTTAGCAGCGCCCTCCTGGACTTCCCGGTTCGGAATGGAAGGCTTGGGAATCACAGGTTGTTGCAGGGATCCTCTATTTACCTATTCATCTTTTAATTTTGAGCCCTCTGGACCTCTCTCTCAAACTTCAAAAAGACAAGTTCTTGTTCGGGGATCTCTCTTAGCAAAGGTGGTCACAACCTCTCCCACTTATTTTTTGTGGACGATTGCTTTCTCTTTTTTCGACCTTCCTTGTCCTCTTGTGCAAACTGAGCTTGATATTGGACAAATACTGCAAGGTCTCAGAACAAGATGTTAATAAAGATAAATCTTTTCTCATGCTTAGTTCCAATATCCCTCCTGACTCGGGAGTTATATTCTGGAACGTCATCGGGATAAAAATTCGAAACCAGAATAGTCCCAATCTATGTCTCCATGTTATTCCGGAGATAAGAAAATGAAATCTTTAGTTTCGTTAGATGTTCCATATCCATCACGGCAGCAGACTCGAACGAAGGAAGGGTATCCTTAATTGTGCTGGACGCATTACTTTAGCAAAATCTGTTCATTCGGCCCTTCCAATCTGTGCCAGCTCATCATTTCGGTCGTTCTTTTCAGATATCACCCAATTGTTATGTGTTTGTCACTATTTCCTTTTTCGTCACTCTTTTTCATATTATTTTCGTTTCATTTTCTTCCACGTCTATTTATTCCACTGACCACTTACTGTGTAGGTGCACTTCAACCCACCAGTTGTTTCGGTGGTTCAAATGTATTCACCGCAGTCAATACAAGAGAATATAAGAGTAAAGTTGTGTATAGTTATGATGTTTAAATCATTTGTATTAGATTGTCACATGATATGTAAGAGATCCAATTTTGTACACCTTAATTTACAATGCTTTTCAAAACGCTTTGTCTGAATCTCATATTACTTGATATGCAAAGAGAATTAGATATTCAATTTTTTTATGTTTAAAATTTGGGACTTCATTTTGATATGACTAATTGGAGATAAAATGTTTTGCATAGTGGTTTTGTTTATGTTAATTTTATTTATTATACGTACGCATTTACGTTGATTTTTCTTTTAATTTTGTGTAGCGCAATAGTAAAGCGTAGTTCAAAGAATTGATTCACATACAATGACGATATTCATTTAAACCCGTCGCCTAACTTAATTTATGAGGTTTAGAATATTAACTGATTCCTTCATTGAATCTTAAGAGTTAATTAACTGAAAAAAAATAATGAAAATAAATAAAACTGCACATATTCAAGCAACTGTGAATTGGATATCCAGAAATGCCAACAAAGTAGCAGATGCCTGAGTTAAGCTAATCCGTTTTGATAGTAGTAAAATAGATGATGAAAATACTCTGTTTAGAAAGATTTTGAGAAGAGAAAGTGTAAACAGTTCATTTTGATTTATAAAAAGTTTTCTTTCTGAAAAAAAAAAAAAAGTCAAAATGGACTCATTGATTCACGTAGGGAACATGAATAATTGGAAAGACAGTGCAATAACTGATGTCTTGGATGTTATGACTGCTTCGAGAGACTGTAGAGATGATTCAAGAAGCAAGAGTGGGAGCTATCAGGTCCTGCTGCACAACTTCAATAATGTTGCAAAATACTTTTGCAAAACCGGCCATAGATGCAGAGCGGGCCCACTATTGGTTAGAGGATGATACCAGTTGGGTAAGACAGACTATGTTAGCTGATGTAACGGGCTTCCAGGCCCACTAATTTTTCCATCAATAAAAATCATTTTCTCAACAAAAAAGTAAATAAATGGAAACCCTACAAGTAAGTGTCTTACTTTGGAAATGGGCTAATTATTATGTACTCCGGAATAAATGATGTGTCCGTACTCTAATCCACACAATACATGAGACGTGACATGAATTTATTACGTGTCATGTGCTGTATGGGCAGGAGTACGGACACGTCATTTACTCTGGAGTGCGCAATAACTGCTCTTGAAAATGGGTGCTAGCTCAGTGGTTGAGCATTTGAAGCCCCAATGGTTGAGCATTTGAAGCCTTTGCATAAGGTCTCGGGTTCGAACCCGATTATATGATGTAATTCTAAAACAAAAGTGTCTTACTATTAAAAAATAGTTAATTTTAATTTACTCTACTCAATACATTCTTTTGAGACTTATCTGTTTGTCGTCTACTGGGTTCGGACCCAGGACGTCATGTCGGGACTTTTAAAAGAGTTACTACTTGTGTTAGCACTCATTTGCTGTTGAATACAAAATTTTGAATTGTTACCTTTTAATTTTTTAAATAAAGTATCCATAAAACAAATTACATTTTATTAACTTTTTGTACATTACAGAAAATAGAAACTTGCAAGATATATAATACTTCCTCTTTTGCTTGCCTTTCTTCCTACTTTTAATTTGTAATGTTTTGGTGCAGGTTACGTATCGGAAATACTGAAAAAAAAATGCTCAAAACTCTCCAAGGATCACAAGTGAAGCATCTTAACATGATGGAGGAGGGTTACCTTCTTAATCTGACTGATCACTGCGCAGAAGTAGTGTCCACGCCTCTGCTGGTATCCACACCATATGATCAACAACTGGAACTTCCTCTACTGTTTGTGCTAGCAATGTAGGAGAATGAGCAATCTGGAGCTTGATCAAATGAAGCATTAGCAACAATGGAGGAGAAGAGGAGAGGTTCAACCTATCTTGGTGTCGTCGGGTAGGGGGGCACGCCTCTCTCTCTCTGTGTGTCTCTTCTCTTTCTCTAATATTCATCTAATGAATAATTAAGGCTGAACTGTTCTTTTATAATTAATAAATGACGCGTCTATATTACGCTTGCTGCGCAAGTATACGGTCAAGTAATATAATGGAGTATTTTGGGACTCCGAGTTATCGAACCCAAGGGAAGGTGCTTACTTTTCTAAGTTTAACAATTACTTTAACCTACTTAGTAACCGACAAAAAAGTTTTCATTGGAGTGTTGTCACCCTCAATCAAGTGACTAGAAACTATAAATAAGATTAAGCAAAAAAATGATTTAGATTTAATCAAAGAAAAAGAAACTAGGCAATCTATAGATCACCTAGGGCAGTTTTGACAATTCCGGATTCCATGTTCTAACACGACAACTCTTAGTTAGCTAAGCTGGGCAATGTCATTGACAATTACCTATCGGTCTCTTGTCATTCTACACACCGGTACCATTTGTCCCCTTCAGGCCAACTCTAATTACAAATACGTTCTAGTAGGCTACTGATAATGCACGGAATAGTGTCATCTCAGACCATCACCACACGAACTTTTCACTATCTCCTACCGAATCTACCCTCTTCTAGACATTCCTATTCAACTCACTACTCAGTCTCATAGAATATGAATGTTCTCGTCTACTCATCCCAACTAGGGTAGAGTTGCTTTCACACACTCACTAGTTAATTAGTAACGTCGGGTCATGACTCCTAACTTACTAAGGATTAAACACAATAAACGAGATATTTAGCTACTAAGATTGTCATTAAGCCAAGTTCATGATTAAATGAAGAAAAAGATAACCAACATCATACATCTTAGTTCTAACGTGTAAATGGAAGAACTCAACATGAAACAAACTAGCACAATCTCCACTGAATCTCAAACCCTAGCATGAAAGTTCATCCAAAATCCGGAAAATATCAGCAAAACATAAACCCTAGGCTCTCCATAGATGCATAGGTATGAGTTTAGCTACTCATAACACAAATCAACATATTGTTTGAATATTTCATACAAGAAAATAGAGAAAATAGATCAAACGCTAAAAGGAATGTTATTGCATTGATCCGGGCTCGTCTCATTGATTGATGATGGTCCAAACGTGTTCTTCTTGCTCTCCTTAGTGTTCTTGGCTCACAACTGAGGTCTTTTCACGTCCCTAGATGTTTAGGTTAAAGTAGGGAAGCTAAGTCTTCAAGAATTGCATTTTTTCCCCAAAAATCCGCGCTTGAGTTCTGCCTATTTCGGCCCGAAATGGATATCATTTCGGCCCGAATATGCTACATTTCGGCCACTATTTCGGCTAGCATTTCGTGCCGAAATTTTCCGGACGGCAACTTTCTTGAATCTTCATCTCTTGCCCTTTTGGTTGCCGAGTCTCTTTCCTTGCCCTTCCTTGCTTCCAAAGTTCATGCTCGTGATTCCAAATCACTCACATAGCCCACTGTCCTGTCAAAGACAAAAACAACAACTATAACAAGCGATTAAATCCAAAAAATTAAGCATAAATCAACATAATGAACATGCTTGGACTAACATTACGTATATGAAGGAACAAGTGATAAATCATGCTCATCTCAACAATATTAGGCTAAAAAACTCTCCAAAAACCTATCAAACATGAGGTAAATGCCAAAGAGATATAGCTCCTAAAAGGCACTATCAAATTCCCCCACACTACCTTCTTGCTCGTCCCGAGCAACAATGACGCTCAAAAACCCCCACACTTGAGACATTGCATACATACCAACACCAAACCAATGCATACCCCACTGCGTTGCATAATTCACTTGCGCTAGCCAACACAACTCACGACTCGATACACAAAGGCACGACGATGCAAACTAAATGATATATACAATGCAACTCAAGTATGTACAATGCAATAAATTAACGAACACATTTTTTTTTCTTTTTGGTAGAGATTGGGCAATCTCGAAGAATAAACCAGCATGTCATAAGACTCTCACATCCCCTAGAAGATTCTATAACTTCGGTGATCGGTAGAGCTTGCGACCAGTTTCGTCAGACAAAACGGGCACGGACACAAAATAAGTTGCTTCCGCATACTCATCAAACGTATCCCTAGCACTTACCATCCGAGCTATTTATCCACGGATTTAAATTGTTGACGGCTTAGGACGGGTAGAATAAGATATTTAGAAGCGTAGTCCTAGACGTCATGATATATCTCACAAAACCCGATTCTCACACTCCTCACCAAAATATAAGGAACCCCACCAAATCTAACTACTCCGGCCCTCATTCCCTCAATCATGGTGCAACGCCGTTCTCGCGGACACAAATGTGAAGAAGTGATCTCGAACAATAGCTAATCTCCCCGGTCGTCATGAATTTAAATTTCAGCTCCTTATTCCTTTTCACTTTCAATTTCTATTTTTTTTTTTACTTTTTTTTTTAATATATATAACAAATCCCATGGAGCCACAATAAAGATAGTAATATCCGAGGAGTTCCAAGTATCCAATCAAATAGTGTGGGGGTGGAATGTGTCAAATCAATGTAATCAAAATAGATGTCGACACCCCCACACTCAATGGAAAGCATATCACGAACTCGGTAGTCAATGTGTATACGTGCTTTTCCAACCGATCCTCCTCATCACCTAAGATATAAAGAATATGAATGAAAAACCAAGCACGACCTCCTATAAGATCAAACAACCCCCACCCCATGACGTGCAGAAAGAACATCACGCACTACAGTACTCCACCTGTGAACGTGGTGTAAGGACACGACTCACTGCCACACCAAAGTGTGCTACCGTCTCTAACTCAACCTCACATCCCCTCAAAAGACGACATGTAAGAGAATCCATTCAAGATGTATCAAATCAGCTCACTCTCATCGAACCTTCCTAACTCAACTCCCTCTATCATGACGCATAGGAAGGGACCATTCTAACTAATGATGCAAGTCACAACGAAAGGCTTCCTAGGAAAGAGACTGTGAATAAAAGGGGTAAATGGATCAAAAGGGGTAACTAGTGGACCTCGGCTGTGAGGCGGGACGTGAGGCCCCCATAAAAATCACTCGCACAGCTGTTCCGTTGCCACTACGAGGAGGGTTGATGACTACCTAAGTGACAGTTGTGTAGCACTAGTAGGATAACTAGTCTGAGAGATAGCTACTCACAATTCTCGAGTGCATTAGCCCTATAGCCTTCCTACTCGAGTATTTATCGCGTCTACCTCACCTCAGATTTTCCTACTACCTAGGGAATACTATCATTGAGTCCTCTCCACATTCACTCTCTTCGGTTGCCCTTTATAAAAAAAATAAATTTTTAGGGTATTTTATTTTTTTTCTTTTTTAATTTAATTTTCCTTACTCTATATGCTTGTGCCAACTCGATTAACAACAAAATAGGGTAGGTGAACTCAATAAATAAAAGTGCAAACAAATATATACAATGCATAAAATAAATGTGCAAATGCAAACACATATCTAATCGACTGACATCCACATGCAACTTGATTCACTAATCTATATGTAACAAGGCTATGCAATGGCTAACTAGCGGATAGCTAAATATCCCCCCCACACACAATTAAGCGATTTGTTTTCCTCAACAAAAAAATATAGTGAAATCAAGAGGACTCGGCTGCCTAAGTGTAGGGTAGGTGGGTCTAGTCAGAGTGAGTCGCTTGTCGTCCTCAGCTCGGACGTCCGGACTCGACTCTGGGTATACATCAGACTGGTAGTAGAACAGTCTTTCGTAGGTGCTCGGGTGCTGCAACTGGACATTGCCTGCTAGGGCCATGTCCTGTATCCACCGTCCCTGCTGGGCGCAGTCAAAGCTAACCTGCTCTAACCCGCTTCCAAGCTGACGGTGACTACTCCGGATATGCTGAAACTGTCTCCTAGACCTAGCTCTATCCTCATCCGCTTGGAGTCTCTGAGACTCCAGACTCCAGCATGTGGGTGATAGTGGTGAGCTGGCTCTCGATGCTGGAGCTCGAGCTACTGGACTCGTCTCTCCTAGGCTGTGGGGGTTCGGCAGGTCTCTGAACTTTCAGGGGGTCGGGTATTCTCTCCCAAGTGCGCGCTCCATCACTCTTCTTCTTATCCTTAGAGTCATAATCTAAACCACTCAAATAAGCACTAGCATCTTTTGCTAGCTTCAGAAGAAGGCAAGTGTGGACGGGAGATCTACGGTTAGAGCTTACATTCCTATCCATAATAAAACAATAAATGAAGTACGGGACATTAATACGCTTACCGATCCACAAACAGTAAGCCATAGTGCAAATCTGGAAGGAGTACGTGGGTTGAGCGGTAACGCCAAAAACCCAGTTCTCATGGAGCTCGCATAACCACCATGCACGTGGAAGCACGAGTTTCCTAGAAACATTACACTCAATTAAAGTGGGTCTATCAATCTATCCCGCTCCAGGAACCCCTTCGAAACAAAAGGCACTCACAACCTCAACAACATCCAACCTCATGGTAGGCACAAACTTCCTCCTTCAGAGTCTTGAAGTTCATAGCGACCGCTATAGTCTTGGGCGTGATGACTATGTAGGCTCGCCGACAATACACTTTCCTATGATCCTCACTCTCTCCCTCGTTGTAGAAACGAGCATTTACAAGAATCTCTCTTGCAAGAGTGGAGCTAGAATTCTTACAGATTTTAAACAACTTGTCTATCCTCTCATTCTTGAAGAGATCCTTAAGCTGTTTCGGCATTTTAGCGCTTGGCGGGAAGGGCTTTTCAGGAGTCCCTACCCTCTTCAGGAACACGTCAGTGTAATATGATTTATGGGCATTCGCACTAACAAACCTGAAGCTGCAGAATTTGGTACTGCAGATAGCACCGGGATCAACCTCTTTCGGAGCCTTACCCCTCGACCCAATCTGCAGAAGTGCAGGCATAAGTAGGTTTAGCTCGTAACTATTGGAGACGGAGGCACCTGACATCGGTTGCCAGAACCATCTCCCTCGTTCACATCCTCTTCCCCTCACTCATAACTACATCCTCTTCGGGATTAAAGACGGGATGATCATCAATAACTACTCCGCGTATCCTCTTACTATTACCGGAAGTAGACATAATGATAGAGAAAAGAAAAAAAAATGAGTGCACGGGAGGGCTTGTGTGAGCTAAGAAAATAACCTATCGACTCAATTGGCAGCTAGCGCGCAATCCCCGCAGAGCACGTATTCGGGGCCTTCGCGAGACAACTTCACAAGTATAAATTTTGCAAGAATTTAAACCCTAGAAGTGCCTAAGCAAGAATTTAGAGCGAGAGAAAGAGTATGGTACCTACGGTTCTGGAGTTTCGTTCTTACGGGACCAGTTTCGCAAAAATTGGTCAAGAATGGACCGAATGAGTCGACCAATTTTTCGAAAATCAAAGCAAGATGAGACGAGAATACCTCCTTGTGCTCCTCGGTGTCCCCGTCGAAAGTCCCTCTTAGAGCTTTGGCCGAATCCCTCCAAGTTGACGAATCGGAAAATTTGTGTTCTTGGAGCTCTTCCTCTTTGTTTTCCCCCACACTCAAACCGTTCACTATCTCTCAAAAACCGAATAATTAATCTTGTAGTTGGGTTTGCAAGGAGCAAAACCAAACAAAAATTTCTCAATTTGGATGTGTTTTGGGTTTTGGGTGTGTTGGTGTTCTTGAAATTTTGAGAGGAAGAAGATGAAGAAGAGGGTTTTGATCCGAATGGGAGATGGGGAACCCTTCTTGGCCAGTTTTTGGCTTATATATGCCCCCCAGAATGTCAAAATTGCCCCCAATTAATGAGCAGCCCGACCATTTTGGCCCGAAATATGTGATATTTCGGCCCGAAATGCTTCCCATTTCGGCTCGAAATGGTTTTGAAATCCCAAAACAGTTGGCCTTTTTTATTTCGGCCCGAAATGGGGGGTATTCGGGCCCGAAATGACCCCATTTCGGCCCGAAATGCTCTCCATCTTGTTTTTGCTCTAACTTCTTCATCCGGCATCCGCTTTGCGCAATTCTTGCATCGATGGACTCCATATTCAACGAGGAATCCATTTTGGCTCGAAAATTCCCAAAATCAGGGGAATCTCCCATTTCTTCTAAAATCCGCTCTCTTGTGCATGAATCTAGCCCCTTAAGCTCTTGAACCGTGATTTCCTCTCTGGATTCCGATGCGTGCAAACCTGGTATAACAACTCGCTACCATGATATTCCAAGATAATAAGCTGCTCCTCGACCTCGAGCAACTACTCTACCATGCATATTTATTTAAATGAGCTCGTTGTTCAACGTTTTACTTGCAACGTCGTGCACACGCATCAAGAAGGGAATCCGGAGGGTTCTTCGGTACATGTGTCCTGCACAATCATAGGAAATAGTAAACCACTCTCTCTCACCTCTCAAAATCATGTATGAATATCACAACGGAATAAGAAAAACAACTAACTAACTACTACATTGGGTTGCCTCCCAATCAACGCTTGTAATTTAAGGTCGACGGTCCGACCCAGTTACCTCATTGCCCCCTAAACAGGTGGATTGGCACCCCGTGCCCTCTCATCCAGCTTCCTATACTGGATCCTCAACACAACTCTGTGAGCTTTAGCTTTTGAATTTGGTGGCTGAACATTAACCACCTCTGAACTCTCGTGCACTGCTTGCACGACCACTGACAACTGTATCTTTTCTTGAGTCTGCTGTAACTCGTCTTGGAAACCCGGAAAGTATCCCACGCATCATTGATCCTCATGATCAATTCACCATTCTCAACATCAGTGAGAGTCCGATCGGTAGCCAAAAAGGGCCTACCGAGGATGATCGGAACATCTCCCACATGCATCTCAAGAATAACAAAGTCAGCAGGGATGATCAAATTCCCTACCTTCACAAGAACATCCTCCACCACTCCATAGACCTTTTTGCAAGACTTGTCAGCAAACTGTAGATTGATCCATGTGGAACGAGCTTGAACTCTCAGCTTCTGAAAGAGTGAAAGTGGCATTAGGTTGACACTAGCCCCCAAATAACATAGGGCTGGTCCCGTGTAAGCTCCTCACAAGTTAGCTTCTATCACAAAGCTTCCCGAATCTTTCTGTTTCTGTGGAAGCCCATGCAATACACATGAGCTCACCTGCTCGGTCTAATCAACTTTCTGAAAATCTGGCACTGCCCTCTTCCCTGAGATTGCATCCTTCTTGTATTTCGCGTACTTAGGCATCATCTTGACTACCTCAATCAAAGGTACCTCAATCAAAGGTACATTGATATGCAATTTCAAAAATATGGACAAGAATCTATTTTACTCCTCAGAGTCATCTTTCTTCTTTCTTGCCTTAAGAGGATATGGAAAGTTCTTAGACATAGAAGGTGGTGGTGGTGTTACCTCATCATCAACATGTGGAGTCACGCCCTTTGATTGGGGGATCATGACAGGGGCCTTGTAAAAGACCTCATGCTCCCTATCCTTCTAGGCTTTAGCTCTGGCGTGGCTCGGATATGGAGGATCACGAAGAACAATCCCACTACGAGTGGTACCAGCATTAACCTGACGAACATTCTTAGTATCGGACGGTAAGGATCCTTGTGCTCTAGAGGAGAGCTGAGTGGAAATCTGTCCTACATGCACCTCCAAGTTACGAAGTGAGGTCTTCGTGATGTGCAAATCTTCTGTCAATGTCTCCACATGAGAAGTGAAGGTATTCATGTTCTTTCCCATCTAGTACATCATGTTCTTGAGATCTGCCATCTAAGCATTCTGTCCTATAGCTGGTGGTGGTGGTGGCGCTTGAGCAGCTGGCGTGTGCTGAAATCCTGGAGCATATGAAGCTCCAGCCTGATCCGCATACCTGAATCCTGGGTCTCTGGTCCTTGGCCTGTAATTCCCCTAATTCTAGTTGCGCTGTCCCTGTTCCCCCACATAGCTGACATCCTCATTATCAGCTTGAGTCAAAGCTGCATCGAAATCCTTCTCCTCTACTGCAGCCACAGTCTTCTTGTCCTGATAAACATGCTTCACCATGTCAGATACCATCTTCGTGATCCCATCCTTCCACTCATCATTCTTTGGCTCGGGCAACTTAGATAACCTCCTAGAGTCATATAACCGAGCATCTTGTTTTTCAATTTGCTTCATTAGCGCGTATGCTCCATCCTTGTCAACTCTGTACAAGAAGTTACCACCTGCTTCCCTGTTCAACAAGTCTTGGTTGGGACGCTACAAGCCATGATAGAAAACCTGGAGGATCTCGTAGTCACCGAATTTATGATTCGGACACTTGCATATCATCCTCATGAAACAATCCCATGCTTTACCACTGTCTCATCAGCACGCTGCTGAAAACCAAGAATCTCTGCCTGTAAGCAAGTGACACGCTGCACGGGATAAAACTTGTTCATGAACTTATCAACACATTGCTCCTATGTGGTGATCGATTCTGGCTCCCTCGACTCTAGCCACTTCTCTGCCGCTCCCTTCAGACAATAGGGAAACAAAATCATCTTCAGTGTGTCTGGGGTCACATTCTTGTACTTCACTGTCTTGATGTAAGCATCAAACTTCCCAAATGAAGTCATTTTGATCTTCATCCCGATTCCCATAGTACTGAAACTGGTTCTACACCGTAGTGATGGTGGCATGCTTCAAATCAAAGTGCTCAGCTTGAATGTCTTGCACTACAATCGCTGGCTTGTGTTCTCTTTGAGTTGACTGAAACTTTTTAACCAAAGCTTGCTACGATTTGTTGTAGGGCATCTAGTTCTTCTGCTCATTGAGATTCTCTTGGAGCTCAGTCAACTTCTGATTTATTTGAGCTTTAGTCAATTTCTCACCCATTGCGATCTGTCTTGGACCTCTTCTCGGACTTCTGAATAACTGTTCTGGATCTTCAAATGGGGGCGCAAGGTCTCTTGAGATCCGATGCATACACTGAAAACCTGAACACAATTCGGAAAACAAGTCAGAAATCACATAAATAATAAACAAAAAGAAAAAGGTAAATTAAACTAATCGCTAAACTAGAATAGTAACCAATGCCTTCCCCAAGAACGGCGCCAAAAACTTGACGCGTCTATATTACGCGTTGCTACGCAAGTATACGGTTAAGTAATATAATTGAGTATTTTGGACTCCGAGTTATCGAACCCAAGGGAAGGTGCTTACTTTTCTAAGTTTAACAACTACTTTAACCTACTTAGTAACCGGCAAAAATGTTTTCAATTGGAGTGTTGTCACCCTCAATCAAGTGACTAGAAACTATAAATAAGATTAAGCAAATAAATGATTTAGATTTAATCAAAGGAAAGGAAACTAGGCAATCTATAGATCACCTTGGGCAATTTTGACGATTTCGGATTCCATGTTCTAACATGACAACTCTTAGTTAGCTAAGCTGGGTAATGGCATTGACAACTACCTATCGGTATCTTGTCATTCTACACACCGGTACCCATTTGTCCCTCGTGGACAACTGTAATTACCAATACGTTCAAGTAGGCTACTGATAATGCACGGAATCATGTCCTCTCAGACTATCACCACACAAACAATTCACTATCTCCTACCGATTATACCCTCTTCTAGCCATTCCTACATAACTCACTTCTCAGTCTCATTGAATATGAATGTTCTCTTCTACTCATCCCAACTAGGGTAGAGTTGCTTTCACACACTCACTAGTTAATTAGTAAGGTCGGGTCATGACTCGTAACTTACTAAGGATTAAGCACAATAAACGAGATATTTAGCTACTAAGATTGTCATTAAGCCAAGTTCATGATTGAATGAAGAAAAAGATAACCAACATCATACATCTTAGTTCTAACGTTTCAATGGAAGAACTAAACATGCAATAAACTAGCACAATCTCCATTGAATCACAAACCCTAGCATGAAAGTTCATCCAAAATCCGGAAAATATCATCAAAACATAAACCCTAGGCTCTCCATAGATGTCTAGGTATCATTTTAGCTACTCATAACACAAATCAACATATTGTTTGAATATTTCATACAAGAAATGAGAGAAAATAGATCAACCGCTAAAAATAATGTTATGGCGTTGATCCGAGCTCATCTCCTTGCTTGATGATGCTCCCAACATGTTCTTCTTTCTCTCCTTAGTGTTCTTGGCTCACAACTGAGGTTTATTCACGTCCCTAGATGTTTAGGTTGTAGTAGGGAAGCTAAGTCTTCAAGAATTGCATTTTGCCCCAAAAATTCGCGCTTGATTTCTGCCTATTTCGGCTCGAAATGGATATCATTTCGGCCCGAAATATGCCACCATTTCGGCTAGCATTTCGGGCCGAAATGTTCTGGGCTGCAACTTTCTTGAATCTTCTACTCTTGCCCTTTTGGTTCCCGAGCCTCTTTCCTCGCCCTTCCTTGCTTCCAAAGTTCATTCTCTTGACTCCAAATCAATCCTATAGCCCTATGTCCTGCCAAAGACAAAACAAACAACTATACCGCGCGATTAAATCCAAAAAATTAAGCATATAAAAAACATGCTTGGACTAACATTACGCAAATGAAGGAACAAGTGATAAAACATGCTCATCTCAACAATATTCTAAATACCTTTCAAACATGAGGTAAATGCCAAAGATATATAGCTCATAAAAGGCGCTATAAATAAATATTTATTAATTTCAAAACTGCCCACTACTTATTAGATCCAACAGTTTGGATCAACTTTTGTTTCAGTACAATTTGCTATTTAGTCCAACTAAATATGCATGTAGTTTCACTTTAATCCATGATTCTTTCCTGTTAATTTGTTCAAATAATTAACATCTACATCCAATCTAATCCTTTGGTGTGTGAGCATGCGGGTTCCTATTACGTTGGCAGTAACAATTACAAACATTGAGCGGTGTCTAGCAACACATCCATGGTACCCAAGCAATAGGAATAGTCAGTGATATGATAAACCCCTGTGACCAATGTTACCGTGCTCTATACTCCCTTTGTCTCAATATCCAGATTGGACACGAGAGACATATGTCACACCTGTATATCCAATCCATAGTTTCTCGATCTGGGAGTAGACTTATCTAAACAGATAACATCAATATCGTATATTAATCTACTTGAGCCTGTCCAGGCATTTGTTAAGTCCAACTCATCGAGTGACCATGGATACATACTCCCGTTATGTGGGAGGGACAAATCGTCTCTACATCACTACCATCTCTCAACTTGTTTCATATCATGTCCGGTTATCGCATTTATTAATCAGGTCACCACAACGGGGTGAAAAGTCAAAATGTATAAGGGGTGAAAATAAAAAATATCGTGGCTCGTATTATTTGTGATAGGTTGAGGGAGGTTCTTCCTTTAATTATTTCCCCAGAACAAGCTGTCCCTGGTCGCTCCATTTATGAAAACATTGCTCTTGCCCAGGAGGACGCTAAGCGAAAAGTTAGGGGAGGGAATGTGGCAATTAAACTAGATATGCAAAAAGGTTATGATCGGGTGCACTGGGATTTCCTCTTGGCTGTGCTCCGTCAGTTTGGATTTGAAAAGAATTTTTGTGGTTTGATAAGAGCTTGCTTGTCGATCTGCTAGTACTCTGTAGGTTCAGGGAGAGTTATTTGGTTATTTTCATGCGTCTAGAGGAGTTCGATAGGGGGATACGCTTTCTCATGCAATCTTTATTATTGCTCAGGTGGCTTTCGGCAGGTCTTGGAACCGAGAATTTGAGGATGGCCGTATCATGCCGTCTTTATGCTATCGGTCTACTCTGGCTGTTTCTCATCTATTATATGCGGATGACTGTCTTTTTTTTTCTTAACGGGTCCAATAGGTACATTTAGGGGGCGAAGACGGTGCTTGCGAAATATATGGAAGTGTCTTATTACCAATTGAAAGTGTGTAATGCAGGTATAAAACAGGATCAAGATACTCTAGAAGGGGGGGGGGTTGAATAGATTATGCAATCTTTTTGCTAAAAATGGGATTTTGAAACTTAACAAAGAGATAAATAGATTTCAAAAGCTTTGAACAAGTATAGAAACAGTTCGAAACCATTTGTGATTGTCAGAAGCTTCAAAGCTTTGAAGAAGGAAATCCTCCAAGGCTTTGGAGCTACTCTGTGTTGAGCAGTTTTGGGAGCAGAATAAATTGTAGCAAAGTAAAGCAACGAACACAGTGATTTTTTACGAAGTTTAGCCACCAATGGGCCTACTCTCCGCCTGAGGGATACTATCCCTCTAGTATTAAAACATCTTCTTATTAATCACATATTTAGCACTAGATCTCAAGCCTAAGTGAACTCCCCTACACATATAATACTTGTGGTTCCAAACTTATCTAGTTCCATATACAATCTAATGAAACAATAAGAACCTCTTATGTTCACTTGAACAACTATCTTTTAACAGTTGATGTGGTATATAAATTCTAATGAATTACACAGATAAAGCACAAGAATGAATAACACAGAAAATAGATTAAGCAGTGAAGCTTGGAAGTGTTCTTCAGAAATCTGGAATGATTGAGATGATTGATCTTCTTCAATGTTGAGCTCTTAATCTGTTTGAATGGTTTAAATTTTGATAATTGATTTACCACATATGATCTCTCTTTTCTTTCACTTTTGATCACTTCTCTATCTATCTTGAAATTCAAAATTATGTATATACAAATTGGCGGCAACAACCTGGGAGATTTTAGGAACAAACTTCCTACAAAATCTCAACCACCAAACAGCTTCTTTCAACAGCTATATTCAAATGGCTGTTTAATTTGGTCATGCAGGTTTGACCAAAGTCTAGCCCTGCAAATCTTGAACACATGTTCAGACAAAATCCAGATTAAATAGCAGATAATAATGTCCTGTTTGGCAGGCCATTTTAAACCAATATGCATAGCTATTTTCTAAGTGTAAATATTAAATAAATATATCAAAATAACAATCAACATTAAGAATAACTTGGGGCTAATTCAATAATCAACCACAGAGCTTGATATGTCATCCTGCAACAAGAATCTTTTAGCCAATATATCACATACAGAAGTCAAAGGTAACCTCCAAAGCTTTGGAGCTTTGGCCACCTTCAAAGCTTTGGCTAACATTCAATAATTCTTAAGACATACCAATATGCATACTTGTCTATCAATGTAAGACACAATATATAAGTTCAAGAATGTATGTGAGAGACAATATAAATTATAAAAACAAGCTTTCAATCCAAATCAATATAAGTCCTGCAGCACATAAACTGTAAGCAAGAATATATGCACTATAAGCTTCAAAGCTTTGTAGCTTTGATCATGCCTCTCAAAAATAACCTGTCTTTCATCATCATCAAAGTATAACTCCCCCTGAGTTTATACAAATCCTTAATTCAAAGGGATTGAATTATCAAACAAGTTAATCCGGGAAAAAGTAGTTTCTCAGTGGGGGATGTGGTCTCCTTAAATAGGAGAAATTTACTCTCTAACTGGCTGGGATATACATATCGAGATTTTCAAATTCATTACTATGAGATTCGAGCTCTTGGAAGCGATCGAGGACTGTTGATTTTCAAGGTTTAGTGAAGAAGGTTCAGTCTCGAATTGCGGGATGGAAGGCAAAGCTTCTTTCAGCTGGGGGTAGAATGACCTTGATTGGTAGTGTATTGAGCTCCATTCCTATTCATTTAATGTCTGTTGTCCAAGTTCCGATGGCAATTTTGAGGAGATTGCATTCTATCTTTTCTGATTTTTTGTGGTCCTCAGCAGAAAGTTCTCGACGACATTGGATTGGTTGGGATCGTTTCTTTCTCTTTTGAGGAGGGAGGATTTGGTTTCCCATCCCTCCCTCATATTAATACTGCCCTGCGGATGAAGATCGCATGGTCATATTATCAGGGTCGTTCCCTTTTTGGTCAGTTTATGCGGCGTAGGTACGACCCTCCCGAAAATCATCTTCCTTCACATCGTGGCAGCTTTATTTGACGGATGATCACGCAGCTCGTCTATTTTATAGAATAAAAATCTCAGGGGCAGCATGTTGAGGGTTCCGCTCGGTTGGTCTGGACCCCAACTCCTTTCAGAGCTTTCTTTGTGCGGTTATGCCTTCCACTTCTCCGCTCATCCACTCCATTTTTCGTTTGGCATTCAAAGATATGGATACCACAATTGCCCACAAAAATGGGGGGTTTTGTGTACAAACCAATTCATCAAGATGTCCCAACCGGTGACCGGATCATTTCATTGGGGATACCTGTAGTCTCGAGATGTTACTGCTGCTCTTCCTCTCGAGCGAGACTATTAATCACTTGTTTATCTCAGGAGATTGTGCCAGAGGAGTTTGGAGTACTTTTCAGGCGTTGTTTTGTGACTCTCTTCCAGTCACTCTTCATGGCATGCTTTATCTTTGGTGGGGTCATACATGTACATCATCTCAAATTCATTTCCTTAGAAATATTTCCCATCAATTCATATGATAGGAACTTTGGACAGCCCGACATCGGGCTATTTTTGAGCAACATCCCATGTCATGTCATTCAATCCCCATAAACGTTTTTCTTTCGCGTCGAGAACTACTTCCAATGTTTTTTCCGTCGTCTGACATGTGCTTTCTGGACCGGCTTACCTTAGCACATCTTCGCCTGCCATGCCTTCATGTTCCGATTAGGAGGGGCTCATGGATTCGGTGGAAGAGAGCTGATTTTGGTCAAACATCCCTTCATTTTGACGGGTCTGTTCTACTAGGGCAGGGAGCTGGGGGAAGAATTTTTCGGGATCGTGACGGTCGCTGTATAGCTGCACTTTCTTGTAGCTTCGGCCATTTCTCATCGATCGAGGCGGAGGCCAATGCTTTACTAGCTGGTATGGCATTCACTTACAGCCAAATCATCCATGTGGATCGAAAATTTGGAGATTCTATGTTGGTGATACAAGCTATTTTAGGCACTACGGTGATTCCATGGCGTATTCTTTCCACCATTATAGATTGTCGTGCTCTTTTATTTGGGGCTGAGGTACATCACACGCATAGCCATGGTAATATGTTCGCCGATGCTTTGGCGGCGCATGAAGATATTTGCTTATCTTTCCAGAGTTTCCTATATGAGGCGGAGCTTCCTTCAACCATTCGTAGTCTATGTAGGCAAGACGAGTTAGATCTTTTGTATTATTGACCTCCTTGAGATCATCCATGTCCTTTGTTTTCTTATTACTAGTGGGTCAGGTCTAATGCCCCCCACCTTGTTGATTACGGGTTGAGAGCCCGATTTTTACTTATTTAATAAAACACGGGGTTATGCCACCCTACCACCCGGTAGGTTCCTGATACGGGTCAACCGTATCAGACGGCTCACCCGTATTATTATCTTTATTAATTATTTAGAATTACTCGTTAATTGTTTATTTATTTAATTAGTAGAGTGCCGAGCCCATTAGGTCAAGGTTAGGGTTAGCTATTTGCTATTTAAATAGTGTAGTTATTCAGTTTTAAGTATGGAATAAGAAGTATTTTATTGAGTTTATTCAGTTATTTTCGTATTCGTTGTTTTTCGTAGCGTCACGAACTACTGGTAGAGATTCATAGCCTCTCTCAAGCTACTGGTACGATACTGGGTGTATCATTGGTGCTTTCATGGTTTTCACCATCCGCTGGTGAATCATGACGAACATCGAAGATTTGATCTTTCTCGAAGATCCGGAAGATCTTGAGGAACTCTGCGAGCAAGTGAATGCAACAATAAATTATCTCACCATGGCAGAGCTGGCACACCTACAAGCGCGTGGGTATCTTACTATGACAGATCTGGACAACATCAAAGCTAGTGGAGGACGACTCTGAGTGGTGACCGCTGCGGAGTTGTATCGCATCCAGGACATGCTTCCGGAATTTCAACCGCCAATCATGCAACCGCCGCCGCTGCCACAGGAACAAACCCGGCACGAACAACCGCCATCTTCCCCAGCTCCGGCGAACCAGGAAGGCCTCTCTGCGTCACGAAGCTCCCTGCTGCAGCAACCCACACCGGAGTAGCCGCAACAGCCGCAGACGATCAATCAGACGCAACCATGGCCGCCTCCACTAGATCCGTCCCCACAGCCCCCAGATCCGCCAATCACCAATTCAATCGCAACCTCTCAACAGCCGCAGCACCCACCCACACGGCCGCCCAAACCCCCTGATTTCCCCGGCGACGGCGAGATAGCCTCCGACGCCCTCCCATCGAACCCAATAGCTCAAACGGCGCCATTGTCGCCGGCCATACCAGCAACACAGTCGACTCTGAAATCGACCAAACCCAGCCTCAACAACTCCCATATTCCCATTCCCCAACCAGTAGAACCCCCACCGCCGCCTTTCCCGTTGGACACCCGATTTCGGCCACAAGATCCGATTTTTGTGCCCCTGTTCGCGTCCTCCGTCCCGACGGCTCGACCACAACCATGGCCGCCACGTCCAGAACCACCAGACCAGGGCGCCATCGGCGCCACCTCCCTCTTGACCTCCGACGACCACGCAATGGCTACCAGTGACCATAGGCGACAAGTAACGACCCACACCACTGTCCCCGGCATAATTCAGCCGCCGGAAAGTTAGAAACCATCACCGATTGGAGAAGATCGGCTCGATTTAGCCGATAGGGAGAAGATGGCTCGCTCATGGCTCCGATTAGCCATCGGGTTGAACACGTCTCGCAAGCGGCTCGATCTAGCCACTGATTGGCACACAGCTCGGCTTCAGCCGTCCTCTTTTACGCAGCTCGGCTTCCTTCCGGCTACGACTGAGCCATCGGATCCTCCTTGGCTCCAAGTGAGCCCCTTCTATGTTTTTAGCTAATTTGTGAGCCGCGATGCTATTTTTTTGAGCCATGGGGTATATCTTAGGGTTTTTTGACCTTCCGAATCCGTTTTCGGCCTCAAATTTTCAAGATTGGGCTTTCTAAGTACTGTTACAAGAAGGTTAGTGGGAGCTCTATAGTATTTCTCGATGAGCCTTGTGTTTACAAGAAGGTTAGTGGGAGCTCTATAGTATTACAAGATCGGCCTCAAATTTTCAAGATGAGCCTTGTGTTTACAAGAAGGTTAGTGGGAGCTCTATAGTATTTCTGGTCTTGTATGTGGATGACATACTAATCATTGGCAATGACATTCCTACTCTGCAATCTGTTAAAGATTGGCTAGGAAAGTGCTTTGCGATGAAAGACTTAGGAGACGCGGCCTATATACTGGGTATAAAGATCTATAGGGATAGATCTAAAAGGTTGCTTGGCCTAAGTCAGAGTACATATATTGACAAGGTGTTGAAGAGGTTCAACATGCAAGATTCCAAGAAGGGATTCTTGCCCATGTCACATGGAGTCACTCTTTCCAAGAATGACTGTCCCTCCAATGAGATGGAGAAGGACCGCATGAGCAGGATACCCTATGCTTCGGCCATAGGATCCATCATGTACGCCATGCTATGTACTAGACCAGACGTATCATACGCGTTGAGTATGGTGAGCAGATATCAGTCCAATCCGGGTGAGAGTCACTGGATTGCTGTCAAGAACATCCTAAAGTACTTGAGAAGAACTAAGGATATATTCTTGATATTTGGAGGAATGGAAGAGCTAAGTGTAAAGGGTTACACTGACGCAAGCTTCCAAACCGACAAGGATGATTACAGATCGCAGTCTGGATACGTGTTTTGCCTGAATGGAGGAGCTGTCAGCTGGAAGAGTTCCAAGCAAGGCACAGTTGCTGATTCTACAACAGAAGCTGAGTACATTGCTGCTGCGGAAGCGGCGAAAGAGGCAGTATGGATAAAGAAGTTTATCACTGAGCTCGGTGTGGTCCCTAGCATAGTGGATCCCGTAGAGTTGTACTGTGACAACTCTGGGGCAATCGCACAGGAAAAGGAACCAAGATCGCACCAAAAGTCAAAGCATGTACTTAGGAGATTCCATCTTATTCGTGATATGATCGATCGAGGAGATGTGAAGATATGCAAGATTCCGACGGAAGACAACGTGTCAGATCCGCTCACGAAACCTCTTGCGCAGCGAAAGCATAAAGGGCACGCCAGATCTATAGGCATACGAGATGCGCCAGATTGGCTCTAGTGCAAGTGGGAGACTGTTGGAATAGATGCCCTAGAGGCAATCGTAGATTTAGTATGAACAATGTTTTGGCTAGAATATTCATTTATTATTTATGGCGATATTTAATATAATGAAGTCCTTAGATAAAATGTGTTATTTATCTTAAATATCCCTAGTCCATTATATTGATTAATAGGACAATCAAATATAGACTAGTATGTGGGTAGATTGATATGGAGATATCAAGTCTAACACATGGGTATGCATTAGGAGTAATGGCATACTGGATTGACCCACGACGAAAAGGATACATTAGATTATGTGAAGTCACGATCGCTTTTCGTAGTGCTAATATTATTGCAATCCTTGGACTTGAAGTCACTAGATACTCTAGTTGTGAAATATTGCGCTTTGATGTTATCAAACGTTACACCGTAACTGGGTAATCATAAAGGTGGCTATCGGGCGTGATAGGAAGCAAGCTTAGAGATCGTAGTGATGTAGATAGGATTTGTCCCTCCCACATAATGGGGGTAAATATCCACGGCCACTCGAGGGATGAGGCTTATTGAATGTCTGGCCAGACTCAGATAAATTAATATAGAGAATTTAATGTTATCTGCAAGCATAAGCATATTCCCAGGATCGAGGATTTATGGATTGGATATACGAGTTTGACTATTTATGTCTCGTGTCCAATCCGGATATTGAGACAAAGGGATAATGCAATATGATATATTGGGCACAAAGGTTTGTCGGGATCACTGACTATTTCTATGGGTTGGGTGGCATGGATGTGTTGCTAGACACCGCTCCATGTTAGTAATAGTTACTACCAACTATATAGAAACCTATGGGTTCACACGTCAAATAGAGTAGAGCTAGATTTAGGATTAATTAATAAAGATTAATTAATAGAAGGATCATTGTGCAACACCTTGCAAACTTAGTAGGACTAATTTGCAAGGAAGGGAATAGTTCTAGTCCTACTAGAACAAGAAAACTCTAATATGGAAACAACAAGGAGTTGTTGGAGTATATATAAGAGGCTCTAGCTTCCTTCCCACTACATGAGTTATTATTAGACATAGCACAAAAGTGGGAGAGAGAAAAAGAGAGAGCAAGACAAAGAGCTAGGGTCGAAACCCTAGCCCCCGTCCGCCCCCTCTACCCGACGGCAAAAGGGTGGCCGAGCCCCCCTTTGTTCTTTGTTGCTTTGTTGATTTGATCTTCATCCCTCTTCCTCCAGTTTCAAGCTAGCACTTGTTTTGAAGGAAGAATCTAGATCTCACCTCTAGACGTGGATCAACCGTAGAGACGAGGACATCATTCTTCGTGTGATCTCACAAATCAAAAAAGGTACACATCTTCTATGACCTTAATCATGTTATGATGTCTCTTCCTGTGATCCTTGGTGGGCTTTGAGTAGGATTAATTTTTGTTATTCCGCTGCGTTACCTACGTCAAAACCCAACAGTGGTATCAGAGCCACATGTCGTAGAGCATAACATGATATTATGTGTTTACGATTTCAGTTCATACACCGTATTATTGTTTATTACGCGAAAACTGAAAAATTGGCATAGTAGATGCAATATTGAATTTTATTCAATCAAACAAGACCCAAATTAACATTGGATGTTAGAATTGGTGAGTTTAATCACATAGGATGTGAATAATTGGGTTCTTGAAAATTAGGGTTCATGGGCACATGATTGAAAAGGGGTTTTCAATTATGGATATTAAATTATGGAAATAAATCCATATAGAAACAACCTTGCTTGGGAAACAAGGAAGGAGGAAGGGGACTAGGGCCGAAACCCTAGCCACCCGTCCCTCCCTTGCGCGCCAAGAAAGTCCGCGGGCCTCTAGGCGTGCGGCGGTCCTTGGGTTCGGGCCACTTGTTGGCTTGAGCCCTTTGGACCGTTGTGAAACCCTAGTTACCCAATTTCATTAAAATTAAACAAGCGCGTAAAAAAATTGGTTTTAACTGTATTATGTGCTTTATTGCATGGTGGATGGATATGGCCTAGGATTGTGGATGTTTATTGTTTTGTGGTTTGGTTTACGGCCTGCGAGCTGATCAATTTAATGTAATAATTAATTAAGTTTTACGGCCTGCGAGTCGTTCTTTTTCTCCTCGACATGTGAGGCTTTTGTTATTTATTTATTCTAGATGTTAGGCTAGAATTAGAAACATTTAGATGATAGCCAAGAACATGGAGAAGAAGACCAGAGAGCCAAAGGAGCCAAAAGACATCCCTAGGCGCGCAGCTATGGTGGAGCACATGGAGATGAGCTCGGCACTTTAGGGCAATTAGATATTATCATTGGCTTGATAATATCATTAGTCTAGAGGCCATATCCATGCTACGTTTTTTTATTTTGTGGATGTTTATTATTCATGCCTTGTTATTTATTTTGTGTGTATGGCGCTACAAGCAAAAACGATAACAAGATAATAATAAACAAGATTGGTCTTTTATTGTGGATGGCCCAATCCAAATAAGTAGACCATGTTGATAAGATCAACCAAACAACTTAAAAGAAATCCCTCAATTAAATATTGCGTTTTGCCTTCTCTTGCCAAAACACCCTTCATGATCATGGCCTATTAAAATTCGGGCTTGCCAAAGCAAGGCGATTTTAATTTTTCATGATGTGTTGCGGACGACGCAAGCTAGTAATGCGTGTATGTTGAAAGCAAGAGGTTGGACGCAACTAGGCAAGAGTCAATTGGATTGATGAGCTTAGAGGCATGACAATTAGGAATTATCCAATTGGATAAAGAATAAAAGAAATTTATTCACCTAATTGGACCAAGAGTTGCATGGGATGCAATTGGAATGGTTCCTACCTAAATAGCCAATTCTTGGGTGACTTGTCAAAGCAAGCTCAAGAAGAAGTGAAAAAGGGATCTTGGACCCACTAGAAAGTATAAAGATATTATCCGCTTTAATAGTGAGGGCTATTAATCCGAAAAAAATAGTGGGAGCTATATTTAATGATCTAGCCATTGTTAAATATAGTCAAATTGTTCAAAATACTAAATTGCATATTTCTCGTTTTGTAGAATTCCAAATGGTAAACAACAACACATCGAGTTCATCCCTACGATCTGTCCTTGAGAAGGATAAATTATCTGGAACAAATTTCCTTGACTGGTACAGAAACTTGAGGATTGTCCTCAAGCAAGAAAAGAAGCTGTACGTCTTGGACACTCCAATTCCAGACCCACCACAAGATGAGTCTCTACTAGCGGAAGTAAGGGCACGTCAGAAACATATTGATGATTCTAATGACGTGACTTGCCTCATGCTTTGTACCATGACTGGTGAGCTTCAGAAGCAACACGAGAACATGGAAGCCTATGATATGATCAGACACTTGAAACAATTGTTTCAGGAACAGGCAAGGCATGAGCGCTATGAAGTGTCTCAAGCATTGTTCAAAAGCAGTCTTGCAGAGGGGAATCCAGTAGGCCCTCATGTACTCCGAATGATCGGGTACATAGAGAACCTTGAGAGACTGGGGTTCCCACTCGGCCAGGACTTGGCGACTGATCTCGTCTTGCAATCGTTGCCTGACAGTTATAATCAGTTCATTATGAACTATAATATGAACGAGATCAACAAGTCTTTGCCAGACCTATTGAACATGCTAAAGACAGCTGAGCAAAGCATCAATAAAGGCAAGGGCAAGGCCATAATGATGGTCCACAAGAAGAAGGGCAAGTCAGTTGCATCTACTTCAAAGGGAAAACGCAAGAAAGTTGCGAAATCCAAGGAAGCCCTAAAGCCTAGTGGGGGCGTGGCTAAAGGTGAATGTCAGTACTGCAGCCAGCCGGGTCACTGGAGGAGGAATTGTCCTAAATATCTGGAGGATAAGAAGCTTGGAATAGTGATCACCACCAGGTATTTATGTTATAGACGTCAATCTTTCTATTTCATCATCCTGGGTATTAGATACCGGATGTGGTTCTCACATTTTTCGTAATGTGCATGATTTGAAAAGAAGTAGAAGGTTGCGAAAAGGGGAGATAGACTTACGCGTCGGGAATGGAGCAAAGGTTGCTGCATTAGCTGTAGGCGTTTATGAGCTATCTTTGCCTTCTGGACTTATTTTAGAATTAGACAATTGCTTTTATGTGCCTGCTATGAGCAGAAACATTATTTCCGTTTCTTGTTTGGACGAGAAAGGTTTTTCTATTTCAATAAAGGACAAGTGTTGCTCCATTTATTTTGATAGTATGCACTATTGTAGTGCGCATTTGTCTAATGGATTGTATATCCTTGATCTAAATAATCCAATCTATAACATAAATACTAAAAGGATTAAAACTAATGATTTAAATCCTACATATCTATGGCACTGTCGTTTAGGCCATATAAATGAGAAACGCATATCTAGACTCCATAAGGATGGACTTCTAGACTCATTTGATTTGGAATCATATGAGACATGTGAATCTTGTTTATTAGGAAAAATGACAAAGTCCCCTTTCAACAAGAAAGGCGAGCGGACTAGTGAGTTATTGGCACTCATACATACTGATGTATGCGGACCATTCCCCACGCCTGCCAGAGGTGGTTATACCTACTTCATCACATTTACTGATGATTTCAGTAGATATGGATTTGTATACCTTATGAAGGCCAAATCAGAATCCTATGAATTGTTCAAGGAATTCAAGAGTGAAGTAGAGAAGCAACTTGGCAAGAGTATTAAAGCTCTACGATCGGATCGTGGAGGAGAATACTTAAGCCAAGAGTTTTATGAGTATCTTAGAGAGTGTGGGATAGTATCCCAGCTCACTCCACCCGGAACACCACAATGGAATGGTGTATCTGAGAGGAGGAATCGCACTCTATTAGATATGGTGCGATCTATGATGTCTCAAACAGATCTTCCGATATCCTTTTGGGGACATGCTCTAATGACGGCAGCTTTTACCATTAACCGTGTTCCATCCAAATCGGTCATGAAGACGCCATATGAGATATGGACTGGGAGGCGTCCCATAATGTCGTTTATGAAGATTTGGGGCTGCGACGTCTATGTAAAGCGTTTACAGACAGACAAGCTCGGGCCTAAGGCGGATAAGTGTAAGTTTGTGGGATATCCTAAGGAGACTAAAGGATATTATTTCTATAACCCTACCGAGAACAAAGTGTTTGTTGCACGGACCGGCGTGTTTCTAGAAAGAGAACTAGTCTCTAAAGAAGCAAATGGGAGGGTTGTAGAACTTGAAGAAATTCATGAGCCACAAACCACTGAACTGATAATGAAACATGAACAGGAACCACAAGAAGTTTTGGAAGATCCTGTTCAGGTAACACAGGAACTCCGTAGATCAGGAAGAGTGCGTCATGAGCCAGAGAGGTATGAACTTCTCGTGACTGAGCCCTATGACGTACCACTCATGGATGATGAGCCTGCAAACTATGGAGAAGCCATGAGTGGCCCAGACTCTAAGAAGTGGCTAGAAGCCATGAGATCCGAAATGGATTCCATGTACACCAACAAAGTATGGACTTTGGTGGAACCACCCGAAGGGGCTCGACCCATAGGGTGCAAGTGGGTCTTCAAGAAGAAGACCGACATGGATGGCAAGGTAGTTGCCTATAAGGGCCGATTGGTGGCCAAAGGTTATAGACAAATTCATGGTATTGACTATGATGAGACCTTTTCACCAGTCGCCATGACTAAATCCATTCGAATCTTACTTGCTATTGCAGCATACTATGACTATGAGATTTGGCAAATGGATGTCAAAACAGCGTTCCTTTATGGGAACCTCCTTGAGGATGTGTACATGACACAACCAGAGGGTTTTGATGATCCAGAGAATGCCAATAAAGTCTGTAAGCTGCAAAGGTCCATTTATGGGTTAAAGCAAGCTTCTAGAAGCTGGAATCGACGTTTTGATGACGCAGTCAAAGAGTTTGGCTTCATCAAGAACGAAGATGAGCCTTGTGTTTACAAGAAGGTTAGTGGGAGCTCTATAGTATTTCTAGTCTTGTATGTGGATGACATACTAATCATTGGCAATGACATTCCTACTCTGCAATCTGTTAAAGATTGGCTAGGAAAGTGCTTTGCAATGAAAGACTTAGGAGACGCGGCCTATATACTGGGTATAAAGATCTATAGGGATAGATCTAAAAGGTTGCTTGGCCTAAGTCAGAGTACATATATTGACAAGGTGTTGAAGAGGTTCAACATGCAAGATTCCAAGAAGGGATTCTTGCCCATGTCACATGGAGTCACT
This sequence comes from Linanthus parryae, assembly GCA_023055425.1. NCBI lineage: Eukaryota > Viridiplantae > Streptophyta > Magnoliopsida > Ericales > Polemoniaceae > Linanthus > Linanthus parryae. The sequence continues at coordinate 1,045,577 of JALGPY010000036.1, read as the reverse complement.
CTTTCCAAGAATGACTGTCCCTCCAATGAGATGGAGAAGGACCGCATGAGCAGGATACCCTATGCTTCGGCCATAGGATCCATCATGTACGCCATGCTATGTACTAGACCAGACGTATCATACGCGTTGAGTATGGTGAGCAGATATCTGTCCAATCCGGGTGAGAGTCACTGGATTGCTGTCAAGAACATCCTAAAGTACTTGAGAAGAACTAAGGATATATTCTTGATATTTGGAGGAATGGAAGAGCTAAGTGTAAAGGGTTACACTGACGCAAGCTTCCAAACCGACAAGGATGATTACAGATCGCAGTCTGGATACGTGTTTTGCCTGAATGGAGGAGCTGTCAGCTGGAAGAGTTCCAAGCAAGGCACAATTGCTGATTCTACAACAGAAGCTGAGTACATTGCTGCTGCGGAAGCGGCGAAAGAGGCAGTATGGATAAAGAGGTTTATCACTGAGCTCGGTGTGGTCCCTAGCATAGTGGATCCCGTAGAGTTGTACTGTGACAACTCTGGGGCAATCGCACAGGCAAAGGAACCAAGATCGCACCAAAAGTCAAAGCATGTACTTAGGAGATTCCATCTTATTCGTGATATGATCGATCGAGGAGATGTGAAGATATGCAAGATTCCGACGGAAGACAACGTGTCAGATCCGCTCACGAAACCTCTTGCGCAGCGAAAGCATAAAGGACACGCCAGATCTATAGGCATACGAGATGCGCCAGATTGGCTCTAGTGCAAGTGGGAGACTGTTGGAATAGATGCCCTAGAGGCAATCGTAGATTTAGTATGAACAATGTTTTGGCTAGAATATTCATTTATTATTTATGGCGATATTTAATATAATGAAGTCCTTAGATAAAATGTGTTATTTATCTTAAATATCCCTAGTCCATTATATTGATTAATAGGACAATCAAATATAGACTAGTATGTGGGTAGATTGATATGGAGATATCAAGTCTAACACATGGGTATGCATTAGGAGTAATGTCATACTGGATTGACCCACGACGAAAAGGATACATTAGATTATGTGAAGTCACGATCGCTTTTCGTATTGCTAATATTATTGCAATCCTTGGACTTGAAGTCACTAGATACTCTAGTTGTGAAATATTGCGCTTTAATGTTATCAAACGTTACACCGTAACTGGGTAATCATAAAGGTGGCTATCGGGCGTGATAGGAAGCAAGCTTAGATATCGTAGTGATGTAGATATGATTTGTCCCTCCCACATAATGGGGGTAAATATCCACGGCCACTCGAGGGATGAGGCTTATTGAATGTCTGGCCAGACTCAGATAAATTAATATAGAGATATTAATGTTATCTGCAAGCATAAGCATATTCCCACGATCGAGGAACTGTGGATTGGATATACGAGTGTGACTATTTATGTCTCGTGTCCAATCCGGATATGGAGACAAAGGGATAATGCAATATGATATATTGGGCACAAAGGTTTGTCGGGATCACTGACTATTTCTATGGGTTGGGTGGCATGGATGTGTTGCTAGACACCGCTCCATGTTAGTAATAGTTACTACCAACTATATAGAAACCTATGGGGTCACACGTCAAATAGAGTAGAGCTAGATTTGGGATTAATTAATAAAGATTAATTAATAGAAGGATCATTGTGCAACACCTTGCAAACTTAGTAGGACTAATTTGCGAGGAAGGGAATATTTCTAATCCTACCAGAACAAGAAAACTCTAATATGGAAACAACAAGGAGTTGTTGGAGTATATATAAGAGTCTCTAGCTTCCTTCCCACTACATGAGTTATTATTAGACATAACACAAAAGTGGGAGAGAGCAAAAGAGAGAGCAAGACAAAGAGCTAGGGCCGAAACCCTAGCCCCCGTCCGCCCCCTCTACCCGACGGCAAAAGGGTGGCCGAGCCCCCCTTTGTGCTTTGTTGCTTTGATCTTCATCCCTCTTCCTCCGGGTTCAAGCTAGCACTTGTTTTGAAGGAAGAATCTAGATCTCACCTCTAGACGTGGATCAACCGTAGAGACGAGGACATCATTCTTCGTGTGATCTCACAAATCAAAAAAGGTACACATCTTCTATGACCTTAATCATGTTATGATGTCTCTTCCTGTGATCCTTGGTGGGCTTTGAGTAGGATTAATTTTTGTTATTCCGCTGCGTTACCTACGTCAAAACCCAACATTCCGAAGGTCATTATTCGTCCATTTGATCCGGGCAAATGTGTGCAAGAGATACAAGACGTTGCGCATCGTTTCACTTCATCCACCTTGAGGACAAGGTGTTTTTCGAGCGCGGCGGAGTCGATACGGGTCAACAGTATCAGACGGCTCACCCGTATTATTATCTTTATTAATTATTTAGAATTACTCGTTAATTGTTTAATTATTTAATTAGTCGTTTATTTAATTAATTAGTAGAGTGGGCCGAGCCCATTAGGTCAAGGTTAGGGTTAGCTATTTTCTATTTAAACAGTGTAGTTCTTCAGTTTTAAGTATGGAATAAGAAGTATTTTATTGAGTTTATTCAGTTATTTTTCGTATTTGTAGTTTTTCGTAGCGTCACGAACTACTGGTAGAGATTCGTAGCCTCTCTCAAGCTACTGGTACGATACTGGGTGTATCAATTCCCTTAAAAAATGAGGCTAAGATGGTATTTTAACTGCAAAATATCGCTTTTTAAGAGTAAGATGGTATTTTAAAAGTTGTCAATAAAATTTAAATAATTGGTTGGGACGTCCAAAAAAGGAAAGTGTAAACAATTGGTTGAGACGGAGGAGTAAAAGACAAGACAAATAGACAATTTATTATTATTAGTTTTTTTTTTTTGAGAAACAAACTTTTTATTCAAAACCCAACTAGGAACTGGGTGGGCTTGAGAGGCCCATTACATCAATAAAAAGAACTTTGGATGCCCAGTGGGGCTCATTATTGGGCCAAACCTCTTGACCCATTATTGTGGAACCATGTCTTGCAAACGCGTGGGCTGCACTGTTGGCGGTACGCCCGGCGTACTGGATCTTGAACTCTTCGAACTCTCGGGAAGCCACCAGACCGTCCTTTAATACCACTCCATTAACCGAGAAGTCACGCCCTCTTCCCATTTCCAGTCTCTTCCATTCCTCTACCATGGTCTGTGAATCAGTCTCTAGAACTACTCTCCGGCAACCGACTGCTTTGGCAAAGAGTATTCCGTCGCGAATTGCTTGAGCTTCAGCAGATTTCGCTCCGGAACCCAGAGGGATTCTATAGCTGAATCCGGCGATGAATTTGCCATGTTCGTTTCTGATGACACCTCCACTTCCGGCTACAAAAGTCGCCGGATTCCAGGCACCGTCAACATTTAATTTCACCCAGCCTTCCTCCGGTGGTCTCCATAGTTGTTTCTTTGAGATCTGGGGTTTCCTTGGCTTCGGTTTTGCTTCTTTGAACTCCTCGATTCTTTCAATTGCCGATCTGAAAATGGCGGTTCCTTGGGTCTTCTTCCTATTGAAGATCCATTGGTTCCTGTTGCTCCACAGCCCAGAGATGCACATGCAGATAAGAATTTTCTCCTCCGTCTTCATATCTGACTTCATACAATCTTCAAACCATCCGCTAAAATTTGCATGTCTGATTTGCAGATCTCGACCCGGAAAAGCTGATGCCCACATTTCTTTTGCAGTTTGACACTTTAGAAAGAGATGGGTCTCATCTTCCTTGTGCTCTCCACATAAATCGCAAAATAGCGGTACGTTTAAATTACGTTTATTGAGATTTACTTTGGTTGGGAGAGCCCTCTTCCATGCTCTCCACGTCGGAAATTGGTACCTTTTGGGCATATCCAGTTTCCAGAATTTGTTAAGCCAGTCCATCTCCGATCTGCTTGCTCTGTGCTCCCCATCTTGTAATGTTTGTTGGACTTGTTTTCTGGCCACCTGGTACCCAGTCTTTACACTGTACTCGCCATCGTCGGTGAAACACCATGCTATTGAGTCTTGTGTCGGTTGAATGGGGAGTGGTATCTTCAAAACGTCCTCTATGTCAACTTGCCACAGGACTTCATGTAGTAACTGCGTGTTCCACTTACCTTGCCCTTGAATGATGAGATCTTGAACTCTCAGCTCTTGATCTTCTGACACTGTTATGGGCTTGTATGGGTAGTTTCTTGGTAACCAGGGGTCTTTGAAAACTCGAACATTACTACCGTTGCCAATTGTCCACTTCATCCCCTCAATGATGATGTTCTTACTTGAGATAATGCTCCTCCAAGTGTAAGAACACTGAGAGGTGGCTTCTGTGTTGAAAATATTTGATTTGGAGCAATATTTTTTGAGCAGTACTTGGCTTAATAGTGATTCTGGGTTTCGGATTAAACGCCAGAATTGCTTGCCTAGCATAGCTAGGTTGAAACTTTGAACATCTGCAAAGCCCACACCACCGCAGCTTTTACTTTCTTTAAGATTGTCCCAAGAGATCCAATTTATGCCCTTATTGCCTTCGTGTCCCCAATAGAAGTTCCTGCAGATGGTTTCAATTTTCTTGCACACTGAAATTGGTAACTTGAAGCAACTCATGGTGTAAGTTGGTACTGCTTGAGCTACGGCTTTAATGAGTACCTCTCTCCCTGGGAAGGAGAGTGAATTTCTTTTCCACATCTTGCACTTTGACTCGACCTTTTCTGTCACAAAATTGAAATCTAACGTTCTGCTTCTGCCAACAGTTGTAGGTAAACCAAGGTAACGATCATGAGAGTCTACCAGCTGCACTCCGATCCTGTTACTGAGAGCTTCTTGACGGTCCTGTTGAACATTAGAGGAGAAAAGAATAGCACTTTTTTCCAGATTTACTTTTTGGCCAGAGGCCTTTTCATAAATTTGTAATAAATGTAATATGTAATCTAAATCCTCCTCCTTAGCTTTAGAGAAAAGGATACTGTCATCCGCGAAGAAAAGGTGCGAGACTCTGGGACCATTTCTTGAAGCTGCAGTTCCAGAGATAGTCTTCTGCATCATAGCTGCCGAGAGTCCTCTAGAAAGTGCTTCTCCACACAATAGAAACAAGTATGGTGACAGAGGGCATCCCTGCCTCAAACCTCGGCCAGGTATTACTTCTCCACAAATTCTTCCTTCATACGCAAAACTAAAATTGACCGTGGATATACAATCTATAACAAGACTAACCCACTTTGGTCCAAAACCAAATTTAATCATACAAGCTTCAAGAAATTTCCATTCTACGCGATCGTAGGCTTTAGACATATCAATCTTTAAAGCAAAACTACCCCATTTGTCTTTTTTGCGATATTTCATAGAGTGTAACAACTCAAAAGCTAGTAAAATATTATCAGTAATGAGCCTTCCGGGCACAAAAGCGTTCTGATTATTATTAGTTTTTAACATAAAATGGAAGCCTTAGAAACTTGCATGATACAATACCAGATAACATATATTAAGTACACACTTGCAGGATACTTAGCTGACTCCCCGTAAAACACAAGACAGACATTATTATGCATAATACAACCACACACGGCGAATTACTGATGTGGATCAAAGCCAAGACTTAGTTAAGTCTCTATCATTATTGATGAGCTAGTGTGATCTTGCTTTCGAGATTAGTAACAGAGAGTCCTTTGGAGTCGCAACTATACCAAACTTCTCGTCCGCCCCAAGTCCTTTTGGGTCGACGCCAGGAGGCAGAAACCAATCAAAGTAATGCACCAGCGATCCAATCAACAATGGGATTTGCTTAATAGCCAATGGTAGTCCAGGACAAATTCTTCTCCCAGCACCAAATGGCATAAATTCCTTTTGATTTCCTCTATAGTCTCTGTTAGAACTAATAAACCGCTGAGGCCTGAACTCTGAAGGGTCATCCCAAAACAAGGGATCTCGCCCAACTGCCCAAAAATTGACAACAGCTAGGGAGCCCTTAGGGACCAGATGACCCATTACCCGACATGTCTCAATGGCGCGGTGAGGGGTTGTAAGAGGACTGGGAGGGTGGAGTCTGAGTGTTTCTTTGAAACAGGCTTGCAAGAAAGGAAGCTGTGGCAAGTGCTCTTCAGTTAGGTCGTCTTGTTTGAGGACTGTTGAGCTCATGCATGACCTCTTCATTTTTCATTAGCTCTACCATCATCCATTCTGATGTTGCCTGGCTGGATGTTATTCCACCGAAGAGAAACTCCTACATTGAAAATACTATTAGACTTGACGAGTTTCATGGGTTTCGCCTCTGAATCAAGTGAGCTAAGTAGCTTATGTACTAATTACTTCAAGTTACACTCTCAACATTCCGATGCATCTTAATAATTCTATTATTATAACTTTGTTTGTCCAGACGGATCTGTTGAGGATTATTGTTTTTCGTATGTCACAAATCTGTAAACTCTATATTGGCCCCATTCTTTGGGGTATGTGGAAGGGACGGAGAAGAGGATATAATTAAAGGTCTTGGATTACTCTCTTTCAAAACCAACTTACTTTGAAGTGGAATCTATAATATGTTATGTTTGTTAATTTGAAGTTGTTTATGATTAGTAGAGGAAATAAAACCGTATTGTTTCATAGGAGTTCCATAATAAGATCTAAAGCTAATATTTTCCGCCTTTTTAAACACCAAAAATCAGTTTCTAAGGTTTACAAAAAAGAAAAGACTAGTTTTTTTTTTTTTTTTTTTTTTTTTTTTTTTTTTTTTTTGAGAAACAAAGAAAAGACTAGTTTGAAGTGGCAAGTGGCAAGTGGTACATGGTTGAATCTTGAATATATTAAATTGGTTTATTTGAATATATTTATGTTTGATACCTATACAAGTATAGATAGTATCTACATAAAATTGGGTTGCAAATTTTCCTAAAAAATAAAAATGGGTGGGAAATTCACCTTTTGAGTATCGAAATTGTTACGTTTCAAGAGAAAATAAATATGGAAGAGGTAAATGGGAGCTAGCTCAGTGGTAGAGCATTTGAAGGTCCTGCATGATGTTTTGAATTAAAACCCGGCTAGATGTAGAATACGATGTAATTTCTTAAAAAATAAAAAAATAAATATGTAAGAGTGAACGTTGGATTAAACTTTCGATATAGATATATTTAGACAGAAAGTAGTGATGTTGCTAAAATATAGAAAGAGATGACAGAGAGAGTAAGGTGGGTTGTGATGGCATTTTTGGAATAAGAAAGACCTAACATGGCCTCAACATCGAGATGCTCTTAACTAGATGATTAGTTGAATATATTAACACTAGAGAGTTTAAATGGAAATCGATCTAGAGAGAATACCGTAAGAAAGATGTAGATCCTCTCATCATTAAATGAGTTCTCAATCATAAGGTCCTATAAATCTCCTCTCAAGCGTTCTCCATTTTGCCTCGGCTGATCTCTTCTCTCGCTAACCATATCTCTCCAGAGAGATTTCATTTCTTTTCTCAATGTCATCGCCCTCGCGCTGCTCCACACATCGATTCCGCATAACATGGCGTGTATGTCGCCTATGCCTGGGATAGACACTGGCTTCAGGATTTGATGGACGCGCTCCTTCATACTGCCGTTCTCAGTCTCATCTTTAATATCCACAAGGTCTCTTGATACTTCAAGGTTGCTAACAATGTTAACCATGATAGAGGACACTAGGTACTCCATGTTCACCACCTGGTTCTCCTTCCCGCGCAAGTACTTCACCGCGTCATTTACCTTCTCCTCCCTCATCTTTGCCTGTAAACTGATAGCGTTCACAGAGAAAAATTGAGTATGGCAAATGCTGCGAAGGAATTTCCACGACTTCAGATTTTCTCCAAATACTATACTCGAATCCGCAACTTGAGTCTTGAGGTACCTTCAAAAGGATGGCCGGTAAGTATTTCCCATGAAATGAGCTGTCTTGAGTCTTGAGGATTTCAGTGGCAGCAGCGACAGATGATGCGACCACTAACAGTCTATGGCCAAGACGAAGAGAGATGAGTTCACCATGTTTACGAGCTAGGTTATTGAACCAAATATGATAGTTTTTTCCAAAAGGGAAAATGTCGCACACCAGACCCCAGGCCCATGGGCCTGGTGGAAGTTGCGAAAAATGGGCAATCATCTTCTTCGAAATGAGAAAGAAGAAGAAGAAGAAGCCTGGGAGTAGAATTAGGGAAATAGTGACTGGGAAGGGCATTGTTATGATGGTTGGCTCCATCTCTTGATTGAAGTTATTTTTCAGGTTTTAATACCTTTTCCCTTATATAGAACTAAAAAAACCCTGTTTCTTTGGAACTACAATTGAAAAAGAGAGTATGATACACATTTATAATCTTTCAAATTCAATTTTTTTCATTATTAGTGTCCATTAGAATGCTACTCTTCATCCGTTCTCTCTTCTGCTTCATATTTCACTATTCACCGAGTCACTTTGACCCGGTAATTTGGTAGGCAAAACGATATAAGATTTTAGAGTCTTTTGACGGTGTTGTAAAACAAAGTTTACTTTACAACACCATGACAAGGTTGTCAAATTATTTTAGGGTAAAAGACAAAAACTACCCTCAATTTATGGGGAAAATACATATTGCCCCCTGATTTATGGGGAAAATACTTTTTGCACCACACAACAATTAAACCCACCACTGCACCCACGATTTTCTGCAGCAACAGTGGAACCAACAAGAACTCGAAATGACGACAAATGAGCCTCAATTTTGCTCCGCCCGAACCAGATTTGTGCAAATCACCAAAAACAATTCGAATCGAAAAAATTAGAAGGAGAAGGAATGAGGAAGAAGGAGAATAGGCGCCAACTTCTTATCTTCTCCTGTGGCTCGCTAATCTCTGGATCTGGACTCAACCAGATCTGGTTTGTCACGCAGAGAGAGAGAGAGAGAGAAATAAGGAGAAGGAGGGAGATCATTGTGATTTGCACAAATCTGGTTCAGGAGGTGGAGGTGGAGGCGGCAGTGGCGATGCGTGGGTTCACGAGAGAGAGAGAGAAGAGGCGGCAGTAGTGATGGTGGGTTCAAGAAGGAGAGATAGAGAGGAGGACGCGCTGGTTTGGGGACGACAGAAGAGAGAGAGGGGGAAACGAACCTTCTTCTTCTTCAGCTCCTCTTCTTCTTTTTTCATCTTCTGTCGCCGTGAGAGGCTGAGAGATAAGAGGGAGAGAAAAGTGAGAGAGGCTAGGGTTAGAAATTAGGATAGAAGGGAAGAGAGTGGGCTTTATAGTGAGGTCATTTCGTCAATTTTCAGGGGTATTTTTGTCTTTTGACCCCTACGTTAGTGTGGTGTTAGTTTTTAACTCTGACAGGAATACAATATGTATTTTTCCCATAAATCAGGGGGCAATATGTATTTTCCCCATAACTGGATGATGGTTTTGATCTTTTACCCATTATTTTATAATTTTGTTAACAAAATTATTGGGTCAAAGTGAACCGTGAAAGTCAAAACAAGAATCAACAAGAGAAAAAGTATTATTTTTTAGAAAAGTCAAACACTATTGATGCAACCAAACAAACAGCGCATTCTAGCAGCTTTCTAATGTTCCCATCAACCATCATTCAGCCCTTCATTTCTCACTAATTTTCGATGAATATTGCAGTCAATGGTCAATATATAGCCAACAAAACTAAACTACACAGTAAATGTGGGAGGTGTTTTCGCATATAAGCTAGCATAAACCCGGTCCCTTAGGTGTTTTAGAACATTTGATGTATGCTTTTTGAGATTACCCTATTTGGTTTTCAATAAATACATCGCACCTCTCATCAAAATAAAATAAATACATTCCTTTGAAATATTTTTAATGTATTAAATTGTAGTAGAAGTATATATATATATATATATATATATTTTTGAGAAACTATATTAAATTATTAAGGAAACTTGTATAAGTAAACAAAACTCAATTAATAAGTGGCCCCTCAACTGTCACTGTCTTTTAACTTTTCACTTAAACCTAGGTCTGGAATATTAAATCACGAAGAGAGGTGAAAGCAGATAGGACATATGGCTAAGATCTAAGGGATGGAAGCGATTCAATCCAACGGTAGAAAATAGAACACACACCCCTTAAAACACTAACCTACTTTAGTTTTTACCACTATTCAGTATGTCATTTTGACCCGATGATTCAATTAGCAAAACAGTACATGAATTTGGTAATCTTTGCATGGTCTTGTAAAATAAACTTTACTCTAAAACACTACAGCAAAATTTCTAAAAAATTATATAGTTTGTCTATCTTAATCACCGAGTCAATGTGACCCACTTAGGGGTCAAAAGTCAAACCATGACACTCCAGAAAAAACAGATGAAATATTTAGATTTTTCTCAAAGCTAATTTGTAGTCAAATCTATATCAATGTCCATACTTAATATAGGCCATAGATAGCCCTAATGATAATCAGGGCTTGATTGTTTTTTTCTTAGATACGAGAGATTGGTAATACTGGAATTGTTAGTGATGGGATTGATAGTATTGTGATTAATAGTGATGAGTTACATATAAGTTTGGTGGCAGAAATTAGGGTGAGCGAAATTCTCCCAAACCGGCCGTCCCAAACTGGTCCGAATTTAGCACCCGTTCATGCTACTTGATTGATTACGATTATTGAATTACAAACTCGAACTAACTTAGATTGATCATGATTACCGAGTTTGCAAAACCATTTAAAACCGGTCCGGTCCGATTTAAATTTCACATGATAAAATTACACATTTTAGTTAGATACATCGTTCCCAAATCAATTTTAATAAGTTAGGTTTGACTTGAGTATAAAAAGAATAGGGTGAATCTGGGTTGAACATTTTGCAAACCATACCTATTGAGTCGGGGTAAATTTTTTGGCGAAATCCGGCCAAACCGCTCCACGCTCATCCTAATAGCTGTATGTCATGTTTATCAACTCAACTTTGCAAACGATTTGCAACATTTGGAACCCGTCTAAATCCGGCCGAACCGGTCTGAGTCAAAATTCTCGATTGGGTTGGATTTGTCGACGACTTGATTATGTTTTAGTATAGATATGACTAACTCGCGATCATTGGGTTGGATAGGAAACACACTCCTAACTCAGTCCGTGCTATGTCCTAGAAGAAATGATATGATGGAATATTCAGTAATTGACAAAAACACCCATGTCATCATTGCATAAATCTGGGAAACAACATGATAGCAAGGGCAATTTAGAATTTTAACCATCACCCACCCGCAAGCCTTATTAATACCTTGAGGTCACCAGGTATGGCTTGTCCTCCATTTGAGGTCTTCATAGTGAATGACAAGTGGGACCTTTAGCAAGTAGTAATACCTTGCATTTGCTCCACCAAACAGTTGCTTGCACCAGTGAAGCCGAAAAACAAACGTGCTCTCAAAAGTCAAAACCCTTACTTGGTGCCGACAGACTTGGTGCCGACATGATTTATTACCTGGGTTGGTTGATTGGTGAATATTTACTACATGTAGTAAGTTCATAATATGCATATTATTATTGTCCGTTAGCTCACCCCAATAGTTATATAAAGAGGTTTAAAGTTGAAGATTTATATATACTACTATACGTATATAAATATAGTAAGTTTTCTCTTATTTTTGTCTCTCTCTCAAATCTCGATTCACAAACGTTATCAACACGTGTACGGAGTTCATCAAAACAAACATGATAATTTTAAAAATTGAGAAAGAATTATCCGGCAAACAATAAATAAGTAAACTTTTGATGTCGATTTTTTCTTATATGATTTAGACTTTCTGCAATAGGTGTGGTTATAAGTGTGATTCTCATAGTCATAGACAATTGGACAATTTTACTACATAATGAAAAATTTCAATTGTGAAAAAATATTAATGCTATGTTAACGCCTGGGTTCTTTCATTTGATGTTGGTTTTTTATTAAACAAATTTGTTTGTCGCACCTTGTGGCTTTTGTTTCTTTAAAGTGAAAAAGGAAAAGCATGTTGGGGGTTTACGTGCATGTTGCTTGATATGGACTGATTCACAGTGTTACTTCATATTTATGAATTATTTTAGTTGCTTGAGTTCGGAAACTATTTGAACAGCATGCCTAATATGTCAGACAGTTTAATTGCGATATGAACTATAGCGAAGTCTGTCTTATTTCAATGTTTTTTCTTGCTAACTTGATTGATTTCAGTTGTTGCTCGGTGGAATCGATTAACGGTGACTACATGTACAAAAGCTGCAGTTTTTGTTAACTCATTGGGTCCTATACAAATCTCGATCTAGTTTCGTTGTCAGTTAGATGCGTTTTGAGTATTCGCCTTTTCAGTTGTGGAAATCGTAGCACCTTACATGTTCTCAAATTCATCTACAATATTTATGACGGAGTCCGTTTTCCAAGCGTGCAAAATTCGGTATTCTTACCTACAATTTTCAATATAGAAATGTAGTCATATCTCAAGAGGAATATTTTACTGTAGCATTTCCACCCGTGCCTATTATTAATCCATTGTATCAACACTGTAGCACTTTTTTGGTTTAGGTTTTAGCAGATTTGTTTCATTACCGGATGGATCAATCTCCCTGATTGTTTGTCATCAGAAATTCTTTATGCATTATAAACTGAAGGGCATGAAGGATCTAATCATACATAGATCTACAACATAGTTAAAGCGGAATATTCATGTATACCTTTTTTTCCTTAGCTCCTAACGTAACAGATTGATCTTGTTGTTGTTGCTTGTTTTCACGTGCCTTCACCTTGATCTTACTCCCACCAATATAGTGTGAATCTCGAGGACGAACACTATGATCCACCCCATGTACCACCTCTTTGGATGTAGTTGGAGAGAGACTAGGGTTCTCTACAACTTGAGAGTGAATCTAGACATAGTAACTTTACTGTGTGGAATAGCATTATAATATGTAGGAGGCTACCTCTTTATATATGCAAAACTTCTCCTAGGTTTACACATAAACCCCTAGGGTTTGAGCCTTAGCTACTAACCCCTCTAGGTTTGTGCATTAGTGCAACTAATCCCATAAGATTATGATAATTGCATTGGACACCCCACATGGGCGCATCAATTGCTAACATCTCCCACTCGCACAGTGGGGTTGCACAATCTATCCAGTCTCTATCAATCTACAACTATTTATCATCTACAAAAGAGTATTGTTGTGGCCGTGGCGTGTGACCGGTGAGAGTACCTGCATTTCGGGAGATCCGTACACCAAACTCGTATAGCCAGCATGGGAAGGCAGCCTCTCGGGAGATCCACACACCAAATTCGTATAGCCAGCGCAGGAAGGCACCCTTAAAAGATGTAACAGTAATAATGCACTCTGTAACTCTCGTATTCCCCATATTCCTCCAATTGTCATCTCGTGGATCATGAGCACCTGCCTTGTAAGGCCATGCTCCAATGAGTTCACATCTCCTTTAAATTTTCATATCCTACATGATCCCATAAGATCTTGCAGGGGGACCCAGTGAAGATAATAAAGAGCGATGCAATGATAATATTTCCTTACATACATGTGTCACTTAGATTCGGCTCAGCTGCTTTCCCAACAGTGTCCGGAAGGCCGAATCATCCATAGCCGTAAGGTGCCACGCCAAAGTAGCACCATCGACCCATCTCCTCATGACACAGATGTAAGTACAAAGGGTATACAGTTTCAATCACCTTTATATGATCGACGAGGCTCACACAACAACGAATCCCAGGGACTAATTCTACTCATCACCTCATGGTCACTCATAAGCGCGCGTTATTCAGGGGGAATATGCGCCATAGTGTTTAGACTCTAATCAGAGTGCATGTCTTATCCTGCAAGGAACACTATGCAGATGTCAATCCGGTGGCCCTTATGGCCACCAGCCCGAGTACTGCGATGTCACACTTTTGTGAATAGTAATCAGTTCTCGCATCTGACTTTCTCTACGCAGACTGTACATGATTCAGGGTACTAATCATGTTCGATTGGCCATAACCAGTCTCACCTTGGAACTTATTTCCAATGCGACAATTGAGTCCGTCTGACAGGCTACTACCTCTACTGATAGAAATCTAGCTCTTATCATAGGCCATATGCTCATATGATAGGCATCTCATATCATATCGTAGGCTTTCAGCGCTTATCGGGATTCTGTCTCATCTTCGACACACCAAGACTTATCCAGGATATTGCGAAGGCGGTCGCTCGTGTGAGTGAGCCGACCTATTGTCTGCGTGACATGCTCTATGCTAGTACCAAATATGTAACATATCATACATGTATCAAACAACATGCTGCTTAAAAACAATCCAATTAAGATCCAGTCAATCAATGTCTCGTGTTCTCATCAATCATATTGCCAGTTAACGACTACCGAGTCCCAATTCTATAAAGAGATCCACAAAGACGATTCTCATGTGGTTTAGGAATGGGATGAGCCAATATTCTGGACCATAGTCGATCCACTCCAGGATTACTCTTCTGGTAGTCATTTCACCTTTTGTGAAAATGGTACTCCCTCCGTCCCGCAAAGATAGTCCATTTTTAAAACTACAACTTTTTTTGGAGACATGCAATTAATGCATCCCACTACATGTTTTTGACATGCTATTACTATTGTCCTTGATTTTGTTTTCTCCAAGAATAGGTGCATTGAATATGAATGGGTAGTATTGTAACTTCATTGTATTTTTTACCTTGAAAATGTAAGTGGACAACCATTCTGGGACAGACCAAAATAGAAAGATGGACTATCTTTGCGGGACGGAGGGAGTTCCTCTTCCTATTGTTTGACTTTACTGCAGTGCTTTAGCCGAATGCTCGCACATCTCATGGTAACTGGTTTGTCGACAGCTCATGAGCTTTCCAGAAACCTCTTTAGTTAAACACATTTCTGCCCGATGGCAGAACAGGCAATCGTGCTTCGCTTCCATAGTCGATGGAGAGGTCCAATACGATCATGCAACACTTATATTGCATTTTTTCTATGCGAGTCTATCATCGAGCGTGGACAATAGCCTGAGTTGGATCCACGTGCATCTAGGTCCCCACCCTAGTTAGCATGTATGGCTAACTAGTCGAAGAATCATCTCCGATAGTCATAGCACGTGATCCATCGTATAGAGTATCCTTTTGACTGAAATCTAGTGTCTCAAACTGGAACATCCTAAAATCCAATCTTTCGATTGCATAGCGTCCGCTGGGTCTGAGTATACACCATAGTGTATAGAAGACTCCTACTACGTCGGGCACTCTGGTCATCTGGTCATTCTCATATGGTGTCTTTTGGAGCACGTGTATAGACTCGTAAAGTCTTGCGCTGAGCTACAGGAGTACAGTTACCCCTTAGTGGACTCGAATAGTCCTTAAGCTCCACTAGCCAATAGTGTGTCATCGATATTGAGAGACGTGATCATTAACTCTCTACTAGTGAGAGTGATACATAGTGATTTCCATTTTTTATCGTAAACATATAGTAAACGGTCCCTGATGAAATACTGCTATCCAGAGGACTAGCTAAGGCCACACATGGACTTAGTTAGTTTGCACACGTTTTGTGAATTTGACCTTATGTCTCTTCTTTGATTTCTCCATGGAGAAATTCAGTCGTCATGTCTATCGAGAATGGAGCCTTAATTCCATCATCACAACTATTGATGCTACAAGCGAATCAACATTATCCTTACCACCCAATGCCTTGGGAAGGATACCCCGTTGAACCAACGCAATTCTCGCTGCCATATTAGGAGAAATACTCGTCGGATTGACGCAAACTCTCACGTCCCGTGATAATTTCTTGTCAATGTCTACACTTAGAATAAGTGTAGGCGTATTCGCATCTATGCAAGTCATATACCTTACCATGCTTCCGTCTGGGTCTCTGATTGACCTTGGAAATCCATTGACCTCCAATAGTCTTGCATCCAGTCGGAAAGTCAACCTAGTCTTGAACTTGGTTGGCCCCTTGTAGACTCTAATTCATCCTGTAAAGCTTACTTTTCATTATTCATAATTAGAGAACGATAAGGCCTAGGATTCTATCCTATTGTTTATGCAAGGTGATCCTTAAGATCATCCCTTCGATCTAGAACAGTCCATGGGGTATGCTCCTATGAGAAATTCCTTTGCATATGAGGATCATCATTCACTCTCATCCCTTATGGATGGGGAACCCTGCATGGAAAGTCACTCCCACTGTCCAAAGGATAATTGAGAAACTAATTCCTCATAATCACCTAAGGGACGAGTATTTTCCAGCGGTATCCTCCATGCTTGTGGAGATCATCATCTCTACGAACATATCCCTTAATTATGGACATCTCCTAATAGAAATCATATGTCTCGTGAATCCATTTACGTTACACTACTAATCGGGTGTTGCGGTTCGAATACGCAACCCCTAGTATGCTCCGAATAGCATGAGAAGGTACGTTACTCCATGAAGGTAAGTTTCTTCTATCTAGGGTCTAACTTCCAATTTATTCTTGTCAGGTGATGAAAGATACTGGGACAATATCCTAGGTTCATCAATGTCTTGCGTGGTGACCATCATGCCTCCCCTTCGATGTCGAATCATGACGGGGTATGCTTCAAAGAGCATTCCTGTGCAAAGAGGTTTCCTCCGCATAGTAATAATCTATGATGGGCTGTTCACTAGACAAGTTACTCCCACTGTTCTGAAGACATGTGGGAACTATTTCCTGTTGATCATTCAGGGATGGGGTGTCATCCAGTGAAAACTTTTGTTTCGTATAGACTTGCTTCTCCACGAACCTCTTTCTGACTTGGATTTTAGTTAGCACATAAGTTGCCGATCCCCATGGCCTAAGGTGACCTCATATAGGTTGCCTTTTGGTCCACATCCGTAGGGTGTAGTGGCTACAGACTTGGTAGACTTATGGTTGAGTATGTCGATAGCCGTTCAGCAAAGTATCTCCTCCGAATAGGGAACATGTACTTTGCACGCTCTATCATACATCAGGCCATCTCTTGCAGTAACCTATTCCTCTTATTCTCTACAGCATCTTGCTGCGGCGTGGGCATAGCTAATTGCCTTACTATGTCTCTCCATCACATAGCTCTTGCTAAGATAGATACTTGCAGTCTCATTCTGGCCAAAGACATGTCCTTTTGTCCAGAGGGTTTTCTACCTTTTGTAGAGACCTGTCTGAAGCACCCTTGTTCCTCAGACTTATGTGGCCCAAGCACACATAGTTGGGACGCGGACATTTGTCTACAAATTTGATGGAACAGTAAGAACCATGTCTTTAGCTTTAACAATTTAATGGAACACAACAAACAGAATGAATAATATACAAAGACTCAGTAGTCCTTAATGCTCTACTGGATGGTTTGCGTTTTGCCTATGTCCGGCAAGAACCACACACAGGTCAGGGTACCTTGGGCAAAATCCAAGCTGGCATCCCTTAGCTAGCCTGAACATCCTTTCCTATCATCATGTGTCTTAATCTAGCGTGCCACATATCAGAATCTTAAGTCATACTCTTAAATTGACATCCAAGAATTCTGAGCCGTCACTCATGCTAGAATCTTAAGAACTCAAACACCATGATATAACCATTTCCAAAGTTAAAACTGTGACCAAAACAACTTTTGGTGGCTACTACCTCAAAGATAATCATATGGATCCTTAGACGAGAAGTCAGTGCCAGGTCTGGCCGTTTCTCTTAGTATTAGGAAAACTCCTTTTGCCTTTTGCGTTTGTCAGTCTTGGGCTATTGGTCTTATACCAATATTGCCCCTAAATTCCTTATCCTTGCCCCACCTGTTGCCTTGCGGTCCTAATACCGGGAGAGAGACTATATCTGCCTATTATACTTCATTCACAACCTTTAGCAATCATATATTGCTTACACTTCAGAAGTATGCTGGACTAGTATTCTATAACAAAACTCCTTTTGCTTAGATCCTAGAACAGAGTGATGTTTGGTCTCATTCAAACATCTTGACACTTACAAAATGGGTCATATGACATTTCATAAACGTGCAATAGATTGCAACAAATTGTAAATTGGATAACTTGTACATGGCAGTCCTTAACTTTCTGATCATAAATGGAATCTATCTCAAACTTTACAGTCGAGTGCTCAATATTATGACATGAGCCATAACTCATAGTTAAGGTATGATTATTATGAGTCACTACTCACAATTTACGTATGCAAATGGCTAAGATGGATCCAATATTCTTCTTTGGCTAATTCCGACAATTTTAAAGTGGTCGTGAACTTGTTGATGAGGTCATTTCCCCACATTTTCATAGCATGCTCTATGACATTATCTTGACTGTTGCCTCCCACTATTGGTGAGCCTAAAGATAATGTCTATGTGCTGCTGTGACAACTTATTCATCACATGTTCGATCATACATGTGGGTGGTTCGACAACCTATGTCCAACGGATGGTTACATAGTACGACGACGTATCATGTCGTTGTTGTCACCATTTATCCTTTACATTTTCGATTTAGACACGATTGATAGAGACATTGTGGAAGTTAACCACTAGCATTTACCTAGCTCCAAAATAACATGTGACATTGATTAAAACTTAATAGTTCCTCACAAGGACTCCACCAAAACCTAGCGTATATCCTAGGAATCAAATCTCATCACTTGTGAATTCCTATCAGTCTTAATCATGTCCTCATGTGAGCTCTTTTGTTTAGTTCTTTAGCATGCGAGGTTACACATATATATCCAATCACACGCAGTTATAACTTAAAACAAGCATAAGCATAAATAAATATGCAATGGATGTGGCATCTAAGGTGCACTCCCACTATTGGGAATACTTCTTGAGCATGTCTTGAACTTCGTCTCATGCCATCTCGCCTATCTCGAGGACTCCAAGCTTGTGGATCTTTAGCTCGTCTAATTGCTCCATGCACCATGCGCTATGTCTTCTGGTTTGGCCACCTCTCTTGAAGCTTCTATCTTTAATCTCTACTAACTATCTTATTTCTAATAAGAAGTAACCTCATAGAGGCGATTGGATGAGATAAGAAGACAATAGAGTGTATAGAGAGGCATGACAAGGAGACCATATTTTGATTACATATTCAAAAACAAAACCAAAACCAAATATAAACATCTTTGCCACATCCATGCATCAAACACATCCATTCAACCCCCAACAACATGTATAATAATAAAATAAACATACTGAATTTTTTTAGAAATCTCCAGAATTAAATACTAATTACGGGAAATTAATAAGCTATAATCTAATCAACATAAATAATCAAATATTGCTCCAAACCTCCTAAGGTCTCACCACTTATGGTAGACAGTAGGGAAAAATGACCTAAGTCTCCAGAAAAAAATTGGGCTCAACATAAATAATCAATTGCCTCGGGAAGTGTGCTAAACACGAATTAATCAATATGGAAAGTACTAAAAATTTTCGTCACTCCAAAAATTATGGAAAAATATCCAAAAAATAGGAAATTCGATTTGGACTACCTAGGAAAAAATCGGACGAAAAATGACGGCGGGAGGAGGCCGCAAGCGCCCTCACGCGCCGCCACGCGTGGGCGCGTCCGCCTCCGCCACGCGCCCTCACGCGCCGACTTCGGCCGTATGCCACGTCAGCACCCATGCTGGCACGTCAGACGACACGTGATACGCCATGTCATCGCCATGTCAGCCCTTGTGCTGATGTGGCACCACCACAACATCTGACACGTGAGAAGTCCGCCGCCAGCCCTTTGGCGCGTGGCGGCCCGTGGCCGCGCGTGGAGGCGGCGTCGTTGGCGCGTGATGCCCACGCACCGCCTTCGTGGCTCAGTTCCCGATGAAATTAATATTTTTGGGATCGTCTTTTCATCCCGATCCCGATTATTTGTTCAAAATCCAATTTTAACAAGTTTTGAGAAAACACGTTCTACTGATTGGATCTAACAGTCCAGATAAATACAGTTCCGAAACTTTAAAGGGGCAAATCTTTTTCACCGTTAATCCAAAAGCTATAAAATTTATATTTCTGGAATCCTCGTGAAAAACCCTATCCAACCATATAGGTATTGCCTACAGATTCTGAAAATTGAAAAATTTAATTTCAAGTTTCGGGTTCAAATTACGAGGCACGAAAAACAAGCCCAGGGCTCTGAGTACGAATGAAGGGTAGGAAGGATCTAATCATACATAGATCTACAACATGAATTAAAGCGGAATATTCATGTGTACCTTTTCTTCCTTAGCTCCTAACGCAGCAGATTGATATAGTTGTTGTTGCTTGCTTTCACGCGCCTTCACCTTGATCTTGCTCCCACCAATCTAGTGTGAATCTAGAAGAAGAACACTATGATCCACCCCACGTACCACCTCCTTGGATGTAGTTGGAGAGAGAATAGGGTTCTCTACAACTTGCGAGTGAATCTAGACATAGTAACTTTACTGTGTGGAATAGCATTATAATATGTAGGATGCTACCTCTTTATATAGGCAAAACTTCTCCTAGGTTTACACATAGCCCCCTAGGGTTTGAGCCTTAGCTACTAACCCCTCTAGGTTTGTGCATTAGTGCAACTAACCCCATAAGGTTATGATAATTGCATTGTGCACCAATTGCTAACATAAATTCGTTAATTTAAAATATGAATCACCCATCTTCTTTGTGGCTCTATTTTTCTCATGGTACCTTTGTTTGTTCCAACAGCTACAGTAATTATTTGTTTAATTCAAAAACCGACTTCTTCATGCAATATTGTTTAATAGATTCAACCATTTTAAGTTCGATTCACAGAGCAAGAACCAGATGAAAAGGGGAACACCTTTAATGGCTTTTATTTTGATTTAGAGAAAGAGCTAGATATTCAGATCACCTTTGATGGTTTTTATTTTGATTTTTCCAAAAAAATGGTGTATTTTCTTTTTTCCTTTCATTAAATATGCTACATCATACAGCTGAAGTATTATGATTTGGAACGAGCTTGATAACGATGTAAATGATAAAACAAGAACACAAGTATTAACGTGGTTCACTAGTTATTATCTAGCTACCTCCACGACCCAAAATCCCGATTTTCTTGAGAGAAACGTACCCGAATTACAACTCACTCGACACCCACTAGAGAGCTCTCAAAGCAACCCTACATTACTTACTAACTCTCTCTGTTAACCCCTGTGCGCGCGTGTGTGTCACTGATACAAAGAAAAGCACTAGGCCTTAAATATAGACACCATGGCGGTGGGTGTTTCCAATTAGTTCTCTTTGGTAACTTGCTGGCAAAGTCAATGGTAAGATTTCACCCTTTGCTACCAAACAACGCGAAAAAACTTCCACTGCTCCAAAGGTACCATCGCCTCACCAATTTTCCCTTGAATTTTCTTTTTGCCAACAATCAATTCAAGAAAATCTAACATGAAGCATCATTGACTAATACAGTTGCATCACAAGTGTTTCGAAACCAGAAACATAGTTACACCTATTTTAAAAAAGAAATGAAAAAAGCGTAGTTTTTTTTGAAATACCTTCAACCTTTATCATTCATCATAGACAAGAACAATTACAACGATTGAAACGAACACGACACAATAGCTCATACATATTCCATAGAAATCTTGTCTACATAATCTGTAACTATCTAACAAGAAATATCTAACTATCGCTTCAAATGGGTCCCAAATACTTGTACGCTAAAACTTCACCACCAATTGACTATGGAAGAGTCTTTTAATCTCCAATGCCGCGTGCAACAAGAGGGGTGAAAATAATGATGCGCTTTTTACGATAGCAGAATTTGGCCTCAAGAAAAATTTCATTGCAAATCTGCAAGACCAAGCACGCATAACGCCGCACTTTTCCGGTAGGTTACCACCTTATTGTAGAAAATAAACGCACTTAGGCGGAAGTTTACCGCCCATTGACGGAAGGGAACCACTCTTACGCGGTAGTTGGCCGCCCTTGGGCGGAAGATAACTGCTCCTAAACGGTAGTTGGCCGCCCTATGATGGAAGAGAACTGCTCTTAGGCAGTAGTTGATTGCCCTTCGGCGGAAGAAAACCGCTCTTACAAGTTAGAAATTGAACATACATAAATAATAAAACAACAACAAATTGAGGAACCAAGATAAAAAACCGGCGACTCGCCGGAGGCAAGCCCCTATGATTAACGGAAAGCACAAAACGACGAGTGTCTTCTTTTGAGAGAGAGAGAGATTACAAAGAGATTAGAGGGTACAAAAAGACAACAGAAAAAAAGCGTAATTAGACCTAAGAATGAACACAAATAACTCACAAAAAAAGAAAAATAAAAAGAAAAAAAAAATAAAAAGAGGAAGAAGTGTAGAAGATGAAGAAGAAGGTACGTCTCTCTCTCGATTTTTTGCTTGCTCTCTGCCTTTCTCCTCACATCCCGCATCTATGGATCTCTTCTTTGTATATTTATTTATATCTTAGATCTCGGTCTCTATTTCTATCTCTCGAAGGTTGGTACGCTGATACAAGGTTGCGGGAAATAGATCGGAAAGATCCATTGAAGGTCGGACTTTTGAACTGCAATAAGACTGAAACAAACGGGGAAGCTCCATTGAAGATCGGAGCTTTGAACTGAAATTTTTCGGCAATTTGGTGAAAACTAACTGTCCGACATGGATTTTAATGGGTATTCGGATTTGTTAAAATATAAGGTGGATTAGGGGAGTTTGTTCTTTGATTGATTGATAGAACAGGGAATGCTTGATGGATTATTCTGTTGGGTCGATTTGGAGTCAGAGTGGAATTAGCCATTTATCAGAGTGGAATTAGCCATTTATAGTCCTAGAGAGTGCTCTCTTATCGACATATTTTTGGCAAGAGAAATGCTCAATGGCTAGGGAGTGAATAATCTCTTACAAAATGTGGATCGATGGATTAGAGGTAAATACCCATGAAGTTGACTATATTACTTTTATCTTTAGATTGTCAAAACCAGACTAGCAAAGACCATGTGGCAGGGAGAGGCCATTGGATTTTCGACGGGTATATCCTGCTGCTGAAGTTGTGGGATCCAGTTCAAAACCTTTGACGTGTGGGTCCAAATCGAGAACCTACCTATCTTTGAACTTGACGAGGATTCAATGAAACTAGCAGTGTCGCGAATTGGGACAATAGAGGACTTGGATAATCGAGTTTCAACAGGAAATGGAGGTGATTACATTCATGTTATGGTTCATATCCCCTATGAGAGTTCACTACGTAGAGGAGGGTACATAACAGTCTTGTGGAAGAAAATTTGGTTTGACTACAAATAGGAGAGAATTTTCTGTTGGGAAATTTTATTTCCTTGTGGGCCAATATGAAAATATTGGTAGTTATATTATTGGGCTATCAAATAAACGGGCCACTAAAGTGATCTAATTAATAATTGGGCTCGTAGGGACATAAAGTGGTGTGGGCTTTGTAATGTGTAGTAGCCCATTACTAAATGATTAGGGTTATGGGAGCCTCATCAATTTAGTATATAAAGACTACCAGGGCTGTGATCCCCAACACATTCGAATACAGTACTCTCACTCTTCCCATTGAGAAAGATCATTGAAGCTGGTCCGAGTTGTGGTTGGAAGATCGCGGTTCACTCAAGATCGACTTCACTAGCTATGGACCGTGGTCAGTCTTATTTAATGTTCTTATGTACTTGACTATTCTAGATGATAGTTTATGTATTGTAGATTATGATTCCGTCTTTAGATAATCTACATGGAGTTCTATTTTGATCTAACAAGTGGTATCAGAGCCACTATCATGCTAGGATCTTTAAGAACAAGTATTTTTGCTTAATCCCGAATTAGGGTTTATAGTCTCGTTTTCTGTGCTTATGTCGGATCTGGGATTTCTTCATATGGTTACAAAGAGCTCAAAATAAGCTTTCCAACGATATATTATAAGCTTAATTCCGACTTACGGTCTAAGAGATACGGCATTTTAAACTCTCAGCTCCCGTTTAATGACTTGCCAAACACTGCCTTAGATCTGGACTGTGCCGAGTTTCGATCTGGTGTGGCAGCGTGTACCGCTGCTTTGTTGCGCCACCCGGATCCGACGACTCATATTATTTTGGCTATTCCGGGAGTTCTAGATATCCGATTTGGGTGATTAAATAGTCAAACCCTAGGTTTTTGGGTCTTTTGAATCCATCTATACGGTTAGATTTTCCCGATTCGGAATTTTTTTCTGGAAAGACTGAATAATTTCGTATTTTAGCATGTTTTTGGACATGTAATCTTATTATTTCCATGTTTTGACTAAAGTAATGTTTCTCTCATGATAGTACTGTACTTATATCATGTTTATGACTTGATTCATGGATAAAATATGCGAGATTATTACTATTGTTAGTTTTTTTGGTGTATTTTTAGTATGTTGCACCATTATAAATCATTAGTGTATATTCGGTATATTTTTGGTATTCATACACTATTAAATATCTTTGGTGTATATTTGATATCTTACGTCATGATTGATATTTGGTGTATCATTGGTTTTTTTACACCAGTAAATATCTTGGTGTATCTTTAGTATTCTTACATCATTAATTGTTTTTGGTGTATATTTGGTATCATACACCATATGAAATTTCATGTATATTTAGTATTCTTATACCATGAAGTATATTTAGTGCATATTTGATATCTTACACCATTACGAATATTTTGGGTGTAATCTTTTGTATTACACTAAAAAGATTAATGTTTCGGGTTCTACATTTAAAACATTAGTGTAATTTTGGTATTTTACACTAAAATAAAACGGTTTTGTATCCTAGAATAAATCAGTTGAAATAATATATCGCCAAAGTGACCTCTATTTTGTAAAATTTATTTTATTTTGGGATATAAAGATGGGTGTGTTTATTATTTATGCGACTAGCTAACCGGCCCAAAGGAAGGTTGTTAGTTGGCCAAATAATAAGCACACTTGTGGTAGTAAATATGTGACAATTATCAAGTTATTCCATGTGAACAGTAAGTCGGCCCAAAGGAAGACTTATTGTTTGACCAGATTTACTAAAGAAACCATTAAGATGACTTTTAGTCAACATCGTCTTGTTAAAAGACGAACATATGGGAGTACATGCGGATAGATTTAATCTCAATTAAGAAATTACGTACTAAAGTTAGAGTTGTTTAAAGACATGCTCATAAGGTGTATATATATTTTCTCTCAAGCACTTAAGTGAGTATACGGAGAGCTGTAACGCTCATATGGATAAATAAATTCTTTGTGAACTTTTCACTCGTATGTGTTAAAAGAGAAAATAGTTGTATGAGATTAAACTAAATGTGCTCGTTTAGTATTTGCCCTAAGGATAATAGTCGAGATAAAATGGATACAATAATGTAGGTTGCAGTTGAATCACACTCCAAAATATGTAAATATAATACCATTTGGTAATATTCGGTATTTTTTACATATATATAAGTGGGCGTGTGAATATGAATTTAATGCCACATGCTCGATAATGAAAATTTTAGTTCTTACTATGGATAAAATTTTGAGTTAATTTAAGTTTGTACCTAATCATGTTTGGTGAGTAGACTTTGGTGAGACTACTCAATTAAGAGTATTTATGCATGGTTGGTTGTTGGGCCGATAGCCACTTGATGCCGAAAGATTCATCTCAATGGGCAATGGCAAAACATATATAGTTGAAGCAATACAGACTTTTAACTTAGTTTCAAACGAGAAAAGCATTTACTAATGTTAAGGAAATTTTGTTCTCCGTTCATATGGCATAAATTCAGAAATTTTGGTATTTTAAATATAATTCAGTGAATGTTGTAAATGCTTCATTTCGATTAAAAGTAAAATTTCAAAAGTAAGGCTTCATTAAGAAAGACCATGCATGTCATCGTTTGAGGTACAATGATGCAAAGTGAGAATTATATATTTGGTATGACACAAAAGCTTAAGGAATATCTTCGTTGGAAGAATTAAGATGCTTGAGTGTTATAGAATTCGTAGCATCCCCGATTTCACAAATATTTGAAATTTGTGTTGAAAGCGTAAAGGGGTGTATAAAGAATTAGGTGTGCGTGGAATACAGATATACTAGAACATATATGTACTGATATGGTAAACCACTATTTATAGTTGTTTTGAGTGAAAAACAGTATCATATGTAGTTCATAATTTTTTTTTCCACCTCATCAACACCTATAATTGATTTGGAAGTAAAGTATGTGAATGTATAAGGTAACAACATTCATGGTGTTAACTTAATACCTATAGATGTGCATAACATTTCTTCCCTACATGGAGTTATAGACATTTTTTTCATAAATTAAGTTTGTGGGGGATGTAATAAAACATATATGGATATTGTAAGGATAATGATTAGTCATTTTCTTTATCAAGAGTCTATGAGAATAAAGATTTAAAGTTGCAACTTACATATAAAATATTTTATGTATTGAAGTGGCTATTTAGTACCATTATGTGATTGGTTAGGCGAATGCCTAACATAATGAGGTTCTCATTTCGGATCATCCCACCTAAAGTGAGGCCATATTGGTCTAGGGGGAGATATTGAGTTTGGTATTAGCTCTTTGCCACTTTTATTCATGTCATTAATAATTGAGAAGTTCTAAATCTCTTAATTTTTCTTCTCAAATAAAGCCCCATTTTTCTAGATTTTGAGGATGTTGAGTTTGAGTGGGAGATAGAATTATGAGGAATATTCATTGAACATAAATTCTATTATGTTTGTGAAATGCACGTGTCTATTATTTATGCAAGCAATGATAGGCCCAAAGGAAGGTCATTGTGTGGCCAAATAATAAGGCATACTTGTTTATGCGAACAGTAATCTACCCAAAGTAAGATTATTTATTTGGCCAAATAAGAGGGTGCATATTAAGTTATTCACATCGTTCAAAGAAATATTCTATAAAGATATATGACTCCTTTACAAAAATTCGGACTGATGCTCATAATGGGCAAACTCAACCACTACAGGAACTTCAGCCAGAAACGACGCCCAAAAAGCGCCCTAAAAACCCCCAAAACCGCCCTTTATCATACTTACGGCGGTTGAAACGACGATTTTACATCTGTCGTTAAACAAAGTGTCGTATTTGGCTAAACGGCGCTTTTTTCCGCCGTTAATATTAACGGTGCTTGTTAAAAACGCTAATATCATGAACATCACTTTCTATAAAAACTGCCCTATCCCCCCCTTTTTTATAATATTCAGCTTTATTTTTCTATTTTCAGCATTTGAATTATGTTAATTATTTTTATTTTTATTTTTGTTTGTGGATGTATATACGTATATATATCCTATTTTTGAATGTATAATTCAATTTATTTAAAAAAATTACATAAACACTTTGAAGGATGATCAAACCCAGATCGATTGTCCCAAAGATAACCCAGATCGATGATGGACTTCTTCAACAAGGATCTGGGTATAATCAGATCTTCAACATTCAAAACTAAGAAAGAGAGATATGGTAAGGTAAGAGAGAAGGGGGTTCAGATTCAGGGAGAAGGCGTAGGTGACAGATCGTAGAAGAGAGACACGAGACACATCGCATAAGAGAGACAAATGATTAGAGAAAGAGATAAGAGACAGAGGAGGAAGGCGTAGGTGACAGAGAAAGAGAGAGGACGGAAAGTCAGAGGCGACCGACGATAAATGCGTCGTTCTGGTTTGCCGGTGGACGGCGCCGCTATTACGCTACTACTGCTGCATCTTGGTCGGTTGAGCAAAGAGGAGACGAGGGAGATTGATGGCCTGGGGAGGTCTGAAGCATCAGAGAGGGAGAAGGAGAAAGATTCAGAGGGAGGGAGGGAGAGAAATAGGTGTTGCCAGTGTGAAGAGGGAGGCGGTCGTTTGAGGGGAGGAACCATATGGGAAAGGATGAGTTTATAAAGGTAGTAGGATTTCAATGGACGGTCCAGATCCAATCAACGGTGGAGATAAAAGCATAGTAAAAAATTTAAGGGAATCGACGCGTTAATAGGTTGCGCCGTTCAGTTTGACGGCGTTTTTAAAAGCGTGCCGTTAATATTAACGGCTATTAATGCCTAAACAGCCCTACTGATTATTACAAACGGCGCTTTTATTGTAGCCGCCGTATTTTAGATCTTGTTTACGGCGGTTTTCTTGTAACGCCGTTATTTACGGCAATTTATGAAAAACCGCCTTTAGTAGATTCTAAAAACGGCGGGGGCTATATAAAAGCGCCGGGAAAGTCATTTTTTCTAGTAGTGAACAACCTCAAATATGAAGTGCCGCTAAGGTAATTCGCTAAAGACATGAGAAAAATGATTTCGGTACTACATTTTTCTCAAGTGATTGGGTTTGACATAAAGTTTGTGGAAGATGATTTAATCAACTTCTCACAAGTCTAACAAATATTAAAGTGAATTAGTTTTGTAATATAAGATGAAATCTCTGACAAAATTGGTGACATTTGGAATCTTTCATAATAGCATAATTTGTTTTTAGTTACAATAAATAACGTTTGCTATTAGTAATTATGAAAGATATGAAGGTCATAGTTGTCGTTATTTTTCATCTAAAGGAGGCACTAACTACAAAGAGAATTCATAAATGTTCACGAAATTCTCTTTTGAGTTGTTATATCTTGTACAATTACTTAAAGTAGATGTACATATAGATGGATAAGTGGATTACATCATAAAACTTTGACTTTGGTAATTCAAGGTACATGTTATGTAAATTACACAATTCCATTTATAGTTTAAAAGCTTGCTTCTAGATATGGTATTGCAATACTGATTATTATCTCATCATGTTGCGAGATAACTACGGTATATATTTGTGAGTACCACAACTCAATGGGAGTAATTTTCTGGTGCATGGATTATACTCTATTGACTAGCACCGATATAGACTTGTTGGGTGGACCAAGATATTTCATAAGGTTTCTAAACAAAAGATCTTGGGGACATATTTCCTGTGTCGAAAATAAATGCTCTTAGGGTGTATCATTGAGTATTCGACAAGAGATCTATATCGATAAGGTGTTTGCTATATCTAGTACCTAAGTTTGTCACTAAGGAATACTCTTACTATTTAAGGAGCCAATTTCTAGTCTCATTCAAGTATTTCAAGAATATTGAGATAAGTAATAAAGGATGCAAAGATTCGTTATACATCGAATCAATGAGTCTTGTGTATACCAGAATATGTACACATGCGGTTATAGTATACATATTGGTATATTTTGTATAAATTTGGTTCATCATTGTATGTATTAAGGTTAACATGCAATCGGTTAGTAAGGTATTGAAGAGAACAAAAGACTACACGCTCACTTATCGGAATTTAGATAATTTTAAGATCACTGAATCTAATTCTGAGGAATAGGTCAAGTTTATTGACATAAAGTCTTATTTCTTCTTAAGTAATATTCAGAGTGTTTGTG
Organism: Linanthus parryae; assembly: GCA_023055425.1. Classification (NCBI taxonomy): domain Eukaryota; kingdom Viridiplantae; phylum Streptophyta; class Magnoliopsida; order Ericales; family Polemoniaceae; genus Linanthus; species Linanthus parryae. The sequence continues at coordinate 1,016,260 of JALGPY010000036.1, read as the reverse complement.
TCAATGTGACATTACTATGATAAACTCCATTCTTGAGGAGCCTCTAACTAAGTAATTACCACATAAATTGTTGAAGAGCGGATTGCTCATTTGGAGTGGTAATGTCTAAGGTACTTTGGTTTAGTGGGAGTTTGTATCCAATGAATGTCATTTCTCGAGACACTTACTTCAGTTTCTGTAGAATAGAGTTTTATGTTTTTATTCTAGTTACTCTGAATTGTTGTTATTATGAATTTCCAATTGCGGTTTAGCATGGAAATTATAAGGTCTGATCTCACTTCAGTAAGGATCAGTGGAAATAGGCATGTCTAAAGATCACATTGCATGTAATTTCCCGCTACACATCCACACTTGATCTATGTCGTTGAATATATTGTTTTGGTGATCATTGATGGGTCTTTATTACGATTATATCTAAATTTAGCAAAGGTCGCTTTGGTCTCACACTGGTATGGACAATGGACCAGATTGTTATAAGAAATGTTCTGAGGATGATTGCACGTTTGCTAGCACTAAAGATTATGAAATATAACTACATCCGGGCTTTCTAGTTTGGCCCAAGTGGGAGATTGTTGGAAAACTTTATTTCCTTGTGGGCGAATATGAAAATATTGGTAGTTATATTATTGGGCTATCAAATAAACGGGCCACTGAAGTGATCTAATTAATAATTGGGCTTGTTGGAACATAAAGTGGTGTGGGCTTTGTAATGTGTAGTAGCCCATTACTAAATTATTAGGGTTATGGGAGCCTCATCAATTTAGTATATAAAGACTACCACGGCTGTGATCCCCAACACATTCGTATACAGTAGTCTCACTCTTCCCATTGAGAGAGATCATTGAAGCTGGTCCGAGTTGTGGTTGGAAGATCGCGGTTCACTCAAGATCATCATGACTATGAAGACGACTTCACTAGCTATGGACCGTGGTCAGTCTTATTTAATGTTCTTATGTACTTGAATATTCTAGATGATAGTTTATGTATTGTAGATTATGATTCCGCCTTTAGATAATCTACATGGAGTTCTATTTTGATCTAACATTCCCTAGAATTGCAACTGGTGTGGGTGCATTACGTGTGAGACACATGTGTGACCAAAGAGAAGAGGTGGAAAAGGACCCCGATAGACATAGGCTACGACGAGTGGCTTCTGTACAAGCCACCAATTATACGAAAACAAAAAAGATAATCTGCGGCTGCAAAGAGTGAAGACACATGGGATAAGGTGAAGGAGAAATAAATGGAAAGTCGGTCACATGTTCAGATTTTGACTTCACTGATAGCAGTAGTAGCGACTCCGATTATGAAATGGACACTGAGGAAAAGGAGCTGAGAGTGGGAATGTGGCGATGATTGAAAATCCGCTTGGCCAAGTTGATCCTTCCATTGAAGTGGGCACCAAAGGCAAATTAGGAAGGGGATCATAGTCGCCAAAGAAAAAGAAAGGTAAGCGATATAAGTCTCAATTGTAATTCGATGGCGGAAGAAAAGTGGAAGTACAAACAGGACATTAAATTTAAGAAGTATGGATAGCGGTACTAGACAAAATAAGAATTGAAGGGACTCAATTAGGGATGGCAATATGGTCTGATTTGATCTGAGATCCGAGCGACCCGAGCCAAATGGATTAGATCCGAATCCGATCCAATTGAAAATGGATCGGATTTGGATCCGGAAAGCCAAACCCGGACGGATTTGGATCTGAGGGCAGATTCACCATGTTCCGACTCGATCCGATCTGACGCATATGTGTGCATTACAAATATACATCTATTACCTCTCCCCTTACACTTACAAAAAGAATACTACAATAACTCCAACCTACAAAGCTATTTGTTTTGATTTTACACTTCTTAACTTACGAACATGCATTAGCGAATGAAATAGTATTTATTTTTTTATGTGATATTTTCTGTTTTATTGCTAATACGAGCCGGATCCGATCCGAATCCGATCCCGCCAACTAATATATGGATCTACGGATCGGATTTGGATCAGGTGAATGCAAACCCGATCCGATATGATCCGAATCCGGTGATGATCTGAACGGCTCCGACCCGTTGCCATCCCTAGACTCAATAGCTTCAGGATTGGTGGATATACCAAACAGCAAGGTATGGATAAGGGAGCCACAAAGAACCATACGCAAAAAAGGCGGTGGTTGCGGCGCAACCCCACCTAGAAAAATGATTCTCCTATGTTGAAACGGTAGGGGGCTTGGGAACCCCCAAAACGTTCCTTATCTTCACGATCTAGTGAAGAGGCAGAATCCCATAACAGTCTTCTTTTAATGGAGACAAAATAGTATGCAGTAGAAATGGATAGAGTTCGGCACCTTTAGAGGTTTGATGGAGGGATCTTTCGGATTGTGACAATAGAAAACGAGGTTTGTCGATACTTTGGAAGTAGCCAGATGTGAGTTTTGTTCTTACTTCCTACTTCTGTTTCCATATTCAAGGAACGGTGAAGCACGAGTCAATCATATTGTGGATGAGATATCAGACCACTCGCCAACTGAAGTAAGATTGAATAATGAAGAAACACATCAAGTAAGAAGAGGAAGAAGATCTATGTTCGAATGGATGAGCCAAAATAACTTCGCTGATACAGTAAAGAAAGTTTGGACCGATGAAGAAATAAATCCGAGTGGGAAATTGAAGAACACAGAAATTGAAATAGTGGGATTATCATGTCTTCGGTAATGTTAAAAAGCAGTGGGACCAATTGAGAAAACGCCTACATGAGCTGGAGGGGTGCAAGGCACAAACCCCCACAAATTTGTAGGAGTCTTGACGCAGACTAGAAGCAAAAGAAAGTCAAAAGACGTTCTTAGATAGGTAAAAGAGATCTCAAAAGCTGAGGAACTCGAAATTATAATTCAGAAGGGAAAAACTCCTTCACAACTGTATGGTGACGGGTGATCTTCCGTATGCAAATTAATACTCAACAATTTTGGTGCTAACAAAATTAGTATGAGCATCATCAATATCCAAATTGCATACCTTATTTTTGATCGTACAGAGGCTTTGAAATCGATTAGTAAGACGCCTCCTCCCAAGAACTGGCACGATACGCTCAACATGACTGCCATGGTTATCCACGTGCTTGGTACATGTTGCAGATGGGCTCCCTAGAAAATCTAGGGTTCCTAACCCGCGACGAACGTCAACGGGGATCTCTTCTCCACCTTGCCGAGCAGCCATGAGCGAGGCCAACCTGGCTCTGATACCACTTGACACAGAATAGAAGCGATTAAATACGTCAAAAGACAATCTCCATGGAATAAACGATTCTCAAACAAGAGAAATCAGATATTTTATGGATTAAAGAGAAAAAGATGAATTACCCAAAGGTTTACAACGCTTAAATAGACCAAAAATAAAGAAAATTCGAAATTTGATAAAAATATAAATAATTCTAAAACTATCAAATTCAGAAAATATGAGAGATTACGAGAAATCTCCAATTTGCGGAATTTGATTTGGAGTTTCATACTAAAAGTTATTGACTAAATAAATACTGCCAAAAATAGTAAAAACGCTGATTTCATGCCCTAAACGGACGAATCTGGCCAATCTGAGGTGGCGCTCGTGTTTTATCACGAGTTATTCTCAAAACGTTGTTCGCACTCAGAAACATGTATGGTTTGACCATATATCGTATTCCTTCAATTCTGCCCCTGACTTTGCGTACTGACGGGAACTGTTTTCCTGAATTTGATGATATTCTCCATAATTCATGTCCTACATCAGTCACCCTTTCTTGGAAAGAAATCGTCCTCGAGTTCACTTTAGAAGCTTGGTACCTTCCACTCCAATTAAATAGATACTTTGAATATTTCACACAAATCTTCAACTTGTCAACATAATTGTAGTTATTCAAGAATATCAGATTCCATGCATTTCAACTTGTTAACGAGATTAACCAATAGTGGAGATGGAAACCAAAAATTATCAACTCCAAGAAAGTCAATATTACCGCTTGAAGGAACTGTAATTGTGGAATGAAGCTTGTCAGTTTCTGAATTTTCGTCGTCCTCCTTGATGTTTTGAACCTTCACATCTTGCACTTCTTGTGTCTTCATCATATGTTCAATCTTTCTATATTCTTCAAACTTGGCTTCATCCATGTTTTTCTTCTTTTCCTCTTCACAATCCGATTTAACTTTATCGTTTCTTGAACGAATACCAATTTTGCAAGATTCCCACACAAATAAAAATCCATTGTGAACTTCATCATAAACACCCTTGACACTATATTTCCATGGTCGCCCAAGCAACAAGTGACACTCTTCCATATCACAGACATCACATAAAATTTCAGATTTATACTTGTTACCAATCGAAAACGAAAGTTGGCAAGTCTTTGTGATTTCGAATATTCGTCCTGATCCATTAACTCCTTCACAACTGTATGGTGACGGGTGATCTTCCGTATGCAAATTAAAATACTCAACAATTTTGGTGCTAACAAAATTAGTATGAGCATCATCAATTTCCAAATTGCATACCTTATTTTTGATCGTACAAAGGCTTTGAAATCGATTAGTAAGACGCCTCCTCCCAAGAACTGGCACGATACGCTCAACATGACTGCCATGGTTATCCACGTGCTTGGTACATGTTGCAGATGGGCTCCCTAGAAAATCTAGGGTTCCTAACCCGCGACGAACGTCAACGGGGATCTCTTCTCCACCTTGCCGAGCAGCCATGAGCGAGGCCAACCTGGCTCTGATACCACTTGACACAGTATAGAAGCGTTCAAATACGTCAAACGACAATATTCGTAAAGTAAAAATAGTTCTCAAACATGAGAATATTGAAATTTTATTGATAAAAATGAAAAGGTTGGTTTGGCCAAAGGCCTACAATGATTTAAATAGCCTAAACGCTAAAAACGTAAAAATTACCCAAAATGGCAAAAACAAGCTAATAATATATTATAATAATTCAGAATATTCTAAGATCAACCCAATTGACGGAATGTCAATTGGAGTTTCCTACTATGAGAAATAATTAAATCAAATCTTTCCTAAAATAGTCAAAACGCTGATTTGAAGGTCAACATGACCGAATTTGTCAAAACTGGCATGGTGCCCGTGACTAAAGTCACGGGTTCTTCTCAGAGCATCGTTTCCACTCAAAATAAGGTATGGTTTGCTGATAAATCTGATACCTTCGATTCTAACTCTGATTTTTCTGACTGACCGAAACAGTCTTCCTGTTTTCGACGATATTTCCATAAATCTCGTCCTACATCACATTGGAATACATTCAGTGGGTTGAGTGTTATTGATCATGGTTCTAGTTGCGTCAGTGCCCGCTAAGACGCATGACAAGTGAGTCTCGAATTTTGGTAACAAGAAATCTCTAGGGAGGCGTGAGAACTTGATGACTTTCGACACTTTTTCAATAGATTGCACGATCTCAAAAAAGGAAAAAGTACTTTAGTATAACTTGCATTAGTATAGTCTGGGTGATTTTAATTCGCTCGCATTTGCGTAATGTTGCATGAGTCATTCCTAGTCGTTTTGAATCGAGTTATGGCTTGGGGTACAAGTTATGCAAATTTTGATGGAAAATTAGACTCAATTCTATCTTTAGACTAGCGCACGAAGATGTTTGCTCGAGACAAACAAAACCTAAATGTGTGGGATTTGACAACACCATTTAAGTTATTGTTTTAGCCACCACTTTTAGGGTTCTCACGAGTGTTTTTGAGTGAATCTCCTTTTATTCGATACATTTTGCGTGATTTTTACCATTACATATGTACGAGAGTATTTTTGTGATTTCAAGGCATTTCGTGCTTATTTTTCTATATTTTGGGTAAAATTTTCTTATGCGGATTATGGTATTTGGTGTTTGTTCATTTGCAGTGATACAAGTAGAGGAACAACATAAGCTAGAGGAATGCTGGAGTTCAAAGACGCAACCCTGGAACTCAAATGGACAAGGAATGGAGCTAGAAGATGCAACAAAGGAGAAAAAGAGAAGAAAAGGGCTGCAACCAAGTTACCAACATGGTGAGGCATCATGTCGTCGCAGTGAGCTGGAGCAGAAAGATTCCCACTATAGTGAAGAATCTTGCTGCCACGGTGAGGCATTTCGCCATCCATCCGGACGACAGTCCGTGGACTTTTCATCAGCTTCTCATTCACGTAGGACACTTGTGGTTTATAACCAAACCCTAGCTTCATTTTACGGCATCCACTCACTACCTTGGTACCAACTAAGAAGAGAAACAACCATCCGTTTGTCGATTCAGCTTGAAGATAGAAGATTTGAAGTAGCTTTTTTAGACGAAGAAGAAGATAACCGTCGACATATTCACTAGATACCTCGATTGTTTGATTCTTTTACTCTTTAGTTTGATGAACTCCGTGTTTGATAAAATGAATCTTGTGTTTTGCGATCCAAGCAAGCAAAGCTAAACTTCCATTTGATTAGGGCCTACTTTGGGTGCCTACACATGATCTTGTGATTTGATGTATCAGATGATTTGCAGCATTCGATTTCTGCTCGATCAAATGCTCATGAATGGTTGTTTTCGAGTTAAAATCTTGTAGTACTCAGAACCTTCTTTCTAGGTCAATCATGTAGGTGCAGATGAATCTCGTGGGAATTGACAACCCCATGGGCGTGAATGATGCTTGTATAAGAGTAAGTCGCAGCCTAGGCGTAAGATCCTATTGCGAGTTTCAAGGAATCTTAAGAGTTCATAAAAGTTTTGTTAACGGTGAATCACAAATCTAATATCAAAGCATGTTTGGTTCCCCAAATAGGTTCCCTAATCGTCTTCTTCACATTGAATCTCTCGTCCTCATTACTTTCTTTTACTTCCTTTCAATTAGTTTAATCAAGAAAATCAATCAAAACCACCGTTGCATTTTAAGTAACAAACTTGGACTTGCTAGTCTTTTGGGTTTGATATAAGCATGTGACTTACCACGAAAACTACATCGCCACATTGTGCACTTGCAGTGTTCCAGCTACCATTTGAATTAATTCTAGTTCTTATTTTTGGGTGCATCGTGGTTGATGCGTATCAGCCTATCTAATTTTATACACATCAAAAGTCATGTCTAGCATGGAGAGTTGTTCACTTGAAATCAGCTCTTCTACTCCTTCAAGAAGCGAATCCATTTATGTTCTTGTCTGGTGGTGGATGTAATGATTTCAGCAAAGTAATCCTCCAGTAACATGGTGATATCTTCCTCTATTGATCTCCAAACTCCACCCTCATCCTCCAAGCCTTTTATTGTTTCTTCTATTCCTGATCGCGGCCCGCATTGTTGGTTCCTTTTTTAAGACACATATCCCTAAATCTTTGGTGCCACAAGGTCTCTTCATGGAGAGTATCTTGTTACTCTTATCTTTTATCTCACGAGACTTGATGTAGGACACAATTTACTGGAAATATCGTCAAATTCAGGAAAGCAGTATCGGTCACTACGGAAAATCAGAGGCAGAATTGAAGGAATTCGATATATGGTCGAACCATACATATTTCTGAGTCCAAACGACGTTTTGAACATAACTCGAGCACCACCCCATAATGGTTGGATTCGTTCGTTTAAGGCCTGAAATCTGCGTTTTTACTATATTTGGCAGTATTTCTTTAGCTAATAACTTTTAGTAGGAAACTCCAAATCAAATTCCGCAAATTGGAGATTTCTCATAATCTCTCATATTTTCTTAATTTGATAGGTTTGGAATTATTTCTATTTTTGGCAAATTTTGTGATTTTATTATTTTTAGGCTATTTAAGCACTGTAACCTTCGGGCAAATTATCTTTCCACTTATTATTAATAAAATTCTAAATTTCTCATGTTGAGAATTCTTTATCTTTCCGGAGATTGACGAAGATCGTCTCTTTTGCGTTTTCCGACTGCGTCAAGTGGTATCAGAGCATGGATTGGCCACGCTCAACTACTGCTTTGCAAGGTGGATACGTAGCCCTTGTTGACGATGATCACAAGGAGGGTAACCTATGTGCAAAATTTTGAACTAGGGAGTCCCTTGCTGGCAGGAATCATGTACGTGGAGTTAGCCATGACAGTCCTGTTGAGCGTATTGTGCCAGGTCCTCGGAAATTGAAGCGTATTGTTAACAGATTTCACACCGAGTGCTCCATCAACAACAAGGTATGTCGTTTGGCTATAGATGATACCTTCACTAATTTTATGAGTACTCGTTTGGTGGAGTATTTTAATTTATCAACTGAAGATCATGAATCGCCTTATACAACTGAGGGTCTCAATGGAGCAGGAGTAGTTTCTGAAATTACTAAGACTTGTCGAGTTTTCTTTTCTATTCATAACAAGTACAAGGCTGAAGTTATATGCGATGTGTGTGAACTGGATGATTGTCACTTATTGCTTGGGCGACCACGGCAACGTAGTGTCAATGGATTTTATGATGAACTCCATAATGTATTTGTATTTACAAGTCAAACAGGTAAAATTGGAGTTCGTTCAAGAAAAGCTACACCCAATCGTGAAGAACAAAAGATTGGAGGAAAAATAGAACAAAAGATTGTGGAAGACAAGAAGGAAGATACAACAATTAAGCAAATTGAATCATGCAATGTTCCTGAAAAATTCGACCTTCTTGGAGTAGATTATTTTTATTCACCATGTCCAATGTTGATTGATACTGTTAACAAGCTGAAGTATGAAGAGAAGATGCATATTTTGAAAGATTACAGATTTGTAGATATGGTGAAGATCCAACGTCAAAAGTATTCAAAGTATTTGTTTGATTGGGCTGGAAGATTTCAAGTCGCTAAGTTGAACTCGAGGTCGAGTTCTCTCAAAGAAAGGGTGACTGATGTACGACACAATTTACTGGAAATATCGTCAAATTCAGGAAAGCAGTATCGGTCACTACGGAAAATCAGAGGCAGAATTGAAGGAATTCGGTATATGGTCGAACCATACATATTTCTGAGTCCAAACGACGTTTTGAACATAACTCGTGACTTTAGTCACGAGCACCACCCCAGAATGGTCGGATTCGTTCGTTTAAGGCCTGAAATCAGCGTTTTTACTATATTTGGCAGTATTTCTTTAGCTAGTAACTTTTAGTAAGAAACTCCAAATCAAATTCCGCAAATTGGAGATTTCTCGTAATCTCTCATATTTTCTGAATTTGATAGTTTTGGAATTATTTCTATTTTTGACAAATTTCGTGATTTTATTATTTTTAGGCTATTTAAGCACTGTAACCTTCGAGCAAATTATCTTTTCACTTATTATTAATAAAATTCTGAATTTCTCATGTTGAGAATTCTTTATCTTTCCGGAGATTGACGAAGATCGTCTCTTTTGCGTTTCCCGACTGCGTCACAATGGCGCCATCTGAGCTATTTCAAGCATATAAAGTGATGCCATCTTTAGGACGATGGGATATATATGGACAGTGGTACTGTCATAAATGTCGCAAACCAAAATCGCAATACCTTATCTCACAACCCCTCACCAAATTTTAAAATATGACCATGTCTCCAAAACGAATCCAACAATCACCTCCTAACTCTAGTATCAACTATTGCTCTGTACTGACCTCGTGAACGGGTCATGTGTAATGAGTGACGAATAGTTTACCAAATCAGCCCCTCTAAACAATAAAGCTCTAAATAAATGATGATAAAGCTCCTCGGGCTGGTATTTTTTCATGATCTTCTCGGAACGAGGGGCGTACTAAATGATAACATCAATAATCGAAACGATGGGGAACCGAGTGGCATATAAACAATAAAACTCGTGGGGGAGAAAAAATGTGAATATCTCGATGAAAGTGTCAAAATTGACACCCCACACCCGTCTCGTGCTCTATGTAGGTGGCTATGATAAATAAACATGCCATGCCATCTAAAATTTGACAACCACAAAGATGTTAAAAACTAGGAATGTACACCAATTAATCTCCTTTCACCCCATGGAACTGTGTGTGCTAGTGATCCCCGACACGCGACTCTCAACAACTGTGATCATTAGTAATGGAGTGAATCACCACCTGCAAATCAAAGGAATGTCACCTCACGCACCGTCGATCATCCCTCGAAATTTAATGAAGTCCTATATGTGAAGATATATCAAATGAAGCTCAACTCTCGAGTAAAACTCCCAACACTTGACTCCCTCGACTACGACACGTTGGAACGGTCAGTCTACACTATTGATGTAGGCTTCGTAGGTTTAGTAACGGGTAAAAAGAAAAGGATAATGGGCTTCAAACGAGTTTTCTAACAGACCTAAGGATAGTGACATGACAGTGGGCCCACAAAAAGTCATCTGTGCCGCTGTTATGTGTGCGATCTCGTGAAAGCGGATGAAAACCCTCTACCTAAGTTATGGCGGTCATGTCACGGTCGAATACCCAAGCTCAACATTCATGGTCTGAGGAATCGTTTTAGGTTTTCTCTCCCTGAAGGCTCCCTTATACATATACTCAGAGACTTTGCTTTGTTTTAAGTTTCCATAAATCACTGAATTCTTTTCAACATTGTGTTCTCTTTCAATTGCCCCCACTCTAAAGTGATTTATTTTTATTTTTATGTTCTTTTTCTAATTAAACCTAACTAATTGCTCTGGGCTAACAAGGAAATTGACTCTAATAGACTAAAATTTGGGTAGGTGGACTCAAAATAAAGAAAATGTGCTTACTCAAAAGAAGAGTAGTGATAACAAAAATGAAAATAATATGCAGACCTCGCTATATAAGAAACGCTGACGCGGATTACTAGCGCGTATTGCGCAAGCGTACGGTCAAGTAGTAAAGAGTGAGTATTTTTAGTGCTCGGGTTGTCGGTCCCTCGAGGACAAGCTAGCAACAAGTTTATAATTAACAATTTATTGTAGTGCACTACGTAACCGGAGGAAAAATGAGTAATTTCTGGTGTTGCCGCCCCCAAACAAGTGGATGTAGTAAAGACATAAATAATCGTAAGTTGGAATTAAGAATAATTCTTAATCAATAAATGGAGAGAACTAGGCAATCTTGTTGATCACCTAGGGTTGTAAGCAATGTCCGGATTATCCGAGCAACACGTTAACTATATTCTAACTAAGCCGGGTAACATCGCTGACTATCTCCTATCGTTCAAGTCATTCTTATTCACGGTAGGCTACAATCTCCTACCGGTCTCTTGTGTCTACCAGTTCGTTCTAGTAGGCTAACGACATGCACGACAACGGGACTTGTCGGTCCACCGTTGCACGAAACAGTCGAATCTCACCTACTGAATCTACCCACACTTGGCCAATCCTAACACGTCTCTTCTCAGTCTCAGTGATATGGGATTGATGTTCAAGTCTCATCCTAGTTAGTTAGAATCACTGTCGTGCATTCACTAACTAAGCAGTGTTTCCAATTAATTACTCCATCAACACTGAGTATTAAGCACAGTTCAGGAACAATTAAATTAAAATATTGCTAACTTTAAGCATGAAATCAACCATTGAATAAACCCTAGTTCTTGAATCATAGTTTATATCCTAATCGTGTCACTCAAGTAGGATTACTAACATAAAAAAGAAACTATAATTAATTCAAAATATGAAAACAATAAATCATGAAGCAGAGATCAAATCCGGAAATCAACTATCGTTTACATGAACCCTAGGCTCTCAAATCAAGATGCCTAGCAAAATTTGCTTAGCTACTCATAACTAAATATGAAATAGACAAGATGGCGGAACCCTCGTCTTCCTCGTCGTCTCCTTCTTTTTCTTCTCCTCACGTTCATAGATGAATGAGTGAAAGCCTCCATTTATTTTGTCTAGGGTATATTAATTAATCAAAAACAACTATTAATTAATAACCCTAAAACCCCTATTAATTTCCCGTGAAATGCGCTGGTACTGAATTCAAATCGCATGATCTCAAATTCCAGATCGTGCGATCTCCTCTGATCCTATGTCTGATCGTGGGATCTCGTGGTGAGTTGCGTCCGTGCCTTTTTTATTTATCAGGAGATCGCACGATCTCAGCAAAGCTGATTGTGCGTATCACCTTCCCTCTTGCCACAGATCGCACGATCGCACAAACAGTGAGTTTGCAATTGTTCTTGCTTCAAAAATCGCCATTTACTGCTTCTGATCGCACGATCTAATTTGGTGATCGTGCGATCTGCTGTAGGTCTCTTATTCAAATTTTGGCTACGTATGGGGAGAGGGTTTAAAGCGTCATTAAGCAAACTTGATGAAATGACACTTGCTTCTCATCTTCATGTTTTTTCACCATTTTCTTCACGATTTCTTCTCACTTTTAGCTCCCAAATAATCTCCAACGCCCGTTTCTCCTCTCCGCTTCATCACCCAAACTCTGTTTCCTATTGTAGATACTGCTTTCCAGACAGGCGGATCATCGCCATGTGGCAGCCATCTAGCACACCCAGCTGTGCTCCGTCTACATCAGATCACCACCCGTGCTGATCCACGTGGGGGCTACGAGACACGGCCCCCGCTCACCATAACACGGGAATTGTAGGGACTTACTGGTTTGGAGGCTAGGGTAAGGTCCGTCGCGCGCATGCGACAAACAAGCTTGCACGCGACCTCTGGTAACTAACTGAGAGATCCTAGGCTTACGTGTCACATTAATGTGGCTGATCTCATAACGGTCTCCGATACTTGCGGGCAGATACGTAACGGTTCCTATATACACGGTCGAACGTGCCATTGGGGGTCTATCTTTAAGCCGCCATTTATGGTGCATTAACCCCTCAACGGTCACTTCCCCACTATATATAGGATCGTTATGCTCTCCATTGCGACACAAGTCATATGCTGGTCCAATACCATAAGCTTACTGTCTCTCTCTCACAAGCAGTTACTAGTGCTTACCCTCTCCCTACACACACCCTACAATTCTCTGTGTTCTTATTCTCTACTTGAAGTGTATACTTGAATATCTCTTGAGGATTTCCTTGTACACATTTTGGTGAACCCGACGTGAACCATCCACCTTCAAATACTTTGAATCTGCTCATAATGCCTTCGGACCAAGATGTTCTTTATGGGGAGCAATCTCCTTCCAATGAGGAGACCTCAGGAGAAGACGGACTGCTCAACACCGCTCCCAACGCTCGAGCTGAGGTTATCGCCAAAGGAGGGCCTTCTTTGGGGTCACTCTAGGCTACAAGACAACCCAAGCTTGTGCTATGGAGGCCCAATCTGAACAAATTGCTCAGATCATGGCAATCCTGGGAAAACTGGCCCAGAATGTTGTCCCAGGGGCTTCTGAGCCATTGTTGTCAACTCCACTGCCCCCGTTAGGGACAGTGTCCACCTCAATGGTGCATGTCTCTGCTGCCCAGACTCCTCTCTCGGGGTGGCCCGGCGATCCAGACGCCACCATTCTCATCAGGCTCATCCTTGATGGCAGTAGGGAACCCCGCTTCATATCCTACATCATCTTTCTATGCAAACGGAGCCCTATGAAGCCATGGGCTCCACCTCCGCCGCCTTACAACCCCAGCATGCCCTACATTCCGGGCCTCGGACCAACATCTTCATCCTATGGGGGAACACCTGCAAGCATGGCAGCCCTCGAGCAAAGGATCGACAGTATTATTGCCAACCAAAGCTTTGCGGACACTGTTATCCCCAGGGTAGATAATGCACCTCCCATTCCGCAGGACATCTACCTGATGCCAAATCCTGCTGGGTACAAAGCACCCAAGTGGGAGAAGTTTGATGAAGTCAGCGGGAACGCCCACGAACATGTGATGAGGTTCGTGGATATGATGGGCCCGCACGCGGCTGACACTCGGTTGCTCATGCGCGAGTTTCCCAAGTCCCTGGGAACTGTTGCATACAAGTGGTACAGAACCCTCGAAGCGGTATATGTCAAGACATGGGAAGAAATGGTGAAGAAATTCTACACAAAGTTCTTCCAAGTTGATGAAAGGGTCACCACCATTCACTTCTCCCGAATGTACCAGAAGTCTGACGAGGAATGTGTCGCCTTCATCAAGAAATTCAGGGCTAGGTCCGTGGAATGCATCGACGAGGTCTCGGAGGCCCGTCTGATTGAAATATGCCTGCAAGGCATGCACGATGAGTATAAAGGTATGTTGATTAACTTGAACATGCCTACTTTTTCGAAATTGATTGATTGCATCAGGAACGTTGAGCCACTGGTAGAAAGGATGCAGAAGAGACACGTTAGCGAGCGGGCGCCGACGAATTCTAGCTTCAAGGTCGGCATGTTAAGTTACAAGCGGCCGCGAGATATCAACTTCCATGCGGTATCACCATCCAATGAGCAACAACGACCCGTGACACATGAGGCACCGCCACTGCCCTGCTCGATTGAGGATGCGATCGACCTCTGCAAAAGATGGCGGAAGGACGGGATCTTGCCACCCTTCAAGTGCAAACCCACGGGAAATCAGTTCAGAGATCCAAGGTGGTGCGAGTGTCACGGTAAAATATCGCACTCAACTCAGGAGTGCAAAAAGCTCAGGTGGATGGTGGATAGGAAATAACGGAGGGCCAGCTATTCATAGACGTGCCGACCAAAGATGTATGTAATAATCCCCTCCGTCTCATGCGAGGTAGGAATCCAAAGGGAAAGTGGTTTCTATGATCTCGATTACAGACCTGGAGGAGGTCGTAGACATAGAAGTCCCGATAGTCGCGTAGATCCATGAGGAGAGGATTCGCGAGCTGAGCGAATGAAGAACTCCGCCAAATTTGCTAAGTTCTTCGATGAAATGGGCTTCTCGCCTGATTGCAGGCACGAAATGACTAAGGCCATCCTCAGAATGGCAGAGGACTATGGGGAAGAGTTAGTAACCTTGGACAGCAGGGTTATTAGGGCCATCCGACCGGGGGGACCCATTATGACTTTCGATGAGTCAGAGAAGAGGGCTGGTGCGAACCATCACAGGGCACTATATGTGAAGGCTGCCATCAATCATGTGGATTTCAAAAGGGCATTCGTCGACGGCGGAGGCGCGGTGAACGTTGTCCCCCTCAGCACCCTGAAACGGCAGGAATCCCCAAGCACAAGATAGTTAAAAACTGGTCACCACTAACAAACTTCGACAGCGATTCCAGGATGACCTTGGGGTGGATTCCCTTGGGGATCTAAATCGGGAAGATTAGCTGTTCTGCCAAATTCCATGTTATCGACGCCACTAAGACTTACCACATGATTATTGGGCGAGCATGGATTCACCGCTTTGACGCCGTACCTTCGACAGCTCACCAGGTGATGAAGGCCATCTAGAAAGAAAGGGTGGTCACAATACCTGCTTCTGTGAATCCTTTGAATCTAGAGGAGACACACTTATCTGAGGTGGTATGGTTCACGGAATTGGAAGACAGGCCACTTCCGGCCCCATCCAAGCCAATTCCTCTGCCCAGATGGGAGGACATCCAAGATCAGTCACCAGCTGGAGTAATGGTAACACGGGAGGAAACGAGAGAAAAACAGCCCACGCGGAAGGAGGCCCCTGGAGTAGCTAAAAACACCTATACCTTGAAGAGGGTTATCAAGCATGACGAGGACGGCAGACAAGTGGGAAGTTTTTACTCCAACGGGAAGAAGTGTTACCGCGTCTAGAAGTGCCCTAAAGGTGCGCTCCTGTTATCAACTGTTGAATACAGTTAAAGGTTTATCAACTGTTCTTATTTCATCAGCTGTTTGTGCGTACCTGGTACGACCGGTTTAAAGCATATCTCAAAAGATAGCAGCGATACGACCAAGCACCAGCCTATCTCATATGATAGCAACTAAACGCGATTAAAGCCTGTCTGCTAAGATAGCACAAGCATATCTCATATGATAGCAACCAAGCGTGATTGAAGCCTATCTGCTAAGATAGCACAAGCCTATCTCATATGATAACAGCCAAGCGTGATCAAAGCCTATGTGCTAAGATAGCACAAGCCTATCTCATATGGTGGCAGCCAAACGCGAATAAAGCCTGTCTATTAAGATAGCTGAAGCCTATCTCACATGATAGCAGCCAAACTAAAGACTATCTCATATGATAGCCAAATACAATCAGAGTCTGTCTACCGGGATAGCAACAAAAATCTAAGGCCTATCTCATATGATAGCAACAACAACCAATCTGATGCAAGGGCTGAGTCACTAGACGAGATTGAGCTGTCAGGCGCGACTAATCTCGCGCTTGATGAAGGAGCAGATGAACCAGACGAGGCCGAGCTGTCAGACGCGACTAATCTCGAACTTCACCATCACGACATGGAAGACAAGCGCAAGCGAAGTGCGAGATGGTCACTTTTGGTCACGCCGCACTGTTATGGGCGTAATTTGAGCTACAGGGATCATAATGCCTGTTATAATATGTTTTCGGAAAGCTCTCGGCCAGACCTACACAAATGACTGGGGTGAAACCCCGTCCCGCAAGATTTCAGCCCAAAAAACGGACGTTTGACCAGTCAACGGGGACTTCGAAGACTGATTTTGCTATTTTTGGTAGTTTTCTTTAATTTTCGTATTTCACTTCTTTATTTAGCCCGATTTGGGTCAAACAATTATTTACGCGCTATTTTCAATAAGGCCAGTAGTTTTGGGCCAGTTTTGTAATTTTGCTATTTTTGGCAAAATTAGGGTTTTCAGCTATTTATACCCGGCTTGTTGGTAATTGAACGTCAGTTTTTTTGGTTTAATCATTATTTTTCTTCAAACCCTAGAGAGCCTCTCTACTGGTTTATGCCTTTCTATTCGTTGTTCTGCTGCGTTTGATCCCTCGTCTCAATTCAATTCGGCGTCACTATCTCACATGATAAGCGACAAGAGTCATGTCTCAAACGCGAAATCATGGCCTATCTTAGGCAAAACAAACATGGTAGCTGAAATATGCGCATATCTATAGAAGCAAAAATACAAGTCTATCTTATTAGACAAAAGGACAAGGTACAATTTATCTGTCAAGATAGCAGCAGAAAGCAAACTTTCAAGAAGCAAAGAGATCGCAAAGAAACATATTCCTACGCTAAGAACCTAAACTAGTGGCCTAACTATGGAAGGCTCGTGTCATCGTCGACGTTCTCGACCAGAACAGAACCCTTATCGCTACCATGACGAGATGCCAGATGAACTTCAAGGAATGGACAAGGGAAACAGCTTAGGGAATGAATCCCGTTCGCCGCTCTCACGTCCAAGTTTTGGTGGCAAATATTTCTCCAACGGAGAGCCACCAGGGCAATACCCCACTCATTAGACTTCAATTTAAGAATCGGTGAGGGCGCAGTCTCTGCCGGAATCCCACCAGGGGTAGTACCTGCAAACATGATAAAGCAAAAAACGCATTCTTTCTGGCAAAAAAGCCTGTATTGCCGATCTTCATAAGGACTGGATGAATCAGAGGTCCCGGCTAACGAACCCTTGGGAGACATTCCTATCGCACAACATACACCTATGGGTTCATGTAACTGGAACTCAGGTGAGTGAAAGGACAGAGGAGTGCAGCGGAAAGTGTAGCAAGGACTCCGACTTAGGGAAGAGGACACCTTTTCAATTACAGAGACCCAGAAGGGTAGCAGTGATGGAGAACAAAATAGCAAGGAAGAGGGAATTTATATAGGGCCCAAGTAGGACTCTTCAGTTGCCAGTAACGCCTCGAAAACCGGATGAGAATCAATGGCATTACTAAAAGCCTATGACGGTATAGTAGCCCTAGGAAATAATGAGGGGATAGTCTACTGTGTGACAGTCACGCCTTATCGGGACGCCACGCTGGCACAACGATTCAGGCAGTCATGATGGTTCCTAGGAATTTGAACCGTCATCGAGACATTGAGCATCACAATCCTTTCCAAGCATGGCAGATGGTGACATGCACGCACCAGCTTATTTTCCCGCGATAACGGCAACATATCAAATAAAAGTATAAGCCAAAGTTCCCTGGTGGCAGTGAGAAGTGTGGTTAAGCCTATCTCATATGGTAGAAACACGCGCGAGATAATGTGAAAGACTATCTCACAGGATTGCAGTCGTAAGAGGGATTATGCAAGACTTACCTTTTTAGGTTGCAGTAGAAGCCGTCTTATCCGACTAAAGTCTTCTCCGAAACAAGGGCAAATGCTATATTATTCAGCTAAAGTTCTTACCCGGGCAATGGCAAGGACCCTATTCGCCTGTAGAAAACAAGGCATACAAGGCCTAGCATGTATGTAAACAAAGACATAGGCTAAGGCATGCAAAAGGGAGCATTCCATAAAATCGCGCATAATTCACGCGCACCACAAACACTTGTCACAGAAATTCAACACATCCAGGCGCCAGGGCCACAAGAAAGAGCAACAAAATTATATTTGAAGGAGAGTCTAAAAGGGCGGATCAACAGTACTGCTACTTCATTCCTTAAATAAGTCTTTCAAGAGGGAGTCCCTCGCGGATAACTTAAGCGAGTTTGCTCCAAGCTCTTCGATGCGGGCTTTGATCTCCACATGATGCTTCAAGACAACTTCATATTCCCGGGCCATCTGTTCATATGCTTCTCTGCGCGTGTTAAGGGCTGCCGTCTCCTCTCTGTAAGAAGCGTACCCAGCCCCAAGACTGGCAGAGTTGTGAACTTTGATTAGTCCCTGCACGAGAAAGTCCAAGTCTAATCGTCCCGCTGCAGTCTCTTGAAGTCTCTGTACGATCGCACGAAGATCTTGGGAACTAGCAGCTGTGGTGCTTTCAGGAGTAGTCTTATATAATCTCTCCAAGAGCATCTCTCGCAAAAGATTCCCTCTGTCTTTCTCCGCCAGCTCTAGCACTCGAGAAAATGCAGCAGGAAAAGCCACGCGCACTTTCATCAGCCACTCTAAACAGGCTTGGTCAATATCTGTGCATAAAGGCGGGACAAACAATCAGAAAGATGCAGAAAGATGCGAGCCTAGGAGTTAGAGAATTATGATAAGGGGGGGGGGGGAGGATGAGCTTACCAGTCCCTTCGACAATTTGCTGAAGAGGAGCAATGTATACTGCCACCCGCAAGCCGACCCGAATTTCCTCGGCTAACTTTTGATCCGCTCTGACCTCGCGCGCAAAATATTGTTCAGGAATTGAAAAATTCCTCGCAGATACAACAGGGCTTGCAGCCTGTGAGCCCCACCCTTCAAAGGTATTCTTAGAAAAGAGAGAGTCCAAATCAAAGCTTCCCGCAGGGCCATCTTTTCTTGCCACACGTGGTGCAGGGGATGGATTCAGATTGGCTAACTCAACCTCCTCAACGTTTTGAGTGACGGAGGACCGAGCTCAGCAGGAGCGGCGCGCTCAACGGGCACAGTGTCGCGTGCGACTTCTTTGGTATCCCTCTCGGATAGCACTTCAGGCTCGACGTTCATAGTCATTGTGGCCTGCTCAGGACTTGTCCTTGCTCGATATTAGCTTCATCCGAAGAAATAGGTTTCCCTTCGGCAGAAGGAGCATTAAAATCTTCCTGCACCTGAAGTGCTTCCTTTTGCTGGATAACGAGCCCTGCGCCTGGATAACCCTCAACCGTTGGAGCTTCCTCCTTCAAGATTTGCCCTGGAGAACCTGCACCAAACATGTTGCCTGCAGACTCAGGACCAACTATAGCACTGCGAATTCGACGGTGTACCAAAGGGCAAGGGTCAGGTTCTGCAAATAATAATATACCATTATCGCACCCTCAAGAGGAAGAAGAATAAGAGCTTTAACAGAAGGATAAGCTGGAACAGAATGACAAGACCTCTACTGATATTATGAGCGGTACTTCCCCACTTATATGGGGTACCCGTGCAATTGTCATGTTGCAAATTATCGTCAAAACTCCTCAACCTAGCATGACCTGCTCGGGAGTAAAAAGATTATGCACCAAGCGTAAAAAAAGAGAGGGGTATCACGCGCAACTAGAGCATTGGCCTACTTGAGGATTTCCCACACTGATCCCTTACCCATTACGGATGTCACAAATGGGCACACCATGGTATAATGAGCCAGTTACAATGTCATAGTTCGATAAATCAAACTTAGAAATTGTACCTTCTTCGTCTTCATCGTTGACGAGTCCATGAAGTGCTAGTTGTGCCTGGTGTAACTCATCCACAGTATTTGAAGCAGCACGAGAAGGGCGTGAACGCTCGTAGCGTGTGCGCGGTCTTCGCGCCTCAGTTCCTTCTTCATTGGCAATCTCACCAATGCTCTGTCTCTTGGCAATATCAATGTGCTCTGGCTCCGATAACTTCTCTTGCAGAGATCTTTCCTCCGCCACATGCCTCGACTCTTCAACGGCTTCCTCCTCAGTCATGATCGCCTTTCCTTTTAGTGGGCTATCGTCATCATCTAAAGTAAGAAGACAAAAGGGGGTAAAAAATATTCAAGGAAACTCTAATAAGCAAGGATATTTTCGGCCAAACCTTCTTTCTCCTAGGCGACAAAGTCTGAGTCTGGTTCCGGGAGCGATTTCGTCTTGGAAGAAGCGGGTTTCCTTTTCGCGGGAGAGGCCTTCTTGGGAGCTGGCTCATTTCGCCCGCGCTTCGGTTGCCGAGCTGTCAGATCGTGAGTCGTAGGGGCATCAGCACTTCTCTTTTTCATTTCTTTGAGAAAAGGCGCAAGAAAGGCCTCAAGTTCGTCCGACATCACACTCCTAATCTCTTCTTCCATGCGCAGCACCGGAGGGATGGCGTCGTCAGCATGTCTTTTCTTCGACCGACAAAGGTCAACAAACCCCCCGCTGCGATCCCCTGAGGCAAAGCGCCTTAAGCAACACTGTTGAGAAAACAAAAATGTATTAAGAAACATGAGGAGTAAGAATAATCCATTTGAAGAAAATTCATAAAGTGTGCTGCGGTAAAAATAATACCGCTTGAAAGTCTCTCCCGTACTGATTCCGCGAGCTGAGGGAGTCCTGCATGACAGCGGTCTTTTTCTCATCCAGGATTAGTTGTGGACATAGATAGTCCGCAGCTAACAGCGAGTAGTACACATATGGGGCCCAACCCCGGGAATGATAGACTTGAAAGGGTAATCCTTGGATAAGGGTGCAAGTGCCTTGGGAACTTGCAGCTGAGTCCGCAGGCTTGTCTGACGCCGGACCTGAGTTTTCCAGAAGGCCACCCAATTAGCTGTTACCCTTCCTGTTCTACTTTTGGAAGGCTGCACAAGGGGGAGTTCTGCGAGAAGCAACTCACGACTCTTCCCAAAAATTATCCCGTCGTAACAGTCCTTAGAAGGGAGATCGGACCACATGGGTGGTGCAATGGTGTCAAAACCCAGCTGAGGAGCCACACGAAGAGGGTCAAAATGGACTGTTATGGGCGCATATCTGCAAGACTCGGTTCCAGGAGCATACTCTGCCAAAGCAGGCAAATAACCCCTTCTACACCAGTTCACGTATCGACTATAATGACGGGGTCTGCTAGTAATGTGCCAAGCGCGGAGAGGAGTATCAATCTCGGGATACATGTCCCCCTAAAACATGATATTTTCCAACTCCTTAACATAAGGACGGGCCACGAAGGAACTATCATCATCACAGACCAAAGAGAAATTACGGCGAGCATTCTTGGTGTTCAATCAACACAATGATCGGGGACACAAGAAGGCTTCCTCGCATCTCGGAGCATTCCACAGCTCGACAACAGTGGAAACAGGGGCATATGAAGGCCATCGTTCAAAAACCCACATAGTCAAAAATTCAATGTTGGCAAAACACACGACATCAGCCCTGCCCTGCGACTGCTAAACATTTGCCCTTGCCAGATCGAGACGATAAAATAGGGAGCCCAAGACAAGAGGTCCAAGGGCAACACTCTTAACAAGTGCAAGCTTCACTGCAAGTGGGAGTACATGGATAAAAACTCCATATCGCGGACTCCCATCTATGAGGAAACGAGACAACCAAACACAAAGAAAACCACACAAGGAATACTAACACCCTTTTCCTACGGAGGAAATTGCCTCGCCTGGAGTCTCCATCTGGATTTGCTGGATAATGTGAGGTTTGGGGAAGTCCTTGAAGAAGAACATGATCCACTTAGACCATATGTTCTTCGCGCCAGCAGAGACTGTCATGAAAATCTCATAAGGTTTTCTCGCCTCGGGAGCCCACTTCGAAGCAGCTTTCTTCAAAGTCGCGATGCATTCTAGCATCTGACGGAAAAGAGAAATTTCCTCATCAGAGCTAAGTGCTTCCAAAGGATCGAAGGCTCCCATGCTTGGGAGTATCAGCACGTTCTCCACATCTTCCAGAGTAGGTATGACCTCACGAGAGGAGAAGTGGAATGTGTGAGTCTTTGGTGAATATCGCGAAAACAAGACCTTTTGCATGTACTGGTCAGCCTTGAGATTGAAACCCCTGGTCGCGCGAACGACATGATAAATTCCAGCATCCATCAGCACGGCCCCGGCCCCGAGATTGTCAAGGATATAGTCAGCCCACTCGTCCATCCAGTCCAGTTTCTCCAAGAAAGCTTGGAAGAAAACATCGTTGTAGGGGTAAAGGCCGGCCTCGATGCCGCATCTGTGAACATCATGAGCCTCTACAAGATCCCACTCTTCCCTATCTGGCTCAGGTTTCAACTCCAGGGCCGTGCCTGAAGAGGATGCCTCGAGGGCGTGCCCTCGGATGGAGGCCCAGTACAAGTCATCACCCCCAAAGTAGGGGGCTTTGCGCCATAGCTCACTGGGTAGTTCTGGAACTTTAGTAGCCTTTTTGGGAGCCTTTGCTGTAAGAAGAAGGAGACCAGATCTCAATGATTGATAAAGCATGCAGAGGGAAAAAGGGGGGAGATGGAAGTTGTAAGAAATTGACTGCAAATTTCAAAAAACCAAGAGGTAGAGGTTCAAATCAAGTTACCTTGTTCACGCCTGAGCACTCGAATCACCCTGGAAAAGTTGTCAAGGATTCGAGTGATAACTTGGTCAAAGGACTCTGCTTTCTGTTGTGGGAGCTCTCTCCGATGCATACGAACTCAAAGGTGCAACAATGGAAAAGTTGCAATCTAAGGAATAGTAGGGTTTAAATAAACCCTTGAAGAGTCATGGCTGTTGACGTTTGATGAGCCAAGAAACGCTTCGGAATCCGGGAAGTCTGATGATTTGATTAGCTATTCTCGCCTTGAAAATAGGGGAACTTGGATGACATTTGATTAACTCGACATAAGCCACGCTTCATTAGAGGCTAAACGACGCTTATTAAACCCTAGGAAATCATGGCTATGACTGGGGGCTATGGGAATTCGAATTCAAAATTCAAAGGGTCTGCGTGGACTTCACGCACAGTGGATTTTGCGCGACTGCACAACAGAAAAGCGCGTGACAATCCCACAAAAGGGGGCTATTGTAGATACTGCTTTGCAGACAGGCGGATCATCGCCACGTGGCAGCCATCCAGCACACCCAGCTGTGCTCCATCCACATTAGATCACCACCCGTGCTGATCCACGTGGGGGCTACGAGACAGGGCCCCCGCGCACCATAACACGGGACTTGTAGAGACTTATTGGTTTGGAGCCTAGGGTAAGGTCCGTCGCGCGCATGCGACAACCAAGCTTGCACGCGAACTCTGGTAACCGACTGAGAGATCCTAGGCTTACGTGTCCCATTAATGTGGCTGATCTCATAACGATCTCCGATACTTGCGGGCAGATACGTACCGGTTCCTATATACACGGTCGAACGTGCCATTGGGGGTCTATCTTAAGCCGCCATTTATGGTGCATTACCCCTCAACGGTCACTTCCCCACTATATATAGGATCTTTATGCTCTCCGTTGCGACACAAGTCATATGCTGGTCCAATACCATAAGCTTACTGTCTCTCTCTCACAAGCAGTTACTAATGCTTACCCTCTCCCTACACACACCCTACAATTCGCCGTGTTCTTATTCTCTACTTGAAGTGTATACTTGGATATCTCTTGAGGATTTCCTTGTACACACCTGTCAAAATAACACGGAAAACCCGTGTGATCAAACGTGACAAAAATATATAAAATAATGCGAGAAAAGCTAGGATTAACAAAATAACGCCTAAAACTAAACTTCTACGTTTTCTCACTAATCATATTTTCTCACTAATCATAGTGTAAGACTGAGATTATCAACCCGGAAATCACGCAAAACGATATAAGATGTGAAGGAAATATTACTCGAATAGAGAGTTATCAAATCCCCCACACTATCTTTTTGCGCGTCCCGAGTAAAATCAAGGTACACACTAACCGGGCTTTCTCCGGAGATATGTCGGGTCGGAACTCTTGGCAGGAAGTTTTGGAAGACCTTCCAACCCTAAAATAAATCCTCTTAAATCCACCGAATTGAATTCAACTCCACTAGCCATGTGACACAAACAACACACACACCCATGCAACCTACATGAATATACACTATGCAACTCGATTATCAAACAATGCAAAAATTGAAACAACACAAAATATTTTTTTTCTTCTTTTCCTTAGTTAGAGATTGGGCAATCTTGAAAAGTAAAACGGCAAGTCATAAGGCTCGCATATTCCCTCAGAAATTCTATAAATTTGGTGATCGGTATAACTTGCGGCTAGTTCCGTTAGACAGAACAGGCACAAATACTTAAGACATTGCTTTCGCACACTCATCCAATGTATCCCTAGCAATTACCTTCCGAGGTATTTAACCACGGGTTAACACTGATGGCGGATTAGGACGAGTCGTCATGATATAGATCACAATAACCCGATTCCCACACTCCCTCACCAAAATCCAAGGAACCCCACCGAATCTCACTACACCGGACCTCATTCCTTCAATCTTGGTGCAACACCGTTCTCGCTCCCAAGAATGTGAAATAGTGATCAAGATCCATAGCTAATCTCCTTGGTTCTTCATGAAGTGTAAAGCAAGCTCCTTATTCCATTCACTTTCAATTTCTTTCTTTCTTTTTATTTTTCAAACAATAAGCACATGGAGCCAATAGTAATATAATCACAACTCGAGGAGATCCATTATCAAGCAAATAATGTGGGGGTGGAATGTGCCAAATCGGTAATATAATCAAATAATCGTTGACACCCCCACACTTGACGTGAACCAACTCAAAACCCGGTAGTCAAATGTGATACGTGATCCACCCAATCCTCCTCATCACCTAAGATATAGAGAATATAAATGAAAATCAAATAACAACCTCCTATAAGCACAATCAACCCCCACCATTTATCGTGAGGAAAGAATGTCACGCATTACGGCACTCCACTTGTGATTGTGGTGTAAGGACACGACTCACCGCCACACCGAAGTGTGCTACTGTCTCTAACTCACCCTCACATCCC
Organism: Linanthus parryae; assembly: GCA_023055425.1. NCBI lineage: Eukaryota > Viridiplantae > Streptophyta > Magnoliopsida > Ericales > Polemoniaceae > Linanthus > Linanthus parryae. Next base: position 991,007 of record JALGPY010000036.1, on the reverse strand, counting down.
CTCGTATAGCGAAACATGTAAGATTATCCACAATGAATATATCAAATCAGCACAACCTCATTGAACCTCCCTAACTCGACTCCCTCTATCATGACGCATAGGAAAGGGCAATTCTAACAAGTGATGAAAGTCACAATGAAAGGCTTCCTAGGCTAGAGGTTGCGAATAAAAGGGGTAAACGGATCAATGGGGGTAACTAGTGGACCTATACGTTGGAGACGGGACGTGAGGCCCCCATAAACGTCACTCTTACAGCTGTTCTGTTGCCACTACAAGAAGGGTTGACGACTACCTAAGTGACGGCGGTGTAGCGCTAGTAGGATAACCAGTCTGAGAGGCAGCTACTCGCATTTCTAATGTGCATCAGTCCTATAAGTCTTCCTACTCCAGTATTTCTCGCGTCTACCTCACCTTAGATTTTCATACTCCTAAGGAATTCTATCATTTAGCCCTCTCCACATTCACTCTCTTCGATTGACCTTACTCAAAAAAATTGATTTTTATGGATTTTTCACTTTTCTAATTTTTTTTTTATTTTTTTTTCATATTTTCCTAGACTCTATATGCTTTTGGCGAACTCGAGTAATCACAAGTTTTGGGTAGGGGACTCAATAATGTAAAAGTGCTAACAAAATGCATAAACTACACAATCCTACCACAAACCAACACAATACGAACACATAACTATATGTAACAAGGCGATGCATACAAATGCATGGCTAGCGAAGCTAGACACAAACCCTCCTCCCCCAGACTTACGCGTTTCATTTTCCTCAACGAATTTAGAGATCAACTAGGCGGTTTCCTACCTTAAATGTGTAGGCGGTGGATTACAACATTTATTGCTTACAACATAGATTAGTGAGAGTGTTAGAGGTACCTGGGCGCCTGGATCTACATGGGCAACGTTCCCGCGAAATCGCAACAAGAATGAGTCTTGTGGACCGTTGAGAATTTTTGGAGAGGTCTCTACGCACTCGGTGACACGCTCCAACTGCAAGTGTACAGCTGTCGTGTGTAGTAATAAATTCCGGAAATTCGGGTTGTCGAACCCAAGAGACTTCGTCGTAAATTAGCTATTAAGTTTGTTCTTTGTGTGGGCAAAGCGCAGTTGTTTTATTCTATTGATCCTACTATAATTAAAAACAAATGTCTCATTTAATCAATTAAATTGCTTCACGATTAATAAAGATGAACGATTATAAAATTTCTCAAAGTTTGGAAAAGTCAGGATATCTCTACGGGTCACTAGGTATTTCACACGATATTGGATTTATGTTTTGTTAACACGATTAACATTTATCTAGCTAAACGAGCACAATTCCGTTGAAGATGTATCAACCAACTCCTATGCTTAAACTATTACAACTGATATCTCTAGCCTAAATGAGTTTAAACACGCATTACGAGAATTCGTCTACTCTTTGTTCTTAGCTAACTAGCAAGATTTCTCAACCCTAGATACGGCTAGTGTGTATTTCAGTTTTCCGGGCAATGAATATCGATGTCTCTAACATTCATAACCTAGCTCTATCCTATCAATACGTCTATTGATAACAAAGATGGATTTAACACATAAAATACACATAGCTAGATAAAAAGTTCATCAATTAAGCCACAAGCATGAAATCAAATCCATAAATCACAAATATCGTGATCAAACCCTAGCTCCCTACGAGATACCCTGAGAAAAGTGTTTAGCTACTCAAAAACATGATTCACGTACAAAGTTTCGTGATCAGATAACAAAAATAGAGAAGAAACGGAGTTTTAGAGGTCAAACGAATGATTCCAAGCTTCCTTGATCGTCTCCTAAGCTCCAAGCTCTCTTCAACGTGATAGAGTACGTGATAATCCCCAAAAACATGCCCTAACCAATTCTAATACGTTCTCCCAATGTTTAGAACAAGTTAGGTTTAATTACAAAGCAACCCCAAAAAGTTACAAAACAATTCTGCCCGAACTAGGTCGTGTGACCTAGTTAAGTAGGTCGTGTGACCTACTGTGCTGCCCAAAACAGGTCGTGCGACCTGTATAGTAGGTCGTGTGACCTACTGAAACTAGCTGAAATCTCCAACTAGGTCCTGCTACCTACTATTAGGTCGTGCGACCTTGTTACTTCATCAAATTTTTCCATCTTCTTCCCACTTGTTCCTCTTGCTTCCGAATCACTTCCCGGGCATCGTTTCTTCATTCAATCCTCCATTTTGAGCTCTCCTCATGCCTCAACACTCGTATCATCTTCTCTTGAGCCTCTCTAGCACTTGATCCATCAACTCTCGCTTTCCTTCCCAAATCTCGAGCTCGCATTACTTCCGAAGTTTGTTTCCTCTATCCACTTCATTCTCGCGTGCTCCGGCCCTGAAAATCACAACACGAACACCCCCGCGAAGATCAAATGTGACAAATTAAGATAAATAGCACGTAAAACACTGTAAGAAACGCCCGGACTTCACATTTTAGCATACGAACTCATTTTCTCAAATAAACACATGATTTACTCGAAAAGACGCAACATTCTCCATTATGAGCACACAAAATGTAGCAAAATAAGCAATAAAATAACTCCGAAAACGGAGTTATCAACTACCCCCACACTACATTTTGCTCGTCCCGAGCAAATCCCAACTTTCACATCATGTCCAATCCACAAAATCAACTAGCTTTCAACCCACCACATTGCATACATAAGCAAATATTAACCGACTTGACGCAAACGAGACTCAATTCACAACTCGATTCATGCAACAATATGATGCAATGCAAATTAGACTCGATCCTAATCACATATATTTACACACACACAAAACTTAATTTTTTGTCTTTTTGGCGAGATCGGGCAATCTCAAGTCCTTAAATCGGTTCTCATGGAGTGATGATCAATTTAGATACAAGGCGTGAATTGAAACTAAACTTGACAACAAGAATTTCCCTTAGATCGTATAGAGAACCTAACCTTACTAAGTACAAGGGTATACTACCTCTTCGCGTGTGCCGATAAATAAGAGGCTATGCTAGGCTAAGCCACATCCAAGGTACGAGCTCCTAATCCGCTAACGATTTTAGAATGTTGAGGCTTAGGGACATAAGGATAATCATGAAGAAACACGTCCTAAAGCGTCACATTCTCACAGTGTAACCCACATCTCACACACTCTCACCACAATGATAGAAACCGCAACCCGAAACTCACCGTCTCCGGCCCTCGATTCCCTCAAAGCCCCGGTACAATTACGATCCCGTGGCCACCGTCGTGAGTCGTGCACGAAATTCAAACCGTCGTTACCGAAATAGTTGCTTCCTCCACTCGATTTTCTTTAAGCTCAATCTCTTTCCTTTATTCCATCTCTCCTTTTTTCCTCTCTTTTTTTTATTTTTTTTTCTCTTTTTTTTCTCTCATTTTTTTTTCAAATAAAATTCCACAATCAACACAATCCTTTCAAATGTACGAGTGGTCTTCCAAGAGTAGTCAAACGAGTATGTTAGGGGAAGAAAACAAACAATCCAATGAATGAGTATCACATATAAAATTCATCCTCCCCTAACTCTATGAAGTACATGGTGCCACTAAACAAAGCCGCAAACAAATCAAATCACATGTGTGGGGATGGAGTCGTCGCAAGCTCGATCTCGATGTCCGTGGTCAAAAGTCGACACCCCCACACTCGAAAGTAGTCACGTCCCCTCTCAAGTAATCAAAACAATGTAAGTCTCGTGCCTAATCCAACCAAACCTCCTACACCACGATGAATGAGAATCAGTACCTAGCACGATCCTCCAATTAAATCACCCAACCCAATTTGTGCGTATTAGATGTCACGCACTCACGGCTCTCCACAACTGTGTCCATGATGTAACGACATGGAACACCGCCACACCGAAGTGCGCAAGCCTACTCTCACTCACCCTCGCATTCCCCTCGATAATAATAAATGAAGTACATGTGATACGTAAGACTCACACAAATATATCATGAAGTACTCCCTCATCGAACCCCCTCAACTACAAACACCCTCGTGACGCACTAAAGCGGTGATTCTAACCAATCAATGATGAATGCCAGAAATCGTCACCCTAAGTCCAGAGGTTATCAAAGAATCCAAGGTTCGAAACAGGGTTTACTAGTGGTCCTACAAGGTAAGTTCTATAAGCAGTGAGTGCTCTAATACACACCTCGCACAGCTGTTCTGTGTGCCACTACGAGGCGGGTTGGCGACTACCTAAGACGTACACATGAATGTTCGGCTTGTTTAGCTCACACCTAGCTCAACTCTTGTAAGAAAACTAGGAACACACTTTTAGATTTGAAAATCAAGTAAGTGTATAAAAATAGGTAGGCACTCCCATAAAGAAAGTTTCTCTATACGTAGTAAGGGGAACTCCCATTGTCTATCTCGGTCGCAAGTCACGCCCTATGCCTAAATTTCTCACACTCCTCGATTTTACCAATACTAAGATCTTTTTGATTGCCCTTTCTCAAATTTTTAAATTTTTAAATATATATATATATATATATATATATATTTTATTACTCTACATGCAAGGCCAATCGAAAGAAGACTCGATACTACTCGATGGTAGGAAGACTCAAAGTAAGAAAACGTGCAATCATATAATACGAACACATATATATATCACAAAACACTATGACACAAACATTCTATATGCAATTGGTTCATGCAGACACGGACTTGGCTAATATTCAGAAAATCTCACCCCCACACTAGAATGCTTCGTTGTCCCCAACGAATTCAGAGATAAAACAAAGGGACTCAGCATTCCAATGCGAGGGCGGGCTGGTCTACTCGCTCTCCTCCGAGCCATCCGAGTGGTCACTCGACAAATACATCAACTTCTGAGGTTCTGGAGTCAGTGTCACCCCGCCTGCCCTGCCAAGCTCGTGTAACCATTGATTCTGCCTATGCAGAATGTCACCGAGCTGGCGCTGGTTCCGTCGCGCATGCATAGCCCTTGACTTGGCTTTCCTCTCTGCTTCCTACCCTCGAGCCGCGGCCTTTTCTCATTTGCAATCATCATCCTTTGCATGGCCTGCAAAGTGGCCTCGAGGCTAGCATTAGTTGCGCCAGACGGACTCGACTCCTCACTCACAGCCGGGGTCTTACCCTTACCGGCCCTCTGAGCCCCCTTTTTTGGTGGGGGCCGGCTGCTCTCTACGACTACCTCATCTTTCTTCGGGTCGGGTACCTGAGTCCAGTATCTCGGGGGTTCGGCTGCACGGTCTCCACCATAAAACGCGGCACCAGCCTTAGTGGCCAAGTGCTTTAGCAAATATCCAAACCCGGCTGCCCGACGGTTAGAGTCCCGAAGTCTCGATCGAAAAATCAAATAAATGCGCTTCGGGACGTTGAATCGATGGCCCTCATACCAACACATAGCCATAAAACACCACTCGAACCGTATGTCGGTCTGGGTTGAAACGCCCTCAACCCATGCCTCCACTATGTTAACTAAATAACACGCTCGACGAAGTAAGTGTCTGGCCGAAACCGTCCACTTTCTAACGTGCGGACTCGCATGAGTATCCCAAGGCGCTCCCGTCACCCCACCAAAGGCAAAGATTGACACTTCGGTCACTGACTCCTCTACATTCATTTTCATGGTGGTCTCAAAGTGACAGTCGCCCTCGAGTGGTGGCCATTGTAGGGCCGCGGCTATGCTAGCCGGAGAGAAAACAAAAAAATTCCTACGGGCGTATATGATCCTACGATCATCCAACTCTCCATCCTCCCCATACCCAGACCACTCGGCGTTTGAGTAAATCTCCCACATGAGCTCCGAACTCGCGTTCTCCTTGACGAGCTCACACCACCCTGCAAGATTCTCTCTTTTCATGAACTCTTGGATTTGTTGGGGCATCTCAGTTTGGAACGAGAAATGCTTTTCTACATTTGCCCCCCTGAACACACTCCCCTCCCGCTTGGCGTACCTAGAATGCGCTAGAAGGGTGATAAACCGATAGTCACAAAACACTCCTGTCGCCGGGTCAAGGTCCCTAGGACTAGACTCTCTCGTGGCCCTTGCTATTGGCACTCTATCAGGTTCCGCCCTTGCTAACTCATCAGGGTCCGGGGGGGCTGGTGAAACCATGCTCCCCACAACCCAAAAGGTAGCATTCTTAGCTAGGTTACCACCCGCGTCCCCCGTCTCTCTCACTTCTCCCTCAGGGATATATTCGTCATCACTATCGACGACTACTTTTTGTTTCTTCCTTTTCCCCCCGGTTATATTCTGACTCGTAGCTACCCCCTTTCCTTTAGCTACGGTCGTTCCCTTATCTTTTCGACTAGACATGGCACAAGAAGGTAGCACAAATTGAAAATTAAATTGACAAAAAGAATTAAGCTACGTGCTCAGTGTCAGGATGTTTGTACGGAAAAGAAACAGTTACGCAATTAACAAATAAGTCCTAGGACTCTAGTCAATCGCCCCAAGCACGCTACTAAGCGCAACAATAAAATGGGGCTTTTACTCAATCGTGCCTAAGACTCGATAAAAATTAATTGCGAGGGAGATTAGGACGTACCTACGTGCCCGGAGCTAGTTTTACAGGCACAAAATTTAGACTCGTCCGACAAGAAGGACCAATTTAATCGTCGGAAAATTTTTCTTCAAATTTTGCAATCAATTGGTGCCTTTTGCTCCTCGTGGTGTCCCCGTCGAAACCCCGATGTTAGTTTCTTCCAATTTGACCTTGAATGGCTTGAATTTCAGATTTAAATCTTGGAACCCTAGTTGTGCTTCTGGGTAAAATTCACCCCAACCAACTATTTCAACTGAATACAATCTGCGATTGGTGATGCTTGTGGTCGAATTTGTAGTTGTGGTGGTCGGATTTGTGGGTGGGGGTCGGATTGTTTGTGTTGGTGTCTGAGAACGGGTTCTGGTGCGCTGGCGGATTGAGTGGCGCTGTTGTGTTGTTGCAGCGGTGGCCGGAGGTGCGAGAGGGAGTGAGGGGTGAAGGACTTCGCCCGTCGGTGAACACTGGTTTCTCCCGTCGGTCTGGGAGAAGGAGGGAGGATGGCGCCGGCGTTTTAGAGGTTACGGACGGCGTCCCGGTGGTGTTGCGGTGGCGGCGAAGAGAGGAGGGGGGTCGGACCTGGAGGGTGAGGCGCTGTGGGTCGGGGTCAGTGACAGAGGAGAGGGCGGTGCAGGGCAGTGAGAGATGGAGGTCGTGGTGGTGGCTGTCGGGTGAGATTGTGAGAGGAAGAAGAACGACTGGTTTGAGGGAGAAAGGGTTTTGACCGTATGTATAGTTATCAAAGTGATAACTTTACTTCTGATAAATGACAATATCCTCCCCCATAAAACTGCACTTAGCACCCCCTTGGACTAAATTGAAACTGGTGAAACACTAGGTCGTGCGACCTACTTACTAGGTCGTGCGACCTAGTCAAAAAATCTGTTTTGGCTAAGTAGGTCGTGCGACCTAGTAACTAGGTCGTGCGACCTAGTTACCAGCCCGCAAAACTTTTAACCTCGCCCGGCTTTTTTTTTTGAATTTTGAGCTTGAAACAACCCCCGATAAGCTCAACCATGATATTTCACCCCCACACTTGGGATCCAACATGTCGTTTCCCCATCTCGACCCGTAGCTCATGATTTTGACCTCTTTCGCCATTTGCGGATGCTTTTTATCGCTTTTTCATCACGAAACATCCTTTCTCGCCTTTATGACCGTTCCTTTGCTTTTTCATGGATCTCCTCGACCTCGAGACTCCATTTTGATTATAAAAAATTCCCAATGTCCGGGGAATTCTTTATTCCTCAAATTTGCTCTTCTAAAGGCCCGTTTGGCGATTCCGGATGCTTTTCGTCACTTTTTCTTCGCGAAAACATCCAAATGGCCATAACTCTCGCGTCCGGACTCCGATGCATGCGATCCACCTATCAACAGAAAGCTCTCGACAACCCCCACCTAATGGCACTCTTCAATTTAGCTCACGGTCTTGTTTGCAAAAATTTGCCTCGTAATCCGTGCCAATGTGTCTGCTTTCTCGGTTTCGCTATACATTCTTCGCTTGCATCAAGAGGGGGAGTCCGGATACGCGCCTCTCCTCAGGTGCGTGTGTTGAGTTCGTGTTGGTACATCATTTTCCCCCAATTCTTCATTCCGGATCCCGATACGCCTTTTTAGCTACTTTTTCTCGATTTTTGTGAACTTTTCTCCGTGCGCATCAAGAAGGGGGATCCGGAATAGACCTTTCACCTAGGAATCCTGCACATACTCATTAAAAACATTAAATCCACTCTCCCGCACCTCTCATATAAATAAAACAAAATACAATAACAAAACAGAATTGAAAAAACTATACTAAAGCAGTAAATAGGTTGGGTTGCCTCCCAACAAGCGCTTTGTAATTTAAGGTTGACGGCCCGACCCAGTTACCTCAAAAGAGCTCAAATATCGGGAATTGCTTTGAGGCGCTCAATCGCCCCAATGAAATTCCCGTCCACGTATGGCTTTGCTCGCTGTCCGTTCACCTTGAATCGGTCCCCATTCTCAGCTTCTACCTCAAGTGATCCCCATGGGTAAACCTCAGTAATTGTGAATGGACCACTCCATCTTGACTTCAGCTTGCCCGGAAATAATTTCAGACGTGCATTGAAGATCAGTACCCTTTGGCCCACTGTGAAGTCTCGTGGAATGATGTGCTTGTCATGCCATTGCTTGGTCCTCTCTTTGTAGATCTTGGTTCTTTGATATGCCATCAGTCTGAATTCTTCTAACTCTAGCAATGTCTGCTTCCTTTTCTCACCAGAGAGCTTGGCGTCCATGTTCAACTTCTTTAGCGCCCAAAACGCTTTGTGCTCAAGTTCCACCGGGAAATGGCACGATTTCCCAAAAACGAGTTGGTAGGGAGACATGCCCAAGGGAGTCTTGTACGCAGTTCGATACGCCCATAAACTATCATCCAAGTGTAGGGACCAATCTTTGCGTCCCTGATTGACAGTCTTCTCTAAAATTCCCTTGATCTCTCGATTGGACACTTCCGCTTGCCCATTAGACTGCGGATGGTAAGCCAATGATATCTTGTGCGTATTCACTCCATACTTGCTCAACACATTGGCAAAGAGCTTGTTAACAAAATGAGATCCCTCATCGCTGATAATCGCTCTAGGTGTCCCGAATCGTGTGAAGATATTCTTGCGCAAAAATCTCTCAACTGTAGCACCATCATTTTTCGGGCATGCCACTGCCTCTACCCACTTGGTCACATAATCCACAGCAAGAAGTATATAAAGATTGCCAAGTGAGGGAGGAAATGGGCCCATAAAGTCAATTCCCCACACATCGAACGGTTCTACGTCTAACTCGAAATTCTGAGGCATTTCATTTCGGTTAGAAATATTACTTGTTCTCTGACACCGGTCACACTGCTGCACAAATAGATGGGCGTCTTTATGTAAAGTTGGCCAAAAGAAACCACTCTGAAGTACCTTAGCTACTGTGCGTGATTTGCCGAAATGTCCCCCACAGTTTAACTCGTGGCAATGTCTGAGGATCTCTAACGTGTCCGGCTCCGCAACACACCTCCGCAATACATTATCCGCTCCCAGCTTGAACAGATAGGGATCATCCCAGAAGTATTGTCGCGCATCTGCAAAGAATTTCTTCCTCTGGTGGTAAGTCATGTCCTTGGGTACAATGTTGAGTGCCTTGAAATTTGCCAAGTCAGCAAACCAAGGCACAACTGCAACCACAACCATAAGCTGCTCATCTGGAAAATCCTCTCGAATAGGCAAATCTTCCTGCTTATCGTTCTCCAGTCTTGACAAGTGGTCCGCAACCACATTCTCTACCCCCTTTTTATCTTTGATCACCACATCGAACTCTTGCATCAATGAAACCCACCGGATCAATCTTGGCTTGGCGTCCTTCTTGGTGAGAAGGTACTTGAGGGCTGAATGGTCCGTGAAAATCGTCACCTGAGAACCCACAAGATATGGACGAAACTTGTCCAACGCAAATATGATGGCCAACATCTCTTTCTCCGTGGTCGCATAATTAACCTGTGCATCATTAAGAGTACGACTGACATAATAAATGACGTGAGCTACCTTATCCTTCCGCTGGCCCAGAACTGCTCCCACCGCATAGTCACTAGCATCACACATGAGCTCAAATGGTAGGGTCCAGTCTGGTGTGGTGATGATAGGCGCGCTAATCAGCTTTTCCTTGAGCAAATCAAAAGCTGACTTGCACTCCGCATTAAAATCAAAGACTGCATCCTTCTCAAGCAATCCACACAAAGGCTTTGTGATCTTCGAGAAGTCCTTAATGAAGCGCCGATAGAACCCTGCATGTCCCAAGAAACTCCTTACCCCTTTGACAGAGGTAGGGTAGGGAAGCTTCTCAATCACCTCGATCTTGGCTCTATCCACCTCTAAACCTTTGCTGGAGATCTTGTGGCCCAAAAAAATACCCTCAGTAACCATGACGTGACACTTCTCCCAGTTGAGCACTAGGTTGGTGTCAATGCATCTATCCAAAACCCGGGCCAACTGTTGCAGGCAGTCCTCGAATCCATCACCATAGAGTGAGAAGTCATCCATGAATACCTCGAAATTCTGCTCCATCATGTCAGAAAAGATCGACATCATACACCTCAGAAATGTAGCAGGTGCGTTGCATAACCCAAAAGGCATCCGTCTAAAAGCGAAGGTCCCATAAGGACAAGTGAATGTCGTCTTCTCCTGGTCAGCTGGCTCAATTGCTATCTGGTTGTACCCGGAGTACCCATCCAAAAAGCAATAATGAGAATGACGTGCTAGCCTATCCAACATCTGATCAACGAATGGGAGGGGAAAATGATCCTTCAAAGTGGCATCATTGAGCTTGCGGTAATCCATGCAAACTCTCCACCCAGTAACAGTACGAGTGGCAATCTGATCACCTTTTTCCCCTTCCACCACAGTTATACCTCCCTTCTTAGGGACACACTGCACCGGGCTAGTCCATGTGCTGTCGGAAATGGGATAAATGATGCCCGCCTCCAACCATTTCAGCCCCTCTTTCTTCACCACCTCCTGCATGTGAGGATTGAGGCGGCGCTGAAACTGAACTACCGGCTTCTTATCTTCCATGAGCCGAATCTTGTGCTGGCAAACTGTGGGGCTGATCCCCTTGATATCTGCTATGGTCCATCCCATAGCTGCCTTTCTCTCCTGTAGTACCTTGAGAAGCTGCTCCTCCTGTTCCCTGTCCAAACATGCAGACACAATCACAGGTAAAGTCTCATTAGATCCCAAGTACAAATATTTCAAATGAACAGGTAAAGGCTTTAATTCTAAAACAGGAGCAGTAACAAGAGAAGGAGTAAGAATCTCCTGCTTCCCTCATTAAAGAGGGGTAATGGTTGGCGCCAATGAACATCTAAGGCTTGCTCTTTCTCGCTGGAATCAAGTAGAGCAAGCTCCTCATATAGTTGCTCCAACAAAATATCGTCCTCTTCGTCCGGCGTGTATGCCTCCACACCAAAGCACTGCTCGCTTACCGCATATACGGGAAACTTCATAGCCTCAAATACATTGAAGGCCACCTTCTCATCGTTGATCTGCATAGTCAGCTCTCCATTGGCCACATCAATGATAGTTCTCCCAGTGGCCAGGAATGGGCGGCCCAAAATAAGAGGAACATCATCGTCGGCCTCCATGTCTAAGATCACAAAATCCGCTGGGAAGATGAGTCCTTCAACTCTCACTAATACATCCTCTAAAACACCCCTGGGGCGTTTTATAGTGCGATCAGCCATCTGCAAGCACATCCTGGTACGCTTAGGATCTCCAACACCAAGTTGCTCAAAAACCGATGTCGGCATCAAATTAATACTTGCACCAAGATCACATAATGCCCTCCCATGAAACGCATCTCCCAATGTAACAGGGATGATGAAACCGCCCGGATCTTTCATCTTCTTTGGTAACACCTTTTGCACAACTGCGCTACACTCCTCATTCAGAGTCACGGTTTCAAAATCATCCATGCGCCTCCTATTAGAAAGGAGGTCCTTGAGAAATTTGGCATATTTAGGCATTTGTGAAATGGCCTCTGCAAAAGGGATATTAATGTGCAGTTTCTTGAAGATATCCACAAACTTCTTGAAATGCTTGGCATCCTCTTGACTCTTCAATCTCTGCGGGTATGGCACTCGCACACTGTATTCCTCCCTTGGCTTCTGTTTCTCATCCGACTTCCTCACTGTGTCCTTTGATTGGGGAATCACGGTAGGAACGGGAATTTCTTCATCCAAGGCTTTTTCAGTGGCCTTAGTCGCCTCAGCTCGCGCATGGGTAGGATATGGGGGATCCCGGGTAGTAGTCCCACTGCGAGTCGTAATAGCCTTCAATTTCTCAGTTGGAGTAATAGTGTTGGACGCAAGTATACCTGGTGGAAGTCGAGGATTCTGATTAGCTATTTGGACAATTTGTGTTTCATGGCTCTTTAGTGAAGCTTCCATTGCGACTATTTTGCTCTCAATCTTATCATTGCTAGCTAACAGTTTCCTCAACATCGCGTTTGTATCCTGTTCTTCTGAGAGTGGAGGTGGGGCCTGTTGTCGTGGAACCTGTCTCTGAGCTTGGTAAGGAACATTTGGCCTATGACCTGGCGCATATAATCCACTATTCGGATTGGCATAGCTGAAGTTGGGGTGATTGCGATTGTTGGGATGATAGGTGTTTGGCCATTCCTGCTGTCTTTGTTGACCCATGTAATTCACGTCTTCAATGCCATCCCCATATCCCTAATTTGCATCTGCTACCATCTCTCCCACTGACTTCACCTGTGCCGGTGGATTCAAATTACTGAAAGCCGAAGTCATCACTGCCATCTGATGTTCAAATTTTTGTTCCACCATAGACTCTATCTTACTAACCAATGCCCCATCTGATTTCGTGTTTCTACGAGTCTCAGACCTCGTGGATTCACGTTTAGATACATTATCTAGCAGATCAAGACATCTCTGTAATCCCATTCCCATAAAATTTCCTTGAGCCATCATGTCCAGTTCACTAGCAGTCTCTCTGTCCAAAGCATTATAAAAGTAGTGGAGAAGTTTATACCATGGCTCTCCGTGAGTAGGGCATCTGCGCAGGAGCTGGTTGAACTTTCTCCACGTGTCACCCAGAGAATCATCTTCCTGCTGTGTAAATTTGGTTATGTCAGCCATCCGTTGAGCAACCTTAGATGGCGGAAGATACTTCCTGAGAAACTCTCTGCTACAATCTGCCCACGTAACTATGCTGCCTGCTGGAAGTTCCATAAGCCATGTCTTTGCCTTTCCCGATAAAGAGAAGGGGAAAAGCATGAGCTTTATCGTCTCGATTGGAACTCTCTGGTCATACATGGTAGAAGTAATCTGCTCGAAATTGAGCAAGTGTTGATGTGGATCATCACTCGGGGCTCCAGTGAATAAGCATTCATCTCTAACCATATTGATCAACGGTTGGCGAATCTCAAAATGCGCGACATTAATCTGAGGCCTGACAATGGTAGGATGATATCCCTCCGGTGTAGTCCTGAAGTAATCCACCAACGGACGTTCATCCTCCTCAGCATTGTTGACTTGCTCCACCGCATTCCGGCCGTTATTGTTCCGATTATTGCCCCCATTATTACCATTGCCCCCGTTATTTCTGCCAACTACCTCCGCACCAGGAAGTTGTTGTGGATTTGGAGGGTTCATGCCATCAATCATCGCCTGCATCTCAGCCATTTGAGCCCTAATTTGCTCAGTTTCCGCGGCTCTGTTTGCAGCCTCCTCTACAGCTGCAGCCCTAGCTGCTTCCGCATCTTGCAGGACTTTGCGGACCCTCTCAAGCTCAGCTCTAGTTTGCTCGTCCATCTGAACTGAATTTGCTTTCCTCTTGTCTCTACGTTCTGCACGCAATAACGATTCCGGATCCTCAAGTACTGGATGCAAAGGCTCGTCTCTAGAACGGGACATGCACCAAGTAAATCAAACCTGAAAACACAAACCACACGCAGAAAATAGGTGAGTAACAGATATAAACTGAAAAAGTAAATCCCTAAAGAGAAAAATAATAACTAATTTATTTGAAGTTCCCGGCAACGGCGCCAAAAACTTGACACGCTCCAACTGCAAGTGTACAGCTGTCGTGTGTAGTAATAAATTCCGGAATTCCGTGTTGTCGAACCCAAGAGACTTCGTCGTAAATTAGCTATTAAGTTTGTTCTTTGTGTGGGCAAAGCGCAGTTGTTTTATTCTATTGATCCTACTAAAATTAAAAACAAATTTCTCAATTAATCAATTGAATTGCTTCGCGATTAATGAAGATGAACGATTATAAAATTTCTCAAAGTTTGGAAAAGTCAGGATATCTCTACGGGTCACTAGGTATTTCACACGATATTGGATTTATGTTTTGTTAACAAGATTAACATTTATCTAGCTAAACGAGCACAATTCCGTTGAAGATGTCTCAACCAACTCTTATGCTTAAACTATTACAACTGATTTCTCTAGCGTAAATGAGTTTAAACACGCATTACGAGAATTCATCTACTCTTTGTTCTTAGCTAACTAGCAAGATTTCTCAACCCTAGATACGGCTAGTGTGTATTTCAATTTTTCGGGCAATGAATATCGATGTCTCTAACATTCATAACCTAGCTCTATCCTATCAATACGTCTATTGATAACAAAGATGGATTAAACACATAAAATACACATAGCTAGATAAAAAGTTCATCAATTAAGCCACAAGCATGAAATCAAATCCATAAATCACAAATATCGTGATCAAACCCTAGCTCCCTACGAGATACCCTGAGAAAAGTGTTTAGCTACTCAAAAACATGATTCAGGTACAAAGTTTCGTGATCAAATAACAAAAATAGAGAAGAAACAGAGTTTTAGAGGTCAAACGAATGATTCCAAGCTTCCTTGATCGTCTCCTAAGCTCCAAGCTCTCTTCAACGTGATAGAGTACGTGATAATCCCCAAAAACATGCCCAAACCAAGTCTAATACGTTCTCACAATGTTTAGAACAAGTTAGGAGTAATTACAAAGCAACCCCAAAAAGTTACAAAACAATTCTGCCCGAACTAGGTCGTGTGACCTAGTTAAGTAGGTCGTGCGACCTACTGTGCTGCCCAGAACAGGTCGTGCGACCTGTATAGTAGGTCGTGTGACCTACTGAAATCTCCAACTAGGTCGTGCGACCTACTATTAGGTCGTGCGACCTAGTTACTTCATCAAATTTTTCCATCTTCTTCCGACTTGTTCCTCTTGCTTCCGAATCACTTCCCGGGCATCGTTTCTTCATTCAATCCTCCATTTTGAGCTCTCCTCATGCCTCAACACTCGTATCATCTTCTCTTGAGCCTCTCTAGCACTTGATCAATCAACTCTCGCTTTCCTTCCCAAATCTCGAGCTCGCATTACTTCCGAAGTTCGTTTCCTCTATCCACTTCATTCTCGCGTGCTCCGGCCCTGAAAATCACAACACGAACACCCCGCGAAGATCAAATGTGACAAAATAAGATAAATAGCACTTAAAACACTGTAAGTAACGCCCGGACTTCACATTTTAGCATACGAACTCATTTTCTCAAATAAACACATTATTTACTCAAAAAGACGCAACATTCTCCATTATGAGCACACAAAATGTAGCAAAATAAGCAATAAAATAACTCCGAAAACGGAGTTATCACCCGGATTCCGATGTGCGACTAAGATATAAACTGAAGCCATCTCATGCGTGTAGCACTCAACATATTGGAATTGCTCCTCAACCTTGAGAAATTCTCTATATCTTTTCTGAATACGATTGTGGGGCCTTTTCTTTCAACAATGTCGTCCTATTTCTAGCACGCACACCAAGAAGGGGAATCCGGTGCGTTTTTTGTACTCGTGTCCCTGCACACTGATTGGAAGAATAAGTCCACTCTCTCTCATCCCTCATAGTCAAATATAGAGAATTCATAAATAAAAAAATAAAAAATAAACAAATAGCATCCTACTCTACATTGGGTTGCCTCCCAAGCAAAGCTTGTAATTTAAGGTCGACGGTCCGACCATGTTACCTCTGCCACCTCACAAGGGTGGTCTGGCACATTGTGCCGCTTCCAGCTTAGCTTTCCTGTGCTGAATTTGAAGCACTGCTTCTGTGCTTGCATAGCTGATGGCTTGTTCCTTTCCCAGTAATCGGGTGGGTCCCTTGCGACAACTCTGGGATTTGGCGCTTCACTGGCACATAAAACGGAACCCCTGGCTGATACTCCATGAGTATTGGGGCGTCGGTTTGAAGACTCGAAAAGTATCCATGTCATTATTGACCCTCATAATCAGCTCCCCATTCTCTACGTTAATGAGAGTAAGGCCAGTCGCCAAGAACGGCCTACCCAGAATTATAGGCACATCACTTGCTGGCATGTTTAGTATGAAAAAATGAACCGGAATTATCAAGCTGCCGACCCTCACAAGGACATCTTGTATCATCCCAGAGGCTCTCTTGGATGATTTTTCTGCAAATTGGAGAGTGAAACAGGTTCTTGGAGGCTCCCCCACACTTAGCTTTTTGAATACCAACAACGACATCAAATTCATGCTCGCTCCCAGATCATAGAGAGCCCTTCCCGTGTAGGCGTCACCCAAGGTAGCTTCAATGACAAAACTACCTGGATCCTTCTTTTTCTTAGGTAGTCCATGCAAAACACATGAACTAACTTGTTCATTTAAGTTACTCTCTGAAATTCATCCACCGCTTTCTTACCAAGGACTGCATCTTTAATAAACCCCGCATATTTTGACGTCTTTTGAAGTGCCTCAATCAATGGAATATTAATGTGCAGTTTTGAAAACAAGTTTAGAAAGCGTCTGTATTCCTCAAAATCGTCCCACTTCTTCCTAGTACGTAATGGAAATTCTGGAGAAGAAGAAGGATATGGAAGTGGTACCTCTGTAGATTTCTCTGCATCCTGGTGAATCATGCCCTTTGATTTTGGGGATCATGACAGGTGTCTTCTCATAATCGAAGACTTCATGTTCCTTCGCCTAAGATGCTGTAGCTCTGGCATGACTCGAATATGGTGGATCCTCAATTGCAATAACACTTCGAGTTGTGATGGATTGAGCTTGCTCCTCAGAAGTATGAACAATGTTTCTTGGTGCTCTTTGTTCAATTTGCTCTTTCAGATCTTTTATTTATGCTTGAGCAACCTGAAGTGCAATTTCCATAGAGCTGAAATGTGTGGACATGTCCATCATGTGCTGAGCCATTATCTTTATTATCCCCGTCATCTTGGTCAACTCTGAAGGTGGTACTGCCTGTTGCTTATGCTTCTCTGGACTAGGTGCCTCATGCACTGCCTCCACCGCATTCACCTGAACCATGCTATATGACAGTGAGCTATGCCTCATCGATTCTTGCTGCTGGTACTCATATTCCAATCTATCCTCTTGCGCAAGCACACGTCTCATCAACTCATATGCACCATCCACATCGCATATGAACAAGAAGCTACCTCCAGCTTCCAAATCGATCTTATTTTTATCAGCCTTGTCAAGCCCATTATATAATACCTGAATGATATGAGCTCTGTCAATGCCATGATTGGGGCATTTACGTAACAGGAAAGTGAGGTGATCCCATGCCGTGATGAGTGATTCATTCTGCTTTTGTATGAAATTCCATATCTCGTTCTGCAGCTGAATCATACGTGATATTGGAAAGAATTCGCGCATACACTGGGAGACACAATCTTCACACGTTATGATTGAGTTGGATGGCAGATAATCCAGCCAAACTTTAGCATCTCCCGTGAGGCAATGAGGAAATAACAGTAGTTTAAGTGATTCAGCTGTGCCCCCCATGTAGCGTATTACCTGGCACGTGTTTTGAAATTTTCCAATGAATGCACGAGGATCTTCCTCATTTGTGCCAGAGTAGGCTCCCATCTCTTGTATAAAATAAATTGTGGACAGCTCGAGGCAAAAAAATTCTGCTTGAATTGGTGGCACCACAATAGCTGGCTCAGTTCCGTTCAGGTTCGCCTCAAATGCCTGGATTATCGTTTTCCCAGACTTGTTATATGGCTTTGAGTGTAGTCTAGCCATTGCTGCCTGCAGTAATTTTTCAGCCTCAGGTAACCTGGCTTCCATCTGTTCTCGGGTGGGGCTACTCGGCTCTTTGCCCTCTGCCATCATTACCTGAGGTCACAGAACTAGCAAACCCGTTACGGGTAACTGATCGTGAACAAACCAAAAATATAAAGTAAAATAAACTAATTGTTAACTAAAAACTTATTGACCGCTGTCCCCGGCAACGTCGCCAAAAACTTGACGCGGATTACTAGAGCGTATTACACAAGCGTACGGTCAAGTAGTAAAGAGTGAGTATTTTTAGTACTCGGGTTCTCGATCCCTCGAGGACAAGCTCGCAACAAGTTTATAATTTAAAATTTAATGTAGTTCCCTACGTATCAGAGGAAAAATGAGTGATTTGTGGTGTTGCCACCTCCAAACAAGTGGCTGTAGTAAAGACAGAAATAATCGTAAAATGAAATTAATAAGAATTCGTAATCAATAAATGGAGAGAACTAGGCAATCTCGTTGATCACCTAGGGTTGTAAACGATGTCCGGATTATCTGAGCAACACGTTAACTATATTCTAACTAAGCCGGGTAACAGCGCTGACTATCTCCTATCGCTATCAAGTCATTCTACTTCACGGGCTACAATCTCCTATCGGTCTCTTGTGTCTACCGGTCTGTTCTAGTAGGCTAACAACATGCACGGATCGGTCCACCGTTGCACGAAACAGTCGAATCTCACCTACTGAATCTACCTAGACTTGGCCAATCCTAACACGTCTCTTCTCAGTCTCAGTGATACGGGATTGATGTTCAATTCTCATCGTAGTTAGTTAGAATCCATCTCGTGCATTCACTAACAAAGCAGTGTTTCCAGTTAATTACTCCATCAACAGTGAGTATTAAGAACAGTACAAGAACAATTGAATTAAAATATTGCTAAATTTAAGCATGAATCAACTAATGAATAAACCCTAGTTCTTGAATCCTAGTTTATCTCCTAATTGTGTCACTAAAGTAGGATTACTAACATAAACAAGAAACTATAATTAATTCAAAAGCTGAAAACAATAAATCATGAAGCAGAGATCAAGTCCGGAAAAATAATCATCGTTTACATGAACCCTAGGCCCTCAAATCGAGATGCCTAGAAAAATATGCTTAGCTACTCATAACTAAATATGAAATAGACGAGATTTTCTCCATTAAAATTGATTAAGAGAGGGTAGAAGAAATCAAACAGAAAGAAGCTTCAATGGTGGAACCCTAGTCTTTCTCGTCGTCTCCTTCTTTTTCTTCTCCTCATGTTCATAGATGAATGAATGAAATCCTCCTTCTTATTTTGTCTAGGGTATATTAATTAATCAAAAACAACTATTAATTAATAACCCTAAAACCCATATTAATTTCCCGTGACATGCGCTGGTACTGACTTCAGATCGCACGATCTCAAATTCCTGATCGTGCGATCTCCTCTTATCCTATGTCTAATAGTGGGATC
Organism: Linanthus parryae; assembly: GCA_023055425.1. NCBI lineage: Eukaryota > Viridiplantae > Streptophyta > Magnoliopsida > Ericales > Polemoniaceae > Linanthus > Linanthus parryae. The sequence continues at coordinate 971,425 of JALGPY010000036.1, read as the reverse complement.
TCGTGGTGAGTTGCGTCCGTGACTTTTTTCTTCATCAAGAGATTGCACGATCTCAGCAAAGCTGATTGTGCGATCACCTTCCCTCTTGCCACATATCGCACGATCTGCAACTCAGATCGCACAAACAGTGAGTTTGCAATTGTTCTTGCTTCAAAAATCGCCAAGAACTGCTTCTGATCGCACGATCTAATTTGGTGACCGTGCGATCTGCTGTAAGTCTCTTCTTCAAATTTCGGCTAAGAACGGGGAAGGGGGTTAATGTTTCATTAAGCAAACTTGATTAAATGACACTTGCCTCCCCTCTTCATGTTTTTTCACCATTTTCTTACGATTTCTTCTCACTTTTAGCTCCTGAATAATCTCCAACACCCGTTTCTCCTCTCCGCTTCATCACCCAAGCTCTGTTTCATGTAAAAAAACACGAACAAAACCCGTGCGATCAAACGTGACAAAAATATATAAAATAATGCGAGAAACACTAGGATTAACAAAATAGCGCCTAAAGCTAAACTTCTACATTTTCTCTCTAATCATAGTGTAAGACTAAGATTATCAACCCGGAAATCACGCAAAACGATATAGAACGTGCAAAAAAGTATAACTCTAATAGAGAGTTATCAATCGCACCCCCACACTTAAGGGATGGTATTCCCTCATGACACAAAACTAAAAGCCAGAGGTGCCAATAATCGTGGGATCGTCTTGAGGAAACTCACGAAACAGGACAAAACGATCACGTACGACCAAGAAGGCCTGCTGGTTCGACACCTGAACGTCTTGGAAGTGCTCTCAGAGTATCTGGTTTGATCAGGTCTCCCTTGCAAAGTCGGAGAATGAAGCTCGAACCTCTCCCGGTAACTCTCCGACCTGGGCACTAAAGTGGTCAAAACGGGAAAATTTGAAGGGTGGGCTTGGGTTGGTAGCATGAAGGTGGCCTAGAGCATGAGGTGACTAATCAAATTGATCCCCCGGATCAAATCCTCCTCTCCAACTTCCAGAACGGATGGTGCTGGAGAGCGGCCCTCTCTAAATGTCCTCTCTACCTATGCAACAAACCTATGAAATTTGGCGGGAAGGGGTGGGTCAATTGTCATATGTCTATCCGTAATAAAGTTCTTCTCAAATAGAAGCTCAAAAATAAAGTGTGGGAAAATAAAGAGTTTGTTCCCTCTGCGCCATTGGTAGATAACAACGGAAGTTATATGGCAGATTCTAAACACAGGTCGATAACAACAGAAGTTCTAGATCAGAAGAGAGAGATATATCAAGAACTTGAATAATCAATAAGAACATATCGAACCATAATGATTCTAGAATATAAATCAACTCCAAATACCTGGATGAAGATGAATCGCCACATGAATAGTATAAATGACGCTGAACCAGAACACATAAGAAATCAGTAACTTGTAGCTAACTGAAGAACCGAACCGCCGAACCCCAATAGGGTTTTTCTCTCTCAAAGGCTGTGTTAAGAGGTTGAAGTTGGGCGGCTCGTCTATCTCTATGGTCAAACTCCACATGTTAGTGTCTCTCTTTCGTCCAGACTTGGGACTGTCACAGCTCTCCAGATTTTCTCCTAAACCATAGAACTCAATATAGAGTGAGAAAAGTCATTTGTAAGGAAAAGAGAGTTCTAGAGAAACTATGATATGAATCTACACATTAGAAAAACTAATTAAAGTCTAAAACTCAATTAACGATAATTCAATCAAATGTGAAGGTGTTTTTTTTTTTAAAAACAAAATAACTAGATTCATGCTAAATACTTTCTTTTTTCTCTCTGAATCTTCACACATTTTTTTTTTCACCGGGTAACTTTGATGCAGTGATTTGATAAGTAAAACGATTGAAGAATTTGGTAATCTTTTCATCATGTTGTAGATTAAACTTTACTCTACAACACCATGAAATATTCCAAAAAATTGCATCGTTTTGCTTTCCAAATAACCGGGTCAGAGTGATGCGATTCCGGAAAAATAATTTAGGCAGTGAAGTTTCACAGAGAACAGAGGTACTATCAAATTCTAAATAAAGTAATTTAATTATAGAGAAAATCTCATATTAATTTCAAAAGCTTTACTTTGGAAAAAAATATTAAGTTGCCAAAAACTATTCTTTACTAATAAAAGAATATATTATTATTAATAAATATAAATCAGTATATAATAAAATATGAAAATATCCAATGAGAAAATTTATTATATAATTCTTTATTTATATTGAAAAACTTTCAATTTGTTATAATTTAAAAAATTAATTAAATTAATAAAAGAGTTTTAAATGGAAAATACTTCTTGAAATATATGTTGTCATTATCACTATAATATTTATATTACAAATAAGTAATTAATCCTAATTAAACACTATTTTTTAGAAGATAAGGAAAAATATCATAGAAAACCTAAAAAAGAAGAATTTTTGACTGACTGAGCTTCCAAAACAGGTAGGGAGGAAGTCCAAAGAGTCACTCATGAGAAGTGTTGCCACTGAGCATCTAGTTCTGAGCATCTACTTCTGTAGAAGTACATTTGAGTGGCACCCATGAAGCTCTGGGGAAGCTCTGAGCATTCAGTGTTGGATAGTACTGTGTCTTTTAAGCTTTTCTCAGCTTCAAATCAGAGGCGCTGTGACACCATGTGCTGTTCATTATCATGCCTTAAGGGCTTTATGCTACCAAAGTTGTAGTGTCCCAAGTGTTGCCACTGATCATCTATGTCTGAGCATCTAGTTCTGTAGAAGTAAATTTGAGTGGCACCCATGAAGCTCTGAGGATGCTCTGAGCATTCAATGCTGGATGGTAGTGTGTCTTTTAAGCTTTTCCCAGCTTCAAATTAGAGGCGTTGTAACACCATGTGATGTTCATTATCATGCTCTGATGTGCAACCCAAAACGGGAATAGATCTCCAGTTGGAATCGACCAAGCTGAGCACCCCTTGTAGATATCTTAATACAGTATCTCTATGTGTGGCATTTATAAGGATGTCATTTTAGTTGAGCTCGTATATATACGAGGTTCCCATGTTCCAATAATTGAGTGATGCATTGGTAGTACTTGATTGGTTTTAGTTAACAACCATTTTTATGACTACAATTTGATATTTTGAGTTGATTGACCTTGCTTGTTGCCTCCAGGCTTTTGGTGAACTTTCAAGCATACCAGACTTGTGCAGGAGACTATGTAATGAGAAGTATGACACTGCCAAACTTTATGTAGGAGACTATGTAACGAGAAGTGTTGAATGTAATGCGAGCTTATACCAAACTTATTTGTTTATTTGCGAATCGGACTCATTTGAATTTGTAATGCAAATTAATTGCTTGTTGCTTCCAGGCTTTTAGCTGGTTTTGGTACAATATTGTTTAAAAATGTAGGCAGGAAATCTAGTTGTTAAAACTCCTTTTTAAGCACAAAATTTTTGTTGGGAAATGTATGTTTTAGGGAGTAAATATGTTTTTGTTGGGAAATGTATGTTTTAGGGAGGAAATATATTTTATGGAGGAAAGTAAGTTATAAATACTCTTTCTGGGAAAAACTTTTTGTCCCAAGAGGTACGCTTTAGGGAGGAAATATATTTTTGCGGAGGAAATTACGTTACATTTTTTTTTTGGGGGACAAACTTATATCTCCAAAGTTACTTTTCAGGGAGGATTTTATTTATTTTTTTAATTTTTTTATTTTTTTTTATCTTTTTTCGGGGAGGAAAGAAAGTTATGCAAAATTTCTTTTAAGGACAAAACTTTCCTCGCGGAAGAAATACAAAACATTATAATAAAAAAATACTTAAGAATGTCAGGTGTCAACTCATACATGTGAAATTATAAAATTTCGAGTTTTTTAAAAATTGTTAAAAAAAGTTAGAGACTTTAATATTTACGGATATATGTTAATAAAAACATACTTCATATCTTGAAATGATGTAAAGATATGTAATTTTGATGAAATATAATGTTTTATCTTACATATATCAAATTATTATATTTTTTTTATTTTTGTTTGATTTATTAGTAAAAACTTGTATTTTAAAAAAAGTTAAAGAGGTCAAAATAAGAGGTACAATAGTATTTTTCTGTTTTTCTGTCCAATATTAACGGAAAGTTAACGGAAGGGTACCCACTTGCACACAAATCCAAAGTTTGGACTTGTGGTGTACGATTTCAAAATTTGGGTATCCACTTGCCTGTTTTGCAAAATATGGATCCCTCCGATACGATTTAACCAAAAGTAAAACAATGGAAAGCCTAGAAGTAAGCGTCTTACTTTGCAAATGAGTGCTAGCTCTGTGGTTGAGCATTTGAAATCACAAGGTCAAAGTGACTCGATTATCGATGAAAAAGTAAAAAATGGAAGAAATAGAAGAAACAAACCAAGTACAATATTCATAACTAGTACATATACTTGCAGAACATATAGAGTTGACTCGAGTTATACAAGAATTGATGATCCAACATTATTATGCACACAATCACATACTAACGCTAGCACAGAGAACAGGTACAAGCAATTACAGATCATTATCCAGCTAGTGAGATCTGGCTGTGGGGATCAAAAGCAGGGGGTCCTCTGGGGTTACTACCATACCAAATTTCTCGTCCGTCCCGAGTCCTTCTAGGTCGACACCGGGAGGCAGAACCCAATCAAAGTGATGCACCAGAGATCCGACTATCAATGGGATTTGCTTAACAGCCAATGGTAGTCCAGGGCACATTCTTCTTCCAGCACCAAATGGCGTAAATTCGATCTGATTTCCTCTAAAGTCTTTGTTAGAACCAATAAACCGCTGAGGTTTGAACTCCCAAGGGTCGTCCCAAATCAAGGGGTCTCGCCCAACTGCCCAAAAATTCACAATAGCTAAGGAGCCCTTAGGGACCAGATAACCCATCACCCGACATGTCTTAAGTGCGCAGTGAGGGATTGTAAGAGGACTGGGAGGGTGGAGTCTGAGGTTTTCTTTAACACAGGCTAGCAAGAAAGGAAGCTGAGGCAAGCTGTCTTCGGTTAGGTCATCTTGTTTGAGGACTTCTGTGAGTTGTTGGCGGAGCTCGTGGAGTGCCTCTTGGTTTTTGGTTAACTCAAGCATTAACCATTCTGATGTAGCCTGGGTAGATGTTATTCCAGCTATCAGAATCTCCTGAAATGCAAATGCTATATATTAGACGTCAGGGAATGTATAGCATTCTCCTCTGTGCGTTGGTTCACGAAATGAAATGTTTTCTACAAATTAATAAGTTCTCGAATGTGTAGTGGCAGTCTTTATAGTGAATTGTAGTACAAGTTTTGGGGGATTTTCTATTATAATTCTAGTTTGTGAAAGGGCTACGAAACGGTCCAAATATATTAAGGTACTTAGAGTAATTTTTGGGAATACCTATATGATGTACTTAAGAAAAATTGGAAACTGTAGTAGTAAAAGAAATTCAAGGCGGCCAAAGGTTTTCCTAGGCTAACCCTAGGGCTAATGAATGTCCACCCCTTGGGGTTTCATCTAAAAATCCCCTTAGGAGAGTACTTATGAAGTAGTTAACCTCTCACAAGACTCTGGACATTCTCCTATATAGCTGGGTGTTTACTGTTCAAATGTGTATGTTGCCTGCATATCAGACCTTGGTTTAGACAAAGTTCAAAAGATGAGACTTACATGAGGGAATTTATCTACTTGGCATCAATTTTGTGGCTGTGGATTCAATTACTTGATTTTGGGGAGAGTGGTTCAGTCACAGTTCAAGTCACTAGAGTTTATAATAAAATCTTGAATTACTATCCATTAATGATTTCGCTGTTGGTGGCCAAATCTTTTTTAGAATGGGCCTTGAATGGACTCACCAAGGCTCAAGCGAGGAATTAGAAGACGATGAAAGTGAGGAGGCAGCGGAGCAAGGAGCAACGAGCACAGAGCCACTGCTCGTTCGTGCGATCGAACACCACGTAGGAATAATATTCGTGCGGGTGTTCGTACGAATAGGAGCTAGGGCGGTTTTATGATGTTTCTATGTTCGATTTGGTAACGTTTTGGTGATTTCTTTAAGAACAAGTCAGTGTATAGGGTCTAGATAACTTGTGTGGGTTGTATTCGTTGGTATTCTCTCAATAAACAAAGTATGTTTTGTCCGTGGATGTAGCTAGCCATTGAGCTAGTGGACCACGTTAATTCCCGTGTGTGTTCTTGATTATTTTTGTCATTATTATTTCGCTTGACTCATGTTTTAACAAGTGGTATCAGAGCCTGCACTACAACAAATATGACATTTATTGACAATTTTTTTGTTGACAGGCAGTTATGTGTAGCTAGTTACATGATTTATCTACAATAGTTGCGTTTGTCGATATATGTGCTATTGCTTGTCAACATTATGACTATTATGTATTTTAGATAAAAAACTTGTGGGGCATTTCGGCGCTAAATTTTTTCACCTCGGACTATAAAATATGGTGACCATCACTATATTTTAGTGACATACAAATTTGTCTTAAAAGAGGCAGTCTTACTGAGCTGAATTAGACACCATCTAAGGTTACAATGTATCCAATGAGACAAAACGTTATTTAGACGAAATTTTGTGAACAATGTGTCAGATGTTATTGGATTTTCAAAGTCATTCCAGGTGTTCAGTTAGCAAAAAAAAAAAATTGTTACTGTTTAACAACTCCCTTCTTATCAACCCGTTATGGGTACTTGATGTGTACACATGGCATAGTATAATTGGTCGAAATTAAATTTTTATAGTGGAAAAAGTTAACAGCCCCCCCATTACCTCTACTCGTATTTTCCAGTTGGCATAATATAATTGGGCCAAATTGTTATTGTTGCTATTTCAGAATAGGTAATTGTGTGTTTGCTACATAGCTCTATTGTAGAGCCTACGGTTCCCCAAATTCAAGCAATTTATCACTTTATGGGTTAAGCTTTCAGGTTCTCAAACACCTGAATTCTGTTAAGCAGGATTCCGTCAATGAGGTACGCATTTTGGACTGCTTGTGGTATGACAGATCAAGGCATGAGGGAACCACTGGCGATTAAAACGCATTCGTCCACAGATCGTTCTTCTCAACGGTACGATATCCTCGATACTTTGTCTAAATGCTTAATAATTTTCTTAATTTAAAATATGTAATCAATTAAGTAGTGTCTTTAGGAATCAAGTAGACAGTGACTTTATGTATGAATATTTGCAGGGGTTCGTGAATGGAGTACGTTAGGTTTTTGGGCCCGGTGGTGCTTGGTACGATAGTTCAGGCCATGGAAGGATCCACTAGCGCTCTACTACCTCTAATATTTCTGTTAACTAGACTAGAATTTGCTATGACTTTGGGATTTTTGAACTGGGATGGTTAAAGAAGACTAGTGAATCTGCTGCGAATTTGTAGTTTTGAACTGGGTACATATATGTGCATGTTGGAGTACGTATGATGCTAAGTTTTTGCTAGTTTTAGCATTTCTGATATTAAAATGCCAAGTTATGACTTGTTGCTGAATGCAAACAGTATGTAGCCAGCTTGTTTCATATGTAAAATGCCAATTTATGGTATCTTGTTTATGTATGGCTTTCAGCCTGTTAAGATGGTCTTTAGAAGTTTTTTTTTTTTTTTTTTTTTTTAATTAAGTTGTGATAAAGGTGACAAGCACGAATGTCACAATAAAGATGAAGTACCGACAAACTTCTCTTATGACGATTTTGGATGCCATTTATCTAACTACACATGAATATATGTTTGTCGCGAGTTTTAAATGCGACAATAAAAAATAGTCACTAGATCGAAACTCCCGACAGACATTTATGTCGTGGCTTACTCTTTTTGCCGACAAACAGAACGCTTGTTGGCTATCACTCTAACGACAGAGTTGTAGTGACCACGGATCGACAAACCGTTATCTGTCGGTAGAATATCTGCCGACAAGTTTAAGCTATCTACCGACAACTTTTGTTGTCAACGGAGGCAGTATTTTGTTGTAGTGCTGGTTTCCGTTGTTTCGAGACAAAGGTGGAGCTAATTTAAGGGGATAGGGTTTCACAATCCAGTGAAATTCATAGCTAGGGTTTCACGTTCTAGGTCGAGCACACGATTAGGGTTTCGGAGCTACGAGGAACGATGTATGGAGGGATGATCAAGATTAACAAGTTTACTGGGAGGAACATCTTCAGCCTGTGGGAGATAATGATGCGCTCGTTGTTAAAGCGACTAGGTTTCTGACCGGCGTCCGCAAAAGACAAGAAGGGAGCAGTTACAACCACCGTGGAGTATGAAATAATGGAGGAGAAGGCGCACCAACGATCATGTTAAGCTTGCAGACGACTTGATCATGGAGGTCGCAGATCAAGAAGCAGTGGATGCTCTACGGAAAAAGGTAGAGAGCCTATACAAGACAAACTCGCTCACTAACAGATTGATGTGAAAGCAGCAGCTATTTGGTCTACATATGACGGACGGTACAGATCTAAGAGATCACTTAGATTGTTAAAATTCTATTTTCCTCGAGTTCTGACATAGTGGCGAGACGTTGAGTGATGACGATGCCACCTTAATCTTGTTTGTGTCAACGCTGCCTAATACGGGTTTGTACAATTTTCTATCGCAAGGAAATAGGCAGTAACCCAAGAAGAGGTAAGATCTTCTCTTCACACTAGGGATATGCGGCTCAAGGCTGCATATGGAGGTTCAGACGGTCTGGTTTCCACTGCATTGATGACGGGCAAGGAAAGCAATGTAGCAAGAAAAATGGTTCAAAGTTACCAAATGACGTATGCGCTTTCTGTAAGGAGAAGGGTCATTGGAAGAATGAGTGTCCGTAGAGAAAGGCATCTGCAAATCTTGCTGCGGATGAAGGGACTTCGGAGGATGACTATGTTCTCTAAGCCCTGTAGGCAGGTTAATCCGGGAATCGGAGCATGAATTTCGTGGGAATCGAAGCATCTTCCTGCATACTGTTGCAAGAACTCAGTGGGAGTTGGAGCAACATCTGGTGGATTCGTTGCAGGAACTGAGTGGGAGTACAGCATCAATGGGCGCATCATTGCAGAAACTCAGTGGGAACTGGAGCAATCGTGGCGCAAATTGGTTTTGGTGCATTCGTTGCAAGAGCTTGTTGAAGTTGGAGCAACTTGTGGCGCATTGGTTTTGCATTTGTATGGATTTTGTTTTGAGGAGAGAATCGTCTAATTCAAGTTTGAGTGGATGAGGGGATTCAAAGCAATGTGGAGATTTGTTAAGATATGCCTTGAATGGATCCACCAAGGCTCGAGCGAGGAATTAAGAGACGAAGCATGAAAGCGAGGAGGCAAAGGAGCAAGGAGCAAAGAACATGGAGCCGCTGCCTTGGTGTTCGCACGAAAGGCTTTCGTGCGAACTCTACGGGGGTTCGTACGAACAGGAGCTGGGGCGGTTTTGTGATGTTTCCATGTATGATTTGGTAACGTTTTGGTGATTTCATTGTTCACACAGTGTATAGGGTCTATATAAAGGGTATTGGTTGTGCATAACTTGTGTGAGTTGTATTTGTTGGTATTTTCTCGATAAACAAAGTAAGTTTTTGCTTGAATGTAGTTAGCGATTGAGCTAGCAAATCACGTTAATTTCGGTCTATGTTCTTGATTACTGTGTCATTATTCTTGTGCTCAAATCAAGTTTTAACATTCTTGATAGAACATATATTCTGAAATGAAACAACAATATATGAACACTAGATATAATAAACGGAAATAGATCTAGGAGTACTAACCGAAAGTAGGATGTAGATCTTCTCATCGCTAAATAAGTTCCGAATCAGAACATCCAATAAATCTCCTCTCAAATCTTCTCCATTTGGCATCGGGTGATCTCTTCTCTCGCTAACAATATCTTCCCAGAGAGATTTCAGTTGCTCTCTCAATGTCATTGCCCTCGCGTGGGTCCACGTATCGATAACGCCTAACATGGCGTGTACGTCGCCTAAGCCTGGCATAGACAAGGGCTGCAACATTTGATGAAAATGCTCCTTCATTTTGCCATTCTCAGTCTCTTCTTTAATATCGACAAGGTCTCTCGATACCAAAAGATTTCCTAGAATGTTGACGACAATCGCGGAGACTAGGTTCTCGATCCTCACCACCTGGTTCTCCTTCCCGCGCAAGCACTTCACCGCTTCATGTACCTTCTCCTCCCTCATTTTCGCCTGTGAACCAATGGCTTTCGCAGTGAAAAGTTGAGTATGGCAAATGCTATGAAGGAATTTACATGAATCCTGATTTGTTCCAAAAGTAATACTCGATTCTGCAATGTGGGGTATCCTCAAGAGGAGGGCCGGCATGTACTTTCCGTGCAGTGAGCTGTCTTGAGTCTTTAGGATTTCCGTAGCGGCAGCTGCTGAAGATGCGACCACTAACAGTTTGTTGCCAAGACGCACAGACACGAGTTCACCATGGGTATGAGCTAGGTTAGCTAACCAAATATGATACTTTTTGGCCAAAGGGAAGATGTCCCACACCACACCCCACGCCCATGGGCCTGGTGGAAGTTGCGAAATATTCGCAATCATCTTCTTCCAAAGAAACAGGAAGAAGAAGCATGTAATGATAATTAGTGAAATAGTAATTGGGAAGAACAAGTTTATGATGGGTTTCTCCATCTTTTGATTGAAGTTTGAAGTTAGTTTTCAGGTTTCAGTATTTCTTCCTTATATAGAATTTCTGCAGTACTATGTGTTAGTCAACTCTATCGATTTTAATACTTATCGTGCAGCTCAAGATATAATAATAATAATAATAATAATAATAATAATAATAATAATAATAATAATAATAATAATAATAATAATAATAATAATGTTTTGCCCATATTGTTTTCTAGCACATTTTTCTTTTAAATTTATCCTTACAGGGCAACTAGTCCGAGTGTGTCTGTCTGCCACTATTTCCCATACTTGTCCCAATAAACAAATTCGACTTCGAGTTATCATTTCCATAAAATCACAATTGGAGATTTGTCTCACATACGATTGTTTGAGCCGTATGTGCATTTTACCGCTGTTCTGTCATTTTTTGTGCGTGTAAACAAGTTGGTTATAGAGCAAAGAATTTGAAGAGGAAGAAGCGAGAATTCATGACTCTACTGATAAATATGATGTTTCATGGTGAAAAGTTTGTAATGAAAGTAAAAAAATATTGACCGACGAGCATGCTTTTTTACGACATTGGTCTCTTGTACGGCGTCGCTGTTGGTAATTGTACGAAATACATGTTATTTTTATGGGCTAAAAGGGGAATTTATAGAAAAATAAAAGTCCATTTGGTAATGCTTTTGTTTATATAACGTTGTTTTTCTATGTCAAAAGCAGTTGTTGGTGTGTTTGGAAAGAGGGCCGCTATGTTTCACCATTTTTCTTCACCCTTCAAGTACACCTCCTACGTGTCAAGATATGATTGTTGGTAGTATTTATTTTAAAATATTTCTATAATCACATCACCAATAAAAAATATCCAGATAAGCGGTGCACTTGAAGAAAAAAGGGTGACGTTTAGTCTCTTGGTAAAATGATATGTATTTATTTCCTGGACGGAAACTGCTTTCTAACCGCCGCTTTTGAGAAGCGGGGCACAGTTGCTTTTTCCAGACATGTTTTTTGATCATTTTATTATTTGACTTTTTTATCCATGTCATAAAAATCAACTCAAGAACACCTATCTACTTGCAATAAAACTACCATACATGATGTTATCATTTCGACACTTATGGCTAGTTTGGTAATACTCTGGCGTTTTAGAAAGCTGCTGTGTAGGAAGTAATGTGAGAAAGTTGCTGTGGAAGCCTACGCGAAAAGTGTTTGGTAAATTCCATATGTAAAGTTCTGCGGGAAAGTACTTTCGACAACTTTTTTTTTGGTAATTAGTGTTATAGTGTTGTCATTACTGTAAAAACGATAATATCATACATGATCTAATAAATAGTGTTATTACATTAAACAATTATTACTATTTATTAATGGTGAATAAGAATGTCAAATATTTTATTTATCGACAAAACGGGTCGGGGAAGCAACTCATCCTATACTTTTCAAAGGCTGATGTGGGGAAGCAATTGCTTTCTAAAAAGCAGAAAAAAATAAATTTACCCAACACATTACACTGCTTTTAGGTTCCAAAAGCAGCGTCATAAAAAGCAAAAACATTGCCAAACGGGCTCTTACATCAATTCTAAAGCAATATGACCCAACACAAAATGTAAATAGCAGCTTTCCACAACAGATTATATGTCATTTCAAAAAAAAAAAAAAAAAAAAAAAGATTACATATGAAATTTACTAAACACTTTTTAAGTAGATTTCTCTCTCTCTTTTTTTTTCCTTTTTGTGAATTCCTTAAAGAAAATTTCTACAGCTTTCTAAGAGCAGTATTTCTGGCACAACTGGTGGTTAAAAGGCATATCATTCCCAAACTGGCCCTAAACAAGTAGTCTTAGGCTACAAAATCCTGTTATATTCATTACATGACGCCTCTGCAAGTCCGGCAAAACAAAAACAAAAACAAAGGAAGCGGAAGAAACACAAGAGGTGTCGTCTATCGTTGCATTCCTTTCCAGCATCGTTGCATTCCTTGCCAGCCTCAGAGCCACTGCATTGCGATAGGCTGAGGGAGGAGACATTGCCCAACACCACATCATTGTTCCTTTTCTACAGTCTCCAGCAGCGAAAAGCAAAAGACTATTTACCGGTAGCTCTGAGCAAGCTGCAAATTTGAAGGGCCATTCTTGAACAACCAAGAAAGAAAAGGCTCCTGGTTATCAAGACGAAATACATGTTCATTAATTGCGCATAAGTGGGCTCCTCAACGAATTATTGTACCACTCCGTCTTACGTGAAATGCATCATTTGACTTTTTAACTCTTAACCGGGTCACCTTGACTCGGTGATTTGGATCGCAAAACGATATAATTTTTGACAATTTTTTTATTGTCTTGAAAAATAATAGTTATTCTACAACACTATGAAAAAATTATTTAAAAATTGCAAAATTTTGCTATCCAAATCATCGGGTCAAAGTGACCCGATAAATACTGATAAAAGTCCAAATGGTGCAAAAGAAGTAGGACGGAGTGGTATCCCATTTTATATCAAAGTGCAACAAACCATACTTTTCGTTGGCAAAATCGCACCTTATGAGAAATTTTAATTTGTTTGTCATCCATATACTATCAGTTGCCAAAAGCATCATTGACAATGAAATATGCACGGTTACAATATAGTTTTTGATGCCAAATAAACCAGTCTGTAACTATACATATCTTATATCCTCAAAAAAAAAAAAAAAAAAACATCTTATTATGTACTAAGAACCTTAAAATTATGTGTTGCCAGGGAGGAGCACCATTTCATTAGCAAAGTAGGTGTCAAACGAATCATTTCTATAAGCTTCTATATTAGATTCGCAATCTCATCCTTAACTTCAGGCCATTACACATGGTTTCTTTTATACATTTTCATAAGATTTGCAATCAGGAATGAACAATAAAGTACATATCCCACTGACGTAAATTTATTTTAGATATTTCCTTTAAATTACGGTAACACAGTGGACTTTCGTATATATTCTAAGAGTAGCGGTAACAAGAAGAGATGACTAAAGTAATAGCGGTAACATGAAAATGTGGCAATACTTTTTTTTTATTGATGGAAATCTTGTCAATAGAACTACTAGGCCAGAGGCCCAAAACGAGAAATTACATCATTGTGTAGTTGGCTACGGGCCCAATCCGGCGATTATAGAACCAAGAGCTATTACATTTAAGATTGAGGGCGTGCTGTGCAAATATGTGAGCTGATCTGTTCCACTTTCTTGGTAGGTGTACCACCACGCGTCCCATAACTTCCCCGAGAGACTAGGTGCATTCATCCACAATTAATTCAACTTCCGTTACATCTTCCGGAGGCTTCCCGAGTAATCTCCGATTTACCTCTCTCTCTCTCTCTCTCTCTCTCTCTCTAGCTGGAGCGAATCAGTTTCACACCATAGATGGGTAAAACCTAGTTCTATGGCGAACCTGGTTGCTTCTCGAAGCGCTTCTGCTTCAGCTGCTTTGACGGAGGGGGTTAGTGGGGTTACGGAGGCTTTACCGGAGATGAAGACACCGGTCACTTCCCTGATAATAACACATGTCGCTGCCCTACCCAGATCTGTGTTCCAGGCAGCGCCGGAGCTCACAACGACCTACCCCTCCGGCGGTTTTGGTGGGGGAACTGCTGTCGGAGGTCTTGTCGGAGCCGGCCAGTCGCTATCGGAACCATGCATAACCGTCTCAATCTCTGACAAGTACTCTGAGACTTCACTGATTATGTCTTGTGGTTCCTTCTTGATACCCTTGAAAACCAGATCATTTCTGTTCTTCCACATTCTTGCAATAATTAAGATCATCTTCTTCCTTTCTTCTGAGTCTAAGATCAAATATTTGAGGGAACCAGATCTTAAAAGCGGACTGAAAGCTTTTCAGAAATGCTTCCCCAAACATCAATTTCCAGCAGATCTGGGCAAATTTACACATTAAGAACAGATGGGTTACTGTTTCAAAATGGTGTTTACAAACTGGGCACCATCTTTCGGTAGAGATGCCTCTGGTTTTTAAATTTTCACGGACGGTAAGCTTTTGTTAAAAGCTCTCCAAACTGGGAATATGTTTTTCTTTGGGAGTGTTACCTTCCAGAAAGACTTCCACCAGTGTGGGGTTGGATCGGAGGATGAGTCACTTTGAATTTTTCTTTCTGAGCCTCGATTTGAACTTTGAGTTTGTATCCTGAACTGACATAGTACTTTCCATCAACTGAATAATGCCATATTAATCTATCCGGTCGAGAGATTGTGGGGATGAGAACTCTTCTAATTTCTTCAGCATCTTCGGGGCAGAAAAATTTATTAATTTTTGAAACATCCCATTTGCGATCATCTGTTATTAGATCAGCTACCATCACCGTGGAACCATCTCGGTTGGGGGAGAAAGGCTTGAAAAAATTTGGTTTGTATGGCCATGGGTTGTGAAAGGCATTTAGCCTTTCACCATTACCCAATCTCCATCTACACCCACTTAGAACCAGACTCCTACTTGCCATGATACTTCTCTAGAGATAAGAACAATTACTCTTTATTTCCGCTTTCAGCAGTCTCGTGTGATTATAGTACTTGTGTTGTAGAATCCTTGCGTGGAGGCTTTATGGGTTCATCAAAATTCGCCAGAATTGCTTGCCTTACATGGCTATGTTAAAATCTTGTAGGTTATGGAATCCCAGTCCCCCTTCAGCTTTACTCTTCTTCATTTGGGTCCAAGAGATCCAGCTAATTTTTCGGTTCTGGTCGTCAGAGCCCCACCAGAAACGAGACATTTCGGCTTCCAACTTCTCACACAACGAAACAGGTAACTAAAAACAGCTCATTGCGTATGTAGGGATAGATTCAATAACTGCTTTCAACAGAACTTCTTTACTTGCTGGAGTTAGAAATCTTTCCTTGTAGTTTTCAATTTTCCTTGAACTCATGTATAGATATGCTGAAACTTTACCATCTTCTTATTTCCCACCTTTGTTGGGAGCCCAAGGTAACAATCATGGATGAGCTCCCTTTTGACACCGCAAGCACTGCTAAGAGATAAGCTCAGACTGTCCGAGACATTGCTTGAGAAAACCGCCGAAGATTTCTCAAGATTGATTTTTTGCCCAGTAGCTTTCTCATAGTCTTGTAGATTTTTTACTAGTTGTTGCACTTCTGTATTTGTGGCCTTTGTAAAGATAATGCTGTCGTCCGCGAAGAATAGGTGGGAAACTCTAGGTCCTCCGCGCGACGCATCAACACCTATAATAGCACCACTAAACATAGATGGTGTGAGGGCACGTGAGAGAACTTCACCACATAATAAGAATAAATACGGTGAGATTGGACATCCCTGACGAAGCCCCCTCTTGGGCATAATCCACTACAACAAATATGACATTTGTTGACAGTTTTTTTGTCGACAGACGGTTTTATGTAGCTAGTTTTGTGATTAATCGACAATATTTGTGTTTGTCGATACATATGATTTTTTTGTCGAACTTTTGGTTTTTATTTTATTCTACCCAAAAAATTAGTCAATGATTGTGACCATTTGTTGAAAGTTGACAACTAATTATATAGTAACATACTCAATTGTCAACTCCTGCCAAAAAAGTAAATTAAAAATTGGAGGGTAAAAAATTGGTGTTTCCCACCATTCCAAATTCTAAGACGGAATTAAAAAATTTAGAAACAGTTTCAATCATAAATAAAAAAAAGCAATTACGAGAATTAAATACTCACACTCACACGCACAGTTAGACTCAGACTCTCAAAAACCTCTCTTTCTCCCCCTCAATCCACGATCGTCTCACCCGCCGGAGAGACTCACTGAGATGGTGACGATGGAAGAGACGATGTGGAGATCAGAACACACACACCGTCAGAGAGACTCACTGAGATGGTGACGATGGACTACAGGAACCGTATTCCCCCCTCCCCAAACCCTAACCCCGACCTCATCGTCGCCGCCGCCAGCGACGGCTCAGTCGCCTCTTACTCCATCTCCTCCTGGCTCTCCTCTCTCGTAAGCCTCCGCAATCTCTCCCTTAGGGATTTTAAACTATGAACTCGTATTAATTGATGATTTTTAGCAATGTGGGTTCGGCGATGCTCGACATCAGAGATGCTCGACATCAGAGGTTAGTGCGTTTTGGTTAGTGATTATTTAATCTACTACTGTTATTATGCAGAATTTGATTCAAAATAGACCCTCGTGCCTTTTCTGTATCTTAGTTGGGTCTTATAAGGATTAATAGCTCTTGGGGAAAATGCAACACCCCACCGAGCCGCAAGGCCGGCCGGGCCCCACGTTCGGAAGAGATGTCTCCGCCCGAGGTGATGAGCCTCATTGGGAACGGATAAGGATCGTCGGTTCACAGCTAGTACAACCATCGATAACATAAAACCTCAAATTATAACCTTTACAATTTCCGTACAAATACAATTAGTGATATTCTTTTGAAAATCAATGAATACACTTTTAGGTGAGATAATATACTATGTGATCTTCCAACTAGCAAGCTTTCCCGTCCAAAATGTCGTGAACGTTCCCCCACCTCGATAGCCAACCTACGGTTTTAAAATAGCAAAAGCCGACGCAGTTTTTACAGAAAATAGTTAACAAACGGCTGAGTAAGCTAACACCCATAGCACGTAAACAGATGATGAGACATATGACAGGAATAACCAATTCGCTGATAAATAAATATCAAAACTCGCGGGAAAAGTGTTCACAACTGATTCGGTGTGTCAAACTCCGTAACGATCTCAAATTTCGTGTTCCAACCCGAAGATGTGGTCCATCTCGGGAACTCACTGTTAATATTCACAATATTACTTTAAATCTCAAGATATCTCATATCTAGTCCAGAAATTCATTTTAGCAACGAGTTGATACGGGGCGTGACCATATCCAATCCACAACCTCTTTCTCATATGTGCAAAAGCACTACCACAACCATAACTCAAACACAGGAGGTTCGCATCACAGCGCCTCATAACCATAACTCAATCACAGGAGGTCAGAGCCTCATAATCTCATAATCTCATAACAGTAACCAACACAATATGTCAGAAATGTATCGTATCAGGGATATGGCACAAACCCACGCACAACGGCTTTCCACTTTACATAATTGCAAATTTTCTTTCAAGATGTAGAATCGTGTAAGGAGTGTAGATGTTCAAGTTATTTCAAATTATTTCACAATAGAGTTTAGATGTTCGTCTTTCGAATTCGTTATTTAGATTTGGATTCCAATTTCATGCAATACTTCTAAAGAAGAGTTACTCAAGACCAAGTAGACAAATAAAACACGTATAGTAAAAGATTCTCAACCAATTGCCGTTTATAATTTCAAAGAGATATTTTCAAACCACCATATTTCCCGATTAGGGATAATCTCATAATACTGTCCCAATTAGGGGGAAAATCTCATATAGAATTTCTTTCTGTTTGTTCATGAAAAACCATGTTTATTAATTAGTTGTAGCGGGGAACGAACCAATCCAATAATATAGAACCAACCATCTCGCATGCATCCAAGACCTTAAGTGTCGGCACCCCCCCTAAGACTCTTGCGGCCAGAGAGGTGAGTACAGGGAGCAACTCGGGGCTAATTGCAACCGAGCAAAATATCAAACATATAACGGGTGGCCATGCCATCCCAAATATCATAACCACAATGTATATAAGGTTCCGCCGCACAACTGTTTTCACTTTACGTTATTACGTGTTATTAATTTTCACGTGATAGTTCTCAAAGAATCATTTAGACAAATATTTAAAATCTGAAATCGAACACGTATAACACAAATCACATTTGAGACATAAAAGCATAAAAATATATTTAGACATGAAAGGAGGACAACACGTTTGATAATTGTCGCTTGTGAACTAATTAATCAAGGCCTAATGTGGTAGTCAGGATTTGATTGGTACTTCGTTTAGACGTACTTCTTTCGGATTCTTATTTTCGGATTCGGGTTATTATTTCTCATACGATACTTTAAGGAAGAGTTTTTCAAAATAAGCAAATAACTCAAATAAATCAAGTACGGTAGTTTTTCACAAATAACTCACGCGATACGCGAAATGAAGGAAAGGCACGCGAGGCTAGGCATATTAACTTACCAAAAATCCAAGCACGTCCTATAATTCGTTCTCGTCTACGGAATCGTCACCTACAAATCGGAGCTTCTAACTTAATACAATCCCAACAAATATACAACCTATATTTATTTCTAGCTCCTTTTATTTTTCTCAAGAAAATGCTAATTTTAACTTATTTATAAACCCAAAATATATTTACTTTCAATAATATATACACCCAAAAATATAGTTATTAATTTATAAATAATAATTTAAATAAATTTAAGAGAAACTAATTTTATAAATAAATCTGGAATTAAAAACTGCATATAGTATCTAAAAGTTTCTGAAATGACATCTACCTCCCCCAAAGTTTCTGAAACGACATTATAACCCCCTAAAAACTTTCTGAAAAAGACACTTTAACCCCCTAAACATGAATATTCAAACTAACAAATCAAATATTGGATTTAAGGCTTTGAAACTTGGTTTTGATTACTAAAATCAACTCAGGGGAAGATTTCGAGCATACCCATATCAAATTTCGCGAGAAACGGTCAAGAATTCGCACGGGTCAAGGTCGCCGTCGGGGTCGCCGGAGTTGGAGCTCGCCTGGGCGTTCGCCGGTCATTCTCGTCTTCGGTTGAGGCCTCCTGGAGCTTAGTCAGACTCTTTTGAGTCGAATGGTATGGGTTTGGAGGCATGGGTCGTCACAGTTGAACTCCGGCGAAATTCTCGCCGGAATTAATGGAGGTTTCGCCGTCGGGTTGCCTCCTGCTGCTGTTGTTACGTCTTCATCTCCCTCTTCTGAGGTCTCCACAGGTATGGGGAGAGAGAGGAGGTCGTGAAAGTGAGGGGAAAAGCGAGAGATGGGCGGTGGTGGAGCGGTTTCCCGTCGGGGCTTCGCCGGAGGCAGCGGGGGCCATTGTTGACGCTGCTGTTGCTGTTTCTGCTACTGCTGCGGAGAGGGAGAGAGAGGTCAGGGAGAGAGAGAGATCTAGCTGGAGGTGGTGGTGGTCGTGGTTGGGTGTTCTCGGTGGTTGTGGGTCGTCGGAGATGGCAGCGGCGGCCATTGTTGCCGCTGCTGCTGCTGCTTTTCTCCTGGTGTTGCTCGACAGAGAGGAGGGAAGGCAGAGAGAGGGGGAGAGATAGGCAGAGGGTGGTGGTGATGGCGTTGTTGGTGATGGTGGTGGTTGCCGGTGTTGGCGGCGGTGGTGACTTGGTGGGTTGTTTTGGCAAAACCAGAGAAGAGAGAGAGAGAGAGAGAGCGAGATAGAGGGAGATGGACGCAGAGAGGAGATAGGGAGATGGTGGTGTCGGGTGGGTTGGTGTTGTGCCGAAGGAGAAGAAGTAGGAGAAGAAATAGAAGAGAGGGGAGGAGAGAGAGAGGGTGACGGGGAGAGAGACGTGAGAGGGGGAGAGATGAGGGTGTTGGGGTTTGAGAATTTGTTGGGGGATGGAGAATGTCAGGAGACTTGGGAGAACACAACTTTTATTTTTGTTTATTTATTATTATTATTATTATTATTATTATTATATAGTAAAGTATTATAAAATATAATATAAAATATGTAGGTATAAAATACGGTATAGATACGGTATAGTAATACGTATAGTATGAAGACAAAATACTTAGTATTAAATACTACAAGTTTCGTAAAAGACAAAATATACCCCAATAACAACTATATACTATTATCTAAAATTACATCTACCTCCCCAAACTATGACATTTTGAAAATAACTTATTAAACTTTACGAAAAATACGTCAAAAATATTCATAAAATACGGGGTGTTACATCCTTCCCCCCTTAAAGAGAGCTTCGTCCTCGAAGCTAGAACATATAGGTCTCAGAAAGGTTCTAAACTCAATCGTATCACTTATCGTGTCAGCACACGAAACTAAATAACACCCATAACAAATGATCACATAACAGCAATTAGAAACTCAAGCTAACAAGAATCACAAATATGCACTCCTGGCATCTAAGGACTTAAGCTATCCCGCAAAACCCGGCTTGTTCAATTTTATTACCGGTTTTAGTTCTCCTATATTCATTTTAATTTCGAAAAAATCTTATTTTAGTTTAAACCGAAGGGTCGTACTAACTTAGAACCGTCGGATCTGATACCATATGCAACACCCCACCGAGCCGCAAGGCCGGCCGGGCCCCACGTTCGGAAGAGATGTCTCCGCCCGAGGTGATGAGCCTCATTGGGAACGGATAAGGATCGTCGGTTCACAGCTAGTACAACCATCGATAACATAAAACCTCAAATTATAACCTTTACAATTTCCGTACAAATACAATTAGTGATATTCTTTTGAAAATCAATGAATACACTTTTAGGTGAGATAATATACTATGTGATCTTCCAACTAGCAAGCTTTCCCGTCCAAAATGTTGTGAACATTCCCCCACCTCGATAGCCAACCTGCGGTTTATAAAATAGCAAAAGCCGACGCAGTTTTTACAGAAAATAGTCAGCAAACGGCTGAGTAAGCTAACACCCATAGCACGTAAACAGATGATGAGACATATGACAGGAATAACCAATTCGCTGATAAATAAATATCAAAACTCGCGGGAAAAGCGTTCACAACTGATTCGGTGTGTCAAACTCCGTAACGATCTCAAATTTCGTGTTCCAACCCGAAGATGTGGTCCATCTCGGGAACTCACTGTTAATATTCACAATATTACTTTAAATCTCAAGATATCTCATATCTAGTCCAGAAATTCATTTTAGCAACGAGTTGATACGGGGCGTGACCATATCCAATCCACAACCTCTTTCTCATATGTGCAAAAGCACTACCACAACCATAACTCAAACACAGGAGGTTCGCATCACAGCGCCTCATAACCATAACTCAATCACAGGAGGTCAGAGCCTCATAATCTCATAATCTCATAACAGTAACCAACACAATATGTCAGAAATGTATCGTATCAGGGATATGGCACAAACCCACGCACAACGGCTTTCCACTTTACATAATTGCGAATTTTCTTTCAAGATGTAGAATCGTGTAAGGAGTGTAGATGTTCAAGTTATTTCAAATTATTTCACAATAGAGTTTAGATGTTCGTCTTTCGAATTCGTTATTTAGATTTGGATTCCAATTTCATGCAATACTTCTAAAGAAGAGTTACTCAAGACCAAGT
Organism: Linanthus parryae; assembly: GCA_023055425.1. Lineage (NCBI taxonomy): Eukaryota > Viridiplantae > Streptophyta > Magnoliopsida > Ericales > Polemoniaceae > Linanthus > Linanthus parryae. Next base: position 949,617 of record JALGPY010000036.1, on the reverse strand, counting down.
AGACAAATAAAACACGTATAGTAAAAGATTCTCAACCAATTGCCGTTTATAATTTCAAAGAGATATTTTCAAACCACCATATTTCCCGATTAGGGATAATCTCATAATACTGTCCCAATTAGGGGGAAAATCTCATATAGAATTTCTTTCTGTTTGTTCATGAAAAACCATGTTTATTAATTAGTTGTAGCGGGGAACGAACCAATCCAATAATATAGAACCAACCATCTCGCATGCATCCAAGACCTTAAGTGCCGGCACCCCCCTAAGACTCTTGCGGCCAGAGAGGTGAGTACAGGGAGCAACTCGGGGCTAATTGCAACCGAGCAAAATATCAAACATAGAACGGGTGGCCATGCCATCCCAAATATCATAACCACAATGTATATAAGGTTCCGCCGCACAACTGTTTTCACTTTACGTTATTACGTGTTATTAATTTCACGTGATAGTTCTCAAAGAATCATTTAGACAAATATTTAAAATCTGAAATCGAACACGTATAACACAAATCACCTTTGAGACATAAAAGAATAAAAATATATTTAGACATGAAAGGAGGACAACACGTTTGATAATTGTGGCTTGTGAACTAATTAATCAAGGCCTAATGTGGTAGTCGGGATTTGATTGGTACTTCGTTTAGACGTACTTCTTTCGGATTCTTATTTTCGGATTCGGGTTATTATTTCTCATACGATACTTTAAGGAAGAGTATTTCAAAATAAGCAAATAAATCAAATAAATCAAGTACGGTAGTTTTTCACAAATAACTCACGCGATACGCGAAATGAAGGAAAGGCACGCGAGGCTAGGCATATTAACTTACCAAAAATCCAAGCACGTCCTATAATTCGTTCTCGTCTACGGAATCGTCACCTACAAATCGGAGCTTCTAACTTAATACAATCTCAACAAATATACAACCTATATTTATTTCTAGCTCCTTTTATTTTTCTCAAGAAAATACTAATTTTAACTTATTTATAAACCCAAAATATATTTTCTTTCAATAATATATACACCCAAAAATATAGTTATTAATTTATAAATAATAATTTAAATAAATTTAAGAGAAACTAATTTTATAAATAAATCTGAAATTAAAAACTGCATATAGTATCTAAAAGTTTCTGAAATGACATCTACCTCCCCTAAAGTTTCTGAAACGACATTATAACCCCCTGAAAACTTTCTGAAAAAGACACTTTAACCCCCTAAACATGAATATTCAAACTAACAAATAAAATATTGGATTTAAGGCTTTAAAACTTGGTTTTGATTACTAAAATCAACTCAGGGGAAGATTTCGAGCATACCCATATCAAATTTCGCGAGAAACGGTCAAGAATTCGCACAGGTCAAGGTCGTCGTCGGGGTCGCCGGAGTTGGAGCTCGCCTGGGCATTCTCCGGTCGTTCTCGTATTCGGTTGAGGCCTCCTGGAGCTTAGTCAGACTCCTTTGAGTCGAATGGTATGGGTTTGGAGGCATGGGTCGTCACGGTTGAACTCCAGCGAAATTCTCGCCGGAATTAATGAAGGTTTCGCCGTCGGGTTGCCTCCTGCTGCTGTTGTTACGTCTTCAGCTCCCTCTTCTGAGGTCGCCACAGGTATGGGGAGAGAGAGGAGGTCGTGAAAGTGAGGGGAAAAGCGAGAGATGGGCGGTGGTGGAGCGGTTTCCCATCGGGGCTTCGCCGGAGGCAGCGGCGGCCATTGTTGCCGCTGCTGTTGCTGTTTCTGCTACTGCTGCGGAGAGGGAGAGAAAGGTCAGGGAGAGAGAGAGATCTAGCTGGAGGTGGTGGTGGTCGTGGTTGGGTGTTCTCGGTGGTTGTGGGTCGTCGGAGATGGCAGCGGCGGCCATTGTTGCCGCTGCTGCTGCTGCTTTTCTCCTAGTGTTGCTCGACAGAGAGGAGGGAAGGCAGAGAGAGGGGGAGAGATAGGCAGAGGGTGGTGGTGATGGCGTTGTTGGTGATGGTGGTGGTTGCCGGTGTTGGCGGCGTTGGTGACTTGGTGGGTTGTTTTGGCAAAACCAGAGAAGAGAGAGAGAGAGACAGCGAGATAGAGGGAGATGGACGCAGAGAGGAGATAGGGAGATGGTGGTGTCGGGTGGGTTGGTGTTGTGCCGAAGGAGAAGAAGTAGGAGAAGAAATAGAAGAGAGGGGAGGAGAGAGAGAGGGTGACGGGGAGAGAGACGTGAGAGGGGGAGAGATGAGGGTGTTGGGGTTTGAGAATTTGTTGGGGGATGGAGAATGTCAGGAGACTTGGGAGAACACAACTTTTATTTTTGTTTATTTATTATTATTATTATTATTATTATTATTATTATTATTATTATTATTATTATTATTATTATTATTATTATTATTATATAGTAAAGTATTATAAAATATAATATAAAATATGTAGGTATAAAATACGGTATAGATACGGTATAGTAATACGTATAGTATGAAGACAAAATACTTAGTATTAAATACTACAAGTTTCGTAAAAGACAAAATATACCCCAATAACAACTATATACTATTATCTAAAATTACATCTACCTCCCCAAACTATAACATTTTGAAAATAACTTATTAAACTTTACGAAAAATACGTCAAAAATATTCATAAAATACGGGGTGTTACAGAAAATCTCCCCTGTTTTTGTTTCATTCTTTCGGATGCTATCTCTGGATTGTCTATTGGTATTCTTTTTGTATATCACACAGACCTGCGTTTGATATATTGAAGTTATTATACTTGTGCTATTGATTGTCTGCAATCATATATTAATAATTTATGGAACCATTTTTCTTTCAAGACGGGATAAATGATAGAACCACGATGTTGTATTTCTCTGATTATTAAGCTTGTTTTGGACAATATGCTTTGTTACAGGAGTTTTACGTGCGGGCTTTTGTAGAAACATAGGGGCCATGGTCGTGTGCAATTGTTATGTTTTGGTTTATGTTATCAGAGGTGTTCAACTAAGAAAAAAATTGCTAAATTGCAGGCAAAAGTGGCCGAGTGCGAAGCTCGGAAAGCGGTGAGGCAAGTTCGAGGATTAGATATGCATAGTAGACAAGATCATTTGAATCTCAGATGATACGTATGAGAGATTGGATTATGTCAGTCATTTAATCATCGTGGGAAGTGTTTTCCATGCCACCTTCTGAGCTTATTATTATCAGGTATGATAGTTAGCTTCTCTATTAGGTCGATTAATGATTTTTATCCTTCTCTTTCTTGTGGGCTAGTACTCTTAGTTAGTGACCTGAAATGAGCGTACACAATTTTTGTAGCAGCAACCTTGTTGTGCGACAAATGTAGACTTTAAGTTTCTGGCTTTGTAGAACATATCAAATCCTACAATAGATGATAGAATGATACCTTGATGTCTTTGTAACTTGCAGTTTTAATGCCCACTGACTTCACAATAGGTAAGCTGAAATTACTGATATGTGTAGCTTCAAGGTGATTAAGTAGCAACGGATATGTTTCTTCCCTAATAGTTGTAGCCCTCTGGGCTTAGAAAAGTAGGAAATCTAGGGGTTAACTCTGTAGGATATTCTAAATACTAGTTTTGTTTTACGTTATACACAACCTAGCTTGCAACATTACAGCCTACAAAATGAGGTTTCAACACGTAAACTGGAAAACACGTAACAAGCCTTTGTTTAGCTTTGTTCACTCCATTTCAAGTTGCAAGTCCACTTTGCCTTTTTTGAAATGTCGTTGACTGTCATCTCCTTCTGCAATTGTAGCCAAATATGGGCTGCATTGGCACTATTTCTCCATTTCCACTTTGCATTTCTGACCGACTTGTCATTTACTTCTTTTGCAGATAACGTAAAACATTGGGTAATCAAAGTAAAGTATGGATATGCTTAGCTGTCGTTGCCGGTGCTAATTGTTGCTTTATAGGTGAGAAGGGAGAAAATTAGTGAGAGGATGAAGCTCTTGCAGTCTCTTGTTCCTGGATGTGAAAAGGTGAATATCTCTACTAGCCCTCGGTTTGGTTTCTCAATTCCCGAACCTAGTGACATGATGGTTTAAGAATCATCACAGTCGCAAGAAATCTCAAATCTTTGTACTTTCTGTGGGGTATGAATATTCATGCGAGTATCGTTTGATAGAGATTAGTATAGTCCAATATTTTGGTTTGGTGTGTCTCATTACTGTTGCTTATTGTTTGGTCATGAAGATTACAGGATTCATGAACGGAAAGAATCTTTTGCACAAAAAATGAAAAAGACAAATTAAAGTATGGAAATACCACTTTAAGGAAGACTCTGAAAACTAGTACCTGGATAAATATCAATATATGGAGAAAGGCAGGCTTTAAAGGTGGCGTAATCTGAGATTGTCTCACAGTAATTTCTGGTCCAACTCGATGAACTGTAAACTTTGTTGGCCTTCCATGCTACATCAACAATGAACTTTGTTGGCCTTTAGGTAGAACAATGAACTTGATTTTCTAGTTTCTTCTCCATTACGGAAAATTTTCTACCTAAACAGGTACGCTGTAAACTTTGTTGGCCTTCGCAGTTCTGGTCCAACTCGCTGAAGGATGCGGTGCTTTTGATTGCGTCCAGAATGAACAATCTTTAGTCTGGACGGACATGCAGGTCTCCAAATGACCTATTGCCTACAGTGTCGCAGAAAATGTAAGATTTCTGGGTTTGCAAGATCTTCATGTTTATATATAGGCCAGTGAAGTCAGTTATTTACCGTGCTCTGTTCGTGAATTGAAAATAAGATGTATATTTATTGTTTCTGTGTCCAGTGCCTACGTTGGTAAGTTTTAGTTTGTGGTTATAGTTGATTCAATTAAGTAACTTGACCCTTTTTCCGAAGGAAATGATCCATAAGTGTAGTAATTCAGACTAGGTGATTTTAAAAGCAGTTTCAGTAGGCTTTATATGGTGTCTCTGGGGTTATTCTACTCGCTAGTCCCTGAAACTGCACTTTTTTTATAGTTCTGAAACTGCACTTTTTTTCAGTAGGCTTTATATGGTGTCTCAGGGGTTACGTAACACCCTGTAAATAGTGTTGAGTTTGTTATTGCACTTGGTAACCTTTCTGATGTCTCAGGGGTTATTCTACTCGCTAGTCGATGTGGCTATTCACTGTCAGATGCCCCTACTGTTGGGTTTTGACGTAGGTAACGCAGCGGAATAACAAAAATTTAATCCTACTCAAAGCCCACCAAGGATCACAGGAAGAGACATCATAACATGATTAAGGACATAGAAGATGTGTACCTTTTGATTTGTGAGATCACACGAAGAATAATGTCCTCGTCTCTACGGTTGATCCATGTCTAGAGGTGAGATCTAGATTCTTCCTTCAAACAAGTGCTAGCTTGAACCCGGAGGAAGAGGGAAGAAGATCAAAGCAACAAAGCAACAAAGGCACAAGGGAGGGGCGGCCTCCTTTTTGCCGTCGGGTAGAGGGGGCGGACGGGGCTAGGGTTTCGGCCCTAGCTCTTTGTCTTGCTCTCTCTTTTGCTCTCTCCCACTTTTGTGTTATGACTAATAATAACTCATGTGGGAAGGAAGCTAGAGCCTCTTATATATATACTCCAACAACTCCTTGTTGTTTCCATATTAGAGTTTCCTAATTCTAGATGAACTAGAATTATTCCCTTCCTTGCAAATTAGTCCTACTAAGTTTGCAAGGTGTTGCACAATGATCCTTCTATTAATTAATCTATATTAATTAATCCCAAATCTAGCTCTACTCTATTTTACGTGTGACCCCATAGGTTTCTATATAGTTGGTAGTAACTATTACTAACATGGAGCGGTGTCTAGCAACACATCCATGCCACCCAACCAATAGAAATAGTTAGTGATCCCGACAAACCTTTGTGCCCAATATGTCACATTGCATTATCCCTTTGTCTCCATATCCGGATTGGACACGAGACATAAATAGTCACACTCGTATATTCAATCCATAGTTCCTCGATCCTGGGAATATGCTTATGCTTGCAATAACATTAATATCTCTATATTAATTTATCTGAGTCTGGCCAGACATTCAATAAGCCTCATCCCTCGAGTGGCCGTGGATATTTACTCCCATTATGTGGGAGGGACAAATCCTATCTACATCACTACGATCTATAAGCTTGCTTCCTATCACGCCCGATAGCCACCTTTATGATTACCCAGTTACGGTGTAACGTTTGATAACATCAAAGCGCAATATTTCACAACTAGAGTATCTAGTGACTTCAAGTCTAAGGATTGCAATAATATTAGCACTACGAAAAGCGATTGTGACTTCACATAATCTAATGTATCCTTTTCGTCGTGGGTCAATCCAGTATGCCATTACTCCTAATGCATACCCATGTGTTAGACTTGATATCTCCATATCAATCTACCCACATACTAGTCTATATTTGATTGTCCTATTAATCAATATAATGGACTAGGGATTTTTAAGATAAATAACACATTTTATCTAAGGACTTCATTATATTAAATATCGCCATAAATAATAAATGAATATTCTAGCCAAAACATTGTTCATACTAAATCTACGATTGCCTCTAGGGCATCTATTCCAACACCTACGGTACATGCACTTTCACCGAAGAACATCCACGAATGGGTCTCAAGCTCTCACACCAGGGCTCTCTCTCGAACCAGGTATATTCTCCTCCTCCTCCATGTGCTTGAGTATATACCTATCCCATATTCACTCCCCTTTTACTCTGTCATGTGAGATAGAATCTGTTTAATCAAGTTTCTGGACCGAGTGATTAAGAGATGAAACACAAGAGAAAATTGTTCTTGATATAGGGGACGAGTAGGGAAGGAGAAAGTGAGACTCATGGCGTGTGGTATTGGACAGTGCTATATCAGTAAGAGACGCAAAACGGTATTACAACAGTCCAGTTAAATTTGATTATATAATGACTGAAAACACAAACGATCGCATTACAACTGTGTTATTAGTTCTAGTTTTTCTTCTGATATGTCTGAATAGCAAGTGATGTGATCTTAGAATGTGGTGATTCTATGGGTTTGATTCGGTTGTAAGGGATGTTTTTCTACATGCTCATTACAGTAATGTCATCAATTTGGAGCTGTGTTATTGCATCTGTTTACTTCATGTGTTAAGTCAAGTCAGGACCGAGGGATTGTGAGACGAAAAATAAGTGTAAAGTGTGGTTCACCCCTACCAGACGAGTACGGAAGGAAAAGTGAGTATTTACTAGATCAGTAAGTTATTAGTATACTGTATGAGTTTAAACACAATAGGGCTAGATTAGTTTTAATGAGCTTATTGACAGTGCTAGATAAGCGAATTATTAGTTTATATGCTGTATGAGTTTAAACACAAATGGGCTAAAATAGTGTTTATGAGTTTAAACACAAATGGGCTTCACTAAGTTTATATACTGGCCTTATTCCCTCCATATCTTCACAGTTTGACAATTTGGTTAATAAAAGGGCGCGAGAATTTAGTAACTTCGTCATGGTATTATAGAACACTATTCAAATCCAACTCGGCCCAATAAATTGTCAATCTACAGAATTTGGTATGCTCCAACATTTTTAATTGGAAGTTGATTCATTTAGATGACTCAAAATATTGGATTATGCTATCCAGTGAACCTTTTTATCAGAACACGGGGAAAATTATGCCATCAATCCCTTTATGAGTATGATAAAGCTACATCCAAACCCATTATGTCATTGCCATTAGAGTAGAACAATCTATTGGAAAACATATGATAAGACATAACTGATAACTATCACAATGAGGTTCAGCTCGTGTTATTAGAGACTGAATTTGTTATATTATCTTAGTTTCGGAATCTGTATTAGTTTCGGAACAATCTAATACATGCTTGTCGGTTCTAAATGCTTTCGCAAGGAATCGCATTATTTGTTGCAGTCTCGCGGGCCCTCAGTGACCCTGAATGTTATATATTGGTTTTCCATCTTTAGATTCTGTATGATTTCATGTTTTGTTGACATTATAACCCGTTTCGTTTTTGGTTGCGACTCCTGATATTTTCTCTTAGAATGTCTTAATTTTGGCTGGAATGTTCCGAGAGATAAACACAAGTAGTTATGTGTAGGGTCTTTTCTAACATCTCCTTATCCTTGCTCAGGTAATTGACATGGGCATACAACATCATCTGAATGAGATCGGATCGATAGACTACTGCAATGCTTATGGAAGACCAGATGATATCACTAACACACTCCGACAAGCGGTCTTATCCTGGGAAGACATAATGCTATTTTTTTTGTAATAGTTTTTGAACTTTGAAACGCAAACTACTTCTTTTGTTAACTTAATACTGCTTTAATTTGTATGACCCTTTAATTTGTACGACTCTTTAACTCGGCTAAGGATGCAAAATAGTTATTATGCATATTATTTTTGTTTGTGATGTAAAAAATTCCACTTTTGGAGGGTTGATCTTGGATTTGAGCACAGTTGTGTATATATGTTTGAAGAGTGTTGGAATTTTGGGTGCATGTCTGCATATTAGTAAAAATCCCCATTTTTTTTATTTGGTCGTGATACAGCCGACAAACACGTATGTCGCCAGGAAGATGTAATCATATCTACTAGTGACAAATATTTTTGTCACGTATCTACATAAACGACTAAATTTACTTGTCGGTAGTTTTACTAGCGACAGAATAGGTTTGTTGTTAGATTTAAACTGTTGACAAAACTGATGTCGCCTTTTTTTTCTACCGACGTAATTGAGGTTTGTCGGCTTTAATACTAACGACCGAGTTGTAGTGACCATTTTCCGTCAAAAAATTATTTGTTGATAGAATTTCTACCGACATATTTGGTCTTTCTAGCGACAATTTTTGCTGTCAACGGAGGCAGAATTTGTTGTAGTGATCAAACCGACTATTTTTCCCTTAAAAGAAAAGGAGAACCAAGTGGTAGATATGCAGTCATAAACCAAGTTTATCCATCTTGGACCGAAACCGAGTCTTGCTAGGACCTTAGTTAGGAAAGACCATTCAACTCGGTTATAAGCCTTACTAATGTCCGTTTTTAGGGCCATATAGCCTTCTTTTCCTTTAACTCTTGTCCGCATGGAGTGAAGGAGTTCGAAGGCTGTTATTATATTGTCTGAGCTCAACCTGCCCGGAATGAAAGCACTCGGGCGCTCAAAAATAATATACGGCAGAATCACTTGGAGTCTATTAGCCATCGTCTTGAAAATCAACTTATAAATAACGGTACAAAGACTTACAGGGCGAAGATCAGATGTTTTTGTAACCTGTTTGACCTTAGGAATGAGGGCCAACAACGTGTGATTGAAATTGGCCACACTCTGTTGCCCATTGAAAATGTCAAGGATGTATCCACCGATCTCCCTCTTGATAATTGGCCAATACTTTTGATAAAAGAGAGCCGAGAATCCGTCTACACCTGGGACCTTTAAGGGGCTCATTTGCTTAAGACTCTCTTCAACTTCCTCCATAGTGAAATCTGCTTCCATTACTTATTGATGCCACCGTTTCACAATGTTTGGTCGCATTGGTTTGGTTAGATGGTATTTTGTCACTGTCTCCAATGTTTATTGCAAACTCTAATTTGTTTGCTGATATTATTTTCACATTCGGTCGCATTATAATATCTAATTAATTACATACCCTGTTTGTTGGAGAGAATGGATGCAATGATATGTTTTCCCTTGTGTTACCTTATGTAAGTTTATGAAATTCGTAATATTCGTACAATTTACCGACCTCTCTGCAAGTAAACTTTATTTAAACCAACTTTGATTGATCGTATAAATACACTCAACTAAGAAAAGAGAACGGTTGATTTTAAATAATAAGAACACGATATGAAAATGATAAATTAAGTATGTGAGAAATGAGTTTCACAAAACTTTTGATTGCCAGATATAAGAAGAAAGTGTGAGGAAAATTTTGCCCTTGCATGTATGGGAAAAACTACCACAAGAAGGAAAAAAAAAATAATAGTTTTTAAACTACCTATATAAGTGAATACTATTTCAGTTGAGAATGATTTTTGAACCACACCAAAAAGAATTGTTTTACCAAACCGGCACATAATTTTTTATCATGTTTCCCAACAAGATGTGCACACACATTAGCTTGTCGATCCCATCAACAACTTGATCAGACAGTAACATAGGAGCATATGTATCTGGTCAACTATGTTGCTTCAGAATCAAAAACCAGAGAATATTGTTTAAGTATAATCAGTACACCCTGTAGCACACGAGGAATAACATGCATGATACACGAATCATTTTAGAATTCTTTCAATTAATCTTTGATGCCTTTCCTTGCAACCTGGCCAATTTATCCAGGAGTATCTAGGAGTATCTTTCCCTTCACGAGTACACTTTCTCTTGAACTAAAACTTAACTCAATTAATTGTCTTCCTAGGCAAGTACATGTCTCATATTTGTGCCAACTGATCAGCTAATTGTGAACCTAATCTTATCTTGAGCAAGCTTCTATGATTGTCTGTGATCAGCCACAATACTAACACTAATTTTATAAACGAACTATTTACGATTGGCCATTCCACCCATCTTCCGGAACATGAATGTACTAGATAATAGACTTTGTGTCAAAATTAGTATTGATTCTGAGCCCATTTCATCTGTTAAGATTGGTTCAGGCATCCAGCAGATTGTTTATGAGAATGTGCTTAAATTGTGTAGCATTTGGAAGGCCATTTTAGTTCTCTTTGTCCAAAGAAAACCCCCTCCTCGCAGTGTTCACTACACGAATTTTGGTTTGTTATGACGAAGAAAATCGTCGCCTTAACAAGAAAACCGTCATTGCTCTTTCTTTCCTCTCACCGTAATAGCTCCTCGTATTGTATATGGGGCGACAAAACAACAGTAGTTATTGTTATCTTTACTGTCTTAAAAGAGTGAAAAAAGTTAGATGACTCTCGTTTATTATAAAAGAGATACTCTGAAATTGTTTATTACAAAATGGCCCTATTAAAGCTGGGTCATTCCATCGTTTATTACAAAAGTAATGCTATTCCGTAACGTACTTTTATTTTTCAATAAATTGCTGCACGACAGAGCCCAATGCTAATGAGGGTTCTACAAGTACTTATGGCTGCAACCCCAACATTGGAGATTCACAGGAGACCGTACGAATAAAATGTATGCTTCATCTTCTTTAAAGGTTGCGAACCCAATGGTCTGTTTCAGTCGGTGGTTTATTAGTATGTTCATCGTCTTTTCTTTCTATCATCTATTTCTCAACTATATAATTGTAGGCCATTGTTCTAGGGTTTATATAATTGATAGTGTTCATATTCAAAGCAGATCATTGATTTCGTGTCATATGGTATGAGACACATAACCTTGGAGGAGGAGACTCAGAACTTTGAAACATCACACGATCCATTTGCAGTATTGTAACGGTATTTTTCCTCAGTAGTTAGTCCCCCCCTGCTTGAGGAAGTCGAAAGCTATATCCATTAGGCCTCCGCTGCAGCCTACATTCTTTTCGGTGTCGCAGTCAACCAGTTCATGCTCAAATAGAGAAACCAACTTATTTGTGTTGATCCATCAACAACCACAATGGTTGAGAATGCCCAACAACTACCTGAATAGGAATGAGAATATTCAAATAAAAACCTCAATCAAACCATCTAATGAATATTCCATAAACCTCAACACTTATTTGTGTTGATGTACACCGGCATTGTTGTACATGAAATCTCCGCCACCGCGCTGGCTCAATAAGTTTATCCAAGGAAGTATCAATGTTTAATCTCACTTCCATAGCTTTTCTGGATGTTCCAATCCTTGGGCCACAAGATCAGAAAAATCCCACAAACCTCGATACATGCATGGGGATTTGCACGACAACATCATGGTTCAAGGAGGGCTAATTGTAAGTCAATATTTTTTAATCTTGTTGGTTTAAGATCGAGTTTCGTTCCTACTATGTTCTTTTATAGTTTGATATCCCACGTTAGTGTATATTGTTTCATTTTCTTTGAGATATTTTCTTCCTTAAATTACATTGACGCCATGTTCCATTGATCCCATTTATTACCAAGTAACACGATTTCCTTTTCTTTTATGAAAGATAGTTGATTCCTCGTATATTACTAGGTAACCTAGATTTTCTTTTCCGTTTATGAAAATTGATTTAATTGGTCCCATCTATTAAAAGGACTGAAGGGTCTCTAATCTAATCAATTCCTAATACTTTTTTAATACCAAATGCACACATGAACAAATAACTTAGGCTCCGTCCAGATTCCTATACAAGCATTGAATTGGATTTGGATTGAGCCATTTTTTAATACAAAATGAGGCCCAATATTTTTTAATACCAAATGCACACATGAACAAATAACTTAGGCTCCGTCCAGATTCCTATACAAGCATTGAATTGGATTTGGATTGAGCCATTTTTTAATACAAAATGAGGCCCAATATTTTGATTTGAGTGGAACCTTGTATTATAGCTCCAACAAATCATTAACAACCAAAGGAATTTCAAATGACTACAAAACTCATGTCATTTGAAATCTTAGCTATTGGAGCTATTCAGATTCTCTTCTCATACATCATATTACTCTTTCACTATCGATCCCCCTAACTAAGCTCAGTTAGCTAAATGGAAATCGAAATTCGAATCGTCTATCCAAACGCAACCTTAATGCCTACCATACCCACTCCCCTAATCCATGTCTGAGATTCAGGCGCACCGGACCAAATCGCTTAATGCCTACAAATTTAGGCACACTACTTGGTGAAAGTAACATTTCAGAAACTGGCTATTCAAGCATTCTACAAACGACTCATGTAGTGAAACCTCATCCCATTGCTATATATCCAATAGCTTCCTCCAACTCCTCCGGTATTTATCAATGCAGTGATTAGGGACGTATAATCAACAGTCATAGTCATCAAACGTAAGGTTGGATTTCTCCTGATTTGATGTTCTTAATGGATCTGGAATTTTGTTAGTGAGTCGTGATTGGTTATTCAAATAGGCGAGGCCATATGAAAATATATAGGTTTTTGTATTCATCCATCTTTTCATGTTTCACAATCCTTTACTCCATTGCTTCGTACTGTGTGATTTTTTTTTCCTACAGAGTTCTGTTGGAGCCTTCAAATTGTGTGAAATTGTTAGATCACAAAAAAATGTAGAATTGTGGATCTCTAGGTTTATATATGACATTGTCCCGTCAAATGTTCTTACAAATTTCAATTCACATTGCTAGATACACCATGATTGATGCGGGTACTCTAGAATCCCTTTCTCCATCTGACTAGCTATTTGCTTTCCTGTATGAAGATGGCTTCAACAAGGCCATACAAGTAGCTTCCATCACCATGATAAGTTTCTAACAATCTCGATCTTAGTTAGCCTAAATAACATAGATGGGCAAACACAGATACAGAGGAAACTGAAAATGTTGATTGAGCATGGGAGAATGTAAAACTTTTTCTGCGCAAATTTCCCTTTTTCTTCTTAACTGGTCTTATGCCATATTTTGCAGAGAATTAAAGGAATGGGTAGGCTTCAAAACTTGTAGAGAACAAGTAGGATTTGACATTTATGAAGGTATAAGGTCATTCTTATGAATAAATCGCGTAGTTGTACGATATTTGACCTTATTAACTTTTTCTACAAGACCAACTCCTCTTACTTAACCGAGCGTAGTTGTACGATATTTGACCTTAAAAAATGTGTTTGTTTTTTTATTATTCAAAAATGATACTGTGTTTGAGTTTGTTGGTTTATTTCTTCGAACCGAATACGAACGAGTTTTTGGCGAGCCGGAAGCGAGTTGTTCGCGAACGGCTTGGTTCATTTACAGCCCTACATGCTAACAAGAACACACTTTAACGTGGTTCCCTTGCAAATTTTGCTTGCTACCTCCACGACGGAAAAACACTTTATTTATCGAGAGAGAACACCGAAGATAGATACCACACACACGGGTGCATACGCAAACACAATTATGCACCCGCTAGGTTCATTTTATAGGCATAAGAAACGGTAGCTTGGTGCCCAAGTAGCCCAAATCTCGTTCTATAAACCCTAGCACCCACTTCCGTTATAGAAACCTTAGCCGCGTCTTTGTTCCTTAGTTTCTTCGAGTAACAATCTAAAAAATCTTTACCTTGACTTAAAGCCTCTCAACAACCCGAAACATAACATGACACTTATATTTCTCAAAAGAGAAGTTTGTTGTCTCTTCCGCACAAACCTGGTTGATCTTCGCACTCATAGAAAATCTTCCATAACCAAATGTTTCACAGTTGTATGCGAAATCAGATACACCACAAGTTGCTCCAACTTCAACAAGTTCCTGCAACGGATGCCTAATGCACCAAAAAAATTTGTGCTAGGATGGCCCCAACTCTCACCGTGTTCCCGCAACAATACGTTTATCGATGCTTCAACTCTCATTGAGTTCCTGCAACGAATCCACCAAATGTTTCTCCAATTTCTACAGAATTCTTGAAACAACGCGTTGCATGCCTCATATAGCGAGATGTCCCTGGTCAAAGAACCAACATGCTCAACGCTTGGAGCCCAAATATGTCCCCTCATTGGGACCCTGGAGTAGCCCCCCTACAAGGCTCAGATTGTGGTGGATGTTGACGCGATTTCTTAACGCGTATGCACAAGTGCACGGTTAAGTAATATAGGGGTGATATTTCAACCCCGAGTTATTGATCCCACGAGGACAGACTCGAGACTATATAATTAGTGATTTAATTTAGAGTACCATGCAGGAGGAAAAATTTGATTGATTTTATAATTAATATAACAACTAAACTAGTATTTTTATATTTCTTATTTTTAATAAATAGATATGGAGAAACTAGGCAATCTCTAGATCACCTAGCGCTGTAAAGGATTTCCGGATTATCTGAGCAACACATTAACTATATTCTAACTAAGCCGGATAACACCGATGACTATCTCCTATCGGTCTCAAGTCATTCTACTTCACGGTATACTACAATCTCCTATCGATCTCTTGTTTCTACCGGTCCGTTCTAGTAGGCTAACGACATGCACGACAACGGGTCCTGTCGGTCCACCGTTGCACGAAACAGTCGAATATCACCTACCGAAACTACCCACACTAGCCAATCCTAACACGTCTCTTCTCAGTCTCAGTGATACGGGATTGATGTTCAAGTCTCATCCTAGTTAGTTAGAATCACTATCGTGCATTCGCTAACTAAGCAGTGTTTCCGGTTAGCTACTCCATTAACACTGAGTATTAAGCATGAATCAAATATTGAACAAACCCTAGTTCTTGAACCCTAGTTTATCTCCTAACCGTGTCACTCAATTAGGATTACTAACATAAACAAGAAACTAGAATTGATTCAAAAGAAGAAATAAAGAAATCATGAAGCAAAGATCAAATCTGGAAAAATATCATCGTTTACATGAACCCTAGGCTCTCAAAGAGACGCCTAGCAAAACGTCGAGCTAATAATAATCAACCAAACAAGACTTACTAGTTTCTCCAAACAAAGATTGAGAAAGAAGAAGAAGAAGATGAAACCTAGAGCTTCAATGGAGGAGGAATCCTCCTCTTGTGCGTGCGTCCATCTCTTCTTTCTCACGTTGATAGAGTGAATCTTGAATGAATCTCTTTTCTTCACGTTGATATTCTTGTAGAAATTAATCTCCTATTTTCCTTCCTTCCCCATCCATGTATTTTTTCTTAAGCAGATCGCACGATCTCCTTAAAGCCGATCGTGTGATCTGCTCAGATCTCATCTTTGGTCGTGTGATCTTCTCAGGTTTTATCTCTGATCGTGTGATCTCCTTAGATCCTACGACCATCCACTCTGATCGTGGAAACAGTGAGTTGGTAAAATATTTTCTCCTCCAAATTTTGGCTAAGTATGGGGAGGGGGGTTAAAGTGTCATTACACAAACTTGATTAATTTACACTTGCTTTCCCTCTCCATGTCTCTACACTATTTTCTTCGCGATTTCTTCTCCGTTTTAGCTCCCGAATAATCTCCAACACTCGTTTCTCCTCTCCGCTTCATCTCCCAAGCTCCGTTTCCTTTCAAAACAATATGAAACACAACCCGTGCGATTAAACGTGACAAAAATACATAAAATCATATGAGAAACGCTATGATTTACAAACTAATGCCTAGAGCTAAACATCTACGCTTTCTCTCTAATCATAGTGTAAAAATAAGATTATCAACCCGGAAAGAACGCAAAACGATATAAAACGTGCAAGAAATATAACTCTAATAGAGAGTTATCAAATCCCCCACACTACCTTTTTGCGCGTCCCGAGCAAAATCAACCTCACACTACGTTTTAATCCACCGAATTGAATAAAAACTTACTAGCCATGTGACACAAACAAAAAAACACACACACACAATGCAATCTACACGACTATACAATGCAACTCGATTATAGAACAATGCTAAAATTGAAACAACATACTTTTTTTTTTCTTTTTCTTAAGAGACGGGCATCTCGCTTTCACTAACCAAAATCATCAAGTTCTCACAAGTCTCTTTTGCAATTCACACAACCGCAACAAGGAACTGAAAATACAATGATCCTACGCACACGCTCACTAAGGGGTCCCTAAACATCCACCAAACTCAATCCAAGATCCGGGCACGTCCTTTAGCTCAGAGGGTCTAGGCACCCTTAGTCCTGTAGTAGTCTTTCGTCGCCAAATCATATGAGGTCTTCAAACCCTCTTAGCCGTTATTGCATTGAATGCAAGTTGTCCCAGTGATGGGAGACACAAATCCGTGTAATACGGCTTGATTTTAATTTTCCTTGGACACTCTAATTGGTTTGAATACAAATTCCCCGCGCGAACGGGGGCACATTAGGCTGTTCGCCGTATCTAATCCAAGAGAAGATTTTGATTCATTTTATTTTTCATTCTCTTCTAAATATTTTCAACCGTGCATTTAGAGAAACTAAGTGTGGGCTTTTTCTGTTAACTCTTGAAACCGCCTTAAGGGATGGTGGTGTACACTCCCTAACTTCACTTAGGCTAAGCCAGTGTACCACATGAAACCAACTCTACACGAAGGTCCACCCCAGATTTACAAGAGGCCACAAGTTTCCACTCGAAAACAGACTATTCGACTACCTTAAGACTAAATCCTCCTAGCACACTATAGGAACTAAATGTATGCCCGACATCTACTTTCCACTTTTCCCTAAATACACGGGACTTTCTTTCGTGAAACCGGTGTGCAAGATACTAAAAATTAAGGTTTTCCCCACTACGGTGCTTCCTATTCATTGAGGCTCTTTCACTGAACTCTCTCTGGTTTCAAGCTTCATCAATTGCCCAACTCAAAATTTTTAAATTTTTATGGATTTTCACTTTTCTATTTTTTTTTTTAATTTTCTTAGACTCTACATGTAACTGGCCAACTCGATTAACCACAACGATTGGGTAGGGGACTCAATAATATAAAAGTGCAGAACAATGCAGAAAAAATTTGAACCTATCACAATACAAAAATATATTAAAAACATTACACTAACCACACAATACTCACAATACTACACAACTACATGTAACAAGGCTATGCAAGGACCGACACGGCTAGCAAAATGTACACAGACCCCCCCCCCCCCACACTTAAGCGTTTTGTTGTCCTCAACGAATTTAGCGATATAATTAGAGGACTCATCGCTTAAATATGTTGGCGGTGGATCTACACAATTATTGCTCAAAACGTAGAACAGAGAGAGTTAAAGGTACATGTGGTGCCGGGACCCACATGGGCACCGTTGCCGCGAAACTGCAACAAGAAGGGGTCTTGTGGACCGTTGACAGTTTCCGCAAAAGTCTCACCTCGCGTCCGGATTCCGATGCGCCTACTCAACATTCTCTATCGCACGCATCAAGAAGGGGAACCCGGAGCGTCTTTTGTACATGTGTCACTGCACACTAATTGAAATTATTAAAGCAACTCTCTCTCACCCCTAAAAATCATATGGATAACTAAAATAAAGAACATAAATAAATATCATTCTACTCTACATTGGGTTGCCTCCCAAGTAGCGCTTGTAATTTAAGGTCGACAACCCGACCCGGTTACCTCAACCGAAAAGGATTGTGGAGGCTGCTTTATCCCTCCACTTCTTCTTCTTCCACCATCTCTTTTCAATGACTTTGCGTGCACCCATGTGCTGCAAAGACGGTGGAGAGTTGTGGAAGCTGACTCCTTTTATTTTGCAATTGATCTTCTTGAGAAACTTCCACCAAGTACCACTGGGCTCAAATGAATCTCTGGCCATAAAATCATCCCAGTTATACCTCATCTGTGCCAGATGCTCTTCACCCGACCCATGCAATTCATCCACACCCCCACACTTGTTGATTTTCAACTCCTTGACTATGGCATATGGATCATCAATATAATAGCCAATATGACACGAAATTGAAAATTTCTCATGATGCTCTTCCCCATAAGAATCTCCATACACAAGTCTTTCCAAATCATCACAGACTTGATTAACATGAGATATGGAAAATTCTTCAAAAGTATGAGGAGGGGCTTTTACCTCAACCAAAATGGGCACAAGTGAATCATCAGCACACCATAGGCTTCCAATGTCGGTTTCTTCCCATTCATGCCAAGGAAGTGAGTGCTCTTTCAATTTTGACTGGCAATACGGAAGGTCCTCCCGTCTTGGGCACACAGGTCCACCCCAGTCTGAATCAGATTCTGAGTCCTCATAAATGGCAGAGTCCACCAATGGTTCCTGGACACTACAGTCTTTGCTCGGCTCAGTTATCTCTTCTTCCATTTGTGGCGGCAATGGTGAAGGTTCAATTTTTGGCTCACTGTCATATGGCAAGGTCTCTTCTTGTTGCTCTTAAATACTTGATTCCCGTGCAGTTGACAGTTTCTTAAGTCGTTACTTATTCCTCTCCATCATCTCCCTCACGTATTCAATTCCTATGGCTGAATCCTCTTGTGGCACTTGTGCAGCTATGGACAAAAACTTTGTGCACACTTGGATGTCCTCCATAATACTGCGTTGTTCTGCCATACGCGGATTTCTTAACGCGTATGCGCAAGTGCACGGTCAAGTAATATAGGGGTGATATTTCAACCCCGAGATATCGATCCCACGAGGACAGGCTTGAGATTATTTAATTAGTTATTTAATTTAGAGTACGGTACAGGAGGAAAGATTTGATTGATTTTAAAACTTGAAATAACAACTAATCTAATATTTTTGTATTTTATTATTTTTAAAAGATAGATATGGAGAAACCAGGCGACCTCTAGATCACTTAGGGCTGTAGACGATTTCCGGATTATCTGAGCAACACGTTAACTATATTCTAACTAAGCCGGGTAACAGCGCTGACTATTTCCTATCGGTCTCAAGTCATTCTACTTCACGGTAGACTACAATCTCCTATCGGTCTCTTATGTCTACCGGTCCGTTCTAGTAGGCTAACGACATGCACGACAACGGGTCCTGTCGGTCCACCGTTGCACGAAACAGTCGAATCTCACCTACCAAATCTACCCACACTAGCCAATCCTAACACGTCTCTTCTCAGTCTCAGTGATACGGGATTGATGTTCAAGTCTCATCCTAGTTAGTTAGAATCACCGTCGTGCATTCGCTAACTAAGCAGTGTTTCCGGTTAGCTACTCCATTAACACTAAGTATGAAGCACATTACATGAACAATTGAATTAAAATATTGCTAACTTTAAGCATGAATCAACTATTGAACAAACCCTAGTTTTATCTCCTAATCATGTCACTCAATTAGGAGTACTAACATAAACAAGAAACTAGAATTGATTCAAAAGAAAAAATCAAGAAATCATGAAGCAAAGATCAAATCCGGAAAAATATCGTCGTTCACATGAACCCTAGGCTCTCAAAGAGACGCCTAGCAAAACATCTAACTAATAATAATCAACCAAACAAGACTTACAAGTTTCTCCAAACAAAGATTGAGAGAGAAGAAGAAGAAGATGAAACCTAGAGCTTCAATGGAGGAGGAGTCCTCCTCTTGTGCGTGCGTCCGTCTCTTCTTTCTCACGTTGATAGAGTGAATCTTGAATGAATCTATTTTCTTCACCTTGATATCCTTGTAGAAATTAATCTCCTATTTTCCTTCCTTCCCCGTCCATGTATTTTTTCTTAAGCAGATCACGCGACCTCCTTAAAGCTGATCGTTCGATCTGCTCAGATCTCATCTCTGGTCGTGGGATCTGCTCAGGTCTTATCTCTGATCGTGTGATCTCCTTAGATCCTACGACCATCCACTCTGATCGTGGAAACAGTGAGTTGGTAAAATATTTTCTCCTCCAAATTTTGGCTAAGTATGGGGAGGGGGGTTAAAGTGTCAATACACAAACTTGATTAAATGACACTTGCTTCCCCTCTCCATGTCTCTACACTATTTTCTTCGCGATTTCTTCTCTGTTTCAGCTCCTGAATAATCTCCAACACTTGTTTCTCCTCTCCGCTTCATCTCCCAAGCTCCGTTTCCTGTCAAAACAACATGAAACACAACCCGTGCGATCAAACGTGACAAAAATACATAAAATCATATGAGAAACGCCATGATTTACAAACTAAGGCTTAGAGCTAAACTTCTACGCTTTCTCTCTAATCATAGTGTAAAACTAAGATTATCAACCCGGAAAGCACGCGAAACGATATAAAACGTGCAAGAAATATAACTCTAATAGAGAGTTATCAGATGTATCCTCCCCACCCTTTTTTCAGAGGCCCATGGAAACCACGAATCTTGTTGCTTCAACAAAGCAGGTGTCATGATTTGCCACCTGCGGTCGTTTCTTCTGTTAAATTTGTCTATCTTGATTGCGCCTCCAGACATCATTCTTTGCAGCTCTAAAACCCTAGCCTCGTTACCCCAATCACGTTCTCCAACTAGATCACGAAACCCTAGCGATGAATTTCACTGTATCATGAAACCCTAGCTCTTTAGCTCCACCTTGATCTTGAAACACCGGAAATCGGTCTCTAATACCTGTTTGTTATAACCAAACGTATCAAGAAGAATGGTTTAAACGAAACAAACACATGCAAGAAAGAACATAACTTTACATGGTTGCTAGCAATCTTTGTTTCCTACCTCCACGGAAGAAAAGCACTTTATTTATCGAAAGAAAACACCAAAGATACAACCCACGCACATGGGTGCACACACACACACAATTACGCACACGCTAGGTTCATTTTGTAGACATAAGGAACCATAGATTGGTACCCAAGTATCCCAAAGCTCGTTCTAGAAACCCTAGCCGATTCTTTGTTCCTTGATTTCTTCCTGTCAAAATCTAACAAATCTCCAGCTTCACTTGAAGCCTCTCAACAACCCGAAACAGAATATGACACTTCTTTTTCTCTAAAAAAGTCATGTCTTTTCTCACAATCCTGGATGATCTTCGCACACACGGACAATATTTCATAACTTGATGTTTCGCAGCTGTATGCGAAACCAGATGCACCACAAATTTCTCCAACTTCAAAAAGTTCCTGCAACGAATGGCTAAAGCACCAAAACCAATTCGCACAAGGATTGCTCCAACTCCTACCGAGTTCCCGCAACAATGCACCCATCTATGCTCCAACCCTCACCGAGTTCTTATAACTTATCCACCAGATGTTGCTCCGATTCACAATGAATTCTTGAAAACAACGCGCTGCGTGCCTCGTACACGCAAAATGTCCCTCGTGAGACACCCAACATGATTCACGCCTGGAGCGCGAGATCATATTGTGATGGGCGTATCCGCTGCACCCCCTTTTTTCAGAGGCCCGGGGCAACCATGGATCTTGTTGTCATCAACAAAGCACGTGTCATGATTCTAGTCTCAAAACTAGTGAAACACATGAAATCGTTTGTGTTCTTAGTTCGTTTTGTTCTTCTTGTTCTCAAGTGGTATCGTTTACGCTCTTGTTCCTAACAAGTGGTATTGTTTCCGCTCTTGTTTCTAACATAAACTATTAAAATTGTACCCACTTATTTCATATAATCTCAAGATTCCCCCTCAAGGTTAATGTGATTTAACGCTTGAGGCTTGGACAAACCTGCAAGTGTGTGATCAGCTCGGTGAGTACGGCAAGAACGTTGTCGATTTTGTCTGATAAAGCAGTTGAGTTCAACATGACTCACCATCTGAAAGGCAAAAACTCAATGAAAGCAGCAGGTTATAAGTTAAGTATCGGGTTGGAGGGATTCAAGATCCTCCGATCTCCACACGACACGGACACACGAAAATTGAAACGACACAACTTGATTTCTTTGATCTACGAATAAAGGGTGAGACCAAGATTGTTTAAATAGACAACTAGACCTAGACGGTTCGACCTAACGGGCTCGGGAAAGAATCGTCAAGAAAACCCGGTTCGTCTAACTTATTAAATAATTAACTAATCAAAATTAACTAGATAAACTAAATAATTGATGCTAATTACGATAATCATAACACGGCGGACGCGTACGGTTGACCCATATCACATTGATTTCACCAATTTGGGGTTGACACTTTATATTAGCATAGATGTGTCAACTTGCCGAGTCACATAGAACTTCTCAACCAGTAAAGAAGATACTGAATCAGCAGTCTTGCCCATAAAATGTTATTTTCTGTGGGTACAGTGTGCATTTGTCATTTTGATAGGTACATATTCCCTTTTACTTTATGATAGTTCCCGCAAATAATACCCACATCAAAAAATTGTTACAGAAACCGACAATTATATTATCCAGTAAAAGTAGAGGACTTAAAAAGGTTGGTACCCACGTTCAATCACACCAACAGAGAGACATAGCAGAAACAGAAATAAGAAAAAAGAACGGAAATTGTTCGCCAATATTCAGAAGATAAACAACTCACAAACCTGAGAATTTGGAAAGATAAAATGCTCTCAAACACCGATTAAGAAATTGATAAAGGCTAAGAAGCTCCCAATGTTGGGCAAGCTATCTCGCTCTCGGGATTAAAACCAGAGGGTTTTTAGGAGTCACCACCAGACCGAATTGCTCATCAATCCCGAGTCCTTTTGGGTCGACACCATTTGGAAGAACCCAATCAAAGTTATGCACCAGCGCTCCAACCAGCAACGGGATTTGCTTGACAGCCAATGGTAGGCCCGGACAAATTCTTCTTCCAGCACCAAATGGCATAAACTCGCTTTGATTTCCTCTAAATTCTCTGTTGGAACAAAGAAAGCGATGGGGCTTGAATTCTGAAGGGTCGTCCCAAATCAAGGGGTCTCGCCCAACTGCCCAAAAATTCACGATAGCTAGCGAGCCCTTCGGAATCAGATAGTTCAAAACTCGGCATGTCTCAAGTGCACAATGAGGGGTCGTAAGTGGACTAGGATGGTGTAGCCTGAGTGTTTCTTTGACGCAGGCTTGCAAGTAAGGAAGCTGAGGAAAATGCTCTTCTCTTAGATCATCTTCTTTGATGACACTTGCAAGTTCTTGGCGGAGCTCATGCATGGCCTCTTCATTTTTCACTAGCTCAACCATTAACCATTCTGATGTAGCCTGGCTAGATGTTATTCCCCCTAACAGAAGCTCCTGCGCAGTCAATTTGAAGTAATGCTGTATTATCATCTTTTTAAAATTTAGGAACGCATACTTTTGATTGTGTATAAAAACAAGGTTAGTAACTCGGACGTTAGGGTTTTGAGTATTAGTTGTCATGAGAGTAATGATCTTCAATGTAATATTGTGTTTGACGATCCTGAACTATTATTAATACATGTAGCAAATGTTTTCTAGCTCAGTGGTAAAGGGTTTGAAGCCCTTGCATGAGTCCCGAGGTTTAAATCCGGCTATATTATGTAATTCTTAAAAAACATATTATTAATACATGTACAAAAAATTAATTGATAGTGCTTAGTAACCTAAATCAGACCGTATCTACATAAGTGGATTAACTCGATTGGGCATTTTGCGGGTAATACTGAGTGAATGATGTACGTAACAAAACACTATATTAGATTTAATCCAGTTAGTCTAATCTAGTCAAATATGTGTAATCAATTCATTTAGTATGAAAAATCAAGAATGAGGACACACAAAAATAATGGTGCTAACAAATGAAACTCAATGGAATGAGATAGAGAGAGATCTAACCGTAAGAAAGATGTAGATCTTCTCATCGTTAAATGAGTTCTCAATCAGGACGTCCAAGAAATCCCCTCTCGATTCTTCGCCATTTTTGCTGGGATGATCTCTTCTCTCTTTGACGATATCTTCCCATAGAGATTTAATTGTCTCACTTAACGTCGCCGCCCTGGAGTTGCACCATGTATCTAGTGCACCCAACATTGTGTGTATGTCGCCTAAGCCTGGGATAGACACTGGCTTCAGAATTTCATGAATATAAGCCTTGAATTTTCCATTCTCAACCTCATCTTGGAGGCCGACGAGGTCTCTTGATACCAAAAGATTACTAACAGTGTTGACGATAGTCGAGGACAATAGGTATTCGATCTTCACTGCCTTATTCTCCCTACCGCGCAAGTAGTTTATTGTCTGATATACCTTATCCTCCCTCAATTTTGCATGTGAGCCAATAGCTTTTGTAGAGAAAAGATGAGTATGGCAAATGCTGCGAAGAAAGCTCCATGAGTTCTTGTTTGCTCCAAATATTATAGTTGAATCAGCTATCTGAGGTACTTTTGACAGGATTGCGGGCATGTATTTTCCATGTAGTAAGCGATCTTGAGTCTTTAGGATTTCATTAGCAGCATTTGCAGATGATGCGACCACTATCAACTTTTGGCCTAGACGAAGGGACATGAGTTCGCCATGGGTACGAGCAAGTTTTCCAAACCAAAGATGGTACTGTTTCCCAAATGGGAAAATATCGCAGACTAATCCCCATGCCCATGGGCCTGGTGGAAGTTGTGAATTCTTCCAAATTATCTTATTTGAAACAATGAAGAGGAAGAAGAAGAATGGAATAACTAGCAGAAGAAGAGGGAAGGACATGGTAATGGCTTGCTCCATCTCTTTAGTTGAAGATTCAGGTATAATTGATTCCTACTAGCATTTGCTCCTCCTTATATAGAAATTTATGAATGTATAATTCATAGTTAACTGTTTCAGTATCCATTATTTTTTTGTGTTGTACGCTAATTGTTTTTTCTATCCATTAATTTTTTTTGTTGTATGATAGTTTTTTTTTTTTTATCTTGTCTTATCTTATATTCTTTATATATAAAAGCAGGAAAGTCTTGAGGTGAAATTACAAGTCTTCTTTTGCATGTCTTCAAACAATTATTATAAATATGACAATCGCATCCTACATGTCTATTTACACAAAGTCAACTAATGAGAAATTGACTTGTAATCACATATTGCTTAGTCATCATGACTTTTAATGGTACTCTTTATATTTGTAACGCATGAGTAATTGTTATTCATTTAATACTAGTCAATTAGACATGAATGATCATTCATTTTTCGGATGCGATTTTACTATTAAAAATTTGATTGTTGGATGGAAAAAAGACTAGGTACAATATCATCACAATGATATAATATTTTAAAATATTACAGTAAATTATAAATCTTTTCTTATCTTATCGTATAAAATTTATAAAAGAAGAGAGATGTATAAGTGAAACCAGTAGTCGTTATTTTTCTTTAACCAATTATTATAAATACGAAAATTGTCGTCCTACATGTATATTTACACGAAGTCAACCAATGAGAAATTGACATGTAATCACAGATTTCGATTTTTAATGGTACTCTTTATAATAATAACTCACGAGTAATTGTTATTCATTTACTGGTTGTCAGTTAGTCATGGATGCTCATTGACTATCTTATGTGATTTTACTTCAAAAACTGATTGATGAGAAAATATCAAATACAATTCATCTCAATGATTTGATATTTTTAAATTACTACAATCAATTACCACTGTGTTTCTTCTCTTTCTCCCCCTGTTGACTTTTTCACTCGTAGTTGGGTCACTTTGACTTGGCAATTTGGATGACAAAACGATGTAATTTTTAGATAATTTTTTCATAGTATTGTAGATTAACTCTTATTCTACAACACCATGAAAGGATTGTCAAAAGATAGTTTCGTTGTCTATCCAAATCATCGGGTCAAAGTGACCCAGTGAATAGTGGTAAAGTCAAAAGGGGGAGAAAGAGAAGAAACGGAGTGGTATAATTTATTGAATAATAATACAATCAATAAATAACATGTATACATGATGCGTACTTCTTATTTCCAATAAAAAAGTTAATCTTCCAATAAATTCTATGTTGATAAATATTATTTATAGTTAAATTTAATGCGTTATTTTCTCCTTTAATCGAGATGGAATGCTGTAGAGTGTCTAAAGTGGAATTCTTGGTAGCCGGAAGTGTATCACAAGGCTAACAATCACTTAGACGTGCTTTCTTTACCAAATCAGCTGCATATTTTGCTTGATTCAAATGTAAGCCATGATCACCATGTGAATGAACTGCAATCCCAAGAAGTAAGAAAATGGTCCTAAGTCTTTCAGCTGAACTGCTTGCTCAAGTTGAGAGATAATGAGAGTAACATGAGGTGTGCTATTACATGTGATCAGAATGTCCACAAACAAATACTATAGTGAGAGTAGCTCTGGTTTTCTATATAAAGAGAGAAGCATCAGTCTTGCTGGGACAAAGGTAAGTGCACGTAGAGAATTTACTAAACCAATATCTCGGTGCTTGAGCACTAATTAGCAGAGTTGGTGTTCATAAATCCTTTTGGTTACTTTAGGTGAACCTCCTCAGCTAAAACACTGTGAAGAAAGGCATTAGACACATAAAGTTGTCTAATAGACCAATGATGTCTGAGGGCTAATGATGCAGGAAAAAAGTTGAAGAATTAATCAGTTGCATCCAGAAAAGCAGTTTCGGTCAAACCGCAGAATCAGAGGCAGAATTGAAGACTTAAAGATTCGGGTCGAACCATACATAATTATGACTGGAAACGATATTCTAAAAAGAACCCGTGATTAACACGGAACCACCCTGATTTGGCCAAAATCGACTGTTTAGGGGTCGAAATTGCCAGTTTTCAATTTTTCAGAATATTTATTTCTTTAATTATGGTTTTAATTTAAACCCGATTTGGGTAAATCTTCTAGCTGAGTGTTTTATTAGGTTAGTATTATTATTTAGCATTAATTTTAGGATTTTTACTATATTTGGAATAATTATACTTTTTAGCTATTTATACCCGGCTTGTGGGTAATTTCGACTTAGACTTTGATACTATTTTAATTCTGAATTCTATAGAGCTTCGTGCCCTAGTTTCTTTGCCTTTTCATTGTTGATTCCGCTGTGATCCCTCGCTTGATTGTATAACCCGGCGTCAGTTTGGTATCAGAGCAAGTTCGACATGGGAAGAAGATCATCATCGACGATGGCTCGTGGACGTGCTCGTGGTCGTGGGTAGCCTCCAGCTGAAGAAGCCCCCCAACGAGAACGTAACGTCCAAGACGTTATGATGATACAAGATATGCAAAGGCAGACTGCGTACCTAACCCATAGCCTTGCGGTGCGTTATTTGCAACGACAAGTTGCAGATTTAACTCGACACTTAGCGGCACGGGAATTCAAAAATTGCAAGGCCTTTGATCACGACTCGTAGCCCGCGTCCGAGATCCGCTATGACGGTGATTCCGGAGGTGGGAACGAGCGTTATGGAGGAGCGAGTTTGAAGACTTATGTTCCAAATTCTTCGGGTATGTTACGAATCGAGCATATTTTCCGTGATGCAGTTTTTTATGAGAGAATTTCAAATTCATGTGAACATGAGGTGGATTGGATAAAACCTCCCGTTTACGATGACTATAGAGACGAAGATGACGAATTCATTGCTGATGATTACGAGCGCTATTCTGATATTCCAACTCCCTATGAGGTAAAGTTGGATTCTTCTTAATTAATTTGTTCATCAAATATGGTTATTGAAGATGAAGATGAGGATACTGATGAAGACGATGCGGTGAAACATGATTTAAACAAATTATTATTTTTTTCGATTAAGCTCCCATCTCTTTATTGTGATCCGTTTATGAACGAGTCATTCACTCAACATCCTAAATTGAACTCGAAGGCGAGTTATTTTGAAGTGGGGGTAAATGATGCAGGAAAAAATTGGAGAATTAATCAGTTGCATCCAGAAAAGCAGTTTCGGTCCAAATGCAAAATAAGATGCATAATTGAAGGCTTGAAGATTCGGGTCCAACCATACATAATTTTGACTGAAAACGATATTCTAAAGAGAACCCGTGATTCTCACGGGTACCACCCTGATTTGGCCAAAATCGACTGTTTAGGGGTTGAAATCGCCAGTTTTCAATTTTTCAGAATATTTATTTCTTTAATTATGGTGTTAATTTAAACCCGATTTGGGTAAATCTTCTAGCTGAGTGTTTTATTAGGTTAGTATTATTATTTGACATTAATATTAGGATTTTACTATATTTGAAATAATTATAATTTTCAGCTATTTATACCCGGCTTGTGGGTAAATTTCGACTTAGACTTTGATATTATTTTAATTTTGAATTCTAGAGAGCTTCGTGCCCTAGTTTCTTTGCCTTTTCATTGTTTATTCCGCTGTGATCCCTCGCTTGGTTTGTATAACCCGGCGTCAGCTAATTATAACACAATCCTTATGGTTTGATGCTTCACAACGGGGCTAAATGTTTCTAAAAAATCAAATACTGTTCTCTGCAAGAACCCTTTTACAACTATTCTGACCTTATATTTATTAATTGTACTATTGAGGTGTCTTTTCATTCGGAAACCCATTTTCAGCCAATGGTCATTCAGTGAGAAGGAAGAGGAACCAGAGACAGATAGCTTGTTGCATAAGAGCTAAATATCCATCTTTCGTAGCTTGGAGCCTTGGACCCAATGTGGACACTCAGCAGCTTCAATGTATGAAGAAGGTTCGCCTGCAGTGGAGAGGTCATGTGCAGTAATAGCCTTGATTTGGTTTAACATTTCTTAATTTCTTCTGGTAACCATAGAATGAGTAGGTAAAGACGGAGGATGTGCTTCTGGTGGTGGTGGTGGTGATGGAGATAGTGGTGGTGTTAAAGGTGGAACTGCAAGTGAGGAAGTAATTGCATAAGGAAAAGATGTGGGATATAGAGGAGTGCTGAAAAATAGTGTAGCTCGAAATCTCCAATCAGCAGAGTAATTATAGGATTTTAAAGTGCTGGTGGTGTTTGATGAACAAAACAAGGCAAAATGGAAGACAAACTCATCAAATTGAACATTTCTGGACATCTAAACAACTTGAGTTGATATGTCAAGACACCTAGACCCTTTATTGCTAGTACAGTAACCTAAGAGCACAAATTTAGTGCATCTACGAGCAATCTCATGTGGTGAATATGATCTAAGCCATGGATAACAAAGCCCAAACACTATAAATGATGAGTAATCGGGAGGAGTGTGATAAAATTGGCAGTAACTAATGCATCAAGCCAGTCGAGGTAGGCATACTAGCATTTTGAATAAGGGAAGTAGCTATTTCAACAAGACGTATGTGTTTTCTCTAAAATTTACCATTTTATTGAGATGTATGAGGGTTAGTACATTAATGAATTGTACCCACAGATTGAAGGAAGAGAGAAACTAGTATGTAAGTATTCAATACTGTTGTCACTTCTGACCACTTGAACTTGAGCACCAAATTGAGTAAAGATTAGTTTGGTAAAGTGTAAGTAAGCTGACTGTGCTCGTGAATTTCACTTGTATGGATACAACCAACATAACTTAGTGAAATCAGCAAGAAATAGAATGTAGTATTTGTACTGTTGAAAAGAAGTAGGAAGAAACTTTCCCCAAACATCACAATGAATCAGCTGCAACGGTCTACTAGTTGTAGTGACGTTATTCGAAAAGAGAAGCTGATGACTCTTGGATACAACACATGAGTGAAACAAAGATGTTGGTAGTGAACTGAATTTGAGAACAATACTACAGCAGATGGGTGGCCTAATCTTTGGTGCTAGAGAGTGTTAGACAAGGAAGATACTGCAGTGTGACCAAACGTTACTTTAGAAGGCCCAGAACTTGTAGATTGAGTAACCTTGATGTATGATTTGATGAGCGACAATTTCCTGAATGGCAAAGCCAGATAAAAGACATGTTACAATTGTTGTCTAAAGAAAATTTATGAACATACAGCAATTTCGCTGAGAAATGGAGAGAATATAGAATATTTTAGCGATGAAATGAAGAGTGTTTAGAGTTATAATTAGGAGATACATGATGTGTAATAGGTGCTTTTTTTCATCTCCAACAGTGACAACATCAAAACCTGGATATGGTGCTGAGTTTTGAAAATGGTTTTGGTAGCACAAAGAGGTAAACCAGTTCAATCACGAGTAGTGTGCTTGGTTCTGTTGTAACATTGACATACTGGAGGCTCTGTAGATGATGCATGTCTGGTGTTCGACGAAATGCCTGAGTGATAATGCCCAAAATTATGAGAAACTAAGTTTGAATTACAAAATCTAGTTTGTGTAAACCGACTCTTGGAGGTGTAATTGTAGTGTTGTGAAGAATTAGAACGAGGATTAGCTTAGTAAACAGTCATTACTTCAGTTAGAGGAGGTGAGCGCCATATAGAGAATCATATCTTCCTCGGAAATTAATTATTTCACCAATGCTAGTTGATCTGTTAAGACCTTAATCTTATAATCTAAGTACTGAGCAATTGTGAGTGATCCTTTCGTGTTTGAACTCAATTTCGTCTTGATTTGACGAACATGAGAAAGAGAATGAGAAGAAAACCTCGACTCCAAAGTAGATCAATCAAGGATGAATGCGGGAAGTGAAGAATTACACGAGGAAAAGAGGACGGGATTGAAGCGATCAAACAGCTCTTGAGATGCTGATGAACCGACAACCAAGTTGTGTGTGCCGGATTTGGTGGCGAATCTTGACCTGAAACATGGTGATATAAACCATTAGCTTGATGAATAGTGTTCTTCTGAGCTTTCCAGAGGTGAAAACGGCTTGAACCACATGATTGAGATTTATGAGGAAGAACCAGAGACAGGCAGGAAGATCCGAAGAGGAATCCATATGAACCCCGGAGAAGAGAACTAGAGAATAGCCGGAAGAAATGAGGTCCAAATCGAATTGAAGTGAGCTACCAGCTTCAAGAAAGCTCTGATACCATGGAGAAACCTAACTCTACTACGGAAATGGATGTCAAAGAATAGAGAGAGAGAAGAGAGATCATTATCTTCATTGAAGTAAAACGACTCAGTACACTGTTAGTTATAGCTAACAGTACCATAACTACCTACATACTATTTACACAATAGTCCCATTAATTTAGACTATCTACCAATATCAATAAAAGTTCTTAAGTTTATAATATCTACACCTATCACCCTCTGTACATTAACAGACACATGGCGACAATTGACCACTGCCTTCACAACGCATCCTGCCACACTAGCATTGGGGTTGTAGACAGTAACTCTACAAGTAACATTAAGAAGAAGCTACGGCGAAAAACTATGTTCCAGGGCAGTAGGTGAACGGACAAATTCCCTTTCTTGAATGTGTCAAGTTATATCGAATCACATATAACTTCTCAACCAACGGAGAAGAGATCGAGTCACTAGTCTTGCGCAGAAAATGATTTTTTCTTTCAGTTCAATTTTTACATTTGTAATTTTCACGGATACAAATTCCCCTTTTCTTGATGGCATTCCCCACCAATAATCCCAACGTCAATAAATGTTACAAACTGAGACTTTTATTATCCAAGTAAAATAAAGGACTTAGAAGGTTGGTACAAGGACACATAATCCAACGTTGTTATACTCACAAATTAGGCAGCAGAAAACATTACATCACACAAACGAACATCGGCAGTAGAATGGAGACGATTTCCATCAATCTCCGGAAAACAAGTCAGAAGCCTGAGAATTTGGTAAGATAAAAGGTCTCAATCACCGATTATTGGGCAAATGATCTCGCTCTCGGGATTAAAACCAGAGGGTTCTTAGGAGTCACAACCAGACCAAATTGCTTATCCATCCGTAGTCCTTTTGGGTCGACACCATAAGATAGAACCCAATCAAAGTAATGCACCAGCGGTCCAATCAGCAATGGGATTTGCTTGACAGCCAATGGTAGTCAGGGAAAAATCCTTCTTCCAGCACCAAATGGCATAAACTTGCTTTGGTTTGCTCTAAATTCTCTGTTAGACCCAAGAAATTGCTAGGGCTTGAAATCTGAAGGGTCGTCCCAAATCAAGGGGTCTCGCCCAACTGTCCACAAATTCACGATAGCTAGCGAGCCCTTGGGAATAAGATAGTTCAAGACTCGACATGTCTCAAGTGCACAGTGAGTAGGGGTGTACAGAAAATCGTTTGACCCATCCAAACTAATTTATCCAACTCAATCCAATCAAAATTTATTGGTTTGAAATGATGTGAGTTGAATACGGATTATATTTTAGCCCAAACCGATATTTTAGTATGGTCGTGGGTTTTCTTATAAAATCCAAAAACTACCCCAATCCAACCCAAAATAGGTAATATGTGTAGTAAATTGATAATGTTTATAGAATCTCTTTCATATCAATTCAATAATTTATTAGTTGTATAGGTCATAGACCATTTCCTTCACAAGGAAACATCAGATCCTTCATGGGAAGATCAATCCCTAATTTTGCCACCAATTTTTTCCTTTTCCCTCTCTAATTTTGGCTTCTCTGTTTATAATGGATTTCTAATCAGCAAAATTCTTCGATCTTTTCTGTTGGAACAAGCTATTGATTAACTACTTCAATTGATTTTTTTATGCGTTCTAAGTTCCAATATTTGAAATGAATTTCCTACTCTACGTCCTATTGTTTCTTTGTGCACAAATATATAGGTGTTGTGAAACTAACAATAATATTTTATTTAGAATAAAGGCAAAACGCCTAACCCACCCAAACCGAACAATTCTTGATTGTTGGTTTGAGCTGATTTGTCAAATAAACGGATTGATTTTGAACTGCATTTATCTAACCAAGTGATCATTGGATCAGGTGCTTTTTTCCCTACTAAACCAGTCAAACCTACCCGGGTACACCCCTAACAGTGAGTAGGGATGGTAACGGGTCGGATCTAGATCGGATCAGGCACTTTTTCAAATCCATATAAGCCCAGGAGAAATGGGATCAAGATCCGTTCGGATCGTCACCGAATTCGGATCGGATTGGATCTGGTTTCATTCAGCTGATCCAAATTCGATCCATAGATCCATATAGTACGTGTTCGGATCCGCTAAGGTATGTTTGTAAGTTACGAATCATAAAACACAAAAGAAATGGCTTTGTAGGTTGGAGTTACTATTGTATTCTTCTTGGAAGTGTGGTGGGGAGATAAAAGGAGTATATTTGTAAAGTAAAAATATATGTCGGATCGGATTGGGTCGGAACAAGATGGAGTTTCCCTCCGATCCCAATCCAGATCCAAATTTGCTCGGGTCTGGCTTTCCGGATCCAAATCCGATCCATTTTTAATTGGATCGGATTCGGATCCGATCCATTCAGCTTGGATCGCACGGATCTCAGATCAGATCGGACCATATTGTCATCCCTAACAGTGAGGGGTCATAAGAGGACTGGGATGGTGTAGCCTGAGAGTTTCTTTCACACTGGCTTGCAAGTAAGGAAGCTGAGGAAAAAGCACTTGTGTTAGGTCGTCTTCTTTGACGACTCTAACAATTTCTTCGCGGAGCTCGTGCATTACCTCTTCATTTTTCATTAGATCAACCATTAACCATTCTAATGTAGCATGGCTATATCCCCCAAACAAAGGCTCCTGCAATGCAAATATTGGTCCACCCAATTTGAAGGAACGTTGTATTATCTTATTTTTGAAATAAGGAAACACATACTTTTTATTATATGTAATATCAAGTGTCATCAGAGGTTAATAAGCCGCACTTTAGGCTTTCAATGTTAGTTGGGATCAAACTACCTATATTCAAGGTAATATTGTGTTTCACGATCTGAGCTATTTTTAAAACACGTTCGAGCAGTGAAATGATGGTGCATAATATCCTACATTAGACTCATGTACATGACAGAATTAGCTGAAGTGGACTATTTACGTATAATAATGTGTCAATGATGCACATGACAAAACACTATAATACTTGTAATCCAGTTAGTCAAATCAAGCTATACAATTTATTTATTTATTATGAAAAATCAAGCATGACGACTAACAAAAAAGGTTGCGGCTATTAATGAAACACAATGGAAAGAGATAGAGAGATCTAACCGTAAGAAAGATATAGATCTCGCCATCGTTAAATGATTTATCAATGAAGACGTCCAAGAAATCCCCTCTTGATGGTTCGCCATTTTTGCTCGGACGATCTATGTAACAAATTATGTACATTACGAGTGATCTCTGGCTAGGTCATCAGACATCACTTGAAACTACAATTGTATACTGTGACTCAAGGTTCTCCTTGGATCATTTTTGATCTATTTCTTATTAGTTAGCTCAAGTAAGTGAGCCTGTCAGTGAAGAAGATCTTATACCGCATATTTTAAAACAGTGGCAAAAGAGTTTGACAACTTCAAGAAGAAATCCTTTAACTGCTGCGACTGAGCTCTATACATTTCTTATATCTGATTCATTGAACTTATAATATTAGTCAACTAAGTTGAATATGAAATAATATGTTTAGGTACAAGTTTCACTGCCTTCTAGGCACAAAAAATTAATAATGGCAATAATAGGTATAATGTTGGATCTGTTTATCTGTCTCATGGAGGTTCAGTGTCTAGTAGTAATTTTAAATTATTGGTCTATGATGGAGCTCTTACACGCCATTGCACACATAGGTATGCGGTAGAAGTGGAAATGTAAGACCATTTACGTAGGAATGATTTGGGATATTAAAGGTCGTGGGTACCCTTTTAAAAATGGAGAGAATGTGTTTTCAATTATCAACTCAAGATTAAAAAAATATGTAGTACATGGAGAGAATTGATGTTCCACATTGTGCAAAAATCCAATGACTATTAATCTATCACTTGAAATTTCCTCACCAAATAATGAGTCCAAATCTGCCATCCTCAAATGAATCATAACTATACATGTTAATATTATCATAACTATACACATGAGTATTCGAGGAAAATCTTTACGATATAGCGAGTGTATAACTCGGAAATGATTGTTCAGAAGCGACATAGTCTTACATGAAAACCAAATACAAACTTAAAATGCACCTTGATGCCTCCTTTAATGCAGCCCCCTTTAGTCCAACCCTCAAGTTTCCGGGGAAGATGAATCGATTTAGTTACACTACCTACTGATCATATGCATGGCAATGTATGGGGAAGGTCAGTCATAACCTTGTTTTCACTCAATGCATCCATCACAACTTCCCTATTTAAGGACACATAAGAGAATATATTCACATAACTCCAAACACAAAACTAATGGCAGTTCTCTAAATCCTCTCACCCCAATGGATCTTCCTAAATCTGAACTTCCCTCAAAGAGCCTGGACACTCGCACACCTTCACCAATTCTCCTTGATTCAGAAGATGAGGTGGAAAGTGCACCCCGAGAGAAAAAAAAAAGTTTACGAAGGGAAAGATGACCCCCAAGATGTTGGAAGTTAGGAAAGAGATCCAGCAGAGAGAAGTGAAGCGCATATGGATAGAGATTGAGAACAACAACACGATTCATAAGGATGTGTTAGAAGTTAGGAAATAGATTGAGGAGAGAGAAAAGAAGCACATATGGATATAGATTGAGAATAGATGGCGCCGAGATTGATATGGAGGGATATGAAAATTCTTCCTCGTGACACATACTCAATCAATGACTGCTTTGGGATATTTTCCTAACACCGGTAGTTGAAGTTTCACAGCAAAAAAAATGCATTTCACAAATAGTATCATGTCATCGAATCATCTTTAATGTTTTTCGTAAAATATGTATTTGTTTCATGACTTAGCGATCCGCTCGAGTCTCCATTGACGAAAAAATGGGTGTCGTAAAATACTCCAACAAATTATGGAGATCATCATTTTCTTTCTGGTGTCCCACAATGTAGAAAGTGTTTTCAAATCCAAAATATTGCCGAGAAGATCGCTGCCAATGGACGTTCGAAGAGAGTACATGTATGAACTTCGTATTTTCATGACCTCTCTTGGCTTCACATTTCTGGAACTTCTTTGCTTCCAGCCAGTCATCATACTTGAGCGTACAAGGAAAAGTAGATAGTTGATTCCTCGTTCTTACCTTTCTTTCAAGACTAAAAGAAGCTCCAATGCGATGCATCTCTATGGTGTAAATTCAACATGTTCTAAATTTTGGCATATCGATAACAACGACGAGGTACAGGCTTTGATTCTCTTAAGACCTCAAGACGAATAGAGAAAGTGGAGAATGACGATACTTATATGAATAAATTGGAAACTCAAAGTTCGTATGTCGATGAGTTGAAATATCAAAATTTGTGACAACTCTTGACTCCTCCTCAATCAATTGCTTCTGTGAGTTTCCCAAACACTGGTACTTGCAGTTTCATTGCGAAAAAATGCATTTTACAATTCATGTTTCATGCCTTGAATGTTTTCATTAAATTTGTATTTGTTTCATGAAGTACCGGCTACAGCCAGTTACCGGTTAGTAAATACTCAAAATTATTCTGGCATTATTTGAATTTGGCGAGGACACAATCCAGAATGTCACGAGATGTGGATGGAACTAGCCTCAGTTAATATTGTAATGGAAAGACCATATTAGATGACACCTGTTTTTAGTTTATACATAGCATACAAATACTGTGAAAGAAATGAAAAAGTTGTTAGAGATATAGTATATTTTATCCAACTCCAGCTTAGTGAGGACTATCTTATACATATTTTCTTTGTTATGAAGACTATCTTTGGAGAAGATGTTCGATAGAACGCAGAAGAGTAAGCATATACTCTGGATTTCCTTATCCTATAGTCTTTGCACACAAGGAGTTGATTTTCTACAAGTTAATAGATATCTACAAAACACAAAGAAAATATTACTAATAATAAATTTGAATCTCCTAAAGTAAAAATAAATGTTTTTACTAGGTAAGTTAAATATTTCGCACATTCATAAGCATAACGAAAGGGCTATCTTCTTAAAAGTACCAATAAACAGTTTCGTAGTGTTGGGTATAACTCAAAGCGTCCAGAAAATCATGTGAGCAACTGAGCAGGGAAGACAAGGAAGCAAGCAATAGCAACAGTAGGAAAGCTGTGTTGGTCGTACGACTAGAGGGGACGGTCGTACGACAAGGAGCAGGGATGGGGCACTTTAGTTGTCTCCTTTTCTATTCTGGAAGGTTTGAAATTTTCATAGTCTGCAAGTTAGTGTCTTAGGTCTATTTAAAGGCTATAGGTCATGGCATACCTTGTGTGGCGTATCGTGTGTCTTCTAATCGATTTTCTCTCTCTATAAAATCAGGT
The DNA here is from genome assembly GCA_023055425.1 of Linanthus parryae. Classification (NCBI taxonomy): domain Eukaryota; kingdom Viridiplantae; phylum Streptophyta; class Magnoliopsida; order Ericales; family Polemoniaceae; genus Linanthus; species Linanthus parryae. Next base: position 912,083 of record JALGPY010000036.1, on the reverse strand, counting down.
TTCAGGCCGAAGAGGTAGCTAGAAATATTTCTAGTGAACCGCGTTAATTATGTTTCTCGTTCTTGATTATTTGTTCATCATTATTGCTCATTAACTCCAGGTTATACCAAACTGCTATCAAGTTCGAGAAGAACGATGTCAGGTTAAATCCTCAAGATCAAGCAGTTTACCAGAGAAATACTTTCAGCCTATGGCATATCAAGGTTCTTGTTTCATTGAAGCATCAAGGTCTTTGGTTGTCGTTGACAGAAAACAAGAAAGTAATAGATACAACCGCCGATGCGTATTTGAAAATAGAGGATAATGTACACACAACAATCATGTTGTGCCTCGCAGAGGATGTAATAAAAAAAGTCTCTGAAAAGGATATAGAGGCTACTTTGAGGTTCAATTTGGAGAGTCCCTACATGACAAATTCGCTCACCAAAAATTTGATGTTGAAGTTGCAAATGTTCGATATGTTCACGTCTGAAGGTACGTATATCAGTGATCATTTAGACAAACTCAACACTATTTTGCTTGAATTTCACAATTTTTATGAGATCGTGAGTGATGACGATGTTGTCTTAAATTTGTTGGTGTATTTGCCTCCACCGTATGAGGGTTTCGTACAATATTTCACTGTTGGGAAAGATACTGTAACCCTAGAATTGGTTAGGTCATCTCTTGTCACCAGGGATATGCGGCGTAAGGCTAAATACATAGGCTCAGACGATCATGCTTTCATATTAATGGTCATATCGGGCAATGGTAAGGAGTACTAGAGATTTGTATGGTACAGAGGGATATATGTGCCTACTGTAAGGAGAAAGATCACTAGAAGGGGAGTGTCCCATGAATAACTCTAGATTTGTAGCTTTGGCTGAAGGTGGAGGGATTTCCGAGGATGGCCTAGTTCTCAGAGCATATTAGGGATATCTGGGCTCTTGGCGTGGAGCATTGGAGTGTGAGTCTAGTTCTAGAATGTGATATTGTTCTGGCATAATCTATTTCTAACGCGCATTGGGTTATGGGGCAATTCAGGGTGGATCTAGTATGACACCAGTCTGGAACTGATTATGGTGAATCTGGTTTGGCATCAGTCTGCAACTTGTCATGGTGCATCTTGTTCTACCTCTATATGGTATGCATCAAGAATGAATTCGGTCATGTCTCATTGCATTCTATTGTGGTTCAAGGTGGAGTGTTTCTGTTTCGGGAAGTGAATCTGCGGAGATCTGGCACATTTTTTGTAGGAACTCATTGAAGTTGGAGCTACATCCAGTGCATCTGGGAGCCATACCCGCTTCTGGTTCGGGGATATGCATCCATATCAGGTTCTCGAGACAAGCATCGGTTCTTATTCAGGTTGCTACGACGATTTGAGCTAAGGTGGAGATTCGTTCGAATAACTCAAAGCGTCTAACAAAATGGGCACGCAACAAAGCGAGGAAATAAGGAAGCAAGCAGCAGGAGGAACACTCTGCTGGTCGTACAACTAGAGAGGCAAATCGTACAATAAGGATCACGGGCGGGGGTAGTTTAGTTGTTTCTTTTCCTTTTCGTAAGGTTTCTGGGTTGCTTCGACAACAAGTTAGTATCTTAGGTCTAGATAATTTCTATAGGTCGTGACATAACTTGTGTGGTGTATCATGTGGCTTGTAATCTGGTGTTCTCTCGAAATAAAATCAAGTTTCAGGCCATGGAGGTAGCTAGCAACGTTGCTATTGAACCACGTTAATTATGTGTCTCGTTCTTGATTATTTGTTCATCCTTTTTACTCATTAACTCCAAGGTATAACACATAACATGTGGAAACACGGTTGCACGCGGGGTAACGTCTAGTTTATATTGATAATCATTAGGTTAAACTCCAAAAATTTGCGTTAGGTTTGATGATTTGTATACCTGGCATAGGAAATTGGTGAAGCATCGAGGAAACGAAGCAGCGGAGGAAGGAAACACTTACTGGCCTTTACACGAAAGTATTGGACCCTTTGCAGGAATCATTCGTTTGAATGGGTCGGCCTTTCGCACAAAAGGCACTGGCCAAAGTCGGCAGAATTGCTTCCTAATCCATTTTAGAAGCTTTCTTTGATATTTCTCTGGCTCTAAGTTGGTATGCCAATATAAATACGTGTCAGGGTCATGGATTAGTGTCACATGGGTAGCCGTTGTGGTCTTTGTCCATAGTGTGGTGTATAGTAATTGTAATTGGATTTGGCATCAATAAATTAGGTTCATTTGAGTCGGGGACGTAGCTAGCAACTTTGCTAGTGAACCACGTTAATTCTTTGTATTCTTGTTCATCGTTCTTGCTCAAAACCCGTGTTTTAACTATTGGTATCATATCTAGGTTGGGTTAGGGTTTCGAGAAGAGCATTATTGGGATGTATGATCAAGATCTAACAGGTTGTTGAGAAGAATATTGTTGATACACTCAGCACCATGCCTTCATTGTGGGAGGCTATTGGGTTCCTTGTTGGGGACTATCAGGTTCCTTGTTGGATGAACTATTGGGTTTCTTATTGGGGGAGCTATGAGACAACTCGAATAATTAGCCTGGCTGATTTGGCTCGTGGCATGGAGAAATTGACTGTTTTGGCACGCGATTGGTAGCGTATTTTTACGCATTGGTTGGTTTCATGTCATTGGCCATGTATAGTTTGGCGGTGAGTTATCGGGCACGCATTGGTTGTTGGCACGCTATTGGACGTGTATCATTTTTCGTATTGGTGCGGTTGTTTTGGTTGCACAATTGGCATGTTGATTGATTGATTGGAACTTTTACTGTTAAGCGTCATTGGATGCCATTGAGGAGATGCATTGTGTCATGGTGCATTAGTAATGTGATTATTGGGACACACCTATCTTTGGGTTTGTTGAGATGAATAGACGCGCTTGTTGTGGCTCATAGGGTATGTATTAGCAATTTTGGGAATACATTCAGTTGGTTCTGGGTGCAGGCGTTATTGGGAGACGCACACAATGGGATTGATGAAGAGGAGCATCGGATTGGCTTCTAGGGTGTTTGAATCAAGGTGGAGATTTGTTAGGTTTTGGTGCTTTAAATATCTAGCATGGGAAATTGGCGAAGCATCGAAGAAACGAAGCAGCGGAGGAAAGGAATAGTTACTGGCCTTTCGCACGAAAGGATTCGATCTTTCGCACAAATCATTTGTGTGAATGGATCGGCCTTTCGCATGGAAGGCACTGGTCAAAGTCGGCAGAATTGTTTCCTAATCCGTTTTGAAAGCTTTCTTTGATGTTTCTTCGGCTGTAGGCCGGCATGCTAGTATAAATGTGTGCTAGGGTCGTGGCTTTGTGTCGTGCCTTTGGCCACAGTGGTATCCTAATTGTAATTGGCATTCTCATCGATAAATTGGGTTCGTTTTAATAGTAGACGTAGCTAGCAACTTTGCTAGTAAACCACGTTAGTTCTTTTTTTTTTGTTCATCGTTCTTACTCAAACCCTCTGTTTTAAAAATTTAGGTAATGTAACATTTCATTAATACCACGTTGCAATCATTCTTCAAATATCAAGAATACATCAGAGAAAACATCACAGAAACATAAAACCTACATACTGAAATGGTGAAATGATTAAATAGAAAACCACCAGTACGTACAGATTGCTTAAGAAGCACACAAATTTAACCAACCATGAAGCTAGAAAGATTTATTCATTGGTTGGGCTAGAGATCTTGCTTTTGGAATCAGAACAAGAGGACTTTCAGGACTTAATGCCACACGAAGTGCCTCATTCAAGCTGAGTTCACTTGGGTCCATACCATGGGGAAGAACCCAATCAAAGTAATGCACTAGTGATGCCACCAATAATGGAATTTGCTTTGTGGCGATTGACATTCCTGGGCAAATTCTTCTACCAGCTCCAAACGGCATAAACTCGCTATGAGTTCCTCTGAAATCCTTGTCAGAATTGATAAACCTTTCGGGTCTGAATTTTAAAGGGTCGTCCCAAATCAAGGGATCTCGTCCAAGTGCCCATTGATTCACCACAACTAGGGAGTCCTTAGGAATTGAATAATTCATTACCTGGCATGTTTCAAGGGCACGATGTGGGATCATTAGAGGACCTGGAGGGTATAGTCTCAGGGTTTCTTTCATGATGGCTTGCATGTAAGGAAGCTCAGACAAAATGTTCAGGTTTAGGCCGTGTTCTTTGATGGCTACTGAAAGTTCTTGACGAAGCTTGTGCATGATCTCTTCGTTTTTCAAGAGGTGACCCATTAACCATTCTATATGTACCTGTGTCGATTCCACTCCGGCTAGAACAAGCTCCTGCATCAAACAATAGTTCAGCCATAAAACACTGTTATCTAGCCTTGAACTTTTTCTATGTTAACTCTTTGATTTTATTTTTTGTAGCTTGACGTAATTCTTCTTTTCGGTATGTTCAAGAATAACAGTCATGTAGGACTCAGATTAGCATTTGAAGCCCAAAACAATACGCTACGCCTACACTTTATTGCATACGCTTTGTAGAGATTTATTTATTATTTTTTGAACTCAAAGCATACAACTACTTATGCATCCAATTACACTTGTACATCTAATTATGAAACCTTTGGATTTTAGTGCAACGAAAATGTCTGATTGCAATACTCAGTTCTTAACCTGCCTGATTGCATATTTGCCAATTGATTTGCAATATGGTTATTGTAATCTAACACAATGGGATGCATTTTTATCATAGACAATATAGGATTGAGTAAAATGCCATCAGAGTTCTAATTAGGTGAGATATTTCTTTTTCTAAAACATCATTGCAAGTCAATTGGCAAATATGGGATACAATCAAACAGATCAAGGAATTTGGCTGCAGTAAGACACTTTCTTTAAACAAGGGTTTGAAACTTTGTAATTCAAGCCTTCAAATAAAAATAGACTTTTGTAAGAAATTGAATAAAATCTTCAGTGGCTGTCCTTTGTAATTCCTTCTTTTATCTGAAACTGAATATCAATTTGGAAACGTTTATATGATCATTTCCATACATTTTTAAGCGTAGAATAGGGAAAAGAGAACTAACCGTGAGAAAGTTGTAGATCTTTTCATCGTTAAATGAGTTGTTAATCAGAACATCCAATACATCCTCAGTCAGGCGTACACCATTTTGCTTCTGATGATCCCTTCTTTCCTTAACGATATCTTCCCATATAAATTTCATTTTCTTACCCAACAATATCCCCTTTCGTCTGCTCCATACATCAAATCCGTCTAACATGGTGTGTATGTCGCCTAATCCTGGAGTGCTAGCGACTTTCAAAAGTATACGAAAGTGCTCCTTCAATGTTCCATTCTCAGCTTCTTCTTTGAAGTCAACAAGATCCTGCGACACCAAAACACTGCTAAAAACATTGATTATAGCTGAGAACAATAGGTTGTCAATCTTGACAGCCATGTTTTGCTTTCCACGCAAATAGTCCACCATCACATTTGCTGTTCTCTCTCTCAAATTTGTATGAATATCGAGAGATTTTGTGGAGAAAAATTTAGCATGGCAGACGCTGCGAAGAAAGTTCCAAGTATCAGTATTTACTGAAAACACTAAGCTTGACTCATCTATTTGTGGTATTTTTGAAATGACTGATGGTATGTATTTCCCATGGAGTGACCGATCATGAGTCTTTAGGACTTGTGAAGCAGCATTTGCAGATGATGCAACCACGATCAGTTTTTGGCCAAGTCGGACAGACATGAGTTCACCATAGGTCTGCGCCAAGTTAGCAAACCAGACATGGTGTACCTTTTTCAAGGGGAAAATGTTGCTTAATAGGCCCCATAAATGTGGACCTGGAGGAAGTTTTGCATTTACAGAACATGTTTTCTTCACAAAAACGAGGAAGAAACATGATGATAGTACAAGGAGAAGGAGAGGGAAGAACATGGTTGTGGCTTAGTGAGGTTTTGAGGATTCTCAAACTTTGGTATATAACACTTCGTTCCTAATTTCCTCCTTTTATAGAGCTCCAGTGTTCCCTCTTGCTTATCCACCAGATCACCACAGTATCCTTGATTATTTGCATCATTGTTAGCTGATGTTTTGTATTCGTAATAGTGACTAAAATTTTCTTATGTGGAGCAATTTCTGCTCCCGGAATTACCAATTATTCTTGGATTACAGTAATTTGCTTTCATTAGGGACATAGTTTATTGGATTTAATTTAAATTATAATTTATTACTCTTTGACCATTTTGGATAACAGGTGTCCCTACTATGACTGTGTTTCTGTAGTGGTTCGGACTTCGGACCATTCATACGTAAGTCATGAGCCAAGGTTAATAAAACTAGAGACTTTGATTGATGTGCTTAGCTGTGACTTTATTCCTCTTACCATAAAAAACCCCACATGGTTTTCTCCAAGCTTAATTAGGTGTTGCATAATCTCAATGTGTCAATTAGTTTTTTGGTAAAAAAAAATCCATCCAAACACTAACTCTACAAGAAAGTAAAGTTGTGAACCGAGAAAAATAATGTTATAAAGAAAACAAAATAACAAAAATAGAAGATTACCAAAATAACAGGAGAACAAAAGATAGCAGCCAAGCTTCTATATCTCTCATCCTCACAAGATATTTCAGATTTTTGAGATCGTCTCTTCGAAATAAAAAAAGAAGTGCATCTGAATTTGACTTCATTTTAATTTTAGGTTTCCGAAGATTAAAAATTTTTTTTGCGGACCTATTCCAAGATTTGGAGCACTGTTTTGCATATTGTTATACAAATGGAAATTTGACTTACAACTTGTAAGAAACAATGTGGTCGATCGGAAGTTAGATCTTAACCTACAACTAAGAGAGAACACAAAATTAATGACAATTAGATCATATCTAAAGAGTCTTCCACCCTTAACAGTATGTTGGGAACCATGAATTCCTGGAAGAGATTACTGGACTTCGATTTTGTAACGCGACAAATTGGATATTAAAAATATAAGTCTGCAAGCTCTACTCCCGCCACATAATATAGAATCAATGTATTTGACAAATCTTATATTGTTAGCCAGCACGTTTCTTGGAATAGGGCAAGTTAAGTTGACTAAGGAATTTTTCAGCACTATATCGACAACTTGATCAGCGCTTAGGAAAATGCACTCTGAAAACACTTCCTTGCTTCCAATCTTATAGGATCGGGAAATGAGGACACTTTTAGGCATTACTAACACCGGGAGCAAGCAAAATAACCTATGTTTGGAGAGCAAGCAACATTAAAAGAAACAATGCTTTAATTGGCCCTAAACAAAATTAGGAAGTACCACAAATCATAACAATTAAAAATAACTCTAGCACTCCTTCTAAAACTCAATGTGTTCATAATAAGTTTGCAAGAAGAAAACATAAAATCAAAGCATGTGGTTGCAAAGACTTGGCAGAAACGGTCAATGTGGTTGCAAAGGTCAAAACAATTTGGCAATCCAAATTTCTTAATTTATGGTTGTGACACTTAACAAAAAAAATGGGAGCATAGACATAAATCTTATGAAATATGATCATGATCGCACGGTCTGTGTTCATAAAATAATTATAACTTCCCTAAAAAAAATCAATAAAAGAATCATAAATTTTTTTAATTTAAGCCCTAATTAGTGAACTGAAACGGTAAAATAGAACAGCTAATATATTCCGAATTTAAGAAACCTATATTTTGCTATAGATAAGAGAAAATGAACTTGTTCCTTCATTTCAGGGTGGTTCGAACAGTTGTATTCCCACATGCAATCCCTACAGCCATAGTGCCACCACTGTCGTCTGACGATTCTGCCTATATGTTGAGTTCATTTGTCAAGAAAGTGAGGTTTTAATGAAAGAAAAAATAAATAAAAAATTCTTTTTTCCTTATTTTCCCGTAAAAAAGTTTTTCCCTTTGATAGGTGTCCTGCAAAAAGCATACAACTTTGAAGAAAAGTTTTATGACTACTCAATTTTTAACACACTTTCCTATAAAATGAACATGATAACATAAAATTCTAAAGATTTCATTTTCCTTTTTTTTCTCTTTTCTTTAACTTATTCGGAAAAAAGTTCATGTATCTCTCTTGTCAAATGAACATATCCTGTATAAGCTGTCAGGCGACTAAGTATCTTGCTTATGAAAATAAATCATACAAAAACCTTAATTATTTTGTGATTAAGGAGATTGTCAGGCCTTAAAGAACAATCGTGCTAGAGTATTTTATGAAATCAAGATTGTTTTTTATGGAGAAATCTACAATGACTGAATGCAAGCATTTCCTAAATATTAAAGTAGTGTGACTTGCACGATAGCAAGTGATATTGAAAGCCATAAGAGATTATATGCATACCAATAAACATTTTTAAAACAACAAATTTATTTTAAAAACTAAATAAACTTACTGAAGAAATCCTACTCTCTATATAAAAGAAATCATCCCCGTTTGACGTGGCGTCCACTTTGGGCGTTCTGGTTGGTGGGTTATGCCAACGTAATAGTGACGTGGACATATTGACGGTTTTGCCCTTCTTTCTTTGAGCTATGTGGTCTGTGGTTGAAGGGCGTTGTGGTCATTTGACGCTTCCTTTGCCTGGTTAGAGCTGTGGTGTGTGCCAGCTAAATGGTGACGTGGGCATACTGACTGTTTTGCCCTTGGCTGGGTCACCCCTCGCTCATGTGTCTGTGTGGGCTGGGGTCGGAGGGCATTTTGGTCAGAGAGGAGCTGCTTTCTTTCGGACTTCCGCGAGAAGCTTCGTGTGCTTCATTCATTCCATTTTCTCTGTGTCATTCCTCTCTCCTGTCTCTCTCTCCCACTCCTGTTCTCTCTTCGTCTGGCAGGAGAAGAAGATGAAGGTTATGGGCCTGGTTGAGGTGGTCACCGGAGCGCGGTTGCTAGGGTTCGCAGTCGCGATGGTCGCCTCTGACCAGCAGCAACTGCACACAGGTCAGTTCTTCAAGCAATTAGGGTTTAGATCTGGTTTTCTTAACTGGTTACTTGCATGTGGGTTCTCTTAACTTGATTCAATTCTTCTATGTAGAGTCCGAGTCGTTCATGACTTTGTCGATTGAAACGGACATCGATTGAAAGCTACGGTTGTGTCTGTGGTTCTGGACGGAGCTCAATAGGTGAGTTTCATCTTATTATTTTTCTTCATTTTATGTCATTTTCTCAGTTTCTCCGATGTAATTTTTGTTTGCATGCAATGTTGATTCGAACGAACCACCCTGGTTTGATTATTAGCCCGATCTGTTTTCAAAAACCCTAATTTGGTTCTATTTTGTTGGTCTATGGTTCTGGGTTTAGTCAATTTCGACGGGTTTCGTTCAGTTGGGGAATATGAACAATACTATTAGCAATAGTATCGCCGTGTTAATGGAATGTGTATGATAATATATTTTTTTCCTACCAACTGTTCATGATGTATCTGTAATCCTATTAAATACTAATTGGTTAGATGTGTTTATTGCTATGGATTTGGATATCATTGTACTGAACTTTGAAAAGATTCATTTTCCGTGCAAATTGTATCTTTTGTGAACAGATATGATTATAAAGCTTTTGATTATGTTTTTGTTTGTGTATTCTCTGAAATTATGCTAGGTACATGAATATGGCCAGCATCTCTCCTAGGCGGGGCTCTTCTGAATCTTCGATATAAGTTAAAACTATATATTTGCAAGTTTATGGCGTTCTTAATGTCTTCACTGATGAAATAGTTGAAGACCCAAACAAAACTTATTTGTGTACATACATTTTTTATCAAGTAGGGGAGGCATCTACAGTTCCGGTAGCTGGCTGTATACAAGCTTCTTTTAGTTTTCTGAGCAAATTAGGTAGATATTATTTGAACTGTTTATTATGCCTTCAAGGGCGTTGCGATCATATGGGGGTTTCTTTACGGCGTCTCGCTGTCCATATTTAAGATGTGAGGGATGTGTGGATAATGGAGACAAAACTGTGCGATGGAAATATGGTTTGTTCATTTTCATTGCCGCCTTTAGTTTGAACGTGGTATTTCTGGTCTAGGCATGTTCAATATTTGGCACAGAACTGCTTTGGTAGCAGTTGAGTTAGTAGAGCAAGTGAAAGAACTGGTTTCTATAATGTGTTTGGCTTTGTTTTGATGTCGTTGCTTCTGGTAATGAACTTATTTCTATAGTTGTTGATGGAGTTAGGGGCGGCCGTATTGGTTCTGCCCTTCTGGCTTTGGTTGATACGAGGCTGTGACGATGTATTTCCCCGAGTAAATGATCCAGGTACAGAGATTGGTATCACATGTTGGCGTGGCGACTCAGAGGTCTTTTGGCCATCGTAGTTGCAGCCACTGTCGGTTCATTCTCGGCCGATCACTCCAATAGATCTGAGCCTCTCTCTACCATACTATGCAAACAATCCAGCTACCTATATAAAAGAAATTATGGTTGGTAGATGTGGCAGGTGTGCTCAACGCTGGGCGTTTTTGTTGGTGGGTTCTGCCAGAAAAATAGTCACATGGCAAGACAGACAGTTTTTGCCCTTTGGCTGGGTGAACCTATATAAAAGAAATCATCCCCGTTTGACGTGGCGTCCACTTTGGGCATTCTGGTTGGTGGGTTATGCCAACGTAATAGTGACGTGGGCATATTTACAGTTTTGCCCTTCTTTTTGTGAGCTATGTGGTCTGTGGTTGAAGGGTGTTGTGGTCATTTGACGCTTCCTTTGCCTGGTTAGAGCTGTGGTGTGTGCCAGCTAAATGGTGATGTGGGCATAATGATTGTTTTGCCCTTGGCTGGGTCACCCCTCGCTCATGTGTCTGTGTGGGCTGGGGTCGGAAGGCATTTTGGTCAGAGAGGAGCTGCTTTCTATCGGGCTTCCGCGAGAAGCTTCGTGTGCTTCATTCATTCCATTTTTCTGTGTCATTCCTCTTTCCTGTCTCTCTCTCCCACTCCTGTTCTCTCTTCGTCTGGCAGGAGAAGAAGATGAAGGTTATGGGCCTGGTTGAGGTGGTCACTGGAGCGCGATTCCTAGGGTTCGCAGTCTGGATGGTCGCCTCTGACCAGCGGCAACTGCACACAGGTCAGTTCTTCAAGCAATTAGGGTTTAGATCTAGTTTTCTTAACTCGTTACTTGCATGTGAGTTCTCTTAACTTGATTCAATTCTTTTATGGAGATTCCGAGTCGTTCTTGACTTTGTCGATTGAAACGGATATCGATTGAAAGCTACGGTTGTGTCTGTGGTTCTGGACGGAGCTCAATAGGTGAGTTTCATCTTATTCTTTTTCTTCATTTTATGCCATTTTCCCAGTTTCTCCGATGTAATTTTTTTCTGCATGCAATGTTGATTCGAACGAACCACCCTGGTTTGATTATTAGCCCGATCTGTTTTCAAATACCCTAATTTGGTTCTATTTTGTTGGTGTACGGTTCTGGGTTTAGTCAATTTTGACGGGTTTCGTTAATGTTGGGGACTATGAACAATACTATTAGCAATAGTATCGCCGTGTTAATGGAATTTGTATGATAATATAATTTTTTCCTACCAACTATTCATGATGTATCTGTATTCCTATTAAATACTAATTGGTTAGATGTGTTTATTGCTATGGATTTGGATATCATTGTACTGAACTTTGAAAAGATTCATTCTCCGTGCAAATTGTATCTTTTGTGAACAGATATGATTATAAAGCTGTTGATTATGTTTTTTGTTTGTGTATTCTCTGAAATTATGCTGGGTACATGAATATGGCCAGCATCTCTCCCAGGCGGGGCTTTTCTGAATCTTCGATATAAGTTAAATGCGTGGCAAGAATCATCCACGCTGGGCCTTGTGTGTGGTGGGTTGTGCCAGCGAAATAGTGACGTGACAATAATGACTGTTTTGCCCTTCCTACTGTGAGCCATGTACTCTGCTGATGAAGGGTGTTGTGATAATTTCGATCCTTTTGAGAGAAGCCAGCTTCAACCAGAAGCTTCGTTCTTCTCTCTCATCTCTTTCTGTTCTCACTTCCACAGCACCGCGTAGCTCTCTCTCTCTCTCTCTATCTCTCTCTCTCTCCGCTTGGAAATTTTTCCCGTCGCTTCTGAGAGAAGCTCCTACTGGTGCATGTCCAGATCCGCTTCTCGTGGCCTTGGGGTGTTGCCCTTTGCGGTGGTAACTCGCATGCGGAGGTTGCGATTTTCACTGACCTGTGACAGCGGTGACTAGCGGTGGTGACGTCGAGTGGCATAAGGTTTTCCCTCTTTCTCTCTCTCTCTCTCTCTGATCTGGGTTGTTCTTAACTGGTTTTCGATTTTTTTAATTCCTCCATTGCTTGGTGTTGTGTCTGAATTGGATCAGGTTGATGGACAATTGATGGTATGGGGTTTGATTTATGTTTAATTTTTATTATCTTACCAGCCTTCGCTCAATTTTGCCTGTGATATCTTTTGAGGATGAGGTTGTATGGGTATCTGTTGAACTGCTATCTAGGGTTTTCAAGCCTTACCTGTGTTTTTTTTTCTTTGATGCTGAAAAATTCCAGCTTTGCAGTGGTTGAATGCCCTATTATGTAATGCATTAGACAACCAGATTAGTTTGATAGCGAACTGATGTTTTGTTGTTAAATTTCTCTTGTCTTATTTTCCCAATATTTCAGTGCATGCCTGTTTCTGGTTTCACTTTTGGTTTGTACATGTATGATGTGGTTCGATTTGTATGGTCACATGTTGAACTGATATGGAGCTTGCCACTTCCTTGCGTAATGTATGGGTTTGCTTCTGAAAATATTGAAGTTTCTGATTTGATGAACTTAATTGATATGAAACCATGGGGTATTAGGGTATCTTTTCTTGAAATGCCTGTATGAACCCAGTGCGTATTAAATTATTTTGTTACCGGAGAACTACCAAGTCATATGACCTGTTAGGAGCACCAAAGAAGCTTATGGTGAAGTAAGACTTCTTAAGATTGTAATTGTTAGATTAGAGTTGAATCAGTCAACCCAATAACGTTTCCCCATAGTTATCTTGGATTTAGCCACATCGAACAGATTGTTTGTTTGATTGGTGCATCGGTTAACATAAGCATTTTCCCTGTATTGGTGTTACTTACAAAGGTAGTTCTTGCGCAAAACATAACATATTGAGATCATTCATGAAATCTGTGAAAGCAAAAACTAAGTTTCTACAATAACTGGCACAAACAAAACTTATTTGTGTACATACATTTTATATCAAGTAGGGGAGGCATCAACAGTTCTGGTAGCTGGCTGTATACAAGCTTCTTTTAGTTTTCTGAGCAAGTTAGGTAGATATTATTTGAATTGTTTATTGTGCCTTCAAGGGCGTTGCGCTCATCTGGGGGTTTCTTTACGGCGTCTGGCTGTCCATATTTAAGAAGTGAGGGATGTGTGGATAATGGAGACAAAACTGTGCGATGGAAATATGGTTTGTTCATTTTCATTGCCGCCTTTAGTTTGAACGTGGTAGTTCTGGTCTAGGCATGTTCAATATTTGGCACAGAACTGCTTTGGTAGCAGTTGAGTTAGTAGAGCAAGTGAAAGAACTGGTTTCTATAATGTGTTTGGCTTCGTTTTGATGTCGTTGCTTCTGGTAATGTACTTATTTCTATAATTGTTGATGGAGTTAGGGGCGGCCGTATCGGCTCTGCCCTTCTGGCTTTGGTTGATACGAAGCTGTGACGATGTATTTCCCCGAGTAAATGATCCAGGTACAGAGATTGGTATCACATGTTGGCGTGGAGACTCAGAGGTCTTTTGGCCATCGTAGTTGCAGCCACTGTTGGTTCATTCTCGGCCGATCACTCCAATAGATCTGAGCCTCTCTCTACCATACTATGCAAACAATCCTACTACCTATATAAAAGAAATTATGGTTGGTAGATGTGGAAGGTGTGCTCAACGCTGGGCGTTTTTGTTGGTGGGTTCTGCCAGAAAAATAGTCACATGGCTAGACAGACAGTTTTTGCCCTTTGGCTGGGTGAGATGGGTCTAAACTGCTTGCATGTGTGGCATTCCAATATTTAATTCGGGTGCATGTTGGTCTGGATGTTTTGGGGTTTGATTGCTTGCATGTGTACGGTGTGGGGCTCTTTCTTGTTAAATGGTGTTATACTGGTAAGAAGTTGTGGCCTTGAGTACTTTATAAGCTTGTCTTTATTGAGTTCATATCATTTATCGCTTCAATATAATCAGTTATGTTTGGTTAGTTCAGTGTGGGTGGGTTTGTTATCACAAGGCTTCTGCGGGAAGCCTGCCCTTCTGGTTTTGGTTGATACGAGGCTGTGACGATGAATTTTCTCGAGAAAATTATCTGGGTACGGAGATTGGTTTCACCTGTTGGCGTGGAGACTCACAGGTCTTGTGGCCAGTGTAGTCGCAGCCTCTGTGGGTTCGTTCTCGACCAATCACTGAAACAGATCTGAGCCTCTCTCTACCATACTTTGTCAACAAACTTTTCGCAATTTTATGTACACCAAACATAGAAAAAGACGAGTAAATCTTAGCAAACGAAGATTGATTACTTCGACAGTCGCAAACATTAGTTCCAGGATGTGGGCATATTGATGGTTTTGTCCTTGTTGCTGTGAGCTAGGTGGTTTGTGGTTGAAGGGCGTTGTTGTCATTTGTGTAGGGTTTTGAATCATGGATCGCGCAAACGGAAGCATAATCAAACAAACAACCATGCAAAACCCTCCAAGGATCACAAGTCTAGATGCATAACGATAGTAAAGGTAAGAAATCATAAACACACCTTTGGGTTCTCCTTGATGACTTCAAACGCGAATAGTGTCACGTTCTCTATAGTTGATCCACGCCTAGAGTTGTTCCTAGATCTCCAATCACCTTGGTGCTAGCCCGGATTGAAAGGAGGGTGAAGAAATCACGCAAAACGAGGCACCAAAAAGGGGCTCGGCCCTTTGTGGCGTCGGGGACAAGGGGCGGCGGCAAAGGGGGCGGCGTCCCTCTTTGTGGCTTGCTCTCTCTCTCCTTTGTTCTCTCCTACTCTTGTTATGTTCTCTCTAGAGCATAAAGTGTGTAGGGAAGGAAGGAGGAGGGTCCTTTATATAGTCCAACAACTCCTTGTTAACTACCTAAAGGACTTATTCTAGTCCTACTAGAATTCAATTTAGTCCCTTCCTTGCAAATTAGTCCCTACTAAGTTTGCAAGGGTTTGCAAAGTGATCCTTCTAATTAATTAATCCAATTAATTAATTCCACAATCTAGTACAACTCTATATAGCGTGTGACCCCATAGGTTCTATCTAGTTGGTAGCAACTCTTTGCTAATATGGAGCGGTTTCTAGCAAAACATCCATTCTAGCCAACTAATAGAATAGTCATCTAGACAACCTTGTACAAGTAATTGTCTCATCCCTTTGCCTCCATATCCGGATTGGACACGAGACATACAAGTCACACTCGTATATCCAATACCTAGTTTCTCGATCCATGGAATAGCCTTATTCGTGCAAATAACATCAATATCTCATATATTGATTTATTTGAGTCTGGCCAGACATTCTATAAGCACTATCCTCGAGTGGCCTTGGATATTTGCTCCCGTTATGTGGGAGGGGCAAATCCTCTCTACATCCACTACGATCTCTAAGCTTGCTTCTCATTGTATCCAGTACACGCCTTTATAACTACCCAGTTACGGTGTAGCGTTTAACGCTACCAAGATCACAATGATCCACAACTAGAATATCTAGTGACTTCAAGTCTAAGGATGACAATACCATTGTACCCGAGAAGCACTTGTGACTCAACATAACGTATATGTAGCCTTCTCGGTGATGGGTCAATCCAGTGCAACATTCCGTAATGCACACCTATGTGTTGGATCATGATATCTCCATATCAATCCAACCCCATACTAGTCTATAGATGATTGTCCCATTTAATCATTATACTTGACTAGGGATATTTAAGATAAACAACACAATTGTAAATCTAAGGACTTCATTATATTAAATATCCAATAAATAATAAATGAATTTCTAGCCAATTACAAATTCATACTAAACTAGATTGCCTCTAGGGCATCTATTCCAACAGTCTCCCACTTGCACTAGAGCCAATCTGGCGCATCTCGTATGCCCATACTCCTAGTGTGCCCTTCATGCTTCCACTGCGTGAGAGGCTTCGTAAGCGGGTCTGACAGATTATCATCTGTAGGAATCTTGCATATCCGAACGTCTCCTCTATCGATAATATCTCGAATCAGATGGAACTTCCTGAGCACGTGCTTGGACTTCTGGTGCGTCCTGGGTTCCTTTGATTGCGCGATCGCCCCAGTGTTGTCACAGAACAACTCCACTGGATCCGCAATGCTAGGGACCACACCAAGTTCAGAAACAAACTTTCTGATCCAAACAGCCTCCTTTGCTGCGCCATTTGCAGCAATGTACTCAGCCTCTGTTGTAGAATCAGCTACCGTCTCTTGCTTGGAACTCTTCCAGCTCACCGCTGCTCCATTCAGGCAAAACACATATCCCGACTGTGATCTAAAGTCATCTCTATCGGTTTGGAAGCTTGCATCAGTGTAACCCCTTACACGCAACTCTTCCTCACCGCCAAACATCAAGAAAGCATCCTTAGTTCTTCTCAAGTACTTTAGGATGTTCTTGACAGCAATCCAGTGACTCTCACCCGGATTGGATTGGTATCTGCTTGTCATACTCAAGGCATATGACACATCTGGTCTAGTACATAACATGGCGTACATGATGGATCCTATGGCCGAGGCATAGGGAATCCTACTCATGCGTTCCTTCTCAATCTCATTGGAAGGACAACCACTCTTCGAAAGAGTGATTCCATGTGACATGGGCAAGAATCCCTTCTTGGAATCTTGCATGTTGAACCGTTTCAACACCTTGTCAATATATGTACTTTGACTTAGGCCTAGCAACCTCTTAGATCTATCTCTATAGATCTTTATACCAAGTATATAGGCTGCTTCCCCTAAGTCTTTCATTGAGAAACACTTTCCTAGCCAATCTTTCACAGATTGTAGCATGGGAATGTCGTTTCCAATGAGTAGTATGTCATCCACATACAAGACCAGAAAAGCTACAGAGCTCCCACTAACCTTCTTGTAGACACAAGACTCATCTTCGTTTCTGATGAAGCCAAACTCTTTGACCACTTCATCAAAACGTCGATTCCAACTCCTAGAAGCTTGCTTTAATCCATAAATGGATCGTTGCAGTTTACATACTTTGTTGGCTTGCTTTGGATCCTCAAAACCCTCCGGCTGTATCATATACACGTCCTCGAGGAGATTCCCATAAAGGAATGCTGTTTTGACATCCATCTGCCAAATCTCATAGTCGTAGTATGCTGCAATCGCAAGTAGGATTCGGATGGATTTGGTCATAGCGACTGGTGAAAAGGTTTCATCATAGTCAATACCATGAATCTGTCTGAATCCTTTAGCCACCAATCGGCCCTTATAGGTAATCACATTACCATCCATGTCGATCTTCTTCTTGAAGACCCACTTGCACCCTATGGGCCGCGCCCCATCAGGTGGTTCCACAAAAGTCCATACTTTGTTGGTATACATGGATTCCATCTCGGATCTCATGGCTTCAAGCCACTTCTGCGAGTCTGGGCCATTCATGGCCTCCTCATAGGTAGTAGGCTCATCATCTATGAGCATCGTGTCACCGGAATCAGTTACGAGAAGTCCGTACCTCTCGGGTTCCTGGCGCACTCTACTAGATCTACGAAGCTCTTGTGTTACCTGAACAGGTGGATCCACAACTGCTTGTGATTCCTGTTCATGTTCCACAATCAATTCTGTGATTTGTGGTTCTTGAACTTCTTCAAGTTCTACATTCCTCCCACTTGCTTCTTTAGAGACAAACTCTCTTTCTAGAAACACGCCGGTCCGAGCAACAAACACTTTGTTCTCGGTTGGATTGTAGAAATAGTATCCCTTAGTTTCCTTAGGGTACCCCACAAATTTACACTTATCCGATTTAGGTCCTAGCTTGTCTGATTGTAAACGTTTTACATAGACATCGCAGCCCCAAATCCTCATGAACGACAGTGTGGGACGCCTCCCACTCCACATCTCATATGGTGTCTTCATGACTGATTTAGATGGAACATGGTTAATGGTAAAAGCTGCACTTAATAGAGCGTAGCCCCAAAATGATAATGGAAGATCGGTTTGACACATCATAGACCGAACCATATCCAATAGGGTTCGATTCCTCCTCCGGGTGGAGTGAGTTGGGACACGATCCCACACTCTCTAAGATAGTCGTCAAACTCTTGGCTCAAGTATTCTCCTCCACGATCCGATCGTAGAGCCTTGATACTTTTGCCAAGTTGCTTCTCTACTTCATTCTTGAATTCTTTGAACACTTCAAAGGATTCGGATTTTGCCCTCATAAGGTACACAAATCCTTATCTACTGTAATCATCAGTAAACGTAATGAAGTAGACATAACCACCCCTGGCAGGCGTGGCAAATGGCCCACACACATCGGTATGTATGAGCGCCAATTGCTCACTAGTCCTCTCACCTTTCTTATTGAAAGGGGACTTTGTCATTTTTCCCAATAAACAAGCCTCACATGTCTCATATGATTCAAAATCAAATGAGTCTAGTAATCCATCCTTATGGAGTCTAGATACACGTTTCTAATTTATGTGGCCTAAACGACAATGCCATAAATAAGTAGGATTTAAATCATTTATTTTAATCCGCTTGGTATTAATGTTGTAGACAGGATTGCTTAGATCAAGGACATAAAGTCCATTAAATAATTGCGCACTAAAATAGTGAATATTATTCAAATAAAAGGAACAACAATTGTTCTTTATTGAAATAATAAAACCTTCCTTGTCGAAACAAGAAATAGAAATAATGTTTCTGCTCATAGCAGGCACAAAATAGCAATTATTTAATTCTAAAACTAATCCTGAAGGCAGAGATAGCTCGCACACGCCTATGGCTAACGCAGCAACCTTTGCTCCATTCCCAACGCGCAGATCTACCTCTCCTTTAGCCAATCTTTTACTTCTCTTTAGATCCTGCATATTTCGACAAATATGAGATCCACATCCAGTATCTAATACCCATGATGTAGAGACAGTTAAATTGACATCTACAACAAAAATACCTGGTGGTGGTGGAATCACTATTCCAAGCCTCTTGTCCTCCAGATATTTTGGGCAGTTCCTCCTCCAGTGTCCAGGTTGACTAGTAGTGACATTCACCCTTAGTCACGTCCTTGGCAATGGCACCAACAGGCTTAAGGGCTTGTTCCTTGGACTTGGCAACTGACTTGCCTTTGCCCTTGGAGGAAGAGGCAAACTTTTTGCCCTTTCCTTTATGCACCATCATAATGGCCTTGCCCTTACCCTTGTTGATGCTCTGTTCAGCCGTCCTCAACATGTTGAGCAAATCTGGCAGTGGTTTAACGATCTCGTTCATGTTATAGTTCATAATGAACTGTCCATAACTCTCGGGCAACGATTGCAACACGAGATCGGTTGCCAACTCTTGGCCGACCGGGAACCCAAGCCGGGCGAGATTCTCCAAGTACCCGATCATTCGGAGTACATGGGGTCCCACCGGGTCCTCTTCTGCTAGATGACATTTGAACAGTGCCTTCGATACCTCATACCTCTCTACCCTCGCCTGCTCTTGGAAGAGCTGCTTTAGATGTTCGATCATATCGACAGCATTCATGTTCTCATGTTGCTTCTGAAGCTCAGAGGTCATGGTGCAAAGCATTAGGCAGGCCGCATCATTAGCGTCATCAACACGCTTTTGATACGCCTTTAAGGCAGCAGGTGTCTGATTCTCTGGACCTTCTGGAACTTGCTCCTCTATTGCGTACAGCTTCTTCTCTTGCTTGAGAACAATTCTCAAGTTTCTGTACCAATCGAGAAAGTTGGTTCCTGAGAGCTTGTCCTTCTCAAGGACAGATCGTAGGGAATGTTGTGAACTCGATGAGTTGTTTGCCATTTGGAATTATACAAAAGGAAGATACGCAAGTTTTAGTATTTGTGAATTTTTGACTATATTTAATAATGGCTAGTTTATTAAATATAGCTCCCACTATTTTACTACGGATTAATAACCCTCAAGATATTAATGCGGAAAATATCCTTATATTTTCTAGTGGGCCAAGATCCATCTTTTTCATCTCCTTATGAGCTTGCTTTGGCAAGTCACCCATAATTCGATTACTTCTTAGGTAGGAACAATTCCAATTGCATCCCTTATGCAACTCTTGGTTCAACCGGGCAAATAACTCCTTATTTATCCATCCATATGGATAATCCCAATTGATTGCCTCTAGGTTTCTTAATCAAATTAATAGCCTAGTTGTGTTCAACCTCTTATCTAAACAATTGCACATTGTTACGTGCCATCGCATTCCATCATTATGAACCAAGTCGCCATGCTTTGGCACGCACGAACTTGATAAATAATGATGATAATGAGTGTTTAAATAACGAGAAGGCAAGAACACAATATTTTAAAATTTGAGGGATTTTCAATTCAATTTTAATTATTTTTGTTGATCAATATCAACTAATCTATCTATTTGAGTTTGGGCACAACTCCAAATAATAGATCCGGGTTGTCTAATTATCTTATTATCCTAATTGCATGCATCATCCATACACCAACCACACAAATAATAAGACAATAAATAAACAACCACAAAACAGAAATTAAACGTGATGTGGATATGGCCTTTTCTAGACTAAGATAATTCCAAGCCAATGGAATTATCTATGAACCCTAAACAAACACATCTCCATGCGTCTTGATCTTTTGGTCCATCCTTCATAGTCATGTGGTGTGCTCCATGCTCCATGCTCCATCTTTTGTGGCTCCTTTGGCTTTGGGCTTCTTTTCTTCAATCTTGGCTAACAATCTACTTTATCTAGCACTATCTAATATCTAAACTAAATAAAATAAATCTCACAAGTTGAGAAAAAAATGGCTCGCAGGCCATAAAACCCTAATTAATTATTACAATTAATTGATCAGCTCGCAGGCCGTAAAACCAAACCACAAAATTAAACATCCACATCAAACCACATCCTAAGGCCATATCCAATCACCATGCGATTTGCACATAAACAGTTAAAATCCAATTTTAACGCGCTTGGTCAATTTTAATTGATTTTAGGATTTCTAGGGTTAAAACGGTCCATGGGCCCAACAATCCAATTGCCCGGGCCCAAATAAGTGAACCATAAAGCCCTAGGGCCGGCCCGGCCCAAAACCCGCAAGCTAGGCCCGCGGGTTAGGGCCGCCCGCCCCCTTAGGGCGCCAAGCTTGGGCGGCAAGCAAGGGGGGGCGGCTCCCTAGGGGCCGAACCTTCCTTGTGGAGGTTGTTTCCAAAACAACCTCCTTGCTTGGAGCCCAAGTTTGGTTGTTTCCTTGTTGTGGGAGAACTCCTTCTTCCCCAAGGATGCCCAAACCCTAGATCTTAGATCCTAAAATTTCTCAAACTCACCAATTGATGCATCCAATGCAATAATTGGGTCTTGTTATGATTAATTCTTTGACAAATTGCATCCAATGCTTGATTTGTCTTGTTTTACGCGATAAACAACAAATTAAGGTGTAAAACAACAAGAATGTAACACATAAACTACGTTTATGCTCTATGACCTGTGGCTCTGATACCACTGTAGGGTTTTGAATCATGGATCGCGCAAACGGAAGCATAATCAAACAAACAACCATGCAAAACCCTCCAAGGATCACAAGTCTAGATGCATAACGATAGTAAAGGTAAGAAATCATAAACACACCTTTGGGTTCTCCTTGATGACTTCAAACGCGAATAGTGTCACGTTCTCTATAGTTGATCCACGCCTAGAGTTGTTCCTAGATCTCCAATCACCTTGGTGCTAGCCCGGATTGAAAGGAGGGTGAAGAAATCACGCAAAACGAGGCACCAAAAAGGGGCTCGGCCCTTTGTGGCGTCGGGGACAAGGGGCGGCGGCAAAGGGGGCGGCGTCCCTCTTTGTGGCTTGCTCTCTCTCTCCTTTGTTCTCTCCTACTCTTGTTATGTTCTCTCTAGAGCATAAAGTGTGTAGGGAAGGAAGGAGGAGGGTCCTTTATATAGTCCAACAACTCCTTGTTAACTACCTAAAGGACTTATTCTAGTCCTACTAGAATTCAATTTAGTCCCTTCCTTGCAAATTAGTCCCTACTAAGTTTGCAAGGGTTTGCAAAGTGATCCTTCTAATTAATTAATCCAATTAATTAATTCCACAATCTAGTACAACTCTATATAGCGTGTGACCCCATAGGTTCTATCTAGTTGGTAGCAACTCTTTGCTAATATGGAGCGGTTTCTAGCAAAACATCCATTCTAGCCAACTAATAGAGTAGTCATCTAGACAACCTTGTACAAGTAATTGTCTCATCCCTTTGCCTCCATATCCGGATTGGACACGAGACATACAAGTCACACTCGTATATCCAATCCCTAGTTTCTCGATCCATGGAATAGCCTTATTCGTGCAAATAACATCAATATCTCATATATTGATTTATTTGAGTCTGGCCAGACATTCTATAAGCACTATCCTCGAGTGGCCTTGGATATTTGCTCCCGTTATGTGGGAGGGGCAAATCCTCTCTACATCCACTACGATCTCTAAGCTTGCTTCTCATTGTATCCAGTACACGCCTTTATAACTACCCAGTTACGGTGTAGCGTTTAACGCTACCAAGATCACAATGATCCACAACTAGAATATCTAGTGACTTCAAGTCTAAGGATGACAATACCATTGTACCCGAGAAGCACTTGTGACTCAACATAACGTATATGTAGCCTTCTCGGTGATGGGTCAATCCAGTGCAACATTCCGTAATGCACACCTATGTGTTGGATCATGATATCTCCATATCAATCCAACCCCATACTAGTCTATAGATGATTGTCCCATTTAATCATTATACTTGACTAGGGATATTTAAGATAAACAACACAATTGTAAATCTAAGGACTTCATTATATTAAATATCCAATAAATAATAAATGAATTTCTAGCCAATTACAAATTCATACTAAACTAGATTGCCTCTAGGGCATCTATTCCAACAATTTGGAGCTTCTTTTGCCTGGTTAGATCTGTGGTCTGTGCCAGCGAAATTGTGACGTGGGCATATTAACTGCTTCGCCCTAATCGCTGTGAGTTGTGTAGTCTGTGTTTCAAGGGCGTTGTGATCATTTGGGGGTTTCTTCACGGCGTTTCGCTGTCCATATTTAAGAAGTGAGGGATGTGTGGATAATGGAGAAAAAAATGTGCGATGGAAATATGATTTGTTCATTCTCATTGCCGCCTTTAGTTTGAACGTGGTAGTTCTGGTCTAGGCATGTTCAATATTTGGCATAGAACTGCTTTGGTAGCAGTTGAGTTAGTAGAGCAAGTGAAAGAACTGGTTTTTATAATGTGTTTGGCTTCGTTTTGATGTCCTTGCTTCTGGTAATGAACTTATTTCTATAATTGTTGATGGAGTTAGGGGCGGTCGTATTGGCTCTGCCCTTCTTGCTTTGGTTTATACGAGGCTGTGATTATGAATTTCCTCGAGTAAATGATCCAGGTACAGAGATTGGTATCACATGTTGGCGTGGCGACTCAGAGGTCTTTTGGCCACCGTAGTTACAGCTACTGTCGGTTCATTCTCGGCTGATCACTCCAATAGATCTGAGCCTCTCTCTACCATACTATGCAAACAATCTTACTACCTATATAAAAGAAATTATGGGTGGTAGACGTGGCAGGTGTGCTCAACGCTGGGCATTTTTTGTTGGTGGGTTCTGCCAGCAAAATAGTCACATAGCTAGACAGACAATTTTTGCCCTTTGGCCGGGTGAGATGGGTCTAAACTGCTTGCATGTGTGGAATTCCGATATTTAATTCGGGTGCATCTTGGCCTGGATGTTTTGGGGTTTGATTGCTTGCATGTGTACGGTGTGGGGCTCTTTCTGGTTAAATGGTGTTATAATTGTAAGAAGTTGTGGGCTTGAGTACTTTATTAGCTTTTCTTTATTGAGTTCATATCCTTTATTGCTTCAATATAATCGGTTATGTTTGGTTAGTTGAATTTGCATCTGATTTTATTCCGCATTGGTATTTGCAGGTTGATCTCTGGAGATTTGTACAAGGAAAGTGTTGTATTTCTTCATCTGGTTGTTTATCTCTCTTATGGTTGCCATTGTGTACATCAAAAACATGTTATCTCTTCAATTTAATTGGTTATGTTTGTTTAGTTGGATTTGCATCTGATCTTATTTGGTATTGGTATTTGCAAGTTCATCTTCAGAGATTTGTGGAAGGAATTTGACGTGTCGCTTCTCTTATAGTTGCTATTGTGCACGTTGAAAACATGTTACTGTAAGTAGTCTGCGTGGTGTGTTTTGCATTCCCCGTTGTATTTGCGTGTGGTGGTGCTTTGCTCCGCAAACCTGTGCGACTATTTTTTTGCTTGTTGTTTTTGTTCTAATGTCTGATCTGGTTTATTGCCTCATACTGCTTTGGTGCCTTGAATTGGTATTTGATTGTGAGGGTTGTAGACCCTATTTCTATGTTATTGTTGCCATGGCTGAATCGTTGAATTGGTATTTGATTGTGAGGTTTTCCAGTAAGATCACGGTTCATATTGTTTAGATAGTTTGGTATATAATCTATTTCTACGTTGTTGTTGCCGTGGTTGAATGTAATCGATGCATGTGGTCTTGTGAAATGTGTGGCTCGTAGCTTGTAAATGCCTGCAGGTAGCCCTAGGAAACGACCTACTGATGTCATAAAGCCTATCATCACCCACGATAAGCTTTCTACAGAAGCTTTATTCCGCTTCGAACGAGAAAGAGAGAGAAGAAATAGACGGTGGCTTCGTGGAGAAGCTCTCTGGTTCTTTCCAGACACAGCTCTCACTTGTCTCTCTCATCTTTTCACTTCGCATGTTGTCCGGGAGGGGATAGAAAGACATAGGCGGTGAGTAGGGATTCATAGTCGGGGGTGGTTGCTCTAATAGCCGGAGAAGAAGATGAAGATGAAGGGCGTGGTAGGTTTCTAACTCTCCGTTTCTAGATGTGTCGAAACTGGTTAGATCTGGGGTCGCGGGACAATACGGAAAACGTAGCTGCTATAGTGCGCCCGCAGCCTGTTCTTGTCATCACTAATGTTGTGGCCAAAAAAAGTATTGAGGTAAATTATACCTTATCTCCGAATATTGAATTTCCGGTGGAAAATAAGTCAGCAAAGTATTGAAATTTGTTATCCACTAATATATTTAATTCCTCCAGTTTTTTTGCTTAATACAACGGGGTCTTCCATCTTTATGTACGATGTTAAAGATGCACAGGTTGAAGAACTTTCAGAATGGTATGGTTGAAATAACTTATTATTTAAGGAGATTATACGCATGGCTCATCTTTAGATTTTCTTGATAGACGTGATGCGAATTTTGACGGGTTCTTTCGTATGTTTGTTAATAGTTGACATAAGGATCCATGATATTACAACTGTGATATCACTCACATGTGCATATATGACATATATGTTAACGGATAGACAATATGTAACCATTAACATATATTGTTGCCGAAGTTATGTGTTTTGAGTATCAATGATGTTTAATAAGTTCCAGTGTATTAATAATTTTTCTGTGGATGCTTCGTATGTACATTGATTATGTATATATTGTCTTGCCCCTTTGTTGAATTGGCTTGGTCGATGTATTTTTACTTAGACAAATTGTTATGTATCTGTCAGGAGTCGCCTCAATGTTTGACTTGCTGATGGCAAGAGCGATCTTGAAATCACACCTTTTGGACATGATGTCAACATAGTGTTGGAGAAAACTTGTGTATTCTATCTGCGATAACTGAAACTGTAAGTAATGCTGTGTTATATCATTGTACCTAAACATCTGAAATGTAATTGCATGTTGCATATCAAATATACTCAGTATTCAGTAGTATATGCACTTCATGTGTGTCGTGTGCAGGAACAAACTGATATGATAACCAAAGCAAATGAAAACAGCTTCAACAGAAAATAGTACTTCCGTGCTGCTGTCTGAAAGAGCAAGAATAAACGCTGGGCAAACAAGTGGATACTGCGTCAACTGGAACGTGCTTAGAAACGATTTGTGTGCTTACTGGTGTGAAGGCTGTCATTTTTGTATGCTGATAGATCCGTATATAGATATACCGTCATTAGTAATGATTTTCGATGCCCACAAATGTCTGTCAATGGTATATGTTGCTGCTGCAGCTACCATCCACCTGCATTCTGTGGACTACTGAACTCGGGGAATTACAAGTATAGATTCAAAATCGGAGTCCATAGTTAGCAAATCATTCTTGTAATATTGTATGTCCATAGATATCGTTCTGTGCCACTGTGGGGTTGCATTCTCATGTTAACACACGGTACCTAACTCCAGTAATGTAAATAGGATCTCAACTGCAGTAAGTTCTGTCCCATATAGCTCTTTCTGCTACGAATATATGTATGCATATTTTGTTTTTCTGTGTATATGGTGTGGTGTTTGTATCTCTTTCTACTGCGAATATATCTATGCATATATTGTTTTTCGTGTATATGGTGTGGTGGTTGCTGTTCAGCCTACGCAATTTCTGGGTACGGTATTAATTTGTTGTTTGTTGACCGTTTTAACAGTTTATTTAAATGCATTTAGCAGTTACACATATCAAGTCACATGGATTGTTGTATTACGATATTATAATTTCCAGTCTGATTTGATTTTGTTCATCGGGATTTGGGAAAAAATAAAAACCGTTGATACCATTCAAAAATAATACTAAATACAAATGGGGATAAGAATGTCGTACGCTATTGTTTCACAGCAATCATGTAATATATAAAGTATATGTCATGTGTTGGGCAACTCCGTCCAGAGATCAAGAACAACGTAAACTACATTTCGGTGGTAAACAATATTTATAGAGATTCAAATTGGATATAAGAAGAAGAAATGAAAAACATATAAGCACACACATATATCGAGAACTAGAGGTGAGCACGAACCCGGTTGGACCAGTTTCGCTGAGTTTTCCTACCTGATCCAATATGTCCAGGTTGGAGAATGTTCAACCCGAACCCTACCCAGTGATTTGTGATACCCAAACCGATCGTAACGTATTGACTCGGTCCGGTTCAGACCGATTAATCGGGTTGGAAAATCTTTAAATTTTACTTGAAATAATACATTTATTTGGTAAATTATCTTAGTAATATTTTTTGTGTAAAAGTTGAAGTTGGAAACATATAGTTTTTTTTTTCTACGAAAAAAAATAACGTAAGAAAAGTCTTGTATTAAAATGGGTTTAGCTTATAAAACTTAATTTCTTAACCATATACCTAAATAAAATTTACAGTGTTCACATATAAAATCTTAATCGTACCGGTTTGATCTTAAATGGGTATTCCACTTCCGAACCCATGATCGATCGAACTTTATTCAGGTTGACGAATCTATACCCATAACCAATCAATTAGCATTGAACGATACTAAATTCGCCGGTTTGGTGGGGGGCGATACGGGGAGGTGGGTTGGGGCGGGTTTTGCTCGTCCTTATCAACAAGCATAAGAAGCAAGAAAAAACTCACAACTGGAAGGTCGAAACTACAATTTCAATTAAATTTTTACCCTGTAACAAGCGAGTAAATAGTCATAATTGGAAGCTCCAAACTGCATTTTCAATTAAATTATTACTAAATTGTGCAGTAATAACTTCTTGTACTGCTCCTTCAACATATTTCACCTTCTTCATTTCAACAGACAGCAGCGGTTCGGTTTCCTCAGGTTGCTTGTTTCCTTTGTAGAGGTAGGTCTTCATCTTCGCTCATCCCATTTAGTTGTTGTTCTGATTTCGATTTGCAAGTCGATTTGGTGTATAGAGCTATTGAAAACCTTGCCACCGACACAATTTTGGGTTTGCTACTACCTCCTACAATTTTATCTTCGATTGTATGTTCCTGCTGATGTTTGGCACTCCCGAGATCTGTCCATGCATGATCTCAGATATGAAACTACATCCCCTTTGAAGGATTCATATTGCTATAAATATTGTATGTGTGTTTGCATTTTCTCTACAACTGTGTGGCCTTATCCTAACCAAAGTTTTTCTTACTATTACTATTATTATTATTTCTCATCATCGACAAGATTCGTGTTATTATTTTTATTATTGTTGTTATGGCACTTACTTAGCCAATGTTAACTCCAGGATTGTTGTTAGTACTATTATTAGGAATTTTATTATTACTATTGTGATTATTATATTGTTTCAACATTAACGTCATCGGTTTCGTTGCCGTTGTCTGCTGAGCTTCGCATATGTGTCTTATATTTGTATCTCAGTTGCGTCATGTTAATTTCAATGGAAACACTATTTGTTAGCTTAATTGTGCTAACTTCTCCAATACATATTCCAGCACATAGACATTATCTGTAATAGTTTATATAATTAGATGTTTACTTAGTGTCAATATAAACTGCATTACCACAGCATTCAATTCTCTTTTTTACTGTCACATACCGTTGAATTCCTTAGCGAATTTGTCTAGGGCCCATAGTCAGTGCGTATGTTATAGCAACCACATGGATGTCGGTATGTTGGCAAAATAGTTACAGCAACATGAGATGAAGTTACTATGATATTTGGTTCCCATATTCCACATATGAACAGTTCATTTGATGTTTGTTGTGGTCGGGGTCGAGGAAGATCTGCCACAAACATATTTGCCTCCACCACGGCGGTCTGAATTACTGCATGCTGAGTTCCCATTATTAACTAATCAATCTGTTCGTATGAAAGTTACAGGTCTGCTGCAACGAACACTGAATATGAAGTTCTTTCGAATCCTCATTGACACGAAGACCCAAACTGATACCTTGGTTTGCTTCTCTTACCCATATATTCCTCAACTGATCATTCTCATTTATTGCCAAACAATACATTCATAATTGCTGTAATATATATACCAACATAGTTTACTTAAACTGCAGCGGCTCCCTGATGAATTTACCCGGCGACATCGCTTCGATTTAGGGCCCACTGTCCAACTCTATGATCACAATGGCGACAAATGGGAAATGAAGATTAAATGCAAGGGCAGAGATGTTTTCCTATCAACAGGCTGGAAGGAATTCGTTAAGCACCATTCACTATCCTATGGATATTTCCTCGTGTTTAAATACAAGGGCCAATCCAACTTCAAAGTTACAATATTCAATCTGTCTACTGCTGAGCTTGAATCTCTTCCCCAACAATTTCATGATGACGATGCTATGAATAGAACTCCTGATCCCATGGAAAAGGCTGACGCACATATGTCTACTGCTCAGGTTGAATCTGTTCACCAACAACTTGATGATGATGAGGCTGTGAACGAAACTCCTGACCCAATGGAAAAGGCTGATGCATATATGCTGACCAGAGCCTCCCCTTGTTTCTCGGTTAAAATTTCAAAAACTCACATAACATCACGTGCTGGATTGGTAAGAATTCATATGTTATAGTTGTTCCAGACTACATATCTTCTCAGCATGTTTCTCACTTCTTAATGACTACTTATGGTGAGCGCAGAATATCCCTGTGAAGTTTACAAGAACCCACCTCGGATATGCAACAAGCCACATCGAAGTTGAAAATGAGATACGTGACACAACCTGGAGATTTCAGTGTGATTACCCCTCTGATGACGCCACCAAACGACGCATATGCTGGTATCGCTTTACTCAATATGCAAGCCTTACTTTGGGGGATGCGTGTGTTTTTGAGCTCGTTGATGTGAGTATCCCAAAATTCCGAGTTGTCGTGTTCACATCGTAGATCATATCTCACCAAACAACTAAGTCAG
Source organism: Linanthus parryae (assembly GCA_023055425.1). Lineage (NCBI taxonomy): Eukaryota > Viridiplantae > Streptophyta > Magnoliopsida > Ericales > Polemoniaceae > Linanthus > Linanthus parryae. Next base: position 882,243 of record JALGPY010000036.1, on the reverse strand, counting down.
CTCACTTTCCTACTTCCTCTGGCTGCTACTGAAATGTTGTTGTTTTGCTGTATCTTTGCTTCTGTAACTTGATGTATAACTGTACAACTGTAGTGCTTGTACTCCCATCCTTCTATTCGCTACTACTACTTTCATGACTGTTATCTGTTTGTTCAATGCTGTAACAAGTATTTGGGTTGGGAAAATGCATCTTATTTGCATATATATGTTGTATATTAAGTTATTATACGTGTGTATTCCTCGTGTTAATATCAAACCGAAAATAGCTTCAAAAGTGGCTTAGCATGTTTACATTTCGTAAAAGGCTCTATTGAATGCATCGATATGCATCATATATATTTGTTACATTCTTATTTTTTCCTAATAGCTTGTATTTTTTTAAAATACCACCGTACTACTCCATCCTCAATACTTTACATTGTGTTGAATTACTTCGTCCGCAACTAAGCCATTCACACCGCATCGTTTCAGTAACAGATACATATAAATTTTTAAATGAAAGTTGACTACTACATCGAAAATGAGCTATGCTGCGCAGTATATATAAACCCCCCCCCCCCCCCAAAAAAAAAAAAAAAACACTTTTACATTTTAAAGTTTCACGATATTCACGACCACATGCTTACCCCATTTCCAGTTGTATATTGCTAAGCAAAATGTATCATACCATGCTGTGAAGAGATTATCAGTAAATAATTTACACAGTTGAACAAGCGCCTCGAACAAGCTAATTCAAATGGCGAATCACACGGGGTTTTTTTTTTGTGTGTTCTTTTTATTACCCCCCCCCCTTTATAAAGTATAAATTCATCATATTTAGTAATAATCAGAGTTATTGAATGGCGATACAAAACAATTATCTTAAAAAAAACCAAACGTTTTGTTATTCACATCATCAACTGAGGGTGACATAGCAAATGATGGTAATAAACCAAACAAGAAAAAACATTTAGCACAGAACATCATATAATTATAATACACATAGTTCAGATGACCAACAACTCCTGTAATAAATGTCACTATAAATACTATCATACAAATCAATTTTTTCCCAGACCACACAACAACAAGGCAACATTGCTTCCTCCCATAAGCTTTGTTTGCACTTTAGAACAACAGTACATCCAAGGCTCAAAATTTGGATTATGATCAACCATACGAACAAGAAATGAAACCTTGTGCAATAGTCGATCTGCCAACATTGCCGGTAAGCATTTTCTTCACTAATGAACACTAATCACCCCCTCAGTAATGCATATTTCCAACAGTTTCACTTTACGTTGTATGCTTCTTATGATCAACTGCAGCCTACAGTGCGCGAAATTTGGGTAAATGCTAGCGTTCATGCTTTACCAACAAATCAGCAAGCATGGTATTACGCATGCAAGTTCTTCAATCGTGTTGCAAATCGTTCTCCAAACAACAGATTTCAATGCTCTGCCTGCCAAAATAATGACTGCGATGCTATACCATGGTATATAATAACACTGACAACCAATATGTCGTAGACTGTATTGACATAATTTCGTACAACATGACTTTTACAAATTTTTAAAGAGGAAACGAAATCTAGATACTAAATGTTATTTTTGTTGTTTTTCCCAGGGGGCGTGTAACCGTGCAGTTTCATGACGGTAGTGCTGAACTCGAGGTACGCATCTTCGGACAGTCACTTGACACTGTATTAGGGATAAATGCAACAACCATGTCATCAATGTCAACTGAGGTATGAAACACAATTTCTAGATACGAAATTATACTCCACAGCCAAATAGCTCATTATCTTCACCACTGTAATTATTTCCAGGAACAACAGAGCGTGCTCGAGACCGTGAATATGAACAGTAGCACAAGAATATTTTACTTCCTCCTTTCCCGGCGCAACAATTAGAATGGGTTCCCAATCAATAGTTGGACTGTACGCTACGTAGTTGAAGCTTGATGCATGCTTACAAATCCAAATATATTCTCATTGACGAAATAAATAAAATAAGATGCCAAATTCGTCCTGTATGTTCTTGTAATCAAATCTTTGTTATTGGTGGATGTCCACAATATATTGTAATTTAGTCTGCATAATACGATGTCCCAACTACATTTTAAATAATTCAACGCTACCTCCGTTAATCAGATACTGTTACAACATATGTACTGCGGTAGACACACCGAACGTATAAATAATGCCAGAATACTTCAGGGCGAATACCACATCAACGCAACTGCAAACACCAATTAACAACGTCACTAATTCATAATTGCATATCCCGCAAGAAAATACAATACTTGCAGTATTAAATCCTCAGCTCCCGTCACCTTCTTCCTCCACCATTTGAACAGTTTAATTCTCACCTGCTAATCCCCAGATGCTCACCAATTTCTGCTCGTCATTGTGCCAAAATGTCATTTCAAATTATGTGGGTTCGCCGTTAGCCGGCATCGGATACAGTAGTTTTGCTAATATGGCCAATAAAACACACAATTTCAAACCATATAAATATCGTAGGGAAACCACTTATGCACCATGTCAATGATCTACCATATGTACTTGCGATTTAATTTTCAGCACTAACAGTTGATAGACAACAAACTGGGCAGCTTACCGATGTACTTTAAATTGTCTGCCAACATATGAATTGTTCCAGCCTACTGAATCTGCTGCTTCCAGTACTGATATTGACATTTCCTGTTCCTTCTTGACAGCTCAATATCACGAGTTGAACCATGCAAAATTCTGATCTAACATGCAATATAAACACTTGGCATACAACAACCTTCTGTCCAAACATTTGTCATCAACAACACAACACGTACTCATCACATGAATGATAACACAACACTCATGCCTGCATTTACTGCAAATCTCAGCAATTTTGTAACATCCAAAGTACCCCATTTGATCACAGTAAATATTCAGTAAACGTTGAAGTATGCGCCATTTTATGACTCACAATATAATTAACAAAGTACACAACACATAAGGCACTATATAAACAGTTCACCGATGAAACAAAAATTCCATCACTACACAGAAGAAATACAGCAGCTTGCAATGCAGGTCAACAATATATCAAATGCAAGACGGACGGTGGTAAGACAGTTGTTCAATTCACATATTCATTTACAATACTTACAAATGAAATACAATATACTCAATCTTGTAACAGCGGTTGTATGCTGAGACATGGTTACGAGTATCGATACGTGCAATGCCGACAACTCAACAGCCGTGGTTCAATGCTTGCCCACATTGCAAACGTGAACGTATCTGTCAAACCTGCCGTAACTGTGGCAATGCTGACTGCAACATAGTACCGTTGTTAGATAAAAACCCCAACATCCATTATATACAACATTTTTGCTACTCCACATCATATCCACTACATATAGCTACATCAACATGTCCTATAACAGGAAAACACATACATACATGCTAACAGAAACTGGAACCTAACTGCAGTGGTCGCTTGTATGTGGAGCTCCGAGATGAAACTGGAATTATGGATGCTACAATATTTGGGCTCCCTGTGGAAACCTTTTTGGAGACCACACTTGCAGCAATGTCAAAAATGACTGAACATGTATTATGATTGCCTAATCAATACAATCCCTAAAACAGCAATACACACTAACTACAGCTACATTGATTGATATGCTTCCTCATCAGGAACAACAAAATCTCATAACGTCAGCAAATGCAAAGAGCCCAACGAAAAAATTCTACGTTCCCGTGATCAGGTGCACACAAAACAGGAATCCTCGATTAACAAGGTGGGTGGTTCGCCGTATCCAGAACACCTAACAAAATGACATCAGTGGAGCAATGCAACCCCATCATACTCCACCCACCAACAATCAAGGCAAATGAAGCTGCAAATCATGTACTGGTTCTATTCCTCTCTGATGTTTCTACTACTGTCATCTTGTATTTCTGAATTCCGAATTTTCATTGCTACAAAAACGTGTCTCCTATTGTAATCCTTCACTAAACTCTTCTGCAAATATTTACGTACTGCACTACGCATTTTACTTTTCAGTGCAAAATCAATTATGCAATAACATGTCTCACATGGCTTTTGATAACAACTGGAATAACATAGATATACACACTTCATATTATGAAGCAGTTCAAGTCTTCCACCATGTGAAAAATTATCCTCCATCTATGAAAGATGAAATCAGTAGAGGGCACAACCTGCTACGAGACATGCATCTAGAATTAAATCACATTGATACTATTGAAAACTATGGGAGCAGAACAACAAGAGAAATGCATAATATTATATGAAGCCCCAGAAATAATATTGGATTTAATTACGGAAGACAAATTACAAGCTTCTAATCGTACATCTCACCGAGTGATACAGACTAGCAAACTAACAAAAAACACATGCTAAGATGAACAAAAACACAACCCTTCACTACAGCGGCCACCTCTATGGCCAACTACAAGATGAAACTGGAATCATGGATGCAATAATATTTGGTCTACCTGTTGAAACTGTCTTAGACAGCACTCTTGTGACAATGTCAACAATGACTGAACATATACTATTATAGGGAAAAAAACAAACTTTGGTTGTTTTTCTTTTGGTTTATTTCTATGATGCACAAAGACGATGTTATCCTCACATCTTAGACTAAAATTTTTCCACCACAATCTAAAAACCATTTTTCCTTACAAAAACCACTGTACCAAATTCACGCAGAGTCATAAAAAAGCTTTATGAGTACCGAAAAAAGAACATTTTCTAGTTATAATAGCCAAACATTTATTTTTCACATTTCAGTCCATATTGAGTTTCCTATGGTCACTGGACACTGGTACTCTTTCATATCATACAGATGGTTGCTTTCAACAATTATTTGATGCATGCCTATTAAAGAAAGCAAATGAATTCTTCTCTTTCATTTTCTTGTCACACATCTTCAGACTATTTACAGTATTATTCCGATCAAATAATATCGAAACGCGATGCATATACCGGTTTGCCTGTTCTGAATTGTGGAACAACAGCAACAACAAGAACAATGAACTCAACACTAGAATCTTCTACCAGAATCAATACAAAGCATCATTATATTTGTTACATTAAAATCAAGGAACAACTTGTCAAATAAGGAAATTAGTCGTATCAGTTTATGTACAAGAAAAAAAATGAAAAAATATTACTCGTTTGATCAACCAAACACAATTTGTATCGATTCGTGAATAACATAGTATAATACATCATTCTAAACGAATATTAAATTATCAAAAAATCAAAAGCTGCATTGATAGACGAAATATAAACCAAGGTGACATCAATTCATAACCCCATTACAAAGTAAACATAACCAAACTCAACATTACTGCTCATAAGGCGTAACATGAAACTACAATTCACCATAACATAACATAAAAAAACCTAGACACTCTAGGATCTTGGTTTCTTCTTGCACGACTCTTGAACATCTTCCTCGGTGTTCTTCCTCTTGATGCCCTTATCTGGTGTCGCATCCAACGGAGGAATTGATTTCTTCTTTTGCGAATCTTTGCTACCTTTGGCTGTCACTTTTTCCTTCTTCTTTCTACTTGAACTGGAAGAACGAGAGACAGAATGCTTCCACTTCAGCGGATACGAGGAAGCCGTGTCAGTTCCCCAGAAGTCATCTTCTTCCTCCGCGTCTGAGTACACTGTAGTTTCCGAGCCCTTCCCAACCACATAACCATGTTCAGGCCAACTCTCCCATTCAGACTCACTCTCTGTGAATACTTCCTCACTCTGATATTTTTTACTTTTCCTCATCTTCTTCTTGCTCTTCTTCTTAGCAGTCCTCCTCCATTTGTCATCGGTATTTTCCTTACCAGAATCCATTGAGTCACAGTATGTTGTGACTGAGGCCAACTGCTTATGCTTTTATACCAGAAGTAAGGAGGGAGGTCAAAAGACCATAGCAACTGTTCATGTCCTTTCATTAAATGGTTAACATGATTATTCAAACAGACACATCTTCAGTAAATGTAATCTGCAATACAGGTCAATCAAGCACAAGATACTGCAAACCCTACTCATTTTACTTAAGAAATCTTCAACTCACATCAAGCAATGCATCTAAATGATGAAACCTAAAGCAGAAGGAGAGAGATGGTGGCTGATTGGGGAAGATAATAGGCGTTGACAATGGACTAGGTTATACATGAACTGGTAATACATTGCAACTGTTCATGTCCTTTCATTAAACTGGTTGACATGCATATTCAAACAGACACATCTTCAATAAATGCAATCTGCAGGACAGATGAATCAAGCACAAGATACTGCAAACCCCACTCAATCTACTGAAGAAATCTTCAATTTACATCAAACAATGCATCTAAATGATGAAACCCAAATCAGAAGGAGAAAGATGGTGGGTGGTTGGGGAAGGTAATAGGCGTTGACCATGGATTAGGTTAATAGGTTATGAGTATGATTTTTTCAGGCTCAAAGAGCTCATGATGCTCATAAGGGAGCAGAATAGGCTAATTATAGATATCAATTAAAGAGAGAAAGAAAATTTTCAACACCTATTTCAAAAACATTGAATATCTGAATGCAATGCATTATACCAACTATACATGAACTGGTAATACTCTACCAAAAGTATACCCGATGAACATTACTTGCCGTTTCCTATGTAAGGCTGTTGAACGTTTCAAAATCAACACACAAAGACAGCACCATTGTGTCATGTACAAAACGTCACTAATAACCCATTCAAATATGAGAGGATAATTAATTACTCTAAATCAATCAAATCAGCCACTAGAAGTTTCCCAATTTTGACTGCAAAACCCATGTATTACGTAATTACAGCCCAAGAATAAGAAAGATTGACAAACTATACCATTGCTTTGAAAACAAAGAAGTTAGGAAAGATGAACTATGTTAAATCAACCACTTTTGAATAGTGTGAATATAATGTCATTGTAAAACATAGTACTCGATATATGTTGCCAAAATTACATAAGTATGAATTGCAATGACAGTCAGACAATTATCAATTTCAAAGCAAGAAGACAACACCCGATTCAAAGGCAGGTGCAACCAATATTTATATAGCCAATTGAAGCTGCCATCAATGACACGCATGTCTACTACTCCTGTACTCCCTGACTACGATGCTGAAATACCCTATGTCTACTGTATTGTTCTTCGAATCTCGTGTCTATGCAATGTACTATCTACCAGTTTTAGTGTCTTAAATTCATAAAAAAGACAATTGCCAGCGACGAATCCAATTACTACAAATGTGATGCACTCACATATGTTGAGGCTATTTACAGTATAATTCTGATAAAATAACATTCAAACGCGGTACATAATAATCCTGCAGTAGCAAATGTATATCTCCGCCCATCAGACAAGCAAACATGCCAAGGCCACACCGCGCGCAACGAGCTCGGGGTGGAACCTAGTGTATATATAAGGAAGAATAATACTACAAGTGGGCAGGTTTATAAACGTCAAAACATTTACAAAATAAGGAATCCATAATAATGTTTTCCCTCTACCTTTGATGGTTATCACATTCTCTTATTTTTTTGTTGTTGGCAAACAATTTGATCATCGAAATAGAAAATTAAGATATAAACTTGGAACCAATAAAAACTGAATAGGGAAGAGGGAACACGTTGCTCAAACACTTTGATTAAAACTATTTTTTTGCTATTTCAGCCGCTTAGTTTCGTTATATCATCATTTTTCCTAAAAAAAAATGATTTTTGCACCCTGGTTCTTGATTCAGGAGGGATTAATGCCTCCCGCTCAGTCATACAGCGAAGGCGAAATGAGTTCCTGCAATAACCCGAACAGAGTATGATCACCAAGAACATCTTCTAGTAATTGGATGTAACATTTTTAAACCATTTTTCAATTAGACAAAGTAACATTCTTACGGACATGAAGGGTTGTAAACGAACCGAGCCGAACCGACTATTGGCTGTTAGAGTTTGATTTGTTTAAAATCAGAACGAACACGAACTCGGGTCGAACATGTTTTGGCCTATTTGAGTTTTCTTGATTAAAATTAATTCAAACTCAAGCCGAATACGAGCCTGCAATCGAGCCCTTAGTTAAGAAAAAAATTATGCAAATGTGCGCCCACCTTTAATCTTTATGTTAAAAGATATTTTTTCTACATGATTTCTTTCAAATAAACCATAAAACTATCATAAAGCACAATAAATCTAAAAGGTTTTAAAATTTATTCACATATAAACTTTAAATGCCCCTTTTTACTTATATTGATACATTTTAAATATGTAAATAATAATTCTTCACAAACTAAACGAACAACTGAGTCAAAGCTTATTTTTGTTTGGTTAGTAATCGAACGAAATCTTGTGTGTGAATTTTTTGTTTATGTTGGGAAGTTCCTTGAAGTTAGAAGATACTCGAAGGAGCACAAAGGTGAAGTCCCAGGATGTCTTCGCACGAAGACATCCCAGAAAAGCCAGAAAGCAAAATTTGTTCGTGGGAGGGCTTGCTGTCCAAAACATGAGGGTCTTTGCACGAAGACACCAAAGGTCATCGCACAAAGACCTTCGCACGAAGAGAATGCTGGAGGCGGCAAATAAGAATGGAAACCTATCTTAGGGTATTGGGGCGGTTTCCAAGGGGTATAAATCGATCATTTGGGCTCCTATACTGGTATGTCATCATTGTGAATCATTCCTGCTCAGTGAATAAATTTCTTTCTTCGCCATGGATGTAGTTAGCATACTTTGTGCTAGCAAACCACGTAAATCTTGTGTGATAGCATTGTTTCGTTATCGTTCATGAGGTGAGAGTCATCGTGAGAGTTATAAAAAACTGATATCAGAGCTTAGGTTGAGATTACTCCACCAAGAACGACGTTCAGATCCATGTTGAAGATCGACAGGTTCACAGGAGGGACAACTTCAGTCTATGGAAGATAAAGATGGAGGCCTTACTTAAATCGCAGGGTTTGTGGGAACCTTTGACCGTGCACAAGGGAGGCATGAATGCTAGTACATCGAATTCAAGGTATTGGACGAGAAGGAACATTCAACGATTATGTTGTGTCGCAGATCATAATGAAGAAGCGAAGCTCTGGCTCAAGTTGGAGAGTCTCGGCATGACAAAGAGTCTCACTAGCAAGTTGATGCTAAAAAAAAGGCTCTTCAACCTGCAGATGCTCGGAGGTACGACTCTCAAGGACCATCTTGATCAATTAAATACGATTCTTTTATATTTGTGTAATACTGGAGAGAAGGTGGATGATGAGGATGCCGCACTTTTGTTTTATTGATCTCGTTACCACCATCATACGAGAACTTCGTTCAGTCGTTTATTGTGAACAAGGACGTCTTATCTCTTGAGGAGGTCAGATCGGCGCTCCATGCTAGGGAACTGCGCCATAAGGGTGCATGTACAAGTGCACAGGACCATGCTTCCGGTTTCATGGCAACCTGTGGAAGCAAGAAGGATAAGAAGGACAAGAAGAATCAATTCTCAGGTTCTAAGTTACCCAAGGATGTATGTTTTTGGTGCATGGGAAAATGGCACTGGAAGAGGGATTTCCCTAAACGAGGTCAAGAGGGAAAGAATGGCTCTGCAGCCGTGGTAGGGAAGGGGAGTTCATCTGAGGATGATTTCATTCTAGGGGTAGATGATGTCAAGCATTCACCGGATGCGTGGTTTCTTGACTCTTGGGCTTCTTATCATATATGTTCTAACATGGAGCAATTTTAAGCTACAACCGTGCATATGGAGGATCCGTTCATATAGAAAACGAAGCTTTTTGCAAGGTCATAGAAAAGGCTCGGTGGTTCAAGACGTATGATGTGAAGACATGAACTTTTATGGATGTTAGACATGTACCGCTTGTCACAAAGAATCTAACTTCTTTGAGTCTACTCGATAAAAAGTGATTTAGCTTCAAGGGTTAGGGTAGTGGATTATGCACCTATAAGGACTCAGATGTTCTACTCAAGGGGGTCAAGGATGGGACTTTATATGTATTACAAGGTTCGGCTCTCACGGGGTCTGTCAGAGTTATCTCGGTCGAGATTAAGGAAGCTGATCAAACCAAGCAATGGCATGGCTCGGTTATATGAGTGAACATGGAATGCATGACTTCAGAAGAAAGGCTATCTCAGTGGGCATGCGCCCAAGAAACTAGGGTTTTATGAGCACCGCGTGTTTTGGAAGCTACAGCGTAGCAAGTTCCTTAAGGCGGTTCATAGAACGAAAGGTGCTCTTGATTACATCCATTCGGATTGTTGGGGTCCATGAGTTGAGGTGACTGGCAGGTACATGTATTTTTTGAGCATCATAGACTACTACTCTAGGATGAATTGGATATTCGTTATGAAGCAAAAGAGTGAAGCCTTTGCAAGATTCAAGAAGTAGAAGACGCTAGTGGAGAATTAAGTGGGAAAGAAGGTGAAGAGGTTGCGCAAGGAAAACGGCTTGGATTTTTGTTCATCTGAGTTTAATGGATTCTGCGAGGATCAGGGTACTGCTCGCCATTACACCGTTCGACACACACCACAGCAGAATGGGGTAGCCAAAAGAATGAATCATACACTTTTAGCAAAAGAAAGGTGTATGCTTTTGAATGTAGGTCTTTCTAGAGGTTTATGGGGAGAATCAATTGTTGGAATAGATTCCCTAGAACAATTTTAATTAGTATGAACATTATTTTGGCTAGAATAATCATTGTATTATTTATGAAGATATTTAATATAATGAAGTCCTTAGATTATAATTGTTGTTTATCTTAAATATCCCTAGTTGTTTATTTGATTAATAGGACGATTAACTATATACAAGTATGTGGGTAGATTGATATGGAGATATCAAGTCTAGCACATGGGTATGCATTAGGGGTAATGACATACTGGAATGACCCGCCACGAGAAGGCTACATTTAAGTTATGTGAAAGTGACAAGCACTTCACGTAGTGACAATGGTATTGTGGTCCTTAGACTTGAAGTCACTAGATACTCTAGTTGTGAATTATCATGCTTTGATATTATCAAACGTCGCGCCTTAACCGGGTAACTATAAAGATAGTTATCGGGCATGATAATAAGAAAGCTTAGAGATGGTAGTGATATAGAGAGGATTTGTCTCTCCCACATAACAGGAGGAAATATCCGCGGCCACTCGAGGGGTAGTGCTTATAGAATGTCTGGCCATACTCAGATAAATCAATATAGGATATTGATGTTATCTGCATGGATAAGACTATTCCCAGGATCGAGAAACTAGGGATTGGATATACGAGTGTGACTTTTATGTCTCGTGTCAAATCCAGATATGGAGACAAAGGGATGATACAATACAGTAACATTGGTCACAAGGTTTGTCAGATCATTAACTATTTCTATTAGTTGGGTGACGTAGATGTGTTGCTAGACACCGCTCTATGTTAGTAATTATTACTACCAAGTAAGTAGACACCTATAGGGTCACACGCCCTATAAATTAAACCGGACTTGGGAATTAATTAGTAGGACTAATTAAATAGAATGATCAATACGCAACCACAAGAAAACTTAGTAGGACTAGTTTGCAACGTTGACTAATCTGTGTATGGACATGATTAGTATTGGGGCTAATATGTAGTTTTGTTGGGTTTTGACGTAAGTAAAGCAGCGGAATAAGAAAATTTAATTCTTACTCAAGGCCCACCAAGGATCACAGGAAGAGACATCATAACATGATAAGGGACATAGAAGATGTGTAACTTTTGGTTTGGGAGATCACACGAAGAATATTGTCCTCATCCCTACGGTTGATCCACGTCTAGAGGTGAGATCTAGATTCTTCCTTCTCAAGTGCTAGCTTGGACCGGAGGAAGAGGGAAGAAGGAATCAAGCAACAAAGGAGAGGGGTTTCAGCCCTCTCTTTGTCCCGACGGGAAGGGGCGGACGCAAGGGGTGTTCGGCCCCTTGTGTTCTTGCTCTCTCTTGCTTTCTCTCCCACTCACTTATGTTATGCTTATTAACATTAGTGGGAAGGAAGCTAGAGCCTCCTTTATATAGTCCAACAACTCCTTGTTAACTACATAAAGGTCCTTCCTAGTTCTACATGAACTTGGATTAGTCCCTTCCTTGCATATTAGTCCCACTAAGTTTGCAAGGTGTTGCAGAGTGATCCTTCTAATTAATTAATCATATTAATTTATCCAAAATCTAGTTCTACTCTATTTGACGTGTGACCCCATATGTTTCTACTTATTTGGTAGCAACTTATTACTAACATGGAGCGGTGTCTAGCAACACATCCATGCCACCCAACTAACATAAATAAGTCAGTGATCCCGACAAACCTCTCTGCCCAATATCTCATATTGCACTTTCCCTTTTTCTCCATATCCGGATTGGACACGAGACATAAATAGTCACACTCATATATCCAATCCATAGTTCCTCGATCCTGGGAATATCCTTATGCAAGCAGATAACATCAATATCTCCATATTGATTATCTGATTCTGGCCAGACATTCAATAAGCCTCATCCCTCGAGTGGCCGTGGATATTTTCTCCCATTATGTGGGAGGGACAAATCCTCTCTACATCACTACGATTTCTAAGCTTGTTTCCTATCATGCACGATAGTTATCTTTATGATTACCCAGTTACGGTGTAACGTTTGATAACATCAAAGCACGATATTTCACAACTAGCGTATCTAGTGACTTCAAGTCTATGGAATGCAATTATATTAGCACTACGAGAAGCGATTGTGACTTTAACGTAATATAATATATCCTTCTCGTTGTGGGTCAATCCAATATGCCATTACCCTTAATGCATACCCATGTGTTAGACTTGATATCTCCATATCAATCTACACACATACTAGTCTATATTTGATCGTCATATTAATCAATATACTGGACTAGGGATATTTAAGATAAACAACACATTGTATCTAAGGACTTCATTATATTAAATATCACAATGTATAATAAATGAATATTCTAGCCAATAACATTGTTCATACTAAATATAGATTGCCTCTAGGAAAACTATTCAAATAGTCTCCCACTTGCACTAGAGCTAATCTGGTGCATCTCGTATGCCTATAGATCTGGCGTGCCCTTCATGCTGCTGCGCAAGAGGTTTTGTGAGCGGATCTGAAAGAGTGTCATCCGTTGGAATCTTGCACATCTTCACATCTCCTCGATCGATCATATCACGAATAAGATGGAATATCCTATGTACATGCATTGATTTCTGGTGTGATCTTGGTTCCTTAGCTTGTACTATCGCCCCGGAGTTGTCACAGTACAACTCTATGGGATCCACGATGCTAGAGACCACACCGAGCTCAGTGATAAACTTTTTTATCCAAACTGCCTCTTTTGCTTCTTCTGCTGCAGCAATGACTCAGTTTCTGTTGTAGAATCAGCAACTGTCCCTTTCTTGGAACTCTTCCAGCTCACGGCTCCTCCATTCTGGCAAAACATGTATCTAGACTGCGATATGTAGTCATCTTTGTCGATTTGGAAGCTCGCATCAGTGTAACCAATTACACTTAGCTCTTCCTTACCTCCAAATATCAAGAAGGCATCATTAGTTTTTCTCAAGAACTTTAGGATGTTCTTGACAGCAATCCAGTGGCTCTCACCCGGATTGGACTGATATCTGCTCACCATACTCAACGCCTATGATACGTCTGGTCTAGTACACAACATGGCGTATATGATGGATCCTATGGCCGAAGCATAAGGTATCCTACTCATGCGGTCCTTCTCAATCTCATTGGAGGTACAGTCATTCTTAGAAAGAGTGACTCCATGCGACATGGGCAAGAATCTCTTCTTGGAATCTTGCATGTTGAACCTCTTCAACACCTTTTCTATATATGTACTTTGACTTAGGCCGAGCATCTTTCTAGATCTATCCCTATAGATCTTTATACCAAGTATATATGTTACATCTCCTAAGTCCTTCATTGCAAAACACTTTCCCAGCCAATCTTTAACAGATTGCAAAGTAGGAATGACATTTCCAATGATTAGTATGTCATCCACATACAAGACCAGAAATACTACAGAGCTCCCACTAACCTTCTTGTAAACACAAGGCTCATCTTAGTTCTTGATGAAGCCAAACTCTTTGACTACGTCATCAAAACTTCGATTCCACCTCCTAGAAGCTTACGTTAATCCATAAATGGACCTTTGCAGTTTACAGACTTTATTAGCATTTTATGGATCTTTGAAACCCTCCGGTTGTGTCATGTACACATTGATAACTCTATATTAGAGTTATATTTCTTCTGCGTTTGTGTACCGTTTTGTGTAGTTTCCGGGTTGAATATATTAGAAATACACTATGAACTTGAGGAAATTGGATAAGTTTAGCTTTGAGTGGTAAATTATTAATCCGGGCGTTTTTCACATTATTTACATTTATCTTGTCACTTTTGATCGCACGGGGTGTTTTCTTGTTGTGTTGGGCAGGAAACGGAGCTTGGGACATGAAGCGGCGAGGAGAAACAAGCTTGGGAGATTAATCGGGAGCTAAAACGATGAAGAAATCGTGAAGAAACAGTGAAAATACATGAAGAGGGGAGGCAAATGCAATTTAATGAAGTTTCTGTAATGGCACTTTAACCCCCTAGATGAAAAATGGCCAAACACTTGGTGAAAATTTGGTGGACGTACGTGAGAGAAACTCACTGGAAGTGTAGGATCACAAAAGGTGATCCTACAATCACAAGATCACCCACAAGACCACAATGTGATCCTAGGATCAAAAAAGGTGATCACAAGATCAAGTGCAAGACCAGATCTAGGATCAAACGTGATCCTACAACCACAATGTGATCCTATGATCAAAATTTGTGATCACAAGATCACAATACTTAAAAATAATAAAAGAACGGGGCTCTTTTATTAAGGGGACGCACGGGAAAAAAGGAAGAAAAAAAAAGAGAGTCACGCAAGGAGGAGGCTAGGGTTCAAGAGGGGGGTTCCTCCATTGAAGATCTAGGTTCTTCTTCTTCTTCTTCTTCCTCTCTCAATCCTTGTATGGAGAAACTTGTAAGTTTTGTTTTGTTGATTCTCATTAGCTAAACTATTTGCTAGGCATCTCTATGAGAGCCTAGGGTTCATGTAGACGATGGAGTTTCTGGATTTTTAATCTTTGTTTCATGCTATTGATTTCTCCTTATTGAATTGATTGTAGTTCTTGATTCTTGTTAACGATTCTAGCCTATTGACACGGTTAGAGTAGGAATTGCTAATCAAAGAACTAGGGTTTCTTCATTAGGATGAATCATGCTTAAAAGTTAGTTTTATTCCAATTCAATTGTTCATAATCTATGCTTAATTCTTAATGGGGATGGAGTAATTACCCGGAACCGTTAGTTGGCTAGTGAAGTGCACGACAGTGACTTTAAATAGCTAGGATGAGATATGAGCATCAATCCCGTATCACTGAGACTGAGAAGAGACGTGTTAGGATTGGCTAGTGTGGGTAGATTCGGTAGGTGAAATTCGACGATTTCGTGCAACGGTGGACCGACAGGACCCGTTGTCGTGCATGTCGTTAGCCTACTAGAACGGACCGGTAGACACATGAGACCGATAGGAGATTGTATTCTACCGTGAAGTAGAATGACTTGAGACCGATAGGAGATAGTCAGCGCTGTTACCCGGCTTAGTTAGAATATAGTTAACGTGTTGCTCAGATAATCCGGAATTCGTCTACAACCCTAGGTGATCTAGAGATTGCCTAGTTTCTCCAAACTTATTTATTAAATATAAAAATCCAAAAATATTAGCTTAGTTGTTATTTCAATTCTAGAAATCAATCAAATCTTTCCTCCTGCACCGTACTCTAAATTAAATAACTAATTAAATAATATCAAGCCTGTCCTCGTGGGATCGATAACTCGGGGTTGAAATACCACCCCTATATTACTTGACCGTGCACTTGCGCATACGCGTTAAGAAATCGCGTCAAGTTTTTGGCGCCGTTGCCGGGGACAGCGGTAGATTATTTTGTTAGGAGTTAGTTTAGAGTACTTTTATTTTAGTTTGATTTTAATATTTTTATTCTATATCTCTTTGCTTCACGGGTGTCTTATGAGTTTGTTTCTCAGGAACGCAGGAAGCAAGAGACAATTTAAGCATGTGGAGCGAAGACTGTTATTCGGGTCCCCCCTACTGTTTCCACTGTAGGGGTAACCATGAAGACGAGGATGCATGCATAACTTGGTGCTACGTATGCGGAATTTGGCACGACCGTAGAGACTCATGTCGAGTACATGCCCCCCAGCTTCATCAGCACCAGGAAGACTCATCAGCGGATATGGCAGAACGGCGTAGTATTATGAATGACATGGAAGTTTGCGCCAAATTTTTGTCCATAGATGCACAATTACCAAAAGAGGATTCAGCCACAGGTAGGGAATACGTGAGGGAGATGTTGGAGAGGATAAAGAAGCGAATAGAAAAACTGTCAACAGCAGGGGAATCAAGCATTCAAGAGCCACAAGAAGAAACCGTGCCATATGACAGTGAGCTAAAAATTGAACCTTCATCATCCCCACCACAAGTGGAAGAAGAGATACCTGAGCTAAACGAAGACTGCAGTGTCCAGGAACCATTGGTGGACTCTTCCATATATGAGGACTCAGACTCTGATTCAGACTGGGGTGGACCTGTGTGCCGAAGATGGGAAGATCTGCCGTATTGCGAGCCAAGACCGCAGGTTCCCTCACATCCTTGGTATGAATGGGAAGACACCGAAATCGGAATCCTGTGGTGTGTCGACGATGAAGCTGGTGACACACTTGTGCTCAGTGATATTGAGGTAAAAGCCCCAACTCCGATTAATGATGAATTCTCCATATCTTATGTCACGCAAGTCTGCGATGAGCTGGAACAATTACTGTATGGGGATTCGTATGGGGAAGAATTTGATGATCAACTCCCAATCTCTTGTTCTATGGGCGATTCTATTGATCATCCATATGCCATAGTCAAGGAGTTGGAAGTCAGCAAGTGTGGGGGTGTGGATGAATTGCATGGGTCATTTGAAGATCATCTAGCACCAAAAAGGTATTACTGGGATGACTTTATGGAGAACGATGCATATGAGCCCAGTGGTACTTGGTGGAAGCTGATAAAGAAGATAAATTGCAAGATGAAAAAAATCAGCTTCTACAACTCTCCACCATCTGCACAGCACAGGGGTGCACGTGAAGTTATCGAGAAGAGATGGTGGAAGAAGAAGAAGTGGAGGGATAAAGCAGTCTCCACTATCCTTTTCGGTAGAGGTAACCGGGTCGGGCTGTCGACCTTAAATTACAAGCGCTGCTTGGGAGGCAACCCAATGTACATTAGGATGCAATTTGTTTCTGTTTTTGCTCTTAGTTCTCCATATTTGATTTTGAGGGGTGAGAGAGAGTTGCTTTAATACTTTCAATCAGTGTGCAGGGACACAGGTACATAAGACGCTCCGGGTTCCCCTTCTTGATGCGTGTGATAGAATGTTGAGTAGGCGCATCGGAATCCGGACGCGAGGTGAGACTTTTCCGGAAACTGTCAACGGTCCACAAGACCCCTTCTTGTTGCAGTTTCGCGGCAACGGTGCCCATGTAGGTCCGGGCACCCCAGGTACCTTTAACTCTCTTTCTTGTTTCTAAGTTTTGAGCCATAATAGTGTAGATCTACCGCCAACACATTTAAGCGATGAGTCCTCTTATTATATCTCTAACTTCGTTGAGGACAACGAAACGCTTAAGTGTGTGGGGGGGGGTTTGTGTATATTTTGCTAGCCATGTCAGTTATGCATCGCCAGTTACATGCAGTTGTGTCGTATTGTGGAGTACATGTGTTTAGTGTAGAGTGTTTGATATAGTGTCGTATTGTGTTAGGATTGTTATCATGCAATTTTTTTAGCACTTTTACTTTATTGAGTCCCCTACCAAATCGTGTGATTAATCGAGTTGGCCAAAAGCATATAGAGTTAGGAAATATTAAAAAAAAAAAAAAAATAATAAATTTTAAATTTTTGAGAGAGGGCAATCGAAGAGAGTGAATGTGGAGAGGGCTTAATGATAGAATTCCTTAGGAGTATGAAAATCTGAGGTGAGGTAGACGCGAGAATCTGGAGTAGGAAGACTTATAGGGCTAATGCACATTAGAAATGCGAGTAGCTGTCTCTCAGACTAGTTATCCTACTAGCGCTACACCACCGTCACTTAGGTAGTCGTCAACCCTCCTCGTAGTGGCAACGGAACAGCTGTGCGAGTGATGTTTATGGGGGCCTCACGTCCCGTCTCCATCTCCTAGGTCCACTAGTTACCCCTATTGATCCGTTTACCCCTTTTATTCACAGCCTCTAGCCTAGGAAGCCTTTCATTGTGACTTTCATCACTTGTTAGAATGGTCCTTTCCTATGCGTCATGATAGAGGGAGTTGAGTTAGGGAGGTTCGATGAGGGTGAGCTGATTTGATACATCTTATGTGGATTCTCTTACATGTCGTCTTTTGAGGGGATGTGAGGGTGAGTTAGAGACGGTAGCACACTTCGGTGTGGCGGTGAGTCGTGTCCTTACACCACGATCACAGGTGGAGTACCGTAGTGCGTGATATTTCTTCCGCACGTCATGGGGTGGGGGTTGGTTGATCTTATAGGAGGCCGTGCTTATGCTTTATTTATATTCTCTATATCTTAGGTGATGAGGAGGATCGGTTGGAAAAGCACGTTTACACATTGACTACTGGGTTCGTGATTTGCTTTGCATCAAGTGTGGGGGTGTCGATATTTATGTTATTACATCACTAATTTGACACATTCCACCCCCATGTTATCTAATTCTGATATTTGATCTCCTCGGATATTACTATTGTATTGTCGGCTCCATGAGCTTAATGTTATTATGTGGAAATGAAAAAAAAAAAAGGAAAAAAATAAGTAAAATAGAAAGAGAAATTGAAAGTGAAAGGGAATAAAGGAGCAAGCTTGAAATTGAAGATCGGGGAGATTAGCTATTGTTCGAGATCACTTCTTCACATTTGTGGCCGCGAGAACGGCGTTGCACCAAGATTGAAGGAATGAGGGCCGGAGTAGTGAGATTCGGTGGGGTTCCTTGGATTTTGGTGAGGGAGTGTGAGAATCGGGTTTTGTGAGTTATATCATGACGTCTAGGACAACGCTTCTAAATATCCTATCCTACCCGTCCTAAACCGTCAACAATTTAACCCGTGGATAAATAGCTCGGAAGGTAAGTGCTAGGTATACGTTTGATGAGTGTGCGGAAGCAACATATTTTGTGTTCGTGCCCGTTCTGTCTAACGAAACTGGCCGCAAGTTCTACCGATCACCAAAGTTATAGAACTTCCGAGTGAATATGAGAGCCTTATGACTTGCCGGTTTACTTTTTGAGATTGCCCAATCTCTAACTAAAAAGAAAAAAAAATTGTTGTTTCGATTTTTGCATTGTTTGATAATCGAGTTGCATTGTATAGTCATGTAGATTGCATGGGTGTGTGTGTTGTTTGTGTCACATGGCTAGTGAAGTTAAATGCAATTCGGTGGATTGAAAATCATTGTGTGAGAAATGTTTTTGATTTTGCTCGGGACGCGCAAAAAGGTAGTGTGGGGGGATTTGATAACTCTATATTAGAGTTATATTTCTTCTGCGTTTGTGTACCGTTTTGTGTAGTTTCCGGGTTGAATATATTAGAAATACACTATGAACTTGAGGAAATTGGATAAGTTTAGCTTTGAGTGGTAATTATTAATCCGGGCGTTTTTCACATTATTTACATTTATCTTGTCACTTTTGATCGCACGGGGTGTTTTCTTGTTGTGTTGGGCAGGAAACGGAGCTTGGGACATGAAGCGGCGAGGAGAAACAAGCTTGGGAGATTAATCGGGAGCTAAAACGATGAAGAAATCGTGAAGAAACAGTGAAAATACATGAAGAGGGGAGGCAAATGCAATTTAATGAAGTTTCTGTAATGGCACTTTAACCCCCTAGATGAAAAATGGCCAAACACTTGGTGAAAATTTGGTGGACGTACGTGAGAGAAACTCACTGGAAGTGTAGGATCACAAAAGGTGATCCTACAATCACAAGATCACCCACAAGACCACAATGTGATCCTAGGATCAAAAAAGGTGATCACAAGATCAAGTGCAAGACCAGATCTAGGATCAAACGTGATCCTACAACCACAATGTGATCCTATGATCAAAATTTGTGATCACAAGATCACAATACTTAAAAATAATAAAAGAACGGGGCTCTTTTATTAAGGGGACGCACGGGAAAAAAGGAAGAAAAAAAAAGAGAGTCACGCAAGGAGGAGGCTAGGGTTCAAGAGGGGGGTTCCTCCATTGAAGATCTAGGTTCTTCTTCTTCTTCTTCTTCCTCTCTCAATCCTTGTATGGAGAAACTTGTAAGTTTTGTTTTGTTGATTCTCATTAGCTAAACTATTTGCTAGGCATCTCTATGAGAGCCTAGGGTTCATGTAGACGATGGAGTTTCTGGATTTTTAATCTTTGTTTCATGCTATTGATTTCTCCTTATTGAATTGATTGTAGTTCTTGATTCTTGTTAACGATTCTAGCCTATTGACACGGTTAGAGTAGGAATTGCTAATCAAAGAACTAGGGTTTCTTCATTAGGATGAATCATGCTTAAAAGTTAGTTTTATTCCAATTCAATTGTTCATAATCTATGCTTAATTCTTAATGGGGATGGAGTAATTAACCGGAACCGTTAGTTGGCTAGTGAAGTGCACGACAGTGACTTTAAATAGCTAGGATGAGATATGAGCATCAATCCCGTATCACTGAGACTGAGAAGAGACGTGTTAGGATTGGCTAGTGTGGGTAGATTCGGTAGGTGAAATTCGACGATTTCGTGCAACGGTGGACCGACAGGACCCGTTGTCGTGCATGTCGTTAGCCTACTAGAACGGACCGGTAGACACATGAGACCGATAGGAGATTGTATTCTACCGTGAAGTAGAATGACTTGAGACCGATAGGAGATAGTCAGCGCTGTTACCCGGCTTAGTTAGAATATAGTTAACGTGTTGCTCAGATAATCCGGAATTCGTCTACAACCCTAGGTGATCTAGAGATTGCCTAGTTTCTCCAAACTTATTTATTAAATATAAAAATCCAAAAATATTAGCTTAGTTGTTATTTCAATTCTAGAAATCAATCAAATCTTTCCTCCTGCACCGTACTCTAAATTAAATAACTAATTAAATAATATCAAGCCTGTCCTCGTGGGATCGATAACTCGGGGTTGAAATACCACCCCTATATTACTTGACCGTGCACTTGCGCATACGCGTTAAGAAATCGCGTCACACATCCTCGAGGAGGTTCCCATAAAGGAACGCTATTTTGATGCAATAGTCGTAGTAAGCTGCAATAGCAAGTAGGATTCGAATGGATTTAGTCATGGCGACTGGTAAAAAGGTCTCATCATAGTCAATACCATGAATCTCTCTATAACCTTTAGCCACCAATCGCCCCTTGTAGGCAACAACCTTGCCATTCATGTCGGTCTCCTTCTTGAAGACCCATTTGCACCCTATGGGCCGAGCCCTTCAGGTGGTTCCACCAAAGTCCATATGTTGGAGTCTGGGACTTTCAAGGCCCCCCCTAGGTTGCAGGCTCATCATCCATGAGTGGTATGTCATAATTCAAGGCCTCTCTGGCTCATGTGTACCCTTCCTGACCTATGGAGTTCCTGTGTTACCTGAACAGGTTCTTCCACAACAACTTCCGATTACTTCTCATGCTCCATCATCGGTTCAGTGTTTTTTGGTTCTTGAATTTCTTCAAGTTCTACAGTCCTCCCACTTGCTTCTTTAGAGACGAGCTCTCTTTCTAGAAACACACTGATTCGAGCTACAAACACTTTGTTCTCGGTTGGATTGTAGAAATTATATCATTTTGTTTCCTTAGGATATCCCACAAATTTACACTTATCCGATTTGGGCCCGAGCTTGTCTGTTTTTAAACGCTTTACATAGACATCGCAGCCTCAAATCCTCATAAACGACACTATGGAACATTCCCAGTCCATATCTCATATGGTTTCTTCATGACTAATTTGGATGGAACACGGATAATGGTAAAAGTTGATGTCATTAGAGCATGTCTCCAAAATGATATCGGAAGATCCGTTTGAGACATCATAGAACGCACCATATCCAATAGTATGCGATTCCTCCTCTTGGACACGCCATTCCATTGTGGCGTTCCCAGTGGAGTGAGGTGCGACACTATCCCACACTCTCTAAGATACTCATCAAACTCATGGCTTAAGTATTCTCCTCCACAATCCGATCGTAGAGCCTTAATACTCTTACCAAGTTGCTTCTCTACTTCATTCTTGAATTCTTTGAACAATTCAAAGGACTCATATTTGGCCTTCATAAGGTATACAAATCTATATCTACTGAAATCATCAGTACACGTGATGAAGTAGGTGTAAACATACATCAGTATGTATGAGTGAAAATAACTCACTTTTCGTCTCACCTTTCTTATTAAAAGGGGACTTTGTCATTTTTCCTAATAAACAAGATTCACATGTCTCATATGATTCCACGTCAAATGAGTCTAGAAGTTCATCCTTATGGAGTCTAGATATGCGTTTCTCATTTATATGGCCTAAACGACACTGTCATAGATATGTAGGATTTAAATTATTAGTTTTAATCCTTTTAGTATTTATGTTATAAATTGGACTATTTAGATCAAGGATATACAATCCATTAGACAAATGAGCACTATAATAGTGCATATGTCAAAATAAATGGAGCAACACTTGTCCTTTATTGAAATATAAAAAACCCTTCTCGTCCAAACAAGAAATGGAAATATTGTTTGTGCTCATAGCAGGAACATAAAAGCAACTTTCTAATTCTAAAATAAGTCCCGAAGGAAAAGATAGCTCATAAACTCCTATAACTAATGTAGCAACTCTTGCTCCATTCCCGACGCGCAGATCTATCTCCCCTTTAGCCAATCTTCTACTTCTTTTCAAATCCTGTACATTTCGACAAATGTGAGAACCACATCCAGTATCCAATACCCAAGATGAAGAAAGAGAAAGATTGACGTCTATAACATAAATACCTGGTGGTGGTGGAATCACTATTCCAAGCTTCTTATCCTCCAGATGTTTAGGGAAATTCCTCCTCCAGTGACCCGGCTGGCTGCAGTAGTGACATTCACCTTTAGCCACGCCTCCACTAGGCCTTAGGGCTTCCTTGGATTTTGCAACTTTCTTGCGCTTTCCTTTGGAAGTAGAGGCAACTCCTTTTCAATTCTTCTTATGCACCATCATTATGGCCTTGCCCTTAACTTTATTGACGCTCTGTTCAGCTGTCTTTAGCATGTTTAACAAGTCTGGCAGAGTTTTACTGATCTCGTTCATATTATAGTTCATGATGAACTGATTATAATTGTCAGACAACGATTGCAAGACAAGATCAGTTGCCAAATCTTGGCCAAGCGGGAATCCCAGTCTCTCAAGGTTCTCAATGTACCCAATCATTTAGAGTACATGAGGCCCTACTGGATTCCCCTCTGCGAGACTACTCTTGAACAATGCTTTAGACACCTCATAGTGTTCATGCCTTTCCTATTCCTAAAACAATTGTTTCAAGTGTATGATCATATCATAGGCCTCCATGTTCTCGTGCTGCTTCTGAAGCTCAGTAGTCATGGTGCAAAGCATGAGGCAAGTCATGTCATTAGAATCATCAATATGTTTCTGACGTTCCCTTACTTCCGCTAGAACAGACTCATCTTGTGGTGGTTCTGGAATCGGAGCGTCCAAGACGTACATCTTCTTTTCTTGCTTAAGGGCAATCCTTAAGTTTCTGTACCAGTCAAGGAAATTTGTTCCAGACAGTTTATCCTTCTCAAGGACAGATCGTAGGGATGAAGTCGATGTGTTGTTGTTTGCCATTTGGAATTCTACAAAACGAGAAATGTGCAATTTTAGTATTTTTAAACAATTTAACTATATTCAACAATGGCTAGATCATTAAATATATCTCCCACTATTTTTCTCAGATTAATAGCCCTCACAATTAATGCGGAAAATATCATTATATTTTCTAGTAGGTCCAAGATCCCTTTTTCACTTCTTCTTGAGCTTGCTTTGGCAAGTCACCCGAGAATATGTTATTTAGGTAGAAACCATTCCAATTGCATCCCATGCAACTCTTGGTCCAATTAGGCGAATAACTCTTTATTCTTTATCATTTGGATAACACCTAATTGTCATGCCTCTAGGTTCATCAATCCAATTGAGTCTTACCCAGTTGCGTCCAACCTCTTTCTTCAAGATAGAAACATTACTAGCTTGTGTCGTACGCAACACACCATGGTAAATTAAAATCGCCTTGCTTTGGCAAGCCCGAATTTTAATAAACCCTGATCATTAAGGGTGTTTTGGCAAGAGAAGGCAAAATGCAATATTTTAATTGAGGGATTTAATTATACTTAATTTGTTTGGTTTATCCAATCAACATGATCTACTTATTTTGATTGGGCAACCCACAATAAAAGACCATCCTTGTTTATTATTATTATCCTGTTAACGTTTTGCTAGTATTGCCATACACACAAAATAAATAACAATACATAAATGATAAACATCCACAAAAAAAAAACGTGGCATTGATATGGCCCCTAGACTAAGATATTATCAACAAATGATAATATCCGATTTCCATAAAGTGACAAGCTCATCTCCATGTGCTCCACGCGCCTAGGGTAGGGTGTCTTCTTCATCTTTTGGCTTCTTTGGTCCTCCGGTCTTCTTCTCCATGCTCTTGGCTATCATCTAAGTATTTATAATTCTAGCCTAACATCTAGAATAAATAAATAATAAAAGCCTCACATGTCTTTAAGGAGAAAAGACGACTCACAGGCCGTAAAACCTAATTAATTATTACATTAATTTGATCAGCTCGCATTCCGTAAAACAAAACCACAAAGCAATAAACATCCACAACCTAGGCCATATCCATCCACCATGCAACAAAGCACATAATACAGTTAAAACCAATTTTAACGCGCTTGTTCAATTTTAATTGAATTGGGTAATTAGGGTTACAACTATAGGGTTTTGATCATGGATGCGCAACGGAAAAACAAATATAATCCATGCAATACCCTCCAAGGATCACAAGTCAAGATACATAACGATAGTAAGATAAGAAATCAATAACACACCTTAGGGTTTCTCTTTTGATGACTTCAAATGCGAATTGTGTCACGTTCTCTATAGTTGATCCACGCCTAGAGTTGAATTCTAGATCTTCCTACTCCTTTGTGCTAGCCCAGAATGGAGGAAGAGGAAGAATAAATCACAGAACGCGAGGAACAAGGAGGTGGCGGCCTCCTTGTTAGGGCCGACGGGATGGGCGGCGGCAAGGGGGGCGGGAGAGCCTCTCTTGCTTGCTTGCTCTCTCCTTTTGGTTCTCTCCCACTCAATTTATGAACAATAAGGTCATAAGTGTGGGAAGGAAGGAAGGAGCATCCTTTATATAGTCCAACAAATTCCTGCAAACTACCTAAAGGACCCATTCTAGTCCTACTAGAATTCGGTTTAGTCCCTTCCTTGCAAATTAGTCCTACTAAGTTTGCAAGGTGTTGAAAAGTGATCCTTCTAATTAATTTATCCAATTAATTAATTCTCAAATCTAGTTCAACTCTATATAGCGTGTGACCCCATAGGTTCTATCTAGTTGGTAGCAACAATTTGCTAATATGGAGCGGTTTCTAGCAAAACATCCATTCTAGCCAACTAATGGAATAGTCATCTTGACAAACCTTGTACAAGTAATTGTATCATCCCTTTGTCTCTATATCCGAATTGGACACGAGACATGCAAGTCACACTCGTATATCAAATCCATAGTTTCTCGATCCATGGGAATAGCCTTATTCGTGCAAATAACATCAATATCCCATATTGATTTATTTGAGTCTGGCTAGACATTCTATAAGCACTATCCCTCGAGTGGCCTAGGATATTTTCTCCCGTTATGTGGGAGGGACAAATTCTATCTACGTCCGCTACGATCTCTAAGCTTGCTTCTTATTGTATCCGGTACACGCCTTTATAACTACCCAGTTACTGTGTAGCGTTTAACGCTACCAAAATCACAATAATCCACAACTAGAATATATAGCGACTTCAAGTCTAAGGTTGACAATACCATTTCACCACGAGAAGCACTTGTGACTTAACATAACTTGTATGTAGCCTTCTCGGAGATGGGTCAATCCAGTGCGCCATTACCCTTAATGCACACCCATGTGTTGGATCATGATATCTCCATATCAATCCAACCCCATAATAGTCTATAGATGATTGTCACATTAATCATTATACTAGACTAGGGATATTTAAGATAAACAACACAATTGTAAATCTAAGGACTTCATTATATTAAATATCCAATAAATAAGACAATGAATATTCTAGCCACAAATAAATTCATACTAAACTAGATTGCCTCTAGGGCATCTATTCGAACAGTCTCCCACTTGCACTAGAGCCAATCTGGCGCATCTCGTATGCCCATGCTCCTAGTGTGCCCTTCTTGCTTTCAGTGCACAAGCGGCTTTGTAAGTGGATCTGACAGATTCTCATCTGTAGGAATCTTGCATATCCGAACTTCTCCTCTATCGATAATATCTCGAATCAGATGGAACTTCCAGAGCACGTTCTTGGAATTCAGGTGTGATCTGGGCTCCTTTGATTGCGCGGTCGCCCCAGTGTTGTCACAGTACAACTCAACTGGATTCGCAATGCTAGGAACCACACCAAGTTCAGGAACAAACTTTCTGATCCAAACAGCTTCCTTTGCTGCGCCATTTGCAGCAATGTACTCAGCCTCTGTTGTAGAATCAGCTACCGTCTCTTGCTTGGAACTTTTCCAGCTCACCGCTGCTCCATTCAGGCAAAACACATATCCCGACTGTGATCTAAAGTCATCTCTGTCGTTTTGGAAGCTTGCATCAGTGTAACCACTTACACGCAACTCTTCCTCACCGCCAAATATCAAGAAAGCATCCTTAGTTCTTCGTAAGTACTTTAGGCTGTTCTTGACTGCAATCCAGTGACTCTCACCCGCATTGGATTGGTATCTACTTGTCATACTCAAGGCATATGACACATCTGGTCTAGTACATAACATGGCGTACATGATAGATCCTATGGCCGAGGCGTAGGGAATTCTACTCATGCGTTCCTTCTCAATCTCATTGGAAGGACAACCACTCTTCGAAAGAGTGATTCCATGTGACATGGGCAAGAATCCCTTCTTGGAATCTTGCATGTTGAACCGCTTCAACACCTTGTCAATATTTGTACTCTGACTTAGGCCTAGCAGTCTCTTAGATCTATCTCTATAGATCTTTATACCCAGTATATAGGCTACTTCCCCTAAGTCCTTCATTGAGAAACACTTCCCTAGCCAATCTTTAACAAATTGCAGCATGGGAACGTCGTTTCCAAAGAGTAGTATGTCCTCCACATACAAGACCAGAAAAGCTACAGAGCTCCCACTAACATTCTTGTAGAAACAAGACTCATCTTCGTTTCTGATGAAGCCAAACTCTTTGACTACTTCATCAAAACGTCGATTCCAACTCCTAGAAGCTTGCTTCAATCCATAAATTGATCGTTGCAGCTTACAGACTTTGTTGGCTTGGTTTGTATCCTCAAAACCCTCCGGCTGTATCATATACATGTCCTTGAGGAGATTCCCATAAAGGAATGCTGTTTTGACATCCATCTGCCAAATCTCATAGTCATGGTATGATGCAATTGCAAGTAGGATTCGGATGGATTTGGTCATAGCAACTGGTGAAAAGGTTTCATCATAGTCAATACCATCAATCTGTCTGAATCCTTTAGCCACCAATTGGCCCTTATAGGTAATCACATTACCATCCATGTCTATCTTCTTCTTGAAGACCCACTTGAACCCTATGGGTCGCGCCCCTTCGGGTTGTTCCACCAAAGTCCATACTTTGATGGTGTACATGGATTCCATCTCGGATCTCATGGCTTCTATCCACATATGAGAGTCTATCCCTTTCATGGCCTCTTCATAGGTAGTAGGCTCATCATCTATGGGCATCGTGTCATCGGAATCGGTCATGAGAAGTCCATACCTCTCGGGTTCCTGGCGCACTCTACTAGATCTACGAAGCTCTTGTGTTACCTGAACAGACTGTTCCACAACTGCTTGTGGTTCCTGTTCATGTTCCATAATCGATTCAGTGATTTGTGGTTCTTGAATTTCTTCAAGTTCTACAGTCCTCCCACTTGCTTCTTTAGAGACAAACTCTCTTTCTAGAAACACGCCGGTCCGAGCAACAAACACTTTGTTCTCGGTTGGATTGTAGAAGTAGTAACCCTTAGTTTCCTTAGGGTACCCCACAAACTTACACTTATCCAATTTTGGCCCTAGCTTGTCTGATTGTAAACGTTTTACATAGACATCGCATCCCCAAATCCTCATGCACGATAGTGTGGGACGCCTCCCACTCCACATCTCATGTGGTGTCTTCATGACTGATTTAGATGGAACACGGTTAATGGTGAAAGCTGCACTTAATAGAGCGTGGCCCCAAAATGATAATGGAAGATCGGTTTGACACATCATAGATCGAACCATATCCAATAGGGTTCGATTCCTTCTCTCAGACACGCCATTCCATTGTGGCGTTCCGGGTGGAGTGAGTTGGGACAGGATCCCATACTCTCTAAGATAGTCGTCAAACTCTTGGCTCAAGTATTCTCCTCCACAATCCGATCGTAGAGCCTTGATACTTTTGCCAAGTTGCTTCTCTACTTCATTTTTGAGTTCTTTGAACACTTCAAAGGACTCGGATTTGTCCCTCATGAGGTACACAAATCCATATCTACTGTAATCATCAGTAAATGTAATGAAGTAGACATAACCACCCCTGGGAGGCGTGGCAAATGGCCCACACACATCAGTACGTATGAGCGCCAATTTCTCACTAGTCCTCTCACCTTTCTTATTGAAAGGGGACTTTTTCATTTTTCCCAATAAACAAGCCTCACATGTCTCATATGATTCAAAATCAAATGAGTCTAGTAGTCCATCCTTATGGAGTCTAGATACACGTTTCTCGTTTTTGTGGCCTAAACGACAGTGCCATAAGTAAGCAGGATTTAAATCATTTATTTTAATCCTCTTGGTATTAATGTTATAGACAGGATTGCTTAGATCAAGAACATATAGTCCATTAAATAATTGCGCACTAAAAATAGTGAATATTATTCTTATAAAAGGAACAACAGTTGTTCTTTATTGAAATAATAAAACCTTCCTTGTCCAAACAAGAAATAGAAATAATGTTTCTGCTCATAGCAGGCACAAAATAGCAATTATTTAATTCTAAAACTAATCCTGAAGGCAGAGATAGCTCGCACATGCCTACGGCCAACGCAGCAACTTTTGCTCCATTCCCAACGCGCAAATCTATCTCCCCTTTAGCCAATCTTCTACTTCTCTTTAGATCCTGCACATTTCGACAAATGTGAGATCCACATCCAGTATCTAATACCCATGATGTAGAGACAATTAAATTGACATCTATAACAAAAATACCTGGTGGTGGTGGAATCGCTATTCCAAGCCTCTTGTACTCCAGATATTTTGGGCAGTTCCTCCTCCAGTGTCAAGGCTGACTGCAGTAGTGACATTCACCTTTAGTCACACCTTTGGCAATGCCACCAACAGGCTTAAGGGCATGTTCCTTGGACTTGGCAACTGACTTGCCTTTTCCCTTGGAGGATGAGGCAAACCTTTTTCCCTTTCCTTTCTGCATCATCATAATGGCCTTTCCCTTTCCCTTGTTGATGATTTTTTCAGTTGTCCTCAACATATTGAGAAAATGTGGCAGTGGCTTCGCGATCTCGTTCATGTTATAGTTCACGATGAACTATCCATAACTCTCAGGCAACGATTGCAACACGAGATCGGTTGCCAACTCTTGGCCGACCGGGAACCCCAGTCGGGCGAGATTCTCCAAGTACCCGATCATACGGAGTACATGGGGTCCCAACCGGTTCCCTTCTGCCAGATGACACTTGAACAATGCCTTAGAGACCTCATACCTCTCAACCCTTTCCTGCTCTTGGAAGAGCTGCTTCAGATGCTCGATCATATCGACAACATTCATGTTTTCGTGTTGCTTATGAAGCTCAGAAGTCATGGTGCATAGCATCAGGCAGGCCGCATCATTAGCGTCATCAACACGCTTTTGATACGCCTTTAGGGCTGCAGGCGTTTGGTTCTCTGGACCTGCTGGAACTTGCTCCTCTATTGCGTACAGTTTCTTCTCTTGCTTGAGAACGATTCTCAAGTTTCTGTATCAATCAAGGAAGTTAGTTCCAGAGAGCTTGTCCTTCTCAAGGACAGATCGTAGGGAATGTTGTGAACTCGATGATTTGTTTTCCATTTGGAATTCTACAAAAGGAAAATACGCAAGTTTTAGTATTTGTGAATTTTTGAATATATTCAATAATGGCTAGTTTATCAAATATAGCTCCCACTATTTTTCTACGGATTAATAACCCTCAAGATATTAATGCGGAAAATATCCTTATATTTTCTAGTGGGCCAAGATCCATGTTTCATCTCCTTATGAGCTTGATTTGGCAAGTCACCCATAATTTGACTACTTTAGGTAGGAACAATTCCAATTGCATCCCTTATGCAACTCTTGGTTCAATTGGGCAAATAACTCCTTATTTATCCATCCTCATGGATAATCCCAATTGATTGCCTCTAGGTTTTAATCATATTAATAGCCTAATTGTGTTCAACCTCTTATTTAAACAATTGCACATTACTTGCTTATGCCATCGCATTCCATCATTATGAACCAAGTCGCCATACTTTGGCACGCACGAACTTGATAAATCTTGATGATAATGAGTGTTTAAATAACGAGAAGGCAAGAACACAATATTTGAATTTTCAGGGATGTTTCAATTCAATTTTAATTGTTTTTGTTGATCAATATCAACTAATCTATCTATTTGAGTTTGGGCACAACAGATCCCGGTTGTCCAATTATCTTATTATCCTAATTGCATGCATCATCCATACACCAACCACAAAATAATAAGACAATAAAATAAACAACCACAAAACAAAAAATAAAACGTGATGTGAATATGGCCTTTTCTAGACTAAGATAATTCCAAGCCAATGGAATTATCTATGAACCCTAAAAGCAAATACATCTCCATGCGTCTTCATCTTTTGGTCCATCCTCCATAGTCAGGTGGAATGCTCCATGCTCCATCTTTTGTGGCTCCTTTTGGCTTTGGGCTTCTTTTGTTCAATCTTGGCTAACAATCTACTCTATCTAGCACTAGCTAATAACTTTACTAAATAAAATAAATCTCAGAAGTTTAGAAAAAAATGGCTCGCATGCCATAAAACCCTAATTAATTATTACAATTAATTGATCAGCTTGCAGGCCGTAAACCAAATCATAAAATTTAAAAATTCACATCAAACCACATCCTAAGGCCATATCCAATCACCATGCGATTTGCACATAAACAGTTAAAATCCAATTTTAACGCGCTTGGTCAATTTTAATTGATTTTAGGATATTCTAGGGTTAAAACGGTCCATGGGGCCCAACAATCAAATTGCCCGGGCCCAAAAAGAGAACTTCAAAAGCCTTGGGCTGGCCGGCCCCTAGCCCACGCGGCTAGGCCGCGGGCTAGGGCTGCCCCGGCCCGTAGGCCGAGCCTTGCTTGGGCGGAAAAGCAAGGAGGGGCGGTCCCCTAGGGGGGCCGAACCTCCTTTGGGAGTTGTTTCCAAAACAACTCCCTTGCTTGGTGCCCAAGTTTGGCTGTTTCCTTGTATGAAAAGAACTCCTTCTTTCCATAGGATGCCCAAACCCCAGATCTAAGATCCTAAAATTTCTCAAACGCACTAATTCATGCATCCAATGCAAAAACTAGGTCTTGTTATGATTGATTATTGACAAATTGCATCATATGCTAGATTTGTCTTGTTTTACGCGATAAACAGTAAATTTAAAACTATCAAAACGTAACACATAAACCACGTTTATGCTCTACGACTTGTTTCTCTGATACCACTGTAGGGTTTTGATCATGGATGCGCAACGGAAAAACAAATACAATCCATGCAATACCCTCCAAGGATCACAAGTCAAGAGACATAACGATGGTAAGAGAAGAAATCAATAACACACCTATGGGGTCACACGCGAATTGTGTCACGTTCTCTATAGTTGATCCACGCCTAGAGTTGAATTCTAGATCTTCCTACTCCTTTGTGCTAGCCCGGAATTGAGGAAGAGGAAGAAGAAATCACACAACGCGAGGAACAAGGAGGTGGCGACCTACTTGTTTGGGCCGACGGGATGGGCGGCGGCAAGGGGGGCGGGCGAGCCTCTCTTGCTTGCTTTCTCTCTTCTTTTGGTTCTCTCCCACTCAAGTTATGAAAAATAAGGTCATAAGTGTAGGAAGGAAGGAAGGAGCATCATTTATATAGTCCAACAAATCCATGCCAACTACCTAAAGGACCCATTCTAGTCCTACTAGAATTCGGTTTAGTCCCTTCCTTGCAAATTACCTACAAAGTTTGCAAGGTGTTGCAAAGTGATCCTTATAATTAATTAATCCAATTAATTAATTCCCAAATCTAGTTCAACTCTATATAGCGTGTGACCCCATAGGTTCTATCTAGTTGGTAGCAATAATTTGCTAATATGGAGCGGTTTCTAGCAAAACATCCATTCTAGCAAACTCATAGAATAGTCATCTTGACAAACCTTGTATAAGTAATTGTCTCATCCCTTTGTCTCTATATCCGAATTGGACACGATACATAGTAAGTGGAGCATTTTACGACTCCGAGTATCGAACCCAAAGGAAATAGACGATTATTAGCTAATTAAGAATTAAATTTATGATACCTAAGTAACCGGTAAAAAGTGTTTGATTTGAAGGTTCGTCACTCACAAACAAGTGACTTAAACTAAATAAGAACTAAGCTAAATATTTTTGTGGAATTTTCACTTTTAAACGAAGATAACTTGTGATTGAATATGATTAATAAGGAAGAACTAGGCCATTGATGGTCCCTAGGGTTGTTAACGATTTCCGAAATTATGCATGAAACACTTTACTCACGTTCTAGTTATATCGGGTAATGCTCATCACGATCTTTTCTCGATCTCACGTGAATTTGTGTAAACAATAGCTTTTGGGTCCTCTCGGTCCACCTCCGTCTATTGATACAATCTAATTGACTTGTTAGGCTCATTCACCGGGTTCTATCGGTCCACCGAATTCACTAAGTTCTAACAACAATCAATCGAAACTACCCTCACGCGATTAATCAAGTTTCTATCTCCTCTCGGTCTCAAGAAACTACAAGATCACCTAACTATTCTTTAACACGTCTCAATGAATTCACTTTCGTGCAATTCTATCAACAAGTAGCGTCCTACGGGTGATCAAGCCAAGAACACTAATAAATAAAGAACAAGAATAGTTTGGATAACAAGAACATTCATAAACTTTAAGCAAAAGCATGTATCACGTCCAAAATCCGGAAAAACATCATCAAACCCTAGTTTTCATCAATCACCTAGCTTAAGATGTTTAGCTAGACATAATAGTGTTTATCATTATCAAAATATTGAAGTTCATGAAGAATAGAAGAAGAAAAGATGATCAAACGCTAGAATCTTCAATGTTGATGATCTTCCAAGCTCCAAGCTTTGTCTCCCTTCTTCTCTAGCTCCCAAGACTTCAAAGATGCGTGAATCTCCCCTTCTTAGGTCGTACCATACATTTTTTACCAGCTGGGCACGCTTTTTAATGAAAACTAACCGAAATTGCACTTCAGCCCCTCTACTTTGTAATTCCCGGACAGAATTATTTGCTGATTTTGCGCGGGCTGTATCTCCCTCATACGGACTCGTATTCGGGCCTACCGTATACCGTTGGAAAGCTACGGATGTCTACTTTCCAATGCCGCAGGCCTTGCTCCAAAATTTCCTGAGCGTCGAAAAGAGTGCAGGCTGGTCCTGTGTGACTTTTCCAACTTTACTTTGTTTTTGCGTCTCTTTTTCTCCTCTTCATCTAGCTCCATTCCAAGCATATCTAAGCATCTCATAAGCTCCAATGAACCTCTTTTACCTGAGATACACAACACTAAACAACCTGTGCAATTATCATAGCAAATATGAGAGAAAACATGCACAAATAGGCTAGAAACACAACTTTTCACTCTTAGGCTTGTAAGTCATCAATTCCACATATAAATCATGTGAAATAAGCCTATTACAAGTAATATGGAAGTATTAAAATAACTCCTAAAAGGTAGTTATCAAATACCCCCACACTTACCTATTGCGCGTCCCGAGCAACAAATCAAAATCCAACCACATTCTTACTCCAACTTCCATTCCACCAACATGATACGAGTCGTGACAATTGCATACTTACTAGAAACACCATTGCATACAAATCTTAACTAGCCAACTCGACACAAACAAAGACTCAGTACATGACTCAACCATGCAACAATATGATGCAATGCAATACTATGACTCGATTCTAAATAATCACAAATATACACAAACGCCATTTTGTTTTCTTTGTGGGTGAGATCGGGCAATCTCAATAAGCAAACTGGTAAGTCATCATGCTCTCATATCCCCTTTGGAAACTCTACAACCTCCATGATCGGCAGAACTTGCGGCCAGTTTCGTTAGACAGAACAAGCACGAGCACTTAATAATCACTACTAGAAATATTAGCAAAAGCGTCATTAGATTAATGTTGTTTTTGCTAAATTTAATGCTGCATTTAGCAAAAACAGCATTAATTGCAGCATTAATGCTAATGCTACATTAGCCAGTGCTGTTTTTTGCATTGCAGCATTAAGCTAATGCTGCTAGCAAAAAGCAGCATTACTTGCAGCATTAGTTAATGCTGCACAATTCTTCTCACACCCTGCAGCATTTACATTAATGCTGCATTTTAGAATCAAATTGCAGCATTATTGTTGATTAATGCTGCATTTTTACACACTATTTTGCAGCATTATTGTTGATTAATGCTGCATTTTTCTTCCTCTGTTTGTCTATTTTTTTTCCGCAAAGTTCCTCTATTTTTTTTTTGAAATACTCTATTTTTTCTAATTCTTCCCTCTATTCTACATTTTTGCACTTTCTTTACCCTTCAGAAATCTGCTAATTGATAAACACTCTTCATCCAACAACAAGAACACATTTCAAAAAAAAAATAAGTCCAACAACAACAAGAACATTCTTACATCACAATAACAACAATAACAATTTCTCATCCTTCATACATATAAATTTATAAACATTTACAAATTTACATCACAAAAACAGATTGTAATTCAATAAAAAATCTAATCTAACAGATTTAAAGAAAAAAAATGTGCAGATTTACATCTTCTTCGTTCTTCAATCTGGTTCTTCTCTTGTTCTTCGTTCTCCTCCAATTCTTCCCTTGTTCTTCAATCTGCAGATTCAAACACCAAATAGAACACCGTCAAAGAACACAATCGTCTCTGCCTTCGATTAGAAAGGTTGAATTATCTAAACACGATTAATGCTGGAACACGATTAAATTAATGCTGGAACACATTCAAACACAGTCAAAGAACACAGTAAAAGAATTCGATTAGATAGAACCAAAAATCATAATACACACAAAGAACACGGAGGACAACAGCTCCAGCACCTACTGCTGAGACGGTGGCGACGACCTTGTGGAGATCCATCGCCTCCCTCTGCGATCTGGAGATCCATCGCCTCCCTCTCAGATCTGGAATACAGAGGGAGAACTAAGATTAGAAGAATACACAGAGAGGGAGAGAGAGAGATAGAGAGAGAGGGAGATAAGGACAGAGAGGGAGAGAGAGAGACTCACCAGATCTGGACGCAGAGGGAGAGACGCCGACGAGGAGGCATTGTCGGGACGCGGAAGCGATGGCGACGGCAGATGCTCCGATCTGCGGTGGCGTTCGTTGGCGGTGGCGTTCGTCGGCTGTGGAAGAGACCGAAACAGAGAGAGAGAGGAAGAAGAAGAGGTCAGAGGGCACGAAGCTTCCTAATCTCCTCCTCTTCACCCTCTCCCTCTCTGATCTGTTCCTCATCTCCATCTGCATCTGCATATCCGTCCTCTCTCTCTCTCTCTCTCTCTCTCTCTCTCTCCGTCTGTGTTTCTTTGTTCATACGGGTGAGGGTGAGGGTGAGGGTGAGGGTGATATGAGGGTCATGAGGCGGCTGCTTTAGGTTTTATTAGGGTTAGTTGTATACTTGTAAGTGAAATTTCAATTCCCCCCAAATGTTTAGTGAAAGTTTAAATTTTTCCCCAAATGTTTTGTGATTGCAGCATTAGTTTGTTAATGCTGCAAAATAAAATCAAAAAAGCAGCATTAATGTAATTAATGCTACAATATTACCATCCGTTGCAGCATTATTGGATTAATGCTGCAAAATAGAACCAAAAAAGCAGCATTAATGTTATTAATGCTGCAATATTACCATCCGTTGCAGCATTATTGGATTAATGCTGCAATTTAAAAGTTGTTTAGTTAAAAATTGCAGCATTATCAGATTAATGCTACAATATTACAGCATTTACTTTGCAACATTAATAATAATGCTGCTTTAGGGTATCAATTACCGCATTTGTTCAAATGCTACAAATAAAGTGTGGTATTTGCTCAAATTTCTAGTAGTGAATTTGCACTCACACACTCATCAGACATATCCCTAGTACTTACCATCCGAGCTATTTATCCACGGGTTAAAACTGTTGACGGATTAGGACGGGTAGGATAGGATATTTAGAAGCGTATTCCTAGACGTCATGATCTAACTCACAAAACCAGATTCTCACACTCCCTCACCAAAATCCAAGGAACCACATCGAATCTCACTACTCCGGCCCTCATTCCCTCAATCTTGGTGCAACGCTGTTCTCGCGGCCACAAATGTGAAGAAGTAATCTTGAACAATAGCTAATCTCCCTGGTCTTCAATTTCAAGCTTGCTCCTTTATTCCCTTTCAATTTCACTTTCACTTTCTATTTTACTTTTTTTTTCTTTCTTTTTTTTTCATTTCCACACAATAACATTAAGCACATGGAGCCGACAATACGATAGTAATATCCGAGGAGATCAAATGTCAAAATTAGATAACATGGGGGTGGAATGTGTCAAATTAGTGATGTAATAACATAGATGTCGACACCCCCACACTTGATGCAAAGCAAATCACGAACCCAGTAGTCAATGTGTAATCGTGCTTTTCCGACCGATCCTCATCATCACCTAAGATATAGAGAATATAAATAAAGCATAAGCACGACCTCCTATAAGATCAACCAACCCCCACCTGCGGAAGAAATATCACGCACTACGGTACTCCACCTGTGATCGTGGTGTAAGGACACGACTCACCGCCACACCGAAGTGTGCTACCGTCTCTAACTCACCCTCACATCCCCTCAAAAGACGACATGTAAGAGAATCCACGTAAGATGTATCAAATCAGCTCACCCTCATCGAACCTCCCTAACTCGACACCCTCTATCATGACGCATAGGAAAGGGCCATTCTAACAAGTGATGAAAGTCACAATGAAAGGCTTCCTAGGCTAGAAGCTGTGAATAAAAGGGGTAAATGGATCGAAGAGGGTAACTAGTGGACCTAGGCTGTGAGACGGGACGTGAGGTCCCCATAAAAGTCACTCGCACGACTGTTCCGTTGCCACTACGAGGAGGGTTGACGACTACCTAAATGACGGCGGTGTAATACTAGTAGGATATCTAAGTCTGAGAGACAGTTACTTGCATTTCTAGTGTGCGTTAGCTCTATAGGTCTTCCTACTCCAGATTCTTGCGTCTCTGCCTCACTTCGGATCTTCATACTCCTAGGGAATTCTATCATTAATCCCTCGCCAAGTTCAACTCATTTTGATTGCCCTTTCTCTTAAAAAAATCAATTTTTAATTTTTATGGATTTTGTATTTTTTTTTCACTAAGTCTTACTCTATATGCAAGGCCAGACACGAAAGAAGACTCGAAACTGACTCAATTCGGTAGGTGGACTCAATTAAATAAAAGTGCAAAAAAAATCAAACAACTAACACATATATACACCGTTAATAACATCACAGTACGACACTATAAATAGACACGACATGGACCACGAATACGACACAATACGAACTAACAATCTACATGCTCACTGGTTAATGCAAACACGGACTGGCTAGTCAACACTAAAAATCCCCCCACACTAGAATGCGTCGTTGTCCTCAACGAATTTAGAAATCAAACAATAGGACTCGGGAATTCTAATGCGAGGGGCGGTGAATCTACTAAGGAACCTTGTCATCTTCTTACTCCTAAACAATTTCATTGCACAAGAAAGTAGCAGTTCAAATTTAGAGATTATATTTGCTACGTGCACGTGACAAGGAGTGTAGACAAAATCGAGCAATTACATACAGATTTCAGACAAATTCAGCTGTCAATCCAGTAAATCCTATGAAATTGCCTAAACTCAATTAAAATAGAGAATTTAGCGAAACCTGGAGCCTTGTAGTTCCATTCTGACGGGGCTTGTTTGACAAAATCAGTAAAAAAACGGTACGGTTGACTGATTTTTCAGTAACTTTCGCGATGTGAGATTTTTAGCTCTTTAGCTTCCCCTTGGTGTCCCCGTCAAAACCCCGAAACCGGTTTGTTGAAATTTCAAACGATGGAGAACGAATCGACGATTCTTCGTTCTAGGGCTTGGACTTCCTTCTTCTCCCCCACACTTGTCTCTTGTAAACTAGCACAATTTGTTTCACAATAGTTGTAGAGGAGCTTGAGGCGAGCAAAACCCCTGTCGTGATTCTGAATTTGAGCAACTTCTTCAAATTGTGTTCTTGAGCACTGAGAGAACTCACGAGAGAGAGAAGGACGGGTGGTGAATTGTGTTCTTGTTTCTGGTTTGACCCGTAAGGGTAAACCTTTTATTCTCCTTTCAATTGCTGCGAAAAGACCACCTTACCCCTCTTTAATGATCGCCGTTCGTTGTTTCTGATCGTGCGATCACCTTATGGTGATCGTGCGATCTGATGTGATCGTGCGATCTCCTCTTTGATCGCCAATTCCAGTGAGCTGCTTTGTTGCGGCAATTTTTTTTTCTAAGTCTTCAAGCAGATCATGCGATCACTATTCATGATCTTACGATCTGCTTTGATCATAGGATCTCCTCTGTGATAGTGTACTCCAGTGAGTTACTCAACTTTTGACGTAAGAATTTCTTCTAAGTGTTCAAGATGATCCCACGATCTACCATTTTGATCATGCGATCTCCTGGCAATTTTTCTTCAACTTCCTTCTTTTTTTTGATCCGTTTTGTTTGCTTAATTTTCACGGTTCCTTAGCTTGAATTCCATGTTCCTCTTCTGTTCTTGAGCTCATTTTTTTTTTCTCGTGACACGCTTCCCAACATCCTCGGGAATCTCGTCGTGATCACATCTTTCTCGTTCAAATTCCGCCTTTCTTTTACGTCCGCACTCCGATGCACGCATTTCCATGCGAGTCTACGCACATCAAGAAGGGGAGTCCGAATCGCGTAATAACCTGTAAACCTGCGGAGACTCAATTCAAATGTCAAATTCTCGCTCTCTCACCCCTCAGATAACAAAAAGGAATTAAAAACGCACAAAACAATATTTAAAACACACTCTCTACACTAATGCATAAAATACGTTGGGTTGCCTCCCAACAAGCGCTTGTAATTTACGGTCGACGGCCCCACCCAGTTACCTCTGCCACCTCATGAGGGTGGTCTGGCACATTGTGCCGCTTCCAGCTTAGCTTTCCTGTGTTGGATTTGAAGCACTGCTTCATGTGCGTGCACCGCTGATTGCAACAACTCTGGGATTTGACGCTTCACTTGTACAGCAAATGGCACACCTGGTTGATACTCCCATGAACACTGGGGTGACGGTTTGAAGACCCGAAAAGTCTCCATGTCATCATGTACCCTCATAATCAGTTCTCCATTCTCTACGTCAATGAGAGTACGACCAGTTGCCAAGAATGGCCTACCCAGAATTAGCGGAACATCACCTACTGGCATATCCAATATAACAAAATCAGCCGGAATGATCAGACTTCCGACCCTCACTAGCACATCTTTAACCATACCGCATGCTTTCTTGGATGACTTCTCTGCAAATTGGAGTGTTAACCAGGTTTTCGGGGGCTCCCCCACACCTAACTTTTTGAATACCGACAACGGCATCAAATTCACGCTCGCTCCCAGATCACAGAGAGCTCTTCCAGTGTAGGAATCACCCAATGTAGCCTCAATGACAAAGCTACCTGGATCCTTCATTTTCTTAGGTAACCCATGCAAAACACATGAACTAACCTGTTCATTTAAGTTTACTCTCTGAAATTCATCCACCCCTTTCTTTCCAAGAACTGCATCTTTGATAAATCGAGCATACTTAGGCATCTTTTTAAGTGCCTCAATCAATGGGATATTGATATGAAGTTTATAGCAGACATTCAAAAAGCGCTTGTATTCCTCAGAATCATCCTTCTTCTTCCTAGTACGTAATGGAAATGGTAGTTCTGAAGAAGAAGGAGAAGATGGAAGTGGTACCTCGGTAGATTTCGCGGCATCCTGGTGAATCATGCCCTTTGATTGGGGGATCATGACATGTGTCTTCTCAGAATCGAAGACTTCATGTTCCTTCGCCTTTGAGGCTTCCGCTCTGGCATGACTCGGATATGGAGGATCTGTAAGTGCAATACCACTTCGAGTGGTGATGGCTTGAGCCTGTCCCTCTAATGTGTCAACAATGCTACCCAGTGCCCTTTGTTGAAGTTGTTCCTTTAGATCTTTTATTTCTGCTTGAGCAACTTGAAGTGCAATTGCTACACACCTGACCTGTGTGGACATGTCTGTCATGTGCTGAGCCATCGTCTTTATTATCCCTGTCATATCGGTCAACTCTAATGGTGGTACTGGCTGCTGCTGATGCATCTCTGAAACATTTGCTTCATGCACTACCTCTACCGCATTCACCTGAACAGTGTTATAAGCCATCTTTTCGTCTCTTTACCAGTTCCATGTGCCTGTACTGGTAATCCATGCACTATTCTTGCTGAACCAAGTATCTCATCAATGCATATGCCCCTTCATGATCACAGTTAAATAAGAAGTTTCCCCAAGCTTCTATATCCATTTTGTCTCTATTGGGCTGTCCAAGTGAATCGTAGAAGACCTGGATTAACTGTCGCTTGTCAATACCAAGGTTGGGACATCTACGTAGCAAATGATTGAAGCGATGCCATGCTTTGACAAGTGATTCATCTTGCTTTTGCCTGAACATCCAGATCTCATTCTGAAGCTGAATCACACGTGAGATAGGATAGAACTTACTCATGAACTGTGCGACACACTCTTCCCACGTTTTGATTGAACAGGATGGCATAGAGTCCAGCCAATCCATAGCAGCTCCCTTGAGACAATGGGGACAGAGCATCAGTTTTAGCGCTTCAGATGTGACCCCATTATATCGGTTTAGCCTACAGTGGCTCTGAAATCTCCCGATGAATACATGTGGGTCTTCCTTGTCTGTCCCAGCAAAAGTGCACTGATCCCGCGCAAATTGAATTGTGCCCAGCTTAAGACAGAAGCTTTCTGCCTGAATTGGTGGCACCACAATTGCTGGCTCCCTTCCTTGAAGATCCGCCTCAAATGCGTGGATTATTGCTTTCCCTGAACGATTATATGGCATTGAGGTCGGGTGCGGTCTTGATGTTGCTGCCAGTGCTTTCTCTGCAGCTTCAGCCACCAAAGCTTGTAGCTGCTCTGTGGTGAGGCTAATTTGCCCTTGTCCTTCCGCCATAGCTACCTGAGAACACTAGCACACCCGTGAGGTAAACAGATAGTAACAAAAAGAGAATAAAAGAAGTATCCTAAATTAATTTTTAACTAAACTAATAAACCGTTTAATTCCCCGGCAACGGCGCCACAAACTTGACACGATTTCTTACGTGTATACGCAAGTGCACGGTGAAGTATTAAGTGGAGTATTTTACGAATCCGAGTATCGAACCCAAAGGAAATAGACGATTATTAGCTAATTAAGAATTAAATTTATGATACCTAAGTAACCGGTAAAAAGTGTTTGATTTGAAGGTTCGTCACTCACAAACAAGTCACTTAAACTAAATAAGAACTAAGCTAAATATTTTTGTGGAATTTTCACTTTTAAACGAAGATAAATTGTGATTGAATACGATTAATAAGGAAGAACTAGGCGATTGATGGTCCCTCGGGTTGTTAACGATTTCCGAAATTATGCATGAAACACTCTACTCACGTTCAAGTTATATCGGGTAATGCTCATCACGATCTTTTCTCGATCTCACGTGAATTTGTGTAAACAATAGCTTTTGGGTCCTCTCGGTCCACCTCCGTCTATTGATACAATCTAATTGACTTGTTAGGCTCATTCACCGGGTCCTATCGGTCCACCGAATTCACTAAGTTCTAACAACAATCAATCGAAACTACCCTCACGCGATTAATCAAGTTTCTATCTCCTCTCGGTCTCAAGAAACTACAAGATCACCTAAATATTCTTTAACACGTCTCAGTGAATTCACTTTCGTGCAATTCTATCAACAAGTAGCGTCCTACGGGTGATCAAGCCAAGAACACTAATAAATAAAGAACAAGAATAGTTTGGATAACAAGAACATTCATAAACTTTATGCAAAAGCATGTATCACGTCCAAAATCCGGAAAAACGTCATCAAAACCTAGTTTTCATCAATCACCTAGCTTAAGATGTTTAGCTAGACATAATAGTGTTTATCATAATCAAAATTTGAAGTTCATGAAGAATAGAAGAAGAAAAGATGATCAAACGCTAGAATCTTCAATGTTGATGATCTTCCATGCTCCAAGCTTTGTCTCCCTTCTTCTCTAGCTCCCAAGACTTCAAAGATGCGTGAATCTCCCCTTCT
The DNA here is from genome assembly GCA_023055425.1 of Linanthus parryae. Lineage (NCBI taxonomy): Eukaryota > Viridiplantae > Streptophyta > Magnoliopsida > Ericales > Polemoniaceae > Linanthus > Linanthus parryae. Next base: position 839,086 of record JALGPY010000036.1, on the reverse strand, counting down.
TAGGTCGTCCTATACGTTTTTTCACCAGCTGGGCACGCTTTTTAATGAAAACTAACCGAACTTGCACTTCAGCCCCTCTACTTTGTAATTCCCGGACAGAAATATTTGCTGATTTTGCGCGGGCTGTATCTCCCTCATACGGACTCTTATTCGGGCCTACCATATACCTTCGGAAAGCTACGGATGTCTACTTTCCAATGCCGCAAGCCTTGCTCCAAAATTATTTGTAGATTTTCCTAAGCGTCGAAAAGAGTGCAGGCTGGTCCTGTGTGACTTTTCCAACTTTACTTTGTTTTTGCGTCTCTTTTTCTCCTCTTCATCTAGCTCAATTCCAAGCATATCTAAGCATCTCATAAGCTCCAATGCACCTCTTTTACCTGAGATACACAACACTAAACAACCCGTGCAATTATCATAGCAAATATGAGAGAAAACATGCACAAATAGGCTAGATACACAACTTTTCACTCTTAGGCTTGTAAGTCATCAATTCCACATATTAACGCACATATAACATATAAATCATGTGAAATAAGCCTATTACAAGTAATATGGAAGTATTAAAATAACTCCTAAAAGTTAGTTATCACACACTCGTATATTCAATCCATAAATTCTCGATCCATGGGAATAGCCTTATTCGTGCCAATAACATCAATATCCCATATTGATTTATTTGAGTCTGGCCAGACATTCTATAAGCACTATCCCTCGATTGGCCTAGGATATTTTCTCCCGTTATGTGGGAGGAACAAATTCTATCTACGTCCACTACGATCTCTAAGCTTGCTTCTTATTGTATCCGGTACACGCCTTTATAACTACCCAGTTACGGTGTGGCGTTTAACGCTACCAAAATCACAATAATCCACAACAAGAATATCTAGCGACTTCAAGTCTAAGGATGACAATGCCATTGCACCACGAGAAGCACTTGTGACTTAACATAACGTGTATGTAGCCTTCTCAGAGATGGGTCATCCAGTGCGCCATTACCCTTAATGCACACCCATGTATTGGATCATGATATCTCCATATCAATCCAACCCCATAATAGTCTATAGATGATTGTCACATTAATCATTATATTGGAGAAGGGATATTTAAGGCTTCATTATATTAAATATCCAATAAATAATACAATAAATATTCTAGCCACAAATAAATTCATACTAAACTAGATTGCCTCTAGGGCATCTTACTACCTATATATAAAGAGAATAGGGCTGTTACACCCTGGCGCCACTTCACCATTTTTTGCCATGCTGTTCCTTCGGTTTCCGTCCACATCTGCTTCTCAAATTGTCTCTTTTGCCCTTTTGTTTCTGTTGTGTGTGTTGGCTGTAGTTGGGGTTGATTCTGTCTTTTTGCTGTCAGCTCTTCGGCTTCTTCTGCAGGTCCGTGTCTCTCGTGTCTCTATGGCGACGGCGTTGGTAGCTTTTGTGGCTTCGCTTCTGCGGCTTAGTGGAGTTACTGTGGAGTCGGCCACGTGTTATTGCATGCTTGCATCTATTAAGCCGTTGAGTTGTGATGCCAATTAGGGCGTTGCGGTGCTCTGTGGTGGTGTTGCATGTCCTGATCTGGTTTTCCAGATGAACCCATCAAACCGTTCTCTCCCATCTCTCTCTCTCACTCCTCTTCTCTCTCCGTCTCGCCTGAGAAGAAGACGAATGTGATGGTGTGGTTCAGGTGGTCGCCGGAGATGAAGGTGGATGACGGCCCATATCCTCTAGCCGGTGCTACCGACGGTGAACCCTGGCACTTGCATGCCGCTGTCTTCGATTCGTCTTCGTTTGTCGCAAAGGTATAAACTTTTCTTTCTATCCGTCTGGCTTCAGTCCATTTGTTTGCAATAAAACACTGTTGGGGCACATAATGGTCGCTTGTAACTCGGGTTTGGGAAAATTAGGGGCAATTTCTGCCGATTTCTGTGGTGGGTCTAACATAATTGGGGATTTATTTGTTGAATTTAATACTGGGTCTGCGAAAAGATTCGACTTTTTGTCTAATTTTGTTGGTGGGTCTTGTGGCGATTGATTTGTTTTATTGACTGTGTTCGTAGTTATGTTGGGTCGTTTCATAGATTAATTGGGTAGTTTATAATTTGGATTATCATCCTTGAAATTGGAATCACTGGGACTTTGGAAAGAAGATTAGGTGGTAATCAGAACTGCGAATTTGGATTGTTCAATGATAAATTTATTGGGTATTTTTAAGATAATTGGTTATCACCATTGAAATTTAAATGAGTAGACAGTGGCTATGGTGGAATCATGGATTGGCTTTCTGAACATTTGTCCACTTATGAAGTTTTGATTGCTCATTTGCTCAGGTTCTAGCTGGAATGACTGATGATTCCTTCAACTTGCGCTGAGTTGTAATTGTATCGTGTTTTAAACATTGGTTACTTCCAACATTAGGATTTCTACACCGTAAAATGCTTAGAACCATTATGGTTTCCGCTATTGGCTCACTGTCTGTTATGCTATTGAAAGGTGACCTATGTTGTTGCACAAGGCTGTGATGATATCTTTCTAAGGCTTGGTTTTCATACTACGACTCGACCCTTATGTTGGCAGTGCAACTGGATATTATCTCTCTCTTTTGCAGCCATGGTGGTGCGAGTGCAGTCTGATTGCGCCTGCAGATCTGAGCCTGTTTTGGAAGTTCGCTATCCTGTTGTGGCCTATCTTGTTGAGACTTTGATTGTTTGGCGTTGTAGCTTGGTGTTTTGGTTACTTTGGTCCCTTTTTCACCATTGGCTCGCTGTCTTTTACGCTATTGAAAGGTGGCCTATGTTGTTGCCAAAGGCTGTGATGATATCTTTCTAGAGCTTGCTTTTCAGATTACATTTCGACCCCTATCTTGGCGGGACAACTTGAGATTATATCTCTGTTTTGCAGCCATGGTGGTGGGAGTGCAGTCTGATTCCGCTTGGAGATCTGAGCCTTTTTTCGAAGTTCGCTATCCTGTTATGGCCTATAGCTTCCATGATTCCATGCTTTATCCTTTTTGTTGATCAGTAAACTAGCCAATTGCACTTTTGCCCCCTTCTGGTTTTGGTTGATATGAGGCTGTGACGATGATTTTTCTCGATCAAATGATTCAGGCACGGACATCGGATCCACGTGTTGGCAGGGCGACTCGGAGGTCTTTTGGCCACCGTAGTTGCAGCCACGGTGGGTTTGTTCTCAGCCGATCAGTCCAACAGATCTGAGCCTCCGTTATTTCTATTTTGGTAGTCTTATAAAAAGTTATCTGCTGAAGATACATGTCATAGGCATGGTTAATGTGCCAATCTTTCTTGACTAATTAAAGTATCAAGGACTGTGAAATTTCAAGAATGGAAAGGTGAGTTGGTTTTTGTATTTTGTTCTGTTATATATTTTGCATTCAACAATTTACTTGATGTTGAAAATTTCTGGGCATTTGGTAATATGCATATGAGTTAAGCCCCCACAGCAAGTATTTAATGATGGAAACCATTTTGAAAACCTTCTCCCTGCAACAACATTACCAATTTCTATAAATACAAGCCGCCCACATTCACAGAAACTGATTTATGTCAGTGGAGGAGGCGGAGTCGCCTTCGCTCCACCGGCTTCTGGGATTTCAATAGCCGGAGGCACTGCTCCTGGAGGAGGAAACCAAGCTGATTTGGAACAAGGATTGCTTACGCCTGGTAATTAACCGTTTTTTACTTGCACTAAATGGTATATGTTCTCCTGATAAAAGAAATTACTTACATCTTTTGATACTTATAACAACTAAATTTGCTTTGAAATCGTGTAGCACTGGAAGAAGCGCCTCTTCTTCATAGAGCGGGAATCACGATACCATTGGAGATATTGAAAAGTATTATTTATGGAGGTTCGAATTTGATTTCGGGTTTTATGTTTCTTCGATATTCTTAAAGTTTTTATTTTAATTTGGACGTCGGTATGAATTTCAGGGGTATTGTAGGCAGAGAAAAGCAGTGTAGGAAAAGAGAATCTGAAATTGATTGACAAGTGTCTCTCTGGTGACCCAGTTTATGTTTGTATTTGGATGTCTAATTTTAAGGGTAAGGATGATGGTTTTTTATTTTTACTCTTTCGGGATTAGTGGTTGATGTGAAGTGAGAAAACATTGAGCCTGCGTACGTAACTTAGTGACAATGCTTTTTTTGGACACTTAGCGAGAATTTATGTCCAATTTACAAGCGTGCACATATATAGAAGGGTAATGCCCAATTTACAAGTCTGGACAAAGTTAGTTTACATACCAAGAAATTAGTTATGTATTGAATTCATGTCAAAGGGATATCTAAACATTGATAGTAATGGCAAAATAATTCACATTTTGTCAATTATATTTTTGGTCGATGCAATTTTAAGTTTGGGAACTTGGATTTTGAATCTGGAAAAAAATGTTACTGGATGAATAAAGTGACACATTTCAAAACTTTCTGGCCCTTATTAGTTTTTCTTCACTGTTATTTTCCAGCTTTCCTGTTAAGTAGGCTTTTTTCCGTTAAATTTGTGATGTTTGGTGAGTCGAATATACTTTTTTCAGTACAGGGATGAAATCAGTGAGCTCACTGAGGAGATTTTTTTAGCTATCATGGACAGAGAAGATTATGTGTCAAGTGTAAAGTTACTGTAGAGTTCTATTAACTCTTTCCCCCTTCCGGTAATTTCTTCCTCTCATCTTCGTCCTTTTTGTGCTTTTATCAATGCGCGTATCGATTTGTGTGTATCCGATTGGCATGAGTCACTGAGATCACATGTCAGTCTGTATATGTTAGGTGCTCTCATCTATTTTATTATTTCTGTGAAATTTCTTGGATCCAATAGTATAAGTATCGTTCAGGATCCAAGTTGCAGTGATTTTATTAGTCCAATACTACAGGAGAATTATGAAGCATTTGTTTCGCTTACAATGGTTCCGCGTGTTGGCTGGGCAACTCGGAGGTATTCCGGCCACTGTAGTTTCAGCCACAGTGGGTTCGTTCTCGGCCGATAACTCTAACAGATCCGAGCCTCTCCCTAACATTCAATCTCACGGTGACGGTGTTGCTGGTAGTGGTGGTGATTGTGTCGTTTTAGTATGCTTGGAAAGATTTTCCCTAACGGCAAGCTATACTGTGTTGGGTTTTCGTGCTGTTTAAGCACGCAGGTAATTCCAAGTTGATTGTGTAGGTCTCTATTGATGTATTTTTTACTTTTTCTTAAAATGAAGTACAGTGACTCTTTCTGCCTCCCTCTTTTATATTTGTGTATGTTACACTGCTCTTAAATGTGAAGTGATTTGCTGGAGTGATCAAAGATCAAAGTGTCGTTTTTCTTTTTAATGACTTCTTATGTTGATATAACGTCATCTGCAGGCCATATGCAGTGAGTGTGCTGAATGTTGTTGATGAATTGCTGAGTAACTCTAAGCGTCACCATTTAAAGATTATGGCATGCCAGACACTAACCAGGTTCATCTACGGTAAGGTATTTTATAAGTATTCCTTTCAGTGCTTTGCTTACTATATACAGTGGTTCAAAAGTAAATACAAGGGTCCAATTTTTCTGGCTTAATCTTTTCAGATTAGCGGCTTTCACAAATCATGACAAACTAATTATTTCTGTTAGTATTTGAACTCCTACTTATGAGGTAGGAGTGCAGCAAGAATACTAAAGTACGCGACCTTCGAAACGGGATGTTATCAGTCTAATCTTTCCTTCTCTGTATGGGGCTTGTGTATCTTAACTACTCAATGATTGCCACCATACTTCTGGCATGCCTTACAGTTTTTATTTTAATACTGATCTGAAGCTTTACTTAAATCTTATTATTATATGGTGCTCCTTAAACACATTGTTTGTCATACTGTTCTCTCAGCCTCTTATTCTACGCACTGCCTCTTTCTCTATCTATCTGTCTTCCTGATTTCTTCATTTGTTGTTAATATAAGCAATTTAGTTCAGTTCATATTAGTACGAACAAAGTATAAAAGGAACTTATTTCGTTGTTCTTGGTCCTGCTACCTCTCCTACAGCAAGTTAACAACATTAAATGAATTTTCTACGTAGAAGGAGCTCCATACGGCCATGAATTGGTCTGATTGTGTTGAAGTTGTTTATGCGGTTCTGATAGACTCCTGTGTTGCCATACCATTATTCCACACAATTTGTGTTTCTCTATGTTATTTGTTTACGAAGACTGAGTTGACTTGATGTACCTGCCATGAGTATTTGAAAAGGGATTTACTTTTATCGCACTTTAATATTTTGTTTCCATGCTTATATGGTCTGATAAAATCTCACAAGGGTTTGCAGCAGAACCTGGAGAGCTGAAAGTTCTCTGCGGTGTCGCTGGCGGGCCTTCACACTGCGAGTTCCGGCACATTTTCCTCCTACTCCTTCAACCTCGGTCCGAAGTTCGAGGAGGCAACAAACAGCAGGTAGTATCTAACTTCAAACCCCAACCAAGTAACCCCTGCTTCTTCTACTATGACACTGCGATTCAATTTCGTATCTAATATGCTTCTTTTTTCCCGGTTCTTCTCTGTAATTGCGATCAATTTGTCAAAGTTGGAAATTTGGGCCTTTTTAATTGACCGAGTTTTACAGTAGATTCGTTGGTGGAATAGGAAATTGATTTTACATTGTGATTGATTGAAACCGAAATTGCAATTTCTATGTTGTTTTGCTATTACTTTCATATCAGTGATGGTGATACTGAAATTATTTGTTCATATCGATGTTGATGTTATATGTGATTAAAGATGTAGATGGGATGTCCTCTTCTCTTGATTCGGAGTATTCGACATTCTGATGAAGTAAGTCCTTCAAATCTCTCCACTTTTTGTTTACCCTGTGAACTAGAAAGAATGATGAAATGTAGCTTTGTTCTAAATGCCTGATGATGTTGTTGCTGCTGTGAAATGAAGGGATTAAAATTGCCCAGTTTAATCTTTAAGATAACTCAAGTTGATATAAAAGAATGTTGCCCACTACATTGGACAGCAGCACAAGTAATTGAGTAACAACTGAATGCTGATGATGTTTGGTTGGAATCTTCAATGTGTGTTCCTTGTCGCACTATCTTCTACTTGAACACTTGTACGCGGCTCTCATTCTATCCTTGGGAAGCCGAGTTTCAAAATATGAGAATCTTTCTGTTTGTATCCTTGTAAAGTGAATGCATATTCTCTAGGCGAGTGTTACGACACTTACGTAACTTTTGTTCAGAAAAGTTACATTTAACTAAAAATTGGCGGACGGATTATTGTAGTTTATAAGATTCTAAAGAAAATGTAAACAACGTACTCAGAGAAGACTGAAAAACCCATGTTTACATGAGCAGGTGTTAAGATATTGGATTCCATATGATCAGCATAATACCCTGTTATGTCAAACCACCTCACGAACAAATGAACGAATAAAGAGGAACACGAGAATTTACGTGGTTCGCTAGCAAAATATTTGCTAACTACCTCCACGGCGGAAAAGCACTCTTTATTCACTTAAGAGGAACAATTACAATGTTTTTGCATACCTAATAATGTGACTACTAGGTTCTTTATATTGTTCACACAAAACCACAGCAATACTACAATACACAGCATCGATAATGAACAACATATCAGACGCTAGGCGACTTCTGGTACCACTCTGTGTTCATTACATTGTAGCAATCAATTAGAGTAATATTCCATTCTACATAAGTATCACAACATTGCTTATCATTATTGCAGGGAAGGAATGAGGAAACAATAATAAAAGTCTCCATACTTGTCATGCCAACAAATCGACAAGTATGGTACAATGCTTGCCTACACTGCAAACGCCAACGATTCCGTCCCCGAGGATATAACTGTCGCAACCGTCAGCGCGATACTATACCAAGGTTATACATATTAAAAACATATTTCTGCATCTTACATAATTATGACTATACTAGCCTGGATCTTACGCAATTCCAATTACAGTGGCCGTATGTACGTGGAACTTAAAGATGAAACAGGTATCATGGATGCAACTATATTTGGTAGGGCTGTAGAAACAGTGCTGCACAAAAGACTCACTGAAATTTCGGCACTGACTGATCAGGTATCTACAAAAATAAAATGAATACACTATGAAGACCCAACTGCTATATACAAAATTAACACATCTTACTTGCAGGAACAGCAGCAGGTGGTAATCAATGCAAATACAACAAATGCAGCATCAACATTCCACGTTCGTGTCCAAAGAAATATCCAAAACGGGAACCCCAGAATAACCAAATGGGTAGTCCGAAGTGTTGCTCCTACTCCATAAAACTCTGCCAATTTTATATCCAGCTTTCCTAATTTCCCTCTGTGTAATGACTATCCAATAATGTAATAAAAACTCAAATTCAGAGACAACGTGAGATTTTTCACCGACACAAACATCGCCGCCGCACCGCGCGCTGCGCGCGCGGGGCGCCCACTAGTCTATTCCAACAACAACGGTCCAAAGGGTCCAACCTAAGCCTAGGCCGAACCCAAAGACCGCCGCCCGCCACGTGGGCCCGGCCCAAGGCCGGCCGCCCTAGTGACCTGTGGCCTTGCTTGGCGCGCAAGGAGAGAGGGGCGGATGGCTAGGGTTTCGGCGTTAGTCTCCTTCCCTTCCTTCCTTGTTGCCCAAGCATGGTTGTTTCCTTATGGGTGTTTCCATAAAATTGTTTCCATAATTAAAAAACTCCTTTTTCAACTATGTGCCCATGAACCCTAATTTTCAAGAACCCAATAATTCACATCTTATGTGATTAAACTCACCAATTCTAACATCCAATGTTAAATTAGATCTTATTTATGTTGAATCAAATTCAACTTTTCATCTACTATGCCAATTAATTTCAATTTTCGCGTAAAATTAACAATACGGTGTATAAACTGAAATCGTAACACATAAAATCATGTTATGCACTACGACCTGTGGCTCTGATACCACTGTTGGGTTTTGACGTAGGTAACGCAGCGGAATAACAAAATTTAGTTCCTACTCAATGTCCACCAAGGATCAAAGGAAGAGACATCATAACATGATAAGGGACATAGAAGATGTGTACCCTTTGGTTTGGGAGATCACACGAAGAATATTATCCTCGTCTCTACGGTTGATCCACGACTAGATGTGAGATCGATTATTCCTTCTGAAATGATAGCTTGGACCAGAGGAAGAGGGAAGAAGGAACCAAGCAACCAAGGAAGTTGAGAGGGGTTTCGGCCCTCTCTTTGTGCCGACGGAAGGGGCGGGCGCAAGGGGTGTTCGGCCCCTTGTGTTCTTGCTCTCTCTCTTGCTTTCGCTCCCACTCACTTATGTTATGATTATTAACATTAGTGGGAAGGAAGCTAGAGCCTACTTTACATTGTTACACAACTCCTTGTTAACTACATAAATGTCCTTCCTAGTTCGACATGAACTTGGATAAGTCCCTTCTTTGCATATTAGTCCTACTAAGTTTGCCAGGTGTTGCAGAGTGATCCTTCTAATTAATTAATCATTTTAATTAATCCCGAATCTAGTTCTACTCTATTTGACGTGTGACCCCGTAGGTTTCTACTTAGTTGGTAGCAACTTATTACTAACATGGAGCGGTGTCTAGCAACACATCCATGCCACCCAACTAAAAGAAATAAGTCAGTGATCCCGACAAACGTTTGTGCCCAATATATCATATTTCACTTTCTCTTTGTCTTCATATCCGGATTGGACACGAGACATAAATAGTCTCAGTCGTATATACAATCCATAGTTCCTCAATCCTGGGAATATTCTTATGCAAGGAGAAAACATCAACATCTCCATATTGATTTATTTGAGTCTGGCCAGACATTCAATAAGCCTCATCCCTCGAGTGGCCGTGGATATTTTCTCCCATTATGTGGGAGGGACAAATCCTCTCTACATGAATACGATCTCTAAGCTTGTTTTCTATCATGCCCGATAGCTATCTTTATGATTACCCAGTTACGGTGTAACGTTTGATAACATCAAAGCACGATATTTCACAACTAGAGTATCTAGCGATTTCAAGTCTAAGGATTGCAATTATATTAGCACTACGAGAAGCGATTGTGACTTTAACATAATCTAAAGTCTCCTTCTCGTTGTGGGTCAATCATTTATGCCATTACCCCTAATGCATACCCATGTGTTAGACTTGATATCTCCATATCAATCTACACACATACTAGTTTATATTTGATTGTCCCATTAATCAATATACTGGACTAGGGATATTTAAGATAAACATCACATTGTATCTAAGGACTTCATTATATTAAATATCACAATGTATAATAAATGTATATTCTAGCCAATAACATTGTTCATACTAAATATAGATTGCCTCTAGGGCACCTATTCCAACATAATTAATAAGGAGTTGTTAACTATATAAGGGCACTCCTAGTTTATTTTCTCAAAAGTTGCATTCATTATTGAGTGGGAGTACAAAGCAAGGAGAGAGAGAGAGACTCAGGGCCGAAACCCTAAGCCGTCCCCACCCCCCTCATCCGTCGGCCACCAAGAGGTGCGGCCCTCTTGGTCCTCGTTGTGCGTGATCTTCTTCTTCCTCCTTATTGGCGTGAGCTAGCACATAGACGCAAGGGAGGATCCGGAGCAATCGTAGGCGTGGATATTCATAGAGACGTGGATAACATTTTACGTGAAGTGATTTTTCAGACAATTAAGGTACACATTGTTTCGTCCCTTACCATCGCTATGATACTAGTCTTGCGATTCATGGAGGGCATTGATCGGAATATTTATTTTATTATTCCGCTTCGCAATCCATATCAAAACCCTACGGTGGTATCCGAGCCACATGTCGTAGTGCACAACATGGTTTTATGTGTTACGTTTCTGTCAGTTTTTACACCATTCTGCTATTTTTTTTTTGCGTAAAACTGATATTGGCATAATGATGCAAACTTAATATGATTCAGTAGAGAATGAGCTAATTTTACATATCGTGTAAAAATTAGTGAATTTCGTTTACGTATAATGTTGGGTTTTGAAAAGCTAGTGTTTGGGCACAATTATGAAAAAGTGGTTTTTCTTAATTGGAAACAAGCACACAGGGGAAGGGAGGAAGGGGTGAAACCCTAGGGTCATCTGCCCCCTCCTTGCACGCCAAGCAAGCCACAACCACACTACAAAAAAATTGGTTTATTACAACGAGTAAACTCGTCATTAAATCCATAAACTCGTCGTTAGAAGTAAAGACGACGAAAATGTTTCGTCGAAAGTGAGTAGGAATAGCTCCATTATTAGTTCGACGGGGCGACAAAAACATCTTTGGTCATTAGAACATAATTACCGACGACACTTGCCGGCAATTTTTTTCGTCGTTAATACCTTTGCCGACTACAGGCCGACTATTTAATTTCGTGGTCAAAATTTTTACCGACGAACATCTTGACAACTTTTCTCGTCGTCTTTAGAGTTTGACGACTACTTTTTCGTCGTTCTTTACTATCTATTTTAGAAAAAAATTGTGTTGTTTGCCCATTTTTTCTTGCAAAATACGAAAACTTTGGTTGTCGTTATTTGTTAAGACGACAATTTTACTCGTCGTCTTTTGTCTTTTTGCTCACTTATTTTTCGTCGTTAAGTCGTCTTCTTTAAAAGTAATATATTTTTAATAATATATATAAAAATCATAAATAATTTTCAAAAAAATGAAATTTCTATTGATATCAACCGAACCCAATGTACAAAAAAATTGTACATTTACATCCATTACAACAACAAATCCTACCAAACTATCATCCAAAACAAAAATACAAACTTAGCATAATATAATATGCTAGGTAGGTGTGAGTGAAGCTCCGATGTGAACGTGTATCGTGGGAGATGGAGGCGACCTTGAGTTCTTGCAAGCTATTGTTGGGACACGGTCATGCAGTCGTCGTTTCGGGAGCCACAGCATCAGCCTCAGCATATGAACACATTCACGAAGAGCATATAAGCTTTCTGCTAAGTATGTCTCGAGTCTTCCCTATTAGGTGGTGTGACAGAGTAGCAGAATACACTGAGAACAAAAAGGAAACGTGAATCATTGAATGTCAGATATGTGACACCAAAATGCAGAAAAGATTGTTAGTGTCGCTTCCCGGATTCAAACCGGAGACCTTTTGTGGTAAGGCAAATGTGATAACCACTACACCACAGCGACTTCTCAAAAAAATTCAGCAATGATCATGGCCAATATCTAAACTCGGGAAAAGAACCAGATCACACACCTAGATCCAAATCAAATAAATACCACTATGTCATGCAAACCCTGGTAGTACAACAAAGAGTGTTGGGAAACTAAATCGATCTGTTAATCAAATTAACATCATTTGCAGCGGATCCCCTACAGATTTTGGAGACGGCATGGAACTCGAATCGAGGAAAGAACAATTAAGATTATCCAGTAACTACATACACACTTATCCGAAGATAAACATAATAAATCAGACCCAATAGTCTATATTAAGATTTCAGGTACAACTGGTATGACTCGTCTTCGTTATCAACATGCATATCCAAAGCATAGTATTCACAGTTGTGTTCAAATGTGACAAATAACACTTACCTTGCTGTATTTTTATATTAGCTTATCCTTGGCTGAAATAGAGCAAAATTAAAAGTAGAGCAATAAACCAAGTATGCGTTCTCTTTCGAATAAATGCCCGAAGCTTCTAGGCTCTAGCCACAAAGAAAAACAAGTAATAGTTAGAAAATTCAATAAATAGTTATTCTGCAAATGTTACCAGAGAAGACATTTATGTTTCAAAAACAATATCCTGCAAATATTGAATTGAGAACCATGCCTTCAACTATTGAAGTTTATTATGTTTTTCTTTCCAAAAAACATGAAGATAACTGAAAACAAAGAACACTTAAATTGCTAGCTAGACATAGAGATCAAACTTGGTCCTGTATTTTTCTGTCAGCTTATATGCCGAAACAATAGTGTCAGTGTCCTCTCTAGTAAATGAGCAGAAGGCAAAATGAAGGTACCCTATGAACAATTCAAAGGCAGATTCTCTGACAATATTAGAAGTCAGGAAAAACTCATGAAGACCACACTGTCATTCACTTCACTAAGATTACCTTCAAATTGAGCTAAATACTAAACAGGTGGCTTCCACGCAAGTGGAGGTCTCCATACAACACAAAACAATGCTAAGAGCAGTAAATCACTTACCAAGCTTCATCAAGAAGAGCTATAATGCCACCAGGTTTCTGATCATTAACACAAAGGAAAAAGCATATGCAAATTAGAAAGAAAAACATGAATCAGCGAAGAAGTAAAGTTTACATCAACTTATATCTCGATCTTACAAATTTAAAGCTCAACTCTATAATGAACATTTTCACCAGTTTCACGTGTTTGAATCGTCATCAGATTACATACCCTAAATCAAGTTTAGATAAGGGTCTCCATATACCTGTAAGTCCATGAAATGTTCATGGAACCTAAATGTTATAGAAGAGCCACTGGTTGTCATGTGGTCCTGAAAAATAGAAGAACTGAAAAGTCAGAGCTAGACTAGTTTGAACACCACTTGAAAAATATAACTTCTTATAGAACTCCATGAAGCACTGAAGAACAAAGACAAAATTCAGATTTTAACCAACATAAAAGTGAATCTGGAGTAGCAAATACTAGCTTGCTTGCAAATAGTAGACTATTTACAAAATTCTTCAAACAGTTTAAGAGCATACACTTCTCATGTTAAAGAATTAAGCTCACACAAACATGACACATTGAACCACAGCAATAGCACTGGAAGGTAAATGGAAAACGTGGTAACAATACAAATAACGCACGCACACGATGTGAACTGCTAAGTAGAAATACTGGAAAAACATAACTTACGTAATTCAGACTCATTTCACATTATTGGTGACAATGGACTTACAATTAAGGGGACCACAATAAAAAAATCACTGAGCCAAGGAAAATGAAATTATGAGGACTGGTTGACATTTTGTGTACCTTTTAACCCATTAGAGCCACCTAAATGGTACACATCTATAGATTATAAAACACGTGCATTTGTATACAATCATCTAAACAAAAATCGACTAGAACATAGCAGCGAAGGGTCGTACTCATGAAATCACAACAGAGAGCACACCACCACAGGGGAGTTTCTTGTGTTTCCAACATAACTTAATCGAATAGCAACTGTGAAAAAAAAAAGATCCATGTTCCATAAAGATGTCCCACGTAACTGGGACATGATCTTAAAGTTCATAAGTCGTACATTTATTTGACTAGATTTAGTAACTCTAACAGAGTACCATTTGCATACAAATTCAAATGAAGAAGAAAGGACCTAGAAGGAGAAAGGACGCACCTTTGATGTTTAATAGACCCAGAAGGAGAAAGGATGCACCTTTGATGCTTGTAATCTATCATGAGATGCTGAAACATTAAATGTTCTGCACTTCCATCTCCTGAGGCTTCCTTCAGATGCACATGGTAGCTATGGCCTCATTCTTTATTTTAGCTCACGTATATCTGAAGGAAAAGGTTTCCAAAAAGAAAACTATTAGACCTTCAAACATTAGTTTGCGGAGAAGGTGCATGGACAAGTACAACAACATTACTATATCAGTGGATTACTTGCAGGTAGCTGTAACCCATGATTGGCAACTCATGCTTAATTAGTTGGCAGAGAAGGTGCACGGACAAGAACAGCAGCAGCATTACTATATCAGTGGATTACTTGCAGGTAAATGCAACCCATGATAGACAACTCATACAGATGAACAACAGAAATCATCAAATTACTTTTCATACATAATACTTGTCACCATCAAACTTCGCCCCTCTAATTCTAAACCAGGCCCCATTTTCCATTGCTACAACTCAAAGTTGTGGGACGAACCTCAGCTACATAAAGCTACAATCAAAGCTATTATAATTGATTTAGCCTATCCTGCTATCTAACATAGCTCTCACTGGATAAGGGTCTTAGAGTATCCATCAAAAGACAGCAAACTGAGGGGGCGGGGGGATATACTATCAGAAGAATCACTACGGGAGTTCATATGTAAAAGCAATCCAATTGTGTTTGAATTTAATTTTATTTATGAAAAATTATTTGCTCATTTGAGATCAAAATTGGTCACAAAATAATAGTTTATTTAAACTAGATATTCTTTTGTGAATTTTAGTCAAGTCAAATAAGGATTATATTTTTCAATAATAATAAAGTAGGTATTTCAAACAAAAATATTAAGTGGATAAAAGGTTTTCTTTGGAAAATTAATGAAGCCCCAGGCCCCCATTACTGATTTGAAAACAATGTAATTGATATGAGTGCCCCATTGGTAACATCAGGGGCGGAGCCATGTAGGGGCACAGGGGGTCACGTGCACCCCCCCCCCCCCCCCCCCCGCCCCTAAATTTCCTGAAAACACTAGGATACCCGTATATTAGTAGTTCTTTTTAGTTGTGCCAGTATTGAATATATGCGTGTGCCCCCCATCAATGATACAATTGGTACTTTGGTCAAGTGGTTAGGAGTTTGGGTTTTGAAACATAGGTTCCAAGTTCAATTCTTGGTACAAGCATGTTTTTTTGGACAAAAAGGATTCTTGTTAGAAGCATTTTTTTTTCTTTTTGAAAATAAACTTCATCAACACTAAGAACTAAGGCCTAAAAAATCATACACAATTGCATCTTCAGCCCAGCTGCGCTCATCAAAAGACCAAACAGTGGTTCGGAGACAAGTCAAACCTTGTTTAGAGAAAAGATGGGCACATCGGTTTTTATCCCGAGCCACCCAATCCATCGAGTGAGGAAACTCAATACCTAACAGATAGGGGCACTCGTCCACAACCTCCACCGCTTCGGAGATGTATTCTTCGTCATCGAACAGACCCTTGCGCAACCGCCTGTTTAGCCATAGCATCACCAGATTTTTGGCATCAATCTCCAAAGCTAGCAGTTTGAGACTTAACTCGACCGCAAGTCGAGCCCCTTCTCGGACAGTCCAAGCTTCTGCCAACTTTGGAGAGCTTCCAAAAGGAAGTTCAGCAACTCCCCCAGCAACAAAAATACCGAATTCGTCTCTGATAACAACCCCAGCTCTGGTTAGTCGTACATCCCACGTCACATCGGTATTGACTTTGAACTAACCCGGCGGTGGACCTCTCCATCGCGAAATTTGCTGCGACACCCGCTGAGACCTTTCCACCTCGAGATTTAACCTATTTAATAAACACAATTAATCCTTTAATTTTTCAAAAATACACAAAAAGACCATGGTGTTTATTACACTAGTATAATTTTTAATTCATAAAAAATCTATAACCTCTCCTTAAAAAAAAAAATTGTGCCCCCTCCCCCTTCACCAAAATCCTGGCTGCGCCAGTGGGTACCATAAATGGTTGGTGATTGTTTGGAAAATCTCCTTACAAGGATAGTTGTTGAATCAAGTTTATGCGGCAAGTCTCCCAATCGGAACTGCCTTTTCAAAGTAAGGGATTCGGTTCAGTACGAAGTAAAGGTTGAATCAGTTAACAATTAATTTGGTAATATCCTCTCATCGAGTTCTTGTTACTAATTTTTTTGGGCCTAAGAAATGGCTATTTAGTTTTATTGGACAGGTAAATGTCCATATAGTAAATCTAAAGTGACATTGTATGTATGATTTATTTCAAAGCCGAGTGGCCCATCGTCAGAGGCAGTTGAAATGGGAATTGAATTGCCGATGAATTCTAATATGAGTTGAATTCAAAGGTTATGCATACTGTGGGACATAAATTATTTTTTATTTATCGTGTTTGTCAGATAATTGAAGATGCTAGGTTTTGAACCCAGGATGTGTTTCTCGAATGTTATGAATTAACTATAATTATAATAGTTGTAAGATAATTTTAAAAGTTGTCTTGACTGCAATGGAATACAAGTGTGTGTTAACCAAGTTTTGCACTTGAAATCCCAGTGATGAGGCGGGTGGGCGTAAAAACCCAAGCGTGTCAAAGGTGGGAGAAGGTTGAGGAGATGTCGCCGGATACATCTTGGCATATTTAAAATGTAGTGCAACATCAGCTTCAACAACTGTCATATGCATACGATATGGGGCAGACATGTAGAGATGTTTGGACATCAGGTTCAGGTTGCAATTTAAGTAGCAATAAGGGTAATAATGAACACATCGATGAGTTTGATCCCAGTATGCGTTCGTGTCCAAATGACGATATGTCTTTTGGGTAGCATGTGATCAAGGGATCTCGGATCGATGGTGAAAACTAGGTCGATTAGATAGAAGTAGTCCCATATGATTTTTTTAAGCAATTTTTAATGAAGGCAACATTGATAGGTTGAGTTCTTCATTGAAAAAAATGCTAATTGAATTATTTGTGGGTGAAAGACTCATCATAAGTACAACTAGTATATTGGTAAATGAAAATTAGTTCTACTTCTAAATCATCTGGCATTAGGAAGTAGAAATATATTCATCGATATCCAATTAAGGTTGTTGTTTTTATTCCTCAGACGTGATGCTAATAAAATCCGAGTGGAAAGAATTTTATTTGCTGGCAGGAAAGACTTAGGAAGAAACAACTTGTTATTTTAAGTCAATGAGAAAACAACTCACTCGTGTCTTCTTCACTATTCGTCAAATCATGTTTAGTTACTCGTTCAACCAATTCAAGTGTGTAGATACGACATAAACTAATCATGTTTTGAATTCCTTATGAGGGTTCAAATCAAGTAGACGATAGAAGTGGAGAGAAAGATATTGGGCAAGAGATACTATAGAGTAGCGAATTTTGCAGTGGGAGAATTTTATGGTAGAACTTTAGTATTGACAGATTGTCTTATGTGCTAAATTTTAGGTAAGACATAATTTTCCTAAGGTACTTTGAGCATAGTGGTGACAATGTTATATTAAAGTACCATAATATCTCCTAATACAAAAAGATTAGTCGAATAACAGCACTGATAGAAGAAACATATTTGTCGTAGATATGATCGGATCAGTGAAGTGTTATTCGGTTTTTCTGTTATCCTTATAATAATATGCATTAGAGATATTGAATACTATTGAATTTAGCGCACTCTAAATTGGTCATGACTACATCCATGGAATTTTAGAAAAGGATAAAATCTTCTCTAGACACTATCAGGTATGGAGAAGTCATATCGATAAGTAAGAAGCTAAATTAGAAGGATGTCTCTTGGTTGAATATTTTAAAGATAAGTCGGTTACTTATTTTATGATCTTAAGGATCAGAAGGTCATTTTCGGCACGATACATGGTTCTTGGAAAAAGGAATCATATGAATAAGAAATTTGTAAAGTGTTGGTTTAAAGGAGCTTAAGAGAGAGGTTCAAGTTGATAGTTCTGAGATAACGTAAACACAAGAAGTATAAATGTGTGTTGTTTTGATTACACAAGAAACAATATATCTTTGTCGTAGTGGGAGAGTTATATGAAAACCTCATTGGTTGGATACTTAAAATAAGTTGAATCCCATATAAGTTTTAACTCAGTTCTAATACTATGAAGAGACAATGAATGATGAAGATGCAGATTCATGGCATTAGTCTGTAGCATATTAGACATCGTTCATGTATTCTAACTACCTTCAGGAGATTGTAGATTTGTAAGATAATATAAAAAATCATCAAATTCAAATAGACCTACAAGAGAAAGAGATGATTAGGCGAAAAGGTGAAAACCTTGAAAACCTAGGCTTGTTATGTCGGTAGCTACATATAAGTATTTTCACATTCTCTTTCATGATTGGTGCTCATTTTAGTAATGAGATATGGAAGAATTATGTCAAGATAGCTTTCCTCATTGGAATTCTTGATGGATACATCTACATGAAGCAACCAAGAGAGTTAGTATTGCAAGGTAAAGTGAAATACAAGATTAAGATGTCAATTGACATGGGGATTAAGCTAGCATTCACTTCTTGAACATTAGTTTTCGACTAGGGAATCAAATGTCATGGTTTGATTAGTGTTTAAACGAATCGTGTGTATAAGAGATGCAACGAAAATTAGTGATATTTTTTGTGCTCCATGTTGATGATGTCTTGTTCATTGGAAATAATTTTTGATATACATATTTAGTGAATGTGTGATTATCTAATAAAAGTGATATGTGGAATTTAGGAAAAACCATTCAAATTCCTTGTATTGAGCTCACGCGAGAATGGGAGAGTGGAATGATGGTTGTTTCTAAAGTCACATATATCAGTAAAGTTCTTTCATGTTTCAAGTATGCAAAGACTCGAAGAGAATGCTATTCTTATAGTGTGTGGAGTTTCTCAGTCTGAGAATCAGTGTTTAGAACACGTAATTAGATGGAGAAGGAAAAGGCAGTTCCTCGGGCTTCATGAGAGGGGGGCTCATGTATACTATGTATAGTAATTGACAAGATAACTGTTTTCCTTTTAGAAAAGAGAATAGATATAAGTCATTTACAAAGAAAGAGCAGGAGTGGAATTTGATAAAATCATGCTCGGGCATCTTAGAAGATTTAGAGTAGATATGATGGTTTATCACGTACATGTCTACACATCAATTCGGACTTCCAACTATGAAGGGTGTCTAGATGGTTAATTTATAGTTTTGAGAATAAGTGGGAGATTGTTGGGAATTGTATTCGGAAAGCCAAAATTTATGGTTGAATTAATATTCTTAATAAAGTGAATATTTGAATCTTAATTGAGCAAACCCGTGAGTATGAAAATGCTACTTATTATTTCCATATAAATATGCATTATCAAGTCCGATGTTCCATACCAAAGTCAATCGGACATGCAGACGAGTTCGGGAGTGAGCGAGATTGATTGTTCGTCATTTATGGAATATAAGTAAGGGTTCACAGTCTAGATGATTTTGGACAAACCATCAGAACAAATGTAGTGTAACATTATAGTAACACATATCGGTCAAGGAAATGGTATAGTTTCAACATGTTACACTAGCATACTCTGTGTATGTTGAACAACACTGCCATATGAAATATAATTATCTCGGACTGATCGAAGTGAGATAATATAATATTTCATTGTTATTGGTAATATTGGAAAATCTTAATTTATGATTGTTTACGTGGACACGAATCTTGATTAATCATTATTTTGATATGTTGAGTGAGATTCAAATGCGAGTCAACAATCCTGATATATTGGATAGTGATTGTTAGGATTTGGTGAAAGCTAATTGAACCACTGAATCCACGTCTCATATGAGAATGAAATACCCTCCTGGGAGCTCAGTAGGTCTCATTTTGTCAAGTCTGGCCAGCTGGTTATTTGTAACCAGACATAACGAATAAGAGTTGAGCGATTTAGATCATGGAATACATAAAATGTTCATGAGATTGGAATTGTCAGTAAGAGTAGATTGACATTAACGGGTATTTGTAATCTTAACGTGGGGAGTTATCTAATATTAATTACAGGAGCTCATATATAATGATGACAATAAATGTTGGAGTGCAATTATAGTTTATGGTGGAGTAAACTATAATTAACAATTAGCTTTGAATTTAATTCGAGTTGAATTATGAGTTCAAATATATTATTGGTAGTCGATTCATTTAATTTCCTTAGAGGTCCCCAACGTAGTCCACCATAAGCGTGATCATGTGATTCACAAGTGTTTTCGAGTCTCAAGTGTGTGGAATGTACATTGAAACTATGTTTAGTATTTTTTTAGTTGATAGGTATTACTATAACCATATAATTAGTAATCAATTGCAAGTTACTTTAAACTTAGTAGGATGGGACTTGCTTTGTAAAGTTTTCCTACAAAGGACTTGTGTGCAATTATAGGTATTCCTTATATTAGGGTTAGTAATAAGTCTCTATAAATAGTCCACCATAGTTCTTAAGTAATGATAATTGATCTTACATCTTTCCCACACACGAGAGAAAATCATAGTTGTGGATTGATGAGCTTTTCATGTTCGAATCACCATCGAACTTGAATCAGAGCTTGGATCATACTGTTGGAATAGATGCCCTAGAGGCAATCGTAGATTTAGTATGAACAATGTTTTGGCTAGAATATTCATTTATTATTTATGGCGATATTTAATATAATGAAGTCCTTAGATAAAATGTGTTATTTATCTTAAATATCCCTAGTCCATTATATTGATTAATAGGACAATCAAATATAGACTAGTATGTAGATAGATTGATATGGAGATATCAAGTCTAACACATGGGTATGCATTAGGAGTAATGGCATACTGGATTGACCAACGACGAAAAGGATACATTAGATTATGTGAAGTCACAATCGCTTTTCGTAGTGCTAATATTATTGCAATCCTTGGACTTGAAGTCACTAGATACTCTAGTTGTGAAATATTGCGCTTTGATGTTATCAAACGTTACACCGTAACAGGGTAATCATAAAGGTGGCTATCAGGCGTGATAGGAAGCAAGCTTAGAGATCGTAGTGATGTAGATAGGATTTGTCCCTCCCACATAATGGGGGTAAATATCCACGGCCACTCGAGGGATGAGGCTTATTGAATGTCTAGCCAAACTCAGATAAATTAATATAGAGATATTAATGTTATCTGCAAGTATAATCATATTCCCAGGATCGAGGAACTATGGATTGGATATACGAGTGTGACTATTTATGTCTCTTGTCCAATCCGGATATGGTGACAAAGGGATAATGCAATATGACATATTAGGCACAAAGGTTTGGCGGGATCACTGACTATTTTTATGGGTTGGGTGGCATGGATGTGTTGCTAGACACCGCTCCATGTTAGTAATAGTTACTACCAACTATATAGAAACCTATGGGGTCACACGTCGAATAGAGTAGAGCTAGATTTGGGATTAATTAATATATATTAATTAATAGAAGGATCATTGTGCAACACCTTGCAAACTTAGTAGGAGTAATTTGCAAGGAAGGGAATAGTTCTAGTCCTACTAGAACAAGAAAACTCTTATATGGAAACAACAAGGAGTTGTTGGAGTATATATATAAGAGGCTCTAGCTTCCTTCCCATATGATTATTATTAGACATAACATAAAGGAGTGGGAGAGAGCAAAAGAGAGAGCAAGACAAGAGCTAGGCCGAAACCTAGCCCCGTCCGCCCCCTCTACCCGACGGCACAAGGAGGGCCGAACCTCCTTGGTTCCTTTTGTTGCTTTGATCTTCTTCCCTCTTCCTCCGGGTTCAATCTAGCACTTGTTTGAAGGAAGAATCTAGATCTCACCTCTAGACGTGGATCAACCGTAGAGACGAGGACATCATTCTTCGTGTGATCTCACAAATCAACAGGTACACATCTTCTATGACCCTAATCATGTTATGATGTCTCTTCCTGTGATCCTTGATGGGCTTTGAGTAGGATTAATTTTTGTTATTCCGCTGCGTTACCTACGTCAAAACCCAACAGTGGTATCAGAGCCATAGGTCGTAGAACATAACATGATCTTATGTGTTTACGATTTCAGTTCATACACCGTATTATTGTTTATTACGCGAAAACTGAAAAATTGGCATAGTAGATGCAATATTGAATTTGATTCAATCAAACAAGACCCAATTTAACATTGGATGTTAGAATTGGTGAGTTTAATCACAAAGGATGTGAATAATTGGGTTCTTTAAAAATTAGGGTTCATGGGCACATGATTGAAAAGGGATTTTCAATTATGGAACAAAGTTGAAATAAATCCATAAGGAAACAACCTTGCTTGGGCAACAAGGAAGAGGGAAGGAGACTAGGGCCGAAACCCTAGCCGCCCGCCCCTCCCTTGCGCGCCAAGCAAGGCCGCGGGCCTCTAGGCGTGCGGCGGTCCTAGGGTTCGGGCCACTTGTTGGCTTGGGCCCTTTGGACCGTTGTAAAACCCTAGTTACCCAATTTCATTAAAATTAAACAAGCGCGTTAAAATTGGTTTTTAACTGTATTATGTGCTCAATTGCATGGTGGATGGATATGGCCTAGGATTGTGGATGTTTATTGTTTTGTGGTTTGGTTTACGGCCTGCGAGCTGATCAAATTAATGTAATAATTAATTAAGTTTTACGGCCTGCGAGTCGTCCTTTTCTCCTCGACATGTGAGGCTTTTGTTATTTATTCTAGATGTTAGGCTATAATTAGAAATATTTAGATGATAGCCAAGAACGTGGAGAAGAAGACCGGAGAACCAAAGGAGCCAAAAGACATCCCTAGGCGCGCAGCTATGGTGGAGCACATGGAGATGAGCTCGGCACTTTAGGGAAATAAGATATTATCATTGGCTTGATAATATCATTAGTCTAGGGGCCATATCCATGCCACGTTTTTTTTGTTTTGTGGATGTTTATTATTCATGCCTTGTTATTTATTTTGTGTGCATGACGCTACTAGCAAAACGATAACAAGATAATAATAAACAAAGTTGGTCTTTTATTGTGGATGGCCCAATCCAAATAAGTAGACCATGTTGATAAGATCAACCAAACAACTTAAAAGAAATTTCTCAAATAAATATTGCGTTTTGCCTTCTCTTGCCAAAACACCCTTCATGATCATGGCCTATTAAAATTCGGGCCTGCCAAAGCAAGGCGATTTTAATTTTACATGATGTGTTGCGGACGACGCAAGCTAGTAATGCGTGTATGTTGAAAACAAGAGGTTGGACGCAACTAGGCAAGAGTCAACTAGATTGATGAGCTTAGAGGCATGACAATTAGGAGTTATCCATTGGATAAAGAATAAAACGAATGTATTCACCTAATTGGACCAAGAGTTGCATGGGATGCAGTTGGAATGGTTCCTACCTAAATAACCAATTCTTGGGTGACTTGCCAAAGCAAGCTCAAGAAGAAGTGAAAAGGGATCTTGGACCCACTAGAAAGTATAAAGATATTTTCCGCTTTAATAGTGAGGGCTATTAATCCGAAGAAAATAGTGGGAGCTATATTTAATGATCTAGCCATTGTTAAATATAGTCAAATTGTTCAAAATACTAAATTGCATATTTCTCGTTTTGTAGAATTCCAAATGGCAAACAACAACGCATCGAGTTCATCCCTACGATCTGTCCTTGAGAAGGATAAATTGTCTGGAACAAATTTCCTTGACTGGTACAGAAACTTGAGGATTGTCCTCAAGCAAGAAAAGAAGCTGTACGTCTTGGACACTCAGATTCCAGACCCACCACAAGATGAGTCTCTACTAGCGGAAGTAAGGGCACGTCAGAAACATATTGATGATTCTAATGACGTGACTTGCCTCATGCTTTGCACCATGACTGGTGAGCTTCAGAAGCAACATGAGAACATGGAAGCCTATGATATGATCAGACACTTGAAACAATTGTTTCAGGAACAGGCAAGGCATGAGCGCTATGAGGTGTCTAAAGCATTATTCAAAAGCAGTCTTGCAGAGGGGAATCCAGTAGGCCCTCATGTACTCCGAATGATCGGGTACATAGAGAACCTTGAGAGACTGGGGTTCCCACTCGAGCAGGACTTGGCAACTGATCTCGTCTTGCAATCGTTACCTGACAGTTATAATCAGTTCATTATGAACTATAATATGAATGAGATCAACAAGTCTTTGCCAGACCTATTGAACATGCTAAAGACAGCTGAGCAAAGCATCAATAAAGGCAAGGGCAAAGCCATAATGATGGTCCACAATAAGAAGGGCAAGTCAGTTGCATCTACTTCAAAAGGAAAACGCAAGAAAGTTGTTAAATTCAAGGAAGCCCTAAAGCCTAGTGGAGGCGTGGCTAAAGGTGAATGTCACTACTGCAGCCAGCCGGGTCACTGGAGGAGGAATTGCCCTAAATATCTGGAGGATAAGAAGCTTTGAATAGTGATTCCACCACTACCAGGTATTTATGTTATAGACGTCAATATCTCTATTTCATCATCCTGGGTATTGGATACCGGATGTGGTTCTCACATTTTTCGTAATGTGCAGGATTTGAAAAGAAGTAGAAGATTGCGAAAAGGGGAGATAGACTTGCGCGTCGGGAATGGAGCAAAGGTTGCTGCATTAGCTGTAGGCGTTTATGAGCTATCTTTGCCTTCTGGACTTATTTTAGAATTAGACAATTGCTTTTATGTGCCTGCTATGAGCAGAAACATTATTTCCGTTTCTTGTTTGGACGAGAAAGGTTTTTCTATTTCAATAAAGGACAAGTGTTGCTCCATTTATTTTGATAGTATGCACTATTGTAGTGCGCATTTGTCTAATGGATTGTATATCCTTGATCTAAATAATCCAATCTATAACATAAATACTAAAAGGATTAAAACTAATGATTTAAATCCTACATATCTATGGCACTGTCGTTTAGGCCATATAAATGAGAAACGCATATCTAGACTCCATAAGGATGGACTTCTAGACTCATTTGATTTGGAATCATATGAGACATGTGAATCTTGTTTGTTAGGAAAAATGACAAAGTCCCCTTTCAATAAGAAAGGCGAGCGGACTAGTGAGTTATTGGCACTCATACATACTGATGTATGCGGACCATTCCCCACGCCTGCCAGAGGTGGTTATACCTACTTCATCACATTTACTGATGATTTCAGTAGATATGGATTTGTATACCTTATGAAGGCCAAATCTGAATCCTTTGAATTGTTCAAGGAATTCAAGAATGAAGTAGAGAAGCAACTTGGCAAGAGTATTAAAGCTCTACGATCGGATTGTGGAGGAGAATTCTTAAGCCAAGAGTTTGACGAGTATCTTAGAGAGTGTGGGATAGTATCCCAGCTCACTCCATCCGGAACACCACAATGGAATGGTGTATCTGAGAGGAGGAATCGCACTCTATTAGATATGGTGCGATCTATGATGTCTCAAACAGATCTTCCGATATCCTTTTGGAGACATGCTCTAATGACGGCAACTTTTACCATTAACCGTGTTCCATCCAAATCAGGCATGAAGACGCCATATGAGATATGGACTGGGAAACGTCCCATAGTGTCGTTTATGAAGATTTGGGGCTGCGACGTCTATGTAAAGCGTTTCAAAACAGACAAGCTCGGGCCTAAAGCGGATAAGTGTAAGTTTGTGGGATATCCTAAGGAGACTAAAGGATATTACTTCTATAACCCTACCGAGAACAAAGTGTTCGTTTCTCGGACCAGCGTGTTTCTAGAAAGAGAATTAGTCTCTAAAGAAGCAAGTGGGAGGGTTGTAGAACTTGAAGAAATTCATGAACCACAAACCACTGAACCAATAATGGAACATGAACAGGAACCACAAGAAGTTGTGGAAGAACCTGTTCAGGTAACACAGGAACTCCGTAGATCAGGAAGAGTGCGTCATGAGCCAGAGAGGTATGGACTTCTCGTGACTGAGCCCGATGACGTACCACTCATGGAAGATGAGCCTGCAACCTATGGAGAAGCCATGAGTGGCCCAGACTCTAAGAAGTGGCTAGAAGCCATGAGATCCGAAACGGATTCCATGTACACCAACAAAGTATGGACTTTGGTGGAACCACCCGAAGGGGCTCGACCCATAGGGTGCAAGTGGGTCTTCAAGAAGAAGACCGACATGGATGGAAAAGTGGTTGCCTATAAGGGACGATTGGTGGCCAAAGGTTATAGACAAATTCATGGTATTGACTATGATGAGACATTTTCACCAGTGGCCATGACTAAATCCATTCGAATCTTACTTGCTATTGCAGCATACTACGACTATGAAATTTGGCAAATGGATGTCAAAACAGTGTTCCTTTATGGGAACCTCCTTGAGGATGTGTACATGACACAACCAGAGGGTTTTGAGGATCCAGAGAATGCAAATAAAGTCTGTAAGCTGCAAAGGTCCATTTATGGATTAAAGCAAGCTTCTAGGAGCTGGATACGTTTTGATGACGCGGTCAAAGAGTTTGGCTTCATCAAGAACGAAGATGAGCCTTGTGTTTACAAGAAGGTTAGTGGGAGCTCTATAGTATTTCTGGTCTTGTATGTGGATGACATACTAATCATTGGCAATGATACTCCTACTCTGCAATCTGTTAAAGATTGGCTAGGACAGTGCTTTGCGATGAAAGACTTAGGAGACGCAGCCTATATACTTGGTATAAAGATCTATAGAGATAGATATAAAAGGTTGCTTGGCCTAAGTCAGAGTACATATATTGACAAGGTGTTGAAGAGGTTTAACATGCAAGATTCCAAGAAGGGATTCTTGCCCATGTCACATGGAGTCACTCTTTCCAGGAATGACTGTCCCTCCAATGAGATGGAGAAGGACCGCATGAGCAGGATACCCTATGCTTCGGCCATAGGATCCATCATGTACGCCATGCTATGTACTAGACCAGACGTATCATACGCATTGAGTATGGTGAGCAGATACCAGTCCAATCCGGGTGAGAGTCACTGGATTGCTGTCAAGAACATCCTAAAATACTTGAGAAGAACTAAGGATGTATTCTTGATATTTGGAGGTATGGAAGAGCTAAGTGTAAAGGGTTACACTGACGCAAGCTTCCAAACCGACAAGGATGATTACAGATCGCAGTCTGGATACGTGTTTTGCCTGAATGGAGGAGCTGTAAGCTGGAAGAGTTCCAAGCAAGGAACAGTTGCTGATTCTACAACAGAAGCTGAGTACATTGCTGCTGCGGAAGCGGCAAAAGAGGCAGTATGGATAAAGAAGTTTATCGCTGAGCTCGGTGTGGTCCCTAGCATAGTGGATCCCATAGAGTTGTACTGTGACAACTCTGGGGCAATCGCACAAGCAAAGGAACCAAGATCGCACCAAAAGTCAAAGCATGTACTTAGGATATTCCATCTTATTCGTGATATGATCGATCGAGGAGATGTGAAGATGTGCAAGATTCTGACGGATGACAACGTGTCAGATCCGCTCACGAAACCTCTTGCGCAGCGAAAGCATGAAGGGCACGCCAGATCTATAGGCATACGAGATGCGCCAGATTGGCTCTAGTGCAAGTGGGAGACTGTTGGAATAGATTCCCTAGAGGCAATCGTAGATTTAGTATGAACAATGTTTTGGCTAGAATATTCATTTATTATTTATGGCGATATTTAATATAATGAAGTCCTTAGATAAAATGTGTTATTTATCTTAAATATCTCTAGTCCATTATATTGATTAATAGGACAATCAAATATAGACTAGTATGTGGATAGATTGATATGGAGATATCAAGTCTAACACATGGGTATGCATTAGGAGTAATGGCATACTGGATTGACCCACGACGAAAAGGATAAATTAGATTATGTGAAGTCACAATCGCTTTTCGTAGTGCTAATATTATTGCAATCCTTGGACTTGAAGTCACTAGATACTCTAGTTGTGAAATACTTCGCTTTGATGTTATGAAACGTTACACCGTAACTAGGTAATCATAAAGGTGGCTATCAGGCGTGATAGGAAGCAAGCTTAGAGATCGTAGTGATGTAGATAGGATTTGTCCCTCCCACATAATGGGGGTAAATATCCACGGCCACTCGAGGGATGAGGCTTATTGAATGTCTGGCCAGACTCAGATAAATTAATATAGAGATATTAATGTTATCTGCAAGTATAAGCATATTCCCAGGATCGAGGAACTATGGATTGGATATACGAGTGTGACTATTTATGTCTCGTGTCCAATCCGGATATGGTGACAAAGGGATAATGCAATATGACATATTGGGCACAAAGGTTTGTCGGGATCACTGACTATTTCTATGGGTTGGGTGGCATGGATGTGTTGCTAGACACCGCTCCATGTTAGTAATAGTTACTACCAACTATATAGAAACCTATGGGGTCACACGTCGAATAGAGTAGAGCTAGATTTGGGATTAATTAATATAGATTAATAGAAGGATCATTGTGCAACACCTTGCAAACTTAGTAGGACTAATTTGCGAGGAAGGGAATAGTTCTAGTCCTACTAGAACAAGAAAACTCTTATATGGAAACAACAAGGAGTTGTTGGAGTATATATATAAGAGGCTCTAGCTTCCTTCCCATATGATTATTATTAGACATAACATAAAGGAGTGGGAGAGAGCAAAAGAGAGAGCAAGACAAGAGCTAGGCCGAAACCTAGCCCCGTCCGCCCCCTCTACCCGACGGCACAAGAAGGCCGAACCTCCTTGGTTCCTTTTGTTGCTTTGATCTTCTTCCCTCTTCCTCCGGGTTCAAGCTAGCACTTTTTTGAAGGAAGAATCTAGATCTCACCTCTAGACGTGGATCAATCGTAGAGACGAGGACATCATTCTTCGTGTGATCTCACAAATCAAAAGGTACACATCTTCTATGACCCTAATCATGTTATGATGTCTCTTCCTGTGATCCTTGGTGGGCTTTGAGTAGGATTAATTTTTGTTATTCCGCTGTGTTACCTACGTCAAAACCCAACACATACGTCAGAAGGCTTCAAAACACACCAGATTCAATTTTTGGGTGTTTAGGCCTAAGTAATGATCTCGGATCGTTTTGGATAAAAACACAAACATTGTAGATCTCAAAAAACTATAGGGCTAGGAAGAATTAGTGGGTCGATCAGAGTTGTAGAACTCCAGATATCGCTGGTCAAAGTTTCTGGTCCGCGGTTGATTTTCCGCGGGATTTGAATTCGGTCTTCGGAGCATAATCGGAGCTACAAATGTCGATGAAGAAGAGTCACATATGAAAATTTAATATCTCGACGAGACAGACGCAATGGAACAGGTACCAGTGTCAGATTCCAAACAGAGATTTTTCAGTAGCTGGTCAAAGCTTCGGAATTGGCATTGTACCAGTCCGGATGGACTGTGGTAAGTTTTTGTTCCACAAATTTACTTACGACAATATTTTTTGAATGCCTACGATTAATTCTCTGCATAAATCACGTGGTCCGGGACAAATCTCGTCGAATTTACCCATCAGGGGACTGCTGACAACCCGGCGCATATGTTCACCAAGCCAGTTCCAAAGAGCAAGTTCCTGCATTATCTAGAATTGCACAACATTATGAGCCAGTGAGCCCTGGGGGGCATGTCGAACCCAGTGCGGTCCAGTTAGTCTCCGTGACGGGAGACATCGGGAGGGGAGAAGACAAACTTTGTTCCCAAGTAGGAGGAAGACTTTTTTGCAGACGAGAGACTTGAAGTCAAGGTGGAGATTTTTTAGGAAGTGCCTTGGAATTAGAAATACTCAAAGGAGTACAAATGTGAAGTCCCATGATGTCTTCGCACGAAGACAAATATGTCTTCGCACGAAGACATCCCAGAGAGGCTTGAAAGCAAAAGGTGTTCGTGGGAGGGCTTGATGTCGCAAAATAGGAAGATCTTCGCATGATGACACCAAAGGTCTTCGCACGAAAAAAACGTCTCTTCACACGAAGAGAATGATGGAGGCGGAAAATAATAATGGAAACTTACCTTAGGGTATTGGGGCGGATTCCTAGGGGTATCAATCGATCCTTTGGGGTCCAATAATGATATTTAAGCATTGTGAATCGTTGCTACTGTGAATAAATGTCATTCTTCCCCGTGAATGTAGTTAGCATATTGACACGATCCAACCGCAAGTGTACGGCTGTCGTGTAGTAAAGTTTCCGGTAAATCCTGGTTGTAGAACCCAAGGGGCTTCGTCTGAACTAGTTACTAACTCTAAACCTTATGCGGGCACAGCGCGTTGTTTGTGTTTGCTATTTCTATGAAAATTAAAAGACAATGACAAGTTAACCGTCTAGAAAATGACACGATTAACGAGAATAATTGCAAAGTTTACTAATGAGTGACAAGTACCGGGAATTCTCTCAAGGATCACTAGGGATGCTATGAACTACGCTTTGAGTTATGAAACACTAACACATCTTCTCTTAT
This sequence comes from Linanthus parryae, assembly GCA_023055425.1. Taxonomy (NCBI): domain Eukaryota; kingdom Viridiplantae; phylum Streptophyta; class Magnoliopsida; order Ericales; family Polemoniaceae; genus Linanthus; species Linanthus parryae. The sequence continues at coordinate 808,257 of JALGPY010000036.1, read as the reverse complement.
TAATCAAGCAAAATATAACTTGTCGAGTTACCAAACAAGTTTTCTATACTTAGAACCAATTCAAACCGAGTTACCAAGCTTGATTCAATTTTAAGCATGCATTAACGTTCTTTATTCTACTTCACGATCCTAGTTAACACTACCGAGTTACCAAGTAATGATACAACTAAGTGAAACGTCCAATTTAACGACTAGTCTTCACGGAGTTACCACGTGAGTACTAATTAAAATCAATCCTACGTTAGCTAAGCGCAAGAAAGATAAAGATCAACACATAAACGATTCATAATAATAGAAGAAACACATTGATTAAGACAAAATGTGAATCACAACCTCAAAACGAGTTGTTCATCTCAAACCCTAGCTACGTAATGAGAATTCCCAGCAATAAGAGTTTAGCTACTCAAAAATATGATCACAATACAAGTTTTTGTGATAATAATCCAAAAACAAGAGAAGAAGAAGAAGTTTTAGAAGCCAAACGAATGATCCAAGCATTCCAAAGCTCTCCAAGTCGTCTCTAGCTCTCCCACCTGTGTTTCCAACGTTAAAACTGTGTTTTTAGGTCTGAAAATGCGTTTCCCCAGGTATGGGCACGTTTTTTAATGAACTTGGCCGAAATTGCACTTCAGCCCCTCCAGTTTGTAATTCTCGGACAAAATTGTAAGCTGATCTTGCGCGGGTCATTACTCTCTCATCCGGACTCGTCTTCAGGCCTACCATATATCCTTGGAAAGATATGGATGTATAATTTCAAGTGGAACATACCTTGCTCCCAAATTATTTTGTAGATTTCCTGAGCATTGGAAATAGTGAAGGCTGGTCCTGTGCGGCTTTTCCAACTTTGCTTCGTTTTTGTGTCTCCTTTTCTCCTCTTCGTCTAGCTCCATCTCAATCATATACGAGCCTCTCATAAAATCCATCCCACCTATTTTACCTTAGAAACACAACAAAATACTACCCGTGCAATTATCATCGCAAATATGAGAGAAATCATGCTCAAATAAGCTAGAAACACAACTTTTGACTCTTAGGCTTATAAATCGTCAAATTCACATATTTGTGCAAATATAAATTTAATCATGTGAAATAAGCCTAATACAAGCAATATGGAAGTATAATAATAACTCCTAAAGAGAGTTATCACATACTTTGTGCTAGCAAATCACGTAAATCTTGTGTGACTGCATTGTTTCGTTATCGTTCGTGAGGTGAGAGTTATAACAGTTTATTTCTTCGAACCAAATACAAACAATTTTTTAGCAAGCCGAATACAATTTTTTTCTCAAAAAAACATGTTAATTAGTCATTACAATAACTTATTATCACCAGAGCACTTTTCAGTAGTTGTAATTGTAGGAAACATGTGACTGGACAAGTTGATTAGTCATATTTTATTAGTAGGAATTGTACGGTTTGAACCACTTTCTATCAAAAATAAAGTATTATATTAGTTAAAGAATTAGTGCAAATGGGTGCTAACTCAGTGGTTTAGTGTTTGAAACTTTACGTGAGGTTTCGGGTTCGAACCTTGCTATCAAAAAATAAATGAAGGATCCCTTTAGAGAATGTGAAGATATTATAACCCACTAAGGGGGAAAAACTAGCATCGAAAACTAACATCGTTTACATCATTGACAGCTAATTCTGATAGCCAAACAGGGAAGTTGTTAAACCACTTAGGGCATATCGAACCCATGTATGGGCGGACACAAAGAGGCCACTTATAAAAAGCTAGAGAAAGAGAAAATGAAGTTTTATCCACTCTTCTAGAATAAGACCCTGGTTTCTAGGGTTTCAGTACGGCGCCTCCTTTCCGGTGTTTCTAACTCAGTTTTTTCACCTCTTTCTTTGCGATTGTTTTTGTTCCCCTATTATACCATATTTGTTTGATTCATAATCTCTGCTTCTCCAAAACCTAGAAACTATGGAAGAACAGAGAGTGGTGAGAATGCTAAATCCACCAGAGTCCGAGTCTCCATCAGAATAACCGGTTGTGATTGAGCTAGCAGATCTTGAGAACGGGCATGGGAGACATGAGGAATCGAGCTCCATTTGCAACAATAGTCTCAAAAAGGAGCACCAGGGTTCAATCGGTGAAAGCTTTGTTCAAGAACATATGGAAGCTGAAAGGGTCCTTTGAAGTCTCAAGCAGAGGAGAGAACGTCTTCGTATTTGTCTTCGAAGATGAAGAAGATTGTAAGTGGGTATGGGAAGGTGCCCCATGGACTGTTATGAACCAACTGTTGATTTTTAGGAAGTTTGAAGAAGAGAAGGATCCAACCACGCTCGTCTACAACAGATCCCCTTTCTGGCTGAATGTGAAGGGACTACCGATGGAAAAAATGACGAGGGATAATGCATAGAAGATCGGAGAGATGATTGGCGAAATCGTTGATATCGATGGTGGTAAACCAGATACTTTTCTGATCAGCCCTCATATGAGTATTAGGGTTTTGGTTGATGTTGAGAAACCATTACCACGATGATTTATGATGAGGAATAAGGATGGGGGGGGGCTTGCTGGATTGTGTTTGCCTTTGAGAAGTTAGGAGATTATTGCTACAGGTGTGGGAGGATTGGACATGAGAAAGTGGAATGCAAATGGGTGAATCAGGTACAAGGATGGAACTCAGGGTATGGACCAAATTTGAAGTCACAGGAACAAAGAAGTTATCATCCAAAGATGAAATACACCAAAAATCTGAAGGAGAATCGAGAATTGGGCAAGGGACTATTACAGATGGATGAAGATCTCAAAAACCCGGCAAGAAGGAGAAAACACAGGCGAAGAACATTGAAGGAAGCTCCCAGATGGCGGCGAGTGGAGAACACGCGGCGGCGAGTGGAGAACACGCGCCCCCTTTCCAAAAGATGAGCAGTGGGGAAGAGGATAGAATCTCAGCAGACGAGAAGGGAAAACCCACCTCGGTGAGCTGGCACAATTCAGGAGCACGTGGCGGCGTATCCAAGGAGGATTGTACGATGTTCGAAAAGGATGGATTCTCTGCAAAGGAAAGGAAAAAAATAGCATCATGCCTTATTTTTTGTTCAATAGTGGCGGCCCTCCCAACCCGGCCCATTTATTCAAGGAGTATCAAGGTCCAACAATGGAAGATCTAGCTGAAGCCTAAATGCAAGATCCGTTACAGGCTCTGGGAGTGCTAAAAGCCCATTACCTTAACCCGATAGCCCAAAACAAAAAGAAAAGTGTTGTAACCCTACAAGAGCTGGATGAAGACTATTGCGATGAAGAAAATAAAAAAGAGAAAGAGATTAACAGGAAATTACAAGAAGGAACAAAGACGAAAGAGTTGGACATGGAAGCATTCAAAGAAGACACACGAAGGACGGTGGTAAATAAGATTATAGCGGAAGATTTGAGAACAAAGGTTCAACTTAAAAGGGAGTTTCAGAGGATTGGAGGAGGGGAGACCAGAATGAAGAAGAAAAGAGTGTTGTCAACAGAAAAAGGGTATTATGATATCGAAGAGACAGACATGGAAATCATAGAGGTTCCGTATAAAGTGAAGGAAACGGATGAGATGCAAAGGAGATGCAAATTATTACCAGCAAGGAAATGATTAATCGAGGCAAAGATGGGATCTATAGAAGTGTAGAAGGAAGAAAGAACAAAAGCAAGGATGGGAAGGGCAAAGAATCAAGTTCGATAGCTGAGGTGGTGGGCCTATCCATGCCCCCAACCTCCAAATGAGTGGCCTGGTATGGAATTGTTGTGGGGTTGGGACAAACCCCGGTGATTTGTCATGTCAAGTCCAGAATAAGCCAGAAGAATATCAGCTGGTTTTTTTTGTCAGAAACAAAGGTAAAATCCAGTTATTTTCTAATGTTCTTTATTGTTGAAGGGTACAAAAATTACGAAGGAGTTGAGCCTATAGGGAAGAGTGGGGGGCTATTATATTGTTGGAATGATTCTGTTGACTGCGAGGCAGTGCTGAAAAATAAAAATCTCATTTCTGTGTTGATGTATGGTAAAGAAGAGGAAGAAAATTGGTTACTAAATGATGTGTATGCTCCTTGTGTGAAAAAAGAGAGATAAGTTATGGGATGAACTCATTTACATTCAGGATTCCAGTACTCTAACTTGTGTTTTCATTGGTGACTTTAATGAGGTAGTGCACCAAAGTGACAAGAAGGGAGGAAGAACAGTTGCTCAATACTATCATGGAGGTTTGGCAAAGGCTATTCATAATGGAGGGTGGATTGATACATGGTTTATAGGCACAAAATTCACTTGGTCAAATGGTTGGTAAAGAGGAAGAACAATCAAACAGAGGCTAGATAGGTGTTTTTGTAATGATCAATGGAGGTTACTTTTTCCTAAAGCTTCAATTACTCATCTAGCTTCTTGTTACTCTGACCACCATATGCTAATTTTGAATCAGAAACCTATCCAAATTAGTGGCAAGGTACCTTTTAGGTTTGAGGCCATGTGGACAAGGTATAAAAGGTGCAGAACAGTGGTGGGAAATTCATGGCTAGCCAAGCAAGGAGGAAGTCCTGGTGCTCACTGGAATTGGAAAATGAAAAACACAAAAACAGATTTGAAGAGGTGGAACAAAGAGGAGTTTGGGAACTTGCAATGCAACATTGATGAGATAAATCAGGAGTTAAATGAGCTTTTGGAGAAGAACTGTCTTGATACAGCTGAAGAGGAAAGAAAACTGAAAAGAATACTTGTTGAACTCCACAAAAGACAGGAGCTATGCTAGAAACAAAAATCAAGAATTTGTTGGATCAAAGAAGGGGATGCAAATACAAGATGTTTCCACCTTGCTGCAGCAATAAGGGGGCAGAGGAATTTTATTTCAAGGATACAAAGAGAAGATGGAACCCTAGCTGAGAACAGCAAAGAGATTGGTACAAAGTTTGCAATTTCTTCACAAAGCTTTTCACCTCCTCATTACCTCCTGATAACCTGTGGCTTGAAGAGTTATACCCCCAAAAGATCAATGAAGATGATGCTATTACAATGTGTCAAATACCAACAAAAGAAGAAATCAGAACCACTCTATTCCAAATGGGCAGTTTCAAAGCACCTGGCCTAGATGGGATGCCAGTTTTGTTCTACAAGCAGTATTGGGAGATTGTTGGGGATGACTTATGTGCAGTAGTGAAGGAATTTTTCACAAATGGAAAGCTGAAGAAAGGAATCAACTCAACATTTATTGTTCTCATCCCTAAGACAAAGGATCCCAAGAAGGTACAACACTACAGACCAATTAGTCTTTGCAATACAGTGTACAAAGTAATTGAAAAAATTGTGGCAAACAAGATTAAAATGGTCATAGGAGATTTCGTCAACCCCAAGGAAGCTGCCTTTGTAGCTGGAAGGACTATACATGAAAATTGATTTTGTTACATGAATTTATTGACACAATGAAGTAGAAAAAGGGAAAGGTGGACTTATGACTATAAAAATTGATATGGAAAAGGCATAAGAGAAGATGGAGTTTAGTTTTCTCTTGAATGTGATGAAATGGATGGGCTTCCCTAAGAGGATGGTGGATTGGGTTGAAGAATGCATCACCTCTGTCAACATGTCTATCTTAATCAATGGCTCCCCACGAGGATTCTTTAGTAATCATTGTGGACTAAGACAGGGTGATCCACTCTCACCCATACTGTTCATTATGTGTGCTGAAATGCTATCAAGTATTTTGCACTTTGCTGAGAAGGAAGGGTTGATAAATGGGATAAAGCTAGCAAAATATTGTACATCCATTTATCATCTACTTTTTGTAGATGATCTGGTGCTTATGGGAAGAGCCACAGAAAGGGAAGCAGAGAACTTGAATTTATGTCTACAACTCTATGAACAAAGTTTAGGGAAGAGGGTGAACAAGGAAAAATCATTTGTTTTCTTTAGCACTAATGCAAGGAAGGAGACAAAGAGGGCTATAAGAGATACCTTGCAGCTCAAAAAGGGAAGCAAGAAAGCTGTTTACGTGGGGCTACCTATGTTCCTAACAAAGTCAAAGAAGGAAGATTTCAAATCAATTATGGAGAAGTTTAATGTAAAGCTAACAGGTTGGGAATCCAAACTACTTCCTTATGCTGGTAGATTGATTATGATAAATAGTATTTTAAGGGCCATTCTATATGGATATGTTCCTGCTCCCCTAAAATCTTACAAACAAAATTGAGTCTCTAAAGGAAACTTTTTGGTGGGGGAGTACTGAAGCGCACAAAAAAAGGCACCTTAAAATCTGGGATTTGTTATGAATGCCAAAGGAGTATGGTGGTCTTGGGATTAGGAAAATAGAGCTACAAAACACAGCTCTTTTGGGAAAGCGTGCCTGGAATCTTTAACTCAAAAGGAGTGTTTATGGTTGAAAATTTTGTTGGAAAAGTACATTAATAGAATTGAGTTTCAAAGAATTGAAAAAAGGATCACGGACTCATATTTTTGGAAAGGAATGCTGCATGTTAGAGATTTAAATGGTCAAATGCTTTTAAAGTTATTGGAGATGGGAAAAGGGTGGACATTTGGCAAGATGTTTGGGTACCTAGTCTTGAGGATGCAGACCCCGGCCTCCAAATGAGCTGGTAAATGAAGAAGACAAAAGTTGGAATATACAAAAACTCCAACAGTGGATGACTCATCATGAGTGTGAAGAAATCCAGAAGATACACATACCTCTAAGAGGTGTTCAAGACAAATGGAACTGGGAATTAGAAAAAAGTGGAGAGGTCACTACAAAAAGTTTATACAAGTGACAAATGAAAAGAAGTTTGACAAGTAATGAAGGAAACTTTGATTTGAAGAAGTTGTGGAAGTCAAAAATCCATAACAGGTTGAAGGTTATGATATGGAGAACTGCAGCAAAATGTCTACCAATCTTTGATTTCCAGGTAAATCAAACTCTCAACTGTGATTCCCTGGAGTTCACTAGATTCACAATATGTAATGAGAATGGAGCTGAAAGTGAACACATCTTCTTCCAATGCCCAGCAGTTAGACCTATATGGTTTTCTGTACTGGGAATCAAGGTGGACTGTCTTAGAGATCTCACCATTCAAATATTGATAAGCTATGTTTCGGAGTTGGATTGGCAAGAAGTATATAATTAATGAAGCCTGGACTGTGCGGAATCATCTTAAAAAGAGTCTGCAAGCACCGAAATGGAGTGATTTTTGAAAAGAGGTGTTTTAAAACACATGATTTCATTAATGAAGCCTGGACTGTGTGGGAAGAACATAAAATTAGTAGGGTTGACAATGTTGGAGAAAAGGTTGATAAGGTAAGTCATCATGCTAGAACCTGAACTCTTCCTGATCAGGGGGGAGTAAAATTCAATTGTGATGCTTGCTTCTAGAACAACAGGATGGTTGCTGCTTATGTATGCAAAAATGAAACATGTAAGGTGTTATTTGGAGGTACTAGAATTGGTGGTCAGAATGCTGAAGATGCAGAATTGCTTGCTGTTGAAGAAGCAATTAAGGTGGCTGTACAAAAAGATTATGGGTGGAGCTCTATTATCTTCTCTTTGGGTGATAAATGGTTTCAATGATGTTACAAAGGCAAAAGGCTCTTGGAAGACAAGGATGGAAGCTGCTCTAAAAGTTCTAGAGAAGAAAAACTATAGTTTCTTGCATTGTAGCAGAAACATCAATTTTGTAGCACTAATTTCACCCACTGGGCTTTTATGGTGAGGCACAATGGTTTTGTTGGTAGTGATAGACTCCCACATGTAGTGGCGCTTGCTGTAGGAGTTGATCTCCAGTTTTGTTCCCATGTTTCTTCTTAATAAAAACAGGAATTATAAAAAAAAAAATTCAACCCATGTCATTTTCTCCCTCCCCTCACCTCCCCATCCCTTCACGAGCCCACCATTTTCTCTCTCCCATCCTCCTCTACCTCCCCCAAACTACTACTCATCTCCAACCCATTCCTCCCCCCCCCCCCCCCTCCACAAAAAAAAATAATTTTTAATATATATTTAATAACTTAAAAATAAATTATTAATAATGTTGTGACAAACCACCTCACGAACAATGAAAGAATAAAGAAGAACACGAGTATTTTACGTGGTTCGCTAGCAAAATATTTGCTAACTACCTCCACGGCGGAAAAGCACTCTTTATTCACTTAAGAGGAACAGTTACAACTTGTATTGCATGCATAGCTAGTGACCCCAATCATCATTTATATAGTGCTCTGAAAAAAAGAAACCTCACTGCCCACCAAAGGTTTCCAAAAGAGATTAGGAAACAACTTTGTGGCCTCTTTTGACTCATAGCAACCTTTGACCTATGATGGCATCACTACTCCAATAATTCGAAAACCAAACCGTCATTGAATTTTCAATTCAAGGCATGCTCAACAAATCTCCATCTTTCCTTGAATTGTCTCGTCAACAGCAGTTGCTCCTCTTCTCGTAAACAAACCTACATCTTCTCCGTACCCGATTGTCCCTCGTCACAGAGACTCAATGGACCCCCACCGGGTCCAACATTCCCCTAAGGGCCTCACTGGCTCAAGATGTTGAGCAATTCCAGACAATGCTGGAACTTGCTCTCCGGAACCGGTTTGGTGAACATATATGCGGGGTTGTCAGCTGTCCCCACCTTCTTCACCTTCATCCTGCTCTCGTTTATCAGAAAATGATACCTAGCGTCGATATGCATGGTCCTTTCATGATGAACCTGGTCCTTAGTCAAGAAAATCGCACTCAAGCTGTTACAGTAGACTATCGCCTGATCTTGATGTAGCCCTAGATCATTGAACATTCCCTTAAGCCAAATTGTCTCCTTTGTTGCTTCCTTTAGAGCCATGTTATCCGCCTCCATGGTGGACAAAGTCATTGTCGGCTGTAGCGTCACCTTCCAACTCACAACAGATGCTCCCAGAGCAAATACATAGCCTGTCATTGATCTTCTACTATCAATATCCCCTGCATAGTCTGCATAACCAGATACCAAAATGTTTTCACTAGCCCCATAACATAGGCCAATGTATGACGTGTTGGGTTTTGACGTAGGTAACGCAGCGGAATAACAAATTTAATTCCTACTCAAAGCCCACAAAGGATCACAGGAAGAGACATCATAACATGATAAGGGACATAGTAGTTGTGTACCTTTTGATTTGGGAGATCAAACGAAGAATATTGTCCTCGTCTCTATGGCTGATCCACTTCTAGAGGTGAGATCTAGATTCTTCCTTCTCAAGTGCTAGCTTGGACCGGAGGAATAGGGAAGAAGGAATCAAGCAACCAAAGGAAGCAAAGGGAGGGGTTCGGCCCTCTCTTTGAGCCGACGGGAAAGGGGGCGGACACAAGGGGTTCGGCCCTTGTGATCTTGCTCTCTCTTTTTCTTTATCTCCCACTCTCTTTCGTTATGTCTAATAACATTAATGGGAAGGAAGCTAGAGTCTCCTTTATATAGTCCAACAACTCCTTGTTAACTACATAAAGGTCCCTCCTAGTTCTACATTAACTTGGATTAGTCCCTTCCTTGCATATTAGTCCTACTAAGTTTGTAAGGTGTTGCAAAGTGATCCTTCTAATTAATTATTAATTAATCCCAAATCTAGTTCTACTCTATTTGACGTGTGACCCCATAGGTTTCTAATTAGTTGGTAGCAACTTATTACAACATGGAGCGGTGTCTAGCAACACATCCATGCAACCCAACTAATAGAAATAGTCTGTGATCCCGACAAACCTTTGTGCTCAATATATTATATTGCACTTTCCCTTTGTCTCCATATCTGGATTGGACACGAGACATAAATAGTCACACTCATATATCCAATCCATAGTTCCTCGATCCTGGGAATATGCTCATGCAAGCAGATAACATCAATATCTCCATATTGATTTATCTGAGTCTTGCCAGACATTCAATAAACCTCAGCCCTCGAGTGGCCGTTGATATTCACTCCCATTATTTGGGAGGGACAAATCCTCTCTACATCATTACGATCTCTAAGCTTGCTTCCTATCATGCTCGATAGCTATCTTTATGATTACCCAGATACGGGGTAACGTTTGATAACATCAAAGCACTATATTTCACAACTAGAGTATCTAGTGACTTCAAGTCTAAGCATTGCAATTATATTAGCACTACGAGAAGCGATTGTGACATTAACATAATCTAATGTATCATTCTCGTTGTAAATCAATCAAGTATGCCATTACCCCTAATGCATACCCATGTGTTAGACTTGATATCTCCATACCAATCTACCCACATACTAGTCTATATTTGATCGTCCTGTTAATCAATATAGTGGACTAGGGATATTTAAGATAAAAAACACATTGAATCTAAGGACTTCATTATATTAAATATCACATTATGTAATAAATGAATATTCTAGCCAGTAACATTGTTCATACTAAATATTAGATTGCATCTAGGGCACCTATTCTAACAGTCTCCCACTTGCACTAGAGCCAATCTTGCACATCTCGTATGCCTATAGATCTGGCGTGCCCTTCATGCTTTCTCTGCGCAAGAGGTTTCGTGAGCGGATCTGAAAGATTGTCATCCGTTGGAATCTTGCACATCTTCACATCTCCTCGATCGATCATATCACGAATAAGATTGAATCTCCTAAGTACATGCTTTGATTTATGGTGTGATCTTGGTTCCTTGGCATGTGAGATCGCCCCTTGTATACATGAGGATCCTTTGAGGAAGATCCAAGTGTACACTAGGGATAGGGTATAGAAACACAGAGAGTGTTGGTTGTGAGTAGGGAGAGAGCAAGACAATGGTAACTGAGAGAGAGAGACAGTATATGGGCAGAGCTTCCGCGCAGTTCGATTAGAAGATTGCAATGAAGGGTTAACGATCCTATATATAGTGGGGAATGTGACTGTTGTAGTGGGTTAATAAACCCATTAATGGAGGCTTAATTACTTCAACCATAACGGCACGTTCGGCCAGCCTATATAGGAATCGTTACGCACTCCGTCTGCGTATACCGGAACCGTTATGAGGTTGATCAGGTTTATGGGACACGTGGCCATAAATCTCTCAAAGAAGTTACCAAGGGTCGCGCGCGGGCTTGGTTGTCGCTTGCGAGCGACAGGTCTTACTCTAGCCTCCAAACCACTAAGTCCCTACAGGTCCCGTGTGGAATGATATGTGAGGGGCCCTGTCTCGCAGCCCCCATATGGATAAGCAAGGGTAATACTTGTGTAGTACTGGAGCCCCACCAGATGTGCTAGATGACTGCCACGTGTAAGCTGACTTACGTGGCTAGAACACACTATCTACATTAGCCCCCTTTTTGCGCGTGGAGACACTTATCTGATAGACTTCAATGCGTAAAAACTAACACGCGCGTTGTATCTACGCACCAATTCAAATCTCCGATAAATCAGCCCCCGTGCGTGTCATTATGACCTAGAATCCCTAGAGTCATGCCTTCTGTTCCTCTAGGTTTTAGCCGTGACATCAGCATAGGCCTGTGATTGCGCGATTCAGCGGCGACTGTTGCGATTCAACCACTGAAAGGACGCGACTCTTCAGTAGATTTGAATAAATAATCCTCATCCGCCCTTGTTGCAAGCTACTGCTTCTCTCTAGAGTGAATGTTTTCAAAGAATCTCCGAGAGCAAATCCATAATCAATCACCAGTTCTTCTTGGCGGATCGTCTCCTTCAGATTGCTTCAAAAACACAAGGTTGGCTCACTCAATTTTTGATTAATGCTTCTCGTATGAGTATCTCTCTCTTGAAATGTATTTATCTGTTGAATCTGAAACCCAAAAACATTCGAAGACCCACCGTTGCTTGTAACTGTGGAAAAGGTTCTTAAACCCTAAAAGATTGAAACTTTGAAACAATGGTTTTCTGGAATTCTTAACCCAGAACTTGTAATTCCCAAAATTGAATCTGATGTGGTTCAATCCTAAAACCCATAAACTTGGAACTCCTTAAACCTGAACTAGACAGTTCTTCAAATATTCAGAACTTGCACATTTGCTTGAAATTTGCTGTTAAACTTCTGCTTGAAAACTAAGAGTGGATATATTTCTCCCACCCCCTTTTCTTGTTTTGTTGTAGAAATGGCCAGAAAAAAGGCAACCTAATATGTGAAGGAGGCTGAGGAAATTTCTGATATTCCCAAAACTTTGTGGAAGAAAGCTCCTTACTTGGGTGGTGAAGACTACTACCACACTAGTGTTAAGTTGAAGAAGCTGCCTGAGCCTGTTTCTGAGGACCTGTTATTGCTAACCCCTTTGCCTAGTCGAGCAGAGTTAGACTTAATTGATGCCAAGGATGCGGTGAGATTGGGTCTTGAAAATGGATTATATCCGCATACTGAAATCTTAACGCAGGCTTTCGTGAATAAGCTTGATTGGATGGACGAGTGGACTGACCATATATTGACCTATCATGCTATCAATTTGACCCAAGCTGGGGTTTATTACGCCATCAGGGCTACGAAGGGTGTTGTTGTGAAACTGGATTAGACCATGCTTCTGAATCTCTTTTCCAGGTTCTCGCCCATCACCCATACTTTCCATTTCGCTGAGTTTGAGGCATACCCCACCTTGGAGGACGTGCATATGTTGTATGCTCTTCCTCCCATGGGCGAGGTCGATCCATTGGCTACACTAGAAACTGATGAAGAGCTCGCTCTATATGAGCAGATGGTGGAATGCATAGCAGTAGTCAAGAAGATTTCTACTCGTTGGATATCTGCGACAGCCCTTCCCAAATTCCAACTAGAGTTACCTCTGCGAAGAACACTTGGGGAAAGTGGGTGTAGTACTCATTTCGTGACTATGCGAATAGCAAGCTCACTAAAGAGATACTGAAGAAGGATCCTAAGGCGAAGAACTACGTAGAAGGTAAAGGGTATAACTGGACCTTGTGTGGCTTTCTTTGATTTTGGCTCTCGCGGTACTTGATCGATGGTCATCCTAATGATGGGGTCTTTTATCAAGTTATGTCTATTGCTATCAAGCTATCCTTAGGCCAGAACGTCGCACTCGGGCCTCTAGTGTTGGGAACCCTCTACCATCGTCTGGACCAGCTTGTGCTTGCAGTAGAAGAGTCGCGTGGGCGACTTGATGTGCTAACTTTTGTTAACATTTCCTTCCTTACCATGTGGGTGTTTGAAATATGGCCTTCCTATGCCCCTACCCCTTCAAAAGCCAGATCATGGAATGTTCCTGGTGCTCAGAGCGCGCTTCGGTGTGGAATGGCTTCACGGTGTTATAAGACGAAGGAGCCTAAGTGCGCATGGATTTTGATATGCGATGATCGGACCACGTTTGTTGCCAGACCTTATGCTACTCGCATTGAAGAGGTGCGATTCTACTTGCATAGGTACCCATCTGAAGGTGGGCCTACCTCTAAGCATGGCATCATCAAAGGGCACAGCTATTTCAGGGAATTCGTCTGCTGGTGTTTGAGAGGCTCATTGCCTGCTCTTGCTGAACATATTAGTGAGATATCGCCCAAGTATGAGCGTATCACAGTCGATGTTGATCCCACTCGTGTTTTCCCCCAGCTGGGCTATGACATAGTGGCACCTTCCCTCTGGCCTAATTCAGTGAAAAGACGTTGCTACAGACGACTGCTGACACCCAAGTGTAAGTCTGTTCTGGTTGGTAGTCTGCCTTTCGATCAGCCTTTAGGGAAGCGCGAGGGTCGCCCCACCAAAAGTTGGATCTGTTTCTGAAACACCCAGCAGGCAAGGTTTGCCAAATCTGCTTCTCCGCCCATCAGCAGGGCGCCCTCTATTAGAAGGAATTACTTCCCGTTTCCTCAAATCTGTAGTTTGGACGAATCTGCTTATGTCTTTTATTCCTTGTTGGACAAGGAAAATCACCTTTGTGCCGACGTGATCCTTTCTGAGAAGGTGGCCGCTGTTAAGGGAGGACTCCAAAGCATGATTGATTACAGTGAAGCTTTCGCTAAGGTAAATAACACCTCGTTATCTTTCCTAAAATACATATCTTTTTGAGGTACGATGTCTTACATAAATTTCTACTTTTCAGTGCTGCTTGAGGAGGTTCGCATCTGGAGACCGTTGCGCTGCGCTGGTTGATGCTATCCTTCATGCGAATAGAAGTAAGAAGGTCATCTCTTTGACTATGAAGATGGATCCCAAAGTGGAGACTTTGTTGCGCCAGGAGATGGATGTATTCGCTCGTACTCTGATAAGCGAAAGTGCTGAAGCAGACATAGAGTTTGCTCCAAGGGCCAAAAAGCAAAAACAAAAATCGATTATGTTCTCTTCGCCGCCCATGGAAGCTCCGGCTTCGCCGCCCACGGAGGCTCCTGCTCCCAAAGGAAAAGGTTTTCTGCGCAGCAAGTCCCGAAAGGAACTAGTAGTTGAAGATTTTATCCCATATGATCAGGAAGAAGAATATAGGGAAAAGAGATAAGAAAGAAAAGAAGGAAGAGAAGAACAAGAAGAAGGAGCAAGGAAAGAAAGTTCAGAAGGTAATTGAATGAACTTAATTTTCTTTCAATCAAAATTTTCAGCAATAATATTCTTAAAACAAATTCTCTCTCAACAGATAATGATGCTGAGACCATCAGTGGCCTTTTGGCCAAGGCACGTACAAGGACAAAGGGCTCTTTCCTAGATGTGTCAAGTGAACCCATAGATGAGGCCATAATCAAAGAGTCCAAGAGGATGGCTGCTGAGGCAGAAGAGAGAAGGAGGAAGCGCGAGGAAGATGATGTGTAAGCAGTTAAAAGGAGAAGTCTGGAAGAGCAACATGCTGGCAGCATGAGCGTGGCTTCCCTAGAACAAACACAACATGACTTTGAGGAAATCGCAGGTGATGAAGAAGGTACGATTTTTAACCTTGCTGTAACTGACCAAGAGGTAATCTTTGGTGCATTAAAGCACGGTGTATCTAAACATGACATTCACCGATGGTTAGTGGGCAAGTGTGGCGAACCCTCAGGTAAGCACTTGAACAATGTTTGCAAGTACAGTTAACAAGTCATTCTGTATTGTAGCAAGTTTTCACATAACGTCAGGTCATGCACACCTTAAGGATGTGATAGATGAGGGAACATCTGTAGGATATGGTGTCACATCTATATCATATGGTGTTGGAGCTGCAATACCACATGAGTGTGGAGGTGCTTGCTTTTGATCTAAACATAGAACGGAGCATAATAAATAGTTCACAACTCAAATTACCTCAATGACTTATCCAAATTCGTCATGCAGGTGGTGCTGCTTTGAATGAGCCTGCTGCTGGTTCAAGTGGGTCTGCTGCTGCGCGAGACATGGTTGTTGATAATCCTGCTGCGAGCTTGACCACTGGTGAGGCATGTGACGACCCGGTCACATAGAAAAATAATAATGTGATGAATTTACGATAGTAATCACTATTTGATCTAACCAGTCTCACACACACATGCAAAATTCCACAACGATGAGACATGAATCCTCAAAATTAATTTGTTTTTAATAAAATAACGAGTCGGTGGCACGTAACATTTTTTTTTAAATGATTATACTTTCTAAGAGTCTTGATGAAATGATAATTACAACAATCACTATGTTATCAGCAGTATTAGACATCAATCAGCTCGTCTAACATAGTTTAGAATCACCAGTACAAGACGAAAATCACCTTGTCTAATATAGTTTAGAATCACCAGTAATAGACGGAATTCACCTCGCCTAATACAGTTTAGAATCACCAGTAATAGACGGAATTCACCTTGCCTAATATAGTTTAGAATCACCAGTAATAGACGGAATTTACCTCATCTAATGCAGTTTAGATACACCAGTAATAGACGGAATTCACCTCGCCTAGTACAGAAGTCTCAGTAGTCTGTCATGTAAACAAAATATTTCGTTTCTTGTTCTTATATCTCCTCCACGGGCAGTAACATCTACTACTCAGCCATATAGTAGCAAACCATGGACCAAACAAATATGACATGGAACAATTCAGCCATATAGTTCTCCAAAAAATGAGCAATTTCATAAAAAGCCAACTTTGACATCTCTTCTTCTTTTTGTTTGTTCCATGTGAAAGAAATTGTTAATAATGGAACTCCATTATGAAATATCAAATCTGTATATACTATTTGAGAATGAGCTTTCTAACTTTGCCTGAGGAAATGCCACGTGGAATTTTTTAATTAACTACGCAAATATTTTTAAAAAATAAATAAACACATTATGAATTAATGTGATTTCATGTATCATTTTCAAATGGCGTTTTCCTGAGGAAATGCCACGTGGAATTTTTTAATTAACGACGCAAATATTTTTAAAAAATAAATAAATACATTATGAATTAATGTGATTTCGTGTATCATTTTCAAATGACAAAATCATAGAGATGCCATTTCCGAAATTAGCTTCTCATTTCAAATGGGGAAATCATAGTACCCAATACATTGATCTACATTATTGACAAATCCCACTGATTGTTAAAATTGAAAAGTGTTTCCTTACTACATCATTGACTGTTCATTTAAATTGTTACAAATTCAAAGGAATCAATTATTTCAGAAAATAATCATACCTTAACCTCGCTGTTTTTCTAAAAAGAATCTATCAATTAAAAAATTCTCCTCTAACGATGCTAAGATCAACGAAATTCTCCTATATAAACCTCCCTACACGAACTTATAAACATTATTTCTCTCTTGATCTATGTCCTTGCCTGCTCTGTCACTATATCTTCGTCTTTTATTATGTTTGTATTAGAAAATCTACAAGTAGATCACAAGCTATCACAGATGGAGGTTATGTTATACTTTGCATACATATATACTATTGTAGTTTTGTAGTTTTGTTATTGATAGAAAATGTTTCTTTGCAGGGATTTTCTTTAAATGATCGATAATGGAATGCTCATGTCATCTCGAGCCTTCATAGTCGGCCGATTCGATTGTATTGGGTTCAACTCTTCAGTCCATATTGTAGAGATGGTGGGAATAGTAAAAGGCCTAAAATGGTTCGCGACATCAAGTGCAGAAGTGTCTATGTTGAATCTGACTTGGAGCTTACTGTTGAGTTGATTCAGAAATGGAGATCAAAAAATGCCACATGGAATTTTTTAATTAACTATCGCAAATATTTTAAAAAATAAATAAATACATTATGAATTAATGTGATTTCGTGTAACATTTTCAAATGGTGAAATCATAGAGATGCCATTTCCGAAATTAGCGTCTCATTTCAAATGGCGAAATCATAATACCCAATACATTGAACTACATCATCGACAAATCCCACTGATTGTTAAAAATTGAAAAGTGTTTCCTTACTACATCATTGACCGTTAATTTAAATTATTACAAATTCAAAGGAATCAATTATTTCAAAAAATAATCATACCTTAACCTCGCTGATTCTTTTGGGAAAGAATCTATCAATTAAAAAATTCTCCTCTAACGATGCTAAAATCAATGAAATTCTCCTATACAAACCTCCCTACACGAACTTATAAACCTTATTTATCTCTTGATCTATGTCCTTGATTGCTATTTCAGTATATCTTCGCATTTTATTATGTTTGTATTAGAAAATTTACAAGTAGATCACAAGTTATCACAAATGGAGGTTACATTCCCCTAAAAATGCAGGCTATGTTATGCTTTGCATACATATATACTATTGTAGTTTTGTAGTTTTGTTATTGATAGCACAATGTTTCTTTGCAGGGATTTTCTTTAAATGATCGATAATGGAATGCTCATTTCATCTCGAGCCTTCATAGTCGGCCGATTCGATTGTATTGGGTTCAGCTCTTCAGTCCATATTGTAGATATGGTGGGAATAGTAAAAGGCCTACAGATGGTTCGCGACGTCCAGTGCAGAAGGGTCTATGTTGAATCGGACTTGAAGCTTACTGTTGAGTTGATTCAGAAATGGAGATCAAGAAATCTACAGTGAGTTGGCTTCCGTAACTGCTGAGAGCATTCATTTGTGCAATTTGTTTGATGAATTCAATTTCAGACACGTTCCCCGAAGCATTAATGGTGCAGCTGGTCTATTTGCAAATAGGTCCCTGCTGTTCTCTCAGTTTAGCCTGTATACCCGTGCCTTAGAATTGTCTTTTGTTGTATTAGAGAAGGGTATTTTCTGGATTTCTATGAAAGTTAATTTTCCCTAAAAAAATAATAGAATGTCCATGTATGAGTTAGCTTCTTTTATATCACTATTCAAAAAATCATACGGGTTAGTTAAATGTCCGATTATTATTATTTTTTTTTGAAGAAAGTATTTGAGTATAGAGATGGAACAGGAAATCCATAATTTCATTATTCTATTAGATTAGGTAAGGTTATTGTTAAAAATGTAAGTGTTCGAGATTAAATAGCAATATTTTTATTTGCTTAATTGCTTATGTATACGATTTCCATAGGTAACTATTCAACAAATATAACAAATAATGGACATAATACTCCGTACTGTAAATCTATATCTTCACCTGAAGATACAATTATGAATTTTTTTTTTTTTGGCAATCCGTAAAAGACAAAATATAGTGTTTTGGAAATCATAAGACATTGATTACTATTTATTTCAAAAAATACATCATATTGCGTAGTTTGAATCCGAGAACTCATGCAGGAGCTTTTAGCGCCCTATCACTAAGCTAACATCAATTTACGTCATTGATTATTTCATTGACATCAAATTTTATTTTTTATTTGAAATTATGCACGGGTTCAAAGCTAGTAGAGTACTATTTCATCATGTCTACAATATCATGGGACCAAGAACTATCTAGCAAGTTGCCTTTGTACAATAAAACCCAAGAATAGCATATTATCAATCAAACCCTCTTGGAAATTATTCTCAATTATCCAATTAACTAGCTTAGTAACTATGATAAATACCATAACCAACAGACAACATGAAGTCAAAAGCATCCCTATTACCATACAAAAGTCCATGCGTAATCTCCCTCCAACCCATTTGATGGACTGACCCTCAATCTATATCAACCTTGACTTATACTGTTTTTGGCTGCCATTCACATATTTCAATTGTCTTCCTCGCACTCATTAATAGTTCTCTTGAGTTTGTATGAGAGATTTCTCTGTCTCTCTCTTTATGTAAACAAACACACCATGAGAGAGCAAAATATTGATATATCTTCTTACTATGCTTCCTACACAAACAATTCTATATATACAATAAAATATATAGTTAAAACTGAATTATATTCAACCCACCTCTTTACAGAGGCCACAAAGAGGGCCTAACACCATCTCTGCTACATTCTCTTGCTACCTGCTCTCAAAGAACCGCCACACCAACTAGGGTCTTTAATCTCGAAAGTATGACGAACTCCCAATTCCAAATTCTCCAACCATCTTCGTCCCTCCCCAAATAAACCCTACTGTCTCCCCCTTTTCTCTCTCCCATCAGTCATGGGTATCAAATCCTCTCCCCCCGAAACCCTTCTTTTCTCCCCTCTCTGATGACTTAGCAAGACTATGATGCCCTGTAGACAACAACTCAATAATAAGAGCAAGACACATGGCAGTGACTAATCACTCCATACACTTGCATTTTCAAGACAAAAAATTACATAATTAGACCTCCAAATTATCATAAATACAAAAACACTTCGCTGGCTTGTCAAGTTACCACATGTTCACAAGTTTGGTGACATATGGAGTCGCTAAATTAAATTAACTATACGAAATACATATGTCATAATCTTTTTCTAGCAACATAGCTACTACTTAACTGTTAACAAATAAGATATAAAGTGTACACCTCCCCACTGTGCTACATATGTATATGAATGATCAATATCTCCTTTAATTGTCCTATTTTAGCAAATAGATTCAACTATCTAGCAGTATCCTTTTTTTTCATCAAAACCTGATAAACATATAATATTACTCAACCCTTTGTAGGAAGATCAATTTTTTAGAGAAATAACAATCAAAGCGTTGAATTATTCAAGTAGTACGCAAGATATATTATCAACCTTTTTGTCACCTTAACGGTGTCTCTCTCTATCCATAGTATTCTATAAAAGAATATATGCCACTTAACAGGTTCAAACTTGATGTCATATAAATCACAACATTATCGAGTCATTAAATTAGCCAACGATATTTTTAAATGCTTCACCTATATACTGGCGCCCATATATATATATATATATATATATATATATATATATACATATATATATATATATATATATATATATATATATATATATATATATATATATATATATATATATATATATATATATATTTGGCCATCTAGACAGTCAAATGCTAGTCCCTTAGACTACGTCAACATAAGAGTAATAGTGACTAAGCATCATGAAATACATCCATTATAATCACAAAACACAGACACCATTTCAATAAATGTAGTGACTATATATTTCCCTACCTCCATATTCTTCATTTTGTGACGAGTGATTCCCCCAGTATTAACTTCATGGAGCCAATAGATAAAGCTATGTGCCCTTTACAACTCTCTGATGTGGGCATGAATACAATCCTCCGGAGAAAACTATGAAAACATAAGCAGAATATTGCATAATTTTAACATAGACAACCCAAAGAGACTGCAACCCCAGTCTCCTTCTCTTACTTCCTACCGAAAGCAACAACGAGAGAGGCCTCAAATACATCTCCATCTTTGGCATATATAACTCAAAGAATTAAACCCACTTATAGATCTCAAAAAATAAAAGCTTTTCTCTTTTTATAAGAACCATTCTCTCCACAATTAAGCAGACCGATAATAAGAGCTCAAATTTTTTTTGGCCAACTAGGACGGTAGATATTTTATCTGTTAATTCAATATCAATCTTTTAATCACCTAGCAACAGCAAACAAAGGACCCAAATTGGAAATAATGAAGTTATGAGCACCTAAATATTAGCCTACTCATGCACTACAAGCATTACCCATGTCATGGAAGTACAAAGTCTTACTTTACTTTGATAACTTAACTGTGCAGTAATCCACTTGGTAAAATAAAACTTGGATTTCACACACAGTATCATCACTCTAGTTATATCTACATTTTTTTTGGCCAAGTATGTTAAAAAAAATACTTCTCCAATTGTAATTCATATAGTTCAAATAAAATCACGAAAACGTTTCCATTCCGAAAGAATTCGATTCATTTTTATTTTTTTAATTTTCTCTTTGATATAAAGTTACATAACAACCCACATCCGGTTTCTGGAATTAAGTACGTAAATCTACAATATGCACATAGTACCCCTCATAGAGAACTCAAACAAAAACCCATGTCCGACTCAAGTCCAACTCATGTACTGTAACTTAAAAGTAGTCACATTCTTGTGATGAACACTACAGACATACTTTCTTTTCCTACATGTTCTAGACTCAACACAGGACAAAATTTGTGGAACATCTTTAGGATTCCGAGAAATGATTTCACCTTCCTTGCTTTAATACTTCAAGTACCAAAAGTCTCACTACCTTAATGAGTTCCAAGCGGTACTAGATCAGGTATCCATGGTTCGACAGTGCTTTGACGCACAAGTGTGTTGGCTCGCCCGGTATGTACCACATATACAAAGCCAGCCTACCCATACAACGCGCAACACCTATCGAACCCCAAATACGTGATCAGTACTTCCGGTTGGTCCCGGCTCTGATACCATTTGTGACGACCGGGTCACATAGAAAAATAATAATGTGATGAATTTACGATAGTAATTACTATTTGATCTAACCAGTCTCACACACACATTCCACAACGATGACACATGAATCCTCAAAATTTATTTGTTTTTTAATAAAAATAACGATTATGTGGCACGTAACATTTTTTAAATGATTATACTTTCTAAAAGTCTTGATGAAATGACAATTACAACAATCACTGAGTTATCAGCAGTATTAGACGTCAATCACCTCGTCTAACATAGTTTAGAATCACCAGTACAAGACGAAAATCACCTTGTCTAATATAGTTTAGAATCAACAGTAATAGACGGAATTCACCTCGCCTAATACAGTTTAGAATCACCAGTAATAGACGGAATTTAAGTCGTCTAATGCAGTTTAGAATCACCAGTTATAGACGGAATTCACCTCGCCTAGTACAGAAGTCTCAGTAGTCTGTCATGTAAGCAAAATATTTTCGTTTCTTGTTCTTATATCTCCTCCACGGGCACTAACATCTACTATTCATCCATATAGTAGCAAACCATGGACCAAACAAATATGACATGGAACAATTCAGCCATATAGTTCTCCAAAAAATGAGCAATTTCATAAAAAGCCAACTTT
Organism: Linanthus parryae; assembly: GCA_023055425.1. Taxonomy (NCBI): domain Eukaryota; kingdom Viridiplantae; phylum Streptophyta; class Magnoliopsida; order Ericales; family Polemoniaceae; genus Linanthus; species Linanthus parryae. Next base: position 786,016 of record JALGPY010000036.1, on the reverse strand, counting down.
GACATCTCTTCTTCTTCTTCTTTTTGTTTGTTCCATGTCAAAGAAATTGTTAATAATGGAACTCCATTATGAAATATCAAATAGAGTACTATTTCATCATGTCTACAATATCATGGGACCAAGAACTATCTAGCAAGTTGCCTTTGTACAATAAAACCCAAGAATAACATATTATCAATCAAACCCTCTTGGGAATTTTTCTCAATTATCCAATTAACTAGCTTAGTAACTATGATAAATACCATAACCAACGGACTAAATGAAGTCATAAGCATACCAAGTACCATACCAAAGTCCATGCGTAATCTCCCTCCAACCCATTTGATGGACTGACCAACAATCTATATCAACGTTGACTTATACTGTTTTTGGCTGCCATTCATATATTTCAATTGTCTTCCTCGCACTCATTAATAGTTCTCTTGAGTTTGTATGAGAGATTTCTCTATCTCTCTCTTTATGTAAACAAACACACCGTGAGAGAGCAAAATATTGATATATCTTCTTACTATGCTTCCTACACAAACAATTCTATATATACAATAAAATATATAGTTAAAACTGAATTATATACAACCAACCTCTTTACAGAGGCCACAAAGAGGGCCTAACACCATCTCTGCTACATGCTCTTGCTACATGTTCTCAAAGAACCGCAACACCAACTAGGGTCTTTAATCTCGTAAGTATGACGAACTCCCAATTCCAAATTTCCCAACCATCTTCGTCCCTCCCCAAATAAACCCTACTGTCTCCCCCTTTTCCCTCTCCCATCAGTCATGGGTATCAACTCCTCTCCCCCCAAAACCCTTCTTTTCTCCCTCCTCTGATGACTTAGCAAAACTATGATGTCCGGTAGACAACAACTCAATAATAAGAGCAAGACACATGGCAGTGACTAATCACTCCATATACTTGCATTTTGAAGACAAATAATTACATAATTAGACCTCCAAATTATCATAAATACAAAAACACTTCACTGGCTTGTCAAGTTACCACATGTTCACAAGTTTGGTGACATATGGAGTCGCTAAATTAAATTAACTATACGAATTACATATGTCATAATCTTTTCTAGCAACATAGCTACTACTTAACTGTTAAAAAATAAGATATAAAGTGTACACCTCCCCACTGTGCTACATATGTATATGCATGATGAATATCTCCTTTAATTGTCCTATTTTAGCAAATAGATTCAACTATCTAGCAGTATCCTTTTTTTCATCAACACATGACAAACATGTAATATTACTCAACCCTTTGTAGGAAGATTAAACTAAAAAATATAAAGTAACACTCAGCTTAATCACGAATTAACATAATAAAGTATTTATTAAGAATATTATGTTTTGGGATCTCAAAAGGCAGGTGTTGGTATTCCTGCTACTGATCCAGCCACCAATGAGCTTAGCCGTATAATTCCTCAGAATTTTGAAGTCATAGGTGATCTGGATACTTATGACCCTCTACTGGGCGAGGTTCAACTCATCTCTCCTCCCAGAACTTATGCTAACAGGCCTGGCTTCTTAAGAAGTGCCATTGTTCCTGCTGCTCAGGTAATCGCTCGGAGTAGCTCTGAGTACGTTACGGTGCTTGAGCAAAGAAGTCAATCTCCCCTGGCTCGCGTTCCAGAGCAAAGTTCTACGCAGAGAAGCCTGTTAAGGCTACAGATGATGCATGGGAGCCCTTGGAAGATGTAACTGATGTATCTGAAAATGGCCTTGATACCGAGATGCGATAGGGAGGCATTGAAGATGAAGGTGAGAATGAGGACGGCATGGGCGAAGAGATGGAAACAGAGGGTGCAGGAGCTGAAGTCCATACAAATGAACAAACCTCTGAGAATGTTGGCGCCCCAACCGTAGTTCCTGAGCCAAGGGAATCTCTTGAAAATGAACAAGTCCTTAGGCAAACATAAACTGATCAAGATGTTCTTCAGTCATCGCATGTGAATGTGGATGTCCCCATGGAAACTCTAGACGAGTAGGCCTTCTGAAGAAGTTGTAATTGCTGATAACAATGGCGCTCCTCCAACTGTCAGTCGTGCTGGCTGAAGTTAGTGGTGTTAATACTCCACCAATTTCTTCTAGCCCTGCTGTTTTAGTTGGTGTTTCAAGGCCTCCTCAACAAAACCCTTCTATCCCTTCTGTGGAGATAGACTTCTCTCAAGTACCCGATGCTTGGAGTTTATGGGGTTCGCAGGATTCAGAGGCCATTGCACGTGTTGATACTTACATCATCCCAGCTGACTACGACGAGCGCGAAACTTTAGTTGATAGCCATGTAATGTAGCAGGGAAATAATGCAACATCCCCGGCTATGCGCATTCCCACATTAAGCCAAATCATTGAAGGAACAGGTATGTCGTACCACATCTCATACTCGTTGAATTTCTTTGTTAATGTTCGCAAACCTAAGCTTGTTATTTCTGTAGGCATGAGGCAATCTGACTTGGACTGGCTTATGAAGATGCGACTGTCATATCCGAAGTCATTTTCAAGGGCTTTGGAGCTGGGCCACTTCGACAGGAGAATTTACCTGGCAGAAGCCATCCATCTTTTGGAGCAGATCTCTGTAACAGCTCTGGTTACCATTTCTCCTCAGAATGCGCGATATTTCTTTGAGACATGCCAAAGACTCCAGGTTAATGCCAAGGGCAAGTCGGACTTTGGCTTTCTTGTTAAGAGGCTTAACCAAATCCTCAATTCTGCCATGCTAAAGTATGGCCATCGAAACCTTGCCATTGAAACCAAGAGGTTGGAAGAGCAGAAGAAGAAGGATGATGATGCTGCCAAACCTTTCTACGAGATGAAAGCTAGTGTTTACAAGCTGAAGCAGGACATTGCCAAGGTAGAGAAGGCTTCGATCTTTTTACCGCCAGAAGATACCTTAGACAAGGATTTGTTTTAATTGCTATGTGTTTTCGCGTGCTGTATTGCTGTAATGTTTCTTCAAACATTTGAACACTATGTTGGCTTTTTCTGCAATGAATGCTATCATTTCGCACTTCAATAATTATTGCTTAATATGAATAAAGCTTTTGCAGTTGCTTTCGCTGCTATCTAAACAGATAGGCTTATGTGCGGTTATTATTATCACTGTCAAAATAGATAAGTTAGGCATCACATAGGATCATGTTTTTGATACCATTGCTATCTAGGAAAATAGGCTTTGGATCGCATAGAATCATATTTTGTTATCGCTGCTATCTAGGCAGATAGGCTTTGGATCACATAGGATCATGTTTTGTTATCGCTGCTATCTAGGATCATGTTTTGTTATTGCTGCTATCTAGGCAGATCGGCTTTGGATCACATGTCAAGAATTAGGAATATGAGCAATTGAGTAAACGAAGCAACAAGACAGTAATGTGATAAAGTTCTCTCATATGGGAGAGTTATTATCATTAAGAAAGCAGCCTCATATGGGAGGAGCATGAAAACAGATTCCTCATATGGGAGGAAGCAATGCGAAACACATATGACTTTGGAAAGCAATAAAACATATGAATTGAAAAGCATTAAATGGAGCTAGGGATAGTACTTTTTAATCCAACGCATGTTGATTGGGCTTGGGGTTGTCGCAATCACATGAAGCCTCTGAATGGTGCAGTAACCACTTTCGAAAACCTCTTTGACTTCGAAAGGTCCCTCCCAGTTAAAAGAAAACTTGGGATGAGCTGCTTCTCGCATATAGTGGTCTGAAGCTCGCAATACCAAATCCCCAACTGCAAATTCTTTGTGTTGGAAAGTATTGTTGTAAGCGCGAGCGATCCTTTCCTTGTACCTTGTGTTAGCTCTTTTAGCCCCTTCACGTCTTTCTTCCAGTAGTATAAGATCGTGGTCGCGTTGATTTTCATACAAAGTGCTAAAGGCGAGCCTTGGAGAATTAACCTTTATTTCAGGCGGAACAACGGCCTCCGCTCCGTAACATAAAAGAAAGGGAGAGACTCCCGTGGGGGTCCTCGGCGATGTGCGATATTCCCATAGATCCAGACTTAATGAATTTTCCCACTTCTTGTGATCATCTGCGACCATTTTGCTTAGAATCCTTAGCAACGTCTTGTTCGTGGCTTCTGCTTGTCCATTACCTTTTGGATAATAGGGTGTGGAGCACACCTGCCTTATGTGTTTACTCTGCTAGCTTTGCAGCCACTTGTCGATTTATGAAAGGAGTCCCGTTGTCAGAGAGAATGGAACAGGGAATCCCAAAACGATGTATGATATTCTCCTGAATGAAGTTAACGACCGCCAGTGCGTTTGCTGTCTTGAGTGGCATCGCTTCCACCCACTTGGTGAATTTCTCAGTTGCGGTCAGGATGAACTGATTCCCATGCGAGGCTGGTCGAATAAGGCCTATAAAATCCAAGGCCCACGTGTGAAACGGCCAAGGTGTTCCCAATGCATGCAAGTCTACAGCAGGAGCGTGTACAAGGTTGCCTATGAACTGACATTATTGGCACCTTTTGACCTTGGTGCGACAGTATGCTTCCATTATGGGCCAGAAATAACCAATCGTGAGGAGTTTCCTGCATATCTTCGCGCCTCCTTGGTGCTCCACTTGATGGGACAAATCCATCACTTCTTGCGCTTCTTGGCTATCCAAACATCTGAGCAGACTCCCCTCGTGACCTCTGCGCCAGATTTAGGGATGGCAATATGGTCCGATTCGATCTGTGATCTGAGCGATCCGGGCCGAATGGATCGGATCCAAATCTGATCCAATTGAAAATGGATCGGATTTGGATCTGGAAAGCCAGATCCGATCGGATTTGGATCTGGAGTTGGATCTAAGGGCAGATCCACCGGGTTCCGACCCGATCCGATCCTACGTATATGTGTGCTTTACAAATATATTCATACTACCTCCCCACTATCACTTCCAAGAAGAATACAATGGTAAATCCAACCTACAAAACTATTTTTGTTGGGTTTAGGCTTCATAACTTGCGAACATGCCTTAGCATATGAAATAGTGTTTATTTCTTATGTTATTTTTTGTATTTTATTGCAAAACCAAGTCGAATCCGACCCGAATCCGATCCGACCACGTATTATATGGATCTACGGATCGGATTTGGATTAGCTCGATGAAACCAGATCCGATCTGATCCGAATCCGGTGATGATCCGAACGGATCTGGATCACATTTCTCCTAGTCGGATCTGGATCAAATCTATCCTGATCCGATCCAGATCCGACCCGTTGCCATCCCTAGCCAGAGTATGTTTTCTTTGACCACATATCGAGTCGCCTTCCTTTTGAGCTTTTCAGTTTCTTTCCAGTGGGTTGGTTCAATTCCTTCCTTGAAATAGTCAAAAGAGTAGCTTCCTCCAATATGTTTCATCATCGATTGCAGCAATCTCTAGTGAATCTTTGACCCATGCACAATTCTCGCAGTTCCCTTGGATGATTGCGGCATACGTTGACATTTTTTTCCAGTGAATCCCATATCTCTGGGATTTTCTGTAGATGGACACTTCATTTTCTCAAAAGGACTGTTGGTGGATTTTCTCTAATAGTGCCTGACCTTCTTTCTGCGAGACACATCGCATGAGCACTCCTCCTGGTCCATTAAAGTAGAGGGAATTATCATGCACACAGAACCCCTTTGTGGATGCCCAGTTCTCTTTTCTTGTTCCTTCACCAATCGCATGCAGTATTGGACTTCTCCAGTCTCCAGCTTCGAGAGGCTCCTCTTCGCATAGCTCTTGTGCTAGAGCTTGGGTGGTTCGGACTTCGATCAAAACCCTTGCTGGGCACTTGTCAGCATTGATTTTGGACCCCAAGGTGGCTAAAGCATCTGCGTGTCGGTTCTCAGCCCTAGGAGTATGCTCATACTTGACATCGTGGAACTACTGCACTAGCTTCTGAACCATAGTCCTGTAAGTCAGTAGGTTGATTTCCTTTAAACCATACTCGCCTGAGGCCTGTTTGACAATGAGCTTCAAATCTCCCATGACCATCAAGTTGTTTACTTCCAATGCCTTGGCTGCGAGGAGCCCTGCAATTAGAGCCTCATATTCTGCCTCATTGTTGGTGACTGAGAAATCCAACTTAGTTGACATTTGGATGACTTCCCCATATGGCTTGGTCAAAACAACACCAGTTCCCCCTCCTTTCCTTGTTGACGATCCATCGAAGTGGAGCTTCCAATAAAGTGATTCGACCGCATAAATCTCAGGTCCTTCTAAATCCTCCTCTATCATAGGCTCATGATTGTTGTCTGGGAATTGTCCCAATAAATCTGCCACTGCCTGAGACTTGTTCTTTGTTGGACGAGCGCACGTGATATCATACTACGAGATGGTCATATACCACTTTGCTAGCCGTCCACAGGGAGAGGAATGACTCAATAGATACCGTATGGGATCACTCTTTGTGATTACTACCACTTTGTGAGAAGAAAAATAATGCCTTAACTTTCCTATGATGAAAAATAAAGCAAGGCAGTGGCGCTCTATATCAGTGTGCCTGGACTCAGTCGGTTGTACCACGCGAGAGATGTAATAGATTGGTCTTTCTTGTCCTTAATGCTCTTAAGCTAACAGCGCCCCTATAGACCTCCTGTTCGACGCAGATACAGCAGAAGCGGTGACCCCAATTGAGGCACGATCATTACATGTGGCGATGTCAACAGGTCCTTCAGCTTTTCAAACATGGCATGATGCTCCTTTGTCCAACTATACATGGTGCCTTTCTTAAGAAGATCACCAAAACAGAAGGTCAACTCTGCGATTGCCGGTACAAATCTTCGCAAATATGATAGCTTCCCCAAGAACGTCTTTAAGGTGCTTCGGTTGTGGGGTCCCACCATGATAGTGATAGCTGAAATCTTCGCAAGATTAGGCTCAATCCCGTGGAGGTGAATCACACACCCCGAGAAATTCCCCGAAGTTACCCCAAATGTGCACTTCATTGAATTGATCTTTAGTTGAAAGCTCCTGCACCTTTCGAACACCTTTTGTAAATCTCCCAGATGATCTGCTTCTTCCCTTGACTTGATGACCAAATCATCAACATATAACTCCACTTCCTGATGCATCATATCATGGAAAAGAGCCATCATGGCACGTTGATAAGTTGCACCAGCATTTTTCAATCTGAAGGGCATAACCGTGTAGTTGAAAACCCCAACTGGAGAGTGATGAATGCAGTTTCCTCGCATCTTCAGGGTCCATCTTGATTTGATTATACCCACTGAATCCATCCATGAAACTGAACATCCGGTGACCTGCGGTAGAGTCGATGAGCGGGTCTATGTTTGGTAATGGCAAGTCATCCATGGGGCAGAAGCGGTTGAGATATCTGAATTCCACGCAGATGCAAAGCTGTCAATTCTTCTTTAAGAACGGCACAATATTGGCCAACAAAGTGGGGTGATGATTAGGCTCAACGAACTTTGCGTTCAGCAATTTGTCTATCTCTTCCTTGATCTTCATGTTGATCTCTGGTCTGAAACTTCTTGCACTCTGCTTTACCTGGTTTGGATCCTGGGACAACATCCAACCTATGCATTGTCACCCCTGTATCTAGGCCAGGCATCTCGTCGTACTCCCTGGCCAACACATCTTTGTATTTTGTGGCAGTTTTAGGAATCTTTCTTCCTCTTCACCCTTGAGATCCGCACTCAGGAACACAGGCATTTTATTTTCTTCAGATGGACTTAACTATACTTCCTTTAGCTCCTGCTTATGTGGCTTTGGCTTGTCCTCCATGCATTCAGGCGCTTCCCTCAGTTTCTCCTTCGGTGGGTCTGGCTTCAGTTTGGCCTCTTCTTGTGCTTGTTCGAGTAGATGATTTGCCCAGGGATATCCCCATGCTGAGGTGGGGGTACCCCCGCGCGCCTTCATATGCGGTAGCATTTCTTCCCATTAGAGTAGAAACTTTCTATCTCCTTGCCTTTGTTGTCATGCTTCATTACCCTTTTAGGGTGTACACGTTTTTCTTCTAATACACAGTCTTTGGCATCTCTTCGCACGCAGGCACCTTCTCGTTGGGATTTTCCCTTGTCACCATCACTCCTGCCGGTGACTGATCCTTGATATCTTCCCATAGAGGCAAAGTGATTGACTTAAATGGCCCGGGTGTCTGTTCGTCCGCCATCTCGGTGAACCATACTACTTCAGTAAGATGTGCCTCATTCAATTTGAATGAGTTTATCGAAGCTGGTATCTCAATTACTCCACCATTCCAAATGGCCTTCATCACCTGGTGGGCTGTTGAGGGTACTGCATCAAAACGATGAATCCACGCCCGACCAATGATCATGTCGTATGTGGTATTCGCGTCAATGACGTAGAACTTCTCGAAACACCTTATCCTTCCCATCTGAAGTCCCAGGCGAGTCCACCCCACTGTCATCCTTGAATCGCTTTCGAATCCCATTAACGAAGATGAGCGCCTGACAGTTTTTTTCTCGGGAATTCCTGCTAACTTCAGGGTGTTGAGCGAGACTACGTTTACGGACGCTCCTCCATCAACAAATGCCCTTTTAAACTCGACATCATTGATCACTTATGTAACATACAAGGGATTCTGATGGCTTGCGTCTGTCTTCTTATCTATTTCAGAAAAAAGCCATTATCCTCTCAGTTGAGCGAGAGGCCCTTACAATTCTCCCATTGGAGACAACTATATCCTCCTCAAAGTCTTCTGCCACTCTGAGGATTGCCTTTGTCATCTCCTTGCGGAACCTCTCTGAAAAGTTCATCTCATCAAAGAACCTCCTGAAGCCGTGTGATCCCTTCATCCTGTCGGCGAGCGAGTCCTCCGTTTCCATGCTATAGTCTTCCTCATCATTGTCTTCGGCACAAGAGGCAACCCATCTTCTACGGTCTCCTCGAGTTCCATGATCGCGATCATCGCAACCTCCTTGTCTTTTGGCTCTTGTTCTTAATGTGTTTGTAGGGGGTTGTTGCGCACATCCTGCCTTTCCTCGCTGATGACCAACTCCCCTTCCTTCATCTTCTTGTTTACAAGCCACTTGAGCTTCATGCATTCAGCTGTTGGATGCATGACTTCACCGTGGCATTCACACCACTTTGGATCCCTTAGTTGTTCCCTAGTGGGTGCCCTTTCGAGCTGAGGTAGGACCCCATCTTTACGCCACTGTTTGGAGAGGTCGATCACCTCCTCAATGGAGCATGGTAATGGCGGGACATCTGTGGTCGAACCCTTGCACTGTTTGTGCGGTGAGACTGCACTGACTTCAGCCTCGCATCCCGTCTTGTAATTAAACCTTCCAATCCTGAAGGTCGATCCCCCTGGGACTCGCTAAGTAGAATGCTTCTTATTTTGCCTCTCAACTATGGGTTCTATATTCTTGGTACAATCGATTAAATTAAAAAAAGTGGGCATTTGTAGGTTAATCAACATACCGTTTTCCTCCTATCGCATTCCTTGGAGACATATCTCGACGAGCCAGCTTTCAACCACATCATCTATGCACTCCATTGACTTTGCCCTAAATTTCTTGATGAATGCGACTCCTTCTTCATCACGCTTTTGATACATGCGCGATAAGTGAATCATCGTGACCTTCTCCTCCATCTGAAAGAACATAGTATAGAAATTTTTGACCATGTCCTCCCATGCTTTTATGGAGCCAGCTTCCAATGTCATGTACCACTTTTATGCGACGTTCCTGAAAGACTTAGGGAATTCGCGCATCATTAAGTTAGAATCAAACCTGTGTGGCCCGTTCATGTCGATGAAGCGCATGACATGCTCCTGAGCATTGGCATTGACATCATCGAACTTCTCCCACTTGGGAGCTTTGTACCCTACATGGTTGGGCATCAAGTAAATCTCGCGCGGAATAGGAGGCGCGTTATCAACCTTCGGGATAATGGTGTCCGTGAAGCATTGATTCGCGAGGAAGTTATCCAAGAGCTGCTCTAAAGCTGTCATGCTTGTTGGTGCACTTCCTCCATAGTAGGAAGAAGGGTTGCAGCAGGGGAGGGCACATATTCTGCACCTGGATTGAGGGCGTAACCAACGGTGTTTACAGATACAGGCGGGGGAAGGTAGGGGGTGATGTGGTTGGACATTAGTGGGAATGCCCAGTAGCTGAGAAGCAGGCATAACAAGGGATGGTTGGGCAATTTGTCCTTGGGTAAGAGATAGATGGACAACCGTTGGTGGGCTTTGTAAGATGGAGCTAGGAGTTGTGGGCGATATCCCTGTCCCCTGGGAGATAGCAGTTCCCAGTGCCGAGTTCTGAGCAAGAGCTCCCTGAATCGACATGATCTGGGCCATCTGTGCAGATTGAGCCTGGAGAGCATTTGCCTGGATCTGGAGGGTTGCATTCAACATCTCCAAGGTTGGAGTACTGCCTGCTGTTGCGGAACTTGCAACCTTGTAAGCTCTACCTATCTTCGGTCTTACCGCCCGAGCGACCTAGGTTTGGGACTTTTGCGACACTGGAAAGCGACTGCAAAGAGGTGGTAAAGGCTGACCAATCCAATGATGCTTAGCTGGTCTTTTCGGATGATCAGCCACACTGGGACTGAGTGGGATGATACGAGGAAGACCATACCGCGTCAAAGAGATTGGAACGACCTCCGGGCGGTACAAAGTATTAGGGAGGGTTTCCCCCCGAAAGTTGTCTCTGTTGAGGGAGATTGGAACGACCTCCGGGCGGTACAAAGTATTAGGGAGGGTTTCCCCCCGAAAGTTGTCTCTGTTGAGGGAGATCGGTTGCTGGCATCTTCATCATGAGACATGGCTGCTTGCTGAAGTCGTTTCACGTCGGGTTCACCAATGTATACAGGAGGATCCTTTGAGGAATATCCAAGTGTACACCAGGGATAGGGTATAGAAACACAGAGAGTGTAGGTTGTGAGTAGGGAAAGAGCAAGACAATGTTAACTGAGAGAGAGAGAGAGAGAGAGAGAGACAGTATATGGGCAGAGCTTCCGCGCAGTTCGATCAGAAGATTGCAATGAAGGGTAAAGGATCCTATATATAGTGGGGAATGTGACCGTTGTAGTGGTTTAATGCGCCCATTAATGGCGGCTTAATTACCTCAACCATAACGGCACGTTCGACCCGCATATATAGGAACAGTAACGCACTTCGTCCGCGTATACCGGAACCGTTATGAGGTTGACTAGGTTTATGGGACACGTTGCCATAAATCTCTCAAAGCATTTACCAAGGGTCGCGCGCGGGCTTGGTTTTCGCTCGCGCGCGACAGATCTCACTCTAGACTCCAAACCACTAAGTCCCTACAGGTCCCGTGTGGAATGATATGCGAGGGGCCCTGTCTCGCAGCCCCCATATGGATAAGCATGGGTAATGCTTTTGTAGTACTGGAGCACCACTAGATGTGCTGGGTGACTTCCACATTTAAGCTGACTTACGTGGCTAGAACACACTATCTACACCCCTGAGTTGTCACAGTGCAACTCTATGGGATCCACGATGTTAAGGACCACACTGAGCTCAGTGATAAACTTCTTTATCCAAACTGCCTCTTTTGCTGCTTCGCAGCAGCAATGTACTCAGCTTTTGTTGTAGAATCAGCAATTGTCCCTTGCTTGGAACTCTTCCAGCTCACAGCTCTTCCATTCAGGCAGAACACGTAACCAGACTGCGATCTGTAGTCATCTTTGTCGGTTTGGAAGCTCACATCAGTGTAACCAATTACACTTAGCTCTTCCTTACCTCCAAATATCAAGAACGCATACTTATATCTTCTCAAGTACTTTAGGATGTTCTTGACAGCAATCCAGTGACTCTCACCCGGATTGGACTGATACCTGATCACCATACTCAATGCGTATGATACGTCCGGTCTAGTACACAACATGGCGTACATGATGGATCCTATGGCCAAAGCATAGGGTATCCTACTCATGCGGTCCTTCTCAATCTCATTGGTGGGACAGTCATTCTTGGAAAGCGTGACTTCATGCGACATGGGCAAGAATCCCTCTTGGAATCTTGCATGTTGAACCTCTTCAACACCTTGTCTATATATGTACTTTGACTTAGGCCGAGCAGATTTCTAGATCTATCCCTATAGATCTTTATACCAAGTATATAGGCTGCATATCCTAAGTCCTTCAGTGCAAAACACTTTCTTAGCCAATCTTTAACAGATTGCAAAGTAGGAATGTCGTTGCCAATGATTAGTATGTCATCCACATACAAGACAAGAAATAGTACAGAGTTCCCAATAACCTTCTTGTAAACATAAGTCTCATCTTCGTTCTTGATGAAGCCAAACTCTTTGACCGCGTCATCAAAACGTCAATTCCAGCTCCTAGAAGCTTGCTTTAATCCATAAATGGATCTTTGCATCTTAAAGACTTTATTGGCATTCTCTTGATCCTCAAAACCCTCTGGTTGTGTCATGTACACATCGTCGAGGAGGTTTCCATAAAGGAACGCTGTTTTGACATCCATCTGTCAAATCTCATAGTCGTAGTACGCTGCAATAGCAAGTAGGATTCGAATGGATTTAGTCATGGCGACTGGTGAAAAGATCTCATCATAGTCAATACCATGAATCTGTCTATACCCTTTGGCTACCACTCACCCCGTATAGGCAACTACTTTTCCATCCATGTCGGTCTTCTTCTTGAAGACCCACTTGCACCCTATGGGCCGAGCCCCTTCGGGTGGTTCCACCAAAGTCCATACTTTGTTGGTGTTCATGGAATCCAGTTCGGATCTCATGGCTTCTAGCCACTTCTTAGATTCTGGGCCTTTCATGGCCTCTCTGTAGGCTGCAGGCTCATCATCCATGAGCGGTACGTCATCGGGCTCAGTCACGAGAAGGTAGTACCTCTCTGTCTCATGACACACTCTTCCTAATCTACGGAGTTCCTGTGTTACCTGAACAGGTTCTTCCACAACAGCTTGCGGTTCTTGCTCATGTTCCATCAGCGGTTCAGTGATTTGTGGTTCTTGAATCTCTTCAAGTTCTACAGCCCTCCCACTTGCTTCTTTAGAGACAAAATCTCTTTCTATAAACACGCCGGTCCGAGCAACAAAAACTTTGTTCATGGTGGGTTGTAGAAATAATATCCTTTAGTTTCCTTAAGATATCCACAAATTTACACTTATCTGCCTTGGGCCCGAGCTTATCTGTTTGTAAACGCTTTACATACACATCGCAGCCCCAAATCCTCATAAACGACACTATGGGGCACTTCCCAATCCATATCTCATATGGCGTTTTCATGACTGATTTGGATGGAACGCGGTTAATGGTAAAAGCTGCCGTCATTAGAGCGTGTCCCCAAAATGATATCGGAAGATCTGTTTGAGACATCATAGATCGCACCATATCCAATAGTGTACAATTCCTCCTCTCGAACACGCCATTCCATTGTGGCGTTCCGGGTGGAGTGTGGTGGGATACTATCCCACACTCTCTAATATATTCCTCAAACTCTTGGCTTAAGTATTCTCCTCCACGATCCGATTGTAGAGCCTTGATACTTTTACCAAGTTGCTTCTCTACTTCATTCTTGAATTCTCTGAACAATTCAAAGGATTCGGATTTGGCCTTCACAAGGTATACAAATCCATATCTACTGAAATCATGAGTAAACGTGATGAAGTAGGTGAAACCACCTCTGGCAGGCGTGGGTAATGGCCCACATACATCAGTATGTACGAGTGTCAATAACTCACTAGTCCTCTCACCTTTCTTATTGAAAGGGGACTTTGTCGTCTTTCCTAATAAACAAGATTCACATGTCTTATGATTCCAAATCAAATGAGTCTGGAAGTCCATCCTTTTGGAGTCTAGATATGCGTTTCTCATTTGTATGGCCTAAACGACACTGCCATAGATATGTAGGATTTAAATCGTTTGTTTCAGTCGTTTTAGTATTTATTTTATAGATTGGACTATTTAGATCAAGGATATACAATCCATTAGAAAAATGCGCATCCTATAAAAGTAAATGCAGCAACACTTGGCCTTTATTGAAAAGAAAAACCCTTCTCGTCCAAACAAGAAATGAAAATAATGTTTCTGCTCATAGCAGGCACATACAAGCAATTGGCTAATTCTAAAATAAGTCCAGAAGGCAAAGATTGCTCATAAACGCCTACAGCTAATGCAACAACTCTTGCTCCATTCTCGACGCGCAGATATATCTCTCCTTTAGCCAATCTTCTACTTCTTTTCAAATTCTGCACATTTCGACAAATGTGAGAACCACGTCTAGTATCCAATACCCAAGATGAAGAAATAGAAAGATTGACGTCTATAACATAAATACCTGGTGGTGGAATCACTATTCCAAGCTTCTTATCCTCCAGATATTTAGGGAAATTCCTCCTCCAGTGACCCGGCTGGCTGCAGTAGTGACATTCACCTTTAGCCACACCTCCACTAGGCTTTAGGGCTCCCTTGGATTTCGCAACTTTCTTGCGCTTTCCTTTGGAAGTAGAGGCAACTCCTTTGCCCTTCTTCCTATGCACCATCATTATGGCCTTGCCCTTGCCTTTGTTGACGCTCTGTTCAGCTGTCTTTAGCATGTTCAACAAGTATGGCAGAGTCTTACCAGTCTCGTTCATATTATAGTTCATGATGAACTGATTATAACTGTCAGGCAACGAGTGCAAGACAAGATCAGTTGCCAAATCTTGGCCAAGAGGGAACCCTAGTCTCTCAAGGTTCTCAATGTACCGATCATTCGGAGTACATGAGGCCCTACTGGATTCCCCTCTGCGAGACTACTCTTGAACAATGCTTTAGACACCTCATAGCGTTCATGCCTTGTTCCGGAAACAATTGTTTCAAGTGTATGATCATATCATAGGCCTCCATGTTCTCATGCTGCTTCTGAAGCTCAGCAGTCATGGTGGGAAGCATGAGGCAAGTCACTTCATTAGAATCATCAATATGTTTCTGACGTGCCCTTACTTCCGCTAGAACAGACTCATCTTGTGGTGGTTCTGGAATCGGAGTGTTCAAGACGTACAGCTTCTTTTCTTGCTTAAGGACAATCCTTAAGTTTCTGTACCAGTCAAGGAAATTTGTTCCAGACATTTTATCCTTCTAAAGGATAGATCGTAGGGATGAATTCGATGCGTTGTTGTTTGCCATTTTGGAATTCTACAAAACGAGAAATGTGCAATTTTAGTATTTTGAACAATTTAACTATATTCAACAATGGCTAGATCATCAAATATAGCTCCCACTATTTTTCTCGGATTAATAGCCCTCACCATTAATGCGGAAAAATATCATTATATTTTCTAGTAGGTTCAAGATCCCTTTTTCACTTCTTATTGAGCTTGCTTTGGCAAGTCACCCAAGAATAGGTTTTTTAGGTAGGAACCATTCCAATTGCACCGCATGCAACTCTTGGTCCAATTAGATGAATAACTTTTTATTATTTATCCTTTGGATAATGCCTTATTGTCATGCCTCTAGGTTCATCAATCCAGTTGAGTCTTACCCAGTTGCGTCCAACCTCTTGCTTCAAAATACGCACATTACTAGCTTGTGTCGTCCGCAACACACCATGATAAATTAAAATCGCCTTGCTTTGGCAAGATCGAGTCTTAATAAACCCTGATCATGAAGGGTGTTTTGGCAAGAGAAGGCAAAACACAATATTTAATTGAGGGATTTAATCATTCTTAATTTGTTTGGTTGATCCAATCAACATGATCTACTTATTTGGATTGGGCAATCCACAATAAAATACCATCCGTGTTTATTATTATCTTGTTAACGTTTTGCTAGTATCGCCATACACACACAAAATAACAAGACATAAATAATAAACATCCACAAAATAAAAAAACATGGCATGGATGTGGCCCCTAGACTAAGATATTATAAAGCCAATGATAATATCCAATTGCCCTAAAGTGACAAGCTCATCTCCATGTGCTCTACCATAGCCGCGCGCCTAGGGGTGTCTTCTTTGTCTTTGGCTTCTTTGGTATGGTTCTCCGGTCTTCTTCTCTATGCTCTTGGCTATCATCTAAATAATTCTAATTCTAGCCTAACATCTAAAATAAATAAATAATAAAAGCCTCACATGTCGAGGAGAAAAGATGACTCGCAGCCCGTAAAACCTAATTAATTATTATATTAATTTGATCAGGTCGCAGGCCGTAAACCAAACCACAAAGCAATAAACATCCACAACCTAGGCCATATTCATCCAGCATGCAACAAAGCACATAATACAGCTAAAACCAATTTTTAACGCGCTTTTTTAATTTTAATTGAATTGGGTAATTAGGGTTACAACGGTCCAAGGGGTCCAACCCATGCATGAGCCGAACCCCTAGGAGGACCGCCGCCCGCCACGTGGCCCGGCCCAAGGCCGGCCGCCTTAGCGACCCGCGACCTTGCTTGGCACGCAAGGAGGGGTAGACGGCTAGGGTTTGGGCCCTAGTATCCTTCCCTTCTTCCTTGTTTCCCAAGCTTGGTTGTTTCCTTTATGGATGTTTCCATAAAATTGTTTCCATAATTGAAAAACTCCTTTTTCAACTTTGTGCCCATGAACCCTAATTTTCAAGAACCCAATAATTCACATTCTATGTGATTAAACTCACCAATTATAACATCTAATGTTAAATTAGATCTTTTTTATGTTGAATCAAATTCAATTTGTATCTACCATGCCAATTAATTTTAGTGTTTCGCGTAATATGAACATAACGGTGTATAAACTGAAATCGTAACACATAAGATCATGTTATGCACTACGACATGTGGATTTGATACCACTGTTGGGTTTTGACGTAGGTAACGCAGTGGAATAACAAAATTTAATTCCTACTCAAAGCCCACCAAGGATCACAGGAAGAGACATCATAACATGATAAGGGACATAGTAGTTGTGTGCCTTTTGATTTGGGAGATCACACGAAGAATATTGTCCTCATCTCTATGGTTGATCCACGTCTAGAGGTGAGATCTAGATTCTTCATTCTCAAGTGCTAGCTTGGACCGGAGGAAGATGGAAGAAGGAATCAAGCAACTAAAGGAAGCAAATGGAGGGGTTCGGCCCTCTCTTTGAGCCGACGGGAAAGGAGGGAGGACACAAGGGGTTCGGCCCTTGTGATCTTGCTCTCTCTCTTGCTTTCTCTCCCACTCTCTTGAGTTATGTCTAGTAACATTAGTGGGAAGGAAGCTAGAGTCTCCTTTATATAGTCCAAAACCTCCCTGTTAACTACATAAAGGTCCCTCCTAGTTCTACATGAACTAGGATTAGTCCCTTCCTTGCATATTAGTCCTACTAAGTTTGCAAGGTGTTGTAAAGAGATCCTTCGAATTAATTAATCATATTAATTAATCCAGATCTAGTTCTAATCTATTTGACGTGTGACCCCATATGTTTCTACTTAGTTGGTAGCAACGTATTAGTAACATGGAGCGGTGTCTAGCAACACATCCATGCAACCCAACTAATAAAAATAGTCAGTGATCCAGATAAACCTTTGTGCCCAATATCTTATATTATTGCACTTTCCCTTTGTCTCCATATCCGGATTGGACACGATACATAAATAGTCACACTCGTATATCCAATCCATAGTTCCTCGATCTTTGGAATATGCTTATGCAAGCAGATAACATCAATATCTCCATATTGATTTATCTGAGTCTGATCAGACATTCAATAAGTCTCATCCCTGGAGTGGTAGTGGATATTCACTCCCATTATGTGGGAGTGAAAAATCCTCTCTACATCACTACGATCTCTAAGTTGCTTCCTATCATGCCCGATAGCTATCTTTATGATTACCCGGTTACGGTGCAACGTTCGATAACATCAAAGCACAATATTTCACAACTAGAGTATTTAGTGACTTCAAGTCTAAGGATTGCAATTATATTAGCACTACGAGAAGCGATTGTGACTTTAACATAATCTAATGTATCCTTTGATAACTCTCTATTAGAGTTATATTTCTTGCATACTTTATATCGTTTTGCGTTATTCCGGGTTTGAAATATGAGTTTAACACTATGAATGTTG
The DNA here is from genome assembly GCA_023055425.1 of Linanthus parryae. Classification (NCBI taxonomy): domain Eukaryota; kingdom Viridiplantae; phylum Streptophyta; class Magnoliopsida; order Ericales; family Polemoniaceae; genus Linanthus; species Linanthus parryae. The sequence goes on along the minus strand of JALGPY010000036.1, from coordinate 768,036 downwards.
AGAAAACGTAGAAAGTTGAGTTTTTAGCACTTTATTGATAATCCGGGCGTTTCGATGCATATTTCAATGTTATTTGTCAAATATAATCGCTTGGTATGGTTGTTCATGTTGTCTTGACAGGAACGGATGCTAAACGATGTTTAGGAGGCATGAAACGAGTTCGGAAACAAAGCAAACTCAAGAGGAAGCAAGAGAAGCAAATTCGGAGGAGCAAAAGTGACCAATCTCCTCTATTTTGATTGTATCTCGAGTTCTACAATGAATTTTGGAGTGAGACCAGCGGAAAATGAAAGTAGACTCAAAGAGATTTCCAACGATAGGTCACGGAGCTAAAACGACAATCGGACGAGAAAGATATGGTCCGTCAAAGATGGCAAAAATGGTGAAAAAGGGAATGCTGGAAAATAAGAACAAAAATCATGTTCACACGAACACTGTTCGCACGAACAGTCGGGTGTTCGCCCGACTGTTCGTGCGAACATAAGGCCGGAATCGCAATTTTTGGGGCTATTTTGATATTTTTTGAAAGTTTGAAGACTCCAGACCTATTCTAATGTTGAGGGACGATCTTGTGGGAGTATTGACGCATATTTGGATTAAGAAACAAGGGGAGACCACGATTGAAGGCGGAGATCATCAATTCTTGAAGATTACTCGTTTGATTTCTCTTCTTTCTCCCTTATTGATTGATTATGGAGATTTATGTATTGCTAAACAATTTTATGTCTAGCTAAACTTCTCTTTTCTAGATAATCAATGGAGAACTAGAGTTTTGATTAGGATTTTTCCGGATTTTAACTTGATTCATGCTTCTAGCTTAATTCTATATTTATGTTTGATTTATTCATTGTGTTCTTGGTCATAGTTACATGTGTGCTTGGTTTGATCACCCGTAGCATGCTAGTTACCCTTTTAGTTGCACGATAGTGAACTAATTCGGGTGTGTTAGGAACGCAATTGACATTCTTGTAGTTCTTGGAGACCGAGAGGAGAAAAGAACTTGAGTGACCGAGTGTGGGTTGTTTCAGTTGTGATTGGTTAGGTTTTAGTGAAAGCGGTGGACCGATAGGACCCGGTGAACGGACCAAACAAGCCAACTAGAGTGGAACGGTAAGCGTAGGTGGACCGAAAGGACCTGAAGTTAACCGTAAAGCAATTTACATGAGATCGATAGAAGAGTGTAATGAGTGTAACCCGGTATAGTCAATCATAACTAGAGTGTCTTAAGCTTAGTCCGGAAATTGTATTCAACCCTAGGGACCCTTGATTATCTAGTTCTCCTCCATAATCGTATCAAACACAATTATTTTCTTTTAAATTGAAAAATCATACAAAAATAGTTAGCTTAGTTGTTATTTTGTTTAAGTCACTTGTTTGTGGGTGACGAACCTTCAAATCAAACACTTTTTACCGGTTACTTAGGTATCATAAATTTAATTCTTAATTAGCTAATAATCGCCTATTTCCCTTGGGTTCGATACTCGGAGTCGTAAAATACTCCACTTACTACTTGACCGTGCACTTGCGTATACACGTAAGAAATCGTGTCAAGTTTTTGGCGCCGTTGCCGGGGAACTAAACGGTTTATTAGTTAAATTAAAAAATAATTTAGGATACTTCTTTTATTTTCTTTTTGTTACAATCTGTTTACCTCACGGGTGTGCTAGTGTTGTTTTCTCAGGTAGCGATGGGGGAAGGCAAAGGGCAGATTAGCCTCACCACAGAGCAGCTACAAGCTTTGGTGGCTGAAGCTGTCGAGAAAGCATTGGCAGCAACATCTATACCGTGCCCGACCTCAATGCCATATAATCGATCAGGGAAAGCAATAATCCAGGCATTTGAGGCAGATCTTAAAGGAAGGGAGCCAACAATTGTGGTGCCACCAATTCAGGCAGAAACCATCTGTCTCAAGCTGGGCACAATTCAATTTGCTCAGGACCAGTGCAATTTTGCTGGGAAAGACGAGGAAGAGCCACATGCATTCATTGGGAGATTTCAGAGCCACTGTGGGCTAATCCGTTATAGTGGGGTCACTTCCGAATCAATAAAACTGATGGTTTTCCCTCATTGCCTCAAGGGAGCTGCTATAGATTGGCTGGATTCATTGCCATCCAACTCAATCAAGACATGGGAAGACTCTGCCTCACAGTTCATTAGTAAATTCTTTCTCATCTCACGCATGATTCAGCTGCAGAACGAGATTTGGTCATCCAGGAAAAAGCAACATGAATCCATGGTCAAAGCATGGGAGCGTCTCAACTTCTTGCTACGCAAATGCCCCAACCATGGCATTGCAAAAGCCCATATCATACAGGTCTTCTATGATGCACTTGGAATGCTTGACAAAGACAAGATTAATAGGGAAGATGGGGGCAGTTTCTTGTTCAAATGTGATGTTGACGGTGCATATTAGTTAATGAGACGTGTGGTTGAGCAAGAGGAGAGATGGGATTATGAGCACCAGCAAAAAGAACCGATGAAGCATAGCTCAGTGGCATATAGCACGGTTCAGGTGAATGCGGTAGAGGTAGTGCATGAAGCAAATGTTTCAGAGATGCATCAGCAGCAGCCAGCTTCACCATCAGAGTTGACCGAGATGACAGGGATAATAAAGACGATGGCTCAGCACATGACAGCCATGTCCACACAGGTCAGCTTTATAGCAATTGCACTTCAAGTTGCTCAAGCAGAAATAAAAGATCTAAAGGAACAACTTGAACAAAGGGCACTGGGTAGCATTGTTGACACATCAGAGGGACAGGCTCAAGCCATCACCACTCGAAGTGGTATTGCACTTACAGATCCTCCATATCCGAGTCATGCCAGAGTGGAAGCCTCAAAGGGGAAGGAACATGAAGTCTTCGATTCTGAGAAGACACATGTCATGATCCCCCAATCAAAGGGCATGATTGACCAGGATGTAGAGAAATCTACCGAGGTACCACTTCCATCTTCTCCTTCTTCTTCTTCAGAACTACCATTTCCATTACGTACTAGGAAGAAGATGGACGATTCTTAGGAATACAGACGCTTGGAAAGAAAGGGGTGAATTTCAGAGAGTAAACTTAAATGAACAGGTTAGTTCATGTGTTTTGCATGGGTTGCCTAAGAAGAAGAAGGATCCAGGTAGCTTTGTCATTGAGGCTACATTGGGTGATTCCTAAACTGGAAGAGCTCTCTGTGATCTGGGAGCGAGCGTGAATTTCATGCCGTTGTCGGTATTCAAAAAGTTAGGTGTGGGGGAGCCCCCGAAAACCTGGATCACACTCCGATTTGCAGATAAATCGTCCAAGAGAGCATGTGGGATAATAAAATATGTGCTTGTGAGAGTTGGGAGCCTGATAATTCCAACTGACTTCGTAATACTAGACATGCTAGCGGGTGATGTGCCTATAATTCTAGGTAGGCCGTTCTTGGCGACTGGTCGTACTTTCATTGATGTAGAGAATGGAGAACTGATTATGAGGGTACATGATGACATGGAGACTTTTCGGGTCTTCAAACCGTCACCCCAGTGTTCATGGGAGTATCAGCCAGGGGTGCCATTTGTTGTACAAGTGAAGCGCCAAATCCCAGAGTTGCCGCAAGGGGAACCACCTGACTACTGGAAAAGAAACAAGCCATCAGCGGTGCATGCACATGAATAAGTGCTTCAAATCCAACACAAAAAAGCTAAGATGGAAGCGGCACAATGTGCCAGACCACCCTCGTGAGGTGGCAGAGGTAACCGGGTCGGGCTGTCGACCTTAAATTACAAGCGCTTGTTGGGAGGCAACCCAACCTAGGAGTAGACTTATATACTTAGTTTAGTCGAATTTTATATATTTATCTCCATATGATATCTGTGAGAGGTGAGAGATAGGGACTGATGAGTTGTCTAGTTTTGCAGGTACTGTTAGCGAAGAATCTACCCCAGTGTGTCATGACACATTTGACCCACATGGGGACTCTTGAGGGAGTTGGGGATTTTTCGTGCATTTTTGCAGGATGGAGCAATCTACCCCGGTGTGCCAGGCACACTTGACCTTCGGGGAATTACATTGTAGCTTGATGTAGCTTGGGATTGCTCAGATGATTTTCATCAGCGGAAAACTGTCTACGGTCCACAAGATCCCTTCTTGTTGCAGTTTCGCAGCATGGTGCCCATGTAGTTCCGGGCACCTCAGGTATCTCTCCTCTCCCGACGTCTAATTTGAGCGGTAATTGTGGAGATCCACCGCCTACACATTTGAGCGATGAGTCCTCTTATTTTATCTCTAAATTCGTTGAGGACAACGAAACGCTTAAGTGTGGGGAGGGGGGTGGTGTATACTTTTGCTAGCCATGTTTGTTTTGCATATCCTTGTTACATGTAGATTGCGTTAGTATTGTGAGTAGTGTGGTTAGTGTAATGTGTTTTAATTATATTGACGTTTTGTGTTAGATTGCGTATTTTATGCATTGTTAGCACTTTTACATTATTGAGTCACTCTACCCAATGTTATGTGGTAAATTGAGTTGGCCAAAAGCATATAGAGTTTAGGAAAATATAAAAAAAAAATGAAAGAAAAAATAGAAAAGCAAAAATCCATAAAAATTTTAAAATTTTGAGAATAAGGGCAATTGATGAAGCTAGAAACCGAAGAGAGTTCAGTGAAAGAGTCTCTGAGAATAGGAAGTACCGTAGTAGGAATGTTCTAAAGTTTTAGCATTTTGCGCACCTGTTTCACGAAAGGATGTCCCGGGTATTCAGGGAATGTTGAAAGTAGACAAGGGCATACCTTTAGTTCCTTTATTGTGCTAGGAGGATTTAGTCCTAAGGGGTTGAATAGTTTGTTTTCGAGTGGAAACTTGTGGACTCTTAGAATCTGGGGTGGACCTTCGTGTAGAGTCGGTTCTATGTGGTACGACTCTTCGGCCTAAGCGAAATCGGGGAGCGTACACCACCATCCCTTTAGGTGGTTCTAAGAGAAAATTCAAAAAATCCCACGCTTAGTTGCTCTAATTGCACGGTTGAAAAAATTAGAAGAGAATGAAAAAGAAAAAAAGAAATCAAAATCTTCTCTTGGATTTGATACGGTGAACAACCTAATGTGCCCTCGTTTACGCGGGGAATTTGGATTCAAGCCGTATTACACGGAGTTGTCTCCCATAACTGGGAAAATTTGTATTCAATGCAATAACGGCTAAGAGGGTCTGAAAACCTCAAATGACTTGGCGACGAAAGACTATCGTAGGACTAAGTATGCCTAGACCCTCTGAGCTAAAGTACGTGCTCGAATCTTGGTTTGACTTCGGTTGATGTTTGGGGACCCCTTAGTGAGCTTGTGCGTAGGATCACTCTACTTCAATTTCTTGCTATTGGTTGTGAAATTTCGAAAGAGACTTGTGAGAACTTGATGAGTTTGGTTAGTGATAGCGAGATTGCCCGATCTCTAAAGAAAAAAAAAAAGTTGTGTTTGATTTTTGCATTGTTTAATAATCGAGTTGCATTATAAGCATGTAGTTTGCATAGTCGTGTGTGTGTGTGAGTTGTTTGCGTCACATGGCTAGTAAAATTTTATGCAATTCGTTGGATTAACACGTAGTATAAGGTTTGATTTTTCTCGGGACGCGCAAAAAGGTAGTGTGGGGGAATTTGATAACTCTCTATTAGAGTTATATTTCTTGCATACTTTATATCGTTTTGCGTGATTCGGGGTTTGAAATATGAGTTTTACACTATGAATGTTGAGAAAACGTAGAAAGTTGAGTTTTTAGCACTTTATTGATAACCCGGGCATTTCGATGCATATTTCGATGTTATTTGTCAAATATAATCGCTTGGTATGATTGTTCATGTTGTCTTGACAGGAACGGATGCTAAACGATGTTTAGGAGGCATGAAACGAGCTTCAGAAACAAAGCAAACTGAAGAGGAAGCAAGAGAAGCAAAGTCGGAGGAGCAAAAGTAAACAATCTCCACTATTTTGATTTTATCTCGAGTTCTACAATGAATTTTGGAGTGAGACCAGCGGCAAATGAAAGTAGACTCAAAGAGATTTACAACGATAGGTCACGGAGCTAAAACGGAGATCGGACGAGAAATATATGGTCCGTCAAAGATGGCAAAAAGGGTGAAAAAGGGACTGCTTGAAAATAAGAACAAAAATCCTGTTCACACGAACACTGTTCGCACGAACAGTCGGGTGTTCGTGCGAACAGAAGGCCAGAATCGCAATTTTGGGGGCTATTTTGCTATTTTTTGAAAGTTTGAAAACTCCATACCTATTCTAATGTAGAGGGACCATCTTGTGGGCGTATTGACGCATATTTGGAGCAAGAAACAAGGGGAGACGACGATTGAAGGCGGAGATCATCAATTCTTGAAGATTAGTCGTTTGATTTCTCTTCTCTCTCCCTTATTGATTGATTATGGAGATTTATGTATTGCTAAACAATTATATGTCTACCTAAACTTCTATTTGCTAGATAATCAATGGAGAACTAGGGTTTTGATTAGGATTTTTCCTGATTTTAACTTGATTCATGCTTCTAGCTTAATTCTATATTTATGTTTGATTAATTCATTGTGTTCTTGGTCGTAGTTACATGTGTGCTTGGTTTGATCACCCTTAGCATGCTAGTTACCCTTTTAGTTGCACGATAGTGAACTAATCCGAGTGTGTTAAGAACGCATTTTACATTCTTGTAGTTCTTGAAGACCGAGAGGAGAAAAGAACTTGAGTGCCGAGTGTGGGTTGTTTCGGTTGGGATTTGTTAGGTTTTAGTGAAAGCGGTGGACCGATAGGACCCGGTGAACGGACCAAACAAGCCAACTAGAGTGGAACGGTAAGCGTAGGTGGACCGAAAGGACCCGAAGTTAACCGTAAAGAAGATTTACATGAGATCGATAGAAGAGTGTAATGAGTGTAACCCGGTATATTCAATCATAACTAGAGTGTCTTAAGCTTAGTCCGGAAATTGTATTCAACCCTAGGGACCCTTGATTCTCTAGTTCTCCTCCATAATCGTATCAAACACAATTATTTTATTTTAAATTGAACATTATACAAAAATAGTTAGCTTAGTTGTTATTTTGTTTAAGTTACTTGTTTGTGGGGGACGAACCTTCAAATCAAACACTTTTTACCGGTTACTTAGGTATCATAAATTTAATTCTTAATTAGCTAATAATCGTTTATTTCCCTTGGGTTCGATACTCGGAGTCGTAAAATACTCCACTTACTACTTGACCGTGCACTTGCGTATACACGTAAGAAATCTTGTCAAGTTAACATCAATGTCTCTATATTGATTTATCTGAGTCTGATCAGACATTCAATAAGTCTCATCCCTGGAGTGGTAGTGGATATTCAATCCCATTATGTGGGAGTGAAAAATCCTCTCTACATCACTACGATCTCTAAGCTTGCTTCCTATCATGCCCGATAGCTATCTTTATGATTACCCAGTTACGGTGCAACGTTTGACAACATCAAAGCACGATATTTCACAACTAGAGTATCTAGTGACTTCAAGTGTAAGGATTGCAATTATATTAGCACTACGAGAAGCGATTGTGACTTCAACATAATCTAATGTATCCTTCTAGTTGTGGGTCAATCCAATATGCCATTAACCTTAACGCATACCCATGTGTTAGACTTGATATCTCCATACCAATCTAAACACATACTAGTCTATATTTGATCGTCCTATTAATCAATATAGTGGACTAGGGATATTTAAGATAAACAACACATTGTATCTAAGGACTCACTATATTAAATATCACAATATATAATAAATGAATATTCTAGACAATAACATTGTTCATACTAAATATTAGATTGCCTCTAGGGCACCTATTCCAACATGACGTCCCTTAAGGTACCTGAATATGCGCTTCACCGCCTGCCAATGGTCCCTACCCGGATGAGCCATAAAACGACTAACCACACTAACAGCGAATGTTATGTCCGGTCGAGTGCAGACCATAGCATACATGAGACTTCCAACTGCGCTAGCATATAGAACCTTGGACATGTACTCCTTCTCCTCCTCGGTCTGAACGGTGTACATTCCTAGCTTGCTGTTGGTTGCCATAGGAGTATCTATAGCTATAGCTGATAACATCCCGAATCTTGCCAAGACCATCTTGATGTATTCTGCTGCGACAAGAAAGGCTTCTTCTTCTTCCTGTCTCTATAGATCTCAACTCCTAATATCTTCCGAGCAGCTCCCAGATCCTTCATATCGAATTCCGCACTAAGGGACCTCTTCAGTTCTCTAATGTCCTTGATATTTTGATTTGCAATCAGAATATCATCCACATATAGAACTAGGTAAATACGTGATCCACCATGCAACTCTTTGTGATACATGCAGCAATCATACTCGCACTTGTGGTAACCAATATTCAACATGAAGCTGTCAAACCTCTAGTACCATTGTCTCGGCGACTGCTTAAATCCGTAAAGAGATATCTTCAGCTTGCACACGTGGTTCTCTCTTCCAGGAACTTGGAATCCTTCCGGTTGGCTCATGTATATCTCCTCTTCCAACTCTCCATGTAGAAAAGCTGTTTTGACATCCAATTGCTCAAGCTCTAGGTCGTAGTGTGCCACCATTGCTAGTAGCACCCGGATAGAAGTATGTCTGACCACCGGTGAGAAGATCTCGTTGTAGTCAACTCCCTCTTTCTGACTGAACCCTCTTGCAACTAGCCTTGCCTTATACTTAATGCCCTCTCCAGATACAGTTCCTTCCTTTCTTCTGAAAACCCACTTGCAACGGACTATCTTCCTTCCCGCATGCAGTTAAACAAGCTCCCGAGTCGAGTTATTTCTAAGAGACTCCAACTCCTCCACCATTCCGGCAATCCATTGTGCTGGCTCAAAATTAGATATAGCGGCCTTGTAGGAGAATGGCTCGTCCTCTACCTCTTCTGCTAACTGTAATGCATATCCCACCATACCATAATCTATGTATCTCGCCGGCGGCTTGATGACTCTTCTTTTTCTTCACATAGCAATACTCTGATGATCCGGTTCCTCTGGTAGAGACGCATCTTCACTATCAGACTCTTCTGCTTCTTCCTCTTCGGCTTCCGGTTGTGGTGTAGGGATTTCGGAATCCTAAGGATCGGTAGGATCCGACTCTCCCTCCACCTTCTTCTCTGCATCCCGAAGCTCCACCTCCACGGAGTTCTTCAACATATGAGTCTCATCAAAGACTACACTTCTGAAAAGTATAATCTTGTTGTCTGTCCATATCTTGTATCCCTTCACACCTGTTCTGAATCCCATGAATACTCCCTTCTTAGCTCTTGGTTCTAGTTATCCATCATCAACGTGATAATAGGCAACACAACCAAAAACTCTCAAATCCGAGTAATCCACTTCTCTACCGGACCAGACTTCCACAAGAATCTTGCATCCTATATCTGTGTGCGGGCTCCGATTTACGAGATAGCATGCCATGGAAACTGCCTCTCCCAGAAACCTCTAGAAAGACCTGCATTCGAAAGCATGCACCTTGCTTTCGCCAAAAGTGTCTGATCATTCTCTCGGCTACACTGTTCTGCTGCGGTGTGTGCCGAACGGTGCGATGGCGTGCTATTCCCTGATCCTTGCAGAATTCATCAAACTCTAATGAACAAAACTCTATGCCGTTGTCCGTGCGCAGCCTCTTCACCTACTTTCCCACCTGATTCTCTACTAGTGTCTTCCACTCTTTCAATCTTGCGAAGGTTTCACTCTTGTGCTTCATCACGATATCCAAGTCATCCTCGAGTAATCGTCTATCATGCTCAGAAAATACCTATACCCGCCTATCGCCTCGACTCGAGATGGACCCCATCAATCCGAATGGATATAATCAAGAGTACCTTTCGTTCTATGAACCGTCTTAGGGAACTTGCTACGCTGTAGCTTCCCATACACGCAGTTCTCACAAAACCCTAGGCTCTTGGGCGCATGCCCGGTGAGATATCCCTTCTTGTGAAGTTCCTGCATTCCACGTTCACTCATATGACCGAGCCTCATATGCCAGAGCTTAATTAGATCAGGTTCAATTAATCTCCGCTAAGACAACTCTAGCAGAACATGTGATCGTCGAACCTTGCAACATGTACAAATTCCCATTCTTGACTCCCCTGAGAATCACCTTAGAACCCTTGCAGACTTGTAGATCTCCACCTTCACCTTTGAAATTGTATCTCTTGCTGTCGAGTAGACTCAAGGAGATCAGATTGTTCTTAATAAGTGGTACATGTCTGACTTTCTCTAAAGTACATAACTTCCCTCCGTTAGTCTTCAATCTAACTGAGCCGCTCCCAATCACCTTACAGACGGCTCCGTTTTCCATGTAGACAGACCCTCCATCCGTTTTGTTGTACATCGAGAATAGCTCCTTGTAAGAGAAAATATGATAGGAAGCTCCGGAATCAAGGACCCACGCATCCTGAGAGTGGGTGACAACATCCGCCATTAGAACGTAATCATCCTCGGACGAGTTACCTTGTTCTGCTACGGCTGCGGATCCGTTCTGCCACTGTTGTCCTCATTTCGGGCAATCTCTCTTCCAATGCCCCTTTTCCTTGCACCAAGCACAGACATCCTTGGGCAACTTAGAACCAGAAAACTGCTTTTTCTTGTTCTTCTTACCCTTCTTGCTTACCCCCGTCGCCATCAGTCCGGAAGCATGGTCCTCTGTACCATTGCCTGCACCCTTATGGCGCAACTCTCTAGCATGGAGTGCTGATCTGACCTCCTCTAGTGATAAGTCATCCTTGTTCAAAATGAATGACTGCACGAAGTTCTCATACGATGGTGTTAACGTGATCAAAAACAATAGTGCGGCATCCTCATCACCGACCTTCTCGCCAATATTACTCAAATAAAGGAGAAATGTGTTCAATTGATCAAGATGGTCTTTGAGAGTCGTACCTTAGAGCATCCGCAAAGTGAAGAGCCTTTGCTTTAGCATCAACTTGCTAGTGAGACTCTTCCTCATGTAGAGACTCTCCAACTTGAGCCAGAGCTTCGCTGCTTCCTTCTGATCTGCGACCTCGATGATCACTTCATCCGATAAGCACAACATAATGTTTGAATGTGCCTTCTCCTACATTGCCTTGAAATCCGCTGATGCAACATTCATGCCTCCCTTGTCTGCGGTCAAAGGTGACCACAAGCCTTGTGATTTGAGCAAAGCCTCCATCTTTATCTTCCACGGACTGAAGTTGTTCCCTCCTGTGAACCTGTCGATCTTCAACATCGATCCAGACATCGTTCTTGGTGGATCTTAAACCCTAGTTGTGTGCTCCACCTAGATCGCAAAACCCTAGATTTTATTTCACCAAGTTGTGAAACCCTAACTTTGCTCCGCCTTGATCTTGATCTTGAAACACCGCCAAACCCGAGCTCTGATACCAGTTTGTTGTGACAAACCACCTCACGAACAATGAACGAATAAAGAAGAACACGAGTATTTTACGTGGTTCGCTAGCAAAATATTTGCTAACTACCTCCACGGCGGAAAAGCACTCTTTATTCACTTAAGAGGAACAATTGCAATTTGTATTGCTTCAATAGCTAGTGACCCCTATGATCCTTTATATAGTGCTCTGAACAAAAGAAATATCACGTCATTAGGAAATAACTCACTGCCCACCAAAGGTTTCCAAAAGAGATTATGAAACAACTTTGTGGCCTTTTTTGACTCATAGCAACCTTTGACCTATGATGGCATCACTACTCCAATAATTCCAAAACCAAACCGTCATTGACTTTTCAATCCAAGGCATGCTCAACAAATAATAAAAAGTTAATACAAAACTGTATACCATTATATATATGCACAATAGGTTTTGGTATTCGCTTTGTATCTGACTACTATATTTTGTATCGTTGTGATTCAATAAATTTGATGTTTTTTATTATTTTTTTAATTATTTAATAATTATAATTGTTAACTGTATAAAAGATAAGATTTGTTAAATTTTGAATAAAATAAGATACCGATGACTTTCGTAAATATACTTTTCAACGACCGTGAGTACTTTTTATAAATAAAAAATAATTAAAATTTATTAATAATAATAATATATCATATGATCATAAAATATTACTAAGGGTAGTTAATATTGTCAAATATTAAATTAGTTTACCATTCCATGTAGGGGGAGGGGGGATGTCTCCTTCCCCCCATAGGGTTAGACATGAATTGTATTTTTATACGGTTTTCCCCATCACCCCCCCCCCCCTCCATAGGGTTGGACATGCCCTTAAAACCCTCAAACAGGGAAGTTTAAATCTTTGCGCTGCTTTGTAGAAATCCTTCCCTCCACTATACTGTTGAATTTCTCAAGTCTCTGAAAAATCCCTTCTGCCGTCGCTGAGGCTTCTGGCAATTTATTGTTAAAAATCATATTGTTGCGGTCCAGCCTCAAGGAATGCAAAGCCGTAAAAATCAAGCTGAGTTGTTAATTTTTTGCTGAAACAGGTAATCTGATAATTCGTCCAAGATGAAAAATCCCTTCGGAGGGTGTCGCAAAAAATCTCTTCCCATCAGCTGATTCAAAACTGCTTTTGCTCTTGAACAACGTAGAAAATGTGTGTTGCCGTTTCATCAGTAGCTCGACATATACAGCACTTGTTTTCGACTGTGATACTTCTTCTTAGTAAATTACTCCTTGTCGGTAACTAATTGTTCACTGCCCTCCAAACTAAATGAGTTGTCCTCGGGGGACTTTAACAGCCCATATTGTCTTGAATGAGTATTAAATGGCACTTGATAACCCCAGCTCTCTATTTTCCTCCGGAAATTACAAGCAATGTTGTTGGAGTTGACTTTTATCAATTTGGTAAGAATCGTCCAAGGCAAAAGTCAAAGGAGGCAAGATCAGGGCACTGAATTGTTATGTTTGTTTCCTTCTATTTTATTTGGTAATCACCGCCACAACACATGTGACCTATATAAATGCTCTTTGGTTTGTAATGCTAAACACACACATAGGCGAGAATTGTGAGCACAAGTGTAGAATATGTTTTTGTGTGTGTGCGGCATGCATGTAATCGATTTCTCTTCTCAATAAAATATCGAGTTCTGGCCGTGGAGGTAGCTAGCACATTTGTTGCGAATTCGTTAGTGAACCACGTTAAATATATGTCTCGTTCTTGTTTTGCTTTCGTCGTTCTTGTTCGAATACTCCCAGGTTTTAACAAATGTCATAACCTGTTTTTACCGTATGAATTCCCGACTTACTATGGTTCCCAATCAGCTTTTCCGGGCTTCGTATCGCAGGGAGACGGATTTGTTTAATTGCCTCGACATCAATACTTCACAGTGTGGCATGGTGCATTAGCGGTGCGATTATTGAGAATACATTCAATTGGTTTTGGGTGGAGGCGTTATTGAGAGACGCATCCAAAATGGGATTGATTAAGAGGAGCATCAGATTGGCTGTTAGGGTGTTTGAATCAAGGTGGAGACTTGTTAGGATTTTGTGCTTCAAATATCTAACATAGGAAATTAACGAAGCATCGAAGAAATGAAGCATCGGAGGAAAGGAAAAGTTACTGACCTTTCGCACAAAGGATTGGACCTTTTGCACGAATCATTTGTGTGAATGGGTCGGCCTTTCGCATGGAAGGCACTTATCAAAGTCGGAAGAATTGTTTTTTAATCCATTTTGAAAGCTTTCTCTGATGTTTCTTCGGCTCTAAGTTGGGATGCTAGCATAAATGTGTGCTAGGGTCGTGACTTAGTGTCGTGCCTTTCGCCATACTGTGGTGTATCGTAATTGTAATTGGCTTTCTCATCAATAAATTGGGTTTGTTTTGGCCATGGACGTAGCTAGTAACTTTGCTAGTGAACCATGTTAATTTTATGTGTTCTTATTAGGACTGCAACTCGGGCGGGCTGGGCGGGTTGACACCCTTGTCCAAGCCCAAGTCCGAGTTCTGTCGGGGTTGCCCATGCCCAGCCCTGCCCGGGTTAGAAGCATCCCCAGCCCGTCCAAGCCAAATTCAAACAAACCAATTTGGGTTCGGGTTGAATTCGGGCTAGCCCATTAAAATAAATAAACTAACATAATTATCATATTCAACTCAATTAGAATTGTCCCCTCAAAATTAAGTTAATAACTTTATTTTTTCAAAAGGTTACGTTAATAACTTACATATAAAAATAGACACCAAATGTAGATAGTTCAATTTTCTTTTATTTAAGGCTATCCAACAATGACTATATATTGTTAGAATGAATTAAACAATTATCCGTTTATACAAAGATAATTCTAAACATTTTGTGAGAAAAGTCCATTAGTTATGCACATAAACATAATTAAAAATATCATTAATAAATAATAGAAAACTAATAGATTATTGATAAATATGCTATATAATACTCCCCAAGTATAACATTTATAGGTAATGAGTATACAAATCGGGCAATTCGTGCTAGCCCGTCGTTTAATATTCATACCCAAGCCCGGCCCTAATTTCAATTCGGGTTGAAATTTTTTGCCCAAGCCCGTCCAAATTACTCAAAACATGTGCCCAAGCCCGAGTTTAGTCCGGGCTAGGTTCGGGTTGGTCGGGTTCAGCCCGTCCAAGTTGCACCCCTAGTTCTTATTCATCATTCTTACTCAAACCCTCTGTTTTAACAATTTAGGTAATGCTAACATGTCATTAATACCACGTTACCATCATTCTTCAAATCACAAGCTTACACCAGAGAAAACATCGCAGAAACATAAAACGTACATACTGAAATCGTGAAACAACCAGTACATATTACTTTAGAAACACACAAATTTAACCAACCATGAAGCTACAAAGATTTATTCATTGGTTGGGCTAAAGATCTTGCTTTTTGAATCAGAACTAGAGGGCTTTCAGGACTTAATGCCACACGAGGTGCCGCATTCAAGCTGAGTTCACTTGGGTCCATACCATGGGGAAGAACCCAATAAAAATAATGTACTAGTGATACCACCAATAATGGAATTTGCTTTGTGGCAATTAACATTTCCTGGGCAAATTCTTTTACCAGCTCCAAATGACATAAACTCGCTATGAGTTCCTCTGAAATCCTAGTCCGAATTGAGAAACCTTTCCCGTTTGAATTTTAAAGGGTCATCCCAAATCAAGGGATCTCGTCCAAGTGCTCATCGATTCACCAAAACTAGGGAGTCTTTAGGAATCGAATAATTCATTATTGTTGGAAATTTAGGTGGTGTTTAGAACGGGAACAATGGAACTTGGATACTCTCTGAGTCGTGTGAATCACTCTCAGATTAAGGTATTTCGGTGGTATACACACGAAATCGATAATCGGATAAAACAGAGAGGTTCAAGAACGAATATGATTGTTATGTGTTTCTAGTTCGACCAAACTGACAAAATAGAGAGGGGAACAAGGCGGTTATCTGGCGGTTACAACCCCCGCAGTCGTCCGCGAGTTCCTTGTCCAAGTCATTAACATAGTTGTGTGCACGCGTGTACTCCACACCTCCTAACGTGTACAACGTAATGCCAATGTCTACTTGGTCGTAAGTAAATCCAATTACACAAATGACCGATGACACTAAAATCACCAACAATCCTCCCCCATTTTCGTGTAATCCTTGATTCACTTATCCTTTCAAAACCGAAGCAAACTTATGCATAAATGAAAATGTCTCGAAGATTGAATTTTCATCTTAGTAAATTACATCTTCAAATATTCGAGTATAGGGGTGTCATACGGATTGAACCCTTTCTACTCATGATGAATACATGAAAGTAAAATACACATAAGTTCAACATATTCCATGTTCTAACTTGACACTTATTTTTTACTAGCCTAGTGTCACTATCCTTCAATGAGCATATAGAAGCCAAGTCCAAACTTCTTGAAGCGGCTAAACTCCATACTCATATAGGTGGTTCTTTTTCTTCTTGTACCTGCCATAAAATTTTTCAAAAGAACCATTAAGAAGTGTAAACTTCAACCTCCTTAACTTGCAGGTCTGAACACATACCTTGGGATGATCTTTGTGTTCCAATTTCTTCATGTAAGAGTTCCACATTGAATTCAGCTTCTAACGTTGTATTAGAAGGGAATTGGGTATCTTATCATAAGAGATCTTTTAGATGGAATTCAATCCCATCCCCACGGCCGACTTGTGCACTAAGTCCCTTGCTAACCCTTTGGTTAGATGATCCGCAAGATTTTGTTGTGTACGAACAAACTCAACCGATATCACACCATTCATGATTAAGTCACGAATGATGCTATGTCTGACACCCAAGTGTCTAGACTTGCCATTATACACATGACTATATGCCTTAGCCAGAGTAGCAGCACTATCACACCTGATAGATATTGGTGAAATCGGTTTGGCCCACAATGGAATCTCATACACTAAATTCCTTAGCCATTCAGCCTCATTACCGGCTGCAGCTAATGCCACAAATTCAGATTCCATTGTCGATTTAGTAATGCAAGTTTGCTTCTTTGAAGCCCATGAGATTGCCCCTCCTCCAAGTAGAAAAACCCATCCACTAGTTGAGGAATGATATTCCATATTGTTTATCCAACTTGCATCAGAATATCCTTCTAGAACCGAAGGACTTCCACTGTATGTCAAACCATAATTCATGGTTTTCCTTAAATACTTGAATACTCTCCTCATTGCTTGCCAATGATGTGTGCTTGGATTGCTAGTATACCTACTTAGCTTTCCAACAGCAAATCCTATATCAGGTCGTGTACTAATCATGGCATACATTAGACAACCAATAGCCCTAGAGTATTCCAGTTGAGATACAGCCTTGCCTTGGTTAGGCAACAATTTCACATTTGGTTCCATCTGAGTACTAACCGGAGAACAATTTTCACAGTTAAATTTCTTTAACACCTTCTCAATGTAATGAGATTGAGAAATAGAAATGGCCTTGTTCTCACGTTTAATCCTAATACCTAGGATTACTTCAGCCTCCCCCAAATCCTTCATTGAAAATTTAGATGACAAGAATTCCTTCGCTTGATCCACTTGATCTTGGCTGGTACAAAAGATCAACATGTCATCTACATATAAACAAATTATGATTCCTTTACCAGAATCATCAAATTTGCTATATACACACTTGTTTTCTTGGTTCAAATGATAACCACTAGACAACACAATATCATCAAATTTTTGATGCCATTGTTTAGGAGCTTGCTTTAAACCGTAAAGTGATTTAACAAGCTTACACACCTTATGCTCATTTCCTGGCATAACAAATCCGTCGAGTTGTTTCATATATATCTCCTCATCCAAATCACCATTCAAGAATGCAGTTTTCACATCCATTTGGTGAATAACAAGATTATGTATAGCTGCGAGAGCTATTAATAATCTAATCGTGGATATCCTAGCAACAGGAGAATATGTATCAAAGTAGTCGATACCCTCTTTTTGTTTAAAACCACGTACAACCAGTCGGGCCTTAAACTTTTCTACGGTACCATCTACTTTCATCTTCTTTTTGAAGATCCACTTGGCATCAAGTGGTTTCAACCCAGGAGGCAAATCAGATAATTCCCAAGTCCCATTTTGCATGATCGAATCCATCTCATCATCTATTGCTTCTTTCCAGAATGCAACATCACGAGATGCCATAGCCTCACTATAGGTTCTAGGATCCTCCTATATGCTAAAACAATAAGCTTACTGAGTATGAATCTCATCCCTAGATCCCTCAACTAAATATAGTTGAAAATCAGAACCATAGTCTTTGGCTACTCTACCTCTTTTACTCTTTCTTACTTCAGGTAAAGTGATGGCGTCACTTGTTCCTTCATTTTGAGCATTGCTGCAATTCGGAACCAAGTCCTTTGGTCTAGGTATGGAAGAAAACTTTTCTTCATCAAATATAGCATCTCTTGACTCTATTACAGTATTAATGGATACTGAGTCACGGTTCAATAACATAGAACCTATAAGCCTTGGAATGCATAGCATATCCAATGAAGATGCAATCTATACCTCTTTCATCAATATTCTTTCTCTTGGGTTCATTTAGCCTAACAATGGCTCTACAACCCCAAACTCTCAAAAAATGCAAGTTTGGAGGTTTACCATACCAAAGTTCATATAGGGTAATTTTGTTCCTTTTGTTAGGAACCCTATTAAGAAAATAGCAAGTTGTTAACATAGCTTCTCCCCAAAATCCATCACTCAAACCCGAGTAGGAAGCATGGAATTAACTATCTCCTTTAGAGTTCGATTCTTCCTCTCTGATACACCATTTTGTTGAGGTGTATAAGGAGCAGTGGTTTGGTGAATAATACCAACCTCTTGGAAATACTTAGGATCATAATATTCGCCTCCTCTATCCGTGCGTAAAATCTTTATTAAACCATTCTTTTGGAACTCAACTTCAGTTTTGTATGTCTTGAATTTATCTAAAGCTTCATCTTTAGAGTGTGACAAGTACACATAGCAAAACCGAGTAGCATCGTCTATAAAAGTAATAATATACTTTTTGTTTCCTATAGACGGTGTTGCATGAAAGTCGCATAGATCAATATGAATTAGTTCAAGCACCTTAGAGTCCCTTTTAACATCCTTAAAAGGTTGTCTAGTTATCTTGGTCAGCATACAAGTTTTACACCTTTCGGTATTAATATCAAACGAAGGAATTAGACTCATTTTGGACATATGTTGTAACCTTTTAAAGTGTACATATCCTAAACGTGCATGCCAAAGTGTTGATTTATCAATACTAGTACTAGCAACGCAAATTGAATTATTACCAAAAGGAGCAACGATATTTAAACAAATCATATCATTACATAAATAACCAAAGCCAACAAAAGAACCATGTTTTGAAAATAAAAACTTATCCGACTCAATAACCTGCTTGTATCCAAGCTTCTTTAATACAATTCCAGACAAGAGATTCTTTCGAATCTCGGGTACAAACAATACATCATACAAACTTAAACATTTTCCAGAAGTAAATACTAGGTTAACACTTCCAATTCCATGGATTGGCTCCGTTGCAACATTTCCCATTCTTATTGTGGATCCATCTTCAATGGTTTGCATGGTTGTAAACCATCTTTGATCCTTGCATACATGTCTTGTAGCACCCGAATCAACCCACCATGATATGTCATCATCCTGCACATAAAATGCATCAGAATTTAGGGATACATAATTCTGAATTGAATTTTCAGGTTGTTCAATGAACATACCTTGTTGCTGATCTTGGCCTTTCGGCCCCTTTCCCTTGCCACTTGTGTCTTCACCTTTCTTACTTTTTCCCACACGAAAATCCTTCTTGAAGTGCCCTGGTTTCCCAGACTTCCAACATGCAAACTTTGGCTTCTTGTTAGGATTGTTGTCTTGCTGTTTAAATTTCCTTTTTCCAGATTTGTTCTTTCCCTTCGAAGAATCCCCTTCCTCCATCATATTCACAGAACCTAGATCATCAGTAAATTTGTCCTTGGGTTTGTCACTTTCTTGATCCCTCAAGGACTGTTCAATCTGAAAGTGACTGCCCAATTGCACCAAGGAAAGTTCTTCCTTTTTAAACTTCAACTTATGCCTAACATCCTTCCATGACGGAGGCAGTTTATCAATCACACTAGAAACGGAAATTGATTCATCCATTTTCATGTTGTGTTGATTAAACTGCCCTAGGATACGAAGCAATTCATGGTATTGCTCCATCACAGGCCTTGAATCAACCATTCTGTAATTGTTCCGATTACTGACCAGAAATTTTCTGCTTGAAGCATCTTCAGCCATGTATTTTGATTCAAGAGAATCCCACAGTTCTTTTGAACTCTCAACATTCTAATAAACCTTAAACAAGGAATCAGACATACCGTTAAGAATGTGTCCGCGGCAGATGTAGTCATCATTCTCCCACTTTGATCTTCTCCTTGTCTGTTCCAGGGTTTCTTTCTCCACAGCTTCAGGCATCGGGGTGGTAAGAACATACACAACCTTCAGCGTCGTCAACAGGAAGTGCATCTTCTTCTGCCACGTTCGGAAATCCTGCCCCTCGAACTTCTCCAATTTCATGAACTTGCTCGTTATGTCCTGAACAGTGTTGCCGTTCGTCATGATGCAGAATACCTTAATCTTTGTTGGAAATTTAGGTGGTGTTTAGAACGGGAACAATGGAACTTGGATACTCTCTGAGTCGTGTGAATCACTCTCAGATTAAGGTATTTCGGTGGTATACACACGAAATCGATAATCGGATAAAATAGAGAGGTTCAAGAACGAATATGATTGTTCTGTGTTTCTAGTTCGACCAAAGTGACAAAATAGAGAGGGGAACAAGGCGGTTATTTGGCGGTTACAACCGCCAGATTTCAGTTCGTTTTCCAACCGAAAATTAATTCCGAGACGCCGCCAGGGGCGTTTCCCCTTGGACCCCACCGGGGGCACTGCCCCCGGACCCCCGTCGGGGGCTCAGCCCCCGAACCCCCGCAGTCGTACGCGAGTTCCTTGTCCAAGTCATTAACACAGTTGTGTGCACGCGTGTACTCCACACCTCCTAACGTGTACAACATAATGCCAATGTCTACTTGGTCGTAAGTAAATCCGATTACACAAATGGCCGATGACACTAAAATCACCAACAATTATCTGGCATGTTTCAATGGCACGGTGTGGGATCATTAGAGGACCTGGAGAGTATAGTCTCAGGATTTCTTTTATGATGGCTTGCATGTAAGGAAGTTCAGACAAACTGTTCAGGTTTAGGACATGTTATTTGATGTCTACTGCAATTTCATGGCGAAGCTTGTACATGATATCTTCGTTTTTCAATAGGTGGCTCATGAATATATGTACATGTGTCGATTCCACTCTGGCTAGAGCAAGCTCCTGCATCAAACAATAGTTCAGCCATCAAAAAGTTTTACCTAGTCTTGCACTTTTTCTATGTTAACTCTTTGATTATTTTTTTTAAGTCGACGTAATTCGTATTTTTGGTATGTTCAAGAATAACCGTCATGTAGGACTCGGATTAGCATTTGAAGCCCAAAATAATACGCTACGCCTACACCTGTGGGGGTGGGGGTGAAAACCATTATATATTTCGGCTTGTTTCCATTGGGCCCATTCTGAAAGTTGAAGCCCAAAGCTGCTGTTGATTACTGAAGCACAAGCCTTAAGTTTTGAAGCCCAGTCTTGAAGTCCAATCCTTCTCTGGCCTTATTAAATCCATCAGGTGCATTAGGGTCTCTAGAACGTTGTATTGTTTTGCCAGCTGTGGCGTTTCTTCTTTCCGACTGTTGGATGAGATCCAACGGATCTATCTCATTGTATTTATTGTCTTTGGTCCGTTTTAGGGTTAATAAATATACAGACTGTACATTTCATTTTCTCTTCGTCTTCCTTAATCTTTCTTTTTCATTTTCTCTGC
Source organism: Linanthus parryae (assembly GCA_023055425.1). NCBI lineage: Eukaryota > Viridiplantae > Streptophyta > Magnoliopsida > Ericales > Polemoniaceae > Linanthus > Linanthus parryae. The sequence goes on along the minus strand of JALGPY010000036.1, from coordinate 746,653 downwards.
AAAACTATGGAGATCTAAATCTCCTTTCATGGTATCCGAGCACGTCGCTCAAACCCACTTCGTCGGCCTCACAGCCGCTTCATCTTCTCACTAATATACACATGTTTGCCCATTCAAACTCAACAGTACCAATTTTGTGCTATGGAAGCATCAGATTCAGTCGATCTTCCGCACCCGCTCTCTTTTTGGCTACCTTGATGGCTCACCGGTGTGTCCTCCTAAACACATTATCACCGATGGTGTTTCGTCAATCCTGTATTTCAAGCGTGGGTTTTGCAAGACCAAGCGGTCTCTACGGTCCCTAACGCCACTTTGTCGACGGAGGCTCTTATTCAGGTGATTCGTTCCCCTACTTCTCGATCTGCGTGGAAAACCCTAGAATGGCGCCATGCATCGCTTACCGTTCTAATACTCTTCAACTCAAAACCGATCTTCAAACCACCAAAAAGCGCTCTGATTCAATAGATCTATACATGCAAAAACTTTCTTTGATTCGCAACAAACTTGCAGTCAGCTCTATGTTTATCGATGATGAAGATATGATGTTATATGCCCTCAATGGCCTTCCTCTTGAGTACAACTCGTTCCGCTCCTCTATTCACACCCATTCCGCCCCAATATCCTTCGAAGAACTCCTCGTTCTTCTCAAATCCGAAGAACATATGCTTGAATCCCTGATCCCTAAAAAGACCCCTCTAACCCCACTGCCTTCCATTTGTTATTTAAATTGAGCTACCAACCTTCGTGTCGTGGCTGACGTGGCGGTCGTAACCCTAATGGTCACCTAGGCGGTCGGCATGGTCAACAGGGTGGTGGCCGTTTTGACTCACGAGGTGGTTGATCCAACTCAAGATCTGGGTGCGGTTCAAACCTTACCTCCGGTTCGGGTCCTAATTCCGGGTCCGGGTATGGTTACGGTTATGGATCGGGTCGGGGCGGATTGGGTCGCGGGTCCGGTTACTCTCGCGGTCGGAGCGGATCGGGTCGTGGAAATTAGGTACCAGTAACTTGTCAAATTTGTGGATTTGATTTCCACCCAGCACTCGACTGTAATCATTGAATGGATTACACGTATCAAGGAAGGCTTCCACCTGAACAGCTTTCTGCCATGGCTGCTGCTACAATTTATCATTCCTATTCGCCACCTTCTGATCTCTGGCTCACAGACACTGGAGCTTCAAATCATATGACCTCAGAACTTGGAAATCTCTCTCTGTCTGAGCCCTACTCTGGACAGGATAAAGTCACAGTTCTTAACGGTTCGTCTCTTCCTATTCACAACTCTGGTACTGCCTTTCTAACTACATCTCACTGCTCTTTTAAATTATCAAACACTTTTCATGTTCCTACTCTTTATGCCAATTTGATATCTGTAAATCAACTTTGCTCATAACACAATGTCCGCTTCATCTTTGATAAATCATGCTTTTATATTCAGGATCTTGCTACGGGAAAAACAATTTACAAGGGTTTCAGTAAAAATGGATTGTATCTGATGTCTTCTCTACCTTTTCAGACTTGTCCACAAGCTTATTTGGGTCAAAGTATCCAGCCACCACTGTGGCATTCTCGCCTTGGTCATCATACCCATTCTGTTTTACTTAATTGTGTTAATTGCTTTGGTTCTGTTAAACACCCCGGACAATTTTGTGAATCTTGTTTAGTTGACACAATGCATAGACAGCTGTGTACAAGGAAATCCAAGATGAAGATCCAAGTGTACACCTGAAACAGAGAAACAGAACAAGAACAAGAATAGAAACACAAAGAGATTGAGGGTAGTGAGTAGGGGAAGAGTAAGCTCTTGCTATTTACTGAGAGAAAGAAAGTGATGATAACCATAGGTTCTAGCGTTGATATGGAAGGTAGACGTCTCTATATATAGGGCTTAGAGGTGACCGTTACGAGGCGTTAATGCGTGCCATAAAGGATGGCGAGATATCCGCCTCGTAACGGCACGTTCACCCGCACATATAGGGCACGTTACACGTCCGTCCGTATAGATAGGTAACCGTTCGAACGGTTACCCGCATATATAGGAAACATGATCATCAGATCTCTCAAGCAATTAACAAGGGTCGCGCGCGAGCATTGTTGCTGCTCTCGCGCGACGGGCCTTACTCTAACATCCAAGCCACTAAGTCCCTACAACTCCCGTGTGATTAGCATCGCGGCTGACCGTGTCTCACAGCCCCCCATATGGATAAGCTCGAATATAAGTGTAGATAGTGCTTTCTGGACAAGAAGATCTTAGCCACGTGGAAAGCATCTAGCACACCATATTGTGCTCCACACACACTGGATCACCAGCCGCGCTGATCCACGTTGGGGCTGCGAGACAGGGCCCTCGCATACCACCGCACGGGACTTGTAGGGACTTAGTGGTCTGGAGGCTAGAGTAAGTCCTGTCGCGTGCGAGCAAAGCTCGCGTGCGACCTTTAGTAACTGCTTTTGAGAGATTTATGGCACGAGCTCCATAAACCCGGTCAATCCGGTCAAACCCGGTCAACCCCATAACGGTTCCGGTATACGCGGATAACGTGCTGTAACGGTCCTATATACGCGGACGAACGTGCCGTTGTGGTTAAGCTAATTAAGCCACCATTGATGGGCGCATTAACCACACTACAACGGTCACATTCTCCGTTATATATAGGACGTTAACCCTTCCATACAAGGGAGAACGACCCGAGACACGCAAAAGCTCTGCCAGAATCCTGTCTATCTCTCTTTCAGTACTACTGCCTTACTCTCTCCCTACAAACAACCCAACATTTCCTGTGCCATTTTCTATTCTCTGCCTTTGGTGTACACAGAAGTCTCTCTGCCGGATTCTCTTGTACACATTTTGGTGAACCCGACGTGAACTTACCATTGCAAGCAACCATGTCTCATGAGGATGATGTCAGTAACAGATCGCCTTCCACGGAAACCACCTCGGGAGAGGAGGCCCGCCGTACTCCTACAGTCGCCGGTGAAGCTCCGACGCTAGAAGCCTTGGACGCCACTATCCAGAGTCAGGCGAACGCTCTCAAATCTCAATCCGCGTAGCTAGAACGGATAATGGCCGTCCTGGGGACTCTCGCTCCAAACTCCACACCAGCCACCACCGTTTCTCAGGGAGGAGGAGCCTCCACCACTCAAGGATTGGGAGTGTCAACCACACCACCCAATCCTAACCTGCAAACTCCACCGGCAACTACGCAGCTACCCTCAATTCAGGGATCAACGGCTCAGATGTTGCCTCTTACTACTCATACTCCTAAACCTCCAACTTTGGTACCTAATTCGGCCTCACAGTACCCCTTGCGTCCTCCAACGGCAATGTGGGTTAACGTGAATTCACAATATGTTCCTAGCCCTCCTGCGGCGTATGTGTCGCCTCCGCCTGCGGCAACCCCTCCTCCCGCTGCCGAGGGAAGTGCTCCGGAGTGTATGACGTTGCTGCAACGGCGCATAGACACCATTCTGGCTCACCAATCGTTCGCGGACACCATCATCCCGAAACTTGACAACGATCCGCCCATTCCACGAGAGATCTACCTCATGCCTGACCCTGCTGGGTACAAAGCTCCTAAATGGGACAAGTTCGAAGATGTCAATGGGAACGCCCACGAGCATGTCATGCGCTTCATTGATGTAATGGGTCCATATGGGTCTGACTCTAAGCTGCTGATGCGCGAGTTCCCGAAATCCTTGGGGAACGTGGCCTACAAGTGGTACAGGACGTCGGAAGCCGGATCCGTGAAGACTTGGGACGACATGGTCCAGAAGTTTTACACTAAGTTTTTCCAGATGGAGGAAAGGGTGACGATGATTCATCTCTCGCGGATGTATCAGAAGCGCGAGGAGGATGGAATAACATTCATTAAGAAGTTCAGGGCTAAGTCCTTGGAGTGCAAAGATGTGCTACTCGAAAGCAGACTCGTGGAGATATGCCTGCAATGCATGCGAGACGAATACAAAGGTATGCTTATCAACCTGCAAACACCTACATTTTCGAAGCTAATTGAATGCACGAAGAATGAGCCTATAGTGGAGAGACAGAAAAAGAGGAATGCCCCTGAAAGATCCTCGAGCGGAAACACTTTCAAAATTGGGAGATTCAGCTACAAGAGAGGACGCGAGGCTAAAAGTGAATACAATCTCGCCCCAAAAGCAGCCGAAGGTAGTGAACTCCGATGCGCCACCGCTGCCATGCTCGGTAGAGGAGGCGAGCGATCTGTGCAGACAATGGCGTAAGGACGGTATCTTGCCGCCGCTCGAAAAAGCACCTTCCAGGGAAATGGTGAGAGACCCGAAGTGGTGCGAATATCACAGAAAGGTCATGCACCCCACAGCTGATTACAAGAAGCTAAGAATCATGGTAAGACAAAAGATGAAGAATGGCGAACTGATCGTCAGCGATCAAAGGCAGGATGTGCGAAACAATCCACTCCCTGCCCATGCGGAGCAAGAGCCGAAGGGCAAAGAGGTAGCCATGATCTCGATTGTGGACCTTGAAGAGGTTGCGGAAAATGGTCTACCCATCATTGCCGAGATTCACAACGACGAAGATTACAGTATAGACACCGAGGACGAACGTGCCGATCGTATGAAGGGGTCGCACGGGTTTAGCAGGTTCTTTGATGAGATGAATTTCTCAGAGAGATGCCGGATGGAGATGACAAAGGCAATCCTGAGGATAGCAGAAGATTACGAGGAGGATCTCGTAGTCTCCGATGGAAAAGTTGTCAGGGCATCTCGCTCTGCAGAAAAGGTCATAACCTTCTCCGCAAGCGATAAGAAGACAGATGCGAGCCACCAGAAGCCTCTGTATGTAACAGCAATCATCAATGGCATGGAATTCAAAAGAGCGTTCGTTGACGGAGGAGCAGCAGTTAACGTTGTCTCGCTCCATACTCTGAAGTTGGCAGGAATTCCAAAGTACAAGATCCTCAAGCGTCCGTCCCCGCTGATGGGATTCGGAAGCGACTCCAGAATGACAACAGGATGGATCCTCCTGGGTGTCCAGATCGGCAAAATTAAGTGTTCAGCAAAGTTCTATGTCATAGATGCGAACACCACATATCACATGATTATAGGCCGGGCATGGATTCATCGCTTTGATGCTGTCCCTTCAACAGCTCACCAAGTGATGAAAGCTATCTGGAATGATAGAATAGTTGAGATACCAGCTTTGACAAATCCTTTCAACATGGATGAAGCACATCTCAGTGAGGCGGTATGGTTCACTGAGATGGCAGACGAGCAAACGTCGGGGCCGTTCAACCCCACTACTTTGCCCCGTTGGGAGGACATCAAAGATCAGTCACCTGCAGGGGTGATGGTGACAAGAGAGGAAGCCAAGGAAAAGCCGCCTACGCGAGAAGAGGTGTCGCGGATTGCCTACCATCGAAAGAATGTGTATAATCTGAAGAGGATAGCGAAACATGATCCCGAAGGCAAGGAAATAGAGAGTTTCTACGCCAACGGAAAGAAATCCCATCGCATATGAAGGTGCGCGGGGGTGTCCTCACGCGAGCATGGGGATATCCCTGAGCAAATCAATCAGATTGAGTAGGTGTTGGAACCAGACAAATCAATGCCAAGCGTTCTAGAGGAGAAACTCAAAGAAGCGCCTGAATGCATGGAGGATAAACCCAGGCCGCAAAAGCAGGAGCTAAAGGAGGTATTCCTGAGCCCGAGCGAAGAAAAGAAGATACCAGTCTTTCTAAGTGCTGACCTCGCAGGTGAGGAGGAGGAAAGATTGCAGCAACTCCTGACTGAGTACAAAGATGTGTTCGCATGGGAGTACGATGAGATGCCCGGCCTGGATACGAGCATCACTATGCATCGGTTGGATGTAATCCCAGGATCCAAACCGATAAAGCAGAGCACGAGAAGCTTTCGACCGGAGCTCAACGTTAAGATCAAGAAGGAAGTTGTCAAACTTCTGAATGCCAAATTCATAGAGCCAAATCATCATCCCACATGGTTGGCTAACATATTGTGCCCGTGGTAAAGAAGAATGGGCAGCTTCGCATTTGCGTGGATTTCCGGGATCTTAATCGCTTCTGCCCTAAGGATGATTTTCCACTCCCCAACATCGACTTACTTATTGATTCAACCGCGGGTCATCGCATGTTCAGCTTCATGGATGGTTTCAGTGGGTACAATCAGATTAAGATGGACGCCAAAGATGCACGGAAAACCGCATTCATCACTCCGGTGGGGTCTTCAATTACACGGTTATGGCTTTTGGCCTCAAGAACGCAGGCGCGACTTATCAGCGAGCGATGATGGCCCTGTTTCATGACATCATGCACAAGGAAGTAGAATTCTATGTGGATGACTTAGTAGTCAAATCCAAGGAAGAGGAAGACCACCTGGGGGATTTGCGAAAAGTGTTCAACAGATGCAGAAGCTTTCAATTAAAGATGAACCCAATGAAGTGCGCATTCGGGGTAACATCGGGAAAGTTCTTGGGATGTGTGGTACATCGTCAAGGAATAGAACCTGATCCTGCGAAAGTATCGGCGATCACTAGCATGACTGCGCCGCACAACCAAAGTACCTTGAAGACCTTCTTGGGAAAGCTATCCTACATGCGAAGGTTCATCCCTGCGATCGCCGAAATCACCTTCTATTTCAGCGATCTTCTCAAGAAAGATGCTGCATACAACTGGACTACAGAGCACGAGGCTGCGTTCGGAAAGCTAAAAGACCTGTTGACATCGTCAAAGGTAATGATTGCACCTCAACTCGGATCACCGCTCTTGTTGTACTTAACGTCAACGATGAGGTCCATAGGGGCACTCCTGGCTCAGGAGTATGAAGGGCAAGAAAGGCCCATTTACTACATCTCTCGCATAGTGCAGCCTGCAGAATCAAGGTACACGGGCATCGAACGTCATTGCCTTGCTTTAATCTTTGTAATAGAGAAGTTGAGGCACTATTTTGCTTCGCACAAAGTAGTAGTGGTCACAAAGAGTGATCCTATACGGTATCTTCTGACTCACACTGCTCCTGGGGGAAGATTGGCAAAATGGTATATGACCATTTCTCAATATGACATCACGTGTGTTCGACCCCGGGCAATCAAATCGCAAGCGGTGGCGGATTTGCTAGCGTAGTTCCCTGATGACAGGCATGAGCCTGTGATTGAAGAAGAATTGGAGGGACCTGAAATCTACGCAGTTGAGTTGCCCTATTGGACGCTCCATTTCGATGGCTCATCAACAAGGAAAGGCGGAGGCATCGGGATAGTCTTGACCAAACCCGATGGAGAGGTCATACAGATGTCAGCAAAGCTTGACTTCGCAGTCACTAACAATGAAGCAGGGTATGAGGCTCTCATCGCTGGTCTTCGCGCAGCAAGGGCATTAGAAGTAAGGAACTTGACGGTTATGGGAGACTCCAAGCTAATCGTCAAACAAGCCTCGGGCGAGTTTGGTTTGAAGGAGATCAACTTGTTGCCCTACCTGACTTTGGTACAGAAACTGGTGCAACAGTTCTGCGACGTCAAGTACGAGCACAAACCCAGAGCGGACAATAGGCACGCTGACGCTTTAGCTACCTTGGGATCCAAGGTTAGTACGGATAAATGTCCCGCAAGAATCTCAATTGAAGTGCGAACATCCGAGGTGTTGAAAGAGAACGCGTGCGACGATGAATGCATGGATAGTGCGGACTGGAGAAAGTCAATCTTACGGGCCATATCAGAAGGCACGAGCAACGAGAATTGGGCATCTACGAAGGGGTATTGTATACATGACAACACTCTCTACTACAAGGGCCCTGGCGGAGTACTGATGCGATGCGTCTCAGAGCAGGAAGGACAGGCGCTGTTAGAAAAGATTCACCAACATGCTTGCGGGGAAAGCGAGGTGTCAATCTATCGGAAGGCCCAGAGGTATGGGATTCACTGGCCGGGCATGTCAACGGCCGCAGCATTGATTCAAGGAAACTGCGAGAGTTGCGCACTGATCAAAGACTCTTTATCAATTGCTCTGACTGATGATGATGTGGATTGGAGGAAGCCCCTCTTTCACTTTCTCACGCAAGGTATTGTGCCTGAGTCGAGAAAAGAAGCTGAGAAACTAAAGAAAAAAAGCAGCACGGTATGTGGTGCAAGAAAATATGCTCTGGCGCAGGGGCCATGAGGGTAACTTGCTGCGATGTCTAGACAGCAAAGAGGCGCAAGAAGTGATGGACCTCTCTCATCAAGTGGAACACCAGGGAGGTGCGAAGTTAGGCAGACACCTTCTCTCGATCGGCTACTTTTGTCCCACCATGGAAGCAGACTGTCACACTAAAGTAAGACGGTGCCAGGAGTGCCAATTCAAAGGAAATCTAGTGCACGCTCTTGCCGTGGACTTAAATGCGTTGGGAACACCTTGGCCGTTCCATACATGGGCTTTGGATTTTGTTGGTCCCATTTGACCAACCTCGCACGGGAATCATTTCATTCTCACCGCGACCGAGCTGTTCACCAAGTGGGTAGAAGCGATACCACTAAAGACAGCAAATGCGCTAGCCGTGGTCCATTTCGTCCAACAAAGCATCATATGCAGGTTCAGAATTCCAACCACCATTCTCTCAGATAACGGCACCCCTTTTGTTAATCGCCATGTGGCTGCGAAGCTAGCAGAGTACAACATCAGGCAGATATGCTCCACCCCATATTACCCGAAGGGGAATGGGCAAGCAGAAGAAACCAACAAGACATTAGTGAGGATCTTGAGCAAGATGGTGGCAGATGACCACAAGAAATGGGCTGATTCGTTGACCATAGCCTTGTGGGCCTACCGGACTTCTCCAAGGACGCCCACAGGAGTCTCACCGTTCCTCTTATGTTATGGGGCTGAAGCTGTAGTACCTGCAGAGGTGAAAGTCAACTCCGCGAGGCTGGCTTTTCATGCATTATACGACAATCAACGCGACCATGATCTGGTCCTATTAGAAGAGAAACAGGAGCAAGCTAAAAGGATTAATAAACGATACCAAGAAAGGATCGCCCGCGCGTACAACAAAACAGTCCAACGTCGAGATTTCGCAGTTGGAGATTTGGTCTTGCGCGCATCGGACCACTGCATGCGAGAAGCAGCTCATCCAAACTTCGCAGCCAACTGGGAAGGACCTTTCGAAGTCACAGAAGTCTTTGATAGTGGCTACTGCAATATACAAAGGCTACATGGGACGGCCTCAACCCCAAGCTCAGTCAACATGCGCTAGATTAAGAAGTATTATCCTTAACTCCTCTCATTATATGCGTTAGATTACAACGTCTGCTTTATGCTCTGTATTGCTATAACTCGTACACCTTCTCTCCCATATGAGGGAATTGTAATCTCATCTCTCCCATATGAGAGTACTTTTATAATAAAAAGACTTCTCCCAAATGGGAAGAACTTTATAATTTCAGCTCTTTATTACTTTGTTTATTTCATTATTTCTTAGTAGCGAAAGCCTATCCTCCGTGATAGCAGCCTATGCGAATATGATCTTAAGTGATCTTTGAAGCCTATCTGCCACGATAGCAGCCTATGCGAATATGATCTTAAGTGATCTTTGAAGCCTATCTGCCACGATAGCAGCCTATGCGAATATGATCTTAAGTGATCTTTGAAGCCTATCTGCCACGATAGCAGCCTATGCGAATATGATCTTAAGTGATATTTGAAGCCTATCTGCCACGATAGCAGCCTATGCGAATATGATCTTAAGTGATCTTTTATGCCTATCTGCCACGATAGCAGCCTATGCGAATATGATCTTAAGTGATCTTTTAAGCCTATCTGCCACGATAGCAGCCTATGCGAATACGATCTTAAGTGATCCTTTAAAGCCTATCTGTAACGATAGCAGCCTATGCGAATACGATCTTAAGTGATCTTTTAAGCCTGTCTGTCACGACAGCAGCCTATGCAAATACGATCTTAAGTGATGTTTTAAAGCCTATCTGCAACGATAGCAGCCTATGCGAGTATGATCTTAAGTTATTTCTAAGCCTATCCGTCGTGATAGCAGCACCATGAAAATATGATCTTAAGTGATCTTCTAAGTCTATCTGCCAAAATAGCAAAACTGTGCGAATGCGGTCTCAAATGATATGAAATACATCTGCGAATCTATCTCACGGATAGCGAATCATTGCAACAATGCAAAGTGTGAATACAACACTACTAAAGGCGAAATCTGCCAACGCGCATGCGAATAGTAATTTGTTGTAACAAAACAGCAAATCATACAAAGCGATTTATCATTATGAGTCAAAATGACTTACAATCTATCTGTCTAGATAACAGCTTACAAGCGAAAAGCTCAGATCAAGCTAGTTACGCAGCCAACATGGCATACAATGCATCTAAATAGCAGCCTACAAGTGGAAGTTACACATCGGGGGAATCCTCACTAAAAAAGGGTTGACCTACTGGTTTTAACAGAAATCATGCGATGCAATGATCTGCGACCAAAGATCTGTAGCAAGTAGGGTGTTCTTATACAGTGAACAGCCCGCCATGTCTACAAGACCTATGCGGCGCTATGTTCAAGATCCCAGGATCTGACAAGGCCAATGTCTGGTCTTCTGCCCAAGAGACGTTCCTGAGGAACCACCTGTTCCGGCGTATGCAGCTGTGAAAGAACAGGCAAGCAGAGACTTCTAGGGCAAGATGCTCCTTGTCCACGGAGACGAGCACAATGGCTCACCACCCCGAGTTCAAGAACGTGGTGGCGAATGATCAACCTCCGGGAAAGCTAGAGAAGAAATCCGCCGTTCATTACGAATTGGTAGCAAGTTCAGTACGGCGCTGCACCTCGCCGGGAGGCGGCCGGAAACATGACCTGCAAGCATAATAGGCGAAGAAAATTCTTCGAGCAAGCATGATGTATTATCTGCATCTTCTTTATGATAGTTATAAAGATCGATAAGCCTTATAAAGCAGATCTTGGAAGCTATTTTTATGGCACAAAGCACAAACTCAGGTTTCACAACTTGAAGCTGCCATGAATCAACGAAAGATAAGCGTTGAAGCCAGCAGTCGTTGGGACTCACGGCAAGCCACATTGTGGGACGAAGAACCCAAGCAACAGAAAGCAGGGTTTATATAGACCATGTGGAGACTCTTCAGTTGCTTAGATGAGTCAGCAAAACTTGGAAAAGGGGTAAGAATCAATCACTTACGCCTTGGAAAGAGGTAACAATCAATTACCCTACTAAAGGCTACGACAATTCGGTTGTGTATCCTAATTAATGACGGATAGTCATGATACGGATGGACTTCCCAAGGAAAGCGTGCTTATCTAATGAGCAATTAGCGCGAAAATCAAGGCGGAAAATCAATAGCTGACGTCATAAATTGATATGCACAGAGATATTCGAGCAAATCCCGGGAAGGGCAAAACAAACATTCAAATTCTTTTTTTTTTGAAAAAAAAGGGGGGGAGAAACCCTAGCAGCATTACAGTAATGTTTTAGCATTTTTTTGTTCAAATACAAATTTGTTTTTATTCAAAACAAGCCTTTCACCAGGGAGTCATCAGAGTAAACTGAGCAGACAAGTTTACCACTTGCTCCACTTCTTGCTTCAATCGCTCATAGTTGGCATTCATTTCATGGAAGAGCTTTACAGCCTCTTCAGCCTTCTGCTTTTGCTGCTCCACCTTCTGTTCCTCAGCTGCGAGGTTATGGTAGCCGCGCTTCAAATTCACGGCCGCGCGAATCTGGGTGACTCTCTTGAAAAGATACCCAAAGCCCAGCTTGCCTTGAACTTTGGCAAGAAGATTTTGACACATGCCGAAAAGCAACTCCGCGCTCTGAGGAGAGATGGTCGCAGGTGTGGCCGCAGATAACTGCTCCAAAATCCAGATGGCTTCAGTCAAAAACTGTCTCCTGTCGAAGGGCCCTATCTCCAGAGACCTCACAAATGAGTGAGGATAGGAGAGGCGCATGCGAACTAGCCAGTCCACATCAGCTTGCTTCAACCCTAAGCAACATTAAACCAAGTTAGATTATCGAGCTTGTAAATGAAGAATGCGAGATGCGAACAACAATCGCAACATACCAGTTCCTTCAAGGATCTCGCGCAAAGAAGGAATGCGCATTGCTGGGGCGGCTGAAGATTGTCTCTGCTCCATTGCCCTCCTGTCAGCCGCGAGCTCTAACTCCTCATAGTTCGTAGGAAGAGCATAAACTGCACTAGGTGCGATTGCAGCCCCAACCTGCGAACTCCAAAAGTTCCACGCAGGAAGAGTCACTGCAGGCTCAGTCATCGCCGGAGGCATAGCAGCGGTAGAAGTCGCAGCTTGTTCAGGGATGCCTCCAGGTGCGATAGCATCAGTAGAATTTGCTTCCTCAACAGTAGCATGGGCATCTTCCTCCATCAACACGGTGTTAGCTTCGGCATCGTCAGAAACCTCGATGATGTCTTCGAAGGGCTCTCCCGGATACTCAGCAGTTGCGACGGGCTTCTCAGTGTGAGAAATTGGCACCGGGACATAAGACGCAGAAGGTTGACTCCTTTGTTCCAACATGGCTTCATCATCATTGCCTGCGATACAAGATACGATGATGTGAGGTAACTTGTATTGCATTATATTTTATTATCGTATCAATAAGCCAAGAGTTGGCACCTCCAAGCGAGGGTGGGATTGCAGCATCTGCGTCGTAGGCTAAAGACGCGGAACCGTGGCCTATTAACGTATCTTCATTAAGCATGTCTTTAATACGGGCATGACCTGGGGTGCGAAGAAACCAGTCATGATCATGCTTGGGTTACTAAGCCTAGTTCACAAGTGTTGTTCAAATGATTACCTGAAGGTTCGCCGCATTTGCTTATGTCATCTTTCGACATAATCTTTCGACAAACCATGCTTTAATGCACCAACAATCACATCTCGGTAAGTTACTGCGAGATTAAAAATCTCACCTTCGTTACCACCTGCGATTTCTTCGAAGTCCGCTTGGACTTGCTCCGGAGCTGCCGCATCTTCTTCTGGAGCCGCATCCTCCTCATCAATTTCAGGAGCTTCCTCTTCTGGAACCGCACTTCCCTCATGGGTTGGACGCACTAAGTCGTCGACGTGTTGCTCTTCTAGGCTCCTTTGCTTTACGCGTTCAAGCTCCTCTTCTTCTCGCTTTCTTCTTCTTTCAGCAGCCTCCGCAGCTGTTCTCCTGGACTCGGCAAGGATGTCCTCGCTTATGGGTTCGTTGGAAACACCAGAATGAGAACCCATCCTCTGCCTCTTGGCTAAAAGGCCACTGATGGTCTCATCATCATCACCTGCAAAGGAACAATTTGTTCAATTGAGATTGCGAAAAGTTAAGATAATGAGAAGAGAAGTACGATTGAGATACCTCCTGACGCTTCCTCTTATATCTCGTCTCTCTCTCTGTCTCCGAAATCTTCGATTCTTTCCTTTCTTCATGTCCTCTCGCCTCCCTTCTCTCCTCCTCCTCTTCCTCCTGGTCAAACGGAACAAAGGTCTCCACCGCGAGCTCTTTCTGCTCTTTGCTTGGCATGCGACCTTTACCCTTATCCTTGGAAGTAAGGGATCTCGCAGGAGGAGAAGTTGGAGCGCTCCAAGGGGAAGATATTGTAATTCCTCTTTGTCTGGGCCTCTTCGCTCTTGGGGCAGCAGCTGTTGGGGGAGACGGATCGTTCCTGGGTGGAGACAAGGCTGGAGTATTCTCTATCGGCGAATCAGCGAAAGCATCCATGATCTCGCGAATCTTGGTCTCAACTGCGGCATCCATTTTCAGTGCTATCCGAACTGGTTCTCCCCGTCTTTTTGCAGTAACAATGGTGGTGACCAGCGATTTGGAACGTTCACCAGATGCGAACCTCCTCACATAGCACTGTGGAAGCAAATGAAGCATCAAGTTTCAATATATTGGAATAAGGAAACTTAGCACATGCACGAGAGATTGTTTACCTTGGCGAAAGTTTCGATGTATCTGATGACATGCGAATCACCTCTCTTAACTGCGGCTATCTTCTTGTCAAGAATGGTGGAGGGACATAGGTGATTCTCGCGATCCAGCAACGAATAGCAGCCGTATTCAGACTCGTCCAAGCTACAATTAGGACGGAAAGGAAAAGAATTCCTTTTGATCACAGGAGCTCTGTTTGGCCGAGGGGACGACTGCGTCTCAAATCTGGTCTGCTGCGTATTCCAATATGCGACCCAGTTTCTGGAGTAGCCACCTTCGCGATTACCTGGGGGTTGCTCGAAGGGAAGATTGCTCCTTAGGATTGTTTTACACTCCCCAGACAGTAATCGCTTGTAGCAGCCTCTTATGATGGACTGCGGCTAGATTGATGGTGCCACCGCATCAAAGCCAAATTGTGGAGAAACGCGGGTGGGGTCAGCATCCACAGTGATCCTCTCATACCTAGGGGTGAGCTCACGCACATACTCCGCAAGATCAGGAAGAGAGCCCCTTAGACACCAGCAGAAGAATTCGCGATAGCGCTCGTGGAAATGCTCACCGCCTTCGAAAAGGAGCTCTTCTGAGAAAGCAACAGCCTTGGAGGGATACAGTTTTGGGAACCATCGCACATTCTCAATGCGCGTGGCGTAAGGTCTCGATATGAACTCTTCCCGATTGTCGCATACCAGACTCCAAACGCACTTGGGAAAGTTAGTTCCAAACCACCTCGCAGCCCTGCCGCTATTACGCTCTTCCTCCGCACCTGGGGGACACCATTTGCTGGGCCTAGAAGGATTGGGGGCATAAGAAGGCCGCCGCTCGAAGACCCACATAGTCAGGAAGGCAATGTTGACATAGGTCAGCACGTCGAGGCGACCGCGTGATTCCTTCATTGCTACGACCAGCTGATCCAACCTGTGGTACAGCGTGCCCAAGACCAAGGGCCCAAGTGCGACTTTCTGACCAAGGGCCAGTTTCACAGCAAGAGGAAGAACATGATAGAAGACCCCATCATGCGGATGGCTATCGATCAAATACCTCGACAGCCAGGCGCAGAGGAAAGCGCATAGGGTCAAGTGATAACCCTTGCCATTCACATAGTTCTTAGCCTTTGGGTTTTGGCTCAAAAGCTTCTTGGTGATACTGCTGTTCGCATAATCGCGGAAGAAATATTGCACCCACTTGCTCCAAGTGTTCTTCGCAGATGTGTCAACCAATTGCCAGTCAGGAAGAAGTTTTGCAGGAGTCCACCGGGTAGAAATTTTCTTCACCTCTGACAAGCACTCCTTCATCTGCTTGTACAAGGCAATTTCTGCATCAGTCCTCAAGGGACTCAAAGGATCCACCTCACCCACAGGCGACAGATCGTACACCATGTGCACATCTTCCAGAGTGGGAGCAGCCTCGAACTCAGCGAAGTGAAATGTGTGAGTCGCAGGCGAGTAACGCGAAAGAAGGTTTAGAAGCATGGACTGGTCCAGCTTCACGGTAGCACCCTTCATAGCTGTGACTGCGAAATAAATTCCAGCATCGTTTAAAGTGATGGCATGATTGGTCAGTACATGGTCAATCCACTCATCCATGAAGTCCAATTTCCAAACAAACGCTTGAGTGGAAATCGCAGTGTACGGGAAAAACCCATTTTCGACCCCCAATCGAACCACGTCCTTGGAATCAATCCATTCGAGCATGGCCGCGTTAACTGGAGGGGTCAGCGTTTGCAATTCCTCAGAAGGGACTGGAATCGGCAGGTTCTTCACCTTAACCCTAGCATGGTAAAAGTCTTTGCCACCCAGATAGGGGGCTTTTCGCCATAAGGCCAGGGGGAGATCAGGTATTTCGTCGACCTCCTTAACAGGTTTGGTTCCTTTTGTCTTTGCCATTCCTGCGGAAAAGCAAGAAAAAAGGGGTGGAGAAATACACATACTTTAGTTTGAATTTCAAGATTCAGTTCAAGGCATACGAGGATTTATTGGAAGAAAGATGAACAGTCCAGTGTCAATTTTGGAGTTTGAAGTCCAGAATCGTTTGCATTATTGGGAATTTCAGAAACCCTACATTCAAAATCCTTGCAATTTGGGGATTAATCAAAGCTGGATTCAAAGAGAAAATACTCCTTCGTACATTTTCAGTGGATAATATGTTTCAGAGAATCGTGGGTTTGCAGGTCCAACACAGTTCAAAGCATACATCGGTAATTTAAACAAAATTGAACAAGGCCAACCTTGTTTTGTT
Organism: Linanthus parryae; assembly: GCA_023055425.1. NCBI lineage: Eukaryota > Viridiplantae > Streptophyta > Magnoliopsida > Ericales > Polemoniaceae > Linanthus > Linanthus parryae. Next base: position 730,503 of record JALGPY010000036.1, on the reverse strand, counting down.
AAAGCTTGCTTGGATGTGCACAGTTGAAGAAGACGATTGAAAAGAGAGAACTGGTGATTGATTATCTGAATCTGCTCTTGAAGGCTCCCGGGTATCATTCCCTTTAAGAGAAAGAAGTGATGCTTTGCAACAATGGAGGGTACAGAGTATTTATCCAAAAACAATGAAGGGTTGCGTCCTTTCAGTAGTCGAATCGCAGCCGTCACCGTCGAATCGCGCAATCACTGGGCAAGCTGACGTCACGCCTAAAACCCTAAAAGACCAGACGGCACGAATCTAGGGGTTTAGGTCATAATGGCACGCACGGGGGCTGAACTTGCGTGTATTTGAATTGGTGCGTGGCGGCGACGCGTACGTTGGTTCCTGCGCATGGAAGCTGTTCGCGATAATTCCCAAGTATAGGAATATCGTTCTAAGTAGTACCCGAGTAAGAACGGGGTCGATTTCCACAAGGATTGGGAAATAGATTAAACACTCTAAGCTAACTAGTAAACTTATTAAGCAACTAACTAAATCAACAAAACAAGTTTCCCAAAGGCTTTAGAGCTAGCCAAGCTTTGAATCCACCACTCAAGTGATGGAGCAAGAGTTGTTGATATTGCTAATGCAAATAACTTAGAAAGAAAACAACTACTAACAGTATTACTAATACGATTCAAACAAGTTTGTCAAGAAGAGAGTAAGTTGGGTCAATCGATTCCAATAGATGCCTTGTGTGTGAGCATCAACACCCAAAGTTTATGTCAAAGAAAAGCATGGATTATATAGCAAGAGGATTTTGTCTAGCTCTTGTATTCAAGAGTGAAATGCAAAATCGAGTTATGTCAAGCATCTTATGGAAACGCTCTCGTTTACATATGAAAGATCAAGCCACAATTCGGATTTGATATTCAACACTTGAACACTACGAATTCGACATCCAACTTATAAGACTAGAAGAACAATTGAACTTCTCACACACAAGTCATCTATCTTCATCAATCAAACCCAACAAGTAGCTTAGTTGTTCATATTCAAGAGCAAGACACAAGAATCAAGAGTATTCATGAAAATAGTCATTATATTCAAGCTCAAATACTCTTCAATTCCACCAAATAACACCAACTTGCTACCAAATGATGAACAAACTACTAGCAACTTGATTCCAACACACTCTAATCAATCTAAACCAGCTAACAACCCAACAATTCAAAGCTAACAGCAGCTAAAACACAAACTAACTGCTGCTGTCCAAAACAGTGCTCAAAACAGTGCTCAACTCGAAACAAGATTCAACCAGACCTACCCTTCTCTCCCTTGGGCTGTTGCTGGCTCCGTGTTAGCTCAGGACGAGCTCGGAATCACCAGCACACACCCAACAATGTTGCAGAACCGAGAGAGAAGAGAGAGAGACAGAGTTTAGGTCGTCCCAAAACAGGGGTCCCAGCGAGAGCTTCCATTTCTTCAACTCTGATTTATATAGGCATTGGGGATGAGTTGAGTAGCCTCCAAGGAATCATCACAGCCCTCCAATTGAACCCTTTCATCCTCAATCGTTGATTTCCGTCGTGTCTTCATGAACCCTAGAAATTGGGGCTTTTTGATTGCTTTGTTCTTGGGCCGAATTGATGGGTTTAGGAGAGAGCTCTTGGGCTGGGGAGCAATTTGAGACCGGTCTTGCTTGATTTGGTGAAGAAACAAGGCTTGGGTGGGTCTTGGAAGAAGCTTCGACGAAGCTTTCATGGCTGCTGGGTCGCTTGCTGTTGAACGATCGGGGAGAGAGAGAGTGACGCGTGAGAGAGGGCTGGGGGGTGAGCTGGTTTCGGGAAATTGCACCCGGCTCCCCCCTAGCTTGCTGGAATGCTTTAAAAGGCCCGTTCCTTACTTAAAAACTTCTGAAAATAGCAATCTGACCCCCAATCCGTTAAGTATTCTTCACATAAGCCATTAAAATGTTTCAAAACTTGCACTTAAGCCCCACTTCCGTTAGTTTCTTCTCAAACAACCCCATAGATGCAACTTTGGCCTTGTAATGTGGCCTCTTGGCTTCTAAATCTTCATTTTTGGCCTCTATCTTCCCTTGTTCTCTTCATTTAAACCCTTGAAACCTCTCTTTAACTTGCTAATTCTTGCTTTGTCTTCAACTTTAGCCTCGTTATCACTTGACTTCTTCAAATTAAGCCTTCAAATTCTTCATTCAAGCTTTCACAACTAGCCCCTTGCGTTTTAGCTCACTTCTTTGCCTACAAAATGAGAGAAAATAACCAAAACTACGAAAACAAGCATAAGACTAGAAAGAGAGATAAAATAGATAAATTACACATATTAGCAAGTTAAGAAGAGTTCGTTAACATACTAAAATATGCAATTTTAATTCATCAACACACCCCCCAACTAGCCTTTTGCTCGTCCTCGAGCAAAGAGAGCGATATAAGTAGTATTAGTGAAGAATCAATCATGAGAGACACACACTCAACTAGACAAGGCTTGACTCAATTCTAATCTAGACTCAAATATTTACAAAAACGCACACACACACACGTATCTATCCTAAGTGAGGACTCAAAGAAACAAAATACTAAGAGTTACTAGCTAATTTTAATTTTTTTTTTTATGGGGGAAAAAGAAGAATGCATAAATGTCTTCTCAAATAAATTCTCAAAGTCCAAGAAGATTGAGAAAGAAGCCTAAGGACGTCTAAGCATATACTCATACAAATGTGGGCGGTGTTTGGTAGAAGGTGACTCATGCGAACTACAAAACTTGTTAAATTTAGTCCAATTTGCGAGAAAGTATGCCTTCAAAAAATAAGGATCTCATGAAACTAGACATTCTCATACTTATTCAAAAGCACCCATGTAGGATGGACTTCCAAAGCTTTGAACAAAAATTTTTAAGAAGGGGAGATGTGGTTGTGGGCTTGTATGATCCTTTTGTGGATTTTTGGTAGATGGTGCGATTTAGCATGATTTTTTTTTTTTTTTTTTTTTTGAGATTTAAAGCATTAACATTTCATTTTTAACCTCAAATCCAAGGATCTCCAAGACCCACAACAAAACAGAGGAATATACACGCGAGTGGGCTTTTTAAGCTAAACCAAGGGAGCTATCTAGGTGGTGACGTAACATTATCCCCGGACACCCCTCTATTTCTTAGACATCGCATGGGGTGTCATTGGTAACCACCACTCCAATGGGCTACAAGTTTCCACCGCAAAAACGAATAGAGAAAAATCTTTTTGTGAAGTTCAAATAGCTTTAGAAAATGCACCCTTTATCAAAAGTAAAAGACGTCAAAGTTTATGTGATCAACTTAGCTTGAAGGACTTAAACATGAAACGTAAATTTAGTGTGTCGCTTTGTGAGAACGCATGATGTCGCGGAAGGTGGGATATTGGAGTAGATGTATTGAGTATAAGCAAAGAATTCATTTCTAAAATAAAAATAAAAAGAACATGGACTAAGAAATTTCATTTTTTTGAAAACATCTAGCTTCCTAAAATTCCCCCTTTTCACTTTTCTCATTTTTTTCTTTCTTTTTTTTCAATTTTCATTTTTTTTTTTTCATTTTTTCAAAATAAGTGACTCAACTATAACTTCCTAAGACTCAATAAAGCTATAAAATCTAGACTCAAGATGAAAGGTGAAAATTAATAAAACTACCAAAGAAAGAAGAATAAAAATATCTATGGTTTGACACGGGGAAAGAGTGATGCTTCTCATGAAAGATTCACACATTTTTTTTTCAATTTTTCTAATTTTTTTTGAATTTTCATTTTTTCATTTTTTTGTATTTTTCATGTAAATCACTAATGAAGAAAAAGCATGCTTGTTACCATTTAAGCAAGAAATATATCTACTTCCCACCCCCCAACTAAAATGTCACATTGTCCTCAATGTGTAAGAACAATGGAAGAGCATACAAATTCATATAATAGATAAGGGATAGATAGACCTCATTTTTCGCTTTCTTGGCCACCAAGCACAAATCCTCCTCCAAGAGCAACCTACAAAATAGCAAATATATGAACTAACGATTTATTTATGTACAATACACGACATCTAGATTGAAGAAGTCAAGTCATGGCACTTTTAATTTCTCGTAGTCAAGGCAAGCTTGCCTATGACTATGAGAATGACTAGGGGCAAGGTAACATTATTTCTTTTTTCGCATTCTCAACTTCCCTTTCTCATTCTCTAATGTCTCAAACACAAAGATTGGGTAACTAATACCCGGATCAAGTAAATCAAAATGTATGGATTTGATCTCTCCCTTTTTGATAAAAATAGCGCTCTTGTGTTTTTCAAATACATTTTTCAAAATGCTCATATTGAAGGAAGTGCAAGAGACATCACACATTGTGAGAAGCAACCATGACTCATCTTTAGAATTTAAAATGATAGAAGAGTCATGAGAAAACTCAAAAGGAGGATCTTTACCACTAGTTAACTTGATACCTTCAATGAGAACAACATTTTCACTACAAAAATTAATTTTAAGATCCTCTTTTGACATATGAACGCAAGATTCGTGAATTTCACACATTCATCTAGAAAAATTCCAAACTCATCTTTCACAACATGGAATTCATTTTCATAGTGCTCAATAGGGGGAATGTGAGAAAAGACATCAAAGTTTTCAAAACCTTCACTTGGACCCCCCAACTTGCTTGAAGGTCCATCCACACTTTCTAGTGGAGGGGGTTCTCCTAGAATATCCTCTAAGTCATCACAAAATAAGTCATCTTCATTAGCCATGCAAGAAAGATTATCCTCAACCCCTAATAATGTGTTTCTTAATTCTAAATGAGGGGGTTTCAAATCATATGTTGGAGTTTTCCTTACTATGGAAGGAAACTCATTTCTATCATGCAAATCACTCTCAATGCTAAAATATTCATGAGTTGACTCTTGCTCAAGTTGTGCTAAGAATTTCTCTTCCTCCTCCTCAAAATTGTCACCTTCTATGAGAAGAGATGCAAGAGGTCCACAATCACACAAAAAATCTAAATCTTCCAAAATAAGATCGCTTGACCCTTGGTCAAGTTGTGCTAAGAATTTCTCTTCCTCCTCCTCAAAATCGTCCCATTCAATGAGAAGATATGCAAGGGACTCATAATCACACAAAAATTCCAATTCTTCTAAAGTGAGCTCACTTGAATCTTTGGAACACGTAGCTAGAGTATAAATATCTTCAACACATGATTCTACCCAACTCACTTCACATAAATCATCATCATCATCTTGTGATTTTGGGTGAATACATGCATTAAAAATGTTTCATTCAAGAGTCATGTTCCCAAATGTAATATTCATCATACCACTTCTACAATTTATAATTGCATTAGATGTAGCAAGAAATGGTCTTCCTAAAATAATAGGAATGGATGATGTGCCACTAGCCAAAGGGGAGGTGTCTAAAACTATAAAATCCACCGGATAGTAACATTGGTTCACTTGAACCAAGACATCCTCAATGATACCTCTAGGGACTCTAGTGGACCTATCCGCCAATTGTAGAGTCACTATTGTGGGTTTCAACTCACCCAACCCCAACTTCTCATACACCAAGTATGGAAGGAGGTTTACACTTGCACCCAAATCTAATAAAGAATTGTGAATTTTATGATCTCCAATGGTGCAAGTGATAGTAGGTGAACCCGGATCTTTATACTTGGGAGGGAGATTATTTTGGAGAATTGAGCTCACTTGCTCGGTGAGAAAAGCCTTCTTCCTCACTTGAAGAGTTCTCTTGAAAGTGCAAAGATCCTTGAGAAACTTGGCATAAGCCGGAATTTGCTTGATAGCATCCAAGAGAGGGATGTTTATCTTGACATTTTGGAATGTCTCAAGGATATCTTGGTTGCTAGCTTTCTTAGTAGAGGCTAAAAGTCTTTGGGGAAATGGTGGAGGAACCTTAATTTCCTCACTTTCTTCCACTACTTGTTTCCCCTTGTCAAGTCTACTTTGTGACTCTTGTGAGTCGACAACTCTCTCTTGGTCATCACTCTTCTCACACTCCTCTTCTCCCTCATTTTCATTGGACTCCCCACTTGAAAGTCCATTGTCAACAACCTTCCCACTTCTCAAAACGGTGATGGCCTTAGCATGTTCCATATGGTTAAAGTTTTGCCCCCTAGGGTTTTGTTGAGGTTGAGATGGGAATTTTCCCTTCTCTTGAGCATTTATGGTAGACTCCAACCTAGCTAAAGCATTTTTCAACTCTTGGTTAGAGTTTTGCAACTCTTGGTTGGACTTCCTCAAATCATGGTTGGTTTGGTTTTGAGAAGCCATAAATTGCTCAAAGTTCTCTTCCATACTCCTTTTGTTAGGAGGAACATAAGTGGAGCTAGAAGGGTTTACTTGAGTGTCTTGCCCTTGTCTCCATGAGAAGTTTGGGTGATTCCTCCAATTGGAGTTGTATGTCTCCGAGTAGGGTGAGTTATTATAGGGCTTCCTATAATTGTTAGAATTTAACATATTCACTTGCTCACCCATGAGCTCTTGGGCTCTTAGAAAATCGGGACATTTGTTCAACTCATGAGAGTTATCACTACAAAATGAGCACAATGCCTCACTCTTAGCCTTAAGTAGATACATAGTACCTTTAGGCTTAGAGTTAGCATCCTTAGAAGGCTCACTAATGTCCCAAGATTGGACTTTCTCACAAATTTCATCTATACAATCCCAACCCTCATTTTCACCTTTTGTGAACAAATCTCCCCCACTCATGGATTCAATTGTGTGCTTATGGTCGCATGGCAAACCATCATAAAAGGAGTTAATTAACCTCCATGTCTCAAATCCATGGTGAGGGCAAGCAATGAGGTGATCCTTGAAGCGTTCCCAAGCTTGGGGAAGTGGCTCTCCCTCCTTAGCACAAAAAGTAACAATTTGCCTTTTTATGGCATTTGTTTTGTAAGTAGGGAAAAATTTCTTAAGAAACTCTTTCTCTAACTCTTCCCATGTGCCTATGGTCCTAGGTCTCAAGGAATGAAGCCATGCCTTGGCTTTGTCCTTTAAAGAGAAAGGAAACAATCTAAGCCTTATGGTGTTACTAGAGACACCATTGCAATTAACCGTTGAGGCAATATCATTGAAATCCCTAAGATGAGAGTAAGCACTCTCGGACTCTAGGCCATGAAACTTGGGAAGAAGTTGAATTGTGCCCGGTTTGACATCAAAGTTTCTTTCATTTAATGGAAACACAAAGCAAGATGGTGAACTTTGTCGAGATGGATGCATCAAATCTCTTAGTGAGCGAAATGGCATCATCTCATTGTTGCTAATATGCCCATCCTCTCCATCCATGATTTCAAAGCTATTAAGAGAGCTAGAATCGTTGGATTGGGCTAAACTACTACTATCACTAGTAGAAGTATTTTCACTAAAGGGATTTCTACCCTCTTCATCAAATAGAGTGCGATGCAATCTATGAGTACTATCACGTTGCCACACACTCATGCAACCCAAGCTCAAATTAAGTTCAAGAGGGTTGCCTAACACAAGCTAGGAGTATGTTTTTGTGATTTTTTTACTTTTCGCTTTTTTTGGTTCCAAAGTTTAAAAATGAACCCGGAATTTTTCTTCAAGCGTATCTAAAAATAAAAACAAGCAAAACAAGAAAGTAGCTAAAGAGTGAGTCTCTTAGCACCAATCCCCGGCAACGGCGCCAAAAACTTGTTCGCGATAATTCCCAAGTATAGGAATATCGTTCTAAGTAGTACCCGAGTAAGAACGGGGTCGATTTCCACAAGGATTGGGAAAGAGATTAAACACTCTAAGCTAACTAGTAAACTTATTAAGCAACTAACTAAATCAACAAAACAAGTTTCCCAAAGGCTTTAGAGCTAGCCAAACTTTGAATCCACCACTCAAGTGATGGAGCAAGAGTTGTTGATATTGCTAATGCAAATAACTTAGAAAGAAAACAACTACTAACACTATTACTAATACGATTCAAACAAGTTTGTCAAGAAGAGAGTAAGTTGGGTCAATCGATTCCAATAGATGCCTTGTGTGTGAGCATCAACACCCAAAGTTTATGTCAAAGAAAAGCATGGATTATATAGCAAGAGGATTTTGTCTAGCTCTTGTATTCAAGAGTGAAATGCAAAATCGAGTTATGTCAAGCATCTTATGGAAACGCTCTCGTTTACATATGAAAGATCAAGCCACAATTCGGATTTGATATTCAACACTTGAACACTACGAATTCGACATCCAACTTATAAGACTAGAAGAACAATTGAACTTCTCACACACAAGTCATCTATCTTCATCAATCAAACCCAACAAGTAGCTTAGTTGTTCATATTCAAGAGCAAGACACAAGAATCAAGAGTATTCATGAAAATAGTCATTATATTCAAGCTCAAATACTCTTCAATTCCACCAAATAACACCAACTTGCTACCAAATGATGAACAAACTACTAGCAACTTGATTCCAACACACTCTAATCAATCTAAACCAGCTAACAACCCAACAATTCAAAGCTAACAGCAGCTAAAACACAAACTAACTGCTGCTGTCCAAAACAGTGCTCAAAACAGTGCTCAACTCGAAACAAGATTCAACCAGACCTACCCTTCTCTCCCTTGGGCTGTTGCTGGCTCCGTGTTAGCTCAGGACGAGCTCGGAATCACAAGCACACACCCAACAATGTTGCAGAACCGAGAGAGAAGAGAGAGAGACAGAGTTTAGGTCGTCCCAAAACAGGGGTCCCAGCGAGAGCTTCCATTTCTTCAACTCTGATTTATATAGGCATTGGGGATGAGTTGAGTTGCCTCCAAGGAATCATCACAGCCCTCCAATTGAACCCTTTCATCCTCAATCGTTGATTTCCTTCGTGTCTTCATGAACCCTAGAAATTGGGGCTTTTTGATTGCTTTGTTCTTGGGCCGAATTGATGGGTTTAGGAGAGAGCTCTTGGGCTGGGGAGCAATTTGAGACCGGTCTTGCTTGATTTGGTGAAGAAACGAGGCTTGGGTGGGTCTTGGAAGAAGCTTCGACGAAGCTTTCATGGCTGCTGGGTCGCTTGCTGTTGAACGATCGGGGAGAGAGAGAGTGACGCGTGAGAGAGGGCTGGGGGGTGAGCTGGTTTCGGGAAATTGCACCCGGCTCCCCCCTAGCTTGCTGGAATGCTTTAAAAGGCCCGTTCCTTACTTAAAAACTTCTGAAAATAGCAATCTGACCCCCAATCCGTTAAGTATTCTTCACATAAGCCATTAAAATGTTTCAAAACTTGCACTTAAGCCCCACTTGCGTTAGTTTCTTCTCAAACAACCCCATAGATGCAACTTTGGCCTTGTAATGTGGCCTCTTGGCTTCTAAATCTTCATTTTTGGCCTCTATCTTCCCTTGTTCTCTTCATTTAAACCCTTGAAACCTCTCTTTAACTTGCTAATTCTTGCTTTGTCTTCAACTTTAGCCTCGTTATCACTTGACTTCTTCAAATTAAGCCTTCAAATTCTTCATTCAAGCTTTCACAACTAGCCCCTTGCGTTTTAACTCACTTCTTTGCCTACAAAATGAGAGAAAACAACCAAAACTACGAAAACAAGCATAAGACTAGAAAGAGAGATAAAATAGATAAATTACACATATTAGCAAGTTAAGAAGAGTTCGTTAACATACTAAAATATGCAATTTTAATTCATCAACAGAAGCCTATCCGGCTATAAGTCTTCACGCGCAGAAAGGGGGCTAATGTAGATAGTGCTTTCTGGACAAGAAGATCTTAGCCACATGGCAATCATCTAGCACACCATATTGTGCTCCACACACACTGGATCACCAGTCGCGCTAATCCACGTGGGGGCTGCGAGACAGGGCCCTCGCATACCACCGCACGGGACTTGTAGGGACTTAGTGGTCTGGAGGCTAGAGTAAGTCCTGTCGCGTGCGAGCCAAGCTCTCGCGCGACCTTTAGTAACTGCTTTTGAGAGATTTATAGCATGAGCTCCATAAACCCGGTCAAACCCGGTCAACCCCATAACGGTTCCGGTATACGCGGATAACGTGCTGTAACGGTCCCTATATACGCGGACGAACGTGCCGTTGTGGTTAAGCTAATTAAGCCGCCATTGATGGGCGCATTAACCACACTACAAAGGTCACATTCTCCGTTATATATAGGACGTTAACCCTTCCATACAAGGGAGAACGACCCGAGACACGCAAAAGCTCTGCCAGAATCCTGTTTCTCTCTCTTTCAGTACTACTGCCTTACTCTCTCACCCTACACACAACCCAACATTTACTGTGCCAATTTCTATTCTCTGCCTTTGGTGTACACAGAAGTCTCTCTGCCGGATTCTCTTGTACACAATAAGCATATGCAAACTAGAGGAGATATGATAAAGTGTACATGGAGTACCATCAGATGCGCTAGATGATTGCCACGTGGACAGTGGTTGATCTGCTCAGAATGCACTATCTACAACAGCCTTATCCAGTGTCTGTTTCTACTACACCTCTGCATCTCCTTCACGGTGATGTGTGTGGACCTTGTTCTGCTACTTCTTATGCAGGTTATCGTTATTATGTCCTTTTCATTGATGATTACTCGCGTTTTACCTGGTAATTTTCATTAAAATTAAAATTTGAAGTTGCAGCTTCCTTCATAACCTTCAAAACTTTTATTGAAAAATTTTAGGGTACAATATTAAGATTATTTGATCTGATAGGTGGAGAATTTACTGCTTATGTGTTTCAACATTATCTTCAAGAACATGGTATTAGTCATCAAAAATTTTGTCCTTATTTACCTCAACAGAATGGGGTGGCCGAAAGGAAGCACGGGCATATCATTGTTACAGCAATTACTTTACTTCATTCTGCTTCTTTGCCTTAATATTTCTGGTACCCTGCTGTGGCCACAGCTACTTATTTGATTAACAGATTGCCAAGTAAAAATATTTTTAACAAGTCCCCATATGAGTTACTTTTTAAGATTAAACCTAATTATACTCTACTACGTGTGTTTGGATGTGCTTCTTTCCCAAATCTCAGACCGTATATGCATTCGAAACTAGATCCTAAAACTTCTAAGTGTATCTTCCTTGGATATGCCTCAGGTTACAAAGGTTACTTGCGTTTTGACTTGTCAACTCGCAAAATATTTATCAGTTGAGACGTTGTATTTGATGATTTTCAGTTTCCTTATGCTATTTCACCTACTGATTCTTCTTCTTTTTGTGTGTTTACAGGTTTTCACACAATTCTCAGAACAACATCAGACATTACTCCCATTTCAGATATTATACACAGAGCAGTTAGTACACCTTGTTCTTCGCCTAATATAAGAACAGGTGGTACACTCCTATTTCCTCTTGATCGAAAGGCAAGTTGGAGCTATAAAAACTTGATTTTGATTACTAAAGACAACTCAGGAGGTGATTTAGGACTTACCCAACCCAAGAAACGCGATAAACGGCCAAGTGTTGAAGCGCGTCACGCAGTCGAAAAAGCCGACGGAGATGGAACTCGACCAGAGCTTCTCTGGCGGCTCTTGGCTTCGGATGAAGCCTCCTTTTGCTTCGTCGGCCCCCATAGAGTCTAACTGCACTAGTTTAAAACGATGGGTGGCGCCGATTGCGTTGGACCGAAGGTCTAGCCAAGTTCCATGGAGTTCCGGCCGCGGCTGTGATGCCCAGCTACATCAGCTTTCACTAGTGGTTTCTCCTTCTTTTGGGCTCAAAATAGAGGGGAAGAGGGAGAGAGACAAAGTTGGGGAAGTGAGAAGCTAAGGAGGTGGTGGTTTTCGGCTTCGGGTGTTCTTCCCTGACGGCGGCAATGGTGGTGGTGGTGGTGGCCTTTTTTGCCGCTGATGTTTGCTGCTCCTGTTACCTCTATGCAATTCAGAGAGGGACAGAGAAAAGTTGAGATTGAGGGAGAGAAGAAGGTGGTTTCAGTGGGTTTCTTCCCGAAGGTTGACGGTTGTGGTGAGGATGACGCAGATGATGATGGTTAGGATGGTGATGGTGGTGAAGATGGTGGTGAGGAAGAGGGTGATTGTATAAATAGAGAAGCTTCCTTGAATAATTTGGCTTCTAAAAGTAAACGGTTGTGGCGGTGGTCGGCAATGAAAATCTTTTCCGAAGAAAAATCATTTGGTGAAGAAGATAGGGGCATGAGTCAAAAGAGTAATTGGGTGTAGCACACCTATGAAGTCTCGCAGAGGTGGCATACGCATTAACCGTTAAATAAAGGAAACAGCCGCTGATTTATTTACGAATGTTAATCTAACATTTCCTAAAATCACAAGGGGATAAAAAACGATAATTTGCCCAAATTTTAAAATTTTATTTAATTTCTCAAATGACTATTTCAATCCTAGTAATTAGACGGGGTATTACACTTTGTCTAGCTCTTTTGGCAGTTTCAATCAGTCACTTATCTTTCTTAGACATTGTTTAAGAATTATATCCTTGTCTTAACAGAGTTTAATAGGAATAAAAATATATCTTTTATCAACATAATATATTTAGTGATAATTATCACAATAAGATGTGTATTCATATAAGAAATCTTTTATGAACTTAACCAGTTTTCTATTTAAAATAATTTGGAAGAGCTTCAGTATAAATCAAACAAAAAATAGTAATATTATTTTCCCTAAAAATCCAGAAATTACTTATACTTCCTTCAATTAATTTTGGCCATAACATTTATTCATATTAATATATTTTTTGGAATTTAATATTGAAGATCTGATCTATATTTATTAAGAATTCTTTCATAATTACTAAATAAGAATACTTTGCCACTTAATTTCTATTCTAAGTGAATTGAAATTGATTTTCTAAAATGATTATTTCTTTTATATTTATTAATTTATTTAGAAATTGGAAGTTAAGAATAAATATTTCTTTATGGAAACTTGATACGGGTCAACCTTATCGTAGAAGTCAAAATTATTATTATGATTATTAGTATTATTAATTTAATTGTTTATTTAGAGTTAAGTAGTTATTTACGTTAATTATTTATTTAAATAATGATCGGGCTCTGTCAGTCTAGGGTTAGGTTTAGTATTTCTATTTAAACAAGTTGTAGTCTTCAGTTTATTTTTATCAGATGAATTGAAAAGATTATTTCTTCGTTTGACCAACTCTTAGATTGTTAGGAAAAGTGTCGTAGGCTCAGCTATGTGGTAAGTTTTCGACGATTTTCACAAAATCGTTACAACCCGTTACCTTTACGGTAACAAATTTGTGCTTTCATTGATTTCACCATCAGCTGGTGATACGATGACGAACATCAAGGCAAGAATTTCTGCACCTCTTGGCGAACGATTGCTTTCTGTAATCGAACGCCTCGAGACCCGAATCGGTGTTCTTGAGAACAAGTTCGACGCGTTCGAAGCCCGGTTCGACGCCCTAGAGGCACGGCTGCCGCCGCCAGATTCGCCGGCCAACCACCGGCAACCGACGGAACAGCCCCAAAAACAGGCGATTTGTGCGTCCCTTTCCGGCGTACAACCATCACCTGTGAAGTCCAACGATGTTGCAGCAGAACAGGAGGTTGAAGTTTTTGATTTTGTGGCGGATAAGCACAAATCCAAGGAGGAAACCCATGCCGATCCGATCCCGATTGTGCAACCAGCCCCACAATCATCGTGGGAGATCCCAACCCAGGCGTCAACAGTAGCTCCAGGCGACAAAGTCCAGCCACTCCCGCCGCACAAACCGCCGGACCCGAAGCCATCTGAACTTCCTTTGCTCCGGTCTTCTTCCCCAAAACCGGACTCCAACCCAATCGATCCGAAGCCACCGGACCCTGTGGCGAACCAACCGACGCCGGTGAAGCAGCCGGCTAATGTCTTGGACCCGAAGCTCCTTCCCGTAGCAGCACACACCGCGCCTGACCCATCAGGTCCTCTCGCCGGCGAAACCCGAACCCAGCCGCTCCTACCCACTAATCTGAAGCAACCCAAACCGCCGGATCCTCCGTCGCTATCACCGGCGAAGAAACCGCCCCTGGTTTCACCGTTCATTCCCCAGCAGATTCCGAAGAACCCACCGCCTTCTCCGAAGACACCAGTCTCGTCGATCCCCTCGCCTATCCCGCCGCACCTCCCAACTAGCCACCACAGTCCGATGAAGGGGCCTCCAAGACCTCCAGATCCACGGACGACCCAAACAACACCGGTCGCTGCCTTCTCCGGCGCACCCGCCCTCTGCCATACGGTGGACTTCGCCGGCATTCATGGCTTCCCGCAGCTTCAATCGGGTTCCACAGGTTCTGTATCCCCGAAAATTGCTAGGGCTCCTTCCTGTCATCTTGCTTCAAGCTTTGGGCCACAATCAGATTTTGGGCCTTCTTCTCACATTCCCAAACCAACAGATCTACAAGACCAGTATGGGTTAAACTCTCAATTGAACACTGGGCCTCAATATGAACCTAACTCTGTGGGAGATTATTTTGGGCCCGATTACACAAGTGAGTATTATTCAGCAGTTGAGCCCACTTATAATTACAATTTTGAGTCCAAGTCCAAATGTCAGCCCAATTTCGGGCCACCAGTTCGCAAGACACGCTACAATAGCTACTACGACGAGGACCCATTTTTGTACGAAGAAGCTCGCTTTCAGCCTCCTGACCCGCCAATTTCGAGGACGCGCGCCACTTACCGCCGTCGGTCAATCGCCGCGAACCGCCTTGAGGACAAGGCGATTTTCAACCGCGGGGGAGTTGATACGGGTTAACCGTATCGTAGAAGTCAACATTATTATTATGATTATTAGTATTATTTATTTAATTGTTTATTTAGGGTTAAGTAGTTGTTTACGTTAATTATTTGTTTAAATAATGATCGGGCTCTGTCAAGCCCATTAGAGTCTAGGGTTAGGTTTAGTATTTCTATTTAAACAAGTTGTAGTCTTCGGTTTATTTTTATCAGATGAATTGAAAAGATTATTTATTCGTTTGATCAACTCTTAGATTGTTAGGAAAAGTGCCGTAGGCTCAGCTACGTGGTCAGTTTTCGACGATGTTCACAAAATCGTTACAACCCGTTACCTTTATGGTAACAAAACTACATTTTCTTTAGAAGTAAACTCTTTGATTATGAATTGATTGTTCTATAAATAAGAGTTGGGCTTTAAATTAATTTTGATAAGTCTAGATTCATAGTTGACTTTCCCTAAAACTCTTTTTCTTTTTTTTTTAGGGGAAAAACTCTTTTGCTTGGAAACCTAGTAAAATATCCTATAAATATGGAGTTAGAGTTGAGAGAAAATTAAGTTGAAAGCTTAGAAGCATTATGTTAGCCACCATATACACGTGAGAGAGAGAGAGAGAGCTTCTCCAGGTTTTTGGCCACCAGTCGGAGGAGCATCTGGTTTACGATTTAGCTTCTAGAGCTCCTCAAGCGACGCTTTAGCTTCTCTCAGCTTTGATTCTTCATATGAGTTCTTGTTGTCTCATCTAGAAACAATCCATGTAAATCTGAACTTTTTTCAATTGAGCTTCGGGATCAATCTCCTTCTATTGATCTAGAACAAGTCTTCTTTCAGTTTATAGGAGTCTAGAATTGAGATATTGTTTACATAGACTAAACTAAATTTTTTTATTTACTTCTAAGTTTGGTTTTGCGTCAGATTTGTGTTTTAGACAGTCTCTTCTGTATAGACGTCTCACAGAGTCTGAACACTAGGTTTTTAATCTCAAAACATGATACCCGCACCCAAGTCCAAGATTCTGATTAGGGCATGGTTAACAACTTTGGACTTTGTTTAAATTGGTAGCGTAGTCATAGGAACAATAGAGTAAATGATATGGGTCAACTGTATCGTACGGGTCCGCCGTATTATGATTATCGTTAATTAGCGTCAATTATTTATTTTATTTAATTAATTGTTATTAGTTATTTATTTAGTTAGTTAGTAGACTGAGCTTTCGCCCGTAAGATTCTAGGTTAGCGTTAATAGTTTATTTATACGTTGTGAGTTTTATTGTTGTATATCATGGAATAAGAATTGTTTTCTTGAGTTATTTTAGTTTATTCAGTTTATTTTCGTAACATAGTTTTAGTTGTTACCGTAGCCTCTAGAATCGCTACGTGGGAGATTGAATCTACTCCAAACAGCTTCACAAACGATACTAGTGTGTATCAGTAAAATTATAATTATGATAGCATTGTTTTTGATGCACTGTTAAATATTTTTAGGGCATTCCCAAAGGTTTATAAGCCTCTGAAGGTTCTTCGGAAGTTGGTGATTGTAGTATTAATGTACAGTAGTAGAGTGTAGAGCAAGTTAAGCAATGTATTCGATCAAAAACATGTATTGGAACACAAACGCATGCAGGTTACATGAAAACTAGGAGGAAAATAATCCACGAAACAGTGAATGGAGCAGTTGAATTAATCACATTGAACAACACCGGTCCTAGTACTACACAAAAACAGAGATCAATTCTTGCCTTCTCGAGATAATGCTCTCTGGGTTTTTTTTTTTAAATAAATCTCACGTCATCCCCATTACGGTATGTTTAGATAAAATATTATGCTTCAAAGTATCTTTGTTTACGAGTTAATTGCGCATGAGTCAGACTTCTGCTCTAGACCTCTCTCTTGGATATATCTGAAGGCTCGTGTCGGCTGCAATTAATCAATGCTCTTTCAGGGCCGTCTCGGACTATTTGAAAACCTAAAGAGAATTTGACATCCGAATTAATCCCTTTTGTTAATGAGAAGAGCAATGCCGCCTGCTCCGCTTGTCGGTAGAGCAAATTTGTTTTTGGCAACTATGCTTGTTACATGCATGACAGCGGCTTTTTAATGCTATTGAAATCCCTAATTCTCTGTGTTTTTATTTGTACAATTGCATAACATTCTCGATAGTAATTAATTGTGGCGCTCTTTGCTCTTGCAATTTTTTGCAACATTTTTCCTGTATTATGAGAAAGTATTCATTGGGGCATGCCGCACCACTGTGGCATGCCTGCGTGGTGGGGCGCGCCATTCCCCTTCTGACAAGCATGCAAAATTTGGTGGGTTCCATCTGACTAATGCATATTTGTCAGAAGGTGAATGGCGCGCCCCGCCACGCAGGCATGCCACAGTGGTGGGGCAAGCCCCAATGAATACTTTCTCATGTATTATTGGTTATTTACGTTGTTTTCCTATTCTGTGGACGAGTGCATTTCTAATACAACTGAGGATTAACAACCCCTTTTGGAGAATGTACAGGTACAGCATCACAAATCTCATATGAATAGAAGTCCCTTCTAAGGAGTGCCCAAATTTTTTTTTTCTCCAAACTTGTAGTTTTCATAAAGGATTAAAAAAGCCAAAGGCAATTACAACCAGAGCTCAAAGGAGCTAGAAGACTCAAGAGCCATTTTGGCACAACAATGAGCAGAGAAGTTGAGACTTCTGCCAATAAAAGAGAAAAAACAAAACTCAAAGCCAGCAGCTAAAGATCTACAGTCATCAAAAATTGCTGCTATGGAAGAGCTAGGAAGAGAAGAGCCTTGGATGGAGTTCACCAGATGATTACAATCAGAAAAAATAGACACTTTGGTGAAATCTTTTGATTTGGCTGTGATGAGAGCAAACCTGAGAGCTTCTGCTTCCAGCACTAGAGGACAAGTTTTTCCTTCGAAAATTTTGCTTGCATTTCCCAAGACCTTGTCCTCCTTGTCCTTGAACACAATAGCTATGCTGCCAATATTTCTCTTCTTATCAACAGCAGCATCAGAGAAGATATTGACACCATCCATGAGATTGATGATCTCAGAGCTCTTGGGTGGATCTGCACAAGATGAAGGACTATTGCATCCAGCAAATTCATAATATTTTGAAACAGCTCTAGAAACAACATGATCAGCCCTCCACTTCAAATTATTGAACAAGCAGTCATTTCTAGCCAGCCACAGCTCCCAACAAATTGAAACAAATAGACCCAAAGCTGTCATCTTGTCATTGCTATTCTGGGATTCAAGGTTCACCCAGTCCACCATTCAAGTAATGATAAACTGGGGTTAGATTGACAAATAAACCTTAATGGAGAAAGCTTCCACACCAACTTGGCAAAACTACAATCTCTGAAGAGATGCAGCTCTGTTTCCAGATCATCACCACATAGTCTGCAAATTTTGTCAACATTGCACCCTCTGATAAAAAGAGCAGATGAACAAGGGAGACAAAACATAAGCATCTTCCAACAAAAAATTTTAACTTTAGGAGGAATGCTTAAGCTCCACATCCTATCCCAGTGATAAAGACTAGATGAACAAGACGCACCATCACTGCTAGGGGAAGCATTATGGAGATTTCTGATGAGTTTATAAGCTGACCTTGTCGAAAATAATCCATTTGAAGAAAAGTGCCAAATTCTCCTGGCAGGACAAGAGAATGATCCCACAGACATAGAGAAAATAATAGATGCTTCTTCATCATTAAAAAGACCTCTAACAAGGTCCTGATTCCAGCTTCTATCTTCAAAGTTGATTAGATCAGCCACAAGAGAAATGGAACAGTTTGGAATTCTAGCTGATTCAACATAAAAGTTGCTTGGTCTTGGAAGCCAGGGGTCCTCCCAAATCTTAATGTTGGCACCATTACCAACAGCCCATCTCCATCCCTTTTCAATGATCTTCCTCCCTTCAATTATACCTCTCCAGCACCATGAACACCCTTGAGGAACTTTTGCACTCCAGAAATCCCCATTTGGGAATTTTCCTTTAAACACTTTTTTAAAAATAGAAGAACCATCTTCTATGAGCCTCCATGATTGTTTGGCCAACAGAGATAGATTGAAGCTGTGGAGCTCCTTAAATCCCAAACCACCCATAGCTTTGTCATCACAGAGCTTAAATCAGCTTCTCCAATGTATTTTGGACTCATTAGGATCTTTACCACCCCACCAGAAGTTTGCCATAATGGAGTTAATTTCATTACAAAGACTTTTGGGGAAGAGAAACACTGACATTGCATAAGTAGGCAAAGCAGTTAAGACAGATTTGAGAAGCACCTCTCTGCCTCCAGAACTTAGAAATGCCTCCTTCCATCCATTAAGTCTATTCATGATCTTCTCCTTCAAGAATTTAAGAGTGTGGCTTTTAGACCTTCCCAAGAATGATGGCAGACCCAAATATGTACTCTCCTTGAAGTCTTTAGAAATCTTCAAATAGTGCTGTATAAAATTCTTTAGTAAAACACTTGTGCTTGGACTAAAAAAACACTGGGACTTGTCTCTATTCACTGATTGTCCAGAAGCAAGTTCATAGAGATTGAGAACAGTGTTGATAGCACTACAGTCTGTGATTGTAGCTTTGCAGAAAATAATTGAATCATCTGCAAAGAGTAAATGGCTAACAGATGGGCATGTTCTAGCTATCTTGATGCCAGAAAACCATTTCTTCTCTTCAAAAAATTTCAAAGTGGAGGAGAGGCCTTCAGCACACAGCACAAATAGAAAAGGAGATAGAGGATCTCCTTGCCTAATTCCTCTAGTTGGAATAATCAAATCACTAGCTTTCCCATTTATAAGAATTTTGAAGCTCACAGATCTCACACATGTCATGATCCATTTTATCCACCTCTGATGAAAGCCCATCTTTTTAAGCACTTCTTCCAGATAACTCCATCTAACTCTATCAAATGCCTTGAGCATATCAAGTTTGAGAGCCATCCAGCCATGCTTCCCCTTTCTATTGTTCTTAATCCAGTGGATAATTTCCTGTGCTACTAAAATATTATCACTGATGAGCCTGTTCTGCACAAAACCACTCTGGTTATCTGAAATCAATTTATCCATGAGGGGAGCAAGCCTATTAGCCAAGGTTTTGGAGAGGATTTTGTAGAGAACAGAGCAAAGACTAATAGGTCTAAAGTCTTTGACTGTGCAGGGATTGCTAACCTTGGGCAATAAGACAATATGAGTGAGGTTTAAACATTTGAGCAGCTTCCCATGCTTATAAAAATCTTGAATGGCATCACAAATGTCTCTGCCCACAATATCCCAATGTGCCTGAAAGAAATTAGCCGTAAATCCATCAAACCCAGGAGCCTTATCAGGGGCCAAATCAAAGCATGCCTTCTTGATCTCATCATCAGTAAAGGGAGAGATCAGAGATTTGTTCATATCATGGGTGACCCTTCTCTTGATATTATTGGTAATAATACCAACATCAGAGTATGAGCTGTCTGAGAAGAGGTCTGTATAGTATTGATGAAACTCCTTTATGATTTCATTCTCATCATCAATCCAGCTCCCAGTTTGAGAAAAGATACCATTAATAGAGTTTCTTCTTCTTCTACTTCTAACTGTGGCATGAAAGTATGCTGTGTTCTTGTCACCAGCTGCAAGCCAGCTCTGTCTTGACTTTACTTTCCATAACTTTTCTTCTTCTGTCCACAGTGAGCTTAGTTGTAGCTCAGCTTCATGCAGCTCCTCAATATTGACTTGTGCACCCTGATTCCTCAAATCAGAAACAATGGCTTCAGCTTTTCTGACATTAGAAATTAGGCCCTTGTCAGCAGATTTGCACCATACTCTTAATTTTTGTCGACAATTTTTCAGCTTTGTCTTGATCTTAAACATGGGAGTGCCACCAACATCCATACTCCAGCCATTACTAATAACTTCTTTGAGACCTTCTACTTTTAACCATCTTGAGTCAAAGCAAAAGGGCTTATGATAAACAGAAGCTGGAGGAGGATGAGTGTCAAGAATAAGAGCCATGTGGTCTGATCCATTGCAAGCAAAATGAGAGACTTTAGACCTTGGGAAATTACTAACCCATGAGACAGAAGCCAGTGCTCTATCAATTCTTTCCTCAATTCCATGTCCATTCCCTCTTCTATTCCACCATGTAAAGGGGTAACCAACAAACCCCAAATCAGTCAATTCAGATTTGCTCAAGAAGTTGTTTAAAATATAACAAGATTGCACAGTTCTGGGAACTCCACCCATCTTCTCACTGGGATCAATGATGTCATTGAAGTCCCCCCATACAAGGATATTAGAGTGGCAATGATCAATGTAAGAGCATAAAAATTCTAATTGTTGCTCCCTGCCATGCTCATCAGTACTTAGATAAACAAAAATAATTTGAAATGCACATGTATCACAAGAAGTCTCAATGTGCATAAAAAAGGAAGAGTATTTGAGAACTCTTACATTAATGGAATTTGACCATAAAATGTCAAGGCCACCAGAAATTCCAGATGAATCAACCCAGAACCTGTTGGCGAGGCTTCTACAAAAGTACTTCTTCTTCATGAAAGAGCCATTGTGCTTAGTTTCACTGATGAAGAATATGTCCGGAGAGTGAAGATTTACCATCTTCTTAAATTGCTGAATTGTCAGGGCTCTACCAGCACCCTGACAATTCCAGGCGATGAGCTTCATGGCTGGGGTTGGGACCAATTGGGGCTGGTCGCCTCCACCCTTTGAGAGATTTTAGAACTTCCAAAAAACTTCAATTTCTTACCTTCGAATGAGTTAGGAGCCTCATGTTCGATTTCCATGTCTGTGACTTCATCTTTCCTCTTGTGAGATTTGCAATCATCCCCGATTCTAGATTCCCCTCCTCGACTGATTTCCACCTTTTGCCTTGCGCGCCTCTTCCATTTCTTGCATTTTGATGTTCCCAGAACATGATTGGATTCTGAAATTGGAGAGGACTGAGACCTTTCTGGGGGTGTTGAAGAAGCACCTTCATCCGCAAAATCTCCAGATTGAGAATTGGGGTTAGGTTTTGAATTGGGAGCGTCGGTTCTTTTGTGCTTCAAGAACTCAGAAGGATCCGAGTAATTTACTTGGTCGGGTTGGAAATAAGTGTTTTCGGGTGCACCCGAAAGAGTTGGATCATAACCCTCAGTGTTATTCACCCCTGGGCTTTCAATTGGGCTAGAACGAGATGGGCTATTAGTAATATGCACTTGGGCCTCATTAGTGCAATCTTTGTTTGGGCTTCTCTGGAAATTCAAACTAAAATCCAATAACTGCCTCCTTCCCGCCTCAATTTCTTCTTCTAACACTTTGGAAGTTGCAGCAATAATAGCCTTGTCCGGCATGGTCTCGGTTTTTGAATTTGTCTCTTCGACTTCTTCATTCTGCTTGTTTTCCCCATGCGAAATTAATGACAACTTTGAAAGTTTCCCGCCCGGAGAGGTAAGCTGAAGCGACGCCGACTTGCAGGGCGGTTCAGTCACCGGAGATGGCGAGCTGTCACTGCTATCTCCGATCATCATTTTGACGGCTGGAGAAGCTGAGGAAGACCAAAGGATTTCCGGGGAGAGAGCTTTAAGCTCTGGGCCGAAACGACTTCTTCTGACTGAGTTTGAAAGCTGATCATTCACTTTCCGGCCACAGTGCCTCTCATCATGTCCTATAACACCGCAATATTCGCAGTAGATAGGAAGCTTTTCATACTTGAATTTGACTGAAAAACTCTCAGAAGCCAAGACCTCTACATTAGAACCTTTCTTCAAAGGCTTGGTGATATCCATACGAACCTTGACTCTCCCAAACCTTCCTTCCGGCGAGACTCTTTTAGGAATTTTGACATCTAGGAGCTCCCCCAGCTGACTCCCAATGTTCCTAATCACTTTCTCTGAAAAGTACAGGGAAGGAATTTCCCATATTTGCATCCACAACGGAGAAGTCTTTAAATTAAAGTCTTCCAATTCAAGCTCCTTGTTCCATTTTGCAAGAACAAGAAGCTGATTATTAAAAGTCCAAGGACATCCGCTTAAAATACGGTCAATAACCTCTTCATCTTTGAAAGTGAATCGAAACACTCCACGCTTGATTTCTTCAGTTGAAAAACCCTCGGGTTTTCCCCCACACAGTTGAGAAGGTCGAATGAAGCCCGGTGAGGTTCACCGGTTTGTGAGTGAGAACCTTCCCCACTAAGCTGAGAGCACATTCACTGATTCTTTCTGAAACCACTTCTTCGTCTAGGGCCAAGGTAAAGTCCTCATCCTCTTCATCAGAGATGTCCACTGCTTTGAGGCGATCAGAAATTTCATTTTCAGTCTTTCCAGGGACTATTCTCTCCTCTTCAGAAGAACTACTCTCTGACATGGTTTGATGACGGATGAACTGTGAGGACTGAGTGAACTTAGTGTAAGAAATCACTGAAAGACAATGAGATTAAGAGAGAAAGAAAATGAGAAGAAAGGTAGGAGACAAAGACTCTTGAAGACAAGAGACTTGAACATGCAAAGAGCACGACTGTTTCTCTCTCTAGAACGAGAGAACTTTTACTATGATAGAAGATTAAGGAGTGCCCAAATTAAAGCTTGGGAGAGTGAAAACATTTTGTTATCACAATAATCTCAATATACAGAGGAAGTAAATTACTATCGTAAATCTACTTGCAGTCTGTCATTTGTTACCGAAAGTTTTCTGCAGTTCCATTTTAACTTCAAAACATATTTACCAATTACGATTTAAGCCGAAATATACTGCAGCTTGAATATAGCCTCACAACATACCTACAGTTATTCCAAATTACTACCAATCACCAGAAATTCCTTACAACGTTAGAAAAGTAATTGAACCGCAGCACGTGATCGGCAAACGGTGACTGTCAGATAATGTAATATATTCATAATTGTCCTGTATCTAGTAAATGGTATTTATTTCTCAAAAAAAAATTAAATGTAAGACTCCATACATTTTTCCCCTAAAAAAAAGCTCCGTAAAAACAAATGATAAATTACTTGTATTTTTGAAGGTCATGCTGAGAGTGCAGTGGAATTAGGGTAACAAATGGAAAACTGCCTATAAGTTTATGTAATTTAGTTTGTCCTTATATGTATGGTGTTTTCTATGAGTTTTTTGTTTTCGTATATATACTCTTAGGAAGCAAATAGAACATGTACCTTACATGATGTTCCGACCGTGAATGGGAATAATAATACGCACTTCGATTTTTGCTTATCCGAAACCTACAGAAAGCAAAGGATAGCCACAAATATCAGAAGAGCTAGCCAAATTATCGTTAAAATGCAACTGGAATTCATGAATATGAATAAATAATTAACAATAAAACAAAATGACATCTAATGAGTCATGATGTATAATGGTCAGAGTTTGTTTTTTGTTATTGCTTTGGTCGATGATAATGATGTTTAATAATGATAGTAGGTCATACAAGTATAACGAATTGGAAACTACTATCCTTCAAAAAAAAAAAAAAAAAAAAAAAATGGAAACTACTAACAAATTGATGAATTTTCTAATTTTCTTGATACGGACTTCACTGATAATGGAAAAGTCTCTCAATCTATAATGAACTAGCAAATCACTGGCTTTCTAAAACATAATTGTTTTCAATCAAGCTCCGCGTAATAGGTGTTAAAGATATGGGAGAGGAGAATATTATATTCGAACTGTATAGGATATGTGCAATTTCTTCTTGCAAAATAAGTGTTGACACGGAATTTTTTTTTGTTTGTTTATGAATTGTTTTGTCGTCAACCGGGTTTGAACCCGGGAACTCATGCAGGGGCTTCCAACACTCTACCACTTAAGTTATCCCCTAGCTGCTTGACATGGTGAGTTTGAGGAGAGGAGTAAGATATGTTTATTCATTCATTTATTATCTCAATATTTAGTAATAAGTTATTTAGTGTCATTATATTTCCTTCTTTAGTTGATATGATATCATTTCCTAGTTTAGGTTTCTTGGTCTCCGAGTTATGTTAAGTTCAGGTTTACCTATGTAAAGGCCCCAGCAGAGATGCGGAGGAAGGTCAAAATGGTTGCGAAGACCAGGACGATATGTCATGTCATATGCAGTTGTGTCTGATGTGACATCTCATGTCTGATGTGGCACATCCATGTGTCTGATTGTATTATTTTTTTACTATTCTCCCCTCAAACTCAAGGCATATGCAATATGACTAAGAGTTTGAAAGAGAGATAGATAGGAAAATAAAATGAAACGTCGAGCCAAGAACCAGTCATGATCGAGAAACGACGCTAACGATGAAACTGTCAAATCTGAACGACAATTTATAGACATGTCAAGGTCAAAAGCGGAACGACTGTTTAGACATGTTAAGGTCAAAAAAATCTGAACGACACTTTACTAACTTGTTAAGGTCAAATTCGATAGTTTAACAACATATCTATCAAAATCGAGACAGTTCAGGTAAGAATTAGAACTAACACCATGTAGTTTAACAACATAATGAGGTCGTAAACCTAATATCACAAAATAGGGCCAAGTCTAGGCGGTGTGAGCCAAAAGGAAGCATCGAAACATCCTAATAACAAGAATACAGAAACCCAAAAGAACCAAGAACCAATATGAGAAGTTCGAGTCTAGAAAATCGGACAACAAACGGCTTCAGAACGCCAAAAAACCTTGGAAACGTATCGAAGAGTTTCGAATCTGTAATGACAGACCAAGAAAACGGATTCAGAAGGCTGAAACCGTGGGAACCTATATATTAATCAATATAGTGGACTAGGGATATTTAAGATAAACAACACATTGTATCTAAGGACTTCATTACATTAAATATCACAATATATAATAAATGAATATTCTAGCAAAAAACAATGTTCATACTAAATATTAAATTGGCTCTAGGGGATCTATTCCAACATCGTAAACATGTAGTAAACAATCCCATGATGAAACACTACTATCCAGGGGACTAGCTAAGACCACACATGGACTTAATTAGCATGCACACGTTTTGTGCATTTGACCTTTCGTAACCTCTTGGAATTCTCCACTGAAAAATTCAGTCGTCATGTTTATCAAGATCGGAACTCTAAGTCCATCATCATGAAAGTTATATGTAGGTATGCAAATACGGGATCAAATACTCTAGAAGGGGGCTTGAATAGAGTATGGAACCGTTTTACAAAAGAATGGTTTTAAAAAAAGTATGAAGAGCAAACTGTATTTCAAGGCCTTGAACTCATTTTCAAGCCCTTTGAAATACAAACTGACAGAGAATATGACATTGATAATTTTCAAGGCTTTGAACTGAAATCTGTTTTGAAGCAGTAAACAAGACAAATAAAGTGCTGAAATGTAAAGGCAAGGAACACAATGATTTTACGGAGATCAGTCCTCAATGACCTACGTCTACGCTTGAGGGATCTAAATCTCTGCAGGATTTCAACAGACTTCTTATTTATCAAAAGCTAAGCCCTAGTTATCAGACCCAGAGAAGTGCGTTACTCTGTGCAGTCTGTGGTTCTTCCCAACCTATCTAGTACCTGCTCTAGCTAACTGATATAATAAGAATCACTTTTTTACCTCTTGAAAAACACCACGAGATTAAGAGATAGAGAAATATAACAAGATGATATACAAATAATGCTCAGATGAAGAACATTGTAACACAATAAAGCAGTTAAGCTTGAAGTGTTCTTCTCGAACTTGGATTAGGTGATTTGATATTCCTCAGTGATGCTTGTCAATCCTTGAGGTTTGTTCGAATCTCTGTAATGCTCCGTGTTTCTTAATCTATCTCAACAGTCTTGTTTTCCTGCTCGTTTGAACTGCTGAATATATAGAAACCTTCAAATAGAAATCCCTAAAAATATGCAGCATATCTGTGACTCTCAACAGCTTGATTCCAACAGCTAGTTGCTTGCTTTTCATACTTGATTTTGACCTGATCTTTCATTTTTAAGCTTAAGGAATGTCCAGAATATCTTCGTCACAAATAGCACACAATCTACAGACATTGATTGCCTCTGATTCATCTCTGCAAAATAATGAAACTTTCCTGATTTTTTATACACAAATTTGGTTAACAGTTCCTTCAAATAACTTAGCAAATCATAAGATCAAGGAATGTTAGATCACTGAATAAATTTTTCTTTCATCATCTAATACATTCTGATCAAGTGCAAGGGTTTAGATAAGCGTATGAGTAATAAGTCCCCCTCAGTTTATGCTCTTCAGTTTCAAGGCCTTGAAACACGTTTCAAGCCTTTGAAACAAACTGTGAACTTACAATCTCCCCCTTGATGAAAGACAAAACCATTTTTTTTAACTGTTTCTCTGGAAAAGATAGACATTAGTAGCATAGCAATATAGTTATATAATATCAAAACTAGCTATCAGAACTAACAGTTATAAGAACTAAACCAAACTAAATCAAAATCAAAACAAGTATCCAAAACAAATAGTACTAAGCATCTCAACAAACCAACTGCCACACATCCAAACCAGATAAAAACTAAAGTATCCCCCTAAAACCTCCTAAATTTCTCCCCCTTTTTGACTTTCATCAAGAAGGTGAGAATTAAATATTGTACTAAACTGATTTTTTAAACTGAAGTACTGAAAATTTTTGAAAGAGAGAAAGGAAGATTTCAAGGCTTTGAAAGGAGTTTCACGTCTTTGAAAGGAAGAAATAAAGGCTAGAATCAAGGTTTTGGTATCCATCCCCCTTTGGGTCTGGAGGTTCTTCTTGATCACTTTCTTCTTCATCTTCCTCATCATCTTGTTGTTATTATTCTTTGAAGACACTTTCAACACTTTTCACACTATCTTCAACCTGTTCCCCATCCTCAATAGTCTTTGCACCTACATCTGTATCTCCAGCAACCTGTTTCCCAGTTCTCTTATTCCCAGCATCTTCATCATCAATTGTTCTTCAAATAGATCCTTCGTAGAACATGCCTTCTTTGATCCTTCTGGAGCTTGTGAAACTTTTTTTCCACATGAATCAAATTGATACTTCTATTGACTTTTTCAACCATATACTTCATCTTTCTAAACTCATTACCCAACTCATACTGACCCTGCTTCAATTCATCCAACTCATCCTCAATGAAGTCTAATCTTTGAAGAACTATGGTTTGGTCCTGAGATGGAGAGGGTAGAGTAGATGGAGAGGGTAGGGATTCAGGCTTAGGAAACTTCTTCGCCTGAAGCTCTTCAACATACAATTCAGAGTAGATATTCAATTCTCTCACTGGTTTTGACAATTCCAATCCCTTGAAAAACATTTTCACCAAGCATTCCAAAACCGGTAGTAATTGTCTCTTCCTATCAACTGAGATTTGAAGGTGTTGAAAGAAGAGTGTAAGGAAGTTGTCATAGGTTAGAGGATGTTTACTTTGCTTTGTGCAGGAGTAAAGCATGTGATCCATCACAATCTTGGCAAATCAATCTCATAACCATGTATAATCAGATACATCAAATACAGTACCTTATCAGATAACAACTCTTTTGAATTCCCCTTAGGTACTACACTCCTCATCAGAATGGTAAACAAAGTCTTTTCTTCAACAATTAACACAAAGTGAGTCAAATATTTTGCGGTAGTAGCTACACTAGGGAAAAATAATTCTTCTCTAGCCAACTTTAAAGCTTCAATCTTTCTAGGATGATTGTCAGTGTTGTACCTCTTTGTAAAATTTAAGACATTGGGAAAATCGGCATGGTATAATTCCATAATAACCCCATCCACCTTAGAAGATATATTCAAAGTCAATGTTTTCTCTTGTTTCAAGTTCAGGTAGAAAAGCCTTGTAAGCCTAGGGTATGCAACTTCAGGAGGGTTAAGGATTTTCCATAGAGAACTATGTTTCAATCTCCATATGCATTCCACATTCATACCATTAAACATGCTAATACTAATCATGCTACAGAAAGCTATAGGAGTACAATCAAAACCATCTAACCAATTCCCTCTTGCAGAATGACTGATAAACCACTTGCTAGAGAGAGTTTTCTTACCATAAGGGGACTTCTTCTCAGAGTAGATTTGAAGCTCCTTCGCCGTATCCTTCACTGATTCCTAAATCTCCTTCTCGGGGATCTTCTCTTTCACTTTGTCTGATTTGTGAAGCTTCTTCTTCACATTCTTTGGGATTCCAATAAAACACCTTATTTGGAGGAGGAGAGGGTCTATCACTTATTTCTTGCCTGAGGTAGCAGTTTAATCTCCCTTATCTTTCTTACTTTTATTCGGAGGAGGAGATGGTGGCCTTGATGCACTAGGAGTTCTGGAACTAAATCCATCACTTATTTCTTAAACCTCTTCCTCTGCAGCTTTTCTCTTCTTCCCTGAACTTTTCTTTGAGCCTCAATCCATCTTGATTCTCTCAAAGGTTATTCGTGATTCCATTACGGTTTTGGGGTTTTAGAAGAGATAGGCAGGAGTGATAGAAACGAGAGAAAAAAGAGAAGATAAGTACTTAAGAGTTTGATTTTGAAAAGGAAACTAAATATTCTCACATATTTGAGGTAGGAAAGTTTGTGTAAAATTCAAAATATGTGTGTGACGTGTGGAAGGAAATAATGTTATACTTATTTTGAAAATGATTTATTTTAAAAGGTAAAAACAATGTTAGGAAATTATCTACAGAGATAACACCCAGCATTGTGGATCCATTCATTGACTATATAACATATAGTTTTATTTTTAAAGCTTTGAAAAGAATGTCAAGGCCTTGAAAACCTGTTATACTAAAGCAAATAAAATCAAGGTTTTGAAATTTTTTTCAAGGCTTTGAAAAACTTTCCAAAACATTAAAACACATAATTCTTACTTGATACTCCCCCTAAACCAGTGCTTCCTTGTTTAACATTGCCAGTTCTAATCTCAGGAATCTATCTTCTGGAATTGATTTAGTGAAGATATTTGCAAACCGCATATTAGTAGGCACAAATGACAAAGATACATAACATTTCTGTACAGGATCTCTGACAAAATGGTGTATGACATCTATGTGTTTAGTCTTTGAGTGCTAAATTGGATTCTTAGTAATTGAGATTGCACTAGTGCTGTCCCATTTGATAGCAATATCTTTGAAGTCATAACTCAAGTCTCTCATTTTTGAGCTATCTGCAACAATTGAGAGCAACAATCTCCAGCTGCTATGTATTCAGCTTCTTACGCTGACAAAGCTACTGAATTTTGCTTCTTAGAATGCCAGCTTATCAGGGATGATCCAAGGAACTGACAACACCCTAAAGTGCTTTTTCTTTCAACTTTGTATCCTGCAAAATCAGCACCTGAATAGCCACACAAAGAGAAGTTAGACTCTTTGGGATACCAAATCCCTAAGTCATTGGTACCATTGAGAAATCTAAATATTCTTTTGACAGCAACTAGGTGAGACTCTTTAGGATCAGCCTGGAATCTAGCACACATGAAAACACTAAACATGATGTCTGGCCTGCTTGCAGTAAGATAGAGCAGTGAACTAATCATACCTCTGAATTTTTTCCGGTGCACACTCTTACCATTTTGATCCTTGTAGTGTAGAACTCATGGGGGTTTTGGCAGCCTTGGATTGATACAAGTTATACTTGTTCAGCAAATCCTTGGTTTACTTACTTTGTAGAAAAATTATTTTCTTCATTTGTTTCACATGAAGTCCAAGAAAGATATTTAACTCTCCCATCAAGCTCGTTTCAAATTATCTGCTCATAAGACTTGAGAAATCTTTAGAAAGAGAATCATTAGTATCACCAAACAAAATATCATCAACATATATCTGTACTACTAAAAATATCTTTCTCACGAGTCTATATGAAAAGAGTTTTATCAACTAAGCCTCTATTGAAATCATTTTCAAGTAAAAAATTTGACAATCTTTCATAACAAGCTCTTCGAGTCTGTTTCAAACCATAAAGAGCCTTGTCTAGTTCATAAAAATAGTTGGGAAACTCATCATTTTCAAATCTATGTGGTTGAGAAACATAAACTTCCCCTTGCAAATAGCCATTTAGAAAAGCACATTTAACATCCATTTGAAAACTTTGATGTTCTTATGAGATGAAAAAGAAAGTAAAATTTTGATTGTTTCCAACCTGGCTACATGACCAAAAGTCTCATCATAGTCTATACAATCATCCTAGTTTTAGCCTTGAGCTACCAATCTTTTTTTATTTCTGATAACCTTACCACTTTCATCCATCTTGTTTCTGAACACCAACCTTGTTCTAATCACAGACTGGTCTTTGGGAGGAGGAAAGGAAGTAGATTCCAAACCTTATTCCTCCCAAATTCAGTCAGCTCACTTTGCATAGCAATGATCCAGTCTGCCTCTTGAAGTGCTTCTTTTACATAATTGGGCTCTATAAGAGATATAAAAGCATTAAAATCATACAAGTTCTTTAATTGAGATCTTGTTTGTGTACCAGTGGATGAATTAGAAATGATGTTTTCTGCTGGATGTGATGAAAAATATCTTAACTTATTTCTTGGTTTCCAGGGTTCTGGTTCTCCAGGAATATTTTCAAGACCTTGAGATCTTGATGTTGTGGCTTGACCACTCTTTGTTTCTTGAGATTCTGTTTCAAGGATTTGAAACCTATTTTCAAGGCCTTGATAATTTCTTCTATTTTCTTGCAAGTTATTCTTGGAACCATTATTTGGATCTGTTTCATCTTCTGATTCATGCTTGTTCAGATTCAGATCTGCAAAGCCATCACTCAAAGAAACATCATAGCCTTCATCAAAAATAACATGTATACTTTCCTCAACCAGCTTGGTTCTTTTATTTTAAACTCTATAAGATTTGCTAGATAAGGAATAATCAAGAAATATACCTTCATCACTTCTGGCATCAAACTTGCCAAGGTTATCCTTACCATTTCTGTGAAGAAAACAAGTACAACCAAAATGTTTGAAATAAGAGATGTTTGGCTTTCTTCCTTTGAAAGGTTCATAAGGAGTCCTCTTCAAAATAGGCTTAATCAGGCACCTGTTCAAAATATAGTTTGCAGTGTTTACAGCCTCTGCCCAAAAATACTTTGGCAACTTATTCTCCAAAAGCATTTTCCTAGACATGTCCTCAAGTTTCATGTTCTTCCTTTCAAATACACCATTTTGTTGAGGAGTTCTAGGTACAGAAAATTTGTGCGAGATACAAAACATGGCACAAAACAAATCAAACTCAAGTTGATCAAATTCTCTTCCATGGTCACTTCTAATCGAAGAAATGGGCAGGTTTTTCAAAGTTTGAAGCTCTTTACAAAGTTTTGAAAATTCAAATAAAGCTTCAGACTTTTCTCTATACATAACCCAAGTGAATCTAGAGAAATCATCTACAATAACCAGCATGTACTTCTTACCCTTTGGAGTTGGCAATCTCATAGGACCACACGGATCCATATGAAGCTATTCAATAGGTCTATTTGTAACAAAGTTCTTGGGTTAAAAGGAACTTCTTGTCTGTTTACCTTGATCTCAAGCCTTGCATACCTCTTAATCCTTGAACTTGATGGAAGGCAGACCTCTAACTAGGTCTTTGGAAATCAGTATGTTCAGTGTATGCAATCTTACGTGTCCAAGCTTTCACTGCCAAGTATTTGAATCCTCTTTCAAGGCCTTGAGACACTTTAGACTTTCACCCGCAACTTTGTTAGTATTCCAACAAGACGTTGTTTGACCTTGAAGCAGCGAGGATGCAATTGCCTGATTTTTCATCTTGCATCACACATTTCTCCTTGTCAAATACAACCTTATTACCTTTTTCACACAGTTGTGATACACTAAGCAGATTAAACTTTAAATCACCTACAAGATAGACATCTGAAATAGAATCTGTAGAACCATTGCCAACTTTACCAATACCTATGATGTTGAATTTGCCTTTGTCACCAAGTGTGATTGTACCTCGTGATTGTTCTTTCAATTCAATAAATAAAGAACTTTTGTCTCTCATGTGTCTTGAGCAACCACTATCCATAATCCACCTCTGTTCTTTGCTCTAGGTGACAACCAGCAAACACCATCCACTGCCTTACCCAGCTGTTAGACCGAGTGATAATTGGGATTCATATTTAGGATCAATCATGTTGGGTAGTGTAACCCCTTTAGGAACCCAAATATGTCTCACTTGTCCCTTAATTTGGAATGGATATGTGAGGTTCACTTCTTCTGAAGAGACAACTCATCTTAACATGACAAATCTTGCCACAGTAACGGCACTTTGGAGAAGTTCTGTTACTTGGTTTCCCGAATATGGTATTGTTTTTCTTTGGAAAGTTTCGATTATATCCAATACCAGTTTTGTGAAAAAATTGCGGACTTCCTCCAAGAATCAAGTTGAGATTGTGTTCTGGGCCAGCAAGTTTTGTCATAATCTTCTTAGATTCTTGAATTTTCTCAGTCAGAGTATTCATTTTTTCCATAATTCATCATGTTGATGTTTTATAGCAACAAGTCACTCAAAAGAGAGTTCTCCGTAACTACTTCCTTGACTTGAGTTTTCAAGACTTTGAAATTGGTTTCCAGGGCTTTGAAATCTCTGCCAGTTTTTGCCTGAGTAATTTCAATATTCTTATTCTGAAAAATCAATTGTAAATTTTCTTTTGCTTTCTCATGAACCTTCTCATTTAAAGACTTGATTTCATTTAAGTAATCTTCTTCATTGAAAATCACTGTTCTCACAATTTCCGAAAGCACATCTGCAGGTTTAGACTTTAACATATTCACCATTACCTTAATGTTCCTTTCCGAACCTTCATCATACTTAGCCATACGGCATAAGTTGGATTGATCTTCTTCAGAGTCAAAGTCACTTGATGAACTAGATTCACTCCAAGAGGCTACCATAGCCTTCTTCTTTCTTTCATGGTCTTTCTTTTGAAAATACTTGTTTTTCGTGTGAGCACAGTCTCTGATCAAGTGTCCTGCATCACCATACTCAAAGCAATTCATTAATTTAGATTTATTACCATGAGTGGAGGATTTCATTTTTAGTCTTTCTTACTTGAAGATCTGAATTTGTCTATGTTGAAGTCTTTGTTTTTAAGGTTCTTATTCATCTTAATAATTATTGTCAAATCTTTGAAAATGAGAGCAAAAGGATATTTTTCTTCATCTTCTTATTTTTCAAGGCTTTGAGGTTGTTCACTCTCTTTAGCCTTGAGTGCCAGATTCTTGACACTCTTTAGTTATTCTCCACCAGCTTCATTCATGGAGATCTCATGTGTGAGTAGCTTTCCCTGTAAATGATCAAGCTGAAGGGAGGATAGATCTTGAGCTTCTTCAATGTTTGTGGTCTTTGGTTCCCATTTGGCTTTGGGAAGACTTCTCAAGATCTTTCTGACCTTTTCTTAATTGGAGAACACTTTTCCCAAGGAATCCAGATTGTTGAAAATATATGTAACATTTTGAACATGTCTTTGATGGATTCATCTCCATTCATCTTGAACAATTCATAGTCTAAGGAAGATATTGATCTTGGTTTTCTTCACTTGGTTGGTTCCTTCAAAAGTAACCACCGATTTATCCCATATGTGAGGTCCACTTTGGATGATAGACCAGAGCTCAATGTCCTGATCAAGGATGAACAATTTCATCAAGGATTTCCAGTGTACAAAGTTGTCTCCACTGAACAAAGGAGACCTGTTAGCAGATCTTCCCTGTAAGAAACCACCATCACCTACAATACTCATGATCACAAAATTGTTAGATCTGTATAGTGATACAGGCTCTGATACCAATTCAAAGTTGTATATAGGTATGAAAATACATCATCAAATACACTAGAAGGGGGGAAGATGAATAGAGTATGAAAACTTTTGCCAAAAGATTAGTTTTAAAACAAAGTGTAAATATCAAGTAGTATTTCAAGGCCTTGAACTCAATTTTAAGCCTTTGAAATACAAACTAGCAGAGAAAAAGGATAATAAGAATTTTCAAAGCCTTGAAAAGCCTTTCAAGACTTTGAACTGAAATATGTTTTGAAGCAGTAAACAAGACAAGTAAAGGGCTGAAATGTAAAGGCATGAAGCACCAAGGTTTTACGGAGTTCATTCCTCAGTGACCTACCTTTCCGCATGAGAGATCAATATCCCTGAAGCATTTCAACAAACTTCTTATTTATCAAAATCTAAGCCCTAGATATCAGACCCACAGAAGTGTTTTACTCTGTGCAGTCTGTGGTTCTTCCCAACCTATCTAGTACCTGCTCTAGCTAACTGATACAATAAGAATCTCTTGTTGTTCCTCTTGAAAAACGCCACGAGATTAAGAGATAAAGAAATATAATAAGATGATATACAAATAAAGCTCAGATAAAGAACACGGTAACACAGCAAAGCAGTTAAGCTTGAAGTGCTCTTCTGGAACTTGAATTGGATGATTTGATCTTGCTCAGCGATGTTTGTCAATCCTTGAGAGTTGTTTGAATCTCTATAATGCTATGTGTTTCGTAATCTCTCTCAATAGTCTTGTTTTCCTGCTAGTTTGAACTGCTGAATATATAGCAACCTTCAAACAGAAATCCCTAAAAATATGCAGCATATCTTTGACTCTTAACATCTTGATTCCAACGGCTAGTTGCTTGCTTTTCTGCTTGATTTTGATATAATCTTTCATTTGCAAGCTTAAGAAGTGTCCAGACAAGCTTCCCTAACAACATCACACAATCTGCAGACTTTGATTGCCTCTGATTCATCTCTGCAAAATAAGAAAACTTTCCTAATTCTGTATACACATAATTGGTTAACAGTTCCTGCAAATAACTTAGGCAAATAATAAGATTAAGGCATGTTAGATAACATAATAAATTTTTTTTTCATCATCTAATACAGTTTGATCAAGTTAAGGGTTTAGAGAAGCATGGGAGTAATAACTCCCACTCAGTTCATTCTCTCGGTTTCACGGCTTTGAAACAAACAGTTAACTTACACATCACAACTATTGCCAATATCTGTGCAAATCACATGCCTTACTACGCTTCCGTCTGTGTCTCCGATTGACCTTGGAAATCCACTTTTCTCCAATTGTCTAGCATCCAGTCGGAAAGTCAACCTAGTATCAGAATTGGTTGGCCCCTCTTTTAAAATCTAACTCCTCATGTAAAGCTTATTTTTCACTATTCATAATTAGGGAATGATAAGGCCTAGTATTCTATCCTATCTTTTATGCAAGGTGATCCTAAAGATCATCCCTCCGACCTCAATTAGTTGATGGGGTTATGCTCCTACGAGCAATTCTTTTGCATAGGTGGATCATTATTTGCTCTCACCCCTATGGATGGGCACCTCGCTGGGAAAGTCACTCCCACTCTCCAAAGGATCCTTGAGGAACTACTTCCTCATAATCGACTAAGGATCAGGCGTATTCACTCGGTTCCTCCTTTCTCGTGGAGATCATCATCTCTACGAACATTTCCCTTAATTATGGACATCTCCAATGTGAAATCATATATATCGTGAATCCATTTACGTTACACTGCTAATTGGCTATTGTTTTTCGAATACGCAGCCCATAGCAAACTCTTAATATCATTTGAAGATACGTCACTCCATGAAGATACGTTTCTTCCATCTAGGGTCCAATTTCCAATTCCTTATTGTGAGGTGATGAAAAGAGCCTTCAAAAAATGTCCTAGGTTCATCATCGTCTTGCGTGGTGACCCTTATGGCCTTCCCTTCGATGTCAAATCATTCAAGGTGTACGCTCCAAAGAGCGCTCCTATGCAAAAAAGTTTCATCCACATGGTCATAATCATAGTCTATGGTAGGTTGTGCACTAGGAAAGTCACTCCCACTGTCCTGAAGATTCATAGGAACTGTTTCCTATTGATCAATAAGGGATGGGGCGTCGTCTAGTGATACCTCTGGACTTACTTCTCCGCGAACCTCTTCCTGACTTGAATATTTTGGTTAGCACATAAGCTTCCGATCCCCATGGCCTAAGGTGACCTCAATTAGGCTGCATTTTGGTCCACATCTCGTAAGGTCGTAGTGGCTACAGACTTGGTGGGTATTTGGTTGAGTATGTCGACAGCTGTTTTAGCAAAGCGTCTCCTCAAAATAGGGACATGTATTTTGCACGCCCTATCATACATCAAACCATATTTTACAGTATCCTATTCCGCCTATCTGCTAAAGCATCCTGTTGTGGAGTGTGAGGAATGGCCAACTGTCTTACTATTCCTTTCCATCACATAGCTCTTGCTAAGATAGATACTCGCAGACTCATTATGGCTAAGGAGATATTCTCTTGTCCAGAGTGTTCTCTACCTTTTGTAGATACCTGTTTGAAGTACCCTGGTGCCTCAGACTTATGTGGCCTCTAGCACACATAGTTGAGACACGGACAATCATCTACGAATGTGATGGAACAGTAAGCACCATGTCTTAGCTCTAACTTTTAATGGAACATAATAACAGAATGAATAGGATGTAAAGACTCGATAGTCCTTAATTCTCTATTGGATGGTTTGCGTTCTTCCTTTCATGTAAGGCAAGATTCACACACAGGTAAGAGTACCTTGGGAACATTCCAAGCAGGCCTTCCCTAGCTAGCTTGAACATCCTTTCCTGACATTTATGTGTCTCAAACTAGCGCGCCATGTATCAGAATCTTAAGTCACTTCTCTAGAGGTGATATCCAAAGATTCTGAGGCGTCATACATGCTAGAATTTAAGAACACAAAAACCAAACATAACTTGACCAGTTCCAAAGTTAAACCTATGACCAAATACAAATTTGCTAGCTACTCCCTCAAGATAATCCTATGGATCCTTAGACGAGAAGTTATTGTCAGATCTGGTCTTTTCTCTACTCTTACGAAAACCTCTTTTTTCTCCTTTTGCGTTTTCCAGTCTTTGGGCCATTGTTCTTATACCAATATTGCCCCTTTATTCCCTTATCCATTTTCCACCTATTGCCTCATGGTTCTAATATCGGGCTAGGGACTACATCTGCCTATCATACTTTACTAACAGTCTTTCGCGATCATTTCACTTAGACTTCCGAAGTATGCTGAACTAGTATTCTTGGAAAACTCTTGTTTTCTTAGATCCTAGAATGGAGTGATGTGTGGTCTTATCCAAACATCTTGACACTTTCAAATTTAATGTCATATAACGTTTCATGGAACTTCATGAAATGTGGCAGAGGTTGCAAAAAATTGCTAATCAGATAGCTTGTACCTGGTAGCCTTTAACTCTCTTATCATAAATGGCATGAATCTCAGACGCTATAGTCGAGTGCTCAATATTATGACATGAGTCACTACTCATAGTTTAAGGCGGGACTTATGAGTCATTACTCACAATTTTAATGTACGCAAATGGCTAAGGTAGATCCAATATTCTTATTTGGTCGATTCCTACAATGCTTTGAATTTTAAAGTGGTATAGAACTTGTTGATGAAGTCCTTTCCCCACCTTGGCATAGCACGCTCTATGGCATTATCTTGACTACCTCCCGCTACTGGTGAGCCTAAAGATAATGTTTATGTGATGCTGTGACAACTATTCATCACAGGTTCGACCATACTTGTAGGTGGTTTGACAACATGTGTCCAATAGATGGTTACATAATATGACGACTCGTCGTATCATTTGTTGTCACCATTCAGCCTTTACAGTTTCGATTTAGACACGATTGATTTGAGACATTTCTTAGAAAATTAATACTAGCATTTACTTAGCTCCTAAATAACATGTAACGTCGATTAAAATTTAATAGTGTTTCATAAGGAATTCACCAAAACCTAGTTGCGATTCTATGAATCAAATCTTGTCACTTATGATTTCCTATTAGTTTTAATAGTGTCTCATGTGAGCTCTTTTGTTTTAGTTCTTTAGAATGCGAGGTTATACAGTCATATCCAATCACACGCAGTTATAACATAAAACAAGCATATGCATAAATAAATATGCATGGATGTGGTCCCTAAGGTGCACTCCCACTACTGGGAATACTTTTTAGAAAACCTTGAATCATGCTTCATGCACTCTCTTCTACTTGAGAACGCCATTCTTGAAGTCTATTGATTCGTCTTTTGGCTCCATCCACCTTGCACCATGCCCTTTTGGTTTGGCCTCCTCTCTTGAAGCTTCTATCTTCAATCTTTATAAATTATCCTATTTCTAATAGGAAGTAACCTCTAGAGAGCCGATTGGATGAGAAGAGAAGACAATAGAGTACGTACAGAGGCACGACACGCAGGCCGTATTTTGATGACATATTCAAAACCAAAACAAAAACCAAATATAAAAAACACTTATGCCACATCCATGAACCAAACACATCCATTCAACCCAAAACACTATGTAAAACAACATAATAAACATACTGAAATTTTCGAGAAATTTCCAGAATAAAAACTAATTACTGGAAATTAATAAGAAATAATCTAATTACCCTAAATAAACAAATATTACTCCAAACCTCCTAGGGTGACACAACCTATGGTAAAGAATAGGGAAAAATGACCATAGTCACCAGAAAAAAATTGCGTTGAAAATATTGTGTTTTAGGTTGCCTAATTGCTTGGGAAGTGTGCTAAACACTAACTAATTAATATAGAAATTAATAAAATAATCTGTATTTCCAAAAATTATGAAAAACCCAGAAAATATGAAATTTAATTTGGAGCATACTGGAAAAAATCAGACAAAAAATGACGGCGGGAGGAGGCCACACATGCCCTCACGCGCCGCCACGCTTGGGCGCGTTCGCCTCCGTCACGCGTTGTCTGTTGGCCTTTGCCACGTGGCATGCCACGCCAGCACATATGCTGACGTCAGCTGCCATGCCATTGTGCCACGTCAGCTGTCACGCAAGTCAGCACATGGTTTCCACGTCATCATTGCGTTGTCGTGTCACTGCCACATCATCGTGCCACGTCAGTCTTAGCCACGTTAGCAGCCTCCGCCGGCCCTTTGGCATGTGCAGCGCCTGGAGGCGGCGTCAGTAGCGCGTGAAGCCGACGCGCCGCCTTCCTGTGCTCCGTTTCCGATGATTCTTATACCATTGGAATTGTCTTTTCCTCATGATCCCGATTATGTATTCAAAGTTCAATTTTAACAACTTTGAAAAAAATTAATTTAATAATTGGATCAAAAAAAATCAGATTAATATAGTTCTGAATCTTTAAAAAGTTATAACTTTCTATACGTTTATCCAAAAAATATTATCTGTATATTTCTGCAATCCTCGTGAAAAGGTCTGTCCATCCATATAGTATTCGCCTACTAATTATGAAAATTGAAAAACTCAATTTTCTACAGCAGCCCCGATTTGGGCATACATTACAAGGTAATAAAAACAAGCCTAGCGTTCTGATACCAA
Source organism: Linanthus parryae (assembly GCA_023055425.1). NCBI lineage: Eukaryota > Viridiplantae > Streptophyta > Magnoliopsida > Ericales > Polemoniaceae > Linanthus > Linanthus parryae. The sequence goes on along the minus strand of JALGPY010000036.1, from coordinate 690,516 downwards.
TGAATGAAAAACATGATATAAACACATATAGATCTAGAACATGAATTAAAGCGAAAGATTCATGTGTTACCTCTTCGCCTAAGCTCCTAGCGCAGCGGATGATCGTTGATTGCTTGCTTTCACATACCACCGTCTTGCACCCAACAGTCTGAATCACTAGGACGAAAGCTCTTGTTCATACCACGTTACCAAGGGATGCTAGTTAGAGAGAGATACTAGAGTTCTTAGAGTTCTCTTTGATCAGCACATGATCTCTACATATTTATTTTATGCATATAAAATATGTAGAAGACTGTCTCTTTATATAGGCAAAACTTCTCATTCGATTGCACAATAACCCATAGGGTTTGTGTCTTTGCTACTAACCCCTTAGGGTTTGTGCCATATTACAGTCAATCCCATAAAATTGTGATAATTACATGTGCACCCCATATGAGCGCAACTCGTAATTTTCTAACAATATAGGTTTCATAACATAAAGCCCCTGTTTTAGTTTTCTTTCTCCACCCCGGTGTGTAATGAGAATTTCTTCTTCTTCATTTCTAATTCTCTCTCGTGTTCTCCTTTCTGGACTTGTGTTCCTCTTCTGATATCATTGTTAAATGATATCCCGCCAGACGCACAATATCTCTAGCTTAATATATATCGCTTTCTGAGTAAATTAACGCAAGCATTGGTAGGTTTTCCCGAACGAATTGCGCACATGGTGTTTACTCCACTAGTTAATTGGAACCAAGGAAAGTTCTAAAAGATGACAGCTTGTATTCTTGTTTAAGTACTGAACCAGGAACGTATCAAACTGGACCATCATTTCCGGTAATTACATATACAATGTGTTGATCTTGATCTCATTGCACTTGGGTCCATCAACTTCCACAATTTCAACCGGCGATTGTTAATTTCTGTTTTCTGTGAATTCTTTTGTATACAAAGTAAGATACTTCTGGCGCAAAAAAGAAAAGGAAGGTTAGATACTTTGATCTCCCGACTCAATTTCTGCTTTACTTTGATGTGGGAAAAGGTATATAACGGATGTAACTCAAGAAATACACTTTCTTTTTTCACTTAAGAAAATGTTCATTCCCAAAATGGTATCATACCCCATACTACGTTTCCCACAACTACTAGGACGCAATCGTCGCGTAATAAGTGCTTCGATGATCAGGACAGTACTAACATGTATACATGTGCAAAAATGTAAATATGTCCAAATATTAGTTAAATTTAGAAAAATTTGACAGAGTCCTCCCTTGCTAAAATAAAAACTAACCTTAACAAAATGCACAAGCTTTTTTTATCTTAATGGAAACGAAACAATCAGCCAATCACTTTGTATAAACGGAGCCAAGAAATGGTGTATACCGGAACAAAATCAAGACTATTTAGAAAAATTTGGACTGAGTCACTTTTACAGTAACTGCATCTCTTCAATATAAAACCAAACAAACAACTAACCTCAACCAAACTCCAAGTTAACAACCATTGAAAACTACTTCTTCCCTCCCAAAGTTACTGTCTGTGTTAAATTTTCACAAAATTTGTTATCATGTTTTTTATTTGATAAATTCACTGAAATGTAATTTTATCTTATATTCCTTTTTTTTTCAGAACTAAAAGGTAAGAAAGAGAAAATTATATATAAGAAAATCGGTGAAGAAGTTGAAACATTTAAAAGTAGATTATTAATTTAGGGACTTAAATTTAAAAAAAAAAAAAAAAAAAGTCAGCTGAATGAGACGGAAAGAGTGTAATAGAAGACAAAAACTCTTTCAAAAAAAAAACACAAAAAAAAACAACTGCAGAAAGAAGAAATTACGTCTGAAAACTTCATCTATTCAAAATTTTCCTAACTAATTATTATTATCATTTTTTAGAGCCGTGTTATTACTTTTATATATTTGTCATGAACTTTCATAGAGCCTTCAACAAATGAACTTTCACAGATATATTTTTTCTTTTTCTTTTTTTTTTGAGGAAATTCATAGATGTAATTCCCTTATGATTTATTCTTTTTGCTCAAAGCTTTTTAGAAATGGTTTTATCGTCAACTAACCTTATTCTTTTTTAAGGTAAAGAGATGAAGTGTTAAATTTGTTATTCCTTCACATTTGTATAACAGTGCTAACATTAGTAGCATGCACACATGCCTAAACCGAACTCAAACTTGTCTCCACTAGCACCCCTTATCTCTCTCTTCTATCCCATCCTTCCTCACCACCAGTCCACCAGTATATGTACTAGTGATCTGTGACTCTCTTCCAAAATAACACTGAGACAGAGAGACTCAGAAAGAAAAGAAACAAACATAGAAAAGCCAGAGAGAGTGAGAGAGAGAGAGATTGGGGGCCAGGTGGTGGCAGCCATGGCAGGTCAAAAGTCTCAGCAACACCCACCACCTGACTACTACACTCCAACCACCAAGCCCAACCACTCCGCCGCCACCTCATGGTGGCGGAAAACCCCAATCCTCCCAATCACAATCTTCACTCTCCTCTGCATCCTCTCCTACTCCCTCGGCCGCTGGCACAACGCCTCCTCCACCGCCACCGCCACCATCACCGTCGCTTCCACCTCCTGCACCACCCATAATAAACCCAACCCACAACCCACTCCCGTCAAAATCGACTTTTCCTCCCACCACTCCGCAAACGACGCCGTCGCCGTCTCCGGTGCCGGCGCCGGAATAGAAGAGTACCCGTCGTGTGGAATCGGGTACAGCGAGTACACGCCGTGCGAGGACCAGAGGAGGTCGCTCAAGTACGAGAGGGACAGGCTGATATACAGGTTTATTGATTATTGATCTTACCATATTTTATCCACTGCTACATGAAAATACATGAAAATATATAGTCAAAACTTGAAATAAATCATATGTGATACTATCACCGTGGTACTGAATATCTTCTCGATATACAGGGAGAGGCACTGCCCGGAGAAGAAGGAGCTGCTCAAGTGCCGTGTGCCGGCGCCGTACGGTTACACGACGCCGTTCAAGTGGCCGAAGAGCAGGGATCTGGTGTGGTACGCCAACGTGCCCCACAAGGAATTAACGGTGGAGAAGGCGGTGCAGAATTGGATCAGGTTTGAAGGTGACCGGTTCAGATTCCCCGGTGGCGGGACCATGTTCCCCAACGGCGCGGATAAGTATATTGATGATATCGGTCAGTTGATTAACTTCAAGGATGGGTCGATCAGGACAGCTATTGATACTGGTTGTGGGGTAAGTGAAAAGTAGCTGATCATTCCTCTCTGTCATTTGAAAGTATCACTATTCCTTTTCCTCTAGCTGTTTCTTTATCTTTGTGAAGTATTAGGCCCTAAGGGGGTGAAATTAAACATTTATGAAAAATCAGGGGAGTAGCAGCAAGAATATGTCCTGAAATAACATTTAAGTCCACTCACAACAACCATGGTTTTGACATAGTGGACTGAGTTTATTTATGAATGAGTGAGCTCATTGAGCACACTCAATAAATGAGGTACTTAAGTAATAAATTATATTATCTCAAAAAATTACTAATAAAGAATAAAAATCTATAAATTTAAGTCAAATTGATCAAACACATGACGTATCACTTTAAAATTATTTCAAATATATTTTGATTGTCAGTTAACTAGATTATTTACTTGGGCTATTTATTTTAGATGAATTTTACATTTTCAAATGATGCCAACCAGACTCTTAATTCCGTTGGAGCAAGTTTTGAGTACGAAACTAGGGATTCTTATAACTTAGGCCTGCTTTATTTACCTGAATTTAGTCGAATTTTTTATTCTTTCAGAAAACGATAAAAAAAAGTCGTTTACTTTGTGCCTATTAAATTTTTTAAAATAATTATGTATTTTATTAGTAAAAAAAATTGTTTACATAACTTCTATTTTATTACCTAATAAATAGTTTTAATTAGTAAAAAGATAAAATAAAGTTGAAGTTAGAAAAAACTAATTTTTTTATTCTTGTAAAAAGATAAAAATAGTTATCTAATTTTTAGGGGAAAGAAAATCTAAAAAAAGTTTTGAAAAATGTTCAAAATTAAATTTTTTTTATGACTGAAAAAAATGGAAAGTCACCTAAAAGTAGGTAAAAAAACCTCGAAGGAAGTTTTGTGTATCAGCTACAAAGTTTAAAAGTTAGTTGGAATTAATATTTTTGCCACTATCTCACAATGGTGGTTTTTGTCCAAAAATAAATGAATACTGTCGTATTCCATGTTTGGTAGTGTTAGTTATGGGCCAATTGTGGCCAACAGAAAGCAATTTCTCACGTTTAGATCTTGTACACATCTCTAGTTGACAAAAACAGCTTTTGTCCTATGAACATACTACTAGTAGTATGTATTTATCATCATGTGATTGATGTTCGTTCTTCATTGGCGCAATACTTTTCCTTCTTTTTTTTAGAGAAGGCACAATACTTCTCTGATAATTATGATAATAAAACTATATTTATTTTTATTTATACTATTTCAATACACGTATGTAGGTTGCAAGTTGGGGCGCCTATCTTATGTCACGGGACATCCTCCCTCTATCTTTCGCGCCGAGGGACACCCACGAAGCGCAAGTTCAATTCGCCCTTGAGCGAGGAGTGCCCGCTTTGATCGGTGTCCTTGCCTCGAAGAGACTCCCTTATCCTTCTAGAGCATTCGACATGGCTCATTGCTCTCGTTGCCTCATTCCTTGGGGAGAATACGGTAATATAGTTATTCTTCTACTGATAACTAGTTATAAGTTGCAACTGTATGCTACTGGTTATAAATTGTAACTGTGTCGTTGTACAATGAAGCAGGTGGGGTTAACTTGATGGAAGTTGACCGTGTCCTACGACCTGGAGGCTTCTGGATCTTATCGGGCCCGCCAATTCGTTGGAAGAAATACTGGAAGGGATGGGACAGGACACGGGAGGATCTGAATGCCGAGCAGACGTCTATCGAAAACGTCGCCAAGAGCTTATGCTGGAAGAAGTTTGTGGAGAAGGATGACATTGCTATATGGCAAAAACCATTGAACCATCTGCAATGCAAAGCGAACCGCAAGATTGACCAAACTACCCCTTTCTGTCCGGCTCAGGATCCCGATAAAGCATGGTTCGTACTTCTCTAGTGTCCCGTCATCTCTTGTTGAACGTGTCATCAAACTCTAAATGTGCGAATTATTTTTATTTTTTATTCAGGTACACGCATATGGAAAGCTGTCTAACCCCGTTGCCTAAGGTCACAGACGACCAAGAAGTTGCCGGTGGGAAAATAGACAAATGGCCGGCGAGACTCCACGCTATCCCTCCTAGGATTAGCATGGGAACCGTGAAGGGAGTCACGGCTGAGGGTTTCAAACAAAACAACAAATTATGGGAAAAGAGAGTTTCCTACTACAAAACAGTGAACAATCAACTAGGGCGAAAGGGGAGGTTCCGGAACGTTCTGGATATGAACGCGTACCTCGGTGGATTCGCGGCAGCTCTAGTCAAAGAACCCCTTTGGGTCATGAACGTCGTACCCGTCGAGGCCAAGGTTAACACCCTCGGTGTCGTCTTTCAACGTGGATTGATCGGAACGTACCAGAGCTGGTAAGCAATTAAACCAATTACTCGTAAATAGGGCGAGACACGTGCCTTACCTTAATTTTTAGAAACTGCGCTATTGCCTTAAATAAAATTACAAAAATACCCCACCTTTATTTAAGACTTAAGATAGTGCTTCAATCCTTCGCAATTCGTCTCTCTGCCCTGAGACTACAACTTTTGTGTTAAATTCAGCAATACGTTGTAATTCCTGACTCCGCCCTGCTCAGAGACTGCATCTCTATTCTCTACGAGTGTTGTGTTAATATTGTTGATTTTATGAGGGAATGGTTTGGTTTTTTCAGGTGCGAAGCAATGTCAACGTATCCTAGAACGTACGATCTCATTCACGCTGATTCAATTTTCACACTATACGAGAACAAGTGCAATATGGAGGATATTTTGCTGGAGATGGACCGGATACTAAGGCCCGAAGGGAGCGTGATATTGAGAGACGATGTGGACACGTTGGTGAAAGTGAAAAGGATTACGGATGCTTTGAAGTGGGAGAGTCAGATCATAGACCATGAAGATGGGCCTATGGAGAGGGAGAAGCTTCTGTTTGCTGTGAAATCTTACTGGACTGCTCCTGCAGATGAAGGATCACAAAGCAGCAATAGAAGTACCACTTCTTAGTTTATGTTCTGTAGAAGTTGATTTTGTTCTCTTATTTCATGGGTTTTTTTATTGTTTACCTCTTGATATGCTCTTTTTTGTGATCTGTTAATTCCCAACTGTTCATAAGCTTCTCACTGCAAAATTGCAGATCCATTCATAATCGCAAACCAGTTTTTCAATAAGGTCATTCCATATGCTTAATTGATTCATTTCTGTTTCTGCATTTTGGAATTTGTAAAATTTTATCAAGAATACTCCTAATAGGCGGGGTTAATTTGAGTATATAATAACATTGTTTCAGTAAAAAGGCATGCATGTACATATAGTATCAGGTCGATACATAACGTGTCAGTAGCGATGAGATGAACCCGATACGTTCACTGAGGATAATAGATTTATCAATAGAAAGTATTGAATAATAGCGGATGGACAACCCGATGGTCAGAACCTATATGTGCGAGCAGGTACGTAGTCGCGGCTGAGTGAACTTTTGCTAGTGGGTGTACCATAGGCCCTATTGCGGCTAAGGGTTCTATGCCGGAGGCTTCTATAACCTTAATTTCATGTAATATGTATATGTCTATTGTCTAATGACGTGATGGGTTTAGGTTGCTAAGTAATGTTAGTAATTGTCTCTCTTCTTTTTCTTCAAAAATAATTGTCTCTTTTTTTTTCGCCCACATGTAAGTCTTAGCCTACTCCTACAGGGAAGGGGAGGGGGCTCGAACCCGAGCCAATTAACTGGCAATCTGGCATATAGACTGGAACAGCCGCCATGTTCAATGTTAGTAATTGTCAGATTTACTTTTAAGAGGGTAATAGATAGAATTGTTCGCATATCTAAAAGGTTGGAATATAATTATGATGTAGACACACAACTGTGTGTATATCTAAATAGTTGAAACTAGTTAAGAAGTAGACACACAACTAGAAATGTATTGAACATACGAAAGTAAGCTTTGATGTTTTGTATTGAACATACGAAAGTAAGCTTTGATGTTTCCATTGTAGAAGGTTCTTAACCCAACACGTTTCAACAACTAGAATGTCTCTAATTTCTTTATTGGAACAGGTGATGACCTCATCTGGAATACTCGTAATACACGTAAAATAAAAGAAGATTTACAGTCTTCATAGTTTAGCAGATATGTGAAAGGGTAATGATTCTTACAAAGCAAAAAGTTATTCTTACAAAGCCACTAACTTCATTTGTGCATCTAATAACCAATGTAGTTGCACAAATGAAGTTAGTGACTTTGTAAGGATAATTTTTTGCTTTGTAAGAATCACTACCCTATGTGAAATTAAGCTCCATGTGACCTGACAGAAGAAAGAATTATTTGGCCTTCCACTCATTCAGGGGAAAGAAAGAATTATTTGGCCTTCCACTCATTCAGGGGAGCATTCTACAAAACCCAGTTGCCGTTCTTGTGAAGCAAATAGTCATGTCTTATTTCAAGCAGGTTATTTCTACTCGATGGAATTCATTTTTTCATAGTAATAAAAGTTTGGTTTTATGTCCCGTGGTCGTAGCTAACGAATTCGTGACTGGACCACATTATAATTACGTGTCTCAATCTTGTTCTTTTGTATTATCGCTCTTGTCTCATTCTCGCAAACTGGTATCAGATTGTAGGGTTTCGAGCTTTCGCCAAGAACGACTCCAACGATCAAGATCGATATAGGTTTACAGGGAAGAACATCTTCAGTTTGTGGTAAATCAAGATGCGTGCTTTGTTGAAGCAGGAAGGACTTTCGTTGTCATTGGCGTCCGATAATAAGGGCGTAGATACATCCACGGCTGCGTATGAGACGACGGAGAAGAAGGAGCACGTAATGATCATGGTGTCCCTCGCGGACGATGTGATCATCGAATTCGCGGATCAGGATACAGTGGTTGCTCTTTTGTTGAAGTTGGAGAGCCTCTACCATGAAAAAATTGCTAAACAACAAAATTATTTTGAAGCCGCGATTGTTCAGTATGCACATGTTTGAAGGTATGGATATCAGATGTTGCCTAGACAATTTGAATATTATTTTTCTTGAGATAGTGATGAGGTTGTGAGTGACGAGGATGCTGCAATAATTATGTTGGTGTCTCTGCCTCGACTGTATGAGGGTTTTGTACAGTCTTTCGTTGTTGGAAAATATATTGTAAGCCTAGAAGAGGTTAGGTCGGCTCTTCACACCAGGGATACGCGCCATAAGGCTTCATATAAATGTTCAAACAATCAGGCTTCCGAATTGATGGCCAAGGGAGGCAACGGTAAGTAGCACTTAAGATTTGCACGCTCCAATTTACCGGAGGATGTTTGTGTCTACTGTAAGGAAAAAGGTCATTGGAAGGGGGAGTGTCCTAAGAATTACCCTTGATCTACATCATTAGCTGAAGGTGGAGGGACTTTAGAGGATGGCCTAGTGCTCTGGGCTCCTGTCAAGGAGAAGCTGGCGCGATTTAATTATGGCGTGCATCTGGTTCTAGAGCATCTGAGGATTATGGGCACATCTGGCATGAAATATGTTGTGGCACTCGTCACTGGTGCATATGGTCTGGAATGATATATGGCACTTGTCATAGTGCATTCGGTTATGGCACTGCTATAGTGCATCTGAGATTGCATCCGGTCCTATCTCACGAAATGCATTCTTTTCTCGTTCTGGGATGCGTACTCGTTTCTATTTATGGAGGCGCATCTATATCTTTACAGGGGAAGCATTTGTTTCTTGTTATGTTTATGCCTTGAATCATCAACAAATTGGACACAACTTCAGCTGAGATTCCAAGATCAGAGGAAGAAGACTGCACGATCTGAAGTCTGATCGTACGCCCATATATTTTGTACAATGTTATCAAGAATACATAAAATAATTTGGGTTAATATGGGCATATACAAGGGCGGATCCACTCTTTCATTTGTGGGTCATATGTTGGGATTTTCTCGATTTCCGCAAAACACATTAGTGTGCCCCATGCGTATGATTACTCCTTTAAGGAGGTAATCTCTGTGGAGGTGATAGGTAGGGCTTGGTGGGTTTTTTCAACCTGATCCTATTTAATATAAATAGGAGGTGTTAGTTATTGTTTTATTCATAAGTTCAACTCAAAGTGGCACACTACGTTAGTATGTAGAAGAGATCAGAGGCTTGTATAGAAAGTTCTGGGTGTATGATTTTCACACTAGTGAAAAATTCTCTCGGCCCGTGCACTGGGAAACTTTCAGAAGCACATTAAATTCTTATGTTCTTTATTTTCTCAATCTCCATATAGCGTGTTCGTGTAGTGATCATGTTTGATGTTCCGTTGTGCGGGATTTGACATTGAAATCCCAACAGGTGGTATAAGAATCAAGGCAACAATTCGGGTTTACAAGCGACGAACATGGAGACAAAATAATACGGAGCTTGCAGCCGCAGTGGCTGCCTTGAAGACGAACGATGATGAGACAAAAGGCGCTTGGATTGGGAGGACGGAGCAACTATGGTAGAGTAGCAACGGCGACAACGGTAAAGGAGATCACGTCAGCAACTGTTTTGGGACGCTTATTCGGATAGCAAGAAGAACAATCAAGGTAACCCTAAAGTTTTAAATAATTGGTTATTTTCTAAGTATTAAGGTTTGGTGGGTTAGTTTCCTTGATTAACGATTAGTGGAAGAGTCTTTTCGCCAATAAAGAGAGCACCACGCTTGGTGATGCTAGTGTGATGCTCATGTTAAGAGAAAAAGCACACATGTGTGCTTGGTTGGGAAGTGGATGGAATTATATTGTGGGGGAGTGTTGTGACATGTGGATCTTCTGTCAAACAAGAGGCAAGGACAATAGATCGATGAGATACGAATGTGGGGCGTATGAATGAACAAGGGAAGAAACTAAGGAGATGCATCGGGAATAGACACGGAGGAGCACAAGGTTGAAATGCAAGGGCGTTAAAAGCGTAAGACGGAGAAGGTACGGGCTACACAGGAGTTTAAGGTTGTTCAGTCGAAGGGCTCGAGACATATATGAAGGTTGACAATTCATCGTTGATGAGAATGTCGATGAAGATAACTCATGCATAAGTGAAAAGAAGTTGAGTCTCGTTTACACTTGACCTGGATGGTGGTAGTCTCTCCGGTATGAGCAGGTGGAGAGGTGGAGCCACACCTCTCCACAAAGTAGCAGACTTTGGAATGCACCCTTGTTGGGGTGCGAGGAGGTATCCCACGAAGGGGGCGCGAAGCATCTCGGTTGAGGTGTTGTGTCTGGCCTTGCATGATGATCTGGCGGATGTAGAGGAGTTGACAAACTCTCATGCAATCTGGTTTATGGTAGATTTAAAAAAGACAGTGTGGCTGATATTTTGAATAAAATGAACAAGAAGCTTTCTGGCAGGACTAGTAGAATGTTGTTCATGGCTGGCAGAGTGACTTTATGTAAAAGCGTTCTTGCTACCCTCTTATACGGAAGATTTCAAATCCCACCACCCAGAGGGTCGTGAAGAACAGATTCACTTCCGACAAGGAAGGCAAATCAATCCACCAAGACAAACTAGACCTTAAGTGTGCACAATGTTCGAAGACAATTCCGAGTTGTCCGAAGACAATTCCCAGTTGTCCGAAGACAACACAATGTTCGAAGACAATTCCCAGTTGTCCGAAGACAACACAACGTTCGAAGACGATTCCCAGTTGTCCGAAGACAACACAATGTCCGAAGACGATCATACCACCACATATCACAACTAGTAACCATACTATTCATATCTCAGTTTTGTAGTAAGACATGCAATAGAACAAGCATACATACGCATACCTGATATCCAGCCTAGTTTCCTAATCAGCAGAGTTGATTTCATAATCCAGCAAATAATATTCCATTCCAACATATATGCTATTAGCGCTTGTTCTCAAAGTGAGGAGGAATGCACAATGCAGATGTTATGCTGATTGTCCCACCAGAATTACTACTTTGCCCATGACAAACCAGTCTCTTCAATACAGTCAATGACTGTGCCTCAACCTCTCAATGATACTCAGCGAAGTCTATAAATATACAAATATGATTCATATCCCTTCCTGATATACTAGTATTGAATTCTATAACATTCACTTCTTTACATTCAGATCCGCATAGTCTAGCAAAACTGCAGAAAAGCCACTACAGTTGATTTTTAGTCAATTTCAACCCAGATATGTGTATACGAGCTCCAAATATTATGAAACTAGTAAATAGGCATGAGGTCATGCCTAGAGTTCAAATTTTAGTGTCCAATTCAAATTATTGAAAATTACCGATTTGCCCCTCATATACTGCTGAGCCAAACTAGGATTTTTAGAAAGTTAAACTTGGTCAAACTTGATCCCCGGACTTAAAACGTTATTCTGAACAAATTCTCATAAGGGCATTTGGGTCAATTAGCTCATCTGATAAGCCAAAGAAAGTCTAAGTTAAATAGAAATCTGCTTAAGTGGTCAACTTTACAGTCAATTTCTGGTCAATTGAGAAAGGATATTGAGAATCTGAAAATAGGGTATTGTTGAACGTATTCCCAGATTTTCGTAACATATTTGAAATATCCAAGATTCAAAATACGCAAGGAGATGAGCTTCATCAAAGTTGGATAGAAATTCACTTTCCAACACTCAGAATATTTCACGAATGATTTCACCATTTCAAAGTAGCTACTTCGAGTTTGATTTCTGAGCAATCCTTTAGCAAAATGGAAAATGCTCCTCTAAGAATGATTTGTAGTATTACCAACCAGCTTCTCATAGGAGAAGGCAGAATAAAATTTGGTAAAGTACTAAAGATGTTACAATAGTTCAAAGATGGAAGTTTTCGCTTAAATTTCATACAAAATAACTATATTACGCCAACTTTAGGCTCAATTTCTGGAAAATCCGTTTACGATTTGAAGAAAGCTCATTGAATGTGATTCGAAGTATTTGCGATCAACAATGCAAAGATGAAAACAGATCATAGTTTCATTGAGTATTGCAGAATCTATGGAGTGCCAGATATGGCAAGTTATAAGCTAATTCATACTTGGAATTTCAATGGGACTTGAAGGCACTTTCGGCAACATTATCTTGATTAGAAGGAGTTACTCGTTGAGTTATGTTCTCAAAGCACAAAGCACAGTAGATTTGCAACCAGATTATCCATGTTTACTCATAACCAAACATGGTTCCAAACGATCAAAACATGAGAGACTTATGATCATTTAAAAAGGCATAAATTAGCACCTCATCCTTGAGAAACAACTTCCAGGAATACAAGATGCAGCAACAAGAACCCATATTTGAAATTAATTTCAAAGGAAATAGAGATTGAATTGAGGGACGAAGTTGGTTGCAACTTGTAACTAAATGAGCCAAGATTACACGAGAAGAAACATTGCTCTATTTGACTGACTATTGAGCGAGATATAGCAGCTGAAACATGGCTGCTCCAACCTAACCAACATTAAACAATTTCTTGTGCTTCAAAGGGAAACTTCAAGTCTAACTTTTCAAGAGGTGACGTGAATGATCTGGATGAGATTCCCAACATGAAAGACGTAGATTTAGGTGCTAGGAACAAGCAGATGCAAATTAATTCCAGTTTTATTAAGTTTTGAGTAACTTATAGGTCCTGAAAGTTGGTCCAAAACACATGACAAGAACATGATATTTCTGGGCAAGTTTTCCAGCAACTTTGAGACCGACTTAAGCTGTGTTAGAGGCCTAATCAGGAGAAGAGTTTAACTAGAGACTTATAGCATTAGTCATGTTGAGTACCTCTAACAAAATTTCAGAACATTTCTCCCAAAGATGAGTGAATTATTGAGACTGGAAATCGACAAGAACACACGAAGTTGATGGTCAGTTTCATCAACATTTTTGTTGAACTTGGAGAGGGATTCCAGGGGTTTAGATTTCGATTTAGACCTAGCATCCAACACAGAACTTGCAGCCCAAGATCACAGAATCATCCAGAAGCAAATCCACATCAATTGGTTCACCAACAAGAGAGATATCCCAGCTTTTACAGGGTGTATAAACTCACCGGAAAACAACAATGAATGGGATCAAGACCGAACCAATTCAAATTCTGGGAAACTTTGGAGGATTCAAGTGTTTTCTACATGATTCGGAGATCGAAACCAACCATCTACCAGCGAATTTTATGAAAGAAACTCAAATTTTACATGTTCCGACATTCATGTCAGTGTCCCGGCGAAGTGCCCGGCGAAGTGATAAACTTGGCGATTCAGGGCACGGAAATGGATTCTCTGAGCTCGGCTCAACCTCGCCAACATCAAGGAACCAATTAATTTTACTGAAACTTAACCCAAAAGGACAATTTGAAGATCAAACGAATTAGGGTTCTTACCCAACTCACCCGAACCCGAACCCTAGCTCCTCCGACTGTAAGATCGATAGATGGCTTCTCTTTTGCAGGTCTTGCTGTGCTCCCAGCAATAGCAGGTGGCGAGAAGGAGGTCGTGTGATGGTGGGTGCAGTGGTAGTGGGGGTGGTTGTTCGTGTAGTTCTTGAAGAACCTCCAAAATGAGGAGCAATTTTTTAGTGCTCTAATAGAGCACCACGTGGTGCTCTACAGCCAATGAGGGGAAACTTGTGGTGCTCTTTTGGAGCAATAAAAACTTTCTCCAAAATGAGGGGAAACTTGAGTTAAAGGGTGAGTTTGGGAATACTTCAGCCGCCAGCACAACTGCTTTATGACAGCAGAAGCAGTTTTAGTGTATTTGGTAAAGATAAAATTTCTACTTTTCTGGATAGTTTCTGCTGTCCCACAACATTTTTCAGGAAACAAGGGGGGAAATGCTTTTCCAGAAAGTGCTTTTGATTAATTTATCTAAAACCGATTTTAACCTTGCAATTTTTTAAAATATTAATAGTTATCTTTTCGGAAATGACACATGTCATATATTTTTGTCATTTTACCCTCTCACAGCAACTTCACAGTTGATTTTACCAAACACAAAATTATTATATCAATATTTCACCGTAGCTTTTACGTAATATTTACCAAACAACATTTTATAAAGAATTCACAGCAGTTTTTCCACAGTGTTTTCACGCAGCAGCTTTCTAACACTGCCACAACATTCCTAAACCAGCCCTAAATAGGAGAGCGATGATGTGGTGATCCAGCAGCAGGTAAGAGGTGGTGGTGACAAGTGTATAGATGACGTGTCATCTACTTAGGGTGTGAAAATGTATTGTTTGTTCACATCGGGGGGTTATATGTATTTTTACAAACTCTGGGGTACGTTTAGAATTAAAAAAACTCAACTTTTTGAACATTACAACTCTACCCATAACATTAGGAGATTTAAAAGTCTGTCTACACCTTCCAGCAGTTATAAGTCTCGCTAGATTTCAGTCAGAGACCTAGTTTAGAGAAATTACATATATAACTCCTAAACTTTATGATAATTCCTTTTTTAACGAAAAATTTAAAATATTTCACTTTAACCCCTATGAATTTTCAAGGGTGTTACAATAAGTGTTGATTGCAATCAAACTAGTGGAGTCGGTGGTGGAGATTCGATAAGGCTTTCGAAACTTAGAATTTCAAATAAAATTATCCTTTTCATTTGGACGTTGCTCCATGGTAAGACTATGACCAATATGAATAGAAAACATAGAAGCATGACAAATATTGATAATTTCAATATATGTGGCCTAAGTGGAGAAGATCAAAACCGTATGTTCAGAGGTTGCAGTAAAGTCACTGGTATCTGGAAAAATTAGTGGGGTTCGAATTGGAGATTATCCAGTATGAGCAACTCCTTTACCGATTGGATCCTTTTTAACATAAAAAGAAAGAGATGGTGGGAAGTGTGGAACATTGTATCCTATTTTCCATTACTCTCTGGAATATTTGGCTCAGAAGTAATAACTTTGTTTTTAATAATTATACTGAGACTGACATGGTTTATGTGCAGATTATCAGAAAGCAGTGGCAACTCACTCAGAGAGCAATTCTTTCTATCCCTGAGCTCTTTTAATTTAATTTATCTTCGCAAAGCTCTCACTGGTACATCCTTTTGGCATGTCAATTCAAGATGAGTGTTGATGGATGTGCGAGGATGGACAATGAGAAAGCAGGATACGCGTTTTCAGTAACAGCAATGGAGAATGAAGATGGGATTCATTGGCAGAATCAGAGGATGCACTAGTTTGGAGAATGAGATTTGGAGCATATACAGGGGTCTCACATTGGCTTACAACAAGAACTGGATCAACCTGGAGATCGAGAGGGATTGCATTGAGGCCGTGAACAATTTTCAAGGCCACATCAAGTGAATTATGGGAAAGTCCTTCTCAGTAGGATTGTTGTCAGGATAAAATTTGTTGGGAGAGATGGGAATGAGGTAGTCAATGCACTGGAGAACATGGGGGCGAAACAAGTGGACCATCTGAATATCCTTGATGAAGCCCCAGATTGCATCAAAGGCCTCCTCATTGCTGACCGTATTGGAGTTGGGATGTTTTCTAGGTTTTCTGTTATCTTTTTTCTCTTGTTTATGATGTAAGACTCTTATGAATGTTTATTTTCCGTAGTAGCTAAAAAAATAGAGGATGGTCAGCATGCTGGTCAAAACCTATGCGAGCAAATACAAAGTCGCGGCTAATTGAACTCGTGTGTGTGGTTGTAAGGCGTATGCCTATTGCGGCTAAGGGTTTCAGCTGCTTCTAAAACATCAATTTTGTTTTAATGTGCATATACCTAATACCAATTGGGTTTAAGTTGCAAAGTAATGTTAGTAATTGTTATATTCCTGTTACTATAAGTAATATATTGAATTGTGCTGAAAAGTTGAAATATAATTATGACATAGACACAGAACAAAGAATGTGTTGAACGTACGAAAGTAAGCTTTGAAAGGCATCTTATGAATATTTAGATAATGTCCCATTCAGTTGACTCTTCTCCGTTATCCTCTACGGGTACACATCACCGTCATATCCGTGCTCCTGGTCGTCCCTAGTTCTCGCTATCGCCACCACTCTTTGCGGCGACGATCCCTCAATCTTTTTTTTTTTCTTCTTGTCTTTTTCAGCAGATCCGGCGCCAAGATGCTCACCGTCGGAGGACTTGGCGTAGTTTTCCGACTTGGGGGTATCGGGGGCAAACAGGTTTCGTTCGGCTCCTCTTCATATGATTTTTTAGTGTCTTTCTTAGGGTTTAATTTATCTTTTTGTTTTGTTTTTTGGTTTCCCCTTCTGTCTTTCTCCTCTGATGTCATGAAGCCTCTAGATATATTATGTTGTCATCTTGATGGGGTCAGAGTTCACTACTTAAGGAAGGACGAGATGTGTCACAATACTCGAATTTATGTGCTTTGGAGCCCTCTTCGGGTTTCTCAGATAGTTTTTTCAATGGTGGGGATTGTTGCCGGAGTTCTTATTTTTCGTAGTCGGAACTGATTTGATTTCTTTCTCCTGCGGTCCTCCTTTCTCAAGTTCTGAGAGCTCGTGCCAGCCTCTGTTAGTAAATACTCCGATTTTTTTCGTTTAATACCCGTCCGTACGTATAAATAAAAAATATTTCCGTATTTCGTACAATTGCTGGACCCAATGAAAAATACTCGAATTTTTAAGCAAAAAAGTTTAACACTCGTATTTAACGTTTTACCGTACAATAGTTCCGAATAAAACTTCTTGCATACAAAGTGGTAGTGAATAAATTTATCATCAAAAATATTATAAACTGTAATAACTAGTTATTATTAAATATTTTCTTACTATTTTCCTATTTTAAATATTTATTTTTAGAAAGATTTACATGTATTATGATAAACATTGAAAATATTAATTTTAAAAAGCTACATTATAAATATGTATATATATACATGCATCTTGAGTCTTATGTATTACTACATCATATTATAAATTTTTAAAATAATTCATGCTGAAGAATAGGGATTGCGCAGTAATTTTTTTAGAGAAGTTTGCATCGTAAATAGTTTGATATTATTTTACGTAAGTAATGTTTTAGGTGTGAGTAAATAGTGTAATAATTAGAAATGGTAAACAAATGAGTACATGCTTTACAAATTAGTTTCAAATATTTGATAAAAATATGTGAAGAAGGCAATGCATGACACAAATAACTCATTACATATGCCGAAAATACTAGAAATGCACCCGTATTTTTAATTCCAAACGAATAATTAGTATACGAACTATACACGTACGTATAGAAAACTCGAATTAATCAAGTCCCGTATTTTAAGCCGATTTTTGCTAACATATTTTTAGTATAAAATCGTATAATACACGTAGGTACTGTACCACGTTTTATTTCCGTCCCGTATTTTACTAACTATGGTGCCAGCATGTAGAAGCTTTAATGAAGACTTATTTTCAACTTGCATTGGGAATATCAACTGTTGTTCCTCTAATTTTTTTTTCTCTCTTTGGAGCACTATCTTCAGAGTTGGTGGACTGTACAACCATGTTTTCTAGAAGTTTTCTGATGTTGTATTGGTTGTGATAGCTTTTTTATTTGATAAAAGTTGCCGTTTGGAGAAAAAAAAATTATAGTATGTTTGATGCATCCGTGACCACTAATGCACTTACCATGGTTTTTTTTTTTTTTTTTTTTTTTTTTGTGTGTGTGTGTGTCTTGAGAACCTTGACTTTATAAAAGCTAAGTTGGGCTCAAAAATATATAACATCACCATGGAGAAACTTGTTAGCCCATTGGGGATTGTTGCTGGGCCTCATGCATTTATCTTTGATGGACAGCCCAGATAGCAAACTGGTGTGCAGCTTGATGATTAACCCCTTGAACTTTTTTTTGAAAGGAAAACCCCTCGAATCATGTTTTATTACAGTATGATTGTATATTTTAATGAATAATTCCTATAAAGTTTGTGTTAGTTTGTGACCCAAGTCCAAATCCCATTGATCACGTTTCTTAATAAGATCTCACTAATCATGCATATAAAAAAATTATTTATTATCTTCTTTTTAGGAATGAAAAAAATATTTTTTTTCACTTAAAAAAATTGTAAAAGTTATTGTATTGTGGATTTATTAACTAAAATCAACATAATTTATTACTCAATATTATAACAAGTCTAAGAATGTTTTGTTCTTCTAAAAATAAACAGTCTGTCTACGTGTAAATTTTTATTTATTTTAGGGCCTCACATTTATGATTCACTTTCGCCCATGTGTCTCAGGTCAGCCCTTATGGTGGCCGATATCATTTTTGCGATCATTGTATATGATCACTCTTTCTAACTGATTAATTCATATGATAGTGTGATACATGGAGTGAAATTTTGTCGATGCTCAGTTTCTAGGAGTAGTGAAAGTTTCATGTAACACCTAACTTTGATCATAGCACAAAAGCCATGAACTCATTAGTTGCCTCACGTAACACACCACTACTATGTCTAATTCACCACCTATAAATGATTGCACACACCATAAACAATGGAACACAACACAAAAACTACAACTACTACAAACCTTAGTTTTAAGGAGCGACAGAAATACTGAAGAAGTTTAAAATGACAGTGATGACCAAGTGCTCTACCAGGTTGATACTGGTTCTGGCAGTCATGGCAATGGCGGTGCAAACCCAAGCCCAGCTCATGACCTGCTCGAGCCAGCTAGCCGGAATAAACTCGTGTGCGCCGTTTGTGCTGCCGGGTAACGGGGACGTGACTCCGAACAACGATTGCTGCTCTGCCCTCCAAGCTGTGGACCATGACTGCCTCTGTAACACCCTCCGTATCGCCGCCACTCTCCCTTCCAAGTGCAACGTCCAGCCCCTCAGTTGCACTGCAGGGTAAATCCACATTTTCTCTAAAATTGTCCTGTTTATTTCTCATTTATCGGTAACTGATCATTGACTTGGTTTTTGAATTCCCATGTTGCAGATGAAACCGACTTGGATTGCGCGAGCAATGATGTGGAAATAAATGTCCCCGAGATTTTTCTGAGAAATAAATGTTTGTAAGAAAATAAAGATTTCAGTTGTTTCTTGTAGCGGCCTGTTTGTTACAAGACTATATCATCTTGCTGTCTGCAACATCTTACTGATATCATCATGAAATAAACTAACACTTGTTTGGTTCTCTCAGTAATTAAGTTTGTCGGGTGGTCATACTTGTAAACACTAAATAGCTGCAAATTAAATCATCAAGAAACCGCGAAACATGATATCTCTAGCTATCGAAGTAATCTAATGGATCTAACAGAGTACGGAACTTCCTCGAAAAATCGTACATGAATGCGTTGGTCGCTACAGAAGCAGTGGAACTTACAGTTCTCAAACAGCATACAGAAGAAAGTGAACAGATAAAATTTGACAAATATGAGATATTTTTATCAAATGTACTGGAAATGGCCTAGCTGATCGTTTTACCAATAATGGTAGTACAATAACCTTTTTTTTCTCCTCAACACGTTTAATGGATATAACTTATGGGCAAAAGACACTTTCACCTCTTCAAGTTTGATGCAAAAACACTTTCAGCCCTTCTAGTTTGGGAAAGGAGATTTCCACCCCTTCAGTGTGCCAAATCTAAGACACCTACAGGTCCTACACTCAGTGGCTGACCTAGGGGGCGGCCGGCGGGGGCCACGGCCCCTCCAAGGTCCCGAAATGTCACAAAACGCCCTTATATTTTCAAAAATTATTATACACAAACTACATCTTGGCCCCTACAAAACATAACATTTCGGTTTACTTCTCTTTCAAATTTAAAATTTTGACTTTGAAACTCCCGTAATTTAGAAATATAACATATGTTGGCCCCCTCAAGGTCAAAATCATGTGTACGCCACTGCCTACACTCCCAGATTGTGACGTCATTAGTCTCCAGTGGGGTCCGTCACTGATGGTTAGGGGCGGCAATTCGTGTCACGGGTAGTGTTCTTGTTGGGTCATATTCGTGTCGAGGCTCATATAGGATAAATTCGAACTTGACCCATATATTAAACGTGTTTGATACCATGGACCCTAACCCCACCTAAATAATAACCCGATTAAATCACATAGTCACAAAAAATTACTACTATGTAATAAATAACTTACACAAACAATCAATCACAAATAAGTTTTGTTGGTAACACCTATGATTTCTTGATCATCATAAAACCTACTGAAGCAGCATGTTGCAAGGTTATTAAAATACATAAAGTACAAGGTTGCCCTTGGCCAGGCTTCCATGAAGGCAAATAGACCAGAAACGAAATATATCCAACATCATACCCATCATTTATGCTGGAACATGAATGTAATTATTAGATGTCTGCACACACAAAATATACAAAGCTACATTTACATACAGTACAACTAAACAAATTAAAACATGTGAACACTAATATCAACACTCAAAATATAAGCTTTATGACACATATAACAAAATATATTAGGTATTAAATACGGGTTAAAACGTATCGTGTTGGGTTTAAATGTTAAACGGGTAACTTTTTTAGAGAGTGCGGGTTACGCTGTTTGTGAATGAGTTTCGCGAGTCAACCCACACCCGACCTGTTAAGCGTCGTGTCTAATCGTGTCGACCCGTTTATGACCCATACCTATATGACTAAACTCAAACTCTATAACTTCGTGTCGTATTCATGTCAGGTTGTCGTGTCAATGCCCATTTTGCCGGCCCTGCAAATGGTATTTTTTGGACAATTTTGCCATCTTAGATTGAAACAACACAATCATGGGTACAAGTGTTCTGAAATTTGGGCAACTGAATGGATGAAAGTATCCTTTCCCAAATTGGAAGAGAAGAAAGTGTCTATAACCCTAAATTCATTCACATATTCTGAAATATGGTTAAGAATATTAATTTTTTAATGGTTAAATTTATATACATAAGGGTAAAAGACAAAAACCACCCCTCGAGTATGGGATATATACAAAAACACCCCTCGTGTTCGGGGATATACAAAAATCACCCCTGTCGAGACAGAAACCACCCTTGTCAGTGGATGGACGTTAGACGAAAAACACCCTTCCGTTACAATCAATTAGTATGGGGTGTAATATGTCCTTTTTATGACTATTTTGCCCCATTTGTACATTTTGTTATTTTGGTCATGTTCTTGATCTTCTTGACCACCGCTGCCACTACCACCACATCCCCACCACCACCAGCCACATCAAGCAACAAATCTTCTATTGAAAAATGATAAAAAAAAAATGACCAATCAGACTTCATTGATCATTACCTTAAAAGTATCATTAAACTAAAAATTGGGAGACTTTATGGAAAGTATTTTACTTGAAGAGGAGCAGCTAAATATAGGAACATAACCAGCAGTTTGTTGGTGATTCATTGACCACCACCTGATTAAGGAGCAACAACAACAACAACATTTGCTTACAGTAAATTTGTCTAAGAACAGATCCAAAGAAGCAAAAAGTATATCAAAATTAAAAAAAAATGGCAGAATTAAACAAGGCCTGGAAAAAAAATCTAACAGATCAATGAGAAGATTAAGAGCTGGCCAATTTTATTACACCGCCACAACACCACCACGCAACCACAACACCACCACCACCATTCAGTAACTTTTTTTTAACAAAACAGATATGTAATTAAAATAACAGAGAAGAAGCAGTAGAAAAAGATGAAGAAAGTACAAAGGAGATGAAGAAGATGATGATGAAGAAGAAAAAAAAAACAAATTTGAAATCTTTAAACTGGTTCGTCGATTTCAACGGAACAACTTTTGCTCATGAATCCATCGAACCCTCACCACCGAGAGAGAGAGAGAGAGAGAGAGATAGAGAGAGAGAGAGAGAGAGAGGGAGAGGAGGGGCGTGGACATGGAGGAGCTTGAAGGGATGTCGTCGGCGGCGGCAGTTGCCATTAACGGTTGTCGGCGTCGACAGTGTCTTCAACCTCTAGCTCTGATTAGACTCAATCGGAAACCTCTACGACTTACCTCCAGATCTGACCAGACATCCTTGTCGTTTTGCTCCTTCCTCGTCGATCTCACCCCTCCCAGTTTCTTCTCCCTCTGGTTGTAATTGATCTGTTCAAAACCCTTCCAGATGAAGAAATCGTCGTTCGATCCACCATCTCTGGCTCGTCTTCTCACTGGATCTGATTCCCCCGCGACGGCGAGCTCTGGTCTCTTGTTTGATCCTTCTTCCTCGAGCAGGTGGGTCGGTGAAGGAGTGGGCAGTGGTGGTGGAGGAAGGTTGTGGATCGATGAGGAGAGTGAAGGAAGAACGAGAGAAAGAGAACAGAGATAGATGAGGAGGAGATGGGTTCTCTGCTGTTGTGGTAAGAGACGGAGAGAGGAAGACTGAATGTGAATGGGAAGATAGAGAGATTTATGGTTAGAATTAGAGGAAAAGGAGAATAAAAGGTAATTATGTCATGTAATTTGCTTTGATCCGAAAGGTAATTTTGTCTTTTCACACTTCCGTTAGTTGCCGTTAGTCACGTTAAGTGACAAGGGTGGTTTTTGTATATCCCCGAACACGAGGGGTGTTTTTGAATATACCCCATACTTGAGGGGTGGTTTTTGTCTTTTACCCTATACATAATTCAAAGTTGGTATTAAAAAATGAAGGTGGGTTTTCTTGTGTATGCAGGAAGTACCTAAATTCATTCACATATTCTTAAGAGAACGGGAGGGCCCAAGTAGGCTGCCGTGGGCTAGACTACGCTGTCGGGCTAGAGCGCTCTTGTGACGTATCGAAGCCCTTCCCAATCCACCAAAATTTTATAATCCAGTTTTGTTTGGGATCATTTTGTTAGTCCAAACTCGTTTTGGGCTGAAATTTACATGACTCCAATCTTACTGATGAGCTAGTAATGGAATCGGATTAACTCCTTAACATCTCCTGGGCAACATGATAAATGACGGAAGAGGAGCTGGAGAGGTTTGTACCGAAATGAGCGAGCTTTTAAAGGAATGCATGAAGATCAGTAGTAAGTTTGAAGAGATCAAATTCAACTTTGTGCCTCGTGCGTGCAATGGCCTAGCGGATTTGTTCGCCCGTAGATCGTTATTGTTTTCTCAATATAGTTTATATACTCACCCTTCGGAGTGGGCTTCTTATGTAATTGAGAACGATAAGTTCATGCTTTTTAGCAGTTGTTAAATGAAATTGCTTCCTCAAAAAAAAAATAATCTTACTGATGAGCTGGGTTGGGTTGGTGAACCAATAATCAACTGAAACCTTAAGGTACTCAGTGCCTAGACAGCGAAAAATTGGTGAAGATGTAAATAGTATTTGTCGAACTCTTTCTTTTAAAGCTAAAGGTATGTCTATACGATCGTGAGTAAACATTCCTGGTCGCCCTTTCGTCTAAAAAATCCTTTTCAATCAAATCACCACCAAAGGAGACTATGACATGAAGGCCTCGTTTGGGTAAGGGATATGATGCATGCTGAGATATGACTATCGTAGGATATTTGCTTTTCTGTGTTTGAATGTGCACAATATGAGGTCCAGGTTACTTGTGGAAATGACCCAATTGCTCTGCAATGCTGAAAGTACACGTACTTTTGTCAACTGAACTTCAATAACTTGATGAAAATTTGTAAACGTCCTATGTTAACCAACAACATGCTCAAACTTGATAAAACCAGACGACATTGTAGCTGAAAATGAATTGAAAAAAAAGAGCCGAAGCGTCCAATTCTAGGCAAATGGAGAACCAGTGGATCGAAGGTTAAGGGCTTATTATTCATATCTATTTAGAAGATGAAATGCATTTTAGTATTCCTCTTTTCCATCCTCATGTTTCGTCTCGGGCTCTTTTAGCTTCCAGAGTTTCTTTCCTCCAACGGGTACAGTTGCACTCCTCATGAAAATGTGTCTCATTATTATTTCTTCGTACATAGCAATTTCTTCGAAATTTGACACAGCAACGTCCTTCGAAAAATTGTCGTCGGTATCATGTGAAATAATAACATACTGATCGGACAATACTTGCGGCCCTCTGCTGTTAGAATCATATGGCCAAAAACGATCATATTTGTACTCAGTCCTTCTAACACGAATCAAAACATTGCGCTTTTGCTCATCAAGGAAAAATAGTGGTGTTGCCCGAGCAAAATTTACATGCCCATTACTACAGTTGAATTTGAACATAATTTCCCAAGATTGACTTGCGCCACAATGTTTCCTTCGATACACGTTGAAATAATTACTGGCCAGACACAAGCACCCATCAAAAACTCCCAAACCATGAATGACTCCTTTTCCGTAACGACAATCTTCTTTTGGCCATGATATCTTAGTGAACTTATTTACCTTTGGATCAAATGACACTATCTCTCTGGAAGACCACCAATGAAGAAAATTATTCACAGTTGGACCAGGCTTGAAAAGACTGATATCAAACTTCAAGTCCACAACAGACCAGGATTTGTTCTTGAAACTGCCCACCCGCACCGATCGGTCACGCCAATTCCGGTGGTTCAAGCCCAACACAACCTTGTAGTCGTTGTTTTCTGAGTCAAAACAGAGACCCGGAATAACCCTATCCCACGGGTAGTTCATTAAAAGGAGATACGTTAACATCCCGTGGGTGTGACGAGTGGAGGGGTTCCACAAAAACAAATCTATACCAGCCCTAATAAGCAAAAACTCTTTATAAGAACCATAGATGCGAGGGAAAACAATAGGGTTGTGCCTAGTGATGGTTTCATCCAACTCTATTTCAATATCTTCAACACGGGCGTCTTGGTCCACCTATCGAAAGACGAATGTTTGATCAGTGTGCACGATACATTTCTGCACTTTTGTTTTGGTTACATGTTTCGAGATCCGGCAGTGCCATAGTTTAGAAACACACCTGAATCGTAGAAGAGACTCCAACGACAGATTTGCGAGTACGTTATGCACAATCTCCTCCGGAATATAGTTGAAGCCTCCTCCTCCTTCGTCTTCTCCTCTAGCTTTTCCCATGAGTGAATGCTCATCGTTGTTTCGCCCTCCCTCCATTCGTAGGCTCATAATGCTACGGTTTGTTGTCTTTTTTTTTTTTGAAATAGGCTTGTACTCTATTTAAATAAGTGGATCATTGTCTAGGGCCCAATATTTGTACAAGCTGGCTGGGCATGATACAGCCCAAAACGAAATTACATAAAGCTGAAGGCCCATTTGGGCAAGTAGATGGGCTAAGCCGTTTCGGCCTTTAGGGCACCAACTAACCTGCTAGGGTTTGTTGTCTGCAGCCTCATTTTTTTTTATTTTTTTTTCTTTGCAAACAAGCTTGATTTTATTTAGTAGTGGGCTTTGTCCAGCACTCAAATGTCATACAAGCTTACATGGCATATGGTAGCCCAAAATGAAATAACATTACAGTGGAGGCCCAATTTTGCAGCCTCATTTGTTTGACTGCACGTAAGTAACAAATCGTATTGGCCAAAAAAAATAACAAATCGTAAATCATTTCAAAAAAAAGTAACAAATCGTAAATAGTAAATTTAAAAAACAAATCGTAAATAGTAAATCCACGTTGGATTAGTAAAATGCTTTTTTTTTTTTTGAAATAGAATTAGTCAAATGCTTAACAACTCTGGTTTTCTAACTTTCTCAAAAAAAAACTCTGGTTTTCTAACAAAAACTAAAGAAGAAGGAAAAAGGAAACTTTGATAAATTAAAATAAAAAAATTACAAAATGAAATCTGAGATTGGTGTTCATATACACCAACGTCCAAATGCAGAGGAAATGAAAAGTCAAATGAAAACGGAAATTAACTAATCAGTTACAAGATAGCCAATTAGCACGTACGTGCCATGCGTACTAAATAATCAGCTCATATATGCTTAGCTAAAACGACATCGTTCTACTTAAGTTTATAACAAACGTTTCACAATATATATGGCTACTCCTAGTTCTGGGAAGCTTGATCCTGCGGTTGCTGCTGATCGAAGCTGTAAAAGGAGTTACTGTTCATTTGGTAAATTTGCATACCAAATGAACAGTAACCTGATGATTAGGTACTGCAGTATCCCCCCTCAAGTTCGAGAGTGAATGAGGTTCACTCCAAACTTCGATAAGAGAAAGCCAAAGACTGTTGGGTGGAGGGTTTAGTGAGGATATCTGCTAGTTGATATGTTGTTTGAATGTGTTGCAAATTGAAGACACTTTTCTGTACCAAATCTCTGACCAGGTGACAATCTATATCAATATACTTAGTCTTGTCATGAAACTGGATTGGCGGCCAACTGAAGTGTTGAATTACTTTCACAAAAGACAACTGGAGCTTTGTGAAGAGAAACCCCAAAATCAGATATAAGGAAAAGGAATCACTGCACTTCACAAGTCATAATAGCCAAACTTCTATACTTGGACTCTGTAGAGCTTCTGAAAATGACTGTTTGTTTCTTAGACCTCCAAGACACCAAAGACTCTCCAATATAGATCATGAAGCCTCAAGTGGATTTCCTTGTGTCCAAACAACCAGCACAATCTGCATTTGAATAAGTAATGAGAGCAAGAGGAGATGAAACTGAGAAGATAATACCATGAGCATAGGCATTGCTGACATATCTCAGCACATGGTGAACTGCTTTGAGATGAACTGGAGTAGGTTTGGAGACAAATTGAGACAATTTATGAACTGTATAGCAAATGCCTGGCTGGAATGCAGAGATACATAAGCTTTCCAACAAATTTTCTATAGACAACTACATATGCTAGTGAAAGAGTGTCACCGATGCTTATGGAGAGCCTCATTGTAGGATACATAGGGACTGAGGCTGGCTTACATATAGCATAACCACTCTCCTGAAAAATGTCCAAAGCATATTTTCTTTGGAAAAGACTAATGCCAAGATCATTTCTGACTATCTCAAAACCAAGGAAATATATGAGAAAACTCAAGTCCTTGAGTTGAAACTTGGTACTTGAATTCTCTTTAAGGGCATGCAACTGAGGTAAATCAGATCCTCCCAAGACAATGTAACCAATAGCTCAGGTATGGATCATATGAATTGAATTCCAGCAACTAACCAATGAGATACGCACCAATAAATATCGTACGGTTACTCACCGCAAAAACAACTCTGGCATGGATTAAACTAAGATGAAATTGTGTTCTGGGATGTTTCTAGGATCTAGAGGTTTTTCCTTATCTTTTTAGGATCATGGGGGCCCAACCAGAGTAAATAATGATCAAGTAACATGGTGTTTTCCGGCAAGTTGCGGCCCAAGCTCCGGTGACAGTCGTCAAAATCAGCGATTTAGAGGCCACCTTTGGGTCCTATGTTTTCGACTCGATGTCAGGAGCATCCCATTAGTGACTTATTTTAACTGAAATTTTGATTTGGTTGAAGAAAAATCGGTTAAACATTAGCTAGGGTTCGTAGTTTCTTACTTGGTTTTCTGACTTCATTACTTGATGGCTCGCCAAATTGGCAGAGGACTATTGTTTCTTGAGTCACCTAGTACCCCCAATAATAGCAGGTTTAAACATGAACACGTTTTGATATTGATTTGATCGAGAGAGCTTGAAGGAGATATCTTGAACTTCGAGAATTTCTTAAAGGCTTTCCACAATATCAATGTTTGATCCAGAGCTGAGTATAAATAGGTGTTATTGGTGTCTTGAGACTTGAGAGTGTGACACATAAGGGGGAGTTAGGTGTAGTTTCCTGAACTTTAGGGTTATCATTAGAACTGGGTAAAAACCAAACTTCCGAAACATTGCACCACTGCCCTTACCATTTTAAGATATACCACAGTTTATCCCTACAACTTTCAGTAATTACGATTTGGCTAAAAGCAGCCTGAACTCAATTTTAATAAATTACACATATGACCCTCAAAGTTTCTAAAATTTAATTTCACCCCATTAATTCCATAGTATTACTCTTTCATCCTCTATTAATATAGTCATAGTAATTTATTTACACTTTTGACACCAAAATTTTGATGAATTGCATTTCTACCCTTAATTTTTTTCAGAGGGTTACAGTATTTCTGTAAGATCACGAGCGAACATGGTCTTTCCGTGCTTTCGTCCCCGGCAGCTTACGTACAAAACAAAACTGTTCAATCAAATCACCACCAGCGAAAGAAAAGATTAACGAATTTTTAAAGTATTGCCAAAGAGTAGGACAACACTAGTCCCTTCGTTTACATAGCTCAAAACAAAGGGCAATGTCAAATCACTCCTCACTGTCATTCTCTCCCTAGACCTTTAATGTGAATCTCTATGGCCTACCGGGTTGACCCCCTCCCAACCACCACCACCACTTCCAACCCGAACCGCTTTACTCCACTCCATCAAATGCTCAATCATACCTCTTCACTCCACCCATGAAAGACCCGGCCACTGACCCGCTCTCATAAATGGGTAAAACCTCTCGATGGTTCCGGGCTCTTCTCACCGGCAAAAAGTCGTCGGAAAAGAAGAAGAGGGCTACCGCCGGATCCTCCAATGCCAAGGACTGCAAAGTGGGTGTCGAGGATTTGACTGACGCCAATAAGCATGCAATTGCCATGGCCGCGGCGACGGCCGCCGTGGCCGAGGCGGCTCTCGCGGCGGCGCAGGCGGCGGCGGAGGTTGTGAGAATGACCGGCGGGGGTTGGATTCACCGGCGGCGGGATTTGGCGGCTGTCAAGATTCAATCGGCGTTCCGAGCTTATCTAGTGAGTTGAATTTCCTATCATGTCCCTCCGTTAAAATTGAAAATTTGTGGTTTGGAATTGCACTGTGTAGGTATTGAACTAGTCCAAAACTGTCAAATTTAGTCATTTATGGTTGAATTCGACATGCATTGTGTACAAAATTTAGGGAATTGTCCAGTTGTTCTAATGTGTGTTTCACATTCCACTCTGGATTAATCTTGTAATCATCTAGTGAAAGAAAAACGAATTACCATTTTGCATGTTTTTATTGCTATAGATACATCTTTACAAGAAATTCTTAATCTAGCATACAAACTAAGGGTTCAAACTTGAGACGCGTGCAGGGGCTACAAATGCTCTTCGACTGTACCGGCATCCATTTGCATCATTTTGCACTTTTGTATCGAGTTTTGTTGTTACATTGTGATTGTTTTTGATGAATATTCTGCTCCTATACATCATAATTGTTGCGACAATGTAAGAATGATGAATAACGGCATTTTGATTCTTTTTAGAATCGTTGTCGAATCTATCTATGTGGTATCGTTAGACGCAGCGATTGAAAAGGAAACTGAACAGTTGAATATGAGGAAATTGAACAGTTTTGATTTAAAGATTCTAGGGAATTTGTGCTCGCTTACCTCTTTTTCTCCTACTATTGTGTTCTAGTTGTCTAATCGTTTCTTGATGTTCTTATAAAGGCTAGAAGAGCACTTAGGGCACTCAAGGGATTGGTGCGGCTTCAGGCATTGGTGAGAGGCCATATTATTAGAAAGCAAAGTGCAGATATGCTCCGACGTATGCAAGCATTGGCTCGTATTCAGGCCCGAATTTGCGCTAATCGAGCTCAAGTTTTAGATACCTCACACTGCAGCACCAAGTCTTCCCAGTCACAGCATCCAGTACGTGTTTTTTTGGCATAAAACCTCAATGCAGCATATGCTCGCTAACAGTGCAATACATGCACTGTAAGAGTTGACAGTCAACCCCTCAGGCCCTCACACAATATTGATTTTACTGACATCGCACCCCAAATAGCAGACAACCGTGTTGATGCTCGATGTCAGTAAAAATCAATAATGCATGGGGGTAAAATCATTACTGCGTGGGGTTATCTCTCAGCTCTCATAGCGCATGTATTGCACTGTCAGCAAACATATATGTCACAAGTTATATATAATGATTTAACCCAAACTTCGCAAACATCAATAAGATGACCGAGTTTCTTTGTTATAGTATCTCAAAGTTCAAACTAATAATGCCAAAATCATCCATTTGCTCTTGTCGAATACAGAGTTGCCGATCGAGTGTAAAGATCAAGGGTAACGTCGACCTAGAAAGGAGTCGCCGGGGTTCAACTTGGTTGCAACAGTGGATGGAAGAATGTTCTGGAAGCATCCAGGACGGTGGCGGCTCGCTAAAATCCGGTCGTACTGATGATGAAAGAAGTGACAAGATCCTCGAAGTCGATACTTGGAAGCCGAGAAGACACTCAACAACAAAATGTTACGATAAAAACCCAAGTATATCCTCGGGTGAAGTTTCATCTCTAAGATCCCTGAAATTCCATAAACAAGTAGATCACTTGCAGCAAGCATTGGCGAGCGAAAGCCCACAAGCTTATTCCGTGACATCCAGACACGGAAGTAGTTGCAGAAGAGGAACTCCGTCCACGCCGGCGAGAAGTGAATTTGGTAGAAGCATTTTTAGCCAATGCCTCGAACACCCCAACTACATGGGGCCCACGGAGTCGTCCGCGGCGAAGCTGAGGTCGGTCAGCGCTCCCAGACAGAGAATGAGAAATGAGAAGAAACCTAGGTCAAATCAAAGTTTTGTCCTAGGATTTCGGGATACTGATATGGTTTCAGAAATTGGTTCGGGCACGTTTAATACTGACTTTAAGACCAATAATGTTTATCCGGGACATGGCTATTCATTCAGGAATCAAACGCCGGTTAGAAGCTACAGCGCATCACGTTCCAGACCACGGTTTGAAGGTCTTTAAGGATATCATTGTTATTGTGTTTTTTTCGTAGTTTGTGACATTTCCGCTTAGCGATTCCTTTTATATATGTGTAAATGACACCAATAATGTTGTCTTAAAGTCTTTTTTTTCTCAACAAGCCTTTCACTCTGTAGTTATTGAAGAACAGGGACTATTTTTATTTTTGGTTTTTGGTGTGTTTGGATGGCTTGGTTTTTGGATTTTCTAAAACTATAATTATAGTTGTTTGGTGGGGTGATTATGTCTTTTGGTTTTTTATGAAACCGGTGGCCAACACCTAGGCGCCGGATGTCAAGGTACCTAGGCATGAAATGCTTGTACTCGGGCATCGGTTTGACCGGCCAATCAGTGACCGTCACATGTAGAAAATAAAAAACTATCTGGTGCCCGGATACTCATTACCTGGGCACCGGTTCGACACGTCATTTACACGTGTTTTTTCTTCACCGATTTTCTAACTCAAAAATCAGATATTTACAGTATAGAAAACAAGAAAAACCACGTGCATCCAAACACACTTTATCGCTATCTAGCTTTGATTCAACTATTATCTCCTGCAGTCACTAGTGAGAAGCTACAATTGCTTCCCTTCAGTATCTTTACTTATTTAGAAGTGCAGAAGGGAGACTAAGTTATCTAGCTTTTATTCAACTAATAGTCCATTATCTCCTGCAGTGACTAGTGAGAAGTTACAATAACTTTCCTTTTCAGTTTCTTTCTCTATTTGGAACTTGCAGAAGGGGAGACCAGACACAATCAGTGTTGGGATGAATGGTGAAGCCAAGGAAGACGCCGCACATGCCCGGCAAGGTGGCGATAGCTGTGGCGTTTGGGTTGTAAGTAGTAATGAGACCCATAAGGCATCTGCAGAGGGACTGGCGGCTGTCGGAGGAGTCAACCAGGGTGTTGAGGCTCGCCATCGCGTCACAGCAGGGGGACCCAGGGAAGGGGTCAGGGGAACCGTATGTCACGAAGGAGGAGCAGGCGGAGATGAGATCTGTCACGGTGGTGCAGTCTACGGATGATTGAACGCGTACTTGAGCTAGACAGACGAGAAACAGGACTACTATTATCTCCGCTGCCTGATATCGTTGGCTCCTTGTTGCCATGATTTAATTAAGCACCTACTATGTTTAGCAACTGTGTGGGTTTAACCAGAGGAGGCTGTGTCAATTGTTATATAAGGTGAATTGTGAAGTTGTCTTGAGTTGGTGTAGAATGGGGAACGTGTGCTATACTCATCATAGTTGTATGAGACCTCTTCGCACGTGTAGTAGTGCAGTCAATTGCTTGTTTAAGAGGTAACTGTACACCAAGGTTTCGTGGTGTAGTTGGTTATCACGTCAGTCTAACACACTGAAGGTCTCCGGTTCGAACCCGGGCGAAGCCATAAGAACTTTTGGTCATTTTCTGCTGCTTTCGGTTTGAACCCAGGCTAAGCCATATGAACTTTTGGTCATTTTCTGTCACTTCTGTTCCGAGTTCTAACTGCTGTTTGTTCTGAGTTCTAAATGCTGCTTTCAATTGAGGAAATGAAGCCCGCTTTTGTTCTGAGTTTCAAATGCAGCTTTCAATTGAGGAAATGAACCCCTGGGTTTGATTATTTTTGTTGTCTGAGATATGTTTCTTTGCGTAGATTAAAGCATCCTACTCAAAATTATTTCTGCAGGCAGGACTAGCCGTTTAGCTTAGTGGTAAGAGCCCATTCAAGACGAGAAGGATGGGCTTCTAACAGTTTTCCAACCAAAACGCACAAAACAACTGGCTGAATGATTTTAACAGCTAACATAATGAAATATATACTGCATCACAAGACTATTTGAGATCATACAAGTCATAGAACTGATCATGTATACAACAAAGGAATATAACCAGTCATGTATGACAGAATTCAGGTCAGGAGAGCGAGTCTGAAAAACTCAGTTCCTAAGGATTATCACATTTCCATCTGCTCGTCGGGACACAACTCAAGTAGTGGCACCAGTCACAATGATCATTCCCGTTAACACCCCGGAACAGCATCACCAATCCCACGGTAAACCTGTAATTTAAACAACAAACAAAACAAAGTCAGTCGCCCATGAATAAAATGGGAGATACCAAGTTCTTGTCGCAGGTAGAGCACAAGCAATTCTACTGCTACTAACAAGCATAGTCCAATTTCAGAGCTCCAGCAACCCCAGCTCAAATACACAAGACCTCAAGAACCTACACCTCAATGGCGGAGCCAGAAAATTCGAATAGCCAGGGCATAAAAATTTAAGGACAAATGACCCTAAACCTATATGCAGTTTGACACTTGTGACACTACACCTCCATCACTTTCAATTACACGAAAAACCCCCTGCACTTTCCTTTTTCAGACAAATAGCCTCCAATCATTGGCTTAGTTTGGCAAAGATAGATTATTAGATAGATTATTGAATGAGTGGTTGAGATGAAATGTTTTTGTCTCTCTCTCCTCATCTCAACCATAAATTCAATAATCTATCCAATAATCTATCTTTCCCAAACTAGGCCATTAACGGGGTACGATTAAATTGACTAAATTTACTGTAATACCCATCACGAGATGTGTATTACAGCCCATCACGTGACCTTACGTGATGGGTGGTACAGTAAAATTCGTTAATTTAGGGTAACCCTGTGAATGATTGGAGGCTATTTGTCTCAATATGAAAAGTGCAGGTGGGTTTTCTATTAAATTGAAAGTGCGAAGGTTTAGTGTCATGAAACTGCATATAGGTTCAGTGTCATTTCACTTATTTTTAAATATATTTTTGAAGGGTATTAGTGAAGAAATATGAACTCAACAGTGGCATTTATGTACTTACTATGAGGGCATTGTAGTTAAATACTGATAATATTATGGGTTATAATCAAATTTTGGAATATTTCCGAGGAAATGCCACCCTTTACTCTGCCGCGGATACACCCACTGATACACCCGCATCCCATTTATAGCAATTTGCTTTGTAAATAAACATCCTCATGTACATCCTTTTTCCTAAATCTTTTTTGAACAAATGTAACTTACCCAGCAATTAGCAGAATGAAGGCAGTCAGCCACAGCGCGTACTGGTAGGGTTTGTATTTGGACCTCACACGGACATCCGCTGGCAGATTCCGGCGCTGTACCCATCCAAACTGGGGACGAGGCAAGAATATAAATCCAAGGAGGAAACCAGTCAAGAACCCGCCAATGTGGGCAAAATTGTCAACATGTGGAAGAATCCCAACGACCAGGTTGATGGCCACAATGACGACGAGTGTCAAGAGAGCCGCCGCCTAAATGAGCAGAACGAGATAATTTAGCATGACAATTTCATATGGATGCTACTACATCAATGCACAAGGCGACAATTATGTCATGTAAGAATGAAATGAAAGAAGAAAGGTATATTAATGCATTCCGAGATTGGACTAACCTTGTTGGAATAGATCGTCCAGTTTGTTAGAAGCTCTGAGAGCATCGCTCCTAGAAGCCCAAAAAGAGCCCCTGAAGCGCCAACAGAGATGTTGCTCCTAATGAACAGAGTGGAAAGCACGCTCCCGCCAAGTCCAGATATCAGATAGATTATCCCAATTCGAACTGGAGACATCAAATCCAAACAATAACAAGGAAATCACATACGGAAAAAAAAAAAAAAAAAAAAAAAAAAAAAAAAAATCACACTTCACATTCCAGACAAAAACACATGATAAAATGGAAGCGAGCAGTAGAGACATTGAATCGTGTGAAATGGTCAAGTTATTTATTTTACACAAAAACAAAAAGAGATTGGAATAAGCGTAAACGACATCTACCAGAAAGTCCTCTTTTGTCGGATGCAGTCACCTGCCATCAAGGTTGGTTACCAATGTCTACCAAAAGGGCTAAGTGCCTTAACTCATTTACGACAAAACTGGAAGTGTCAAGCGCTCTAAAAACACAAAGGCAATTCGTGTTCCATTGTCGTGTTTGTGTAACATCATCGTGTGGCATTCACAGCAAAACAAGAACCTAATTCGATACGGACCAAGTATAAAGTGAGGCCAACATTCTAAGCCAAGCTAATAATAAATAATTTAAATCAGACAAAACAAGAAAGTGTGAGGCTAATAAAGTCAAAGGATCCCGGCATACCAAAAGCAAAGCCAGATCTAAGATGATACAGGGGCGGAAACGACACGACATGGATGCGACAACATGCCGATTTTGGAAAACTGGAGTAATGCCAACACGCATATATACACCAATCTTTATATAATACGGTCACTGTAATGAAAACGACACTTGACAAATAAAAAAATACAAAAAGTCACCAGGAGTTGAGCATGGTCTTTCTAGTTTACTAGCTTCAAAGTCGTTCCTTGAAATGAAGCGGTGCGGCTATGGTTAGTGGAAATAAGACTGTTCATTTTTTCATCAACCCGTGAGTTCTCTAAAAAAAACCGCAGAATTTCTTTTTCCCTGACGACATCTCCCAAACAATTCCCAAAAAGAGAGACATGTCTCCCTGGAGTTTCCGATTTTCCGAAACACAAACGGCACCACAGGTGGAGCGTCCGTGCAACATAGTTAATAATATCCTAATCGGTCCAATGCTCTGTTTGGTTCGCAGTAAAATGTTTTACAAGGGAAATTATTCTACGCGTAAAACATTTTGTGTGAAAAAGTTTTCTCTGCAATTATTTTCTCATGTTTGGTCGACACTTTCTAAAACAGTGAGCCTTGACGACAGTGGCAGTGATGGGTGGCGGTGAAGCTGGGTGGCGGTGATGGGTCGTGGTGGAGGTAGGAGGTAGTGGTGGTGGAGGTGTTAGTATGAGATGTTATTGTGCTCCTTCACTCTCCGGAAAATGGCTTACGGATTTGAAATGTGTAAATCATTTTACATCATTTGAGGGAAAACATTTTACAGGAAAACATTTTACTTCCAACCAAACAGCACCAAAACACCAAAACAAGGGAAAACGTTTTACAGGAAAATGTTTTACCACCAACCAAACAGAGCCCAAGTGTCCAACAGCAAAATCAACAAAAGGGCAAAGTTGACATACCAAAGCCAAACTGCTGCTCGAGGCGAATGCCGATGAAGACTAAGCTCAGCATGTTTGCGAGTAGATGGATAATGCCAGCATGTAACCACATACAAGTGAGAAGTCTCCATCCTTGGTGCTTGTGTACCACTTTGCTCCACTCAAGAGCTCCAAGCTTCTCCAACCTTCCACGAAAACAGTAAAAATTTCAGTACTGCTATTTTCTGAACCTTTTGGTCACAGTAATCACAAGCACTTTACGTAAAACGGATGAACTCAAACTAGGGAATATTAATAAAAATGCTGAAATGTTAGAAAAACAAACCAAACAAGAACAACTCAACTCAACTCAACAAGCCTTTTTCTCAATTTAAATGGGTTCGGCTACATGGATCAAGCATCTTCATTGGCGTCGGTCCAAACTCACTTTAGTTTCACTAATCCTTCAGATCTTAACTGATAATATTAGGCTTAAGGTTGGCTGAGGGCATCCTATACCACTATCCCCTTATTAGGCCACTACGCTATTGTGATATTCCTAATTGGAATACTCTAAACTCAGTCATAGGTGATCTCCAAGTCCTGCATCAATAAAGCCCTCTAACAAGAAACCATAACAGCAATATCATGCCAACCAAACCACGTACACATAGTACAATTCATGTTCTTTAATACCCTCATCCCATTGAAAAATTAGTAACAAAGCCTAATGGAAAGCATATATGCAATGCTTCAATGCCAAAGGACCAACCAAGTCAGCCAAAAGAAAAAGAGCAGAGAAAACCCTAAGTCAAAATCATTCAAGTCAACAAAAGGTCAATCATCAATTTCTCAAATCAAATGATGAAAAAGGGGAAGGAACCAGTAAAAGGGTGGGTAGTGAACCAGTCAATTAACTCAATTAAACACTTAGTAGTTACTAACCCTAAAACCCCTAATTTGGACAGTGACAAAAGAGTAAAGTAGAGAAAAAATTAAAGTAAATGAAGAACACAATCAAATAAATTCCCAAAAACCCACCAACAAAATCAAAATCAAAGATATGGTTTATGAAGAACACAATCAAATCCCCAAAAACCCACCAACAGAATCAAAATCAAAGATGTGGGTATTAAAGAGAACTGATCATTACGTCGACGAAGAAGGCCCAAATAGAGGATTCTCCCGGAGAGGCTGGAACGACAACCGACCAAGAAACCTCGCCGTACAGTCGCCGCCGTCGAACCATGTGTGGTTTTTGGGGCAATTGTTGACGTACATGGTAACGATAAACATAGCAACGTTAGCCACGACGAAGAACGGTATCAGCCATGACGTCCAGTGAGTGTCGCCGTCGTCAACCGCGTACGACGACGTACTGCTTCCCCTGTTCTTCGCTCCTCTGTTCTCCAAATCTGACATGGCTTCGCTCTCTTTCTCTCTCACTAAACTAAATTGTTCTCTTCTCTCTCTAGAAAGTGGTCGCCGGAGGGAGTTATTGAACCGGAGGTGGATGAGAGAGAAAAGCAGAGAGTGCAGTTGGGGGGGGGGTGATGATCTGATGTGGAAGGTTTTAAATTCCCTTTTTATGGGCTGCCTGCTCTGATACCACCTGCAACAGCCCGCGGTTTCCCAAGCCTTCCGTTCCGGACCGGAAAGCCCGGGAGGGCCGATGCTAAACGTGAACGGCGGGAATCAAGCATAACATTCCGAAAGTATTTATTTATTATCATTAAACATCATTAGAGTCTCATTACAAAAGTGATTTCAAAAGCTATACATCATCATGCTTGCTACCTAACACTACACGTGAGTCCCGTACCCAGCTTCGCCATAGCCTCCTGCTTCTAAGCCTGCGGTGGGAAGGAAAACAGAACCGCAGTTTCTAAAGTCAGCTGTGAAATGCTGAGTAAATAACACCCAAACATGTAAAACAGAAGAAGAAGCTTTACTTTATTATTTGCAATAAAACAGGAGGAATAAAAACTTGTAAAGAAAGAACTTCATAAATAAAGTAGGGACCCTTTCTATAAACATTTTTCTTGTCTTATTATCTCTTCCAAACAGGTATTATCTTCCTCAATCTCATCTTCTTTTCCTTTCAAAAACTCATGCCAAACTGTATTATTAGCTTTGTTGATACGGGGAAGGAACTACTAATCTATCACTAGCAACCATGACCTTAACTGCCGGCAGCCCCCTAAGACTTCTTGCGGCCAGAGAGGTGAGTACATGGAGCGACCCGGCAGGTTGCGACCGGGTTAAAATAAAATCTGATCTCTGGTCTAGTGATCGAAGTCACACGACAATAAAAATTGCTTCTCCCGCACAACTCTTTCCACTTTACGTTAATTACGCATTATTATTAATCGTGTGACAAGTTCAAAATAACTTCTTGAAATAAAAGGAGACTTCAAAATAAAACAAGTAAATAAATAACCAAGTAAAACGCATTTTGAGACAAGAAATAAAAGTCATATTAAGACACGAAGGAAGCTAGGCTCTAGGCTTGGCATGTTACTTACCTTACTTCCGTAGCACTAGCACGTTTTAGAAATGTCTCGGCCTACAACCGTCACCTACAACCCGTAACTTTTACGTTAACAAATAATCTCACAAAATACTACACATCCTAAAAATATTCTCTTTTAATTCTACCCAACCCCTCTAGTTATTTATTTTTCCTAACGTTATAATTCGTTATAAACTTCTATTATAAAACCACGACTATTAATATTGCTATTATTATTATTATTATCAACTATTATTATTATTATTATTAGCTAAAAGTGCCTAACTAACTAGAGAAATTATTTTATAAAATACTTGATAAAGTAGTGAAAACAAAACTAGTTTATCTTTAATGAAAAAGACATTATTTCTATAATTATTTATACAATATTCAAAACTATTTAATTTAAAGAGAAAAATTTTACTAAATACTAATCACAACAAAACAACATTTAAGGCCTAGCAAAATATCCAATTTGCAAGTATTAAACATCCAAGTTATTAACAATATTTATTTAACAATATTTATTTAAAGTTTAACTAAAAATATTTCTTATTTAATTTTTAACGAATAAACCGCATGCTATTTTAATACCAAAATTACTTTTCTAAAACGAGGATGAAATATAGTATTTTTAGAAATTATTTATATTCCAAAATTATTATTTTTATTTTTAACGAAAAGTGACAAGTTTAAGTAAAAGACACAAAAACCCCCATTCGCATTAAAAGTCTACAAATTCCTCAACTAGCAACCAAAACAAGTTTAATATAGTGTACTTACAGCCCTAAAGTTTCTGAAATTACAAACAGCACCCCCAGGACATGTTTTGACAGTTTGCAAAAACTACACTTTTACCCCCCTTCTACAACAACTTCATTTTCTTCAATTTAACTACGATTCAAGCTATCGAACTTCAATTCTAACAACATAAATCAACTAGTCAGAAGGTATAGGACATACCTAGGCCAAAAATGGCCGGAAATCGCTAAGAAACGGGTCGGATCGAAGCTTGGCGTCGGGGTCGCCGGAGTTGAGCTCCGTCGCCGGCTTTAATGGCTTCCACAGCTGGGTTTGAAGCTCCTAGTGAACTGGTCAGGGCCCTAAGAGTTGCCTGGAGGCAGAAAAGTCGACTGGGTGCTGCTACGAAGAGCTCGTCGAAATTTGGCCGGAGGTTGGCCGGCAACAATGGAGGTCGCCGGAGGTTGCAGTGGTTTCTGCTGCTGCTGCTGCTTCCTACTGACCTCTGTTGCTGAACAGAGAAGCTTCAGACGCGAGACAGAGAGGTGGGAGAAGGCAGGGGATGAGAGAGAGAGAGAAGTGGGTTCTCTCGGTGGTGGTCCGACGGTGGCAGCGGTGGCTGCGGTAGCTGCTGCTACAGCCGCTACTCTGTTCTGCTGAGACCTGAGAACAGAGAGGGAGGGAGAGAAAGAGAGAGTGAGAGAGGCTGCTGGGTTTCTTCTTGGGTTTTGTCGCCGGTGGCTATGGCGACGGTGGTGGTGGTTGGCTGCTGTGATGGCTGCTGCCACCTCTCCTGCTACTGCTGGTGGGGTTGGTTGAAAACAGAGAGCAACAGAGAGTTGGAGAGATGGAGAGTCTGCTGCTGGTGGTGGCAGGGTTGTTCTTTCTCGGGTGGTGTTGGTGAAGATGGTGGCAATGGTGATGAGGGAGGTGGTGGTTGTTGTGAGTGGCTGCTGGTGGGAGGTGGTGGCTGGAGGGAGCTTATATAGGTGAGGTTACTTGGGCTCCAAGTAGAAGTGATGGTGACAGGGGCGGTGAAGAAATCTCCCGAAGGTGGTAGAGGCGGTGATGAATCGTGTTGAGGAAGAGGAAGATGACTTCCTGGAGACAAAAGTTCATTTAACTAAAATTTTATTAGAAATATTTGGGTGTGGGTGGAGTACTATGTGGTTGGGTGATTGGGTGTGGTAAGTCTAGCAATCATCGCGGTAGTTGGACACGCGCTATAAATTAAAACTAACTAAAATTTATAAAACAACTACGAATTAACTATTAACTATTACTCTAATATTATTCTAAAACTTTTTATAAACTAAACTCAAAGATTTATTATTAAAAATATTATATTGCAAATTAATTATTATATGCTTCTAAAATGACTGTTTTACCCCTGCTAGATAAACGGGGTATTACATCCTTCCCCCCTTAAGCACAGCTTCGTCCTCGAAGCTAAAATCAACCGGCTAATCACAATATTCAAATCATCTAACAAGTAACTGTCTAACAGAATTTATGTCACATGGATGGCAAGTAACTTCACATAACAAATAGTAGCAAGTAATCATTTTACGACATACGCAATGCAACAAATAAAGTCAAATAAGGTCGTAGTCACGTCTATCTAATTAGGTGGTCATAGTCTCATTTGGGTTCTAAGTCTCAAGGTCAATTAAATCTCAAAGGTACTAAAATAGCAGACTAAGGCGTAATAGTATTAAACAGAGGGTTGCATCCTCTCCCCCTTAGAGAGTGACGTCCCCAGAACTCCACGTACCTCATTAAATAAGTGTGGGTACTTCTTTCTCATCTCTTCTTCAGCTTCCCAAGTTGCTTCTTCTGTTTGATGGTTGGTCCAGAGAACTTTGACCAGTTTGACACTCTTGGTTCTCGTATCCCTTGTCTTTGTGTCCAGTATCTTGACAGGTTGCTCCTCGTAGGTCAGTGATGGATCAAAATCCACTGGTTCTGGGTCCAAGATATGAGACGGGTCTGGTATATACTTCTTCAGCTGGGATACGTGGAAGACATTGTGTACTCGCCCTAGGTTCGATGGTAGGTCCAGTCGATACGCAACTTCTCCTATCTTCTCAATAACATCGTATGGACCAATAAATTTAGGGCTTAATTTTCCTTTCAAGTTAAACCTGGTTACCCCCTTAGTAGGTGAGACTCGCAAGAAAGCTTTCTCTCCTACTTGAAACTCCAGTAGTCTTCTCTTCTGATCTGCGTATGACTTCTGCCTGTCTTGAGCTGCTTTCATCCTCTGCTGTATGAGTCGAACTTGGTTCGTCATGTCTTCAATCATTTGTGGGCCAATGATCACCGTTTCGCTGATGTCACTCCAACACAGCGGCGATCGACACTTCCTTCCATAGAGGGCTTCGTACGGTGCCATCCCGATGCTAGCGTGGTAGCTGTTGTTGTAGGAGAACTCTATTAATGGCAGCTTGTCGACCCATGAGCCTTGGAAGTCCATAACACAGGCTCTTAACATATCTTCCAGCGTCTGTATAGTTCTCTCCGTCTGACCGTCTGTGGCTGGGTGGAAAGCCGTACTGAATTTCAACTGAGTTCCTAGTGTTTCTTGGAGCGCTTTCCAGAAATGAGAGAGGAAGTTAGGGTCTCTGTCCGAGATTATCGAACTCGGAACCCCATGATATCTCACGATGTTTCTGACGTACGCATCTGCCCTTTGCTCCATGTTCCACGTGTCTTTCATTGGGATGAATCTCGCCGTCTTGGTTAGTCTGTCTACGACTACCCATATCTGGTTGAGTCCATTCTTCGAAGTAGGTAGAGCTGTGACGAAATCCATCGATATGGAGTCCCACTTCCAGACTGGAACATCCAACGGTTGGAGTAGACCTCCCATTCTCTTGTGCTCGAACTTCACTTTCTGGCATGTTAGGCATCTAGCCACGAACTCA
Source organism: Linanthus parryae (assembly GCA_023055425.1). Lineage (NCBI taxonomy): Eukaryota > Viridiplantae > Streptophyta > Magnoliopsida > Ericales > Polemoniaceae > Linanthus > Linanthus parryae. The sequence continues at coordinate 648,577 of JALGPY010000036.1, read as the reverse complement.
GCTACTTCCTTCTTCATATTTGGCCACCAGAACGTCTTCTTCAGATCCTTGTAAAGCTTACCGCCTCCAGGGTGAACTGAATATGGAGTGTTGTGTGCCTCCTGCATCAGCTTCTCCTTAACCTCTGAACACTTCTGTGGCACGCACCATCTTCCTTTGTAGCGAATGCTCCCGTCTTCGTGAATCTGGAACTCCTTGGCCTCTCCTGCTGCAATCTTCTTCTTGATCCTCTCGAGCTTCACATCTCCTGCTTGATTGCTTCGTATTTCTTCGAATAAGTCTGGAACCGCTGTCATGCTCCCGAGCAGCTTTTGCACCGTTCATTGTTCCACCACTTCGATGTTGAGCTTCCGGAACTCGTGACATAACCAGTCTGATAAGACTACCATGGCGTTCACTGCATGGCTCGATTTACGACTTAGCGCGTCAGCGACTACATTAGCCTTTCCTTCGTGGTACTGGATGCGTAGATCGTAGTCCTTGATAATCTCCAGCCATCTCCGTTGCCTGTTGTTTAGCTCCTTCTGCGTGAAGATATACTTTAGGCTGCGATGATCTGTGTAGAGCTTGCAAACAGCCCCGTAGAGATGATGCCTCCATATCTTTAGTGCGAAGACTACTGCTGCCAGCTCCAGGCCATGTGTAGCATAGTTCTCCTCGTGTGGCTTCAGCTGCCTTGAAGCGTAAGCAATCACTCTTCGGTCTTGCATCAGCACACATCCAAGTCCTTTCTTTGACGCATCGCTGTATACCTCAAACTCTCCAGAGTCGTTTGGCAGGGCTAACACTGGTGCTGTAGTGAGCTTCTCCTTCAAAGTCTGGAACGCTTCTTCACAGCTGTCGTCCCAGTGGTACTTCACCGCCTTCTTCGTCAGCGTAGTCAATGGCCTGGCGATCTTCGAAAAATCCTTCACGAACCGCCTGTAGTAACCGGCTAAGCCGAGGAAACTTCGAATTTCGGATACGTTCTTCGGTGTAGGCCAGTCCTTAACCGCTGAGACCTTTGCTGGGTCAACGGATACCCCTTCCTTGGAGATGATGTGGCCTAGAAACGGCACACGATCTAACCAGAAATCACACTTTGAGAGTTTGGCGTACAGCTGCTCTTGCCTCAAGGTCTGCAATACTTCTCGGAGATGCTCTTCGTGATCCTCTTCGTTCTTCGAGTACACCAGGATGTCATCGATGAAGACAACCACGAACCGGTCTAGAAACGGCTTCATTACTCGGTTCATCAAGTCCATGAATACGGCAGGAGCGTTGGTCAAACCGAATGGCATGACCGTGAACTCGTAGTGACCGTACCTTGTGCTGAAAGCCGTCTTTGGAATATCTTTCTCGGCTACGCGGAGTTGATGATAACCCGATCTCAGGTCGATCTTGGAAAAGACACTGGCTCCTTGCAGCTGATCGAATAGATCGTCAATTCGGGGTAGTGGATACTTGTTCTTGATAGTGACGCTGTTTAGCTCCCGGTAATCGATGCATAATCGTAGGCTTCCGTCCTTCTTCCTGACAAACAGTACTGGTGCTCCCCAGGGTGACACACTAGGTCGTATGTACCCCTTCTGTAGAAGTTCTTGTATCTGCTCCTTCAGCTCCTTCAATTCCACAGGTGCCATCCGATACGGCGCCTTGGAGATGGGTGCAGTTCCAGGTGCCAAGTCTATAGTAAACTCCACTTCTCGTTGAGGTGGCATTCCGGGAATCTCGTCAGGGAATACATCAGGAAATTCCCTCACACTGGTATCTCGTCCAGCACATTTTCCTTCTTGGTTACGTCTTGGACATAACACAAATAGGCAAAGTTCCCCTTCTTCATCTGGTTGATTATAGTCAAGGCATACACTAGTCTGATTCGAGGTTCCGTGGTGATTCCACGATAGGTGATCTTTTCTCCTTTAGGTCCCTTTAATCGAACCTTCTGATCATAGCAGTCAATAACTGCCCTATACTTCCCAAGCCAGTCCATCCCTAGGATCACATCTATGCCTCCTAGGTTAAATTTTATTAGGTTGGCAGGTAAGGTGCATGTTAAGATTTTGAGTTCTACCCCTTCGAATATGGTATCACAGACAGTTATCTGGCCATTAGGGGTTGCTACTGGGATAGATATACTAGATGAGCTAAGCAAACCCAATTTCTCAGCAAACGAGGATGATATAAAGGAATAGGATGCACCAGAATCAAATAGCACGAAAGCAGGTTGCTCATGGATAGAGAAAGTACCCGTGACAACTCCATGTGCAGCTTCTGCCTCAGTCTTTGTCAGCACAGCAATTCGTCCCACATTTGCATTCTGAGCTCCTGCTCCTCCTGCTCCAGCTCCATTGTGATTATTCTCGTATCCAGCATTTTGGTTTCCGATCCTGGGTTGGCCTCCGTTCTGGGCTGCATTGCCTGAGTTGTAGTTCTGCTGCCTGACAAATCCATTTCCTCCATTGTTCTGGTTGCGGTTTCCATTCTGCTGGTTCCCGAGCTGCTGGTTGCGGGCAAAATTGTTCCCGTTTTGCTGACGGTTGCCCTGATAGTTGTTCTGCTGTGGCCTTCCAAAGTTGCCTCCTTGGATCATTAGCTGGTTCCCGGCTGGTTGAGATCAGCATTCATAAGCTCGATGTCCTCGCCTGCCACAGTTGTTGCAAGTGACCGGATTTCCCTCACAGTCTGCTCCTGGGTGGTTTCGTGGGCACCATTTGCAGAAATAGCGACGATTCTTCTGAGTCCCAGCATTCTGCTGATTGCCACGATACTGCCCCTGGTTACCTCCTCCGTTGTTAGTCTTGAACCTCTGATTGCCCTTGGCAAAGTTGGTGTTGCTTCCTCCTACCTCCTCAAGCTTGCGTTTCTTGCGATTCTCCTCCTGAGTGACACGAACCCGATAGATGTCAGCAGCTCTGTCGTAGGCTTCATGAAGCGAAGTGTAGGTCCTGCTCAGCAGAGACTCTTGCAGCCTTTCGTGCAATCCACCGATGAATCGGGAAACTTTGGAGTCTTCATCTGGCACCATGTTGCCTACGAATCGTGTTAGCTCAGTAAATTTCCGGAAATACTCAGTCACTGAGTCATTTCCTTGTCGCAGGTTCTGGAATTCCTGTTCCTTGCTCCTCTTCACGTGATGAGGGTAGAAACGAGCTCTGAGGGCGGTTTGAAGAGCTTCCCAGTTGAAGTTGGGTTCGGCTAGGAGAGTTTCTCGTACACTTCTCCACCAGAGGTTCGCTTCACTCTTCAAGTAGAAGACTGCGCAGTTGACCTTCCGGTCATCGGGGCATTCTATCACCTCAAGAATCTTATCCATTTCCATGATCCAGTCTTCTAACTCGACAGGATCCTCTTTCCCAGTAAACTCCATGGGTTTCATTTCAGCTACTTTCTTAGCCCAGTTATTTCCTGTCTGTCCTCCGTTATTCATCATCTGAGCCATTTGAGCGAGGAATTGCTCCATAGGGATGTTATTAGCCATCTATCCTGGTCAAACTTTCCTATAGTGGTAATGGAACGGTCTATTAGTCACATCCTACGGTATCCTTGGTTAAGGTCGCGGGAACTTCAATAATCATATTTCGCAATTAATATATCCAATATTATCACATAAACTAACATGCAGGAAATAACAACTTTGCAATAAAAGCACATAAGGCTCATATCTGCATAACTCAGCTTAATCAAGAAAGAACTGCTTGTGCAAGTTAAATTCTATCTCCTTCTCATAAATATCAGCAAAGATATGCATCTCAAATAACTCAGAACCCATAAAGCCGAAAATCAGGATGCGGGTGGGTGGGAGAATTCAAGACCTAAACTACCCGTAACCCCCACGGCTTATCCAATTTTAATTATTTTGTCCTATGTCCATTTTTAGTTGCCCTACAGGTTTTAAATTCCCTTTTTATGGGCTGCCTGCTCTGATACCACCTGCAACAGCCCGCGGTTTCCCAAGCCTTCCGTTCCGGACCGGAAAGCCCGGGAGGGCCGATGCTAAACGTGAACGGCGGGAATCAAGCATAACATTCCGAAAGTATTTATTTATTATCATTAAACATCATTAGAGTCTCATTACAAAAGTGATTTCAAAAGCTATACATCATCATGCTTGCTACCTAACACTACACGTGAGTCCCGTACCCAGCTTCGCCATAGCCTCCTGCTTCTAAGCCTGCGGTGGGAAGGAAAACAGAACCGCAGTTTCTAAAGTCAGCTGTGAAATGCTGAGTAAATAACACCCAAACATGTAAAACAGAAGAAGAAGCTTTACTTTATTATTTGCAATAAAACAGGAGGAATAAAAACTTGTAAAGAAAGAACTTCATAAATAAAGTAGGGACCATTTCTATAAACATTCTTCTTGTCTTATTATCTCTTCCAAACAGGTATTATCTTCCTCAATCTCATCTTCTTTTCCTTTCAAAAACTCATGCCAAACTGTATTATTAGCTTTGTTGATACGGGGAAGGAACTACTAATCTATCACTAGCAACCATGACCTTAACTGCCGGCAGCCCCCTAAGACTTCTTGCGGCCAGAGAGGTGAGTACATGGAGCGACCCGGCAGGTTGCGACCGGGTTAAAATAAAATCTGATCTCTGGTCGAGTGATCGAAGTCACACGACAATAAAAATCGCTTCTCCCGCACAACTCTTTCCACTTTACGTTAATTACGCATTATTATTAATCGTGTGACAAGTTCAAAATAACTTCTTGAAATAAAAGGAGACTTCAAAATAAAACAAGTAAATAAATAACCAAGTAAAACGCATTTTGAGACAAGAAATAAAAGTCATATTAAGACACGAAGGAAGCTAGGCTCTAGGCTTGGCATGTTACTTACCTTACTTCCGTAGCACTAGCACGTTTTAGAAATGTCTCGGCCTACAACCGTCACCTACAACCCGTAACTTTTACGTTAACAAATAATCTCACAAAATACTACACATCCTAAAAATATTCTCTTTTAATTCTACCCAACCCCTCTAGTTATTTATTTTTCCTAACGTTATAATTCGTTATAAACTTCTATTATAAAACCACGACTATTAATATTGCTATTATTATTATTATTATTATTATTATTATTATTATTATCAACTATTATTATTATTATTAGCTAAAAGTGCCTAACTAACTAGAGAAATTATTTTATAAAATACTTGATAAAGTAGTGAAAACAAAACTAGTTTATCTTTAATGAAAAAGACATTATTTCTATAATTATTTATACAATATTCAAAACTATTTAATTTAAAGAGAAAACTTTTACTAAATACTAACCACAACAAAACAACATTTAAGGCCTAGCAAAATATCCAATTTGCAAGTATTAAACATCCAAGTTATTAACAATATTTATTTAACAATATTTATTTAAAGTTTAACTAAAAATATTTCTTATTTAATTTTTAACGAATAAACCGCATGCTATTTTAATACCAAAATTACTTTTCTAAAACGAGGATGAAATATAGTATTTTTAGAAATTATTTATATTCCAAAATTATTATTTTTATTTTTAACGAAAAGTGACAAGTTTAAGTAAAAGACACAAAAACCCCCATTCGCATTAAAAGTCTACAAATTCCTCAACTAGCCACCAAAACAAGTTTAATATAGAGTACTTACAGCCCTAAAGTTTCTGAAATTACAAACAGCACCCCCAGGACATGTTTTGACAGTTTGCAAAAACTACACTTTTACCCCCCTTCTACAACAACTTCATTTTCTTTAATTTAACTACGATTCAAGCTATCGAACTTCAATTCTAACAACATAAATCAACTAGTCAGAAGGTATAGGACATACCTAGGCCAAAAATGGCCGGAAATCGCTAAGAAACGGGTCGGGTCGAAGCTTGGCGTCGGGGTCGCCGGAGTTGAGCTCCGTCGCCGGCTTTAATGGCTTCCACAGCTGGGTTTGAAGCTCCTAGTGAACTGGTCGGGGCCCTAAGAGTTGCCTGGAGGCAGAAAAGTCGACTGGGTGCTGCTACGAAGAGCTCGTCGAAATTTGGCCGGAGGTTGGCCGGCAACAATGGAGGTCGCCGGAGGTTGCAGTGGTTTCTGCTGCTGCTGCTGCTTCCTACTGACCTCTGTTGCTGAACAGAGAAGCATCAGACGCGAGACAGAGAGGTGGGAGAAGGCAGGGGATGAGAGAGAGAGAAGTGGGTTCTCTCGATGGTGGTCCGACGGTGGCAGCGGTGGCTGCGGTAGCTGCTGCTACAGCCGCTACTCTGTTCTGCTGAGACCTGAGAACAGAGAGGGAGGGAGAGAAAGAGAGAGTGAGAGAGGCTGCTGGGTTTCTTCTTGGGTTTTGTCGCCGGTGGCTATGGCGACGGTGGTGGTGGTTGGCTGCTGTGATGGCTGCTGCCACCTCTCCTGCTACTGCTGGTGGGGTTGGTTGAGAATAGAGAGCAACAGAGAGTTGGAGAGATGGAGAGTCTGCTGCTGGTGGTGGCAGGGTTGTTCTTTCTCGGGTGGTGTTGGTGAAGATGGTGGCAATGGTGATGAGGGAGGTGGTGGTTGTTGTGAGTGGCTGCTGGTGGGAGGTGGTGGCTGGAGGGAGCTTATATAGGTGAGGTTACTTGGGCTCCAAGTAGAAGTGATGGTGACAGGGGCGGTGAAGAAATCTCCCGAAGGTGGTAGAGGCGGTGATGAATCGTGTTGAGGAAGAGGAAGATGACTTCCTGGAGACAAAAGTTCATTTAACTAAAATTTTATTAGAAATATTTGGGTGTGGGTGGAGTACTATGTGGTTGGGTGATTGGGTGTGGCAAGTCTAGCAATCATCGCGGTAGTTGGACACGCGCTATAAATTAAAACTAACTAAAATTTATAAAACAACTACGAATTAACTATTAACTATTACTCTAATATTATTCTAAAACTTTTTATAAACTAAACTCAAAGATTTATTATTAAAAATATTATATTGCAAATTAATTATTATATGCTTCTAAAATGACTGTTTTACCCCTGCTAGATAAACGGGGTATTACATGGATGTCATATCAATGTAGGAAAGTACAAGTGGATCCCATGTTTGCTCTATCCACTTGATAATTTTCTTAACACATCTCTTTCAACCAAATGGATGGGGCTGACTTCCTCCTCAAGGGGGGCCAAGGTTCTAACTTGGGACATTCGAAAGCTCAAGGAGTTTTTCCCTCATGTCATAGTCTATTGCATCCTTGCGATCCAACTTTATGACAAGCATATAGAGGACAAAGTGATTTGGCCATTTCCGAAGTCAGGGTGCTACTATGTCAAATCGTGCTACATATTCCTAATGACAATTGAGCACCATGTTTTCTTAACTGTAGGATATTTTTATAATCTGGACTATAGCATCTCTCGTAGAATGGAGTAGGGAAAAGGCGGGACCCTACGGCTACCGAAAAAGATAAGCTTTTCCTTTGAAAATGCTTGTTGAATGTGTTCCCCGTCAATGCAAGGCTAAATACTTCGAATGTAGTTCTGCAGGATCCATGCTCGATGTGCTCTTCGAAACCTGAGACACTTGAGCATCTCTTCCTCACCTGCCCACAGGCCGCCACGACATGGTATGGCTTGCCTTTATGTTACCGGTATGATCGCATTTGAGAAGCTACCTTCTTTGACTTGCTCTCCAACTAGGTTCTGGCAAGCTCAAAGGACAAGATATCATCCTACTATCTCATCTTTCATGTGGATTGTCTAAAAAGTCAAGGAATGATATGGTGTTTGATACGGATGGTATGGAAAAATTCATTTCCATTACACATAACCTCTTCAAGGAGCTTCATTTTTTCAACACCTACGAAAATTTTGCCAGCACGAGAAGCCCCCCCCCCCCCCCAATGAGCCTCTAGAATCCTCACACATGTTATGACCAAACCGCGAGGGAACCCTTCTGAGCATATATTGTTGGTGTGGGGTCCACCACATATGGTGAATGCGCAACACCGGATTAGTTCTCATGAGAGTACATTAAAGAAAAGCATAAACAAAAAAAAGTCTCAAGTTTGCTAGCTCGAAGCACCATCAGTGTCATTTGAATTTGTGGCCATGAATGGGTTGACGTGGCCCAAGCATTGTGGGGCTTGTGTGTTGTAACACATGTTTTGGGAGCTGGTGAGTGTGAACACACAGAGATGGTGAGGGATAGAGCAATGGATTTTGGGGAGAAGAACACAGAGTGTTTCTGGGTTTTTTGAGTCACGACCAGCCAACTTCCGGCGGTGATCTGACGGAGAAACTTTGGCGGATTCAGCTCAAATTTCAGGGGGTTGCTCTTGGGAATATCCTCCTCACATCCAACGGTTGGATTTCCGTTTAGCCTCCTCTAAGGTGCTCTTTCTTGGTTACCCTAGATGATTGTCCAGATGATATTGTAAGCAAAGAATTGTTTTTGTTGTTGCTTGGTTGATCCTCTAGCTTGCTAGAGATGTATGAGGGTTGGTCCCACTATTGGATTGATTATAGTGGAATTATTTGAGTCGGAGAGACGACTCTGTAGTTTTTCCCGATTTCGGGTTTCCCACGTTAAAAATTGGTGTTTGTCTTGTTTTAGTTTATCATCTTCAATTGCTTGTCCGGCCCTCCGTTTAGTTGCACATTCGTGGGGAAATTTTGAATCTTTGGGCATTTTGGTTCCACTACAACTTGGTTGTATTGTCGTGTTTTTTAGCCTGGATTCCCCAACAAGTGGTATCAGAGCCTGGTTCATTGTTGTTGGCTCGGTTGTAGTGTTGACTAAAATGGATGAGCATAGTCTTGGTGGAACGATGATTATGTTGACATCGGCAAATTATTCAATTTGGAAACCGATGATGGAGGATTTGCTATTCTGTAAAGATTTGTATGATCCTATCGAAGGGGATGTTTCGAAGCCGGCCACTATGACAGACAAAGCATGGGACACATTGCATAGGAAGATTGTGGCCACTATCAGACAGTGGATTGACCAAAGTGTTTTTCACAACGTCGCCAAAGAGACAAGAGCGGACGTATTGTGGAAAAAGCTTGAATCTTTATATGAGAGACAGACTGCTCAGAACAAGATTCACCTCATGAAGCGGCTTGTGAATTTGAGGTACAGGGATGGCCAGAGTGTGTCTAAGCATATGAGCAGGTTTCAGGAGCTCGTGAATCAGCTGACGGCGATGCGGATTGTATTTGATGATGAGATTCAGACATTGCTCAGTAGCTTGCCGGATAGCTGGGAAACTTTGACAGTGGCTCTTAGCAATTCAGCTCCACATGGAAAGTTGCCCAATGAAATGGTCATGGATAGCTTGTTGAATGAAGAAGCTAGACGGTCCGAGTCAGGCATGAACTCGGAGGTTGAGGCACTGGTGACAGCAAAGAAAGAGAATAGAGGGAGAAGCCACAGCAGGGGTCCAAATAAAAAAAAGGAACCACTCGTGAGGCCAGTCGAGAGAGTGGAAGAAGTCTGTCAAATTCTACCATTGTGGGGGTATGGGACATATGAAGAAAGAGTGCAGGAAGCTAAAGAACAAGGGATAGAAAGGGTCGGACAACAAGAATGAGAAGACAGTTGCTACAACGACTAAGGATGATACTCTCATTGTCTGTGAGGAGAATGTTATAAGTATTTCTTGTCAGAGCAGCAACTGGGTTATTGACAACGGGGTTTCTATTCATGTTGCCTCCAGGAGGGAGTTCTTCTCATCTTTAAGAGCATGTGACTATGGTGTTGTGAATATGGGGAATGATGGTGTGTCAAAGATCATTGGCATGGGTGATGTTTTCTTGGAGACTAACATTGGAAGCAAGCTTGTTCTCAGGGATGTCAGACATGTTCCAAATATTTGGCTGAATTTGATTTCTGCAGGGAAGCTTGATGAAGATGGGTATTGCAATCATTTCGGTGATGGGAAATGGAGACTTACCCGGGGCTCGTTGGTTGTTGATAGAGGGATGAAAGAGTCTTCACTGTATGTGATGCATGGAAAGCTTACCAGTCCAGTGGTAAATGCGGTTGATGATTCCTCTATAAAGTTGTGGCACAAGAGGCTGGGTCACATGATTCAAAAAAGGACTTGATTTCCTAACCAAGCGAGAGCAGCTCCTTGGTATAAAAGTAATCCTTTGAAGCATTGTACTCATTGTTTGGATAGAAAGCAACACAGGTTGAGTTTTCAGCATTCTTATGGTTCTAGAAAGTCTGTTATTTTAGAACTGGTACATTCTGATGTTTGCGGACCCATGAAAACAAGAACGCTTGGTGGTGCGAGATACTTTGTCACTTTCATTCATGATCATTCAAGGAAAGTGTGGGCATACACTCTTCGGAGTGAGGACCAAGTGGCTGATGTGTTTAAGGAGTTTCATGCTAGTGATAGGGAAAATGGAAAGCCATTGAAGTGCATCAGGACTGACAATGGTCGTGAGTACAGAGGTTCCTTCCACTGGTGAAACAACCCGGGATCTCGGTTCAGGGTTAAAGAGACAATCGATAACCAAAAGTAGAATTATGCTATTAAGATTACATTTCATTTAGTGTATACAACAAATCTCGTCGAAATAAGTCTACAAAAAAAGTAAATAAATAAAATGTGTGTGATATTCTAAATGATATAACTTAAGCACGCAACTTCGTCTCGATTTGCGTTCCCATTCCCCAACCTTGATTGATGACCTGCGGTTTTAAAATGGCAAAAGCCGACGCAGTTTTGAAGAAAAATGATCAGCAAAAACTGAGTAAATACATACTACGACATGTAAAGCAACGAGTGGCACGGAAGCATGATTTGAGACAAATCAGAAGATTTAAACAGTAAAACTATAATGTTGGAGAATTGGGAACAAGTGGAAGTAACCGAGTAACAAAACCTCTCAATTTAATAACATTGAGAAACCACGAGTAGTTGGTAACATATCCAGGGTAAACAAGTCCACTTAAGAGAATAACTTAGTTCATGAGTAGCCAAAGCATTTCAAATCATTTCAATTGATTAGGACAATCCAGAGCCACAAACAACATTAATAAAGTAGTCGATTTTTAATTTCGACTTCAATCAACAGTTTAATTTAGCTGAGGCATGTCCAGAGCCGCCAGCAGGATCGATGTAAACAGAGGGATCACGAAATAATCACTAAGGGTTCCTTCTAGGGTCTATCAAACCCTGTTTCACCCGAGCATTAAGGGAGCCCATTCGTCAACCCCGCTCACAACATTAGCTAAAAGGCCTTAAGTATCGACACCCCTATACCGTAGTGACCCTTACGAGTATAAGTAGAACTCTATAGCTCTATAAACCCCTTGGCCTCAACATATTGATACACTTTGTCTCATCAGGGGCGGATTTGTGAACATTAACGTTCTATCCAATAATCAGAAGCATTGCTTCAATGGTCTTAGCCATAAGAAAATGGAGGATCGCTTGACACCTCCCATTAATAACAGTACTATGTACATCGTCCTAAGTCTATTAGAGGTATTTTATTTATTCTCTTTCACATAAACAGAATTAGAATATCAACATTTCACAAGTAATTTCCGAGAGTTCTCAAAGGAGATGAATAAAATAGTTTAATAACATTCAAGTGGAAAACATGCATTCTCATACTTTTTCATATAACAAGCATTCATTTGAAACATCACACACATGCGCACATTTGATATGAAAAGTTCGTACATATGTACTTACCTCTGAGCCATGAAAGGCGCAAAGCAACGCTAGCACTCCTACAACGCTCGTCTCCGAGTCTCACAATAAGCAACACGAATACGTACGTCTACTTCGAACGATCCTTAATAACGACTGGATATACACAAGTAAAGTGTAGAACCTATTATCATATACCCTCTATATGAGGTTGTATGAAAGAATGCAATAAAATGCAGGTCATGCAAGCTAACTTGACCAAAATGCCCCTGATACTTCAGAACTCTCTTGTACAGTCCCTGACTGTGCCTGGACTCCAAATTACATTCATACTGGCCCAACAACATGCAAGAATGACTCTTAACTCTCCCATATGAACTTAGCATCGAAATCTACAAATTTCAATAAATTACAATTAGGCCCCTAAAGTTTGCTAAAATTACAAAAAGACCCCCACCATTGATTTGATAACTCCCGAGTCAAATACATCCTTCTTGAGAATTTAAATATCCTTCTAAGTCAGGTTGTTGGTCTCGAAACATTAACCTAGTCTCAAGTAGTTCAAGAGTGGAGTTTTTATTAAATGCACATAGGCCCCCGAAGTTTAGTAAAACTGCAAAAAGACCCCCACATTTGACTTGGTCAACCCTAGCCCAGAATTATATAAAAGTACTCCAAATGCGCATACAATACATGCTGACGTACTCCAAGTTACTAAACGAATCTCAATTCAAAGCTAAATAAAATTACTATTTTGCCCCTCCTATACAGTTCAGTCAAACTAGGGTTTTCGAAAAGTCAAACTTGGTCAAACTTGATATTTAGACTCAGAATATGAATACGAACAAGTTTCGTGAAGAACGCTAAGGCCAGAAATGTCATTCAAATGGTCAAAACTGAATATCAAAGTGAGCGAAAAATCGTTTCAAGCAGTCAACTTTGCGGCTGATTTCTGATCAATTGAGAAGGAGTTTTGAAAAACTGGAAATGGGGTTTTGAAGATGACACTTCAAGGATTCCATAACATATTTGAACTCCAAGAAACTCTAAGTATTCGAAGAGATATCGCTTGTCAAAGTTGGACAAAAATTCCGATTCAATACTTAGAAAAATTCAAGAAAATTTCGTGAGTTCAAACTAGCGACTTTCGGCTCGTTTTGTGAGAAATCCGTTACAAATTTGAACATGACCGAGAGACGATGATTTGAATTATTATATACCAGCTACACATAGGAGAAAGAAACACAAGATTTCATCAAAAATTGAGGGATTTACGATTGTTTGAAATTGAGCCTTTTAATCTAAACTCCAACACTTATAAAAAAACTGCTCCGGACTGATTGCACAACACGAATCGCAGTGACTTCAACTCAATTTTTGGGTGTGTTAGAGATAAAATTTGACAAAAGTTAAAACACAAAAGTTGTAGCCAATATTCCGAGGATTCCAGAAAGTCCAAATTCACTCAAAACGGATTAAAAACGAGGGAGATACAAGCATTTTAACAGGAGTGGTTATGCATGTCAAAAAAACGAACCAATTGTGAAACAAGAAATCAAACTCGATTCTAAACAAATTTTGGGCGGGTTTTGAAGTTTCTAATGCGTTCCTAAAGACATGGGGATCACATTGATGTAAGGAACATCGAATTTGGTGGAGAAATGAGGGAGTTACCATTTCTCGTCGGCCATGGAGGTTTGGCGGCAGCGACACGGTGGCTGGAGCAAAATCCGGCGATTTGCAGGGCATGCTTGTGCTTCCCAGGTTCGCCTCAACATCAAGAACAAGAATATGTGTGTTAATTGTGACGGGTTTCAACGAGGAGGGAGAAATCAAAGAAAAATCGAACTAGGGTTCTTACCTTCAAACCCGAATTTCTCACTCGATTCTTGATGAAATCCCGAACTGTTTGGGGAGTTTTGATCCTTGTGGTGAGGGCTACTCCGGGTGGTAGCAGGTTGGGAGTTGGTGGTTGTTTGGTGGTAGTTCCTTGCTGGAGGTGGTGGTGCTCTTGGTGGTTGCATGGTGAAGAGAGAGGAAGAAGATGAATTTCAAACAAATGACAAGATGCCCATTGTTCTCAGCAACAAATGATAGAGGATAGGGAAAAGATGATTTCATCTCACTAATGAGGAGTCAAAACCCTCTTTAAAAGTGTCTCACATGCATAGGGGTCAAAGTGTAGTTTTCTAAGCTTTTGGGTACAACTAGAATTAGAGCTTCTACTCAATTTCAGAGAATTGCACAACCACCCCGACCATCTTTAGTGCTTCAAATCATTCTAACGACTTCCAAATATTGCTAACACTCCAAAATTCCAACTTTAAAGCCGTGATAAATTATTTATAAATTCGCCCCCAAAGTCTTGATATTGCACTTAATGCTCGCTTGAGAAATAGGGGTGTTACAACTGGTATTGCAGGAACCATGGGATTAAGCATCAGAGGACACCTCCCAAGACCCCACATCATAATGGTGTAGCAGAGAGGTTGAACAGGACCATGATTGAGAAGATCAAATATATGTTGTCACAGGCAAAGTTGCCAAGAACCTTCTGGGGTGAGGCGATGAGAACAGTTGTGGATTTGATCAATCTCTCTCCTTCAGTTCCTATGGAGACAGATATACCTGACATATTTTGGACAATTAGAGATGTGTCTTACGATCACTTGAGAGTGTTCGGTTGTCGGGCATTCTTACATGTCCCGAGAGATGAATGATCAAAGCTTGACGACAAATCCAAGCAGTGTATCTTTCTGGGTTATGGTCATGAAGATTTTGGGTACCGGTTATGGGATCCAGTAACCAAGAAGATTGTGAGGAGCCGAGATGTGGTATTTCTCGGAGATCAGACTATTGAGGACATTGATGGATGTGAGAAGCCTCAAGCTGATGGTGATGATTTGGTGGACACGAGTCCAGCTCCTACTCCAGAAGAGCATGGTGATGAGATAGTTGTGTACGAGAGAATACTTTGTGGAAGATTCAATGTACACCAAGAGCAGGGGATAAGAAGAACACAGGAAGAGTAGGGTTGTGTGTAGGGAGAGAGTAAGGCAATGGCAACTGTGTGAGAGAGAGACAGAATTTTGGCAGAGCTTCCGCGTAGTTCAGGTGGTTCGTTCTGTGTAAGGAAGGGTTAACGATCCTATATGGAGAATATGACCGTTGTAGTGGGTTAATGCACCCATAAATGGCGGCTTAATTACCTTAACCACAACGGCACGTTCTTCCGCATATATAGGGACCGTTACGCACTTCGTCCGCTTATACCGGAACCGTTATGAGGTTGACCAAGTTTATGGAGCTCGTACCATAAATCTCTCAAAGAAGTTACTAAAGGTCGCGTGCTGGCTTGGTGTTCGCTCGCGCACGACGGAACTTACTCTAGCCTCCAAACCACTAAGTCCCGTGTGGTGGTATGCGAGGGCCCTGTCTCGCAGCCCCCACGTGGATCAGCGCGAGTGGTGATCCGGTGTGGATGGAGCACAGCTAGGTGTGATGGATGATCGCCACGTGGCTAAGATCTGTCTGTCTAGAAAGAACTATCTACATTAGCACCCTTTTTGCGCGTGGAGACGCCTAACCGGATAGGCTTCAATGCGCAAAAACCAGTGCACGCGTCGTTGCCACGCACCAATTCAAATACATGCAAAATCAACCCCCATGCATGCCATTACTTCAATGTGCCGTGTGTTCTATTAGGGTTTTAGGCGTGACGTCAGCATCGACCTGTGATTGCGCGATTCGACAGTGACGGTTGTGATTCGACCACTGAAAGGACGCGACTCCTCAGTGTTTTTGAATAAATACTCCATGCTCTCCATTGTTGCAGAGCATCACTTCTCTCTCTAAAGTGAATGTTACCTGAGAGCCTTCAAGAGCAGATACAGATAATGAACCATCAGTTCTTTCTAGCCAACCGTCTTCTTCAACTTGCTTCATCAAAACAAGGTTGGCTTTGCTCGATTTCATTAATGTATTCCATATCCTTTGAACTGTTTCTTGAATCTGAAAACCCATAACTAATTTGGAATACGCCTGTGTTTGAAAACTGCGGAAGGGGCTCCTTGTAAACCCTAAAAGATTCGAACACCAGATTGAGACGATTTTCAAACAATAAACTTCTGAAATTCTGAGATAAACTTCTTCAATTCTGAGATTCTAAACCCAGAACTGATCCAGAACTGTTCATCTTCTTCGAATTTCAAAACAACCCATAATTGCTTCCTGAATGTGAACTAAAAAGTGGGTATATTTCTCCCCCCCCCCCTTTTCTTGCTTTTCTGCAGAAATGGCCAAGACAAAAGGTTCCAAACCTGTTAAAGAACCTGATAGAAAGCCCCTATCTAGGTGGGAAAGACTTTTATCACGCTAGGGTTAAAGTGAAGAATCTACCGGCTCCCGCCTCTGGAAATTTGCTAACGTTGACCCCGCCTACCACTGCAGCCATGTTGGAGTTAATTGAATCCAAGGATGTGGTAAGGTTAGGCATAGAAAATGGGTTCTTCCCCCATACTGAAATTTCTACCCAGGCCTTCGTTCAAAAGATGGATTTGATGGATGAGTGGATTGACCATGTACTGACTCACCATGCTATCACACTAAACGATGCTAGAATTTATTTCGCTGTTAGAGCTATGAAGGGTGTTGCCGTGAAGTTGGATCAGACCATGCTTCTAAACCTTTTTTCTCGTTACTCACCTGCGACCCATACTTTCCATTTTGCTGAATTTGAGGTCGCCCCCACTCTGGAAGATGTTCAAATTTTATATGAACTTTCTCCTATGGGCGAAGTGGGTCCCCTAAGTGCTTTGAAACCTGGTCCAGAGCTCACTCTATATGCGCAGATGGAGGAGTGTTTGACCGAGGTGAAGAAAATTTCTACTCGGTGGACATCTGCGAAAGTACTTCCCTAATGGCAGCTAGTTGAGACCTCTGCGAAGAACACTTGGGGAAAGTGGGTGCAATACTTCTTTCGCGACTATGCGAATAGTAAGATCTCCAAGGAAATTCTTGATAATGATCCAGAAGAGAAGAATTACATAGAGGGGAAGGAGTATCATCTGACCTTGTGCGACTTTCTCTGTGCCTGATGTCGAGGTATTTGATCGACGGTCATCCTCGTGATGGGGTCTTTTATCATGTTCTCCCCCTTGCTGTTAAGTTGGCCCTTGGCCAGAAAGTCGCACTGAGGCCTCTAGTACTAGGCACCCTATATCATCGATTAGACCAGCTGGTGGTCGCGATTGAGGAGTCACGTGGGTGTATTGACATGTTGACCTTTGTCAACGTTTCATTTCTTACCAGTGGGTTTTCGAAAGATGGCCCTCTTATGCTCCTGTTCCTTCTAGGTCCAGTAAGTGGTGCGTTCCAGGTGCGGAGAATGCACTTCCTAGTGGGAGAGCTGCTCGATGGTACAGAACCAATCTTCCCAAGTGTACATGGAGTCTGATATGCGATGATCGGAGAAAGTTTACAGCTCGGCCTTACACGACACGCATTGAAAATGTGCGATGGTTTCCGAATATGTACCCTTATAGAGCTGGTTCCTTTTCAGAAGAACTCCTTGTCGAAGGACATGATCGCTACCGCGAATTCTTCTGCTGGTGCTTGAGAGGTTCCCTTCCTGCCCTTGCCGAAAATGTTTCTGAGCTTACTCCCATATATGAGCAGATCACAGTCGACGTTGACCCAACTCGCGTCTCTCCTCGGTTTGGTTTTGATGCAGTGGCGCCTTCCATTTGGCCTAAGTCAATCACAAGGGGTTGCTACAAGAGTCTGCTGGTGACTAATTGTAAAACGATCCTTCTGAGCAACTTGCCTTTCGTCTAACCTTCGGGGAGTCGTGTAGGTCGCCTTACCAAGAATTGGATTGCCTACTGGACTGCTCAGCAGGCCAGATTTGAGATACACTCGACGCCTCGTCCCAGTAAAGCTCCTGCGATCAAAAGGAATGCTTTTCCATTCCGTCCTAATTGCAGCTTGGATGATTCCCAATATGGTTTGTATTCCTTGCTTGATACTGACAATCATTTGTGCCCAGCCACTATTCTTGAGGAGAAGATGACTGCCGTTAGGGGTGGAATTTCGCATGTCATCAAGTATAGTGAAGATTTTGCTAAGGTAAACAACCCTCTTTTATGCTTAAAAGACTTCTTTCTCTAGCACGCTTGAAACTTACACCCCATTTTCTTTTTCAGTGTTATCTGAGGAGGTTTGCATCTGGAGAGCGCTCCGCGTCGCTGGTCAACTCTATTGTTGCCGCGAAAAGAGAAGAAATGGAGATTCCTGTGGAAATGGGACTGGCTCCCCAGGTGGAGGCTCGGATATGCGAGGAAATGGATGTGTTTGCTCGTTCGCTAATAGATAATGATGTTGAGGTGGATGCAGAGGTTTCCCCAAAGGCCAAAAAGCAAAAGCAGGAGGGCATTGTGATTTCTTCGCCTCCTAGAAATGTTCCAACTCCGTCTCCTGCGAAGCCTCTCGCTTACAAGGGCAAAGGCAAAGGTCGCATGCTGAGCAAGACACAGAAAGATCTCGCGGTTGAGACCTTCATCCCTTTTGGTCAGGAAGAAGAGGAAGAGGAGGACGAAGGAAGAGACGTGAGGGAAGAAGAAGGTAGAGAAGAGGAAAGAGAAGAAGAAGAAAGAGGAGAGATAAGAGAAGAAAGCTCAGAAGGTATCTTGAATGAACTTGTCTTCCTCGCACTCTTGTTTTTTGCAATGGTTGTTGACTAACTTCCCTTTCGCAGATGATGACAGAGAGACCATCAGTGGCCTTTTGGCCAGGGAGAAAAAAATACCAAAGGTTCTCGCTCTGACGTATCTAGCGAGGCTATAGACGAAGACATCATTGCTGAGTCTAAGAAAATGGCTGCTGAGGCAGAAGAGAGAAGGAGAAAGTTCGAGGAAGATGACATCGATTTCATGAAAAGGAGAAGTCTGGAAGAACATCAGGCTGATAGCGCAGGCGTGGCTGCCTTGGAACATGCTCAAGATGACTTTGAGGAGATCACAGGCGGCAAGGAAGGTGAGATTTGTAACCTTGTTGTAACCTACCAAGAAGTAATTATTGGTGCATTAAAGCACGGTTTATCAAAAGATGATATTCGCCGATGGCTAGTAGGCTAATGTGGCGAACCCTCAGGTAATCATTCAAATAATGTTTGTAAACCAGGCTTGGTAACCCATTCCTTATTGTAACGAGTTTCTTCGCACCAGCAGGTCATGCTTACCTTAAAGATGGGATAAATGAAGATACTCTTGTAGGATTTGGTGTCACATCTTTAACATACGATGACGGAACTGCAATCCCACCTAAGTGTGGAGGTGCTCGCTTTTGATCTATCAGAATAAAACATCATTTATAACGCAAGTTTACCTCAACATTTTCCTGTCTTGTGTCGCAGATGATGCTGTCATCGCATAGGGCTCTGCTGATAACGTGTCAGCTGCCAGAGAGGTGATCGGCGAGGCAGGTGTTGGCAACCCTGATGAGGACATGTTGGAGCATAGAAGTCAGCTCCCTACATCTTATGCCCCAGAGCGAAGCTCGCATGTTGAAAAACATATCGCAGCTACTGAGTATGCAGGAGAACCTCTGGAGGAAATTATCGAGGTATCCGACGATGTCGAAGCTGACACTGAGTTAAGGTACGAAGATGCTGAGGTTGAGGAAATGAAAGCCGCACAAGGTCAGATGATACCCCTTCCCCTTTATGTAATTCTTCGCTTCTGGATCATTATCCAGAATTTCTTGGAGATCTTACTATTCTCATAGCCGCGAAACAAGTATTGCACCCACTTTCCCCAAGTGTTCTTCGCAGAGGTCTCAACTAGCTGCCATTCAGGAAGTACTTTCGCAGATGTCCACCGAATAGAAATTTTCTTCACCTCGGTCAAACACTCCTCCATCTGCGCATATTGAGCGAGCTCTGAACCAGGTTCCGAATCACTTAGGGGATCCACTTCGCCCATAGGAGAAAGTTCATATAAAATTTGAACATTTTCCAGAGTGGGGGCGACCTCAAATTCAGCAAAATTAAAAGTATGGGTCCCAGGTGAGTAACGAGAAAAAAGGTTTAGAAGCATCGTCTGATCCAGCTTCACGGCAACACCCTTCATAGCCCTAACAGCGAAATAAATTCTAGCATCGTCTAGTGTGATAGCATGGTGAGTCAGTACATGGCAATCCACTCATCCATCAAATCCATCTTTTGAACGAAGGCCTGGGTAGAAATTTCGGTATGGGGTAAGAACCCATTTTCTACGCCTAACCTTACCACATCCTTGGAGTCAATTAACTCCAACATGGCTGCAGTGGTAGGCGGGGTCAATGTTAGCAAATTTCCAGAGGCGGGAGCCGGTAGATTCTTCACATTAACCCTAGCGTGATATGTCACGACCCGTACCTTTTCTTTCGCTTTAAGTTTATTAATAATTTATCAGAGTAAAACGCGTCATTTTTAGGCCGCGACGGAAATACGAACCGTTTCGCTTTTTGAATGAAAATAGCGGAAGCTTAGAAATAGACAACTCTTTTCAATTTCGAACAATAACGTCATTTTCCTTTTCAATTGAGCAATATCGTTTACAATTATCGAATAAAAGAATCTAGACACATATTACAATTAATTCGAAAACGCTATAAGTCTAGCCCGTCTAAAGTCTCCAATCGCTCCGGTACCTGTAGATATTTTAGGGTGAGCAAAAAGCCCAGTAGGTACCGCCTAACCACTGGCGTAGAAATATAATAATCAATTAAACTGTAACATCGCGAATCACATAATTATCATGCTTTAGACATCATGCGAATAACAAACAATAACTTAACAATCAACATATAAGCATATAATCATGTATAGACCGTAATTACAGTAGATGTGAAAACTATATTTCCCCTACCTTTATTTGAAGTCAAAATCCCGCTTTTGAAATGAATCGGCATAACTCAACTAATGACCCGACTATAGTCTTGCTAGTAGAACGGACAATTATCTCTTTTTAGAATCTCAAGTGAGTTGAGAAACTAATTAAAATGATAGAGTTTCGAATCCGGAAAAATATTCGGAACAAAAACTCTCAAAATCACTATTTTAGAGGAGAGGGGGAGGATGGTGTAATTTGAAATGAGAGGTGGAAGGCTCTATTTATAGTGGGGGCTGTCCAGGGGGTGCTTACTGTCATTTTGGCAGACCTTAGGGGAGCTGATTGTAATAATTTAAAACTATTTCAGCAAAATATCCAAAAAAATTAGCTGGTGCTGGCAAGGGGAATCAAACCTGAACCACTTTGCCAGCAATTCAGTTTGAGATAAGATCAACATTTCAATTATTTGAATTAGTCAGTTAGGATAAGTGAAGAAAGATCTAAAAAGATGAAGCATACACCAGACTCGAACCCCTGATCTCCATCAAACACGTGTAAAGGCTCAAATGAGGCGCTGGCAGACCACTATAACAACTACTTGGTTGAATCAAACTTCTACATTAATATTAATTATTCTTCAAAATAACGAATCTTACACACAAAGCAACCCTTTTAGCTTATCAATCTTAAATTTTCTTTGTTCTACATTCATTTTCTAAACAGGGTATATACATATTTATATTCCAAATTATTGTATGAAACAATTCATTTATTCACTTAGCATAAAAATAAAAGTATTCAAATGATTAACATGATACTACTAAAAGATGTTTAAATAATATTACGACGTAAAAATAATCTTTTTATCAAAATTTCACTTTCTATTACATAAAAATACATTCAAAAATACGGGTTATTACATTCTTCTCTCCTTATAAAAATTTCGTCCTCGAAATTTGACTTTTAAATATTGTTTGTTTCTATTTAAAAAAATCATTCTTATCATGACATGAACATTCTCATCACTTTTGCATAGCCAGGCAGCGTGCCTACACAACTCCCCTTGCGCCCCGGCATACCTCGCTTGGATAGAGTTATCCAAGACCGAGTCCCGTGCGTAGGTGACGAGCAATGCAGGTACCACACTCTACCCCAAAACGTATCCGGCATACCTGGCTTGGATCAAGTTAGGCAAGACCGAGTCCCGGGCGCAAATTTCGGGTAAGGTGGATTTAACTCACCACACTGACAACCGCTCTGATACCACTTGTCACGACCCGTACCTTTTCTTTCGCTTTAAGTTTATTAATAATTGATCAGAGTAAAACGCGTCATTTTTAGGCCGCGACGGAAATACGAACCGTTTCGCTTTTTGAATGAAAATAGCTGAAGCTTAGAAATAGACAACTCCTTTCAATTTCGAACAAAAACGTCATTTTCCTTTTCAATTGAGCAATATCGTTTACAATTATCGAATAAAAGAATCTTGCCACATATTACAATTAATTCGAAAACGCTATAAGTCTAGCCCGTCTAAAGTCTCCAATCGCTCCGGTACTTGTAGATATTTTAGGGTGAGCAAAAAGCCCAGTAGGTACCGCCTAACCACTGGCGTAGAAATATAATAATCAATTAAACTGTAACATCGCGAATCACATAATTATCATGCTTTAGACATCATGCGAATAACAAACAATAACTTAACAATCAACATATAAGCATATAATCATGTATAGACCGTAATTACAGTAGACGTGAAAACTATATTTCCCCTACCTTTATTTGAAGTCAAAATCCCGCTTTTGAAATGAATCGGCATAATTCAACTAATGACCCGACTATAGTCTTGCTAGTAGAACGGACAATTATCTCTTTTTAGAATCTCAAGTGAGTTGAGAAACTAATTAAAATGATAGAGTTTCGAATCCGGAAAAATATTCGGAACAAAAACTCTCAAAATCACTATTTTAGAGGAGACGGGGAGGATGGTATAATTTGAAATGAGAGGTGGAAGGCTCTATTTATAGTGGGGGTTGTCCAGGGGGTGCTTACTGTCATTTTGGCAGACTTTAGGGGAGCTGATTGTAATAATTTAAAACTATTTCAGCAAAATATCCAAAAAAATTAGCTGGTGCTGGCAAGGGGAATCGAACCTGACTCCTCTATGTCCAGCTCTTAAGGTGCCACGACTTAACCACTTTGCCAGCAATTCAGTTTGAGATAAGATCAACATTTCAATTATTTGAATTAGTCAGTTAGGATAAGTGAAGAAAGATCTAAAAAGATGAAGCATACACCAGACTCGATCCCCTGATCTCCATCAAACACGTGTAAAGGCTCAAATGAGGCGTTGGCAGACCACTACAACAACTACTTGGTTGAATCAAACTTCTACATTAATATTAATTATTCTTCAAAATAACGAATCTTCAACACAAAGCAACCCTTTTAGCTTATCAATCCTAAATTTTCTTTGTTCTACATTCATTTTCTAAACAGGGTATATACATATTTATATTCCAAATTATTCTATGAAACAATTCATTTATTCACTTAGCATAAAAATAAAAGTATTCGAATGATTAACATGATACTACTAAAATATGTTTAAATAATATCACGACGTAAAAATAATCTTTTTATCAAAATTTCACTTTCTATTACATAAAAATACATTCAAAAATACGGGTTATTACATTATTCTCTCCTTATAAGAATTTCGTCCTCGAAATTTGACTTTTAAATATTGTTTGTTTCTATTTAAAAAAATCATTCTTATCATGACATGAACATTCTCATCACTTTTGCATAGCCAGGCAGCGTGCCTACATAACTCCCCTTGCGCCCCGGCATACCTCGCTTGGATCGAGTTAGCCAAGACCGAGTCCCGTGCGTAGGTGACGAGCAATGAAGGTACACACTCTACCCAATAACGTATCCGGCATACCTCGCTTGGATCAAGTTAGCCAAGACCGAGTCCCGGGCGCAAATGTCCGGTAAGGTGGATTTAACACACCACACTGACAACCGCTCTGATACCACTTGTCACGACCCGTATCTTTTCTTTCGCTTGAGGTTTATTAATAATTTATCAGAGTAAAACGCGTCATTTTTAGGCCGCGACGGAAATACGAACCGTTTCGCTTTTTGAATGAAAATAGCGGAAGCTTAGAAATAGACAACTCTTTTGAATTTCGAACAAAAACGTCATTTTCCTTTTCAATTGAGCAATATCGTTTACAATTATTGAATAAAAGAATCTCGACACATATTACAATTAATTCGAAAACGCTATAAGTCTAGCCCGTCTAAAGTCTCCAATCGCTCCGGTACCTGTAGATATTTTAGGGTGAGCAAAAAGCCCAGTAGGTACCGCCTAACCACTGGCGTAGAAATATAATAATCAATTAAACTGTAACATCGCGAATCACATAATTATCATGCTTTAGACATCATGCGAATAACAAACAATAACTTAACAATCAACATATAAGCATACAATCATGTATAGACCGTAATTACAGTAGACGTGAAAACTACATTTCCATTACCTTTATTTGAAGTCAAAATCCCGCTTTTGAAATGAATCGGCATATCTCAACTAATGACCCGACTATAGTCTTGCTAGTAGAACGGACAATTATCTCTTTTTAGAATCTCAAGTGAGTTGAGAAACTAATTAAAATGATAGAGTTTCGAATCCGGAAAAATATTCGGAACAAAAACTCTCAAAATCACTATTTTAGAGGAGAGGGGGAGGATGGTGTAATTTGAAATGAGAGGTAGAAGGCTCTATTTATAGTGGGGGCTGTCCAGGGGGTGCTTACTGTCATTTTGGCAGACCTTAGGGGAGCGGATAGTAATAATTTAAAACTATTTCAGCAAAATATCCAAAAAAATTAGTTGGTGCTGGCAAGGGGAATCGAACCTGAACCACTTTGCCAGCAATTCAGTTTGAGATAAGATCAACATTTCAATTATTTGAATTAGTCAGTTAGGATAAGTGAAGAAAGATCTAAAAAGATGAAGCATACACCAGACTCGAACCCCTGATCTCCATCAAACACGTGTAAAGGCTCAAATGAGGCGCTGGCAGACCACTACAACAACTACTTGGTTGAATCAAACTTCTACATTAATATTAATTATTCTTCAAAATAACGAATCTTCAACACAAAGCAACCCTTTTAGCTTATTCAATCTTAAATTTTCTTTGTTCTACATTCATTTTCTAAACAGGGTATATACATATTTATATTCCAAATTATTAGATGAAACAATTCATTTATTCACTTAGCATAAAAATAAAAGTATTCGAATGATTAACATGATACTACTAAAAGATGTTTAAATAATATCACGACGTAAAAATAATCTTTTTATCAAAATTTCACTTTCTATTACATAAAAATACATTCAAAAATACGGGTTATTACATTCTTCTCTCCTTATAAAAATTTCGTCCTCGAAATTTGACTTTTAAATATTGTTTGTTTCTATTTAAAAAAAACATTCTTATCATGACATGAACATTCTCATCACTTTTGCATAGCCAGGCAGCGTGCCTACACAACTCCCCTTGCGCCCCGGCATACCTCGCTTGGATCGAGTTAGCCAAGACCGAGTCCTGTGCGTAATTGACGAGCAATGAAGGTACCACACTCTACCCCAAAACGTATCCGGCATACCTCGCTTGGATCAAGTTAGCCAAGACCGAGTCCCGGACGCAAATGTCGGGTAAGGTGGATTTAACACACCACACTGACAACCGCTCTGATACCACTTGTCACGACCCGTACCTTTTCTTTCGCTTTAAGTTTATTAATAATTTATCAGAGTAAAACGCGTCATTTTTAGGCCGCGACGGAAATACGAACCGTTCCGCTTTTTGAATGAAAATAGCGGAAGCTGAGAAAAAGACAACTCTTTTCAATTTCGAACAAAAACATCATTTTCCGTTTCAATTGAGCAATATAGTTTACAATTATCGAATAAAATAATCTTGACACATATTACAATTAACTCGAAAACGCTATAAGTCTAGCCCGTCTAAAGTATCCAATCGCTCCGGTACCTGTAGATATTTTAGGGTGAGCAAAAAGCTCAGTAGGTACCGCCTAACCACTGGCGTAGAAATATAATAATCAATTAAACTGTAGCATCGCGAATCACATAAATATCATGCTTTAGACATCATGCGAATAACAAACAATAACTTAACAATCAACATATAAGCATATAATCATGAATAGACCGTAATTACAGTAGACGTGAAAACTATATTTCTCCTACCTTTATTTGAAGTCAAAATCCCGCTTTTGAAATGAATCGGCATAACTCAACTAATGACTCGACTATAGTCTTGCTAGTAGAACGGACAATTATTTCTTTTTAGAATCTCAAGTGAGTTGAGAAACTAATTAAAATGATAGAGTTTCGAATCCGGAAAAATATTCGGAACAAAAACTCTCAAAATCACTATTTTAGAGGAGAGGGGGAGGATGGTGTAATTTGAAATGAGAGGTGGAAGGCTCTATTTATAGTGGGGGCTGTCCAGGGGGTGCTTACTGTCATTTTGGCAGACCTTAGGGGAGCTGATTGTAATAATTTAAAACTATTTCAGCAAAATATCCAAAAAAAATAGTTGGTGCTGGCAAGGGGAATCGAACCTGAATCACTTTGCCAGCAATTCAGTTTGAGATAAGATCAACATTTCAATTATTTGAATTAGTCAGTTAGGATAAGTGAAGAAAGATCTAAAAAGATGAAGCATACACCAGACTCGAACCCCTGATCTCCATCAAACACGTGTAAAGGCTCAAATGAGGCGCTGGCAGACCACTACAACAACTACTTGGTTTAATTAAACTTATACATTAATATTCATTATTCTTCAAAATAACGAATATTCAACACAAAGCAACCCTTTTAGCTTATCAATCTTAAATTTTCTTTGTTCTACATTCATTTTCTACACAGGGTATATACAAATTTATATTCCAAATTATTATATGAATCAATTCATTTATTCACTTAGCATAAAAATAAAAGTATTCGAATGATTAACATGATACTACTAAAAGATGTTTAAATAATATCACGACGTAAAAATAATCTTTTTATCAAAATTTCACTTTCTATTACAAAAAAATACATTCAAAAATAAGGGTTATTACATTCTTCTCTCCTTATAAAAATTTCGTCCTCGAAGTTTGACTTTTAAATATTGTTTGTTTCTATTTAAAAAAATCATTCTTATCATGACATGAACATTCTCATCACTTTTGCATTGCCAGGCAGCGTGCCTACACAACTCCCCTTGCGCCCCGGCATACCTCGCTTGAATCGAGTTAGCCAAGACCGAGTCCCGTTTTAGGTGACGAGCAATGGAGGTACCACACTCTACCCCAAAACGTATCCGGCATACCTCGCTTGGATCAAGTTAGCCAAGACCGAGTCCCGGACGCAAATGTCGGGTAAGGTGGATTTAACACACCACACTGACAACCGCTCTGATACCACTTGTCACGACCCGTACCATTTCTTTCGCTTTAAGTTTATTAATAATTTATCAGAGTAAAACGCGTCATTTTTAGGCCGCGACGGAAATACGAACCGTTTCGCTTTTTGAATGAAAATAGCGGAAGCTTAGAAATAGACAACTCTTTTCAATTTCGAACAAAAACGTCATTTTCCTTTTCAATTGAGCAATATCGTTTACAATTATCGAATAAAAGAATCTCGACACATATTACAATTAATTCGAAAACGCTATAAGTCTAGCCCGTCTAAAGTCTCCAATCGCTCCGGTACCTGTAGATATTTTAGGGTGAGCAAAAAGCCCTGTAGGTACCGCCTAACCACTGGCGTGGAAATATAATAATCAATTAAACTGTAACAACGCGAATCACATAATTATCATGCTTTAGACATCATGCGAATAACAAACAATAACTTAACAATCAACATATAAGCATATAATCATGTATAGACCGTAATTACAGTAGACGTGAAAACTATATTTCCCCTACCTTTATTTGAAGTCAAAATCCCGCTTTTGAAATGAATCGGCATAACTCAACTAATGACCCGACTATAGTCTTGCTAGTAGAACGGACAATTATCTCCTTTTAGAATCTCAAGTGAGTTGAGAAACTAATTAAAATGATAGAGTTTTGAATCCGGAAAAATATTCGGAACAAAAACTCTCAAAATCACTATTTTAGAGGAGAGGGGGAGGATGGTGTAATTCGAAATGAGAGGTGGAAGGCTCTATTTATAGTGGGGGCTGTCCAGGGGGTGCTTACTGTCATTTTGGCAGACTTTAGGGGAGCTGATTGTAATAATTTAAAACTATTTCAGCAAAATATCCACAAAAATTAGCTGGTGCTGGCAAGGGGAATTGAACCTGACTCCTCTCTGTCCAGTTCTTAAGGTGCCACGACTTAACCACTTTGCCAGCAATTCAGTTTGAGATAAGATCAACATTTCAATTATTTGAATTAGTCAGTTGGGATAAGTGAAGAAAGATCTAAAATGATGAAGCATACACCAGACTCGAACCCCTGATCTCCATCAAACACGTGTAAAGGCTCAAATGAGGCGCTGGCAGACCACTACAACAACTACTTGGTTGAATCAAACTTCTACATTAATATTAATTATTCTTCAAAATAACGAATCTTCAACACGAAGCAACCCTTTTAGCTTATCAATCTTAAATTTTCTTTGTTCTACATTCATTTTCTAAACAAGGTATATACATATTTATATTCCAAATTATTATATGAAACAATTCATTTATTCACTTAGCATAAAATTAAAAGTATTCGAATGATTAACATGATACTACTAAAAGATGTTTAAATAATATCACGACGTAAAAATAATCTTTTTATCAAAATTTCACTTTCTATTACATAAAAATACATTCAAAAATGCGGGTTAATACATTCTTATCTCCTTATAAAAATTTCGTCCTCGAAATTTGACTTTTAAATATTGTTTGTTTCTATTTAAAAAAATCATTCTTATCATGACATGAACATTCTCATCACTTTTGCATAGCCAGGCAGCGTGCCTACACAACTCCCCTTGCGCCCCAGCATACCTTGCTTGGATCAAGTTAGCGAAGACCGATTCCCGTGCGTAGGTGACGAGCAATGCAGGTACCACACTCTACCCCAAAATGTATCCGGCATACCTCGCTTGGATCAAGTTAGCCAAGACCGAGTCCCGGACGCAAATGTCGGGTAAGGTGGATTTAACACACCACACTGACAACCGCTCTGATACCACTTGTCACGACCCGTACATTTTCTTTAGCTTTAAGTTTATTAATAATTTATCAGAGTAAAACGCGTCATTTTTAGGCCGCGACGGAAATACGAACCGTTTTGCTTTTTGAATGAAAATAGCGGAAGCTTAGAAATAGACAACTCTTTTCAATTTCGAACAAAAACGTCATTTTCCTTTTCAATTGAGCAATATCGTTTACAATTATCGAATAAAAGAATCTTGACACATATTACAATTAATTCGAAAACGCTATAAGTCTAGCCCGTCTAAAGTCTCCAATCGCTACGGTACCTGTAGATATTTTAGGATGAGCAAAAAGCTAAGTAGGTACCGCCTAACCACTGGCGTAGAAATATAATAATCAACTAAACTGTAACATCGCAAATCACATAAATATCATGCTTTAGACATCATGCGAATAACAAACAATAACTTAACAATCAACATATAAGCATATAATCATGAATAGACCGTAATTACAGTAGACGTGAAAACTATATTTCTCCTACCTTTATTTGAAGTCAAAATCCCGCTTTTGAAATGAATCGGCATAACTCAACTAATGACTCGACTATAGTCTTGCTAGTAGAACGGACAATTATCTCTTTTTAGAATCTCAAGTGAGTTGAGAAACTAATTAAAATTATAGAGTTTCGAATCCGGAAAAATATTCGGAACAAAAACTCTCAAAATCACTATTTTAGAGGAGAGGGGGAGGATGGTGTAATTTCAAATGAGAGGTGGAGGGCTCTATTTATAGTGGGGGATGTCCGGGGGGTGCTTACTGTCATTTTGGCAGACTTTAGGGGAGCTGATTGTAATAATTTAAAACTATTTCAGCAAAATATCCAAAAAAATTAGCTGGTGCTGGAAAGGGGAATCGAACCTGACTCCTCTCTGTCCAGCTCTTAAGGTGCCACGACTTAACCACTTTGCCAGCAATTCAGTTTGAGATAAGATCAACATTTCAATTATTTGAATTAGTCAGTTAGGATAAGTGAAGAAAGATCTAAAAAGATGAAGCATACACCAGACTCGAACCCCTGATCTCCATCAAACACGTGTAAAGGCTCAAATGAGGCGCTGGCAGGCCACTACAACAACTACTTGGTTGCATCAAACTTCTACATTAATATTAATTATTCTTCAAAAAAACGAATCTTCAACACCAAGCAACCCTTTTAGCTTATCAATCTTAAATTTTATTGTTCTACATTCATTTTCTAAACAGGGTATATACATATTTATATTCCAAATTATTATATGAAACAATTCATTTATTCACTTAGCATAAAAATAAAAGTATTCAAATGATTAACATGATACTACTAAAAGATTTTTAAATAATATCACGACGTAAAAATAATCTTTTTATCAAAATTTCACTTTCTATTACATAAAAATACATTCAAAAATACGGGTTATTACATGATAAAAAGTCTTTCCCACCTAGATAGGGGCTTTCTTCAATCTGTGTCATTATCAACCAGAGCAATTTCCAAAGAGTATTTGATGAATGTGCAGCTTTCACAATTTCCTTGAATGACTGCAGCAGCTGTGGACATATCTGGCCAATGAATCCCATATCTTTGGGCCTTTCGGTAAATCGACACTTCACTTTCCCCGCAGGAGTGTTGATGAATCTTTTCCAATAATGATTGCTCCTCCTGCTGCGAGACGCACCGCATGAGTATTCCTCCCGAACCTTTGTAGTAAAGGGAGTTGTCGTGTATGCAGTACCCTTTAGTGGATGCCCAATTTTCTTTGCTTGTGCCCTCAGCAATTTTCCTTGCAGAAGGTGGTTGCACCATTGCTTGTGGGGTTTGCAATTTTAGATTGGGTGGTATAGGTATCACCTCTGTCCCCTGGGTAGTAGAGGTTCCTCCTCCCTTAGATACAGCAGCTCCCGATGCCGAATTCGGGGCAAGAGTTCCCAAAATGGCCATTATCTGATCCATCTGTGCGGATTGAGCCTGGATAGCCTTCGCCTGATTCTAGATGGTGGCATCCAAAGTATCCAAGGTCGGAGTTCCACCGATTTTCGCGGAATTGTGACGGGTGTCCTCTCCAGAGGTTGTCTCAGTGGAGGGAGATCTGTTGCTGACATCTTCGTCGCGAGACATGGCTGCTTGCAGTGGTAAGATTCACGTTGGGTTCACCAAATGTGTACGAGAGAATCCTTTGTGGAAGATTCAATGTACACCAAGAGCAGGGGATAATAAGAACACAGGAAGAGTAGGGTTGTGTGTAGGGAGAGAGTAAGGCAATGGCAACTGTATGAGAGAGAGACAGAATTTTGGCAGAGCTTCTGCGTAGTTCAGGTGGTTGGTTCTGTGTAAGGAAGGGTTAACGATCCTATATATAGTGGAGAATATGAGAGTTGTAGTGGGTTAATGCACCCATAAATGGCGGCTTAATTACCTTAACCACAACGGCACGTTCATCCGCATATATAGGGACCGTTACACACTTCGTCCGCGTATACCGGAACCATTATGAGATTGACCAGGTTTATGGAGCTCTTGCCATAAATCTCTCAAAGCAGTTACTAAAGGTCGCGCACGGGCTTGGTTGTCGCTTGCGCGCGACGGCACTTAATCTAGCCTCCAAACCACTAAGTCCCTACAAGTCCCGTGTGGTGGTATGCGACTGCCCTGTCTCGCAGCCCCCACGTGGATCAGCGCGAGTGGTGATCCGGTGTGGATGGAGCACAACTAGGTGTGCTGGATGATTGCCACGTGGCTAAGATCTGTCTGTCTGGAAAGCACTATCTACAATAGTGCAGGGTGATGCAGGTGATGTTGAGCCACCTACAGTTGATGATCAGGTAGATGCACAAGATGAGGTGTTACCTACAGAGCCACCAGCTCCAGCTGTTACATAGTTGAGGAGATCTAGCAGAGATCGGCAACCCTATCGGAATTATTCTTCGTCTGAGTATGTGACACTCACTCACGAGGGGGAGCCAGAGAGCTATGATGAGGCCATAGCAGTTGATAAGAAAGAGAAATGGTTGAAATCCATGGAATCTGAGATGTGGTCTTTACATGAGAACAAAACCTTTGATTTGGTGGAGTTGCCTAAGGGTAAGAGAGCACTCAAGAACATATGGGTCTACAGGTTGAAGTATGAGAACTCAGAACCAAGGTATAAAGCAAGATTGGTTGTGATAGGGTTCAGGCAGAAGAAAGGAGTAGACTACAAGGAGATATTATCACCAATGGTGAAGTTGTGGTCTATCCGGGTTGTTCTAGATATATGCCAGCAGAGACTGGGAGATTGAGCAGCTTGATGTCAAGACTACTTCATCCATGGTGATTTGGAGGAGGAGATCTACATGGAACAGCCGGAGGGTTTCAGAGTTCATGGAAAGGAGAATCTAGTGTGCAAGATGAAAAAGAGTCTGTATGGCTTGAAGCAGGCACCACGGCAATGGTACAGGAAGTTTGACTCATTCATGGGGAAGCATGAATACAAGAAGACAACTTCAGATCATTGTGTGTTTGTGAAGAATTTCTCTGACGGCGATTTGATCATTCTTCTTCTATATGTCGATGACATGTTTATCGTTGGTCGTGATACCAGCAAGATCGCCAAGTTGAAGAAAGAGTTGGGCAAATCCTTTTCTATGAAGGATTTGGGGTCCGCGGAGAAAATTCTGGGTATGAGAATTTTGCGAGACCGGAAAGCTAAGAGGCTTTGGTTATCTCAGGACTCCTACATTGAGAAGGTCCTAGAGAGGTTCAATATCGACCAGGCGAAGCCAATTAGTACACCTCTTGCTGGTCACTTCAAGTTGAGCTCAAAGCAGAGTCCCGCGACTGAGGCAGAAAAGGAAGACATGATGTCGGTTCCGTATGCTTCAGCAGTGGGTAGTTTGATGTACGCCATGGTGTGTACGAGGCCGGACATAGCTCATGTGGTTGGCGTTGTCAGCCAGTTTCTCTCCAATCCTGTTAGACAGCATTGGTCTGCGATTAAGTGGATATTCAGGTATCTCAGGGGTACTTCTCAGTTGTTTATTTGCTTTGGAATGGTGATCCTACTCTTGTTAGTTTCACGGCTGCTGCCGTGGCTGGGGATATTGATTCGAGGAAGTCTACATCTGGGTATCTGAACACTTTTGCAGGGGGAGCAGTGTCTTGGCAGTCTAGGTTGCAGAAATGCATTGCATTGTCTACTACTGAGGCTGAGTTTATTGCAGCTACTGAAGGTTGCAAGGAGTTGCTTTGGATGAAGAAGTTGTTACAACAGCTGGGGTTAAAGCAAGAGAAGTATACTCTGTAATGTGACAGTCAGAGTGCGATCCATCTCAGCAAGAACTCGAGTGTTCACTCAAGATCCAAGCACATCGATGTGAGGTATCACTGGATTCGAGATGTGTTGTATGGCAGGTCGGTTGAACTTGTGAAGATTCACACCGACGACAATGGAGCTAATATGATGACGAAGTCCGTACCAGTTGCGAAGCTTGAAGCGTGTAGAAGCATTGCGGGTATGGAGTCCTACATATGAGGTGGAAGGAGAGAATGTTGGTGTGGGGTCCACCACATATGGTGAACGCGCCACACCAGATTAGTTCTCATGGGAGAACATTAAAGAAAAGCAAAAACAAAAACAAAAAAAGTCTCAAGTTTGCTAGATGGAAGCACCAGCAGTGCCATTTGAATTTGTGGCCATGAATGGGTTGATGTGGCCCAATGATTGTGGGGATTGTGTGTTGTCTCACATGTTTTGGGAGCTGGTGGATGTGAACACACAGAGATGGTGAGGGAGAGAGCAACGGTTTTTGGGGGAGAAGAACAAAGAGTGTTTATGGGTTTTTAGAGTCACGACCAGCCAGCTTCCGGCGGTGATACGACAGTGAAAATTTGGCGGATTCAGCTCAAATTTCAGGGGTTTCCTCCTGTGTATATCCTCCTCACATCCAACGGTTGGATTTCCGGTTAGCCTCTTCTAAGGTGCTCTTATATTGGTTACCTTAGATGATTGTCTAGATGATATTGTAAGCAAAGAATTGTTTTTCTTTTTGCTTGGTTGATCATCTAGCTTGCTAGAGATGTATGAGGGTTGATCCCACTATTGGATTGATTATAGTGGAAGTATTTGAGTCAGAGAGACGACTCCGTAGTTTTTCTCGATTTTGGGTTTTCCACGTTAAAAATTGGTGTTCGTCTTGTTTTAGTTAATCGTCTTCAATTTCCTGTGCGGCTCTCCGTTTAGTTGCGTATTCGTGTGGAAATTTTGAATCTTTGGGCATTTTACTTCCGCTACGAATTGTTTGTATTGTCGTGTTCTTGAGCTCGGATTCCCCAACATATACAATGCAGCATTGTAGTGGATAGTGCATGGGAGGGCAAGGTGGTACCAGCGCTGGGATAATTGTTATCAAAGGAGAAGATGATGACTTCCAGCGGGTTAGCCATAGATGCTCGGCGGCTTCACAACTTCAAAAAGAGCTCCTAGAGATATTCATCAATCTTGCTTATGCGATTGATTTAATGTATAATTATGTCCATATCTTTACTGGTTGTCTCCCAACTTTCAATATCTCCCGAGGTTCGGAAAGACCTTATGAAGATGAGCCGGTGATTTCACGTATTAGCAATGTTGCAGCCAACCTCTCATTATGTGTTATTAGTAAGGTCCCCAGGAGTGTTGTATAAGTGGCCCACAGATAAGCAAATGGCATCATGTAGTCAAGAGGCTCCATTTTGGCTTCTGCCTCTACTATTCATGGTGGCAAGATGGACCGACCCGCGTGCCAATTTGGCACGGCCCGCCCCAGCATGCTCTAAACACGCTCCAAACACGGCCCGCTCCACCCTCCGACACGGCACGGCCCGCTCAAAGGCGTGCTCAACCCGTGGCACGGCCGGGTCATGCTCCTCCCCTAGCCGGCCCGGCCCCCCTTGTCGTGCACGAACCGCACAAACAAGGCCCCTCCGACACGACCCGTGCACTGTCGCCCCCCTACAACCCGGCACGTGCCGAGTTCATAAAATTTTCGAGCACGGCCCGGCCCGGCCTACCCCTCGGCACGGCCCGTCCCCAGCCCGCCGCGCCTCGGCACGGCCTTAACCCGGCCCGGTCCGGCCCGCTGCCACCATGATCATTATGTGTTTTTCACAGACTTGTTATGATCCTTATGTTGCTTTGGAATGTTGATTGTTGTTTTTTTGGTCATCTTTGTATATTTTTGGTTCTCTTCTCAGTTTAATTGAAGTTATATGTTTAGTGGCACGAAAATGATCATGTAAAATTGCAATTGTGATATGCATAGCTTAAATTTTATGCGAATTTAGTATACATACTTTCAACTAAAGCGATCAAGAACCTAAACTTCCACCTTTTGAAAACAGGAAGCTTCCATTAATTTTTCATGCATAGATTGTGTTGATTCAAAGACCCTTGAATGTGTTTTGGATGGTAATTGTTTTGAGTGATGAAAGACAAAGAAAAAGACATTCGCAGCAAAGCATTTCAAATAATCCAAGGCCTTGAGATACTAACAGAGCTTCGAAGCTTTGAGACTCATTCTTATTCTGCTGAATTTTCTAATAAGTTTGGGTTGCAGATTGGATATATGATCATGCAGATCAGGGTTTTGCTGAATATATTCTTGTTTTACATTATCTACATATCTAACATAATTGAAGATGATCGGAACAGGGAGAATCAAATTTTTCTGGATTTAACTTTGAATATCTGTGAAGCAGATTCAGAGCTTCAAGGCCTTGTGATGTGCCTTGAGCTGCTGACAATTTTTACAAAACTAAGTTGATTATTTTTGCAGGTTGTGATTCTTATTATTTTGATTATTTATTGACTTCTAAGAGTCTTAAACTTGTTTTTCATGATTTATATGTGTCAGAAGTTAAACAGATTACTGTTCTAATCTTTTAACTAGTTTATCAGAAACTGGAAAACCAAACAGTCATAGTACTGTTTTATTTCTGGATTTTGTTGTTGCTGTGTTTCAATGTTGTTGCAGGTTTGTTAAACGTGCAAGATAAATCTCAACAAACTCCAACGGATATCCACTTAGAGCTGTTTGAATTTCAGTTGAAAACAGAAGGAGGATTTGTAGGAACTGAGATCCTAAAATCTCTCATTCAGTTGCAGCTGTGGATAAAAGAGACTGGTTTGAATTTTAAAGGAGAGAGGCTTGTAGAATACTCAGAGAGGTGTGAAAAATTCGTGAGAGATCATTCATTCAAACACACAAGGATTCAAGCTTCAATTCCAGATTGCAGAATATCATGTCATTCCAGTTTCCAGAAGAACACATCCAGGCTTCAATAGCTTATCTCTTCTACTGTGTTCTTCACTTGTTTTGTAATCTGTGTATCTTTTAAATATCTTAAACCTCACTTAACCTAGTGGTTGGTTGTTCAAGTGAACAACAAGAGGTTCTTGTTAGCTCAATAGTTAGTAGCTGGAACTAGATAGGTGTGGAACCACAAGTTGTATAGGTGTAAGGAAAATCACTTAGGCTTGAAGATCTAGGGCTGTTTCTGTGTGAGTAATAAGAAGTGTTTGCCCAATCCTGGTGGGATTAGATCCCTCAGGCAGAGATTAGGTCCATTGGGACTGAACTCTGTAAATTGATTTGTGTTCTTTACTTTACAGTTTTATTATTATCTGCTGCACACAACTCAAATCAAACTAGGGTTTATAAACTGCTTAGAACTGGTAATATTTCAAGGCCTTGAAGCTTTCTATTTTGCCTTTGAAAGTTTCAGACAGTTTTCTAAAATCTCAAGGCCTTGAGATTTGAGTTTCACACAAAGCTAATCTGTTAAGTTCTGAGTTTTGAAAAAAGTTTCCATACTCTATTCACCCCCCCCTTCTAGAGTATTTAGGTCCTGTAATTAGTCTACATTACACACTTTCAATTGGTATCAGAGCTTGTGTCACTGATATAGATCTAACAATCTGGTGACTATGAGTAATGTAGGATATGGTGGATTCTCACAAGAAAGGACAGCCAACAGACCTCCATTGTTCTGTGGTGATAACTTCATGCACTGGAAGGCATTGATGAAGATGTTCATCATAGATCAAGACATGGAACTGTGGTCAATAGTTCAGAATGGTCCTCATGAGTACTATACTACAATTGATGGAGTCAGATGTATCAAGTCTGAGGAAAATCTTTCAGTTAATGAACTGGAAAAGGTATCAAAAAATTACAAGGCTATGAATCTGTTATACTATGCTCTTAATGCAGATGAGTTCAACAGAGTGTCAAATTGCAAGAGTGCCAAAGAAGTATGGGATAAACTGGTGGTGACATATGAAGGAACTAGCCAGGTTAAGCAGACCAAAATCAACATACTTCTGAGGCAATATGAGTTATTCAAGATGAATTCAGATGAGGCCATCAAGGAAATGTTCAAAAGATTCACTGATGTGAAATAATCTGGAGTCATTGGGAAAGAAGTTCTCAAATGAGGAGAAGGTCAGGAAAATTCTAAGAAGCTTGCCAAAGGCCAAGTGGGAGCCAAAGACAACAGCCATTGAGGAGGCTCAGGATTTAAGTCTTCTTCAGTATGATCTACAAGGAAAGCTGCTCACTCATGAAATGTCTATGAAGGATGTGGAAGGGGATTTGAGTGAAAACATCAAGAACTTAGCACTTAAGGCAAAAGACAGTGAAAAGTCTCAAAGTCTTGAGACTGAAGATGAGCATGATGATGAAGAGGCTTTAGCATTGATCTCCAAGGCCTTGGCCAGGATTCTCAAGAAGAAAAGAAATTCTGGTAACAGGGATTACAACAGAGAGAGATCAAGACCTTCAGGCAGCAAAGACTACAAAGGTAAACCTTCATCACAGTCACATAAAACTAAAGTAATGAATTGTTTTGAGTGTGGTGATGCAGATCATTTAGTAAGGGACTGTCCACAAAAGAAGAAGAACATGAACTTTCAGAAGAAATATAGTGACAACAGAAGGAAGAAAGCCATGATGGATTCCTGGAGTGATTCTAATTCATCAAGTGACTCAGACACAGAAGAAGATCAAGCAAACTTATGCTTCATGGTAAAGCATGATGAGGAAAAATCATCAGACAGACATATTGAAGATATGGTAAAAAATCTACTTGCCAGTCCTTCTGATGTGCTTCCTGAAATTCTCAAGAGTATGTTTTTAAATGAGGAAAGTTATAGAAATGAGATTTCTGCTTTAAATATTAAGATTCATGAGCAGGTAAAAGAAAATCTGGACCTAGTTTTTACCAACAAAACTGTTGAAGTTTCTAAGACAAAGATTGAAAAGGACTTCAAGGCCGTGGACAGCAGGTTCAAAGCCTTGAAGGCACAGATAAAAGAGGTTTTTGGTCAAAACACTCTTTTGACTGAAAGATATGTTGATCTAAAGGCTCATTCTGAGAATTTAGAACAACAAATCTGTTCTTTGACTGAGAAACTTCAAGAGTCTAAGAAGGTCCTAGCTAGTTTTACAGGCTCGGAACATAATCTGAATCTCATTCTTGGAGGAAGTCTGAAATCAATGCATAAAAGTGGGATTGGCTATAATCCAAATTTCCCAAAGAAAAGCCAAACTACTTTTGTCAAATCTGGTAGCAGACATTCTCCAAAATGTCATTACTGTGGAAAAATTGGTCATGTCAGATTAACTTGTCCCTTCAGAAGATCAGAACCTCACATTATGAGGAATACTTATCCTTATCAGCTTAAGGGACAGGTTAGGCAGATTTTGGGTTCCAAAAGGAATTAGGCCACCAAACATGGTTGATTCTGAGTATGACTCAAAGTTCTGCACTTGGTCTAACAGCATGTTGAGGCAATGATTTATTTTTGCAGGATGTCACCAAGGCCTTGAAAGATCAGAAATTGATATTAGACAGTGGATGTTCCAGACATATGAGTGGAAAGAAGTCTCTCTTTACTGAACTTACAGAAAAATCTGGAGGAACAACCACACTTGGTGACAAAGAAAAAATGCAATATCATTGGTATAGGTAGTATTGGTAATGGTTCTACTAACTCAATCTCTGATGTTTATCTGGTAGATGGACTTAAGTATAATCTGCTTAGTATCTCTCAGTTATGTGATACAGGTTATAAAGCCATTTTTGACAAGGAGAAATGTGTGGTGCAAGATGAGAAATCTGGTGATTGCATACTCACTGATCCTAGATCATATAATCTATATGCTATGAGTACTAACAGTGTTGCAGGTGACAAGCTAAAATGCCTCAAGGCCTTGAAGGAAGATTCAAAGCTTTGGCACAGAAAGCTTGGGCATATTAGTATACATACATTGAATAAACTCATATCAAAGGATTTGATAAGTGGTTTACCATCACAGAAATTTTCAGATGATGAGGTTTGCAAAGCATGTGTACAAGGTAAGCAAACCAGAAGCTCATTCAAGCCAAAGAACTTTGTAAGTACTTCTAGACCCTTAGAATTGTTGCATATGGACTTGTGTGGTCCTATGAGAGTTCAGACCCCAAAAGGTAAGAGGTATATGCTTGTTATAATAGATGATTATTCTAGATTTACTTGGGTGATGTTTATTAGAGACAAAACTGAAGCTTTATTTGAATTTTCAAGATTGTGCAAAGAGCTTCAAACTTTGAAAAATTTACATGTTGCATCTATTAGAAGTGATCAAGGTAGGGAGTTTGATCAACTTGACTTTGATTTGTTTTGTGCAAAGCATGGCATTTCACCCAACTTTTCTGCACCTAGAACTCCACAGCAAAATGGAGTAGTTGAAAGTAAAAATAGTACACTTGAGGATATATCTAGAACCATGCTTCTTGAAAGTAATTTTCCAAAGTTCTTATGGTCAGAAGCTGTTAATACTGCCAATTATGTGCTAAATAGATGCTTGATTAGACCGATTTTGAAAAAGACCCCTTATGAACTGTTTAAAGGTAGAAAGCCTACTGTTTCTTATTTTAAACCCTTTGGTTGTATCTGTTTTGTGCATAATAATGGTAGAGACAATCTTGGTAAGTTTGATGCTAGAAGTGATGAAGGTGTATTTCTTGGATATTCTCAAACTAGCAAAGCTTATAGAGTTTACAATAGAAAAACCAAGATTGTGGAAGAGATTATTCATGTAATCTTTGATGAAAGTACTAAGGATTCTCTGAGTGAAAGTTTTGCAGATCTAGATTTGAACAAGCATGAATCAAATGATGATGTTGTGAAAGAAGACAAAGGCAAAACTAATGTGCAGAATCAATCAGCAGAATCTCAAGGCTTTGAACCTCCTACAGAACCAAAATCTCAAAGCCTTGAGACAGAAGCTGAAACTTTCTATGATGCTCCCTCTACTGTTTCAAGAACTCAAAGCATTGAAGGATAATATTCCTGGATACCAAGAAAGAAGTTTAAGTACCTTGCAGATCATCCAGCTGACAACATCATATCTGATCCATCAACTGGAACTCAGACAAGAGGGCAGTTCAAGAACTTGTGTGCTTTTAGTGCATTTGTATCTTTGATTGAGCCTAAAAACCAAGGAAGCACTAGAAGATGTAGACTGGATTATTGCAATGCAGAGTGAGCCGAATGAATATGAAAGAAACAAGGTATGGAATCTGGTTCCCAGACCTAAAGAGAAATCAGTTATTGGAACCAGATGGGTATTCAGAAACAAGCTTGATGAGAATGGCAAAGTGGTAAGGAATAAGCCAGACTGGTGGCCCAAGGATATAACCAGGAAGAAGGTATAGATTATGAGGATACTTTTGCTCCTGTTGCCAGGTTAGAATCTATTAGAATACTTCTTGCATTTGCGTCTCACAATCACATAAAGATTTATCAAATGGATGTCAAATGTGCTTTTCTGAATGGCTATTTACAAGAAGATGTTTTTGTAGCACAACCTCCTGGTTTTGAAGATGAAAACTTTCCTGATCATGTTTATAAACTGGACAAAGCTCTTTATGGATTAAAACAAGCTCCAAGGGCTTGGTATGATAGACTTTCAAAATTTCTACTTGAAAATAATTTCAAAAGAGGCCTAGTTGATGAAACTCTTTTCATTAAACATCATCAAAGTGATTTGTTAGTAGTTCAGATCTATGTAGATGATATTCTATTTGGTGCTACTAATGATGCTCTTTCAAAAGAGTTTTCTAGTCTGATGTGCAGGGAGTTTGAGATGAGCTTAATGGGTGAACTGGATTTATTTCTTGGACTTCATATCTTACAAATGAAGAAAAGAATTTTTTTACATCAAGGAAAGTACACCAAGGACTTATTGAACAAGTACAATATGTCACAGTCCAATGTGCTTAAAACCCCTATGAGTTCATCACTCTCTTTAGACAAGGATTAAAATGGTAAGAGTGTGAGTCAAAAGGAATACAGAGGTATGATTGGATCACTTTTGTATTTAACTGCTAGTAGACCCGATATTATGTTCAGTGTCTGTATGTGTGCTAGATTCGAAGCAGATCCTAAGGAAAGTCATTTAACTGCAGTCAAAATTTTTTTTAGATATTTGAATGGAACCAGAGACTTGGGGATTTGGTATCCAAGGAGATCTAATTTTATGTTGAGTGGATATTCAGATGCATATTTTGCAGGTTATAAAGTAGACAGAAAAAGTACTTCTGGATGTTGCCAGTTTCTTGGATCTTCATTGATCAGTTGGCACTCCAAAAAGCAAAATTATGTAGCATTATCAACTGCAGAAGCTGAATACATCGCAGCTGGTGCTTGCTGTTCACAAGTGTTATGGATTGCTCAGCAACTTAGAGATCTTGGTTACAATTTCAGAAATGTGCCTATTCATTGTGACAACACAAGTGCTATCTCAATCTCAAAGAATCCAGTCCAGCACTCAAGAACCAAGCACATAGATGTGAGACAACATTTCCTTAGAGATCATACAGAACAAGGTGATGTTGTTTTAACTTTTATTTCTACCTCAATGCAGATTGCTGATATTTTCACTAAACCTTTGCTAGATTATAGGTTTTCATCTCTAAGGCTTGAATTGGGGATGTTAAACAAGGATGCATTGGTTTAGGGGGAGTATCAGTACTTATATGTGATTATGTGTTGAAATCTCAAAGCCTTGAGATTATACTTTCCAAAGCCTTAAAAGTATAGCTCAAAGCTTTGAAGTTTCTCAAACTGCAGAAAATCTCAAGGCCTTGAGATTGTTCTCCAGGTCCTGAAAACATCTGTATTATTTTTTTTTCAAAAAAATGGATCATCAAATATTATATCTTATCTTTTTAGATAACTGTATCATATTTGAGTTACTCAGAGAATTTTCTAAAATATCCAAAAATAGTTTTTCAAGATTTTTTGCATGTTGATTTAGACGAGTCCTTTTATGACTCATCCTTTTCAACCTACTTAAGCTGAAAGTCAGGGCTTATTCCTCTCATTCTTTCTCAATTCTCTATGACTCTCCCCCTCTCTCTCTCTCTCAATTTCTCTCAATCACGTTACCTTCTCAATACCCTAAACCCAAAATGGAGTGAAAATCAGCCAGAATTCAGCAACAAGGGAAGCCTTATGGCAGATCAAAGAAGAGGGAAAATAAGAAGGAAAAGATTGTGATTTCTGATTCAGATTCAGAAAACACTCAGAGCTTGCATGAGGACACTCCTCCTGCAAAAAATTCCAGAACAGAAAAGGGAGATGAAGGCTCAAGAATTGATCCACAGAAGGAGACAGAGGCTCAGGGTGGTGATCAACCTAGGTCAGAAAAGAAGAAAGGAGGAGAGAAGAAAAAGGCTGGAGAAGAGGGAAAAGGGAAATCTGTTCAAGAAAGCAAGAAGAAGCCAACTGAAGGAGAACAAGAAAAGAGCAAACCCACAGAGAAGAAAACTAGGGTTAAGCAGGTTGCTGCTGCAACCAAAAAGGGTTATCAAGGTAAGAATGCACTTCCTTCAGATTGGTTTGTTAGTTCTGAGGTTAGAACTGTGTGGATGCAAGGTTATGCTTCATCCAAGGTAGCTTTCTGTAGTATGGTTTCTGAGGAGTTGTTGGATAAATTGGATATTGATTGTATGAGAAAATTAAGAGAAACTGCAGTT
The DNA here is from genome assembly GCA_023055425.1 of Linanthus parryae. NCBI lineage: Eukaryota > Viridiplantae > Streptophyta > Magnoliopsida > Ericales > Polemoniaceae > Linanthus > Linanthus parryae. The sequence goes on along the minus strand of JALGPY010000036.1, from coordinate 605,768 downwards.
TGGAAGGTGTTAAATCCTAGTTCAAAAGCCTATCCTAGGTTAACTAGGTTATTTTATCTGAATTTGGTTTCTGAAGGTGATGATAAGATGGTGTTAACTTCAAAAGTGGCTGGGATAGATTTGAAGTTAGATCATAGGACTTTTGCCAAAGTCTTGGGCATTCCTAGGAAGTATAATGTTGGAGATTACCCTGATAGGAAGGAGTGTCTGGATAAGGCAAAAGAGATGTTTTTCATTGATGGTGTACCCTCTGATCCAAAGCAGTTGACACACTCTGTGCTCAACTGTGAAGCCAAAATCATGTTTACAATTCTGATGAGAAGTGTAGTTCCTAGGGAGAACTCAAGGGAGTTGGTGACTGATAAGGTTCTTATTTTGATGTATCTGATATCTCAAGGGTTTGAGATAGACTTGCCAACAGTTTTTATGGAGCATATGATTTATTGTGCAACCAGAACTAGAAACCATCCTTTTCCATATGCCAACCTGTTACCTCTTTTCTTTGAGTATTTTGATGTACCTGTGAAAGGATAGGAAAAGATTACTGGAGATTTTGGGTTGATTGATGAGACTGCATTACAGAGGATTGGGGTAGTTCAGACTGGGAAAGGACATTGGAAGTTCTATTCAGATTTTTCAAATGAGGAACTTGGAGAGAAGGAGTTTGTGAAGCCAAAGGGGGCTACATCAGGAAAAGGACAAGTCAATGAGGATTATTCTTTGTTGGTTGAGAAGTTTGAAGATCAGCAGGTTGAGATTGAAGATCTCAGACAAAGATTATTTGATCTGTCAGCTGAATTCCACCAGTTCAAGGGCTTGATGAATGTTATGAATGGAAAGCTAGATTTTGTCATCAAGGGTTTGAACTTGGAGAAGATACCTTCTGCTACTAGTCATGACACCAGTGTGGATTCAGATGAAAGGCTGGGAGATTTCTTGAAGAAGAAAAAGAAGCCAATTCCAGTGGTGCTTACTTCAAAGGATATGTATGAAAAAATTGATGAAGAAGATGCTAGTGAAGACACAGGTGTTGATGCACCTACAGAGGGTGATTCAGTGCAGGTTAAGAAGAAAGTGGATGAGATAATTCAAGAAGTTGTTGCAGAAGTGGAAGCTGAACAAGAAGGAAATCAGTCTGCTGAGGATGCTGGAAGTGAGGAAGAAGTTGGAGAAGGCTCAGAGAAAGGCCAGACATCAAAGAAGAATTGAAGATCAAAGAAGACCAAAGCCTTGACCTTCTATCTCTTTCTCTTCTTCTTTTATGTTCTCAAGGCCTTGACTTTTAGTAATAAATTTTGTTTTAAGTTTTTTTTTTTTACTCTGAGTAATGATCCAACATTTCTTCATCCTTATTTGATGAAAGTCAAAAAGGGGGAGAAATTATGTGTTTTTGTGTTACTTACTTGCAGTACTTGAATATTTTGAGTAATAATAATAATCAGTTGTTTTGGTTAAATAAGTTGTGTTATTGCTGATTATATGTGGTTTACTGGTTATATGTGGTATTATTGTCTTTTGTATCTGTAATATGTGGTTATCTAATTTCTTAAAGAGTGACAGGAATATCTACACAAGGCTGTATGTTTTGTCTTTCATCAAGGGGGAGATTGTTGATTCAAAGACCCTTGAATGTGTTTTGGATGGTAATTGTTTTGAGTGATGAAAGACAAATACAAAGACAAAGACATTGGCAGCAAAGCATTTCAAATACTCCAAGGCCTTGAGATACTAACAGAGCTTCAAAGCCTTGAGAGTCATTCTTATTATGCTAAATTTTCTAATAAGTTTGTGTTGTAGATTGGATATCTGATCATGCAGATCAGGGTTTTGCTGAATATATTATTGTTTTACATTATCTACATATCTAACATAATTGCGGATGATCAGAACAAGGAGAATCATAGTTTTCTGGATTTAACTTTGAATATATGTGAAGCAGATTCAGAGCTTCAAGGCCTAGAGATGTGCCTTGAGCTGCTGACAATTTTTACAGAACTAAGTTAATTCTTTCTTGCAGGTTGTGATTCTTATTATGTGAATATTTATTGACTTCTAAGAGTCTTAAACTTGTTTTTCATGATTTATATGTGTCAGAAGTTAAACAGATTACTGTTCTAATCTTTTAACCAGTTTATCAGAAACTGGAAAACCAAACAGTCATAGTACTGTTTTATTTCTGGATTTTGTTGTTGCTGTGTTTCAATGTTGTTGAAGGTTTGTTAAACGTGCAAGAGAAATCTCAACAAACTCCAACGGATATCCACTTAGAGCTGTTTGAATTTCAGTTGAAAACAGAAGGAGGATTTGTAGGAACTGAGATCCTAAAATCTCTCATTCAGTTGCAGCTGTGGATAAAAGAGATATAAAAGAGACTGGTTTGAATTTTAAAGGAGAGAGGCTTGCAGAATACTCAGAGAGGAGATCATTCATTCAAACACACAGGGATTCAAGCTTCAATTCCAGATTGCAGAAGATCATGTCATTCCAGTTTCCAGAAGAACACATCCAGGCTTCAATAGCTTATCTCTTCTACTGTGTTCTTCACTTGTTTTGTAATCTGTGTATCTTTTAAATATCTTAAACCTCACTTAACCTAGTGGTTGGTTGTTCAAGTGAACAACAAGAGGTTCTTGTTAGCTCAACAGTTAGTAGCTGGAACTATATAGGTTTGGAACCACAAGTTGTATAGGTGTAAGGAAAATCACTTAGGCTTGAAGATCTAGGGTTGTTTCTGTGTGAGTTATAAGAAGTGTTTGCCCAATCCTGGTGGGATCAGATCCCTCAGGCATAGATTAGGTCCATTGGGACTGAACTCTGTAAATTGCTTTGTGTTCTTTACTTTACAGTTTTATTATTATCTGCTGCACACAACTCAAATAAAACTAGGGTTTATAAACTGCTTAGAACTGGTAATTGTTCAAGGCCTTGAAGCTTTTTATTTTGCCTTTGAAAGTTTCAGACAGTTTTCTAAAATCTTAAGGCCTTGAGATTTGAGTTTCACACAAAGCTAATCTGTTAAGTTCTGAGTTTTGCAAAAAGTTTCCATACTCTATTCACCCCCCCCCCCCCTTCTAGAGTATTTAGGTCCGTAATTAGTCTACATTACACACTTTCAGATTGGACGGAATTCTAAAAAGACAATTTGTTTTCATTTACTTTTTCTCAGGTTTTTTTCAATTTTGAAAGAACCCAATATTTTCTCAAGTAACTTAGCTTTCTTATTCAAACATAAAGATGCCATTTCTTCAAAAGGTGTGGCAAGAAGGGTAACTTATCGGGGTAAAAATGGTACACAAAAGAAATAAACGGAAAAGGTAAAAGAAATAGATGAAGAAGAAGATAAACATTTCTTCTTTCCATTCTTTATCGCGATCTATCTCTCTCAATTTCATTGATATTTCTCTCGGCCCTTCTCTCTTCTCTATCTTCTCACATCTTATGTGTAAGTTTCATTTATTTAAACTTAATTATGGTAGATTTTGCGGGTTTCGAATATGACTGCAACTCGACCGGAGGCTGGATGGTTTGACACTTCTGTCATAGCCCTTAGCTCCATAAAAGCTGCCCAAGCCATACCAAACACAAGTTAGGAGCATTGTCAGCCCGTCCAAACATAAACTCACACGACTCGGTTCGAGTTTGGGCCCGATTGGGGCTAGCCCATTGAAAATATTAATTTATTTACCACCTTTATTGTAATTTAAATCGTCCCTTTAAAATAAAATTAATAACTTAGATATAAAATCTATTGGAAGTACGGATTTCGAACTTAATTATTTAAGACTAAAAATAATTAGCATATACTGTTAGATCGAATTAAAAAGCAATTCATTTTGGAGTATTAAAAAAAATACTATTAAAAATATCGCTGATCATCAAAAGACCAGTATTAGATTCATTTTAATATGATATATGATTCTCGCCACATATAATGTTAATAGTCAGTGGTTATACATATCAGACAATTCAGACCAGCCCGTGATTCTATATTTATGCCCAAGTTTGACCCCAATCACAATTTGGGATGATATGTCAAAACTGACCAAATTACTAAAGACATGTGCTCAAGCCCTATTCTATTTCGGGCCGAGATCGGGTCGCTTGGGTGGTTCTGAACCCCTAGTCTCATTGTTCAAATTCATTAGAAAGCCCTTCTGCAGATATGCAGAACTTACAAACTTATATTTTTCTGCATCTCAAGGGTTGGATTTCCTATTTGATACTTGTCAAGGTGCAGTAATCATGTCCAAGTGTGTTATAGTCAAATCATATCTTGCATTGAACACGTTGAAGGGTTAAAAGTGCCCATTCCTAAAGTGGAAAGAGTGAAAGTGTCTTTGCATCAACATTTTGATTATCTCCTTGCGTATTGGATCACCATAAACCAACTAAGCATCCAGGGTTTACAATATCCACAAAGTTCTGACAGTACCTTGAATGTGGCACAACGATCCCAATTGTTTTGGTTGAAAATGGGGGACATCAATACAAGTTTTTTGACCTTATAACATCTATTCGCAAATCTCGTTAAAAAATCAAGGGGTTGGAAAATGGTCAAGGCATTTGGAAAATAGGAGAACCCGAAATCACCAAAATCATTGAAGATTATTTCAAGGGTAGTTTCAAAACGTGTGACCCCTATAGAGCCACTGTGGAGGATATTCTTCAAGAAGTGGATGGGTTGATTACAACATACCATCACAGTGCTCTTGAGAAGCCCTACCTGATTGTGGAAATTTACTCTGCACTCAAGAAATCCTCCCCTACTCCGCAGGATTTGATGGTTTTTCAGTTCGCTTTTATCAACATATTTGGCCAATTGTGTCTGGATGTGGAGAAAATCGTCTTAAACATCCTAAATGGTGAAACGGACATTGGGGATTACAACTCCAAGTTAATTGCGCTACTTCCTAAAGTGAAGCAAATTCGTAAGGCTTCTAATATTTGTCCTATAAGTTTATGCTCTACAATTTAAAACAAATGCAAAGGTCCCTAGAAAACCATTTCAAAATCTTATTATATGTCGGATATTATATGAAAAATTCAAAGTGCTTTTATACAAGGCATGATGATTACCGATAACATCATATTTGCTTTGTAGTTAATTCATTCATTCAAAACCAAGTAGAAGGGAAAGGCATGATTCATTACATTTAAGTTGTATATTTCTAAAGCCTACGGCCGTGTTCAGTGACACTTTCTACGCGCAACTATGGAACATGTGGGGGTTGGAATCTGTTTGATCAATATTGTTATGAGTTGTGTATTAGTCGCTAGATAGATATGACCTAATAGTAAATGGTGAGGTCGGGGGCGGGGGTAGTTTTACCTGAAAATGGGAACGAGGCGGGGGTGTCTACTTCCCCGTACCTATTCATTCTTGTGAAAGATACCTTATCCCGGGACTTTATATGACAAAGAAATATCAGGAGTGACTACATCCAGAGGAGGACCTCAAGTCTCCTACATCATTTTTTGTGGATGACAGCCTTTTATTTACAAAGGCCATGAAGGCAGAAATTAATAAATTATTACAGAATTTTCATTCATATGAAAGGGCCTCGGGACAACTCCTAAACCTTCAAAAGTCTTTGGTAATATTTTTTTATGATGGATGACTGTAATCAACTCAGCAATAGTTGTGGAGTCCGTTTAGCCGACAAGCACGAGCAAAACTTGGGATTACCTACAAAAATGGGGAAACAAAAAGTTCACTTTTCAGAGACTTATTGAAAGCATGAACAACAAACTGAAAGCATTGAAGCAAAAAACAGTGTCAGATGCAGGACGATTTTTTTGCCTAAATCAATAGCGGAAGCTATACCAATCTATGCAATGGGCTATTTTCTCATACAAGCCGGTCTATGATATTGAGAAAATGATCATAAATTTTGGTGGGGAGGCAACAAAGAAAAAAGAACAATGCATTTGATTAACTAGGATAATCTAAAGTAACCAAAAGAAGAAGGAGCCTCGATTTTCGTAATATCCAAAGTTTCAATATGGTGCTTTTGGCAAAATAGACATGGAGAATAATGCGGAACCCAAATAGTATGATAAGTCGTATTTATTAGTTTAAATATTTTAAAGGACGTAGTATCTTAACCTATGAGCCAATGTATGTTGACTCATATGCGTGCGAAGGAAAACTAGTAGGTTTGGACATACGGAAAAAAAAAGTTTGATTTGAAGAGCATGATATGGTAACTCCAAGTTTTTCATGATCTATGGGTGCCCAGGACTTAAAACCTTAAAACATTCAAAAAAATTCCCCAAATATTAAAAAAATTAGTCTCAGATCTTATCAATGGAGACACCGAGGAATAAAATCTTAAAAGATGCATAGAAGAGTTAGATGAAAGTGATGTTGAACTCAATAAAACTATTACGTTACCACTTACTGAATGCCCGAATACTCATTTTTTGGTATTACACAGATAAAGAATTATACATTAGTTCATCATGATACCAACTGCAACTCAACATCATAGGAGAAACAAAAGAATATTCGACATACCTCAACAAAAAGATGGATATCTAAGCTGTAAAAAAATAACTAAAAACATGATTTATCCAACCTGGCTCTTCACCCTCCCTGTAGCCATTTATCTCGAAGAGAAACCAACATACCCATCCGGTGTTCCTGGTGCAAAAATCATAGCAAACCAGAAAACACGAGTTTATGGAATGCTACCTAGTAAAGCAAATCTGGAGTAAAAAATTGTGATTTTTTTTAAATACGTACCAAAATGATTTCAAGCTCTAGGTTGAGGAAATTTTCAACATATAATCAAAGGAAATCTGCCGCATGTGGACTGCTTTGGCATGGGGTATCTAGAAAATTTCATATAGACTATGGTTTCTAAAAAGAAAAAGAAGAACCAGATGAAAAAGGAAAGCGAGTTCGGAGCTACTTAGTTGCTTTCTCAAGAGAAATGGTGTCAGGGGCGATCGAAAAAGGTAATAGCTCCAAAGAAAACCCAGAAACAAGATCATCGGAAGACCCAATGAACACGTGTAACAAGTATATGATGATATGAAGATGGCTCCCTCCACCAACATTGTGACAACCAGTCACGCATTTAATAGAAATATCAATTTGAAATTGAAAAAGTATATTATTATCAACCAATCTGGCACTTTAGACATCCACAACTTTACTAGGAGGAAAAACAAGTCCGCCAGACAATATTTTTAATCACATCTCTGAAACGCTGGTACGTGACTAAATTCACTAAATAAATAATTTTTTGATAGAATTGCGATTCAGCAATAAATTACAACATTCACTAACATATGCTAAAAATAATAATTTTAGCTAAAAATCTACATTTCGACAACCATTCTGCGATTCAGCCGCGATCCAGCTCAACCTCTTATGAGCCAAGCAGACCAGTATATACTGCATAATTACTTTCTTAGAAACATAAAAGCTACTTAACACAACAACTAGATATAACACAACAACATGCAACACCAAATACACAACAACTCAATTTGTCAATCACCGATCACCAGGTAACTAAAACATTGTAAGAAATACTTCAACAATAATACAAATGTAAATTGTAACTTCCAAAATTTAGAGATTAGAATCTCCCCTACCTCATAGTTAGAGATAAAAGTCCAATCATATGAAACAGAAGAATAATTGTTGCTTCCTGCAAGATTATCATACCCACTGTCGATATAAAATAGAAAAAGCGACCAACCCACAAGAACCCACTGGAGTACTCAAAACACTTCTCACTAAATTTCTTCTTATGGAAAGATAACCAAATAGTTTTAAGTAGTGAATAGTCACTAATCAAAAAGCCAAATATTGCCTTTTAGAATCTAATTGAATTGACAAAAGGTTCTTTATGAGTTTGTCTGAAAGAATTCACTTCATTTTATACCAAATTAAAAATGAAAAATAAAAAAACCGTCAATCAAATATGCACTAACGAATTCTAAGTATACTCAAACCTCAATTCTACTATTGAAGACCATAGAGCCCATTTGCACCTTCTCTCTTGATAGTCTCTCCCTTTTCAAAATTTATCTGTCCCTCATACTCTTATCACCAAGAGAATGCATTCCCTCTACACTGTCTCTCCTTCCGGCACATAAAAGATAGTGACTACTCATTCAAAGTCTTAGTTATATCTTTATTACTTTTTTTTCTAGCAATAATAAAACGGAAAAACCCTTTGTTGTGGGTAATCTTTTCAAGGAAGTCACTACTAGAAATCTTAGCAAAAGCGTCATTTCAATAATGCGATTTTTTTGCTAGATTTAATGTTGTATTTAGCAAAAAAAAGCATTAATTTCAACATTATAGCTAATGTTGCATTAGCCAGTGCTGTGTTTTCCTTTGATGCATTAAGGAAATGTTGCAAAGATAAAGCAGCATTACTTGCAGCATTAACTAATGTTGCAACACTATACCACAGCTTGCAGCATTTGACACACTGCTGCATTTTTAAATCATGTTGCAGTATTATTAGAGCTTAATGCTGCATTTTTACACATTATTTTGCAGCATTATTATAGATTAATGCTTCATTTTACACATGTTTGAAGGAAAACTGCGGAAAAGCATATTTTGCCCATAACAAACTTTCTAATTCCCTCTCAACAACAAAAATCAAAAACAATAATCTGTATTCATTCACAGATCTGTATTCATTCACTAACTAAACATATTTACAGAAACAACAATCAAAAACAAAAATAAAAAACAACCCACAAATAATAACAGACAACTAACAATTGTATTCATTCACTAATTAAAATATTTACAGAGAAAAATTGAACCACTCTCAACAACAAAAATCAACACTTTACATATTTGGAGAATAAGAAGAAGAAGAAGTAAAAGTAGAAGAATCAGACAAATTGCCACCCAAAATCATCACTCTTGTTTAACTCATTGCCGGAGAACTTAGGTCCTCCACCGCTGCAACCACCGCAAAGGCCTGGACAAAATGTGCAGATCTAGGGTCAAAACGAAGAGTTATGGAGAGGGAGAGAGACGAAGAACAAATTAAGAACAAGGGGAAGAATTGATCCAAACCTGAGAGACAATATGAGAGATTCGAAGTCACCGCCATGGCCTTCAGGTCCTGCTTCTCTTCGTCGGAGGAGAATGAATCGGCTCTCGAGAACAAAGGTCCGCCGCCACCAGATCGAAGCAGCAACTGCTTTCGGGTTTGCCTTCTGCATCGTCATCTTCAACGTGAACTTCTATGTCGTCCTCTCTCTCTCTTTCTCCGCTTCATCTTCATGCCTATTCTTCATGGAAAATCGATTCACCGGAGAAGACAAGCAATACGTGCCATGGCCGTCGGATTTCTGGGTGTTTATAGGGAAGAACATGAGGGAGATGGAGGTAAAGAGAGAAATGAGTGATAGGAAAAATGAATGGTCTAGATAGTATTCTTTAGTGGATTATGTTTAGTTGTTTGAAATGAGTTAATGGGCTTCGTTTTTTATTTTCTTTTTTTATTTTTTTTTTGATGGCAGCATTATACTTTGTTAATGCTGCAATACTAATCATTATTTTAAAAAAAAATCAGCATTAATGTGATCAATGCTGCAATGTATATGTTATTTTGCAAAATATTGCAGGATTAATGGATTAATGCTGCAATATTACAACATTAGATTGCTACATTATAAATAATGTTGCTTACGGGTAGCAATTACCGCATTAGTTCAAATTCTACAAAAAAATATAGTATTTGCTAAAATTTCTAGTAGTGAGTATACAAAATAAACATGACTATTAGCCCATACAAGACACGTGGAAGCTTTCAGCCAACTTCCTTTTGCTCAAGCAAACTAATGGCACAAGATCAACTTGATGTATATTACAATAAATACATGTCAATTAGAAGGATCTTTGACAATATAATTTGGACACATATGATGCATTTAAAATGTTTAGGAAAATCGGAGTCTTACAAACATATTTCCACAAGTTAGATACTGGTGTACCCAAGCATGAATTTGGCGCGGATTACTGGCGCGTATTACGCAAGTGTACGGTCAAGTAGTAAAGAGTGAGTATCTTCAGTACTCGGGTTATCGATCCCTTGAGGACAAGCTCGCAACAAGTTTATAATTAACAATATAATGTAGTTCACTAGGTAACCGGAGTAAAAAGTGTGTGAATTGTGGTGTTGCCACCCCCAAACAAGTGGCTGCGATCAATAACAAAAATAATAGTAAACTGGAATTGAGAAGAATTCTTAATCAATTAATGGAGAGGACTAGGCAATCTCGTTGATCACCTAGGGTTGTAAACGAAGTCCGAATTATCTGAGCAACACGTTAACTATATTCTAACGAAGCCGGGTAACAACACTGAATATCTCCTATCGGTCTCAAGTCATTCTACTTCACGATAGACTACAATCTCCTATCGGTCTCTTGTGTCTACTGGTCCGTTCTAGTAGTCTAACGACATGCACAACAACGGGTCATGTCGGTCCACCGTTGCACGGAACAGTCGAATCTCACCTACCGAATGTACCCACACTAGCCAATCCTAACACGTCTCTTCTCAGTCTCAGTGATACGGGATTGGTGTTCAAGTCTCATCCTAGTTAGTTAGAATCACGGCCGTGCATTCACTAACTAAGCAGTGTTTCCAGTTAGCTACTCCATTAACACTGAGACACTGAGTATTAAGCACAGTACATGAACAATTGAATTAAAATAAGCTAACTTTAGGCATGAATCAACTATTGAATGAAACCCTAGTTCTTGAACCCTAGCTTATCTCCTAATCGTGTCACTCGAGTAGGATTACTAAAATAAACAAGAAACTAGAATTGATTCAAAAGATGAAATCAAGAAATCATGAAGCAAAGATCCAATCCGGAAAAATATCATCGTTTACGTGAACCCTACGCTCTCAATTCGAGATGCCTAGCAAAAGTGCTTAGCTACTCAAACTAAATATGAAATACTCATGAGTTTCTCCATTAAAATTGATTAAGAAAAGTAGAAGAAATCAAACGCAAAGAAGCTTCAATGGTGGCTTCATGTTCGTCTTCGACTCCTGCGTCTCCTTCTCTTCTCACGTTGATGTCTTGTAGAATGAATCAATCTCTCATTAATTGTAGTTTTTATGAATTAATTATTCCTAAAAATAGGTTTAGAAAATAATTAAACCAAACTACGTAGTTTTGAGAAACCACATCAGCGCCTCTACCCATTTTTTCTCTTCCGTGTGTTAGTACTTATTTCTGATCGCATGAACAGAAAAATCTTGGTCCTGCGACCAGCTTCTGATGATGCGACCAGACCCCCTGGTCGTGAGTTACAGTTAGTTTCTCAAGTTTCTGGTCGCAGGACCAGAAAACCCTGGTCCTGTGACCTCCTGGGTATTTTTATATTCTATTTTTCTTCTTTCTAAGGCTCCCGCATATGTTCCGAAGTTCGTTTCTCCTCTCCTCTTGATCCATGAGCTCCGTTTCCTGTCAAACACAACACGAAAATACCCCGTGCGATCAGAAGTGACAAAATAAATGTAAATAACGCGAGAATTGCCCGGATTTATCAAATAAGCACAAATAGCTCAACTACTCACTTACTTCACAATCATAGTGTATTTCTAACATATTCTACCAGGGAATCACACAAAACGGTAGCAAATCGTGCGAGAAGTATAACTCTAATGCTGAGATATCATAATATAGAAACAATGGTGGATATGGGCAGTAACTAGAAACGAAGAAGGATAATTTATCGGAGGTCTCACCAAACCATCCAGTCTCTGCAGAATCATCATTGAGAGCGATTTCAAGGTTGTAGTTGTGGGATTGCAGAGAAATGAATACGGAGCAGTGTAAGAAATGGAAAGTTGCATCTCAAAAGCCGGTCTAAAAATTGAAAGGCGCAAAAACTTAATGTGTAGCTTTGATAAATGCACTGTCCGACACGTCGATTGAGAAGTGAACAGGACAACCAATTATATTCTGTAAAAGCTCTTAACTGTGAAAGTAGTTGTCTTTTGCTCCAAAAGCCCGATTGGGCACAGCTTGTAATGGATCTAATTTTAAGGGCGAAGAAGCCCAATAATACATGATCCAATGTCTTCTCCAAAAAATAAAAAATAATTAAAAGGCACATAATCAAGGACAATCTTGTAAGTATGAGAATATATTGCATTAATAAATTGAATATGTATAAATTCCGACACACTTGAAACGTATGCCTAATTTGAACTCAATAGGGCACTCCATGATGCTTTTACATCAGCAAAATGATTGGATTGAATTATTTGATAGGAGAAGAAACGATTTGGTGAGAACGGTTTTCTCGTCCATGTTTTGGTTAGTTTTATATGAAAATTTGTGAGAAAGAATAATGAACATGAGAAATAGAAATCTTGCCGCATCCTATTTTTGTTTCTCACCAAAACTGGCGAGATTCGGTGAGAAAAGAAACTAGTTAAAATATATTGTACGGTTGTAAAAATTACCCAAGTAAAAAAAATAAATTAAAACACCCATTTGTTTCCCATCACTACCAAAATAAGTTGTATCAATTGTTCTTTATGTCATCGTTTATCTTGAATTATATCTGATCTTCATTGACTTGTAAAGTGAGGGCAAATGATTTCATCTTTATAAGGAAGTGGATTTATAAAAATGAAATAATATGCTAAGATTTGTTTTTGAGTAACGAGAACATTGTGTTATACTTGTGTGTCACTGTATTGTCAAAAGTTATTTTTAGAAACATATAAAAATGATATTTTATTTCATAAATTAATCGAACATTGTAGATAAGAAAGACATCGATTTCTTATTTTTTCTCACTAAACCATCCAAACACGTTAGTGAGAAAACGAAATCGGTTCTTATATTTTATTTTCTCACATAGTTTTCGTAAGTAGTTCTTTTCACTTGATTCGAAAATATAGTGTAGAAGTATTCAATCTTCTTTGCTTAAGATGTATCATACTAATGGGTATTCAACCTTTTAAAACTAAAAGTGCAATTGATAAATATATATAATTATTTTGGGAATAATGTTTTCTAAAAAAAAATAAAACATTTGGTAACAATGTCTCAAATCATCTACATTAGTTGTTTCAATTCTAACCGAATTTCATATGATATGTCACTAGTTTCAATTATGACAATTTTTTCCTCTTTTTTATGAGAAAAATTGTAACTAAATTTGAGTGAAATGTCATGTAAAATTATTTATTATTTATTTAGTGAAGTATTATTATCTTATATAAAAATGTGAATTTGGATTTATTTTATTTATTTAATTGCAATGACTACTAGAACAGGCTAGCACTTTTTAAATTATCACTAAAACATTCATCAAGATGTTTGGACCGACTTCACTTCGTTTAATGTTAAATTATTCACTTTGCTTAGAGATGATAAATTTATTTTTACAATTTCATAATTTTTTGAATTAATATAGTAGTCAGAATATACATTTCAGGATCATAGACAATTTTCCCAGGACTTCATGTTAGCATGGCTAATAATAATGACATAGTCATACCAAAATCTTTACCTAATAGATTTTTATCTTAACATTATGAAATATTACATTTAATTCATATATATGATGGTGAATTTCAGTTGCGAATAATAGAGTGCATGCATATTATGAGATACTATTTCACTACTAATATTTTATGTCTTTTCAATTAATTATGTCCCACATATTTTTTCATTGATAGTGTAATTAATTAATGAGTATCAGCGTGATATTTGGATTTATGTTGATGCACTTGTAACTTGAACTTCATAACTAATTATCATATTTTGATATTTTCGTTTGAATGCACATAGTTATATAACATAAAATTTATTGCTATTCGATAGAGTGAGTGTTCAATCATGCAAAATTCATTGAGTTCACACTATAGATTATCAAATACAAACAATAATGGTGAGTGTGTCTATTATTGCATTCGCTGTAATTTACTTATCCTCGTATTAGACAATGGTAATGACACATTAGTTTCATGAGATAATGATGTCAAGCCTTCTCCATCCCCCCATTGCAAGTAAAGTGAAATATGGCACCTAAAGTTTGTTAAATAAGAGAAAAAATTTATTTGAGCATTGTTTTACATAAGAAAATGCATATACACTTATTCTCGTGATTTACGTAATTTTGAAAAAACCACCTACGGTTCAAAAAGATTATCGGACATGTATCTTATCATGGCCCACATGGCCCAAAATGCATCGGTAATTCAAGTTAGTTACTCGATAAAACTTACGGTACATCATGACTTTATGTATGACTCCGTGCATATTTTCTAGATTGAGAAAAATGTGGACACATTGCATGCTTGTTTTGAGACCATATTAGGTGAATATAATTTATTACATGTGTTGAGACAAAATTAGGTGACTTATAATTAGTATCACTATTTCAATAAAACAATTTACCAACTTATGTATCACTATTCAACGAAGTAATTATTTATGTATGACTATCTGCATGTGTTCTAAACTGAGACGAACCTTAACACGTTGCATACTTGCGTTGAAAAAATTTTTGTGACTTGTAATTTATTACTATTCAATAAAGCAAGTGCATTAATTTATATATAACACATTGACTCCATAGTAAAAAAGAAGACTGAATAACAGTAAAAGTCGATGTACCTAGACTTAATCCGCATTTCTAAGCGTATGAGAATGGCTTTAAGCCTTATCTCCTCACTAATGTATTTAATTGATGAACTAGTCTACCAACTTATGTATCACTATTCAACGAAGTAATCTATTCATGTTTGACTCTTTGCATGCGTTGAAAAAAAATTGGTGACTTAATTTATTACTAGTCAATAAAGCAAGTGCGTTAATTTATGTATAACGCATTGACTCCATCGTAAAAAAGTATACTGAAGAACAGTAAAAAGTGTACCTACGACTAAATCCGCATTTATAGGCATATGAGAATGGCTTCAATCCTTATCTCCTCCCAATTGTATTTAAAAACATGACGAATAAAGTTTGTTTAATAAGAATATAAAATAATCCACACAATTTTGTTCACAAAAAGCATGAACACACTTTCACATGGCTCTATATACTTGAAAATGCTCACCTACTATGCATACATAGTAGTATTATACATGTATGATCCTAACCCTTGAGACATTAGTAACTATCTTAAGACGTAACTCGAGTCAATAACTAGAAAAAATATAATGTATGTGTAAGTAATTGTGTGTTACTTTGTGCATGGATTCAAGTTTGAGAAAAATCTTAATACAATGGATATCACAGTTGAAATTAGGGATGAAAACTGTGCGATTATAATCGGTTAGAACTGAAAAAACCTAGACTTCGACGGTTCAATTTAATCTCGGTTCACTTTTGTCTCAGGTCGACGATTTACATATCAATATATATTATTATATTAAAGTAAATATCAAACCCAATAAAGAAAATTTATATGTGAAAAAATAAATATATATAGTGAAGTAGACTTGATCGAATCTATAATCGTATTCTTTAATTTTTTTTTAAAAAATTATCGAAACCCAAGAAAGAACTATATGAACAAATCTCAACATTTTACGTAAGATAATAATTATATTCTATTATGTGTACACAAATTCTATGTCATATGGTTTAATCGGTTTAGTGTGCGGTTTAACTAGTTCGGTTCAATTTCTATTTTGTACGGTTCGTGAGCGATTCAGTTTGCGGCTTTTCCGGTTGGAACTTGCATCCAAAGTAGAAACTTGTGACTTCACGTTTAATGGGTTATTGGATTATGAATAGATCAAACTTCTTGGAATATGGACTTGAGTACCGACACGGTTTCCTTTAAATGTGTCTGATCGAGATTTTTTCTTTCTGCTATTTTCATTATTTTTTATCTCAGCGTTTGGATCGCTCACATTACTTATTAATCACAAATATTAAATGTTATTTCTTAGAATTCGAGTAAATATTATTTAAATTTATAATAATTTTGCATGTATTTCTAATAACCCGTTAAAGATGTGAAATTCAATTATTTCTTTTTAAGTTCAAATATTATTAATGACGAGCGAATATGCGATATCCCCCCAGTTTTATTGTTTTAATTCGTATTTTTTTTAGTAAATTATTTTCATTAGTATAGGATTATTATTTATTTCGGGATTCGGCAATACGCACTCTTTTTCATTAACACTTCTACCTCATGTTTTTTTTTCTAGTGTAACGTAGTTTTTATACCTCATGTCATATTACTCAAGCATATTTTTATAACGTTAGGAAGTACATAAGAAATAAATATATTGATTTATTATTTTAATAAAATTCAGCTAATTGTCTATATGAGCGAAAATAACTGATAAGTAGTGTTGTGGGTTCCATAATCAACTAATTGTACTTCAATTTAAATTAGATTAGTACATTATATTTTTTCTTGATAAAATAGTAGTGTAAAATATTTTCTTTCACAATGGTTACTAGTTCACTATGTGAACACTATAATGATATTTTTATAGATTTTCCTTGTGGCGTGATCTTATTAGCCACATACGGGTCATTACCTCAATGGCATGAGACACAAAAATGGTCACACAATACAATCTGTACATCGAATTTCATCATAAGAATCACGAAAAAATAATTCATACACGAGACATGACAAGGATCACATGTTCCTACATGAATTTTCAAATCAATCAAAAACGAAAAAAGATTCGCCAGACATTAGATACGACAACCGAAAAAGCATTGTCATTTCTATATTCACTACAAGAAATAATGCATTTTGCGAGGAAAATTTGTGACAACAACTAAATTTCGTCTCTTTAAATAAAATTTGCAATGGGTAAAAAAAGGTCCTCACATTTGGTATGGATATGTTTTTATCTTTTGCAATGGGTAAACAGAGCGAGAGAAAAATTCAGCGCAACTAGAGAAATTGTGACAATGCGAGTTTTTTTGGGGCGGCTTATTTCTCTAGTAATATGAGTTTTTACAACGAATGACTTCAATTGCAACAAAAAAAAGATTCATCGAAAATAAAAAACTTGTGACGGTACTATTTTTTTGAAACGATTTAAAAGTATCTATAAAGGGTCTTCTTGAGACGATAAAACATTTTAGCGATATGTTAAACCTATCGCAAGTAAAACATTTGTGACAACAAATATCTTTTGTGACCACATATAGCACTTGTAAATAGGATGTTTGAGAATGTTTATTTTTATTTAGCGACGATATAGTACCATCTCAAAAAAGGCTATTTGCAACGGCTAGTCTCAAAACAAGTTTTTGCCGTCACACCTATTGCGACGTTTTGCGGGGGTATATTGCTGTCGCAAATGATCTTTTGCGAGGGTTTCTGGTATTTGCTATTGTATCGTGCCCTCGCAAAAGGCAATATTTCTTGTAGTGATTATCAAGATTGTTTATTCAGAATAAATGACAAAAGTCTAAAAGTTGGGTAACGAAATAACAAGTGCAGTCATCCGAGATTCAGATAAACATGTGCAACATTAGTTTGTCAAACACATAATATGTGACTACAACTATTGTTAAACATCCTAAATAAGACTAAATATGCACTAGGGAGATGTTTGGGTAACTCAGTGTCAACTGAAAAATATACTATAAAGAGAAATAGAGACACCCGGTCCCTGTCAATTATGCGAGACAAACATATTATGTAAATGATATATCCCATAAATATCGGAGGGCAAGCAATTTCTAAAAATAATGAAAAGAATATTAAACTTCAAACAAATAGTAGAATGGTTGAAAAATTGAAGAAATGTGGTACATCAAACGAGAAAAATGAAACGTAATGCGTATATGGGCTCTGTGAATCTAAAGAAATATAGTGATTTTTGTAATAAGAGCTGCAATCAGGTGAAGGAACCAAGCAAGGAATGACGTCTTATCTCTTGGAATTCCCAAAAAAGCACATGTAAACCAGATGGAGTAGAATTTGGAGGCCTTAGCAAAACCGACATCGTCCACAGTGACAACCGTCATCCTCGAGAGTCATTCGGGTCCACTATGACGATGCTTGGGATAGTCACAACCAAGCCGCCAGAGTAGGAGTAGCGGTTTGTGACTCAACATGATGATTTATCACAGCAAGAGCGTACAAAATGCCATTGGTTTCTTTTTCGAAGATTTGAGAAACGATGGAAATTTGAAAACCAATGAGATCAACAACAAAAGATACAAGGATACTGAAACTCACAAATCGATCTGATCTAGGATATGGAAAAGTTGCTGAATACGTCATACATCAAAGACATCAACAATCTCATATGTTCCATGTTTGATCTGAGTTTCTCGTTCTCCGAAGAGAGAGAAATGTGCATAAATTTAGATCATGTGCGGACATGGTGTATTTTATTTTTAAATACCATTCACTATGCTCGGGTTATAATACTTAATTTAATATTTGACTTCCTATTTTCATGCATAATTGACAGATGTTAGGAAGATACTTTTTGAGTGAATAGATGTTAAGAAGTTTATGGGTATTTTTAAATTACTTTCAATGGTGGTGCATTTTATCAAAGTATTATTCACGATGCGCTAGTTATGACTAAACTTGGACAGACTTGAATACTCGGCTTCCTATTTTCGCGTTGATTGAACAAATGTTAGGAAGTAATTTTGAGCGGGCATATATTAGGAAGTTTCATAGTGTTTTAAATTATTTTCCAGACGTCATGTGGCTTAATTTCAGAATATAATTCACTATATGAATTATAATTAAACTTAGTCTTTAATACTTGGTTTCCTATTTTGACGTAAATTATAGAGTAGCTTTTTAAGAGGACAGATGTAAGGAAGTTTACAAACATTTTAAAATCATTCTAAGACGTGGCGTGATTTTCTTTGAAATTATTATTCACTATGCGCCAATTATAAACAAATTTAATCTGACTCTACTATGCAATTTTCTATTTCAAACCGAATTGAAAAACGTTAAGAAAATACTTTTTGAGCGGACATGTGTTATGGAGTTTTCGGGTATTTTAAAATCATATCAAACACACTGTACTTTTCTTTGAAACTAATATTCACTATGCGCCAATTATAAATAAATTTAATCTGACTTAAAAACCCAATTTCCTATTTCAAGCCGAATTGAAAGATGTTAAGAAAATACTTTTTGAGCGGACAGGTGTTATGAAGTTTACGGACATTTTAAAATCATATCAAAACACAACGTACTTTTCTTTGAAACTATTATTCACTATGCGCCAATTATAAATAAATTTAATGTGACTTTAATACGCAATTTTCTATTTCAAGCCGAAATGAAGGATGTTAAGAAAATACTTTTTGTGCGGACAGGTGTTATGGAGTTACAGGAATTTTAAAATCATATCAGAACACATTGTACCTTTCAAAATTTTATTCACTATGCGCCAATTATAAATAAATTTATTCTGGTTTTAATACAAAATTTTCTATTTCAAGCCGAATTAACAGATGTTAAGAAGCTACATTTTGAGCGAACAAATGTTATGAAGTTTACGGGAATTTTAAAATCATATCAAAACACATTGTACCTTTCTTTGAAAATATTATTCACTATGCGCCTATTATAAATAAATTTAATCTGACTTTAATGCGCAATTTCCCATTTCAAGCCGAATTGAGAGATGTTAAGAAGTTACTTTTTGAGCTGACAGATGTTATGAAGTTTACGGGCATTTTAAAATCATAACAAAACACATTGTACATTTTCTTTCAAAATATTATTCACTATGCGCCAATTATAATTAAATTTAATCTAACTGTAATATGCAATTTTCTATTTCAAGCTGAGCTGACAGATGTTAAGAAGTTATTTTTTGAGCGGACAGATGTTATGAAGTTTACACGTATTTTAAATTCATTTCAAAACACCATGTCTTTTTCTTTAAAAACATTATCCATTGCGCACAAATTATTGCTAAACATGGATTGAAATTAATACGCGACTTTGTGTTTCAGCGAAAATCGACAGATGTCCGCAAGCTTTCGTAAGAAGAAATATATTAGGAATGTTACAAGCATTTTAAAATTGTTTTCACTAGTCACACTGTTCAAAACTTTATCCGCTTCTGTCGCCGTAAATATCTGAACTCAATATGTTTCCAATTCAGATCGATATTACGACATTCCTTCTTCGATCAGCAGTGACGTAACGCACGTTTTTCTGTCGCATTAATTAGTCACACTGTTCAAAACTGTGTCGGCTTCTGTCGCTGTAAATATTGTAACTTAATATGTTTCCAATTCAGATCGATATTACGACATTCCTTCTTCGATCAGCAGTGACGTAACGTAACACGTTCTTCTGTCGTGCTAATTATTCGCTGTGTGCGGACCAGTATGAACCTCCGACCGACTCTGACCTAAAAACGACTTCCGACCTCGTTAGTCCAAACAACTACTAACACTTTAAACCGTAAGTTTGACTTTTATCCTGCATCATATCCTGCCTCATCACATCGAACTATCCAGATTATCGGGATCGTAACTTTCCGTTCCTACGCGACGCCATACCGGATAACTTCTTTGTGAGAGAGAACTTGACCAATGGAGTGATGAACAACACGCACGAGTCAAAGGATCAAGCGTGGGCGGACATTTCGAAAACATAGTTTTTGGACCGGGTGGGCCCCACACCCGGTAGTACATAAACCCCCCTCCCCCCCTCGTCTCTGTCATCAGATTCTCTCCATCTTCTTCTTTCTAATACTCTCTCCACAGTGTGCAGAGAGATTTGGGAGTGTGAGTAAGAGAGAGACACAAACAGAGAAGGTGCATTCAACCCTATAAAACCGGTGGTGATCCTTGAAAGGCACTACTCTATTAAACTAGGGTTTTTGATTCCACCAACGAATTTGGGGGTTTTTTGAACAATCAAGAACTACAATTACTCAATGTAAGTCAGCTCTGTGTATCTGAGAGGTTGAATTTTTATAATCAAAAACTGGTTTTGCCCTTTTATTTGTTTCCATTTTATACTCAAATCTGTCTGCATCACTCTCTCTCTCCCTGCAGATCCCAACAATTCAAGGGAGAGAGAGAGGGTTTTGTACTTAAATCATCTTTCTCCCAAAAAAATTGTGTTTTATATTGCCTTTTTTCTGTGTCCAATATAGAGGGTCAATGGGTCTTTGTCTGTAGTATATGTATTTTGTAATGTAATGAGAAGAAGAAAAAAAAGTCCACACTCTGGTTTTGGTAGTGTTTATATGTACCAGTATATGTGATGCAAGCAGGTTTGCTTTTTGAACTTTTCATCCCTTTTCTGCATTTTGTGGGTCAAATTCCTCTTTTTTGTTTCTATCAAGTTCCTCTTTCATGGGCCATTTTCAGTGCTGATGATTAGCTGAATGGTCAAAACCAAAACTACTCATTTGGAAATAGGCAGAAAAACCTAGGGTTTTCATTTCATTTTCATTGTCAATCAAAATTCAAAAGGGTTTGATTGTTTTGTACCCATCAATTGATGATTGTTGATGAGGGTCATAAGAAACAAAATCTAAACATAGCTCTCTATAGGGTGGTGGATGATCTCCCCACATTTTTTTCTAGATTGAGAAAGGAAGGTTTTTAAAGAGGTTTGGTTTGGTTTTGGATGAGTATTGGGGGTTTAATTGGTGCTAATGGTTGCCCTTATGGCACCATGTCTCCACCCCTTCCTAGGCCTATTTTCAACTCTAGTCCCCTCTCTATTGCCCTTGTATGCTCTCTCTCCCTGTATTCATACCTGTATTCATCATACAAGTTCATTTTCTTTCTTTCTTTTTTCTAATTGGTTTGCTTATGTTTGTTGTTTGATCTCAATTTGTTTATGCAGAAGCCGAAGATGGAGCCTATTAATAATATGGGTGTTACTGGATATGGTGTCCACAATGGTCTGTTGGATATGCCTAGACAGGACGGGCACGAGAGCCGCTCAGGTAGCGACAACAACCTCGAAATCGCTTCAGCCGACGAGTCTCAGGGGACCGCCGTTGCAGCTGCAGGTGGATCAAGGCAGCCCAAGAGAAAGAAGTACCATAGGCACACACAATTCCAGATTCAAGAGCTGGAAGCGTAAAAAAACCCCTCTCCCTTATTATCATTTATGTCAATCTTTGTATTCTTTTTATGAATTGGTCTTAACTTATAAGAGTTCTTTCTTTTTCGTATTTATCAGGTACTTTCAAGTTGTGCAACACCCAGATGAGAAGCAAAGGCAGGAGCTGGGCAGGAGGCTATCGCTGAACAGCAAACAGGTGAAATTTTGGTTTCAAAACAGGCGCACACAGCTAAAGGTAAACATTATTTTGATTCATTTAATGTTAGGAAGTCATTCATATAACTAATGTCATCCGTCAATTGTTCTTTCAGACCCAAGCTGAGCGGTCGGAAAACAGCTACCTCAAGCAGCAGAACGAGGAGCTGTTGTTAGAGAACATCCGAATGAAGGAAGCATTGAGGAACCCACAATGCGGCACCTGTGGCGGCCCGGCAATCTTGGGGGAGCTGAACCCGGAGGAGCACAATCTGAGGGTTGAGAATGCTCAGCTAAAGGATCAGCTGAACCGCGCCAACGTGATCGCGCAGAAGTTCTTGGGGCGGTCTCTGTCGATACTACCCGCCGGGCCCTCCTACACCCCTCCGATGCCAAACTCCGGTTTGCAGCTTGGAGGAGGAATGAACGGCTATGATCTGGGCTCGTTCTCCGGTGGGCTAGACCCTAAGGATGCGATCCTGAACAATCTGCCCATGTTACCCATGGCTGCCCCTATCCTGAGCATGCCTCCTCAGGATAAAAGCTCTTCTTACCTAGAGCTCGCGATGACCGCTATGGATGAGCTGATTAAGCTTGCCAGAGTCGACGAGCTTTGGGTTCCGAGCTTAAGCGGAGGGAAAGAGGCCCTTGATCACGAGACATACTCATGTATGTCTCCTTGTTTGGGGATGAGGCTGAATGGGTTTGTTTCGGAGGCGACAAGGGAAAGCGCCATGGTGCTGACCAACAGCTTGGCCTTGGTCGATACAATGATGGATGTGGTAAGCTCTTTGAACATTTTCGTGCTTTATGAACTCGCTAGCGTTAAATGTGGTCTTTTTCTATAGTCATTACAATCGCATTCATTACGAGCTAATTGTGTCGTTATCGTTCGTTCAATTTTGTAGAATCACTGGATAGAAACCTTCCCGTGTCTGATTGGGCGGGCGTCGGTGATTGACGTCGTCGGAAGCGGCGCGTCGAGTTCGAGAAGCTCCACTTTGCTGCTGGTAAAAACCGTTTCTTCTTTTTCTTATTGAATTATAGTTTTGGCCGTTTCTTCCTTCTAAGCTTGAGTTTTTTTTTTTTTTTTTTTTTTTTTTTTTTTGTCTCGATCCACAGATGCAGGCGGAGCTTCTGGCACTGTCGCCGTTGGTGCCGATCCGCCACGTCAAGTTCTTGCGATACTGCAAGAACTACGACGAGGGGCTATGGGCGGTCGTCGACGTGTCGGCCGACGGCATCCAAGGCGGCACGGATCCACAATTGTTGGTGAGTTGCCGGAGGCTTCCTTCCGGTTGCATTATGCAGGACCAGCCCGATGGCTTTACCAAAGTAAGTTTAGAAACAATCATATCGTATTTATTTTCTTAATTCGTTTCGTTTATTTTATTATGTAGATGCTTTTTATAGGTTAGATACAAATACAAAGAGATTAACTAATCATATTTTCATTTA
This sequence comes from Linanthus parryae, assembly GCA_023055425.1. Taxonomy (NCBI): domain Eukaryota; kingdom Viridiplantae; phylum Streptophyta; class Magnoliopsida; order Ericales; family Polemoniaceae; genus Linanthus; species Linanthus parryae. The sequence continues at coordinate 582,077 of JALGPY010000036.1, read as the reverse complement.
CGTATTCCCATAGTTGATATATAGTATCATCTTAATAGCAAGTGAAAGCCCTTCTCGGGGCTTTCGTTTCATGTGCTGTACGATCAATATTATAGATTTTGATGCTTCTATTCTGATCCATTTGTACATAAATTTACCGTTGTTTACTCTCCTCGAGACTGTGTTACCTGGATACAGTGTTACGTTGTACAATTTCCTAAATTTAACAGTTAATTACCCTCTATCTCGATTTCTTCAAAAAATGAAAACAATGTGGTAGGGTGGGTACGAAATTGCACATGAGGCAGCCTAAGATTTCCGAATGCAATCACCTTGTTCTGGTTTACTTTCTCATTCATCCATAAGGAATTTACCGGAAACTCCCTTAGAAAGTCTTATTGTGCCGAAATAGTACTAGGGTTTGCTGAAGGTTTAATAATGGCTAGGGTGGTCCTAAATGTGGGCTAGCTTTGAAAAATTTGAAATAATTGTTTATGGTTAAAATTGCAGGTGACTTGGGTGGAGCACACCGAGTACGACGAGCGTTTCGTGCACCACATCTACCGCCCTCTCATCAGTTCTGGTATGGCCTTCGGTGCACCAAGGTGGCTCGCGACCCTGCAAAGGCAATGCGAGTATCTGGCGGTTATGATGTCTTCGTCTGTTTCTGACAACGATCATTCAGGTTTGTGTCATTGTATTTGATTTTAAGAAAAATGTAATTTGACGAAATAATAACTTGGTTCATTGTGTTGGTCCTCCAGGTGTCACTCCGACGGGGAGGAGGAGCATGGTGAAGCTTGCTCAGAAGATGATCCGTGATTTCTGCGCGGTGGTGTGCGGCACTATGTATTCTTGGCAAGTGGTCCAGATCGGGAATGTGAGCGAGGATACCAAGTTGATGATACGGGGCATTGGCATGGACAGTCCCGGGAAGCCTCCTGTCCTCGTCCTGGCCGCCTCCACCTCCATGTGGATGCCTGTTGCCCATCAAAGGCTATTTGATTTCCTCCGGGACCAGCAGATGAGGGGCGAGTGGGACGAGTTGTCCCACACTGGGCCGATGCAGGAGATGGTTCACATCCCCAAGGGCCACGACCGCGGCAACTCCGTCTCTCTCCTTCGTGCGACGGTGAGTATTATGACACCCCTCACTTTTTCAAAATCGCAGTTTTACCCTTATTAATACCCTTTAACGACTACACAAATGTCCTGACTGAGTTCACATTTTTTCAGTAGTACTACTAACTTTTATAAGAATACATTATTTTTTTTCTTTTTTAGTTCTGCCTGTCTGTTTCAGTTTTCTGGCTACAAAATCCGTGTCTGATGAAATGTTTCTCGCGTGAATTACCAGGCTTCTACATCGACCCAAACCACCAAGCTGGTCTTGCAGGAGACCCAGACGGACCAGTCGGGCTCCCTCATCGTGTACTCGCCGGTCGACTTGCCGTCTATGCAGACTGTCACCAACGGTGGAGATGCGTCCGGTGTCAACGTCCTTGCATCGGGGTTCGCCATGGCGCCGGACGGGCTTCCGGGTTCTGGTCCCGAGCCCAGCCACCGGGGGAAGGGTATTGCTGGGGGCTGTCTCTTGACCTTGGGCATCCAGATGCTGATTACCGACCCCTACATGGGGAAGCTGACTATGGAGTCCGTTGACAGCATCACCAGCGTTATCTCCAGGAGGGTTCAACGCATCAAGGCCGCGCTCCATTGCCGTTAAAATGAATGCCAGCAGCTGAATGGTGCAAGAGTTTTCAGAATTTCGTAGTTGTTTTTAGAAATACCAAAAACATAGATAGGAAGGTTGGGGGGGATAGTGATAAGAGAAAGAGAAAATAGTAAGCATAGAAAAAGGGTATATGGGGTTTGTTAGTCAAGAACGAAACCGGTTAAGCCCTAACCGAGTTGGGTTTTATGGACCCAAATCGAGGGGTTTGGCGGTTTCGGGTATTGACTCAGGTACAACCTTGTTAAAGATATAATCTGGGTTTTTCGTCTATAGTTTTTACCGTGTTTGGTGATATCTCTGAGAAGGAGATTTGGGTCTTTTTTTACCTGTTGGGGAGATTTTCCGGATAGAGTCCTGGGTTTTTCTTTCTGGTTTTGTAATCAGTTGGATAATGTGTCTTTCTTTCAGACTTGAATGAAATCTAATGAATGGTTTTGAGCGTCTATCATTTGAGCAAAAATGCTTTTATTTTGTCTGCTATGACTTTTCTAACTGTTGTAGCAGTGTTTCACTAGTTCCTTGGAGACGCGTGCTAGAGGGAAGAACATAAATTTCAACAACGAGATATCACTCAGATTTATTCTTTCTAATTTTTTCATTCTTAATTTTATTAATATTTTTCCATTCATGTCACTTTATGCTTAATCTTTTGGAGGAGTTTTTGTTCATCTAGATTTTTGTAACCTTTTTGGTCTCTTTATGTGGAGCTCTATCTCTGGGCATGTTTTCCCTTTAATTTTGTTGTTTTACTCACTTACACTATGTTTGTGAGTCAAATGAAGGAATCACATAAATTATAGAAACTAGGTGAGAAAATAGAAAGAAAGAAATTGTTGTCTTATCCCGCCTATCATGTCCGGATAAGTTTGCTAAAAGGAAAGAAATTGATCTTTTATACGTTTTCAAATTTGGCCTACGACACAATGTCACACAAGTAGAACACAATTAAACTAGCTTGAGCTCAATCACCATAGGTCCATAGCCACTCCATTAGTTGGCTTTGCAAGGATTGACTAACCCTAGCTTGAGCCCAAGAACTTCATGGCATAACAGGGACCCCAATATCTAACATCCTCGTAGCACATATATTTAACATAAGCTGAGTTTCATAATGTAGAACTTTGATTATTTAGAACATTGTAGCCAGCTTGATTTTACTATCACAAAGAACGTGAGCCGAGCTTGGTTGAAACCTAGTGAAAGCAGATCTAGGGTTTTGACCCTTCTGCAGAGAAACGGCGATAAGAGAGAAGAAGATGATGTTGTGTATACACAAAAGTTAACCAAACTCTAATACAGACTAAATCTTATATACACAGGTTCTCAACGGTAGGATCGTACGGAGAGAAATCTAACGGTCATAAATAGATTCATAAATAGATAGGGTTTACATCAGAGGGTTTGGGCTTGTAACAGCAAGCTAATGGGTTTGGAAAAATAAGGCCTTCGAGTTTGGGCTTGTGAAGCTTTGAGCCCACTTTTCTTGATACAAAGCCTTGAGCCCATATCATGTAGCGTTTGAACCCATATCTCCTAATACCTAGATTATCTAAATTCTAGCTCCCAAAACTTTTAGAAGTCGCTAATGATCCTAGCTCCCAAAATTTTAGAGCGTATTTTTACCAACACTCTGAACTTTCTCACAGTTGACGTCAGTACTAAAGTACTGAGTTACCAAGCATATTAGAAACTACGTCAAAAAAAAGTTTCAATTAAAATGACATAACATACTTCTTTGTATGTCAAAGTTCTCATTGCTAACTCTCAATCAAGTTGTACTTTCATTATATTCTTCAATAAGGGAGGTTATGGTCTCATATAGTATCAACATTGTACTTATTGTCACAAAATTTAAATTGCACAAAAGTTCAATATATAATATGTTTATATCTAGAAATATATTAAATATGTAATTTGTATGCGCGCTCTCACAACTCTCAAATATATAAATTTTTAGAATTTGTTGCTTTCTGGCTCTCGCTCCAAGTGACTTCCTTGAAACCAGTAATACAGATGAAGGAGTCCAAGGTAGCTAAAGGAGTCAAAGGAGCAAACTGAAGGCATTCCCAAACTTGGTGTATTAAAAAAAAGTCAAGAAGACCATATTGAAGAATTCTACGCCCTTGGAGTTCCCTTTCTGCAGTTTATCCATCTCTACAATCGATGAATTACGGAACATTTGTGCCAAATTTACAATTTACCTAAGTTAGTTTGAGATCAGCCCGTTGTTTAAGTGATTAGACTGCAATTATCTCATTAGATTCTAATCCAACAACTCTAATTGAGACTGTTGAATATTATTGTATTTATTTCCCTTTTTAGGACTTGCTTATTCTTTCAGCACATTTGTGTTGTTTCACCATCAATGAAATATTCTTTGTTTCTATGCATTCTCTATGTTCTGGCTGCTTTTTCAGAAACGTTTGAAGGTTTTTTAATGGCATCAGAGCCACAATGCTATCCAAGAATAATTCAGCTTCTCAGAATCCTTTCTATCTTCTCTCCGATGCCAATCATCTGGTTCCCTTTAAGGTGGATAAGTCCAGTTACATCATATGGAAATACCATATTTTCTCTGTTCTTCGTACCCAGTCTTTGTTTGGGTTCATCAGCGGTACCGAGATCTGTCTCCCGGACTACATTTTTGATGCCATAGTGCTGCTACCACCAACCAAAATCCGGTGTATGATGCATGAGTTACTCAAGACCAGGCGGTTCTCACCTTTATAACTGCAATCCTCCTCCAAGAGGCTCTAATTCAGGTTATTGGTAAGACTACCTCTCACGACGTTTGACTTCCTCTCGAGTACATGTATGCCCTCACTTACTCCAATATTATTCAACTGAAGTGTAACACCCCTAAATTTCCAAGCATGTTCCTAGTGCAGAATAAAAAAAACTTCGCGAAAATTGTGGAATTAATTTTTTTTATTTCTGCAAATTAAGCCTATCATGAGTATGGTGGTAAAGAAAGTATAAGAGGGGTAGTTTTAGAATTATAAGAAAGTGGTTTAAGGTGTGTGGAGGGTAATTATACAATTATCAAGAAATAGAGGGGCAAATATAAAAATGAGTTTTCAGGCTCGAATTTGGCAATGCTGGTGATTACTAGGCATTGTGGAATAATTGTGGGATCTTCTAAAGTAGTGTGGTATAAATGCAATTATGAGAAACTGGAGGTTTAACCTAATTTTAAAACCTAAATCTAAAGTTTGGGAAATCCCACCTACCCCCTAATGTGAAAGCAACCTAGCATTCATACTCTTAACCCTTGACACCTCGCCCCCCTAAAGTGGCAACACCTCATCAGTGGACTCACCTTTCTAATCCCAGTCTATAAATACCCTCCCTCAACCTTCATCTTCTTCATCATCTTCAAACATTCAAAGAAGTTCTTCCCTCCAAAACTGCAACCACTCTCAATTCTTCACATCTTTCAAAATTATACTATAGTATCATCATAACTTAAGGAAAAAAAGACCTCAACCAATTTGGGAAGCCATTGAGTACCGGATCAGGAAAAATAGTAAGAACCTCATGAACCCTAGAATCAGGTTTAGTCCAATTTCGTGTTCTTTGTTGTTGATTTCTAAAAGTAATCATTGATTTCTTGCTACTGCATTCAGGCAAACCCACATGACCCAAAGATTGCCTCCAAATCATCAAAATTAGTGGGCCATCAGATTCTGGGCGAGTCCTCGGCGCTCTCGCCGGAAAACCTCCTTGGCCCACAGAAGAGATAAAAATCAGTAATTCTTCACCAAATACCTTGATTCTTGTCTTGTCGTGATCCATGCGAACTCTATAAACATTCCCCCATATAATTTATCGCCCATATTTCCGTGTTAAGGGATTAAGTGAAATTAATTTTAAAGCTACCGGCTACCATGCAAAGCTTATCTGGGGAGGTAAGAATCATGTTTACGTGTAGAACCTATATGAGTATGGCTTGGGGTCCCGGCACAGTCAGGGAGTGTACTGAACATTTATGGGGAATCATGGGAAATATGGTCACTTGACTTGCATAACTTGCACTGAATTGCATTGTGGCATAAAGCCTCGTATAGAAGACATGTATTGATACTGATAGTCTGCACACTTGACTTGTGTAGATACAATTGGTGGCGAGGATCGCCTCACGATAACCGTATGCATTTATTTTGCTATAGTGGATTTGATTTTATTTAGTTGTGAATGTTCTCAATTAAAATTGTTGTACAAAAAGTAATCAAATGAGTTCATTAAGGTACTTCCTTACTTGTCAACTGTTACCTGGGCGATTAAAAAATTACTATTGCTTTCCAAAAACTATGACTGAATTAAGGGGTATGAGATGAGTTTCACATTATCTGGACCCGGAGTTCGGGGGTAGAGACTTTGCAGGTCTCCTCATATCCACTATTGAATTCGCTCTAGAGTAAAATAACTCAGGGTCATCTTGAGTAACATAAGTGTACTTAACTTGTTGACACTATTATTACCAAGGTTTTCAGGATTGTGATCCTACGTAGGATCGTGGAGTGCTCCACAGGATCGAGGATCGTAGGATCGGATCGGATCGTAAGATCCTACCAAAAATAGAATTTTTAATTGCGTATAATAATAAAAGTTTGAAAAATAATAAAAGATGCAAAAAAAATTCATATAACTAGTGAACAATGAGGTTATTAATAAAGTTAAAGTGTTGTTGCAAGGGTATTTCTGAACATAAAGACAAATAAAATAGCTTCCTTCACAATTTATTGAAGTCTTGGGGATCTTTCTGTATTTCCAGAAGCTTTGTTGTCTCTTTAAAATTATTCAAAGATCTTGTTTCTAGTGTACACACACTGTTGTGTCATCCATGTAATTTTTTGTAAGTTTCCATCCAATAGTTGTTATACCCCTTTGTCTTTGTCTGTAACCCTATTCTATAACAAAAATTCGTGTCTCTCTCTACCGTCTTCCATTTCTCTCTCACTCTCTGTATCATCTTCAACCCTCAACTAGGGTTCTTCTTCACCACTAAAAGATGGTAGATGAAGGCATGAAGCTGTTCCAAAGCCGGAACCCAGACAGAAGCTCTTGTCGGAGGTGCGTACAAGGCCGGTGACGCTCGCCGGATGCGTTTCAGAGGCTGGCAAAGCTCGTCGGAGGTCCGTCGGAGGCCGCCGACCCTTGTCTGGTCTTCGGAGTTGGCTTCGTCACCTTCAATCAGTGGGATCAGTGGGTCACACGATCCAATCAATTCTACGATTTTGGACGCGATCCCAGCCGACTCTAACGGAAAACGATTTTCTAAGCGATCCAACTCGCCACTCCTCCTCTGGGTCGTAGAATCGTACGATCCTACGAGTTGGATCGCGATTCTGAAAACTATGATTATTACTCTATTGGACTGATGATCCAGTATGGCTTGACGACACTTAAGTTTTAGTTATCTTGGTGGATTATTTTATTGGTTCTACATTGTTAGATGTGAATATGATTATCACAAACCTACAAGTAGTGGGATTTAATATATGTTGTATAAGGTTGAACGGGGATGGAATTTCCAGCATCACAACTAAGACAAAATATTACTTGACTTCATATTTATTCTTGAGCATGTGTTGTGAAACTAGTTTTCAACTCGGTTGACACAGATGCATGTGTTTTCTTAAACCTATCTTCTTTAATTGGGTTACACTATTTTCAAATTGATCAAGCATTTCGAACACTGGTGGATTACTGAAGCCTTTCAAACTCAAAATGTTTTCTTAAACTCTTCAAGAATGATTTCCTCAAGACCTATTTACTTGTTTAATTTTGATTTGACATTTCACTCGAACATTATCTTACTGCGGGTATCAACTCAGCTCTTTATAACTCCCAGCTTACACTGATACCGATTGCGTTGGTAATCCAATTGAAAAAATGAGTACTACATGTGTTATCCTATTTTTGGGCACTAACCCCCATTACTGGATAGGAAAGAAACAGGCAACATATTCAAGGTCCTCTACATAAGCAGAGTACATGGCCCTTGCCACTACTGCTGCTGAAATTTCATGGTTTCAATACCTCTTTGAAGGATTTGCAGATTTTTCTTCATCCTGCTCCTACTATGTTCTGTGACAATGTCTCTTCCATAAAATGACTGCTAATCCTATGATGCATGATAGAACAAAATATATTGAACTAAACTATCATTTTGTTGGAGATAAATTATTAAGAAGGCAATTATTGGTTTTTTGTGTTCCTTATGCATATCAGCTGGGAGATACATCCACAAAAGGCTATCTATCACAAATTTCAACAATTAAAATTCAAACTCATGGTGCAACATACCTGAGTTTGAGGGAGGGTATTAACAGATGAAGGAGTCAAAGGAGCACATTGAAGGCCTTTCCAAAGGTGGTGTATTCAAAATAAATTAAAGAGTTTGAAATAAATTGCAATTCAATTTCTACATTTTATCCATCTCTACTATCTCAATATATGAATTATGAAAAATTTGTGTCAAATTTATAATTTACCAAAGTTTGAGATGTAATACCTCGTATTTTAGTTGGGGGTTATTTAGTAATTTCGAGAAATATTTGAGAATTTTAAGAAATTTATATTTCAAACTTATTCTTGACTTCTTCTTACCCTTCAAGTATAAGGGTGTCATTGGGCATCTATGATTATATAGAATTTCGTTTTGATTAGTTTTAGAACCTTGGATAATACTATACAAAGTTTATTTTATATATTTGAGAGATACTTGTAGTTTTCTAAAAGTGAATTTTGACATTTACGATAATCTAGAACTTTATTTTGAGTTATCTTGTAATTTCATAAAGTTGTGTAATACTATATAAACACTATTGCGTATGTTTGGGACTTCTTTGTAGTTGTTTAAAATGATGGATCTTGACATTTATATACCTAAAATATTATTTTGAATTGCTTGGTCAATTTTCTAGTTCATATAAACTAGATGTTATGTGTTATATTATTATCGAAAGTTTATCTTTTTCACCCATAAACTTTTAGCTTTCACATTTCTACCCCAACTAGCAATTCATCTATTGATTATTTGTACTCAAGTCCCCCTCAATTATTTTTGGTCAACTCTACTAAAATATGGATATGTTTTTTTTACAAGCATCTCACATTTTGCTTTACCAATACATCAAGAACACTACACCCATTATATTCAATCATTTTTTTCCTTCTATCACTCCCGTCTCCATCAACCTCCCATTACTACCTTCACTTTGTATAAACTTTTTTTGGGAGATTTTTCACCACCAACCCCCACCATCAACCTCATTTCAATCACCCTCATTTCATTTCACTTTTTCTCTTCAAGAACATCAACACATGCTCTCATCTCTCTCCAAAAACTCAATTCCCGGTTTTGGAGGAACACCTTCACAAAACACCATCAAATCTTCATTTTCAAGCCTCCAAAACATGAAAAACTTTAGTCCAAGCATAGTATGATCATGGAGGGGAGTTATTTCATCATTCCACTCAAGAATTCAAGGCCAATTTCACTCTTTCATGCACCATCTTGTTGAATCTTTTGGTAAAGTTTTCTTCTAGCCTTCAATTCATGCTTGCATGTCTATGTTTAGAATTGATTTATGAAAATTCATCTTATATTTCTTCATTTCCAAACTTGATTCTCCATTTTCTTGGCTTGATCATGTGTTTGACACTTGATTGTTCTCTATTTCATGAAACCCACACTAGAACCCACATGCATGTTGTGAATGTCATCTTATTTGCATTGTTACCCAAGAGGGTTTTGATCATTTGTGTCAAGAGCATGTAAAAATCTTAGTTAATGCCTAAAATGATGTTATTTGGGTGAAAATCAAGTCTCCATAAGTTGCATGTGTCATATAATTGATTTGATCATGTTTTAAGTGCTCTAGGTGAAAATTGCATATTTTTACAATCTGACCAGTTTGTGAAAAACGTATATTATCTCTCAATTTTGTCTCTATGGAATTTTTAACTCTTTCATATTATGAAACTAGACTCAGAGAGGGTCATTTTGAAAGAAAATTCAACTCCATAGCCTTTTTGGTTAGGGAGATATGCTCATTTTAAGTTGCGTGTTTTCTGAAACTCTGTTTTTGAACAAGTTTTACCATTTTTGTAAAAAATCTCATTTCCAGAAACTTATGGCACCAAATCTTTCTTGTGATGAAACTAGACACATAAGGTGTTCATTCTGGAGAATATGGGCATTTTTACTATTCTCCAAGTAGTAGTAATTGATCTTCAAAGTTGAAATTTTCTTCCAAACTTGTCTCTGCATAGCACTGTTTGTTATTTTTGTAACTTGAGTTTTATAATAGCTATGCATGATTTTCTTGGTGTTCCTGAAAGTAGACACATGTAGGTTCATCATACATTAATTTCAAAATTTTAGGATATGATTTGATATGGTAAATATGGCTCCAAAGTCAGAGCTACAATTCTGTCCAGAATTGTAGTTTCACATTTTTTAGAAAACTTGAATTTTTGAACTTCTAGGTGTTTTGTTGGAATTATTTTGATAATTAAACATCTTTATGTTCATTAGTGACATATAGGACTATGTGACATGTAGGTTTTCATTGTTATTATGCATGTGTAAATTGGTTATAACGAGTACGTCATACGTGTGATTGTAGACATCGACCTCGTAGGAGAGAGCGGTTGTCGTCGGAGTGCTAGGCTTAGTTTCTTGCTTTTAATTGTGCTTCATCTCAGTGGTAAGTACATATGTACGGCCTTTTTATATAAAAATGTGCGTTTGTGTTTGATGTTTCAAATGAATGTTTGTTATATGAAATAGCATGAGAATGCACGTTTTCCACTCGAATGTTGTTAAATTATTTTATTCATCTCCTTTGAGAACTCTCGGAAATTACTAGTGAATTGTTGATATTCTGATTCTGGTTATGTGAAAGAGAAGAAATAAAATACCTCTAATAGACTTAGGACGATGTACAGAGTACTGTTATTAATGGGAGGCGTCAAGCGATCCTCCATTTTCTTATGGCTAAGACCATTGAAGCAATGCTTCTTATTATTGGATAGAACGTCAATGTTCACAAATCCGCCCCCGATGAGCCAAAATGTATCAAGATATTGAGGCCAAGGGGTTTATAGAGCTATAGAGTGCTACTTATACTTGTAAGGGTCACTACGGTATAGGGGTGTCGACACTTAAGGCCTTTTAGCTAATGTTGTGAGCGGGGTTGACGAATGGGCTCCCTTAACGCTCGGGTGAAATAGGGTTTGATAGACCCTAGAAGGAACCCTTAGTGATTATTTCGTGATCCCTCTGTCTACATCGATCCTGTTGATGGCTCTAGACATGCCTCAGCTAAACTTAACAATTAAATTGGAATTGAAAGAAAGTTTGATTGCTCTATTGATGTTGTATGTGGCTCTTGATTGCCTAATCTAATCAAATGATTTGAAAAGCTTTGGCTACTTGTGATTTAATATCATTATCATGTCAAATGGACTTGTTTACTGTTGATATTCTACTTGTTTAAGAATATGTTGACTACTTGTGATTTATAAATGTTTTAAAGATGATGGTTCTCGCTACGCGGTTACTCATAAATGTTCCGAATTGTTCCAGCTCTTTTGCTCATTGATTTTCAAATCTCTTTATTTGCTTCAACTCATGCTTCTGTGCCACTCGTTTCTTTACATGTCGTAGTGTGTATTTACTCAGTTTGTTACTGATCATTTCTTCAAAACTGCGTCGGCTTTTGCCATTTTAAAACCGCAGGTCATCACTCAAGGTGGGGGATGGGAACGCGGAACGAGACAAAGACGTTTAGATTAAGTTAGAGTAGATCACACTGATTATTTCAACACATTATATTTGTAAACTTATCTTCTCAAGATTGTTGTATTTATTAGATGAAATGTAATCTTAATAGTTAATATTCTACTTTTGGTTATCGATTGTCTCTTTAATCCTGAACCGAGATCCCGGGCTGTTTCATGAGATCAGTCCATTGCTTAGGGGTTTAGACTGCAATTATCTCGTTAGATTCTAATCCTACGGCTCTTACTAAGACTGTTGGATACCTTTAATTTAATATCCCTTTCTTAGGGTTTGTTGATTCATTCAGCACATTTGTGTTGTTTTATCATCAATGAAATCCCCCTTTGTTTCTATTCAATTCTCTCGGTTCTTGCTGCTATTTGTGTTGAGGGTTTCTTTCAACCCAGAATACTATTCACAAGATGTAAGGAGTTCCTACGAATGAGACTTAGCTTTATTGGAACTCGGAAATTTATTCTTGAAAGATACTGTTGCTCATGTAATTTTGTTAGATTTATAGACTATGTAACACTTACTAGGGATTAAGCAACGAAAAAAAGGCACTAATCCGACACACATGTTAATGGTTATCTTTTAATAAAAATCTTATGAAACAATCTAATAGTTGTTGATGAATTTATTAGTTAGGAGAAATAAATAAGATTTTTAGTTTGACACAATAAAATATATCTTAAAAAAGTAGTGTAACTATTGAAAGGATGAGAGAGAAGAGCGGTCCCAAAGTTTGTTGTGGCCCCTTAAACTTTAAGAATTGAGATTAAGCTCATCCAATGGTTGAGGAGACAAAGAGTGGCACAATAAGGGTTCTTGTATAATAGATGTAACACTTTATCCAAAGTGATGTCTAAAAAAAGTGGTCTCAAAAGAGGTCAAGTTTGGAAATGTTTTTCTTGTCAGCACAAACTGCTTTGTGACAATAGAAACGTTTGTAGTGTCGTCAAATATATTTTTTTGACTTTTCAAACAGTCTCGGCTCTTTCACTGCAGCTTTTTGCCATCAGGGGGGCATACACTTTTTCGGAATTTGCTTTTGACCAGATTATCTGCAATCGATCTTAATCTTAGTATTTTAAAAACATCAATATTATTTCTTACTGCACACATACATGTAATATATTTTTGTCATTTACTCTGCTCACAGTAGATTCACAATTAATTACGAAATATCAAATCACTATATCTATATTTTACCACAATTCTCACCTAATATACAACATTTTATCTAAAATTTAAACTTTTCCCAAATAGATTTCAAAAAGCAAGTTCTAGCACCACCGCAACATCCCAACTTCCTTAAGTGCCCAGACAAACACTGCAGTACCCGCCCGTTAGGGTCAGGCTTGGGCCAATTCCAGTACCACCCCATTTGGTTTGGGCTGGGCCTCAGCTTAGTCTACAACAACTAATTACACCAGCTCACCGTTAGTTTTACCAAATGTTGATATCCGCCACACTATTCTACAAATTTACAACCACCTCCCCTTTCACCTCCGTTTAGACTACTGCACTGCTTCTTACACCATTTCTCTTCAACATCCTTAGAACCCTAACCCTCGCAAAATGATCGTCTTCTCCGCTTGTCATTCGACCCAACCATGGAAACTCAACACCGCCCTCTTCAAACCAGCCAATTGATTCAATCGTTGCTTCAAAAACCATTACCAAGCTCATTCACATCGACCAGACCCATGTCTCGAAACGTCTCCATAACCAAGAAAATCGGAGGCTGTAATGGTTGTTAAATTGATGTTCTGGGTTGGTGGTTTTTTGTTGATGGAAAATTGTAATTTTGTTGGAATAAATGGTGGAGAGAGTAGTTGTTCATGGTGGTTGTGACTGGTAATTTTGTAGGAGTAAGGAGATGAAGAAGACGGTGCACTAGTGATTTTGTAAGAGGTTGAAGGATATGAAGAAGACGGTGCACTAGTGATTTTGTAAGAGGTAGGAGGATGGTCATGGTGACGGCAGTGATAAAATATGGGTTGATGTTGTGGGGTTTGGGGATAAGGGGGGTGAAGGTACAAGAGTATTTTGGTAAAAAAATTAGTGAGTTATACTGCTTCCCCTTATCCGACATTATACCTCAGGGGAGGTGATAAAAAATTTCTTCACAAAATTGAAAAAGTTATGATGGGGGTATAACTTATGTTCCCTTTATACCAACATCCAACTACTAGATAAAAGAAGGAGAGCATAAGTTATGCTATGATGCCTCCAAGAATCTCCAATGGACAAAGGTAAAATGACAGTTATAGGTAAAATATAGATTAGTTTAAAAAAATTAGGTCTCCAACGGTCTAGGTACTTCGCTAAGTATTTTAACCGATAGGTAAACAACTCGCTACTATTAGCGAGCTTAATTCTCGCTCGTGAAATATTTTTGCCTTTTCAAATGTTTTTAACGGTTTTTAAAACCACGTCTCCTACTTTTTCGATGAATCTCCCACAATATAGTTCACTACTCCACATCTCTTCCTTAAAAGTATCCTGCTTTTTCGTACAAAAAATTCAGAATTGTCATTAGGGATAAGTATTTCATAATTTTTTTTAATCTAAACCACCAACAAAATATTTATTAAAAATTTTTACGTATTTTTTTTGAATGGTACACAACAGTTTAGCGAACTTGTAGCTGTACTATTGGAACAACTGGTAATTTTTTTAACTAGCTAAGTTTCATAAGTCAATTTTTCGTTAATATATAACTAAACTATCATTAGAATCATTGGAGATGCTCTTATACTGCTACCCAAACGAAGCCTCACTCTCTATGTGTCAAGTTTATCAAGAGTGTGCATTACCCATACTTCTTTCTCAAAATCAGGTTAATTTACAACAGCCCAGATGAACAAGAAAATAGAGCTTCAAGGTGCTCTTGTCACCTGTCAAAAGAAGAGGGGGGGGGGAAATGCTGCCCGACCAAAGTCCCTCATAGAATCAAACATTTCTTTTAACTGTGTAATGGAGCCCTTTCTACCAAAGATAATTTGCTAAAGATAAGAAATATGCACTAAGTTCAGATTGCTGCTTTATACTATGCCTAAGTAGTGTGAAAGACAGTACTCACACCCTGTTTGGCTATGATTGGACAAACCTATGTGGTTTAAAAAATAACATTTATCTTTGTGGATATGATACATGTTGTAGATAGTGCATTCCAAACTGACAGACCACTGCCATCCAGCATACCTAGTTGTGCTCCATATACACCCAAACATTGCTCATACTTATCCACTGGGGGCCGCGAGACAGGGCCCTCGCGTACCAACCACACGGGACTTTTAGGGACTTAGTGGTTTAGAGGCTAGAGTAAGGCCTGTCGCGCGCGAACGACAACCAAAATCGCGCGAGACCCTTTGTAACTGATTTGAAAGACATAATGGCATGTCTTATAAACCCGGTAAATCTCATAACGGTCTCCGGTATATGCGGGCAGGTGTGTAACGTTCCCTATATGTACGGTCGAACGTGCCGTTACGGGTCTATCATTAAGCCGCCCCTTTATGGTGCATTAACCCCCTATAACGGTCACTTCCCCACTATATATAGGGTCGTCAGACCTCCATTGCAAGCTTCTAGTTCTCTTGGACAATTCTGCTTCTAAGCTCTCATACTGTCATTAAGTTGTCTCTCTCTCTCTCAGTTACCTTTTCTTACTCTCTCCCTACTCACTACCTTATACTTCTCTGTGTTTATATTCTAATCCCCTACTTGAGGTGTATACTTGGGTCTCTCTTGAGGATTTCCTCATACACAATTTAGTGAACCCGACGTGAACATCCACCTTCAAAGCTTCAACCAATCAATTCAACAGCCATGTCTCTTGAGGGTAACCTTCGTAATGGTGACCAATCTCCTTTGAGGGAAACCCAGGGAGACGAGACTCCCAACCCCAACACAAACACTCAGACGGATACTATAAGAAATCCCTCTCTGGAGGCGCTACAGGCCACGATCCAAAACAAGGCCAAGGCTATGCAGGCTCAGTCTGTCCAGATCGCCCAGATCATGAAGATCCTGGGAGGATTGATAACTCTCTTTTAGGATCTATTAATATACTTCAATAATACTTTTATTAGGCTTATTTCACATGATTTATATGTTATATTTGCACAAATATGTGAATTGACGATTTATAAGTCTAAGAGTCAAAAGTTGTGTTTCTAGCTTATTTACGCATGATTTCTCTCATATTTGCGATGATAATTGCACGGGTAGCATTTTGTTGTGTTTATCAGGTAAAATAGGTGAAATGGAGCTTATGATAGGCTTGTATACTCTTGTTATGGAGCTAGATGAAGAGGAGAATAGAAGACGCAAAGAAGAAGAAAAGTTGAAAAAGTCACTCCTGACCAGACTGTACTATTTTCTATGATCAGGAAAATCTATACATAGTTTTGGATCAAGTCCTACGGAATTGAAAAGTAGACATCCGTAGCTTTCCAACGATATATGGTAGGCCCGAAGACGAGTCTGTATGAGGGAGATACAGCCTGCGCAAAATCAGCTTACAATTCTGTCCGGGAAGTACAAACTGGAGGGGCTGAAGTGCAAATTCGGCCAAATTTCATTAAAAAACGTGCCCAGGCTTATGAAACGACTTCTCAGACCTAAAACACAGAACGACGCTGCTGGGGAAGAGCCAAGAAGGCTAGGAGGCATGAGGGATATGGAGAACCACGCCGGAGTCGCCGAAACGCGAATTTCGTCACGAGTTTGACTATTCCTCCCATCTTTTCTATCTTTTCTTGTTACTATGAACTTGTTAGCATCTATTTTCAGTATATTTGAGTAAATTTATTTTCTGGGACTCCTTTTTGGAAAGCTAGGGTTTGCTTGAATGAATGTTTTGATACTTTGATTCGTTCTTTGGATTAAAATTATGCGTTCTCCTCTTATTATGATCATCTTGTGCTTGATTATTCATTGTTCTTGCGAGTAGCTAACGTAGGAGCATATTTAATTAGAAATCATGTGGTAACTCCATGAGAGCTAGTCGGTAAATTAAGGTAATCACCTAGTCGTATCGTTATCTCGTAACTGGGTAGTGTTAATTAGGATCAAAGAGCGGATTAATGAACAATAATGCATGCTTGTAATTGAATTAGGCTTGGTAACTCGGTCTAAATTATTCATAAGTGTAGGAAAATTGCTTGGTAACTCGGTAATTCGTAGGTTGCTCGATTGATAAGAGTAGCGTATGTGCGTTCCAAAGATCAAAACACCATTCATAGCATCCCTAGTGGTCCACAAGTAGAATCCCCAGCACTCAAACTACAATCCTCCTTATTTACTTTACTCTTTATTTTAGTTTCTAATTAGTTATAAATCTACAATCTGTCCTCGTGGGATTCGATAACTCCGGGTTGAAATATTACCCTATATTACGTGAACCGTGCACTTGCGGTAACACGTAAGAAATCGTGTCAAGTTTTTGGCGCCGTTGCCGGGGACAGCGGTTTATTTGCTAGTTAGAAATTAGTTTAGAGATTTTATTTATTTATTTATGTTATTTTCTATTCTTATTACCTCACGGTATTACTTGAGATTTTATGTGTGCAGGCATTCAACTCTAAGCATGGAGGATGAGAAATATCGCCGTTTTGCGAGCATATTTGAAGCATGCAACCTTGCATATGAGCAACTCGTGAAGGAGTGCCATGTGAATGGCATTAGAGAGAGGGTAGCGATGGAAATACAACGTTATACTTTTCGTCCTAATGACTCAACCCCTCTCACTAAGTTACTGTTCTTCCTTGGTTTGATGCTTGAGGAGATGATTCCAAATGTTAAAGAATGGAAGCAACGAGCAACACAATTGGGAATGGAAACGACACTTGTGGACGCACAACTTGATATCCATTTAAATGTAGAAGAAGCTCCAACCTTCCAAAAGCTCAAAGAATGGGATGATGAGCCGTTGAACATTACAAGTTGTCCAAACATCGATTCATGGCTTGAATCAAGTATGAGGGAGAAGCACGATGCGATTTTTGGTGAGATTAAAAGTCTTTTTCATGGAATGAATATTGACGAACTTGAATCTCCGGGTGCGAATTTGAAGGATCATGTCACGTGTAAGCTCAACGAATATGAAACAGTTGCCAACATGGAACGTATTGATGATTTGGGTGCTTCATATGAAGGAGACGAAGAAATTCAATCAATCACAGTTTATGAGTTGTCTCTTGAAACTTCAATGAAGATGTCACAAATTGAGAAGACAATCGGAGAGGACATCAATCTCTTTCCGACACATGGGATACTTGCGATTATTATGATGACGATTCTCAAAAATTGGAAGAAGATGAAGAAATTTACGGATAGCTTTCACTTGTGCAACACGTGTCCATTGTTGTTGAGGTATGAGATTTTTATGAGAGGTTGGTTTTGCACAGTTGAGAAGAAATTGAAAGAAAAGAGATGGTGGAAGAAGAAAAAATGGCGAGATAAACGGCTGGAAACGACATTTAAGACCCTGTTTTAGTGGTTTTGAGCATTGGAGAGGTACATGCATATATCAAGAACTTCAGAAAATTGCACCAGAACAGACCAACTATTGCAACGCTCAGACCTGCTTGCAGGTTCTTAAACTGGCGATTTTTCACAGATTTTGCAAGGTGAGTGCAATTTAGTAATACTTCTGAAAATGTCATCTGAAGCCCCATGGCTCTTTGTTTTTTAGCTTCAGGGGAGGTATGTGTAACTTTTCGTACTTCTAAAAACTACCCCACATACCCCCTCCTTCTTCCCATCGCCCCTCCCTGTGTTGATGCTTGCCTACGGATCTGTAATCCAGAAAACTCGCCGCAAAATTCCACTGTTCCTCTTCAATCACCCAGCCTCTGTCCAATCCGCCATGAAACCCGACGATGGAGGCGCTTTCAAACCCAACAGCCCCGATGGTAACCACCGCCTCTCCCTAATTCCCGATTACACCGACGAACCCAGAAGAAACAAACCCAGACACAACCGAACCACCATCACCGCGACCCTCTCTGCCCTCAATCGAACGAACCCGACTCCCTCTCTCTCGTTTCTCCATAGTGACCCTCGACCAACGCCTCTCTCCCTCTGCCTCGAATTAAATACCCAGACACCCAACTGAACTCCACCGCCTAGCCGCCTTGCTCGTTGGCCATTGAAGCCGGCCAAAAGCTAGTCCAAACCCGAACACCGCAGCAAACACCCACAACCGCCTCTGAACCACCTCTCCTCCCTCTCTGCCATAGCCAGCGAGCCCAGAAACCACCCAGATTCGCCAAGAAACCCAGCCTCCAGACACGACGGATCACCGAAATCACCTCTCAAGCCCTCATAGTCGGCCCTTTCCGCCGGTGATTCTCAGAACACAGGCCCACCGCTGCAATTCCCGATCCTTCACCCTTCGCATCTCTTCCAATTCTCCTTCATAACCATCGCGACCCAGCGATTCAAGCACCCCCCGTTGTTGTCCCAAACCCAGCAACGCCAATTTCCCTCTCTGTTCCCCTCTTTTCTGATCCTCTATTTCCGCCGTCTGAAATCAAGCATGATTGAAAACAGGACCACCAACCTCAGCACGATTCACTGTACTCGTAACAGAAGGGAGGACACCCACCAAAAAAAAGAAAAAAAAAATCGCTCAGTACTGCGGTGTTTATTACAATTGTTTGGGTGAGGTGTTTATGGAATTAAATGGGGTGTGGGAGATGAGAGATGGAAAAAAAGCTTTTGATTGCAAAGGGGGAAACTGACACCAACAAGGACCAAACAAGAAGAGT
Organism: Linanthus parryae; assembly: GCA_023055425.1. Classification (NCBI taxonomy): domain Eukaryota; kingdom Viridiplantae; phylum Streptophyta; class Magnoliopsida; order Ericales; family Polemoniaceae; genus Linanthus; species Linanthus parryae. The sequence continues at coordinate 562,786 of JALGPY010000036.1, read as the reverse complement.
TTTATGTTATTGAAAATTGATGATACTGTTTGTCGAAGTTATGAAAAAGATGAGAAAATTTGACGAAGACATCGACCCTGGTGTGTTACGGCGCATTCGACCATTATGGGAGCTCGCATTGGCGTACGTAATGTGAGTTCGGGGATTCTTCGTTTCTTTTTCTCCAGCAACGGATCAATCGACCCCGGTGTGTTTCACACACTCGACCGCAAGGGAGCTTGCATTGTTCCGGGCAATGTTTGCTTGGGGATTGTTCTTGCTATCTCAGACAACACCTATCGGATTTCGTCCCCGACCTTGTGTCGGTTGTGAGTATTCTTTTCTCTCTCTTTACTTACCGTTTAGGCACATCGTACTTGCTCTAGGATTTTATTTTGACTACTTTGTCACGGTGCTTAGTCGCCGCTGGGATTAGCTGTTAGAATCCTAGGGAATACTTGAGTACTTTCTTAATTTCGGTACACACAACTTGTCATGTGCACGTAGTTCGTTTTATCTCTATATTTGTTGAACTACCTTCTTGTGCCGTGACTTTGACTCAGAGTAGAATCACCGCCCCTTGCATTTGAATGCCGAGTCTTCTTGGTTGATCTCTAATTCGTTAAGGACAACGAAGCGCTCAAGTGTGGGGGGATTTTCAGCTATTTGCTAGCAATGTCCGTGTCTTGCATCGCCATCTACATTTAGACTAGATTGTCGTATTGTGAGTCATTGTCGTAGATGTAGTCTACATCGTGTTTTCGTTATATTGTAGTATTGTGTTTAGATTACTTAGTTTGTGTTTAGTTGCACTTTTACTTAATTGAGTCTACCCACCTAATATCGTGTCGTTAATCGAGTTGGCCAAATGCATATAGAGTTAGGAAAAAAAATAAAAAAAAAGTAAAAACGAGAAAAATCCAAAAAAAAATTAAAATTTGAGAAAGGGCAACTTAGGACCTAGAAACCGAAGAGAATCCAGTGAAAGAGCTCATGAGAGTATGAAGCACCGTAGTAGGGATACTTTAATTCTACTATTTTATGCTCAAGTCTCACGAAGGGATGTCCCGGGTATCTAGGGAATGTTGAAGGAAGATTACGGGCATACTTTTGACTCATTTATTGTGCTAGGAGAATTGAGTCTCTAAGTGATTGATTATTCCGTTTCCGGTGGAAACTTGTGGACTCTTAGAATCTGGGGTGGACCTTCGTGTAGAGTCGGTTTCATGTGGTACGAGTCTTCGGCCTAAGCGAAGTCGGGGAGCGTGCACCACCATCCCTTAAGGTGGTTCTAAGGGAAAATCCGAAAAAGCCCACACTCTTAAGCTCTATTGCACGGTTGTAAAAACAGAGGAGAATAATGAAAAAAAAATGAAAAAAAAAAACATATAAATGTGCTTCAAGGAGAAACAACCTAATGTGCTTCTGTTTGCGCGGAAAATTTGGATTCAATCCAATGTAGAGCTTAGGAGGGAAACTAAAGTCAAGCCGTATTACACAGGAGTTGTGTCTCCCGTCAATGGGATAATTTGCATTCAAAGCAATAACGGCTAAGAGGGTCTGAAAACCTCAAATGACTTGGCGAAGAAAGACCACTTAGTGACTTGAGATGCCTAGACCCTCCGAGTCAAAAGACGTGCCGTGTCTTGGAATGATTTGGTGGATGTTTGGGGACGCCTTAGTGAGTTTGCGCATATGATCATCATATATCATTTCTTGCTACGTGTCGTGAATTTCAAAGTGAGCTTGTGAGGATTTGATGATTTCGGTTTATGATAGAGAGGTTGTCCAATCTCGGAAAAACAAAAAAAAATATTATTTATTATATTGCATTGTTTATAATCGAGTTGCAATATAGTTAGTTCATGTAGGTGCATAGTCGAGAGTCGTGTTGAGTCGTTTGCGTCTTGAGTTGGCTAGTAAACGGTGATTTCCTCGGGACGAGCAAAATGTAAGTGTGGGGGTATTTGATAACTCTCTTTTAGGAGCTATTTATATACTTCAATAATACTTTTATTAGGCTTATTTCACATGATTTATATGTTATATTTGCACAAATATGTGAATTTGACGATTTATAAGTCTAAGAGTCAAAAGTTGTGTTTCTAGCTTATTTACGCATGATTTCTCTCATATTTGCGATGATAATTGCACGGGTATTATTTTGTTGTGTTTCTCAGGTAAAATAGGTGAAATGGAGCTTATGAGAGGCTTGGATACGCTTGTTATGGAGCTAGATGAAGAGGAGAAAAGAAGACGCAAAGACGAAGAAAAGTTGAAAAAGTCACTCCTGACCAGCCTGTACTATTTTCGGTGCTCAGGAAAATCTATACATAATTTTGGAGCAAGGCCTGCCGCATTGAAAAGTAGACATCCGTAGATTTCCAACGATATATGGTAGGCCCGAAGACGAGTCCTTATGTGGGAGATACAGCCCGCGCAAAATCAGCTTACAATTCTGTCCGGAAAGTACAAACTGGAGGGGCTGAAGTGCAAATTCGGCCAAAGTTCATTAAAAAACGTGCCCAGGCCTTATGAAACGACTTCTCAGACCTAAAACACAGAACGACGCTGCTGGGGAAGAGCCAAGAAGGCTAGGAGGCATGAGGGATATGGAAACCACGCCGGAGTCGCCGAAACGCGAATTTCGTCACGAGTTTGACTATTCCTCCCATCTTTTCTATCTTTTCTTGTTACTATGAACTTGTTAGCATCTATTTTCAGTATATTTGAGTAAATTTATTTGCTGGGACTCCTTGTTGGAAAGCTAGGGTTTTCTTGAATGAATGTTTTGATACTTTGATTCGTTCTTTGGATTAAAATTATGCGTTCTCCTCTTATTATGATCATCTTGTGCTTGATTATTCATTGTTCTTGTGAGTAGCTAACGTAGGAGCATATTTAATTAGAACTCATGTGGTAACTCCATGAGATCTAGTCGGTAAATTAAGGTAATCACCTAGTCGTATCGTTATCTCGTAACTGGGTAGTGTTAATTAGGATCAAAGAGCGGATTAATGAACAATAATGCATGCTTGTAATTGTATGAGGCTTGGTAACTCGGTCTAAATTAATCATAAGTGTAGGAAAATTGCTTGGTAACTCGGTAATTCGTAGGTTGCTCGATTGATAAGAGTAGCGTATGTGCGTTCCAAAGATCAAAAAACACCATTCATAGCATCCCTAGTGGTCCACAAGTAGAATCCCCAGCACTCAAACTAAAATTCTCCTTAGTTACTTTACTCTTTATTTTAGTTTCTAATTAGTTATAAATCTACAATCTGTCCTCGTGGGATTCGATAGCTCCGGGTTGAAATATTACCCTATATTACTTGAACCGTGCACTTGCGGTAGCACGTAAGAAATCGTGTCAGGATTCGTTCAGAACGCTGCTCAGGAGGCGTCAGTCCCATCACTAGCAGCTCAGCTGCCTCTACTAGGGGTAAACACCACCGATATTGTGCACACGCCCATCCCCCCAAATTCACAATCCTCTCTCCCCAATGGTCCTGCACCCCAGACACCGAGGCTCAAATCAGGCTCGTCCTTGACATCCGTCGGGAATACTTCTCCATACCCCGGGTTGCCTTCACACGCGAATGGAACCTCGGAGAGTTATGCACTCCCACCTCCACCTCCCTATGATCCAAGCATGGCCTACATTCCGGTTTCATGATGGCCCCATCGTCGATATCCGGAGGAAGCACGCCTGCTAATGTCGCGGCCCTGGAACAACGCTTAGACCGCATCATTGCAAATCAGAGTTTTGCGGATACCATCATCCCAGAAGTCGATAGTGCACCTCCTATCCCGCGATACATATCTTTGATTTCCAATCATGTCGGGTACAAGGCGCCCAAATAGGAAAAGTTTGATGAGGTCAGCGGAAACGCGCACAAACACGTGATGAGATTCGTTGACTTGATGGGCCCACATGGAATTGATACTGACTGCTTATGCGCGAATTCCCTAAATCTTTGGGAACTATCGCGTATAAATGGTACAGGACCCTCGAAGCGGGTTCCGTTAAGACGTGGGAAGACATGGTGAATAAATTATACACCAAATTCTTCCAGTTTGAGGAGAAGGTTACGACGATACACATGTTGCGCATGCACCAGAAACATGACGAAAAAGGCATCGCATTCATAAAGAAGTTCAGAACCAAGTCGTTGGAATGCGTGGATGAGGTGGTCGAGAGCCGCCTCGTTGAAATTTGTCTCCAAGGCATGCGAGACGAATACAAAGTTAAGTTAATTAACTTGCAGATGCCTACTTTCTCCAAATTAATTGACTGTACTAGGAACATCGAGCTCATCGTGGAGAAGCAAAAGAAGAGATACTCGAATGATCGAGGATTGGGGGGTTCCGATCCAACTGAAGACGTGCGCAGCAATCCTTTGCCATCTAACTCTGAAAAGGAGCCCAAAGGGAAAGAAATCGCGTATTAACATGGTATGAAGAAATACTATCCTTAGAACTTTTCTTGCCCAAACTTTCACTCTAGTGCTCTCCTACCATATGAGGACTATATTAACGATCGTTTTACTTGTGTCATTCGCTTCATTGTCCCTTATGATTTGCAATCAATTGCTTGATTCATAAAACAAATCCTATATGTTTAGATAGCAGCAAACATAAGCCTATCTGTTTAGATAACAGCAAACATAAGCCTATCTGTTTACATAACAGCAAACATAAGCCTATCTGTTTAGATAGCTGGAAACATAAGCCTATATGTTTAGTTAGCAGCAAACATAAGCCTATCTGTTTAGATAGCAGCAAACTTAAGCCTATCTGTTTAGATAGCATCAAACATAAGCCTATCTGTTTAGATAGCAACGATATTCGAATATAAGCATATCTATTTAGATAGCAGCAAATTCAATATAAGCCTGTCCGTTTAGATAGCAGCAAAATTCAATATAAGCCTATCTGTTTAGATAGCAGCAAAATTACTTGATATACCTATCTGTCTAGATAGCAATCACGCTCGACCGAAAGCCTATCTGCTTAGATAGCACCGATACGCGAACAAAGCCTATCTGTTAAGATAACACCAATTCTTGATAAAGCCTCTGTTAGATAGCAGCAAGTGCGAACAAAGCCTATCTGTTTAGATAGCAGCAATTCTTGATAAAGCCTCTGTTTAGATAGCAGCAAGTTCGAACAAAGCCTATCTGTTTAGATAGCTAGAAATACGAAGAAGCCTATCTGAATAGATAGCAGCCAAAATCAAGTTAAGCCTAGATGGCAGCAATATGACACGAATTCTTACGTGTATGCGCAAGTGCACGGTCAAGTAATATAAGGTTGGTATTTCAACCCCGAGTTATCGATCCCACGAGGACAAGCTTGAGATTATTTAATTAGTTATTATCTTAGAGTACTGTAACAGGAGGAAGAGTTTTGATTTAAACAGTTGTCACCCTCAAACAGGTGACTGAAATAAAATAACAACTAAACTAATATTTTTGTATTTTTTTATTTTATTACACAAATATGGAGAGACTAGGCATTCTCTAGATCACGTAGGGCTGTAGACAATTTCAGGATCAGCTATGTAACACGTTAACTCTATTCTAGTTAAGCCGGGTAATGGTACTGACAATCTCCTCTCGGTCTCATGTCGTTCTACGTTACGGTTTACTTGGTGTCCTGTCGGTCCACCTACATCTACCGGTCCGTTCTAGTAGGCTAGCGACAGTGCACGGAATCTCGATACAAGCCTATCTGCCTAAACAGTTGTCACCCTAAAAGGTGCTATCACAATACGGGAACTCAAGCCTATCTGTTTAGATAGCAGCAAAACTGAAGCCTATCTGTTTAGATAGCACTAATATCCGAACTCAAGCCTATCTGTCTAGATAGCAACAAAACTCAATACAAGCCAATCTGCCTAAGATAGCAACACTAAGCCTATCTGTTTAGCTAGCAGCGATATTTAAGCCTGAGAGTGTGAGTATGCAGATGTATAAGCAACTAAGATGCTCTAGAAGGGGGGGGGGGGGTGGGGTTGAATAGGGTATGCCAACTTTTTGCAAAACTAGCTAACAAGTAGAAGAACTAGTGTAGATAATAAAGTCCAAGGCCTTGAACACAGATTCAAGCCTTTGAAATGTAACAGAAAGTTTTTAGAACAAGTAAGCCTTTTTCAAGGCCTTGAAAACAAGTTCAAACCCTTGAAAAATAAACAGTTTTTGTATGCTGCAAAAGCTTTGAAAGTAGATGAACTGAAAATGCACAAGACAAGTGATTTATAGAGTTCAGTCCACTTGGAGCTACGTCTCTACCTCAGGGATTAGATCCCTGCAGGATTTTCAACTCAATTCTTATTAATCAAAAGCTAAGCCCTAGAACTCAAGCACAGAGATTTCCCTTACTCTGTTACAGCTTGTGGTTTTCCCTAACCTATCTAGTACACCTGCTCTAGCTAACTGATTAACTAAGAATTCTTTATTTTTCACCTTGAACAATCCTTGAGAATGAATGTAGAAATAATACAGAAATGATCTACCAATATAGCTCTATACAGAAGATCACTTAAGAGTAGAAGACTGCAGTGAAATGCAGTGAACTTCTGTGTATGGATTGGAAGGGATGAAGAACTTCTTTGATGCTTTTCAATCCAGAATGCTCTCTCTGTATTTGTCCGTTGAGAATTGTGTTGTTGTTGCTTCGAATTTGAGCTCTTTAAATACTTCAAACAGCTCTGCAAATCTCTCCAGATTTTCAGCAACAACCTTCCTACTTTGTAGGTAACAGAGTTTGACTATGTTGAGATCTTCTCCAACGGTTGAATGATTGTAATCTTCTAAGATATTTTTGTAATACTTCCTTTAACCATCGTGAGATGCTGTCAAACACATCTGATTGATCACAGGATCAAAGTCTTCAAGTGTTTCCAAATCTGCAGCAATCCAGTTTAGGAAACAATCTTGCAAACTTAGAAACAATATTTCCTGCATTATCATGGTCAAACAGTTGATATAGTACGATTCAAATCATGTTTTACAATTTGTCTTTCATCATCTAACAACAGATAATCAAACATATGTAAGAGAGATGATAAATTAGATCAGAGAGTTAATAGAAAAACTCCCCCTGAGAATATGCTTTCAGGTTTAACAGTTTCAAGGCTTTGAATCCAGTTTAAATGCCTTGAAAATAGCTAACACTATTTTTAAGCCTCTGAAGCTGATTCAAGGCCTTGAAATAGTCAAGCTCTTTAAAGCCTTGAACAACCTGAGCTTTCAATCTAGCCCTTGATGAAAGACAAAACCAAATTGTGTTTGATCCTTAGTCTCTGCAAAATAAACTGATTAGTCTGCAATTTAAAGACACAGTTATTCCAAAAAGATCCAAATTATTTAAATACCAACAAAAATACCTAAAAAGTTCAGCAGATAACATCAAGTAAACCTAAGATCCAAAACTGAAAACCTAGAATTTTTCCCCCTTTTTGGCTTTCATCAAAAAGATAGAAGATGCTGGATCAAGTGTTTGGAAAATTTTGAAAACGTAAAGAAATAAAGCAGAGAGAATATGGAAGAAAGAATAGGCAAGATTAAGGGTTTTGATCTTCATCTTCCTCCTGATCTCCTTCCTCTTTCTCATAGTATTCTTCATCAGTATTCTCTTGCTCCTCCTGTTCCTCTGCAACTTCTTCTGCATTAGTTGTCTCACCAGTCTTGTCTTTTTCAGCTGCCTTTGGAGATATCTTCTTTTTCTTCAAAGTGATCAGCAGCTCATCTGAATCAGGACTATCAGCTTCATCTTCTGCCTGTTCTTCTGCCTGCTTTCCCTTATCTGAAACTGGAGTAGCTTCTTCCTGTTCTGAATGCTCACTAGGCAATTCCTTGTCTGATTCTCCTTTCTTTGTTCCTTCAGGCTCCTCAGGAACATCAGTAAAGGTCATGCTTCTAAAGATACTTTCCACCATATACTTGACTTGTCCCATATCCCTTTCTAGTCCAAAAACAATAGCTTTGACATCCTCCATGTCCAGTTCCAAACCATCAAGTCTTTGATTGTCTGTAGGCTGAGAGGTCTGGCTTGAAGTGGGAGTCAAGGTCTTGGGCTTAGAAAACTTCTTTGCACCTAGTTCTGCTTCAGTAGGCTCTGAGTAAAGTTTCCAAATTTTCTCCTTGGTTTTCACCACTCCAATTTCCTCAAAGGCTTTCTCATTGAGTTTCCCAAAACCAGATGTGACTGATTCTTCCCCAGTAAAAGGGATCTCAAAGTGCTCAAAGAACATGGTAAGGAGGTTTGCATATGGCAGAGGGTGAACTCTCTTGCTGGTTAAGCTGAATAGCATGTGTTCAATGTATAGTTTTGGGAGATCAATCTCATAGCCATGCATAATAGGATACATGATGTGCAGCATTCTCTCAATCACCAACTCTCTTGAGTTCTCTCTTGGAAAGACACATCTCACCATAATAGAATGAAGAACTCTGGCTTCAACATTTAACACAGAGTGTGTTAATTGTTTGGCTGAGGTTGAGACATTTGGAAGAAAGAATTCTTCTTTGGCTAGCTTTAAAGTTTCTGACTTTGGAGGATGGTTGCTAGTGTCATACCTCTTTGGACAACTTAACGCATTGGCAAACTCAGAGTGATCAAGTTCAATTGTTATCCCAGCAACTTTAGATGTGATCACTAAGTGTGCAAATCTCTTTACTTGGGTGAGGTTCAGATAGAAGAGTCTGGTGAGTCTGGGGTTGGCAATATCCCTAGGATTTAACATACACCACAAAAATCTCTTCTTTAACATAGAGATGCACTTGAGTTTCATGTGTTACAACACATACTTATTAACCAAACTGCAGAAACCAATAGACCTTGAAGCAAAACCATCTAACCACTTACCTTTAGATACAAACGATGTCTCATCTGGAGCTGTGTTCTTTGTTGAGACTTGAGAATAGATCTGCAAAGCCTTCTCCAATTGACCTTCTGGTTGTGCTTCAGTCACCTTCCCTTTCCCTTTTTCTACCTGAGTTGCCTTCTTCTTCACCTTCTTTGAACCGGTAGGCTCTTTTTCTGGTTGCTTTTCTGTAATGGCCTTCTGCTTCGTCTGCTTTTCTGAAGAAGAGGTTGTAGCCTTCTTGATCTTCTTCTTTGGTTAAGGAGGATCTGGAACTGCTTCTGCATTAGGATTTCTGGAGCTAGAGTCTCCACTGACTTCTTGAACCTCTTCCATTGCTGCTTTTCTCTTCTTCTCTGAGACAGGTTTTGAACCACCAGCCATCTTGATTCGATATGAGGCTCTTCTTGTGCTCATTAGGGTTAGGGAGAAGAAAAGAGAGATATGGAATGATACGGAATGCAGGAGAAGAGAAGAGGATAAATACGGAAAGAGTTTGAGTTTCAAAAGGAGACTAGTATTTCTCTGATTCTAAAAAGATTTGCAAATATCAGAAAAATTTCAAACTATTATGCCGTTGGAAAAAGAATATACTAATACTATTTTTGGCTAAAATAAATTTTTGAAAAAGGTAGGGGCTATATTAGGCAAATATCTACAGAGATATCACCCAGTAGAATGATCCAAGTTTATTGACTATTAGTGTAACAGATTCATTTTCAAGACTTTGAAAAGGCTTTCAAGGCCTTGAAATACTGTAACACTGCAACAGATAAAAGATCAAAGCTTTGAAATAATTTTCAAGGCTTTGAAATTCAGTTCAAACATTTGTAAACACAAATAACTTACCTTTCTTACCTTAAGCTCCCCCTAAACCAATGCAGCCTTATTTAGCATTCCTAATTCAATTCTTAGAGCTGAGAATCTCTCATCTGCTAATGGTTTGGTAAAGATATATGCAATTTGCATATTAGTAGAAAAAAATTCAAGAACAATATCACCTTTCTCAGCATGATCTCTGATGAATTGGTGTCTGACATCAATGTGCTTGGTTCTTGAGTGTTGTACTGGATTCTTTGTAATTGAAATTTCACTAGTGTTGTCACACTTAATAGGTATGCCTCTAAAGTCAAATCCAATGTCTCTTAGCTGTTGAGCAATCCATAGTACTTGTGAGCAACATTCTCCTGCAGCTATATATTCAGCTTCAGCTGTTGATAGAGCAATTGAATTCTGCTTCTTAGAATTCCAGCTATTCAGAGATGATCCAATGAATTGACAGGTTCCAAAAGTGCTTTTTCTATCAACTTTGTAGCCTGCAAAGTCAGCATCTGAAAAACCACTTAAAGAAAAGTTAGAATGTCTTTGATACCAAAGCCCTAAGTCTTTGATACCATTGAGATATCTTAATATTATCTTCACAGCAGTTGAGTGTGATTCTTTTGGATCAGCTTGAAACCTAGCACACATGCATACACTAAACATGATATCTGGTCTGCTTGCTGTCAGATAGAGTAATGATCCAATCATGCCTCTATACTCTTTAAAATTGACACTCTTACCAGATTCATCCTTGTCTATGGATAGAGTGGAGCTCATTGGGGTCTTAGCTTCCTTGCATTGAGCCATGTTGTATTTATTCAGCAAGTCTCTTGTATACTTGCTTTGATTCAGAAAAATACCCTTCTTCAATTGATGTATTTGAAGTCCTAAGAAGAAGGTTAATTCTCCCATCATGCTCATTTCAAACTCCCTGCTCATAAGACTTGAGAATTCTCTGGAAACTGGAGCAAAGGTTTCTTCATAATCTATACCTTCTTCTTGATTGTAACCTTGAGAAACTAACCTTGCTTTGTTTCTGATTACATTGCCACTTTCATCCAACTTGTTTCTGAATACCCATCTGGTACCAATGACAGACTGGTTTGTTGGTGCAGGAACCAGGTTCCAAACCTTATTCCTCTCAAACTCATTGAGTTCACTTTGCATAGTAATAATCTAGTCTGCTTCTTGCAAAGCTTCCTTCACAGTTTTTGGTTCTACAAGAGAAATAAAAGCATTAAAAGCACATAAGTTATTCAACTGTGATCTAGTCTGTGTACCAGTGGTTGGATCTGATATGGTATTGTCAGCTGGATGAGATGAGAGATATTTAAATCTCTTCCTTGGAGACCATGGTTCAGGATCACCATAGATCTTCTCTGGTCTTGAAGTAATAGCTTTGTCACTTGAATCCTTCTGATCATCTTTTTCAAGGCTTTGAGCTGTATATTCAAGGCCTTGAGAGCTATTTTCAAGGTCTTGAAAATGTCTTATATTTTCTTCCGAGCCTTTCTTGAATCCAAGTGGATTCTCAGTCTCTTCCTCTGATTCATACTTGTTCAAATTCAAATCTGCAAAACTTTCACTCAAAGAACCATCATAGCTTTCATCAAAAATAACATGAATGCTCTCTTCAACCAGTTTGGTTCTTTTATTGTACACTCTATAAGCTTTGCTATTTAGAGAGTAACCAAGAAATATACCTTCATCACTTCTTGCATCAAACTTACCAAGATTGTCTTTTCCATTGTTATGGATAAAACAAGTGCATCCAAATGGTCTGAAGTAAGAGATGTTTGTCTTCCTCCATTTGAATAATTCATAGGGGGTCTTCTTTAGAATGGGTCTGATCAAGCACCTGTTCAAAATATAGTTTGTTGTACTCACAGCTTCTGCCCAGTAGTGTTTTGGCAACTTGTTCTCAAGAAGCATTGTCCTTGACATATCTTCCAGAGTCCTGTTCTTTAAACTTATTTGGCTTGAAGGAGCTTCTGGTCTGCTTTCCTTGTGCACAGGATTTTCATAGCTCATCTTCTTTGAACTTGGAGGATGTCAATCATCTTACCAAGTCTTTGGAAATCAATTTGTTTAGAGTATGCAAACTGATATGACCAAGTTTCCTATGCCAAAACTTTGAATCTTCTTTCAGGGCCTTGAGACACTTCAAACTTTCACCTGCAAATTTGTTAGTCTGAAAAGTATAAACATTGTTTGATCTAGAGGTTGTGAGAATGCAATCTCCTGATTTCTCATTTTGCACCACACACTTCTCTTTATCAAAGACAACTTTGTTACCATTATCACAGAGTTGAGATACACTAAGTAAATTAAGCTTCAAACCTTCAACTAAATAAACATCAGAATTAGAGTTTTCAGAATTTGTACCAACTTTTCCAATACCAAGAATATTGCACTTTCCTTTATCACCAAGTTTTATTGAACCTTCTAATTGCTCTTTTAATTATGATAATAGAGATGTCTTTCCACTCATATGTCTTGAGCAACCACTATCCATGAACCACTTCTGTTCCTTGGTGACAACCTGCAAGCACCAATCACTGCCTTACCCAGCTGTTAGACCAAGTGTGGAATTTGAATTCATATTCAGGATCAACCATGTTAGGTGGTCTAACCCCTTTAGGAACCCAAATCTGCTTAACTTTTCCTTTAAGTTGGAAAGGAAAAGTGTTCCTAATTATGTGAGGGTCTCTTCTTCTAAAAGGACAAGTCATTTTAACATGACCAGTTTTACAGCAGTAATGACAAGTAGGAGAGGTTTTGTTTCCATCTTTCACAAATCTGGTATTGTTTCTTCTTGGAAAGTATGGATTGAATCCAATACCAGCTTTGTGAACATACTGTGAACTTCCTCCAAGAATCAAGTTCAACTTCTGTTCTGATCCAGAAAGCTTGATTTTGACTAGTTCAGATTCTTGAAGTTTCTCAGTAAGAGTAGTCTTTTATCTTTCTAAGTCATCAACATGATGTCTTAGATTAACAAGGCTGTCATTCATAGAGGAGTTTTCAGTGACTACTTCCTTGACTTGTGTTTTCAAGGCTTTGAAACTGGTTTTGCAAGGCCTTGAAATCACTGTCAGTTTTCTTCTGAGAGATTTCAAAATTCTGATTTAGGAAAACAAGTTGCAAATTTTCTTTTGCTTTCTCATGTACTTTCTCTTTCAAAAGCCTGATCTCTTTCAGATAGTCTTCCTCATTTAAAAGCATAGTTTTAAGATATTCTGAAAGAGCTTCTTTTGGCTTTGAAATTATACAGTTAACCATTACCTCAATGTTCTTTTCAGAACTATCATCATGCTTGGCCATGAAGCAAAGATTGGCATGTTCTTCTTCAGATTCAGATTCACTGGAGCTGTCTGAATCACTCCATGAGGCTATCATGGCTTTCTTTCTTCTGTCATGATCTTTCTTCTGAAAGTTCTTGCTCTTTTTGTATGGACAATCTCTTATCAAGTGTCCTGCATCACCACAATCAAAGCAGTTCATAAACTTTGACTTGCTTTGTGAAGAGGGCTTACATTTGTAGTCCTTGCAGCTGGATGGTCTATGCCTTTCTCTGTTGAACTCTTTGTTTCCAGAGTTTCTTTTCATTTTAAGGATCCTTGTTAAGGCTCTGGAAATCAAGGCAATTGGATCTTCATCATCACCATCATCAGTTTCAAGGCTTTGAATTCTCTCATTCTCTTTTGCTTTGAGGGCTAGATTTTTGACACCTTCTGGGAGTTCTCCATCAACTTCATTCATGGATATCTCATGTGTTAGGAGCTTCCCTTGGAGGTCATCAAGTTGTAAAGTTGAGAGATTATGAGATTCTTCAATAGCTGTGGTTTTTGGTTTCCACTTTGCCTTTGGAATACTTCTAAGTATCTTCCTCACCTTTTCCTCATTGGAAAAGTGTTTTCCCAGTGAGTCAAGGTTGTTGACAATATCAGTGAATCTCTTGAACATATCTCTGATGGATTCATCTGCATTCATTTTGAACAGCTCATACTGTCTGAGATAAATGTTGATCTTGTTCTGTTTGACTTGGCTGGTTCCTTCAAAGGTAAACACAAGTTTATCCCAGATTTCTTTAGCAGTTGTGCATCCACATATCCTGTTGAATTCATCTGTACTCAAAGCACAATACAAAATGTTAATAGCCTTGTAATTCTTAAAAACTTGCTCTAATTCAGAAGAGGAGAGTGAGTCTTCTGTTTTAGGAGTTCTGATCCCATCTTTCTCTGTATAGAAAGTATGAGGTCCATTTTGAATAATGGTCCAAAGCTCAAGATCTTGATCAATGATAAACATTTTCATGAGAGCTTTCCAGTGAGCAAAATTTTCTCCACAGAATAGAGGAGGTCTGTTAGCAGCTCTTCCTTGTGAGAAGCCACCATCACCTGCAGTACTCATAATCACCATATGGTTAAATCTTATACAGTGATACAAGCTCTGATAATTGAAAGTGTGAGTATGCAGATGTATAAGCAACTAAGATACTCTAGAAGGGGGGGGGGGTTGAATAGAGTATGACAACTTTTTTCAAAACTAGCTAACAAGTAGAAGAACTAGTGTAGATAATAAAGTTCAAGGTCTCGAACAGAGATTCAAGACTTTGAAATGTAACAGAAAGTTTTTAGAACAAGTAAGCCTTTTTCAAGGCCTTGAAAACAAGTTCAAACCCTTGAAAAATAAACAGCTTTTGTATGCTGCAAAAGCTTTGAAAGTAGATGAACTGAAAATGCACAAGACAAGTGATTTATAGAGTTCAGTCCACTTGGACCTACGTCTCTACCTCAGGGATTAGATCCCTGCAGGATTTTCAACTCAATTCTTATTAATCAAAAGCTAAGCCGTAGAACTCAAGCACAGAGATTTCCCTTACTCTATTACAGCTTGTGGTTTTCCCTAACCTGTCTAGTACCTGCTCTAGCTAACTGATTAACTAAGAATTCTCTATTGTTCACCTTGAACAATCCTTGAGAATGAATGTAGAAATAATACATAAATGATCTACCAATATAGCTCTATACAGAAGATCACTTAAGAGTAGAAGACTGCAGTGAAATGCAGTGAACTTCTGTGTATGGATTGGAAGGGATGAAGAACTTCTTTGATGCTTTTCAATCCAGAATGCTCTCTCTGTATTTGTCCGTTGAGAATTGTGTTGTTGTTGCTTCGAATTTGATCTCTTTAAATACTTCAAACAGCTGTGCAAATCTCTCCAGATTTTCAGCAACAACCTTCCTACTTTGTAGTAACAGAATTTGACTATGTTGAGATCTTCTCCAATGGTTGAATGATTGTAATCTTCTGAGATATTTTTGTAATCCTTCCTTTAACCATCGTGAGAAGCTGTCAAACACATCTGATTGATCACAGGATCAAAGTCTTCAAGTGTTTCCAAATCTGCAGCAATCCAGTTTAGGAAACAATCCTGCAAACTTAGAAACAATATTTCCTGCATATCATGGTCAAACAGTTGCTATAGTACGATTCAAATCATGTTTAACAATTTGTCTTTCATCGTCTAACAACAGATAATCAAACATATGTAAGAGAGATGATAAATTAGATCAGAGAGTTAATAGAAAAACTCCCCCTGAGAATATGCTTTCAGGTTTAACAGTTTCAAGGCTTTTGAATCCAGTTTCAAGGTCTTGAAACACTATTTTCAAGCCTCTGAAGCTGATTCAAGGCTTTGAAAGTTGTTTCAAGCCCTTGATATAGTCAAGATCTTTCATGCGTTGAACAACCTGAGCTTTCAAAGCCTATCAGTTTATATAGCATCAATACGCGAGTAAAAGCCTATCTGTTCCGATAGCAATCATGCTCGAACAGAAGCTTATCTGCTCAGATAGCAGCAATACGCGATTGAAATCCTATCTATTTCGTCAATAGCAAGATGGTTAACCATAACTTTATTACTACAAGTCTATCTAATCAAGATGGCAAAAATACGCTCAACACCCGCAAAGCAAAAGCGCTTTTCCATAACAAAATCCAGATACACATAATTTCGCGTACGGCCTTACAAAAGTTCAAACTGCGAAAGCCATATAGCGATAAAGTGATTCAAAATTCATGCATCAAAATCAGACTGATTCAAAAGATTCAAGTTACAATCTGCGAGAATTACGAGGCTAAACTATTGGTCTTCCTCAAATAAATTATTGAAAAGCGAGTCTTGAGCTGCTAATTTTATAGAATTGCTAGCCCACTGATCAAGATATCTCTTCTGCTCTTGATGATTCTTTTTCGCCTCTTGTGGAGGTCGTTTGCAAAACGCGTCATGCCACGCACTATTAAAGGCTATACGCGTGCGTGACATTCGCGCAAAAGGGGGCTAATGTAGATAGTGCATTCCAAACTGACAGATCACACCCACGTGGCAGCCATCCAGAACACCTAGTTGTGCTCCATATACACCCAAGCATTTCTCATACTTATCCACTGAGGGCCGCGGACAGGGCCCTTGCGTATCAACCAAGCTCGCGCGCGACCCTTTGTAACTGATTTGAGAGACTTAATGACATGTCCTATAAACCCGGTTGATCTCATAACGGTCTTCGGTATATGCGGGCAGGTGTGTAATGTTCCCTATATGTATGTACGGTCGAACGTGCCGTTATGGGTCTATCATTAAGCCGCCATTTATGGTGCATTAACCCCCTACAACGGTCACTTCCCCCACTATATATATGATCGTTAGCCCTCCATTGTAAGCTTCTAGTTCTCTTGGACAATTCTGCTTCTAAGCTCTCATACTGTCATTAAGCTCTCTCTCTCTCTCTCTCTCTCTCTGTGTCTCTCAGTTACCTTTGCTTACTCTCTCCCTACTCACTACCTTATACTTCTCTGCGTTTATATTCTAATCTCCTACTTGAGGTGTATACTTGGATCTCTCTTGAGAATTTCTTTGTACACACATGTCATTTATTTTTGTCATTTTACTCTCTCGCATTAAATTCACAATTACTTTTACCAAACATAAGATTAATATATCAATATTTCACCGCAACTTCACAAATTTTCAGAGTTTTTCTACAGTTATTTTCACACACCAACTTCTATCGTTACCACGGCATTTCCATTATGTCAAAACCTTGTTTACTACTCAGCCAAACTTCCCTAGTGCCCAGGCAAACACTACAGTACCAGCCCATTAGGTCAGGTTTGGGATAGTTCCAGTACCAGCCCATTAGGTCTGGGCTGGGTCTAAGCTTAGTGTACAACAACTAATTACACCACCCTCCCATTTATTTTACGAAATACTGATACCCACCACACCATCGTAAGGATTTACACCCACCTCCCCTTTTACATATCACATTTCTATCAAACACATCTCTAAAACCCTAACGACCACTCTCTGCAAAATGATCGTCTTCTTCGCTCGTCACTCCTCCACACAACCATGGAAACTCATCACCAGCCAATTGATTCAATCATTGCTTCAAAACCCATTACCAATCTCATTCTTATCGACCAGACCCATGTCTCGAAACGTCTCCATCTCTCGCCTCGAGGCCCTCTCTCGCAAATTCGGCTTCAAGCAGTACGAAGCCGGCAAATTCCT
Organism: Linanthus parryae; assembly: GCA_023055425.1. Taxonomy (NCBI): domain Eukaryota; kingdom Viridiplantae; phylum Streptophyta; class Magnoliopsida; order Ericales; family Polemoniaceae; genus Linanthus; species Linanthus parryae. Next base: position 545,537 of record JALGPY010000036.1, on the reverse strand, counting down.
CCTCACGTATTCGACATTTTCGAACACCCAGTTCAGAGAATCCTCTATTGTCCCTGAAGTAATGGGTTTCTTGTCGCTCGCAGATACTTGGGGCTTCCTGATGATTTCGAATTCTCGGTAATTCTCAAACACCCACAATCTTTCAGATTGTTTGATGCTAAGAATAAGGATAGTACTAGTAAATGTAAATGCAATGAGGTTGTGGATAGAGACCCAGAACTGGCTGTTTGTGCTAAAGGAGACCCAGTACTATGCTTAGGGAGATTGAGTACAGAGAGAAGGGAGGTCGCGAAGAGGATATGAGGTTTTCATTTATTATAAATTTCCCTCCCGGGTTTAAGCTAGGGAAGTATTATAAGATAGCGGTGTGGAAATGGCAGAGGACGCCGTATTGGTCTCCGTACGACGATGTTAGGAATTATGATATGAGGTCGCTGGAGGCGAAGAAGCGGATGGAGAAGAGGGCGGTGGCGATGATTCACGAGCTGTTGTCGTTGACTGTGGAGAAGAAGATCACTCTGGAGAGGATTGCGCATTTCCGGGAGCCGATGAATTTGCCGAAGAAGTTGAAGGAGTTTCTTCTTCAACACCAGGGGATAATCAAGGGAAGCTGCACACAGTTTTTCTTAGGGAGGCTTACAGAAAGGGTGATCTGATAGTACCAAATGAGTTATATTTGGCCAGGAGAATGCTTTCTGAGCTGATTTTGTTGAGTCCTAGGACGGTTAGTCTCGATAGGGAATTGGTTAGCTATAGGAGGAACGAAGAAGATGATGAAGCAAGGAGCGCCAGCAGAGGCTATGCTGAAAATGAGTTTGATGATTCTGAGACTGAAAACAGTACAAGACATAATAGTTTAGAAGAAGGCAGTAGTTTAGAGCTAGATTCGGATGGCTGCAAGTAATGTGGTTATACTGACATTACTTGATTGATGAGTGACGAAGATAAAGTTAGCCGTTCTCTGTTCTTTGAGGCCTTAATGGCTTCCTTTCAGTGAAGAGCGGATACTTCCTCTTCTTGCATCCTTCTCAGGATCTATATCACGTGCTTAATGCTGATGGAAGAGGTACTGGCTATGGGATATAGGTGTGATGTATGAGTGAGGTTGCATCCTTATGTGAACTCATGAATCAGCTTCTCGGATTGGGGAAGTATCCTGGTTCCAGACGTTTCTCTTCTGAATATGATATTACCTTTGGAAATGGCATAGCTCCTCAATCCAAAATTATTCCCTTCACGAAGCAGTGAGTTTACTCCAAAAGATTTGTACGAGGCTTTGCATAATTCTGAGCATGAGGAGTTCTTGCTTTGTGAGGCTGGCCGTACTACCTTCATGTAAGTTCATTTCTTGACCTTTTAGTAGTTCCTTGCATTTCATTAATATGGCTGAATGAAATTAATATGGATCTTCAATGTCTCGTGTGCTACCGTGATGTATGGAATAGAACACTTTGCCGTATTTGTTCTTGGGAAATAGAATAGTAATTGTTAAGTAATCTGTGGTGATTGTAAAATCAGAAAGAAGCCCTTTTTTTAGTACATCTACATCATATCTAAATTTGACCTTGGGGGGTTTGCTTTGAAGTTTGTCTTGAACTTAATATATCACTTACATCAAGTTATAGTTGTTACTTATTAGCATGATAGGTGACTCTGTACTCACCTTATGGTACACATAATACAGTTCTGCAAGAAGTTGGTTTCTCAGAGCTTACAATGTACATCGAACTCCTCCGCGAGGAAAATAACTTAGACTGAACCTGAACCGAACCGGGGCTCAAGTGAAACCCACAAGTTGAGAAAAGGTTGATTTAGTGGTGGTACTTGACGATTGATAGTACTCACTCTTCCGTCAACTGCAAACAATTTATTTGCAAACAATCTTGTGCTCCAATTGTCATCTTAGACGGAGATAGCGCTTTACACTACTAGAGCTGTCGAATGGGCAGGTTGGGCGGATTTAGCCCGTTTATAAACAGGCGCTCATATAAGCAAGGCTTAACCAGTCCAACCCGTTTAAAATCATTTATTTAAAAGGGCGGGCTATAATGAGCCCATTTAATCCGAACCCACCAATTTTATAGTTATCTAAATTTTAAGAAAAATGTCGTAGATTTATCTCTAGTGTAGAGCATGATGAAAACTGAAAACAAGTTTGTCACCTCAACACACACACACACACACACACGGTATTGCCCGTGCCTAAAGCACGTGAAATAAAACGAATAGCACTAATATGTTCATGACAAAAATAGCAGCAACAACATTTATTCTGTAAATATGTAGTGCAATAGAGTAGAACATGGCAATGCTAAGACAAATATTTGGCTTGATAGGACAACATTTTCAATATAAATGAGCTTATACAAAATGGAACAAAATACAATGTTACACGACGATCTTATAGGTTCTCATGTCCAGACCTCATCAAATCTCTGGTCACAATAAACATTGGGTGACTGAGTAATTTGATTGGGTTTGAGTAGCCAAATACAACTATTAGAATTATCGGAGTATAAATTGCTTCATCTAGTTGGAAATAAAATCACTCATAAACAAAGGTCCAATAGGTTGAAGTCAAGTGATTATATTTCCAGATTTACTCCTTTGAATCAGTGGTAAAGAACTGAGCCTGGCCGCGCTAATTAACGGTGCTCACATTTTGACCCCTGCAAGTACACATTAATAGATATTAGTTATACTCGATCTAGAATAAACACAATATTAAGTCCAACGTTCCGAAAATAAATTGTACAACTCCAACGTCCATCAGAGTTTGCTGCCCGGCCACCCAAAAAGCAAACAGGGACATGTGAAGTGAGCAACACATAAATGCTCTTTAGAAGCAACAGCAATGCCTAAAATCACAAAAAGTCTCATGGGAAGAAAGTCCCTAGACTGAAGTATCTAAATAAATTTTCCCGAATAGCACCCACCAATTATCAAAATATGTATACTTCACTCACAAAGTCTAATTGACTGAAGTCCTCAGTGACCATCCTAGAGATCCGTCACACATATCTTTGGTGAAAAAATTCAACAATATCCTCTTGACATGGGAATGAGATTCAAAATGTGGCTTCCATATTGCTACTTTGAAAAAGAGCAATCTAGCTTCAGTCCAAACCCAGATGAAACCGTGTAAAAGGAACATATACATAACAATCAGACTATAGTAATGTACACAAATAACTTTACTCCGCCGTTTTAGTGTCCGAGTACAACAAATTTTTTTTCAAGAGTACAATTCAAAGGAGGATGGTAGGGGCCTAAACAACTTGTGAGATATGATATATCGGAACCTTTGTAGTTTATAATGGGTAGTTTCAAGCTTATATAAGTTTCAACCGAAGACAAAATAACAAAAGATTATGATAAGGTCTCGTAAAAAGTTCAATGTAGCTAGAGAAACAGAGTTCCGGGAGTCTTATCATAATACACTACAAAGTAAATCCAAAACGGGAGAAAGCAATTGACAACCGTGGTTGACGATTGATAGTACTCACTCTTCCGTCAACTACAAACAATTTATTTGCTAATAATCTTGTGCTCCAATTCTCATCTTAAACGGAGACAGCACTCTACACTACTAGAGCTGTCAAATGGGCAGGTTAGGCGGACTTAGCCCGTTTATAAACAGGCACTCATATAAGCGGGCTTAACCAGTCCAACCCGTTTAAAATCATTTATTGAAAAGGGCGGGCTATAATGATCCTATTTAACCCGAACCCACCAATTTTATAGTGATCTAAATTTTAAGGAAAATGTCGTAGATTTATCTCTAGTGTAGAGCATGATGAAAACTGAAAACAAGTTTGTCGCCTCAAGTATGAATACAGGAGAAAGCAGCTAGTGTAATTTGTAGTTGCTGAAAAGTGTAGGGGTGGTGGTAATGGTTTATATATATATATATATATATATATATATATATATATATAATGTGCCCATTTAACCAAACCCGCCCATGATAGTGATCTAAATATTAAGAAAAAGGGTAAAAGACATTTTCCACCCTCAGTTTATGGAGAAAATACATTTTGCCCCCTGATATATGGATAAATACTTCTTGTACACCTGTTAGTGGATGGAGAGTAACGGTGGACTAACAGATGGCAAAAACGACATAAATACCCCCAACATTTACGAAATTACCCCACTAGAAATTACGTTTCCTTCCTTCTCCTCCCCATTTGCTAACCCTAACCTTATCTTTTTCCTCTCTTCTCAGACACATTTTCACCTGCACTGCCAGACCCTCTCTCCCTCTCTGTGCCTCCACAAATCCCGGCAGCAACCCAAATGAAATTGACCTAGTTGGAAGAAACAGTTGTCCGACTTCTCCTCCAAAAACCCTAGCATCCCGGTAATCGATCGGCCATAAGCAATCGAGAGGCTCTACAACTACGTGACGATGCTCGATCCTCCCCGAGCGAAGACACCGTCGGCGTTTCGAAACAGATCGTGGTAACGACCTCGAATCGCTCTCAGATCCAGATCTAGGTCTCGGGTTTCTGGTGGTGGCCAAGCCTCTGCTCGCGAACGGGACTGTGATGTCGCACATCATGTCGCCGGTGTTCAACGCAAAGGGGTTGGGAGGCCTGAAACCGCCGGTCGTTCTTCAGGAGTTTCTCAGCCAAGGCGGTGTCGTCTTCAAGGTGTATGTCGCCCGTGAGATCGTGAGGTGCGTGACTCGGGTGTCGTCGCCGGTGAGATCGTGAGGTGCGTGACTCGGGTGTCATCGCCGGTGAGATCGTGAGGTGTGTTGGTATGTAGCAGACTCCTTTGAGCTGTGAGAGCCCTGTAATTGGTCTGTTCACCTATTTGTTTATTAATACAAGCTTCCTTTCTTGCAAAAAAATTGGTTCAGTGGTGTTGGGTGTTGTTTATGGGGATGGTTATGTTGGTTGTTTGGTGGTGAATTCATGGTGATTGTTAGTTTGGATTTGGGTGGCTTGTAGAGTTGTAATGGTGATTGTTAGTTTGGATTTGGTGTTGTTGGTGTTGGTGTTGGTGGTGGTGGTGGGAATTTGGTGGCAGTGGAGGTGGTGCCCAAGAACATAAAAAATGTGAAGAATTCAATAATAAACAAAAAAATGGTGTTATCTGTCCACAATTTGTAAGGGTAAAATGGTCACAAAAAAGTCATTTTGCACCCGCGACTAATGGATTGAAAAATATACTATAAAGAGAAATAGAGACACCTGGTCCCTGTCAATTATGTGCGAGACAAACAGATTATGTAAATGTTATATCCCATGAATATCGGAGGGCAAGCAATTGCTGAAAATAATGAAAAGAATAGTAAACTTCAAACACATAGCGGAATGGTTGAAAAATTGAAGAAATGTGGTACATCAAACGATAAAAAGGAAACGTAATGGGTATATGGGCTCTGTAGATCCAAATAAATATAGTGATTTTGTAATAAAGCTGCAATCAAGTGAAGAAACCAAGCAAGGAATGACGACTTATCTCTTCGAATTCCAAAAAAGCACATGTAAACCAGATGGAGTAGAATCGGAGGCCTTAGCAAAACCGATATAGCCCACGGTGGCAACCATCATCCTCGAGGCTCATTCAGGTCTACTATGACGATGCTTGGGATAGTCACAACCAAGCCGCCAGAGTAGGAGAAGTGGTTTTTGACTCAACATGATGGTTAATCAAAGCAAGAGCATCCAAAAGGCCATTGGTTCCTTTTTCGAAGACCTGAGATACGGTGGAAATTCGAAAACCAGTGAGATCAGCAACAAAGATACAAGGAGACTCAAACTCACAAATCGATCTGATGTAGGAGATGGAGAAGCTACTGTATACGTCATGCATCAGAGACATCATCGATCTGAATTTCTCGTTCTCCGAAGTGAGAGAAATGTAGTGATGCATAGAATCGACATATGTGCATTTCAAAATAACATGTACCTTAACAAAAGTATTGATTAATAATAATTTTCCCAAGAAATTAGGAAGACAAGTAAAATGTACACTAATTTTTTTTTTTTAAATTTAATAATAATTTATAATCTCTAATATGGTTAATAAATGCGTTAGTAATTATAGTAAATATGCACTCATACTTTTTATCGCGGAAGGTACCTACAAATTACAACAGTGCTTTTTATGGCATTAGTTATAAATATGGTGCATTTTCTTTCATCGTCAATTTTCTATAACAATACGCGAATTAAAACAAATGGATTTCTTACTCAATTTTGGTTACCGGATGTTATTAGGTAGAATCGACATATGTCATGAATATCTTTTGAGCCACGTTTTTGGAATTTACAAGCATAGTTAAATCATTTTCGGACGCGGTCTTCATTTCTTCGATAAATTTGTTAACTAACTTGGATTGACTTTTTTTTTTGAGAATTTTTTTCTTTTCTTTTTTCGAGAAATTAACTTGGACTGACTTTAATACTTGACTTCGTATTTTCACGCAAATTGAATAATTTTAGGAAATTATTTTTTGAATGGACATACGTTAGAAAGTTTAAGAGCATTTTTTTTATTATTTTCATATGTGGCAAAGTATTATTCAATGTGGCTTTAATACATGGCTTTTATACATGGCATCCTATTTTCACGTTGATTGAACATATGTTAGGAAGTTATTTTAGATCATTTGCAGACGTGGTGTATTTTATTTTTAAATACCATTCACTATGCTCGGGTTATAATACTGAATTTAATATTTGACTTCCTATTTTCATGCATAATTGATAGATGTTAGGAAGATACTTTTTGAGTGAATAGATGTTAAGAAGTTTATGAGCATTTTTAAATTACTCTCAACTGTGGTGCATTTTATCAAAGTATTATTCACGATACGCTAGTTATGACTAAACTTGGACTGACTTTAACACTTGGCTTCCTATTTTCGCGTTGATTGAACAAACGTTAAGAAGTAATTTTTGAGCAGGCATATGTGACGAAGTTTCCAGACGTCCTGTGGTTTAATTTCAGGGTATAATTCACTGTGCGCGAATTATAATTAAACTTAGTCTTTAATACACCCTCCGTACCATAATAACTGTCCCTTTTTGAAACTCCAACTTATTAAGGAGACATGCATTGATTGCATGCTGGTTGGATTTTATAATGACATTGACATAATTGTCCCTACTTTCTCCATTTCCAACACCACTATAATTACTTTTTAATGGGCATTTTTGTCGATGTATATACTTTCACCCTTGAGAAATGAAAGTGGACAATTATTTTGGGACAACCCAAAATAGAAAAGTGGACAGTTATTATGAGACGGAGGGAGTACTTGATTTCCTATTTTGACGTAAATTTTGGAGTAGTTTTTTGAGAGGGCAGATGTTAGGAAGTTTACGAACATTTTAAAATCATTCTAAGACGTCGCGTGCTTTTCTTTGAAAATATTATTCACTATGCGCCAATTGTAAACAAATTTAATCTGGCTTTAATACACAATTTCCTATTTCAAGCCGAATTGAAAGATGTTAAGAGCGGACAGGTGTTTATAAAGTTTACGGGCATTTTAAAATCATATCAAAAGACACTGTACTTTTCTTTGAAAATATTATTTACTATACGCCAATTATAAACAAATTTAATCTGGCTTTAATACGCAATTTCTTATTTCAAGCTGAATTGAAAGATGTTAAGAGCGGACAGGTGTTATAAAGTTTACGGGCATTTTAAAATCATATCAAAAGACACTGTACTTTTCTTTGAAAATATTATTCACCATGCGCCAATTATAAACAAATTTAATCTGGCTTTAATACGCAATTTCCTATTTCAAGCCGAATTGAAAGATGTTAAGAAAATACTTTTTGAGCGGAGAGGTGTTATGAAGTTTACGGGCATTTTAAATCATATAAAACACACTGTACTTTTCTTTGAAAATATAATTCACTATGCGCCAATTATAAATAAATTTAATGTGACTTTAATACGCAATTTCCTATTTCAAGATGAACTGACTGATGTTAAGAATTTACTTTTTGAGCGGACAGATGTTATGAAGTTTACGCACATTTTATATTCATTTCAAAACACAATGTATTTTTCTTTGAAAATATTATTCATTATGCGCAAATGATTACCAATCACGGATTAAAATTAATACGCGGATTTCTGTTTTCAGCCAAATCGACAGATGTCCGAAAGTTTTCGTAAGGAGACAGATATTAGGAATGTTACAAGCATTTTTAAATTGTTTTCAGTAGTCACACAGTTCAAAACTCTGTCCGCTTCTATCGCCGTAAATATTTCAACTCAATATGTTTCCAATTTAGATCGATATTACGACATTCCTTCTTCGATCAGCAGTGACGTAACGTAACACACTTTTCTATCGCGCTAATTATTCGCTGTGTGCGGACCAGTATGAACCTTCGACCGACTCTGACCTAAAAACGACTTTCGAGCTCGTTAGTGCAAACAACTACTAATACTTTAAACCTTAGTTTGACTCTTATCCTTCATCATAGCCTGTCTCATCACATCGAACGGCCTAGATGACCAGGATTATAACTTCCCATTCCTACGTGATGCCTTACGGGATAACTTCTTAGTAAGAGTGAACTTGGCCAATGGAGTGATGAACAACACGCAGTCACGCACACGAGTCAAAGGATCAAGCGTGGGCGGACATTTCAAAAACATAGTTTTTGGACCTGGTGGGCCCCACACCCTCCTTCCTGACCCGGTATTACATAAACTCCCCCCCCCCCCCCCCCCCCATCATCTCTGTCAACTAAGAAGGTGCATTCGACCCGATAAAACCGGTGGTGATTCTCGAACGGCACTACACTGTTAAACTAGGGTTTTTGAATCCACCAACAAATTTGGGGGTTTTTTGAATAATCAAGCACTCCAATTACTGCAAATGTAAGTCAGCTATATGCAGGGTTGAATTTTTATAATCCAAAACTGGTTCTTTTCTTTTATTTCTTTCAATTTTATACTCAATTCTATCTGCACCACTCTCCCTATCCCAACAATTCAAGGGAGAGAGAGAGAGAGTAAGGGAGACGAAAATGGTCCTCGAATCTCAGATTTTGTACTTGATCGAAATTGTGTTTTATTGCTTTTTTTGTGTTTAAGTAAGAGGGTCAATGGGTCTTTTTTTTGGGCTGTAGTATATGTATTTTGTAAGGTGATGAGAAGAAGAAAAAAAAAGTCCACACTCTGGTTTTGGTAGTGTTTATATGTATATGTGATGCAATCAGGTTTGCTTTTTGAAATTTTCATCCCTTTTCTGCATTTGTGGGTCAAATTCCTCTTTCATGGGCCATTTTCAGTGCTGATGATTAGCTGAATGTTCAAAACCAAAAGTACTCATTTGGAAAAAGGAAGAAAAAATCAGGGTTTTCATTTCATTTCCAATGTCAATCAAAATTCAAAAAGGTTTGATTGTTCACGAGGGAGATAAGAAACAAAATCTATACATAGCTCTCTATAGGGCGGTGGGTGATCTTCCCACATTTTTTTTTCTAGATTGATAAAGGAAGGTTTTTAAAGAGGTTTGGTTTGGTTCTTGATGAGTATTGGGGGTTTAATTGGTGCTAATGGTTGCCCTCCTATGTTCAACTCTAGTTCCCTCCCTATTGCCCTTGTATGCTCTCCCTCCCTCCCTGTGTACATACCTGTATTCGTCATACAAGTTCATTTTCTTTCTTTCTTCTACTTGGTTTGCTTTTTTGTCCATTGTTTGATCTTAATTTGTGTATGCAGAAGCCGAAAATGCAGCCTGACGGTGATATGGCTATGAATGGAAACAGAATTGGTGTGGGCCGTGGTCCAATGGAGAGGTCTAGAGAAGACGGAGGCCACGAGAGCCGCTCAGGCAGCGGCAACAACCTCGAAGTTGCTTCAGTCGACGAGTCTCAGGGGACCGCGGTAGCTGCAGGTGGATCAAGACAGCCCAAGAGGAAGAAGTACCACCGGCACACGCCATTCCAGATTCAAGAACTGGAAGCGTAAAAACCCCCTCTCCCTTATCATAATCATTTATGTTAATCTTTGTATTCGTTTCATGAATTGTTCTAACTTATTAGAGTTCTTTCTTTTTCGTATTTATCAGGTACTTTCAAGTGGTGCAACACCCTGACGAGAAGCAAAGGCAGGAGCTGGGCAGGAGGCTATCGCTGAACGCCAAACAGGTTAAGTTCTGGTTTCAGAACAGGCGCACACAGTTAAAGGTAAACATTATTTGATTCGTTTAATGATAGGAAGTCATACATATAACTAATGTCATTCGTCAATTGTTCTTGCAGACCCAAGCTGAGCGGTCCGAAAACAGCTATCTGAAGCGCCAGAACGAGGAGCTCTTGAAAGAGAACATCCGAATGAAGGAAGCACTGAGGAACCCGCAATGCGGCAGCTGTGGCGGCCCGGCAATCTTGGGGGAGCTGAACCCTGAGGAGCACAATCTCAGGGTTGAGAATGCTCAGCTCAAGGATCAGCTAAACCGCGCCAACGTGATCGCACAGAAGTTCTTAGGGCGGTCTCTGTCGATGCTACCTGCCGGGCCCTACGCCCCTCCGATGCCAAATTCCGGTTTGCAGCTTGGAGCAGGAATGAACGGCTATGATCTGGGCTCGTTCTCCGGTGGGCTAGACCCTAAGGATGCGATCCTGAACACTCTGCCCATGATGTCCATGGCTGCCCCTATCCTGGGCATGCCTCCGCGTGCTGATGTGCCTCCTCAGGATAAAAGCTCTTCTTACCTAGAGCTCGCGATGACTGCTATGGATGAGCTGATTAGGCTAGCCAGAGTCGACGAGCTTTGGGTTCCGAGCTTAAGCGGAGGAAAAGAGGCCCTTGATCACGAGACATACTCATGTATGTCTCCTTGTTTGGGGGTGAGACTGAATGGGTTTGTTTCGGAGGCGACGAGGGAAAGCGCCGTGGTGCTGACCAACAGCTTGGCCTTGGTTGATACAATGATGGATGTGGTAAGCTCTTTGAACACTTTCTTGCTTTATGAACCCGCTAGCGTTAAATGTGGTCTTTTTCTGTAGTCATTACAATCGCATTCATTACAAGCTAATTGTGTCGTTATCGTTCGTTCAATTTTGTAGAATAACTGGATAGACACCTTCCCGTGTCTGATTGGGCGGGCGTCGGTGATTGACGTCGTCGGAAGCGGAGCGTCGAGTTCGAGAAGCTCCACTTTGCTGCTGGTAAAAACTGTTTCTTCTTTTTATTATTGAATTATAGTTTTGGCCGTTTCTTCTTTCTGACCTCGAGAGTTTTTTTTTTTGACTCGATCCACAGATGCAGGCGGAGCTTCTGGCGCTGTCGCCTTTGGTGCCCATCCGCCACGTCAAGTTCTTGCGATACTGCAAGAACTATGACGAGGGGCTATGGGCGGTCGTCGACGTGTCGGCCGACGGCATCCAGGGCGGATCGGATTCACAATTGTTGGTGAGTTGCCGGAGGCTTCCTTCCGGTTGCATTATGCAGGACCAGCCCAATGGCTATACGAAAGTAAGTTTAGAAACAATCATATCATATTTATTTTCTTAATTCGTTTAGTTTATTATCTAGATGCTTTTTGTAGGTTAGATACAAAGAGTCACATTCTCATTTACGTATTCCCACAGTTGATATATATAATCTTAATGGCAAGTGAAAGCCCTTCTCGGGGCCTTCGTTTCATGTGCTGTAGGATCAATATTATAGATTTTGATGCTTCTATTCTGATCCATTTGTACATCAATTTACCGTTGTTTAGTCTCCTCGAGACTGTGTTACCTGGATACAGTGTTACGTTGTAGAATTTCCTAAATTTAACAGTTAATTACCCTTTATCTCGATTTCTTCAAAAAATGAAAACAATGTGATAAAGTGTGGGTACGAAATTGCACATGAGGCAGCCTAAGATTTCCGAATGCAATCACCTTGTTCTGGCTGAGTTTTTCATTCATCCATAGGAATTTACCGGAAACTCCCTTAGAAAGTCTTAGTGTGCCGAAATAGTACTAGGGTTTGCTGAAGGTTTAATAATGGCTAGGGTGGTCCTAAATGTGGGCTAGCTTTGAAAAATTTGAAATAATTGTTTATGGTTAAAATTGCAGGTGACTTGGGTGGAGCACACCGAGTACGACGAGCGTTTCGTGCACCACATCTACCGCCCTCTCATCAGTTCTGGTATGGCCTTCGGTGCACCAAGGTGGCTCGCGACCCTGCAAAGGCAATGCGAGTATCTGGCGGTTATGATGTCTTCGTCTGTTTCTGACAACGATCATTCAGGTTTGTGTCATTGTATTTGATTTTGAGAAAAATGTAATTTGACGAAATAATAACTCGGTTCATTGTGTTGTTCCTCCAGGTGTCACTCCGACGGGGAGGAGGAGCATGGTGAAGCTGGCCCAGAAGATGATCCGCGACTTCTGCACGGTGGTGTGCGGCACGATGTATTCGTGGCAAGTGGTCTCCATCGGGAATCTGAGCGAGGATACCAAGTTGATGATACGGGGCATTGGCATGGACAGTCCTGGGAAGCCTCCTGTCCTCGTCCTGGCCGCCTCCACCTCTATGTGGATGCCTGTTGCCCATCAAAGGCTATTCGATTTCCTGCGCGACCAGCAGATGAGGGGCGAGTGGGATGAGTTGTCCCACACTGGGCCGATGCAGGAGATGGTTCACATCCCCAAGGGCCACGACCGCGGCAACTCCGTCTCCCTCCTTCGTGCGACGGTGAGTACTATGCCACCCCTCACTTTTTCAAAATGTACTTTACCCTTATTAATACCCTTTAACGAATACACAAATGTCCCGACTGAGTTCACTTTTTTTCAGTAGTACCTTTTATAAGAATACATTATTTTTTTTTTTCCTTTTTTAGTTCTGCCTGGCTGTTTCAGTTTTCTGGCTACGAAATCCGTGTCTGATGAAATGTTTCTTGCATGAATTACCAGGCTTCTACATCGACCCAAACCACCAAACTGGTCTTGCAGGAGACCCAGACGGACCAGTCGGGCTCCCTCATCGTGTACTCGCCGGTCGACTTGCCGTCTATGCAGACTGTCACCAACGGTGGAGATTCGTCTGGCGTCTCTGTCCTCGCATCGGGTTTCGCCATGGCCCCCGATGGGCTTCCAATTTCTGGTCCCGAGCCCAGTCACCGGGGGAAGGGTATTGCTGGGGGCTGTCTCTTGACCTTGGGCATCCAGATGCTGATTACCGACCCCTACATGGGGAAGCTGACGATGGAGTCGGTGGACAGCATCACCAGTGTCATCTCCAGGAGGGTTCAACGCATCAAGGCCGCGCTCCATTGCCGTTAAAATGAATGCCAGCAGCTGAATGGTGGAAGAGTTTTCAGAATTTCGTAGTTGTTTTTAGAAATACCGAAAGCATAGATAGAAAGGTGGGGGGGATAGTTATAAGAGAAAGAGAAAAATAGTAAGCATAGAAAAAGGATGTGGGGTTTGTTAGTCAAGAACGAACCCGGTTAAGCCCTGACGAGTTGGGTTTTCTGGACCCAATTCTAGGGGTTTGGCGGTTTCGGGTATTGACTCGGGGACAACCTTGTTAAAGATATAATCTGGGTTTTTCGTCTATAGTTTTTACCGTGTTTGGTGATATCTCTGAGAAGGAGATTTGGGTCTTTTTTTACCTGTTGGGGAGATTTTCCGGATAGAGTCCTGGGTTTTTCTTTCTGGTTTTGTAATCAGTTGGATAATGGGTCTTTCTTTCAGACGAGAATGAAATGGAGTCTATGGTTTTGAGCGTCTCTCATTTTAGCAAAAATGCTTTTATTTGGTCGTTATTATTTTTCCAGCTGTTGTAGCAGTGTTTCACTTGATCATAGACAATGGTGGAGCCATTCTCCTTGGAGACGTGCTAGAGGGAAAAAAGAATCCAAGAGAAATTTGAACAAAATGATATCACCCAGATCTACTATTTCTAATTTCTTCATAATCTTCCCGAATTTTGTTAATGACATTTTTCCATACATGTCACTTCATGTTTAATTATTTGTAGAAATTTTTGTTCACACATATTTATCATAGCTTTGTGATATCTTTATCTCTCGGCATGTTTTCCTTTTAGTTTTGTTGTCTTACTTACTATGTTTGAGAATTAAATGAAGGAAAAAGACTATTATAGAAATTAGGTGCGAAAACGGAAAGAAATGTTGTCTTATCCGGACAAATTTACTATAATGGAAGAATCTAATCTTTAACACAATGTCACACAAGTAAAATATTATGTTCGCGCCAAAACAGTTGTTAAAATAGGAGGCTTGGGCCTCAATGACTATAGTTGGCTTTCCAAGGATTGAATAACCCTAGCTTGAGCCCAAGAACTTAATCGCATAATTGGGACTTAACATAAGCAGAGTTTCATAGCATAAAACTTTGATTATTTAGAATATTTTCGCGAGCTTGACTTTATAATCACAAAGAACACGAGCCGAGCTTGAGCTTTGCTTGGTTGAAACCTATATAACCTAAAGCTCTTACGAGGGGCTTCGCTCCTGCTCTCAATCCTCGCTCCGGCGCTTTCAGCTCAAATTTGTAGCTCCCAAAATTTTAGAGAGTGTTCTACAATGCTATGTACTTTTTCAGCAATTGATTTTAGTACTAAGTTACCAAGCCTATTAGAAACTAAGTCAAACAAAAATTTCAACCAAAATGACATAACCTGCCTCTTTGTATGTCAAGTTCTCATTGATAACACTCAATCAAGTTGAACTTTCATTATATTCTTCAATATGGGAGGTTGTTGTCTCGTATAATATAAACTTTGTAGTTATTGTCACCAAATTTATATTGCACAAAATTTCAATATATAATATGTTTATATATAAAATTATATTAAATGTGTATTTGTATACATGTTCTCACGACGCTCTCAAATACAACTTTTTTAGAATTTGTCGCTTTCCGGCTCCCGCTCCTAATGACTTACTTGAAACCCATATTAACAGATGAAGGAGTCAGAGGCAGCTGAAGGAATAAAATAAGCAAATTGAAGGCATTCCCAAACTCGGTGTATCCAAAATAAAGTCAAGAGGACCATATTAAGGAATTCTACACCCTTGTAGTTCTATCCACCGTAGAATCAATGAATTACGAAACATTTGTGTCAAATTTATAATTGCCTAAGTTAGTTTGAGATAAACCCATTGTTTAAGGGATTTGACTTTAATTATCTCATTAGATTATAATCTTACGAATCTAGTTAAGACGGTAGGATATCTTTGTATTTATATCCCTTTCTTAGAGTTTGTTGATTCATTGAGCACCTCCGTGTCGT
This sequence comes from Linanthus parryae, assembly GCA_023055425.1. Classification (NCBI taxonomy): domain Eukaryota; kingdom Viridiplantae; phylum Streptophyta; class Magnoliopsida; order Ericales; family Polemoniaceae; genus Linanthus; species Linanthus parryae. The sequence goes on along the minus strand of JALGPY010000036.1, from coordinate 530,285 downwards.
TTCACCATCAATGAAATCTTCTTTGTTTCTCTGCATTCTCTCTGTTCTTGCTGCTTATTCAGAAACCCGTTAAGGTTTTTTTCATGGTATCTGAGCCATGACGCTATCCATGATTCAGCTTCTTCGAATTCCTTCTATCTTCTCTCCAATGCCCATCATCTTGTTCCTTTTAAGGTGGATAACTCCAATTACATCATGTGGAAATATCTTATATCATCTCCTCTTCAAACCCAATCTTTGTTTGGGTTCATCAACGGTACCAAGATCTGTCTACTGGACTACCTTTTGGATGCCTTTGGTGCTGTTACCACCAACCAAAATCCGACGTAGGATCCATGGGTTACTCAAGACCGAGCAGTTCTCACCTTTCTAACTGCAATGCTCACCCAAGAGGCTCTGATTCAAATTATTGATTAGACTACCTCTCATGAAGTTTGGCTTTCTCTCGAGTATAGGCATCCCCTCCCCTCCCCTCTCACTCACTCCAATATTATTCAACTGAAGTATAACACCCCTAAATTTTTAAGTAGGGTTTCAGTGCAAATTCAAAAAACATGGGAGAAATTGTGATTTTGTTTTTCTGAAAATCAAGCCTAACATGAGTATGGTAGTACATATATAGTATATTAGGGGTAGTTTTACAGCTACAAGAAAGTGGTTTAAGGTGTGTAAGGTGATTTTGCAATTATTAAGAAATAGAGGGGCAAATGTATAAATATCAAAACAGAGTTTCAGGCTGGAATTTGGCAATGATGGTGATTAATAAACATTGTGGAATTTATGTGGGATCTTCTAAAGTAGTGGGGTATAGATGCAATTATCATAAATTGGAGCATGGCCTAATTATAAAACATAAATCTAAAGTTTGGGAAATCGCACATACCCCTAATGTGAAAGCAACCTGGAATACATACTCTAAACCTTTGACACCTCACCCTGTAAGTGGCAACACCTCACCAGCGGATTCACCCCTCTAATCCCATCCTATAAATACCCTCCCTCAACCTTCATCTTCTTCATCATCTTCAAACATTCAAAGGAGTTCTTCCCCTCTTTGAGAACTCTACTATTGGGGTATCACCACAATTTGAGGAACAAAAGCCCTCAACCAATTTGGGAAGCCATTGAGTAACGAATGGGGAAAATCATAAGAACCTCATGAATCCTATAATCATGTTTAGTCCAATTTCATGTTCTTTGTTGTTAATTTCTAAAATAATTATTTATTTCTTGCTCCTGTCATTCAGGCGAACCCATATGACCCAGTGATTGCCTCCAAATCATTAAAATCAGTGGACCGCCAGATTCTGGGAAAATCCTCTCTCCGAGAAACCTCTTTGGCCGACGGAATAGGTAAAAACCAGTAATCCTTTACCAAAAGGGTTGATTCTTTTCTCGTTGTGATCCCTGCGAACTCTATAAACATTCCCCCATATAATTTCTTGCACATATTTCTTTGTTAAGGGACTTAAGTGAAATTAAATGAAAGTTACCGATTACTAGGCTAAGTTTATCAGGGAGAGTTAGGAATCATGTTTATACGTTGTGGAACATATTTGAGTATGGTTTGGGCTCCGGACACGGTTAGGGAGTGTACTGAACAATTTTGGGGAATCATGGGCAATATGGTCACTTGACTTGCATAACTTACATTGAATTGCATTGTGGAATAAAGCCTCATATAGAGGACATGTATGGATATTCTGCACACTTGACTTGTGTAGATACAGTTCGTGGTGATGATCGTCTCACGATAACTTGCTGCAATGAACATGAGGTGAGAAGTTTGCTTGATTTTGTTTAGTTGTGAATGTTCTCAACTAGAATCGTTGTGCTGAAAGAAATCAAATGAGTTCATCAAGGTATTCCATTACTTTTCAACTGCTTCGTGGGAAATTAAAATATTACTGCTTCTTTCCAAATAATATGGCTGAATTATGGGGTATGAGATGGGTCTTCAGATTATCTGGACCCGGAGTCTGGGGGTAGAGACTATGCATGTCTCCTCATTTCCACTATTGAATTCGTTCTGAGTAATATAACTCGGAGTCATCTTGAGTAACAAAAGTGTAATCATCTTGTAGGGGCTAGTACTACTCTACTGGGCTGATGATCCGGGAGGGGTTGTCAACACTTAAGGTCTACTTGTCTTGGTGAATTAATTGATTGGTTCTTCCTTGTCAGATGTGAATATGATCATCACAACCCTGGAGGCCATGGGATTCGAAATCCGTCGTATAAGGTTGAACGGGATGGAATCTCCAGTATCATAATTATGAGGAAATATTACTTGACTTAATACTTGTTCTTGAGCATGTGATGTGTAACTAGCTATCAACTCGGTTGACACTGTGAAATGTGTTTTCTTAAACCTGTCTTCTTTAACTAGGTTACACTAAAGTGATCAAGCATTTCGAACCCTGGTGGACTACTGAATCTTTTGAAACTCAAAATATTTTCTTAAACTTCTCAAGAATGATTTCCTCAAGATCTTCTTACTTGTTTACTTTTCATTTGACCTTTCACTCCAACATTATTTGACTGCAGGATGACTGCGGGTATCAACCCAGCTTTTTAGAACTCCAAGCTTTACAATGGTGCTGATTGGGCAGGTAACCCAAATGAAAAAAGAAGTACTACATGGTTTGTCCTATTTTTTGGCACTAACCCATTCACTAGATAGTAAAGAACAACCAACAATGGAAAGATCCTCTATAGAAGCAGAGTAAATAGCCCTTGCCACTAATGCTGGTGAAATTTCATGGTTTCAATACCTCTTTGAGAATTTGCATATTTTTCTTCGTCCTGCTCCTACTATGTTATGTGACAATGTTGTCATCCAACGACTGCTAATCCAATAATGCATGCTAGAACAAAACATATTGAACTAGACTATATTTTTGTTAGAGAAAGTGTTAAGAAGGCAATTACTGATTTCTTGTGTTCCTTCTGCAGACCAGCTGAGAGAGATATCCCCCAAAGTCTATGATCTATCACAACTTTCCAACAGTTAAATTTCAAACTCATGGTGCAGCAAGCAAGCAACCACTGTGAGTTTGAGGGAGGGTATTAACAGATGAAGGAGTCAAAGAAGCACATTTAAGGCCTTCCAATTTGGTGTATTCAAAATAAAGTCAAGAGGAACAAATTGAAGATTTCTGCACCCTTGCAATTTCGTCTCTACATTTTATCCATCTATACTATCTCAATCTATGAATTATGGAACCTTTGTGTCTAATTTACAATTTACTTAAGTTAGTTTTGAGATCAGCCCATTATTTAGTTAAGACTGCAATTATCTCACTTTATCTAATTCAACGGTTCTAATTAAGACCGTTGGATATCCCATATATTTAATATCCCTTTCTTAGGAGTAATTATTGCTTGCTCCAAGAGAAAATATGACATGGTGCTCTAAGCAATACATCACAGGACACGTTAGGAACATTTAGGAATCCACTTTCTTTTGTCTGCCACTCATTGTCTTTCCTCCTGACGTGTCATGCGTTGTATAGTTAGAGCAAATCCACATCATTTGCTCTTAGAGCAGACAAAAATTTGTCATTTCTTAGGGTTTGTTGATTCATTCAACACACTTGTGTAGTTTATCATCAATGAAACCCATTTGTTTCTATGCAATTCTCTATGTTCTTGGTCCTATCCCACAAACTTTAGAGGGTTTCTTTCAACCCATGCATGATTTTCACAAGATGTAATGAGCCTATAAATTTGTATGATGAGACTTAGCTACATTGTAACTCCGGAATTTATTCTTGAAAATTACTGCTCGTGTAATTTTGGTTACAGTTACGAACTATGTAAATCTTTATCCAAACTGATATCTAAAAAAAAATGATGTCTCAAAAAAAGGCAAGCTTGGGAATGCATGCTTTTGCTGTCAGCACCAGCTTCTTTCTGACAGTAGAAACGTTTTTAGCACGTTTGGTCAAATAATTTTTTGACTTTACGAACAGTCCCGCTCTCTCACGGCTGATTTCAGGCAACAAGGGGGCAAGCGTTTGTTTGGAACTTGTTTTTGTCTAGATTATCTACAATCGATTTTAACTTTACTATTTTAAAAAATATCAATATCTATTTTTACTGTACATATACATGTAATATAATTTTTGTGATTTTACTCGCTCACAGTAGATTTACAATTAATTTACCAAATATGAAATCACTATATCTATATTTTACCACAATTTTCACGTAATATCCAACATTTTATCTAAAATTTAAAGCAGCTTTTCCATAATAGCTTTCACAACGCTACTTTTAGCACCACCACAATATTCTAAACCCGCCCCCGATATAAAAAAAACCGTTTACTACTCAATCTCTTTCGTTCACAGGACTATGAATGAAGTAGCTCATGCTTTTGCTCAACGAGGTTATGTAGAAAACGATATGAATTTGGGTTAAAGACATTTTGCGCCCTCTGTATAAAAAACAACTCTATTCTTCGGCGATATACAAAAACCACACCCCTGTCAGTAGACGGAAGGTAACGGAATCCTAACGGAGGGGTAACAAGACATTTTTACCCTCATTTTGGAAAAAAATGACTCAGTATAAATACTTTTTTTTTCATCTTCCTCACTTTCCCAACCTTGCTCCATCACCGTCTCCTTCCTTACCTGCTTCCCCCTCCCCCCTCTTCGTCGTCTCCTCTCGTCGATGACACAAACACTCTCTCCTCTCTTTTCTCCGCCAGCGAGAGGCAAGCAAAGCTGAAATTACCTCCGCAACAACGAGAATCCACACGGAGCCGCCCTTTGTTTCGCGGCGGTTGTGGCTGGGGTTGGGGTTGGTTTGTTGCTTTCGCAGCTTCGAGACAGAATGACAAAGTGGGTCTATTGGTGTTGGTGGGTTGATTTTTGGGATAGTAGAGCTCCATTGAGTCGTCTTCCTCTGTCTTTAATCGGAGACGGAAAGAGAGGGAGAGAGTTCTTGTTAGCAGATCTGGTGGCTAGGCTGTTGCATCGGATAGCAGAGGGGGTGGATTTCCTCCGATCGGCGAAATCGAATCGAGTGGCTGAGGTCGGACATGATGGCTGCGGTACAGTGGGTTGATGGATGCGGCTTTGATGGTCTGCAGGTGGGTTTACGGGTTCGATGGTGATGAATTTTATCAAGCTTCTGGTTGTTCTGGGTCTGAAAATAGGGTTGCATCTGTTTCTTCATCTTTCTTCTTCGTTTTTGGGTCTGAGAACAGGATGGCTGTGCAGTGGTTCAGGGGCTGGAGATGGTGGTGATGGTTACTGTTTCAGTGGTGCAACGGCGTTGTGTTTGTTACCGGGTTCGATAGGGTTTTCTCGAACAGGGGGTGAGTTTTCTTCGTTGGGGACGATTGAGAGAGAGGAGATGGTGGTGGGTTTCGATTGGGGTCAATGTTGAAGTTGAAGTTGAAGTTGAAGTTGTTCATGAGACCTGCTTTCTTTGTGCATGTGACTTTTTACTTTTTTCTAAAAAAATAATAAAATTGCTTACTTTGCTACTATTAATTTTTTTTAAAAAGTTTTAGTTTTAACTTTAGACAAAAAAAGCTGCTTATCTTTGCTCATATTTTATCTCCTAACATTGATATTTTAAGAGTAAAAAGTAACAATAATTGAAGTTAAAAATAACCTATTTTTTTTCTCCTTTTTTAGTCTTAAAAAAATGTAAAGAAGTAATAATCTAAAAAAAATTCAACGAAAAAAGAAACTAAATAGAATTTTTTTTATGACCTAGAAAAAGGTTAAAAGTCACATAAAATTAAGTAAAGAAAGCAGGGCCTGAGTTTCATTAGTGATTGTGGAGTTGGCAGTGATGGTGGTGGTCAGGTTGTTGTTGTTGTTGGTGGGGGTGGTGGTGCTATGAACAACAGTATAAACAAAGTGAACACAAAAACATAAATATGGGCAAAATGGTCATAAAAAATTAGATTGTTCCATTTACTAGCTGACACTAACAGAAGGTGGCGTTTGTTCAAAGTTATGGGTGATTTTTGTATATCCCCGAACAATGAGGTTGTTTTTGTATATAACTCATCTAAAGAGGGTGCATTTTGTCTTTTATTCACCGTAGTACCCGCCCGTTCGGGTAAGGTTTGGGCCAACTACCACCCCATTTGGTTTAGGTTGGGCCTATGCTTAATCTACAACAACTAATTACCAGTCCGTTTCTTGTGTTTAGCCCCCTTTGGGTTTGCACAAGAATTAAGAAAAATGGGTATTTGACCCTGTTACCCCTCCTGTCTCTGTCCCCTCTTTCTCCACTCTCTCTCCTTGATAACAACAAACAACAGCACCACCACCACCACCACCACCGGTACAACCACCATTCTGCTATTCCACCACCACCAGATAACAACCACTACCAACAACACAACAGATCCAACAACAAATCAAAGAGAAAATTACAAATTGAAGACAAAAATAGGAGGAAGAAGAAGAGAAGAAGAAGAGAAGAGGAAAAGAAGAAGAGGAAGACACTGTTGTGGTCACCGACGAGCAAGACCCAGTCGTTACCACCGCCGCCTTCTCATGCCTCCTCGCCGGAGAGCCAGATCCGCCTCCTCCAACGGTCGCTGATCCGCCAGATCCTCCACTAGTCACTGATCCGCCACACCTTGCCGTGAAATCGATTTGGGTGGTCCGATTTAGGTGGTCCGATTTGTGAAGAAATCGACAACCCGTGATCTCTCTGTGCAACTTCGTCGTTCCCTTGTTCTTCGTCCCCTTTCAAGCTTGCCCTACTTCATCGTCCCCTTCTTCTTGCTCTCTCCCTTTCTGTAATACCCCGTTATTTAGAAACAGGTATTTTTAGATAATATTAAGTATTAATATGTTGAAACGGTTATTTTATGAAATTATTGAGTGTATATATAATGTTATTATAAGTATTGGGTGTTAATATGCTACTATTATATTTTATGATATTATTTGGTGTTAATATGACATTGGGATAATTTTGGGTATTAGTTATTATTATTTAGAAAGTTAATTTTAATGTTATAAACTACCTAGGTGCTTTTATGTATTTTCCTATAACTATTATAGTGTCTTTTATATAACTAAAGGGGTGGTGGTTGTACTAAGCCTAAAGTTAGTGGGGTAAAAGTGTCTTTTACCCTAAAAATAGTCATCTTCTTCCTCCAACTCTTCCATGGATGGAAGAGTACTACTCCAACCCGAACACCACCATAACCACTCCGAATCTTCACCAAATTCGTTGATGTTTGTCCCAAATCACTCCCTATTCGATTTAAACTCAACTAGGCTCGATAATTTAGCATCAAGCAACCCAATTTCGCCAATTTTTGGTCCCAATTCAAAATCGAAGTTTTCAAAGTGGGTTTCCTCATGGAGGTTGAATTCTTCACCCTCTAGCCTATATAAACCCCCCAATCTCAGAGCAATTCTCATACCAATTCATAGCTCTCAATCTCTCCTTCAATTTCTCTCACTCTCTCTCACACAATCTCTCTCACTCTCTCTCTCTCCCCCCGGCGCCGCCGTAGCCGCCAAAAGGCCGCCGCCCGCCTGCCCCGTCGCCGCCGTTCATGCCGGCGACCGTCGCCGCTGCCCGCGGTCCGCCACCGTCGGCGTCATCATCATTCGGGTACAAACCCGTTCTTCTTCTTCATCTCTTGTTTTGTTTTCTCATTAGTTTATTTGGTTAGTTATTTAATAATAGTAGTTGGGAAGGAGATAAAAAGTGGGCGCTTGGCCCAGTGGATAAATGTTAGTACTTAAGGCTTAGGCTTGGTGGGTGTGAGGTTCTAGGTTCAAATCTTACAAAAGACTATTCTTTTTATACAACTTTCAAGTAATATTTTCATACTCATCTTTACTCCAAAATAAAAGGGTAGAACAAGTTTAAATTATTTATTTTCTTATTTATTTTATAAGTTTATAACAAATTAGAATAAGTTATTTTCCATAAATAGATTTGTTATTTCTTTTAAATAAAAGTTAGTTAGTTTATAACCTATACTCTCTACTAAGGCTTGTTTGGATTGGGAGAAATTACTATTTGGATTAAACGTATTTTTGAGGTAAAATAATATGCTTCTCTACCCTAAATAATAAGAGAGATATTTTATCTAATCTTACAAGTTATATTTATATAATTATAGCCTAGTATGTTTTTACAAATAATAAACGTTAACTTTATAAAGCGTATTTTATTATAAAAGAGGTTATTCACGTTAGCAAGGTTGGGGAGAGTTAGAAAGGGACTTATTTCTTTTACCTATAGGACTTCGTGTGCAATGTGTTGATTAGGATACTATTAAATTTGTAGGCGACAAATTTCGTTGACGAAGGATACGTCGAGTGTTACTACGAAGCGATTTGCTTTTACTTGAGATTCAAGGTAAGTAAACATGCCAGGCCTAGCGCCCATATCTTCTTTCGTGTCTAAACTGCTTTTGTGATTTATTGTCTCAAAATTGGAATATCTACTTGAAATGTTTATTTGAGAAAGTTTACTGATTTTACAAAGGTGATTCTATCACAACTATCACATGAAATGATAATAAGACGTAAAGACGTAAAGTGGAATAGTTGTACCGGGGATCAATATTTTGAGCTTTGGTCGAAGTGGACTACGTCTCTCGACCCACTTTATTTTATTTTGCTCGGTCGCAACCGCCCCGAGTTCGCTCCAGTACTTACCTCTCTGGCCGCAAGAAGTCTTAGGGGGGTGTCGACACTTATGGTCTGGTAGCCAGTTATTAGTAGATCTTCCCCGTGTCAACATGGTAATATATGTTTTCTGAATGATGGACCTTTATGATTGAGAATTGGAAGTCCCGATTGGACAAATAAGGAAGTTTGGGAAACTTTCCCCACAAGTGAAGTGATAAAGGAAAAGATTTGTGAATTCTTATTTCAAACTTATTCTCTTACAAAAACTCTTTACTCTTCAAACTCATGTGTCGTTTTTTTTTAAACTGCTTCATAGTCTATTTACATGCTTGGGTGTTGCTACTCAGTATTTTCCGCTGACTTTGGAAACTGTGGTGTTTCTTTTTCTTTCTGCACCACAGGTTTAGGTGGAGGCATGGCTTTTGGGGGAAATCGAGACACGTCACTTTAGTAAATTTAAATTTCACATCTAGACTTGTTTTATTTAGTAGATGAATTTTAGATTGGAATAATGCTCATATTTGTGGCGAGACAAGTTTTTAAGTTTCAATTAATTATTTATGGATTTTTGGGTTGGATATTCTGTTATAAAATCTCCTTGTATTCGGGTTTAATCTCGGGTACGAAGTGACATCCCTGGGCTACCGGGTCGGCCTTTTTAGACTTCCGGCTTGGCGGTTTTGGGGGTGTTGCACTTTCTTTCTCTCTCTTTCTCCTCCGCCTGCATCTCTCTCTCTATCCTCTCTATTTTGTGTGGTGATAATGAAATGAAGAGATAAGATAATGGATAGGGTTTTTTTAGAGAAAAAATTGGTGGGGTTGGGTATATTGAAGTGAAAGGTGGGATATTAATTGTGAGGGCAAATTTGTCATTGTTCATCATTAAACATGCCGAAAGAGAAAAGAAGAAGCAAGAGAGGAAACGTCCAAAAATATAAAGAGGGCTAAAGAGAAGAAACAGAGTGGTACACCAGACAGCCCGCCGTTAGTTTTACAAAATGTTGATATCTACCACACTATTCTACGAATTTGCAACCACCTCCCCTTCATTTCCGTTTACACTGACCGTACTGCTTCTTACACCATTTCTCTTCAACCTCCCTAGAACCCTAACGCCCACTCTCCAAAAAATGATCGTCTTCTTCGCTCGTCAATCGACCCAACCATGGAAACTCAACACCGCACTCTCCCAAACCACCCAATTGATCCAATCATTGCTTCAAAACCCATCACCAACCTCACTCACGTCGACCAGACCCATGTCTCGAAACGTCTCCATACCCAAAAAAATCGACAGAGTCCTCTATTGCAGACTCACCCACGAAGCCCTTCAACAGATTGAGCAAGAAAAAGAGGCACTTGTGGGTCAGATTTCTGATGGTGTCATTGCTCTCCGCAAGCTTCTGATGATGTTCAGTAATGGGTTTCTTCCGGTTGAGCACGTCCGTGTCGCTCGCAGAGATTTGGGGCTTCCTGATGATTTCGAATTCTCGGTAATTCTCAAACACCCACAATTTTTTCGATTGTTTGATGATAAGGGTAGTGGAAAGAGATCATGAACTGTCTGTTTGTGCTATTGAAAGGCTTAGGGAGATAGAGTACAGAGAGAAGGGAGCACGCGAAGAGGATATGAGGTTTTCGTTTGTTATTAATTTCCCTCCCGGGTTTAAGCTAGGCAAGTATTATAAGATTGCGGTGTGGAAATGGCAGAGGACGCCGTATTGGTCACCGTACGACGATGTTAGGAATTATGATATGAGGTCGCTGGAGGCGAAGAAGCGGATGGAGAAGAGGGCGGTGGCGATGATTCACGAGTTGTTGTCGTTGACTGTGGAGAAGAAGATTACTTTGGAGAGGATTGCGCATTTCCGGGAGTCGATGAATTTGCCGAAGAAGTTGAAAGAGTTTCTTCTTCAACACCAGGGGATAATCAAGGGAAGCTGCACACAGTTTTTCTTAGGGAGGCTTACAGAAAGGGTGATCTGATAGTACCAAATGAGTTATATTTGGCGAGGAGAATGCTTTCTGAGCTGATTTTGTTGAGTCCTAGGACGGTTAGTCTCGATAGGGAATTGGTTAGCTATAGGAGGAACGAAGAAGATGATGAAGCAAGGAGCGCCAGCAGAGGCTATGCTGAAAATGAGTTTGATGATTCTGAGACTGAAAACAGTACAAGACATAATAGTTTAGAAGAAGGCAGTAGTTTAGAGCTAGATTCGGATGGCTGCAAGTAATGTGGTTATACTGACATTACTTGATTGATGAGTGACGAAGATAAAGTTAGCCGTTCTCTGTTCTTTGAGGCCTTAATGGCTTCCTTTCAGTGAAGAGCGGATACTTCCTCTTCTTGCATCCTTCTCAGGATCTATATCACGTGCTTAATGCTGATGGAAGAGGTACTGGCTATGGGATATAGGTGTGATGTATGAGTGAGGTTGCATCCTTATGTGAACTCATGAATCAGCTTCTCGGATTGGGGAAGTATCCTGGTTCCAGACGTTTCTCTTCTGAATATGATATTACCTTTGGAAATGGCATAGCTCCTCAATCCAAAATTATTCCCTTCACGAAGCAGTGAGTTTACTCCAAAAGATTTGTACGAGGCTTTGCATAATTCTGAGCATGAGGAGTTCTTGCTTTGTGAGGCTGGCCGTACTACCTTCATGTAAGTTCATTTCTTGACCTTTTAGTAGTTCCTTGCATTTCATTAATATGGCTGAATGAAATTAATATGGATCTTCAATGTCTCGTGTGCTACTGTGATGTATGGAATAGAACACTTTGCCGTATTTGTTCTTGGGAAATAGAATAGTAATTGTTAAGTAATCTGTGGTGATTGTAAAATCAGAAAGAAGCCCTTTTTTTAGTACATCTACATCATATCTAAATTTGACCTTGGGGGGTTTGCTTTGAAGTTTGTCTTGAACTTAATATATCACTTACATCAAGTTATAGTTGTTACTTATTAGCATGATAGGTGACTCTGTCCTCACCTTATGGTACACATAATACAGTTCTGCAAGAAGTTGGTTTCTCAGAGCTTACAATGTACATCGAACTCCTCCGCGAGGAAAATAACTTAAACTGAACCTGTACCGAACCGGGGCTCAAGTGAAACCCACAAGTTGAGAAAAGGTTGATTTAGTGGTGGTACTTGACGATTGATAGTACTCACTCTTCCGTCAACCGCAAACAATTTATTTGCAAACAATCTTGTGCTCCAATTGTCATCTTAGACGGAGATAGCGCTTTACACTACTAGAGCTGTCAAATGGGCAGGTGGGCGGATTTAGCCCGTTTATAAACAGGCGCTCATATAAGCGGGCTTAACCAGTCCAACCCGTTTAAAATCATTTATTTAAAAGGGCGGGCTATAATGAGCCCATTTAATCCGAACCCACCAATTTTATAGCTATCTAAATTTTAAGAAAAATGTCGTAGATTTATCTCTAGTGTAGAGCATGATGAAAACTGAAAACAAGTTTGTCACCTCAAGTGTGTGTGTACACACACACACACACACACACACACACACACACACACACACACACACACTAGGTATTGCCCGTGCCTAAAGCACGTGAAATAAAACGAATAGCACTAATATGTTCATGACAAAAATAGCAGCAACAACATTTATTCTGTAAATATGTAGTGCAATAGAGTAGAACATGGCAATGCTAAGACAAATATTTGGCTTGATAGTACAACATTTTCAATATAAATGAGCTTATACAAAATGGAACAAAATACAATGTTACACGACGATCGTATAGGTTCTCACGTCCAGACCTCATCAAATCTCTGGTCACAATAAACATTGGGTGACTGAGTAATTTGATTGGGTTTGAGTAGCCAAATACAACTATTAGAATTATCGGAGTATAAATTGCTTCATCTAGTTGGAAATAAAATCACTCATAAACAAAGGTCCAATAGGTTGAAGTCAAGTGATTATATTTCCAGATTTACTCCTTTGAATCAGTGGTAAAGAACTGAGCCTGGCCGCGCTAATTAACGGTGCTCACATTTTGACCTCTGCAAGTACACATTAATAGATATTAGTTATACTCGATCTAGAATAAACACAATATTAAGTCCAACGTTCCGAAAATAAATTGTACAACTCCAACGTCCATCAGAGTTTGCTGCCCGGCCACCCAAAAAGCAAACAGGGACATGTGAAGTGAGCAACACATAAATGCTCTTTAGAAGCAACAGCAATGCCTAAAATCACAAAAAATCTCATGGGAAGAAAGTCCCTAGACTGAAGTATCTAAATAAATTTTCCCGAATAGCACCCACCAATTATCAAAATATGTATACTTCACTCACAAAGTCTAATTGACTGAAGTCCTCAGTGACCATCCTAGAGATCCGTCACACATATCTTTGGTGAAAAAATTCAACAATATCCTCTTGACATGGGAATGAGATTCAAAATGTGGCTTCCATATTGCTACTTTGAAAAAGAGCAATCTAGCTTCAGTCCAAACCCAGATGAAACCGTGTAAAAGGAACATATACATAACAATCAGACTATAGTAATGTACACAAATAACTTTACTCCGCCTTTTTAGTGTCCGAGTACAACAAATTTTTTTATCAAGAGTACAATTCAAAGGAGGATGGTAGGGGCCTAAACAACTTGTGTGATATGATATATCGGAACCTTTGTAGTTTATAATGGGTAGTTTCAAGCTTATATAAGTTTCAACCGAAGACAAAATGACAAAAGATTATGATAAGGTCTCGTAAAAAGTTCAATGTAGCTAGAGAAACAGAGTTCCGGGAGTCTTATCATAATACACTACAAAGTAAATCCAAAACGGGAGAAAGCAATTGACAACCGTGGTTGACGATTGATAGTACTCACTCTTCCGTCAACTACAAACAATTTATTTGCTAATAATCTTGTGCTCCAATTCTCATCTTAAACGGAGACAGCACTCTACACTACTAGAGCTGTCAAATGGGCAGGTTAGGCGGACTTAGCCCGTTTATAAACAGGCACTCATATAAGCGGGCTTAACCAGTCCAACCCGTTTAAAATCATTTATTGAAAAGGGCGGGCTATAATGATCCTATTTAACCCGAACCCACCAATTTTATAGTGATCTAAATTTTAAGGAAAATGTCGTAGATTTATCTCTAGTGTAGAGCATGATGAAAACTGAAAACAAGTTTGTCGCCTCAAGTATGAATACAGGAGAAAGCAGCTAGTGTAATTCGTAGTTGCTGAAAAGTGTAGGGGTGGTGGTAATGGTTTTTATATATATATATATATATATATCTATATATATATATCTATATATATATATATATCTATATATATATATATAATGTGCCCATTTAACCAAACCCGCCCATGATAGTGATCTAAATATTAAGAAAAAGGGTAAAAGACATTTTCCACCCTCAGTTTATGGAGAAAATACATTTTGCCCCCTGATATATGGATAAATACTTCTTGTACACCTGTTAGTGGATGGAGAGTAACGGTGGACTAACAGATGGCAAAAACGACATAAATACCCCCGACATTTACGAAATTACCCCACTAGAAATTACTTTTCCTTCCTTCTCCTCCCCATTTGCTAACCCTAACCTTATCTTTTTCCTCTCTCTTCTCAGACACATTTTCACCTGCACTGCCAGACCCTCTCTCCCTCTCTGTGCCTCCACAAATCCCGGCAGCAACCCAAATGAAATTGACCTAGTTGGAAGAAACAGTTGTCCGACTTCTCCTCTAAAAACCCTAGCATCCCGGTAATCGATCGGCCATAAGCAATCGAGAGGCTCTACAACTACGTGACGATGCTCGATCCTCCCCGAGCGAAGACACCGTCGGCGTTTCGAAACAGATCGTGGTAACGACCTCAAATCGCTCTCAGATCCAGATCTAGGTCTCGGGTTTCTGGTGGTGGCCAAGCCTCTGCTCGCGAACGGGACTGTGATGTCGCACATCATGTCGCCGGTGTTCAACGCAAAGGGGTTGGGAGGCCTGAAACCGCCGGTCGTTCTTCAGGAGTTTCTCAGCCAAGGCGGTGTCGTCTTCAAGGTGTATGTCGCCCGTGAGATCGTGAGGTGCGTGACTCGGGTGTCGTCGCCGGTGAGATCGTGAGGTGCGTGACTCGGGTGTCATCGCCGGTGAGATCGTGAGGTGTGTTGGTATGTAGCAGACTCCTTTGAGCTGTGAGAGCCCTGTAATTGGTCTGTTGACCTATTTGTTTATTAATACAAGCTTCCTTTCTTGCAAAAAAATTGGTTCAGTGGTGTTGGGTGTTGTTTATGGGGATGGTTATGTTGGTTGTTTGGTGGTGAATTCATGGTGATTGTTAGTTTGGATTTGGGTGGCTTGTAGAGTTGTAATGGTGATTGTTAGTTTGGATTTGGTGTTGTTGGTGTTGGTGGTGGTGGTGGGAATTTGGTGGCAGTGGAGGTGGTGCCCAAGAACATAAAAAATGTGAAGAATTCAATAATAAACAAAAAAATGGTGTTATCTGTCCACAATTTGTAAGGGTAAAATGGTCACAAAAAAGTCATTTTGCACCCGCGACTAATGGATTGAAAAATATACTATAAAGAGAAATAGAGAAATAGAGACACCTGGTCCCTGTCAATTATGTGCGAGACAAACAGATTATGTAAATGTTATATCCCATGAATATCGGAGGGCAAGCAATTGCTGAAAATAATGAAAAGAATAGTAAACTTCAAACACATAGCGGAATGGTTGAAAAATTGAAGAAATGTGGTACATCAAACGATAAAAAGGAAACGTAATGGGTATATGGGCTCTGTAGATCCAAATAAATATAGTGATTTTGTGATAAAAGCTGCAATCAAGTGAAGAAACCAAGCAAGGAATGACGACTTATCTATTCGAATTCCAAAAAAGCACATGTAAACCAGATGGAGTAGAATCGGAGGCCTTAGCAAAACCGATATAGCCCACGGTGGCAACCATCATCCTCGAGACTCATTCAGGTCTACTATGACGATGCTTGGGATAGTCACAACCAAGCCGCCAGAGTAGGAGAAGTGGTTTGTGACTCAACATGATGGTTAATCAAAGCAAGAGCATCCAAAAGGCCATTGGTTCCTTTTTCGAAGACCTGAGATACGATGGAAATTCGAAAACCAGTGAGATCAGCAACAAAGATACAAGGAGACTCAAACTCACAAATCGATCTGATGTAGGAGATGGAGAAGCTACTGTATACGTCATGCATCAGAGACATCATCGATCTGAATTTCTCGTTCTCCGAAGTGAGAGAAATGTAGTGATGCATTGAATCGACATATGTGCATTTCAAGAAATTATTGATTAATAATAATTTTCCCAAGAAATTAGGAAGACAAGTAAAATGTACACTAATTTTATTTTAAATTTAATAATAATATATAATCTCTAATATGGTTAATAAATGCATTAGTAATTATAGTAAATATGCACTCATACTTTTTATCGCGGAAGGTACCTACAAATTACAACAGTGCTTTTTATGGCATTAGTTATAAATATGGTGCATTTTCTTTCATCGTCAATTTTCTATAACAATACGCGAATTAAAACAAATGGATTTAATACTCAATTTTTGTTACCGGATGTTATTAGGTAGAATCGACATATGTCATGAATATCTTTTGAGCCACGTTTTTGGAATTTACAAGCATAGTTAAATCATTTTCGGACGCGGTCTTCATTTCTTCGATAAATTTGTTAACTAACTTGGATTGACTTTTTTGTTTGAGAATTTTTTTCTTTTCTTTTTTCGAGAAATTAACTTGGACGGACTTTAATACTTGACTTCGTATTTTCACGCAAATTGAATAATTTTAGGAAATTATTTTTTGAATGGACATACGTTAGAAAGTTTAAGAGCATTTTTTTAATTATTTTCATATGTGGCAAAGTATTATTCAATGTGGCTTTAATACATGGCTTTAATACATGGCATCCTATTTTCACGTTGATTGAACATATGTTAGGAAGTTATTTTAGATCATTTGCAGACGTGGTGTATTTTATTTTTAAATACCATTCACTATGCTCGGGTTATAATACTGAATTTAATATTTGACTTCCTATTTTCATGCATAATTGATAGATGTTAGGAAGATACTTTTTGAGTGAATAGATGTTAAGAAGTTTATGAGCATTTTTAAATTACTTTCAACTGTGGTGGATTTTATCAAAGTATTATTCACGATACGCTAGTTATGACTAAACTTGGACTGACTTTAACACTTGGCTTCCTATTTTCGCGTTGATTGAACAAACGTTAAGAAGTAATTTTTGAGCAGGCATATGTTACGAAGTTTCCAGACGTCCTGTGGTTTAATTTCAGAATATAATTCACTGTGCGCGAATTATAATTAAACTTAGTCTTTAATACACCCTCCGTCCCATAATAACTGTCCCTTTTTGAAACTCCAACTTATTAAGGAGACATGCATTGATTGCATGCTGGTTGGATTTTATAATGACATTGACATAATTGTCCCTACTTTCTCCATTTCCAACACCACTATAATTACTTTTTAATGGGCATTTTTGTCGATGTATATACTTTCAACCTTGAAAAATGAAAGTGGACAATTATTTTGGGACAACCCAAAATAGAAAAGTGGACAGTTATTATGAGACGGAGGGAGTACTTGATTTCCTATTTTGATGTAAATTATGGAGTAGTTTTTTGAGAGGGCAGATGTTAGGAAGTTTACGAACATTTTAAAATCATTCTAAGACGTCGCGTGCTTTTCTTTGAAAATATTATTCACTATGCGCCAATTTTAAACAAATTTAATCTGGCTTTAATACACAATTTCCTATTTCAAGCCGAATTGAAAGATGTTAAGAGCGGACAGGTGTTATAAAGTTTACGGGCATTTTAAAATCATATCAAAAGACACTGTACTTTTCTTTGAAAATATTATTCACTATGCGCCAATTATAAACAAATTTAATCTGGCTTTAATACGCAATTTCCTATTTCAAGCCGAATTGAAAGATGTTAAGAGCGGACAGGTGTTATAAAGTTTACGGGCATTTTAAAATCATATCAAAAGACACTGTACTTTTCTTTGAAAATATTATTCACCATGCGCCAATTATAAACAAATTTAATCTGGCTTTAATACGCAATTTCCTATTTCAAGCCGAATTGAAAGATGTTAAGAAAATACTTTTTGAGCGGACAGGTGTTATGAAGTTTACGGGCATTTTAAAATCATATCAAAACACACTGTATTTCCAGCCGAATTAGCAGATGCTAAGAAGTTACTTTTTTGAGCGCACAGATGTTTACAGGCATTTTAAAATCATATCAAAACACATTGTACCTTTCTTTGAAAATACTATGCACTATGAGCCAATTATAAATAAATTTAATCTGACTTTAATACGCAATTTCCTATTTCAAGCCGAATTGACAGATGTTAAGATATTTTTTGAGCGGACATATGTTATGAAGTTTACGGGCATTTTAAAATTATATCAAAACACATTGTACCTTTCTTTGAAAATATTATGCACTATGAGCCAATTATAAATAAATTTAATCTGACTTTAATACGCAATTTCCTATTTCAAGCCGAAGTGACATGTTAAGATATTTTTTGAGCGGACATATGTTATGAAGTTTACGGGCATTTTAAATCATATCAAAACACACTGTACTTTTCTTTGAAAATATTATTCACTATGCGCCAATTATAAATAAATTTAATGTGACTTTAATACGCAATTTCCTATTTCAAGATGAACTGACCGATGTTAAGAATTTACTTTTTGAGCGGACAGATGTTATGAAGTTTACGCACATTTTATATTCATTTCAAAACACAATGTATTTTTCTTTGAAAATATTATTCATTATGCGCAAATGATTACCAATCATGGATTAAAATTAATACGCGGATTTCTGTTTTCAGCCAAATCGACAGATGTCCGAAAGTTTTCGTAAGGAGACAGATATTAGGAATGTTACAAGCATTTTTAAATTGTTTTCAGTAGTCACACAGTTCAAAACTCTGTCCGCTTCTATCGCCGTAAATATTTCAACTCAATATGTTTCCAATTTAGATCGATATTACGACATTCCTTCTTCGATCAGCAGTGACGTAACGTAACACACTTTTCTATCGCGCTAATTATTCGCTGTGTGCGGACCAGTATGAACCTTCGACAGACTCTGACCTAAAAACGATTTTCGAGCTCGTTAGTGCAAACAACTACTAATACTTTAAACCTTAGTTTGACTCTTATCCTTCATCATATCCTGTCTCATCACATCGAACAGCCTAGATGACCAGGATTGTAACTTCCCATTCCTACGTGATGCCTTACGGGATAACTTCTTAGTAAGAGTGAACTTGGCCAATGGAGTGATGAACAACACGCAGTCACGCACACGAGTCAAAGGATCAAGCGTGGGCGGACATTTCAAAAACATAGTTTTTGGACCTGGTGGGCCCCACACCCTCCTTTCTGACCCGGTATTACATAAACTACCCCCCCCCCCCCCCCCCCCCCCCCCCCCAAATCATCTCTGTCAACTAAGAAGGTGCATTCGACCCGATAAAACCGGTGGTGATTCTCGAACGGCACTACACTGTTAAACTAGGGTTTTTGAATCCACCAACGAATTTGGGGGTTTTTTGAATAATCAAGCACTCCAATTACTGCAAATGTAAGTCAGCTATATGCAGGGTTGAATTTTTATAATCCAAAACTGGTTCTTTTCTTTTATTTCTTTCAATTTTATACTCAATTCTATCTGCACCACTCTCCCTATCCCAACAATTCAAGGGAGAGAGAGAGTAAGGGAGACGAAAATGGTCCTCGAATCTCAGATTTTGTACTTGATCGAAATTGTGTTTTATTGCTTTTTTTGTGTTTAAGTAAGAGGGTCAATGGGTCTTTTTTTTGGGCTGTAGTATATGTATTTTGTAAGGTGATGAGAAGAAGAAAAAAAAAGTCCACACTCTGGTTTTGGTAGTGTTTATATGTAAATGTGATGCAATCAGGTTTGCTTTTTGAACTTTTCATCCCTTTTCTGCATTTGTGGGTCAAATTCCTCTTTCATGGGCCATTTTCAGTGCTGATGATTAGCTGAATGTTCAAAACCAAAAGTACTCATTTGGAAAAAGGAAGAAAAAATCAGGGTTTTCATTTCATTTCCAATGTCAATCAAAATTCAAAAAGGTTTGATTGTTCACGAGGGAGATAAGAAACAAAATCTATACATAGCTCTCTATAGGGCGGTGGGTGATCTTCCCACATTTTTTTTTTCTAGATTGATAAAGGAAGGTTTTTAAAGAGGTTTGGTTTGGTTCTTGATGAGTATTGGGGGTTTAATTGGTGCTAATGGTTGCCCTTATGGCACCATGTCTCCACCCCTTCCCAGGCCTATGTTCAACTCTAGTTCCCTCCCTATTGCCCTTGTATGCTCTCTCTCCCTCCCTGTGTACATACCTGTATTCGTCATACAAGTTCATTTTCTTTCTTTCTTCTACTTGGTTTGCTTTTTTGTCCATTACGTTTGATCTTAATTTGTGTATGCAGAAGCCGAAAATGCAGCCTAACGGTGATATGGCTATGAATGGAAACAGAATTGGTGTGGGCCGTGGTCCAATGGAGAGGTCTAGAGAAGACGGAGGCCACGAGAGCCGCTCAGGCAGCGACAACAACCTCGAAGTTGCTTCAGTCGACGAGTCTCAGGGGACCGCGGTAGCTGCAGGTGGATCAAGACAGCCCAAGAGGAAGAAGTACCACCGGCACACGCCATTCCAGATTCAAGAACTGGAAGCGTAAAAACCCCCTCTCCCTTATCATAATCATTTATGTTAATCTTTGTATTCGTTTCATGAATTGTTCTAACTTATTAGAGTTCTTTCTTTTTCGTATTTATCAGGTACTTTCAAGTGGTGCACACCCTGACGAGAAGCAAAGGCAGGAGCTGGGCAGGAGGCTATCGCTGAACAGCAAACAGGTTAAGTTCTGGTTTCAGAACAGGCGCACACAGTTAAAGGTAAACATTATTTGATTCGTTTAATGATAGGAAGTCATACATATAACTAATGTCATTCGTCAATTGTTCTTTCAGACCCAAGCTGAGCGGTCTGAAAACAGCTATTTGAAGCGCCAGAACGAGGAGCTCTTGAAAGAGAACATCCAAATGAAGGAAGCACTGAGGAACCCGCAATGCGGCAGCTGTGGCAATCGCATTCATTACGAGCTAATTGTGTCGTTATCGTTCGTTCAATTTTGTAGAATAACTGGATAGACACCTTCCCGTGTCTGATTGGGCGGGCGTCGGTGATTGACGTCGTCGGAAGCGGAGCGTCGAGTTCGAGAAGCTCCACTTTGCTGCTGGTAAAAACTGTTTCTTCTTTTCATTATTGAATTATAGTTTTGGCCGTTTCTTCTTTCTGACCTCGAGAGTTTTTTTTTGACTCGATCCACAGATGCAGGCGGAGCTTCTGGCGCTGTCGCCTTTGGTGCCCATCCGCCACGTCAAGTTCTTGCGATACTGCAAGAACTATGACGAGGGGCTATGGGCGGTCGTCGACGTGTCGGCCGACGGCATCCAGGGCGGATCGGATTCACAATTGTTGGTGAGTTGCCGGAGGCTTCCTTCCGGTTGCATTATGCAGGACCAGCCCAATGGCTATACGAAAGTAAGTTTAGAAACAATCATATCGTATTTATTTTCTTAATTCGTTTAGTTTATTATCTAGATGCTTTTTGTAGGTTAGATACAAAGAGTCACATTCTCATTTACGTATTCCCACAGTTGATATATGATGGAAAGCAGAATAACCTCTGAAGGCTAATTGCAGATTTCGAGGGATTGATGAGCTGGAATATTAAGCTCAGAAAATCACTTGCTGATTTTTTAGGAACTGCATATATATCTTCTTTATTACAGGCTAATCAATTCCATAATTAATTTTAGGAATAATTTAGTTTTCCAAATATTGCGTAGATTATAAATAGTGTACATGTACATGTTCTGTGATATATGAGAAAATTCAATTCCACCATATTGTTCTCTCAATATTCTACATGGTATCAGAGCAGAACTTTATTTCTGACTCCTGTTACATATTTGAGAAGAGAGATTAATTCAGGACTTATTCCTTGAGCTTTTTTTTGGATCCTAGCACTCATAATGTTTAGATCCAAGCTTCCTGAAAGTTGTATCAGTAAAGAGCATACGGATCTTCTGAAGCTGCTAAAATTCAATCCAGGTTCTAGCGTCTCTAAGAACTTCCTGGCTCAATCAGGTAGCAGCTCTAGTGCTTTCTCTTGTCATTTTACTCCTACACCATGGATAATCGATTCAGGTGCCTCTGATCATATGACAAATGACTCGCACAAATTTCAGTCTTATTCATCTTGTTTTGGTGATAAGAAAGTTAGAATTGCAGATGGAAATCTTGCATCTATAGCAGGAAAAGGCTCCATTAGAATCTCTGACAAAATCACTCTTCAATCAGTCCTTCATGTCCCTAATCTTGCTTGCAATCTCTTATCGGTAAGCAAGCTTTCTACAGATTCTAATTGTGAAGTCATTTTTTCTAAATCTCACTGCAAATTTCAGGATCAGAACACAGGGATGATGATTGGTAGTGCTACATTGGTGGACGGACTTTATTATTTTGATGAGATCTCCTCAAGTTATAAACAAGCTCAGAGTTTTAATGCTAGTATCAGTTCTCTCCCTGTTCGTGAGCAAATAATGATTTGGCATCGTAGACTAGGACACCCAAGTTTTTCTTACTTGAAGCACCTTTTTCCTGGCCTTTTTAAAAATGTCAATTGCTCATCTTTTGAATGTGAAAGTTGCCATTTATCAAAGAGTCATCGCACTACCTTCAGTCCAAAACCTTATCGTGCATCCAAACCATTTAACTTGGTTCACAGTGATGTGTGGGGTCCTTCAAGAACTACCACATATTCTGGAAAAAAATGGTTTGTAACTTTCATAGATGATCATACCCGTTTGTGTTGGGTTTATTTGATGAGTGATAAATCTGAAGTTGAAACTGTGTTCAAACTCTTTTCAAATATGATTGAAAACCAGTTTGAAACCAAGATAAAGATACTTCATTCAGATAATGGAACGGAGTATTTTAATCAATATGTGGGTAAAATTTTAGAAGAGAAAGGGATTGTTCACCAATCAAGTTGCATTGACACTCCTCAGCAAAATGGTATTGCTGAGAGGAAAAACAGACATTTACTTGAAGTTGCACGGGCTATTATGTTTTCAATGCATGTTCCAAAATATTTATGGGGAGATGCGGTTTTAACAGCATGTTATTTGATAAATAGGATGCCTACTCGCGTTTTGAAATATCGTACGCCCGTGGAACAGTTCAAAAGTTTTTTTCCTGAATGTCGACTTTTCTCTGATTTACC
This sequence comes from Linanthus parryae, assembly GCA_023055425.1. Classification (NCBI taxonomy): domain Eukaryota; kingdom Viridiplantae; phylum Streptophyta; class Magnoliopsida; order Ericales; family Polemoniaceae; genus Linanthus; species Linanthus parryae. The sequence continues at coordinate 507,212 of JALGPY010000036.1, read as the reverse complement.
CTTTAAAATCTTCGGATGCACAGCTTTTGTCCACATACCTAGTAGACTACGGTCTAAACTTGATCCTAGAGCAGAAAAATGTGTGTTCATCGGGTATGCCCCAAATAAAAAGGGGTACAAGTGTTATAACCCTCAAAAGAAAAAAACATTTGTGAGTATGGATGTTTCATTTGTGGAAAGTCAGTCTTATTTTGAGCAAAACTCTTTGGAGAGGGAGGAGGAAAATAGTAGTTTTGGTTTTTGGGAAACACCTATTCCTTTGCCCAATACAGTTTTCCTCCCATTATTCATGATCCTTTAACTTCTCCAGTTCAAGAAAATAAGACTTCTGATAACAATAACGATGAGGATTCTAGTGTATTGTTGCCAAACTTAGATAACTTGCAAGCAGGGGGAGAAATACTAGCACAAGATCATATTATTCCTACATCAGAGCTCCGTGTTTATACTCGAAAGAGGACCCATCAAAAAGAGAAAGGCTTGCCTTCAGGGCCTGCACAAAACCAATCATTATCCCTCAGAGATGATCTAGCAACCACTCCTCAAGGTAACTCTGATCCTCATTTGTCAAATTCTGTTCCTACTCCAAGTGACTTTAATGTACCTATAGCTCTTAGAAAGGGAGTTCGCACCTGTACCCAACATCCTATTGGTAATTTTGTGTCTTACCATAAACTGTCAAAGTCGTATAAAGCCTTCACAACAAAAATTTCCCACCTCTTTATCCCTAGAGCTATTCAAGAGGCCTTAGATGATCTTGATTGGAAATTAGCAGTTTTGGAAGAGATGAATGCATTGAAACGAAATGAAACGTGGGAAGTAGTCGACTTACCGAGGGAGAAGAAGATAATAGGATGCAAATGGGTGTTTACGGTTAAATGTAGAGCTGATGGGAGTGTTGAAAGATACAAGGCTCGCTTAGTGGCCAAAGGTTTTACACAGACACATGGTATTGATTACCAAGAGACCTTTGCTCCTGTCGCAAAGATTAATTCCATTCGCATCTTACTATCCTTAGCTGTCAATCGTGATTGGCCCCTTCACCAATTGGATGTAAAGAATGCCTTCTTAAATGGAAATTTGGAAGAGGAAGTATATATGAGGCTACCACCAGGGTTTGAGAAACAACTTGGTGAAAAGAAAGTATGTAAATTGAAAAAGTCTCTGTATGGCCTTAAACAATCTCCTCGAGCATGGTTTGAACGGTTCGGAAAAGTTGTAAAGGGTCACGGATATACTCAAAGTCAGGCAGATCATACCTTGTTCTATAAACACTCGAGTGAAGGGAAAATTTCTATCTTGATTGTGTATGTTGATGATATAATACTGACGGGTGATGATCAGGTTGAGCTTGAAAGACCTGATGACTTTGAGATCAAGGACCTTGGAGTCCTAAAATACTTTCTTGGCATGGAATTTGCCAGGTCCAAGAGAGGCATTTTTGTGTCTCAAAGGAAATATGTACTTGATCTTCTTGGGGAGACGGGTCTACTCGGCTGCAAGGTAGCGGAGACTCCAGTGGAGTTGAATTTGAAACTTCGACCGGCCGAAGCCAAAGATGTGAAGAACAGAGAACAATATCAGAGACTTGTTGGTAGATTGATTTATTTATCGCATACACGTCCAGATATTGCTTTTGCAGTGAGCATGGTAAGTCAGTTTATGCATTCACCAGGTTCAGAACACTTTGAGGCGGTGTACAGAATCCTGAGGTACTTAAAAGGATCACCAGGAAAAGGGTTGATGTTTGAGAAACACAACCACTCACATATTGAGGTATACACGGATGCAGATTGGGCCGGAAGCATATTTGATAGAAAGTCAACTTCTGGTTATTGTACATTTGTTGGAGGTAATCTCGTTACTTGGAGAAGTAAAAAGCAAAATGTGGTGGCAAGAAGTAGTGCGGAAGCCGAGCTTAGATCAGCTGCACATGGAATTTGTGAAGTTTTATGGATTAAGAGAATCTTGGATGAGTTAAAGCTCTCAAGTCCCTCTCCGATAAAGGCATATTGTGATAACAAAGCAACAATTTCAATTGCTCATAACCCTGTTCTTCATGACAGGACAAAACATGTAGAAATAGACAAGCACTTTATTAAGGAGAAGATAGACGGCAAGCAGCTCAGTATCTCCTATGTGCCAAGCGAAGAACAAGTTGCTGATAATTTTACAAAGGGATTATCCAAGAGAAAATTTGAGAAATTAACTTGCAAGCTGGCCATGGAAGATATTTTCAAACCAGCTTGAGGGGGAGTGATGGAAAGCAGAATAACCTCTGAAGGCTAATTGCAGATTTCGAGGGATTGATGAGCTGGAATATTAAGCTCAGAAAATCACTTGCTGATTTTTTAGGAACTGCATATATATCTTCTTTATTACAGGCTAATCAATTCCATAATTAATTTTAGGAATAATTTAGTTTTCCAAATATTGCGTAGATTATAAATAGTGTACATGTACATGTTCTGTGATATATGAGAAAATTCAATTCCACCATATTGTTCTCTCAATATTCTACAATATATATAATCTTAATGGCAAGTGAAAGCCCTTCTCGGGGCCTTCGTTTCATGTGCTGTAGGATCAATATTATAGATTTTGATGCTTCTATTCTGATCCATTTGTACATAAATTTGCCGTTGTTTACTCTCCTCGAGACTGTGTTACCTGGATACAGTGTTACGTTGTACAATTTCCTAAATTTAACAGTTAATTACCCTTTATCTCGATTTCTTCAAAAAATGAAAACAATGTGGTAAAGTGTGGGTACGAAATTGCACATGAGGCAGCCTAAGATTTCCGAATGCAATCACCTTGTTCTGGCTGAGTTTTTCATTCATCCATAGGAATTTACCGGAAACTCCCTTAGAAAGTCTTAGTGTGCCGAAATAGTACTAGGGTTTGCTGAAGGTTTAATAATGGCTAGGGTGGTCCTAAATGTGGGCTAGCTTTGAAAAATTTGAAATAATTGTTTATGGTTAAAATTGCAGGTGACTTGGGTGGAGCACACCGAGTTCGATGATCTCATGGTGCACAACATCTACCGCCCTCTGATCAGTTCTGGCATGGCCTTCGGTGCACCAAGGTGGCTCGCAACCCTACAAAGGCAGTGCGAGTATCTGGCGGTTATGATGTCCGCATCTATTTCCGACGATCATTCAGGTTTGTGTCATTGCATTTGGTTTTGAGAAAAATGTAATTGACGATAATAACGCGTTTCGTGGTATTGTTCCGCCAGGTGTCACTCCGACAGGGAGGACGAGCATGGTGAAACTGGCCCAGAAGATGATCCGCGACTTCTGCGCGGTGGTGTGCGGCACGATGTATTCGTGGCAAGTGGTCCCCATCGGGAATCTGAGCGAGGATACCAAGTTGATGATACGGGGCATTGGCATGGACAGTCCCGGGAAGCCTCCCGCCCTCGTCCTGGGCGCCTCCACCTCTATGTGGGTGCCTGTTGCCCATCAAAGGCTGTTCGATTTCCTCCGCGACCAGCAGATGAGGGGCGAGTGGGACGAGTTGTCCCACACTGGGCCGATGCAGGAGATGGTTCACATCCCCAAGGGCCACGACCGCGGCAACTCCGTCTCCCTCCTTCGTGCGACGGTGAGTATTATGGCACCCCTCACTTTTTCAAAATCGCAGTTTTACCCTTATTAATACCCCTTAACGACTACACAAATGTCCTGACTGAGTTCACATTTTTTCTTTTTTTTTTTTTTTTTTTTTGAACAAAAGGATATTCACATTATATTACACAAAAGCGGACATACAGTCACTGTTTCGGCTGGTAGACATGCCGATGTCAAAAGGTGAGTACCTAGAGGAAGATCTATTACCGAGGGTAGTACCCTCCAAAAAACAAACAAAAGATACACAAAATATACATTGATGATGCTGAAGATAGGAAGCAGTGGCCATGATGATGAAGTTAAGTTTTCCTATCAACTTTGCGAAGGCAGGTGATGTCATTTAGATCCAAAAACAGCTGCTGGTGAATCTCAAGTGGAGGAGACCATAAGAGCTCAAAAGAAACAGTTTGTCTTCTTCCTCTAAGTTTTATAAGAATACATTATTTTTTTTTTCTTTTTTAGTTCTGCCTGTCTGTTTCAGTTTTCTGGCTACAAAATCCGTGTCTGATGAAATGTTTCTCGCGTGAATTACCAGGCTTCTACATCGACCCAAACCACCAAGCTGGTCTTGCAGGAGACCCAGACGGACCAGTCGGGCTCCCTCATCGTGTACTCGCCGGTCGACTTGCCGTCTATGCAGACTGTCACCAACGGTGGAGATGTGTCCGGTGTCAACGTCCTTGCATCGGGGTTCGCCATGGCGCCGGACGGGCTTCCGGGTTCTGGTCCCGAGCCCAGCCACCGGGGGAAGGGTATTGCTGGGGGCTGTCTCTTGACCTTGGGCATCCAGATGCTGATTACCGACCCCTACATGGGGAAGCTGACTATGGAGTCCGTTGACAGCATCACCAGCGTTATCTCCAGGAGGGTTCAACGCATCAAGGCCGCGCTCCATTGCCGTTAAAATGAATGCCAGCAGCTGAATGGTGGAAGAGTTTTCAGAATTTCGGAGTTGTTTTTAGAAATACCAAAAACATAGATAGAAAGGTTGGGGGGATAGTGATAAGAGAAAGAGAAAATAGTAAGCATAGAAAAAGGGTATATGGGGTTTGTTGGTCAAGAACGAACCCGGTTAAGCCCTAACCGACTTGGGTTTTATGGACCCAAATCGAGGGGTTTGGTGGTTTCGGGTATTGACTCAGGTACAACCTTGTTAAAGATATAATCTGGGTTTTTCGTCTATAGTCTTTACCGTGTTTGGTGATATCTCTGAGAAGGAGATTTGGGTCTTTTTTGTTTACCTGTTGGGAAGATTTTCCGGATAGCGTCCTGGGTTTTTCTTTCTGGTTTGTAATCAGTTGGATAGTGGGTCTTTCTTTCAGAATGAAATAGAATGAATCGTTTGAGCTTCTGTCATTTGAGCAAAAATGCTTTTATTTTGTCGTCATAATTTTTCCAACTGTTGTAGCAGTGTTTCACTTGTTCATAGACAATGGTGGAGCCATTATCCTTGGAGACGTGCTAGAGGGAAAAAAGAATCGAAGAGAAATTTGAACAAAGTGATATCACCCAGATCTATTATTTCTAATTTCTTCATAATCTTTATCCCGAATTTTGTTAATGCAATTTTTTCCATTCATGTCACTTTATGTTTAATTATTTGTAGAAACTTCTGTTCACATGTATTTTTTTCATAGCTTTGTGATATCTTTTATCTCTCCGCGTGTTTTTCTTTTAGTTTTGTTGTTTTACTTGCACTATGTTTGGAAATTAAATGAAGGAAAAAGAGGATTTTAGAAATTAGGTGCGAAAAAGGAAAGAAAATGCTGTCTTATCCTGGCTACCATGTCCGGATAAATTTAGTTTTTTTTTGTTAATTCGGAAATTGAAATAAAACAAACAACAAGAGTTCATCGGTTACAACAATCCAAACTTTGCCAGCCACCAAAAGAAAAACGTACTACATAAACATTTCAATGCCCATCATACAAAAGAATTGGCCACAAGGCAGTGGAAATGTTTTCCACTGCCGAGAAGCACCAACAATTAAGGAGTTGGTGTTTAAGAGTAATAAACGTGATTATACTAATTAATTCCCTGAAAATCCTGATTTACTTAACAAAAATTCAAAAAAAAGAAAAATTTATCTCTCTCTTCCCTTCTGTTCCACACAAGGACGAATCCAGGGTTTTGGACGAACCCATCGTTGTGTCTTCTTCTTCTTCACATGCGCGTCTTCTTCGTCTCCGGCGAAGAACCCAGATTCTCTCTCACTGGGTCCGAGAAATTTGTTTGAAATTGATACTTTTTGCATGTTTTGAAACTATTTCTATGATATTGGTATGGAATTGAAGAACAAACACCAAAATTGGTATGAAATCGAAGAACAAACACCAAAATCGGTATGAAATTGAAGAACTAACTTCAAAATTATGGGTTTTTTACAAGGAATTGTCGACTGTCGACATTCGGAAGTCGACAAAAAAGGCAAAAAAAAATGCCCTCTGTCCATGTTCTCTGTGTACCCCCTATCTTGGCTGTCGACAATCGACATGTAGAAGTCGACTAAATAGCCAGAAACTGATGCTTTCTGTCCTTGCTGTCTTTGAAATTAAAGCACCCAGACAATACCTTAGAAAACGATAAATTCTTTAAATTAAAGAATCCAAGACCAACAAATTCATGAACTTTAAGAATCCAGCAATAAAAACAACTAATTAATAACTATGAACTCTAAAAAGAAACTATTAATTCATCCTTCGTCGATCATATGCTAGCTAACTGCACGTACTCCTTCCACGGGCGGTTACTGCATGTACCAACAAAACAAGATAGATATATTTATATATTAATTTCATGAATTTATAAAGATAGCATGTATGTACGTATCTGTGAGGGAAACATACCTTAGAAAACGGTAAATTCATATCGTACGCATTGGTCGTCAGATCCACCATATAACGTGGGAACAAACTAATGATTTGACTCTCAATGAACTCACCGTCGAGCCAGTCATTATCATCCGGGAGATTAAGGTAGTTGTTGCAGGGCTTCCGAAGATGTTCATACGCGTTCCTAACGAACAAGTAAAAGGACACGGTGGTGTCATCATAGCCCTTGGTCCACTTTGAAAATATTGGTTTCCGTTTCTTCCGTAAACTCTTATAACACAGTACGCGATAGAGGGGGTGGCCATTGGGGGCCTTAACTGGAGGGATTATGTCTCTCCAGTCCCTTGTTGCATGACCCGTAGTGCCTGCAAGGGGGTTAGTCTTCTTCATGCAATCTTCCCAGCTAGCCTGTCCATTACTAGGGGGCTTATACTTCTGTGCTTGTTATTCTCTACATGTTGGAATAGATGCCCTAGAGGCAATCTAGTTTAGTATGAATTTAATTTGTGGCTAGAAATTCATTTATTATTTATTGGATATTTAATATAATGAATTCCTTAGATTTACAAGTGTGTTGTTTGTCTTAAATATAGTCCAGTATAATAATTAATGGGACAATCATCTATAGACTAGTATGGGGTTGGATTAATATGGAGATATCATGATCCAACACGTAGGTGTGCATTAGGGGTAATGGCGCACTGGATTGACCCATCTCCGAGAAGGCTACATACACGTTATGTTGAGTCACAAGCGCTTCTCGCGGTGCAATGGTATTGTCATCCTTGGACTTGAAGTCACTAGATATTCTAGTTGTGGATTATTGTGATTTTGGTAGCGTTAAACGCTACACCGTAACTGGGTAGTTATAAAGGCGTGTACTGGATACAATAAGAAGCAAGCTTAAAGATCGTAGTGGACGTAGATAGAATTTGTCCATCCCACATAACGGGAGCAAATATCCTAGGCCACTCGAGGGATAGTGCTTATAGAATGTCCGGCCAGACTCAAATAAATCAATATGGGATATTGATGTTATTTGCACGAATAAGGCTATTCCCATGGATCGAGAAACTATGGATCGGATATACGAGTGTGACTTGTATGTCTCGTGTCCAATCCGGATATAGAGACAAAGGGATGAGACAAATACTTGTACAAATGTTGTCAAGATGACTATTCTATTAGTTGGCTAGAATGGATGTTTTGCTAGAAACCGCTCCATATTAGCAAATAGTTGCTACCAACTAGATAGAACCTATGGGGTCACACGCTATATAGAGTTGAACTAGATTTTAGAATTAATTAATTAGATTAATTAATTAGAATGATCACTTTGCAAAACCTTGCAAGCTTAGTAGGGACTAATTTGCAAGGAAGGGACTAAATTGAATTCTAGTAGGACTAGAATAAGTCCTTTAGGTAGTTGGCAAGGAGTTGTTGGACTATATAAAGGACCTTCCTTCCTTCCTTCCCACAACTTATGCTCATAATTGATCATAACTAGAGTGGGAGAGAACAAAAGGAGAGAGCAACAAGCAAGGAAGGAGCCGACCGCCCCTCCCTCGCCGACGCCCGTCCCCGTCGGCCCCAAGGAGGCCGAACCTCCTTGGTTTGGTCTCGTTTTGCGTGATTCTTCTTCCTCTTCCTCTTTCCGGGCTAGCACCAAGGAGTGGGAGATCTAGAAATCAACTCTAGGCGTGGATCAACCATAGAGAACGTGACACAATTTGCGTTTGAAGTCATCAAAGGAGAACCCTAAGGTGTGTTATTGATTTCTTCCTTTACCATCGTTATGTCTCTTGACTTGTGATCCTTGGAGGGTTTTGCATGGTTAATTATTGTTTCCGTTGCGCATCCATGAATCAAAACCCTACAGTGGTATCAGAGCCACAGGTCGTAGAGCATAAACGTGGTTTATGTGTTACGTGTTAGTTGTTTTACACCTTAAATTGATTGTTTATCGCGTAAAACAAGACAAATCAAGCATGTGATGCAATTTGTCAATAATCTATCATAACAAGATCTAATTTTTGCATTGGATGGATGAATTAGTGAGTTTGAGAAATTTTAGGATCTTAGATCTAGGGTTTGGGCATCCTTGGGGAAGAAGGAGTTCTTCCAAAACAAGGAAACAACCAAACTTGGGCACCAAGCAAGGGAGTTGTTTTGGAAACAACTCCCTATAGAGGTTCGGCCCCCTAAGGGGACAGCCCCTCTTGCTTGCCGCCCAAGTCTTGGCCGCCCTAGGGGCCGGCCCGGCCCTAGGGCCTTGCGGTTCACTTTTATGGGCCCGAGCAATTGGATTATTGGGTCCATGGACCGTTTTAACCCTAGAAATCCTAAAATCAATTAAAATTGACCAAGCGCGTTAAATTTGGATTTTAACTGTTTATGTGCAAATCGCATGGTGATTGGATATGGCCTTAGGATGTGGTTTGATGTGGATGTTTATTTTTGTGGTTTGTTTTTACGGCCTGCGAACTGATCAATTAATTGTAATAATTAATTAGGGTTTTATGGCCTGCGTGCCATTTTTTTTTCTCAACTTGTGAGATTTGTTTTATTTAGTATAGAAGTTAGCTGGTGCTAGATAAAGTAGATTGTTAGCCAAGATTGAAGAAAAGAATCCCAAAGCCAAAAGGAGCCACAAAAGATGGAGCATATGGAGCATGGAGCATTCCACATGACTATGAAGGATGGAACAAAAGATCAAGACGCATGGAGATGTGTTTGCTTTTAGGGTTCATAGATAATTCCATTGGCTTGGAATTATCTTAGTCTAGAAAAGGCCATATCCACATCACGTTTAATTTCTGTTTTGTGGTTGTTTACTTTATTGTCTTATTATTTTGTGGTTGGTGTATGGATGATGCATGCAATTAGGATAATAAGATAATTAGACAACCCTGATCTATTATTTGGAGTTGTGCCCAAACTCAAATAGATAGATTAGTTGATTTTGATCAACAAAATAATTAAAATTGATTTTAAAATCCCTCAAAATTCAAATATTGTGATTCTTGCCTTCTCGTAATTTAAACACTCATTATCATCATTATTTATCAAGTTCGTGCGTGCCAAAGCATGGCGACTTGGTTCATAATGATGGAATGCGATGGCACAAGCTAGTAATGTGCAATTGTATAAATAAGAGGTTGAACACAACTAGGCTATTAATATGATTAAGAAACCTAGAGGCAATCAATTGGGATTATCCATATGGATGGATAAATAAGGAGTTATTTGCCCAATTGAATCAAGAGTTGCATAAGGGATGCAATTGGAATTGTTCCTTCCTAAAGTAGTCAAATTATGGGTGACTTGTCAAAGCAAGCTCATAAGGAGATGAAACATGGATCTTGGCCCACTAGAAAATATAAGGATGTTTTCGGCATTAATATCTTGAGGGTTATTAATCCGTAGAAAAATAGTGGGAGCTATATTTGATAAACTATCCATTATTGAATATAGTCAAAAAATCACAAATACTAAAACTTGCGTATTTTCCTTTTGTAGAATTCCAAATGGTAAACAATTCATCGAGTTCACAACATTCCCTACGATCTGTCCTTGAGAAGGACAAGCTCTCTGGAACCAACTTTCTTGATTGGTACAGAAACTTGAGAATTGTTCTCAAGCAAGAGAAGAAACTGTACGCAGTAGAGGAGCATGTTCCAGAAGGTCCAGAGAACCAAACACTTGCTGCCCTAAAGGCGCATCAAAAACGTGTTGATGACGCTAATGATGCGGCCTGCATTATGCTATGAACCATGACTTCTGAGCTTCAGAAGCAACACGAAAACATGAATGCTGTCGATATGATCGAGCATCTGAAGCAGCTCTTCCAAGATCAGGCAAGGGTAGAGAGGTATGAGGTCTCTAAGGCACTGTTCAAGTGTCATCTGGCAGAAGGGAACCCGGTGGGACCCCATGTACTCCGTATGATCGGGTACTTGGAGAATCTCGCCCGACTGGGGTTCCCGGTCGGCCAAGAGTTGGCAACCGATCTCGTGTTGCAATCGTTGCCCGAGAGTTATGGACAGTTCATCATGAACTATAACATGAACGAGATCATGAAACCACTGCCAGATTTACTCAATATGTTGAGGACAGCTGAACAGAGCATCAACAAGGGTAAGGGCAAGGCCATTATGATGGTGCAAAAAGGAAAGGGCAAAAGGTTTGCCTCATCCTCCAAGGGAAAAGGCAAGTCAGTTGCCAAGTCCAAGGAACCTGCCATTAAGCCTGTTGGTGGCATTGCCAAAGGTGTGACTAAAGGTGAATGTCACTACTACAGTCAGCCTGGACACTGGAGGAGGAACTGCCCAAAATATCTGGAGGACAAGAGGCTTGGAATAGTGATTCCACCACCACCAGGTATTTTTGTTGTAGATGTGAATTTAACTGTCTCTACATCATGGGTATTATATACTGGATGTGGATCTCACATTTGTCGAAATGTGCAGGATCTAAAGAGAAGTAGAAGATTGGCTAAAGGAGAGGTAGATCTGCGCGTTGGGAATGGAGCAAAAGTTGCTGCGTTGGCCATAGGCGTGTGCGAGCTATCTCTGCCTTCAGGATTAGTTTTAGAATTAAATAATTGCTATTTTGTGCCTTCTATGAGCAGAAACATTATTTATATTTCTTGTTTGGAAAAGGATGGTTTTATTATTTCAATAAAGAACAATTTTTGTTCCATTTATTTGAATAATAATCACTATTTTAGTGCGCAATTATTTAATGGACTGTATGTCCTTGATCTAAGCAATCCTGTCTACAACATTAATACCAAGCGGATTAAAATAAATGATTTAAATCCTGCTTATATATGGCACTGTCGTTTAGGCCACATAAACGAGAAACGTGTATCTAGACTCCATAAGGATGGATTACTAGACTCATTTGATTTTGAATCATATGAGACATGTGAGGCTTGTTTATTGGGAAAAATGACAAAGTCCCCTTTCAATAAGAAAGGTGAGAGGACTAGTGAGCAATTGGCGCTCATACATACTGATGTGTGTGGGCCATTTGCCACGCCTTCCAGGGGTGGTTATGTCTACTTCATTACATTTACTGATGATTACAGTAGATATGGATTTGTGTACCTTATGAGGGAAAAATCCGAATCCTTTGAAGTGTTCAAATAATTCAAGAATGAAGTAGAGAAGCAACTTGGCAAAAGTATCAAGGCTCTACGATCAGGTCGTGGAGGAGAATACTTGAGCCAAGAGTTTGACGACTATCTTAGAGAGTGTGGGATCGTGTCCCAACTCACTCCACCCGGAACGCCACAATGGAATGGCGTGTCTGAGAGGAGGAATCGAACCCTATTGGATATGGTTCGATCTATGATGTGTCAAACTGATCTTCCATTATTATTTTGGGGCCACGCTCTATTAAGTGCAGCCTTCACCATTAACCGTGTTCCATCTAAATCAGTCATGAAGACACCATATGAGATGTGGAGTGGAAGGCGTCCCACACTGTCGTTCATGAGGATTTGGGGCTGCGATGTCTATGTAAAACGTTTACAATCAGACAAGCTAGGGCCAAAATCGGATAAGTGTAAATTTGTGGGGTACCCTAAGGAAACTAAGGGTTACTACTTCTACAATCCAACCGAGAACAAATTGTTTGTTGCTCGTACCGGCGTGTTTCTAGAAAGAGAGTTTGTCTCTAAAGAAGCAAGTGGGAGGGCTGTAAAACTTGAAGAGGTTCAAGAACCACAAATCACTGAACCGATTATGGAACATGAACAGGAACCACAAGCAGTTGTGGAGCAACCTGTTCAGGTAACACAAGAGCTTCGTAGATCTAGTAGAGTGCGCCAGGAACCCGAGAGGTATGGACTTCTCGTGACCGATTCCGGTGACACGATGCTCATAGATGATGATCCTACTACCTATGAAGAGGCCATGAAGGGCCCAGACTCTCATAAGTGGCTAGAAGCCATGAGATCCGAGATGGAATCCATGTACACCAACAAAGTATGGACTTTGGTGGAACTGCCCGAAGGGGCGCGGCCCATAGGGTGCAAGTGGGTCTTCAAGAAGAAGATCGACATGGATGGTAATGTGATTACCTATAAGGGCCGATTGGTGGCTAAAAGATTCAGACAGATTCATGGTATTGACTATGGTGAAACCTTTTCACCAGTCGCTATGACCAAATCCATCCGAATCCTACTTGCGATTGCAGCATACCATGACTATGAGATTTGGCAGATGGATGTCAAAACAGCATTCCTTTATGGGAATCTCCTCGAGGACGTGTATATGATACAGCCGAAGGGTTTTGAGGATCCAAAGCAAGCCAACAAAGTCTGTAAGCTGCAACGATCCATTTATGGATTGAAGCAAGCTTCTAGGAGTCGGAATCGACGTTTTGATGAAGTAGTCAAAGAGTTTGGCTTCATCATGAACGAAGATGAGTCTTGTGTCTACAAGAAGGTTAGTGGGAGCTCTGTAGCTTTTCTGGTCTTGTATGTAGATGACATACTACTCATTGGAAACGACGTTCCCATGCTACAATCTGTTAAAGATTGGCTAGGGAAGTGTTTCTCAATGAAAGAATTAGGGGAAGCAGCCTATATACTCGGTATAAAGATCTATAGAGATAGATCTAATAGGATGCTAGGCCTAAGTCAAAGTACATATATTGACAAGGTGTTGAAACGGTTCAACATGCAAGATTCCAAGAAGGGATTCTTGCCCATGTCACATGGAATCACTCTTTCGAAGAGTGGTTGTCCTTCCAATAAGATTGAGAGGGAACACATGAGTAGAATTCCCTATGCCTCGGCCATATGATCTATCATGTACGCCATGTTATGTACTAGACCAGATGTGTCATATGCCTTGAGTATGACAAGCAGATACCAATCCAATCCAGGTGAGAGTCACTGGATTGCAGTCAAGAACATCCTAAAGTACTTGAGAAGAACTACGGATGCTTTCTTGATATTTGGCGGTTAGGAAGAGTTACGTGTAAGGGGTTACACTGATGCAAGCTTCCAAACCGACAAAGATGACTTTAGATCACATTCGGGATATGTGTTTTGCCTGAATGGAGCAGCGGTGAGCTGGAAGAGTTCCAAGCAAGAGACGGTGGCTGATTCTACAACAGAGGCTGAGTACATTGCTGCAAATGGCGCAGCAAAGGAAGCTGTTTGGATCAGAAAGTTTGTTTCTGAACTTGGTGTGGTTCCTAGCATTGCGGATCCATTTGAGTTGTACTGTGACAACACTGGGGCGATCGCGCAATCAAAGGAACCCAGGTCGCACTAGAAATCCAAGCACGCGCTCAGGAAGTTTCATCTGATTCGAGATATTATCGATAGAGGAGACGTTCGGATATGCAAGATTCATACAGATGAGAATCTGTCAGACCCGCTTACAAAGCCGCTTACGCAGTGGAAGCATGAAGGGCACACTAGGAGTATGGGCATACGAGATGCGCCAGATTGACTCTAGTGCAAGTGGGAGACTGTTGGAATAGATGCCCTAGAGGCAATCTAGTTTAGTATGAATTTAATTTGTGGCTAGAAGTTCATTTATTATTTATTGGATATTTAATATAATGAATTCCTTAGATTTGCAAGTGTGTTGTTTGTCTTAAATATCTCTAGTCCATTATAATGATTAATGGGACAATCATCTATAGACTAGTATGGGGTTGGATTGATATGGAGATATCATGATCCAACACATAGGTGTGCATTAGGGGTAATGGCGCACTGGATTGACCCATCTCCGAGAAGGCTACATACACGTTATGTTGAGTCACAAGCGCTTCTCGCGGTGAAATGGTATTGTCATCCTTGGACTTGAAGTCACTAGATATTCTCGTTGTGGGTTATTGTGATTTTGGTAGCGTTAAACGCTACACCGTAACTGGGTAGTTATAAAGGCGCGTACTGGATACAATAAGAAGCAAGCTTAGAGATCGTAGTGGACGTAGATAGAATTTGTCCCTCCCACATAACGGGAGCAAATATCCTAGGCCACTCGAGGGATAGTGCTTATAGAATGTCTGGCCAGATTCAAATAAATCAATATGGGATATTGATGTTATTTGCACGAATAAGGCTATTTCCATGGATCGAGAAACTATGGATTGGATATACGAGTGTGACTTGTATGTCTCGTGTCCAATCCGGATATAGAGACAAAGGGATGAGACAAATACTTGTAAAAAGGTTGTCAAGATGACTATTCTATTAGTTGGCTAGAATGGATGTTTTGCTAGAAACCGCTCCAGATTAGCAAACAGTTGCCACCAACTAGATAGAACCTATGGGGTCACACGCTATATAGAGTTGAACTAGATTTGTGAATTAATTAATTGGATTAATTAATTAGAAGGATCACTTTGCAAAACCTTGCAAACTTAGTAGGGACTAATTTGCAAGGAAGGGACTAAATTGAATTCTAGTAGGAATGAATAAGTCCTTTAGGTAGTTGTCAAGGAGTTGTTGGACTATATAAAGGACCTTCCTTCCTTCCTTCCCACAACTTATGCTCATAATTGATCATAAATAGAGTGGGAGAGAACAAAAGGAGAGAGCAACAAGCAAGGAAGGAGCCGACCGCCCCTCCCTCGCCGGCGCCCGTCCCCGTCGGCCCCAAGGAGGCCGAACCTCCTTGGTTTGGTCTCATTTTGCATGATTCTTCTTCCTCTTCCTCTTTCCGGGCTAGCACCAAGGAGTGGGAGATCTAGAAATCAACTCTAGGCGTGGATCAACCATAGAGAACGTGACACAATTCGCGTTTGAGGTCATCAAAGGAGAACCCTAAGGTGTGTTATTGATTTCTTCCTTTACCACTGTTATGTCTCTTGACTTGTGATCCTTGGAGGGTTTTGCATGGTTAAATATTGTTTCCGTTGCGCATCCATGAATCAAAACCCTACACTACACACTCGTAACAATTTTTCCATTCTCTCCTCCCCAGACCACATAGACGAATGGTCAACGCAAATTGGCAGATATTTCATAACCCGGCCAGAATCGTGGTGGTTCAGAGTGTCGGGAAAATCTTGTACGTCATTCAGATAGGTTTCGCCCTTCAGAATATGCTTGAAGATGTCATTCCGGGCGGACCCCGCATGGAAGAAGCATCGTCAGTCTTCAGGTTCAATGCCAATATTGTACATGCAAAGTCAATTTCTTTTTCTACGTGAGGATCATGACGGACGTCCCAGCTGCCCTTTTGGCGCTTGAAGATGAAGTTTTCAGGGTTCTTTAGTGCTCGTTGCAGTTGTTCGTCCCAGCCTGCACTGCATTGTACGTATTCACTGAGAATTTCTCTAATCATTCCTCTAGTATGTGCAGACAGCTTGTTTCCGTACGTCCGACTACCGTTATCTATTTTATATGTGATCCACTCAGCCAAATCAAAATCGTAACCCCGATTATATGAAAATATCTTCTTGTCTCGGTTAACCAATTATAACTTCATCGATCTCCTGCTGGGCTTCAACCAATTTAACTTCATCGGTCTCCTGCTGGGCTTCAACCAATTTAACTTCATCGGTCTCCTGCTGGGCTACTTCTGCAACCGTGTTATTCTTTCCCTTATTCTTTTTCTTCTTGTTTTTCTTCTTATAACGTATGTCCTTATGTACATCCTCTATATGTTCTTCGTGGATCTCCGTGTTCGTCCAAGTTACGATAGGGCGCTTCTTTCTTTCGCGACGGGCTTTCATTTTATTGAATTCCACTCTACGAATTTCTTCCGCATATGCCTCCTGTATTGCCACCACCTACATAGAACAACATATAGAGAAGGGTATATAATGTTCTCAACGTGTGAAGGAAAACCAACATGCAAATACTGCATCTGTTTTGCTATATAATACCTCTGTTTTTACTCAACGTGTGAAGGAAAAACAACATGCAAACCCTAATTTGTCTCTACTGTTATTCTCATAGTCATGGGTTTATTGTTGCATTCTTCTCCCTAATAAACCTCCCTAATAAGCTAGGGTTTATTGCATATGAGGAATTCGCTTTATTCATTGAACCCTAAATATGATTTGAACCCTAAATATGGTTTGAACCCTCAAAAACGGAGTCACTAAGAAACCCTAGATATGGTTTGAACCCTAAATATACTAATTGGGTCAAAAAATTCAGAAATCACAGTAGAAACAGTGAGTTGCGAGGGAGGGTTGTTGAATAAAAAATTCAGAAATCACCGGCACCAAAGCAACTGCAGAGAGAGTAAGCCGTGGAGCCTCATTGAAGAGCTTGCATCATGTATCAACTCCAGCGAGTTGTGAGGGAGTAACAGAGGCTAACGTACATCTGTGGACAACCGTATGAGTGAGTTGTGAGGGAGGAGCCCTAATACTTAATCAACATACATCAACATTCATCGATCACAAAGCATGCATATTGTAATATTACATACCTGCCATTGCAAGCCATTAGGATCGGCCATATCGAGTTTGTGTGCTTGTCGTTGGAGAAGAGACGAGTTTGTGTGCTTGCCGTTGGAGAAGAGACGGAGGACAAGACCACGGTTTGCATGCAGTTAGGGTTTATAGATCGGAATTGTTTAATGCATGCAGTAAGGTTTATATATATATATATATATATTATATATATATACGTATGGGCCAAACCGTGGTGTTGGAGTCGGTTGGCCCGATTGGCCATAATAGGTCGACGGTCGACCCATACACGTCGACAGTCGTCCCGTATATGTCGACAGTCGATGTATACGAGTCGACAGTAGACAAGCTATGTCGACCGTCGATGTGATCTAGTCGACAGTAGACATGCTAAGTCGACAGAATGACCAAAACGTGACGAAATCGTGAAACAAACAAATAAAACATCAATCCAACTTCACGAATAGTCTTACAAACATATTAAACATCCATACAACGTCGCCATTAGTCTTACAAACAAATCAAACCATTAACTTCACTACGGTTTGAGATTCAGACAGTCTCTCAATGTCGTGTTCATTATACAACTCTCCGACGCTTTCCCCACCACTCCATGACTGTATCAATGTAATGAGACAGTAGGGGAGTTGGAAACACGTACCGAGCTCTTTTCATTGCAGCATCGAATGAAACCGCCCCATAATCTCCCGAATTAGCCTATCATAACTTATACCGAGACGGATGGCAAAACCCTTTGGCACCATAGTGTTTTGTCCAACATACGTATACATACCATCATCACATATCCATTCCACAGTACCGAGCTCTTTTCATTGCACCATCGAATGAAACCGCCCCATAATCTCCCGGATGAGCCTATCTTAACTTATACCGACACGGATGGCAAAACTCTTTGGCACCATAGTGTTTTGTCCAACATACGTATACATGCCATCATCACATCTCCATTCCCCATAGCATGATAGGACAGCCCTGGAGTCTTGTAGACAAGTATGAAATTATATAAAATTAAACATAGTTAGGGTCCTAGGTCAACAAAATCAATTTTAAGGATGAATCAATTGTGTCGACCTATATAGGTCGACAAACGACCTGCAGAGATCGACGGTTGACCTAGACAGGTAGACAATCGACCAAGCGAAGTCAACTGTCGATCTACCTAAGTCAGCAGTTGACGTGAATAGGTCGACATGCAATTCTGGCATGTCGACCGTGCATGTCGACTATTGACTGGTTCAGGTCTGCTGTCGACCTAGGGAAGTCGACTGCTGACTCCACTAGGTCGATTCTCGGGCTCTTCAATTCAAACCATAAGGGTAACTAACCAAGGGTATTTTGGTACTTCAAGTTAAAAGAGGGGTAGCTACATAAGGGTATTTCTGTAATTTCATCAATAAGTGAGTTAGTTACATATGTTGGTGCTTTGTTTCAATGGGGTTAGGCCCTTAACCACATCCGGAGTCTCGTTAACAATAACCATAGGTTGATTTTTCTCCACTCCAAGGTTGGCCATAACATTGCCACTTCATTAGCATCTCTCGGCACATAGTTGATTTTCCCATTCATTCTTGCCAAGAGGATGATGCCGTCCTTGACTTGGCTTGTCAAAGAGATTGGCCCTTCCTTCTCCTTCTTGAAGATTTTGACTGCTTCGAGACAATCACTTTATATGGAGGCATTATGCCAATCATTGTTGTAAATCACCGAGATCCCCCTATAGATGGCCCATATCTCACTCTCGAGGCTGGTATAGTCGATCAACCTTCCCATGAATCTGAATTTCCATTTGCCCCTAGCATCTCTACAAACACCCCCGAAGCCTGCTTTGTTGTCGGACAGTCTGCAACATCCATTAACATTTACTTTCATTGTTCCTGCCACTGGAAAACACCAATTAGCAAGTGGTTTATTAAAATTAAGGGAGGAAAACATAGGGGTACAAGAGAAAGCTCCCAGTATGAGCTTAATTTGACGCCATATCTTTCCCACACACACAGTAGATGTTTCAAGGTTGCCATTAAAAATCATCTCATTCCTCCGAATCCAAATGTTCCACAAAGTAACCACAAACAAAGAATCAGAATTAACATTTTTGATAAGATCTCGTTTCTTAATGTTCATGGCAATCCAATCTTTGAAAGTATGCATGTTCTGAGTATTAACCCAGTTAATGCCCCAAACATCAATCCAAATGTCCACAACTTTCTCACACTCAAAGAAAAGATGATCAAGACTTTCAGCCACCAAAGAACAAAGGCTGCAAGTATCATCATCAATAATACCTCTGACTTTCATATTGACATTAGTCATGATTTTACCATGTAAAACAGTCCAAAGGGAGTGGATCAATTTGTGTGGAACTCTAAGTTTCCACAACTTGATCCAAGTGCCATTGCTAATGCCACTAGTATCAATGAAATCATCATCGATATCATGATAGGCATTAGTAACATTAAAGGCTCATTTCTAGAACCTTTCCAGAAGGGGGTATCCAAAGATATATGGTCGTTCAGAGGTAAAACCACATTGTTGACAACACGCATGGTATCTGAGTCAATAACATGCTCAATACTATGTAAGTCCCATGTACCATCATGTTCAATAATGTCAGCAACTTTTTGTCCCACAATGTCCACATTGCAAGTCTCGGCCAAATTTTTCTCACCACACCACCAATCCTTCCACAGATCTATCTTATGCCCATTACCGACACACCATTTGATATTACGTTTCAAAAGATTTTTAGTAGAAAAAATCCCTTTCCAAATGGGAGATGAACTCCCCTTTTTTTCTGCGAAAAAACTCGAATTTTTGAGATATTTTTCCTTAAAATCTTGCACCAAAAAGCCTTGTTGTCAAATTCAATGTCCCAACTGAGTTTAGACAAAAGCGCGAGGTTTTGAACCCTAGATTTCCTCATACCAAGCCCACCTTTCTCCTTAGGGAGACAAACCGTATTCCAATTCACAAGATGCATTCTTCTTTTATCCGGGGTATCTCCTCAAATAAAATCTCTACAAATATTATCAATCTTATTACAAACACTAATAGGTAAGGGAAAAACTTGCATGGTGTATGAAGGAAGAAGCAAGAACACTCTTGGCAAGAGTCACTCTACCTGCAAAAGATAATAATTTACTTTTCCGACCCGAGAGCCGTTCATGTAAACGAGCAATAACCTCTTTCACACTAAAGGAGGGCATAAAAACTATGGTGGAAAAGGCCATCATCTCAAAAATGGCTGCAGAAGCAACTAGTTATTGTCTCTTGGGAGTGAAGTGGTGGAGGAAGGAAGCAAAACTACTGGTGGATATGGATTGGTCGAACGACGAGGTGAGATGGCACATGGTGTGCTTGAAGGGGCTGAGATCTGCAGAAGAGGACTTGACGGGGATCACCCAGATGGATCTGTATCTTGAGGTTCCTCCGCCTATATTTGATGATTTTACCATGTTGTTAAAAATTCTTGCTTGGAATGTCCGCGGTGCGGGCAATGATACATTTAATAGTCTGTTTGTTGAACTTCTTCGTCTTCATAAGTTTCAAGTTTATGTGATTGTTGAACCAAAAATATCAATCTCGGCTATGGGTGACTTTTTCAATGATTTGGGTTTCACTGGTATGTCTGTTTCTGATCCGGTTGGGAGGAAAGGGGGGGGGGGGGGTGTGGCTTCACTGGCAACCAACCCATGTTAATGTGGTCACGCGCCTGATCACGAATAAGGTGATTCATGCTACGGTTCATCGTACCAACTATGTGGCGTGGGTCTTCTCCGCTGTTTATGGAAGTCCAAACCCTAGTGTCAGAGCGGAGCTCTGGGATGATTTGGAAGCACAGATGGGGGACTCGGAGGACCCTTGGATGGTGGCAGGGGATTTTAATGATTTTGCAAGTGTTAACGAAAAAAGAAGCTTCAATACCAGCAGTTCTGATGGCAGAATCAACAAGTTCCAAAGCAACCTGAACAGATGCAATCTTATGGATCTTGGATGTCAGGGTCCCAAACTCACTTGGACTAACAACACGCATGGGTTTGCCAACACCATGGAGAGGTTGGATCGTGTAGTTTGTAATGCTAATTGGAGAATGGAGTATCCAGGTGCAGTGGTGAGGAATTTACCTCGTACCTATTCTGATCATGCTCCCTTGTTGATTCACGTGGATGGTATGATCTCCAACCCTCTCCCTAATAAATCTTTTAAATTTGAAGCTCCTTGGACCACTATCTCAGATTTTAATGATTTTGTTCATAATACGTGGAGTCATAGAGGAGCCATAGATTTATTGATAAAAATTGCTAAGGTTACGGATAATATTAGTAAGTGGTGCAATGAGAATTTTGATAATATTTATAAAAATAAAAGATGGTTACTTGGTAGAATAGAAGGTATTGAGAAAGCCCAAAGTATCACTTATAGCCATAGTCTGTTTCTTCTTGAAAAAGAACTTATTCTCAAATATAATGTTATTCTTCAACAAGAAGAACTTCTTTGGTTTCAAAAGTCTAGATTTAACTGGATTTGCAATGGCGACAGAAATACAATTTTTTTTCATCTTTCAATATTATTAAAAGGAAAAATAAATAAATTGGTTTATTGAAAGACGAAGGGGGTATTTGGATGTATGATGAGGAAACTATTAAAAATTACATGACTAAGTATTTCAAAGAACTTTGTAGTGTGGGAAGTACTAGACAGTTTGAGAATTTTCTTGTCTGGAATGATGCTTTTGTCCTAAACTTAGCAATGAGGAATCTATTTCCATAAGCTCTATCCCTTCTTGTCATGACATTAAGAAAGCCTTTTGGTCCATAAATGATTTTAAAGCTCATGGGAAAGATGGTCTTCATGCTATTTTTTACAAGAAGTGTTGGAGCACTGTTGGATCGGATGTGTGTGCTTTTATTGCCAATTGCTTTACCTCGGGTTACTTTAACCCCGAGCTTAACAATACCCTCATATGTCTTATTCCTAAGAGTGAGTTGCCAGAAAACATCAACAATTTTAGACCTATTAGTCTTTGCAACACTGTCTACAAAGGTCTTGCTAAATGTATTGTTAATATTATTAGACCTTTTCTTCCTAATTTGGTTGGACCTTACCAATGCAGCTTTATCCCGGGTAGATCTACTAAAGATAACATTATTATTACTCAAGAGGTCATCCACTCTTTAAAAAAAAGAAAAGATAAATTTGGAGGCATGATTGTTAAAATTGATCTTGAAAAAGCTTATGATAGACTTGATTGGAATTTTTTGCGTGAGACTCTTGTTTATTTTAATTTCCCGGTTAATTTAATTAACCTTATTATGCATTGTATTTCCTCGGTATCCACGGCTGTTCTTTGGAATGTCAAAGTGTTGGACGAATTTAAAACGGGTAGGGGCCTTAGGCAGGGAGACCCACTCTCTCTCTCTACTTATTTGTTCTATGTTTGGAAAGACTTTGGCATATGATTGATAAATTGGTCAAAGATAAAAAATGGTATGGGATTAAAGCTTCGGGTAATGGTCCTATTATTTCTCATCTTTTCTATGCTGATAACCTCATGTTCTGTGGTAGATGTGATTTAATTACTTGTCAAAATATGAGCTATGTTCTTAATGATATTGCTGATATGTCCGGGCTTAAAGTTAACTTGAACAAATCAAAAGTTTTTTTCTCTGGTAACAACCCGAATCACATGAAGAATAATATTAGGAACATTATTGGGATGCCTTGTACTAATGATTTAGGGAATATCTTGGTATTAATTTGGTGCATGACAAGTTTAATAAAAATATTGTGCGGATAAATTTACTAAAAGGAAATAAACTGATCTTTAACACAATATCACACAAGTAAAATACTATGTTCGCGCCAAAACAGTTGTTAAAATAGGAGGCTTGGGCCTCAAGAACTATAGTTGGGTTTGCAGGGATTGACTAACCCTAGCTTGAGCCCAAAGAACTTAATCGCATAATTGGGACTTAACATAAGATGAGTTTCATAACATAAAAATTTGATTATTTAGAACATTTTAGCCAAATTGACTTTATAATCACAAAGAACACGAGCCGAGCTTGAGCTTTGCTTAGTTGAAGCCTATATCACCTAAAACTGATAGGAGGGGCTTGACTCCTGATCTCAATCCTCGCTCCGGCGCCTTCAGCTCAAAATTGTAGCTCCCAAAATTTTAGAGAGTGTTCTACAATGTTCTGTACTTTCTCAGCAATTGACTTTAGTACTAAGTTACCAAGCCTATTAGAAATTAAGTCAAACAAACATTTCAAACAAAACGATCTAACCTACCTCTTTGTATGTCAGTTCTCATTGCTAACACTCAATCAAGTTGAACTTTCATTATATTCTTTAATATTGGAGGTTATGGTCTCATATAATATAAACTTTGTAGTTATTGTCACCAAATTTATATCGCACAAAAGTTCAATATTTAATATGTTGATATATAAAATTATATTAAATGTATAATTTGTATACACGCTCTCATGACGCTCTCAAATACAAATTTTTTTTAGAATTTGTCACATTCTGGATCTCGCTCCAAATGACTTACTTGAAGTATTAACAGATGAAGGAGTCTGAGGCAGCTGAAGGAATAAAAGGTGCAAATTGAAGACATTCCCAAACTTGGTGTATTCAAAATATAGTCAAGAGGACCATATTGAAGAATTCTACACCCTTGCAATTCCATTTTTGCAGTCTATCCACCATACAATCAATGAATTACGAAACATTTGTGTCAAATTTATAATTTTCGTAAGTTAGTTTGAGATAAACCCATTGTTTAAGGGATTTGACTGCAATTATCTCATTAGATTATAATCCCACGAATCTAGTTAGGACGGTAGAATATCTTTGTATTTATATCCCTTTCTTAGAGTGTGTTGATTCATTTAGCACCTCCGTGTCGTTTCACCATCAATGAAATCTTCTTTGCTTCTCTGCATTCACTCTGTCCTTGCTGCTTTTCCAAAAACTTGTTTTCATAATATCAGAGCCATGACGCTATCCATGATTCAACTTCTTCGAATCCCTTCTATCTTCTCTCCAATGCCAATCACATCGTTCCCTTTAAGGTGGATAACTCCAATTACATCCTGTGGAAATATCATATATCCTCTCCTATTCGAACCCGATATTTATTTGGGTTCATCAACGGTACCAAGATCTGTCTTCCAGACTACCTTTTGCATGCCATCGATGCTGCTATCACCAACCAAAATCCGGCGTATGATCCATGGGTTACTCAAGACCAGGCAATTCTCACCTTTCTAACTGCAATGCTTACCC
Source organism: Linanthus parryae (assembly GCA_023055425.1). NCBI lineage: Eukaryota > Viridiplantae > Streptophyta > Magnoliopsida > Ericales > Polemoniaceae > Linanthus > Linanthus parryae. The sequence continues at coordinate 483,031 of JALGPY010000036.1, read as the reverse complement.
AAGAGTCTCTGATTTAAGGTTATTGGTTAGACTACCTCTCATTACGTTTGGCTTTCTCTCGAGTATAGGCATGCCCCCCTGACTCGCTCCAATATTACTCAACTGAGGTATAACACCCCTAAATTTTCAAGCACGTTTTCAGTGCAAATTCAAAAAACTTGGGGGAGATTGTGAAATTATTATTTTTTTCTGAAAATCAAGCCTAAAATGTGTATGGTAGTACATACATAGTATATTAGGGGTAGTTTTACAGCTACAAGAAAGTGGTTTAATATGTGTAGGGTGCTTTTGCAATTATCAAGAAATAGAGGGGCAATTGTATAAATATCAAAACAGAGTTTTAGGCTCGAATTTGGCAATGATGGTGATTGCTAAACATTGTGGAATTTATGTGGGATCTTCTAAAGTAGTGGGGTATAGATGCAATTAACATAAATTGGAGCTTTGACCTAATTCTAAAACATAAATCTAAAGTTAGGGAAATCGCACCTACCCCTAATGTGAAAGCAACCTAGCATTTATACTCTAAACCCTTGACACCTCTGGCAGCACCTCACCAGCAGATTCACCCCTCTAATCTCATCCTATAAATACCCTCCCTCAACCTTCATCTTCTTCATCGTCTTCAAACATTCAAAGGAGTTCTTCCCTCCAAAACTGCAACCACTCTCAATTGTTCACCTCTTTGAGAACTCTACTATTGAGTTATCACCACAATTTGAGGAAAAAAGCCCTCAACCAATGGGAAGCCATTAAGTAACGAATGGGGAAAACAGTTAGAACCTCATGAACCCTATAATCATGTTTAATTCAATTTCGTGATCTTTGTTGTTAATTTCTAAAAAAACAATTATTGATTTCTTTCTCATGTCATTCAGGCGAACCCATAGGACAAAAATATTGCCTCCAAATCATTAAAATCAGTGGGCCACCGGATTCTGGGCAAGTCCTCTCTCCGAAAATCCTCTTTGGCCGACAGAATAGGTAAAAACCATTAATCCTTCACCAAAAGGGTTGATTCTTTTCTCATTGTGATCCCCTGCAAACTCTATAAACATTCCCCCATATAATTTCTTGCACATATTCTGTGTTAAGGGACATAAGTGAAATTAAATGAAAGTTACCGATTGCTAGGCTAAGTTTATCAGGGAGAGTTAGGAATCATGTTTATACGTTGTAGAACCTATTTGAGTAACAGTCAGGGAGTGTACTGAACAGTTTTGGGGAATCATGGGAAATATGGTCACTTGACTTGAACAACTTGCATTGAACTGCATTGTGGCATAAAGCCTCATATAGAGGACATGTATTGATAGTCTGCACACTTGAATTGTGTAGATACAGTTGGTGGTGATGATCGACTCGCGATAACTTGCTGCAATGGACATGAGATGAGAAGTTTACTTGATTTTCTTTAGCTGTGAATGTTCTCAACTAGAATCGTTGTGCAAAAATAAATCAAATGAGTTCATCAAGGTATTACATTACTTTTCAACTGCTTCCTGGGAAATTAAAATGTTGCTGCTTCTTCCCAAATACTATGACTGAATTATGGGGTATGAGATGGGTCTTCAGATTATCTGGACCCGGAGTCTGGGGATAGAGACTCTGCACGTCTCCTCATCTCCACTATTGAATTCACTCTTGAGTAATATAACTCAGGTTCATCTTGAGTAACAAAAGTGTAATCAGCTTGTAGGGACTAGTACTACTCTACTGAACTGAGGGGTTGTCAACACTTAAGGTATAGTTCTCTTGGTGAATTATTTAATTGGTTCTTCGTTGATAGATGTGAATATGATCATCACAATATTAGTGGCAGTGGGATCCAAAATCCGTTGTATAAGGCTGAACGGGGGTGGAATCTCCAGTATCATAATTAAGAGGAAATATTACTTGACTTAATACTTGTTCTTGAGCACGTGATGTGTAACTAGATATCAACTCGGTTGACACTAAGACATGTGTTTTCTTAAACATATCTTCTTTAACTAGGTTACACTATTTTCAAACTGAACATGCATTTCGAACTCTTGTGAACTACTGAATCTTTTCAAAATCAAAATATTTTCTTAAACTTTTCAAGAATGATTTCCTCAAGATATTCTTATTTGTTTACTTTTCATTTTACCTTTCACTCCAACATTATTGACTGCAGGATGACTCGGGTATCAACCCAACTTTTTAGAACTCCAAGCTTACACTGGTTCTGATTGGGCTGGTAACCCAATTGAAAAAAGGAGTACTACAGGGTTTGTCCTAATTTGTGGCACTAACCCCATTCACTAGATAATAAAGAAAAAACCAACAATGGCAAGATCCTCTACAGAAGCAGAGTACATGGCCCTTGCCACTAATGCTGCTGAAATTTCATGGTTTCAATACCTCTTTGAGGATTTGCATATTTTTCTTCTTCCTACTCCTACTATGTTCTGTGACAATGTCTCTGCCATAAAACGACTGCTAATCCAATAATGCATGCTAGAACAAAACATATTGAACTAGACTATCATTTTGTTAGAGATAAAGTGTTAAGAAGTCAATTACTGGTTTCTTGTGTTCCTTTTGCAGACCAGCTGAGAGATATATTGTTAATGATCTATAGTAGTTTAATGAGTCCCTCATAACTTGATCTTATGTGTAATTTGTTTATTTTACCCCTATTTCTAGACTTATGCTTGGTTCTTGTAGTTTTTGGTGTTTTTCAATTTTTTTGTAGGTTAAAAATTGCATTTGAGCTCAAGTGATGATCTAAGGAGGCGCTTAGGAGGGACAAGAGACATGAAAAGGCTTAATATACAAGACTCTAACGGATTTGGGCTGAAGTGGAGTTACTTGAAGCTTGTAAGGGCTGCACTGAAGAGTTTATAACGGATTGGGGTCTAGGCGCAATTTCCTAAACGTTTTAAGGAGTGCAATGGACAAATTTTAACAGCTGGGGGAATTTTGAAGCCCCCAGCAAACTAGAGGGGGCCAAAGTGAAATTCTGCCGGAATAACTCAACCAACTCAGGCGTCTTCCTCTCTCCGCGATGCTAGACCATGCAGACACCATGAAAGCTTCACCGAAGCTTCTTCGAAGCTCACCCCAACCTCATCTCTTCACTAAATTGGCTCATAGTGTTCCCAATTACTCCCAAGACGGAGCTCTAGCTAGAAGAAACGCTCATACCGGTCCCAAATTGGCTCATGCCCTCCAATCGGATCTAGAACGGTTCTAGAAGAAACGCCCAATTTCTAGGGTTCTTAAGGCCAAAATTCATATCAACGATGGAGGGAAGTAGGGATCGATTGGAAGGCTGAGATTACTCCTTGGAGGCTACGAAAGCCACTCCTGAAGTCTATATAAAGGGTTGATGAAGAATTGAAGCGCTCTTCTCTCACACTCCTTCGGCACCAGCTTTTTCAGTCCGAGTTTCACCATTTCTCCTCTCAGTCTCTCCGATTTCACCCACTCCTGGGTCTGTTCTTGAGCTCCTGAGCTCTGTCTTGAGCATAATCTGGTCCAAGAATCACAAGACAGAGGATGAGAGGAAGAGATGAGTTAATTTCGAGCAATTTTCAGGTACTGTTCATGCTCTGTTTTCAGGGCTGTTAGATGAACTATGTTATTGCTGTATGATGTACTCTTTGATGATCTTGAGGCATCAGTAGCAGCTATGGATGTTGTTTTGTAGTTTTGATTCAAGTTAGTTTGATTTAGTTCTTCAAGTTATAGGGTTGATTTTGAGATTAACTTGTGTACTCTTGAGTATTGAGCTTGAAATATATGGAATCCAATTTGAATATGTTGGTGAAATCTCTTCTTCAACTCAAAAACATGAGTAGCTAGAACATTTGTTGGGTTAATTGATGAAGTTGGATGGCTTGTTGTGAGGTTTCCAATCGTTCTTCAAGTTTTCACAAGTTTGGATGTCGAGTTCATTGAATTCATATGTTGAAAACAAATCCGAATTGGTGCTTGATCTTGTATGTGGACTCACTTGGAGGAGCACATATCCTTGATGCTTGACATAACTCGATTTTGGGTTTCACTCTTGAATTAATGAACTAGACAATTCATAGGTGCTTAGAATCCATGTTTCTTCAATTGATACATATTTTAGGTGTTGAAATTCACTTGCAAGTTCTCTAGCAAAATCAATTGACCCAACTTCATTTTCCTATCAAAACTCTCCTGAATCGTAGTGTTAGTAGTTGAAAGCTCAGGTTGTTCAAGACTTGAAAGAGCTTGGCTATTACAAGGCCTTGAAACAGCTTTCAAATCCTTGAATCAGCTTCAAAGGCTTGAACATAGTGTTGGCTATTTTCAAGGCCTTGAAACTGGATTCAAAGCCTTGAAACTGTTAAACCTGAAAGCATATTCTCAGGGGGATTTTTTTCTATTAACTCTCTGATCTAATTCATTATCTCTCTTGCATATGTTTGATTATCTGTTTTTAGATGATGAAAGAAAAATACATGTTTTGAATCGTACTATATCAACTGTTTGACCATGATAATGCAGGAAATATTGTTTCTAAGTTTGCAGGATTGTTTCCTAAACTGGATTGCTGCAGATTTGGAAACACTTGAAGACTTTGATCCTGTGATCAATCAGACGTGTTTGACAGCTTCTCATAATGGTTAAATGAAGGTCTACAACAATATCTCTGAAGATCATGATCATTCAACCGTTGGAGAAGATCTCAAAGTAGTCAAACTCTGTTGCCTACAAAATAGGAAGGTTGTTGCTGAAAATCTGGAGAGATTTGAAGAGTTGTTTGAAGTATTTAAAGAGGTCAAATTCGAAGCAACAACAACACAATTCTCAACGGGCAAATACAGAGAAAGCATTCTGGATTGAAAAGCATCAAAGAAGTTCTTCATCTCTCCCAATCCATACACAGAAGTTCATTGCATTTCACCGCAGTTTTCTATCCTTAAGTGATCTTCTGTATAGATCTATATTGGTAGATCATTTCTTTATTATTTCTATATTCATTATCAAGGATTGTTCAAGGTGAACAATAGAGAATTCTTAGTTAATCAGTTAGCTAGAGCAGGTACTAGACAGGTTAGGGAAAACCACAAGCTGTAACAGAGTAAGGGAACTCTCTGTGCTTGAGTTCTAGGGCTTAGCTTTTGATTAATAAGAATTGAGTTGAAAATCCGGTAGGGATCTAATCCCTGAGGTGGAGACGTAGGTCCAAGTGGGCTGAACTCTATAAATCACTTGTCTTGTGCATTTTCAGTTCAATTACTTTCAAAGCTTTTGCAGCATACAAAAACAGGTTATTTTTCAAAGGTTTAAACTTGTTTTCAAGGCCTTGAAAAAGGCTTACTTGTTCTAAAACTTTCGGCTACACTTCAAATGCTTGAACCTGTGTTCAAGGCCTTGAAATTCATTGTTTGCACTAGTTATTCTACTTGTTAGCTAGTTTTGCAAAAAGTTGGCATACTCTATCCAACCCCCCCCCCCTTCTAGAGTATATTAGTTGTTTATATATCTGCATACTCACACTTTCAGTTGGTATCAGAGCTTGTATCACTGTATAAGATTTAACCATCTGGTGATCATGAGTACTGCAGGTGATGGTGGCTTCTCACAAGGAAGAGCTGCTAACAGACCTCCTCTATTGTTTAAAGAAAATTTTTCTCACTGGAAAGCTCTCATGAAAATGTTTATCATTGATCAAGATCTAGAGCTTTGGACCATTATTCAAATGGACCTCATACTTTCTATACAGAGAAAGATGGGATCAGAACTCCTCTTCTGAATTAGAGCAATTTTCTAAGAACAATAAGGCTATTAACATTTTGTATTGTGCTTTGAGTACAGATGAATTCAACAGGATCTCTGGATGCACAAATGCTAAAGAAATCTAGTATAAACTAGTGGTTACCTTTGAAGGAACCAGTCAAGTCTAGCAGACCAAGATCAAGATTTATCTCAGACAAAATGAGCTGTTCAAAATGAATGCAGATGAGTCCATCAGAGATATGTTAAAGATATTCACTGATATTGTCAACAACCTTGACTCACTGGAAAAACAATTTTCCAATGAGGAAAAGGTGAGGAAGATACTCAGAAGTCTTCCAAAGGCAAAATGGGAACCAAAAACCACAGCTATTGAAGAAGCTCAGAATCTCTCAACTTTACAACTTGATGACCTACAAGGGAAGCTCCTGACACATGATATATATATGAATGAAGTTGATGGAGAACTCCCAGAATGTGTCAAAAATCTAGCCCTCAAAGCCAAAGAGAATGAGAGAATTCAATGCCTTGAAACTGAGGATGGTGATGATGAAGATCCAATTGCCCTAATTTCTAAATCCTTGACAAGAATTCTCAAAATGAAGAAAAACTCTGGAAACAAAGAATTCAACAGAGAAAGATAGACAATCCAGCAGCAAGGACTACAAAGGTAAGTCCTCTTCACAAAACAAGTCAAAAGTTATGAACTAATTTGAGTGTGGTGATGCAGGACACTTGATAAGAGACTGTCCACACAAAAAGAGCAAGAAATTTCAGAAGAAAGATTATGACAGAAGAAAGAGAGCCATGATAGCTTCATGGAGTGATTCAGACAGCTCCAGTGAATCTGAATCTGAAGAAGAACATGCCAATCTGTGCTTCATGGCCAAGCATGATGATAGTTCTGAAAAGAACATTGAGGTAATGGTTGACCGTTTAATTTCAAAGACAAAAGAAGCTCTTTCAGAATATCTCAGAACAATGCTTTTAAATGAGGAAGATTATCTGAAAGAAATTAGGCTTTTGAAAGAGAAATTACATGAGCAAGCAAAAGAAAATACTACAACTTGTTTGCCTAAATCAGAATCTTGAAATCTCTCAGAAGAAAACTGACAGTGATTTCAAGGCCTTGAAAACCAGTTTCAAAGTCTTGAAAACACAAGTCAAGGAAGTAGTCACTGAAAAATCCTATGTGAATGACAGCCTTGTTAATCTAAAACATCATATTGATGATTTAAAAAGACTGAAGACTACTCTTACTGAGAAACTTCAAGAATATGAACTAGTCAAAATCAAGCTTCTTGGTTCAGAACAGAAGTTGAACTTGATTCTTGGAGTAAGTTCACAGTCTGTTCACAAAGCTTGTATTGGATTCAATCCTAATTTTCCAAGAAGAAACAGTACCAGATTTGTGAAAGCTGGAAACAAAACCTCTCCTACTTATCATTACTTCTGTAAAATTGGTCATCTTAAAATGACTTGTCCTTTTAGAATAAGAGACCCTCACATAATGAGGAACACTTTTCCTTTTCAACTTAAAGGAAAGGTTAAGCAGATTTGGGTTCCTAAAGGGGTTAGACCACCTAACATGGTTGATCCTGAATATGAATCCAAATTCCACACTTGGTCTAACAGCTGGGTAAGGCAGTGATTGGTGCTTTCAGGTTGTCACCAAGGAACAAAAGTGGTTCATGGACAGTGGTTGCTCAAGACACATGAGTGGAAAGATATCTCTATTATCAGAATTAAAGGAGAAATCAGAAGGTTCAATAACACTTGGTGACAAAGGAAAGTGCAATATTCTTGGTATTGGAAAAGTTGGTACAAATTCTGAAAACTCGATTTCTGATGTTTATCTAGTTGAAGGTTTGAAGTTTAATTTGCTTAGTGTATCTCATCTTTGTGATAATGGCAACAAATACATCTTTGATAAAGAGAAGTGTGTGGTGCAAAATGAGAAATCAGGAGATTGCATTCTCACAGCCTCTAGATCAAACAATGTTTATACTTTTCAGACTAACAAAGTTGCAGGTGAAAGTTTGAAGTGTCTCAAGGCCTTGAAAGAAGATTCAAAGCTTTGGCATATGAAACTTGGTCATATTAGTTTGCATACTCTGAACAAATTGATTTCTAAAGACCTGGTAAGAATATTGCCATCCAGCAAGTTCAAAGAGGATGAGTTATGCAAGGCCTGTGCACAAGGAAAGCAGACCAGAAGCTCCTTCAAGCCAAAGAAGTTTGTAAGTACAACTAGACCTATTGAATTGCTTCATATGGATCTCTGTGGTCCTATGAGGACTCCTACTCCAAAAGGTAAAAGGTATATGCTAGTTGTTGTAGATGATTTTTCTAGATACACTTGGGTTATGTTTCTCAAAGAAAAATGTGAAGCTCTCTCTAAATTTTCAAAGCTTTGCAGAGAACTTCAAAACTTGAAAAACCTACCTGTAGCTTCAATCATAAGTGATCATGGTAGAGAATTTGATCAGTTAGAGTTTGATTTATTCTGTGATAAGCCTGGTATTTCTCATAACTTTTCTGCTCCACGACCTCCTCAACAGAATGGTGTTGTTGAAAGAAAGAACAAGACTATGGAAGATATGTCAAGGACAATGCCTCTTGAGAACAAGTTTCCAAAACACTACTGGGCAGAAGCTGTGAATACAGTAAACTATATTTTGAACAGGTGCTTGATCAGACCCATTCTAAAGAAGACCCCCTATGAACTATTCAAAGGGAGAAAGCCAAACATCTCTTACTTCAGACCCTTTGGATGCACTTGTTTTATCCATAACAATGGAAAAGACAATCTTGGTAAGTTTGATGCAAGAAGTGATGAAGGTATATTTCTTGGATACTCTCTGAATAGCAAAGCTTATAGAGTTTACAATAAAAGAACCAAACTAGTTGAAGAGAGCATTCATGTTATTTTTGATGAAAGCTATGATGATTCTTTGAGTGAAAGTTTTGCAGATCTGAACTTGAACACGCATGAATCAGAGGAAGAGACTGAGAATCCACTTGGATTTAAGAAAGGCTTAGAAGAAAATAGAAGACATTTTCAAGACCTTGAAAATAGTTCTCAAGGCCTTGAAAATACAGCTCAAAGCCTTGAAAAAGATGATCAGAAGGAATCAAGTGACAAAGCCACGACTTCAAGACTAGAGAAGATCTATGGTGAACCTGAACCATGGTCTCCAAGGAAGAGATTTAAATATCTCTCATCCCATCCAGCTGATAATATCATATCAGATCCAACCACTGGTACACAAACTAGATCACAGTTGAAGAATTTATGTGCTTTTAATGCTTTTATTTCTCTTGTAGAACCAAAAACTGTGAAGGAAGCTTTGCAAGAAGCAGACTGGATTATTGCTATGCAAAGTGAGCTCAATGAGTTTGAGAGGAATAAGGTTTGAAACCTGGTTCCTGCACCAACAAACCGGTCTGTCATTCGTACCAGATGGGTATTCAGAAACAAGTTGGATGAAAGTGGCAATGTAATCAGAAACAAAGAAAGGTTAGTTGCTCAAGGTTACAATCAAGAAGAAGGTATATATTATGAAGAAACCTTTGCTCCAGTTTCCAGGTTAGAAGCAATTAGAATTTTACTTGCATTTGCATCCTACAAGAACATGAAACTATTTCAAATGGATGTAAAGTGTGTTTTCTTGAATGGTTATTTACAAGAAGAAGTTTATGTTGCACAACCACCTGGTTTTGAAAATGACAAATTTCCATATCATGTTTACAAACTCGACAAAGCTCTTTATGGTTTGAAACAAGCTCCAAGGGCTTGGTATGAAAGACTGTCAAAGTTTTTAATTGAAAATGATTTCAAAAGGGGTTTAGTAGACAAGACTCTTTTTATTAATACTCATGAGAAATATTTACTTGTAGTCCAGATATATGTTGATGATATACTGTTTGGAGCTACTAATGATCAATTATGCAGAGAATTCTCAAGTCTTATGAGCAGGGAATTTGAGATGAGCATGATGGGAGAACTAAACTTCTTCCTAGGACTTCAAATACATCAATTGAAGAAGGGTATCTTTCTGAATCAAAGCAAGTACACAAGAGACTTGTTGAATAAATACAGCATGGCTCAATGCAAGGAAGGCAAGACTCCAATGAGCTCTACACTATCCTTAGATAAGGATGAATCTCGTAAGAGTGTCAATGTAAAAAGTATAGAGGCATGATTGGATCATTACTCTATCTGACAGCAAGCAGACCAGATATTCTGTTTAGTGTATGCATGTGTGCTAGATTTCAAGATGATTCAAAAGAATCACACTTAACTGTTGTGAAGAGAATATTCAGATATCTCAATGGTACCAAAGACTTAGGGCTTTGGTATCCAAGACATTCTAACTTCTCTTTAAGTGATTTTTCAGATGCTGAATTTGCAGGTTACAAAGTTGATAGAAAAAGCACCTCTGGATCTTGTCAATTCATTGGATCATCTTTGATTAGCTGGAATTCCAAGAAAGAGAATTCATTTGCTCTATCAACAGCTGAAGCTGAATATATAGCTGCAGGAGCATGTTGCTCACAAGTACTGTGGATTGCTCAACAGCTAAGAGACCTTGGATTTGACTTCAGAGGCATACCTACTAAGTGTGACAAAAATAGTGCAATTTCAATTACAAATAATCCAGTACAACACTCAATAACCAAGCACATTGATGTCAGCCACCACTTCATCAGAGATCATGCTGAGAAAGGTGATATTGTTCTTGAATTTGTTGCTACTAACATGCAAAATGCAGATATCTTCACCAAACCTTTAGCAAATGAAAGGTTCCCAGCTCTAAGATTGGAATTGGGAATGCTAAATAAGGCTGCATTGGTTTCGGGGGAGCATAAGGTAAGAAATGTAAGTTGTTTGTGTATACAAAGGTTTGAACTGAATTTCAAAGCCTTGAAAATCAGTTCAAAGCTTTGATTTCTTACTTGTTGCAGTGTTACAGTGTTTCAAGGCCTTGAAATCCTTTTCAAAGCCTTGAAAATAAATCTGTTATACTAATAGTCAATAAACTTGGATCATTCTATACTGGGTGATATCTCTGTAGATATTGGCCTAATATAGTCCCTACCCCTTTTCAAAAATTTGTTTTAGCCAAAAATAGTATTAGTATATTCTTGTTCCAACGGCATAATAGTTTTAAATTTTCTCTGATCTTTGCAAATCTTTTTAGAATCAGAGAGATACTAGTTTCCTTTTGAAACTCAAACTCTCTCGGTATTTTCTATTCTTCTCCTTCATTCCGTATCATTCCATCTCTCTTTTCTTCTCCCTAACCCTAATAAGAACAAGAAGAGCCTCAGATCGAATCAAGATGGTTGGTGGTTCAAAAACTGTCTCAGAAAAAGAAGAGAAAAGCAGAAGTGGAAGAGGTTCAAGAAATCAGTGAGGACTCTGTGTCAAAAAATTTCACTGAAGAAGAAGAAGAAGAATCTTCACCACCCAAGAAGATAGTGAGAAAATATCAAGCTCAAGCAAGGAAGAAACAATCCACGGGCTCTACACAAGATAAGAAGAAGGGTATCCATATTGGAAGCCCTAAGAGAGACAAGAAGAAGACAATCTCTGAGCCTAAAGGAAAAGGAAAGGAAATCCTTATTCAAGATTCAGACTCAGACACTTCTTCAGGATCTTATGGAGTGTATGCCATGCCCAACAGAGGGAAAATCGAAGGGAAAATTTACAAAGATCCATCCAAAGAGGCATCAAAAGCCGGCAAGAAGAATGCTTCCCATCAACAGAAAAGGTTAGCAGTAAAGAAGAAGCTGAAGCATGGGAAGAAAGCCTTGTAAGGTCTCACCTTTCTATTTAACAGTGTTATTGAAAAGATCAGTTCCTTCATTGAGGAAATATATTTGATCTCTCAAGAAGTTCAAACAAACAGTGAAGAAAGTGATGAAGAAACAGGGGATCAGGAAGATGAGAAGGACCCTTAATCTTGCCTATTCTTTCTTCCACATTCTCTATTATTTAATTATTTTCTTAAGTTTTCAAAATTTTCCAGACACTTGATCCAACATCTTCTGTCTTTTTGATGAAAGTCAAAAATGGGGAGAAAATTCTAAGGTTTCAGTTTAGGATTTTAGGTTTATTTGATGTTATCTGCTGAACTTTTTAGGTGTTTTTGTTGGTATTTAAATAAGTTGGATCTTTTTGGAATAACTGTGTTTTCAGATTGCAGACTAATCAGTTTATTTTGCAGACTCTAAGGATCAAATAGAATTTGGTTTTGTCTTTCATTAGGGGGGAGATTGAAAGCTCAGGTTGTTCAAGACTTGAAAGAGCTTGGCTATTTCAAGGCCTTGAAAAAGCTTTCAAAGCCTTGCATATGTTTATTATCTCTCTTGCATATGTTTGATTATCTGTTGTTAGATGATGAAATAAAAAGTTTTAAACATGTTTTGAATCGTACTATATCAACTGTTTGACCATGATAATGCAGGAAATATTGTTTCTAAGTTTGCAGGATTGTTTCCTAAACTGGATTGCTGCACATTTGGAAGCACTTGAAGACTTTGATCCTGTGATCAATCAGACGTGTTTGAAAACTTCTCATAATGGTTAAACGAAGATCTACAACAATATCTCTGAAGATCATGATCATTTAACCGTTGGAGAAGATCTCAAAGTAGTCAAACTCTGTTGCCTACAAAATAGGAAGGTTGTTGCTGAAAATCTGGAGAGATTTGCAGATTTGTTTGAAGTATTTAAAGAGCTCAAATTCGAAGAAACAACAACACAATTCTCAACGGGCAAATACAGAGAAAGCATTCTGGATTGAAAAGCATCAAAGAAGTTCTTCATCTCTCCCAATCCATACACAGAAGTTCACTGCATTTCACTGCAGTTTTCTATTCTTAAGTGATCTTCTGTACAGAGCTATATTGGTAGATCATTTCTGTATTATTTCTACATTCATTCTCAAGGATTGTTCAATGTGAACAATAGTGAATTCTTAATTAATCAGTTAGCTAGAGCAGGTACTAGACAGGTTAGGGAAAACCACAAGCTGTAAATGAGTAAGGGAACTCTCTGTGATTGAGTTCTAGGGCTTAGCTTTTGATTAATAAGAATTGAGTTGAAAATCCTCCAGGGATCTAATCCCTGAGGTAGAGAGGTAGGTCCAAGTGGATTGAACTCTATAAATCACTTGTCTTGTGCATTTTCAGTTCATTTACTTTCAAAGCTTTTGCAGCATACAAAAACTGGTTATTTTTCAAAGGTTTGAACTTGTTTTCAAGGCCTTGAAAAAGGCTTACTTGTTCTAAAACTTTCTGCTACACTTCAAAGGCTTGAACCTGTGTTCAAGGCCTTGAAATTCATTGTCTGCACTAGTTATTCTACTTGTTAGCTAGTTTTGCAAAAAGTTGGCATACACTATTCAACCCCCCCCCCCTTCTAGAGTATATTAGTTGTTTATATATCTGAATACTCACACTTTCAGTAGTATTAGTAGTCGTTTATTTTATTTCTTAGTTTCAAACACAACTTTCTCCATCACTTGTGGTGGATTTGATAGCTTGACAATCTCTAAAGTCATTGAGAATTTGGGTCGCTTGCTTTAGTTAGTCGTTTTCTACTCTCTATTTTAGTTTAGTAGGTCAAATTATTAACCCTCCTCTCCTTGTGGATTCGACTCTGGACTTACCGGATATTATTACTTGAGACGATATCCTATACTTGGGAATTATCGCGAACATATATCCACCAAAGGCTATCTATCACAACTTTCCAACAGTTAAATTTTAAACTCATGGTGCAGCAAGCCAGCAACCACAGTGAGTTTTGAGGGAGGATATTAACAGATGAAGGAGTCAAAGGCTCACATTGAAGGCCTTCCAAACTTGGTGTATTCAAAATAAAGTCAAGAGGAACAAATTGAAGATTTCTGCACCCTTGCAATTTCGTTTCTACATTTTACTCATCTATACTATCTCAATCTATGAATTATGGAACCTTTGTGTCAAATTTACAATTTACCTAAGTTAGTTTGAGATCAGCCCATTGTTCAGGGGTTAAGACTGCAATTATCTCATTAGATTCTAATTCAACGGCTCTGATTAAGACCGTTGGATATCCTTATATTTAGTATCCTTTCTTAGGGTTTGTTGAATTCATTCAACACATTTGTGTTGTTTATCATCAATGAAACCCATTTGTTTCTATGCAATTCTCTCTATTCTTGTTGATATCCCACAAACTTTTGAAGTTTTCTTTCAACTTATGCATGATTTTCACAAGATTTAATGAGCCTATAAATTTGTATGATGAGACTTAGCTATATTTTGAAAATTATAGCTCGTGTAATTTGGTTAGAGTTACGAACTATGTAACACTTTATCCAAACTGATATCTAAAAAAGAGTGATGTCTCAAAAACATACAAGCTTGGGAATGCATGCTTTTGCTGTCAGCATGAGCTTCTTTCCGACATTAGAAATGTTTTTAGTCCGTTTGGTCAAATAATAATTTGACTTTTCGAACAGTCCCTGCTCTCTCACAGGTGCTTTCAGGCAACAAGGGGTCATACGTTTGTTTGGAACTTGCATTTGGCTATACAATCGATTTTAACTTTACTATTCTAAGAAATATCAATATCTATTTCTACTGTACATATACATGTAATATATGTTTATCATTTTACTCGCTCACAGCAGATTCAATTAATTTACAAAATATGAAATCACTATATCTATATTTTACCACAATTCTCACGTAATATACAACATGTATCCCAATATTCTAAGCAGCTTTTCCACAATAGTTTTCACAAAGCAACTTTTAGCACCACTATTTCTCAAAAAAAAAACAAAAAAACAAAAAAAAAAAAAAAAAAAAAAACAAACTTTTACTACTAGTAGATGGTGCTTTCCAGACAGACAGATCAGAGCCACGTGGCGATCATCCAGCATACCTAGCTGTGCTCCATACACACCCGATCATTACCCATGCTTATCCACTTGGGGGCTGCGAGAGAGGGCCCTCGTGTACCAACCACACGGGACCTGTAGGGACTTGGTGGTTTGGAGGCTATAGTAAGGTCTGTCGCGCGCGAACGACAACCAAGCTCGCGCGCGACCTTGTGTAACTGATAAATATGTTTTCGGAGTCATTTTATTACTTATTTTGCTACATTTTGTATGCTCATCATGGAGAATTTAGCATCTTTTTGACTAAATCATGCTTTAATTGTTGATAATGGGTTCATGAGCTATGAATGTGAAATCCGGGCGTTTTCTACATCATTTTACATGTTTTTTTAATCCTATTTTGTCACATTTGATCTTCGCGGGGTGTTCGTGTTGTGTTTTTCAGGAACGGAGCACGCGAGGAGCAAGTGGATAGAGGAAACGAACTTCGGAAACTAAGGCGAGCTAGGGAATTGGGAAGGAAAGCAAGAGACAATGATTCGAGTGCTAGAGAGGCACATGAGAAGATGTTACGAGCATTGAGCATGTGGAGAGCTCAAAATGGAGGATCAAGTGATGGGTCGATGCTCGGGAAGTGATTCGAAGGCATGCGCTACAAGGGGACGAAGTTCCGATTTTTGCCAAGTTCATCGGAGGTCGTACGACCTCACTCAGAGGTCACACGACCTGAGAAAGTAAGGACTGAGAGCAGTATAGTTGGAAGGAGGTCCTGCAGGACCTGATCTAAGGTCACAGGACCTGGTGGAGAGTTTCCAGAGGTCGACCTCAATCTCAGGTCGCAGGACCAGCGGGTCAGAAGACAGCATGCAGGCAACAAGGACACAGGTCTTGCAAGACCTATTCAGAGGTCACACGACCTCCTCTTGCCATTTCCAGAGGTCGGACGACCTGGAATGGAGGTCGTACGACCTGGTGCGCAGCACAACTTTTTGAAAATTGTCGGGAACTTTGTGTAATTACTTCTAATTAGTCCCAAACACTTGGGAAATGTACTTAGACATGTTTAGGTCGTATTTTTGAGGATTAGGCATTAAGAACGACGTTCTTGGAACTTGGTAGCACTTTGTAGCTTGGATTTTATCCGTTTGGATTTCTTTATCTCTTCTTCTTCTTCATTATTCTTAGCGTTTTGTTGATGAAAAACATTGAGATTATGTTAGAACTCATGTCTAGCTAAGTTTATTATCGGGATCCTCGTTTGGTAGCTAGGGTTCTATGAAATACACGTTTTGATGTTTCGATTCATGTTTTAACTTAATTAGATACATTATTCTCTTGTTATGAGTAGTTTTTGTGATTATCTTCATCTCTCTTGCGTTTGACGTCACGTAGGATTGATTTTAATTAGTGTTCACGTGGTAACTCCGTGAATGTTAGTCGGAAACTTGAACTATTAACCTAGTCTTATCATTGTTTGGTAACTCGATAATGTTAACTAGGATCAAAAAGTAGAATGTATGAGAATTAATGCATGTCTAGGATTGAATTGAATTTGATAACTCGGTTTGAATCGATTCTAGGCATAGATTGCTTGCTTGGTAACTCAGTAAGTTAAAAATTGCTTGATTAACATGAGTAACGTATTATTGTTTCGTGAATCAAAACGGATATTCGTAGTAACCTTAGTGATCCAGTAGAGGAAACCCGGTATTTGTCTCCATATCATCTCTTAAATCATCTCTCGCATTGTTCAAAGCGTGAATCCATAATTTAGTTCGTCTTCTGATTAGTAGAATTAGAACAATCAAATCAACTTGCTAGCCCACATAAGGTTATTTATTCTTAACTAATTTACGAGAAGTCTCTTGGGACACGACAACCCCTAATCTTATCTATTACTTCACTCGACAACCGTACACTTGCGGTAGGAGCGTGTCAAGTTTTTGGCGCCGTTGCCGGGGACTTCGGCTAAATTAGTTATAATTCATAGCCTTAGGGATTTTAATTTTTTTTATATCTGTTACTCACCTACGTTTTGTGTATTTTGTGATTTCAGGTTGATTTGCACGGTGCATGACCCATTCTAGAGACGAGCCTTTGTATCCAACATTTGAAAACCCGGAATCCTTATTGAAAGCACAACGTAGAGACAAGAGGAATTCAAGCTCAGTCACCATGGATGATGAAACTAGAGCTGAGTTTGAAAGGATCCGCAAAAGTGTGCAGGATGCGGAAGCAGCTAGAGCAGCTGCTGTAGAGGAGGCAGCAAATAGAGCACGAGAAACTGAGCAGCTTAGGGATCAAATGGCTGAGATGCAGGCGATGATTGATCGCATGAACCCTCCAAATCCACAACAACTACCTGGTTCGGAGATAGTTGATAGAAACAATGGAGGAGTTAATGGTAAAAACAACGGTGGTAATGGGAATAATGGGGGCAATAATCGGAACAATAACAGTTGGAATGCGGCAGAGCAAGTCAACAATGCTGAGGAGGATGAGCGTCCTTTGGTGGATTACTTCAGAACTACACCGGAGGGGTATCAACCCACTATTGTTAGGCCTCATATTAACGCCGCACATTTCGAGATACGCCAACCATTGATCAACATGGTTCGAGAGGAGTGCTTATTCACTGGAGCCCCAAGTGATGATCCGCATCAACA
The DNA here is from genome assembly GCA_023055425.1 of Linanthus parryae. NCBI lineage: Eukaryota > Viridiplantae > Streptophyta > Magnoliopsida > Ericales > Polemoniaceae > Linanthus > Linanthus parryae. The sequence continues at coordinate 465,726 of JALGPY010000036.1, read as the reverse complement.
CTTGCTCAACTTCGAGCAGATTACCTCCACTATGTATGATCAGAGAGTTCCACTCGAGACGATAAAGCTCATGCTTTTCCCTTTCTCCTTATCGGGAAAGGCAAAGACATGGCTTATGGAACTTCCAGCAGACAGTATAGTTACATGGGCAGATTGTAGCAGAGAATTTCTCAAGAAGTATCTTCCGCCGTCCAAGGTTGCTCAACGGATGGCTGATATAACAAAATTTACACAATAGGAAGATGATTCTCGGAGAGCCATGGTACAAACTTCAGCACTATTTTTATAATGCCTTAGACAGAGAGACTGCAAATGAACTGGACATGATGGCTCAAGGCAATTTTATGGGACTGGGATTATAGAGATGTCGGGATCTGCTGGATAATGTAGCAAAATGTGAATCCACGAGGTCTGAAACTCGTAGAAACACAAAATCAGATGGGGCATTGGTTAGGAAGATTGAGTCCATGGTGGAACAGAAATTTGAACATCATATGGTAGTGATGACTTCGGCTTTCAGTAATCTGAATCCATCAGCACAGGTGAAGTCAGTAGGAGAGATGGTAGCAGATGCAAATCAGGAATATGGGGATGGTATTGAAGACATGAACTACATGGGTCAGAGACAGGTTCCACAACAGCAAGCCCCACCCTCAGAAGAACAGGATACAAATGTGATGTTGAGGAAACTGTTAGCTAGAAATGATAAAATTGAGAGAAAGATTGTCGCGATAGAAGCCACAATGAAGAGCCATGAGACACAGATTGACCAGATAGCCAATCAAAATAATTGGCTTCCACCGGGTATGTTTCCTTCTAACACAATCACTCCACCTGAGAAATTGAAGGCTATCACTACTCGCAGTGGGACCACCACTAAGGATGCTCCATATCCTACCCACGCGCGAACTGAGGCGACGAAGGCCACAGAAAAAGCATTAGATGAAGAAATTCCCGTGCCTACCGTGAGTCCCCAATCAAAGGACACGAGTAGGAAGTCGGAGGAAAAGCCTAAGCCAAAGGAAGAGTATAGTGTTCGTGTGCCTTACCCGCAGAGATTGAAGATTCAAGAGGATGCCAAGCACTTCAAGAAGTTTGTGGATATCTTCATGAAGTTACACATCAATATCCCCTTTGCGGACGCAATTTCACAAATGCCTAAATACGAAAAATTTCTCAAGGACCTAGTCTCTAATAGGAGGCGCATGGATGATTTTGAGACCGTGACTCTGAATGAGGAGTGTAGCGCCGTGTTGCAAAAAGTGTTGCCCAAGAAGATGAAAGATCTTGGTGGTTTCATTATTCCTGTGACATTGGGAGATGCGTTCCATGGTAGAGCGTTATGTGATCTTGGCGCAAGCATCAATTTGATGCCCACATCAGTATTTGAGCAACTTGGTTTAGGGGATCCAAAACCTACTCGTATGTGCTTACAGATGGCTGACCGTACTATCAAACGACCACGGGGTGTTTCGGAGGATGTGCTTGTGAGAGTCGAATGACTCATCTTCCCTGCAGATTTTGTAATCTTAGACATGGATGCTGATGATGATGTCCCACTCATATTGGGACAGAAAGACGATTATTGATGTTTCCAATGGTGAGTTGACGATGTGTATTAACGATGAGAAGGTAGCATTCAATGTCTTTGAAGCTATGAAATTTCCTACATATGCAGTGATTGAGCAGTGTTCTGGTGTGGAGGCATACACACCGGACGAGGAGGACGATATCTTATTGGAGCAGCTGTATGAGGAGCTTGCTCTACTTGACTCGAGCGAAAAAGAACAAGCTATGGAAGCCAGCTGGCGTTCACCCCTACCCCTCTTTAATGAGGGAAGCAGGAAGACTCTTATTCCTTCTCTTAATACTGCTCCTGATTTAGAATTAAAACATTTACCTGCTCATTTAAAATATTTGAACTTGGGATATAATGAGACTTTGCCTGTTATTGTATCTGCGTGTTTGGACAGGAAACAGGAGGAGAAACTTCTCAAGGTATTGCAGGAAAGAAAGGCAGCTATGGGATGGACCATAGCATATATCAAGGGGATCAGCCCCACAGTTTGCCAGCACAAGATTCGGCTCATGGAAGATAAGAAGCCGGTAGTTCAGTTTCAGCGCCGCCTCAACCCTCACATGTAGGAGGTGGTGAAGAAAGAGGTGCTTAAATGGTTGGAAGCAGGTATCATCAACCCGATTTCTGACAGCACATTGACTAGTCCGGTATAGTGTGTTCCTAAAAAGGGAGGTATACTGTGGTGGAAGGGGAAAAAGGTGATCAGATTGCCACTCGTACTGTAACTGGGTGGAGGGTTTGCATGGACTACCGCAAACTCAATGATGCTGACACGTTCCAACTGCAAGTGTACAGCTGTCGTGTGTAGTAATAAACCGGAAATCCGGGTTGTCGAACCCAAGAGACTTGGTTTAAATTAATTATTGTTCTAAACCTTATGTGGGCACGTCGCAATTTGTGTTTTGATCTAATTCTACTAAAATAAACGCAATATTCTCAATTAACCAAGTGAAATAGTTCACGATTAATAAAGAATGAATTTTAGGGTTCTTGTAATATAAGGGAAAAACACCGGGAATTCTCTAGGTTCACTAGGTTGAGCTAAATTTATGTTTTGACTTGTAAAACAACCACGTATCTTTCACTATCAATCAAGCAATATTAAACCCACCGAGTTACCAACTAAGTTTACTATACTTTAAACCAAAACAACCGAGTTACCAAGTCTATTCTAGCTTAAAGCATGCATTAAAACCACAATTCTACTTTAACGATCCTAGTTAACGATGTCGAGTTACCAAACATTGATTCGACTAGGTGAATTATTCAATTTACCGACTAATCCTCACAGAGTTACCGCGTGAAAACTAATTAAGTTTATCTCTACGTTAGCTACTCGCAAAGATAATATGATTACAAACGTAAATAATCCATAACAATGAAAGATTACGTGAGATTAAGCTAAAACATGAATCACAATCATCAAAACATGGTATTTAGATCAAACCCTAGCTACGCCAAACGAGAATTCCCAGAAAATAACGTTTAGCTACTCATATTCATACTCAAAACGACAAGTCTCATGAGTTTAAGCATAAAAATCAAGAAAAGATAAGAGTTGAGAATCCAAACGGATGATCCAAAGCTCCTAAGCTCTCACAATAGCTCCTTGATCTCCAAAAGATGTGTCTCACGTGAAAAACTACTCAAAAAGTCGACCTAACACACTTAAATACGTTCCTAGAATAATATAACAAAGTTTCTAATAATTGCAAAAAGACCCCGGACGTTTCTGGCTTTCTGGGCAATCTCTTCGTGCGAAGACACTTTCTCTTCGTGGGAAGAGATTGTCTGAAGTCTTCCTGCAAAATTCCTCCTATTTTGAGACAGCATCATGTCACAGGAACAGAACTGGAATTTTGGCTAAGTCTTTTCTTCGTGGGAAGAGCTTTTCTCTTCGTGGGAAGAGTTCTTGCCTTAGCTTTTTTCTGGCTTCTTTTCTTGAGTTTTCCTTGCTTTCTTTATTTCCGAAGCTCGTTTCTTCACCACCTTTGATCCTCGCGTCCTATTTCCTGCCAACCACAACACAAAACACGAACCCGCGATCATATCACAATAAAAGCAACAAAATATACGAGAAACGCCCGGATTTAACGATTAACGCTCAAAAACTCAATTTTCACAATTTTAGCACAAAACGCTCAAAGACGATTAAATTCTCCATGATAACCACGCAAAACATAGCAAAAATAAGGAATAATATAACTCCAAAACGGAGTTATCAACTACACCCACACTACATTTTGCTCGTCCCGAGCAAATCCTCAAGCCAATTCTCACAATCTCATCTCATTTCCTCAAACCTTGCCCGATTTCCAAACTTTCTTTGAATACATACCACACACCGTTTGCATACTTAACCATTACCAAATTTCATACGAGTCCGAGTAGATCAATTCACAAACCATCCTTTTTACTAGTCGACACGACTCGATTATACACAATGCAACTATATGCAAATGCAATATTCACAATGCAAGTATTGAAATAACATTTTTTTTTCTTTTCTTTTGCGAGATTGGGCAATCTCCATTAGCCTAAACCGATTCACACGAAGCGATGAGAAATCTAGACACAAGGAATGAGTTGAAATCAATTTCGTCAACATGAATCCCCCCTAGCTAGTATAGAGAACCTAGCTTTACTAAGTACAAGAACGCAATACCTTTTCATGTATGCCACAAAATAAGAGGCTATGCTAGGCTAAGCCACGTTCAAGGTCCGAGCTCCTAATCCGCTAACGGGTTTAGAATGATGAGGCTTTAGGGACAAATAGGATAATAATCAACTCGAATCCTAAAGCGTCACATTCTCACAATTACCACATCCCACACACCCTCACAACAATGATAGAAACCAAGCCCGAAACTCACCATCTCCGGCCCTCGATCCCCTCACATCCCGGTACAATTACGATCTCCGCGGCTATTGTCATGAATGATGTATAAGCCAAAATTTCCCGTTCGTGAACTAGTTGCTTCTCCACTCGTTATTCCACAAAACTTTTCATTCTTCCTTTATTCAACTCTCCTTTTTTTCCCTCTTTTTTTTCATCATTTTTTTTTCTCTCTTTTTTTTTTTTGAAAATCTCTCAAATTCCTGCACAATTTCCTCAATATCCGTCCCGAGTGGTCTTCCAAGAGTCAAGCTAAAAATGATAATAGGGGAAGATAATATCCAAATCAACACGTATGAATCGCAAATAAATGTCTCTCCCCCTATTTCGATGAAATCCTCGGTGTAACAAACGAAGCCGCTAACACAATAGAGCACGTGTGGGGATGGAGTCGTCGCAAGCTCAATCTCGATGTCCGAAGTCAAATGTCGACACCCCCACACTCGAATGTAATCCGGTCCCCTCTCAAGTAGCCAATCACATATATGTCTCGTGCCTAATCCAACCAAACCTCCTACATCATGATGAATAAGATCCGGTCCCTAGCACGATCCACCTATTCAATTCCCCCAACCCAAGTTTTGTGTGTATTAGATGGTACACACTCACGGCTCTCCTCACTCGTGTCCATGTTGTAATGCCATGGAACACCGCCACACCGAAGTGCGCAAGCCTACTCTCACTCACCCTCGCATTCCCCTCGAAGATCACAAATGAAGCGTATGCGATATGTAAGACTCACACAAGTATAGCATGAAGTACTCCCTCAACGAACCCCCTCAACTACAACACCCTCGTGACGCACTAAAGCGGTGATTCTAACCAATCAATGATGAAGGCCAAGAATCGTCACCCTAAGTCCACTGGTTATCAAAGAATCCAAGGTTCAAAACAGGGTTTACTAGTGGTCCTACAAGGTAAGTTCTATAAGCAGTGAGTGCTCTAATACACACCTCGCACAGCTGTTCTGTGTGCCACTACGAGGCGGGTTGGCGACTACCTAAGACGTACACAAGAACGTTCGGATTGTTTAGCTCACACCTAGCTCAACTCTTGTAAGAAAATTAGGCACACACTTTAGATTTGGCAAAATTAAGTTCGTGTGTAAAATATGCACGCATTCCCGTAAAGAAAGTTTCTCTATACTTACTAAGGGAATCTCACATTGTCACTCTCGATCGCAATTCACGCCTATGCCTAAAAGTCTCACACTTCTCGATTTTACCGAATTTTCAGCTTCTTTCGATTGCCTTTTCTCAAATTTTTAATTTTTTTGGGTTTTCACATTTTTTAATTTTTTTTTATACGTATACTACATGCACGGCCAACTCGACTAATGACTCGATACTTTGGTGGGATGACTCAATAATACCAAAACGTGCACGCAAAAATATGAATAATAAAGAGAAAAATAAGGACATAACCAAAAATCTTTAACTAAATGCTGACACGGGCGATGCAAAGACGCAATACTAACTAGTAAAAAGGATACCACCACCCCCAAACTAGGATGCATCGTTGTCCTCAACGATCACACGAGGACTCAACAATCCTAGCACGAGGGCTCTCTCTCATCTACTCATCCTCTTCGGAGTACGGGGCCTCCTCGCCTCCGTCTTTCTCTTTTTTTTTTTTTTGAGGCCATTTAGCAAATCAAGCAAATAAGATGAAAATTTAAACTGTGCACTGTGACAGGGAGTGTAACCGAAAGCAACTAACAAGTAGCAATTAAACAGATAACACCTAGGACTCTAATCAATCGCCCCCAAGGTTCGCAACTAAGCGAAAGAAATCAAAAATGGGCTTTTACTCAATCGTGCCTAGACGCGTAAAATTTAAATTGCTAGTTAAGATAGTACCTGAGACACCTGGAGTACCTTTCTTACAGGTGTCGTTTCCGCGAAAAATTCACCAAGAAGGGCCAAACTGACCGGTGAAAATTTTTCCGGAAAAAGTGAAAAATTTGTGATTTCCTTACTCTCCTCGTAGTCCCTGTCGATGTTGTTCTTGAACTTTTGGCTGAATCCCCCTCCAAGTGGTCCAATTTTTGGTTTTGCACTTCGGAACCCTAGTTCTTCCTCCTCTGATTTCTCTCTCGTCTCTCACTCTCACTCAAAACCACCCTCAAATCCTTGTTCTCCTCTCTGTCGTGAGCAAAACCCTTACTTGGTTGTTGAATTTGATGAAGAAACAAGGTGGGAAGAGCTTGGTGTGTCGTGCGGCAATGGAGGAGGGACGTGGGTCTGTTCGTGAGTTGAAGAAGGAGGAAGGGAACTGATGAACTAATCGGGTCAATTGGGTTTATATACCCTTTAGTGGAATTGACCCAAATACCCCTCAAGAAACCCCTTCATCTTGCATTATTTCGGGCTTTTTGGACCTTTCACGCATTCTGGGCACTCTCTTCGTGCGAAGAGAATGTCCAGAATGTGCTCTTCTTCTTCTTGTGACAGTCTTCCTGTTTTGAGACAGAAGGCTGTCACAGGAAGACAATTTTTTTTTCTAAGTACAAACTCTTCGTGGGAAGAGTTTTTCTCTTCGTAGGAAGAGAACTGACAGTGTTAAAAAAATTCACTTTTGCTTGATTTCCTTCGACTATTTACTCGTTTCTTCGAATCTTCATGAATCTCCTCATACTCGAGATCCCGTATAGATGATAAAAGATTCCCAAAGTCCGGGGAATATTTTTTTCTTCAAATTCATGCTCTCGAAGATCCGTTGAAAATTTCTGGATGTTTTAAGCCGCTAAAATATCCTTTTTTTACCATTTCACTCGTGCCTTTGCTTCTTCATGAATCTCCTCGACCTCGAGATTCCTTTTGCATCATAAAAGATTCCCAATGTCCGGTGAATCCTTTATTCTTCAATTTGACCCTTCCAAAGACCCGTTTGGCAATTCCAGATGCTTTTTCGACGCCTTTTTGCCCGCATAACGTCATTTTTGGCCTATCTTCTTCGTCCGGACTCCGATTTACGCGATCCACCTGTCCACAGAAAGCTCTCGACCACCCCCACACGTTGGCACTGTTCAATTTTGTTTTTAGTCTGTTCTTCAAAATTTCACCTCGTAATCCGTGCCAAGGAGCTAGCTTTCTCCGTTGATTAATCAAATTCTTGCGTATATCAAGACGGGGAGTCCGGGATGATGATCTTCCTCAAGTGCGTGTGTTGAGTAAGTGTAGGAATGGCGTCAATCCTCTATTTCTTCATTCCGGGTCCCGATACGCGTTTTGGTCTGCTCTTCCTCGTTTTTCGTGCGATTCTTCACTCGCGCATCAAGAAGGGGGGCCCGGTATAGGCCTTTCACCTAGAATTCCTGCACATACTCATTGGAAATATTAAATCCCCTCTCTCGCACCTCTCAAATAAATCTAACAGAATAAAAATTTACAAAACAGTATTAAAACCTACTCTACAGCAATAAATAGGTTGGTCTGCCTCCCAACAAGCGCTTTGTAATTTAAGGTCGACGGCCCGACCCAGTTACCTCAGAGATTAATTAAATTGCGGGAGTTGCATGAAGCCATTCAATGACTCCAATGAAATTCCCGTCCACGTACGGTTTCGCTCTCTGGCCGTTCACCTTAAACCTGTTCCCGTTTGCGTCCTCCACCTCAAGAGATCCCCACGGATAAACTGCGGTAATTGTGTAGGGACCACTCCATCTAGATTTTAATTTCCCTGGAAACAGCTTTAGTCTGGCGTTAAAGATCAGCACCCTCTGTCCTACTTTGAAGTCTCTCGGGATGATGTGCCTGTCGTGCCACAGTTTTGTCCTCTCCTTATAGATTCTCGCACTTTCATACGCCATCAATCGAAATTCTTCAAGTTCAAGCAGTGCTTGCTTCCGTAGCTCACCTGAGAGCTTAGCGTCCAAATTGATCTTCTTCAAAGCCCAGAATGCCTAGTGCTCAAGTTCCACCGGAAGATGACATGACTTCCCAAATACTAGCTGATAGGGAGACATGCCTAAAGGGGTCTTGTAAGCAGTCCTATATGCCCATAAGCTATCATCTAAATGCAGAGACCAATCCTTGCGTCCCGGGTTGACTGTCTTCTCAAGAATCCCTTTTATCTCTCGGTTAGAAACTTCTGCTTGCCCATTTGACTGCGGATGATAAGCTAGTGATATCTTATGTGTCTTTACCCCATATTTGCTCAGGACATTGGCAAAGACTTTATTCGCGAAATGCGATCCTTCATCACTAATAATGGCTCTGGGAGTCCCAAACCGTGTAAATATGTTCTTACGCACAAATCTCTCTACAGTAGCTCCATCGTTTTTAGTGTAAGCCATTGCCTCTACCCACTTGGTCACATAATCCACAACTAACAATATATAAAGATTTCCAAGTGAAGACGGGAATGGTCCCATGAAATCAATGCCCCAAACATCAAAGGGCTCTACTTCCAACACAAAATTTTGAGGCATCTCGTTTCGGTTGGAGATATTGCCAGTTCTCTGACATCGATCACACTGCTGTACAAACAAATGAGCATCTTTATGTAAAGAAGGCCAATAAAATCCACTTTGCAATACCTTTGCCACAGTGCGCGTTTTGCCAAAATGCCCTCCGCAATTCAATTCATGGTAGTGTCTAAGAATATCCAAAGTGTCTGGCTCAGCTACGCACCTTCTCAACACGTTGTCAGCTCCCAACCTGAACAAATGAGGGTCATCCCAGAAATAGTGTCATGCATCTGCAAAAAAATTCTTTTTCTGATGGAACGACATGTCTTTTGGGACAATATTGAGCGCCTTGAAATTTGCCAAATCCGCAAACCAAGGCACAGCTGCTACCACTACCATAAGCTGTTCATCTGGAAATTCTTCTCTAATTGGCACTTCTTCTTGTTTTTCGTTCTCCAGTCGTGACAAATGGTCTGCAACAACGTTCTCTACTCCCTTTTTGTCCTTGATCACTATGTCGAACTCTTGCATTAGCAACACCCATCGGATCAACCTAGGCTTCACATCCTTCTTAGTAAGAAGATATTTGAGGGATGCATGGTCCGTGAAGATAGTAACCTGAGAACCCACAAGGTATGGACGAAACTTGTCCAATGCGAAGATAATAGCTAACATCTCCTTCTCCGTGGTGGCATAATTACTTTGTGCAGTATTAAGAGTACGACTGGCATAGTAAATTACATGAGCTACCTTGTCTTTCCGCTGTCCCAGCACTGCTCCCACCGCATAATCGATGGCATCACACATAAGCTCGAACGGCAAGGTCCAGTCTGGGGTGGCTATAATAGGAGAACTGATCAGCTTTTTCTTGAGCAAATCAAAAGTTGTCCTGCACTCTTCATTGAAATCAAAGACGACATCTTTCTCAAGCAACCCAGATAATGGCTTTGTGATCTTCGAGAAGTCTTTAATGAAGCGCCGATAGAAACCTGCATGTCCCAAGAAACTTCGTACCCCTTTGACAGATGTAGGATAAGGAAGCTTCTCGATTACCTCAATTTTTGCCCGATCTACCTCTAGGCCTTTACTGGAGATCTTGTGCCACAACACTATCCCCTCGGTCACCATGAAATGGCACTTCTCCCAGTTAAGTACTAGGTTGGTGTCAATACATCTGTCCAGTACCCGAGCTAGCTGCTGTAGGCAGTCTTCGAAACCATCACCATAAAGCGAAAAATCATCCATGAAGACTTCGAAATTTTGCTCCATCATGTCTGAGAAGATAGACATCATACACCTTTGAAACGTGGCAGGGGCATTGCAGAGCCCAAAGGGCATGCGCCTGAATGCAAAAGTCCCGTAAGGACAAGTAAATGTCGTCTTCTCCTGGTCAGCTGGCTCAATCGCTATCTGATTATACCCAGAGTATCCATCCAAAAAGCAGTAATGCGAATGACGTGCCAGCCTATCAAGCATCTGGTCCACAAATGGGAGGGGGAAGTGATCCTTCAAAGTGGCATCATTGAGTTTGCGGTAATCCATGCAAACTCTCCACCCAGTAACTGTACGAGTGGCAATTTGATCACCTTTTTCCCCTTCCACCACAGTAATACCACCCTTCTTAGGGACACACTGCACCGGGCTAGTCCATGTGCTGTCGGAAATCGGGTAGATGAGGCCCGCCTCCAACCATTTAAGCACCTCGTTCTTCACCACCTCCTGCATATGAGGGTTGAGGCGGCGCTGAAATTGAACTACCGGCTTCTTGTCCTCCATGAGCCGGATCTTGTGCTGGCAAACTGTGGGGCTGATCCGATATCCGCTATGGTCCATCCCATAGCTGCTTTCCTTTCCTGCAACACTTTCAATAATTGCTCATCCTGTTCCCTGTCCAAACAAGAAGACACAATCACAGGTAAAGTATCATTAGATCCAAGATATAAATATTTTAAATGTGCAGGTAAAGGTTTTAACTCTAAAATAGGAGCAATATCAAGAGAAGGAATAAGAGTCTTCCTGCTTCCCTCATTAAAGAGGGGTAAGGGCTGGCGCCAATGGGTCTCCATAGCCTGCTCTTTTTCGCTAGAGTCAAGTAGAGAAAGCTCCTCATATAGTCGCTCCAATAAAATGTCTTCCTCCTCATCTGGTGTGTATGCCTCCACCCCAAAACATTGCTCACTCACCGCATACGCGGGAAACTTCATAGCTTCAAAGACGTTGAAAGCCACCTTCTCATCATTGATCCTCATAGTTAGCTCTCCGTTAGCCACATCAATGATTGTCCTCCCTGTAGCCAAGAACGGGCGACCCAAGATAAGGGGGACATCATCGTCGGCCTCCATGTCTAGGATCACAAAATCAGGGGGGAAGATAAGTCCCTCGACTCTCACAAGTACGTCCTCCAACACACCCCTTGGGCGTTTGATGGTGCGGTCAGCCATCTGCAAGCACATCCGAGTGGGTTTTGGATCTCCCACACCAAGCTGCTCAAAAACTGATGTAGGCATTAAGTTGATGCTAGCGCCAAGATCACACAATGCCCTACCATGAAAGGCATCTCCCAAAGTCACAGGAATGATGAAACCACCTGGATCTTTCATCTTCTTTGGTAGCGCTTTTTGAACAACGGTGCTACACTCTTCATTCAGAGTCACTGTCTCAAAATCATCCATGCGCCTCCTATTGGAAAGGAGGTCCTTGATAAATTTAGCATACTTTGGCATTTGTGATATGGCCTCTGCAAAGGGAATATTGATATGAAGCTTCTTGAAGATATCCACAAACTTCTTGAAGTGCTTTGCATCCTCTTGGCTCTTCAACCTCTGCGGGTATGGAACACGCATGCTATACTCCTTAGGCTTTTGGTTCTATTCCGACTTCCTACTCGTGTCCTTTGATTGGGGAATCACGGTAGGCACGGGAATTGCTCCATCCAACGCCTTTTCGGTTGCCTTAGTTGCTTCTGCTCGCGCGTGGCTAGGATATGGGGGATCCTCAGTAGTGATGCCACTGCGAGTTGTGATGGCATTCAGCTGCTCATTAGGAGTGATGGTATTTGCTGGAAGCATACCTGGTGGAAGCTTGATATTTTGATTAGCAATCTGCCAATCTGAGTCTCGTGGCTTTTCATTGTGGCTTGTATTGAGACAATCGTGCTCTCCATCCTGTCTTGATTAGCTAGGAGCTTTCTCAATAAAGCATTCGTCTCTTGCTCTTCTTTTTGTGGAGCCTGCTGTTGTGGAACTTGCCTTTGCGCTTGATATGGAACATTTGGTCTCTGACCGGGTGCATATAATCCACTGTTCGGATTGGCGTAGCTGAAGTTGGGGTGATTGCGATTGTTGGGATGATAGGTGTTAAGCCATTGCTGCTGTCGCATAAAATTCATATCTTCAACACTATTATCATATCCCTGGCTTTCATCTGCTAGTAATTCACCCATGGGCTTCTGTGATGGAGGGTGCATGCCGTGAAATGCTGAGGTCATAGATTCCAGCTTTTGTTCCATAGATTCAATCTTGTTGACTAAGGCTGCATCCCCCGGTTTGGAGTACCTACGAGTTTCAGTTCGTGTAGACTCTCTCTTTGACACGTTGTTCAGCAGATCTTGAGCTCGCTGTGCTCCAAGCCCCATAAAATTACCTCCAGCTAGCATATCTAACTGGTCAGCTGTCTCCTTGTCTAATGCAGTGTAGAAATAATGGAAGAGCTTGTGCCATGGCTCCCCATGATTTGGACATCTACAGAGAATTTGGCTGAACTTCCTCCAAGCATCTCCCAATGAGCTGTCTTCTTCCTGAGTGAATTTTGCAATCTCAGCCATCTGCTGAGCGACTCTGGATGGTGGCAAATACTTCCTCAGAAACTCATGACAACAATCCGCCCATGTCACTATGCTACCAGCTGGCAGCTCCATAAGCCACTTCTTGGCTTTTCCAGATAAGGAGAAGGGAAATAGTAATAGCTTAACTGTTTCATCTGGAACTCGTTGGTCGTGCAGGGTTGATGTGATTTGCTCAAATACCAGCAGATGGTGATTGGGATCATCTCCTGGAGCTCCGTTGAATGCGCACTCATCACGAACCATATTGATCATATGTTGGCGCAACTCGAAGTGTTGGGCATTGATCTGTGGCCTGACAATGGTAGGCTGATAACACGCTGGAGTAGTCCTGAAATAATCCACCATAGGGCGTTCTTCAATCTCGGCATTGTTCTGCCTGTTGTTTCCCCCATTATTCCCATTATTGTTCCCACCGATGTTCTCCACTTGTGCCCCCACACCAGGACGTGGTTGTGGATTTGGGGGAGCCAAGCGATCCATCATTGCCTGCATCTCAGCCGTTTGAGCCCTCATCTCCTCAGTTTCTCGTGCTTTATTGGCTGCATCCTCTACAGCTGCTGCTCTAGCTGCCTCCGCATCCTGCATACCTTTTCGGATCCTCTCAAACTCAGCTCTAGTTTCGTCATCCATAGCAACTGAGCTTGTCTTCCTCTTGTCTCTACGTTGTGCGCGTAACAAAGTTTCCGGGTCCTCAAGTGTTGGGTGCAAAGGCTCGTCTCGAGAACGGGACATGCACCGTGAAGTTCAACCTGAAAACACAGATTACACACAGAAAGTAGGTGAGTAATAGATATAAACAATAAAATAAATCCCTAAGGCTAGGAATTATAAATAATTTAGCCGAAGTCCCCGGCAACGGCGCCAAAAACTTGACACGTTCCAACTGCAAGTGTACAGCTGTCGTGTGTAGTAATAAACCGGAAATCCGGGTTGTCGAACCCAAGGGACTTTGTTTAAATTAATTATTGTTCTAAACCTTATGTGGGCACGTCGCAATTTGTTTTTTGATCTAATTCTACTAAAATAAACGCAATATTCTCAATTAACCAAGTGAAATAGTTCACGATTAATAAAGAATGAATTTTAGGGTTTTTGTAATATAAGGGAAAAACACCGGGAATTCTCTAGGTTCACTAGGTTGAGCTAAATTTATGTTTTGACTTGTAAAACAACCACGTATCTTTCACTATCAATCAAGCAATATTAAACCCACCGAGTTACCAAGTCTATTCTAGCTTAAAGCATGCATTAAAACCACAATTCTACTTTAACGATCCTAGTTAACGATGTCGAGTTACCAAACATTGATTCGACTAGGTGAATTATTCAATTTACCGACTAATCCTCACAGAGTTACCGCGTGAAAACTAATTAAGTTTATCTCTACGTTAGCTACTCGCAAAGATAATATGATTACAAACGTAAATAATCCATAACAATGAAAGATTACGTGAGATTAAGCTAAAACATGAATCACAATCATCAAAACATGGTATTTAGATCAAACCCTAGCTACACCAAACGAGAATTCCCAGCAAATAACGTTTAGCTACTCATATTCATACTCAAAACGACAAGTCTCATGAGTTTAAGCATAAAAATCAAGAAAAGAGAAGAGTTGAGAATCCAAACGGATGATCCAAAGCTCCTAAGCTCTCACAATAGCTCCTTGATCTCCAAAAGATGTGTCTCACGTGAAAAACTACTCAAAAAGTCGACCTAACACACTTAAATACGTTCCTAGACTAATATAACAAAGTTTCTAATAATTGCAAAAAGACCCCGGACGTTTCTGGCTTTCTGGGCAATCTCTTCGTGCGAAGACACTTTCTCTTCGTGGGAAGAGATTGTCTGAAGTCTTCCTGCAAAATTCCTCCTATTTTGAGACAGCATCATGTCACAGGAAGAGAACTGGAATTTTGGCTAAGTCTTTTCTTCGTGGGAAGAGCTTTTCTCTTCGTGGGAAGAGTTCTTGCCTTAGCTTTTTTCTGGCTTCTTTTCTTGAGTTTTCCTTGCTTTCTTTATTTCCGAAGCTCGTTTCTTCACCACCTTTGATCCTCGCGTCCTATTTCCTGCCAACCACAACACGAAACACGAACCCGCGATCATATCACAATAAAAGCAACAAAATATACGAGAAACGCCCGGATTTAACGATTAACGCTCAAAAACTCAATTTTCACAATTTTAGCACAAAACGCTCAAAGACGATTAAATTCTCCATGATAAGCACGCAAAACATAGCAAAAATAAGGAATAATATAACTCCAAAACGGAGTTATCAACTACCCCCACACTACATTTTGCTCGTCCCGAGCAAATCCTCAAGCCAATTCTCACAATCTCATCTCATTTCCTCAAACCTTGCCCGATTTCCAAACTTTCTTTGAATACATACCACACACCGTTTGCATACTTAACCATTACCAAATTTCATACGAGTCCGAGTAGATCAATTCACAAACCATCCTTTTTACTAGTCGACACGACTCGATTATACACAATGCAACTATATGCAAATGCAATATTCACAATGCAAGTATTGAAATAACATTTTTTTTCTTTTCTTTTGCGAGATTGGGCAATCTCCATTAGCCTAAACCGATTCACACGAAGCGATGAGAAATCTAGACACAAGGAATGAGTTGAAATCAATTTCGTCAACATGAATCCCCCCTAGCTAGTATAGAGAACCTAGCTTTACTAAGTACAAGAACGCAATACCTTTTCATGTATGCCACAAAATAAGAGGCTATGCTAGGCTAAGCCACGTTCAAGGTCCGAGCTCCTAATCTGCTAACGGGTTTAGAATGATGAGGCTTTAGGGACAAATAGGATAATAATCAACTCGAATCCTAAAGCGTCACATTCTCACAATTACCACATCCCACACACCCTCAAAACAATGATAGAAACCAAGCCCGAAACTCACCATCTCCGGCCCTCGATCCCCTCACATCCCGGTACAATTACGATCTCCGCGGCTATTGTCATGAATGATGTATAAGCCAAAATTTCCCGTTCGTGAACTAGTTGCTTCTCCACTCGTTATTCCACAAAACTTTTCATTCTTCCTTTATTCAACTCTCCTTTTTTTCCCTCTTTTTTTTCATCATTTTTTTTTCTCTTTTTTTTTTTTTTGAAAATCTCTCAAATTCCTGCACAATTTCCTCAATATCCGTCCCGAGTGGTCTTCCAAGAGTCAAGCTAAAAATGATAATAGGGGAAGATAATATCCAAATCAACACGTATGAATCGCAAATAAATGTCTCTCCCCCTATTTCGATGAAATCCTCGGTGTAACAAACGAAGCCGCTAACACAATAGAGCACGTGTGGGGATGGAGTCGTCGCAAGCTCAATCTCGATGTCCGAAGTCAAATGTCGACACCCCCACACTCGAATGTAATCCGGTCCCCTCTCAAGTAGCCAATCACATATATGTCTCGTGCCTAATCCAACCAAACCTCCTACATCATGATGAATAAGATCCGGTCCCTAGCACGATCCACCTATTCAATTCCCCCAACCCAAGTTTTGTGTGTATTAGATGGTACACACTCACGGCTCTCCTCACTCGTGTCCATGTTGTAATGCCATGGAACACCGCCACACCGAAGTGCGCAAGCCTACTCTCACTCACCCTCGCATTCCCCTCGAAGATCACAAATGAAGCGTATGCGATATGTAAGACTCACACAAGTATAGCATGAAGTACTCCCTCAACGAACCCCCTCAACTACAACACCCTCGTGACGCACTAAAGCGGTGATTCTAACCAATCAATGATGAAGGCCAAGAATCGTCACCCTAAGTCCACTGGTTATCAAAGAATCCAAGGTTCAAAACAGGGTTTACTAGTGGTCCTACAAGGTAAGTTCTATAAGCAGTGAGTGCTCTAATACACACCTCGCACAGCTGTTCTGTGTGCCACTACGAGGCGGGTTGGCGACTACCTAAGACGTACACAAGAACGTTCGGCTTGTTTAGCTCACACCTAGCTCAACTCTTGTAAGAAAATTAGGCACACACTTTAGATTTGACAAAATTAAGTTCGTGTGTAAAATATGCACGCATTCCCGTAAAGAAAGTTTCTCTATACTTACTAAGGGAATCTCACATTGTCACTCTCGATCGCAATTCACGCCTATGCCTAAAAGTCTCACACTTCTCGATTTTACCGAATTTTCAGCTTCTTTCGATTGCCTTTTCTCAAATTTTTAATTTTTTTGGGTTTTCACATTTTTTAATTTTTTTTTTATACGTATACTACATGCACGGCCAACTCGACTAATGACTCGATACTTTGGTGGGATGACTCAATAATACCAAAACGTGCACGCAAAAATATGAATAATAAAGAGAAAAATAAGGACATAACCAAAAATCTATAACTAAATGCTGACACGGGCGATGCAAAGACGCAATACTAACTAGTAAAAAGGATACCACCACCCCCAAACTAGGATGCATCGTTGTCCTCAACGATCACACGAGGACTCAACAATCCTAGCACGAGGGCTCTCTCTCCTCTACTCATCCTCTTCGGAGTACGGGGCCTCCTCGCCTCCGTCTTTCTCTTTTTTTTTTTTGAGGCCATTTAGCAAATCAAGCAAATAAGATGAAAATTTAAACTGTGCACTGTGACAGGGAGTGTAACCGAAAGCAACTAACAAGTAGCAATTAAACAGATAACACCTAGGACTCTAATCAATCGCCCCCAAGGTTCGCAACTAAGCGAAAGAAATCAAAAATGGGCTTTTACTCAATCGTGCCTAGACGCGTAAAATTTAAATTGCTAGTTAAGATAGTACCTGAGACACCTGGAGTACCTTTCTTACAGGTGTCGTTTCCGCGAAAAATTCACCAAGAAGGGCCAAACTGACCGGTGAAAATTTTTCCGGAAAAAGTGAAAAATTTGTGCTTTCCTTACTCTCCTCGTAGTCCCTGTCGATGTTTGTTCTTGAACTTTTGGCTGAATCCCCCTCCAAGTGGTCCAATTTTTGGTTTTGCACTTCGGAACCCTAGTTCTTCCTCCTCTGATTTCTCTCTCGTCTCTCACTCTCACTCAAAACCACCCTCAAATCCTTGTTCTCCTCTCTGTCGTGAGCAAAACCCTTACTTGGTTGTTGAATTTGATGAAGAAACAAGGTGGGAAGAGCTTGGTGTGTCGTGCGGCAATGGAGGAGGGACGTGGGTCTGTTCGTGAGTTGAAGAAGGAGGAAGGGAACTGATGAACTAATCGGGTCAATTGGGTTTATATACCCTTTAGTGGAATTGACCCAAATACCCCTCAAGAAACCCCTTCATCTTGCATTATTTCGGGCTTTTTGGACCTTTCACGCATTCTGGGCACTCTCTTCGTGCGAAGAGAATGTCCAGAATGTGCTCTTCTTCTTCTTGTGACAGTCTTCCTGTTTTGAGACAGAAGGCTGTCACAGGAAGACAATTTTTTTTTTCTAAGTACAAACTCTTCGTGGGAAGAGTTTTTCTCTTCGTAGGAAGAGAACTGACAGTGTTAAAAAATTTCACTTTTGCTTGATTTCCTTCGACTATTTACTCGTTTCTTCGAATCTTCATGAATCTCCTCGTCCTCGAGATCCCGTATAGATGATAAAAGATTCCCAAAGTCCGGGGAATATTTTTTTCTTCAAATTCATGCTCTCGAAGATCCGTTGAAAATTTCCGGATGTTTTAAGCCGCTAAAATATCCTTTTTTTACCATTTCACTCGTGCCTTTGCTTCTTCATGAATCTCCTCGACCTCGAGATTCCTTTTGCATCATAAAAGATTCCCAATGTCCGGGGAATCCTTTATTCTTCAATTTGACCCTTCCAAAGACCCGTTTGGCAATTCCAGATGCTTTTTCGACGCCTTTTTGCCCGCATAACATCATTTTTGGCCTATCTTCTTCGTCCGGACTCCGATTTACGCGATCCACCTGTCCACAGAAAGCTCTCGACCACCCCCACACGTTGGCACTGTTCAATTTTGTTTTTAGTCTGTTCTTCAAAATTTCACCTCGTAATCCGTGCCAAGGAGCTAGCTTTCTCCGTTGATTAATCAAATTCTTGCGTATATCAAGACGGGGAGTCCGAGATCATGATCTTCCTCAAGTGCGTGTGTTGAGTAAGTGTTGGAATGGCGTCAATCCTCTATTTCTTCATTCCGGGTCCCGATACGCGTTTTGGTCTGCTCTTCCTCGTTTTTCGTGCTATTCTTCACTCGCGCATCAAGAAGGGGGGCCCGGTATAGGCCTTTCACCTAGAATTCCTGCACATACTCATTGGAAATATTAAATCCCCTCTCTCGCACCTCTCAAATAAATCTAACAGAATAAAAATTTACAAAACAGTATTAAAACCTACTCTACAGCAATAAATAGGTTGGGTTGCCTCCCAACAAGCGCTTTGTAATTTAAGGTCGACGGCCCGACCCAGTTACCTCAGAGATTAATTAAATTGCGGGAGTTGCATGAAGCCATTCAATGACTCCAATGAAATTCCCGTCCACGTACGGTTTCGCTCTCTGGCCGTTCACCTTAAACCTGTTCCCGTTTGCGTCCTCCACCTCAAGAGATCCCCACGGATAAACTGCGGTAATTGTGTAGGGACCACTCCATCTAGATTTTAATTTCCCTGGAAACAGCTTTAGTCTGGCGTTAAAGATCAGCACCCTCTGTCCTACTTTGAAGTCTCTCGGGATGATGTGCCTGTCGTGCCACAGTTTTGTCCTCTCCTTATAGATTCTCGCACTTTCATATGCCATCAATCGAAATTCTTCAAGTTCAAGCAGTGCTTGCTTCCGTAGCTCACCTGAGAGCTTAGCGTCCAAATTGATCTTCTTCAAAGCCCAGAATGCCTAGTGCTCAAGTTCCACCGGAAGATGACATGACTTCCCAAATACTAGCTGATAGGGAGACATGCCTAAAGGGGTCTTGTAAGCAGTCCTATATGCCCATAAGCTATCATCTAAATGCAGAGACCAATCCTTGCGTCCCGGGTTGACTGTCTTCTCAAGAATCCCTTTTATCTCTCGGTTAGAAACTTCTGCTTGCCCATTTGACTGCGGATGATAAGCTAGTGATATCTTATGTGTCTTTACCCCATATTTTCTCAGGACATTTGCAAAGACTTTATTCACGAAATGCGATCCTTCATCACTAATAATGGCTCTGGGAGTCCCAAACCGTGTAAATATGTTCTTACGCACAAATCTCTCTACAGTAGCTCCATCGTTTTTAGGGCAAGCCATTGCCTCTACCCACTTGGTCACATAATCCACAGCTAACAATATATAAAGATTTCCAAGTGAAGACGGGAATGGTCCCATGAAATCAATGCCCCAAACATCAAAGGGCTCTACTTCCAACACAAAATTTTGAGGCATCTCGTTTCGGTTGGAGATATTGCCAGTTCTCTGACATCGATCACACTGCTATACAAACAAATGAGCATCTTTATGTAAAGAAGGCCAATAAAATCCACTTTGCAATACCTTTGCCACAGTGCGCGTTTTACCAAAATGCCCTCCGCAATTCAATTCATGGCAGTGTCTAAGAATATCCAAAGTGTCTGGCTCAGCTACGCACGTTCTCAACACGTTGTCAGATCCCAACCTGAACAAATAAGGGTCATCCCAGAAATAGCGTCGTGCATCTGCAAAAAGATTCTTTTTCTGATGGAACGACATGTCTTTTGGGACAATATTGAGCGCCTTGAAATTTTCCAAATCCGCAAACCAAGGCACAGCTGCTACCACTACCATAAGCTGTTCATCTGGAAATTCTTCTCTAATTGGCACTTCTTCTTGTTTTTCGTTCTCCAGTCGTGACAAATGGTCTGCAACAACGTTCTCTACTCCCTTTTTGTCCTTGATCACAATGTCGAACTCTTGCATTAGCAACACCCATCGGATCAACCTAGGCTTCACATCCTTCTTAGTAAGAAGATATTTGAGGGCTGCATGGTCCGTGAAGATAGTAACCTGAGAACCCACAAGGTATGGACGAAACTTGTCCAATGCGAAGATAATACCTAACATCTCCTTCTCCGTGGTGGCATAATTAACTTGTGCAGTATTAAGAGTACGACTGGCATAGTAAATTACATGAGCTACCTTGTCTTTCCGCTGTCCCAGCACTGCTCCCACCGCATAATCGCTGGCATCACACATAAGCTCGAACGGCAAGGTCCAGTCTGGGGTGGCTATAATAGGAGAACTGATCAGCTTTTTCTTGAGCAAATCAAAAGCTGTCCTGCAATCTTCATTGAAATCATAGACGACATCTTTCTCAAGCAACCCAGATAATGGCTTTGTGATCTTCGAGAAGTCTTTAATGAAGCGCCGATAGAAACCTGCATGTCCCAAGAAACTCCGTACCCCTTTGACAGATGTAGGATAAGGAAGCTTCTCGATTACCTCAATTTTTGCCCGATCTACCTCTAGGCCTTTACTGGAGATCTTGTGCCCCAACACTATCCCCTCGGTCACCATGAAATGGCACTTCTCCCAGTTAAGTACTAGGTTGGTGTCAATACATCTGTCCAGTACCCGAGCTAGCTGCTGTAGGCAGTCTTCGAAACCATTACCATAAAGCGAAAAATCATCCATGAAGACTTCGAAATTTTGCTCCATCATGTCTGAGAAGATAGACATCATACACCTTTGAAACGTGGCAGGGGCATTTCAGAGCCCAAAGGGCATGCGCCTGAATGCAAAAGTCTCGTAAGGACAAGTAAATGTCGTCTTCTCCTGGTCAGCTGGCTCAATCGCTATCTGATTATACCCAGAGTATCCATCCAAAAAGCAGTAATGCGAATGACGTGCCAGCCTATCAAGCATCTGGTCCACAAATGGGAGGGGGAAGTGATCCTTCAAAGTGGCATCATTGAGTTTGCGGTAATCCATGCAAACTCTCCACCCAGTAACTGTACGAGTGGCAATTTGATCACCTTTTTCCCCTTCCACCACAGTAATACCACCCTTCTTAGGGACACACTGCACCGGGCTAGTCCATGTGCTGTCGGAAATCGGGTAGATGATGCCCGCCTCCAACCATTTAAGCACCTCGTTCTTCACCACCTCCTGCATATGAGGGTTGAGGCGGCGCTGAAATTGAACTACCGGCTTCTTGTCCTCCATGAGCCGGATCTTGTGCTGGCAAACTGTGGGGCTGATCCCCTTGATATCCGCTATGGTCCATCCCATAGCTGCTTTCCTTTCCTGCAACACTTTCAATAATTGCTCCTCCTGTTCCCTGTCCAAACAAGAAGACACAATCACAGGTAAAGTATCATTAGATCCAAGATATAAATATTTTAAATGTGCAGGTAAAGGTTTTAACTCTAAAATAGGAGCAATATCAAGAGAAGGAATAAGAGTCTTCCTGCTTCCCTCATTAAAGAGGGGTAAGGGCTGGCGCCAATGGGTCTCCATAGCCTGCTCTTTTTCGCTAGAGTCAAGTAGAGAAAGCTCCTCATATAGTCGCTCCAATAAAATGTCTTCCTCCTCATCTGGTGTGTATGCCTCCACCCCAAAATATTGCTCACTCACCGCATACGCGGGAAACTTCATAGCTTCAAAGACGTTGAAAGCCACCTTCTCATCATTGATCCTCATAGTTAGCTCTCCGTTAGCCACATCAATGATTGTCCTCCCTGTAGCCAAGAACGGGCGACCCAAGATAAGGGGGACATCATCGTCGGCCTCCATGTCTAGGATCACAAAATCAGGGGGGAAGATAAGTCCCTCGACTCTCACAAGTACGTCCTCCAACACACCCCTTGGGCGTTTGATGGTGCGGTCAGCCATCTGCAAGCACATCCGAGTGGGTTTTGGATCTCCCACACCAAGATGCTCAAAAACTGATGTAGGCATTAAGTTGATGCTAGCGCCAAGATCACACAATGCCCTACCATGAAAGGCATCTCCCAAAGTCACAGGAATGATGAAACCACCTGGATCTTTCATCTTCTTTGGTAGCGCTTTTTGAACAACGGCGCTACACTCTTCATTCAGAGTCACTGTCTCAAAATCATCCATGCGCCTCCTATTAGAAAGGAGGTCCTTGAGAAATTTAGCATACTTTGGCATTTGTGATATGGCCTCTGCAAAGGGAATATTGATATGCAGCTTCTTGAAGATATCCACAAACTTCTTGAAGTTCTTTGCATCCTCTTGGCTCTTCAACCTCTGCGGGTATGGAACATGCATGCTATACTCCTTAGGCTTTTGGTTCTCTTCCGACTTCCTACTCGTGTCCTTTCATTGGGGAATCACGGTAGGCACGGGAATTGCTCCATCCAACGCCTTTTCGGTTGCCTTAGTTGCTTCTGCTCGCGCGTGGCTAGGATATGGGGGATCCTCATTAGTGATGCCACTGCGAGTTGTGATGGCATTCAGCTGCTCATTAGGAGTGATGGTATTTGCTGGAAGCATACCTGGTGGAAGCTTGATATTTTGATTAGCAATCTGCCCAATCTGAGTCTCGTGGCTTTTCATTGTGGCTTGTATTGAGACAATCGTGCTCTCCATCCTGTCTTGATTAGCTAGGAGCTTTCTCAATAAAGCATTCGTCTCTTGCTCTTCTTTTTGTGGAGCCTGCTGTTGTGGAACTTGCCTTTGCCCTTGATATGGAACATTTGGTCTCTGACCGGGTGCATATAATCCACTGTTCGGATTGGCGTAGCTGAAGTTGGGGTGATTGCGATTGTTGGGATGATAGGTGTTAGGCCATTGCTGCTGTCGCATAAAATTCACATCTTCAACACTATTATCATATCCCTGGCTTTCATCTGCTAGTAATTCACCCATGGGCTTCTGTGATGGAGGGTGCATGCCGTGAAATGCTGAGGTCATAGATTCCAGCTTTTGTTCCATTCAATCTTGTTGACTAAGGCTGCATCCCCCGGTTTGGAGTACCTACGAGTTTCAGTTCGTGTAGACTCTCTCTTTGACACGTTGTTCAGCAGATCTTGAGCTCGCTGTGCTCCAAGCCCCATAAAATTACCTCCAGCTAGCATATCTAACTGGTCAGCTGTCTCCTTGTCTAATGCAGTGTAGAAATAATGGAAGAGCTTGTGCCATGGCTCCCCATGATTCGGACATCTACGGAGAATTTGGCTGAACTTCCTCCAAGCATCTCCCAATGAGCTGTCTTCTTCCTGAGTGAATTTTGCAATCTCAGCCATCTGCTGAGCGACTCTGGATGGTGGCAAATAGTTCCTCAGAAACTCATGACAACAATCCGCCCATGTCACTATGCTACCAGCTGGCAGCTCCATAAGCCACTTCTTGGCTTTTCCAGATAAGGAGAAGGGAAATAGTAATAGCTTAACTGTTTCATCTGGAACTCGTTGGTCGTGCAGGGTTGATGTGATTTGCTCAAATACCAGCAGATGGTGATTGGGATCATCTCCTGGAGCTCCGTTGAATGCGCACTCATCACGAACCATATTGATCATATGTTGGCGCAACTCGAAGTGTTGGGCATTGATCTGTGGCCTGACAATGGTAGGCTGATAACACGCTGGAGTAGTCCTGAAATAATCCACCATAGGGCGTTCTTCAATCTCGGCATTGTTCTGCCTGTTGTTTCCCCCATTATTCCCATTATTGTTCCCACCGATGTTCTCCACTTGTGCCCCCACACCAGGACGTGGTTGTGGATTTGGGGGAGCCAAGCGATCCATCATTGCCTGCATCTCAGCCGTTTGAGCCCTCATCTCCTCAGTTTCTCGTGCTTTATTGGCTGCATCCTCTACAGCTGCTGCTCTAGCTGCCTCCGCATCCTGCATACCTTTTCGGATCCTCTCAAACTCAGCTCTAGTTTCGTCATCCATAGCAACTGAGCTTGTCTTCCTCTTGTCTCTACGTTGTGCGCGTAACAAAGTTTCCGGGTCCTCAAGTGTTGGGTGCAAAGGCTCGTCTCGAGAACGGGACATGCACCGTGAAGTTCAACCTGAAAACACAGATTACACACAGAAAGTAGGTGAGTAATAGATATAAACAATAAAATAAATCCCTAAGGCTAGGAATTATAACTAATTTAGCCGAAGTCCCCGACAACGGCGCCAAAAACTTGACACGTTCCAACTGCAAGTGTACAGCTGTCGTGTGTAGTAATAAACCGGAAATCCGGGTTGTCGAACCCAAGGGACTTTGTTTAAATTAATTATTGTTCTAAACCTTATGTGGGCACGTCGCAATTTGTGTTTTGATCTAATTCTACTAAAATAAACGCAATATTCTCAATTAACCAAGTGAAATAGTTCACGATTAATAAAGAATGAATTTTAGGGTTTTTGTAATATAAGGGAAAAACACCGGGAATTCTCTAGGTTCACTAGGTTGAGCTAAATTTATGTTTTGACTTGTAAAACAACCACGTATCTTTCACTATCAATCAAGCAATATTAAACCCACCGAGTTACCAAGTAAGTTTACTATACTTTAAACCAAAACAACCGAGTTACCAAGTCTATTCTAGCTTAAAGCATGCATTAAAACCACAATTCTACTTTAACGATCCTAGTTAACGATGTCGAGTTACCAAACATTGATTCGACTAGGTGAATTATTCAATTTACCGACTAATCCTCACAGAGTTACCGCGTGAAAACTAATTAAGTTTATCTCTACGTTTGCTACTCGCAAAGATAATATGATTACAAACGTAAATAATCCATAACAATGAAAGATTACGTTAGATTAAGCTAAAACATGAATCACAATCATCAAAAAATGGTATTTAGATCAAACCCTAGCTACACCAAACGATAATTCCCAGAAAATAACGTTTAGCTACTCATATTCATACTCAAAACGACAAGTCTCATGAGTTTAAGCATAAAAATCAAGAAAAGAGAAGAGTTGAGAATCCAAACGGATGATCTAAAGCTCCTAAGCTCTCACAATAGCTCCTTGATCTCCAAAAGATGTGTCTCACGTGAAGAACTACTCAAAAAGTCGACCTAACACACTTAAATACGTTCCTAGAATAATATAACAAAGTTTCTAATAATTGCAAAAAGACCCCGGACGTTTCTGTCTTTCTGGGCAATCTCTTCGTGCGAAGACACTTTCTCTTCGTGGGAAGAGATTTTCTGAAGTCTTCCTGCAAAATTCCTCCTATTTTGAGACAGCATCATGTCACAGGAAGAGAACTGGAATTTTGGCTAAGTCTTTTCTTCGTGGGAAAAGCTTTTCTCTTCATGGGAAGAGTTCCTGCCTTAGCTTTTTCTGGCTTCTTTTCTTGAGTTTTCCTTGCTTTCTTTATTTCCGAAGCTCGTTTCTTCACCACATTTGATCCTCGCGTCCTATTTCCTGCCAACCACAACACGAAACACGAACTCGCGATCATATCACAATAAAAGCAACAAAATATACGAGAAACGCCCGGATTTAACGATTAACGCTCAAAAACTCAATTTTCACAATTATAGCACAAAACGCTCAAAGACGATTAAATTCTCCATGATAAGCACGCAAAACATAGCAAAAATAAGGAATAATATAACTCCAAAACGGAGTTATCAGATGCCACGTTGAAGGATCACTTTCCCCTCCCATTTGTGGACCAGATGCTCGATAGGCTGGCACGTCATTTTCATTACTGCTTTTTGGATGGATACTCCGGGTATAATCAGATAGCAATTGAGCCAGCTGACAAGGAGAAGACGACATTTACTTGTACTTATGGGACCTTTGCATTTAGACGCATGCCCTTTGGGCTATGCAATGCACCTGCCACGTTTCAGAGGTGTATGATGTCTATCTTCTCCGACATGATGGAGCAGAATTTCGAAGTATTCATGGATGATTTTTCGCTTTATGGTGATGGGTTCGAAGACTGTCTACAGCAGCTAGCTCGGGTACTGGACAGATTTATTGACACCAACCTAGTGCTTAACTGGGAGAAGTTCCATTTCATGGTGACCGAGGGGATAGTGTTGGGGAACAAGATTTCAAGCAAAGTCTTAGAGGTAGACCGGGCGAAATTGAGGTGATTGAGAAGCTTCCTTACCCTACATCTGTCAAACGGGTACAGAGTTTCTTGGGACATACAGGCTTCTACCGGCGTTTCATTAAAAACTTTTCGAAGATCACAAAGCCGTTATTTGGATTGCTTGAGAAAGATGTCATCTTTGATTTCAATGAAGAGTGCAAGACAGCTTTTGATTTGCTCAAGAAAAAGCTGACCAGTTCTCCAATTATAGCCACACCAGACTGGACCTTGCCGTTTGAGCTTATGTGTGATGCCAGTGACTATGCGGTGGGAGCACTACTGGGACACCAGAAAGATAAGGTAGCTCATGTCATTTATTATGCCAGTCGAACTCTTAACGATGCACAGGTTAAATATGCTACCACGGAGAAAGAGATGCTGGCTATCATATTTGCGTTGGACAAGTTTCGTCAATATCTTGTAGGTTCTTAGGTGACGATTTTCACAGACCATGCAGCTCTCAAGTACCTTCTCACCAAGAAGGACTCCAAGCCAAGATTGATTCGGTGGGTTCTGTTGATGCAGGAGTTTGATGTGATAATCAAGGATAAAAAGGGGGTAGAGAATGTTGTTGCAGACCATTTTTCACGACTGGAGAATGAAAAGCAGGAAGAAGTGCCAATTAGAGAAGAGTTTCCAGATGAACAACTTATGGTAGTGGTAGCAGTTGGGCCTTGGTTTGCTGACTTGGCAAATTTCAAGGCACTTAAAATTGTTCCCAAAGACATGACCTTCCATCAGAAAAAGAAGTTCTTTGCAAATGCACGACGTTATTTTTGGGATGACCCCTATTTGTTCAAGTTAGGAGCCGATAATGTGTTGAGAAGATGTGTAGCTGAGCCGGATACGTTGGATATTCTTAGACATTGCCATGAACTAAATTGTGGAGGGCACTTCGGCAAATCACGCACAGTGGAAAAGGTACTTCAAAGCAGTTTTTATTGGCCTTCTTTACATAAGGATGCTCATCTATTTGTACAGTAGTGTGACCGGTGTCAGAGAACAGGCAATATTTCCAGCAGAAATGAGATGCCTCAGAATTTCGTGTTGGAGGTGGAGCCGTTTGACGTATGGGGCATTGATTTCATGGGGCCATTCCCCTCTTCACTTGGTAACCTTTATATTCTGTTAGCTGTGGATTATGTGACCAAGTGGGTAGAGGCAATGGCTTGTCCCAAGAATGATGAAGCTACTGTAGATAGATTCGTGCGCAAGAACATATTTACGCGGTTTGGGACTCCCAGTGCCATTATCAGTAATGAGGGATCGCATTTCGTGAACAAGTTCTTCGCCAATGTCTTGAGCAAATATGGGGTAAAGACACATAAGATATCACTGGCCTATCATCCGCAGTCGAATGGACAAGCTGAAGTATCTAACCGAGAGATAAAGGGGATTCTAAAGAAGACAGTTAATTCGGGACGCAAAGACTGGTCCCTACACTTAGATGACAGTCTATGGGCTTATCGGACTGCATACAAGACCCCTTTGGGCATGTCTCCCTATCAGATGGTATTTGGGAAGTCGTGTCATCTTCCGGTGGAACTTGAGCACAAGGCGTTTTGGGCCTTGAAGAAGATCAACTTGGATGCTAAGCTCTCAGGTGAGCAACGGAAACAGGCACTACTTGAACTTGAGGAATTTCGATTGATGGCGTATGAGAGTGAAAAACTTTATAAGGAAAGGACAAAGCAGTGGCACGACAAGCACATCATATCGAGAGACTTCAAGATAGGACAGAGGGTGTTGATCTTTAACGCCAGGCTAAAGCTGTTTCCAGGCAAGTTGAAGTCTAGATGGAGTGGTCCTTACATGATTACTGCAGTCTATCCATGGGGTTCTCTTGAGGTGGAGGATGCAAATGGTGGCCGGTTCAAGGTAAATGGCCAGAGAGCAAAGCCGTATGTGGACTGGAATTTCATTGGAGTCATTGAATGGCTCCATGCAAATCCCGCTATTTGATTCTTTCTGAGGTAACTGGGTCATGCCGTCGACCTTAAATTACAAAGCGCTTGTTGGGAGGCAATCCAACCTATTTATTGCTATAGGTTAGGTTTTAATATTGTTTTGTTTGTTTTATTATGTTTGATTTATTTGAGAGGAGCGAGAGAGTGGATTTAATATTTCCAATGAGTATGTGCAGGATTTCTAGGTGAAAATCCTATTCCGGATCCCCCCTTCTTGATACGCGCGTGAAGAACATATTGAGAATTGAGAAATAGCAGCCCGAAACGCGTATCGGGATCCGGAATGAAGAAATTGACGATTGATGCCATTCCTAATCTCACTCAACACACGCACGTGGAGAAGATCATGTTCCCAGACTCCCCGTCTTGATCTACACAAGGATTACATTGAAGAATAGAGAAAGCTAGCACATTGGCACGGATTACGAGGTGGAATTTTGAAAACGAGACTGAAAGCAGAATTGAAGAGTGCCATTGTGTGGGGGTGTTTGAGAGCTTTCTGTAGACAGGTGGAGCGCGCATATCGGAGTCCAGATGAGAAAGTTACGCCAAAAAGGATGCTCAAAGAGTAAAACGAGGCCAAAAGCATCCGGAAATGCAAAACGTGTCTTGAAAGGCGTTAAATTGAAGAATAAAATATTCCCCGGACTTTGGGAATGTTTTATGGCACAAAAGGAATACCGAGGTCGAGGGGATCCGTGAAAACCGAAGCACACAGATCGAGGAGGATATACTCAGCATGAAAAAGTATCACTCAAGGAGGTAGGGTGATCACGTTGTTGCGAAAAGTTCAACTTCATGTGCTTCCCGGTCTAACTCTTGCAAAGGCGCGTTGGAACACAAGGGTGGGTGTGAAAATATAATGGTTGAGCTTATTGTGAGTTGTTACAAGATCAAAATTCAGAAAACGACAAGTCTGGCGGAAATCAGAATGCATCCTGGAGCACCAGAGGTCGCACGACCTCAAAAGGAGGTCGGAGGACCTGGATATACAAACCCAGAGGTCGCACGACCTCAAAAGGAGGTCGCACGACCTGGTGCCCGTCAGCAGAATCTATCAGGGAGGTCCTACGACCTCATATTGAGGTCGCACGACCTCAAGACCTCTTGTACACTCACGGGTTTAGCCAGATGGGGCTTCTTTGCAATACATTAAAACTTTAAAAAGGGGTGTTTGTTTTCATTTAACAAAACCTCAAATAAGCACTACCAACTCACGTATCAAACATCCACAGAACCCCAACAACACCTAAATCGTCGCCCCCTTCTCATCTATCACCGCAGCTCCTCCAAACCACCACCACCACCATCGACCGCCATCACCGCTCAACCCACAAGACCACTGCACGAGCTCCATAACCATCACCGTTGCAACAACGCCGGCTCTCTGTTCGTCGCTCACACCCACGGCGAGAATCCCCAAAACACCCTACTTTCTCACCTTCTTCCGTCTATATCGTTGGCGACCTCAGCGCCAGTAGTAAGAGAGTACGAATTTGGTGGAGGACCACGCGTAAAGGCGTGTTTGGGGGTGAAATCAGCAAAGAGGGGAGCTAGGGTTTTGAATCAAAAATCTGAAATTCAAGGAGTTTGAAGCCAAATTGGACAATTTCGTCTACGGGGTTTCGACGGGGACACCGCGAGGAGCAAAAGGCACTACTTGATTGCAAACTGTGAAGAATAATTTTCCAACGACCAAATCGGTCTTTCTTGTCGGAAGAAGCTGAATTTTTTGTGCCCGTAAGACTAGCTCCGGGCACGTAGGTACACTCTTCTCTCTCGCAATTAAATTTCATCGAGTCCTAGGCACAATTGAGTAAAAGCCCATTTTTTTATCGTTGTCGCTTAGTTGCGGCGTTTGGGGGCGATTGACTAGTGTCCTAGGGAATATTTGTTAATTGCTTACGTGTTTCTTTTCCGTACACACATATTGACACTGTGCACGTAGCTTAAGTTAACTGTCAAATTTTTTTCTACTTTCTTGTGCCAATGTCTAGTCGAAAGGATAAAGGGAAAGCCGTGGCAAAGGGTAAACCTGTGGTAAAGAGTAAAGCTGTGGCGAAGGCCAAAAAGGTGTCGGGGGGAAAGAGTAAGAAACGGAAAGTTGTGAGTGAAAGCGAGGATGAGTATTACTAGGCTGAGATGAGGGAAGTACAAAGAGACGAGTCTGACCTAGAGGAGAACTTGTCTTTTATGGGTACGGGTTGTACGGTTACACCGAACTACCCGGACCCTGCTGAGTTGAGTCGGGCGGAGCCAACAGTGATACCGGTAGCGAGGAATGAGAGGGCGACTGAGTGTCGTGATAACTTTGACCCTAGTAATGGATTATTTTGTGACTACCAGTTCATTTGTGCAAAGGCTCACGGTAAATATCTCCATAGAGAAAGTGTGACCAAAGCAGCCAATGTAAAGAAGCGTTTCCAGCTTCACGAGGACATGCCGGAATCAATTAAGGAATTTGTGACGCGAGAGAATGTAGCGGTTTGGGGTGAGTTAATCAAGGGGAACGCGAGCTCTGTGCTCATGTGGGAAATTTATAGGAACGCCCCGTCCTATGGTGAGGGAGAGGATATAGCAGTGAGCGATCCTAGGGTTCTTTATGCCCGTAGGCATTTTTTTGTATTCTCTCCTGCGACCATAGCCAAGGCACTCCAATGGCCTGCGCTAGTGGGACCCTGTCATTATGACGTTACCATGGAGATGAACGCCAACGAGATAGTCAAGCAAGTGACTAACTTTGCTATAGGTGTGAAGGGGGTGTCCTGGGACCAACACAGGAGCCAGGACGTGAGGAAATGGACTGTGGAGGCCAGGTACATACCTCGTCCGGCCCGTTGGTTCGTTGAAGTGGTGGATTCTTGGGTCGAGGGCGTATCTCACCAAACCCATGTCAGATTCGAGTGGTGTGTGATGGCGATCTGTTGGTCTAGGGGACAGAGGATTGATGTCCCTAGGCACATTTATAGGAGTTTCATGGCAAGGCTTCGGGAGACCAACCGCCGGGCTGCGGGATTTGGTTATCCGTTGAAGCACTTGGCCACTGAGGTCGGTGTCGTGTTGCATGATCTTGAGTGGGACCGTCCCGCAGAGTGTGAGAGAACTTGGTACAAGATCCCTGAACCGAAGACAGCTGAGATTATGGGTGAGAGTAGCCAGGCACCACTGCAAAAAGGGGCCAAAAAGGTAGGTAAGGGAAAGGCCCCGGCTACAAGTGAGTCGAGCTAGTTTCTTCAGGCCACTGCTGGTATCGAGGCCACATTGAAGGCTATGCAAAAACTCATGATAGACAGTGATAAAAAGGCTGAGTCTCGATATCAAGCACAGGAGAAACGCGCGAATGAATCTGAGGCTCGGTTTCTAGCACTTGAGAACCGAGTAACAGAGAAGGAGAAACGGGCACATAGGAGAGCGGTTCATTCGCGGCGCAACCAACGCCTGTTGGGAGCCAAGTTAGATATGCAGGACCAGTGGATTCATGAGATAGGAAAGAAGGTAGGTTTGACACTGAGTCCGGAGCCTGGGAAGGTAGTGTATAACTCGAGTTCCGACTCGGATATCGAGGAGGAGGACGAGTATACCCGCCGACCGTCGCATTAGAACGTCGAGTCCCTTTATTTTATCTCTAAATTCGTTGGGGACAACGAAGCATTCTTTTGTGGGGGTGAGTTTTACCTTTTACTAGCCAGTGTCGAGTCTTGCATTCACCTGTCACATGTAGTCACCTTTTTAGTTATGTCCTTATTTTTCTCTTTATTATTCATGATTCTGTTTGCACATTTATATTATTGAGTCATCCCACCATTTTGAGTCGTTAGTCGAGTAGACCGTGCATGTAGTAAAAAAAATTGAGAAAGGGCAATCAAAAGAAGCTATTGGTAAAATGGAGGAGTGTGAGGACCTTAGGCATATGGCGTGACTTGCGACCGAGAAAGACAATGTGAGTTCCCCTTAGTACGTATAGAGGGACTTTCTTTACGGGAGTGCCTACCTATTTTACACACGTACTTGATTTTCAAAATCTAAAGCGTGTGCCGTGTTTTTCTTACAAGAGTTGAGCTAGGTGTGAGCTAAACAAGCCAAACGTTCATGTGTACGTCTTAGGTATTCGCCAACCCGCCCCGTAGTGGCACACGAAACAGCTGTGCGGGGTTGTGTATTAGAGCACTCACTGCTTATAGAACTCACCTTGTAGGACCACTAGAAAACCCGATTTGAACCTTGGTTTATTTGATAACCTCTTGACCTAGGGTGACGATTCTTGGCCTTCATCACAAATCGTTTAGAATCACCACTTTAGTGCATCACGAGGGAGTTGTAGTTGAGGGGGTTCGATGAGGGAGACCTTATTTGCACATACTTGTGAGTTCTACATGATCGCATGCGCGTTAGTCGATATTTACGAGGGGATGCGAGGGTGAGTGTGAGTAGGCTTGCGTACTTCGGTGTGGCGGTGTTCCATGTCATTACATCATGGACACAAGTGTGGAGAGCCGTGAGTGCGTGATATCTAATACGCACGGAAATGGGGTTGGTTGATATTGATTGGTGGATCATGCTAGGGATCGGTTCTTTTCTTCGTTACGGTGTAGGAGGATCGGTTGGATTAGGCATGATAATTTTGTATATTTGACTACTTGAGAGAGGGGCATGACGACGTTCTATGTGGGGGTGTCGACGATTGACTACGGACATGGAGATTGAGCTTTTGACGACTACATCCCCATGCATGCTTTTATATTGATTTTGGCTTGTTTCGTGGCACCATGTACTTCATCGAGATAGGGGGAGATGACTTTTTCTTGTGATTCTTATTCACCGGTTTGTTTGATTTCCTCCTCCTTGTCATTAATTACTCTTGGAAGAACCACTCGTATAATTTTGTATATTTTGGAAGACGACGTTGAGAGAAAATAAAAAAAGGGGGGGGAGAAAAAAAAAAGAAAAGAAAAGAAAAAAACAGAAAAATAAATGAAAAAAAGAGAGAGAAAAAAAGGAGAGATGAAATAAAAAAAATTGGAGCTTAAACGGAAAACGAGTGGTGGAAGCAACTATTTCATTGACTGCGGTATTCATTTCGTGCACAATTCATGACGGTGGCCACGGAGATCGTAATTGTACCAGGGTTTGAGGAAATCGAGGGCCGGGGACGGTGAGTTTCGGGTTGCGGTTTCTATCATCGTGGTGAGGGTGTGTGAGATGTGGGTTTAATAGTGAGAATGTGACGCTTTAGGACTTATACATTATGATTATCCTTAGGTCTCTAAGCCTCATCATTCTAACCCGTTAGTGGAATAGGAGCTCGGACCTTGAACGTGGTTTAGCCTAGCGTAGCCTCTTATTTTTGTCGGCACACGCGAAGAGGTAGGTTATTCTTGTACTTAGTAAGGCTAGGCTCTCTATAGGATCGAAGGGAAATTATGTTGTCACGTTTAGTTTCAATTCACGCCTTGTTCCTAGATTTCTCATCACTCCATGATAATCGGTTTGAGCAAATTGAGATTGCCCGATCTCGCAAAAGAAAAAAAAAAAGAAAACAAAAATCATTATTTAAATACTTGCATTGTATACATTGCATTTGCATTTAGTTGCATTGTGTATAATCGAGTCGTGTCGGCTAGTAAAAGGGGATTGGTGGTTTGATCTTCTCCTTGGATTCGTATGCAATGTTTGTATGAGTGCATTGTGATAATTGTATGCAAGTGGCGTAGGGAAGGTATGCAAGTTGGATGGGGATTGAATGAGGTGAGTTTGAGTTGAGAGATTGAGATTTGGCTTGGATATTTGCTCGGGACGAGCAAAATGTAGTGTGGGGGTAGTTGATAACTCCGTTTTCGGAGTTATTTTATTGCTTATTTTGCTACATTTTGTATGCTCATCATGGAGAATTTAGCATCTTTTCGAGTAAATCATGCTTTAATTGTTGATAATGAGTTCATGAGCTATGAATGTTAAATCCTGGCGTTTTATACATCATTTTACATGTTTCTTTTATCCTATTTTGTCACATTTGATCTTCGTGGGGTCTTCGTGTTGTGTTTTTCAGGAACGGAGCACGCGAGGAGCAAGTGGATAGAGGAAACGAACTTCGGAAACTAAGGCGAGCTCGAGAATTGGGAAGGAAAGCAAGAGACAATGATTCGAGTGCAAGAGAGGCACATGAGAAGATGTTACGGGCATTGAGCATGTGGAGAACTCAAAATGGAGAATCCAGTGATGGGTCGATGCTCGGGAAGTGATTCGAAGGCATGCACTACAAGGGGACGAAGTTATGATTTTTGCCAAGTTCATGGGAGGTCGTACGACCTCACTCAGAGGTCACACGACCTGATAAAGTAAAGACAGAGAGCAGTATAGTTAGAAGGAGGTCCTGCAGGACCTGATGAGAAGTCACAGGACCTTGTGGAGAGTTGCCAGAGGTCGCAGGACCTCAATCTCAGGTCGCAGGACCTGCGGGTCAGAAGACAGCATGCAGGCAACAAGGACACAGGTCTTTCAATACCTATTCAGAGGTCACATGACCTCCTCTTGCCATTTCCAGAGGTCGCACGACCTGGAATGGAGGTCGTACGACCTGGTGCGCAGCACAACTTTTTGAAAATTGTCGAGAATTTTGTGTAATTACTTCTAATTAGTCCCAAACACTTGGGAAACGTACTTAGACATGTTTAGGTCGT
Organism: Linanthus parryae; assembly: GCA_023055425.1. Lineage (NCBI taxonomy): Eukaryota > Viridiplantae > Streptophyta > Magnoliopsida > Ericales > Polemoniaceae > Linanthus > Linanthus parryae. Next base: position 430,345 of record JALGPY010000036.1, on the reverse strand, counting down.
ATTTTTGAGGATTAGACATTACGAACGACGTTCTTGGAGCTTGGGAGCACTTTGGAGTTTGGATTTCATCCGTTTGGATTTCTTTATCTCTTCTTCTTCATTATTCTTAGCTTTTTGTTGATGAAAAACATTGAGATTATATTAGAACTCATGTCTAGCTAAGTTTTATTATCGGGATCCTCGTTTGGTAGCTAGGGTTCTATGAAATACACGTTTTGATGTTTCGATTCATGTTTTAACTTAATTAGATACGTTATTCTCTTGTTATGAGTAGTTTATGTGATTATATTCATCTCTCTTGCGTTTGACGTTACGTAGGATTGATTTTAATTAGTTTTCACGTGGTAACTCCGTGAATTTTAGTCGGAAACTTGAACTATTCACCTAGTCTTATCATTGTTTGGTAACTCGATAATGTTAACTAGGATCAAAAAGTAGAATGTATGAGAATTAATGCATGTCTAGGATTGAATCGAATTTGATAACTCGGTTTGAAACGATTCTAGGCATAGATTGCTTGCTTGGTAACTCATTAAGTTAAAAATTGCTTGATTAACATGAGTAACGTATTATTGTTTCGTGAATCAAACGGATATTCGTAGTAACCTTAGTGATCCAGTAGAGGAAACCCAGTATTTGTCTCCATATCATCTCTTAAATCATCTCTCGCATTGTTCAAAGCGTGAATCCATAATTTAGTTAGTCTTTTGATTAGAAGAATTAGAACAATGAAATCAACTTGCTAGCCCACATAAGGTTATTTATTCTTAACTAATTTACGAGAAGTCTCTTGGGACACGACAACCCCTAATCTTATCTATTACTTCACTCGACAACCGTACACTTGCGGTAGGAGCGTGTCAGCAACTGCTTTGAGAGACTTAATGATCACGTCCTATAAACCCGATCGACCTCATAACAGTCTCCAGTGTCTGCGGACAGGTGCGTAACGTTCCCTATATATACGGTCGAACGTGCTGTTACGGGTCTACCATTAAGCCGCCATTTATGGTACATTAACCCCCAAAACGGTCACTTCCCCACTATATATAGGAAGGTTAGCCCTCGATGGCAAGGGTTGACTTCAAAAGTTCTGCTTCTAAGCCCTCTTACCATCATTAAGCTGTCTCTCTCTCTTGCAGTTTCTTTTGCTTACTCTCTCCATACTCACACCCTACATCTCTCTGTGTTCTATTCTAATTCCCTACTTGAGGTGTACACTTGGATCTCTCCCTGGGATTTCCTTATACACAATTTGGTGAACCCGACGTGAAACATCCAACTTCAAAAATTTCAACCAATCAACTTGGCAGCCATGTCTCTTGAAAGTAACCAGGGTGATGGAGACCGATCTCCCTTGAGGGAAGAAACCCCGAGGGAAGAAGTTCCCAACACCAATATTAAAACCAACACCCAGACAGCTACTATGAGTCCCTCTCTGGAAGCACTACAGGCTACAATCCAAAGTCAGGCCAAAGCTATGCAAGCTCAGTCCGCCCAGATCGCCCAGATCATGACGCTCCTGGGAGGGCTTGTACGGAATAGCGCTCAGGGGACTTCAGTCCCACCACCAGCAACTCAGCTGCCTCCTCTGGGGGTAACCTCCACCTCTGTGGTGCGCACGCCTGCCCCACCGAACCCGCAATATTCTCTGCCCAATGGTCCTATACCTCAGGCACCAGAGCTTCAATCAGGATCGTCCCTGACATCTGCAGGGAATCCCCCTCTTTACCCCACAATGCCTCCACACGCGAATGGAGCCCCAGGGAGATATGCACTCCTACCTCCACCTCCTTATGATCCAAATAAGCCCTACATTCCGGGTTGTGCTGCGGCACCATCGTGAACCCCTGGGGGAAGTACGCCTGCCAATGTCGCGGCCCTGGAGAAACGATTGGACAACATCATTGCTAATTAGAGATTTGCAGATACTTTCATCCCAAAAGTTGACAGTGCACCTCCCATCCCGCGGGACATTTATTTGATGCCCAATCCTGCCAGGTACAAGGCGCCCAAGTGGGAGAAGTTTGACGAAGTCAGTGGGAACGCTCATGAGCACGTGATGAGGTTGGTTGACCTGATGGGGCCGCATGGAGCCGATACTAGGCTGCTTATGCGCGAATTCAATAAATCTTTGGGGACTATCGCGTATAAATGGTATAGGACTCTCGAAGCAAGATTTGTCAAGACGTGGGATGATATGGTGAAGAAGTTCTACACCAAATTCTTCCAAGTTGAAGAGAAAGTTACCACTATCCATCTCTCTCGCATGTACCAGAAACATGACGAAGAAGGAGTCGCTTTTATCAAGAAGTTCAGGGCCAGGTCCTTGGAATGCATCGACGACGTCTTGGAGAGTCGCCTGGTGGAAATATGCTTACAAGGAATGCGCGACGAATACAAAGGTATGTTAATCAATTTGAATATTCCCACCTTTTCAAAGTTGATTGACTGCACCAGGAACATTGAGCCATTGGTAAAGAAGATGAAAAAGAAATACGTCAGTGAACGCGCGCCAGCAAGCTCTGGCTTCAAGATCGGAAGGTTCAATTACAAATGTGGGCGGGATGTGGATGTGCATGCAGTGTCATCACCTTACAAGCAACAGTGACCCGCGCATCGGGAGGCGCCACCCCTGCCTTGTTCAATCGAGGATGCAATAGACCTCTGTAAAAGGTGGCGGAAAGACGGAATTCTACCAGCACTGGAGCACAAACCCTCTGGCGATCAACTGCGAGATCCAAGGTGGTGCGACTGCCATGGGCAGGTCATGCAACCAACAAAGGAGTGCAAAAAGCTCAGGTGGCTGGTAGATAGGAAGATAAAGGATGGACAATTGGTTGTCGATGAGCCGGCCAAGGACGTCCGCAGCAACCCTTTACCATCTCATGCACGAAAGGAGCCAAAGGGGAAAGAGATCGCTATGATCTCGATCATGGACCTTGAAGAGGTCGCAGATGCAGGAATCCCAGTGGTTTCCGAAATCTGCGAGGACGAAGATTATGGCATGGACACGGAGGATTCGCGCGCTGAACGGATGAAAAACTCCAACAAGTTTGAAAGATTATTTGATGACATGAACTTCTCAAGAAACTGCAGGCATGAGATGATAAAGGCCATCTTAAGGGTGGAAGAAGACTATGGAGAGGAGCTAGTCACTGACGCGATTTACTAACGCATATGCGCAAGTGCACGGTCAAGTAATATAGGGGTGGTTTTTCAACCCCGAGTTATCGATCCCACGAGGACAGGCTTGAGATTATTTAATTAGTTATTTAATTTAGAGTACGGTGCAGGAGGAAAGATTTGATTGATTTTAGAATTGAAATAACAACTAATCTAATTTTTTGTATTTTTTTATATATTTAAGAAACAAGTTTGTAGAAACTAGGCAATCTAGATCACCTAGGGCTGTAGACGATTTCCGGATTATCTGAGCAACACGTTAACTATATTCTAACTAAGCCGGGTAACAGCGCTGACTATCTCCTATCGGTCTCAAGTCATTCTACTTCATGGTAGACTACAATCTCCTATCGGTCTCTTGTGTCTACCGGTCCGTTCTAGTAGGCTAACGACATGCACGACAACGGGTCATGTCGGTCCACCGTTGCACGAAACAGTCGAATCTCACCTACCGAATCTACCCACACTAGCCAATCCTAACACGTCTCTTCTCAGTCTCAGTGATACGGGATTGATGTTCAAGTCTCATCCTAGTTAGTTAGAATAATATCGTGCATTCGCTAACTAAGCAGTGTTTTCGGTTAGCTACTCCATTAACACTGAGTATTAAGCACAGTACATGAACAATTGAATTAAAATATTGCTAACTTTAAGCATGAATCAACTATTGAACAAACCCTAGTTCTTGAACCCTAGTTTTATCTCCTAATCGTGTCACTCAATTAGGATTACTAACATAAACAAGAAACTAGAATTGATTCAAAAGAAGAAATCAAGAAATCATGAAGCAAAGATCAAATCCGGAAAAATATCATCGTTTACATGAACCGTAGGCTCTCAAAGAGACGCATAGCGAAACGTCTAGCTAATACTAATCAACCAAACAAGACTTACAAGTTTCTCCATACAAAGATTGAGAGATAAGAAGAAGATGAAACCTAGAGCTTCAATGTAGGATGAGTCCTCCTCTTGCGTGGGTCCGTCCTCCTTTTCCCTCACGTTGGTAGAGTTCTCTCCCCAATGATCTTCTCTTAATTGTAGTAGTTTTTTTAGGTATTAATTATCTCCAATTAGGTTTAGGAGATCGTCCGTGTGTTCTTTTCTTCTTAAGCAGATCGCTATGACCTCAATAAAGCTGATCGTGCGATCTGCTTCCCTCTTGCTTCAGATCGTACGTTATGCTTCTAAGGACCAAGTTAGGTCGCACGATCTGCAATATCAAGTCGTGCGACCTAATTAATGAATCGCACGATCATCCACTAAGATCGTGATAACAGTGAGTGTGCTCAATTTTCTCCTCCGAATTTATTCTAAGTCTTGCTCCAGATCGCACGACCTCAGTTTTGCAAGTCGTGTGATCTGCTGAACTTGTCTTCTTCTCTCCAATCCCGAGCTTTGTCTCAATTTCCGATGTTCGTTTCTCCTCTTCTTTCAGTCTCCGAGTTACGTTTCCTGCCAAAACAACACGAAACACACCCGTGCGAGAAAACGTGACAAAATATCATAAAATAACGCGAGAAACGCCCGGATTTACAAATTATCGCTCAAAGCTACACTTACTAAATTTCCTCAAGTTCATAGTGTATTTCTAATATAATCTACCCGAAATTCACACAAAACGGTACACAAACGTAGAATAAATATAACTCTAATACAGAGTTATCAAATCCCCCACACTACCTTTTTGCGCGTCCCGAGCAAAATCAATCCTCGCACTACGTTTTAAATCCACCGAATTGCATACAACTTTACTAGCCATGTGAAACAAACAACACACACATCCAATGCAATCTACATGACTATAAACAATGCAACTCGATTATCAAACAATACAAAAATTGAAACAAGATACTTTTTTTTTCTTTTTCTTAAGAGACGGGCAATCTCGCTATCACCAACCAAAATCATCAAGTTCTCACAAGTCTCTTTTGCAATTCACACAACCGCAATAAGGAATTGAAAATACAATGATCCTACGCACAAGCTCACTAAGGGGTCCTCAAACATCCACTAAACTCAATCCAAGATCCGGGCACGTCCTTTAGCTCAGAGGGTCTAGGCACCCTTAGTCCTATAGTAATCTTTCGTCGCCAAGTCATATGAGGTTTTCCGACCCTCTTAGCCGTTATTGCATTGAATGCAAGTTGTCCCAGTGACGGGAGACACAACTCCGTGTAATACGGCTTGACTTTAATTTTCCTTAGACGCTCTAATTGGTTTGAAGCCAAATTCCCCGCGTGAACGGGGGCACATTAGGTTGTTGACCGTATCTAGTCCAAGAGAAGATTTTGATTTTTTTTTCATTCTCTTTCAATTTATTTCAGCCGTTCATTTAGAGAAAATAAGTGTGGGCTTTTTTGGTTAGCTCTTGAAACCGCCTTAAGGGATGGTGGTGTACCCTCCCTAACTCACTTAGGCTAGAGAAATGTACCACATGGAGCCGACTCTACATGAAGGTCCACCCCAGATTTACAAGAGGCCACAAGTTTCCACTCGAAAATAGACTACTCAACTCCTTAGGACTAAATCCTCCTAGCATAATAAAGGAACTAAAGGTATGCCCTCGTCTTCTTTCCACTTTTCCCTGAATACCCGGGACTTCCTTTCGTGAAACTAGTGCGCAAGATACTAAAAATTAAGGTTTTCCCCACTACGGTGCTTCCTATTCATTGAGACTCTTTCATTAAACTCTCTCTGGTTTCAAGCTTCATCAATTTCCCAACTCAATCTTTTTTTTTTATTTTATGGATTTTCACTTTTCTCTATTTTTTTAAATTTTTCTTAAACTCTACATGTAACTGGCCAACTCATTAACCACAACGATTGGGTAGGGGACTCAATAAAGTAAAAGTGAAAATAAATGCATGCTAACAATCCTAACACAATACGACACTATATCAAACACTCTACTTAACCACACGTACTACACAATACGACACAACTGCATGTGACATGGCTAGCAAAATATACACAAACCCCCGCCCCCCCACACTTAAGTGTTTCGTTGTCCTCAAAGAATTTAGAGATATAATTAGAGGACTCATCGCTTAAATGTGTTGGCGGTGGGTCTACACAATTGTCGCTCAAAACGTAGAACAGAGAGAGTTAGAGGTACCTGGGGTGCCCGGACCTACATGGGCACCGTGTCCACAAAACTGCAACAAGAAGGGGTCTTGTGGACTGTTGACAGTTTCCGGAAAAGTCTCACCTCGCATCCGGATTCCGATGCGCCTGCTCAACATTCTCTATCGCACGCATCAAGAAGGGGAACCCGGAGCGTCTTCTGTACCTGTGTCCCTGCACACTTATTGGAAGAATTAACACTACTCTCTCTCACCCCTCAAAATCATGTATGGAGAACTAAAAGCAAAAACAAAAATAAATAGCATCCTACACTACATTGGGTTGCCTCCCAAGCAACGCTTGTAATTTAAGGTCGACGGCCCGACCCGGTTACCTCAACCGAAAAGGAAAGTGGATACTGATTTATCCCTCCACTTCTTCTTCTTCCACCATCTCTTCTCGATAACTTCAAGTGCACCCCTGTGCTGTGCAGATGGCGGAGAGTTGTAGAAGCTGATTTTTTTCATCTTGCAATTTATCTTTTTTATCAGCTTCCACCAAGTACCACTGGGCTCAAATGCGCGCCTCTCCATATTTTCATCCCCGTAATACCTCTTTGGTGCTAGATGCTCATCAAATGACCCATGCAATTCATCCACACCCCCACACTTGCTGACTTCCAACTCTTTGACTATGGCATATGGATGATAAATAGAATCGCCCATAGAACAAGATATTGGAAGTTTTTCATCACGTTCTTCCTCATAAGAATCTCCATACAATAATTTTTCCGGCTCGTCGCAGACTTGCGTGACATAAGATTTGGAGAATTCATTATTAATCAAAGTTGGGGCTTTTACCTCAATAGCACTGAGCACAAGTGTTTCACCAGCTTCATCGTCGACACACCACAGGCTTCCAATGTCGGTGTCTTAACTTTCATGCCAAGGCTATGAGAGCGTGTGCGGTCTTGGATCGCACAGATCTTCCCATCTTGGGCACACAGGTCCACCCCAGTCGGAATCCGAGTCTGAGTCCTCATAAATTCCAGGGTCCACCAATGGTTCCTGGACATTGCAGTCTTCGTTCGGCTCAGGTATTTCTTCTTCCACTTGTGGTGGTGATGATGAAGGTTCAATATGAGGCTCACTGTCATGTGGGAAGGGCTCCTCTTGTGGCTCTTGAATACTAGATTCCCCTGCTGTTGACAGTTTTTCTATTCGTTTCTTTATCCTCTCCATCATCTCCCTCACGTATTCCCTACTTGTGGCAGAATCCTCTTGTGGCGCTTGTGCAGCTATGGACAAAAAATTGACGCACACTTCAATGTCTTCCATAATACTACGTCGTTCTGCCATAATTGCTGATGAGTCTTCCTGGTGCTGATGAAGTTGGGGGGCATGTACTCGACATGAGTCTCTACGGTTGTGCCAAATGCCGCTTATGTAGCACCAAATTATGCATGCGTCCTCGTCTTCATGGTTACCCCTACAGTGGAAACAGTAGGGGGGACCCGAATAACAATCTTCACTCCACATGCTTATATTGTCTCTTGCTTCCTTTGTTCCTGAAAAACATACTCACAAGACACCCGTGAAGCACAGAGATAGATAATAGAACAAAATAAAACTAAAATGAAATAAAAGTAATCTAAACTAATTCCTAACTAAATAATCTACCGCTGTCCCCTGCAACGGCGCCAAAAACTTGATGTGATTTACTAACATGTATGCGCAAGTGCACGGTCAAGTAATATAGGGGTGTTATTTCAACCCCGAGTTATCGATCCCACGAGGACAGGCTTGATATTATTTAATTAGTTATTTAATTTAGAGTACGGTGCAGGAGGAAAGATTTGATTGATTTTAGAATTGAAATAACAACTAATCTAATATTTTTGTATTTTTTTATATATTTAAGAAACAAGTTTGTAGAAACTAGGCAATCTCTAGATCACCTAGGGCTGTAGACGATTTCCGGATTATCTGAGCAACACGTTAAATATATTCTAACTAAGCCGGGTAACAGCGCTGACTATCTCCTATCGGTCTCAAGTCATTCTACTTCACGGTAGACCACAATCTCCTATCGGTCTCTTGTGTCTACCGGTCCGTTCTAGTAGGCTAACGACCACGACAACGGGTCCTGTTGATAACTCTCTATTAGATTGATATTTCTTGCATATTTTATATCGTTTTGCGTGATTCCCGGGTTGAAATATGAGTTTTACACTATGAATGTTGAGAAAACGTAGAAAGTTGAGTTTTTAGCACTCTATTGTTAATCCGGGCGTTTCGATGCATATTTCGATGTTATTTGTCAAATATAATCTCTTGGTATGGTTTTTCATGTTGTCTTGACTGGAAAGGATGCTAAACGATGGCTAGGAGGCATGAAACGAACTTCGGAAGCAAAGCAAACTCAAGAGGAATCAAGAGAAGCAAAGTCGGAGGAGAAAAAGTGACCAATCTCCACTATTTTGATTGTATCTCGAGTTCTATAATGATTTTGGAGTGAGACCAGTGGAAAATGAAAGTAGACTCAAAGAGCTTTCCAACGATAGGTCACGGAGCTAAAACGGAGATCGGACGAGAAAGATATGGTCCGTCAAAGATACTAAAATGGAAGAAAAACATTTTGCTGGATATTAAGAACACCAAACTGTGTTCGCACGAACACTGTTCGCACGAACAGTCGAGTGTTCGTGCGAACAGCTGGGCCAGACCGAAATTTTGTGGGGTTTTTTGGTGATTTTGTGAAACTTTAGAGACCCCAGACCTATTCTAATGTTGGGGGACGATCCAAAAGGGGTATTGACACACTTTTGGAGTCTAGAGAGCTGGATAAGAGAGAAGGAGGACGAAGATAGGGCTCAAGATCACCATTGAAGGCTAGGTTTTGATTTCTTCTTCTTCTTTCAAATCTTGTACGGAGAAACTTGTAAGTTTTGTTTGGTTGATTACTATTAGCTAAACTTCATTGCTAGGCATCTCTATGAGAGCCTAGGGTTATGTAGGCGGATTATTTCCCGGATTCAAGTCTTTGTTTCATGCCTATATCTTTGATTCAATGAATAAGTGTTAGTCTCATGATTAAATTGATGATTCTAGTCTATTGACACGGCTAGTGTAGGATTTGATAATAATTGAAGCTAGGGTTTGTTCTTGAATCATTGTATTGCTTAAAGTTAATACTTATTCTTGTTACATGTTCTTACACTATGCCTAATCCTAAGCAAGAATGGATTCGCGACCCGGACTTGTTAATTAACTAGAAAGTGCACGACGGTGACTTAACCTAGTTGTGAAGAGTGCTTGAACACAATCCCGTATCACCGAGACCTAAAAGGAGAAGTGTTAGGATTGACCTTAGTGTGGGTAGATTCGGTAGGAGTATTCAGCTGTTCCTTGAAACGGTGGACCGACAGGACCCGTTATCGTACCAGTAGATGACCTGCTAGAACGGACCGGTAGACAACATGAGACCGAGAGGAGATTGTAGTCAATCGAGACGTAAAATGACATGAGACCGATAGGAGATTGTCAGTGCAATTACCCGGCTGAACTAGAATAGGTTTAACGTGTTATAAGTTGAACCGGAATTCGTCTACTACCCTAGGTGATCTAGAGATTGCCTAGTTTCTCCATATCTTGTTTCCTATATATAAAAATAAAAAAAAAATACAAAAATAGTAGCTTAGTTGTTATTTAAATTTCTAAAATCAATCAAATCTTTCCTCCTGCACCGTACTCTAAATTAAATAACTAATTAGATAATCTAAAGCTTGTCCTCGTGGGATCGATAACTCGGGGTTGAAATACCACCCCTATATTACTTGACCGTGCGCTTGCGTTTAAACACGTAAGAAATCGTGCCAAGTTTTTGGCGCCGTTGCCGGGGACAGCGGTAGATTATTTAGTTAGGAGTTAGTTTAGAGTACTTTTATTTTAGTTTTAGTTTTAATTTTTTCTTATTATATATCTCTGTGCTTCACGGGTGTCTTGTGAGTTTGTTTCTCAGGAACGCAGGAAGCAAGAGACAATTTAAGCATGTGGAGCGAAGACTGTCAATCGGGTCCCCCCTACTGTTTCCACTGCAGGGGTAACCATGAAGACGAGGACGCATGCATAACGTGGTGCTACGTATGCGGAATTTGGCACGACCGTAGAGACTCATGACGAGTACATGAACCCCAGCTTCATCAGCACCAGGAAGACTCATCAGCAGATATGGCAGAACGACATAGTATTATGAATGACATCGAAGTGTGCTCAAATTTTTGTCCATAGAGGCACAATTACCACAAGAGGATTCAGCAACAGGTAGGGAATACGTGAGGGAGATGTTGGAGAGGATAAAGAAACGAATAGAAAAACTGTCAACAGCAGGGGAATCTAGTATTCAAGAGCCACAAGAGGAGCCCTTGCCACATGACAGTGAGCCTCACATTGAACCTTCATCATCCCCACCACAAGTGTAAGAAGAGATACCTAAGCCGAGCGAAGACTGCAGTGTCCAGGAACCATTGGTGGACACCGCCATTTATGAGGACTCAGACTCTGATTCAGACTGGGGTGGACCTGTGTGCCGAAGATGGGAAGATCTGCCGTATTGCGAGCCAAAACTGTAGGCACCCTCACATCCTTGGCATGAATGGGAAGAAACCGACATTGGAAGCCTGTGGTGTGCCGACGATGAAGCTGGTGAAACACTTGTGCTCAGTGATATTGAGGTAAAAGCCCCAACTCTGATTAATGATGAATTCTCCATATCCTATGTCACGCAAGTCCGCGACGAGCTGGAACAATTACTGTATGGGGATTCTTATGGGGAAGATGTGATGAGCAACTTCCAATCTCTTGTTTTATGGGCGATTCTATTTATCATCCATAAGCCATAGTTAAGGAGTTGGAAGTCAGCAAGTGTGGGGGTTTGGATAATTTTCATGGGTCATTTTAAGAGCAAATAGCATCAAGGAAGTACTACTGGGATGATTTTATGGCCAGAGATTCATTTGAGCCCAGTGTTACTTGGTGGAAGTTTCTCAAGAATATCAATTGCAAAATGAAAGGAGTCAGCTTCCACAATTGTCCACCTTCTTCAGAGCACAGGGGTGCACGTGAAGTTATCGAGAAGAGATGGTGGAAGAAGAAGAAGTGGAGGGATAAAGCAGTCTCCACTATCCTTTTCGGTTGAGGTAACCGGGTCGGGCTGTCGACCTTAAATTACAAGCGCTGCTTGGGAGGCAACCCAATATAGATTAGGATGCAATTTGTTTCTGTTTTTGCTTTTAGTTCACCATATTTGATTTTGAGGGGTGAGAGAGAGTTGTGTTAATTCTTCCAATCAGTTTGCAGGGACACAGGTACAGAATACGCTCCGGGTTCCCCTTCTTGATGCATGTGATAGAGAATGTGAGTAGGCGCATCGGAATTCGGACGCGAGGTGAGACTTTTCCGGAAACTGTCAACGGTCCACAAGACCCCTTCTTGTTGCAGTTTCGCGGCAACGGTGCCCATGTAGGTCCGGGCACCCCAGGTACCTTTAACTCTCTCTCTTGTTTCTACGTGTTGAGCGATAATTGTGAAGATCCACCGCCTACACATTTAAGCGATGAGTCCTCTTATTTTATCTCTAAATTCGTTGAGGACAATGAACGCTTAAGTGTGGGGGGGGGGGGTCTGTGTACATTTCGCTAGCCATGTCGGTCCTTGCATAGCCTTGTTACATGTAGTTGTGTAGTATTGTGAGTATTGTGTGGTTAGTGTAATGTTTTTAATATATTGTTGTATTGTGATAGGTTCAAATTTTTTCTGCATTGTTGTGCACTTTTATATTATTGAGTCCCCTACCCAAAACGTGTGGTTAATCGAGTTGGCCAAATGCATGTAGAGTCTAGGAAATATGAAAAAAAAATAGAAAAGCAAAAATCCATAAAAATTTAATTTTTTTGAGTTGGGCAATTAATGAAGCTTGAAACTGAAGAGAGTTCAATGAAAGAGTCTCTGAGAATAGGAAGCGCCGTAGTGGGGAAAACCTTAATTCTTAGTATCTTGCGCGCCTGTTTCACGAAAGGAAGACCCGGGTATTCAGGGAAAAGTGGAATGAAGACGAGGGCACACATTTAGTTCATTTATTGTGCTAGGAGGATTTAGTCCTAAGGAGTTGAATAGTCTGTTTTCGAGTGGAAACTTGTGGCCTCTTGTAAATATGGGGTGGACCTTCGTGTAGAGTTGGTTCCATGTGGTATGCTGCTCTAGCCTAAGTGAAGTCGGGGGGCGTACACCACCATCCCTTAAGGCTGTTTCAAGAGCTAACTGAAAAAGCCCACACTTAGTTGCTCTAAATGCACGGTTGAAAAAATTAGAAGAGAATGAAAAACTAAAATGAATCAAAATCTTCTCTTGGATTAGATACGGTGAACAACCTAATGTGCCTCCGTTCGCGCGGGGAATTTGGATTCAATCCAATTAGAGCGGCTAGGGAAAATTAAAGTCTAGCCGTATTACACGGAGTTGTGTCTCCCGTCACTGGGACAATTTGCATTCAAACGCAATAACGGCTAAGAGGGTTTGAAAACCTCATATGACTTGGCGACGAAAGACTATCTTAGTACTTAAGATGCCTAGACCCTCTGAGCTAAAGGACGTGCCCAAGTCTTGGATTGTTTATGGTGGATGTTTGGGGACCCCTTAGTGAACTTGTGCGTATGATCATCTCATCCAAATTTCTTGCTATTGGTTGTGAAATTTCGAAAAGACTTGTGAGAGCTTGATGATTTTGGTTAGTGATAGCGAGGTTGCCTGATCTCTGAAGAAAAAGAAAAAAAAATGCGTTATTTTATTACTTGCATTGTGTAAAATCGAGTTGCATTGCCTATAGTCACGTAGATTGCATTGCGTGTGTGGGTTGTTTGTGTCACATGGCAAGTAAAGTTTTATGCAATTCGGTGGATTAAAACGTAGTGTAAGGTTTGATTTTGCTCGGGACGCGCAAAAAGGTAGTGTGGGGGAATTTGATAACTCTCTATTAGATTTATATTTCTTGCATATTTTATATCGTTTTGCGTGATTCCCGGGTTGAAATATGAGTTTTACACTATGAATGTTGAGAAAACGTAGAAAGTTGAGTTTTTAGCACTCTATTGTTAATCTGGGCGTTTCGATGCATATTTCGATGTTATTTGTCAAAAATAATCGCTTGGTATGGTTGTTCATGTTTTCTTGACAGGAAAGGATGCTAAACGATGGCTAGGAGGCATGAAACGAACTTCGGAAGCAAAGCAAACTCAAGAGGAATCAAGAGAAGCAAAGTCGGAGGAGCAAAAGTGACCAATCTCCACTATTTTGATGGTATCTCGAGTTCTACAATGAATTTTGGAGTGAGAATAGTGGAAAATGAAAGTAGACTCAAAGAGCTTTCCAACGATAGGTCACGGAGCTAAAACGGAGATTGGACGAGAAAGATATGGTCCGTCAAAGATGCCAAAATGGAAGAAAAACATTCTGGTGGATATTAAGAACACCAAACTGTGTTCGCACGAACACTGTTCGCACGAACACTGTTCGCACGAACACTAGCTGGGCCACACCGAAATTTTGTGGGTTTTTTGGTGATTTTGTGAAACTTTAGAGACCCCAGACCTATTCTAATGTTGGGGGACGATCCAAAAGGGGTACTGACACACTTTTGGAGTCTAGAGAGCTGGAGAAGAGAGAAGGAGGACGAAGATAGGGCTCAAGATCACCATTGAAGGCTAGGTTTTGATTTCTTCTTCTTCTTTCAAATCTTGTATGGAGAAACTTGTAAGTTTTGTTTGGTTGATTACTATTAGCTAAACTTCATTGCTAGGCACCTCTATGAGAGCCTAGGGTTATGTAGACGGATTATTTCCCGGATTCAAGTCTTTGTTTCATGCCTATGTCTTTGATTCAATGAATAAGTGTTAGTCTCATGATTAAATTGATGATTCTAGTCTATTGACACGGCTAGTGTAGGATTTGATAATCATTGAAGCTAGGGTTTGTTCTTGAATCATTGTATTGCTTAAAGTTAATACTTATTCTTGTTAAATGTTCTTACACTATGCCTAATCCTAAGCAAGAATGGATTCGCGACCCGGACTTGTTAATTAACTAGAAAGTGCACGACGGTGACTTAACCTAGTTGTGAAGAGTGTTTGAACACAATCCAGTATCACCGAGACCTAAAAGGAGAAGTGTTAGGATTGACCTTAGTGTGGGTAGATTCAGTAGGAGTATTCAGCTGTTCCTTGACGGTGGACCGACAGGACCCGTTATCGTACCAGTAGATGACCTGCTAGAACGGACCGGTAGACAACATGAGACCGAGAGGAGATTGTAGTCAATCGAGACGTAAAATGAAATGAGACCGATAGGAGATTGTTAGTGCAATTACCCGGCTGAACTAGAATAGGTTTAACGTGTTACATAGTTGAACTGGAATTCGTCTACAACCCTAGGTGATCTAGAGATTGCCTAGTTTCTCCATATCTTGTTTCCTATATATAAAAATAAAAAAAATACAAAAAAAGTAGCTTAGTTGTTATTTAAATTTCTAAAATCAATCAAATCTTTCCCCCTGCACCGTACTCTATATTAAATAACTAATTAGATAATCTAAAGCTTGTCCTCGTGGGATCGATAACTCGGGGTTGAAATACCACCCCTATATTACTTGACCGTGCGCTTGCGTTTAAACACGTAAGAAATCGTGTCACCTGTCGGTCCACCGTTGCACGAAACACTCGAATCTCACCTACCGAATCTACCCACACCAGCCAATCCTAACACGTCTCTTCTGAGTCTCAGTGATACGGGATTGATGTTCAAATCTCATCCTAGTTAGTTAGAATCACTATCGTGCATTCGCTAACTAAGCAATGTTTCCGATTAGCTACTCCATTAACACTGAGTATTAAGCACAGTACATGAACAATTGAATTAAAATATTGCTTTTATGCATGAATCAACTATTGAACAAACCCTATTTCTTGAACCCTAGTTTTATCTCCTAATCGTGTCACTCAATTAGGATTATTAACATAAACAAGAAACTAGAATTGATTCGAAAGAAGAAATCAAGAAATCATGAAGCAAAGATCAAATCCGGAAAAATATCATCGTTTACATGAACCGTAGGCTCTCAAAGAGACGCCTAGCAAAACGTCTAGCTAATAATAATCAACCAAACAAGACTTACAAGTTTCTGCATACAAAGATTGAGAGAGAAATAGAAGAAGATGAAACCTAGAGCTTCAATGGAGGATGAGTCCTCCTCTTGCGTGGGTCCGTCCTCCTTTTCCCTCACGTTGGTAGAGTTCTCTCTCCAATGAATCTTCTCTTAAATGTAGTAGTTTTTTTTAGGTATTAATTATCTCCAATTAGGTTTAGGAGATTGTCTGTGTGTTTTTATCTTCTTAAGCATCGCACGACCTTAGTAAAGCTGATCGTGCGATCTGCTTCCCTCTTGCTTCAGATCGTACGTTATGCTTCTAAGGACCAAGTCAAGTCGCACGATCTGCAATATCAAGTCGTGTGACCTGATTAATGAATCGCACGATCATCCACTAAGATCGTGATAACAGTGAGTTTGCTCAATTTTCTCCTCCGAATTTATTCTAAGTCTTGCACCAGATCGCACGACCTCAGTTTTGCAAGTCGTGTGATCTGCTGAACTTGTATTCTTCTCTCCAATCCCGAGCTTTGTCTCAATTTCCGAAGTTTGTTTCTCCTCTTCTTTCAGTCTCCGAGTTACGTTTCCTGTCAAAACAACACGAAACACACCCGTGCGATCAAACGTGACAAAATATCATAAAATAAAGCGAGAAACGCCCGAATTTACAAATTATCGCTCAAAGCTACACTTACTAAATTTCTTCAAGTTCATAGTGTATTTCTAATATAATATACCCAAAATTCACACGAAACGGTACACAAATATAGAAGAAATATAACTCTAATACAGAGTTATCAGTCACTTCGAATGACAAAGTCGCCAGGGTCGCGCGATCAAATGGCCTATTTATGACATTTGATGATTCGGACAGAAGAGCAGACGCGAGTCATCAGAGGCCGCTGCACGTGACGGACGTCATCAATGATGTTGAGTTCAAGAGAGCCTTCGTTGATGGTGGAGCTGCAGTAAATGTGATTCCGCTCAGCACCATGGATTTAGCTGGAATACCACGGAGCAAGATTGTTAAGAAGTTGTCACCATTGATGGGCTTCGGAAGCGACTCCAGAATGACCCTAGGATGGATCTGCCTGGGAATCGAGATTGGACAGATTAAGTGTTCCGGCAAATTATATGTCATTGACGCCAACACCACTTACCACATTATCATTGGTCGAGTGTGGATTCACCGCTTTGTCATTGTGCCTTCCACGGCTCATAAATTGATGAAAGTCATTTGGAGAGACAGAGTATTCTCCATACCCGCTTCAGTACATCCATTCAATTTGGAAGAGGCGCACTTGTCTAAAGCTTTCTGGTTCACGGAGATGGCTGACGAAGCTACTCCAGCCCCGTTTCATCCAACTCCCTTACCCAGATGGGAGGACATCAAGGATCAGTCACCAGCTGGGGTGATGGTGATGCGAGAATCGCCAAAGGATAAGCATCCTGCGCGAGAAGAAGTTCCCAAAATAACTTACAATAAGAAGAACGTATACACCCTGAAGAGGGTTGTCGAGCATGAAAACGAAGGGAAGCAGGTAGGTAGCTTCTATTCCAATGGAAAGAAGTGTTATCGCATCTGAATGCGCGCGGGGTCATCTTCGACCCATCCCATTGAAGGTGACCTCTGAACGCATGGAGGACCGTCCAAAACCTCAGAAACAAGAACTGAAAGAAGTATTCCTAAGCCCAACTGAGGAAAAGAAGAGGCCAGTCTTCTTGAGTGCGGATCTTAGCAATGAGGATCGAGACTTATTTGAATCGCCGAAGGAATACAGGGATGTTTTCGCGTGGGATTACGACGAAATGCCAGGGATGGACCAAGGCATCACCATGCATAGACTGGATGTCATTCCAGGCTCGAAGCCGGTAAAACAAAGCGCGAGAAACTTCCGGCCTGAAGTAAACGTCAAGATAAAGGAGGAGCTTGTCGAGTTGCTGAAAGAAAAATTCATCGAGCCCAATCACCATCCCACCTGGATTGCGAATATTGTACCTGTCCTGAAAAAGAATGGGACCCTTCGCGTATGCATCGACTTCAGAGACCTGAACAATTTCTGTCCAAAGGACGATTTCCCTTTGCCAAACATAGATCTCCTGATCGATTCTACCGCATGGCATGAGATGTTTAGCTTCATGGATGGATTTAGCAGCTACAACCAGATCAAGATGGACCCATAAGATGCAAAGAAGACAGCGTTCATCACGCCCGTGGGGGTCTTCAACTACATGGTTATGCTGTTTGGCCTAAAGAATGCAGGCGCTACTTATCAACGCGCAATGATGGCATTATTCCATGACATGATGCATCAGGAAATTGAGTTCTATGTGAACGACCTGGTGGTTAAATTGAGGCAGAAGAAAGACCATTGGAAAGACTTGAGAAAAGTCTTTGACAGATGCCGAGCTTTCCAGCTGAAAATGAACCCCATGAACTGTGCGTTCGGAGTAACCTCAGGGAAATTCCTAGGTTGTGTAATTCACCGGCACGGGATCGAGCCTGATCCCGCGAAGATCTCGGCAATCATTAGTCTACCTAAGCCACAGTCTCAGAGTACACTGAAAACATTTCTGGGAAAATTGTCATATCTAAGGAGATTCATACCATCTATTGCGGAGCTGACCTTTTGCTTTGGCAATTTGCTCTAGAAGAATGTGACGTTCTTGTGGACGGAGGAGCATCAAGCTGCATTCGAAAAACTGAAGAAGTTATTAGCATCTCAAAGAGTTATGATTGCACCTCAACTGGGATCGTCGTTGCTGCTATACTCAACCTCCACAAAGAGATCCATTGGAGCATTGCTAGCTCAGGAGTTAGAGGGACAAGAAAAGCCAGTGTACTACATTTCGCGTATGATACAGTCTGCGGAGTCCAGGCACACAGATTTCGAACACCACTGCCTTGATTTATTCTTTTCAATTGAAAAGTTAAACCACTACTTCACTTCCCACAAAGTTTTCATCATCACGAATGATCCTATACGTTATTTGTTGGGACACTCGCCTCCTTGCGGGAGACTGGCGAAATGGTACATGACCATTTCCCAGTATGACATAGTCTGCGCATGAACAAAGGCCATCAAGTCCCAAGCACTAGAAGACTTGTTGGCTCAGTTCCCGGATGAAAATTGTGAGCACTTAGCGAAGGAGGAACTCGAGGGGCCCGAGATATACGCGATCAACCACCATTATTGGAAGCTGCATTTTGATGGATCCTCGACAAGGTCAGGAGGTGGAATTGGAGTGGTGCTGATCAAGCCTGGTCAAGAGGTCATTCAGATGTCGACGAAGCTAGACTTCACTGTGACCATATATGAGGCTGAATACGAAGCTCTAATGGCAGGGCTGCTTGCAGGAAAGGCCCTGGAGGTTCAGAATCTCGTGATAATGGGAGATTCTAAGCTGATAGTAAAGCAAGCTTCAGGGGAGTATGCAATGAAGGAAATTAACTTGTTAAGATAAAGATCAATAGTAAAAAAGCTTGTATAGAAGTTCGATTCTGTCAAGCATGAGCACACTCCCAGGTCTGATAATCGACATGCGGACGCACTAGCTACTTTGGGATCGAAGATCAGCTCTGATAAATGCCCGGAAAAAATCTCGATTGAAGTTAAGACAACTCCATCCTTGGTAAAGGACCTGTGTGAAGAGGATTCTAAAGAAGCAGAATGGAAGAAACCCATCATACGCGCGATAGCCGAAGGAACAAGTAAGGAAAGTTGGGTTTCCACAAAAGGGTTTTGTGTACATGATAGCTTGTTGTACTACAAAGGCCCTGGTGGAATTCTGATGCGATGCATAACAGAGGAAGAAGGCCGAGCAGTATTGGAGAAAATCCATCGACACTCGTGCGGAGAAAACGAGATTTCCATCTACAGAAAAGCGCAGAGATATGGAATTCACTGGCCGCAAATGGCATACTTCGCTACTATCATACAAAGCAACTGTGAAAAGTGCGCACTGATAAAAGACTCCTTAGAAGTTGCTGCAATCGAAGATGAGGATTGACGGAAACCTATAATTGATTACCTACAAGAGGGAACTTTGCCAGGTGAAAAAATGGAGGCTGACAAGCTTAAGAGAAAGGTAGCCTGGTATGTCCTACAAGAAAATTTACTTTGGCAAAAAGGACACAATGAGAATTTACTCAGATGCTTGAATGGTCAAGAATTCTAGGAGGTCATGGAGATGTCTAATCAAGTAGAGCACCAAGGGGGCGCGAAGTTATGCAGACAACTTTTAACTGTTGGCTACTTCTGGCCAACCATGGAAGCTGATTGTCGCGCGAAAGTCAGGAGATGCCAGCAATGCCAATTCCATGGCAACTTAGTTCATGCCCCAACTGTCGATTTACATGCGTTACGGACTCCCTGGCCATTTCACACCTGGTCCTTGGAGTAAAATATAAGGCAGGTGTGCTCGACGTCTTATTATCCAAAAGGGAATGGACAAGCGGAGGCCACAAACAAAAGGCTGCTCAGAATCCTAAGTAAGATGGTCACGGATGATCATAAAAAGTGGGAAGATTCTTTGGGAACGGCACTTTGGGCGTATCGCACGTCACCAAGGACTCCTACTGGGACTTCTCCATCTCTGCTTTGCTATGGAGCTGAAGCAGTGGTCCCTGCTGAAGTCAAGATACACTCTGCAAGACTGGCCTTCCGTGCCTTGTATGAAAATGAGCGCGACCATGATCTAATTCTGCTTGAAGAAAGGCGCGAATTATCTAAGAGGACAAATATTAAGTACAAGGAAAGAATATCGCGAGCCTATAATAAGACTGCCCAGCATCGGAACTTCGCAGTAGGTGATCTGGTCCTACGAGCTTCCGACCATTGCATGCGCGAAGCAGCTCATCCCAAGTTTGCTTCCAACTGGGAAGGAACTTTTGAAGTCAAGGAAATCCTTGATAGTGGCTATTGCAATATTCTACGTTGCCACGGGACTGCCACTACTCCCACCCCGATCAACATGTGATGGCTAAAGAAGTACTATCCATAACCTTCTCTTTTGCTTTACATTTGCACTGTACATTTGCTTATATCCTCCCATATGAGGATTCAAGTAATGATAACAACTCTCCCATATGAGAGCTCTTTTATCAATTGCTGGTTTCATTTAATTATTTGCCTTGCTTGAAGACTGATAGTCGATCACTTTGCAAAAACAAAAGCCTATTTGTCTACATAGCAGCAAAACACGAACGTAAACCTATCTACTTTGATAGCAGTAATGAATTGTAAGCCTCTTTGTTTAGATAGCAGCCAGCAAAATTTAAAGCATATCTGTTTAGATGGAAGCAAAGTACAATTTAAAGCCTATCTGTTTAGATAGCAGCCAAAGTACAACTTAAAGCCTATCTGTTTAGATAGCAGCCAAAGCACAATTTAAAGCCTATATGTTTAGATAGCAGCCAAAGTACAACTTAAAGCCTATCTTTTTAGATAGCAGCCGAAGTACAATTTAAATAGCAGCCAAAGTACGATCTAAAGCCTATTTGTTGAGATAGCAGCAAAAATGCAACCTACAAGCCTATTTGTCTAGATAGCATCCAAATGCGATTTTAAGCCTATATGCCTCAATAGCGCCATTATACTAAGGAATACTAGATTGCTCATAAATCGTAACAGCTATACGCGATATCCGCAAGACATGCGCTTGCCGATCATGTTTCGCGTAACATAACTCAAATGTTCATAAAGAAAAAAGCGAAAGCAAAGACACTTTTATATAAGCAAAGCTTGGAAACAATATCCATATATCAAAAGCGTTCTCAAAGAACATTCAAGACTCCTACATAGAACCTATGAACTATGAAAGGAGCTTTAGGGTTGTGTGAGAAAGAAGACGAAGATAATAGAAACGGCAGAGAAAACTCTCTGCATTCTTCTCAATTCATTAACCAAACCCTAAAGACACATTGTGATTTATACATCTAACAAATACACGCAACGGTTGAAAGAAACCCTAATATAAGTGGGCTTAAAAACTCGGAACAGATCATAAGGGAATTGGGCTTAAACAAGACAAAGGCCCAGTGAATAAAGCATAACAAGACTATCTATAATGGTCCATACATTTTGTGTGAAGCCCATTATGGTTGAAGCCTTCTGCTGCTAATACCTCCTCGTAAAGTAATGGTGGTGGAGCGACCATTACTTTAGACTTGAGCGTATGAAATTGTGGCGCCGGAAGAGCTTTTGTAAAGAAATCCGCAAGTTGACCTGCACTTGATACAAAGGAGACAATAAGTTCTTTGTTGAGAGCTTTTTCACGCACGCAGTGGTAGTCGAGTTCAATATGTTTCGTACGTGCGTGAAAAAGTGGATAAGCAGTTAACGCAAGTGCAGATTTACTTTCAGTCCAAAGAGTAGGAATAGGAGTAATAGAAAAACGTAAATCATAATACAAACGTTTAAACCAAGATAAATCTGCCGCAGCAGTTGCAAGAGCCCGATATTCGGCTTCGGTTGAGGAACGAGCAACGGTGGCCTGTTTCTTAGAGGCCCAATGTACTGGATTAGGCCCAATATAAACTAAGAGCCCAGTTGTGCTTCGCCGATCCGTTGGGTTACTAGCCCAATCGGCATCGAAATAAATATGAATTGGGAGATAACCAGGACTGTAAAACAAGCCATGCGATTTTGTGCCGTTTAAATAATGAAGAATCCGTTTAGCACCGGTGAGATGAATATCAGTTGGTTGATGCATAAATTGGCAGAGGTGATTCACGGCAAAAGCAATATCAGGCCGTGTAAATGTTAAATATTGAAGTGCGCCTAATAACTGGCGATAAATAGTAGGTTCAGTCAATGGAACCCCTTGAGTAAGATGATATTTAGTACCAGATACAAGTGGTGTAGAGCAAGGTTTGGAGGTGCTCATATTGAAACGAGCTAGAAGGTCAGTAGTATATTTTTCTTGGGTGATTGTTATACCAGAATTGTTACGAAAAATCTGGAGGCCTAAAAAATAAGCCAAAGGACCTAAGTTAGTCATCTGAAATTCCTTGTTGAGAAGAGTAACAAGCTGTGAAATATAGGCAGTGTCATTACCGGTGACGATAATATCGTCAACGTAAAGTAACAAAATTGTGAGATGATTGTTATTATGACGAATAAACAGAGAAGGGTCTGAATATGCAGAATTAAAGCCAAGAGAAAGTAAGTAAGTAGTGAATCGTTCAAACCAAGCACGGGGTGCTTGTTTCAAACCATATATCGACTTGTGTAAGAAACAAACGTGTTTAGGAAACTTTGGATCTATAAAACCAGTTGGTTCACGCATATAAGCTGTTTCTCGAAGGAAACCATGTAAGAACGCATTTTTAACATCTAATTGCAGTAATGGCCAAGAAAAATTGGCAGCCAAGGCTAAAATAGTGCGTACGGTAGCATGTTTGACGACGGGACTAAAAGTCTCGTCGTAATCAAGCCCATGAGTTTGATGAAAACCCTTTGCTACAAGACGGGCTTTGTGTCGAGAAACAGTGCCGTTAGGATGAAATTTGGTTTTAAAAACCCATTTGTTTCCAATAACGCTTGTATGTGGTGGCAAAGGCACCAAAGACCAAGTCTTTTGCTGTTTGAGGCTCAAAAATTCATCATCCATTGCTTTACGCCACTATGAATGTTTTGAGGCCTCAGAATAAGATAGAGGATCAGACTGTAATTTGTGTGCAGTGACAGTAAATCCAGCATGTAAAGGAGCAGAATAAGATAGAGGATCAGACTGTAATTTGTGTGCAGTGATAGTAAATCCAGCATGTAAAGGAGCAGAAAAAGAAGTAGAAGAAGAGACAGTAGTGTTATATAGTAGTTTCTTCTTAGTAATCCCAGACTTACTACGTGTCCTCATGGGATGAGGTGTATGGGTGGGGGGGTTAATCATCAAAGGACTCGAAGTATTTGCCGTGCCACTACCAGAACTAGGAGACTGCTGGGAAGGAACTGCTGGGGGCGCAGCAGCACTAGAACCAGCAGGGTCCTGAGTTGCTGGGGGCTGCAAAAGGCGGTCATCGTCCTCAGAAAGGCCTTGGTGTTGCACATATATGGGAGGTGCAATGCTGGAAAGATCAGGAGATGTATCTGTTCAAGAGGGACCATGAGGTTGCACATACAGTGGAGGTGCAACAGAGGAAAAATCAGGTGTAGTACCAGTTCTGGGAAATGATCCTGGAAAAACAAAAGAAGAGGCAGAATCAGTAGTAGCTGAAACAGAGGATGTTGCATAAGGAGAAGAAAATTCGTCGAAAATAACATCACGACTTATAAAGAATTTGTTTGCAGCTTTATCAAAGCATAAGTAACCCTTATAGCCATCAGCATAACCTAAAAACATGCATCTTTTAGTTTTAGGATCTAATTTAGAGGAGTTTTAGATACGGATAACAAGAGCAGCCAAAAACTTTTAAATGAATGTAATCAGGCTTAGCATGAAACAACAATTCATAAGGTGATTTATTTGATGTGGTAGAACTTGGTAAACGATTGATCAAATATGTGGCAGTAGCTATAGCATGGTACCAAATTGTTTTTGGTAAAGAAGCATTATGCAACAAGGAGACAGCAGTTTCAACGATATGACGATGTTTACGTTCAACAACCCCATTCTGTTGGGGTGTATAAGGACAGGACTTTTGATGTAATATACCACTATCATATAGAACTTTTTGAAAAGTAAAAGAAGTGTATTCACCGCCACCATCAGTTCGAATAATTTTAATGAAAGAGTTTAACAGTTTTTCAATGAACAACTTGAATTTGATAAACATTGAAGTAATTTCAGATTTATGTTTAAGAGGAAAGAGCCAAGTAAACCGAGATAAATCATCAATAAACAAGATGTAATACTTGTAGACATTAAAAGATAATATAGAGGCAGGGCCCCAAACATCGCTGTGTAACATGTGTAAAGGATCAGAAACTGTAGAAGAAGATAGTTTATATGGTAGACAGTGCATTTTACCAGCCATACAAGCATCACAAAGTGAACCAGAACCAGAAACAGCAAATAAATCAGAACAGGTAATACATTTAGGGAGAACATAGTTTGTGGGATGGCCTAAACGAGAATGCCACAAAGGAGATTTAATTCGTTGACCCAAATTAGCTTGAGGACCAGTCTTGAGAGACATGGAGGACAAGGGGTATACACCATTTTTACTTTGACCCTGATAAAGAAGTTTACCCGTATCCATAGCCTGAATATAAAATGAGTTTTTATCAAATATGAAGCGAACATTATTATCATTACACATTTGATTAACTGAAATAAGGTTAACAGATAAGTTAGGCACATGAAGAGTTTTAGGTAAAAGAAACGAATGTAAAGCAGTAGTTAACAAAGCAGTACCAGAATTTGTGGATTGGCAATGAGTAACCGTTGCCAACAGTGACATGTTCAGACCCAGAATAGGGTTCAGAGAGGGAGAGGTTGGCCAAGTCAGCAGTCATATGATTAGATGCACCAGTATCCGTAATCCATACCTCAGAAGAAGAAGCTTGATGAGGAGAAGATGTCGCAGCAAGAGAAGCAAGATGCTCAGGGGGATGACGGCCTTGGTAGGCATAATCCATACGGTGCCAACAATCAAGCGCCGAGTGGTAATCAAGGCCACATATCTGACATGTAACTGGATTTGTGCGACCCGACCCGACAGAGCGCCCCCTCTGGGAGCCGGAGCGACCATGTCCGTTGCCTCGACCCGATCCATAACCGCTACCGGGTCCGGACCCGTAACCAGCACCATATCCGAACCCGGATCCGGAGTTTGACCCATATCCGGAAGAGCCCGAACCACCTGACCCGCCAGATCGACCGCCTCGGTGGTAGTCAAAACAAGAACCACCACGTTGACCGGACCGTCCACCACCACGGTTACCGGAAAAATAACGACCACCACGGCCGCCACCACCTCTGTTGGAGAAGAAGGCGGTGGGAGAAGGAAGATCTGGGGGCGGGCAGTGAGACTGTAGCATGTTTTCTTCAGCGCGTAGAAGCACGTGGAGCTATTCAAAGGATATCGGCGTGGAGTGGATCCGGACGGAGGATCTGAAGGATTTATACTCTACGGGGAGGCCATTTAGTGTAAACAGAAGCATATCCTCGTCGTCGATAATAACAGAAGAGACGGCGAGCCTGTTCCGAAGGGTGGAAAGCTTTTCCATGTATAGATCGATCGAATCGGAACCCTTCTGGAGAGTTTGAAGCTCCGATTTGAGTTGGAGAACATTCGATCGAGTCAACGACGCATAGCGCCGTTCAAGTGCTTCCCAAGCGGATCTGGCGATGGTGGTACCAAGAACAAGGGTAAGAGCCTCTGTAGATAAAGTGGCGTTCAAGATCGTGAGAACAGCCTGATCTTGAAGGAGCCAGTCCGTGAACGCCGGATTCGAACGAGACAAGAGAGATCCATCGGAAACAGGAAAAAACTCCGACGGACAAGAGGAAGATCCGTCAAGATGGCCAAATAGACCATGGGTTTTGAAGATTGAGGCG
The DNA here is from genome assembly GCA_023055425.1 of Linanthus parryae. Lineage (NCBI taxonomy): Eukaryota > Viridiplantae > Streptophyta > Magnoliopsida > Ericales > Polemoniaceae > Linanthus > Linanthus parryae. Next base: position 404,398 of record JALGPY010000036.1, on the reverse strand, counting down.
ATCTGGTGTCGCCAAAGTATAAAATTAGTGTCGTCAAGTTTGAAGGGCAAGAGGTTATGGATATTGGATAAGAGGTAAAGGGGCGGGGTCGGTGAAGAACCGCCGCCGGTGGTGGGAGATTGCATCCTTCAGGCTTCTGATACCATGAAAGGAGCTTTGGGGTTGTCTGAGAAAGAAGACGAAGATAATAGAAACGGCAGAGAAAACTCTCTGCATTCTTCTCAATTCATTAACCAAACCCTAAAGACAGATTGTGATTTATACATCCAACAAATACACACAACGGTTGAAAGAAACCCTAATACAAGTGGGCTTAAAAACTCAGAACAGATCATAAGGGAATTGGTCTTAAACAAGACAAAGGCCCAGTAAATAAAGCATAACAAGACTATCTATAATGGTCCATACATTTTGTGTGAAGCCCATTATGGTTGAAGCCTTCTGCTGCTAATAAACTAAAGAAATAACTACGACTACTCGTCATCATCAACGTCCTCGATCAAAACAGAGCTCTTTTCTATGCCCCTGACATGGTGAGATGCCAGATGAAATTCAAGCAATGGAGGTTGCCGATGTGAAGAACAAATGGGAGAACAGCTCATCACTCTCTCGTTCAATCACTATTTGCAGAGTGTCCTCCGACGGATCCTTCGACAATAGCCTCCTCAAACATGACTAGGGATAAGACATCTCCACTCTGATAAGAGAATTTACACCACCGGTATTTGAGAAAATTGGGTGAGGCAATAGCTTCTTTCGTGGATTTCTTGGGATCCATTTCTATGGCATAATGGACACATACAAAATTAGAAATCCGGAGCCGGTACGAGTCGTAGGGTGGTGAAGAACAAAAATTCAGAGGAGGAGGCATGATTATCCAATCCTGGTTTTGGATCCGTAAGGTATAAGAGGAAGTACTCTCTCTCAATGGAAAGCGCAAGAAGATGGAAATGGTGAATGACCAACTGCAAATAGGACCCAGAGGGGGTGACTCTTCAGTTCATGGATGAGTCAGCAATGTCTCAAAAATAGGCAAGAATCAATGACCCTATTAAAGCCTACGGCGCTACAGCAACCCTAGGAAATGATGACGGCTTGGCTTACCGTGTAACAGGAACAACCTATTTAAGCCTACGATGGTACAACAGCTCAGGCAATAATGTCGGCCTATGGGGACTAGGGTCTTTCAGGCATTAAATTATTCATAATTCACCAAGAATCGCGCGAAGATACTTAGTTGATTTTCAAATAGCACATATGTGATTCCGCGCGATACTCGCAACAATATGCACGCATAAGCCTATCTACCTAAGATAGCAGCAAGACAAAGCCTATCTGTTTAGATTAGAAAAACAATTAGCGAGTGTAAGCCTGTCTGTCTAGATAGCAACAATACGCGAGCATAAGCCTATCTTTCCAGATAGCAGTACTTTAATCAAGCCCATTCATGAATAATGGAAAAGCATAAGCAGTTTACTGGCTGATAAAACAACAATTAAGAGCACAATTCAAAAGCAGCAAAGCAATGTTTAACACGCGCGAAGCAGTACGCGCAAAAATGGGAAAATGATAGTTCAAAGGATCCAAAAACACACGGCCATGAAAGGCGCAATAGATTACACCAAAAAGATAGTTCAAAAGAGAAAGCTATTGCAGTACTAAGCTACTGATCCTCAAAGAAGTCTTTCAGAAGAGAGTCTTCGGCTGATAGCCTAATTCAATTGGCAGCCAATTTATATAAGCAACCCTTGTTGCTCATATGATGCTTGGCAGCTGCCTCAAACTCTCTAAACGCGCCTTAAGGGAAGCCTTCTCCTTACCATAGTTGGAGTATTCAGACCTGAGCTGCGCAGAATTGTTGATCCTAGTCAACCTCTGCACGAGGAAATCCAAGTCCAATTTTCCTGTAACGATTTGTTGAAGGCTATTCGGGCTTGAAAGAAGGCTTTGAGCACTGACAACTGAGGTGCTTGCTGGAGTCATATTGTGTACTCTCTCTAAGAGAGCAGTCATATCCTTTAGAAGAAGTCCTCTATCTCCAGGTGCTAGCTCCAGAACTCTCGCGAACATAGTCGGATACGATATGCGCACCTTCATAAGCTACTCATGGCAAGCCTGATCAATACCTGTACACGCGAAGAGGAAATCAAGAAATTTAGCAAAGGTATAAAGCCATGTCACGTACGCTAGAAGGAGAATTATCTTACCAGTTCCTTCAACGATCTGCTGAAGCGAGGCAATACGAGTTGCTACTTGATTGCCATTAGAAGAAACTGTTGCAGCTAACTTTGGTCTGCTATAGCTTCACGCGAGAAATACTCTGCAGGAATGACATAATTCCTCTCAGCAACAACTGGCTCGACAACTTGCGAGCCCCACACTTCCCATGGATTTTGAGAAAAAAACGCATCCAGGTCAAAGCCAGAGGAGTCAACAACAATGCTAGGAAGTGACAGATCCACACTGGGCCCCTCTGAGGATGCAACAACTTTTGAGGTATCTTGTACAACAGGAGAGGCCCTTGTTGGCACCTCAGTCACGGCTGCAGGAGTACTGGTTTTTGAAGTCGCGTCTTGATGAGGTTCAGACATGATTACATCCTCATTTCTTTCCCCCGCCTTATCAAGACTTGGTGCAGACTCCGGTGCTTCATGCACACTTTCGCGTGCGACGTCAGGTTGCATCACGGGAGTTGCAGCAATACCGGCATCAAGAACAGGTGCTTGAAACATCTGTCATAACTTGGTCAGATGTGATGTTGTCCACATTAGGCTCATGCCCAGACTCTCCTTGGCCAGTTGTCACATTCTTGAGCAAAATACTTGAAACCCTTGCCTCACCCTCAACGTCAACTTCCTTATTTGGAAAAACAGTTGCAAGGGAAGCGCTTGTGTGACTTGAAATTACCACCACGGGAGAAGCATTGGCTTGCTGGACCATCTCAATGGGGGTTTCAGCCGCGAGAGCTTCAGAAGTGGGAGGCACATGTTGCTCAGAAGTATTCATTCTTTCAGCATTTTGTTCCTCCTCTTGCTGAAGTGCCTCCTCCTCTTGTTCTTGTTCCATGATGAGCTCAAGGCGCTCACTCTCAAGAACCACCTCAGTACCTGGTTCCAGCGGCGCGATTGCAGCTGCTTTAGTAATGGGCCCTAGAGGTGCCACCGTAGGCTCCTAAGTGTTGAATCCTTGAGGCACGGCTGCAGCTGCTTCCCCTTCCCGATCCCCTTGAGTGGCCTCAGTGACAGAATGAGGCGCGCGAACAATGGCGCTACGAAGCTGGTGGGACCTCTGAATCAATGGATATGCATCTTCAACAAAGTAAACATTCACAGTTAGTCCCAAGATGAAAGTCAGTCATAAAGGGCTAAGAGTGCTAAAATAATAAGACCCACTTTTTCCAGGCTCATATGGAGTGTTTGCGCAAAGATTATCGTCAACTCCTTTGGATTTTGCGTAACCTGAAGTACGAAGTAAATCTCTATTGTAATGCGAGAGCAAGCGTGAAGCATGCTGGTGCTAAGGAGGTGGATATACCTGAGGATTCCCCACACTGATCCCTTAACCATATGCGGATATCATTCCTAGATACCCCATGATATATCGCGTTTAAGATAAGATCATGGTGCGACAAAGCAAACTTAAAGATCGTACCTTCCTCATCTTCATCGCCATTAAGATCATGGAGAGCCATCTACGCTTGTTGAAACTGGGAAATAGTTGAGTGAGTCTGCAGTGTTTGGTTTCTGACCCGGCGCGAAGAGGGCCTTTTGGAAGAAGCCTGTTCTGCAACACTCTTCTCCAAAGCTTCCTGAATCTGTCGATCCTCCTCTTATTTCTCTTTCGTTTCCCTTTCTTCAGCCATGATCCTCGACTCTTCGATCGCTTCTTCCTCAGTTAAAATAGTTGTTCCTTGGACTGGACTAACACTTCCTGCAAACAAAGCAAGAATTAAGCACTAAGACAAGCGACTTTTCACAAGCTTAGCGGGAGCGCAGTGTGATTACCTTCTCTCGCAATGAATGTCTTCTTTGTGGTGGCCTTCTTAGCAGGAGCAATTTTCTCCGCAGGGGAAATTTTCAAAGATCGAGTAACAAACCTCTTAGTTGCAGGCTCACTTCGCGGACGCTTCGATTTTTGGGTCATCAGGTCGTCAGACGCAGGGGTGCTTTCACTTCTCTTTTTCATCCCCTTAATGTATGGCACGAGGAAAGCCTCAAGCTCATCTGAAATCTCCTGCTGAATCCCTTCGCCCATGGGCGTCTCTAGAGTAATGGGATCGTTAGGTTTGTTCTCTTCGCACGACAGTAATTAATGAAACCCTCGCTGCGGTCCCCTGATGCGAAACGTCTCAAACAACACTATTACAGGACAAAAAGAACAAGTAAGATTTTCAGATTTTCAAAGACGATAACAGAGAGGAAAAGGGATGAAGACACTTGGGCATACCAGTTTGAAGTTCATCGCGCATTGGTCCCTCGCGTTCAGGGAGTTCTGTCTAAAAATGGCAGTTTTCTCATCTAGGATCAGCTGCGGACACAGATGGTAACTTTTTTCCAGCAGGGAATAATAACAATACTCCGACGCGCCCCGGGTACGAGTTGGCTTGAAGGGATATTCCTTTACTAGGAGCGCAGGAGCCTTGCTGACCTGGAGCTGAGCCTGAGGCTTTACTAAACGGCGAGCCTGGGTGTTCCAGAAAGCCACCCAACCTGATGTATTCCGCCCTTGCCGCTCTCTGGAAGGTTGAATAAGCAGGAGTTCTACAATGAGCAGGTTTTTGCTCTTCCCATAGAGCACCCCATTATAACAGCCCTTAACAATGGAATCAGACCACATGGGTGGCGCGATGGCATCAAAACCCAATTGGGGGCTCACACGAAGTGGATCATGGTGAACCGCTATACGTTCATAATTGCAGGAGTCGGAGCCAGGCGCATACTCGATCAGGGCAGGCAGATACCCTCTCCTACACCAGTACACATACCTCCCATAGCACCGGGACCCTTTGGTGATATGTTTCTCTTCAAACGGGGTGTTCTCTTCTGGGTACATGTCTTCCAGGAAAACGATGTTGTTCAACTGGGTAACGTATGGCATGGCCACGAAAAACCTAACATCGTCCCACACCAAGGAGAAGTTGCGACGAATGCCCCTAGTGCTAAACCAACGCCACGACCGCGTACACTTGTGTTGACTCTTAGAGTTGGGTGCGTTCCACGGCTCGACCTCAGAAGGGAGCGGAGCGTACGAAGGCCATCGTTCAAAGGCCCACATGGTCAGGAAGGCAGTGTTGACAAACGAGACGACATCAACTCTACCTTGCGATTGTTCGATATGGGTCGCGGCCAAATCGAGTCGGTAATATAAGGAGCCCAAGACCAACGACCCCAAAGAAATCTTCTGGCCGAGTGTGAGCTTTACCGCAAGCGGGAGCACATGAAAAAAAAACCCCATCACGTGGACTCCCGTCTATGGATAGCGCGACAACCAAACGCACGGGAAGCCGCATAATGTCCACCCAATACCTTCCCCTTCAGTGGCGATTATCGCGTCTTCGTCGTCCTCCAACTCCTTGATGATTGCAGGTTTGGCGTAGTCTTTGAAGAAGTACACAATCCACTTTGACCATATATTCTTCGCGCTGGAGGAGACAGACATGAAAGTCTTGCAGGGTTTAGTTCCGTCAGGCTCCCACCTTGTGGCAGCTTTCTTTAGAACTGCAACACACTCTTACATTTGTGCGAAGAGGGTAAGTTCTTCAACAGACTCTAGCTCATCCAAGGGATCAAAAGCCCCCATACTCGGAAGCATCAATATGAACTCTACATCTTCGAGAGTAGGCGCGGCCTCGAAAGAAGAGAAATGGAAAGTGTGGGTCTTCTTCGAGTACCGGGAAAACAGGACCCTTAGCATATCTTGGTCAACTTTAAGGTTGAGCCCCTTGGTCGCGCGAGTGGCATGATAGACGCCGGCTCTCATCAGTACCTTCTCGTGACGATCGAGGATGAACTCGGTCCATTCCTCCATCCATTCGATTTTTTCCAGGAAAGCCTGGAAGAGAAGATCAGTGAACGGATACAAGCCCGATTCAAGGCCGAGCCTTTTCACATCTTGGGTATCTGCTAAATCCCAGTCTTCCCTGTCTGGCTTCGGTATCAGTTGTAAAGCATCTCTTGGGGAAGCTTCTTCGGGAGTGGTATGGAGTCCAAGAAGAAGTCGTCACCACCCAAATAGGGGGCTTTGCACCATAGGTCTTTGCGGAGTTCAGGTAACTCGACAGCCTCTTTCTGCGATTTCTTGGGAGCCATTTATGCAAGAATATGAGGAAGAATAAATGCGAACATCAAAGGGGGCTTCATGCGGAAAATAAGGGGGAAAAGAGTATTTGCCATTCGCAATTGAAGAATCACTAACTAGATTTTCAGTGGAGCGCTTGAATTGCTTGGGAAATTTTGTCGAGAATCTGATTGAAGGTCTTGGTTTCTTGCTGATGATTCTCTCTCTGGTTCATACAATCTCGGAAGCAATGACAATTTAAAGTTTCACTTGAAGCACCAAAGGGGTTTAAATAGCCCTCAAAACTGAAGAGTTGCGACTACTGACGTCTGTTGAGTCAGCAACGCTTCGATAATCAGCGAAAATGGTGACCAATCAAATCTCGAAAACCTGCGAAAATCTGTGGTGGCGTATATTTAACTTCGCAGTGACCACGCTTCATCAAAGGCTATACGGCGTCTCCAAACACTAGGCAATCGTGGCTATACCTGGGGGCTAAAGATTTTAATTGTATTCAAATTAGTACGAGGATCCGAGTGGAGACAACGCACGGATGGTTTTACGCGACTGCACGGCAAACGCGCGCGTGACATTCGCGCAAAAGGGGGCTAATGTAGATGGTGCTTTCCAGATAGACAAGTCAGAGCCACGTGGCGGTCATCCAGCATACCTAGCTGTGCTCCATACACACCCGATCATTACCCATGCTTATCCACTTGGGGGCTGCGAGACAGGGCCCTCGCGTACCAACCACACGGGACCTGTAGGGACTTAGTGGTTTGGAGGCTAGAGTAAGGTCCGTCGCCCGCGAATGACAACCAATCTCGCGCGCGACCTTGTGTAACTGCTTTGAGAGACTTAATGACCACGTCCTATAAACCCGGTCGACCTCATAACGGTCTCCGGTATCTGCGGAAAGGTGCGTAACGTTCCCTATATATACGGTCGAACGTGTCGTTACGGGTCTACCATTAAGCCGCCATGTATGGTGCATTAACCCGCAAAACGGTCACTTACCCACTATATATAGGAAGATAGCCCTCCATGGCAAGGGTTGACTTCAGAAGTTCTGCTTCTAAGCCCTCTTACCATCATTAAGTTGTCTCTCTCTCTTACAGTTGCTTTTGCTTACTCTCTCCCTACTCACACCCTACATCTCTCTGTGTTATATTCTAATTCCCTACTTGAGGTGTACACTTGGATCTCTCCCTGGGATTTCACTGTACACACTTCTCCATCTCTTTCGTTCACAGGAGTATGAATGAAGTAGCTCATACTTTTGCTCAACGAGGTTATGTAGAAAATGATATGACTTCTTAATCCGTTGTTCTTGAGTTGGCTGAATATGTACTGATCGCTGATAATTTGGGTGTGACTCCCCATGTCTATTGAAATTTTCTTCTTTGTTGACTCAAAGACCCTTGAATGTATTTTGGATGGTAATTGTTTTGAGTGACGAAAGACAAAGACAAAGATATGGGCAGCAAAGTACTTTTGATACTCCAAGGCCTTGAGATACTGACAGAGCTTCAAAGCCTTGAGAGTTGTTTTAATTCTGTTGATTGTTCTAACAATTCTGTGTTGCAGATTGGATATCTGATTATACAGATCAAGGATTTGCTGCATATACTTTTATTTTACATTATCTACATATCTAACACAATTGCAGATGATCAGAACAGGGAGAATTAAATTTATCTGAACTTAACTTTGAAAATCTGTGAAGCATGATCAGAACTTCATGGCCTCGAGATGTGCCTTGAGCTGCTGACAGTTTTACAGAATTAAGTTGATTCTTTCTTGCAGGTTTTGATTCTTATTATTGTGATTATTTATTGACTTCTAAGAGTCTTAAACTTGTTTATCATGATTTATATGTGTCAGAAGTTAACCAGATTACTGTTCTAATCTTTCAACCAGTTTTTATCAAGAAAACCAAACAGTCATAGTGCTGTTATATTTCTGGATTTTGTTGTTGCTGTGTTTTAATGTTGTTGCAGGTTTGTTAAACGTGCAAGGGAAATCTCAACAAACTCCAACGGATATCCTTTTAGAGCTGTTTGAATCTCAGTTGAAAACAAAAGGATGATTTGTAGGAACTGAGATCCTAAAATCTCTCATTCAGTTGCAGCTGGTGGATAAAGAGACTGGTTTGAATTTTGAAAGAGAGAGGCTTGCAGAATACTGAGAGAAGTGTGACAAATTCGTGGGAGATCATTCATTCAAACACACAGTGATTAAAGCTTCAATTCCATATTTCAAAAGATCAAGTCATTCCAGTTTCATAAGAACACATCCAGGCTTCATTAGCTTATTTCTTCTACTGTGTTCTTCACCTGTTTTGTAATATGTGTATCTTTTGAATATCTTAAACCTCACTAAACCTAGTGGTAGGTTGTTCAACTGAACAACAAGAGGTTCTTGTTAGCTCAATAGTTAGTAACTGGAACTAGATAGGTTTGGAACCACAAGCTGTATAGGTGTAAGGGAAATCACTTAGGCTTGAAGATCTAGGGCTGTTTCTGTGTGAGTAATAAGAAGTGTTTGCCCAATCCAGGTGGGATTAGGTCCCTCAGGCAGAGATTAGGTCCATTGGGACTGAACTCTGTAAATTGCTTTGTGTTCTTTACTTTACAGTTTTGTTATTTTCTGCTGCACTCAACTCAAATCAAAATAGGGTTTATAAGTTGCTTAGAACTGGTAATTGTTCAAGGCCTTGAAGCTTTCTATTTTGCCTTTGAAAGTTTCTGACAGTTTTATAAAATCTCAAGGCCTTGAGATTTGAGTTTCACACAAAGCTAATCTGTTAGAATCTGAGTTTTGCAAAAAGTTTCCATACTCTATTCAACCCCCCTTCTAGAGTATTTAGATCATGTATTTAGTCTACATTACACACTTTCAATTGGTATCAGATCCTGTGTCACTGATATAGATCTAACAATCTTGTGACTATGAGTAATGTAGGAGATGGTGGATTCTCACAAGGAAGGGCAGCCAACAGACCTCCATTGTTCTGTGGTGATAACTTCATGCACTGGAAGGCATTGATGAAGATGTTCATCATAGATCAAGACATGGAACTGTGGTCAATAGTTCAGAATGGTCCTCATGAGTACTATACTACAATTGATGGAGTCAGATGTATCAAGTCTGAGGAAAATTTTTCAGTTACTGAACTGGAAAAGGTATCAAAAAATTACAAGGCTATGAATCTGTTATACTGTGCTCTTAATGCAGATGAGTTCAACAGAGTGTCAAACTGCAAGAGTGCCAAAGAAGTATGGGACAAACTGGTTGTGACTTATGAAGGAACAAGCCAGGTTAAGCAGACCAAAATCAACATACGTCTAAGGCAATATAGTTGTTCAAGATGAACTCAGATGAGACCATCAAGGAGATGTTCAAAAGATTCACTGATATGGTGAATAATTTGGAGTCATTGGTAAAGAAGTTCTCAAATGAGGAGAAGGTCAGGAAAATTCTGAGAAGCTTGCCAAAAGCCAAGTGGGAGCCAAAGACAACAGCCATTGAGGAAGCTCATGATTTTAGTCTTCTTCAGCTAGATGATCTACAAGGAAAGATGCTCACTCATGAAATGTCTATGAAGGATGTGGAAGGTGATTTGAGTGAAAACATCAATAACTTAGCACTTAATGCCAAAGACAGTGAAAAGTCTCAAAGCCTTGAGACTGAAGATGAGCATGATGATGAAGATGCTTTATCATTGATCTCCAAGGCCTTGGCCAGGATTCTCAAGAAGAAAAGAAACTCTGGAAACAGGGACTACAACAGAGAGAGATCAAGACCTTCATGCAGCAAGGACCACAAAGGTAAACCTTCATCACAGTCACATAAAACTAAAGTAATGAATTGTTTTGAGTGTGGTGATGCAGATCATTTAGTAAGGAACTGTCCACAAAAGAAGAAGAACAGGAACTCTCAGAAGAAAGATAGTGACAACAGAAGGAAGAAAGTCGATGGCTTCCTGGAGTGATTCTGATTCATCAAGTGATTCTGACACAGAAGAAGATCAAGCAAACTTGTGCTTCATGGCCAAGCATGATGAAGAATAATCATCAGATAGACATATTGAAGATATGGTAAAAAATCTTCTTGCTAGTCCTTCTGATGTGCTTCCTGAAATTCTCAAGAGTATGTTTTTGAATGAGGAAAGTTATAGAAATGAGATTTCTGCTTTAAAGATTAAGATTCATGAGCAGGTAAAAGAGAACCTGGACCTAGTTTTTACTAACAAAACTGTTGAAGTCTCTAAGACAAAGTTTGAAAAGGACTTCAAGGCCTTGGACAGCAGGTTCAAAGCCTTGAAGGCACAGATAAAAGAGGTTGTTGATCAAAACATGATAACTCCGTTTTCGGAGTTATTTTATACCTTTTATTTCTACGTTTTGCGTGCTTATAATGGAGAATTCGTCGTCTTTTGAGTAAATTGAGCGTAAATGTGATAATATGAGTTCATATGCAATACTTGTTCAATCCGGGCGTTTCTTTAGATTTTTGAGCTTTTATTGTGATATGATCGCGGGTTGTGTTTTCGTTTTGTGATTCGCAGGAAAACAGGGCTTGGAGGATCGTGCGGGATATGGAAGCGAACTTCGGAAACAAGGAACTCAAAGGCAAGTCAAAAGGAAGGAGAAAGTCAAAGGAAATCAAAGGAAAGTCAAACAGAAGAGGAAAGTCAAAGAAAGTCAAAGGAAGGTCAATGGAAGAAGGAAGGAAGAGAAAAGTCAACAAAAAGAGGGCTGGACACAGAAGTCTTCGTGCGAAGACATTTGTCTTCGTGCGAAGACATTACACTTAGCCAAAATTCAGCTCGGCCAAAGTCTCTTCTCAAACACAGTTGCAGTATCTACATGATAAGACCTTCGCACGAAGAAGCAGAAGTCTTCGTACGAAGACTCTTCGTGCGAAGACAACTGTCTTCGTGCGAAGAGAACGCTGGAACGTGCAGATTTTTTTGGGGCTTTTTCGTAGTTTATGCAAACTTTGTAATATGATTATGGGAACGTATTTAAGCCTTTTAGGTCGACTTTTTCAGTAGTTTTTGACATTAGAGACATCTTTTGGAGATCAAGAAGCCTTTGGGAGAGCTTAGGAGCTTTTGGATCATTCGTTTGGATTCTAAACTCTCGTCTTTCTTGATTTTTATGTTTAAACTCATTATAATCGTCGTTTTGATTATGAATATGAGTAGCTAAGCACTTTTTGCTGGGAATTCTCGTTTGGTGTAGCTAGGGTTTGATCTAAAGTGATGTTTTGATGATTGTAATGCATGCTTTAGCTTAATCTCTCGTATTTATGCACTATTATGGATTATTTACGTTCTTAATCATATTATCTTTGCGAGTAGCTAACGTAGAGATAAATTCAATTAGTTTTTGCGCGGTAACTCCGTGAGAATTAGTCGGTACATTAACTAATCCACCTAGTTGTATCAATGTTTGGTAACTCGGCATCGTTAACTAGGATCGTTAAAGTAGAATCATGGACTTAATGCATACTTAAACCTAAATTAGGCTTGGTAACTCGGTTTGGTTTAGTCTAAGTATAGTAGACTTGCTTGGTAACGCGGTAAGTTTAACGTTGCTTGATTAATATTGCATAACACGTGGTTGTTTTACAAATCAAAATATAAATTTAGATCAACCTAGTGAGCCTAGAGAATTCCCGGTACTTTTCCCTTATTTGATAAAAACTCCCAATTATTCATTCTTCATTAATCGTGAACTATTTCACTTGGTTAATTGAGAATATTGCGTTTAATTTCTTAGAATTAGATAAAAACACAACTTGCGACTTGCCCACACAAGGTTTAGAATAGTAATTAATTTGCACAAAGTCCCTTGGGTTCGACAACCCGGATTTCCGGTTTATTACTACACACGACAGCTGTGCACTTGCAGTTGGAGCGTGTCAAGTTTTTGGCGCCGTTGCCGGGGACTTCGGCTAAATTAGTTATAATTCCTAGCCTTAGGGAATTTAATTTATTGTTTATATCCGTTACTCACCTACGTTTTGCGTGTTTCGTGATTTCAGGTTGATTTACACGGTGCATGACCCGTTCTCGAGACGAGCCTTTGTATCCAACGTTTGAAGACCCGGAATCCTTATTAAAAGCACAGCGTAGAGACAAGAGGAATTCAAGCTCAGTAGTTATGGATGAAGAGACGAGAGCTGAGTTTGAGAGAATCCGCAAAGGTATGCAGGATGCGGAAGCAGCTAGAGCTGCAACTGTAGAGGAGGCTGCACAAAGAGCCGCAGAAGCTGAGGAGGTGAGAGCTCAAATGGCTGAGATGCAGGCGAGGATGGATCGCATGGCTCCCCCAAATCCACAACCACGTCATGGTGTGGGGGCACAAGTGGCGAACATCGGTGGGAACAACAATGGGAATAATGGGGAAAACAACAGGCAGAACAATGCTGAGGTTGAAGAACGCCCTATGGTGGATTATTTCAGGACTACTCCAGCATGTTATCAGCCTACCATTGTCAGGCCTCAGATCAATGCTCAACACTTCGAGTTGCGCCAACATATGATCAATATGGTTCGTGATGAGTGCGCATTCAACGGAGCTCCAGGAGATGACCCCAATCACCATCTGCTGGTGTTTGAGCAAATCACATCAACCCTGCACGACCAGCGAGTTCCAGATGAAACAGTTAAGCTATTACTATTTCCCTTCTCCCTATCTGGAAAGGCCAAGAAGTGGCTTATGGAGCTGCCAGCTGGTAGCATAGTGACATGGGCAGATTGTTGTCATGAGTTTCTGAGGAAGTATTTGCCACCATCCAGAGTCGCGCAGCAGATGGCAGAGATTGCAAAGTTCACTCAGGATGAAGATAGCTCGTTGGGAGATGCATGGAGGAAGTTCAGCCAAATTCTCCGTAGATGTCCGAATCATGGAGAGCCATGGCACAAGCTCTTCCATTATTTCTACACTGCATTAGACAAGGAGACAGCTGACCAGTTAGATATGCTAGCTGGAGGTAATTTTATGGGACTTGGAGCACAGCGAGCTCAAGATCTGCTGAACAACGCGTCAAAGAGAGAGACTACACGATCTGAAACGCGTAGGTACTCCAAACCGGGGGATACATCCTTAGTCAACAAGATTGAATCGATGGAACAAAAGCTGGAATCCATGACTTCAGCATTTCACGGTATGCACCCTCCAACACAGAAGCCCATGGGTGAATTACTAGCAGATGAAAGCCAGGGATATGATAACAGTGTTGAAGATGTGAATTTTATGCGACAGCAGCAATGGCCTAACACCTATCATCCCAACAATCGTAATCATCCCAACTTCAGCTATGCCAATCCAAACAGTGGATTATATGCACCCGGACAGAGACCCAATGTTCCATATCAAGCGCAGAGGCAAATTCCACAACAACAGGCTCCACAAAAAGAAGAGCAAGAGACGAATGCTCTATTGAGAAAGCTCCTAGCTAATCAAGAGAGGATGGAGAGCACGATTGTCTCAATACAAGCCACAATGAAAAGCCACGAGACTCAGATTGGGCAGATCGCCAATCAAAATATCAAGCTTCCACCAGGTATGCTTCCAGCAAATACCATCACTCCTAATGAGCAGCTAAATGCCATCACAACTCGAAGTGGCATCACTACTGAGGACCCCCCATATCCTAGCCACGCACGAGCTGAGGCGACTAAGGCCACTGAGAAAGCATTGTATGAAGAGATTCCCGTGCCTACCGTGAGTCCCCAATCAAAGGACACGGTGAGGAAGTCGGATGAGAAACAGAAGCCTAGGGAGGAATACAGTGTACGAGTGCCATACCCGCAAAGATTGAAGAGTCAAGAGGATGCCAAGCATTTCAAGAAGTTTGTGGATATCTTCAGGAAACTGCACATTAATATACCTTTTGCGGAGGCCATTTCACAAATGCCTAAATATGCCAAATTTCTCAAGGACCTCCTTTCTAATAGGAGGCGCATGGATGACTTTGAAACCGTGACTCTGAATGAGGAGTGTAGCGCAGTTGTGCAAAAAGCACTACCAAAGAAGATGAAAGATCCGGGCGGTTTCATCATCCCGGTTACATTGGGAGATGCGTTTCATGGGAGGGCATTGTGTGACCTTGGTGAAAGTATTAATTTGATGCCCACATCGGTTTTTGAGCAACTTGGTGTGGGAGATCCTAAACCTACCAGGATGTGCTTGCAGATGGCTGATCGCACAATAAAACGCCCCAGGGGTGTTTTAGAGGATGTATTAGTGAGAGTCGAAGGACTCATCTTCCCAGCGGATTTTGTGATCTTAGACATGGAGGCCGACGATGATGTTCCTCTTATCTTGGGCCGTCCATTCCTGGCCACTGGGAGAACTATAATTGATGTGGCCAATGGGGAGCTGACTATGCAGATTAACGATGAGAAGGTGGCCTTCAATGTATTTGAGGCCATGAAGTTTCCCGCATACGCGGTGAGTGAGCAGTGCTTTGGGGTGGAGGCATACACGCTGGACGAGGAGGACGATATTTTGTTGGAGCAACTATATGAGGAGCTTGCTCTACTTGATTCCAGCGAGAAAGAGCAAGCCTTAGATGTTCATTGGCGCCCACCATTACCCCTCTTTAATGAGGGAAGCAGGAAGATTCTTACTCCTTCTCTTATTACTGCTCCTGTTTTAGAATTAAAGCCCTTACCTGTTCATTTGAAATATTTATACTTGGGATCTAATGATACTTTACCTGTGATTGTATCTGCATGTTTGGACAGGGAACAGGAGGAGCAGCTTCTCGAGGTACTACAGAAGAGGAAAGCAGCTATGGGATGGACAATAGCAGATATTAAGGGAATCAGCCCCACAGTTTGCCAGCATAAGATCAGGCTCATGGAAGACAAGGAGCCGGTAGTTCAATTTCAGCGCCGCCTCAACCCTCACATGCAGGAGGTGGTGAAGAAAGAGGTGCTTAAATGGTTGGAAGCAGGTATCATCTATCCGATTTCCGACAGCACGTGGACTAGCCCGGTACAATGTGTTCCCAAGAAGGGAGGTATAACTGTGGTGGAAGGGGAAAAAGGTGATCAAATTGCCACACGTACCGTTACTGGGTGGAGAGTTTGCATGGATTACCGCAAACTCAATGATGCCACTTTGAAGGATCACTTTCCCCTCCCATTTGTGGACCAGATGCTTGATCGGCTAGCTCACCATTCACACTACTGCTTTTTGGATGGATATTCTGGGTATAATCAGATAGCGATTGAGCCAGCTGACCAGGAGAAGACGACATTTACTTGTCCATATGGGACTTTTGCATTCAGACGCATGCCCTTCGGGCTATGCAATGCCCCAGCTACGTTTCAGAGGTGTATGATGTCTATCTTCTCAGACATGATGGAGCAAAATTTTGAAGTCTTCATGGATGATTTTTCGCTTTATGGTGATGGGTTCGAAGACTGTCTCCAGCAGCTAGCTCGGGTACTGGACAGATGTATTGACACCAACCTAGTGCTCAACTGGGAGAAGTGTCATTTCATGGTGACCGAGGGAATAGTATTGGGGCACAAGATTTCCAGTAAAGGTTTAGAGGTAGACCGGGCGAAGATCGAGGTGATTGAGAAGCTTCCTTATCGTACGTCTGTCAAAGGGGTACGGAGTTTCTTGGGACATGCAGGTTTCTATCGGCGCTTCATTAAGGACTTTTCGAAAATCACAAAGCCGTTATCTGGTTTGCTTGAGAAAGATGCCGTGTTTGATTTCAATGAAGACTGCAAGACAGCTTTTGATTTGCTCAAGAAAAAGCTGATTAGTTCTCCCATTATAGCCACCCCAGACTGGACCCTACCGTTTGAACTTATGTGTGATGCCAGTGATTACGCGGTGGGAGCAGTGCTGGGACAGCGGAAAGACAAGGTAGCTCATGTAATTTACTATGCTAGTCGTACTCTTAATACTGCGCAGGTTAATTATGCCACCACGGAGAAAGAGATGTTGGCTATTATCTTCGCATTGGACAAGTTTCGTCCATACCTTGTGGGTTCTCAGGTGACCATTTTCACGGACCATGCCGCCCTCAAATATCTTCTTGCTAAGAAGGATGCGAAGCCTAGATTGATCCGATGGGTGTTGCTAATGCAAGAGTTTGACATAGTGATAAAGGACAAAAAGGGTGTAGAGAACGTTGTTGCAGACCATTTGTCACGACTGGATAACGAAAAACAAGAAGATGTGCCGATTAGAGAAGATTTTCCAGATGAACAACTTATGGTAGTGGTAGCAGCTGTGCCTTGGTTTGCGGATTTGGCAAATTTCAAGGCGCTCAAGATCGTCCCGAAAGACATGACTTTCCATCAGAAAAAGAAATTTTTCGCAGATGCACGACACTATTTCTGGGATGACCCTTATTTGTTTAGGTTGGGAGCTGACAATGTGTTGAGAAGATGCGTAGCTGAGCCAGACACTTTGGACATTCTTAGACACTGCCACGAATTGAATTGCGGAGGACATTTTGGCAAAGCGCGTACTGTGGCAAAGGTATTGCAAAGTGGATTTTACTGGCCTTCTCTACATAAAGATGCTCATCTATTTGTACAGCAATGTGATCGATGTCAGAGAACCTGCAATATCTCCAACCGAAACGAGATGCCTCAAAATTTCGTGTTGGAAGTAGAGCCCTTTGATGTCTGGGGCATCGATTTCATGGGACCATTCCCGTCTTCACTTGGCAATCTTTATATACTGTTAGCTGTGGATTATGTGACCAAGTGGGTGGAGGCAATGGCTTGCCCCAAAAACGATGGAGCTACTGTAGAGAGATTCGTACGAAAGAGCATTTTTACACGGTTTGGAACTCCCAGAGCCATAATCAGTGATGAAGGATCGCATTTCGTGAATAAAGTCTTTGCCAATGTCTTGAGCAAATATGGGGTAAAGACGCATAAGATATCACTGGCTTATCATCCGCAGTCGAATGGGCAAGCAGAAGTTTCTAACCGAGAGATAAAAGGAATTCTGGAGAAGACAGTCAACCCGGGACGCAAGGATTGGTCTCTGCATTTAGACGATAGCTTATGGGCGTATAGGACTGCTTACAAGACTCCTTTAGGCATGTCTCCCTACCAGTTAGTATTTGGGAAGTCATGTCATCTTCCGGTGGAACTTGAGCACAAGGCATTCTGGGCCTTGAAGAAGATCAATTTGGACGCTAAGCTCTCGGGTGAGATACGAAAGCAAGCGCTACTTGAACTTGAAGAATTTCGATTGATGGCGTATGAAAGTGCGAAAATCTATAAGGAGAGGACAAAACTGTGGCACGACAGGCACATCATCCCGAGAGACTTCAAGGTAGGACAGAAAGTATTGATCTTCAATGCAAGACTAAAGCTGTTTCCAGGGAAATTGAAATCTAGGTGGAGTGGTCCCTACACGATTACTGCAGTTTATCCATGGGGATCTCTTGAGGTAGAGGATGCAAATGGGAACAGGTTTAAGGTGAATGGCCAGAGAGCGAAACCGTACGTGGACGGGAATTTCATTGGAGTCATTGAATGGCTTCATGCAACTCCAGAACCTTGAGAAATCTCTGAGGTAACTGGGTCGGGCCGTCGACCTTAAATTACAAAGCGCTTGTTGGGAGGCAACCCAACCTATTTATTGCTCTAGGATAGATTTTAATACTGTTTTGTAATTTTTTATTCGGTTTGATTTCATTGAGAGGTGCGAGAGAGTGGATTTAATATTTCCAATAAGTATGTGCAGGAATACGAGGTGAAAGGCCTATTTCGGATCCCCCTTCTTGATGCGCGCGTGCGAAACAGAGTAAAAAGTCAAGATTTGCAGCCAAATACGCGTATCGGGATCCGAAGTGAAGGAATTGAAGATAAAAGCCATTTCTGCACCTATTCAACACACGCACCTGGGGAAGATCATGTTCCCGGACTCCCCGTCTTGATTTGCGCAAGAATTTAATTAGTGAACGGAGAAAGCTAGCACGCCGGCACGGATTACGAGGTGAAATTTTGAAGGACAGACTGAAATGAGGATTGAATAGTGCCAACGTGTGGGGGTGGTCGAGAGCTTTTTGTAGATAGGTGGATCGCGCAAATCGGAGTCCGGATGAAGAAGTTACGCCAAAAAGGATGTTTTAGCGAGTAAAACGAGGCCAAAAGCATCCGGAAATGCAAAACGTGCCTTGGAACGCGTGAAATTGACAAATAAAATATTCCCCGGATTTTGGGAGTGTTTTAAGGTAAAAAGGGAGTCTCGAGGTCGAGGAGATCCTTCGGAAAGCTAAGGCACGATCGGATACGCGAAAATTTGACGAAAAGGATGTTTTTGGCAAGCTCCAGCATTGTCTTCGTATGAAGACAATTGTCTTCGTAGGAAGACTTCATACTTAGAAAAATTTCGAAGTCTGAAAATTGTCTTCCTATACAAGCTTGCAGTATCTGTTTGAGAAGATCTTCGTGCGAAGACAAATTGTCTTCGTACGAAGACTCTTCGCACGAAGAGAACTGTCTTCGCACGAAGACAGCGGGCGAAAAGTCAGGTTAGTCCACACGCAGAGAACAATGAGAGGAAATGTAGTAAGGGTTGTTTAGACCTTTTGGCACGAACTTGAAGCTTCATCAGCTGGTCATCGATTCATTCTTCATTCTTCATCTTCAAACACAGCAGCCTTCTCCTCCATAGCCGCGCACGAGCCAAATTCACCCCACCCTTGATTCTTCACCAAATTCAACAATCAACCTAGGGTTTTGCTCGCGAATCAGAGGGGAGCAAGATTCCAGAGGTGGTTTTGAGTGAGAGTGAGAGACAAGAGAGAAATCAGAGGAAGAAGAAGCTAGGGTTTTGAAGAAGAATTGAGAAATTGGACGAGTTACAGCTTGATTCAGCTTACGGACGAGAAGGCAACGCTAACGGGGACTACGCAAGGAGTACGGAGCATTAAACAATTCGGAGTTTCGACAAATTCTTCCGGCGACATCAAAATCAGCCCGGGTTTGTCAAATTTTGAAATTTTTGCGTCCGTAAGACTTGCTCCGGACGCGTAGGTACAATCTAAACTCTGTATTTCAATATTCGAGTCCTAGGCACATTGAGTAAAAGCCCGATTTTTTTGTTGCGCTTAGTAGCGTACTTTGGGGGCGATTGCGTAAAGTCCTAGGAATTATTTGCTTACGTGCCTACGTGTTTCATTCAAGTACACACTTCTTGTTCACGTGCACAAATAGTTGAATTTCTCGTTTTACTTGAGATTGCATTCTAAATGGCGGGTGGAAAGAAACGGAAGACGGGAGAGGGTTCTTCGCAAGAAGCATCGGGGTCGGGTGATCCTCAATTAGAGATTCCGCCCACTCCCCAATATGCTATCTTGAATGCCCCTTTTCCGGCTAAACCGGGCATTGTAGGCCGACGAACGGCTAAAGCTAATTTGAAAGAGAGTAGTATTGGGCCAGGATATTATGATAGCTACCGTTTCGTCACTTTCGAGGCCCATATCGACTCTCGCAAAGATACTTATTTGACTAAGAACGGGCAGCCCGAAAAGGCATTTCCATTGCACGAGGACATGCCTCAAGCAATCAAGGAAATTTTTGAGCGCGAGAAGCTTGCCAATTGGTTTAAGCTAGTAGGGCCGTCTAGTTCGCATATTGCGCGAGAGTTTTGTTTCAATTTGCGGTATGCAAAGGATGGTGAGAGCCAAGACCCTCGTCTTGTTTACTGTCGGAACGAGTGGATAGTCTTCACGCCAGAGACTATCGCTCTAGCCATGGGTTTCCCCGCTTTGAAAGAGGGTTGTGGGTTAGAGACTGTTCTTCGTAGTGAGAACCTTTGGTCTCGTTTAAATGCTTTTTGCTTTGCGAAGGGGGTTGATCCATGGGACAGGAAAGGGGAGGTGCTTCATTGGAAGGCCGAGAAGAAGTTTTATAGGCCGGAGGCTAGGTGGTGCTGTGAATTGTTAGAAAACTGGGTTTTGGGAATCACACGAAACCCTAGTTACACTTTCTGCCTATCGGTCTGGGCTCTTTGTCTTTACACCGGGGTTAGAATCAACATCCCCAAACTGATTTGGGAGAATTGTCTTGAGAGGGTGTCGAGGACGAACAAATTGGGCCCCGGTCATACTTGCTTGCTTACTCACCTAGCCAAAACTGCCGAAGTAGTCATAGGGAGAGATATGGATTTGAAAGCGTTTACTGCTAGGAAGTGGCATAGGTTTGATGAGACGGCGAGGAAGAAGGGCAAAGGTAGGAGGATGAACACCTCTAGGTTTGACAACCAGGTTGCCTACGACCACCTGCGAGAGGAGATGGCCCGGGATAGACTCGAGAGGAGACGCCAGTTTGCCCACACTCGGGACAATCAGGCGAAGCTGGGTGGATTAATCCAGATGGTGGGCCAGTGGGTTATACAGTCTAGTGGTCAGGCGGCTAGGGAGTTTGTTCCACCGGTCCCGACGGCGGATCCGTGGTTCCAGGAGGATGAATTTGAGTATCCGGTTCCGCCGAGTGAGGATGAGGAAGAAGAAGATGAGGAGGAAGAAGATGATGAGGATGAGGAAGATGACGAGTAGTGGAGAGTGCCCTCGTGCTAGAATTGTTGAGTCCTCGTGTTATCGTTGAGGACAACGATGCATTCTAGTGTGGGGGTGGTTGAGTCCTTTTTACGAGTCAGTGTTGAGTCGTTGCATCGCCCGTGTCAGCATGTAGTTAGAAATTTTTGGTTATGTCCTTATTTTTCTTTTTTTTGCACGTTTTGGTATTTTTGAGTCAACCCACCATTGTTGAGTCGTTAGTCGAGTTGGCCGTGCATATAGTGTAGGTATAAAAAAAAAAAAAAAAAAAAAAAAAAAAAAAAAAACTAAAAATGTGAAAACACCAAAAAAATTAAAAATTTGAGAAAGGGCAATTGAAAGAAGCTGAAAATTCGGTAAAATCGAGAAGTGTGAGACTTTTAGGCATAGGGCGTGAATTGCGATCGAGAGTGACAATGTGAGTTTCCCTTAGTACGTATAGAGAAAGTTTCTTTACGGGAATGCGTGCCTATTTTACACACGAACTTAATTCTTTCAAATCTAAAGTGTGTGCCTAATTTTCTTACAAGAGTTGAGCTAGGTGTGAGCTAAACAAGCCGAACGTTCTTGTGTACGTCTTAGGTAGTCGCCAACCCGCCTCGTAGTGGCACACAGAACAGCTGTGCGAGGTGTGTATTAGAGCACTCACTGCTTATAGAACTTACCTTGTAGGACCACTAGTAAACCCGGATTTGAACCATGGATTCTTTGACAACCTTTGGACTTAGGGTGACGATTCTTGGCCTTCATCATTGATTGGTTAGAATCACCGCTTTTAGTGCGTCACGAGGGTGTTGTAGTTGAGGGGGTTCGATGAGGGAGTACTTCATGCTAT
Organism: Linanthus parryae; assembly: GCA_023055425.1. NCBI lineage: Eukaryota > Viridiplantae > Streptophyta > Magnoliopsida > Ericales > Polemoniaceae > Linanthus > Linanthus parryae. The sequence goes on along the minus strand of JALGPY010000036.1, from coordinate 382,719 downwards.
ATTTGTGTGAGTCTTACATATCGCATGTGCTTCAGTTGTGATCTTCGAGGGGAATGCGAGGGTGAGTGAGAGTAGGCTTGCGCACTTCGGTGTGGCGGTGTTCCATGGCATTACAACATGGACACAAGTGAGGAGAGCCGTGAGTGTGTACCATCTAATACACACAAAACTTGGGTTGGGGGAATTTAATAGGTGGATCGTGCTAGGTACCGGATCTTACTCATCGTGGTGTAGGAGGTTTGGTTGGATTAGGCACGAGACAGATATTTGATCGACTACTTGAGAGGGGACAGGATTACATTCGAGTGTGGGGGTGTCGACATTTGACTCCGGACATCGAGATTGCGCTTGCGACGACTCCATCCCCACACATGCTCTATTATGTTAGCGGCTTTGTTGGTTACACCGAGGATTTCATTGAGATAGGGAGAGACATTGATTTGTGATTTATACGTGTTGATTTGGATATTGTCTCTCCTTACGATTATATGTTAGCTTGGCACTTGGAAGACCACTCGAGACAGATATTGAAGAAATTGTGCAGGATTTTGAGAGATTAAAAAAAAAAGAAAAAGAAAAAGAAAAAAAAAAGGAACAAAAAAAAATCAGAAAAAAAGAAAAGAGAGAAAAAAAGGAGAGATGAATAAAGGAAGAATGAAAAGTTTGTGGAAGAACGAGTGGAGAAGCGACGAGTTCACGAACGGGAAATTTTGGCTTATACATCATCCATGACAATAGCCGCGGAGATCGTAATTGTACCGGGGTGTGAGGGGATCGAGGGCCGGAGATGGTGAGTTTCGGGCTTGGTTTCTATCATTGTTGTGAGGGTGTGTGAGCTATGGTATTTGTGAGAATGTGACGCCTTAGGACTTGTATTTGATTCTTATCCTATTTGTCCCTAAAGCCTCATCATTCTAAACCCGTTAGCGGATTAGGAGCTCGGACCTTGAACGTGGCTTAGCCTAGCGTAGCCTCTTATTTTGTGGCACACATGAAAAGGTATTGCATTCTTGTACTTAGTAAAGTTAGGTTCTCTATACTAGCTAGGGGAGATTCGTGTTGTCGAATTTGATTTCGAATCATTCCTTGTGTCTAGATTTCTCATCGCTTCGTGTGAATCGGTTTAAGCTAATGGAGATTGCCCAATCTCACAAAAGAAAAAGAAAAATTTGTTATTTCAATACTTGCATTGTGAATATTGCATTTGCATATAGGTGCATTGTGTATAATCGAGTCGAGTCGACTAGTAGGAAGGATGGTTGGTGAATGGTTCTACTCGGATTAGTATGCAAGTGTTCATGGTTTCGTATGCAATGTGAGGTGATAGTATGCAATTGGCGTAGGGAAGTTATGCAATGAGTAATTAGGTTAGTATGCAAAGTTGGATGAATTGCGGGAATGCAAGAGAGAAGTTTTGACTTGAGAGAAATGGAATTGACTTGGGAGATTTGCTCGGGACGAGCAAAAGGTAGTGTGGGGGTAGTTGATAACTCCGTTTTCGGAGTTATTTTATACCTTTTATTTCTACGTTTTGCGTGCTTATAATGGAGAATTCGTCGTCTTTTGAGTAAATTGAGCGTAAATGTGATAATATGAGTTCATATGCAATACTTGTTAAATTCGGGCGTTTCTTTAGATTTTTGAGCTTTTATTGTGATATGATCGCGGGTTGTGTTTTCGTGTTGTGATTCGCAGGAAAACAGGGCTTGGAGGATCGTGCGGGATATGGAAGCGAACTTCGGAAACAAGGAACTCAAAGGCAAGTCAAAAGGAAGGAGAAAGTCAAAGGAAATCAAAGGAAAGTCAAACAGAAGAGGAAAGTCAAAGAAAGTCAAAGGAAGGTCAATGGAAGAAGGAAGGAAGAGAAAAGTCAACAAAAAGAGGGCTGGACACAGAAGTCTTCGTGCGAAGACATTTGTCTTCGTGCGAAGACATTACACTTAGCCAAAATTCAGCTCGGCCAAAGTCTCTTCTCAAACACAGTTGCAGTATCTACATGATAAGACCTTCGCACGAAGAAGCAGAAGTCTTCGTACGAAGACTCTTCGTGCGAAGACAACTGTCTTCGTGCGAAGAGAACGCTGGAACGTGCAGATTTTTTTGGGGCTTTTTCGTAGTTTATGCAAACTTTGTAATATGATTATGGGAACGTATTTAAGCCTTTTAGGTCGACTTTTTCAGTAGTTTTTGACATTAGAGACATCTTTTGGAGATCAAGAAGCCTTTGGGAGAGCTTAGGAGCTTTTGGATCATTCGTTTGGATTCTAAACTCTCGTCTTTCTTGATTTTTATGTTTAAACTCATTATAATCGTCGTTTTGATTATGAATATGAGTAGCTAAGCACTTTTTGCTGGGAATTCTCGTTTGGTGTAGCTAGGGTTTGATCTAAAGTGATGTTTTGATGATTGTAATGCATGCTTTAGCTTAATCTCTCGTATTTATGCACTATTATGGATTATTTACGTTCTTAATCATATTATCTTTGCGAGTAGCTAACGTAGAGATAAATTCAATTAGTTTTCGCGCGGTAACTCCGTGAGAATTAGTCGGTACATTAACTAATCCACCTAGTTGTATCAATGTTTGGTAACTCGGCATCGTTAACTAGGATCGTTAAAGTAGAATCATGGACTTAATGCATACTTAAACCTAAATTAGGCTTGGTAACTCGGTTTGGTTTAGTCTAAGTATAGTAGACTTGCTTGGTAACGCGGTAAGTTTAACGTTGCTTGATTAATATTGCATAACACGTGGTTGTTTTACAAATCAAAATATAAATTTAGATCAACCTAGTGAGCCTAGAGAATTCCCGGTACTTTTCCCTTATTTGATAAAAACTCCCAATTATTCATTCTTCATTAATCGTGAACTATTTCACTTGGTTAATTGAGAATATTGCGTTTAATTTCTTAGAATTAGATAAAAACACAACTTGCGACTTGCCCACACAAGGTTTAGAATAGTAATTAATTTGCACAAAGTCCCTTGGGTTCGACAACCCGGATTTCCGGTTTATTACTACACACGACAGCTGTGCACTTGCAGTTGGAGCGTGTCAAAACACTATTTTGACTGAAAGATATGCTGATCTAAAGACTCATTCAGAGGATTTAGAACAACAAATCTGTTCTTTGACTGAGAATTTTCAAGAGTCTAAGAAGGTCCTAGCTAGTTTTACAGGCTCAGAACATAATATGAATCTCATTCTTGGAGGAAGTCTGAAATCAATGCATAAAAGTGGGATTGGCTATAATCCAAATTTTCCAAAGAAAAGCCAAACTACTTTTGTCAAATCTGGTAGCAGACATTCTCTAAAATGTCATTACTGTGAAAAAATTGGTCATGTCAGATTAACTTGTCCCTTCAGAAGATCAGAACCTCACATTATGAGGAATACTTATCCTCATCAGCTTAAGGGACAGGTTAGGCAGATTTGGGTTCCAAAATGAATTAGATCACCAAACATGGCTGATTCTGAGTATGACTCAAATTTCTGCACTTGGTCTAACAGCCTGTTGAGGCAATGATTTATTTTTGCAGGATGTCACCAAGGCCTTGAAAGATCAGAAATGGATACTAGACAGTGGATGTTCCAGACATATGAGTGGAAAGAAGTCTCTCTTTACTGAACTCATAGACAAATTTGGAGGAACAATCACACTTAGTGACAAAGCAAAATGCAATATCATTGGTATAGGTAGTATTGGTAATGGATCTACTAACTCTATCTCTGATGTTTATCTGGTAGATGGACTTAAGTATAATCTGCTTAGTATCTCTCAGTTATGTGATAAAGGTTATAAAGTTATATTTGACAAGGAGAAATGTGTGGTGCAAGATGAGAAATCTGGTGATTGCATACTCACTGCTCCTAGATCATATAATCTATATGCTATGAGTACTAACAGTGTTGCAGGTGACAAGCTAAAATGCCTCAAGGCCTTGAAGGAAGATTCAAAGCTTTGGCACAGAAAGCTTGGGCATATTAGTATACATACCTTGAATAAACTCATCTCAAAGGATTTGGTAAGAGGTTTACCATCACAGAAATTTTCAGATGATGAGGTTTGCAAGGCATGTGTACAAGGTAAGCAAACCAGAAGCTCATTCAAGCCAAAGAACTTTGTAAGTACTTCTAGACCCTTAAAACTATTGCATATGGACTTGTGTGGTCCTATGAGAGTTCAGACCCCCAAAGGTAAGAGGTATATGCTTGTTATAATAGATGATTATTCTAGATTTACTTGGGTGATGTTCATTAGAGACAAAACTGAAGCTTTATCTGAATTTTCTAGATTGTGCAAAGAGCTTCAAACTTTGAAAAATTTACCTGTTGCATCTATTAGAAGTGATCATGGTAGGGAGTTTGATCAACTTGACTTTGATTTGTTTTGTGCAAACCATGACATTTCACACAACTTTTCGGCACCTAGAACTCCACAGCAAAATGGAGTAGTAGAAAGGAAAAATAGGACACTTGAGGATATGTCTAGAACCATGCTTCTTGAAAGTAATTTGCCGAAGTTCTTGTGGGCAGAAGCTGCCAACTATGTGCTGAATAGATGTTTGATTAGATCTATTTTGAAAAAGACCCCTTATGAACTGTTTAAAGGTAGGAAATTACTGTTTCTTATTTTTAAGTCTTTTTGCATTATTAATAATGGTAGAGATCCGTTTAGACTACCATTTCTTCGACCTCCCTGGAACCCTAACCCTCCCAAAATGATCGTCTTCTTCGCTCGCCACTCCACACAACCATGGAAACTCAACACCGCATTCTCCAAAACCACCCAATTGATTCAATCATTCCTTCAAAACCCATTACCAATCTCACTCACATCAACCAGACCCATGTCTCGAAACGTCTCCATACCCAAGAAAATCGACAGAGTCCGCGACCACGCCTTCGACACCACCATGGACGTCGACAAGAAGACCCGGAAAGTCCTCAAATTCCAGGACCTCATCCTCTCTCAACCCAATTCCATCATCTCCATCTCTCGCCTCGAAGCCCTCTCTCGCAAATTCGGCTTCAAGCAGTACGAAGCCGGCAAATTCCTCCTCAAATTCCCTCACGTATTCGACATTTTCGAACACCCAGTTCAGAGAATACTCTATTGTAGACTCACCCACAAAGCCCTGAATCAGATTGAGAAGGAAAAAGAGGCACTTGTGGGTCAAGTCCCTGATGGTGTCATTGCTCTCCGCAAGCTTCTGATGCTGTCAAGTAATGGGTTTCTTTCGGTTGAGCACGTCCGTGTCGCTCGCAGAGATTTGGGGCTTCCTGATGACTTCGAATTCTCGGTAATTCTCAAACACCCACAATTTTTTAGATTGTTTGATGCTAAGGATCAGGATAGTAGTAGTAAATGTGTTGAGTAAATGTGTTGAGGTTGTGGAGAGAGATCATGAATTATAAATTTCCCTCCTGGGTTTAAGCTGGGGAAGTATTATAAGATTGCGGTGTGGAAATGGCAGAGGACGCCGTATTGGTCCCCGTATGATGATGTTAGGAATTACGATATGAGGTCGCTGGAGGCGAAGAAGCGGATGGAGAAGAGGGCGGTGGCGATGATTCACGAGTTGCTGTCGTTGACTGTGGAGAAGAAGATTACTTTGGAGAGGATTGCGCATTTCCGGGAGGCGATGAATTTGCCGAAGAAGCTGAAGGAGTTCCTTCTTCAACACCAGGGGATATTTTATGTATCGACGAGGGGTAATCAAGGGAAGCTGCACACGGTTTTCCTTAGGGAGGCTTACAGGAAGGGTGATCTGATAGTACCAAATGAGTTGTATTTGGCCAGGAGAATGCTTTCTGAGCTGATTTTGTTGAGTCCTAGGACGGTTAGTCTCGATAGGGAATTGGTTAGCTATAGGAGGAATGAAGAAGATGATGAAGCAAGGAGCATCAGAAGAGGCTATGCTAAAAATGAGTTTGATGATTCTGAGACTGAAGACAGAGCGAGGCCCGATGACAGCTCTATCTGATATGGAACAGCTGGATTTGTCCGGAACCAGCCATAATTGCGGCTGATATGGAATGGTGGAATACCAGTAACATAAGTACATAACTATTTTCCTGACTCCTGACTTGTGAAAGAATTGCGGGGAGCAAACTTACTCACTGAAATTTACACGCTGTTTCTTCTTACAGTTCTCTCTCTATTGGATTTTCAGGTTCCCGGCATCCTATTCACGCCGATTTCAATCCACTCGCTATCTTTCCGCCCACTCATGTAAACTGAGCACGTGGCGATCAGAGTCCAAGTTCCATTCAACAGCAGAAGCAATTCCTGGGCGTCATTTGACGGGAAAGGCAGAAAAAAGTTAGGCCCAGGGGATGCACTTGTCTGCAGCATGGCTCCCTGGCCGGTGCCAACAGCGTGTTAAGGCGACTCCACAAGCGATTTCCTTCGCAGCATACACGACGGTCTGCACTGGAATCTGATGTTGTGGATGTATGAGCTATTTGATTGACGAGTGACTACGATGAGGTTCACCGTCCTCTTAAAGGTCTTAATGGCTTACTTTCAGTTAAGAGCGGATCTTCCTCTTCTTGCATCCTTCTCGTGATCTATATGAGTGAGACTGCATCGTTATGTGAGCTCATGAATCAGCTTCTCGGATTGGGCAAGTATCCGGGTTCCAGATGTTTCTCTTCTGAATATGATATTGGCTTTGGAAAACGCGTAGCTCCTCAATCCAAAATTATATTCTTTGCGGAGCAGTGACTTTACTCCAAAACATTGAAACAAGGCTTTGTTGGTAAGAGAAAGGCTGACGTGTTTGCCTAATTCTGAGCATGAGGAGTTCTTGCTTTGTGAGGTCGTACTACCTTCATGTAAGTTCATTTCTTGACTTTGTAGTAGTTCCTTGCATTTCATTAACATAATAATATGGCTGAATGAAATTGATATGGATCTTCAATGTGTCGTGTGCTACTGTGCTGTATGGAATAGAACACCTTGCCATATTTGTTTTTGGGAAATAGAATAGTAATTGTTCAGTAATCTGTGGTGATTGTAAAATCCGAAAGAAGCCATTTTCTTAGTACATTTGACCTTGGGGGTTTGCTTTAAACTTTGTCTTGAACTTAAAATATCACTTACATCAAGTTATAGTTGTTACATATTAGCATGATAGGTGACTCTGTACTCACCTTATGGTACACCTAATACAGTTCTGTAAGAAGTTGGTTTCTCAGGGCTTACAATGTATATCGAACTCCTCTGCGAGGAAAATAACTTAGACTGAACCTGAACCGAACCGGGGCTCAAGCAAGTTGAGAAAAGGTTGATTTAGTGGTGGTACTTGACGATTGATTGTACTCACTCTTCCGTCAACCACAAACAATTTATTTGCAAACAATCTTGTGCTCCAATTGTCATCTTAGACAGAGATAGCTGAAAACAAATTGACTGAATTGAGAATTAACAGCTAATACACTGAGAGGTATCTATACCTAGCTAGGGACTACATCGTAAATACAAAGATGTATACTAATTACTATTTGGTCCTATACGCCCCCGCAAGATGGAGGATCGTAATGAGACGCCAATCTTGGATCGCAACTGAAGTAAAGGACCACGGGAAAGAGGCCTAGTGAGACAGTCAGCCAGTTGGTCAGCAGAGGAAACATGGGAGACACGCAAGAGCCCATCCCGAATCTGTTCACGAACAAAGTGAAAGTCAAAAGCAATGTGCTTCATGCGAGAATGAAATACCGGGTTTGAGCAGACGTAATTACCGCCCATATTATCACAGTAAATCGCTGGAGCTGAAGGCAGTGGACATCCAAGCTCAAACAAAAGAGAAGAGATCCAGCGCAACTCAGCAGAAGCAACGGCAACGGCACGATACTCAACTTCAGTGGAGGAACGAGCTACAGTACGTTGCTTCTTGGAACCCCATGAGATGGGAGATCCCCCAAAATAAACAATGTACCCGGTAGTAGACGTGTAATCATCTTTGTTACCTGCCCAGTCAGCATCAGAGAAGGCATAGAGACTCGTCGGACCCCTACGAAGAACCAGCCCAAAATCAGATGTCCCATGCAAGTATCGAAGCAAACGTTTGAGTGCGTTCCAGTGAACAGTGGTAGGTCGGTGCATGAACTGAGATAACCGATTGACGGCAAAGGATATATATGGCCGAGTGAGAGAGAGATACTGATGACTACCAACTGCCATACGATATTCCTTCGCATCCGAAAGCGCTGTACCACCGGTGACAGTAAGATCAGCAGAAGTATCCATGGGAGTTTGAACCGGATTGGAGGAAGACATGCCAAGACGGTGAAGAAGATCGTGAATGTACTTCTGCTGGGATAAAATGAGACCCTGAGAATGAGGTAAGACCTCAACTCCAAGAAAGAAAGACAGCTCGCCAAGGTCTTTCAACGAAAATCTGCGAGAAAGATCAAGAATACAGCGCTGGACAGCATCCACATCAGAGCCAGTAATAATAATATCATCCACATAGACAAACAGATAGATAATAACACCCGAGCGACGATATATAAACAGAGATGTATCAGCACGAGAATTGACGAAGCCCTGATGGAGTAAAAAGTGACGAAGTTCAGCATACCACGCTCTGGGGGCCTGTTTGAGGCCATAAATTGCCTTGTTCAGGCGGCAAACATGATAAGGCCGATCCTGATCCACAAAACCCGAAGGTTGCTGCATGTAGACCGACGATGATTGTGACGATCGGACAAAGAGGAGACAGAGGGAAAGACTAGTTTGGTTGATCCTCGTGTGAGAAAAAAAAAATCAGATTTTAGGGTTCTAAACCGGCTCTGATACCATGAAAACAAATTGACTGAATTGAGAATTAAACAACTAATACACTGAGAGGTATCTATACCTAGCTAGGGACTACATCGTAAATACAAAGATGTATACTAATTACTATTTGGTCCTATAATTGCGCTCTACACTACTAGAGCTGTCAAATGGGCAGGTTGGGCGGATTTAGCCCGTTTATAAATAGGCGCTGATATAAGCGGGCTTAACCAGTCCAACCCGTTTAAAATCATTTATTTAAAAGGGCGGGCTATAATGAGCCCATTTAATCCGAACCCATCAATTTTATAGTGATCTAAATTTTAAGAAAAATGTCGTAGATTTATCTCTACTGTAGAGCATGATGAATACTGAAAAAAAGTTTGTCGCCTCAAGTATGAATACAGGAGAAAGCAACTACAAAGTACACTAGCTGCTTTCTCCTGTATTCATACTTGAGGCGACAAACTTGTTTTCAGTTTTCATCATGCTCTACACTAGATCCGAACCCATCAATTTTATAGTGATCTAAATTTTAAGAAAAATGTCGTAGATTTATCTCTAGTGCAATTCGTATCCTGCTGCAAGATGCAATCGTAAAGCTCTCGGGGAAATTAGAAAGATCGGTTAAAATGATCCAGTTAGCTATTTTGTGTGGAATTCGTATCCTGTTCTTCTTCCCACCAAAGTCTTTCTTCTTGAACAGACAAAAAACGGCGCGGATCGGACGTTTTTCACCGTATCAGTGTGAATCGGCCGTTTTCAACTGTGAATTAAATTCAAATGAAGCGTGACGGCAAAAACAGTGGGGGCCTCTGCCGATCCCGTTGCAAGCGGCCGATCCGCACCTTGTTTGCCGTTTTTTAAAACTATGGCAGACTCCTTTGAGCTGTGAGAGCTCTGTAATTGGTCTTTTGACCTATTTGTTTATTAATACAAGCTTCCTTTCTTGCAAAAAAAAAATGGTAAAGACGTGTTGGGTGTTGTTTATCGGGATGGTTATGTTGGTTGTTTGGCGGTGAATTCATGGTCTGTGGAGTTGGTGTGGCTGTTGTGGTGTAGGAGGGAATATGCAGGTGGTTGGGTTTAACAGAGGTGGAGATGGTGATTGTTGGTTTGGATTTGGGTGGGTTGTAGAGTTGAAATGGTGATTGTTAGTTTGGATTTTGGTGTTGTTGGTGTTGGTGTTGGTGGTGGGAATTTGGAGGTAGTGGAGGTGGTGCCCAAGAAAACCAAGAACATAAAAAACATGAAGAATTCAATAATAAACAAAAAAAATTGTGTTATCTGTCCACAATTTGTAAGGGTAAAATGGTCACAAAAAATTCATTTTGCACCCCCCACTAACGGATTGAACAATATACTATAAAGAGAAAGAGACACCTGGTCCCTGTCAATTATGTGCGAGACAAACAAATTATGTAAATGTTATATCCCATGAATATCGGTGGGCAAGCAATTTCTGAAAATGATGAAAAGAATAGTAAACTTCAAACACATAGCAGAATGGTTGAAAATTGAAGAAATGTGGTACATCAAACGAGAAAAAGGAAACGTAATGGGTATATGGGCTCTTTGGATCCAAATAAATATAGTGATTTTGTAATAAAAAATGCAATCAAGTGAAGAATTCAAGCAAGGAATGACGACTTATCTTTTGGAATTTCGAAAAAAAAAACACATGTAAACCAGATGGAGTAGAATCGGAGGCCTTAGCAAAACCGACATCGTCCACGGTGGCAACCATCATCCTCGAGAGCATTCAGGTCTACTATGACGATGTTTGGGATAGTCACAACCAAGCCGCTAGAGTAGGAGTAGTGGTTTGTGACTCAACATGATGGTTTATCACAACAAGAGCATCCAAAAGGCCATTGGTTCCTTTTTCGAAGACCTGAGATACGATGGAAATTCAAAAACCAGTGAGATTAGCAATAAAGATACAAGGAGACTCAAACTCACAAATCAATCTGATCTAGGAGATGGAGAAGCTGTTGTATACGTCATACATCAGAGACATCAACGATCTCATATGTTCCATGTTTGATCTGAATAACTCGTTCTCCGAAGAGAGAGAAATGTAGTGATGCATAGAATCGACATATGTGCATTTCAAGATAACATGTACCTTAACAAAATTATTGATTATTAAATGGGCTCTTCCCTTTTCCCAAGAAATTAGGAAGACAAGTAAAATGTACACTAATTTTATATTAAATATAATAATAATTTATAATCTCTAATCATGGTTAATAAAAGCATTAGTAATTATGCACTCATATACTTTTTGTCGCGGAAGGTACCTACAAATTACAACAGTGCTTTATATGGCATTAGCTATAAATATGGTTCATTTTCTTTCATAGTCAATTTTCTATAACAATACGCGAATTAAAACAAATGGATTTAATACTAATTTTTGTTACCGGATGTTATTAGTTAGAATCGACAGATGTCATGAATATCTATTTGAGCCACGTTTTTGAAATTTACAAGTATAGTCAATCATTTTCGGATGCGATCTTAATTTCTTTGAAAAATTTGTTAACTAACTTGGACTGACTTTTTTTTGAGAAATTAACTTGGACCGACTTTAATACTTGACTTTTTCACGCAAATTGAATTATTTTAGGAAATTATTTTTTGAGTGGACATACGTTAGAAAGTTTAAGAGCATTTTTTAATTATTTTCATACGTGGCAAAATATTATTCACTGTGCGTTAGTTATATCTAAACTTGAACTGGCTTTAATACATGGCATCCTATTTTCACGTTGATTGAACATATGTTAGGAAGTTATTTCTGAGCGGGACATATGTTAGGAAGTTTATGATAAATGTAGATCATTTGCAGAGGTGGTGTATTTTATTTTTAAATACCATTCACTATGCTCGGGAATTTAATATTTGACTTCCTATTTTCATGCATAATTGATAATGTTATCCTATTTTCATGCATAATTGATAATGTTAGGAAGATACTTCTTGAGTGAATAGATGTTAAGAAGTTTATGAGCATTTTTAAATTACTTTCAACTGTGGTGCAGTTTATCAAAGTATTATTCACGATGCGCTAGTTATGACTAAACTTGGACTGACTTTAATAATTGGCTTCCTATTTTCGCGTTGATTGAACAAATGTTAGGAAGTAATTTTTGAGCGGGCATATGTTAGGAGGTTTCAGAGTATTTTTAAATTATTTTCCAGACGTCATGTGGTTTAATTTCAGAATATAATTCACTATGCGCGAATTATTTAAACTTAGTCTTTAATACTTGGTTTCCTATTTTGACGTAAATTATGGAGTAGTTTTTCGAGAGGACAGATGTTAGGAAGTTTACGAAAATTTTAAAATCTTTCTAAGACGTGGCGTGCTTTTCTTTGAAAATATTATTCACTATGCGCCAATTATAATCAAATTTAATCTGGCTTTAATATGCAATTTCCTATTTCTAGCCAAATTGAAAGATGTTAAGAAAAATACTTTTTGAGCGGACACGTGTTGTGAAGTTTACGGGCAATTTAAAATCATATCAAAACACACTGTACTTTTCTTTGAAAATATTATTCACTATGCGCCAATTATAAATAAATTTAATTTGACTTTAATACGCAATTTCCTATTTCAAGCCGAATTGAAAGATGTTATGAAAATACTTTTTGAGCAGACATGTGTTATGAAGTTTACGGGCATTTTAAAATCATATCAAAATACACTGTACATTTCTTTGAAAATACTATTCACTAGGCGCCAATTATAAATAAATTTATTGTAACTATAATGCGCAATTCTATTTCCAGCCGAATTTACAGATGTTAAGAAGTTACTTTTTGAGCGCACAGATGTTATGAAGTTACAGGCATTTTAAAATCATATCAAAACACATTGTACCTTTCTTTGAAAATTTTATGCTCTATGAGCCAATTATAAATAAATTTAGTCTGACTTTAATACGCAATTTCCTATTTCCAGCCGAATTGACAGATTTTAAGAAGTTATTATTTGAGTGGACTCCACTCAAAAAATAACTTCTTAAAATCTGTCAATTTGGCTTGAAATAGGAAATTGCGTATTAAAGTCAGATTAAATACTCCACTCAAAGAAAGGTACAATGTGTTTTGATATGATTTTAAAATGCCTGTAACTTCATAACATCTGTGCGCTCAAAAAGTAACTTCTTAACATCTGTAAATTCGGCTGGAAATAGAATTGCGCATTATAGTTACAATAAATTTATTTATAATTGGCGCCTAGTGAATAGTATTTTCAAAGAAAGGTACAGTGTTTTGATATGATTTTAAAATGCCCGTAAACTTCATAACACATGTCTGCTCAAAAAGTATTTTCATAACATCTTTCGATTGTTATGAAGTTTACGGGCTTTAAATCATATCAAAACACACTGTACTTTTCTTTGAAAATATTATTTATTATGCGCAAATGATTACCAATCTTGGATTAAAATTAATACGCGGCTTTCTGTTTTCAGCCAAAATCGACAGATGTCCGGAAGTTTTCGTAAGGAATGTTACTAGCATTTTTAAATTGTTTTCAGTAGTCACACAGTTCAAAACTCTGTCCGCTTCTATCGCCGTAAATATTTCAACCCAATATGTTTCCAATTTAGATCGATATTACGACATTCCTTCTTCGATCAGCAGTGATGTAACGTAACACACTTTTCTATCGCGCTAATTATTCGCGGACCAGTATGAACCTTCGACCGACTCTGACCTAAAAACGACTTTCGAGCTCGTTAGTCCAAACAACTACTAATACTTTAAACCTTAGTTTGACTCTTATCCTTCATCATATCCTGTCTCATCACATCGAACGGCCTATATTACCAGGATTGTAACTTCCCATTCCTACGTGATGCCGTACCGGATAACTTCTTAGTAAGAGTGAACTTGGCCAATGGAGTGATGAACAACACGCAGTCACGCACACGAGTCAAAGGATCAAGCGTGGGCGGACATTTCGAAAACATAGTTTTTGGACCTGGTGGGCCCCACACCCTCCTCTCCGACCCGGTATTACATAACCTCCCCCCCCCCCCCCCCCCCACCAAATCGTCTCTGTTAACAAAGGAGGTGCATTCAACCCGATAAAACCGGTGGTGATTCTCGAACGGCACTACACTGTTAAACTAGGGTTTTTGAATCCAACAACGAATTTGGGGTTTTTTTGAATAATCAAGAACTCCAATTACTGCAAATGTAAGTCAGCTCTATGTATGCAGGGTTGTATGTTTATAATCCAAAACTGGTTTTTTTCTCTTATTTGTTTCATTTTATACTCAAATCTGTCTGCATCACTCTCCCTGTAGATCCCAACAATTCAAGGGAGAGAGAGATTGAGGGAGACGAAAATGGTCCCCGAATCTCAGATTTTGTACTTGATCATCTTTCTCCCCCAAAATTGTGTTTTTATTGCTTTTTTTTGTGTTTAAGAAAGAGGGTTAATGGGTCTTTTTTTTGGGCTGTAGTATATGTATTTTGTAAAGGTAATGAGAAGAAGAAAAAAAGAAGTCCACACTCTGGTTTTGGTAGTGTTTATATGTATGTGATGCAAGCACATTTGCTTTTTGAACCTTTCACCCCTTTTCTGCATTTGTGGGTCAAATTCCTCTTTCATGGGCCATTTTCAGTGCCGATGATTAGCTGAATGTTTCAAAACCAAAAGTACTCATTTTGGAAAAAGGAAGAAAAAAATAGGGTATTCATTTCATTTCCATTGTCAATCAAAATTCAAAAGGGTTTGATTGTTCATGAGGGAGATAAGAAACAAAATCTAAACATGGCTCTCTATAGGGCGGTGGGTGATCTCCCCGCATTATTATTTTTTCTAGATTGAGAAAGGAAGGTTTTTAATGAGTTTTGGTTTGGTTTTGGATGATTATTGGGGGTTTAATTGGTGCTAATGGTTGCCCTTATGGCACCATGTCTCCACCCCTTCCTAGGCCTATGTTCAACTCTAGTCCCCTCTCTATTGCCCTTGTATGCTCTCTCTCCCTGTACATACAAGTTCATTTATCTTCTTCTATATTGTTGGTTTGCTTTTTTGTTCATTGTTTGATCTCAATTTGTGTATGCAGAAGCCGAAAATGGAGCCCAGCAGTGATATGGGAATTAATGCAAATGGTGTGGACCGTGGCCTGATTGAGAGGCCCAGAGAAGACGGGCACAAGAGCCGCTCAGGCAGCGACAACAATCTCGAAGTTGCTTCAGCTGACGAGTCTCAGGGGACCGCCGTCGCGGCTGCAGGTGGATCAAGACAGCCAAAGCGGAAGAAGTACCACCGGCACACGCCCTTCCAGATTCAAGAGCTGGAAGCGTAAAAAACCCCCCTCTCCCTTATCATAATCATTTCTGTTAAATCTTTGTATTTCTAACTTATAAGAGTTCTTTCTTTTTCGTATTTATCAGGTACTTTCAAGTTGTTCAGCACCCCGATGAGAAGCAAAGGCTGGAGCTGGGCAGGAGGCTATCGCTGAACGGCAAACAGGTTAAGTACTGGTTTCAGAACAGGCGCACACAGCTGAAGGTAAACATTATTTTGATTCGTTTAATGATAGGAAGTCATACATATAACTAATTTCATTCGTCAATTGTTCTTTCAGACCCAAGCTGAGCGGTCGGAAAACAGCTATCTGAAGAGCCAGAACGAGGAGCTCTTGATAGAGAACATCCGTATGAAGGAAGCGTTGAGGAACCCACAATGTGGCAGCTGTGGCGGCCCGGCAATCTTGGGGGAGCTGAACCCTGAGGAGCACAATCTGAGGGTTGAGAATGCTCAGCTCAAGGATCAGCTGAACCGCGCCAACGTGATCGCGCAGAAGTTCTTGGGGCGGTCTCTGTCGATGCTACCCGCCGGGCCCTCCTACACCCCTCCGATGCCAAACTCTGGTTTGCAGCTTGGAGGAGGAATGAACGGCTATGATCTGGGCTCCTTCTCCGGTGGGCTAGACCCCAAGGATGCCATCCTGAACAGTCTGCCCATGTTGCCCATGGCTGCCCCTATCCTGAGCATGCCTCCGCGTGCTGATGTGCCTCCTCAGAATAAAAGCTCTTCTTACCTAGAGCTCGCGATGACTGCTATGGATGAGCTGATTAGGCTTGCCAGAGTCGACGAGCTTTGGGTTCCGAGCTTAAGCGGAGGAAAAGAGGCTCTTGATAACGAGACATACTCATGTATGTCTCCTTGTTTGGGGATGAGACTGAATGGGTTTGTTTCAGAGGCAACGAGGGAAAGCGCCATGGTGCTGACCAATAGCTTGGCTTTGGTCGATACAATGATGGATGTGGTAAGCTCTTTGAACATTTTCGTGCTTTATGAACTCGCTAGCGTTAGATGTGGTCTTTTTCTATAGTCATTACAATGGCATTCATTACGAGCTAATTGTGTCGTTATCGTTCGTTCAATTTTGTAGAATCACTGGATAGACACCTTCCCGTGTCTGATTGGGCGGGCGTCGGTGATTGACGTCGTCGGAAGCGGCGCGTCGAGTTCAAGAAGCTCCACTTTGCTGCTGGTAAGAAACTGTTTCTTCTTTTTATTATTGAATTATAGTTTTGGCCGTTTCTTCCTTCTGACCTCGAGAGTTTTTTTTGTCTCGATCCACAGATGCAGGCGGAGCTTCTGGCGCTGTCGCCTTTGGTGCCCATCCGCCACGTCAAGTTCTTGCGATACTGCAAGAACTATGACGAGGGGCTATGGGCGGTGGTCGACGTGTCGGCCGACGGCATCCAAGGCGGCGCGGATTCACAATTGTTGGCGAGTTGCCGGAGGCTTCCTTCCGGTTGCATTATGCAGGACCAGCCCGATGGCTATACCAAGGTAAGTTTAGAAACAATCATATCGTATTTATTTTCTTAATTCGTTTCGTTTATTTTATTATGTAGATGCTTTTTATGGGTTAGATACAAAGAGATTAACTAATCACATTTTCATTTACGTATTCCCATAGTTGATATATATAATCTTAAAAGCAAGTGAAAGCCCTTCTCGGGGCTTTCGTTTCATGTGCTGTACGATCAATATTATAGATTTTGATGCTTCTATTCTGATCCATTTGTACATAAATTTACCGTTGTTTACTCTCCTCGAGACTGTGTTACCTGGATACAGTGTTACATTGTACAATTTCCTAAATTTAACAGTTAATTACCCTTTATCTCGATTTCTTCAAAAAATGAAAACAATGTGGTAGGGTGGGTACGAAATTGCACATGAGGCAGCCTAAGATTTCCGAATGCAATCACCTTGTTTGGTTGACTTTTTCATTCATCCATAAGGAATTTACCGGAAACTCCCTTAGAAAGTCTTTGTATGCCGAAAGAGTACTAGGGTTTGCTGAAGGTTTAATAATGGCTAGGGTGGTCCTAAATGTGGGCTAGCTTTGAAAAATAAGAAATAATCGTTTATGGTTAAAATTGCAGGTAACTTGGGTGGAGCACACCGAGTACGACGAGCGGGTGGTGCACCACATCTACCGCCCTCTGATCAGTTCTGGCATGGCCTTCGGTGCACCAAGGTGGCTCACGACCCTACAAAGGCAGTGCGAGTATCTGGCGGTTATGATGTCCGCGTCTGTTTCTGACGATCATTCAGGTTTGTGTCATTGCATTTGGTTTTGGGAAAAATGTAATTTGACGATAATAACGCGTTTCGCGGTATTGTTCCTCCAGGTGTCACTCCGACGGGGAGGAGGAGCATGGTGAAACTGGCCCAGAAGATAATCCGCGACTTCTGCGCGGTGGTGTGCGGTACGATGTATTCGTGGCACGTGGTCCCCATCGGGAATCTGAGCGAGGATACCAAGTTGATGATACGGGGCATTGGCATGGACAGTCCTGGGAAGCCTCCTGTCCTCGTCCTGGCCGCCTTCACCTCTATGTGGATGCCTGTTGCCCATCAAAGGCTATTCGATTTCCTCCTCGACCAACAAATGAGGGGTGAGTGGGATGAGTTGTCCCACACTGGGCCGATGCAGGAGATGGTTCACATCCCCAAGGGCCACGACCGCGGCAACTCCGTCTCCCTCCTTCGTGCGACGGTGAGTACTATGCCACCCCTCACTTTTTTCAAAATCACACTTTTACCCTTATTAATACCCTTTGACGAATACACAAATGTTCCGACTGAGTTCACATTTTTTCAGTAGTACCTTTTATAAGAATACATTATTTTTATCCTTTTTTAGTTCTGCCCGACTGTTTCAGTTTTCTGGCTACAAAATCCGTGTCTGATGAAATGTTTCTTGCATGAATTACCAGGCTTCTACATCGACCCAAACCACCAGGCTGGTCTTGCAGGAGACCCAGACGGACCAGTCAGGCTCCCTCATCGTGTACTCGCCGGTCGACTTGCCGTCTATGCAGACTGTCACCAACGGTGGAGATGCGTCCGGTGTCAACGTCCTCGCATCGGGTTTCGCCATGGCCCCCGATGGGCTTCCGGGTTCTGGTCCCGAGCCCAGCCACCGGGGGAAGGGTGTTGCTGGGGGCTGTCTCTTGACCTTGGGCATCCAGATGCTGATTACCGACCCCCACATGGGGAAGCTGACGATGGAGTCAGTGGACAGCATCACCAGTGTCATCTCCAGGAGGGTTCAACGCATCAAGTCCGCGCTCCATTGCCGTTAAAATGAATGCCAGCAGCTGAATGGTGCAAGAGTTTTCAGAATTTCGTAGTTGTTTTTAGAAATACCAAAAACATAGATAGGAAGGTTGGGGGGGATAGTGATAAGAGAAAGAGAAAATAGTAAGCATAGAAAAAGGGTATATGGGGTTTGTTAGTCAAGAACGAAACCGGTTAAGCCCTAACCGAGTTGGGTTTTATGGACCCAAATCGAGGGGTTTGGCGGTTTCGGGTATTGACTCAGGTACAACCTTGTTAAAGATATAATCTGGGTTTTTCATTCTTAATTTTATTAATATTTTTCCATTCATGTCACTTTATGCTTAATCTTTTGGAGGAGTTTTTGTTCATCTAGATTTTTGTAACCTTTTTGGTCTCTTTATGTGGAGCTCTTTATCTCTGGGCATGTTTTCCCTTTAATTTTGTTGTTTTACGCACTTACACTATGTTTGTGAGTCAAATGAAGGAATCACATAAATTATAGAAACTAGGTGAGAAAATAGAAAGAAAAAAATTGTTGTCTTATCCCGCCTATCATGTCCGGATAAGTTTACTAAAAGGAAAGAAATTGATCTTTTATACGTTTTCAAATTTGGCCTACGACACAATGTCACACAAGTAGAACACAATTAAACTAGCTTGAGCTCAATCACCATAGGTCCATAGCCACTCCATTAGTTGGCTTTGCAAGGATTGACTAACCCTAGCTTGAGCCCAAGAACTTCATGGCATAACAGACAGGGACCCCAATATTTAACATTCTCGTAGCACATATATTTAACATAAGCTGAGTTTCATAATGTAGAACTTCGATTATTTAGAACATTGCAGCCAGCTTGATTTTACTATCACAAAGAACGTGAGCCGAGCTTGGTTGAAACCTAGTGAAAGCAGATCTAGGGTTTTGACCCTTCTGCAGAGAAACGGCGATAAGAGAGAAGAAGATGATGTTGTGTATACACAAAAAAGTTAACCAAACTCTAATTCAGACTAAATCTTATATACACAGGTTCTCAACGGTAGGATCGTACGGAGAGAAATCTAACGGTCATAAATAGAGTCATAAATAGATAGGGTTTACATCAGAGGGTTTGGGCTTGTAACAGCAAGCTAATGGGTTTGGAGAAATAAGGCCTTCGAGTTTGGGCTTGTGAAGCTTTGAGCCCACTTTTCTTGATACAAAGCCTTGAGCCCATATCCTGTAGCGTTTGAACCCATATCTCCTAATACCTAGATTATCTAAATCCTAGCTCCCAAAACTTTTAGAAGTCGCTAATGATCCTAGCACCCAAAATTTTAGAGTGTATTTTTACCAACACTCTGAACTTTCTCACAGTTGACGTCAGTACTAAAGTACTGAGTTACCAAGCATATTAGAAACTACGTCAAAAAAAAGTTTCAATTAAAATGACATAACATACTTCTTTGTATGTCAAAGTTCTCATTGCTAACTCTCAATCAAGTTGTACTTTCATTGTATTCTTCAATAAGGGAGGTTATGGTCTCATATAGTATCAACATTGTACTTATTGTCACCAAATTTAAATTGCACAAAGTTCAATATATAATATGTTTATATCTAGAAATATATTAAATATGTAATTTGTATGCGCGCTCTCACAACTCTCAAATATATAAATTTTTAGAATTTGTTGCTTTCTGGCTCTCGCTCCAAGTGACTTCCTTGAAACTAGTAATACATATGAAGGAGTCCAAGGTAGCTGAAGGAGTCAAAGGAGCAAACTGAAGGCATTCCCAAACTTGGTGTATTAAAAAAAAAGTCAAGAAGACCATATTGAAGAATTCTACGCCCTTGGAGTTCCCTTTCTGCAGTTTATCCATCTCTACAATCGATGAATTACGGAACATTTGTGCCAAATTTACAATTTACCTAAGTTAGTTTGAGATCAGCCCGTTGTTTAAGTGATTAGACTGCAATTATCTCATTAGATTCTAATTCAACAACTCTAATTGAGACTGTTGAATATCATTGTATTTATTTCCCTTTTTAGGACTTGCTTATTCTTTCAGCACATTTGTGTTGTTTCACCATCAATGAAATATTCTTTGTTTCTATGCATTCTCTATGTTCTGGCTGCTTTATCAGAAACGTTTGAAGGTTTTTTAATGGCATCAGAGCCACAATGCTATCCAAGAATAATTCAGCTTCTCAGAATCCTTTCTATCTTCTCTCCGATGCCAATCATCTGGTTCCCTTTAAGGTGGATAAGTCCAGTTACATCATATGGAAATACCATATTTTCTCTGTTCTTCGTACCCAGTCTTTGTTTGGGTTCATCAGCGGTACCGAGATCTGTCTCCCGGACTACATTTATGATGCCATAGTGCTGCTACCACCAACCGAAATCCGGTGTATGATGCACGAGTTACTCAAGACCAGGCGGTTCTCACCTTTATAACTGCAATCCTCCTCCAAGAGGCTCTAATTCAGGTTATTGTAAGACTACCTCTCACGACGTTTGACTTCCTCTCGAGTACATGTATGCCCTCACTTACTCCAATATTATTCAACTGAAGTGTAACACCCCTAAATTTCCAAGCATGTTCCTAGTGCAGAATAAAAAAAACTTCGCAAAAATTTTGATTTTTTTTTTTTTTTTTTTATTTATGCAAATTAAGCCTAGCATGAGTATGGTGGTAAAGAAAGTATAAGAGGGGTAGTTTTAGAATTATAAGAAAGTGGTTAAGGTGTGTGGAGGGTAATTATACAATTATCAAAAAATAGCGGGGCAAATATAAAAATGAGTTTTCAGGCTCGAATTTGGCAATGCTGGTGATTACTAGGCATTGTGGAATAATTGTGGGATCTTCTAAAGTAGTGTGGTATAAATGCAATTATGAGAAACTGGAGGTTTAACCTAATTTTAAAACCTAAATCTAAAGTTTGGGAAATCCCACCTACCCCCTAATGTGAAAGCAACCTAGCATTCATACTCTTAACCATTGACACCTCGCCCCCCTAAAGTGGCAACACCTCATCAGTGGACTCACCTTTCTAATCCCAGCCTATAAATACCCTCCCTCAACCTTTATCTTCTTCATCATCTTCAAACATTCAAAGAAGTTCTTCCCTCCAAAACTGCAACCACTCTCAATTCTTCACATCTTTCAAAATTATACTATTGTATCATCATAACTTAAGGAACAAAAGACCTCAACCAATTCGGGAAGCCATTGAGTACCGGATCAGGAAAAATAGTAAGAACCTCATGAACCCTAGAATCAGGTTTAGTCAAATTTCGTGTTCTTTGTTGTTGATTTCTAAAAGTAATCATTGATTTCTTGCTACTGCATTCAGGCAAACCCACATGACCCAAAGATTGCCTCCAAATCATCAAAATTAGTGGGCCATCAGATTCTGGGCGAGTCCTCGGCGCTCTCGCCGGAAAACCTCCTTGGCCCACAGAAGAGATAAAAATCAGTAATTCTTCACCAAATACCTTGATTCTTGTCTCGTCGTGATCCATGCGAACTCTATAAACATTCCCCCATATAATTTATTGCCCATATTTCCGTGTTAAGGGATTAAGTGAAATTAATTTAAAGTTACCGGCTACCATGCAAAGCTTATCTGGGGAGGTAAGAATCATGTTTACGTGTAGAACCTATATGAGTATGGCTTGGGGTTCCGGAACAGTCAGGGAGTGTACTGAACATTTATGGGGAATCATGGGAAATATGATCACTTGACTTGCATAACTTGCACTGAATTGCATTGTGGCATAAAGCCTCGTATAGAAGACATGTATTGATACTGATAGTCTGCACACTTGACTTGTGTAGATACAATTAGTGGCGAGGATCGCCTCACGATAACCGTATGCATTTATTTTGCTATAGTGGATTTGATTTTATTTAGTTGTGAATGTTCTCAATTAAAATTGTTGTGCAAAAAGTAATCAAATGAGTTCATTAAGATACTTCCTTACTTGTCAATTGTTACCTGGACGATTAAAAAATTACTATTGCTTTCCAAAAACTATGACTGAATTAAGGGGTATGAGATGAGTTTCACATTATCTGGACCCGGAGTTCGGGGGTAGAGACTTTGCAGGTCTCCTCATATCCACTATTGAATTCGCTCTAGAGTAAAATAACTCAGGGTCATCTTGAGTAACATAAGTGTACTTAACTTGTTGACACTATTATTACCAAGTTTTTCATGATCGTGATCCTACGTAGGATCGTGGAGTGCTCCACAGGATCGAGGATCGTAGGATCGGATCGGATCGTAAGATCCTACCAAAAATAGAATTTTTAATTGCGTATAATAATAAAGTTTGAAAAATAATAAAAGATGAAAAAATAATTCATATAACTAGTGAACAATGAGGTTATTAATAAAGTTAAAGTGTTGTTGCAAGGGTATTTCTGAACATAAAGACAAATAAAATAGCTTCCTTCACAATTTATTGAAGTCTTGGGGATCTTTCTATATTTCCAGAAGCTTTGTTGTCTCTTTACAATTATTCAAAGATCTTGTTACTAGTGTACACACACTGTTGTGTCATCCATGTAATTTTTTGTAAGTTTCCATCCAATAGTTGTTATACCCCTTTGTCTTTGTCTGTAACCCTATTCTATAACAAAAATTCGTTTCTCTCTCACTGTCTTCCATTTCTCTCTCACTCTTTGTAACATCTTCAACCCTCAACTAGGGTTCTTCTTCACCACTAAAAGATGGTAGATGAAGGCATGAAGATGTTCCAAAGCCGGAACCCAGACAGAAGCTCTTGCCGGAGGTGCGTACAAGGCCGGCGACGCTCGCCGGATGCGTTTCAGAGGCTGGCAAAGCTCGCCGGAGGTCCGTCGGAGGCCGCCGACCCTTGCCTGGTCTTCGAAGTTGGCTTCGTCACCTTCAATCAGTGGGATCGGTGGGTCGCACGATCCAATTGATTCTACGATTTTGGACGCGATCCCAGCCGACTCTAACGGAAAACGATTTTCTAAGCGATCCAACTCGCTACTCCTCCTCTGGGTCGTCGAATCGTACGATCCTACGAGTTGGATCGCGATTCTGAAAACCATGATTAGTACTCTATTGGACTGATGATCCAGTATGGCTTGACGACACTTAAGGTTTAGTTATCTTGGTGAATTATTTTATTGGTTCTGCATTGTTAGATGTGAATATGATTATCACAAACCTACCAGTAGTGGGATTTAAGATATGTTGTATAAGGTTGAACGGGGATGGAATTTCCAGCATCATAACTAAGACAAAATATTACTTGACTTCATATTTATTCTTGAGCATGTGTTGTGAAACTAGTTTTCAACTCGGTTGACACAGATGCATGTGTTTTCTTAAACCTATCTTCTTTAATTGGGTTACACTATTTTCAAATTGATCAAGCATTTCGAACACTGGTGGATTACTGAAGCCTTTCAAACTCAAAATGTTTTCTTAAACTCTTCAAGAATGATTTCCTCAAGACCTATTTACTTGTTTAATTTTGATTTGACATTTCACTCGAACATTATCTTACTGCGGGTATCAACTCAGCTCTTTAGAACTCCCAGCTTACACTGATACCGATTGTGTTGGTAATCCAATTGACAAAGGAGTACGACATGTGTTATCCTATTTTTAGGCACTAACCCCCATTACTGGATAGGAAAGAAACAGGCAACATATTCAAGGTCCTCTACATAAGCAGAGTACATGGCCCTTGCCACTACTGCTGCTGAAATTTCATGGTTTCAATACCTCTTTGAAGGATTTGCATAAGTTTCTTCATCCTGCTCTTACTATGTTCTGTGACAATGTCTCTTCCATACAATGACTGCTAATCCTATGATGCATGATATAACAAAATATATTGAACTAAACTATCATTTTGTTGGAGAGAAATTATTAAGAAGGTAATTATTGGTTTTTTGTGTTCCTTATGCATATCAGCTGGGAGATACATCCACAAAAGGCTATCTATCACAAATTTCAACAATTAAAATTCAAACTCATGGTGCAACATACCTGAGTTTGAGGGAGGGTATTAACAGATGAAGGAGTCAAAGGAGCACATTGAAGGCCTTTCCAAAGGTGGTGTATTCAAAATAAATTAAAGAGTTTGGAATAAATTGCAATTCAATTTCTACATTTTATCCATCTCTACTATCTCAATATATGAATTATGAAAAATTTGTGTCAAATTTATAATTTACCAAAGTTTGAGATCAGCCCATTGCTTAGGGGTTTAGACTGCAATTATCTCGTTAGATTCTAATCCTACGGCTCTTACTAAGACTGTTGGATACCTTTAATTTAATATCCCTTTCTTAGGGTTTGTTGATTCATTCAGCACATTTGTGTTGTTTTATCATCAATGAAATCCCCCTTTCTTTCTATTCAATTCTCTCGGTTCTTGCTGCTATTTGTGTTGAGGGTTTCTTTCAACCCAGAATACTTTTCACAAGATGTAAGGAGTTCCTACGAATGAGACTTAGCTTTATTGGAACTCGGAAATTTATTCTTGAAAGATACTGTTGCTCATGTAATTTTGTTAGATTTATAGACTATGTAACACTTACTAGGGATTAAGCAACGAAAAAAAGGCACTAATCCGACACACATGTTAATGGTTATCTTTTAATAAAAATCTTATGAAAAAATCTAATAGCTGTTGTGCACAAGAGATTCCAGCGGGGAGACCTCCGTGTACACCGTATGTAGTGGATCAGGGATCGCACAGGAAGAGTGGGGTTGTGTGTAGGGAGAGAGTAAGGCAGTAGCAATGTCTGAGAGAGAGACAGAGGTTTGGCAGAGCTTCCGCGTATGGCAAGTGTGTTCTCCTTTGTATGGAAAGGTTAACGTCCTATATATAGCAGAGAACGTGACCGTTGTAGTGTGGTTAATGCGCCCATTGATGGCGGCTTAATTAGCTTAACCATAACGGCACGTTCGTCCGAGTATATAGGGACCGTTACAGCACGTGGTGCGCGAATACCGGAACCGTTACGAGGTTGACCGGGTTTATGGAGCTCGTGCCATAAATCTCTCAAAACAGTTACTAAAGGTCGCGTGCGGGCTTGGCTTGCACGCGACAGGGCTTACTCTAGCCTCCAAACCACAAAGTCCCTACAAGTCCCGTGCAGTGGTATGCGAGGGCTCTGTCTCGCAGCCCCCACATGGATCAGCTCGGCTGGTGATCCAGTGTGTGTGGAGCACAATATGGTGTGCTGGATGGTTGCCACGTGGCCAAGATCTGTTAGCTCAGAAAGCACTATCTACATTAGCCCCCTTTCTGCGCGTGAAGACTCATAGCTGTATAGACTTCCATGCGCGGAAACCAACATACGCGTTGCTGCCACGCACCAATTCAAATACGGGTAAGTTCAGCCCCCCGTGCGTGTCATTATGACCTAAAACCCCTAGAGTCGTGCCGTCTGGCCTTTAGGGTTTTAGGCATGACGTCAGCTTGTCCTGTGATTGCGCGATTCGACGGTGACGGTTGCGATTCGACTACCGAAAGGACGCAACCCTTCATTGTTTTGGATAAATACTTTGTATCCCCATTATTGCAAAGCATCACTTCTTTCTCTTAAAGTGAATGGTACCCGGAGATCTTCGAGAGCAGATCCTGATAATCAATCACCAGTTCAGAACTGCAAATCGTATTCTTCAACTGTGCATATCCAAGCAGGCTTCAAGAAAACAAGGTTGGCCTCGTTTAATTTTGATTTAAGATACCAGTGTTTGCCTTGAACTGCGTTGAATCTGTAAACCCATGAAATTTGTGAAGAGGCTTTGATCTTTGAACCCACTTTTGCTTTAATCCTTCAACAATATCAGATCTTGCAACTCCCTGATTTCTGAAATTGATACCAGAAACTGTTCGTCTTCCTTTGCATAGATCTTGAATTTCAAAATTCAAACTGATTTTCTTGCCCTTCCGCAGGAATGGCCAAGACAAGAGGAACCAGACCCGTCAAGGAAGATGAAGAGATACCCGACCTTCCGCAGGCCTTGTGGCGAAAAGCCCCCTATTTGGGCGGCAAAGATTTCTACCATGCGAGGGTAAAGGCGAAGAGGATGCATGATCCTGTCCCAGTTGAGCGATTGCTGACGCTAACTCGCCCAGTTAACTCGGCCTTGCTCGAGTTGATTGGTTCCGAGGATGTGGTTCGATTGGGAATCGAGAACGGGCACTTCCCATATACTGCGATTTCTACCCAGGCGTTCGTCCAGAAATTGGACTATATGGATGAGTGGATTGACCACGTGTTGGACCATCACGCCGCGACTCTTGATGAAGCCGGCGTATACTTTGCTATCCGTGCTATGAAGGGTGCTGCCGTGAAGCTGGACCAGTCCATGCTTCTAGACCTTCTGTCCCGTTACTCGCCTGCGACTCACACGTTCCATTTTGCTGAGTTCGAGGCTGCCCCCACACTCGAGGACGTTCAAATGCTGTACGAGCTTTCCCCCATGGGCGACGTGGACCCTTTGAGTCCCTTGAGGACATCTGCGGAGATTGCTTTATACACACAGATGGAGGAATGCCTAGCAGAGGTAAAGAAAATCTCCACCCGGTGGACCACTACAAAGCCTCTTCCGAACTGGCAGTTGGTTGATACGTCTGCGAAGAATACCTGGAACAAATGGTTGCAGTACTTCTTCCGAGACTATGCGAACAGCAGCATCACTAAGAAACTTCTGAGTGAGGACCCAGAGGCCGAGAATTACGTAGAGGGTAAAGGCTATCATTTGACCCTTTGTGCTTTTCTCTGTGCTTGGCTGTCGAGGTACCTGATTGATGGTCACCCCCATGACGGAGTCTTCTACCATGTGTTGCCACTTGCTGTGAGGCTCGCCCTTGGCCAGAGAGTCGCATTCGGACCCTTGGTCTTGGGCACGCTGTACTATAGGCTTGATCAGCTGGTTCTAGCCATGAAGGAGTCGCATGGCCGCCTCGATGTACTGAATTTTGTCAATATTTCCTTTTTGACAATGTGGGTTTTCGAGCGATGGCCGTCTTATGCTCCAACTGCTCTCAAACTTGACAAGTGGTGTCCCCCAGGCGAGACGGAAGCGCGCAACAGCGGAAGAGCTGCGAGATGGTTCGGAGCAAGCAACACCAAGTGCGTTTGGAGTTTGATATGCGACAAACGGAAGGAGTTTACTGCCAGAACCTATGCCACGCGCATTGAGAACGTGCGATGGTTTCCAAAGTTGTACCCCTCTAAAGGTATTGTCTTCTCAGAAGAGCTTCTCTTCGAAGAGGGACCGCATTTTCATGAGCGCTACCGCGAGTTCTTTTGCTGGTGTCTGCGAGGTTCCCTTCCTTCCCTCGCAGAGCATATTCGTGAGCTCGCGCCGAGGTATGAAAAGATTACCGTGGACGTTGACCCCACTCGAGTTTCTCCTCAGTTCGGTTTTGATGCGGTGGCCCCATCAATCTGGCCCCAGTCCATTATCAGAGGGTGCTATAAGCGCTTGCTAACAAAGGAGTGCAAGACGGTCTTCATGAACAATCTTCCCTTTGAGCAGCCTGCGGGAACCCGCGAGGGTGGTTGTTCCCAAAACTGGCTCGCATACTGGGTTGCCCAGCAAACGAGGATTGAGACGGAGTCGGCCGCGCAGTCAAGCAGAGCTCCCTTGATCAAAAGAAACTCTTTTCCGTTTCGCCCCACTTGCAGTCTGAGCGAGTCTGAGTATGGTTGATACTCACTGTTGGATCGTGAGAACCATTTGTGTCCTGATGTCATTCTGAAGGAGCAAGTCGCCGCAGTTAAGAAGGGCGACACGCATGTCGTCAGATACAACAAGGCATTTGCTGAGGTAAGCAATTTCTTCGCGTGCGTTAAGCTTCTTGATTTCCTTATGCTGACACCTTTATTCTGTACTGTTGTAGTGTCATGTGCGGCGATTCGCATCTGGTGATCGCTCCAAGTCGTTGGTTAACGCCATTGTTGCCATCAGAAGACAAAAGCAGTCGTTCCGGCTAGCATGGAGGATGGACCCTGAGGTCGAAACAAAGATTCGCGCAGTCATGAATGCTTTTGCTGACTCGCTGATAGACAATGCTCCGGCTCCGTCTCCTCCTGGAGATGACCCGTCCCCTCCAGCGACTGCGGCGCCGAGAGTGAAGAGACCTAGGCAAAAGGGAATTACGATTTCTTCCCCTAGAAGTGCTCCAGCTTCTCCTCCAGTGAGGTCCCTTTCTATCAAGGACAAAGGCAAAGGTCGCATGCCCAGCAAAGTGCGAAAAGAGCTCGCAGTTGAGTCTTTTGTTCCATTCAACCAAGAGGAAGAGGAAGAGAGGCAGGAGCCCCAAGAAAGTGATGAAGAAGAAGAAGCAACAGTGGTGATGCATGAGGAAGAATCAGGAGGTACCTCCGTCGCATTTCCTTTTCCATTATCGTAACTTCTTTGCACTTCTTTTCTTAAACCAATCATATCTTCGCAGATGATGATGATGATGAGACCATTGGTGGCCTTTTGGCCAAGAGACAAAAGAGAGATACCCATTCTGGCATTCCAGACGATCCCATAAGCGAGGACATTCTTGCTGAGTCCAGGAAGACAGCCGCGGAGGCTGCTGAGAGAAGAAGGCAGCGAGAAGAGGAGGAGCTCGAGCGTGTAAGACAGCGAAGCCTCGAAGAGCAGCATGTTGACGACCTAGTGCGTCCAGTTGACGAGGAAGATGAGCTTCCCAAAGAAGTGGCTCCCCAGGTGGAGGAGGAGGATACGGTTCCAGAAGAGGATGCAGCAGCCTTGGAGCAAGTCCAAGCGGACTTTGAAGAAATCGCAGGCGGCGATAAAGGTGAGATCTTCAATCTCGCAGTAACTTATAGAGATGTTATTGTGGGTGCGTTAAAGCATGGTGTGTCAAAGGCTGACATTCGCCGTTGGTTAGTAGACAAATGCGGAGAACCCTCAGGTAATTATTTGAGTGATACGCATGTACTAGGCTTTAGCAACTTGAGACAGAATCATGACTGGTTTATTCGCATCCCAGGTCACGCTTCTCTTAAAGACTTGCTTAGTGAGGACACACTAATAGGACATGGTTCTACGTCCTTAGTGTATGATGAAGATAACTCAATCCCACCTTCGCGTGGAGGTGCTTACTCTTAGCTTTAGTAAAGATAGCAAAATAACTTATAGCGTAAGTTACCTCACATCATCGCATTTAATGTCGCAGGTCATGCTGAGGAACCTGTGCTGGAGCAGAGAAGTCAGCCTTCTGCGTCCTATGTTCCGATTCCGAGCTCCCATACTGAGAAGCCTGTCGCGGCTGCTGAACATGCAAGTGAGCCTCTCGAGGGCATCATCGAAATTTCCGATGATGCTGAAGCAGATGCTGTGCTGATGGATGAAGATGTCCATGCTGGTGCTGAGGAAGTAAGGACAAGTGCTGCTAATGCTTTCGCATCTGAGAGCGTTCTTCGCCAAGCGACTTCGGCTGTCCCTTCGCCTCCGGCGATGACCGGGTCAGAGGCACCTATTCCTGCGTGGAGCTTTTGGGGCTCGCAGGTTGGGAATGCAGTCGCAGCTGGTGCGGCCTACACTCTTCCTCCCGACTACGAGAGGTTGGAGCTCGCAGCTGATAGGAGAGCTATGGAGCGAGGACAGTCTTCGACTACCCCGGCAGCGCGCATTCCTTCTCTTCGTGAGATTCTGGAAGGAACTGGTAAGCAGAGCTTTACTGTTCGCATTTTGCATTATTTACTTGCGAGTTTGACATCATAACTTGGCTTTGACGTCTCTTCAGGTTTGAAGCAAACCGATGTAGACTGGGTGGTTCGAATGCGCCTTACCTACCCCCAATCGTTTGTGAGATCTCTGGAGATAGGGCCCTTTGACAGGAGGCTGTTTCTTACTGAAGCCATTTGGATTTTGGAGCAGCTGTCTGCGGCTACGCCTGCGACCATTTCTGTCCAGAGTGCTGAATTGCTATGTGGCATGTGCCAAAATCTCCTGACCAAAGTCCAGGGCAGACTGGGTTTCAAATTTCTTATGAACAGAGTCACGCTGATTCGCG
The DNA here is from genome assembly GCA_023055425.1 of Linanthus parryae. Classification (NCBI taxonomy): domain Eukaryota; kingdom Viridiplantae; phylum Streptophyta; class Magnoliopsida; order Ericales; family Polemoniaceae; genus Linanthus; species Linanthus parryae. Next base: position 352,281 of record JALGPY010000036.1, on the reverse strand, counting down.
CAGCCGTAACTTTGAAACTCGGCCACCAGAATCTCGCAGCTGAGAAGCAGAAGGTGGAGCAGCAAAATCTAAAGGTTGATGAAGCTCTGAAGCTCTATCATGAGATGAATGCCAGGTGCGAGCTATTGAAGCAAGAAGTGGAACAAGTAGAGAAGCTGAGCCATCAGTTCGAGCCCCAAGACTCCTTGATCAAGAATTTGCTTTGACTTTTCGAATTTTGAAAAAATAGCAAGAAAATAGCTGAAACATTAATGTAATGTTTGAAACATTAATGTAATGTTGCTAGGGTTTCTCCCCCCTTTTTTTTAACAACAAGAATGAATTTTCCCGTTTTGCCCTTTCCCGGGATTTGATAGGATATCTCTGTGCATATCCAATTATGACATCAGCAATTGATACTCTGCTTGATTTTCGCGCTAATTTCTCGGCAGATAAGCACGCTTTCGTTGGGAAGTCCATCCGAATCATGACCATCCTTCATTTATTAGGATACGCAACTGAATCGTCGTAGCCTTTAGTAGGGTACTTGATTGTTACCGCTTTTCAAGGCGTAAGTGATTGAACTTACCCTCTTTTTGAATTCTGCTGACTCATCTTTGGCAACTGAAGAGTCTCTACAGGGTCTATATAAACCCTGTCTTTGCTATTTGGGTTCTTCATCCCAAAAATGTGCTTTGCCGTGAGTCCTTACGACTGCTGGCTTCAACGCTTATTTTTTGTTGATTCATGGCAACTTCAAGTTGTGAATCCTGAGTTTGCGCTTTGTGCTGTAGAAATAGTTTCCAAGATCCACTTTATGAGGTTTATTGCTCTTTATAACCATCATAAAGAAGATGTAGATAATATCTCATGTGTGTTCGAAGAAACTTCTTCGTGTATTATGTGTGCAGGTCATGTGTCCGGCCGCCTCCCGGTGAGGTGCAGCGCCGAAGTGACCGTGCTACCGTCTCGTAATGAACGGCGGAATTCTTCTTCAGCATCCCTGGAGAAGAACCCATCGTCTTCACGTTCGTGAGCTCAGGGTGGCGAACTGTCGCGTTCATCCCCGTCTACAAGGAGCCCTTGCCCTTTGGAGCTTCTCCTTGCCTGTGGATCGCCGGAACCGGTGGTTCCTTGGGCAAATGTTATGGGGTGCAGATCTGACAAGGGCCTTGTCAAATACTGGGATCTTGAACGTATGGCTTCATGTGGCTCTTTGGAGCAAGATCCCAGCTGCGAGAGATGTTCACCCGCAGATCTTCGTATTGTATAGCCGGTGTTGGAACCGGTGGGTTCATCCTTTTACAGTCAGGATTCCCGCGATGTGTTACTTCGTGCTTTTCGAATGTATTGTAAGCCATGTTGGCTGCGTAGTTAGATTCGAGCTTTTTCGCTTGTAAGCTGCTATCTAGACAGATAAATTGTAAGTCTTTGACTCATAATGATAAATAGCTTTTTGTATTATCTACTGTCTCTTTACAACAAAATACAACTTCGCATGCGTTTCGGCATATTTCGCCTTGCATAATGCTACGTAATGGTTTCGCATTTGCGATCTGCTATATGAATTCGCGGATGTTTCGCTAGATCGTTTGAGATCATATTTTCGCAGTTGTGCCATCCTGGCAGATGGGCTTGTGATTGGCCTTTGTGAATCATTTAAGATCATTTCACAATATTGCTATCGTAGTAGATAGTCTTTAGTAGATCAATTAAGATCGTTAAATTGTGCGAGTTGCTATCGTGGCAGATAGGTTTTACTAGAAGATCAATTGGGATCATTTTCGCATGAGCCACTATCGCAACAGATAGGTTTTTAGGAGATCAAATAAGATCATTTTGCGCATGAGTTGCTGTCGTAACAGATAGGCTTTAGAAGATCAACTAAGATCATTTTTGCGTAGGCTGCTACCGCAACAGATAGGCTTGAAAGATCAATTAAGATCGCATTTGTATGTGTTGCTATCGTGACAGATAGGCTTTAGAAGATCAATTAAGATCGCGTTTGTATGTTGCTATCGTGACAGATAGGCTTTAGAAGATCAATTAAGATCGCATTTGTATGTGTTGGTATCGTGACAGATAAGCTTTAGAAGATCAATTAAGATCGCATTTGTATAGACTGCTATCGTAACAGATAGGCTTTTATGATCAATTACGATCGCATTTGCATAGGCTGCTATCGTGACAGATAGGCTTAGATGATCAATTAGGATCGCATTTGCATAGGCTGATATCGTAAGAGATAGGCTTAGATGATCAATTAAGATCGCATTTGCATAGGCTGCTATCGTAAGAGATAGGCTTAGATGATCAATTAAGATCGCATTTGCATAGGCTGCTATCGTAAGAGATAGGCTTAGATGATCAGTTAAGATCGCATTTGCATAGGCTGCTATCGTAAGAGATAGGCTTTGATGATCAATTAAGATCGCATTCGCGGATTGTGATTGTAGCGGATGACTCACTGTTAACAGCAATAATAAACTGAATAAAGCAACATAAACAGCTAGAAGTGTGAACATCTCATTTGGGAGAATTCTTTTATTATGACGCTCTCATATGGGAGAGATGGGATTACAATCCTCTCATATGGGAAAGGAGATTGTGTAAATCGTAGCCACACAAGACATTAAGCGACGTTATAATAAAACGCATGAAATGAGAGAAGTCAGGGATAGTACTTCTTAATCCAGCGCATGTTGACTGAACTCGGAGTTGAGGTTGTGCCGTGCAACCTTCGTATGCTGCAGTAACCACTGTCAAAGACTTCTGTGACTTCGAAGGGTCCTTCCCAATTGGCTGCGAACTTCGGGTGAGTCGCTTCTCGCATACAGTGATCAGATGCGCGCAAGACCAAGTCTCCGACTGCGAAGTCTCTTCGCTGGACCGTCTTATTGTAGGCGCGAGCGATTCTCTCCTGGTACCGCTTGTTGGTTCTTTTGGCTTGTTCTCGCTTTTCCTCCAGCAAGACTAAGTCGTGATCGCGTTGATTTTCATAGAGTGCATGGAAGGCCAGCATTGCCGAATTGACTCTGACCTCCGCAGGTACTACAGCTTCGGCCCCATAACATAGTAGAAATGGCGAGGCCCCCGTGGGCGTCCTTGGAGAATTTCGGTAGGCCCACAGAGCTATGCTTAGAGAGTCGGCCCACTTCTTGTGGTCATCTGCGACCATCTTGCTCAAAATTCTCAACAGCGTTTTGTTGGTTGCTTCGGCTTGTCCATTTCCCTTTGGGTAATAAGGGGTAGAACAAATCTGCCTGATATTGTACTCCGCTAATTTCGCAGCTACCTGGCGATTAACAAAAGGAGTACCGTTATTTGAAAGAATGGTGTTTGGGATTCCGAACCTGCATATGATGCTTTCCTGGATGAAGTTGACCACAGCCAGTGCATTTGCCGTCTTCAGTGGTATTGCTTCCACCCACTTGGTGAATAGCTCAGTCGCGGTGAGAATGAAATGGTTCTCGTGCGACGTCGGTCGGATGGGTCCGATGAAGTCCAGAGCCCATGTGTGAAATGGCCATGGCGTCCCTAGTGCATGTAGATCCACGGCGGGAGCGTGCACTAGGTTCCCTTCGAATTGGCACTCCTGGCAGCGTCGCACTTTGGTGCGGCAATCGACCTCCATCGTGGGCCAGAAATACCCGATTGAGAGGAGCTGTCTGCATAATTTCGCACCTCCTTGGTGTTCCACTTGATGAGAAAGGTCCATGAATTCTTGTGCTTCTCTGCCGTCTAGACATCGCAGCAAGTTGCCCTCGTGACCTCTTCGCCAAAGCAGGTTTTCCTGTACCACATATCGAGACGCTTTCCTTTTCAATTTCTCGGCTTCTTTTCTTGATTCGGGCACGGTGCCCTGGGTGAGGAAATCAAATAGTGGCTTCCTCCAGTCCGTGTCGTCATCGGTTAGGGCGATGAGTAGAGAATCTTTGATTAGTGCGCAACTCTCGCACTTTCCTTGTATCAGGGCTGCGGCTGTTGACATGTCTGGCCAATGAATGCCATATCTCTGAGCCTTCCTGTAGATTGACACCTCGCTTTCTCCGCAAGCGTGTTGGTGAATCTTTTCTAACAAAAGTTCTCCCTCTCGCTCGGAGACGCATCGCATGAGTATTCCGCCAGGACCCTTGTAATAAAGGGTGTTGTCATGTATGCAGTACCCTTTTGTGAGTGCCCAGCTTTCACTGCTTGTGACCTCCGCAATAGCTTGCAGGATTGCTTTCCTCCAGTCTGCGTCATCCATGTGTTCGTCGTCGCACGCATCTTCTGTCAATGCCGACGACGTTCGCACTTCAATAGAGATCTTTGCGGGGCATTTGTCAGTGCTGACCTTAGATCCCAAGGTTGCTAAAGCGTCAGCGTGCCTGTTGTCTGCTCGGGGCTTGCTTAACGATCAGCTTGGAATCTCCCATGACCGTTAAGTTGTTTACTTCCAATGCTTTGGCCGCACGGAGCCCTGCGATGAGGGCCTCATATTCCGCTTCGTTGTTTGTGACTGCGAAGTTGAGCTTTGCGGACATCTGTATGACTTCCCCGTCTGGCTTTGTCAAGACTATCCCAATGCCTCCACCTTTCCTTGTGGACGAGCCGTCAAAGTGGAGCGTCCAATAGGGCACGTCAATTGCATAGATCTCAGGGCCTTCGAGCTCTTCCTCGATCACGGGCTCGTGGCTGTTATCGGGGAACTGTGCCAACAGATCCGCTACCGCTTGCGACTTGATCGCTCGCGGTCGCACGCATGTGATATCGTATTGAGAGATGGTCATGTACCATTTCGCCAATTTCCCGCCCGGAGTAGTGTGAGTTAGCAAATATCGTATAGGGTCGCTCTTGGTGACCACTACTACTTTGTGTGATGCAAAATAGTGTTTCAACTTCTCTATCACAAAGAATAAGGCAAGGCAATGACGTTCGATGTCTGTGTACCTTGATTCAGCAGGCTGCACGATGCGAGAGATGTAGTAGATAGGCCTCTCTTGGCCTTCATACTCCTGAGCCAAGAGCGCTCCTATAGATCTCCTTGTTGATGTCAGATATAGCAGAAGCGGTGATCCCAATTGAGGCGCGATCATTATTTTTGAGGACGTGAGTAAATCCTTCAGCTTTTCGAATGCGGCTTCGTGCTCCGGAGCCCAGTTGTACGCAGCGTCCTTCTTGAGGAGAGCACTAAAACAGCAGGTGATTTCTGCAATCGCCGGGATGAATCTTCGCAGATATGATAGCTTTCCCAAGAATGTTTTCAAGGTACTCTGGTTATGGGGTGGTGTCATGCTGGTGATAGCTGATACTTTCGCAGGGTCAGGCTCGATCCCTTGGCGATGAACCACGCATCCCAAGAATTTCCCTGATGTTACCCCGAATGCGCACTTCATGGGATTCATCTTCAGTTGAAAACATCTGCATCTATTGAACACCTTTCGTAGATCTGCGAGGTGGTCTGCTTCGTGCTTGGATTTGACAACCAGGTCATCCACATAGAATTCCACTTCTTTATGCATCATGTCGTGAAACAGAGCCATCATGGCTCGCTGATAGGTTGCACCCGCATTTTTGAGACCGAATGGCATCACTGTGTAATTGAACACCCCCACCGGAGTGATGAATGCAGTTTTCCGCGCGTCTTCGGGATCCATCTTGATTTGATTGTACCCGCTGAAGCCGTCCATGAAACTTAACATACGATGGCCCGCTGTTGAATCGATAAGCAAATCGATGTTGGGCAGTGGGAAACCGTCCTTTGGGCAGAAGCGATTGAGATCTCGGAAGTCCACGCAGATGCGGAGTTGTCCATTCTTTTTCACTACTGGCACGATATTGGCCAGCCATGTGGATGATGATTTGGCTCTATGAACTTGGCATCCAGGAGTTTGACAATTTCCTGCTTGATTTTCACATTAAGCTCCGGTCTGAAGCTCCTCGTGCTCTGCTTTACCGGTTTAGACCCTGGGATGATGTCTAAACGGTGCATGGTGATGCTTGTATCCAGACCTGGCATTTCGTCGTACTCCCATGCGAACACATCCTTGTATTCAGTTAGGAGTTGTAGCAGCCCTTGCTCCTCTTCGCTTGTGAGGTCCGCACTTAGAAAGACTGGACTTTTCTTTTCCTCGTTCGGGCTGAGGAACACTTCCTTTAGCTCTTGCTTTTGTGGTCTGGGCCTGTCTTCCATGCATTCAGGTGCTTCTTTGAGTTTCTCGTCTGGAGCGCCCTGTGTTGGCTCTTCTGCCAGCGCAATTTGCTCGATTTGATTGATTTGCCCAGGGATGTCCCCATGCCCGTGTGAGGACATCCCCGCGCACCTTCATATGCGATAGCATTTCTTCCCATTGGCGTAGAAGCTCTCTATCTCCTTTCCCTCGGGGTCATGCTTCGCGATTCTCTTCAGAGTATACACGTTCTTTCGATGATATGCGATACGCGGCGCCTCTTCGCGTGTAGGCGGTTTTGCTTTGGCATCCTCCCTTGTCACCATTACTCCCGCAGGTGACTGGTCCTTGATCTCCTCCCAGAGAGGTAAAGGAGTAGGGTTGAATGGTCCGGGTGTTTGCTCGTCCGCCATCTCAGTGAACCACACCGCCTCACTGAGATGTGCTTCGTTCAGGTTGAACGGGTTCGTCGAAGCCGGTATCTCGACTATTCTGTCGTTCCAGATAGCTTTCACAACCTAGTGAGCCGTTGAAGGGACTGCGTCGAAGCGATGAATCCAGGCTCGACCTATAATCATGTGGTACGTGGTGTTCGCGTCTATGACATAGAACTTTGCTGAGCACTTGATTTTGCCAATCTGAACGCCCAGGCGGATCCATCCGATCGTCATTCTAGAGTCGCTTCCGAATCCCATCAGCGGGGATGGACGTCTGACAATCTTGTGCTCGGGGATCCCTGCTAGCTTCAGTGTGTGGAGCGAAACGACGTTGACCGCTGCTCCTCCATCGACGAACGCTCGTTTGAACTCGACGCCATTGATGATGGCGGTCACGTACAGAGGTCTTTGGTGGCTCGCATCCGTCTTCTTGTCGCTGGCAGAAAAGGTCATAATCTTTTCTGTAGAGCGGGATGCCCTAATGACTTTCCCGTTGGAGACTACAAGGTCCTCCTCGTAGTCCTCCGCTATTCTCAAGATCGCTTTCGTCATATCAGTCCGGCACTTCTTGGAGAAGTTCATCTCGTCGAAGAATCTGTTGAAGCCGTGCGACCCTCTCATCCGGTCGGCACGTTCATCCTCCGTGTCCATGCTGTAGTCCTCGTCTTCATGGGCCTCGGCAACGATGGGTAGACCATCCTCTGCGACTTCTTCCAAGTCAACAATCGAGATCATGGCGACCTCTTTGCCTTTCGGGCCCTGCTCTGCATGAGCAGGAAGTGGGTTGTTGCGCACGTCCTTTCTGTGATCACTGACGATTAGCTCGCCGTTCTTCATCTTCTGGTCGAATGCAAACCTGAGCTTTTTACATTCCGTTGTGGGATGCATGACCTTGCCATGGCACTCGCACCACTTAGGGTCCCTCACCATCTCCTTGGAGGGTGTTTTCTCGAGCGGTGGCAGGACGCCGTCCTTGCGCCACTGTCTGCAGAGGTCGCTTGCTTCCTCTACTGAGCATGGCAGAGGCGGTACATCGAAGTTCGCAACCTTCGCTTGCTTCTGGGGCGAAACTGTATTGACCTCAGCTTCGCGTCCCCTCTTGTAGCTAAATCTCCCGATCTTGTATGTAGTGCCGCTCGAAGGTCGCTCCGGAGCGCTCTTCTTTTTCTGTCTCTCGACTATAGGCTCGATGTTCTTCGTGCATTCGATTAGCTTTGAAAACGTAGGTGTTTGCAAATTGATGAGCATACCTTTGTATTCATCTCGCATGCACTGCAGGCATATCTCTACCAGCCGGCTTTCGGGCATTGGATCTTTGCACTCCAAGGATTTCGCCCTGAATTTCTTGATGAAAGTGATTTCGTCCTCTTCGCGCTTCTGATACATCCGCGAGAGATGGATCATCGTTACCTTTTCTTCCATCTGGAAGAACTTGGTATAGAACTTCTAGACCATGTCGTCCCAAGTCTTCACGGATCCGGCTTCCAATGTTCGATACCATTTGTATGCTACGTTCCCTAGAGATTTTGGGAACTCTCGCATCAGCAGCTTGGGATCAGCTCCGTACGGACCCATGACATCAATGAAACGCATGACGTGCTCATGAGCGTTTCCATTGACATCCTCGAACTTATCCCATTTAGAAGCCTTGTACCCCGCCGGGTTAGGCATGAGGTAGATCTCTCGTGGAATAGGTGGATCGTTGTCTAACTTCGGGATAATGGTGTCCGCGAATGACTGATGAGCCAGAATAGTGTCCACGCGCTTCTGCAGAGACGTCATGCATTCTGGAATGCTCCCCTCGGTAGTTGATGGAGGGGTTGCCGTAGGCGGTGGCGACACATACGCCGCCGGAGGGTTGGGAGCGTACTGACTACCCGCGTTCCCCCAGATCGCCGTTGGGGGAGGCAAAGGGTACTGCAGAGTTGGGTTAGACGCCAAAGCCGAGGGCTGAGGAGTGTGAGCAGCAAGAGGCAACATCTGAGTCGTTGACCCTTGAACCGACGGCAGCTGCGTAGTCGCCGGTGGAGTCTGCAGATTGGGGTTGGAAGGTGTGGTTGACACTCCCAATCCTGGAGCGGTAGGGGCTCCTCCTCCTTGAGGGGCAGCGGTGGCTGATGAAGGGTTTGGTGCAAGGGTGCCCAGAACGGCTAAGATCCGTTCTAATTGCGCAGACTGAGCCTTGAGAGCTTTCGCCTGACTCTGGACAGTGGCGTCCAAAGACTCTAGCGTCGGTGTCTCGCCGGGAGTCGTAGGAGTACGGCGGGTCTCGTCTCCCGAGGGAGTTTCGGTGGACGGCGATCTGTTGCTGACATCATCCTCCTGAGACATGGTTGCTTTTGTTGGTAAGTTCACGTCGGGTTCACCAAAATGTGCACAAGAGATTCCGGCGGGGAGACCTCCGTGTACACCGTATGTAGTGGTTCAGGGATCGCACAGGAAGAGTGGGGTTGTGTGTAGGGAGAGAGTAAGGCAGTAGCAATGTTTGAGAGAGAGACAGAGGTTTGGCAGAGCTTCCGCGTATGGAAAGTGTGTTCTCCTTTGTATGGAAAGGTTAACGTCCTATATATAGCAGAGAACGTGACCGTTGTAGTGTGGTTAATGCGCCCATTGATGGCGGCTTAATTAGCTTAACCATAACGGCACGTTCGTCCGAGTATATAGGGACCGTTACAGCACGTGGTGCGCGAATACCGGAACCGTTACGAGGTTGACCGGGTTTGACCGGATTGACCGGGTTTATGGAGCTCGTGCCATAAATCTCTCAAAACAGTTACTAAAGGTCGCGTGCGGGCTTGGCTCGCACGCGACAGGGCTTACTCTAGCCTCCAAACCACAAAGTCCCTACAAGTCCCGTGCAGTGGTATGCGAGGGCTCTGTCTCGCAGCCCCCACATGGATCAGCTCGGCTGGTGATCCAGTGTGTGTGGAGCACAATATGGTGTGCTGGATGGTTGCCACGTGGCCAAGATCTGTTAGCTCAGAAAGCACTATCTACAGCTGTTGATGAACTTATTAGTTAGGAGAAATAAATAAGATTTTTAGTTTGACACAATAAAACATATCTTAAAAAAGTAGTGTAACTATTGAAAGGATGAGAGAGAAGAGCGGTCCCAAAGTTTCTTGTGGCCCCTTAAACTTTAAGAATTGAGATTAAGCTCATCCAATGGTTGAGGAGACAAAGAGTGGCACAATAAGGGTTCTTGTATAATATATGTAACACTTTATCCAAAGTGATGTCTAAAAAAAGTGGTCTCAAAAGAAGTCAAGTTTGGAAATGTTTTTCTTGTCAGCACAAACTGCTTTGTGACAATAGAAACGTTTTTAGTGTCGTCAAATATATTTTTTTGACTTTTCAAACAGTCTCGGCTCTTTCACTGCAGCTTTTTGCCATCAAGGGGGCATACACTTTTTCGGAATTTGCTTTTGACCAGATTATCTACAATCGATCTTAATCATAGTATTTTAAAAACATCAATATTATTTCTTACTGCACACATACATGTAATATATTTTTGTCATTTACTCTGCTCACAGTAGATTCACAATTAATTACAAAATATGAAATCACTATATCTATATTTTACCACAATTCTCACCTAATATACAACATTTTATCTAAAATTTAAACTTTTCCCAAATAGATTTCAAAAAGCAAGTTCTAGCACCACCGCAACATCCCAACTTCCTTAAGTGCCCAGACAAACACTGCAGTACCCGCCCGTTAGGGTCAGGCTTGGGCCAATTCCAGTACCACCCCATTTGGTTTGGGTTGGGCCTCAGCTTAGTCTACAACAACTAATTACACCAGCTCACCGTTAGTTTTACCAAATGTAGATATCCGCCACACTATTCTAGAAATTTACAACCACCTCCCCTTTCACCTCCGTTTAGACTACTGTACTGCTTCTTACACCATTTCTCTTCAACATCCTTAGAACCCTAACCCTCGCAAAATGATCGTCTTCTCCGCTTGTCATTCGACCCAACCATGGAAACTCAACACCGCCCTCTTCAAACCAGCCAATTGATTCAATCGTTGCTTCAAAAACCATTACCAAGCTCATTCACATCGACCAGACCCATGTCTCGAAACGTCTCCATAACCAAGAAAATCGGAGGCTGTAATGGTTGTTTAATTGATGTTCTGGGTTGGTGGTTTTTTGTTGATGGAAAATTGTAATTTTGTTGGAATAAATGGTGGAGAGAGTAGTTGTTCATGGTGGTTGTGACTGGTAATTTTGTAGGAGTAAGGAGATGAAGAAGACGGTGCACTAGTGATTTTGTAAGAGGTTGAAGGATATGAAGAAGACGGTGCACTAGTGATTTTGTAAGAGGTAGGAGGATGGTCATGGTGACGGCAGTGATAAAATATGGGTTGATGTTGTGGGGTTTGGGGATAAGGGGGGTGAAGGTACAAGAGTATTTTGGTAAAAAAATTAGTGAGTTATACTGCTTCCCCTTATCCGACCTTATACCTCGGGGGAGGTGATAAAAAAATTCTTCACAAAATTGAAAAAGTTATGATGGGGGTATAACTTATGTTCCCTTTATACCAACATCCAACTACTAGATAAAAGAAGGAGAGCATAAGTTATGCTATGATGCCTCCAAGAATCTCCAATGGACAAAGGTAAAATGACAGTTATAGGTAAAATATAGATTAGTTTAAAAAAATTAGGTCTCCAACGGTCTAGGTACTTCGCTAAGTATTTTAACCGATAGGTAAACAACTCGCTACTATTAGCGAGCTTAATTCTCGCTCGTGAAATATTTTTGCCTTTTCAAATGTTTTTAACGGTTTTTGAAACCACGTCTCCTACTTTTTCGATGAATCTCCCACAATATAGTTCACTATTCCACATCTCTTCCTTAAAAGTATCCTGCTTTTTCGTACAAAAAATTCAAAATTGTCATTAGGGATAAGTATTTCATAATTTTTTTTAATCTAAACCACCAACAAAATATTTATTAATATTTTTTACGTATTTTTTTTTGAATGGTACACAATAGTTTAGCGAACTTGTAGCTGTACCATTGGAACAACTGGTAACTTTTTTAACTAGCTAAGTTTCATAAGTCAATTTTTCGTTAATATATAACTAAACTATCATTAGAATCATTGGAGATGCTCTTATACTGCTACCCAAACGAAGCCTCACTCTCTATGTGTCAGGTTTATCAAGAGTGTGCATTACCCATACTTCTTTCTCAAAATCAGGTTAATTTACAACAGCCCAGATGAACAAGAAATTAGAGCTTCAAGGTGCTCTTGTCACCTGTCAAAAGAAGAGGGGGGGAAATGCTACCCGACCAAAGTCCCTCATAGAATCAAACATTTCTTTTGAAACTGTGTAATGGAGCCCTTTCTACCAAAGATAATTTGCTAAAGATAAGAAATATGCACTAAGTTCAGATTGCTGCTTTATACTATGCCTAAGTAGTGTGAAATACAGTACTCACACCCTGTTTGGCTATGATTGGACAAACCTATGTGGTTTAAAAAATAACATTTATCTTTGTGGATATGATACATGTTGTAGATAGTGCATTCCAAACTGACAGACCACTGCCACGTGGCAGCCATCCAGCATACCTAGTTGTGCCCCATATACACCCAAACATTGCTCATACTTATCCACTGGGGGCCGCGAGACAGGGCCCTCGCGTACCAACCACACGGGACTTTTAGGGACTTAGTGGTTTAGAGGCTAGAGTAAGGCCTGTCGAGCGCGAACGACAACCAAAATCGCGCGAGACCCTTTGTAACTGATTTGAAAGACATAATGACATGTCTTATAAACCCGGTAAATCTCATAACGGTCTCCGGTATATGCGGGCAGGTGTGTAACGTTCCCTATATGTACGGTCGAACGTGCCGTTACGGGTCTATCATTAAGCCGCCCCTTTATGGTTAATTAACCCCCTATAACGGTCACTTCCCCACTATATATAGGGTCGTCAGACCTCCATTGCAAGCTTCTAGTTCTCTCGGACAATTCTGCTTCTAAGCTCTCATACTGTCATTAAGTTGTCTCTCTCTCTCAGTTACCTTTGCTTACTCTCTCCCTACTCACTACCTTATACTTCTCTGTGTTTATATTCTAATCCCCTACTTTGAGGTTTATACTTGGGTCTCTCTTGAGGATTTCCTCGTACACAATTTAGTGAACCGTGAACATCCACCTTCAAAGCTTCAACCAATCAATTCAACAGCCATGTCTCTTGAGGGTAACCTTCGTAATGGTGACCAATCTCCTTTGAGGGAAACCCAGGGAGACGAGACTCCCAACCCCAACACCAACACCAACACTCAGACGACTACTATAAGAAATCCCTCTCTGGATGCGCTATAGGCCACGATCCAAAACAAGGCCAAGGCTATGCAGGCTCAGTCTGTCCAGATCGCCCAGATCATGAAGATCCTGGGAGGATTGATAACTCTCTTTTAGGATCTATTAATATACTTCAATAATAATTTTATTAGTCTTATTTCACATGATTTATATGTTATATTTTCATAAATATGTGAATTTGACGATTTATAAGTCTAAGAGTCAAAAGTTGTGTTTCTAGCTTATTTACGCACGATTTCTCTCATATTTGCGATGATAATTGCACGGGTAGTATTTTGTGGTGTTTATCAGGTAAAATAGGTGAAATGGAGCTTATGAGAGGCTTGTATACGCTTGTTATGGAGCTAGATGAAGAGGAGAATAGAAGACGCAAAGACGAAGAAAAGTTGAAAAAGTCACTCCTGACCAGACTGTACTATTTTCTATGCTCAGGAAAATCTATACATAATTTTGGAGCAAGGCCAGCGGCATTGAAAAGTAGACATCCGTAGATTTCCAACGATATATGGTAGGACCAAATACGAGTCCGTATGAGGGAGATACAGCCTGCGCAAAATCAGCTTACAATTCTGTCCGGAAAGTACAAACTGGAGGGGCTGAAGTGCAAATTCGGCCAAAGTTCATTAAAAAACGTGCCCAGGCTTATGAAACGACTTCTCAGACCTAAAACACAGAACGACGCTGCTGGGGAAGAGCCAAGAAGTCTAGGTGGCATGAGGGATATGGAGAACCACGCCGGAGTCGCCGAAACGCGAATTTCGTCACGAGTTTGACTATTCCTCCCATCTTTTCTATCTTTTCTTGTTACTATGAACTTGTTAGCATCTATTTTCAGTATATTTGAGTAAATTTATTTGCTGGGACTCCTTGTTGGAAAGCTAGGGTTTGCTTGAATGAATGTTTTGATACTTTGATCCGTTCTTTGGATTAAAATTATGCGTTCTCCTCTTATTATGATCATCTTGTGCTTGATTATTCATTGTTCTTGCGAGTAGCTAACGTAGGAGCATATTTAATTAGAACTCATGTGGTAACTCCATGAGAGCTAGTCGGTAAATTAAGGTAATCACCTAGTCATATCGTTATCTCGTAACTGGGTAGTGTTAATTAGGATCAAATAGCGGATTAATGAACAATAATGCATGCTTGTAATTGAATTAGGCTTGGTAACTCGGTCTAAATTAATCATAAGTGTAGGCAAATTGCTTGGTAACTCGGTAATTCGTAGGTCGCTCGATTGATAAGAGTAGCGTATGTGCGTTCCAAAGATCAAAACACCATTCACAGCATCCCTAGTGATCCACAAGTAGAATCCCCAGCACTCAAACTACAATCCTCCTTATTTACTTTACTCTTTATTTTAGTTTCTAATTAGTTATAAATCTACAATCTGTCCTCGTGGGATTCGATAACTCCGGGTTGAAATATTACCCTATATTATTACTTGAACCGTGCACTTGCGGTAACACGTAAGAAATCGTGTCAAGTTTTTGGCGCCGTTGCCGGGGATAGCAATTTTTTTGCTAGTTAGAAATTAGTTTAGAGAGTTTATTTATTTATTTATTTATGTTATTTTCTATTCTTATTACCTCACGGTATTACTTGAGATTTTATGTGTGCAGGCATTCAACTCTAAGCATGGAGGATGAGAAATATGTCCGTTTTGCGAGCATATTTGAAGCATGCAATCTTGCATATGAGCAACTCGTGAAGGAGTGCCATGTGAATGGCATTAGAGGGAGGGTAGTGATGGAAATACAACGTTATAATTTTCGTCCTAATGACTCAACCCCTCCCACTAAGTTACTGTTCTTCCTTGGTTTGATGCTTGAGGAGATGATTCCAAATGTTAAAGAATGGAAGCAACGAGCAACACAATTGGGAATGGAGACGACACTTGTGGACGCACAACTTGATCTCCATTTAAATGTAGAAGAAGCTCCAACCTTCCGAAAGCTCAAAGAATGGGATGATGAGCCGTTGAACATCCCAAGTTGTCCAAACATCGATTCATGGCTTGAATCAAGTATGAGGGAGAAGCATGATGCGATTTTTGGTGAGATTAAAAGTCTTTTTCATGGAATGAATATTGACGAACTTGAATCTCCGGGTGTGAATTTGAAGGATCATGTCACGTGTAAGCTCAACGAAGATGAAACAGATGCCAACATGGAACGTATTGATGATTTGGGTGCTTCATATGAAGGAGACGAAGAAATTCAATCAATCACAGTTTATGAGTTGTCTCTTGAAACTTCAATGAAGATGTCACAAATTGAGAAGACAATCGGAGAGGACATCAATCTCTTTCCGACACATGAGATACTTGCGATTATTATGATGACGATTCTCAAAAATTGGAAGAAGATGAAGAAATTTACGGATAGCTTTCACTTGTGCAACACGTGTCCATTGTTGTTGAGGTATGAGATTTTTCTGAGAGGTTGGTTTTGCACAGTTGAGAAGAAATTGAAAGAAAAGAGATGGTGGAAGAAGAAAAAATGGCGAGAAAAACGGCTGGAAACGACATTTAAGACCCTGTTTTAGTGGTTTTGAGCATTGGAGAGGTACATGCATATATCAAGAACTTCAGAAAATTGCACCAGAACAGACCAACTGTTGCAACGCTCAGACCTGCTTGCAGGTTCTTAAACTGGCGATTTTTCACAGATTTTGCAAGGTGAGTGCAATTAGTAATACTTCTGAAAATGTCATCTGAAGCCCCATGGCTCTTTGTTTTTTAGCTTCAGGCGAGGTATGTGTAACTTTTCGTACTTCTAAAAACTACCCCACATACCCCCTCCTTCTTCCCATCGCCCCTCCCTGTGTTGATTCTTGCCTACGGATCTGTAATCCAGAAAACTCGCCGCAAAATTCCACTCTTCCTCTTCAATCACCCAGCCTCTGTCCAATCCGCCATGAAACCCGGCGATGGAGGCGCTTTCAAACCCAACAGCCCCGATGGTAACCACCGCCTCTCCCTAATTCCCGATTACACCGACGAACCCAGAAGAAACAAACCCAGACACAACCGAACCACCATCACCGCGACCCTCGCTGCCCTCAATCGAACGAACCCGACTCCCTCTCTCTCGTTTCTCCATAGTGACCCTCGACCAACGCCTCTCTCCCTCTGCCTCGAAGTAAAGACCCAGACACCCAACTGAACTCCTCCGCCTAGCCGCCTTGCTCGTTGTTCATTGAAGCCGGCCAAAAGCTAGTCCAAACCCGAACACCGCAGCAAACACCCACAACCGCCTCTGAACCACCTCTCCTCCCTCTCTGCCATAGCCAGCGAGCCCAGAAACCACCCAGATTCGCCAAGAAACCCAGCCTCCAGACACGACGGATCACCGAAATCACCACTCAAGCCCTCATAGTCGGCCCTTGCCGCCGGTGATTCTCAGAACACAGGCCCACCGCTGCAATTCCCGATCCTTCACCCTTCGCATCTCTTCCAATTCTCCTTCATAACCATCGTGTCCCAGCGATTCAAGCACCCCCCCCCCCCGTTGTTGTCCCAAACCCAGCAACGCCAATTTCCCTCTCTGTTCCCCTCTTTTCTGATCCTCTATTTCCGCCGTCTGAAATCAAGCATGATTGAAAACGGGACCACCAACCTCAGCACGATTCACTGTACTCGTAACAGAAGGGAGGACACCCACCAAAAAAAAAGGAAAAAAAAATCGCTCAGTACTGCGGTGTTTATTACAATTGTTTGGGTGAGGTGTTTATGGAATTAAATGGGGTGTGGGAGATGAGAGATGGAAAAAAAGCTTTTGATTGCAAAGGGAGAAACTGACACCAACAAGGACCAAACAAGAAGAGTTTTATGTTATTGAAAATTGATGATACTGTTTGTCGAAGTTATGAAAAAGATGAGAAAATTTGACGAAGACATCGACCTTGGTGTGTTACGGCGCATTCGACCATTATGGGAGCTCGCATTGGCGTACGCAATGTGAGTCGGGGATTCTTCGTTTCTTTTTCGCCAGCAACGGATCAATCGACCCCGGTGTGTTTCACACACTCGACCGCAAGGGAGCTTGTATTGTTCCGGGCAATGTTTGCTTGGGGATTGTTCTTGCTATCTCAGACAGCACCTATCGGATTTCGTCCCCGAACTTGTTTCGGTTGTGAGTATTCTTTTCTCTCTCTTTACTTACCGTTTAGGCACATCGTACTTGCTCTAGGATTTTATTTTGACTACTTTGTCACGGTGCTTAGTCGCCGCTGGGATTAGCTGTTAGAATCCTAGGGAATACTTGAGTAATTTCTTAATTTCGGTACACACAACTTGTCATGTGCACGTAGTTCGTTTTATCTCTATATTTGTTGAACTACCTTCTTGTGTCGTGACTTTGACTCAGAGTAGAATCACCGCCCCTTGCATTTGAATGCCGAGTCTTCTTGGTTGATCTCTAATTCGTTAAGGACAACGAAGCGCTCAAGTGTGGGGGGATTTTTAGCTATTTGCTAGCAATGTCCGTGTCTTGCATCGCCAGTTACATTTAGACTAGATTGTCGTATTGTGAGTCATTGTAGTAGATGTAGTCTGCATCTTGTTTTCGTGATATTGTCGTATTGTGTTTAGATTGCTTAGTTTGTGTTTAGTTGCACTTTTACTTAATTGAGTCTACCCACCTAATATCGTTTCGTTAATCGAGTTGGCCAAATGCATATAGAGTTAGGAAAAAAATTTAAAAAAAAAAGTAAAAACGAGAAAAATCCAAAAAAAATGAAAATTTGAGAAAGGGCAACTTAGGACCTAGAAACCGAAGAGAATCCAGTGAAAGAGCTCATGAGAGTATGAAGCACCGTAGTAGGGATACTTTAATTCTAGTATTTTATGCTCAAGTCTCACGAAGGGATGTCCGGGGTATCTAGGGAATGTTGAAGGAAGATTACGGGCATACTTTTGACTCATTTATTGTGCTAGGAGAATTGAGTCTCTAAGTGATTGATTATTCCGTTTCCGGTGAAAACTTGTGGACTCTTAGAATCTGGGGTGGACCTTCGTGTAGAGTCGGTTTCATGTGGTACGAGTCTTCGGCCTAAGCGAAGTCGGGGAGCGTGCACCACCATCCCTTAAGGTGGTTCTAAGAGAAAATCCGAAAAATCCCACACTCTTAAGCTCTATTGCATGGTTGTAAAAACAGAGGAGAATAATGAAAAAAAATGAAAAAAAAAACATATAAATGTGCTTCAAGGAGAAACAACCTAATGTGCTTCTGTTTGCGCGGAAAATTTGGATTCAATCCAATGTAGAGCTTAGGAGGGAAACTAAAGTCAAGCCGTATTACACAGGAGTTGTGTCTCCCGTCAATGGGACAATTTGCATTCAAAGCAATAACGGCTAAGAGGGTCTGAAACCTCAAATGACTTGGCGAAGAAAGACCACTTAGTGACTTGAGATGCCTAGACCCTCCGAGTCAAAAGACGTGCCGTGTCTTGGAATGATTTGGTGGATGTTTGGGGACGCCTTAGTGAGTTTGCGCATAGGATCATCATATATCATTTCGTGCTACGTGTCGTGAAATTTCAAAGTGAGCTTGTGAGGATTTGATGATTTCGGTTTATGATAGAGAGGTTGTCCAATCTCGGAAATACAATTGCACGGGTATTATTTACGCATGATTTCTCTCATATTTGCGATGATAATTGCACGGGTATTATTTTGTTGTGTTTCTCAGGTAAAATAGGTGAAATGGAGCTTATGAGAGGCTTGGATACGCTTGTTATGGAGCTAGATGAAGAGGAGAAAAGAAGACGCAAAGACGAAGAAAAGTTGAAAAAGTCACTCCTGACCAGCCTGTACTATTTTCGATGCTCAGAAAAATCTATACATAATTTTGGAGCAAGGCCTGCCGCATTGAAAAGTAGACATCCGTAGCTTTCCAACGATACATGGTAGGCCCGAATACGAGTCCTTATGAGGGAGATACAGCCCGCGCAAAATCAGCTTACAATTCTGTCCGGAAAGTACAAACTGGAGGGGCTGAAGTGCAAATTCGGCCAAAGTTCATTAAAAAACGTGCCCAGGCCTTATGAAACGACTTCTCAGACCTAAAACACAGAACGACGCTTCTGGGGAAGAGCCAAGAAGGCTAGGAGGCATGAGGGATATGGAGAACCACACCGGAGTCGCCGAAACGCGAATTTCGTCACGAGTTTGACTATTCCTCCCATCTTTTCTATCTTTTCTTGTTACTATGAACTTGTTAGCATCTATTATCAGTATATTTGAGTAAATTTATTTGCTGGGACTCCTTGTTGGAAAGCTAGGGTTTGCTTGAATGAATGTTTTGATACTTTGATTCGTTCTTTGGATTAAAATTATGCGTTCTCCTCTTATTATGATCATCTTGTGCTTGATTATTCATTGTTCTTGCAAGTAGCTAACGTAGTATCATATTTAATTAGAACTCATGTGGTAACTCCATGAGAGCTAGTCGGTAAATTAAGGTAATCACCTAGTCGTATCGTTATCTAGTAACGGGTAGTGTTAATTAGGATCAAAGAGCGGATTAATGAACAATAATGCATGCTTGTAAGGCTTGGTAACTCGGTCTAAATTAATCATAAGTGTAGGAAAATTGCTTGGTAACTCGGTAATTCGTAGGTTGCTCGATTGATAAGAGTAGCGTATGTGCGTTCCAAAGATCAAAACACCATTCATAGCATCCCTAGTGGTCCACAAGTAGAATCCCTAGCACTCAAACTACAATCCTCCTTAGTTACTTTACTCTTTATTTTAGTTTCTAATTAGTTATAAATCTACAATCTGTCCTCGTGGGATTCGATAACTCCGGGTTGAAATATTACCCTATATTACTTGAACCGTGCACTTGCGGTAACACGTAAGAAATCGTGTCAGGATTCGTTCAGAACGCTGCTCAGGAGGCGTCAGTCCCATCACTAGCAGCTCAGCTGCCTCTACCAGGGGTAAACACCACCTCTATTGTGTACACGCCCATCCCCCCAAATCCACAATCCTCTCTCCCCAATGGTCCTGCACCCAGGCACCGAGGCTCCAATCAGGCTCGTCCTTGACATCCGTCGGGAATACTTCTCCATACCCCGGGTTGCCTTCACACGCGAATGGAACCTCGGGGAGTTATGCACTCCCACCTCCGCCTCCCTATGATCCAAGCATGGCTTACATTCCGGTTTCATGGTGGCCCCATCGTCAATATCCGGAGGAAGGACGCCTTCCAATGTCGCGGCCCTGGAACAACGCTTAGACCGCATCATTGCAAATCAGAGTTTTGCGGATACCATCATCCCAAAAGTCGATAGTGCACCTCCTATCCCGCGATACATATCTTTGATGTCCAATCATGTCGGGTACAAGGAGCCCAAATAGGAAAAGTTTGATGAGGTCAGCAGAAACGCGCACAAACACGTGATGATATTCGTTGACTTGATGGGCCCACATGGAATTGATACTGACTGCTTATGCGCGAATTCCCTAAATCTTTGGGAACTATCGTGTATAAATGGTACAGGACCCTCGAAGCGGGTTCCGTTAAGACGTGGGAAGACATGGTGAAGAAATTATACACCAAATTCTTCCAGGTTGAGGAAAAGGTTACGACGATACACATGTTGCGCATGCACCAGAAACATGACGAAGAAGGCATCGCATTCATAAAGAAGTTCATAACCAAGTCGCTGGAATGCGTGGATGAGGTGGTCGAGAGCCGCCTCGTTGAAATCTGTCTCCAAGGCATGCGAGACGAATACAAAGTTAAGTTAATTAACTTGCAGATGCCTACTTTCTCCAAATTAATTGACTGTACTAGGAACATCGAGCCCATCGTGGAGAAGCAAAAGAAGAGATACTCGAATGATCGAGGATCGGGGGGTTCCGATCCAACTGAAGACGTGCGCAGCAATCCTTTGCCATCTAACTCTGAAAAGGAGCCCAAAGGGAAAGAAATCGCATATTAACATGGTATGAAGAAATACTATCCTTAGAACTTTTCTTGCCCAAACTTTCACTCTAGTGCTCTCCTACCATGTGGACTATATTAACGATCGTTTTACTTGTGTCATTCGCTTCATTGTCCCTTATGATTTGCAATCAATTGCTTGATTCATAAAACAAATCCTATATGTTTAGATAGCAGCAAACATAAGCCTATCTGTTTAGATAACAGCAAACATAAGCCTATCTGTTTAGATAACAGCAAACATAAGCCTATCTGTTTAGATAGCTGGAAACATAAGCCTATCTGTTTAGTTAGCAGCAAACATAAGCCTATCTGTTTAGATAGCAGCAAACCTAAGCCTATCTGTTTAGATAGCAGCAAACATAAGCCTATCTGTTTAGATAGCAGCGATATTTAAGCCTATCTGTCTAGATAGCAGCAAAATTCAATATAAGCCTATCTGTTTAGATAGCAGCGATATTCGAATATAAGCATATCTGTTTAGATAGCAGTAAATTCCATAGTTTTAAAAACCGGACCGGCCATCGAACCGGTGAGGCACCGGTTCATGGTCGGACCGGTCTGACCGGTGGTCGGACCGGTTCAATTGCATGTTTGTTTAATAATATATATTTTTTATTTTTTATGCAGAAATAGTAAAATTAATGGAAAATAGTAAAAAGTTATTTTTTAACGTAGACTTATATTTGCGAAAGATAAATATTTTTGAACATTTTAATACTAAAAAGTTATATTTTATAAATTGATGTGTACTATAGTTTGGGATCAATAAACATCTATGTTTGTCAAATATAGATATAACACTTAACTTCAAATATGTAATATGACATGCAAAACATAATATTATTATTACATTTACAATATGTTTATCCAGTAAAAGTAAAACAATCTACAAAAACAAGAAAGGAATCCTAAAAAAAAAAAGTTGCTTAAATGATATATTAAGTATAATAATAGCTCCTTGTAGAACGTAAAGAGCTCTTTGGCGTGGTGGTAAGCCTTCTGCGTACAATCCTTAGTGCTGGGGTTCGATTCCCACCTCTGGCACAATTTCTTTTTAATTAGAGAAGAGAACCGGCCCGTCCAAAACCGGCTGGTTCGACCGGTTCGGCGGTTGAACCGCCGGTTCGGATGACGTGGCCCGGTTCTCGTGCATGAACGATCTGATTGCCGGACCGGACCGGTCAAGCACCGGTTCGCCGGTCCGACCGGTCGAACCGGCCGGTCCGGTTTTTAAAACAGTGGTAAATTCAATATAAGCATGTCCGTTTAGATAGCAGCAAAATTCAATATAAGCCTATCTGTTTAGATAGCAGCAAAATTACTTGATGTAAGCCTATCACGCTCGACCGAAAGCCTATCTGCTTAGAGAGCACCGATACGCGTACAAAGCCTATCTGTTAAGATAACAGCAATTCTTTTTAAAGCCTCTGTTAGATAGCAGCAAGTGCGAACAAAGCCTATCTGTTTAGATAGCAGCGATTCTTGATAAAGCCTCTGTTTAGATAGCAGCAAGTTCGAACAAAGCCTATCTGTTTAGATAGCAACAAATACGAAGAAGCCTATCTGAATAGATAGCAGCCAAAATCAAGTTAAGCCTATATGTCTAGATGGCAGCAATATGACACGAATTCTTACGTGTATGCGCAAGTGCACGGTCAAGTAATATAAGGTTGGTATTTCAACCCCGAGTTATCGATCCCACGAGGACAAGCTTGAGATTATTTAATTAGTTATTATCTTCGAGTACTGTAACAGGAGGAAGAGTTTTGATTTAAACAGTTGTCACCCTCAAACAGGTGACTGAAATAAAATAACAACTAAACTAATCTTTTTGTATTTTTTTATTTTATTACACAAATATGGAGAGACTAGGCATTCTCTAGATCACGTAGGGCTGTAGACAATTTCAGGATCAGCAATGTAACACGTTAACTCTATTCTAGTTAAGCCGGGTAATGGTACTGACAATCTCCTCTCGGTCTCATGTCGTTCTACGTTACGGTTTACTTGGTGTCATGTCGGTCCACCTACATCTACCAGTCCGTTCTAGTAGGCTAGCGACAGTGCACGGAATCTCGATACAAGCCTATCTGCCTAAACAGTTGTCACCCTAAAAGGTGCTATCACAATACGGGAACTCAAGCCTATCTGTTTAGATAGCAGCGATATTTAAGCCTGAGAGTGTGAGTATGCAGATGTATAAGCAACTAAGATGCTCTAGAAGGGGGGGGGGTGAATAGAGTATGCCAACTTTTTGCAAAACTAGCTAACAAGTAGAAGAACTAGTGTAGATAATAAAGTTCAAGGCCTTGAACACAGATTCAAGCCTTTGAAATGTAACAGAAAGTTTTTAGAACAAGTAAGCCTTTTTCAAGGCCTTGAAAACAAGTTCAAACCCTTGAAAAATAAACAGTTTTTGTATGCTGCAAAAGCTTTGAAAGTAGATGAACTGAAAATGCACAAGACAAGTGATTTATAGAGTTCAGTCCACTTGGAGCTACGTCTCTACCTCGGGGATTAGATCCCTGCAGGATTTTCAACTCAATTCTTATTAATCAAAAGCTAAGCCCTAGAACTCAAGCACAGAGATTTCCCTTACTCTGTTACAGCTTGTGGTTTTCCCTAACCTATCTAGTACACCTGCTCTAGCTAACTGATTAACTAATAATTCTTTATTGTTCACCTTGAACAATCCTTGAGAATGAATGTAGAAATAATACAGAAATGATCTACCAATATATCTCTATACAGAAGATCACTTAAGAGTAGAAGATTGCAGTGAAATGCAGTGAACTTCTGTGTATGGATTGGAAGGGATGAAGAACTTATTTGATGCTTTTCAATCCAGAATGCTCTCTCTGTATTTGTCCGTTGAGAATTTTGTTGTTGTTGCTTCGAATTTGAGCTCTTTAAATACTTCAAACAGCTCTGCAAATCTCTCCAGATTTTCAGCAACAACCTTCCTACTTTGTAGGTAACGGAGTTTGACTATGTTGAGATCTTCTCCAACGGTTGAATGATTGTAATCTTCTAAGATATTTTTGTAATACTTCCTTTAACCATCGTGAGAAGCTGTCAAACACATCTGATTGATCACAGGATCAAAGTCTTCAAGTGTTTCCAAATCTGCAGCAATCCAGTTTATGAAACAATCTTGCAAACTTAGAAACAATATTTCCTGCATTATCATGGTCAAACAGTTGATATAGTACGATTCAAATCATGTTTAAAAATTTGTCTTTCATCATCTAACAACAGATAATCAAACATATGTAAGAGAGATGATAAATTAGATCAGAGAGTTAATAGAAAAATTCCCCCTGAGAATATGCTTTCAGGTTTAACAGTTTCAAGGCTTCGAATCCAGTTTCAAGGCCTTGAAAATAGCTAACACTATTTTCAAGCCTCTGAAGCTAATTCAAGGCCTTGAAAGTTGTTTCAAGGCCTTGAAATAGTCAAGCTCTTTAAAGCCTTGAACAACCTGAGCTTTCAATCTACCCCTTGATGAAAGACAAAACCAAATTTTGTTTGATCCTTAGTCTCTGCAAAATAAACTGATTAGTCTGCAATTTAAAGACACAGTTATTCCAAAAAGATCCAAATTATTTAAATACCAACAAAAACACCTAAAAATTTCAGCAGATAACATCAAGTAAACCTAAGATCCTAAACTGAAAACCTAGAATTTTCTCCCCCTTTTTGGCTTTCATCAAAAAGATAGAAGATGTTGGATCAAGTGTCTGGAAAATTTTGAAAACGTAAAGAAATAAAGCAGAGAGAATATGGAAGAAAGAATAGGCAAGATTAAGGGTTTTGATCTTCATCTTCCTCCTGATCTCCTTCCTCTTTCTCATTGTATTCTTCATCAGTATTCTCTTGCTCCTCCTGTTCCTCTGCAACTTCTTCTGCATTAGTTGTCTCACCAGTCTTGTCTTTTTCAGCTGCCTTTGGAGATTTCTTCTTTTTCTTCAAAGTGATCAGCAGCTCATCTGAATCAGGACTATCAGCTTCATCTTCTGCCTGTTCTTCTGCCTGCTTTCCCTTATCTGAAACTGGAGTAGCTTCTTCCTGTTCTGAATGCTCACTAGGAAATTCGTTGTCTGATTCTCCTTTCTTTGTTCCTTTAGGCTCCTCAGGAACATCAAGAAAGGTCATGCTTCTAAAGATACTTTCCACCATATACTTGACTTGTCCCATATCCCTTTCTAGTCCAAAAACAATAGCTTTGACATCCTCCATGTCCAGTTCCAAACCATCAAGTCTTTGATTGTCTGTAGGCTGAGAGGTCTGGCTTGAAGTGGGAGTCAAGGTCTTGGGCTTAGAAAACTTCTTTGCACCTAGTTCTGCTTCAGTAGGCTCTGAGTAAAGTTTCCAAATTTTCTCCTTGGTTTTCACCACTCCAATTTCCTCAAAGGCTTTCTCATTGAGTTCCCCAAAACCAGATGTGACTGATTCTTCCCCAGTAAAAGGGATCTCAAAGTGCTCAAAGAACATGTTAAGGAGGTTTGCATATGGCAGAGGGTGAACTCTCTTACTGGTTAAGCTGAATAGCATGTGTTCAATGTATAGTTTTGGGAGATCAATCTCATAGCCATGCATAATCGGATACATGATGTGCAGCATTCTCTCAATCACCAACTCTCTTGAGTTCTCTCTTGGAAAGACACATCTCACCATAATAGTATGAAGAACTTTGGCTTCAACATTTAACACAGAGTGTGTTAATTGTTTGGCTGAGATTGAGACATTTGGAAGAAAGAATTCTTCTTTGGCTAGCTTCAAAGTTTCTGACTTTGGAGGATGGTTGCTAGTGTCATACCTCTTTGGACAACTTAACGCATTGGCAAGCTCAGAGTGATCAAGTTCAATTGTTATCCCAGCAACTTTAGATGTGATCACTAAGTGTGCAAATCTCTTTACTTGGGTGAGGTTCAGATAGAAGAGTCTGGTGAGTCTGGGGTTGGCAATATCCCTAGGATTTAACATACACCACAAAAATCTCTTCTTTAACATAGAGATGCACTTGAGTTTCATGTGTTCCAACACATACTTATTAACCAAACTGCAGAAAACAATAGACCTTGAAGCAAAACCATCTAACCACTTACCTTTAGAGACAAACCATGTCTCATCTGGAGCTGTGTTCTTTGTTGATACTTGAGAATAGATCTGCAAAGCCTTCTCCAATTGACCTTCTGGTTGTGCTTCAGTCACCTTCCCTTTCCCTTTTTCTACCTGAGTTGCCTTCTTCTTCACCTTCTTTGAACCGGTAGGCTCTTTTTCTGGTTGCTTTTCTGTAATGGCCTTCTGCTTCTTCTGCTTTTCTGAAGAAGAGGTTGTAGCCTTCTTGATCTTCTTCTTTGGTTAAGGAGGATCTGGAACTGCTTCTGCACTAGGATTTCTGGAGCTAGAGTCTCCACTGACTTCTTGAACCTCTTCCATTTCTGGAGCTAGATATCACCCATTATAGAATGATCCAAGTTTATTGACTATTAGTGTAACAGATTCATTTTCAAGACTTTGAAAAGGCTTTCAAGGCCTTGAAATACTGTAACACTGCAACAGATAAAAGATCAAAGCTTTGAAATAATTTTCAAGGCTTTTAAATTCAGTTCAAACCTTTGTAAACATAAATAACTTACCTTTCTTACCTTAAGCTCCCCCTAAACCAATGCAGTCTTATTTAGCATTCCTAATTCAATTCTTAGAGCTGAGAATCTCTCATCTGCTAATGGTTTGGTGAAGATATATGCAATTTGCATATTAGTAGCAACAAATTCAAGAACAATATCACCTTTCTCAGCATGATCTCTGATGAATTGGTGTCTGAAATCAATGTGCTTGGTTCTTGAGTCTTGTACTGGATTCTTTGTAATTGAAATTTCACTAGTGTTGTCACACTTAATAGGTATGCCTCTGAAGTCAAATCCAAGGTCTCTTAGCTGTTGAGCAATCCATAGTACTTGTGAGCAACATGCTCCTGCAGCTAAATATTCAGCTTCAGCTGTTGATAGAGCAATTGAATTCTGCTTCTTAGAATTCCAGCTAATCAGAGATGATCCAATGAATTGACAGGTTCCAGAAGTGCTTTTTCTATCAACTTTGTATCCTGCAAAGTCAGCATCTGAAAAACCACTTAAAGAAAAGTTAGAATGTCTTGGATACCAAAGCCCTAAGTCTTTGATACCATTGAGATATCTTAATATTCTCTTCACAGCAGTTAAGTGTGATTCTTTTGGATCAGCTTGAATCCTAGCACACATGCATACACTAAACATGATATCTGGTCTGCTTGATGTCAGATAGAGTAATGATCCAATCATGCCTCTATACTCTTTAACATTGACACTCTTACCAGATTCATCCTTGTCTATGGATAGAGTGGAGCTCATTGGGGTCTTTGCTTCCTTGCATTGAGCCATGCTGTATTTATTCAGCAAGTCTTTTGTATACTTGCTTTGATTCAGAAAAATACCCTTCTTCAATTGATGTATTTGAAGTCCTAAGAAGAAGGTTAATTCTCCCATCATGCTCATTTCAAACTCCCTGCTCATAAGACTTGAGAATTCTCTGGAAACTGGAGCAAAGGTTTCTTCATAATCTATACCTTCTTCTTGATTGTAACCTTGAGCAACTAACCTTGCTTTGTTTCTGATTACATTGCCACTTTCATCCAACTTGTTTCTGAATACCCATCTGGTACCAATGACAGACTGGTTTATTGGTGCAGGAACCAGGTTCCAAACCTTATTCCTCTCAAACTCATTGAGTTCACTTTGCATAGCAATAATCCAGTCTGCTTCTTGCAAAGCTTCCTTCACAGTTTTTGGTTCTACAAGAGAAATAAAAGCATTAAAAGCACATAAGTTATTCAACTGTGATCTAGTCTGTGTACCAGTGGTTGGATCTGATATGGTATTGTCAGCTGGATGAGATGAGAGATATTTAAATCTCTTCCTTGGAGACCATGGTTCAGGATCACCATAGATCTTCTCTGGTCTTGAAGTAGTAGCTTTGTCACTTGAATCCTTCTGATCATCTTTTTCAAGGCTTTGAGCTGTATTTTCAAGGCCTTGAGAGTTGTTTTCAAGGTCTTGAAAATGTCTTCTATTTTCTTCCGAGCCTTTCTTGAATCCAAGTGGATTCTCAGTCTCTTCCTCTGATTCATACTTGTTCAAATTCAAATCTGCAAAACTTTCACTCAAAGAACCATCATAGCTTTCATCAAAAATAACATGAATGCTCTCTTCAACCAGTTTGGTTCTTTTATTGTACACTCTATAAGATTTGATATTTAGAGAGTAACCAAGAAATATACCTTCATCACTTCTTGCATCAAACTTACCAAGATTATCTTTTCCATTGTGATGGATAAAACAAGTGCATCCAAATGGTCTGAAGTAAGAGATGTTTGGATTCCTCCATGATAACTCTGTATTAGAGTTATATTTCTTACACAATTTGCTATCGTTTTTGTGTGATTTGCGGGTAGAATATGTTAGTTTTACACTATGAACTTGAGGAAATTTAGTAAATGTAGCTTTGAGCGATAACTTGTAAATCCGGGCGTTTCTCGCGTTATTTTATGATATTTTGTCACGTTTGATCGCAAGGGTGTGTTTCGTGTTGTTTTGACAGGAAACGTAACTCGGAGACTGAAAGAAGAGGAGAAACGAACTTCGGAAGTTGAGACAAAGCTCAGAATTGGAGAGAAGAAGACAAGTTCAGCAGATCACACGACTTGCAAAACTGAGGTAGTGTGATCTGGAGCAAGACTTAGAATAAATTCGGAGGAGAAAACTGAGCAACTCACTGTTTCCACGATCAGAGTGGATGGTCGTAGGATCTAAGGAGATCACATGATCAGAGATAATACCTGAGCAGATCACACGATCAGAGATAATACCTGAGCAGATCACACGATCAGATATAAGATCTGAGGCAAAAGAGAAGCAGATCGCACGATCTGCTTTAAGGAAGTTGTGCGATCTGCATAAGAAGAAGAAAAACACGCGGAAGATCTCCTAAAACTAATGGGAGATAATTAATACCTAAAAGACTACAATTAAGAGGAGTCTCATTGGGGAAAAAAAGGAGACGAACGTGGGAAGAGGAAGAAGGACGGACGCAACAAGAGGAGAGACGCACGCAAGAAGAGGACTCCTCCTCCATTGAAGCTCTAAGTTTGATTTCTTCTTCTTCTCTCTCAATATTTGTATGGAGAAACTTGTAAGTCTTGTTTGGTTGATTATTATTAGCTAGACGTTTTGCTAGGCGTCTCTTTGAGAGCCTAGGG
Source organism: Linanthus parryae (assembly GCA_023055425.1). Lineage (NCBI taxonomy): Eukaryota > Viridiplantae > Streptophyta > Magnoliopsida > Ericales > Polemoniaceae > Linanthus > Linanthus parryae. The sequence continues at coordinate 323,104 of JALGPY010000036.1, read as the reverse complement.
TTCATGTAAACGATGATATTTTTCCGGATTTGATCTTTGCTTCATGATTTCTTGATTTCTTCTTTTGAATCAAGTATAGTTTCTTGTTTATGTTAGTAATCCTAATTGAGTGACACGATTAGGAGATAAAACTAGGGTTCAAGAACTAGGGTTTGTTCAATAGTTGATTCATTCTTAAAGTTAGCAATATTTTAATTCAATTGTTCATGTACTGTGCCTAATACTCAGTGTTAATGGAGTAGCTAACCGGAAACACTGCTTAGTTAGCGAATGCACGATAGTGATTCTAACTAACTAGGATGAGACTTGAACATCAATCCCGTATCACTGAGACTGAGAAGAGATGTGTTAGGATTGGCTAGTGGTGGATTCGGTAGGTGAGATTCGACTGTTTCGTGCAACGGTGGACCGACAGGACCCGTTGTCGTGCATGTCGTTAGCCTACTAGAACGGACCGGTAGACACAAGAGACCGATAGGAGATTGTAGTCTACCGTGAAGTAGAATGACTTGAGACCGATAGGAGGTAGTCACAGCTATTACCCAGCTTAGTTAAAATATAGTTAACGTGTTGCTCAGATAATCCGGAAATCGTCTACAGCCCTAGGTGATCTAGAGATTGCCTAGTTTCTCCAAACTTGTTTCTTAAATATAAAAAAAATACAAAAATATTAGATTAGTTGTTATTTCAATTTTTAAAATCAATCAAATCTTTCCTCCTGCACCGTACACTAAATTAAATAACTAGTTAGATAATCTAAAGTTTGTCCTCGTGGGATCGATAACTCGGGGTTGAAATACCACCCCTATATTACTTGACCGTGCACTTGCGCATACGCGTTAAGAAATCGCGTCAAGTTTTTGGCGCCGTTGCCGGGGACAGCGGTAGATTATTTAGTTAGGAATTAGTTTAGAGTACTGTTATTTTAGTTTGGTTTTAATATTTTTATTCTATATCTCTGTGCTTCACGGGTGTCTTGTGAGTGTGTTTTTCAGGAACGCAGGAAGCAAGAGACAATATAAGCATGTGGAGCGAAGACTGTTATTCGGGTCCCCCCTACTGTTTCCACTTCAAGGGTAACCATGAAGACGAGGACGCATGCATAATTTGGTGCTACGTATGCGGCATTTGGCACGAACGTAGAGACTCATGTCGAGTACATGTCCCCCAGCTTCATCAGCACCAGGAAGACTCGTCAGCAATTATGGCAGAACGGCGTAGTATTATGAATGACATCGAAGTGTGCGCCAAATTTTTGTCCATAGATGCACAATTACCACTAGAGGATTCTGCCACAGGTAGGGAATACGTGAGGGAGATGTTGGAGAGGATAAAGAAACGAATAGAAAAACTGCCAACAGCAGGGGAATCTAGTATTCAAGAGCCACAAGAGGAGCCCTTGCCACATGACAGTGAGCCTCATATTGAACCTTCATCATCCCCACCACAAGTGGAAGAAGAGATACCTGAGCCGGACGAAGACTGCAGTGTCCAGGAACCATTGGTGGACACCGCCATTTATGAGGACTCAGACTCTGATTCAGACTGGGGTGGACCTGTGTGCCGAAGATGGGAAGATCTGTCGTATTGCGAGCCAAAACTGCAGGCACCCTCACATCCTTGGCATGAATGGGAAGAAACCGACATTGGAAGCCTGTGGTGTGCTGACGATGAAGCTGGTGAAACACTTGTGCTCAGTGATATTGAGGTAAAAGCCCCAACTCTGATTAATGATGAATTCTCCATATCCTATGTCACGCAAGTCTGCGACGAGCTGGAACAATTACTGTATGGGGATTCTTATGGGGAAGAATGTGATGAGCAACTTCCAATCTCTTGTTTTATGGGCGATTCTATTTATCATCCATATGCCATAGTTAAGGAATTGGAAGTCAGCAAGTGTGGGGGTGTGGATAATTTTCATGGGTCATTTGAAGAGCATATAGCATCAAGGAAGTACTACTGGGATGATTTTATGGCCAGAGATTCATTTGAGCCCAGTGGTACTTGGTGGAAGTTTCTCAAGAAGATCAATTGCAAAATGAAAGGAGTCAGCTTCCACAATTGTCCACCTTCTTCAGAGCACAGGGGTGCACGTGAAGTTATCGAGAAGAGATGGTGGAAGAAGAAGAAGTGGAGGGATAAAGCAGTCTCCACTATCCTTTTCGGTTGAGGTAACCGGGTCGGGCTGTCGACCTTAAATTACAAGCGCTGCTTGGGAGGCAACCCAATGTAGATTAGGATGCAATTTGTTTCTGTTTTTGATTTATGAGTTCTCTATATTTGACTATGAGGGGTGAGAGAGAGTGGACTTATTTTTTCAATCAGTGTGCAGGGAAACAGATACAGAAGACGCACCAGATTCCCCTTCTTGATGTGCATGCTAGAGATTGCACGAAATTAGGGAAAGAAAAAGCCCCACAGGATTATGCATAAAAGAATAGAGAATTGCTCGAGGTCGAGGAGCGATTCCAATATGTTGGTTGCCGAACGCATGAGAGGGCTAAAATTTATATCTTAGCCGCACATCGGAATCCGGGCGCGTGGAGACTTCTCCGGAAATTGTCAATGTAGGGTTTTGATTCATGGATCGCGCAAACGGAAGCATAATCAAATAATAGCCATGCAAAACCCTCCAAGGATCACAAGTCTAGATGCATAACGATAGTGAAGGTAAGAAATCATAAACACACCTTTGGGTTCTCCTTGATGACTTCAAACGCGAATAGTGTCACGTTCTCTATAGTTGATCCACGCCTAGAGTTGATCCTAGATCTCCAATCTCCTTGGTGCTAGCCCGGAATGAGAGGAGGGTGAAGGAATCACGCAAAACGAGGCACAAAGAGGGGTTCCGGCCCTCTTGTGGCGTCGGGGACGAGGGGGCGGCGGCAAGGGGGCGGCGTCCTCCTTGTTGCTTGCTCTCTCTCTCCTTTGTTCTCTCCCACTCTTGTTATGTTCTCTTTAGAGCATAAGTTATGAGGAAGGAAGGAAGGAGGGTCCTTTATATAGTCCAACAACTCTTTGTTAACTACCTAAAGGACTTATTCTAGTCCTACTAGAATTCAATTTAGTCCCTTCCTTGCAAATTAGTCCCTACTAAGTTTGCAAGGGTTTGCAAAGTGATCCTTCTAATTAATTAATCCAATTAATTAATTCCCAAATCTAGTACAACTCTATATAGCGTGTGACCCCATAGGTTCTATCTAGTTGGTAGCAACTATTTGCTAATATGGAGCGGTTTCTAGCAAAACATCCATTCTAGCCAACTAATAGAATAGTCATCTAGACAACCTTGTACAAGTAATTGTCTCATCCCTTTGCCTCCATATCCGGATTGGACACGAGACATACAAGTCACACTCGTATATCCAATCCCTAGTTTCTCGATCCATGGAATAGCCTTATTTGTGCAAATAACATCAATATCCCATATATTGATTTATTTGAGTCTGGCCAGACATTCTATAAGCACTATCCTTCGAGTGGCCTTGGATATTTGCTCCCGTTATGTGGAAGGGGCAAATCCTCTCTACATCCACTACGATCTCTAAGCTTGCTTCTCATTGTATCCAGTACACGCCTTTATAACTACCCAGTTACGGTGTAGCGTTTAACGCTACCAAGATCACAATGATCCACAACTAGAATATCTAGTGACTTCAAGTCTAAGGATGACAATACCATTGTACCCGAGAAGCACTTGTGACTCAACATAACGTGTATGTAGCCTTCTCGGTAATGGGTCAATCCAGTGCAACATTCCGTAATGCACACCTATGTGTTGGATCGTGATATCTCCATATCAATCCAACCCCATACTAGTCTATAGATGATTGTCCCATTTAATCATTATACTTGACTAGGGATATTTAAGATAAACAACACGATTGTAAATCTAAGGACTTCATTATATTAAATATCCAATAAATAATAAATGAATTTTCTAGCCAATTACAAATTCATACTAAACTAGATTGCCTCTAGGGCATCTATTCCAACAGTCTCCCACTTGCACTAGAGCCAATCTGGCGCATCTCGTATGCCCATACTCCTAGTGTGCCCTTCATGCTTCCACTGCGTGAGAGGCTTCGTAAGCGGGTCTGACAGATTATCATCTGTAGGAATCTTGCATATCCGAACGTCTCCTCTATCGATAATATCTCGAATCAGATGAAACTTCCTGAGCACATGCTTGGATTTCTGGTGCGATCTGGGTTCCTTTGATTGCGCGATCGCCCCAGTGTTGTCACAGAACAACTCCACTGGATCCGCAATGCTAGGGACCACACCAAGTTCAGAAACAAACTTTCTGATCCAAACAGCCTCCTTTGCTGCGCCATTTGCAGCAATGTACTCAGCCTCTGTTGTAGAATCAGCTACCGTCTCTTGCTTGGAACTCTTCCAGCTCACCGCTGCTCCATTCAGGCAAAACATATATCCCGACTGTGATCTAAAGTCATCTCTATCGGTTTGGAAGCTTGCATCAGTGTAACCCCTTACACGCAGTTCTTCCTCACCGCCAAACATCAAGAAAGCATCCTTAGTTCTTCTCAAGTACTTTAGGATGTTCTTGACAGCAATCCAGTGACTCTCACCTGGATTGGATTGGTATCTGCTTGTCATACTCAAGGCATATGACACATCTGGTCTAGTACATAACATGGCGTACATGATAGATCCTATGGCCGAGGTATAGGGAATCCTACTCATGCGTTCCTTCTCAATCTCATTGGAAGGACAACCACTCTTCGAAAGAGTGATTCCATGTGACATGGGCAAGAACCCCTTCTTGGAGTCTTGCATGTTGAACCGTTTCAACACCTTGTCAATATATGTACTCTGACTTAGGCCTAGCAACCTCTTAGATCTATCTCTATAGATCTTTATACCGAGTATATAGGCTGCTTCCCCTAAGTCCTTCATTGAGAAACACTTTCCTAGCCAATCTTTCACAGATTGCAGCATGGGAATGTCGTTTCCAATGAGTAGTATGTCATCCACATACAAGACCAGAAAAGCTACAGAGCTCCCACTAACCTTCTTGTAAACACAAGACTCATCTTCGTTTCTGATGAAGCCAAACTCTTTGACCACTTCATCAAAACGTCGATTCCAACTCCTAGAAGCTTGCTTCAATCCATAAATGGATCGTTGCAGCTTACAGACTTTGTTGGCTTGCTTTGGATCCTCAAAACCCTCCGGCTGTATCATATACACGTCCTCGAGGAGATTCCCATAAAGGAATGCTGTTTTGACATCCATCTGCCAAATCTCATAGTCGTAGTATGCTGCAATTGCAAGTAGGATTCGGATGGATTTGGTCATTGCGACTGGTGAAAAGGTTTCATCATAGTCAATACCATGAATCTGTCTGAATCCTTTAGCTACCAATCGGCCCTTATAGGTAATCACATTACCATCCATGTCGATCTTCTTCTTGAAGACCCACTTGCACCCTATGGGCCGCGCCCCATCAGGTGGTTCCACCAAAGTCCATACTTTGCTGGTATACGTGGATTCCATCTCGGATCTCATGGCTTCAAGCCACTTCTGCGAGTCTGGGCCATTCATGGCCTCCTCATAGGTATTAGGCTCATCATCTATGAGCATCGTGTCACCGGAATCAGTCACGAGAAGTCCGTACCTCTCGGGTTCCTGGCGCACTCTACTAGATCTACGAAGCTCTTGTGTTACCTGAACAGGTGGCTCCACAACTGCTTGTGATTCCTGTTCATGTTCCATAATCGGTTCAGTAATTTGTGGTTCTTGAACTTCTTCAAGTTCTACATTCCTCCCACTTGCTTCTTTAGAGACAAACTCTCTTTCTAGAAACACGCCGGTCCGAGCAACAAACACTTTGTTCTCGGTTGGATTGTAGAAATAGTATCCCTTAGTTTCCTTAGGGTACCCCACAAATTTACACTTATCCGATTTAGGCCCTAGCTTGTCTGATTGTAAACGTTTTACATAGACATCGCAGCCCCAAATACTCATGAACGACAGTGTGGGACGCCTCCCACTCCACATCTCATATGGTGTCTTCATGACTGATTTAGATGGAACACGGTTAATGGTGAAAGCTGCACTTAATAGAGCATAGCCCCAAAATGATAATGGAAGATCGGTTTGACACATCATAGACCGAACCATATCCAATAGGGTTCGATTCCTCCTCTCGGACACGCCATTCCATTGTGGCGTTCCGGGTGGAGTGAGTTGGGACACGATCCCACACTCTCTAAGATAGTCGTCAAACTCTTGGCTCAAGTATTCTCCTCCACGATCTGATCGTAGAGCCTTGATACTTTTGCCAAGTTGCTTCTCTACTTCATTCTTGAATTCTTTGAACACTTCAAAGGATTCGGATTTTGCCCTCATAAGGTACACAAATCCATATCTACTGTAATCATCAGTAAACGTAATGAAGTAGACAAAACCACCCCTGGCAGGCGTGGCAAATGTCCCACACACATCGGTATGTATGAGCGCCAATTGCTCACTAGTCCTCTCACCTTTCTTATTGAAAGGGGACTTTGTCATTTTTCCCAATAAACAAGCCTCACATGTCTCATATGATTCAAAATCAAATGAGTCTAGTAATCCATCCTTATGGAGTCTAGATACACGTTTCTCATTTATGTGGCCTAAACGACAATGCCATAAATAAGCAGGATTTAAATCATTTATTTTAATCCGCTTGGTATTAATGTTGTAGACAGGATTGCTTAGATCAAGGACATAAAGTCCATTAAATAATTGCGCACTAAAATAGTGAATATTATTCAAATAAAAGGAACAACAATTGTTCTTTATTGAAATAATAAAACCTTCCTTGTCCAAACAAGAAATAGAAATAATGTTTCTGCTCATAGCAGGCACAAAATAGCAATTATTTAATTCTAAAACTAATCCTGAAGGCTGAGATAGCTCGCACACGCCTATGGCCAACGCAGCAACCTTTGCTCCATTCCCAACGCGCAGATCTACCTCCCCTTTAGCCAATCTTTTACTTCTCTTTAGGTCCTGCACATTTCGACAAATATGAGATCCACATCCAGTATCTAATACCCATGATGTAGAGACAGTTAAATTGACATCTACAACAAAAATACCTGGTGGTGGTGGAATCACTATTCCAAGCCTCTTGTCCTCCAGATATTTTGGGCAGTTCCTCCTCCAGTGTCCAGGTTGACTACAGTAGTGACATTCACCCTTAGTCACGACCTTGGCAACGCCACCAACAGGCTTAAGGGCTTGTTCCTTGGACTTGGCAACTGACTTGCCTTTGCCCTTGGAGGAAGAGGCAAACTTTTTGCCCTTTCCTTTATGCACCATCATAATGGCCTTGCCCTTACCCTTGTTGATGCTCTGTTCAGCCGTCCTCAACATGTTGAGCAAATCTGGCAGTGGTTTAACGATCTCGTTCATGTTATAGTTCATAATGAACTGTCCATAACTCTCGGGCAACGATTGCAACACGAGATCGGTTGCCAACTCTTGGCCGACCGGGAACCCAAGCCGGGCGAGATTCTCCAAGTACCCGATCATTCGGAGTACATGGGGTCCCACCGGGTTCCCTTCTGCCAGATGACATTTGAACAGTGCCTTTGAGACCTCATACCTCTCTACCCTCGCCTGCTCTTGGAAGAGCTGCTTTAGATGTTCGATCATATCGACAGCATTCATGTTCTCATGTTGCTTCTGAAGCTCAGAGGTCATGGTGCAAAGCATTAGGCAGGCCGCATCATTAGCGTCATCAACACGCTTTTGATACGCCTTTAAGGCAGCAGGTGTCTGATTCTCTGGACCTTCTGGAACTTGCTCCTCTATTGCGTACAGTTTCTTCTCTTGCTTGAGAACAATTCTCAAGTTTCTGTACCAATCAAGAAAGTTGGTTCCAGAGAGCTTGTCCTTCTCAAGGACAGATCGTAGGGAATGTTGTGAACTCGATGAGTTGTTTGCCATTTGGAATTCTACAAAAGGAAAATACGCAAGTTTTAGTATTTGTGAATTTTTTGACTATATTTAATAATGGCTAGTTTATTAAATATAGCTCCCACTATTTTTCTACGGATTAATAACCCTCAAGATATAAATGCGGAAAATATCCTTATATTTTCTAGTGGGCCAAGATCCATCTTTTCATCTCCTTATGAGCTTGCTTTGGCAAGTCACCCATAATTCGACTACTTCTTAGGTAGGAACAATTCCAATTGCATCCCATATGCAACTCTTGGTTCAATCGGGCAAATAACTCCTTATTTATCCATCCATATGGATAATCCCAATTGATTGCCTCTAGGTTTCTTAATCAAATTAATAGCCTAGTTGTGTCCAACCTCTTATCTAAACAATTGCACATTGTTACGTGCCATCGCATTCCATCATTATGAACCAAGTCGCCATGCTTTGGCACGCACGAGCTTGATAAATAATGATGATAATGAGTGTTTAAATAACGAGAAGGCAAGAACACAATATTTGAATTTGAGGGATTTTTCAATTCAATTTTAATTGTTTTGTTGATCAATATCAACTAATCTATCTATTTGAGTTTGGGCACAACTCCAAATAATAGATCCGGGTTGTCTAATTATCTTATTATCCTAATTGCATGCATCATCCATACACCAACCACACAAATAATAAGACAATAAATAAACAACCACAAAACAGAAATTAAACGTGATGTGGATATGGCCTTTTCTAGACTAAGATAATTCCAAGCTAATGGAATTATCTATGAACCCTAAGCAAACACACATCTCCATGCGTCTTGATCTTTTGGTCCATCCTTCATAGTCATGTGGAATGCTCCATGCTCCATGCTCCATCTTTTGTGGCTTCTTTGGCTTTGGGCTTCTTTTCTTCAATCTTGGCTAACAATCTACTTTTCTAGCACTAGCTAATATCTATACTAAATAAAATAAATCTCACGAGTTGAGAAAAAAAATGGCACGCAGGCCATAAAACCCTAATTAATTATTACAATTAATTGATCGGCTCGCAGGCCGTAAAACCAAAACACAAAATTAAACATCCACATCAAACCACATCCTAAGGCCATATCCAATCACCATGCAATTTGCACATAAACAGTTAAAATCCAATTTTAACGCGCTTGGTCAATTTTAATTGATTTTAGGATTTCTAGGGTTAAAACGGTCCATGGGCCCAACAATCCAATTGCCCGGGCCCAAACAAAGTGAACCATAAGGCCCTAGGGCCGGCCCGGCCCAAAACCCGCAAGCTAGGCCCGCGGGTTAGGGCCGCCCGGCCCCTTAGGGCGCCAAGCTTGGGCGGCAAGCAAGGGGGGCGGTCCCCTAGGGGGGCGAACCTCCTTGTGGAGGTTGTTTCCAAAACAACCTCCTTGCTTGGAGCCCAAGTTTGGTTGTTTCCTTGTTTTGGGAGAACTCCTTCTCCCCCAAGGATGCCCAAACCCTAGATCTAAAATCCTAAAATTTCTCAAACTCACCAATTCATGCATCCAATGCAATAATTGGGTCTTGTTATGATTAATTCTTTGACAAATTGCATCCAATGCTTGATTTGTCTTGTTTTACGCGATAAACAACAAATTAAGGTGTAAAACAACAAGAATGTAACACATAAACTACGTTTATGCTCTATGACCTGTGGCTCTGATACCACTGTAGGGTTTTGATTCATGGATCGCGCAAACGGAAGCATAATCAAATAATAGCCATGCAAAACCCTCCAAGGATCACAAGTCTAGATGCCTAACGATAGTGAAGGTAAGAAATCATAAACACACCTTTGGGTTCTCCTTGATGACTTCAAACGCGAATAGTGTCACGTTCTCTATAGTTGATCCACGCCTAGAGTTGATCCTAGATCTCCAATCTCCTTGGTGCTAGCCCGGAATGAGAGGAGGGTGAAGGAATCACGCAAAACGAGGCACAAAGAGGGGTTCCGGCCCTCTTGTGGCGTCGGGGACGAGGGGGCGGCGGCAAGGGGGCGGCGTCCTCCTTGTTGCTTGCTCTCTCTCTCCTTTGTTCTCTCCCACTCTTGTTATGTTCTCTTTAGAGCATAAGTTATGAGGAAGGAAGGAAGGTGGGTCCTTTATATAGTCCAACAACTCTTTGTTAACTACCTAAAGGACTTATTCTAGTCCTACTAGAATTCAATTTAGTCCCTTCCTTGCAAATTAGTCCCTACTAAGTTTGCAAGGGTTTGCAAAGTGATCCTTCTAATTAATTAATCCAATTAATTAATTCCCAAATCTAGTACAACTCTATATAGCGTGTGACCCCATAGGTTCTATCTAGTTGGTAGCAACTATTTGCTAATATGGAGCGGTTTCTAGCAAAACATCCATTCTAGCCAACTAATAGAATAGTCATCTAGACAACCTTGTACAAGTAATTGTCTCATCCCTTTGCCTCCATATCCGGATTGGACACGAGACATACAAGTCACACTCGTATATCCAATCCCTAGTTTCTCGATCCATGGAATAGCCTTATTCGTGCAAATAACATCAATATCCCATATATTGATTTATTTGAGTCTGGCCAGACATTCTATAACCACTATCCTTCGAGTGGCCTTGGATATTTGCTCCCGTTATGTGGGAGGGGCAAATCCTCTCCACATCCACTACGATCTCTAAGCTTGCTTCTCATTGTATCCAGTACACGCCTTTATAACTACCCAGTTACGGTGTAGCGTTTAACGCTACCAAGATCACAATGATCCACAACTAGAATATCTAGTGACTTCAAGTCTAAGGATGACAATACCATTGTACCCGAGAAGCACTTGTGACTCAACATAACGTGTATGTAGCCTTCTCGGTAATGGGTCAATCCAGTGCAACATTCTGTAATGCACACCTATGTGTTGGATCGTGATATCTCCATATCAATCCAACCCCATACTAGTCTATAGATGATTGTCCCATTTAATCATTATACTTGACTAGGGATATTTAAGATAAACAACACGATTGTAAATCTAAGGACTTCATTATATTAAATATCCAATAAATAATAAATGAATTTTCTAGCCAATTACAAATTCATACTAAACTAGATTGCCTCTAGGGCATCTATTCCAACAGTCAACGGTCCACAAAACCCCTTCTTGTTGCAATTTCGCGGCAACGGTGCCCATGTAGTGAAACAACCCGGATCCTACGGTTCCTGCTAGTACAACTTAACGATAATCCAAAGAATAATTTATTCCAATAAAAGGAGAAAACATTCCTTACATTATTGCACAGAAATGATAAAACAACATTTGAATCCAAAAGATACAATTTCTAAAGTATGTTTGCTAGCCATGAATCTAATCCTTAGCTCGTGTGCGTTTCCACCCCAGCTAGCTTGACCTGCGGGTTTTGAAATAGCGATAGCCGACCGCATAAAATTTTTGATTAGTAAAAACTAAGTAAGATATACCACAATATGTAAAACAGAGTTTTGGCTAAAAACAACAACACACGATTTGCTAAAATCTCATTTAAAATATGGAAATGAATAATTGATAAACTCAGTGGTAGTAACTCAAAGATGGAGAGATTTCGATCATATATAAACAGTAACCAAGATCCAGATTTTTAATGTTCAGTTTGGTTGAGGCGTAGCCCACGAGCCCCAACGAGTACGATGTGGACAGAGAGGTCACGATGGAATAAATAATAATAATGGGGTTTTTCCCCGGACGTTAGTAGATAGCCCTTCGCTATCCCGCCCTAACCATTCTAATGAGACCTTAAGTGCCGGCACCCCTATACAGTCGTGACCTAAACATGCATAGGTAGTACTCATAGATTCCACGATAAATAAGAGGGTAAGATTCCTAGGGAAATCACACATAGCTGTTCCCGGCCATTGGCCTTCACGCGCATCCTCTGCACATCGTTCCCAATTCTATTATCGTACAATTATCGTTTCACATGACTTTCGAGTTTTTCTCAAGTAACCACACATTTTCAAAGTTGCATTTGCAAAAGGGATTCAAGACTTGTCAAATTTTCCAGTATCACGATTCTAGTAGTTCATGAGCGATTTAGAAAGATAACACACGCCAAGAGACATTTTGATAATTTAAAGGTATTGTGCATATAACTTACCTGAAAAATAGAGAGATCTTCACACACAAGCAAGCACGTAACTAGTAGTAGGGGTCCTCTACGAATTCGTCTCCTACGAATTATGAATCTACAATAATCAAACAGTCCTACATTAACAAATAACCATCTACACAAAAATTCACAATTTGATATCCTATATGAATGCAGTTGAAACCCCCAAGTGATCCCCCAAACAAATTATGTTTTTACTAGCCACGACTTGCACGTTTAGAATATATTTATTACGAAAATAACGGTTTAAAAACATAAAAAGTAATAATGAGATAAGAAAACATTATTTAATATTCTTGAATATTTATTTGATTTTGAAAAGTACATTTATATAAAGACAAGATGGCTATTTTAACTAAGTTAAAAGTCGACTATCTTTATTATAAAAATTATATTAGTGAAAGTAACTGAGTGAAAAGAATTAAAATTTCCAATATATATATGATAAAAAAAATGACTACTTAGTTGTTAGGTAAAACATAATATAGAATTATAATTATATCTTCCACAAAATTTTCCCTTATAACATTTATTAAGAAAATATTGTTAAATATTTTTAAATAATGTATTATAAGAAACTACTAGTTTACACTTATATAATGTTGAAAACTGGTTTACATTATAGTGTAAAAAAACTTAAACTATATTTTTATCAAATGAGGTAAAGCAAGTTATGTAACAAGGCACAATATATCTACATTTTTAATATCATACAAATAGACAACCCACAACTTCATATCATACAAAATTAACCCCCAAGTTCACACCCACTTTCAATTCATCATCTTCCCCCAACTCCTTGCTGTAACTTCACCATCAACAACACCACACCCAACTGTTATTTCACGATTCATGTTCACTACTAAGTTTAAAAGAAAACAACTTGGGTTTATAGAGAGAACAACCATCAAAGGTTAACACAAGAGGGAGATTTGGATCATTACCGAATGGAGACGGCGGCGTCGAGAAATTGAAGAAATCCGGCGATGTGGCTGCTGGGTTCGTCGGAGCATAGGGGAAACGGGCGGAGAGAGGCAGAGACGGCGACGGCGTCGGGCGGCGGTGCTGGGTTGTGTCCGTCGGACCTGGGTTCGGCTTTTGCCGGGCTTGGGTTCGGCCGGACTCTTGCTCGGCACCACACGCAGGGAGGGAGAGACAGAGCGAGAGGGGTCGAGAGAGACAGCGAGAGAGAGGGACAGAGAGTGAGAGGCGAGGTAGTTGCTGGGTGTATTTGGGTGAAAACCCAGTCGGGAAAATCAAATCCGACGATGGCATTTTTGGGTTCAAATCGGAAGGTCAAAATGGCGAATTGAATGGGAAGATGAGATCTTGGCTTGATTGGGACGAATTAGGACAAAAATTGGAAAGATTGGAGGTCAAATTGAGATATTGCCGTGGGGGTTTCGCCGGAAATGGCGGAAGAACATTCACTGAGAAAAAAAATGTTAAGGTTGGGGATGAAGTGGAAATGATTGGGTGTGGCAGGATGTATGACTATCGCGGTGGTCCGCTACTTATTATTTAACTAAAACTATACGTTTGGACACGCTAAAAACATTATACGACATGTACCACTTCACCCACTATTATTATTATACACATAACCCACTACATAAAAAGTCATCCTAACAAAATACTCTTTGGTGAAAATAAATAATAATAATACTAATAATAATAATAATAATAATAATAATAATAATAATAATAGTTATAATTATGATAATAGCGATAATTTAATTGATGGAAAAGACTATAAAACAAAGAAAATACTTTTTGATAAAACTAATAACAATAGCAATAATAATAATACGGATAATACTACTACTACTAATAATAGTAATAATAATAATGTAAATAGAAAAGTTATTTAATAAAAGAAAAATACTTTTATAATATCAAACAATGGCCCAGAAGATTCATTAAACTCTCAAATATACCCCCGAAAATATCGGGGTATTACATCACATCTCCCTTAAAACAAAGCTTCGTCCCCGAAGCTTAAGGTAATACGAATCTCCCCATGCAAGTATAAATCAAATCGCCCAAGCATAAATCAAATCACCCAATGCAAGTATAAATCAAATCTTTCAATGCAAGTATGCAGTTCTAAGTGCACATAATAACAAGACAAGATGGGTAATTAAATGCAGGGCTGTTAAATTACATCTCCCTTAAAAGGAGTGACGTCCCCGTCACTCGACTCATCTCTCGTCGAAAAGGTGTGGGTAAGGGAGAGATCAAGTTCGACAGGCTCGCAAACAAGGATATGACTCGGGTCAGGAACATAAGCTTTGAGTTTGGGTCATGAAAAACGTTATGGAGTCTACCCAATACAAACGCTGAAGGATATGATGACGTCAGAACATGTTTTAACGTTACGTAATGAAGGATGAGAATTTGAAGTCCATAGCGATGCATTCAAGCATGCGCTAGGATGTGTTTTAATGCAAAGAAAAACTGGCAAGGTGATCGCTTATGCTTCTAGGCAACAAAAGTCTTATGAGAAGAATTACCCTGCTCATGATTTGAAGTTGGCAGCCAAAGTGTTTGTACTGAAGATCACGAGACATTATATCAAAGGTACGAATTGCAAAAATATACATATCGTAAGAGCTCGAAGTACATATTAACCCAAAAGGAGTTGAATATACGACAAGAAAATTGGCTAGAGTTAGTGAAGGGCTACGACATTAATATCCAATGCCACGAAAGAAAAGTAACTGTAGTAGCGGATGCATTGAGTTGGAATACGAATTATACGGTAAAATCAATGTGGGTTTTGCCAATTAAGCTTTGCGAAGAGTTTCGAAGGCTAGAGGTTTGAGTTTGCATGAAGAGAAATACGAGTAACATTCTGTGTAATTTGACGATAGTAATGGAAATCTACGTAGATAAAAGGAAGACAGAAAGGTGGTGCTTTCGAACAAAAGATCGAGGAGAAAATCAACATGGGCGAAGAACTCGATTTCAAAGTGGAGAAAGATGGTAGGGTGAAATTTAAGGAAAGATGGTGTGTACTAATGAAATGTGCGAGTGTAACAGAGAAGATTATGAAGGAAACTCATAACACGCCATAATCGGTACATCCAGGAAAAGGGCAAGTTATACAAAATTTGGAAAAATACTTCGGGTGGAAAGATACGAAGAAGGAAAAGGCTGATTTTGTCAAAAGAAACTTTCGGTATTTGACTTGTAAAAAGGTCATGCCGAGCACAAGAGACTAGGCGGGATATTGTAATAATTGGAGATTGGGATTGGGACTCCATCTCAATGGAATTTGTTACAACTTTACATGTTTCGACGAATGGGTTGATCCAGATATGGACGGTAGTCGATAGACTGAACAAGAAGGCAAGATTCATTCACGTGAAGGACACGTGGAACATGGAAAATATGAAAGGCGCATACATCAAGGATGTTGGAAGACTAAACGGAGTAATTAGCTCGATTATCTCGGATAGAGATCCAAACTTATCACATTTCTCGAAAGAGCTACAAAGGTCATGGGCACCGAGACAAGGTTCAACACGAAATTTCAATCAGCTACGGATGGATAGACTGAAGGGACGATTCAAACGTTGGAAGACATGGCATGATATGGCAGTTTGGACTTTGAAGATTCATGGGTGGAAGAATTACCACTATCGAATTCTCTTATAATAATAGCTACCATGCTAATATAGGGGTGGCACCCTACAAAGCGTTGTATGAGAGGAAGTGCAAGACACAGCTGAGTTGGAGCGACATCAGCGAGATGATTATTCTTGGACTACAAATGATCGAGGTCTCAACAAACAGATTCAGATGATTCGGTAAAGGATGAAGGCGGTCCATGATCGACAAAAGACTTGACAGGATTTGAAGAAAAGGCCATTGGAGTTCAAGGTTGGCGACAAGGTGTTCATAAGGGTTTCACCTACCAAAAGTGGTTATGCGTTTAATCAGAAAGGAAAGCTGAGCGCCAAATTTATCGGATCATATGAAGTACTTGATTGTATAGGAGAGGTTTCTTATCACCTAAGTCATCACTTTTTAGAGGATGGTCAAGGCTGACACGATTTGGATTTTTGGTCTACTGGTTATACCCTTATAGGATAGACGTTCACCTTTCGGGTCCATGGAATTTAACTTTTGGTTGGCACACTCTATGGTTGCTTCGTAGTTGCTAAGCCAATCATTCTTGAGATGATTTATAGGTTACCAAGATCGAAAAGAATCAGATCAGAAGGTAGCTTGGCTCTTAAGACTTCTAGGTTGACTTCGAGGTACATGGTATTACAAGATATGACTTCTCTACTAAGCACAGAGATGAAGAAAGATATTGGGGGGTAGGAGTTGGTAAGTCTGTCTTTTAGCAAGGTAGATGATATGAAGGAAAGAATCTATTCCAGTCCACATACGTGCACCACATAAGTTTTCAACAAGTATACATTTATGAATTCACCCATCGAATAATCCACGTGAAATTTAAATAGTTAAAGACACAACTCAATCCCAAAGTAAATATCAAAACACAAAGTAAGCTAAGCGTTCACTCTCGTGATAAAAACAGTGCAATAAACGATGACCCTAAGGGTGGGATGGGCGTGGATCTACTCCTCATCATCAGTGGTGAACACGAACTCGATATCATCAGCGCCAATCTCAATGCTCGACAGAAATAAACTTAAGGAATTTAAGCCAATAATGTAATATTAATAATAGAAACTAACAATTTAACAGGTAGCATGCCACATAGAAATTTATCCCTTCACGATTAATAGGGATTAACAATTAATCATACAACACACTTAGAAGAAGTAAACAACGGCTATGCTAACCCACATCCCCGACTTGTTTAGTTTTATTTCCGGTTTTAGTTGTCCTATGTCCATTTTTAAATTTTGAAAAAGTTTCCAATTATAATTAATCTTTATTTAAAGGAATCGAAAAGTCGCACTAGCGTTGGAACCGTCGGCTCTGATACCATCTGAAACAACCCGGATCCTACGGTTCCTGCTAGTACAACTTAACGATAATCCAAAGAATAATTTATTCCAATAAAAGGAGAAAACCTTCCTTACATTATTGCACAGAAATGATAAAACAACATTTGAATCCAAAAGATACAATTTCTAAAGTATGTTTGCTAGCCATGAATCTAATCCTTAGCTCGTGTGCGTTTCCACCCCAGCTAGCTTGACCTGCGGGTTTTGAAATAGCGATAGCCGACCACAGAAAATTTTTGATTAGTAAAAACTAAGTAAGATATACCACAATATGTGAAACAGAGTTTTGGCTAAAAACAATAACACACGATTTGCTAAAATCTCATTTAAAATATGGAAATGAATAATTGATAAACTCAGTGGTAGTAACTCAAAGATGGAGAGATTTCGATCATATATAAACAGTAACCAAGATCCAGATTTTTAATGTTCAGTTTGGTTGAGGCGTAGCCCACGAGCCCCAATGAGTACGATGTGGACAGAGAGGTCACGATGGAATAAATAATAATAATGGGGTTTTTCCCCGGACGTTAGTAGATAGCCCTTCGCTATCCCGCCCTAACCATTCTAATGAGACCTTAAGTGCCGGCACCCCTATACAGTCGTGACCTAAACATGCATAGGTAGTACTCATAGATTCCACGATAAATAAGAGGGTAAGATTCCTAGGGAAATCACACATAGGTGTTCCCGACCATTGGCCTTCACGCGCATCCTCTGCACATCGTTCCCAATTCTATTATCGTACAATTATCGTTTCACATGACTTTCGAGTTTTTCTCAAGTAACCACACATTTTCAAAGTTGCATTTGCAAAAGGGATTCAAGACTTGTCAAATTTTCCAGTATCACGATTCTAGTAGTTCATGAGCGATTTAGAAAGATAACACACGCCAAGAGACATTTTGATAATTTAAAGGTATTGTGCATATAACTTACCTGAAAAATAGAGAGATCTTCACACACAAGCAAGCACGTAACTAGTAGTAGGGGTCCTCTACGAATTCGTCTCCTACGATGAATCTACAATAATCAAACAGTCCTACATTAACAAATAACCATCTACACAAAAATTCACAATTTGATATCCTATATGAATGCAGTTGAAACCCCCAAGTGATCCCCCAAACAAATTATGTTTTTACTAGCCACGACTTGCACGTTTAGAATATATTTATTAAGAAAATAACGGTTTAAAAACATAAAAAGTAACAATGAGATAAGAAAACATTATTTAATATTCTTGAATATTTATTTGATTTTCAAAAGTACATTTATATAAAGACAAGATGGCTATTTTAACTAAGTTAAAAGTCGACTATCTTTATTATAAAAATTATATTAGTGAAAGTAATTGAGTGAAAAGAATTAAAATTTCCAATATATATATGATAAAAAAAATGACTACTTAGTTGTTAGGTAAAACATAATATAGAATTATAATTATATCTTCCACAAAATTTTCCCTTATAACATTTATTAAGAAAATATTGTTAAATATTTTTAAATAATGTATTATAAGAAACTACTAGTTTACACTTATATAATGTTGAAAACTGGTTTACATTATAGTGTAAAAAAACTTAAACTATATTTTTATCAAATGAGGTAAAGCAAGTTATGTAACAAGGCACAATATATCTACATTTTTAATATCATACAAATAGACAACCCACAACTTCATATCATACAAAATTAACCCCCAAGTTCACACCCACTTTCAATTCATCATCTTCCCCCAACTCCTTGCTGTAACTTCACCATCAACAACACCACACCCAACTGTTATTTCACGATTCATGTTCACTACTAAGTTTAAAAGAAAACAACTTGGGTTTATAGAGAGAACAACCATCAAAGGTTAACACAAGAGGGAGATTTGGATCATTACCGAATGGAGACGGCGGCGTCGAGAAATTGAAGAAATCCGGCGATGTGGCTGCTGGGTTCGTCGGAGCAGAGGGGAAACGGGCGGAGAGAGGCAGAGACGGCGACAACGTCGGGCGGCGGTGCTGGGTTGTGTCCGCCGGACCTGGGTTCGGCTTTTGCCGGGCTTGGGCGGCCGGACTCTTGCTCGGCACCACACGCAGGGAGGGAGAGACAGAGCGAGAGGGGTCGAGAGAGACAGCGAGAGAGAGGGACAGAGAGTGAGAGGCGAGGTAGTTGCTGGGTGTATTTGGGTGAAAACCCAGTCGGGAAAATCAAATCCGACGATGGCATTTTTGGGTTCAAATCGGAAGGTCAAAATGGCGAATTGAATGGGAAGATGAGATCTTGGCTTGATTGGGACGAATTAGGACGAAAATTGGAAAGATTGGAGGTCAAATTGAGATATTGCCGTGGGGGTTTCGCCGGAAATGGCGGAAGAACATTCACTGAGAAAAAAAATGTTAAGGTTGGGGATGAAGTGGAAATGATTGGGTGTGGCAGGATGTACGACTATCGCGGTGGTCCGCTACTTATTATTTAACTAAAACTATACGTTTGGACACGCTAAAAACATTATACGACATGTACCACTTCACCCACTATTATTATTATACACATAACCCACTACATAAAAAGTCATCCTAACAAAATACTCTTTGGTGAAAATAAATAATAATAATACTAATAATAATAATAATAATAATAATAATAATAATAATAATAATAATAATAATAATAATAATAATAATAATAATAATAATAATAATAGTTATAATTATGATAATAGCGATAATGTAATTGATGGAAAAGACTATAAAAAAAAAGAAAATACTTTTTGATAAAACTAATAACAATAGCAATAATAATAATACGGATAATACTACTACTAATAATAATAGTAATAATAATAATGTAAATAGAAAAGTTATTTAATAAAAGAAAAATACTTTTATAATATCAAACAATGGCCCAGAAGATTCATTAAACTCTCAAATATACCCCCGAAAATACCGGGGTATTACATGTAGGTCCGGGCACCCAGGTACCTCTAACACTCTCTTTCCAGTCTACGTTTTTGAGCAATGAATGTTGCAATCCACCGCCTACACATTTAAGCGATGAGTCCTCCTTCATTATCTCTAAATTCGTTGAGGACAACGAAACGCTTAAGTGTGGGGGGGGGGGTTTGTATCTATGTTCACTAGCCATGTCTTTGTTTGCATCGCCTTGTTACATATAGTTATGTGTTCATATTGTGTTGGTTTGTGGTAGGAGTGTGTAGTTTATGAATTTTGTTAGCACTTGTACATTATTGAGTTCCCTACCCAAAACTTGTGTTTAATCGAGTTGGCCAAAAGCATATAGATTTAGGAAATATTAAAAAAAAAAAAAAAAAAAAAAAAAATCATAAAATTTTAAATTTTTGAGAAAGGGCAATCGAAGAGAGTGAATGTGGAGAGGGCTTAATGATAGAATTCCTTAGGAGTATGAAAATCTGAGGTGAGGTAGACGCGAGAATCTGGAGTAGGAAGACTTATAGGGCTAATGCACATTAGAAATGCGAGTAGCTGCCTCTCAGACTAGTTATCCTACTAGCGCTACACCACCGTCACTTAGGTAGTCGTCAACCCTCCTCGTAGTGGCAACAGAACAGCTGTGCGAGTGATGGTTATGGGGGCCTCACGTCCCGTCTCCATCTCCTAGGTCCACTAGTTACCCCTATTGATCCGTTTACTCCTTTTATTCACAGCCTCTAGCCTAGGAAGCCTTTCATTGTGACTGTCATCACTTGTTAGAATGGTCCTTTCCTATGCGTCATGATAGAGGGAGTTGAGTTAGGGAGGTTCGATGAGGGTGAGCTGATTTGATACATCGTACGTGGATTCTCTTACATGTCGTCTTTTGAGGGGATGTGAGGGTGAGTTAGAGACGGTAGCACACTTCGGTGTGGTGGTAAGTCGTGTCTTTACACCACGATCACAGGTGGAGTACCCTAGTGCGTGATATTTCTTCCGCACGTCATGGGGTGGGGGTTGGTTGATCTTATAGGAGGTCGTGCTTATGCTTTATTTATATTCTCTATATCTTAGGTGATGAGGAGGATCGGTTGGAAAAACACGTTTACACATTGACTACTGGGTTTGTGATTTGCTTTGCATCAAGTGTGGGGGTGTCGACATCTATGTTACATCACTAATTTGACACATTCCACTCCCATGTTATCTAATTCTGATATTTGATCTCCTCGGATATTACTATCGTATTGTCGGCTCCATGTGCTTAATGTTATTGTGTGTAAAAAAAATAAAAAGAAAAAAAAAAGAAAGAAAGTAAAATAGAAATTGAAAGTGAAAGGGAATAAAGGAGCAAGCTTGAAATTGAAGACCGGGGATATTAGCTATTGTTCGAGATCACTTCTTCACATTTGTGGCCGCGAGAACGGCTTTGCACCAAGATTGAGGGAATGAGGGCCGGAGTAGTGAGATTCGGTGTGGTTCCTTGGATTTTGGTGAGGGAGTGTGAGAATCGGGTTTTGTGAGTTGTATCATGACGTCTGGGACTGCGCTTCTAAATATCCTATCCTACCTGTCCTAAGCCTTCAGCAATGTAAACCCGTGGATAAATAGCTCGGATGGTAAGTGCTAGGGATATGTTTGATGAGTGTGCGAAAGCAACTTATTTTGTGTTCGTGCCCGTTCTGTCTAACGAAACTGGCCGCAAGTTCTACCGATCACCAAAGTTGTAGAATTTCCGAGGGAATATGAGAGCCTTATGACTTGCCGGTTTACTTTTTGAGATTGCCCGATCTCTAACCAAAAAGAAAATATTTTTGTGTTGTTTCAATTTTTGCATTGTTTGATAATCGAGTTGCATTGTATAAAGCATGTAGATTGCATAGTCGTGTGTGTGAGTTGTTTGTGTCACATGGCTAGGGGAGTGGAATGCAATTCGGTGGATTGAAAATCATAGTGTGGGAGATGTTTTTAATTTTGCTCGGGACGCGCAAAAAGGTAGTGTGGGGGATTTGATAACTCTGTATTAGAGTTATATTTCTTACACAATTTGCTATCGTTTTTGTGTGATTTGCGGGTAGAATATGTTAGTTTTACACTATGAACTTGAGGAAATTTAGTAAATGTAGCTTTGAGCGATAACTTGTAAATCCGGGCGTTTCTCGCGTTTTTTATGATATTTTGTCACGTTTGATCGCACGGGTGTGTTTCGTGTTGTTTTGACAGGAAACGTAACTCGGAGACTGAAAGAAGAGGAGAAACGAACTTCGGAAGTTGAGACAAAGCTCAGAATTGGAGAGAAGAAGACAAGTTCAGCAGATCACACGACTTGCAAAACTGAGGTAGTGTGATCTGGAGCAAGACTTAGAATAAATTCGAAGGAGACAATTGAGCAACTCACTGTTTCCACGATCAGAGTGGATGGTCGTAGGATCTAAGGAGATCACATGATCAGAGATAATACCTGAGCAGATCACACGATCAGAGATAATACCTGAGCAGATCACACGATCAGATATAAGATCTGAGGCAAAAGAGAAGCAGATCGCACGATCTGCTTTAAGGAAGTCGTGCGATTTGCTTAAGAAGAAGAAAAACACACGGAAGATCTCCTAAACCTAATGGGAGATAATTAATACCTAAAAGACTACAATTAAGAGGAGTCTCATTGGGGGAAAAAAAGAGACGAACGTGGGAAGAGGAAGAAGGACGGACGCAACAAGAGGAGAGACGCACGCAAGAAGAGGACTCCTCCTCCATTGAAGCTCTAAGTTTGATTTCTTCTTCTTCTCTCTCAATATTTGTATGGAGAAACTTGTAAGTCTTGTTTGGTTGATTATTATTAGCTAGACGTTTTGCTAGGCGTCTCTTTGATAGCCTAGGGTTCATGTAAACGATGATATTTTTCCGGATTTGATCTTTGCTTCATGATTTCTTGATTTCTTCTTTTGAATCAAGTCTAGTTTCTTGTTTATGTTAGTAATCCTAATTGAGTGACACGATTAGGAGATAAAACTAGGGTTCAAGAACTAGGGTTTGTTCAATAGTTGATTCATTCTTAAAGTTAGCAATATTTTAATTCAATTGTTCATGTACTGTGCCTAATACTCAGTGTTAATGGAGTAGCTAACCGGAAACACTGCTTAGTTAGCGAATGCACGATAGTGATCCTAACTAACTAGGATGAGACTTGAACATCAATCCCATATCACTGAGACTGAGAAGAGATGTGTCAAGATTGGCTAGTGGGGGTAGATTCGGTAGGTGAGATTCTACTGTTTCGTGCAACGGTGGACCGACAGGACCCGTTGTCGTGCATGTCGTTAGCCTACTAGAACGGACCGGTAGACACAAGAGACCGATAGGAGATTGTAGTCTACCGTGAAGTAGAATGACTTGAGACCGATAGGAGATAGTCATAGCTATTACCCAGCTTAGTTAAAATATAGTTAACGTGTTGCTCAGATAATCCGGAAATCGTCTACAGCCCTAGGTGATCTAGAGATTGCCTAGTTTCTCCAAACTTGTTTCTTAAATATAAAAAAAATACAAAAATATTAGATTAGTTGTTATTTCAATTTTTAAAATCAATCAAATCTTTCCTCCTGCACCGTACACTAAATTAAATAACTAGTTAGATAATCTAAAGTTTGTCCTCGTGGGATCGATAACTCGGGGTTGAAATACCACCCCTATATTACTTGACCGTGCACTTGCGCATACGCGTTAAGAAATCGCGTCACTCCATTTGAATAATTCATAAGGGGGTCTTCTTTAGAATGGGTCTGATCAAGCACCTATTCAAAATATAGTTTGTTGTACTCACAGCTTCTGCCCAGTAGTGTTTTGGCAACTTGTTCTCAAGAAGCATTGTCCTTGACATATCTTCCAGAGTCCTGTTCTTTAAACTTATTTGGCTTGAAGGAGCTTCTGGTCTGCTTTCCTCGTGCACAGGATTTGCATAGCTCATCTTCTTTGAACTTGGAGGATGGCAATCATCTTATTAAGTCTTTGGAAATCAATTTGTTTAGAGTATGCAAACTGATATGACCAAGTTTCCTATGCCAAAACTTTGAATCTTCTTTCAGGGCCTTGAGACACTTCAAACTTTCACCTGCAAATTTGTTAGTCTGAAAAGTATAAACATTGTTTGATCTAGAGGTTGTGAGAATGCAATCTCCTGATTTCTCATTTTGCACCACACACTTCTCTTTATCAAAGACAACTTTGTTACCATTATCACAAAGTTGAGATACACTAAGTAAATTAAGCTTCAAACCTTCAACTAAATAAACATCAGAATTAGAGTTTTCAGAATTTGTACCAACTTTTCCAATACCAAGAATATTGCACTTTCCTTTATCACCAAGTTTTATTTAACCTTCTAATTGCTCTTTTAATTATGAGAATAGAGATCTCTTTCCACTCATATGTCTTGAGCAACCACTGTCCATGAACCACTTCTGTTCCTTGGTGACAACCTGCAAGCACCAATCACTGCCTTACCCAGCTGTTAGACCAAGTGTGGAATTTGAATTCATATTCAGGATCAACCATGTTAGGTGGTCTAACCCCTTTAGGAATCCAAATCTGCTTAACTTTTCCTTTAAGTTGGAAATGAAAAGTGTTCCTAATTATGTGAGGGTCTCTTCTTCTGAAAGGACAAGTCATTTTAACATGACCAGTTTTACAGCAGTAATGACAAGTAGGAGAGGTTTTGTTTCCATCTTTCACAAATCTGTAATTGTTTCTTCTTGGAAAGTTTGGATTGAATCCAATACCAGCTTTGTGAACATACTGTGAACTTCCTCCAAGAATCAAGTTCAACTTCTGTTCTGATCTAGAAAGCTTGATTTTGACTAGTTCAGATTCTTGAAGTTTCTCAGTAAGAGTAGTCTTTTATCTTTCTAAGTCATCAACATGATGTCTTAGATTAACAAGGCTGTCATAAAAGAGGAGTTTTCAGTGACTACTTCCTTGAATTGTGTTTTCAAGGCTTTGAAACTGGTTTTCAAGGCCTTGAAATCACTGTCAATTTTCTTCTGAGAGATTTCAAGATTCTGATTTAGGAAAACAAGTTGCAAATTTTCTTTTGCTTGCTCATGTACTTTCTCTTTCAAAAGCCAGATCTCTTTCAGATAATCTTCCTCATTTAAAAGCATAGTTTTAAGATATTCTGAAAGAGCTTCTTTTGGATTTGAAATTATACAGTTAACCATTACCTCAATGTTCTTTTCAGAACTATCATCATGCTTGGCTATGAAGAAAAGATTGGCATGTTCTTCTTCAGATTCAGATTCACTGGAGCTGTCTGAATCACTCCATGAGGCTATCATGGCTTTCTTTCTTCCGTCATGATCTTTCTTCTGAAAGTTCTTGCTCTTTTTGTATGGACAATCTCTTATCAAGTGTCCTGCATCACCACAATCAAAGCAGTTCATAAACTTTGTCTTGCTTTGTGAAGAGGGCTTACATTTGTAGTCCTTGCAGCTGGATGGTCTATGCCTTTCTCTGTTGAACTCTTTGTTTCCAGAGTTTCTTTTCATTTTGAGGATCCTTGTCAAGGCTCTGGAAATCAAGGCAATTGGATCTTCATCATCACCATCATCAGTTTCAAGGCTTTGAATTCTCTCATTCTCTTTAGCTTTGAGGGCTAGATTTTTGACACCTTCTGGGAGTTCTCCATCAACTTCATTCATGGATATCTCATGTGTTAGGAGCTTCCCTTGGAGGTCATCAAGTTGTAAAGTTGAGAGATTATGAGATTCTTCAATAG
Source organism: Linanthus parryae (assembly GCA_023055425.1). Classification (NCBI taxonomy): domain Eukaryota; kingdom Viridiplantae; phylum Streptophyta; class Magnoliopsida; order Ericales; family Polemoniaceae; genus Linanthus; species Linanthus parryae. Next base: position 297,289 of record JALGPY010000036.1, on the reverse strand, counting down.
CTGTGGTTTTTGGTTTCCACTTTGCCTTTGGAAGACTTCTAAGTATCTTCCTCACATTTTCCTCATTGGAAAAGTGTTTTCCCAGTGAGTCAAGGTTGTTGACAATATCAGTGAATCTCTTGAACATATCTCTGATGGATTCATCTGCATTCATTTTGAACATCTCATACTGTCTGAGATAAATGTTGATCTTGTTCTGTTTGACTTGGCTGGTTCCTTCAAAGGTAATCACAAGTTTATCCCAGATTTCTTTAGCATTTGTGCATCCACAGATCCTGTTGAATTCATCTGTACTCAAAGCACAATACAAAATGTTAATAGCCTTGTAATTCGTAAAAACTTGCTCTAATTCAGAAGAGGAGAGTGAGTCTTCTGTTTTAGGAGTTCTGATCCCATCTTTCTCTGTATAGAAAGTATGAGGTCCATTTTGAATAATGGTCCAAAGCTCAAGATCTTGATCAATGATAAACATTTTCATGAGAGCTTTCCAGTGAGCAAAATTTTCTCCACAGAATAGAGGAGGTATGTTAGCAGCTCTTCCTTGTGAGAAGCCACCATCACCTGCAGTACTCATGATCACCAGATGGTTAAATCTTATACAGTGATACAAGCTCTGATACCAATTGAAAGTGTGAGTATGCAGATGTATAAGCAACTAAGATACTCTAGAAGGGGGGGGGGGGGGTTGAATAGAGTATGACAACTTTTTTCAAAACTAGCTAACAAGTAGAAGAACTAGTGTAGATAATAAAGTTCAAGGTCTCGAACAGAGATTCAAGCCTTTGAAATGTAACAGAAAGTTTTTAGAACAAGTAATCCTTTTTCAAGGCCTTGAAAACAAGTTCAAACCCTTGAAAAATAAACAGCTTTTGTATGCTGCAAAAGCTTTGAAAGTAGATGAACTGAAAATGCACAAGACAAGTGATTTATAGAGTTCAGTCCACTTGGACCTACGTCTCTACCTCAGGGATTAGATCCCTGCAGGATTTTCAACTCAATTCTTATTAATCAAAAGCTAAGCCGTAGAACTCAAGCACAGAGATTTCCCTTACTCTGTTACAGCTTGTGGTTTTCCCTAACCTGTCTAGTACCTGCTCTAGCTAACTGATTGACTAAGAATTCTCTATTGTTCACCTTGAACAATCCTTGAGAATGAATGTAGAAATAATACATAAATTATCTACCAATATAGCTCTATACAGAATATCACTTAAGAGTAGAAGACTGCAGTGAAATGCAGTGAACTTCTGTGTATGGATTGGAAGGGATGAAGAACTTCTTTGATGCTTTTCAATCCAGAATGCTCTCTCTGTATTTGTCCGTTGAGAATTGTGTTGTTGTTGCTTCGAATTTGAGCTCTTTAAATACTTCAAACAGCTCTGCAAATCTCTCCAGATTTTCAGCAACAACCTTCCTACTTTGTAGGTAACAGAGTTTGACTATATTGAGATCTTCTCCAATGGTTGAATGATTGTAATCTTCTGAGATATTTTTGTAATCCTTCCTTTAACCATCGTGAGAAGCTGTCAAACACATCTGATTGATCACAGGATCAAAGTCTTCAAGTGTTTCCAAATCTGCAGCAATCCAATTTAGGAAACAATCCTGCAAACTTAGAAACAATATTTCCTGCATATCATGGTCAAACAGTTGCTATAGTACGATTCAAATCATGTTTAACAATTTGTCTTTCATCATCTAACAACATATAATCAAACATATGTAAGAGAGATGATAAATTAGATCAGAGAGTTAATAGAAAAACTCCCCCTGAGAATATGCTTTCAGGTTTAACAGTTTCAAGGCTTTGAATCCAGTTTCAAGGTCTTGAAACACTATTTTCAAGCCTCTGAAGCTGATTCAAGGCTTTGAAAGTTGTTTCAAGCCCTTGAAATAGTCAAGATCTTTCATGCGTTGAACAACCTGAGCTTTCAAAGCCTATCAGTTTATATAGCATCAATACGCGAGTAAAAGCCTATCTGTTCCGATAGCAATCATGCTCGAACAGAAGCTTATCTGCTCAGATAGCAGCAATACGCGATTGAAAGCCTATCTATTTCGTCAATACCAAGATGGTTAACCATAACTTTATTACTACAAGTCTATCTAATCAAGATAGATAAAATACGCTCAACACCCGCAAAGCAAAAGCGCTTTTCCATAACAAAATCCAGATACACATAATTTCGCGTACGACCTTACAAAAGTTCAAACTGCGAAAGCCATATAGCGATAATGTGATTCAAAATTCATGCATCAAAATCAGACTGATTCAAAAGATTCAAGTTACAATCTGCGAGAATTACGAGGCTAAACTATTGGTCTTCCTCAAATAAATTATTGAAAAGCGAGTCTTGAGCTGCTAATTTTATAGAATTGCTAGCCCACTGATCAAGATATCTCTTCTGCTCTTGATGATTCTTTTTCGCCTCTTGTGGAGGTCGTTTGCAAAACGCGTCATGCCACGCACTATTAAAGGCTATACGCGTGCGTGACATTCGCGCAAAAGGGGGCTAATGTAGATAGTGCATTCCAAACTGACAGATCACACCCACGTGGCAGCCATCCAGAACACCTAGTTGTGCTCCATATACACCCAAGCATTGCTCATACTTATCCACTGGGGGCCGCGAGACAGGGCCCTCGCGTACCAACCACACGGGACTTGTAGGGGCTTAGTGGTTTGGAGGCTAGAGTAAGGCCCGTCGCGCGCGAACTACAACCAAGCTCGCGCGCGACCCTTTGTAACTGATTTGAGAGACTTAATGACATGTCCTATAAACCCGGTTGATCTCATAACGGTCTTCGGTATATGCGGGCAGGTGTGTAACGTTCCCTATATGCATGTACGGTCGAACGTGCCGTTACGGGTCTATCATTAAGCCGCCATTTATGGTGCATTAACCCCCTACAACGGTCACTTCCCCACTATATATATGATCGTTAGCCCTCCATTGTAAGCTTCTAGTTCCCTTGGACAATTCTGCTTCTAAGCTCTCATACTGTCATTAAGTTGTCTTTCTCTCTCTCTCTCAGTTACATTTGCTTACTCTCTCCCTACTCACTACCTTATACTTCTCTGCGTTTATATTCTAATCTCCTACTTGAGGTGTATACTTGGATCTCTCTTGAGAATTTCTTTGTACACACATGTCATTTATTTTTGTCATTTTACTCTCTCGCATTAAATTCACAATTACTTTTACCAAACATAAGATTAATATATCAATATTTCACCGCAACTTCACAAATTTTCAGAGTTTTTCTATAGTTATTTTCACACACCAACTTCTATCGTTACCAGGGCATTTCCATTATGTCAAAACCTTGTTTACTACTCAGCCAAACTTCCCTAGTGCCCAGACAAACACTACAGTACCAGCCCATTAGGTCAGGTTTGGGATAGTTCCAGTACCAGCCCATTAGGTCTGGGCTGGGCCTAAGCTTAGTGTACAACAACTAATTACACCACCCTCCCATTTATTTTACGAAATACTGATACCCACCACACCATCGTAAGGATTTACACCCACCTCCCCTTTAACATATCACATTTCTATCAAACACATCTCTAAAACCCTAACGACCACTCTCTGCAAAATGATCGTCTTCTTCGCTCGTCACTCCTCCACACAACCATGGAAACTCAACACCAGCCAATTGATTCAATCATTGCTTCAAAACCCATTACCGATCTCACTCACACCAACCAGACCCATGTCTCGAAACGTCTTCATACCCAAGAAGATCGAAAGGGTCCGCGACCACGCCTTCGACACCACCATGGACGTCGACAAGAAGACCCGCAAGGTCCTACGCTTCCAGGACCTCATCCTCTCTCAACCCAATTCCATCATCTCCATTTCTCGCCTCGAAGCCCTCTCTCGCAAATTCGGCTTCAAGCAGTACGAAGCCGGCAAATTCCTCCTCAAATTCCCTCACGTCTTCGACATCTTCGAACACCCAGTTCAGAGAATCCTCTATTGTAGGCTGACCCGAAAGGCCCTGCAACAGATTGAGCAAGAAAAAGAGGCACTTGTGGGTCAAGTCCCTGATGGTGTCATCGCTCGCAGAGATTTGGGGCTTCGTGATGACTTCGAATTCTCGGTAATTCTCAAACACCCACAATTTTTTAGATTGTTTGATGCTAAGGGTAGTGATAGTACTAGTAAATGTGTTGAGGTTGTGGAAAGTATTATAAGATTGCTGTGTGGAAATGGCAGAGGACTCCGTATTGGTCTCCGTACGACGATGTTAGGAATTATGATATGAGGTCGCTGGAGGCGAAGAAGCGGATGGAGAAGAGGGCGGTGGCAATGATTCATGAGTTGTTGTCGTTGACTGTGGAGAAGAAGATCACTCTGGAAAGGATTGCGCATTTCCGGGAGCCGATGAATTTGCCGAAGAAGTTGAAAGAGTTTCTTCTTCAACACCAGGGGATAATCAAGGGAAGCTGCACACAGTTTTTCTTAGGGAGGCTTACAGAAAGGGTGATCTGATAGTACCAAATGAGTTATATTTGGCCAGGAGAATGCTTTCTGAGCTGATTTTGTTGAGTCCTAGGACGGTTAGTCTCGATAGGGAATTGGTTAGCTATAGGAGGAACGAAGAAGATGATGAAGCAAGGAGCGCCAGCAGAGGCTATGCTGAAAATGAGTTTGATGATTCTGAGACTGAAAACAGTACAAGACATAATAGTTTAGAAGAAGGCAGTAGTTTAGAGCTAGATTCGGATGGCTGCAAGTAATGTGGTTATACTGACATTACTTGATTGATGAGTGACGAAGATAAAGTTAGCCGTTCTCTGTTCTTTGAGGCCTTAATGGCTTCCTTTCAGTGAAGAGCGGATACTTCCTCTTCTTGCATCCTTCTCAGGATCTATATGATGTGCTTAATGCTGATGGAAGATGTACTGGCTATGGGATATAGGTGTGATGTATGAGTGAGGTTGCATCCTTATGTGAACTCATGAATCAGCTTCTCGGATTGGGGAAGTATCCTGGTTCCAGACGTTTCTCTTCTGAATATGATATTACCTTTGGAAATGGCATAGCTCCTCAATCCAAAATTATTCCCTTCACGAAGCAGTGAGTTTACTCCAAAAGATTTGTACGAGGCTTTGCATAATTCTGAGCATGAGGAGTTCTTGCTTTGTGAGGCTGGCCGTACTACCTTCATGTAAGTTCATTTCTTGACTTTGTAGTAGTTCCTTGCATTTCATTAACATAATAATATGGCTGAATGAAATTAATATGGATCTTCAATGTGTCGTGTGCTACTGTGATGTATGGAATAGAACACTTTGCCGTATTTGTTCTTGGGAAATAGAATAGTAATTGTTAAGTAATCTGTGGTGATTGTAAAATCAGAAAGAAGCCCTTTTTTTAGTACATCTACATCATATCTAAATTTGACCTTGGGGGGTTTGCTTTGAAGTTTGTCTTGAACTTAATATATCACTTACATCAAGTTATAGTTGTTACTTATTAGCATGATAGGTGACTCTGTACTCACCTTATGGTACACATAATACAGTTCTGCAAGAAGTTGGTTTCTCAGAGCTTACAATGTACATCGAACTCCTCCGCGAGGAAAATAACTTAGACTGAACCTGAACCGAACTGGGGCTCAAGTGAAACCCACAAGTTGAGAAAAGGTTGATTTAGTGGTGGTACTTGACGATTGATAGTACTCACTCTTCCGTCAACTGCAAACAATTTATTTGCAAACAATCTTGTGCTCCAATAGTCATCTTAGACGGAGATAGCGCTTTACACTACTAGAGCTGTCAAATGGGCAGGTTGGGCGGATTTAGCCCGTTTATAAACAGGCGCTCATATAAGCAAGGCTTAACCAGTCCAACCCGTTTAAAATCATTTATTTAAAAGGGCGGGCTATAATGAGCCCATTTAATCCGAACCCACCAATTTTATAGTTATCTAAATTTTAAGAAAAATGTCGTAGATTTATCTCTAGTGTAGAGCATGATGAAAACTGAAAACAAGTTTGTCACCTCAACACACACACACACACACACACACACACTAGGTATTGCCCGTGCCTAAAGCACGTGAAATAAAACGAATAGCACTAATATGTTCATGACAAAAATAGCAGCAACAACATTTATTCTGTAAATATGTAGTGCAATAGAGTAGAACATGGCAATGCTAAGACAAATATTTGGCTTGATAGGACAACATTTTCAATATAAATGAGCTTATACAAAATGGAACAAAATACAATGTTACACGACGATCTTATAGGTTCTCATGTCCAGACCTCATCAAATCTCTGGTCACAATAAACATTGGGTGACTGAGTAATTTGATTGGGTTTGAGTAGCCAAATACAACTATTAGAATTATCGGAGTATAAATTGCTTCATCTAGTTGGAAATAAAATCACTCATAAACAAAGGTCCAATAGGTTGAAGTCAAGTGATTATATTTCCAGATTTACTCCTTTGAATCAGTGGTAAAGAACTGAGCCTGGCCGCGCTAATTAACGGTGCTCACATTTTGACCCCTGCAAGTACACATTAATAGATATTAGTTATACTCGATCTAGAATAAACACAATATTAAGTCCAACGTTCCGAAAATAAATTGTACAACTCCAACGTCCATCAGAGTTTGCTGCCCGGCCACCCAAAAAGCAAACAGGGACATGTGAAGTGAGCAACACATAAATGCTCTTTAGAAGCAACAGCAATGCCTAAAATCACAAAAAGTCTCATGGGAAGAAAGTCCCTAGACTGAAGTATCTAAATAAATTTTCCCGAATAGCACCCACCAATTATCAAAATATGTATACTTCACTCACAAAGTCTAATTGACTGAAGTCCTCAGTGACCATCCTAGAGATCCGTCACACATATTTTTGGTGAAAAAATTCAACAATATCCTCTTGACATGGGAATGAGATTCAAAATGTGGCTTCCATATTGCTACTTTGAAAAAGAGCAATCTAGCTTCAGTCCAAACCCAGATGAAACCGTGTAAAAGGAACATATACATAACAATCAGACTATAGTAATGTACACAAATAACTTTACTCCGCCTTTTTAGTGTCCGAGTACAACAAATTTTTTTTCTAGAGTACAATTCAAAGGAGGATGGTAGGGGCCTAAACAACTTGTGAGATATGATATATCGGAACCTTTGTAGTTTATAATGGGTAGTTTCAAGCTTATATAAGTTTCAACCGAAGACAAAATAACAAAAGATTATGATAAGGTCTCGTAAAAAGTTCAATGTAGCTAGAGAAACAGAGTTCCGGGAGTCTTATCATAATACACTACAAAGTAAATCCAAAACGGGAGAAAGCAATTGACAACCGTGGTTGACGATTGATAGTACTCACTCTTCCGTCAACTACAAACAATTTATTTGCTAATAATCTTGTGCTCCAATTCTCATCTTAAACGGAGACAGCACTCTACACTACTAGAGCTGTCAAATGGGCAGGTTAGGCGGACTTAGCCCGTTTATAAACAGGCACTCATATAAGCGGGCTTAACCAGTCCAACCCGTTTAAAATCATTTATTGAAAAGGGCGGGCTATAATGATCCTATTTAACCCGAACCCACCAATTTTATAGTGATCTAAATTTTAAGGAAAATGTCGTAGATTTATCTCTAGTGTAGAGCATGATGAAAACTGAAAACAAGTTTGTCGCCTCAAGTATGAATACAGGAGAAAGCAGCTAGTGTAATTTGTAGTTGCTGAAAAGTGTAGGGGTGGTGGTAATGGTTTATATATATATATATATATGTATATATATATATATATAATGTGCCCATTTAACCAAACCCGCCCATGATAGTGATCTAAATATTAAGAAAAAGGGTAAAAGACATTTTCCACCCTCAGTTTATGGAGAAAATACATTTTTCCGCCTGATATATGGATAAATACTTCTTGTACACCTGTTAGTGGATGGAGAGTAACGGTGGACTAACAGATGGCAAAAACGACATAAATACCCCCAACATTTACGAAATTACCCCACTAGAAATTACTTTTCCTTCCTTCGCCTCCCCATTTGCTAACCCTAACCTTATCTTTTTCCTCTCTCTTCTCAGACACATTTTCACCTGCACTGCCAGACCCTCTCTCCCTCTCTGTGCCTCCACAAATCCCGGCAGCAACCCAAATGAAATTGACCTAGTTGGAAGAAACAGTTGTCCGACTTCTCCTCCAAAAACCCTAGCATCCCGGTAATCGATCGGCCATAAGCAATCGAGAGGCTCTACAACTACGTGACGATGCTCGATCCTCCCCGAGCGAAGACACCGTCGGCGTTTCGAAACAGATCGTGGTAACGACCTCGAATCGCTCTCAGATCCAGATCTAGGTCTCGGGTTTCTGGTGGTGGCCAAGCCTCTGCTCGCGAACGGGACTGTGATGTCGCACATCATGTCGCCGGTGTTCAACGCAAAGGGGTTGGGAGGCCTGAAACCGCCGGTCGTTCTTCAGGAGTTTCTCAGCCAAGGCGGTGTCGTCTTCAAGGTGTATGTCGCCTGTGAGATCGTGAGGTGCGTGACTCGGGTGTCGTCGCCGGTGAGATCGTGAGGTGCGTGACTCGGGTGTCATCGCCGGTGAGATCGTGAGGTGTGTTGGTATGTAGCAGACTCCTTTGAGCTGTGAGAGCCCTGTAATTGGTCTGTTGACCTATTTGTTTATTAATACAAGCTTCCTTTCTTGCAAAAAAATTGGTTCAGTGGTGTTGGGTGTTGTTTATGGGGATGGTTATGTTGGTTGTTTGGTGGTGAATTCATGGTGATTGTTAGTTTGGATTTGGGTGGCTTGTAGAGTTGTAATGGTGATTGTTAGTTTGGATTTGGTGGTGTTGGTGTTGGTGTTGGTGTTGGTGCTTGGTGGTGGTGGTGGTGGGAATTTGGTGGCAGTGGAGGTGGTGCCCAAGAACATAAAAAATGTGAAGAATTCAATAATAAACAAAAAAAATGGTGTTATCTGTCCACAATTTGTCCACAATTTGTAAGGGTAAAATGGTCACAAAAAAGTCATTTTGCACCCGCGACTAATGGATTGAAAACTATACTATAAAGAGAAATAGAGACACCTGGTCCCTGTCAATTATGTGCGAGACAAACAGATTATGTAAATGTTATATCCCATGAATATCGGAGGGCAAGCAATTGCTGAAAATAATGAAAAGAATAGTAAACTTCAAACATATAGCGGAATGGTTGAAAAATTGAAGAAATGTGGTACATCAAACGATAAAAAGGAAACGTAATGGGTATATGGGCTCTGTAGATCCAAATAAATATAGTGATTTTGTAATAAAGCTGCAATCAAGTGAAGAAACCAAGCAAGGAATGACGACTTATCTCTTCAAATTCCAAAAAAGCACATGTAAACCAGATGGAGTAGAATCGGAGGCCTTAGCAAAACCGATATAGCCCACGGTGGCAACCATCATCCTCGAGACTCATTCAGGTCTACTATGACGATGCTTGGGATAGTCACAACCAAGCCGCCAGAGTAGGAGAAGTGGTTTGTGACTCAACATGATGGTTAATCAAAGCAAGAGCATCCAAAAGGCCATTGGTTCCTTTTTCGAAGACCTGAGATACGATGGAAATTCGAAAACCAGTGAGATCAGCAACAAAGATACAAGGAGACTCAAACTCACAAATCGATCTGATGTAGGAGATGGAGAAGCTACTGTATACGTCATGCATCAGAGACATCATCGATCTGAATTTCTCGTTCTCCGAAGTGAGAGAAATGTAGTGATGCATAGAATCGACATATGTGCATTTCAAAATAACATGTACCTTAACAAAATTATTGATTAATAATAATTTTCCCAAGAAATTAGGAAGACAAGTAAAATGTACACTAACTTTTTTTTTTAAATTTAATAATAATTTATAATCTCTAATATGGTTAATAAATGCATTAGTAATTATAGTAAATATGCACTCATACTTTTTATCGCGGAAGGTACCTACAAATTACAACAGTGCTTTTTATGGCATTAGTTATAAATATGGTGCATTTTCTTTCATCGTCAATTTTCTATAACAATACGCGAATTAAAACAAATGGATTTAATACTCAATTTTTGTTACCGGATGTTATTAGGTAGAATCGACATATGTCATGAATATCTTTTGAGCCACGTTTTTGGAATTTACAAGCATAGTTAAATCATTTTCGGACGCGGTCTTCATTTCTTTTCTTTTTTCGAGAAATTAACTTGGACTGACTTTAATACTTGACTTCGTATTTTCACGCAAATTGAATAATTTTAGGAAATTATTTTTTGAATGGACATACGTTAGAAAGTTTAAGAGCATTTTTTTATTATTTTCATATGTGGCAAAGTATTATTCAATGTGGCTTTAATACATGGCTTTTATACATGGCATCCTATTTTCACGTTGATTGAACATATGTTAGGAAGTTATTTTAGATCATTTGCAGACGTGGTGTATTTTATTTTTAAATACCATTCACTATGCTCGGGTTATAATACTGAATTTAATATTTGACTTCCTATTTTCATGCATAATTGATAGATGTTAGGAAGATACTTTTTGAGTGAATAGATGTTAAGAAGTTTATGAGCATTTTTAAATTACTCTCAACTGTGGTGCATTTTATCAAAGTATTATTCACGATACGCTAGTTATGACTAAACTTGGACTGACTTTAACACTTGGCTTCCTATTTTCGCGTTGATTGAACAAACGTTAAGAAGTAATTTTTGAGCAGGCATATGTTACGAAGTTTCCAGACGTCCTGTGGTTTAATTTCAGAATATAATTCACTGTGCGCGAATTATAATTAAACTTAGTCTTTAATACACCCTCCGTCCCATAATAACTGTCCCTTTTTGAAACTCCAACTTATTAAGGAGACATGCATTGATTGCATGCTGGTTGGATTTTATAATGACATTGACATAATTGTCCCTACTTTCTCCATTTCCAACACCACTATAATTACTTTTTAATGGGCATTTTTGTCGATGTATATACTTTCAACCTTGAGAAATGAAAGTGGACAATTATTTTGGGACAACCCAAAATAGAAAAGTGGACAGTTATTATGAGACGGAGGGAGTACTTGATTTCCTATTTTGACGTAAATTATGGAGTAGTTTTTTGAGAGGGCAGATGTTAGGAAGTTTACGAACATTTTAAAATCATTCTAAGACGTCGCGTGCTTTTCTTTGAAAATATTATTCACTATGCGCCAATTGTAAACAAATTTAATCTGGCTTTAATACACAATTTCCTATTTCAAGCCGAATTGAAAGATGTTAAGAGCGGACAGGTGTTATAAAGTTTACGGGCATTTTAAAATCATATCAAAAGACACTGTACTTTTCTTTGAAAATAGGGTAAAAGACAATAACCACCCCTATCTTTAGGAGAAATTCCACTTTGCACCCCTGACGTTTGAATAATTCCACGTTGCACCCTCGTAACTAACAGACACTAACATTTGTCTTACAAAGACAGTTCTAACCCTGAAAATGTAACAAATTACACCTATATATATTTACCCTAATTCTCTTCTGCCTTTGCCTCCTCGTTACTCTCTCCTTTTTCTAACCCTAACCTCCCTCCAGCCGCCACTCTACCTCAGAGTTCTCAATTGTATGGTTGTCTCTCCTCCTGTACGCCGTCTCAATCTCTTTCTCCCTTCCTCCCAGTTTCCTCAAAGACCGAGAATCGGAATCGATGAAACACGCGAAGCTAGGAAAATCTCGGCGTAGTCTTCAAATTCGAGAGGAGAAAGTGGGTGGTCCATCGAAGAAGACACCGTCCTTCAACACCCAACATTGCCGTCTCCAGCTACCATTCCGGTGTTGAAGGTCTGTAATTTCTCTAGATCTGTGGGTGGGAGATCAAACCCAGTTCGAATTTGTACATTTTGTAGCATAATTGATCAATTCAGGTCCATTTTTTGCACAAATTCGAACTGGGTTAGAGTGTGCGTTCGGAGACCATGAGTATTCGACGGCGGGATATTCGAAGCAGAGCGGAAACAGAGTGATGGGTTTGTGTTCAGGAAGGTGATACTTATCTGGTGGACGAAAACGGGTCCGACGGAGGTGAGGAGGGCGATGGAGGAGCTGTCGAAATTAATGTTTAATCGTCTCCTTTTTTCTTCTTTACTGAGCTCTCCGTTGAACATCTTAGCGAACGTGGAGATATTGAAGAGCAAGAAGATTAGGAAAAGAGTGACCTGCGATACCCTCCGAACCAAAGATCTGGAAACGGACCTAATCGTCTTCCTTCTGTTTCAATTCGTTGTTTACCCACCATTCATTCTTTTACATTCCTTTTTTTTTTTTTTTTTTTTTTTTGTGAGAAAAGTTTGTCTTCGTGATTGTTACTACTATATTAGATGAACTGATACGACAAGTGAATGAAGTGAATTTGACTCGGTCTATTTTCTTTTTCATTTTCATTATTTTGAAAATGAAATTGGAAAAAAAAATCAATTCTTATCTTCATCTTGTTCTTGGTGTTTGATGGAGTGTGGTGCTATTATTTTCATTGTTGGTTGTGGATGGGCAAGATTCCTAGTCTGATTTGGGGTTGTTGTGATAGTTGGGGTAAACTTGAACAAGGAGCACTAAAAACATCAACACCAAAAACCATGATATCAAAAGGGTAAATCAGTCAAAAAATATTCAAATATTAGTTTTATTGACGGAAGATGACAGAAGGGTGTTATGTGTCCATAGATTTTCCGTTACTAAGGGTGCAAAGTGGAATTATTCAAACGTCAGGGGTGCAAAGTGGAATTTCTCCTAAAGATAGGGGTGGTTATTGTCTTTTACCCTTGAAAATATTATTCACTATGCGCCAATTATAAACAAATTTAATCTGGCTTTAATACGCAATTTCCTATTTCAAGCCGAATTGAAAGATGTTAAGAGCGGACAGGTGTTATAAAGTTTACGGGCATTTTAAAATCATATGAAAAGACACTGTACTTTTCTTTGAAAATATTATTCACCATGCGCCAATTATAAACTAATTTAATCTGGCTTTAATACGCAATTTCCTATTTCAAGCCGAATTGAAAGATGTTAAGAAAATACTTTTTGAGCGGACAGGTGTTATGAAGTTTACGGGCATTTTAAAATCATATCAAAACACACTGTATTCCCAGCCGAATTGGCAGATGCTAAGAAGTTACTTTTTTGAGCGCACATATGTTTACAGGCATTTTAAAATCATATCAAAACACATTGTACCTTTCTTTGAAAATACTATGCACTATGAGCCAATTATAAATAAATTTAATCTGACTTTAATACGCAATTTCCTATTTCAAGCCGAATTGACAGATGTTAAGATATTTTTTGAGCGGACATATGTTATGAAGTTTACGGGCATTTTAAAATTATATCAAAACACATTGTACCTTTCTTTGAAAATATTATGCACTATGAGCCAATTATAAATAAATTTAATCTGACTTTAATACGCAATTTCCTATTTCAAGCCGAAGTGACATGTTAAGATATTTTTTGAGCGGACATATGTTATGAAGTTTACGGGCATTTTAAATCATATCAAAACACACTGTACTTTTCTTTGAAAATATTATTCACTATGCGCCAATTATAAATAAATTTAATGTGACTTTAATACGCAATTTCCTATTTCAAGATGAACTGACTGATGTTAAGAATTTACTTTTTGAGCGGACAGATGTTATGAAGTTTACGCACATTTTATATTCATTTCAAAACACAATGTATTTTTCTTTGAAAATATTATTCATTATGCGCAAATGATTACCAATCATGGATTAAAATTAATACGCGGATTTCTGTTTTCAGCCAAATCGACAGATGTCCGAAAGTTTTCGTAAGGAGACAGATATTAGGAATGTTACAAGCATTTTTAAATTGTTTTCAGTAGTCACACAGTTCAAAACTCTGTCCGCTTCTATCGCCGTAAATATTTCAACTCAATATGTTTCCAATTTAGATCGATATTACGACATTCCTTCTTCGATCAGCAGTGACGTAACGTAACACACTTTTCTATCGCGCTAATTATTCGCTGTGTGCGGACCAGTATGAACCTTCGACCGACTCTGACCTAAAAACGACTTTCGAGCTCGTTAGTGCAAACAACTACTAATACTTTAAACCTTAGTTTGACTCTTATCCTTCATCATAGCCTGTCTCATCACATCGAACGGCCTAGATGACCAGGATTGTAACTTCCCATTCCTACGTGATGCCTTACGGGATAACTTCTTAGTAAGAGTGAACTTGGCCAATGGAGTGATGAACAACACGCAGTCACGCACACGAGTCAAAGGATCAAGCGTGGGCGGACATTTCAAAAACATAGTTTTTGGACCTGGTGGGCCCCACACCCTCCTTCCTGACCCGGTATTACATAAACTCCCCCCCCCCCCATCATCTCTGTCAACTAAGAAGGTGCATTCGACCCGATAAAACCGGTGGTGATTCTCGAACGGCACTACACTGTTAAACTAGGGTTTTTGAATCCACCAACGAATTTGGGGGTTTTTTGAATAATCAAGCACTCCAATTACTGCAAATGTAAGTCAGCTATATGCAGGGTTGAATTTTTATAATCCAAAACTGGTTCTTTTCTTTTATTTCTTTCAATTTTATACTCAATTCTATCTGCACCACTCTCCCTATCCCAACAATTCAAGGGAGAGAGAGAGTAAGGGAGACGAAAATGGTCCTCGAATCTCAGATTTTGTACTTGATCGAAATTGTGTTTTATTGCTTTTTTTGTGTTTAAGTAAGAGGGTCAATGGGTTTTTTTTTGGGGCTGTAGTATATGTATTTTGTAAGGTGATGAGAAGAAGAAAAAAGAAGTCCACACTCTGGTTTTGGTAGTGTTTATATGTATATGTGATGCAATCAGGTTTGCTTTTTGAACTTTTCATCCCTTTTCTGCATTTGTGGGTCAAATTCCTCTTTCATGGGCCATTTTCAGTGCTGATGATTAGCTGAATGTTCAAAACCAAAAGTACTCATTTGGAAAAAGGAAGAAAAAATCAGGGTTTTCATTTCATTTCCAATGTCAATCAAAATTCAAAAAGGTTTGATTGTTCACGAGGGAGATAAGAAACAAAATCTATACATAGCTCTCTATAGGGCGGTGGGTGATCTTCCCACATTTTTTTTTCTAGATTGATAAAGGAAGGTTTTTAAAGAGGTTTGGTTTGGTTCTTGATGAGTATTGGGGGTTTAATTGGTGCTAATGGTTGCCCTTATGGCACCATGTCTCCACCCCTTCCCAGGCCTATGTTCAACTCTAGTTCCCTCCCTATTGCCCTTGTATGCTCTCTCTCCCTCCCTGTGTACATACCTGTATTCGTCATACAAGTTCATTTTCTTTCTTTCTTCTACTTGGTTTGCTTTTTTGTCCATTGTTTGATCTTAATTTGTGTATGCAGAAGCCGAAAATGCAGCCTGACGGTGATATGGCTATGAATGGAAACAGAATTGGTGTGGGCCGTGGTCCAATGGAGAGGTCTAGAGAAGACGGAGGCCACGAGAGCCGCTCAGGCAGCGACAACAACCTCGAAGTTGCTTCAGTCGACGAGTCTCAGGGGACCGCGGTAGCTGCAGGTGGATCAAGACAGCCCAAGAGGAAGAAGTACCACCGGCACACGCCATTCCAGATTCAAGAACTGGAAGCGTAAAAACCCCCTCTCCCTTATCATAATCATTTATGTTAATCTTTGTATTCGTTTCATGAATTGTTCTAACTTATTAGAGTTCTTTCTTTTTCGTATTTATCAGGTACTTTCAAGTGGTGCAACACCCTGACGAGAAGCAAAGGCAGGAGCTGGGCAGGAGGCTATCGCTGAACGCCAAACAGGTTAAGTTCTGGTTTCAGAACAGGCGCACACAGTTAAAGGTAAACATTATTTGATTCGTTTAATGATAGGAAGTCATACATATAACTAATGTCACTCGTCAATTGTTCTTTCAGACCCAAGCTGAGCGGTCCAAAAACAGCTATTTGAAGCGCCAGAACGAGGAGCTCTTGAAAGAGAACATCCGAATGAAGGAAGCACTGAGGAACCCGCAATGCGGCAGCTGTGGCGGCCCGGCAATCTTGGGGGAGCTGAACCCTGAGGAGCACAATCTCAGGGTTGAGAATGCTCAGCTCAAGGATCAGCTAAACCGCGCCAACGTGATCGCACAGAAGTTCTTAGGGCGGTCTCTGTCGATGCTACCTGCCGGGCCCTACGCCCCTCCGATGCCAAATTCCGGTTTGCAGCTTGGAGCAGGAATGAACGGCTATGATCTGGGCTCGTTCTCCGGTGGGCTAGACCCTAAGGATGCGATCCTGAACACTCTGCCCATGATGTCCATGGCTGCCCCTATCCTGGGCATGCCTCCGCGTGCTGATGTGCCTCCTCAGGATAAAAGCTCTTCTTACCTAGAGCTCGCGATGACTGCTATGGATGAGCTGATTAGGCTAGCCAGAGTCGACGAGCTTTGGGTTCCGAGCTTAAGCGGAGGAAAAGAGGCCCTTGATCACGAGACATACTCATGTATGTCTCCTTGTTTGGGGGTGAGACTGAATGGGTTTGTTTCGGAGGCGACGAGGGAAAGCGCCGTGGTGCTGACCAACAGCTTGGCCTTGGTTGATACAATGATGGATGTGGTAAGCTCTTTGAACACTTTCTTGCTTTATGAACCCGCTAGCGTTAAATGTGGTCTTTTTCTGTAGTCATTACAATCGCATTCATTACGAGCTAATTGTGTCGTTATCGTTCGTTCAATTTTGTAGAATAACTGGATAGACACCTTCCCGTGTCTGATTGGGCGGGCGTCGGTGATTGACGTCGTCGGAAGCGGAGCGTCGAGTTCGAGAAGCTCCACTTTGCTGCTGGTAAAAACTGTTTCTTCTTTTTATTATTGAATTATAGTTTTGGCCGTTTCTTCTTTCTGACCTCGAGAGTTTTTTTTTGACTCGATCCACAGATGCAGGCGGAGCTTCTGGCGCTGTCGCCTTTGGTGCCCATCCGCCACGTCAAGTTCTTGCGATACTGCAAGAACTATGACGAGGGGCTATGGGCGGTCGTCGACGTGTCGGCCGACGGCATCCAGGGCGGATCGGATTCACAATTGTTGGTGAGTTGCCGGAGGCTTCCTTCCGGTTGCATTATGCAGGACCAGCCCAATGGCTATACGAAAGTAAGTTTAGAAACAATCATATCGTATTTATTTTCTTAATTCGTTTAGTTTATTATCTAGATGCTTTTTGTAGGTTAGATACAAAGAGTCACATTCTCATTTACGTATTCCCACAGTTGATATATATAATCTTAATGGCAAGTGAAAGCCCTTCTCTGGGCCTTCGTTTCATGTGCTGTAGGATCAATATTATAGATTTTGATGCTTCTATTCTGATCCATTTGTACATAAATTTACCGTTGTTTACTCTCCTCGAGACTGTGTTACCTGGATACAGTGTTACGTTGTAGAATTTCCTAAATTTAACAGTTAATTACCCTTTATCTCGATTTCTTCAAAAAATGAAAACAATGTGGTAAAGTGTGGGTACGAAATTGCACATGAGGCAGCCTAAGATTTCCGAATGCAATCACCTTGTTCTGGCTGAGTTTTTCATTCATCCATAGGAATTTACCGGAAACTCCCTTAGAAAGTCTTAGTGTGCCGAAATAGTACTACGGTTTGCTGAAGGTTTAATAATGGCTAGGGTGGTCCTAAATGTGGGCTAGCTTTGAAAATTTTGAAATAATTGTTTATGGTTAAAATGGCAGGTGACTTGGGTGGAGCACACCGAGTACGACGAGCGTTTCGTGCACCACATCTACCGCCCTCTCATCAGTTCTGGTATGGCCTTCGGTGCACCAAGGTGGCTCGCGTCCCTGCAAAGGCAATGCGAGTATCTGGCGGTTATGATGTCTTCGTCTGTTTCTGACAACGATCATTCAGGTTTGTGTCATTGTATTTGATTTTGAGAAAAATGTAATTTGACGAAATAATAACTCGGTTCATTGTGTTGTTCCTCCAGGTGTCACTCCGACGGGGAGGAGGAGCATGGTGAAGCTGGCCCAGAAGATGATCCGCGACTTCTGCACGGTGGTGTGCGGCACGATGTATTCGTGGCAAGTGGTCTCCATCGGGAATCTGAGCGAGGATACCAAGTTGATGATACGGGGCATTGGCATGGACAGTCCTGGGAAGCCTCCTGTCCTCGTCCTGGCCGCCTCCACCTCTATGTGGATGCCTGTTGCCCATCAAAGGCTATTCGATTTCCTGCGCGACCAGCAGATGAGGGGCGAGTGGGATGAGTTGTCCCACACTGGGCCGATGCAGGAGATGGTTCACATCCCCAAGGGCCACGACCGCGGCAACTCCGTCTCCCTCCTTCGTGCGACGGTGAGTACTATGCCACCCCTCACTTTTTCAAAATGTACTTTACCTTATTAATACCCTTTAACGAATACACAAATGTCCCGACTGAGTTCACTTTTTTTCAGTAGTACCTTTTATAAGAGTACATTATTTTTTTTTTCCTTTTTTAGTTCTGCCTGGCTGTTTCAGTTTTCTGGCTACGAAATCCGTGTCTGATGAAATGTTTCTTGCATGAATTACCAGGCTTCTACATCGACCCAAACCACCAAACTGGTCTTGCAGGAGACCCAGACGGACCAGTCGGGCTCCCTCATCGTGTACTCGCCGGTCGACTTGCCGTCTATGCAGACTGTCACCAACGGTGGAGATTCGTCTGGCGTCTCTGTCCTCGCATCGGGTTTCGCCATGGCCCCCGATGGCCTTCCAATTTCTGGTCCCGAGCCCAGTCACCGGGGGAAGGGTATTGCTGGGGGCTGTCTCTTGACCTTGGGCATCCAGATGCTGATTACCGACCCCTACATGGGGAAGCTGACGATGGAGTCGGTGGACAGCATGACCAGTGTCATCTCCAGGAGGGTTCAACGCATCAAGGCCGCGCTCCATTGCCGTTAAAATGAATGCCAGCAGCTGAATGGTGGAAGAGTTTTCAGAATTTCGTAGTTGTTTTTAGAAATACCGAAAGCATAGATAGAAAGGTGGGGTTTGTTAGTCAAGAACGGACCCGGTTAAGCCCTGACGAGTTGGGTTTTCTGGACCCAATTCTAGGGGTTTGGCGGTTTCGGGTATTGACTCGGGGACAACCTTGTAATCAGTTGGGTCTATAGTTTTTACCGTGTTGGTGAAATCTCGAGGAGGAGATTTGGGTCTTTTTTTTACCTGTTTGGGAGATTTTCCGGATAGAGTCCTGGGTTTTTCTTTCTGGTTTTGTAATCAGTTGGATAATGGGTCTTTCTTTCAGACTTGAATGAAATAGAGTCTATGGTTTTGAGCGTCTATCATTTGAGCAAAAGTGCTTTTATTTGGTCGTTATTATTTTTCCAGCTGTTGTAGCAGTGTTTCACTTGTTCATAGACAATGGTGGAGCCATTCTCCTTGGAGACGTGCTAGAGGGAAAAAAGAATCCAAGAGAAATTTGAACAAAATGATATCACCCAGATCTACTATTTCTAATTTCTTCATAATCTTCCCGAATTTTGTTAATGACATTTTTCCATACATGTCACTTCAGGTTTAATTATTTGTAGAAATTTTTGTTCACACATATTTTTCATAGCTTTGTGATATCTTTATCTCTCGGCATGTTTTTCTTTTAGTTTTGTTGTCTTACTTACACTATGTTTGAGAATTAAATGAAGGAAAAAGATGATTATAGAAATTAGGTGCGAAAACGGAAAGAAATGTTGTCTTATCCGGATAAATTTACTAAAATGGAAGAATCTGATCTTTAACACAATGTCACACAAGTAAAATATTATGTTCGCGCCAAAACAGTTGTTAAAATAGGAGGCTTGGGCCTCAATGACTATAGTTGGCTTTCCAAGGATTGACTAACCCTAGCTTGAGCCCAAGAACTTAATCGCATAATTGGGACTTAACATAAGCAGAGTTTCATAGCATAAAACGTTGATTATTTAGAACATTTTAGCCAGCTTGACTTTATAATCACAAAGAACACGAGCCGAGCTTGAGCTTTGCTTGGTTGAAACCTATATAACCTAAAGCTCTTAGGAGGGGCTTCGCTCCTGCTCTCAATCCTCGCTCCGGCGCTTTCAACTCAAATTTGTAGCTCTCAAATTTTAGAGGGTGTTCTACAATTGTAGATAGTGCTTTCTGAACAGACAGATCTTAGCCACGTGGCAATCATCCAGCACACCATAATGTGCTCCACACACACTGGATCACCAGCCGCGCTGATCCACGTGGGGGCTGCGAGACAGGGCCCTCGCATACCACCGCACGGGACTTGTAGGGACTTAGTGGTTTGGAGGCTAGAGTAAGTCCTGTCGCGTGCGAGCGACAACCAAGCCCGCACGCGACCCTTAGTAACTGCTTTTGAGAGATTTATGGCACGAGCTTCATAGACCCGGTCAAACCGGTCAAACCCGGTCAACCCCATAACGGTTCTGGTATACGCGGATAACGTGCTGAAACGGTCCCTATATACGCGGACGAACGTGCCGTTGTGGTTAAGCTAATTAAGACGCCATTGATGGGCGCATTAACCACACTGCAACGGTCACATTCTCCATTATATATAGGATCGTTAACCCTTCCATAGAAAGGGAGAACGACCCGAGATACGCGAAAGCTCTGCCAGAATCCTGTCTCTCTCTCTCTCACAGTACTATTGCCTTACTCTCTCCCTACACACAACCCAACACTTCCTGTGTCAATTTCTATTCTCTGCCTTTGGTGTACACAGAGTTCTCTCTGCAGTATTCTCTTGTACACATTTTGGTGAACCCGACGTGAACTTACCATTGCAAGCAACCATGTCTCATGAGGATGATGTCAGTAATAGATCGCCTTCCACGGAGACCACCTCGGGAGAGGAGACTCGCCGTACTCCTACAGTCACCGGTGAAGCTCTGACTCTAGAAGCCTTGGACGCCACCATCCAGAATCAGGCGAAGGCTCTCAAAGCTCAATCTGCACAGCTAGAACGGATAATGGCTGTCCTGGGGACTCTCGCTCCAAACCCCACACCAGCCACCACCGTCTCTCAGGGAGGAGGAGCCTCCACCACTCAAGGATTGGGAGTGTCAACCACACCACCCAATCCTAACCTGCAAACTCCACCGGCAACTACGCAGCTACCCTCAATTCAGGGGCCAACAGCTCAAATGTTGCCTCTTGCTACTCATACTCCTCAACCTCCAACTTTGGTACCTAATCCGGCCTCACAGTACCCCTTGCCTCTTCCAACGGCAACGTGGGGTAACGTGAATTCACAATATGTTCCTAGCCCTCCTGCGACATATGTGTCGCCTCCGCCTGCGGCAACCCCTCCTCCCGCTGCCGAGGGAAGTGCTCCGGAGTGTATGACGTCGCTGCAACGGCGCATAGACACCATTCTGGCTCACCAATCGTTCGCGGATACCATCATCCCGAAGCTTGACAACGATCCGCCTATTCCACGAGAGATCTACCTCATGCCTAATCCTGCTGGGTACAAGGCTCCTAAATGGGACAAGTTCGAAGATGTCAATGGGAACGCCCACGAGCATGTCATGCGCTTCATTGATGTAATGGGGCCGTATGGGGCTGATCCTAAGCTGCTGATGCGCGAGTTCCCGAAATCCTTGGGGAACGTGGCCTACAAGTGGTACAGGACGTTGGAAGCCGGATCCGTGAAGACCTGGGACGACATGGTCCAGAAGTTTTACACTAAGTTCTTCCAGATGGAGGAAAAGGTGACGATGATTCATCTCTCGCGGATGTATCAGAAACGCGAGGAGGATGGAATAACATTCATCAAGAAGTTCAGGGCCAAGTCCTTGGAATGCAAAGATGTGATACTCAAAAGCAGACTGGTGGAGATATGCCTGCAATGCATGCGAGACGAGTACAAAGGTATGCTTATCAACCTGCAAACACCTACATTTTCGAAGTTAATCGAATGCACGAAGAATATCGAGCCTATAGTAGAGAGGCAGAAAAAGAGGAACGCCCCAGAGAGATCCTCGGGCGGTACCATTTTCAAAATTGGGAGATTCAGCTACAAGAGAGGACGTGAGGCTGAAGTGAATACAGTCTCGCCCCAAAATCAGCCGAAGGTAGTGAACTTCGATGCGCCACCCCTGCCATGCTCGGTAGAGGAAGCGAGCGACCTGTGCAGACAATGGCGTAAGGACGGTATCTTGCCGCCGCTCGAAAAGGCACCCTCCAGGGAGATGGTGAGGGACCCGAAGTGGTGCGAATGTCACAGAAAGGTTATGCATCCCACGGCTGACTGCAAGAAGCTCAGAATCATGGTAAGCCAAAAGATGAAAAATGGCGAACTGATCGTCAGTGATCAAAGGCAGGATGTGCGAAACAATCCACTCCCTGCCCATGCAGAGCAAGAGTCGAAAGGCAAAGAGGTCGCCATGATCTCGATTGTGGACCTTGAAGAGGTTGCGGAGGATGGTCTACCCATCATTGCCGAGATCCATAATGACGAGGACTACAGCATAGACACTGAGGATGAACGCGCTGATCGGATGAAGGGGTCGCATGGGTTCAGCAGGTTCTTCGATGAGATGAACTTCTCAGAAAAATGCCGGAAGGAGATGACAAAGGCGATCCTGAGGATAGTAGAAGATTACGAGGAGGATATCGTAGTCTCCAATGGAAAGGTTGTCAGGGCGTCTCGCTCTACAAAAAAGGTCATAGCCTTCTCCGCAAGTGACAAAAAGACAGATGCGAGCCACCAGAAGCCTCTGTATGTAACACCAATCATCAATGGTGTGGAGTTCAAAAGAGCGTTCGTTGACGGAGGAGCAGCAGTTAACGTTGTTTCGCTCCATACTCTGAAGTTAGCAGGAATTCCAGAGCACAAGATCGTCAAGCGTCCATCCCCGTTGATGGGATTCGGAAGCGACTCTAGAATGACAATAGGATGGATCCGCCTGGGTGTCCGGATTGGCAAAATCAAGTGTTCAGCAAAATTCTATGTCATAGATGCGAACACTACGTATCACATGATTATAGGCCGGGTCTGGATTCATCGCTTTGACGCTGTCCCTTCAACAGCTCACCAAGTAATGAAAGCCATCTGGAATGACAGAATAGTTGAGATACCAGCTTCGATAAATCCTTTCAACATGGATGAAGCGCATCTCAGTGAGGCGGTATGGTTCACTGAGATGGCAGATGAGCAAACGCCGGGACCGTTCAACCCCACTCCTTTGCCCCGTTGGGAGGACATCAAAGATCAGTCACCCACAGGAGTGATGGTGACAAGAGAGGAAGCCAAGGAAAATCCGTCTACACGAGAAGAGACGCCACGGATTGCTTATCAGCGAAAGAACGTGTATACTCTGAAAAGGATAGCAAAACATGATCCTGAAGGAAAGGAAATAGAGAGTTTCTACGCCAACGGGAAGAAATGCTATCGCATATGAAGGTGCGCGGGGGTGTCCTCACGCGAGCATGGGGATATCCCTGAGCAAATCAATCAAATTGAGCAGGTTTTGGAACCAGACAAACCAATGTCAAGCGTTCTAGAGGAGAAACTCAAAGAATCACCCGAATGCATGGAGGACAAACCCAGGCCGCAAAAGCAGGAGCTAAAGGAGGTATTCCTAAGCCCGAGCGAAGAAAAGAGGAGGCCAGTCTTTCTAAGTGCGGACCTCACAGGTGAGGAGGAGGAAATATTGCTGCAACTCCTGACTGAGTACAAAGACGTGTTCGCATGGGAGTACGATGAGATGCCCGATCTGGACACGAGCATCACCATGCACCGGTTGGATGTAATCCCAGGATCCAAACCGGTGAAGCAGAGCACAAGAAGCTTTAGGCCGGAGCTCAGCGTGAAAATTAAGCAGGAAATTGTCAAACGCCTGGATGCCAAACTCATAGAGCCAAATCACCATCCCACATGGTTGGCCAACATTGTGCCAGTAGTAAAGAAGAATGGGCAACTTCGCATTTGTGTAGACTTCCGGGATCTTAATCGTTTCTGCCCCAAGAATGATTTTCCACTCCCCAACATCGACTTACTTATCGATTCGACCGCGGGTCATCGCATGTTCAGCTTCATGGATGGCTTTAGCGGGTACAATCAGATCAAGATGGACCCCGAGGATGCACGGAAAACCGCATTCATCACTCCGGTGGGAGTCTTCAATTACACGGTTATGCCTTTTGGTCTCAAGAACGCAGGCGCAACTTACCAGCGAGCCATGATGGCCCTGTTTCACGACATGATGCACAAGGAAGTAGAATTCTACGTGGATGACTTAGTTGTCAAATATAATGAAGAGGCAGACCATCTGGGGGATTTGCGAAAAGTGTTCAACAGATGCAAAAGCTTTCAACTAAAGATGAACCCCATGAAGTGTGCATTCGGAGTAACATCGGGGAAATTCCTGGTATGTGTGGTACATCGTCAAGGAATAGAACCTAATCCTGCGAAAGTATCGGCGATCACTAGCATGACTGCGCCGCACAACCAAAGTACCTTGAAGACCTTCTTGGGAAAGCTATCCTACCTGCGAAGGTTCATCCCAACGATCGCCGAAATCAATTTCTGTTTCAGCGATCTTCTCAAGAAGGATGCTTTATATAACTGGACTACAGAGCACGAGGCTGCGTTCAGAAAGTTAAAGGAACTGCTGACATCGTCAAAAGTAATGATCGCACCTCAGCTCGGATCACCACTCTTATTGTATCTGACGTCAACAAGGAGGTCTATAGGGGCACTCCTAGCTCAGGAGTATGAGGTTCAAGAAAGGCCCATCTACTACATTTCTCATATAGTGCAGCCAGCAGAATCAAGGTACACGGACATCGAACGTCATTTCCTTGCCTTATTCTTTGTAATAGAGAAGTTGAGGCACTATTTCGCTTCGCAAAAATTAGTAGTGGTCACAAGGAGTGATCCTATACGGTATCTTCTGACTCACACTACTCCTGGGGTAAGATTGGCAAAATGGTATATGACCATTTCTCAATATGACGTCACATGTGTTCGACCCCGAGCAATCAAATTGCAAGCGGTGGCGGATTTGCTAGCGCAGTTCCCTGATAACAGTCATGAGCCTGTGATTGAAGAAGAATTGGAGGGACCTGAAATCTACGCAGTTGAGCTGCCCTATTGGACGCTCCATTTCGATGGCTCATCAACAAGGAAAGGTGGAGGAATTGGGATAGTCTTGACTAAACCAGATGGAGAAGTCATACAGATGTCAGCAAAGCTTGACTTCGCAGTCACCAACAACGAAGCGGAGTACGAAGCTCTCATCGCAGGACTTCGCGCGGCAAGGGCCCTAGAAGTAAGCAATCTGACGGTTATGGGGGACTCCAAGCTAATCTTCAAACAAGCCTCGGGCGAGTATGGTTTGAAGGAGATAAACCTATTGCCCTATCGGACCTTAGTACAAAAACTGGTGCAGCAGTTCTGCGACGTTAGGTACGAGCACAAACCCAGAGCGGACAATAGGCATGCTGATGCTTTAGCCACCTTGGGATCCAAGGTTAGTGCAGATAAATGTCCCGCGAGAATCTCGATTGAAGTGCGAACATCCTCGACGTTGACAGAGGACGCGTGCGACGACGAATGCATGGATGATGCGGGCTGGAGAAAGTCAATCTTACGTGCCATCGCAGAAGGCACGAGCAACGAGAATTGGGCATCCACAAAGGGGTAATGCATACATGACAACACCCTCTACTACAAGGGCCCTGGCGGAATACTCAGGCGATGTGTCTCGGAGCAGGAGGGACAAGCGCTGTTAGAGAAGATTCACCGCCATGCTTGCGGGGAAAGTGAGGTGTCAATCTATCGGAAAGCTCAGAGGTATGGGATTCACTGGCCGGACATGTCAACGGCCGCAGCATTGATTCAAGGAAATTGCGAGAGTTGGGCACTGATCAAAGACTCTCTATCAATTGCTCTGACCGACGATGATGTGGATTGGAGGAAGCCACTCTTTGACTTTCTCACGCAGGGTATTGTGCCTGAGTCGAGAAAAGAAGCCGAAAAACTAAAGAGAAAAGCAGCACGATATGTGGTGCAAGAAAATCTGCTTTGGCGAAGGGGCCATGAGGGTAACCTGCTGCGATGTCTAGACAGCAAGGAAGCACAAGAGGTGATGGACCTTTCTCATCAAGTGGAACATCAGGGAGGTGCGAAGTTATGCAGACAGCTCCTCTCGGTTGGTTACTTCTGGCCCACCATGGAAGCAGATTGCCGCACTAAAGTAAAACGGTGCCAGGAGTGCCAATTCAAAGGTAATCTAGTGCACGCTCCTGCTGTAGACTTACATGCGTTGGGAACACCGTGGCCGTTCCATACATGGGCTTTGGATTTTGTTGGCCACATCCAACCAACCTCGCACGGGAATCAGTTCATTCTCACCGCGACCGAGTTGTTCACCAAGTGGGTAGAAGCAATACCACTAAAGACAGAAATTGCACTAGCCGTGGTTCATTTCATCCAAGAGAACATCATATGCAGGTTTGGAATTCCAAACACCATTCTCTCGGATAATGGCACTCCCTTTGTTAATCGCCAGGTAGCTGCGAAACTAGCAGAGTACAGCATAAGGCAGATATGTTCTACTCCTTACTATCCGAAGGGGAGTGGTCAAGCGGAAGCAACCAACAAGACGTTGTTAAGAATCTTGAGCAAGATGGTGGCGGTTGACCACAAGAAATGGGCTGATTCTTTGAATATAGCCTTGTGGGCCTATCGGACTTCTCCAAGGACGCCCACAGGAGTCTCGCCGTTTCTTTTATGCTATGGGGCTGAAGCTGTGGTACCTGCGGAGGTGAAGATCAACTCTGCAAGGTTGGTTTTTCATGCATTATATGACAATCAACGCGATCATGACTTGGTCCTGTTAGAAGAGAAGAAGGAGCAAGCTAAAAGGACTAATAAACGATACCAAGAAAGGATCGCTCGTGCGTACAACAAGACAGTCCAACATCGAGATTTCGCAGTTGGAGATTTGGTCTTGCGCGCGTCGGACCACTGCATGCGAGAGGCGGCTCATCCAAAATTCGCAGCCAACTGGGAAGGACCCTTCGAAGTCACAAAAGTCTTTGATAGCGGCTACTGCAACATACAAAGGCTACATGGGACGACCTCGACCCCAAGCTCAATCAACATGCGCTGGATTAAGAAGTATTATCCTTAACTTCTCTCATTATATGCGTTAGATTACAACGTCTGCTTTATGCTCTGTATTGCTAAAACTTGTGCATCTTCTCTCCCATACGAGGGAATTGTAATCTCATCTCTCCCATATGAGAGTATTTTGTAATAAAGAGACTTCTCCCAAATGGGAAGAACTTTACGATCTCAGCTGTATTTATTGCTTTGTTTATTTCATCATTTCTCAATAGCGAAAGCTCATCCGCCGCAATGACAGCATTATGAAAGTATGATCTTAAGTGATCTTTAAGCCTATCTGCCATGATAGCAGCACTATGATCTTAAGTGATCTTGTAAGCCTATCCGCCGTGATAGCAGCACTGCGACCTTAAGTGATCTTTTAAGCCTATCTGCCACGATAGCAGCCTATGCGAATATGATCTTAAGTGATCTTCAAGCCTATCCGCCGTGATAGCAGCCTATGCGAATACGATCCTAAGTGATCTTTTAATCCTATCTGCCATGATAGCAGCCTATGCGAGTATGATCTTAAGTGATCTTTTAAGCCTATCCGCCATGATAGCAGCCTATGCGAGTATGATCTTAAGTGATCTTTTAAGCCTATCTGCCATGATAGCAGCACTATGCAAGCATGATCTTAGGTGATCTCCAAATCCTATTCGTCAAGATAGCAACCGTACTAGAATCCTAAACGATTCTCAAGCCTATCTGCCAAGATAGCAAAGCTATGCAAATGCGATCTTGAACGATCTAAAAACTCATCTGCTAAGGCAACAGTTCTCATAAATGAGTCTCAACCTGCGAATCTATCCGCTGGATAGCAAATCGTAGCGATAACAAAATGCGAATCTGAAACTACAGCAAAGCTTGCCAATATGCATGTGAAAATTGCAACAAGAACAGCAAATCAAACAAAGCGATTTATTATTATTAGTCAACATGACTTACAAATTATCTGTCTAGATAAGCATCTTACAAGCGGAAAATCTCAAACCGAGCTAGTTACACAGCCAACATGGCTTACAATGCATCTAAATAGCAGCCTACAAGCGGAAGTTACACATCGGGGGAATCCTCACTAAAAGAGGGTCGACCTACTGGTTCTAACAGAAACTATGCGATACAATGATCTGCGACCAAAGATCTGTAGCAAGTAGGGTGTTCTTATAAAATGAACAGCCTGCCATGACTACAAGACCTATGCGACGCTATGTTCAAGATCCCAGGATCTGACAAGGCCTCTGTCTGATCAACACCCCAAGAGATGTGTCTGAGGAACCACCTGTTCCAGCAAAGGACAGGCAAGCAGCAATTTCCTAGGGCAAGAGGCTCCTTGTCGACGGAGACGAGCACAATGGCTCGCCACCCTGAGCTCAAGAACGTGGTGGCGAATGGTCATCCTCCGGGCAAGCTAGAGGAGAAATCCACCGTTCATTACGAACCGGTAAAAAGGTCAGTACGGTGCTGCACCTCGCCGGGAGGCGGCCGGAAGCATGACCTGCAAACATAATAGACGAAGAAAATTCTTCGAGCAAACATGAGGTATTCTCTGCATCTTCTTTATGATAGTTATAAAGATCAATAAGCCTTGTAAAGCAGATCTTGGAAGCTATTTCTATGGCACAAAGCACAGACTCAGGTTTCACAACTTGAAGCTGCCATGAATCAACGAAAGATAAGCGTTGAAGCCAGCAGTCGTAGGGACTCACGGCAAGCCACATTGTGGGATGAAGAACCCAAGTAGCAGAAGGCAGGGTTTATATAGACCCAATGGAGACCCTTCAAATCTCTAGCTGAGTCAACTAATCTTGGAAAAGGGGTAAGCATCAATCACTTACGCCTTGAAAAGAGGTGACATTCAATTACCCTACTAAAGGCTACGACGATTCAGTTGCGTATCTTAATTAATGACGGAAGGTCATGATACGGATGGAGCTCCCAAGGAAAGCGTGCTTATCTGATAAGCAATTAGCGCGAAAATCAAGGCAGAATATCAATAGCTGACGTCATAATTGATATGCACATAGATATTCGAGCAAATCCCGGGAAGGGCAAAACAGGCATTCAAATTATTTTTTGAAAAAAAGGGGGGGGGGAGAAAACCTAGCAACATTACAGTAATGTTTTAGCATTTTTCTCGACACAAATTTGCTATTGTTCAAAATAAGCCTTTGAACAGGGAGTCATCAGGAGTAAACTGACGTGACAAGTTTGCCACTTGCTCCACTTCTTGCTTCAATCGCTCGTAGTTGGCGCTCATTTCATGGAAGAGCTTCACAGCCTCTTCAGCTTTCTGCTTTTGCTGCTCCATCTTCTGCTCCTCAACTGCGAGGTTATGGAAGTCGCGCTTCAAATTCACGGTCGCGCGAATCTGGGTGACTCTTTTGACAAGATACCCAAAGCCTAGCTTGCCTTGAACATTGGCGAGAAGGTTTTGACACATGCCGAAAAGCAGCTCCGCGCTCTGAGGAGAGATGGTCGCAGGTGTGGCCGCAGATAGCTGCTCCAAAATCCAGATGGCTTCGGTCAAAAACAGTCTTCTGTCGAAGGGACCTATCTCCAGAGACCTCGCAAATGATTGAGGATAGGAGAGACGCATTCGAACCAGCCAGTCCACGTCAGCTTGCTTCAACCCTAAGCAATGTTCAATCAAGTTAGAAAATTGAACTTGTAAATGAAGAGTGTGGGGTGTGAACAACAATCACAACATACCGGTTCCCTTCAAGGATCTCGCGCAAAAAAGGAATGCGCATTGCTGGGGCAGCTGAAGACTGTCTCTGCTCCATTGCCCTCTTGTCAGCTGCGAGCTCTAACTCCTCATAGTTGGTAGGACGAGTATAAGCTGCGCCGGGTGCGATTGCAGCCCCGACCAGCGAACTCCAAAAGTTCCACGCAGGAAGAGTCACTGCAGGCTCAGTCATCGCCGGAGGCATGGCAGCGGTAGAAGTTGCAGCTTGATCAGGGATGCCTTCAGGTGCGACAGCATCAGCAGCATCTGCTTCTGTTTCCGCAGCAGCAGCACGGGCATCTTCCTCCATCAACACGGTTTCAGCTTCGGCATCATCAGAAACTTCAATTATTTCCTCGAAGGGCTCTCCCGCATACTCAGCAGCTGCGACGGGCTTTTCAGTGTGAGAACTTGGCACCGGGACATAGGATGCAAAAGGTTGACTCCTTTGTTCCAACATGGCTTCATCAGCATTGCCTGCGATACAAGATACGATGATGTGAGGTAACTTGTGTTGCATAATATTTTATTATCTTTGGAAAACCAAGAGCGAGCACCTCCACGCGAGGGTGAGATTGCAGTATCTTCGTCATATGCTAAGGACGCGGAACCTTGCCCTATTAATGTATCTTCATTAAGCATATCTTTAAGATGAGCGTGACCTGGGGCGCGAAGAAACCAATCATGATTATGTTTGGGTTACTAAGCCTAGTTCACAAATGTGGTTCAAATTATTACCTGAAGGTTCACCGCACTTGCTTACTAGCCAGCGGCGTATGTCAGCATTCGACAAGCCGTGCTTTAACGCACCAAAAATCACATCTCGGTAAGTTACCGCAAGATTAAAAATCTCACCTTCGTTACCGCCTGCGATCTCTTCTAAGTCTGCTTGGACTTGCTCTAGGGTGGCCACATCCTCTTCGGGAGCTTCATCCTCCTCGTCAACTTCAGGAGCTGCCTCTTCTGGAACCGCATTCCCCTCATCGGTTGGACGCACTAAGTCGTCGACGTGTTGCTCTTCTAGGCTCCTTTGCTTTACGCGTTCAAGCTCCTCTTCTTCTTGCTTTCTTCTTCTTTCAGCAGCCTCCGCAGCTGTTCTCCTGGACTCGGCAAGGATGTCCTCGCTTATGGTTTCGTTGGAAACACCAGAATGAGAACCCCTCTTCTGTCTCTTGGCCAAAAGGCCACTAATGGTCTCATCATCATCATCTGAAAAGGAACAATTTGTTCAATCAAGATTGTGAAAAGTTAAGATAATGAGAAGAGAAGTGCGATTGAGATACCTCCTGACTCTTCCTCTTGTATCTCGTCTCTCTCTCTGTCTCTGACATCTTCGATTCTTTCCTCTTCTTCATCTCCTTCTCTCGCCTCCCTTCTCTCCTCCTCTTCCTCCTGGCCAAACGGAACAAAGGTCTCCACTGCGAGCTCTTTCCGTGCTTTGCTGGGCATGCGACCTTTACCTTTATCCCTGGGAGTAAGGGATCTCGCAGGAGGGGAAGTTGGAGCGCTCCCAGGGGAAGAGATTGTGATTCCCCTTTGCCTGGGCCTCTTTGCTCTTGGGAGAGCAGTTTCCAGAGGAGACGGATCGTTCCTGGGCGGAGACAAGGCTGGAGTGTTGTCTATCAGCGAATCAGCAAAAGCATCCATGATCTCGTGAATTTTGGTCTCAATTGCGGGATCCATTTTCAATGCTAGCCGAACTGGTTGTCCCTGTCTTCTCGCAGTAACAATGGTGGTGACCAGCGATTTGGAACGCTCACCAGATGCAAACCTCCTCACATAGCACTGCGGCAGAAAATGAAGCATGAAGTTTCAACGTATTGGAATAATGAAACTTAGTACATGCAAGAGAAATTGTTTACCTTGGCGAAAGTTTCGCTGTATCTGATGACATGCGAATCACCTTTCTTAACTGCGGCTATCTTTTCGTCAAGAATGGTGGAGGGACACAGGTGATTCTCGCGATCCAGCAACGAATAGCAGCCATATTCAGACTCGTCCAGGCTTCAGTTGGGACGGAAAGGGAAAGAATTCCTTTTGATCACAGGAGCTCTGCTTGGCCGAGGGGTCGACTGCGTCTCAAACCTTGTCTACTGGGTATTCCAATAAGCGACCCAATTTCTGGAGTAGCCACCTTGGCGGTTACCTGGGGGTTGCTCGAAGGGAAGATTGCTCCTTAAGATTGTTTTACACTCCCCATACAGTAACCGCTTGTAGCAGCCTCTTATGATAGACTGCGGCCAGATTGAGGGTGCCATCGCATCAAATCCAAACTGGGGAGAAACGCGAGTAGGATCAACATCCATAGTGATTCTCTCGTACCTAGGGGTGAGCTCGCGATCATGCTCCGCAAGAGCAGGAAGAGAGCCTCTTAGACACCAGCAGAAGAATTCGCGATAGCGCTCGTGGAAATGCTCCCCGCCCTCGAAAAGAAGCTCTTCTGAGAAAGCAACAGCCTTGGAGGGATACAATTTTGGGAACCATCGCACATTCTCAATGCGCGTGGCATAAGGCCTGGCCATGAACTCTTCCCGATTGTCGCATATCAGGCTCCAAACGCACTTAGGGAAGTGAGTTCCGAACCATCTCGCAGCCCGGCCGCTATTACGCTCCTCCTCCGCACCTGGGGGACACCATTTGCTAGGCTTAGAAGGAATAGGGGCATAAGAGGGCCATCGCTCGAAGACCCACATAGTCAAGAAGGCAATGTTGATATAAATCAGCACGTCGAGGCGACCACGCGATTCCGTGATTGCTACTACCAGTTGATCTAGTCTGTGATACAGGGTGCCCAAGACTAAAGGGCCAAGTGCGACCCTCTGACCAAGGGTTAGTTTCACAGCAAGAGGAAGAACATGATAGAAGACCCCATCATGCGGATGGCCATCAATTAAATACCTCGACAGCCAGGCACAGAGAAAAGCGCATAGGGTCAAGCGATAACCCTTGCCATTCACATAGTTTTTAGCCTTCGGGTTTCGGCTCAAAAGCTTCTTGGTGATACTACTGTTCGCATAATCGCGAAAGAAGTATTACACCCACTTGTTCCAAGTGTTCTTCGCAGATGTGTCAACCAACTGCCAGTCGGTAAGAAGTTCTGTAGGAGTCCACCGAGTGGAAATTTTCTTCACCTCTGACAAGCACTCCTCCATCTGCTTGTACAAAGCGATGTCTGCATCAGTTCTCAATGGACTCAGAGGATCCACCTCACCCACAGGAGACAGATCATACAGCATGTGCACATCTTCAAGAGTGAGAGCAGCCTCGAACCCAGCAAAGTGGAATGTGTGAGTCGCAGGCGAGTAACGAGAGAGAAGGTTTACAAGCATGGACTGGTCCAGCTTCACGGCAGCACCCTTCATAGCACGGACTGCGAAATATATGCCAGCATCGTTTAAAGTAATGGCATGATTGGTCAGTACATGGTCAATCCACTCATCCATAAAGTCCAATTTCTGAATAAACGCTTGAGTGGAAATCACAGTGTACGGGAAATACCCATTTTCGACCCCCAATCGAACCACGTCCTTGGAATCGATCAATTCGAGCATGGCCGAGTTAACTGGAGGGGTCAACGTTTGCAATTCTTCAGCAGGGACAGGGATTGGCAGGTTCTTCACCTTAACCCTAGCATGGTAAAAGTCTTTGCCACCCAGATAGGGGGCTTTTCGCCATAAGGCCTGGGGAAGATCAGGTATTTCTTCGATCTCCTTAATAGGTTTGGTTCCTTTTGTCTTTGCCATTCCTGCGGAAAAGCAAGAAAAAAAAGGGGGAGAAATACACACATTTTAGTTTGAATTTCAAGATTCAGTTCAAGGTCAGATGAACAGTCCAGTGTCAATCTTGGAGATTGAAGTGCAGAATCATTTGCATTATTGGGGATTTCAGAAACCCTACATTCAAAATCCTTATAATATGGGGATTAAATCAAAGTTGGATTCAAAGAGCAAGGTCTCCTTCATAAGTTTTCAGTGGATAATATGTTTCAGGGAGTTCATGGGTTTGCAGATCCAACACAGTTCAAAGCATATATCAGTACAATAAACAAAATTGAACAAGGCCAACCTTGTTTTGGTAAAGCTTGTTTGGATGCGCACAGTTGAAGAAGACGATTGACAAGAGAGAACTGAAGATTGATTATCTGAATCTGTTCTTGAAGGCTTCCGGGTATCATTCACTTTAAGAGAAAGAAGTGATACTTTAAAACAATGGAGAGCACAGAGTATTTATCCAAAAACAATGAAGAGTTGCGTCCTTTCAGTAGTCGAATCGCAACCGTCACCGTCGAATCGCGCAATCACAGGACAAGCTGACGTCACGCCTAAAACCCTAAAAGACCAGACGGCACGACTCTAGGGGTTTAGGTCATAATGGCACGCACGGGGGCTGAACTTGCGCGTATTTGAATTGTGCGTGGTGGCGACGCGTACGTTGGTTCCTGCGCATGGAAGCCTATCCGGCTATGAGTCTTCACGCGCAAAAAGGGGGCTAATGTAGATAGTTCTTTCTGAACAGACAGACCTTAGCCACGTGGCAATCATCCAACACACCATAATGTGCTCCACACACACTGGATCACCAGCCGCGCTGATCCACGTGGGGGCTGCGAGACAGGGCCCTCGCATACCACCGCACGGGACATGTAGGGACTTAGTGGTTTGGAGGCTAGAGTAAGTCCTGTCGCGTGCGAGCGACAACCAAGCCCGCACGCGACCCTTAGTAACTGCTTTTGAGAGATTTATGGCACGAGCTTCATAGACCCGGTCAAACCCGGTCAACCCCATAACGGTTCCGGTATACGCGGATAACGTGCTGAAACGGTCCCTATATACGCGGACGAACGTGCCGTTGTGGTTAAGCTAATTAAGCCGCCATTGATAGGCGCATTAACCACACTGCAACGGTCACATTCTCCATTATATATAGGATCGTTAACCCTTCCATAGAAAGGGAGAACGACCCGAGATACGCGAAAGCTCTGCCAGAATCCTGTCTCTCTCTCTCTCACAGTACTATTGCCTTACTCTCTCCCTACACACAACCCAACACTTCCTGTGCCATTTTCTATTCTCTTCCTTTGGTGTACACAGAGTTCTCTCTGCAGGATTCTCTTGTACACAACAATGCTATGAACTTTTTCAGCAATTGATTTTAGTACTAAGTTACCAAGCCTATAGAAACTAAGTCAAATAAAAATTTCAACCAAAATGACATAACCTGCCTCTTTGTATGTCAAGTTCTCATTGATAACACTCAATAAAGTTGAACTTTCATTATATTCTTCAATATGGGAGATTGTGGTCTCGTATAATATAAACTTTGTAGTTATTGTCACCAAATTTACACAAAAAATCAATATATAATATTTTTATATATAAAATTATATTAAATGTGTAATTTGTATACATGCTCTCACGACGCTCTCAAATACAATTTTTTTAGAATTGGTCGCTTTCTGGCTCTCGCTCCAAATGACTTACTTGAAACCCGTATTAACAGATGAAGGAGTCAGAGGCAGCTGAAGGAATAAAATGAGCAAATTGAAGGCATCCCAAACTCGGTGTATCCAAAATAAAGTCAAGAGGACCATATTAAGGAATTCTACACCCTTGTAGTTCCATTTCTGCAGTCTATCCACCGTAGAATCAATGAATTACGAAACATTTGTGTCAAATTTATAATTGCCTACGTTAGTTTGAGATAAACCCATTGTTTAAGGGATTTGACTTTAATTATCTCATTAGATTATAATCTTACGAATCTAGTTAAGAGTGTAGGATATCTTTGTATTTATATCCCTTTCTTAGAGTTTGTTGATTCATTGAGCACCTCCGTGTCGTTTCACCATCAATGAAATCTTCTTTGTTTCTCTGCATTCTCTCTGTTCTTGCTGCTTTTTCAGAAACCCGTTAAGGTTTTTTTCATGGTATCTGAGCCATGACGCTATCCATGATTCAGCTTCTTCGAATCCCTTCTATCTTCTCTCCAATTCCCATCATATTGTTCCTTTTAAAGTGGATAACTCCAATTACATCATGTGGAAATATCTTATATCATCTCCTCTTCAAACCCAATCTTTGTTTGGGTTCATCAACGGTAGCAAGATCTGTCTCCCGGACTACCTTTTGGATCCCTTTGGTGCTGTTACCACCAACCAAAATCCGACGTATGATCCATGGGTTACTCAAGACCGAGCAGTTCTCACCTTTCTAACTGCAATGCTCACCCAAGAGGCTCTGATTCAAATTATTGGTTAGACTACCTCTCATTACGTTTGGCTTTCTCTCGAGTATAGGCATCCCCTCTCCCCCCCCCCCTTACTCACTCCAATATTATTCAACTGAAGTATAACACCCCTAAATTTTTAAGTAGGGTGTCAGTGCAAATTCAAAAAATATGAGGGAAATTGTGATTTTTTTTTCTGAAAATCAAGCCTAACATGAGTATGGTAGTACATATATAGTATATTAGGGGTAGTTTTACAGCTACAAGAAAGTGGTTTAAGGTGTGTAAGGTGATTTTACAATTATTAAGAAATAGAGGGGCAAATGTATAAATATCAAAACAGAGTTTCAGGCTGGAATTTGGCAATGATGGTGATTAATAAACATTGTGGAATTTATGTGGGATCTTCTAAAGTAGTGGGGTATAGATGCAATTATCATAAATTGGAGCATGGCCTAATTCTAAAACATAAATCTAAATTTTGGGAAATCGCACATACCCCTAATGTGAAAGCAACCTGGAATACATACTCTAAACCTTTGACACCTCACCCTGTAAGTGGCAGCACTTCACCAGAGGATTAACCCCTCTAATCTCATCCTATAAATACCCTCCCTCAACCTTCATCTTCTTCATCATCTTCAAACATTCAAATGAGTTCTTTACCTCTTTGAGAACTCTACTATTAGGGTATCACCACAATTTGAGGAACAAAAGCCCTCAACCAATTTGGGAAGCCATTGAGTAACGAATGGGGAAAATCATAAGAACCTCATGAATCCTATAATCATGTTTAGTCCAATTTCAT
Source organism: Linanthus parryae (assembly GCA_023055425.1). Classification (NCBI taxonomy): domain Eukaryota; kingdom Viridiplantae; phylum Streptophyta; class Magnoliopsida; order Ericales; family Polemoniaceae; genus Linanthus; species Linanthus parryae. The sequence continues at coordinate 260,307 of JALGPY010000036.1, read as the reverse complement.
TTTCTTTGTTGTTAATTTCTAAAATAATTATTTATTTCTTGCTCCTGTCATTCAGGCAAACCCATATGACCAGTGATTGCCTCCAAATCATTAAAATCAGTGGACCACCGGATTCTGGGAAAATCCTCTCTCCGAGAAACCTCTTTGGCCGACGGAATAGGTAAAAACCAGTAATCCCTCACCAAAAGGGTTGATTCTTTTCTCGTTGTGATCCCTGCGAACTCTATAAACATTCCCCCATATAATTTCTTGCCCATATTTCTTTATTAAGGGACTTAAGTGAAATTAAATGAAAGTTACCGATTACTAGGCTAAGTTTATCAGGGAGAGTTAGGAATCATGTTTATACGTTGTAGAACCTATTTGAGTATGGTTTGGGCTCCTGGCACGGTCAGGGAGTGTACTGAACTGTTTTGGGGAATCATGGGCAATATGGTCACTTGACTTGCATAACTTGCATTGAATTGCATTGTGGAATAAAGCCTCATATAGAGGACATGGATGGATATTCTGCACACTTGACTTGTGTAGATACAGTTCGTGGTGATGATCGTCTCACGATAACTTGCTGCGATGAACATGAGGTGAGAAGTTTGCTTGATTTTGTTTAGTTGTGAATGTTCTCAACTAGAATCGTTGTGCAGAAAGAAATCAAATGAGTTCATCAAGGTATTCCATTACTTTTCAACTGCTTCGTGGGAAATTAAAATATTACTGCTTCTTTCCAAATAATATGACTGAATTATGGGGTATGAGATGGGTCTTCAGATTATCTGGACCTGGAGTCTGGGGGTAGAGACTATGCATGTCTCCTCATTTCCACTATTGAATGCGTTCTGAGTAATATAACTCGGAGTCATCTTGAGTAACAAAAGTGTAATCATCTTGTATCCGAAAGGGGTTGTCAACACTTAAGGTCTACTTGTCTTGGTGAATTAATTGATTGGTTCTTCCTTGTTAGATGTGAATATGATCATCACAACCCTGGAGGCCATGGGATTCGAAATCCGTCGTATAAGGTTGAACGGGGTGGAATCTCCAGTATCATAATTAAGAGGAAATATTACTTGACTTAATACTTGTTCTTGAGCATGTGATGTGTAACTAGCTATCAACTCGGTTGACACTGTGAAATGTGTTTTCTTAAACCTGTCTTCTTTAACTGGGTTACACTAAAGTGATCAAGCATTTTGAGCCCTGGTGGACTACTGAATCTTTTGAAACTCAAAATATTTTCTTAAACTTCTCAAGAATGATTTCCCCAAGATCTTCTTACTTGTTTACTTTTCATTTGACCTTTCACTCCAACATTATTTGACTGCAGGATGACTGCGGGTATCAACCCAGCTTTTTAGAACTCCAAGCTTTACACTGGTGGTGATTGGGCTGGTAACCCAAATGAAAAAAGAAGTACTACATGGTTTGTCCTATTTTTTGGCACTAACCCATTCACTAGATAGTAAAGAACAACCAACAATGGCAAGATCCTCTATAGAATCATAGTAAATAGCCCTTGCCACTAATGCTGCTGAAATTTCATGGTTTCAATACCTCTTTGAGAATTTGCATATTTTTCTTCGTCCTGCTCCTACTATGTTATGTGACAATGTTGTCATCCAACGACTGCTAATCCAGTAATGCATGCTAGAACAAAATATATTGAACTAGACTATATTTTTGTTAGAGAAAGTGTTAAGAAGGCAATTACTGATTTCTTGTGTTCCTTCTGCAGACCAGCTGAGAGAGATATCCCCCAAAGGCTATGATCTATCACAACTTTCCAACAGTTAAATTTCGAACTCATGGTGCAGCAAGTAAGCAACCACTGTGAGTTCGAGGGAGGGTATTAACAGATGAAGGAGTCAAAGAAGCACATTGAAGGCCTTCCAATTTGGTGTATTCAAAATAAAATCAAGAGGAACAAATTGAAGATTTCTGCACCCTTGCAATTCCGTCTCTATATTTTATCCATCTATACTATCTCAATCTATGAATTATGGAACCTTTGTGTCTAATTTACAATTTACTTGAGTTAGTTTTGAGATCAGCCCATTATTTAGGGGTTAAGACTGCAATTATCTCACTGAATTCTAATTCAACGGTTCTAATTAAGACCGTTGGATATCCATATATTTAATATCCCTTTCTTAGGAGTAATTATTGCTTGCTCCAAGAGAAGATATGACATGATGCTCTAAGCAATACATCACATGACACGTTAGGAACATTTAGGAATCCACTTTCTTTTGTCTGCCACTCATTCTCTTTCCTCCTGACGTGTCATGCGCTGTATAGTTAGAGCAAATCAACAACATTTGCTCTTAGAGCAGACAAAAAATTATCCTTTCTTAGGGTTTGTTGATTCATTCAACACACTTGTGTAGTTTATCATCAATGAAACCCATTTGTTTCTATGCAATTCTCTCTGTTCTTGTTCCTATCCCACAAACTTTAGAAGGTTTCTTTCAACCCATGCATGATTTTCAAAAGATGTAATGAGCCTATAAATTTGTATGATGAGACTTAGCTAGATTGTAACTCAGGAACTTATTCTTGAAAATTACTGCTCGTGTAATTTTGGTTAGAGTTACGAACTATGTAACACTTTATCCAAACTGATATCTAAAAAAAAAGTGATGTCTAAAAAAAAAGGCAAGCTTGGGAATGCATGCTTTTGCTATCAGCACCAGCTTCTTTCTGACAGTAGAAACGTTTTTAGTGCGTTTGGTCAAATAATTTTTTGACTTTACGAACAGTCCCGCTCTCTCACAGCTGATTTCAGACAACAAGGGGGCAAGCGTTTGTTTGGAACTTGTTTTTGTCTAGATTATCTACAAATTTTAACTGTACTATTTTAAAAAATATCAATATCTATTTTTACTATACATATACATGTAATATAGTTTTTGTGATTTTACTCGCTCACAGTAGATTTACAATTAATTTACCAAATATGAAATCACTATATCTATATTTTACCACAATTTTCACGTAATATCCAACATTTTATCTAAAATTTAAAGCAGCTTTTCCATAATAGCTTTCACAACGCTACTTTTAGCACCACCACAACATTCTAAACCCGCCCCCGATATAAAAAAAAACACGTTTACTACTCAATCTCTTTCGTTCACAGGACTATGAATGAAGTAGCTCATGCTTTTGCTCAACGAGGTTATGTAGAAAATGATATGAATTCGGGTTAAAGACATTCTGCGTCCTCTATATAAAAAAACAACTCTATTCTTCGGGGATATACAAAAACCACACCCCTGTCAGTAGACGGAAGGTAACGGAATCCTAACGGAGGGGTAATAAGACATTTTTACCCTCATTTTGGAAAAAAATTGACTCAGTATAAATACTTTTTTTTTTCATCTTCCCCACTTTCCCAACCTTGCTCCACCACCGTCTCCTTCCTTACCTGCTTCCCCCTCCCCCTCTTCGTCGTCTCCTCTCGCCGACGACACAAACACTCTCTCCTCTATTTTCTCCGCCAGCGAGAGGCAAGCAAAGCTGAAATTACCTCTGCAACAATGAGAATCAATACGGAGCCGCCCTCTGTTTTGCGGCGGTTGTGGCTGGGGTTGGGGTTGGGGTTGGTTTGTTGCTTTCGCAGCTTCGAGACAGAATGACAAAGTGGGTCTATTGGTGTTGGTGGGTTGATTTTTGGGATAGTAGAGCTCCACTGAGTCGTCTTCCTCTGTCTTTAATCGGAGACGGAAAGAGAGGGAGAGAGTTCTTGTTAGCAGTCTGGTGGCTAGGCTGTTGCATCGGATAGCAGAGGGGGTGGATTTCCTCCGATCAGCAAAATCGAGTCGAGTGGCTGAGGTCGGACTTGATGGTTGCGGTACAGTGGGTTGATGGATGCGACTTTGGTGGTCTGCAGGTGGGTTTACGGGTTCGATGGTGATGAATTTTATCAAGCTTCTGGTTGTTCTGGGTCTGAGAATAGGGGGGCATCTGTTTCTTCATCTTTCTTCTTCGTCTTTGGGTCTGAGAACAGGATGGTTGTGCAGTGGTTCAGGGGCTGGAGATGGTGGTGATGGTTACTGTTTCATGTTAGAGAAATTAATCTGCATAAACAATATAAAACAGAAAAATAACATTGAACCTGTTAGCAAAATCGATGAACTGATGAACGGAGAGGATCACGTTGACGAACGTTTTCCTTAAAGCGATTTGCCCCCCGGTGCTATCGGATTTTCACGGAACAATCGCCTCCCAGGACTCCTCTTGATGCACTTGACTGGCGTAGCACTTACCCTCAAGTACCCGGACGCAAACAACGTGTGAGAACAGTTTAATCGAGAGAGAACAATGAGATTGAGAGTGAGAGATGCATCTGCGTGTGTGTTGATTTGAGAAGCGAAGTCTGTTCTATATAGAGAAGAGAAGAAGAACGTGGCTGAAGCCACAACCCACGTACACACACGTATATCTCCTCTTCTCACGTTCTTAGGGCATGGTAGTTCTCATGGAGAAATAAAACACATGTGTTATTAATTAAAAACACCATATTACATATGGGTCGACCCACGACCCAAACCCGCTACAAAGCGGTGCGCGCGCGCGTGTGTTTATTAATTAACACCGTTTCTCCACCGAAAACTATAGCCGAAAGAGCATCATCTCAACACGACAATTTTGCTCATTCACGGTTTAGCTCAAGAGCTCAAGTTGAGCTCACACTTGTGCTCAAGAGCTTCAACATATCCAACAATCCCCCACATGAATGACCAAATTGACCATTCAACAATGTCAGTCTCAAATAAACTGTCCTGAAGCTAATCGCATAAAGATAGGTGGTCATAAACCTTGAACCTTCTCTTAGTGACACACTGCAGGATGTGCTGGCTCACTAGTGCGCCAAAAGCCTTGAACTGCTTGCCAATGGTGCACACCAAGTCGACAGTGCTCACGCAATTAGGACTTCTAATCATTCCGTCCTCGTGAATGAGCTCATTTGGCCATTGAGACACGTTTCCCGGTTTCATGAGTGCTATAGAGAATTCAGCCTATCAATTCTCATAGAGCCAGCCCCAGCTCCACTCATATAGGTGAACTCTATCGGTACCTTGCTATACCAGAGTTCATTAAGAGTTTAACTCATCCTCGATACAATGCAAGACATCACATTATCATGCCAAAGGAAGGGCCAGGAAAGAGACTTTTCGATGATCGTGATGTATCCCTATCCGTACATAGTTAGTTTGTCCCTTTGAACCTAATTCTTGGGATCTCCAGTCACTTAGGTAGGGTTTGCCACTATGACAGATTTTTCAAGAGGCTAGTTTCTCATTGGCAGAGAGTATCCCGGCATTTGTTGTCTCGAGTGGATCTCAAACCATGGGCTCTACTACCTTGGCTGGTACACCATTTGTTGGTGTGTCAAGCGGTTCTGAGGGGCTGACTCCGAGTCTCTCAGCGGGATTCTCTGGTGTAAGTCTGCCGTCATCCGTCGGGGTCTCCTCCACCTACGAATTTGCGCCAAGTTATTTTGGAATGCGTGCACCTGCACCTGGTTTGATGACCTCAAACAGGCTTGGAGCTCAATCTGCTGTAGCGGGATTCAGTCAGGTCTACAGTACTAGTGATCAAGTCACACCATTTGTTGGTAACCCGATAATGGGATGGGGTCAAGGGCGTCCAGGTTTCGTCGAGAAGCCTGAGAAGTTCGCCGGTAAGGACTTAAAGTTGTTGCAACAGAAGATGAAGTTCTACTTGACCACACTGTACTTGGATAGGTTCCTGAAAGAATCCAAGCCCGAGTTATCAGAGGATGCTGATTTTCAGCAGGTTGCGGCTGTAGATGCTTGGAAGCAGTCTGACTACCTGTGTCGCAACTTCATCATGAACAACTTGGAGGATGCACTCTATAGTGTATATGCTCACATAGAGACATCCAAGGATCTCTGGGAGGCTCTGGACAAGAAGTACAAAGTCGAGGATGGTGGACACCAGCAGTTCATCGCAACAAGGTTCCTCCATTATCAGATGGTGGACAATAAGTCTGTGATGGAGCAGGTTCATGAAATCCAAGTCTTGCTGCATGAGATGCATCAAGAGGGCTGACCATGAGTGAATCATTCAAAATGGCATGCATCCGGGATAAGTTGCCGGCTTCTTGGAGTGGGTTCAAGGAACACATCTTGTACAAGAAGAGACCACTGACACTTGATGCACTCATCCAGAGGATTCGCATCAAGGAGGATACTCTTAAGGATCAGAACACTCTTTACAGAGAGACCCATGGGAAAGCGAAGGCTCATGTGGTGGAGGATATTTCTTATCGTCGGAAGGCCTCTAAAGGGGGTAGTTCCAATGCACCCAAGAAGCATGATGGGAAACTGTCGGCTAAGGGAGGAATTGGGAAGAAGTTCCCAGGAAAATGCTATTACTGCAAAGCAAAAGGTCACCGCTCAGTGGACTTCCCCAAGAAAGGGAAGGCTGTAAATGGTGGCAAGAAGAATCAGGCTAACTTGTCTGAGGTGGACGACTTAGTCCACGATGTCGGGGACATGAACCTGTCAGTTGTGGTCTCCGAGGTGAATCTCATTGGCAGCAATCCGAGGGAGTGGTGGATTGACACCGGAGCTACTCGCCATGTTTGCTGTGATAAACGGATGTTCACCGAGTATGAGGAAGCCAATGATGGAGAAATTATCTTCATGGGCAATTCCGCAACTGCCAAGGTTAGTGGCAAGGGAAAGGTTGTGCTGAAGCTGACTTTGGGACGTCCGTTGACCCTCAACAATGTACTCAATGTACCTGATATCCGCAAAAACTTAGTGTCTGGAACTCTTCTCACAAATAATGGGTTTAGACTTGTCTTTGAGTCGGATAGGTTTACTTTGATCAAAAGTGGGGTGTATGTTGGTAAGGGATATCTTAGTGGGGGGTTGTTCAAAATGAATGTTGCAACTGTGTACCCTCCAAATGTTAATGAAAAAGCTTATACTTCTTCTTACTTGATTGAGTCTTCTAGCATTAAGGAAAACGTTCGTCAACGTGATTCTTTCCGTTCACCAGTTCATCGATTTTGCTAACAGGTTCAATGTTATTTTTCTGTTTATATTTTTATGCAGATTAATTTCTCTAACAGACTTAAAGCGATTTGCCCCCCGGTGCTATCGGATTTTCACGGAACAATCGCGTCCCAGGACTCCTCTTGATGCACTTGACTGGCGTAGCACTTGCCCTCAATTACCCGGACGCAAACAACGTGTGAGAACAGTTTAATCGGGAGATAACAATGAGGTTGAGAGTGAGAGATGCATCTGCGTGTGTGTTGATTTGAGAAGCGAAGTCCGTTCTATATAGAGAAGAGAAGAAGAACGTGGCTGAAACCACAACCCACGTACACACACGTATATCTCCTCTTCTCACGTTCTTAGGGCATGGTAGTTCTCCTGGAGAAATAAAACACACGTGTTATTAATTAAAAACACCATATTACATATGGGTCGACCCACGACCCAAACCCGCTACAAAGCGGTGCGCGCGCGCGTGTGTTTATTAATTAACACCGTTTCTCCACCGAAAACTATAGCCGAAAGAGCATCATCTCAACACGACAATTTTGCTCATTCACAGTTTAGCTCAAGAGCTCAAGTTGAGCTCACACTTGTGCTCAAGAGCTTCAACATATCCAACATTTCAGTGGTGCAACGGTGTTGGGTTTGTTACCGGGTTCGATTGGGTTTTCTCGAACAGGGGGTGAGTTTTCTTCGTTGGGGACGATTCAGAGAGAGGAGATGGTGATGGGTTTCGATTGGGGTCAATGTTGAAGTTGAAGTTAAGTTGTTTATGAGACCCTGCTTTCTTTGTCTAATGCATGTGACTTTTTACTTTTTTCTAAAAAAAATAATAAAGTTGCTTATTTTGCTACTACTAATTTTTCTAAAAAGTTTTAGTTTTAGTTTTAGACAAAAAAGCTGCTTATTTTGCTCATATTTTATCTCCTAAAATTGATATTTTAAGAGTAAAAAGTAACAATAGTTGAAGTTAAAAATAATCTACTTTTTTCTCCTTTTTTAGTCTTTAAAAAATGTAAAGAAGTTATTTAAAAAAGATTCAACGAAAAAGAAACTAAATAAAACTTTTTTTATGACCTAAAAAAAACTTAAAAGTCACTTAAAATTAAGCAAAGAAAGCAGGGCTTGAGTTTCATTAGTGATTGTGGAGTTGGTAGTGATGGTGATGGTCAGGTTGTTGTTGTTGTTGTTGTTGGTGGTGGTGGTGCTATGAACACCAACATAACCAAAGTGAACACAAAAACATAAATATGGGCAAAATGGTCATAAAAAATTAGATTGTTCCATTTACTAGCTGACACTAACAGAAGGTGGTATTTGTTCAAAGTCATGGGTGATTTTTGTATATGCCCGAACAATGAGGTTATTTTTATATATAACTCATTTAAAGAGGGTGTATTTTACCTTTTATTCACTGTAGTACCCGCCCGTTCGGGTTAGGTTTGGGCCAACTACCACCCCATTTGGTTTAGGCTGGGCCTATGCTTAATCTACAACAACTAATTATACCAGACCACCGTTAGTTTTACAAAATATTGATATCCACCACACTATTCTAAAAATTGACAACCACCTCCCCTTCACCTCCATTTAGACTACCATTTCTCTTCAACCTCCCCATAACCCTAACCCTCCCAAAATGATCGTCTTCTTCGCTCGCCACTCCACACAACCATGGAAACTCAACACCGCATTCTCCAAAACCACCCAATTGATTCAATCATTCCTTCAAAACCCATTACCAATCTCACTCACATCAACCAGACCCATGTCTCGAAACGTCTCCATACCCAAGAAGATCGAAAGGGTCCGCGACCACGCCTTCGACACCACCATGGACGTCGACAAGAAGACCCGCAAGGTCCTCAGATTTCAAGAGTTGTTGTCGTTGACTGTGGAGAAGAAGATCACTTTGGAGAGGATTGCGCATTTCCGAGAGGCGATGAATTTGCCGAAGAAGCTGAAGGAGTTCCTTCTTCAACACCAGGGGATATTTTGTGTATCGCCGAGGGGTAATCAAGGGAAGCTGCACACGGTTTTCCTTAGGGAGGCTTACAGGAAGGGTGATCTGATAGTACCAAATGAGTTGTATTTGGCCAGGAGAATGCTTTCTGAGCTGATTTTGTTGAGTCCTAGGACGGTTAGTCTCGATAGGGAATTGGTTAGCTATAGGAGGAATGAAGAAGATGATGAAGCAAGGAGCATCAGAAGAGGCTATGCTGAAAATGAGTTTGATGATTCTGAGATTGAAGACAGAGCGAGGCCCGATGACAGCTCTATCTGATATGGAACAGCTGGATTTGTCCGGAACCAGCCATAATTGCGGCTGATATGGAATGGTGGAATACCAGTAACATAAGTACATAACTATTTTCCTGACTCCTGACTTGTGAAAGAATTGCGGGGAGCAAACTTACTCACTGAAATTTACACGCTGTTTCTTCTTACAGTTCTCTCTCTATTGGATTTTCAGGTTCCCGGCATCCTATTCACGCCGATTTCTCTCCACTCGCTATCTTTCCGCCCACTCATGTTAACTGAGCTCGTGACGATCAGAGTCCAAGTTCCATTCAACAGCAGAAGCAATTCCTGTGCGTCATTTGACGGGAAAGGCAGAAAAAAGTTAGGCCCAGGGGATGCACTTGTCTGCAGCATGGCTCCCTGGCCGGTGCCAACAGCGTGTTAAGGCGACTCCACAAGCGATTTCCTTCGCAGCATACACGACGGTCTGCACTGGAATCTGATGTTGTGGATGTATGAGCTATTTGATTGACGAGTGACTACAATGAGGTTCACCGTCCTCTTAAAGGTCTTAATGGCTTACTTTCAGTTAAGAGCGGATCTTCCTCTTCTTGCATCCTTCTCGTGATCTATATGAGTGAGACTGCATCGTTATGTGAGCTCATGAATCAGCTTCTCGGATTGGGCAAGTATCCGGGTTCCAGATGTTTCTCTTCTGAATATGATATTGGCTTTGGAAAACGCGTAGCTCCTCAATCCAAAATTATATTCTTTGCGGAGCAGTGACTTTACTCCAAAACATTGAAACAAGGCTTTGTTGGTAAGAGAAAGGCTGACGTGTTTGCCTAATTCTGAGCATGAGGAGTTCTTGCTTTGTGAGGTCGTACTACCTTCATGTAAGTTCATTTCTTGACTTTGTAGTAGTTCCTTGCATTTCATTAACATAATAATATGGCTGAATGAAATTGATATGGATCTTCAATGTGTCGTGTGCTACTGTGCTGTATGGAATAGAACACCTTGCCATATTTGTTCTTGGGAAATAGAATAGTAATTGTTCAGTAATCTGTGGTGATTGTAAAATCCGAAAGAAGCCATTTTCTTAGTACATCTACATCATATCTACATTTGACCTTGGGGGTTTGCTTTAAACTTTGTCTTGAACTTAAAATATCACTTACATCAAGTTATAGTTGTTACATATTAGCATGATAGGTGACTCTGTACTCACCTTATGGTACACCTAATACAGTTCTGTAAGAAGTTGGTTTCTCAGGGCTTACAATGTATATCGAACTCCTCTGCGAGGAAAATAACTTAGACTGAACCTGAACCTGAACCGAACCGGGGCTCAAGCAAGTTGAGAAAAGGTTGATTTAGTGGTGGTACTTGACGATTAATTGTACTCACTCCCGTCAACCACAAACAATTTATTTGCAAACAATCTTGTGCTCCAATTGTCATCTTAGACAGAGATAGCTGAAAACAAATTGACTGAATTGAGAATTAACAGCTAATACACTGAGAGGTATCTATACCTAGCTAGGGACTACATCGTAAATACAAAGATGTATACTAATTACTATTTGGTCCTATACGCCCCCGCAAGATGGAGGATCGTAATGAGACGCCAATCTTGGACCGCAACTGAAGTAAAGGACCACGGGAAAGAGGCTTAGTGAGACAGTCAGCCAGTTGGTCAGCAGAGGAAACATGGGAGACACGCAAGAGCCCATCCCGAATCTGTTCACGAACAAAGTGAAAGTCAAAAGCAATGTGCTTCATGCGAGAATGAAATACCGGGTTTGAGCAGACGTAATTACCGCCCATATTATGACAGTAAATCGCTGGAGCTGAAGGCAGTGGACAGCCAAGCTCAAACAAAAGAGAAGAGATCCAGCGCAACTCAGCAGAAGCAGCGGCAACGGCACGATACTCAACTTCAGTGGAGGAACGAGCTACAGTACGTTGCTTCTTGGAACCCCATGAGATGGGAGATCCCCCAAAATAAACAATGTACCCGGTAGTAGACGTGTAATCATCTTTGTTACCTGCCCAGTCAGCATCAGAGAAGGCATAGAGACTCGTCGGACCCCTACGAAGAACCAGCCCAAAATCAGATGTCCCATGCAAGTATCGAAGCAAACGTTTGAGTGCGTTCCAGTGAACAGTGGTAGGTCGGTGCATGAACTGAGATAACCGATTGACGGCAAAGGATATATATGGCCGAGTGAGAGAGAGATACTGATGACTACCAACTGCCATACGATATTCCTTCGCATCCAAAAGCGCTGTACCACCGGTGACAGTAAGATCAGCAGAAGTATCCATGGGAGTTTGAACCGGATTGGAGGAAGACATGCCAAGACGGTGAAGAAGATTGTGAATGTACTTCTGCTGGGATAAAATGAGACCCTGAGAATGAGGTAAGACCTCAACTCCAAGAAAGAAAGACAACTCGCCAAGGTCTTTCAACGAAAATCTGCGAGAAAGATCAAGAATACAGCGCTGGACAGCATCCACATCAGAGCCAGTAATAATAATATCATCCACATAGACAAACAGATAGATAATAACACCCGAGCGACGATATATAAACAGAGATGTATCAGCACGAGAATTGACGAGGCCCTCATGGAGTAAAAAGTGACGAAGTTCAGCATACCACGCTCTGGGGGCCTGTTTGAGGCCATAAATTGCCTTGTTCAGGCGGCAAACATGATAAGGGCGATCCTGATCCACAAAAACAGTGGGGGCCTCTGCCGATCCCGTTGCAAGCGGCCGATCCGCACCTTGTTTGCCGTTTTTTAAAACTATGGCAGACTCCTTTGAGCTGTGAGAGCTCTGTAATTGGTCTTTTGACCTATTTGTTTATTAATACAAGCTTCCTTTCTTGCAAAAAACATGGTAAAGACGTGTTGGGTGTTGTTTATCGGGATGGTTATGTTGGTTGTTTGGTGGTGAATTCATGGTCTGTGGAGTTGGTGTGGCTGCTGTGGTGTAGGAGGGAATATGCAGGTGGTTGGGTTTAACAGAGGTGGAGATGGTGATTGTTGGTTTGGATTTGGGTGGGTTGTAGAGTTGAAATGGTGATTGTTAGTTTGGATTTTGGTGTTGTTGGTGTTGGTGTTGGTGGTGGGAATTTGGAGGTAGTGGAGGTGGTGCCCAAGAAAACCAAGAACATAAAAAACATGAAGAAATCAATAATAAACAAAAAAAATTGTGTTATCTGTCCACAATTTGTAAGGGTAAAATGGTCACAAAAAATTCATTTTGCACCCCCCACTAACGGATTGAACAATATACTATAAAGAGAAAGAGACACCTGGTCCCTGTCAATTATGTGCGAGACAAACAAATTATGTAAATGTTATATCCCATGAATATCGGTGGGCAAGCAATTTCTGAAAATGATGAAAAGAATAGTAAACTTCAAACACATAGCAGAATGGTTGAAAATTGAAGAATTGTGGTACATCAAACGAGAAAAAGGAAACGTAATGGGTATATGAGCTCTTTGGATCCAAATAAATATAGTGATTTTGTAATAAAAAATGCAATCAAAGTGAAGAATTCAAGCAAGGAATGACGACTTATATTTTGGAATTTCGAAAAAAAAACACATGTAAACCAGATGGAGTAGAATCGGAGGCCTTAGCAAAACCGACATCGTCCACGGTGGCAACCATCATCTTCGAGAGCATTCAGGTCTACTATGACGATGTTTGGGATAGTCACAACCAAGCCGCTAGAGTAGGAGTAGTGGTTTGTGACTCAACATGATGGTTTATCACAGCAAGAGCATCCAAAAGGCCATTGGTTCCTTTTTCGAAGACCTGAGATACGATGGAAATTCAAAAACCAGTGAGATCAGCAATAAAGATACAAGGAGACTCAAACTCACAAATCAATCTGATCTAGGAGATGGAGAAGTTGTTGTATACGTCATACATCAGAGACATCAACGATCTCATATGTTCCATGTTTGATCTGAATTTCTCGTTCTCCGAAGAGAGAGAAATGTAGTGATGCATAGAATCGACATATGTGCATTTCAAGATAACATGTACCTTAACAAAATTATTGATTATTAAATGGGCTCTTCCCTTTTCCCAAGAAATTAGGAAGACAAGTAAAATGTACACTAATTTTATTTCAAATATAATAATAATTTATAATCTCTAATCATGGTTAATAAAAGCATTAGTAATTATGCACTCATATACTTTTTGTCGCGGAAGGTACCTACAAATTACAACAGTGCTTTATATGGCATTAGCTATAAATATGGTTCATTTTCTTTCATAGTCAATTTTCTATAACAATACGCGAATTAAAACAAATGGATTTAATACTAATTTTTGTTACCGGATGTTATTAGTTAGAATCGACAGATGTCATGAATATCTATTTGAGCCACGTTTTTGAAATTTACAAGCATAGTCAATCATTTTCGGACGCGATCTTAATTTCTTTGAAAAATTTGTTAACTAACTTGGACTGACTTTTTTTTTGAGAAATTAACTTGGACCGACTTTAATACTTGACTTTTTCACGCAAATTGAATTATTTTAGGAAATTATTTTTTGAGTGGACATACGTTAGAAAGTTTAAGAGCATTTTTTAATTATTTTCATACGTGGCAAAATATTATTCACTGTGCGTTAGTTATATCTAAACTTGAACTGGCTTTAATACATGGCATCCTACTTTCACGTTGATTGAACATATGTTAGGAAGTTATTTCTGAGCGGACATATGTTAGGAAGTTTATGATAAATGTAGATCATTTGCAGAGGTGGTGTATTTTATTTTTAAATACCATTCACTATGCTCGGGAATTTAATATTTGACTTCCTATTTTCATGCATAATTGATAATGTTATCCTATTTTCATGCATAATTGATAATGTTAGGAAGATACTTCTTGAGTGAATAGATGTTAAGAAGTTTATGAGCATTTTTAAATTACTTTCAACTGTGGTGCAGTTTATCAAAGTATTATTCACGATGCGCTAGTTATGACTAAACTTGGACTGACTTTAATAATTGGCTTCCTATTTTCGCGTTGATTGAACAAATGTTAGGAAGTAAGTTTTGAGCGGGCATATGTTAGGAGGTTTCAGAGTATTTTTAAATTATTTTCCAGACGCCATGTGGTTTAATTTCAGAATATAATTCACTATGCGCGAATTATTTAAACTTAGTCTTTAATACTTGGTTTCCTATTTTGACGTAAATTATGGAGTAGTTTTTTGAGAGGACAGATGTTAGGAAGTTTACGAAAATTTTAAAATCTTTCTAAGACGTGGCGTGCTTTTCTTTGAAAATATTATTCACTATGCGCCAATTATAATCAAATTTAATCTGGCTTTAATATGCAATTTCCAATTTCTAGCCAAATTGAAAGATGTTAAGAAAAATACTTTTTGAGCGGACACGTGTTGTGAAGTTTACGGGCAATTTAAAATCATATCAAAACACACTGTACTTTTCTTTGAAAATATTATTCACTATGCGCCAATTATAAATAAATTTAATTTTACTTTAATAAGCAATTTCCTATTTCAAGCCGAATTGAAAGATGTTATGAAAATACTTTTTGAGCAGACATGTGTTATGAAGTTTACGGGCATTTTAAAATCATATCAAAATACACTGTACCTTTCTTTGAAAATACTATTCACTAGGCGCCAATTATAAATAAATTTATTGTAACTATAATGCGCAATTCTATTTCCAGCCGAATTTACAGATGTTAAGAAGTTACTTTTTGAGCGCACAGATGTTATGAAGTTACAGGCATTTTAAAATCATATCAAAACACATTGTACCTTTCTTTGAAAATTTTATGCACTATGAGCAATTATAAATAAATTTAAGCTGACTTTAATACGCAATTTTCTATTTCCAGCCGAATTGACAGATTTTAAGAAGTTATTATTTGAGTGGACTCCACTCAAAAAATAACTTCTTAAAATCTGTCAATTTGGCTTGAAATAGGAAATTGCGTATTAAAGTCAGATTAAATACTCCACTCAAAAAATAACTTCTTAAAATCAGTCAATTCGGCTTGAAATAGGAAATTGCGTATTAAAGTCAGATTAAATTTATTTATAATTGGCTCATAGTGCATAAAATTTTCAAAGAAAGGTACAATGTGTTTTGATATGATTTTAAAATGCCTGTAACTTCATA
Source organism: Linanthus parryae (assembly GCA_023055425.1). Taxonomy (NCBI): domain Eukaryota; kingdom Viridiplantae; phylum Streptophyta; class Magnoliopsida; order Ericales; family Polemoniaceae; genus Linanthus; species Linanthus parryae. The sequence goes on along the minus strand of JALGPY010000036.1, from coordinate 244,831 downwards.
ACATCTGTGCGCTCAAAAAGTAACTTCTTAACATCTGTAAATTCGGCTGGAAAATAGAATTGCGCATTATAGTTACAATAAATTTATTTATAATTGGCGCCTAGTGAATAGTATTTCAAAGAAAGGTACAGTGTGTTTTGATATGATTTTAAAATGCCCGTAAACTTCATAACACATGTCTGCTCAAAAAGTATTTTCATAACATCTTTCGATTGTTATGAAGTTTACGGGCTTTAAATCATATCAAAACACACTGTACTTTTCTTTGAAAATATTATTTATTATGCGCAAATGATTACCAATCATGGATTAAAATTAATACGCAGTTTTCAGCCAAAATCGACAGATGTCCGGAAGTTTTTGTAAGGAATGTTACAAGCATTTTTAAATTGTTTTCAGTAGTCACACAGTTCAAAACTCTGTCCGCTTCTATCGCCGTAAATATTTCAACCCAATATGTTTCCAATTTAGATCGATATTACGACATTCCTTCTTCGATCAGCAGTGACGTAACGTAACACACTTTTCTATCGCGCTAATTATTCGCGGACCAGTATGAACCTTCGACCGACTCTGACCTAAAAACGACTTTCGAGCTCGTTAGTCCAAACAACTACTAATACTTTAAACCTTAGTTTGACTCTTATCCTTCATCATATCCTGTCTCATCACATCGAACGGCCTATATTACCAGGATTGTAACTTCCCATTCCTACTTGATGCCGTACCGGATAACTTCTTAGTAAGAGTGAACTTGGCCAATGGAGTGATGAACAACACGCAGTCACGCACACGAGTCAAAGGATCAAGCGTAGGCGGACATTTCGAAAACATAGTTTTTGGACCTGGTGGGCCCCACACCCTCCTCTCCGACCCGGTATTACATAACCCCCCCCCCCCCCCACCAAATCGTCTCTGTTAACAAAGGAGGTGCATTCAACCCGATAAAACCGGTGGTGATTCTCGAACGGCACTACACTGTTAAACTAGGGTTTTTGAATCCAACAACGAATTTGGGGTTTTTTTGAATAATCAAGAACTCCAATTACTGCAAATGTAAGTCAGCTCTATGTATGCAGGGTTGTATGTTTATAATCCAAAACTGGTTTTTTTCTCTTATTTGTTTCATTTTATACTCAAATCTGTCTGCATCACTCTCCCTGTAGATCCCAACAATTCAAGGGAGAGAGAGAGTGAGGGAGACGAAAATGGTCCCCGGATCTCAGATTTTGTACTTGATCATCTTTCTCCCCCGAAATTGTGTTTTTATTGCTTTTTTTTTGTGTTTAAGAAAGAGGGTTAATGGGTCTTTTTTTTGGGCTGTAGTATATGTATTTTGTAAAGGTAATGAGAAGAAGAAAAAAAGAAGTCCACACTCTGGTTTTGGAGTGTTTATATGTATGTGATGCAAGCACATTTGCTTTTTGAACCTTTCACCCCTTTTCTGCATTTGTGGGTCAAATTCCTCTTTCATGGGCCATTTTCAGTGCTGATGATTAGCTGAATGTTCAAAACCAAAAGTACTCATTTTGGAAAAAGGAAGAAAAAAATAGGGTATTCATTTCATTTCCATTGTCAATCAAAATTCATAAGGGTTTGATTGTTCATGAGGGAGATAAGAAACAAAATCTAAACATGGCTCTCTATAGGGCGGTGGGTGATCTCCCCGCATTATTATTTTTTCTAGATTGAGAAAGGAAGGTTTTTAAAGAGTTTTGGTTTGGTTTTGGATGATTATTGGGGGTTTAATTGGTGCTAATGGTTGCCCTTATGGCACCATGTCTCCACCCCTTCCTAGGCCTATGTTCAACTCTAGTCCCCTCTCTATTGCCCTTGTATGCTCTCTCTCCCTGTACATACAAGTTCATTTATCTTCTTCTATTTTGTTGGTTTGCTTTTTTGTTCATTGTTTGATCTCAATTTGTGTATGCAGAAGCCGAAAATGGAGCCCAGCAGTGATATGGGAATTAATGCAAATGGTGTGGACCGTGGCCTGATTGAGAGGCCCAGAGAAGACGGGCACAAGAGCCGCTCAGGCAGCGACAACAATCTCGAAGTTGCTTCAGCCGACGAGTCTCAGGGGACCGCCGTTGCGGCTGCAGGTGGATCAAGACAGCCAAAGCGGAAGAAGTACCACCGGCACACGCCCTTCCAGATTCAAGAGCTGGAAGCGTAAAAAACCCCCCTCTCCCTTATCATAATCATTTCTGTTAAATCTTTGTATTTCTAACTTATAAGAGTTCTTTCTTTTTCGTATTTATCAGGTACTTTCAAGTTGTTCAGCACCCCGATGAGAAGCAAAGGCTGGAGCTGGGCAGGAGGCTATCGCTGAACGGCAAACAGGTTAAGTACTGGTTTCAGAACAGGCGCACACAGCTGAAGGTAAACATTATTTTGATTCGTTTAATGATAGGAAGTCATACATATAACTAATTTCATTCGTCAATTGTTCTTTCAGACCCAAGCTGAGCGGTCGGAAAACAGCTATCTGAAGAGCCAGAACGAGGAGCTCTTGATAGAGAACATCCGTATGAAGGAAGCGTTGAGGAACCCACAATGTGGCAGCTGTGGCAGCCCGGCAATCTTGGGGGAGCTGAACCCTGAGGAGCACAATCTGAGGGTTGAGAATGCTCAGCTCAAGGATCAGCTGAACCGCGCCAACGTGATCGCGCAGAAGTTCTTGGGGCGGTCTCTGTCGATGCTACCCGCCGGGCCCTCCTACACCCCTCCGATGCCAAACTCTGGTTTGCAGCTTGGAGGAGGAATGAACGGCTATGATCTGGGCTCCTTCTCCGGTGGGCTAGACCCCAAGGATGCCATCCTGAACAGTCTGCCCATGTTGCCCATGGCTGCCCCTATCCTGAGCATGCCTCCGCGTGCTGATGTGCATCCTCAGAATAAAAGCTCTTCTTACCTAGAGCTCGCGATGACTGCTATGGATGAGCTGATTAGGCTTGCCAGAGTCGACGAGCTTTGGGTTCCGAGCTTAAGCGGAGGAAAAGAGGCTCTTGATAACGAGACATACTCATGTATGTCTCCTTGTTTGGGGATGAGACTGAATGGGTTTGTTTCAGAGGCAACGAGGGAAAGCGCCATGGTGCTGACCAATAGCTTGGCTTTGGTCGATACAATGATGGATGTGGTAAGCTCTTTGAACATTTTCGTGCTTTATGAACTTGCTAGCGTTAAATGTGGTCTTTTTCTATAGTCATTACAATGGCATTCATTACGAGCTAATTGTGTCGTTATCGTTCGTTCAATTTTGTAGAATCACTGGATAGACACCTTCCCGTGTCTGATTGGGCGGGCGTCGGTGATTGACGTCGTCGGAAGCGGCGCGTCGAGTTCAAGAAGCTCCACTTTGCTGCTGGTAAAAAACTGTTTCTTCTTTTCATTATTGAATTATAGTTTTGGCCGTTTCTTCCTTCTGACCTCGAGAGTTTTTTTTGTCTCGATCCACAGATGCAGGCGGAGCTTCTGGCGCTGTCGCCTTTGGTGCCCATCCGCCACGTCAAGTTCTTGCGATACTGCAAGAACTATGACGAGGGGCTATGGGCGGTGGTCGACGTGTCGGCCGACGGCATCCAAGGCGGCGCGGATTCACAATTGTTGGTGAGTTGCCGGAGGCTTCCTTCCGGTTGCATTATGCAGGACCAGCCCGATGGCTATACCAAGGCAAGTTTAGAAACAATCATATCGTATTTATTTTCTTAATTCGTTTCGTTTATTTTATTATGTAGATGCTTTTTATGGGTTAGATACAAAGAGATTAACTAATCACATTTTGATTTACGTATTCCCATAGTTGATATATATAATCTTAATAGCAAGTGAAAGCCCTTCTCGGGGCTTTCGTTTCATGTGCTGTACGATCAATATTATAGATTTTAATGCTTCTATTCTGATCCATTTGTACATAAATTTACCGTTGTTTACTCTCCTCGAGACTGTGTTACCTGGATACAGTGTTACATTGTACAATTTCCTAAATTTAACAGTTAATTACCCTTTATCTCGATTTCTTCAAAAAATGAAAACAATGTGGTAGGGTGGGTACGAAATTGCACATGAGGCAGCCTAAGATTTCCGAATGCAATCACCTTGTTTGGTTGACTTTTTCATTCATCCATAAGGAATTTACCGGAAACTCCCTTAGAAAGTCTTTGTGTGCCGAAAGAGTACTAGGGTTTGCTGAAGGTTTAATAATGGCTAGGGTGGTCCTAAATGTGGGCTAGCTTTGAAAAATAAGAAATAATCGTTTATGGTTAAAATTGCAGGTAACTTGGGTGGAGCACACCGAGTACGACGAGCGGGTGGTGCACCACATCTACCGCCCTCTGATCAGTTCTGGCATGGCCTTCGGTGCACCTAGGTGGCTAACGACCCTACAAAGGCAGTGCGAGTATCTGGCGGTTATGATGTCCGCGTCTGTTTCTGACGATCATTCAGGTTTGTGTCATTGCATTTGGTTTTGGGAAAAATGTAATTTGACGATAATAACGCGTTTCGCGGTATTGTTCCTCCAGGTGTCACTCCGACGGGGAGGAGGAGCATGGTGAAACTGGCCCAGAAGATGATCCGCGACTTCTGCGCGGTGGTGTGCGGTACGATGTATTCGTGGCAAGTGGTCCCCATCGGGAATCTGAGCGAGGATACCAAGTTGATGATACGGGGCATTGGCATGGACAGTCCTGGGAAGCCTCCTGTCCTCGTCTTGGCCGCCTCCACCTCTATGTGGATGCCTGTTGCCCATCAAAGGCTATTCGATTTCCTCCTCGACCAACAAATGAGGGGTGAGTGGGATGAGTTGTCCCACACTGGGCCGATGCAGGAGATGGTTCACATCCCCAAGGGCCACGACCGCGGCAACTCCGTCTCCCTCCTTCGTGCGACGGTGAGTACTATGCCACCCCTCACTTTTTTCAAAATCACACTTTTACCCTTATTAATACCCTTTAACGAATACACAAATGTCCCGACTGAGTTCACATTTTTTCAGTAGTACCTTTTATAAGAATACATTATTTTTATCCTTTTTTAGTTCTGCCCGGCTGTTTCAGTTTTCTGGCTACAAAATCCGTGTCTGATGAAATGTTTCTTGCATGAATTACCAGGCTTCTACATCGACCCAAACCACCAGGCTGGTCTTGCAGGAGACCCAGACGGACCAGTCAGGCTCCCTCATCGTGTACTCGCCGGTCGACTTGCCGTCTATGCAGACTGTCACCAACGGTGGAGATGCGTCCGGTGTCAACGTCCTCGCATCGGGTTTCGCCATGGCCCCCGATGGGCTTCCGGGTTCTGGTCCCGAGCCCAGCCACCGGGGGAAGGGTGTTGCTGGGGGCTGTCTCTTGACCTTGGGCATCCAGATGCTGATTACCGACCCCTACATGGGGAAGCTGACGATGGAGTCGGTGGACAGCATCACCAGTGTCATCTCCAGGAGGGTTCAACGCATCAAGTCCGCGCTCCATTGCCGTTAAAATGAATGCCAGCAGCTGAATGGTGGAAGAGTTTTCAGAATTTGGTAGTTGTTTTTAGAAATACCAAAAACATAGATAGAAAGGTGGGGGGATAGTGATAAGAGAGAGAGAAAATAGTAAGCATAGAAAAAGGATATGGGGTTTGTTAGTCAAGAACGAACCCGGTTAAGCCCTAACCGAATTGGGTTTTCTGGACCCAAATCGAGGGGTTTGGCGGTTTCGGTATTGACTCAGGTACAACCTTGTTAAAGATATAATCTGGGTTTTTCGTCTATAGTTTTTACCGTGTTGGTGCAATCTCGAGAAGGAGATTTGGGTCTTTTTTCACCTGTTGGGGAGATTTTCCGGATAGAGTCCTGGGTTTTTCTTTCTGGTTTTGTAATCAGTGGGTCTTTCTTTCAGACTTGAATGAAATAGAATGGCTGGTTTTGAGCTTCTGTTATTTGAGCAAAAATGCTTTTATTTTGTCGTCATAATTTTTCCAACTGTTGTAGCAGTGTTTCATTTGCTTATAGACAGTGGTGGAGCCATTATCCTTGGGGACGTGCTAGAGGGAAAAAAGAATCGAAGAGAAATTTGAACAAAGTGATATCACCCAGATCTATTATTTCTAATTCCTTCATAATCTTCAGCCCAAATCTTCAGCCCAAATTTGTTAATGACATTTTTTCATACATATCATTTTATGTTTAATTTTTTGTAGAAATTTTTGTTCACACATTTTTTTTCATAGCTTTGTGATATCTTTATCTCTCGGCATGTTTTTCTTTTAGTTTTTGTTGTCTTACATACACTATGTTTGGGATTTTTTTTGAGCAAATATGTTTGGGAATTAAATAAGGAAAAACAGGTTTGTAGGGTGCAAAAAGGAAAGAAATTGTTGTCTCATCCTGGCTACCATGTCCGGATAAATTTACTAAAAGGAAAGAAACTGATCTTCCATACAAAAAGAAAAAAGAAAAAAACGAAAAAAGAAACTGATCTTTAATACGTTCTGAAATTTGACCTTTAATGATTCTCTCTTTTTACAATTAATGTTTTTTTTTTTTTTTTTTTTTTTTTTTTTTTTTTTTTTTTTTTTTGAAAAAGGCTATCTCAGCCAAGAGAGGATACAAGGAGGAAAAAAACAAGTGACCAGGGCCGGCCCTATAGCTAGGCAGCCGAGGCGGCCGCCTTAGGCCCCCGGGCCGGCAGGGCCCCTGTAGAGCTATAGTAGAGTTAATTATATAATTTAATGTAAGCTTTTAAAAAATATTATGTCAGTTTAGTGGTAACTATTCCTTTTGCCAAAATTTTATTCAAGTTCGAGTCTCGTTGGTGACGAATGTGAACTTTTTTTTTATCGGAAAATTTTAACGTTGAAGAACAGTAATTAAAGCTAATATGAATCTCATAATTTACACATAATTATTAGAAGTCTACGAATGTTTAATTTAACATACTATTTTGCGTATATTTTTTCAAATTTTAGGGCCCCAAAATCATTTCTCGCCTTAGGCCCCCAAGTGTCTTGGGCCGGCCCTGCAAGTGACAGAGAGACTGATAGCTCTTATAGCACAGTTGTGAGCTAATATATTGCCCTCCCTTTTAACAAAAGAAAAAATACAAACATCAAAGAAAGATGGAAGCATTTTACAATCTTCCACAATGACCCAGATTGAGCTAGCCGAAGAATTTGTACTGGACTTCAATGCACCAATCATAATTTTTGAATCTGAGCAAAAAGCAACCTTCTTGTAATGCAGATTTTTAGCACACAACAAAGCCTCCCTGATAGCTAGTCCTTCAAGCACTAGAGGATCAGAAATGTGTTTCAAAACTTTGGAGCAACTAAACCAAACTGAATTGTTAGCACCCACGGCTACGAAAGCGATGCTCCCCTCTTTTGAAGTTGGATTAAAAGAAGCATCTGTGAGAAAGCTTACCTCAAGACTGGGAGCATCCAAAACTGGAGTAGATGTAGATAAATTACTCAAAGAAGAGGTGCCAGAAACCCCCCCAATATTCATAAAACTTTGCCAAAGACTTTGTCACCACCTGATTTGGACTCCATTTAATATTATTGAAGATAAGATCATTTCTGGCTCTCCATAGCTCTCAGCAAGTTTGAGCAAAAATACCTCTAATTATATCACATTCTTTCTCAGAATTAACAAAATCATTAACAGCTGCCCACCATTGAGCTAGGTTCAGATCACTCGACAAATTCTGCATGAACCTCAAAGGGGAGAGAATCCAAACAGTTTTTGCAAATGAGCAATCTCTCAAAATGTGCACCTCAATTACCATGAATTCACCACAAAAAGAACAAACTTCATCAATGCTCTTTACACCAGCAGATTTAACAGGAAGGCATCCATTGATGCATTTCCAAAGAAAAACTCTCACCTTGGGTTGAACATTTAACTTCCAAAGTTTCTTCTAATGAGAGGAAGTACTTGAACAGCCATCTCCAAAATTTTCCTGTTTGGCTACTTGAAAATCATAGACTGATTTGACTGTGAGCCTCCCCATCAGCAGAATGAATCCACATTCTCTTATCAACACAATTCAAGGAGCCAACTGCTAGGGAAAGGATAGAAGAAGCATCCTTCTCATTAAAAAACCTCTTAATCAAGTTATGATCCCAATTCCTTGCCTCATGGTCAATTAGATCTGCAACTTTTTCACAGCTACAGTTTGGCAACTTTTGAGATGTTACAAACATATTGTCTTTTTCTAGGAATCCAGGGGTCTCTCCAAACATCAACATTCTTTCCATTGCCAACCAACCATCTCCAATTCCCTTCAATTACCTTCTTTCCCTTCATGATGCCTTTCCAAATCCAAGAGCTATTAGAATAGCTTTTTGGTCTTCATTGATGGATCTAAACACTAAAATTATCAATTTTAGACATGCCAATTTATTTAACAATACATGGCCAAAGAAACGCATGTAACAAAACATGAAGGTAAACAGTACAAAAATTAGAAAGCGGTTAAAATAAAGCAGATTAGACATACCTCTAATCCACGCTATAATAATATTTGAGAAAACAGCTGAGTCGTCAGGTCTTGCGAGAAGGCTTGACTGTTCTTGAAGAGATAATCGCCCCCACTTACACTGTGTTGGGATACCGGCGATGATTCTTCCAGGATAAAACAGCTCCGATCTTCGTCGTCACAACAACGTCGAAAATCAACAGCAATCAGCACCTCAGTTTGCCAAGAACACCACTTCACACGGATTTTTAGAGAGAGACAGAGAGAATACTCAAAGAAAATCGATTGTAAGTAAGTCACAAAGCAATGGTCAGTTTTTGGTATATAAACTGGTGCATTATCTCACTTTTAATCCCATTAAATGCGGTCAAAACCGTTTTAAATCACTACCAAATCACCCATTAATTAAAACATTAAACTCGTGAGTAATGATCCAAAATTGATCTATACTCTCGCACGCCAGGTCGCCTCGCGAACGCGAGACGCCGAGACATTTCGACCAAATCGCCCTTCGACCCGACCCGAGGCGAGGCGTGGCGAGGCGAGGCGGCGGCGGCGCGCGTGTGTCTGTGTGTGCGCGAGGCACACACACGAACACCCATGGTCCTCCACACACCTTAGTAGTTATACACCACCCATGTGTGTGAAACCATATAAAGGCCCCTACCCACCTTATGAGTACCAATGTGGGACTAATTTCCTCCTTGGTTTCAAGCTTCTTTAAGATACCAAGTCTTACTTCACTTTCTCACTTTCTCTATGGATTATACCAAGAAAATATGACATTTTCTAACAATCCCCCACAAATCCATATAGAAATGCATACACTGTTCTCATCATGACTTGGTTTTCAGAGTTGGTACCCTTTCGGGTTTGAACCCTCCTAAGTCCTTTACTTCGATGATTACCGGATTCAGATGGAATATTTCACCTTGAATCTTAATCCGTATAGTGTAATCATACTCCATAGAAGACGACAAGTCAACTGCTATGGTGCCAATCTACGGCTTTGAGACATTAAAGGTCTTGTCTCCATCCTGTTTGTCGAATGCTTCAAGGAATAACCCTTTCCTCTAATTGCGACCACAAAATTACATTCGCTTAGCTGGGCATCTCCAGAGATGTCTGCCACCATCTCGTCAAAAGACTTGACCCCATTCAGAGTTCAAATAACTCTTGCTATCCTGGCAGTACTAGTACCTTTTAGGTTTTCAGGGATAGACTCCGATACAAATGTATCATCTATGTAGTAAAGGTACTACAAGTTCCTCACAGCTTGTTATTACCACATTGAATACACTTTCGAGGGATCTCCTCTCATGTGTATTGGGTTCCCACTGTTGATGAACTACGATGGGTTGTCAGTCCCATCCCCAACCTCGACTTAAGTACCACTGCAGGTTCCAGTCCTTTAGTCAAATGATTAGCTGTATTATTCTGTGTTCCTATGAACTCAACAGCTATGATCCTGTCAGACACTAAACCCCTTATAGACTTTTGTCTAACTTGGATGTGTCTCCTTGTTTTAGCATTATACTTTTTACTGCTAATCTTGTCGATAGTCGTCCGACTATCACAACGAATAGCAATAGCAGGAAGCGGTTTGCTTACTACAGGTATAGCGGACATAAGTTCGTGTAACCATTCAGCCTCCGTCCCCGTGGCATCAAGCGCACACAACTCAGCCTCAAAAGTAGACCGAGTTACAATAGTCTGTTTGGTCGACTTCCAGGATATTGCTCCACCTGCCAAGGTGAACACATATCCAGTCACTCCATTGGAACCAGACTTCTTAGCTATCCAACTTGCATCACTGTACCCCTCAAGTACACCAGGAAACCTCCTATAGTGTAAACTTAGGTACATTGTGCCTTTCAGATATCTAAGCACTCTATCAAGAGCATCCGAATGAGTTCTGTTTGGACATCTAGTATATCTAGCCAACTTAGACACAGAATATGAAATATTCGGTCTAGTACAGTTAGCAAGATACTGCAAACTTCCAATAATATGAGAATACCTTAATTGAGACACATGTACACCTGAAGAATTCTTGACTAAGACAATTTTAGGATCATAGGGTGTACTAACGATTCTACACTGTGAATAACCATATTTCCCAAGTATAGATTTATCTATATAATGAGACTGAGACAAGGTTATTCCCTTAGCTGACTGAGTCAACTTCAGCCCAAGAATCACACTAGCCTCACCCATATCCTTCATCTCAAAATGCCTCTTCAAGAAAGCTTTCGTCTCATTAATAATCTCAATATTGGTTCCAAACAACAAAATATCATCCACATATAGGCATAGAATCATACATTCACTACCCTTAACTTTGGTGTAGACGCACTTGTCACTTTCATTAATTATAAAACCGAACAGCAAAACAGTTTCGTCAAACTTTTTATGCCAATCCCTGGGAGCCTGTTTCAAGCCGTAAAGAGACTTTATTAACTTACATACTTTCCTTTCATTGCCAGATGCAACAAACCCCTCAGGCTGATCCATATAAATCTCTTCTTCAAGATCACCATGAAGAAAAGCCGTCTTAACATCCATCTGATGGATGATAAGACCATTGACCGAAGCCAATGCTATAAGCATTCGGATTGTTGTCATCCTAGCAACTGGAGAGTATGTATCAAAGTAATCAATGCCTTACCTTTGCCTAAAACCTTTAGCAACCAGTCTAGCCTTGTACTTATCAATTGACCCGTCGGGGTTCAGCTTATTCTTAAAGATCCACCTGCACCCGATAGTAGAACACCAGGAGGGAGATCAACTAAATCCCATGTTCCATTAGAAACAATAGAGTCAATTTCACTCTTTATCGCACCCTTCCAGTGCCTAGATTCAGAAGAATCCATAGCCTGCCCGAAAGTTAAAGGTTCGTTCTCGACATTGTAAGTGACAAAATCACTTCCAAAGTCCTTGACTACCTTTGCACGCTTACTCCTTCTTGGTTCCTCTACTACCTCAGGGACAAACCTACTACTCGATTCCGCCCCCACATTTTTCATCTTTTCCTCATGATCAGGAATAGAACTCGATGTGAGAGAAGGATCTTCGTTAGTAGTTTCTTGAGGTATACCAGTCTTCATAGGGTAGACATCCTCAAAGAATGTTGCATCACGAAATTCAACTATCGTGTTCGCCACTATACCGTCTATGTAAGATTTTACACCAAAAATCTCATAGCCGTAGTGGTTTCTCGATAGCCCAGAAAGATACAATCAACAGTCTTAGGACCTAGCTTCTTTCTCTTGTGTACAGGTACAAGTACCTTAGCAAGGCACCCCCACACACGAAGATAATTAAGACTAGCCTTCCTGCCCTTCCATAACTCATGGGATGTTTTCTCCTTGTGTTTCACAGGGACTCTATTCAGAATATGGCAAGCCGTATTCAAAGCCTCTCCCCACAAGTATTTAGGCAACCCAGAGTTTAAGAGCATAATGTTAATCATATCTTGAAACGTTCTATTCTTTCGTTCAGCAACCCCATTACACTCAGGTGTGTATGAAGGAGTAACTTCATGAATTATACCATTGTTAGCACAAAATTCATCAAAAGCGTTACTCGTATACTCACCACCTCTATCGGATCTCAAACGTTTAAGTAATTTACCAGTTTGTTTTTCAACTTCAGTTCTATAAATAATGAATTTATTAAGTGCTTCATCCTTATGTTGAAGTAAATAAACATAACAATATCTACTACAATAATCTATAAAGGTAATGAAATATCTAAAGTGGTCCTTCGTTAACACACCACAAAATTCACAAATGTCTGTGTGCACTAAATCTAACAAGTCTGAATCCCTAACAATATTATGAAAAGGTTTCCTTGTTTGTTTAGCAGACACACATACTTGACATTTAAAATTCTTTTGTATGGTGTGTTTAGGAATCAGCTCTAAATTCATCATATTCTTTAGAGCACCAAAATTCAAGTGACCAAGTCTAGCATGCCATAAATTGGAAGACTTGATGCAGTTAACAGAAGGAACAATATCATTAGCTAAGTGCCCAAAACGGGTTCAACATTTATTACAAATAAACCGTCTGACAAATAACCTTTGCCAAAAAATGTACCAGTATGAACAAGAACTACTTTATTACACTTCAAAGAAATCTCAAAACCACTAGCTACCAATCTACTTCCACTTATTATGTTCCTAAGAACATCAGGAACATGATGCACTCTCGTCAGGGACAGAATACTACCCGAAGGAAACTTGAGGTCAACATTTCCTATTCCAAGAACTTGAGCGGCACTCGTGTTCCCCATCTTCACTGTCAAACCACGACTCTGTTGATACGATACAAATAGAATAATGTCAGCACAAATATATACATTAGCTCCAGTATCAATCAACCATTCATTTGACAAAGATGTGGAAAATAGAGCAGGGTTGTAAGTTACATACCGGTTAACGTCGGTTTCAGAAGCAGAAGCTTCACCAACAACCATGTTCACCACATGCACACTTGTGGTTCCAAGCACAGCATTCGCTTGCGCTACCACCTCGGTTTTCTTAGCTTTCTTTTTAGGGCAGTTCTTGCTCCAGTGTCCAACCTTCCCACAAAACCAACATGGTTTGTTTGCCTTTGGTTTCTTGGCCTTGTCATTTTCATCCTTAGGTTTATCTTTTTCATCCTTCTTAACAACATTTTTCCTTTTCTTTCCAACAGTGACAACATTCACCTTCGCGCTACCCGGTTCTGTTGGCATCACATGTCCCTGTTTGGACTTGTGTTGTTCTTGCACCGAGATGTCCAGCATGAGGTTAGTCCATGTGATTTCTCCTTTCTGCCTTTTCAGGGAGAGATAAAAATCTTCCCAAGACTTAGGGAGCTTTTCAATCACACACATAACCAAAAACTTTTCAGGAAGATCCATACTAGACTCCTTCAAAGCATGCACAATCATCTCAAACTCATGCACCTGCTCAGTCATGGACTTACTGTCCACCAGTTTGAAATCAAGAAACTTAGACACAAAATACTTTTCCAGACCCTGAGAGTCAGTATTATGTGTCTCATTCAGCTTTTCCCATAAGAGCTTTGCGGTGTAGGAATCTGATGAATAAACATCAAACAGAGTGTTCGATAGAGAAGCTAAAATAGCCGCCCTAGCCACTCCGTCTTTCTCAACCCACTTCGCAAAAGCCTTAACTGAATCAGCCTTTCCTTGATCCACTACCGGTTTCTCATATTCCACAACACGCCATAGACCCTTTATAGTTAACCACAATTTCAGCTTTTTCTGCCAACGACAAAAGCCGATGCCTCCATTGAATTTTCTGGTAAACCAGTCAATTCAACAGCTTGTAGAAAAGTATATGAGGCCCAATCAATGGCCACAACAGATTTAGCAGAACCGTTGACAGATTTTTAAGTTTCGCTAGCCATTTTGTTAAACAAATAACCGGTTATCTCTTCAACATTGATGGATCTAAACACTAGAATTCTCAATTTTAGACATGCCAATTTATTTAACAATACATGGACAAAGAAACGCATGTAAAAAAACATGAAGGTAAACAGTACACAAATTAGAAAGCGATTAAAATAAAGCAGATTAGACATACCTCTAATCCACGCTATAATAATATTTGAGAAAACAGCTGAGTCGTCAGGTCTTGCGAGAAGGTCTGACTGTTCTTGAAGAGATAATCGCCCCCACTTACACTGTGTTGGGATACCGGCGATGATTCTTCCAGGATAAAAAATCTCCGATCTTCGTCGTCACAGCAACGTCGAAAATCAACAGCGATCAGCACCTCAGTTCGCCAAGAACACCGCTTCACACATATTTTTAGAGAGAGACAAAGAGAATACTCAAAGCAAATCGATTGTAAGTAAGTCACAATGCAATGGTCAGTTTTTGGTATATAAACTGGTGCATTATCTCACTTTTAATCCCATTAAATGCGGTCAAAACCGTTTTAAATCACTACCAAATCACCCATTAATTAAAACATTAAACTGGTGAGTAATGATCCAAAACTGTATACTCTCGCACGCCAGGTCGCCTCGCAGACGCGAGACGCCGAGATAGTTTGCCCAAATCGCCCTTCGACCCGACCCGGTCCGGTCCGACCCGAGGCGAGGCGGCGGCGGCGCGCGCGCGCGTGTGTGTGCGCGAGGCACACACACGAACAGCCATGGTCCTCCACACACCTTAGTAGTTATACACTACCCATGTGTGTGAAACCATATAAAGGCACCTACCCACCTTGTGAGTACCAATGTGGGACTAATTTCCTCCTTGGTTTCAAGCTTCTTCAAGCTACCAAGTCTTACTTCACTTTCTCACTTTTTGTATGGATTATACCAAGAAAATATGACATTTTCTAACATCCATAAGGAGCAATTAGGGAAGTATCTAGCCTTGAACAGTTTTTTAAAAAGGTTATTGCTACCATCAGCCAGCCTCCAAGCCTGCTTGGCAAGTAAAGAGAGATTGAAAAGGTGGAGATTTTTAAAGCCCATATCTCCATCTTATTTCTTTTTGCATAATGAGTCCCAATTTCTCCAGTGAATCTTCTTTTCTCCTTCATCTTTGCTGCCCCACCAGAATTTTGCTATAACTGAGCAAATCTCGTTACACAAAGATTTTGGAAACAGCATACAAGACATTTCATAAGTTGGAAGAGCAGACAAAGTGGCTTTTATAAGTACCTCTCTCTCAGAAGCAGTAAGATTGGGCTCTTTCCAACCATTGAGCTTACTCGTAATCCTTTCTTTAATAAAATTTAGAGCCTTCTTTTTGGATCTTCCTAATAATGCTGGCAAACCCAAATAATTGTTGTCTTTGAAATCCTTTGAGATGCCCATGAAGTACTGCAAGAAATTCTTTAGAGGCTCACTTGTGCTTGGACTGAAAAACACTTGAGATTTCTCCCTGTTAACTACTTCACCCGAGGCTTGCTCATAGAGTTGAAGCACCTTATTGACTGCACTACAATCTGCAACAGTCGACCTACAAAAAAGGATTGAGTCATCGGAAAAAAAGGTGACTCACAGAAGGGCACTTTCTTGCAATCCTAACTCCACATAACCATTTTTGCTTCTCAAATTCAGCCAAGGTGGCAGACAAACTCTCAGCACAAATCACAAGTAAATAAGGTGAGAGGGGGTCACCTTGTCTTAACCCCCTCTTAGGAATAATGAAATCCCCCACCTCGCCATTGATAATTAGCTTAAAAGAGACTGATTTGATGCATGTCATGAATCATGATCCATTCAACCTATCTGACAGAAAAGCCCATGCTTAGCATAATTTTCTCCAAATAGAGCCAATTAACTCTATCAAATGCTTTTAGCATATCTAAATTCAAAGCCATCCAACCATGATTGCCTTTTCTGTTGTTTTTGATCCAAATGAAGGGCTTCTTGTGCAATTAAGACATTGTCTGTGATTAACATGTTGCTAACAAAGGAACTTTGAGAATCTGAAATGAGCACATCCATAACTTGCTTCAGCCTAGTAGACAAGGTTTTAGAGAGAATTTTATATAAAGGGGTGCACAGACTAATTGGTCTGTAATCCTTCACATGAGTAGGGTTAAGAACCTCGGGGATGAGAGCAATCTGAGTTATGTTAATGCTTCTTAATAAATTCCCAGATCTTTGAAAGCTCCTGCCAGCCTTGCAAATGCCCGCACCAACAAGATCCCAGTGATCTTGGAAAAACCTGGCAGTAAAACCATCGTAACCCGGTGCCTTATCCGGAGCCATCTCAAAGCATGCCATTCTAATCACTTCATCAGAAAAGGGCTAGTGAGTTTTTTGTTCATGTCACACAAGTAAAATACTATGTTCGCGCCAAAAAAGTTGTTAAAATAGGAAGCTTGGGCCTCAATATAGCTTGAGCCCAAGAACTTAATCGCATAATTGGGAATTAACATAAGCTGAGTTTCATAGCATAAAACTTTGATTATTTAGAACATTTTAGCCAGTTTGACTTTATAATAATAAAAAAAAATAACAGCCGAGCTTGAGCTTTGCTTGGTTGAAACCTAGATCACCTAAAACTCTTAGGAGGGGCTTCCCTCCTGCTCTCAATCCTCGCTCCGGAGCTTTCAGCTCAAATTTGTAGCTCCCAAAATTTTAGAAAGTGTTCTACAATTCTCTCTACTTTCAAAGCAATGACTTCAGTACTAAATTACCAAGCCTATTAGAAACTAAGTCAAACAAAAATTTCAACCAAAATGACCTAACCTACCTCTTTGTATGTCAAGTTCACATTGCTAACACTCAATCAAGTTGAACTTTCATTATATTCTTCAATATGGGAGGTTATGATCTCAAACTTTGTAGTTATTGTCACCAAATTTATATTGTCCAAATGTTCAATATATAATATCTTTATATATAAAATTATATTAAATGTGTAATTTGTATACACACTCTGTTGACGCTCTCAAATACAGCTTTTTTAGAGTTTGTCGTTTTCTAGCTTTCGCTCCAAATGACTTACTTGAAACCCTAACAGATGAAGGAGTCAGAGGCGCTGAATGAGCAAATTGAAGGCATTCCCAAACTTCGTGTATTCAAAATAAAGTCAAGAGGATATATTGAAGAATTATATACCCTTGGAGTTCCATTTCTGCAGTCTTCCACCATTCAATCAATGAATTACGAAACATTTGTGTAAAATTTATAATTTTCCTAAGTTAGTTTGAGATAAATCCATTGTTTGTGGGATTTGACTACAATTATCTCATTAGATTCTAATCCTACGAATTTAGTTACGACGGTAGGATATCTTTGTATTTATATCCCTTTCTTAGGGTTTGTTGATTCATTGATCACCTCCGTGTCGTTTAACCATCAATGAAATCTTCTTTGTTTCTCTGCATTCTCTCTGTTCTTGCTATATTTTCATAAACCTGTTTAGGTTCTTTTCATGGTATCAAAGTCATGGCGCTATCCATGATTCAGCTTCTTAGAATCCCTTTATCTTCTCTCCAATGCCAATCATCTTGTTCCCTTTAAGGTGGATAACTCCAATTACATCATGTGGAAATATCATATATCCTCTCCTCTTCGAACCCAATCTTTGTTTGGTGTTCATCAACGGTACCAAGATCTGTCTCCTGGACTACCTTTTAGATGCCATCGGTGCTGCTACCACCAACAAAAATCAAGCGTATGATCCATGGGTTACTCGAGACCAGGCAGTTCTCACCTTTATAACTGCAATGCTCACCCAAGAGGCTCTGATTCAGGTTATTGGTAAGACTACCTCTCATGACGTTTGGCTTTCTCTCGAGTATAGACATGCCCCCCTCACTCATTCCAATATTATTCAACTGAAGTATAACACCCCTAAATTTTAAAGCAGGATTTCAGTGCAAATTCAAAAAACTTGGGGAAATTGTGAAATTAAGTTTTTATTTTATGAAAATCAAGCCTAACATGAGTATGGTAGTACATATATAGTATATTAGGGGTAGTTTTACAGCTACAAGAAAGTGATTAAGGTGTGTAGGGTGATTTTGCAATTATCAAGAAATAGAGGGGAAAATGTATAACAGAGTTTCAGGATCGAATTTGGCAATGATGGTGATTACTAAACATTGTGGAATTTATGTGGGATATTACAAAGTAGTGGGTTATATATGCAATTATCATAAATTGGAGATTTGACCTAATTCCAAAACATAAATCTAAAGTTTGGGAAATCGCATCTACCCCTAATATGAAAGCAACCTAGCATTCATACTCTAAACCCTTGACACCTCACCCCCTTAAGTGGCAGCGCCTCACCAGCGGATTAACCCCTCTAATCTCATCCTATAAATACCCTCCCTCAATCTTCATCTTCTTCATCATCTTCAAACATTCAAAGGAGTTCTTCCCTCAAAAAATGCAACCACTCTCAATTCTTCGCCTCTTTGAGAACTCTACTATTGGGGTATCACCACAATTTGAGGAACACAAGCCCTAAGCCAATCCGAGGTAGAGGAAATCTAATCTTTAAGTTTTCTGCAGTTACGGTGTATTTTTGTATATATTGCTGGTGTGATTTTGACAGTTTTTTTAGCTATTATTGACTAGGTGGTAATTGATAAATCACGTTGTTTGTTTATTTGGGGGTATCGCGTGCTGTTGGGTAATAACTGGTTGTTGTGTTACGTAGATTTTAGATTTCTACGCCACTGGTTAGGTGGTACCTGCTGGAGTGTTTTGGCTCACCCCTCTGTATTACAGGTTGGCCTGGAGCGCGACTGGATCGCAGAGTACTTGTTAAAAATTATATTTTTAGCTAAAATAATTGTTTTTAGCTGTTTTTAGTGAAAGTTGTAAATTTTTAGTCGAATCGCGATATTTTATAAAAATAGAATTTTTGACGAGTTGTGTAACTTTTTAAATAATTCAGTTACGTACCCGTTTTTCAGATATTTCATCAAAAGTTTGTTAAGCTGACTGTTTGTCCTGCTGGTGGAGTTTTGGACGTCTGAAAGTGTCAGATGGGTTGATATTAAATCAGAATTTTATCGAATAATCAATATTTATTATTTAATGTGTGACGGGTCGTCACAACTGGTAACAAATCGGGAAAATAGTAAGAACCTCATGAACCCTATAATCATATTTAGTCCAATTTCGTGTTCTTCGTTGTTAATTTCTAAAACTAATTATTGATTTGTTGCTCCTGTCATTAAGGCGAACCCATAGGACCCAAATATTGCCTCCAAATCATCAAAATCAGTGGGCCACAGGATTCTGGGAAAGTCCTCTCTCCGAAAAACCTCTTTGGCCGACGGATAGCTAAAAACCAGTAATCCTTCACCAAAAGGTTTGATTCTTTTCTCGTTGTGATCCCTGTGAACTCTATAAACATTACTCCATATAATTTCTTGCACATATTTCTGTGTTAAGGGACTTAAGTGAAATTAAATGAAAATTACCGATTACTAGGCTAAGTTTATCAGGGAGAGTTAGGAATCATGTTTATACGTTGTAGACTCTATTTGAGTATGGCTTGGGCTCCGGGCACAATTAGGGAGTGTACTGAACAGTTTTGGGGAATCATTGGCAATATGGTCACTTTGACTTGCATAACTTGCATTGAATTTCATTGTGGCATAAAGCCTCATATATAGGACATGTATAGATAGGATGCACACTTGAATTGTGTATATACTGTAGTTGGTGATGATCGTCTCACGATAACTTGTTGCAATGGACATGAGGTGAGAAGTTTACTTGATTTTCTTTAGCTGTGAATGTTCTCAACTAGAATCGTTGTGAAAAATAAACCAAATGAGTTCATCAAGGTATTCCATTACTTTTCAACTGCTTCCTGGGCAATTAAAATTTTTCTGCTTCTTTCCAAATACTATGACTGGATTATGCGGTATGAGATGGGTCTTCAGATTATCTGGACCCAGAGTCTAGGGGTAGAGACTCTGCATGTCTCCTCATCTCAACTATTGAATTCGCTCTTGAGTAATATAACTCAAAGTCATATTGAGTAACAAAAGTGTAATAAGCTTGTAGGTACTAGTACTACTCTACTGGACTGATGATCCAGCAGGGTTGTCAACACTTAGGGTAGTTGTCTTGGTGAATTATTTGATTGGTTCTTCCTTGTCATATGTGAATATGATCATCACAACCCTGGAGGCAGTGGGATTCGAAATCCGTTGTATAAGGCTGAACGGGGTGGAATCTCCAGTATCATAATTAAGAAGAAATATTACTTGACTTAGTACTTGTTCTTGAGCACATGATGTGTAACTATCTATCAACTCGGTTGACACCGAGACATGTGTTATCTTAAACCTATATTCTTTAACTGGATTACACTATTTTCAAACTGATCAAGCATTTTCGAACTCTGGCGGACTACTGAAGCTTTTCAAACTCAAAATATTTTCTTAAACTTTTCAGCAATGATTTCCTCAAGATCTTCTTACTTGTTTACTTTTCATTTGACCTTTTACTCCAACATTATTTGAATACAGTATGACTTCGGGTATCAATTCAGATTTTTAGAACTCCAAGCTTACACTGGTGCTGATTGGGCTGGTAACCCAATTGAAAAAGGATTACTACAGGGTTTGTCCTAGTTTTTGGCACTAACCCCATTCACTAGATAGTTAATAAACAACCAACAATGGCAAGATCCTCTACATAAGCGGAGTACATGGTTCTTGCCACTAATGCTGCTGAAATTTCATGGTTTCAATACCTCTTTAAGGATTTGCATATTTTTCTTCATCCTTCTCATATTATGTTATGTGACAATGTTTCTGCCATACAACGAATGCTAATCCAATAATGCATGCTAGAACAAAATATATTGAACTAGACTATTATTTTTTTAGAGAGGAAGTGTTAAGAATGCAATTACTAGTTTCTTGTGTTCCTTCTGCTGACCAGTTGAGAGATACATCCACCAAAGACTATCTATCACAACTTTCCAATAGTTAAATTTCAAACTCGTGTTGCAGCAACCACCGTGAGTTTGAGGGAGGGTATTAACAGATGAAGGAGTTAAAGGAGCACATTGAAGGCCTTCCAAACTTGATGTATTCAAAAGAGTCAAGAGGAACAAAATGAAGATTTCTGCACCCTTGCAGTTCTGTTTCTACATTTCATCCATCTATACTATCTCAATCTATGAATTAAGAAACCTTTGTGTCAAATTTACAATTTACCTAAGTTAGTTTGAGATCAGCCCATTGTTTAGGGGTTAAGGTTGCAATTATCTCATTAGATTCTAATTCAATGACTCCGATTAAGACCCTTGGATATCCTTGTATTTAACATCCTTTCTTAGGGGTTTTTGATTCATTCAACACATTTGTGTTGTTTATCATCAATGAAACCCCTTTGTTTCTATGCAATTCTCTCTGTTCTTGTTGCTATTCCACAAACTTCTGAAGGTTTCTTTCAACCCATGTATGATTTTCACAAGATGTAACGAGCCTATAAATTTGTTGGCTAAATTGCACCGGAGGTGCCCATATTTTGCAAAAACAAGTAAGTGGGCACCCAAATTTCAAAATCGTGCACCACAAATCCCAAATTTTGGATTTACGAGCAAGTGGGTACCCTTCCGTTAACTTTCCGTTAATATTGGACGGAAAGATATAAAATGACTATCATACCCCTTATTTTCACCTTCATTTTTTTTAAAATACAAGTTTTACCAACAGATTTAAAAATATTAAAAATAATAAACACTAGTTCATATGCTAAGGCATGTTTGTAAGTTACGAAGCCTAAAACACAAAAGAAATGACTTTGTAGGTTAGAGTTACTTTTATATTCTTCTTGGAAGTTTAAATGGGAAGGTAATATGGTATATTTGTAAAGCACATCTATATATCGGATCGGATCGGGTCGGAACCAGGGGGATCTTCCCTCCAATCCAAATCCGATCGGATCTGGCTTTCCGGATCAAAATCTGATCTATTTTCAATTGGATCAGATTCGGATCCATTCGGCTCGGTTCCCTCGGATCCCAGATCAGATCGGACCATATTGCCATCGGTATAAGAATATATGCAATACGGTTTTGATTGCGGTTTAGCCGGTTCGGTCCGTTTCGATTTGTGTTTTTAACGGTTCATGCTCGGTTCGGTTTAACTCGGTTCGTTTGATTTGTGGTTTTTCCGGTTTGAACTTGCACCCCTAACTGGGCCAATTCCTGTACCACCCCCATTTGGTTTGGGCTGGGCCTAAGCTTAGTCTACAACAACTAATTACACCAGCCCACGGTTAGTTCACAAAATGTTTGTATCCACCACACTATTCTAAGTATTTACAACCACCTCCCCTTTTACCTCCGTTTAGACTACAGTACTGCTTCTTACTTTCAGTTCAGTTTGAGTCTCACCATTTCGGGGTTTTTGTTCAAATGCCTTTCTACCAACATGTGTTTACTTTATACCATTGTCCAAACTTGGTCTTTCCAATCTACCCGACTGGGTAATTTGATCTCTAAAGAGATTATTAGAAACCATGTGGTCCCTTGTTCAGCCAAAAGTACTTGTTGTCAGCCAAGGTTTTTGTTCAATGACATCAATGCCCTTGCAACCCTAATATTCAATACCCTTCCATTTTTTTCTCTCCCTACAAATCTTCACTGCTTTTTGTTTCTCCCTCAGGAACATTCAATTTTTTTCATCTACCTCTACCTAACAAAGTACAACAAGAAATTACTCCAACCGTATCATTTATGATTTCTGCGTACTCGAACCTTAATGCCATCGAACAACTTCTCATTTGTCACACTCAGTTTCTCTTGTTTTATCCAGTTCTCACATTTTCTCCCTATCTGAGTCTCTCATCTCCGTTTGTTCTTGAACCTGCTCAGAGTACAGGTAAACTGTAATTTTGTTGAGATTGTTGTATTTGTTGTGTCTTTTGATCCTAATGTTAGCTTATCACTTAAAATTTCTGCTTTTTATTTTGATTTGTTCAATTTTATATGTGTTCATATTCATGTGTTCTTTCTGTGTTTTCTTATGCCAATGTAACACTCGTCGGGGACGATTTGAGTAAGACCACGACGACTAGGCAGTGGGCTTGGTCGTCTTGGTCTTCATTCACTAAGACAGATACGACCTATGAAGTATAGGGATCGTCCGGGGAAACCACAGAGGGAACACCCGGACGACCCTGACGACCCATTGGTCGTCTCGGTGAGTCTAGGTCGTCGCTGTCTGAGTGAACTGGAAAACCACCGAGGGAACAACCCGACGACCCTGACGACCCATACATGTCGTCTCTGTGATTCTAGATCGTCTATGTCTGAGTGAACTGGATTGGCAAACGGTCTCGACGAACTTCCCGGACGACCGTGACGATCCCCAACAATCAAATACAACAATCAGAATTCTAATAATCAAATACTTTAAATAAGACTTACATGTTTTTGTGAAGAACCCAAGAACAAATACTTCAGAAATTACATCAAAAAAGAGATTACAATAATCAACAGTTCCAAAAACAGAAAAACTGGAACATGGCTTCAAACATTAATCAAGGTAAAATCAAGGTAAATAATATCAACCCAACATTAATCAAGACCCAAACACAAAAATTAGATTCGGTCTAGCAAAGATAAAATCAACATAACTAAAAACAAATTTTAAACAAATCACTTAAAGACAAAAAATAAACAAAAACTTAGAAGAAATTGCATTAAACTTAAAATAAATTACAGATTACATTGAAATTTCAAAACTTAAAAGAAACAAACTACATTTTTTTTTTGTTTCTTCATATCCCTAGGAATCTCTTCTGGGTCACAATCCAAACTAGTGATCGATTCTTCACTAGCACTACCATCCTGTCTCTTTTACGTGGAGGAGGTGGGAGACTAGTCCAGTGAGTCGTGTCTTCTTCGTCGTTATCGGATGAGTGAATGGTTGTTTCGGAACCCCTTTTGTAGGAATAACCAATTTCGTCATCCTCTTCACTTTCCTCCTCTTCACTTCCCTCCTCTTCACTTTTTTTCTTCTTCATCACTTTCCTTCTCTTGACTTGTTTCTTCTTCATCACTTTCCACCTCCTCTCTTCTTCACCCTGGTCAGTTTCGTACTCCTTAGGTGGGGAGCTTGGTTTGGACATTTTGATGGAGTGATTTGGGAGTGTGAATAGATTGTGGTTTGGGAATTCAATAGTTACTACATTTATAGTGGTGGAGGGTAGATGAAGAGACTCGGCAATTTCTTTTGTTTCTTGTGCTGTGCATGCTTGTAATAATGTCGATACATTTTCTAGATGATTTCTTCTTGAAAATGTATCCACATTTAAAAAGGATGCGGCTTATCAATTTCCAAGGCACCCCGTGAAGTTCCTCTAAAAAAATAAACTATCGGGACAACCAAGGTTCGATCGTCCGTGTCATTCACCAGTGAAGACCGGGACGACCAAGTCCGGCCGACAAGGTCGTCTGATAATGACCAAGGTCGTGCGGTTCGTTCACTGGTGAAGACAGAGACGACCACGGTCGTCGGGTTTGTATGTGTCATTCACTTGGAAAGAGAGTGACGCCCAAAGGACATTGGTCGTCTCTGTCTTCGCTACCAACTGTTAATTATTAGAAAAATACATAAACCCTAAACCCTAAACCTTTATTATTAATAATAACTATTATCACATTATGGTTATTCTTAAACCCTAAATCCTAATTAAAAAATACAAACATTATCTTCTAACATGTGAAGTTTGTTTATATATGACAGAGATGGTGAAAAAATTAGGAGTACTTGTCATCTGGAATGGTGCATGGGATCGTGTCGAAGGTATGTACAAATACTTGGGTGAAAGATTGAAGACAGCGCATTTCAAGATATGCAAAGGCATTACTGTAGAGTTATTGAAGGAAGATGTTTCTGTTAGAATGGGTGGTAATCATGAGTCTACTAAGAAGATCGTCTTACACTATCATCACTTGATAGACGATGCAGACTTGTTCCCCCCTAACGTACTTTCTGATGACATACAAATCGATGATTTGTTTGATTGGTGTTGTGCGGGGTTTACTGTTAGAATGTACGTTACTTTAGAGGATGAGGTTCAAGGAAACGTAGTTTCAGATATAGTTCTTGATAGAGTACATAACGGCCCGATTCCGATGGATGACCACAATATGCAGTCGATTCCGATGGATGACCACAATATGCACCCGATTCCGATGGATGACCACAATATGCAGCTGATTCCCGTGGATGAACACAATAGCTCCCATGCATTTATTGAAGAAGAATACTCCCCCGGTGTGCAGATCATCCCCGAGGGCTATGCTGACGACATGGACCCTCCATTGGTCCCCACAGAAATGGAAAATGTTATGGCTCTTAGTCCACCCGACTTCGATCATGACAACGCCACCAATGTGGTCAAGGACAATGATGTGTATGATAGAGAGGAACCAAATGTGCATAACAATCTTGCACTGTAAACTGTGCAGATAGATCGCACTCGTTTTGTTGATGAGGCCGGTGGTAGTGGTTGTTGTAGTGATGGAATTGGTAGGTCTGACGGACTGGTTCTGAAGATTGGTGATTTGTTTGTCAGACCCGACGCGCTATTAATGCCTATTAGGATAGTTTCTGCTAAGAGTGGATGGTCTTTTCACGTCTACAAGCGAGAGGCTGTGCGTGAAACAACCCGAGATCTCGATTCATGGTTAAAGAGATAATTGATGACCAAGAGTAGAAATAAGTTTACGAATATTACAATTTGGCTAACAAATACAACAGTCTTGAGAAGATAAGTTTACAAATGTAATGTGATTGAAATAAGCTATGTGTTAAATCATATGTGGGCTAATCTAAGCTAAGCGTCTTCGTCTCGATTCGCGTTCCCATCTCCCACCTTAAGTGATGACCTGCGGTTTTAAAATGGCAAGAGCCGACGCAGTTTTGAAGAAAATAATCAGCAAAAACTGAGTAAATACACACTACGACATGTAAAGCAATGAGAGGCACGCAAGCATAGGTTTAAATAAACCAAGAGATTTGACACATTAATAAATAATAGAGTTGGGAATTTATGAACAATTATAAGTAACCACGTAGCAAGAACTTTTTAACTTTAAAACTTGAATAAACCACGAGTATTATAGGAATTCATAAAGTAGTAGAATCTCCAAAGTAAACAATTTCTTTGAACTGATAAAAAATATTGATTCACGAGTGGCTACTGTTTTTCAACTCATTTATTTCGATTATGGCATATCTAGAGCCACAAACAACATCAATAGAGTAGACAACTTTCTTTCAAGTTCAATTAAACATTAATTTTAGCTGAGGCATGTCCAGAGCCACTAGCGGGATCGATGTAAACAGAGGGATCACGAAATAATCACAAAGAGTTCCTTCTAGGTTCTATCAAACCCTATTTCACCCGAGCGTTAAGGGAGCCCATTCGTCAACCCCGCTCACAACATTAGCTAAAAGGCCTTAAGTGTCGACACCCATATACCGTAGTGACCCTTACAAGTATAAGTAGCACTCCATAGCTCTATAAACCCCTTGGCCTCAATACCTTGATACATTTTGGCTCATCGGGGGCGGATTTGTGAACATTAAATTTCTATTCAATAATAAGAAACATTGCATCAAAGGTCTTAGCCATAAGAAAAATGGAGGATCGCTTGGCGTCCCCCATTAATAACAGTACTCCGTACATCGCCCTAAGTCTATTAGAGGTATTTTATTTCTTCTCTTTCACATAACCAGAATCAGAATGTCAACATTTCACAAGTAATTTCTGAGAATTCTCAAAGGAGATGAATAAAATAGTTTAACAACTTTCGAGTGGAAAACATGCATTCTCATACTATTGCATATAAAAACACATTCATTTGAAACATCAAACACATACGCACATTTTGATATGAAAAGGCCGTACATATGTACTTACCTCTGAGCCATGAAAGGTGCAAAGCAACACTAGCACTCCTACAACGCTCGTCTCCGAGTCTCACAGTAAATGCAACAACACGAATACGTACTTCTTCTTCGAACGATCCTTAATAACGGCTGGATATACACAAGTAAAGTATAAAACTTATTAGCATATATCCTTTATATGAGGTTTTATGCAAGAATGCAATGAAATGGGCGGTCATGCAAGCTAACTTGACCAAAATGCCCCTGATACTTCAAAACTCTGTAGTATTGTCCCTGACTGTGCATGGACCCCAATTTACATTCATACTGAACCAACAACATGCAATAATGACTCTTAACTCTCCCATATGAACTTAGCATCGAAATCTACAACTTTTAGTAAATTATATTTAGGCCCATAAAGTTTGCAAAAATTACAGAAAGACCCCCACCATTGATTTGATAACTCCCGATTCAGATACTTCCCTCTTGAGACTTCAAATATCCTTCTAAGTCAGGTTTTTGATCTCTAAACATTAACCTAGTCTCAAGTAGTTCAAGTGTGAAGTTTTAATTAAAAGCACATAGGCCCCCGAAGTTTAGTAAAACTGCAAAAAGACCACCACATTTGACTTGGTCAACCCTAGCCCAGAATTACATACAAGTACTCCAAATACGCATACAATACATGCTGACGAACTCCAAGTTACCAAAACGAATCTCAATACAAAGCTAAGTGAAATTGCTATTTTGCCCCTCCTATACAGTTTAGTCAAACTAGGGTTTTCAAAAAGTCAAACTTTGTCAACTTGATATTTAGACTTAGAATATGAATACGTACAAGTTTTGTGAAGAACGCTAAGGCGAGAAAAGTCTTTCAAATTCTCAAAACCGAATATCAAAGATAGTGAAAAGTCGTTTCAAGTAGTCAACTTTGCGACTGATTTCTGATCAATTGAGAAGGAGTTTTGAGAGACTGGAAATAGGGTTTTGAAGATGTCAGTTCAAGGATTCCAGAACATATTTGAACTCCGAGAAACTCTAAGTATTCAAGGAGATATCGCTACTTAAAGTTGGACAAAAATTCCGATTCAATACTTAGAAAAATTCACTAGTGCTTCATGAGTTCAAACTATCAACTTTAGGCTCGTTTTGTGAGAAATCCGTTAAAAATTTGAAGATGACCCAGAGCCGATGAAATGAAGTATTATGTGCCATCTTCGTAGGAGAAAGAAAAACAAGATTTCATAAAGAATTAATGGAGTTATGATCGTTTGAAAATGACTAATTAAATCCAAACATTCAACACTTAGAAAAAAAATTGCTTGGACAGATTCAAGAACAAGATTTGCAGCAACTTCAACTAGATTTTTAGGTGATTTGGACACTGAATTTGAAAAAAATATAAAACACAAAATTTGTGGCCAATCGTCGATGTTTCCAGAAGGTCCAGAATCGCTCAAAACGGATTAAAAACGAGAGAGATATGATCATTTGAACGAAGGCTGTTTATGCATGTCGGAAAAACGAACCAAGAGTGAAAAGTGAAATCAAACTCGACTCCAACCGAAAGATGGGCAGGTTTCAATGCTTCTAATGCATTCTAGATGTTCTAGGGATGATTTTGGTGCAAGAAACAATGAAAATAGTGAAGAAATGAGAGAGATACCTTGTTGCATCACTCCCTGGTGGCCATGGAGTTCGCCGGCGACATGCCGCCCGATTTCCGGCATTTCAGAGAGCTCCCATCAGGTTCTTGGTTGGGTACGGTGTTCTACGACTTCCATAGGTCATGGGTTTACCTTCAATCGGGGGGAAACGACCAAGAGCAAAGAGAATGCCGCCGCTTGGTGGCCGGCGGCCATTCCCGTCGGGTTCATCAACCCGGAATCCGGAGATGTTGATTTCCTTCGATTCAGCGCACAAATTTGGTACCTCCGGATTCGCCTTGATCTCAGGAAAAAGGAAATGGGTTTTAATTGTGATGGGTTGCAACGAGGAGGTAGAAATCAACGAAAACCCGAACTAGGGTTCTTACCTTCAAACCCGAATTTCTCACTCGATTCTAGATGAAATCCCGAAATGTTTGGGGCGTATTGATCCTTGTGGTGAGGGATACTCCGGGTGGTAGCAGGTCGGGAGTTGGTGGTTGTTTGGTGGTATTTCCTTGGTGGAGGTGATGGTGTTCTTGGTGGTTGCATGGTGAAGAGAGAGGAAGAAGATGAAATTCAAACAAATGATGAAGATGCCCATTGTTCTCAGCAACAAATGATATAGGAGAGGGATGAGATGATGTCGTCTCACTAATGAGGTGTAAAAAATCTCTTGACAAGTGTCTCACATGCATAGGGGTCAAAGTGTAGTTTTCTAAACTTTTAGGTACAACTAGAATTAGAGCTTCTACTTAATTTCAGAGAATTGCACAACCACCCCGAACATCTCTAGTGCTTCAAAATCATTCTAACGACTTCCAAACATTGCTAATACTCCAAAATACCACATATAAGGCCAAGACAGACTATTTACAAATTCACCCCCAAAGTCTTGATATTGCACTTGAGAACACTCTCTGAAATTAGGGGTGTTACAGTGCGGATAGTGCTGCGTTGTAGTGATGACAACTGTAAGTGGATGGTGGGGGCGTACAAGATCAAAGAGGCTGTGAACTATGTCCTTAAGAAACACAATCCCATTCACACATGTACCGCAATTACGATTGACAGTAAGCACCGTAACATCACTAGCATGGTTGTAGCCAAGCAATTGTTGGGACGGTTTAAAGATCTCACAAAGACACCCTCAATCTCTGATGTTCAGGCTCCTGCGAAAGATATGAGCACCGAATTCTCCTACCATACGTCGTGGATTGCAATTCAAAGCGTAAAAGTCTTATTAGAGGCAATAGGGCCCAAAATTATGCAGATCTACCTGTGTTCATGCATTTAACCGCAGAGTTGAACCCTGGTTCGAAGTGGGATATTGGGGTGAGCCACATATAATGTATCTCAGTACTGCTTTCATGGCCCTCGGCGCACAAATTGTAGGTATACGGTATATGAGACCTGTAATTGTGATTGATATGTCGCACATGAAGAAAGAACCAGTTCAGTTGGTTGTGTGCACAATGGTTGATAGCGAGCAACACTGCTATCCCATTGCGTGGGGATTGGTGGATCGCGAGAATACAAATGCATGGACATGGTTCTTGACTAAACTACAAAAAATTAGGCCCGACATGCATGACCTGACTTTTGTTTCCGATCGACACCAAGCTATAATAATTCAATTAAGAAGGTGTACCCCCTTTCCAACCATGTCCATTGCTATCATCACCTGAAAATGAACGGGCTGTCGCATTACCCCATAAAGAAGTGGGATAAATATTTTTTTAAAGCTGCATATACCTTCGACCGGAGATATGTGAAACATCTTTGAAGGACATGGGCATTGTTGTATCGCACGTGCATAGCGTGAAGAATATGACGATTGAAGGTTACTTTCGCGATGCCGGATTGGAGAAGTGGGCTAGGTCTTTTTGCAAGACAGCGCGGTTCGAACAATTATGTTCCAACCATGCAGAGTCCATTGGCTCATGCTTTCTGGATGCACGGAATGGCAAACCTCTTAAATTATTCGCCTTTGCATGTGACACATTGGCTCAATGGTTCATATTGAGAAATGTTGAATTGGAGAATATGGGAAGGATGTTTCTGACTAATGTGCGGGAAGAAAAAATGTTGGAGAATTGGGCCAACTCTCGAGGGCTGCATGTACGTCCCATCACATGCACAGAGTATGAAGTAAGAGACCGTGACCTGAAATGTTTCGTGGTGGATTTTAGCCCTGGAAATGTCATCGGGAGCTGCACGTGTGGCGAATACCAACAATTTGGTTCCCATGCGTACATGCTTGTGCATGTGCATCTGCACTTAGGAAGCTGGGCCATTACGACGTGCAACACGACATGGAGGTCATGTGTAACACCCCTATTTCTCAAGCGAGCTCTAAGTGCAATATCAAGACTTTGGTGGCGATTTTGTAAATATTTTGTCACGGCTTTAAAGTTGGAACTTGGGAGTGTTTGCAATATTTGGGAGTCGTTAGAATGATTTTGGAGCACTACAGATGTTCGGGGTGGTTGTGAAATTATCTTAAATTAAATAGAATCTCTAATTCTAGTTTATACACTAAAGTTTGAAAAACTACACTTTCACCCCCTAGCATGTGGGACACTTGTCATAATTCTTTTGACATCACATCCCCTAGGTGGCAGCACCTTCTTGATCATCTCCCCAGTCAGATCTACATTGTTTCATCAACACTTTCATTTTCATCCTCCTCCTTCTCTACCATGCAAGAACTTCACCAAGAACAACCACCATCACCATTGAGGAACCACCACCACCACCAAAGAACTCCACCATATGTCCACCTCTCCTCGACCTGCTACTACCAGAGGTAGCCACCAACCTCAGGAGTAAAACGCACAAATCGATTTCGAAAAACGACGAGTAACGAGAGAGAAAACCCGATTCAAAGGTATGAGCCCTAGAACCGTTTATTGTCGATTACTCCCTCATCGTTGAATTTTGGTTCGATTAACCCACATAATCTTGTTCCTGAGGTTGAGACGAGTCCGGGAAGCACAAGCTTGTCCCTCAAATCGCTGGAAACGGGGTCGCCGAAATCCGGGTTGAAGAATCCGACGGAAACCGCCACAAGCCGCCGATTTCTTGGGCGTTCTCTCTGTTCCTTGCCGTTCAATCCCTCCAAATGGTTTCCCCGAGGCCTCTAGACATCGTGGAACACTCTGGGCAGCCTTGAAGCTGCTGGGTATTCGTTGAAGCGTCGGAACTAGGCAGCAAAGTCGCCGGAAAACTCCATGGCCGACCAAACCTTGGGTAAGCTTCATTTCTCCACCAAATTTTGCGTCCTATGAATCAAATTGCTCCCAATAATGTCGTGAACCTGTTTGAATGATCCAAATCTGCCCAGATTGTTGTTAGAGTCGAGTTTGATTTCATTTTTCACTCATAGTTCGTTTTTTTCCGTCATGCATAAACAGCCCCTGTTCAAATGATCATATCTCTCTCAATTTTAATCCGTTTTGAGTGATTCTAGACTTTCTGGAATCCTCAGACAATTGGCTACAACTTTCATGTTTTAAATTTTGACCAATTTGGTCTTTAACCCAGCAAAAAATCTAATTGAAGTTGCTGTGTTCGTGCTTGTTCATGCTGAGTTTTTCCCACCAGCATTTTTGACCCAACTTTGGATCTCTGTATCTCCCTCGTTTTTGGTCCGTTTTGAATGATCTTTAGCTTTATGGAATTATTGGTGAATTGTCTACAACTTTCATGTTGATTTCTTGGTCCAGTTAGGTCTCTAAACCCTCTGATTTTGGCCTTGAAGTGGGCTGGTTTGCGGTGTTCTTGAACAATCAAGAGCTGAAATTTTTCTAAGTGTAGAACTATGTTGAAGTACCCATTTTATGACATCTATAACTTTCTCAAATTTTAATGAAATCTTGTTCTGTTTTCTCCTCTGTAAAGCTGGTGTATAATACTTCATTTTCTTGCCTCTGGGTCATCTTCAAATTTATAACGGATTGCTCACAAATCGAGCCTAAACTTGCTATTTTGGACCTATAAGAAACACTTAAATTGTTTTTAAGTGTTGAATCATTATTTGACCCAACTTTGAACAAGCATAGCTTCTTGTGTATTTGAAATTTTTGGGAGTTCAAATATGTTCTGGAATCCTTGAATTACCATCTTCAAGTACCTGCTTTAGGATTTCCAAATCTCATTCTCAAATGATCATAAATTGGCCACAAAGTTGACTAGTTGAGTCGATTTCTCTCGATCTTTACTTTCAAATCCGATGTCGTAAACGACATCTTCAACCTTAGCATCCTTCACGGAAGTTGTTCGTAATGTTATTCTGACCCTAAATATCAACCCTAACCAAGTTTGACTTTCTTTAAACCCTAGTTTGACTGAACTGTATAGGAGGGGCATAACAGTAATTTCACTTAAACTTTGAATTGAGATTAGTTTAGTAACTTGGAGTTTGTCACCATGTCTTGTATTTTTATTTGGAGTACTCGTATATAATTCTTGGCTAGTGTTGACCAAGTCAAATGTTGGGGTCTTTTTGCAATTTTACCAAACTTTAAGGGCCTAAGTGCAAATTATTGAAAGTTGTAGATTTCGATGCTAAGTACATATGGGAGATTTTAGAGTCATTCTTACATTTTTTTGGGCCAATATGAGTATAATTTGGGGACCAGACGACTAGACAGTTTTGGAGTATGAGGGGCATTTTGGCCAAGTTAGCTTGCATGACCCGCTTTCCATTGCATTCTTACATACAACCTCATATAGAGGGTATATGCTAATAGGTTCTATACTTGACTTGTGTATATCCAGCCGTTATTAAGTATCGTGCGAAGTAGACGTACGTTTTCGTGTTGCTGCATTTACTGTGAGATTCGGAGACGAGCGTTGTAGGAGTGCTAGCGTTGCTTTGCGCCTTTCATGGATCAGAGGTAAGTACATATGTACGACCTTTTCATATCAAAATGTGTGTACGTTTTCGATGCTTCAAATGAATGCTTGTTATATGAAAAGTATGAGAATGCATGTTTTCCACTCGAATGTTGTTAAACTATTTTATTCATCTCCTTTGAGAACTCTCGGAAATTACTTGTGAAATATTGATATTCTGATTCTGTTTATGTGAAAGAGAATAAATAAAATACCTCTAATAGACTTAGGACGATGTACAGAGTACTGTTATTAATGGGAGGCGTCAAGCGATCCTCCATTTTCGTATGGCTAAGACCATTGAAGCAATGCTTCTTATTATTGGATAGAACGTCAATGTTCAAAAATCCGCCCCCAATGAGCTAAAATGTACAAAGTTATTAAGGCCAAGGGTTTTATAGAGCTATAGGGTGCTACTTATACTTGTAAGGGTCACTACGGTATAGGGGTGTCGACACTTAAGGCCTTTTTTAGCTAATGTTGTGAGCGGGGTTGACGAATGGGCTCCCTTAACGCTCGGGTGAAATAGGGTTTGATAGACCCTAGAAGGAACCCTTAGTGATTATTTCGTGATCCCTCTGTTTACATCGATCATGCTGGTGGCTCTTGACACGCCTCAGCTAAATTAAACTGTTGATTGAAGTCGAAATTAAAAATTGACTACTTATTAATGTTGTTTGTGGCTCTTGATATGCCCTAATCGATTGAAATGAATTGTAAATCTTGGCTACTCATGAACTACTATCGTTCTCAGTTCAAATGAACTTGTTTACTCTCGATATTTTACCAACTACTCGTGGTTTCTCAATGTTATTAAATTGAGAGGTTTTTGTTACTCGGTTACTTCAAGTTGATCCAAATTCTCCAATATGATAGTTTTACTGTTTAAATCTTCTGATTTGCTTCAACTCATGCTTCCGTGCCACTCGTTTCTTTACATGTCGTAGTGTTTACTTACTCAGTTTTTACTGATCAATTTCTTCAAAACTGCGTCGGCTTTTGCCATTTTAAAACCGCAGGTCGTCAATCAAGTGTGGGGAATGGGAACGCGGATCGAGACGAAGAAGTTTAGCTTAAGTCAGATCATTTAGTAGATCACACACGATTTTTTTTAGATTGTACCTATTATCGCAATTTTTTTATGTACTTTAACCGAAATGTAAACTTAATAGCTAATAATCTACTTTTGGTTGTCGATTGTCGCGTTAACCCTGAACTGAGATCCCGGGTTGTTTCATCATGTACAACCATACTAGCAGGTACTATTCAAAAGAATACTTTAAGGAGGCCTATAGCGGAACGGTTTACACTGCTCCCAACCACACACAGTGGGACAGAGACACTTTACCCGAGGATATAAGAGCACTCCGGCCATTGCCTCCGAAGAAACTGGTGACACCAGGGAGGGACCAGGAGACCAGATTCAAGTCCACGGCTGAAAAAATATTTTCAAATCGGGGAGGAAAGGGTTCATACAGATGCCGCAAGTGCTGAAACAACCTGGGATCCCAGTTCAGGGTTAAAGAGACCATCGATGACCAAGAGTAGAAATAAGTTTACGAATATTACAATTGGGCTAACAAATACAACAGTCTTGAGAAGATAACTTTACAAATGTAAAATGATTAAAACAAGCTAAATGATCTACTAAGTGACAACTTCGTCTCGATACGCGTTCCCAACCCCACCTTGTTCGATGACATGCGGTTTTAAAATAGCAAAATCCGACGCAGTTTTGAAGAAACGATCAGTAAAAACTGAGTAAATACATACTACGACATGTAAAGCAACGAGTGGCACGAAAGCATGAGTTGAAACAAATCAGAAGGTTTAAACAGTAAAACTATCATGTTGGAGAATTTGGAACAATTGGAAGTAACCGAGTAACAAAAACCTCTAAATATAATAACATTGAGAAACCACGAGTAGTTGGTAATATATCCAGAGTAAACAAGTCCATTCAAGAGAATAACTTAGTTCATGAGTAGGCAAAGCATTTCAAATCATTTCAATTTATTAGGGCAATCCAGAGCCACAAACAACATCAATAGAGTAATCAAACTTTCTTTCAATTCCAATTTAACTGTTAAGTTTAGCTGAGGCATGTATAGAGCCACCAGCAAGATCGATGTAGACAGAGGGATCACGAAATAATCACTAAGGGTTTCTTCTAGGGTCTATAAAACCCTATTTCACCCGAGCGTTAAGGGATCCCATTCGTCAACCCCGCTCACAACATTAGCTAAAAGGCCTTAAGTGTCGACACCCCTATACCGTAGTGACCCTTACAAGTATAATTAGTACTCTATAGCTCTATAAACCCCTTGGCCTCAATTTCTTGATACATTTTGGCTCATCGGGGGCGGATTTGTGAACTTTAAAGTTCTATCCAATAAAAGGAAGCATTGCTTCAATGGTCTTAGCCATAAGAAAATGGAGGATCGCTTGGCGCCTCCCATTAATAAAATAACTCTGTACATCGTCCTAAGTCTATTATAGGTATTTTATTTCTTCTCTTTCACATAACCAGAATCAGAATATCAACATTTGACAAGTAATTTCCGAGAGTTCTCAAAGGAGATGAATAAAATAGTTTAACAACATTCGAGTGGAAAACATGTGTCACATCCCCCACCCGCCGACCCCGATTAGCGATTAATAAAACTTTGCGTTAACGGGAGGAGGGCGCGACATGCCGGTGCGGCCTTGACTCGTCGAGAGGCTAAATAAGTAATTTATAAAAGTCGTGATAAAAGTTTCTAAAAAAATAACTTTGCGGAAGCGTAAATAACAAATAACTTGGGGTCGTCTTGATAAACAATTTGAATTGTAAGAAAAGAAAGTTGGAACATAAAAATTCAATGTCATTTAGCCATCTCGACTCGTATCGTAACAAAGCATAACTCGGGAAAGGTTCTAGGTATCATACAAGGCTCATAAAAAGTCTTATATACATAATTATATAACTTTACATTCTTAAACCAAAAAACAACAACATGTATTTCATAGTAACTCCAAGTCGGCTAGCATATACTCGGCATCTAAGCACATAAGCGTCATCAAGCACGTAATCACATATGAACTTAACTCCATGCTACTTCTCGCTTCTTACATGTTATTAAAACCTGAAAAAAAGGTAAATTGAAAGAGTGAGCTCAACTAGCTCAGTGAGTTACATCTACGCCCCTCCGTAGGTTTGAAAAACTAAAAGGGCTAAATTTTCCCATGGAGCGTCATGAACATAAGGCATAGTCATACATATATATACTTGTGAAACTTGAAAGAGCATGACATTCATAAAGCATAACGTGTATCGTGGAGAAAGTGTAACGTAAAGCATAACTTGAGTCATGAGAAATCGTATTGTTCCAAGTAGGAACCTTGCTTTGTCTCACGTGGAGACCTTAACATACTTGAACATACTTGCTTAGTTTCTTATCTTATGGCCCGTGTAACCTTCGTGACTTAACATAACGTAGGGACATGTCCATCGCGACGGCTCGTGAGGCGACGCGTGCCGTTTTATATTGCCCCGGCAAAAGGGCCGTAGCCTGCCTATACCCGACAGGGGGTTTCACTACGGTAACCGTGGCCTTTCTGAAAACGTGTTTTATCTTATGAAACGTTCATTTATTTTGTTTGTTAGCATCCATGGGGCATAAACATTTTACTTGAGTAACGAAAGCATACATACATAATAATATGGACGACATGAACATACATAAGCTTGTAAGAAAGTTGAGGTTCGGTACAAACTTCGGGAGGTAGGGTAACTCACCTTGCGAGCTTAATCCATTTACTTAATATTCCTTAGTCCAAATTCAATCATCTTTAATCGTACGAGCATCAACTCCACGTCACGTAAATAGCAAAGAAGGCTACAAATTATACATATAAGCACTTAGAACGAAATCATTTCAAACATAACACATAATCACTTAGCATGAAGTCATTCCAAACATGGCACATAATGATTTAGCATGAAATTATTTCAAACATAGACATGCCTAAATCACTTAGCAAAATGATACTAGTCTTATCAATGCAAGATAAACAATCTTCTCACACATCCATATACTTGTACTGTATTAAACATATTATTAGATGCATATGCAATGTAAAATGTAGCACATAAGAGCAATATAACATATAATGAACTAAAAGGTAACTTGCATAAACTAGCTTTAATAACTTGATAAACTTCTAAATCATGCTTATAAGATAAGTGTAACCATCGCTAGTACAAAATTCATAGGTGACTCAAAATAATTATTTGGGACCTCGAATTTTTACATAACATAGATAAAGAGTTCACTGATAACATATAAAAATATCAAAAATTATAAAAACTTTTAAGTATTTTTAAACATTAACTTTCAGAGTTGTTTAGGTGTAAAACAGAGGCTGAAAAGCGGTCTTGGGAATAAATTCATAAAATATTCATAGTAATTTCAAAAATTATGAAATTTTAACTGAAAGTAAATAACACCTCTGTGAACAACATATCCAAATTTTGTAACTATTGGATTAGAATAAGTTCATGAAATCAATGAAAAACTTCTCTGGTCTGGGTTGGACAGATTGTAAAAACAACCCAAGTTTTTAGCCGATTAAAAATTAAATACAAGTCCAATGGCTCTGAAATTTGTACTGTACAAATATCACATACAAATATACAAACTGTAAATTTTTCATATTTTTCTCAAAATTTTAGGTATTTTTCCAAATTTTGTGAAAATAGGCTCAAACATGAACTTTATGGTTTTCTATACTTCAAAAACTTGTTGCATGCAAGCACCATTCCATCAAAACCTGAAATTGAACTAATGCAAGGTCTACCCACATCATTTTCTTACATGATTCTAACAACAAACTTGATTTTGATGACATGCATGTATGTTCAAATGTGGGTTTTATGAAATATGCAACATTCAAGTACCAATTTGATGATCTAGCCATGAAAATGATGAATCATGCTTGGAGATGGGGAAGATCAAGTTTAAAAGTTACAAATCAAAGATCAAATAGCACATGCAACTCAAGATCAAGCAACTTCATGCCAAGGACATGAGTCATGAACAAATTGAGCAAACAAAGAAGGAGGAGTGCTTACATATGAACATTGAGAGGAACTAGAGATTGATCTTGGGTTCTTAGAGGTTGGAGAAGCTTGGAATCTTGAGGAAGATGAAAGAAAATACTCCCCCAATGCATAGTATAACCTTAGGCTTGAGTTTTTCATGATATGAGAGGTAGAAAATGGAGTTTTGGGGGTGTTTTGTGAGGGTGAACCCCCAAATCCGGGAATTGTGTTCTTGAGAGAAACTTTGAGTGTGGAAGAGAGTGAGAGAGAGTTTGAGAGGTAAGGAGAGTACTATAGAGTGACATGATGGAACATGGGGGATAAAAATCTATACATGTAATGAGAGCTTAATAAAATATTATATTTGACTAGTTTAGTGGAAGAAGGTTTGAGATGAAAACTTAATTGGAAGACATGCTATTTGGGTAAATGATGCAAATTCAATAATTGAGAGGTTAATGCATAAAAACATAAAGTTTGGAAAACAATTCAAATGTACATAAAGTTATGGGGCAAACTAGAAGTTTAATATTAACTAACAAGTTGGCACAAACATAACATTCTTGCAAATATTTTCTTTAAAGTCTAGCATACTTAGTAAAATATTAACATTAACACACATATTTAGAAGATAATAATATCGCTTAACACATAAACATGCAACATAATTATGCGGGTTACTACATTCTACCCACCTTATAAAGAATTCGTCCTCGAATTCGCTTAACGAATTTCTAACATGAATGAAATCATATAAAATCCTAACTTAACATGAAATCACTGGACAACTTAGCCTTATAGGTTTTCTTACCGTTGAACTCGGGTTGGCAAATACATCAAGCCCTTCACACTCACGAGAGGGAACAATACGCAATGTCGTCACACTTTGTACCGCTCCAACAAGCTCGTAATTGTTCCAGAGGTCCTGTCTTTCACACTTACGAGAGGGAACAATACATCGTGTCGTCACACTTTGTACCGCTCCAGCAAGCTCGTAATTGTGTCAGAAGTCCCCGTTCGACCGTACAGCATTGCGGGAACAACTTATACCATCATAATGATATAGCTACTCATCCAACTTGCACGTGTAGCGGACGAAACACTTGACATTCGCACATCGGTTAAAATTTCGACATGCTCATATTACAATTAATTCACTTACCTACCAAGAGGTGCCCGTGGAGATCTTAGCGCGAAGGGATCAAGTTTTGAGGAGTAAAGTCATACCGTTGGTGAAGGTTCTTTGGAGAAATTATGCGGTTGAAGAAGCAACGTGGGAGCGTGAGGACGAGATAAGGACAAAGTATCCGCACCTTTTCAACTGAGGAAGCTCGAGTTTGGGGACAAACTCTTTCTAAGGTGGGTAGGATGTGGTAACTCTAATATTTAAGTCATGAAGTTATTTCTTAAATTCTATTAACTGTGTTAGTTAAATAGTATTACTATTAATATGTGCCTAATTATGTTAAATGATTATATTTGATAAATATTAATTGTTGGGTACTAAGTTGTTATTTGCTAAAATTTTGGGTGTTTGGCATAACCAAGAAATAAGTTGGAGTAGGGTTAAGAGAATAATTAAAAATTAGTTTAGTATGTATGATAGTGTATTGTAATTGTACAAGTATTACGTAGTAGTTTTGCCACACGCGTAACCACATGTCTATACGTGTCGAATTTAGAAACTCATAGAGTGGTAGAATGGTACAATTGTTGCACCAAATCACTCCCCCCATGTGCATGAACAACTCTTCCACTTGTCACTCCCCCATCAACACTTGTCACACCCCCTCAAGGCCACATGTCTATCTTCCTCCCACTTCATTCTCCACTATCTCCTCCTCCTCCAAAACCCATCCGGCCTCCTATTCATTCTTCTCTTATGAACTTCTTCATTCTCTAGCACAACTCCTAAATTCTCTCAAAATCTCCCAAATTAGAAGACCAACCCTCAATTCTTCACAATTTCCACCAAGTTATGCTGGGAGCTTCATCTTAGGAGGCTAGGAGATTCAAGAACAACCTCATCATCATCACTTGAGGTAAAATTCATCTTGTGGGTTTAATTTTTTTTCACTCCCATTCATATAGATTAGCCATGCATGTCAACAAAAATAAGTTTTATGAGTAATCACACTTAGGATCATAGAAGAATATGTTATGACTAGTTTTAAGTAGGTGATTTAGAGTTTTTTTGGTGTAATTTCATGATTTAGTAGAGTAATTTCATCATGCATCAAGTTTGGAGTATGAAAAATCACAAAACTCATGTTTTGAGTCCATTTTAACAAAATTAGGAAAAATATTTAGAATTTTCAGAAAATTATGAAAAATTTACAGTATGTGTATTTGCATGTGTTGTTTATACAGTAAAAATTTCAGAACAAATGGAGCTAAACTGAATTTTTAATCCACCAAAAACCGGATCTGTTTTGATACTCTATTCAACTCTGAACCAGTCCGGTAAATCATCAATTCCATGTACTTAAACTACATCAATTCTTACCAAATTTGTATATGTTGTTCCCATACATGTTATCTACCTACTGTAAAAAATTTATAATTTTTGGAATTTATATGAATATTTTATGAATTTATTTCCAGGGCTGCTACCAGCCCATGTTTTTGTACTAAAACTGATCCGAAATATTATCTTTAAAAATATTTATAAAATTTTATAATTCTTGATATTACAGTATGTTATAGGTGAACTCTTTATCTATGTAACGTAAAAATTTCGAGTCCCGGATAATTATTTTGAATTATATATGAATTTGTGAACTATCGATGGTTACACTTTGCCTACAAGTAAAATGTAGAAACTTTTTCATATAAGTTTTACAAACTTTAAGTTTCGGTCCAAATTATATTTTATTATGTTTATAAGATATTTTTACCATTTTAGTTAGTAAATTCTATAGTTTTTGTAAGTGGCACGTTATGAATCCCCTATGTTGAAATGCATGTAGTACTAGGAAGTATATGTGATTCGCGACACTTATGTTATTCTTCTATATTCTTGTGTTATGTGTATCTAGATCAAGTTAGGACCTAGCTAAGCTCCGCAGTAAGATTCTTAGAGTTGAGACTAATTTGGGCATAGCGAGGTGAGTTACTTTACTTCCCAAAGTTTGTACCCAGCCTCACTTATTGTTTCGATATGTATACGCTTTAAATTGGTCCCATGATATGATTTACATGTTTCAATGTTTATGATGAAATGCTCCAAATTATAAATGTTCAATTGTTATTTGCAACACGATTTGTACTCATAAACGATTGTTATGACCCCATGGACACAATAAACGATTTAAGATAATTCTTTATGACTCAAGACACGTTTTAGAAAGGCCACGATACCGGAGTGAAACCCCCTTTCGGGTATAGGCAGGCTATGGCCCTTTTGCCGGGGCAATATAAGCAGGCACGCGTCGCCTCACGAGCCGTCGTGTTGGACATGT
Organism: Linanthus parryae; assembly: GCA_023055425.1. Classification (NCBI taxonomy): domain Eukaryota; kingdom Viridiplantae; phylum Streptophyta; class Magnoliopsida; order Ericales; family Polemoniaceae; genus Linanthus; species Linanthus parryae. The sequence goes on along the minus strand of JALGPY010000036.1, from coordinate 202,895 downwards.
CCCTACGTTATGTTATGTCATGATGGTTATCACGGGCCTAAGAAAAACTAGTATGATTCATGCACGTATGTTCTCAGTTACACATGTTATGCTTTTGATTTATATGAAATAATATTATTCTGAAGTTTATGAAACGATTTAATTCATGTCCATGGAATAAGTTTAGCCTTTTCGTTTTCCAAACCTACGGAGGGACGTTACCGTAACGCACTGAGCTAGTTGAGCTCACCCTTTTGGGACTTTATTTTTTTTCAGGTAACAAGGAGACCGAGAACGCCCTAGAGTGATTAACTTGCATGAGGTGTGGCTGCTTTGTTTTGGGTACCTAAGCTATGTCGTGTAGGATATGTATGAACTTTCTTTTGAATGTGTAAGCTATGTTAGCATATTTTGGCATAAGGAGGCTTTTGGCTATGTATAAAGTGGAACTATGTATGTATGACTCATGGACTAACTTTGTTGTTATCCCTCGCTACCCTCGGATTATGCTCTTTCATGCCTCAAGTCAAGCGGGCTAAATTATCTTTTATTTACAAGCACAAGTTTTGGAACTTTTCATCCGAAGCAATAGTTATTTTTATCTCACATATAAATTTTCTCATTTTTATCCATGACGACCCCTAAACGTTTTCTTAGTATGCTTCCGCTAATAAAAAAAATATATCATTATTAAAGCTACTTTTCATAACTTACTTATTTAGCCCCTTGATGAGTTAAGGCCTCACCGGCGCCTGTCGCACTTCCCTCCCGCTAATCGGGGTCGACGGGAGAGGGGTGTGACAGTTTGTGGTATCAGAGCGATAGGTTATAGAGACCGTAGTTATTAATACTAGGAAACCTTTTATGTGTTTACTAGATAAGTATGATAATAAAGTTCTTGGTACCATCGGTATGCGTATTTAAATTTATGCTTATGTATGCATGTATTATGTTAGCTCCTTGGTTTAGGGATAATAGTATGTTATAAGAAAATTTTATAACTTCCACCTAGGACGATGAACAACCTAAGCAGGATTGGTTTGGGAGACGGGAACGGCAACAACGCTATGGGTGACGGAACCACTGGCCACGTGCAACATGAGACAAACACCGGAAACGAGGGCGGAGGATCATCGGCTGGAGGAAACTCTCATGGATTGGAGAGAGCCGTTGAAGGACTTATGCAAATGCTCTCGGGTAGTTCAAGGGTGACGATTGACAAGTTCAAGGCACTGGGACCCCCATCGTTCAATGGAGCAGCTGATCCGGCAGCCGCTGAATCATGGCTTCTAGAGATGGAGAAGAACTTTGATGTCTTACAGTGCGATGATCAGCAGAAGGTCAACTTTGCGACATACACCCTTAAGGATGAAGCATATAGGTGGTGGTTGATGTTAAAGCTCAATCGTCCAAACCTCACCTGGAACCAATTTGTGGAGGCCTTCAATGATAAGTACTTCCCACCCGCGTTACAGAATATGAAAGTAAACGAGTTCTTGACTCTCACCCAGGGGAACCTCACAGTCGCTCAGTATGAGGCTCAGTTCACAACGCTGTCTCGTTACGCTCCGTATGTGGTTGATACCGAGGGGAAGAAAGCACGTAAGTTTGAAAGCGGTCTTCGCATGGGCATCAGGAACAGGGTTGAACTACTGAAGCTTCCAACCTACAATGAAGTCGTGGAGCGAGCAATGATGGCTGAAAGGGGAACTGAGGAGTTCAACAGACAGAGGGAGCAGAAAAAGAGGAATGACACGAGCAAGAATACACAGAGGATTGGGCCGAATCAAAGCACGTCTTTCAAGAAGCAGGGCAGCGGTTCCAACTTCAGTAAGAGCGCTTCATCCAACACAAGTGGTAGCTACCCACGATGCTCTAAGTGCAACAAGCTTCATAGGGGTGCATGCTACTTTGGTTCCAACGTGTGTTATCGATGCGGGAAGCCAGGTCACGTTTTGAAAGAATGCCCAACTGCTAAGACAACTCCCTCCAACGCACCAAGTGTTTCAGTTCACCAGCCTCAACCTACTGGAGCCCCACAGAATCGACAGGGTAGAGCTTTTGCCCTAGTTCCTGGAGACGTTCAGGCAGCTGCATCCGTCGTGGCAGGTACTTTACCTATTGAAGCAACTCCCGCTCATGTGTTAATTGATTCTGGTTCTAGCCATTCTTTTGTTGCTTCTCATTTTGTTGGTAATATCCATAAGTCTCCGGAACCGTTAGGCTTTACGCTTAGTGTGTCTACACCTGCTGGCATAACCTTGGGTAGTTCCTCTGTATATCGTAAATGTGGAATTGTGGTAGATGGGATCCCTTTAGTTGTCGACCTGATACCCTTAGGAATTCATGACTTTGATGTTATCTTGGGAATGGATTGGCTTACCTTAAATCATGCCACCATAGATTGTTCGAACAAGAAGGTCGTATTTTGCATTCCAGGGATGTCAGAGTTTACCTTTTCAGGAGATGGAGTAGTATCCCCACCTTACGTGTTGTCCGCTATGAAAGCGAATAAGCTACTCAAGAAAGGGTGTCATGGTTACCTTGCTTGGATTTTGGACAGATCATCCAAAGAGCTCAGTCCTAAGGATATTCCGGTAGTAAATGAATACCAAGATGTTTTCCCTGACGACTTAACCAATTTACCTCCAGAGAGAGAAATTGAGTTTAGTATTGATGTGATTCTCGGAACCTCACCTATCTCGAAAGCCCCATATAGAATGGCCCCTGCGGAATTGAGAGAGTTAAAGGTACAGATTCAGGAACTGCTTGATAAGGGGTTTATAAGGCCTAGTACCTCGCCTTGGGGAGCACCTGTTTTATTTGTCAAGAAGAAGGATGGTACAATGAGGTTATGCATTGATTATAGGGAATTGAACAAGGTCACCATAAAGAATAAGTACCCGTTGCCAAGAATTGATGACTTGTTTGACCAGTTACAGGGAGCTAAGGTATTTTCTAAGATTGACTTGAGGTCAGGATACCACCAGTTACGCATCAAAGCTGATGATGTACCCAAGAGTGCATTTCGCACTAGATATGGCCACTATGAGTTTCTTGTGATGCCATTCGGCTTGACCAATGCCCCTGCAGCGTTTATGGATTTAATGAATAGGGTATTCCAGCCGTATATAGATGACTTCATTATAGTCTTCATTGATGACATCTTGGTTTACTCTAAGAGCGAGGAGGATCATGACCGACATTTGCGAGTTGTGCTGCAGACCCTACGGGAAAAGAACTTGTATGCAAAGTTTAGTAAGTGCGAGTTTTGGTTGCAACATATATCATTTTTAGGACATGTCGTGTCAAAGGATGGGATATCGGTAGACCCGCAGAAGGTTGAAGCAGTAGTGAACTGGCCTAGACCGACCAATGTTCCAGAAATTCGTAGTTTCCTTGGACTAGCAGGTTATTACCGGAGATTTGTAAAAGATTTCTCTTTGTTGGCGTCCCCATTAACCAGGCTCACGCGGAAGGAAGTGCCATTTCAATGGACTGATGAGTGTGAAAATAGTTTTCAGGAATTGAAGAATAGACTGGTGTCAGCTCCCATCTTGGCATTGCCTAGAGGATTAGGAGGATTTGTTATATATAGTGATGCCTCAAAGAAAGGTTTAGGGTGTGTTCTAATGCAGAATGGAAAGGTGATTGCTTATGCTTCTAGGCAACTGAAACCCTATGAAGTGAATTACCCAACGCATGACCTAGAACTCGCGGCGGTGATCTTTGCTCTTAAGATTTGGTGGCACTATCTGTATGGGGAGTCTTGCGGGATTTACACGGATCATAAGAGCCTTAAGTATTTATTCACTCAGAAGGAGTTGAACATGAGACAACGGAGGTGGCTGGAGTTAATGAAGGACTACGATCTCACCATTCACTATCACCAGGGGAAGGCTAATGTTGTGGCAGACGCCTTGAGTAGGAAATCTTCCGGACACCTCACTTACCTCCTCACTACACAAGAAAGGCTGAAAGAGGAAATCGAGAAGCTCGAACTGGAAGTAATCCCTCATGGAACATCTAGTTGCGTATATGCACTCACGGTCCAACCCGCATTGATAGACGAGATTCGAGAAGCACAGCAGAATGATCCTATTCTTGTAAAGATTCGAGATGAAGTGACTGAAGGAAGGAATACTGATTTCTCTATCCATGATGGAATCCTGAAGTACCATGGTCGTGTATGTGTCCCAAATGATCCAGAGATCAAGCATAAAGTACTCCAACAAGCTCACCACTCCAGCTTCGCTGTACACCCAGGATCCACCAAGATGTACCAAGACCTTCACGAGCTTTTCTGGTGGACGGGAATGAAGCGAGAGATCACAGACTTCGTGGCTCGATGTCTTCATTGTCAGCAAGTCAAGGCAGAACACCAACAACCAGGAGGACTTCTGCAACCCCTTCCTATTCCTGAGTGGAAGTGGGAGCACATAACGATGGATTTCGTCACTGGGCTTCCGAGATCGTCATGTGGAAACAATGCTATTTGGGTTATAGTCGATCGACTGACTAAATCAGCTCATTTCTTGGCCTTGAAGATGACTCATTCACTACAGAAGCTGGCTCAATTGTATATTCAAGAAATTATTCGTCTGCATGGGATACCGGTTTCTATTGTGTCAGACCGCGATCCGAGGTTTGTATCAAGGTTTTGGAAGGGACTACAGGAGGCTTTAGGTACGAAGTTGAACTTTAGCACAGCTTTTCATCCTCAGACAGATGGTCAATCAGAAAGGGTTATTCAGACGCTTGAAGATTTGCTTCGCCTTTGTGTTTTGGATTTCAAGGGAGGATGGGAGGAACACCTTCCCTTGATCGAATTTGCTTACAATAATAGCTTCCAAGCAAGTATCAAGATGGCTCCCTTCGAGGCGTTGTATGGAAGGAAGTGCAGGTCACCTATTTGTTGGGCAGAGGTGGGTGAAAGAAAATTGTATGGTCCAGAGTTGGTGCAGATGACAACCGAAAAGATTCGAACTATCCAGGAACGTCTTAAAACAGCTCAAAGCCGCCAGAAAAGTTATAGTGACAACCGAAGAAGGGTACTAGAGTTTGGTGTGGGAGACCACGTGTTTCTGAAAGTGTCTCCAACCAAGGGTGTGATGCGTTTTAGTAAGAAAGGAAAACTAAGCCCTCGCTATGTTGGACCATTTGAGATTCTAGAAAGGGTAGGACCAGTTGATTATCGCTTGGCGTTACCCCCTGAAATGGAGAAAGTACACAATGTATTTCACGTGTCCATGCTTAAAAAGTATGTGTACGATCCGAGCCATGTGATAGAGTATGAGCCACTGAACGTGCAAGAGGATCTTACCTACCAAGAGGTGCCCGTGGAGATCTTAGCGCGAAGGGATCAAGTTTTGAGGAGTAAAGTCATACCGTTGGTGAAGGTTCTTTGGAGAAATCATGCGGTTGAAGAAGCAACGTGGGAGCGTGAGGACGAGATAAGGACAAAGTATCCGCACCTTTTCAACTGAGGAAGCTCGAGTTTGGGGACAAACTCTTTCTAAGGTGGGTAGGATGTGGTAACCCTAATATTTAAGTCATGAAGTTATTTCTTAAATTCTATTAACTGTGTTAGTTAAATAGTATTACTATTAATATGTGCCTAATTATGTTAAATGATTATATTTGATAAATATTAATTGTTGGGTACTAAGTTGTTATTTGCTAAAATTTTGGGTGTTTGGCATAACCAAGAAATAAGTTGGAGTAGGGTTAAGAGAATAATTAAAAATTAGTTTAGTATGTATGATAGTGTATTGTAATTGTACAAGTATTACGTAGTAGTTTTGCCACACGCGTAACCACATGTCTATACGTGTCGAATTTAGAAACTCATAGAGTGGTAGAATGGTACAATTGTTGCACCAAATCACTCCCCCCATGTGCATGAACAACTCTTCCACTTGTCACTCCCCCATCAACACTTGTCACACCCCCTCAAGGCCACATGTCTATCTTCCTCCCACTTCATTCTCCACTATCTCCTCCTCCTCCAAAACCCATCCGGCCTCCTATTCATTCTTCTCTTATGAACTTCTTCATTCTCTAGCACAACTCCTAAATTCTCTCAAAATCTCCCAAATTAGAAGACCAACCCTCAATTCTTCACAATTTCCACCAAGTTATTCTAGGAGCTTCATCTTAGGAGGCTAGGAGATTCAAGAACAACCTCATCATCATCACTTGAGGTAAAATTCATCTTGTGGGTTTAATTTTTTTCACTCCCATTCATATAGATTAGCCATGCATGTCAACAAAAATAAGTTTTATGAGTAATCACACTTAGGATCATAGAAGAATATGTTATGACTAGTTTTAAGTAGGTGATTTAGAGTTTTTTTGGTGTAATTTCATGATTTAGTAGAGTAATTTCATCATGCATCAAGTTTGGGGTATGAAAAATCACAAAACTCATGTTTTGAGTCCATTTTAACAAAATTAGGAAAACTATTTAGAATTTTCAGAAAATTATGAAAAATTTACAGTATGTGTATTTGCATGTGTTGTGTATACAGTAAAAATTTCAGAACAAATGGAGCTAAATTGAATTTTTAATCCACCAAAAACCGGATCTGTTTTGATACTCTATTCAACTCTGAACCAGTCCGGTAAATCATCAATTCCATGTACTTAAACTACTTCAATTCTTACCAAATTTGTATATGTTGTTCCCATACATGTTATCTACCTACTGTAAAAAATTTATAATTTTTGGAATTTATATGAATATTTTATGAATTTATTTCCAAGGCTGCTACCAGCCCATGTTTTTGTACTAAAACTGATCCGAAATATTATCTTTAAAAATATTTATAAAATTTTATAATTCTTGATATTACAGTATGTTATAGGTGAACTCTTTATCTATGTAACGTAAAAATTTCGAGTCCCGGATAATTATTTTGAATTATATATGAATTTGTGAACTATCGATGGTTACACTTTGCCTACAAGTAAAATGTAGAAACTTTTTCATATAAGTTTTACAAACTTTAAGTTTCGGTCCAAATTATATTTTATTATGTTTATAAGATATTTTTACCATTTTAGTTAGTAAATTCTATAGTTTTTGTAAGTGGCACGTTATGAATCCCCTATGTTGCAATGCATGTAGTACTAGGAAGTATATGTGATTCGCGACACTTATGTTATTCTTCTATATTCTTGTGTTATGTGTATCTAGATCAAGTTAGGACCTAGCTAAGCTCAGCGGTAAGATTCTTAGAGTTGAGACTAATTCGGGCATAGCGAGGTGAGTTACTTTACTTCCCAAAGTTTGTACCCAGCCTCACTTATTGTTTCGATATGTATACGCTTTAAATTGGTCCCATGATATGATTTACATGTTTCAATGTTTATGATGAAATGCTCCAAATTATAAATGTTCAATTGTTATTTGCAACACGATTTGTACTCATAAACGATTGTTATGACCCCATGGACACAATAAACGATTTAAGATAATTCTTTATGACTCAAGACACGCTTTAGAAAGGCCACGATACCGGAGTGAAACCCCCTGTCGGGTATAGGCAGGCTATGGCCCTTTTGCCGGGGCAATATAAGCAGGCACGCGTCGCCTCACGAGCCGTCGTGTTGGACATGTCCCTACGTTATGTTATGTCATGATGGTTATCACGGGCCTAAGAAAAACTAGTATGATTCATGCACGTATGTTCTCAGTTACACATGTTATGCTTTTGATTTATATGAAATAATATTATTCTGAAGTTTATGAAACGATTTAATTCATGTCCATGGAATAAGTTTAGCCTTTTCGTTTTCCAAACCTACGGAGGGACGTAACCGTAACTCACTGAGCTAGTTGAGCTCACCCTTTTGGGACTTTATTTTTTTTCAGGTAACAAGGAGACCGAGAACGCCCTAGAGTGATTAACTTGCATGAGGTGTGGCTGCTTTGTTTTGGGTACCTAAGCTATGTCGTGTAGGATATGTATGAACTTTCTTTTGAATGTGTAAGCTATGTTAGCATATTTTGGCATAAGGAGGCTTTTGGCTATGTATAAAGTGGAACTATGTATGTATGACTCATGGACTAACTTTGTTGTTATCCCTCGCTACCCTCGGATTATGCTCTGTCATGCCTCAAGTCAAGCGGGCTAAATTATCTTTTATTTACAAGCACAAGTTTTGGAACTTTTCATCCGAAGCAATAGTTATTTTTATCTCACATATAAATTTTCTCATTTTTATCCATGACGACCCCTAAACGTTTTCTTAGTATGCTTCCGCTAACAAAAAAAATATATCATTATTAAAGCTACTTTTCATAACTTACTTATTTAGCCCCTTGATGAGTTAAGGCCTCGACTCGTATCGTAACAAAGCATAACTCGGGAAAGGTTCTAGGTATCATACAAGGCTCATAAAAAGTCTTATATACATAATTATATAACTTTACATTCTTAAACCAAAAAACAACAACATGTATTTCATAGTAACTCCAAGTCGGCTAGCATATACTCGGCATCTAAGCACATAAGCGTCATCAAGCACGTAATCACATATGAACTTAACTCCATGCTACTTCTCGCTTCTTACATGTTATTAAAACCTGAAAAAAAGGTAAATTGAAAGAGTGAGCTCAACTAGCTCAGTGAGTTACATCTACGCCCCTCCGTAGGTTTGAAAAACTAAAAGGGCTAAATTTTCCCATGGAGCGTCATGAACATAAGGCATAGTCATACATATATATACTTGTGAAACTTGAAAGAGCATGACATTCATAAAGCATAACGTGTATCGTGGAGAAAGTGTAACGTAAAGCATAACTTGAGTCATGAGAAATCGTATTGTTCCAAGTAGGAACCTTGCTTTGTCTCACGTGGAGACCTTAACATACTTGAACATACTTGCTTAGTTTCTTATCTTATGGCCCGTGTAACCTTCGTGACTTAACATAACGTAGGGACATGTCCATCGCGACGGCTCGTGAGGCGACGCGTGCCGTTTTATATTGCCCCGGCAAAAGGGCCGTAGCCTGCCTATACCCGACAGGGGGTTTCACTACGGTAACCGTGGCCTTTCTGAAAACGTGTTTTATTTTATGAAACGTTCATTTATTTTGTTTGTTAGCATCCATGGGGCATAAACATTTTACTTGAGTAACGAAAGCATACATACATAATAATATGGACGACATGAACATACATAAGCTTGTAAGAAAGTTGAGGTTCGGTACAAACTTCGGGAGGTAGGGTAACTCACCTTGCGAGCTTAATCCATTTACTTAATATTCCTTAGTCCAAATTCAATCATCTTTAATCGTACGAGCATCAACTCCACGTCACGTAAATAGCAAAGAAGGCTACAAATTATACATATAAGCACTTAGAACGAAATCATTTCAAACATAACACATAATCACTTAGCATGAAGTCATTCCAAACATGGCACATAATGATTTAGCATGAAATTATTTCAAACATAGACATGCCTAAATCACTTAGCAAAATGATACTAGTCTTATCAATGCAAGATAAACAATCTTCTCACACATCCATATACTTGTATTGTATTAAACATATTATTAGATGCATATGCAATGTAAAATGTAGCACATAAGAGCAATATAACATATAATGAACTAAAAGGTAACTTGCATAAACTAGCTTTAATAACTTGATAAACTTCTAAATCATGCTTATAAGATAAGTGTAACCATCGCTAGTACAAAATTCATAGGTGACTCAAAATAATTATTTGGGACCTCAAATTTTTACATAACATAGATAAAGAGTTCACTGATAACATATAAAAATATCAAAAATTATAAAAACTTTTAAGTATTTTTAAACATTAACTTTCAGAGTTGTTTATGTGTAAAACAGAGGCTGAAAAGCGGTCTTGGGAATAAATTCATAAAATATTCATAGTAATTTCAAAAATTATTAAATTTTAACTGAAAGTAAATAACACCTCTGTGAACAACATATCCAAATTTTGTAACTATTGGATTAGAATAAGTTCATGAAATCAATGAAAAACTTCTCTGGTCTGGGTTGGACAGATTGTAAAAACAACCCAAGTTTTTAGCCGATTAAAAATTAAATACAAGTCCAATGGCTCTGAAATTTGTACTGTACAAATATCACATACAAATATACAAACTGTAAATTTTTCATATTTTTCTCAAAATTTTAGGTATTTTTCCAAATTTTGTGAAAATAGGCTCAAACATGAACTTTATGGTTTTCTATACTTCAAAAACTTGTTGCATGCAAGCACCATTCCATCAAAACCTGAAATTGAACTAATGCAAGGTCTAAATAACACACATATCACTACCCACATCATTTTCTTACATGATTCTAACAACAAACTTGATTTTGATGACATGCATGTATGTTCAAATGTGGGTTTTATGAAATATGCAACATTCAAGTACCAATTTGATGATCTAGCCATGAAAATGATGAATCATGCTTGGAGATGAGGAAGATCAAGTTTAAAAGTTACAAATCAAAGATCAAATAGCACATGCAACTCAAGATCAAGCAACTTCATGCCAAGGACATGAGTCATGAACAAATTGAGCAAACAAAGAAGGAGGAGTGCTTACATATGAACATTGAGAGGAACTAGAGATTGATCTTGGGTTCTTAGAGGTTGGAGAAGCTTGGAATCTTGAGGAAGATGAAAGAAAATACTCCCCCAATGCATAGTATAACCTTAGGCTTGAGTTTTTCATGATATGAGAGGTAGAAAATGGAGTTTTGGGGGTGTTTTGTGAGGGTGAACCCCCAAATCCGGGAATTGTGTTCTTGAGAGAAACTTTGAGTGTGGAAGAGAGTGAGAGAGAGTTTGAGAGGTAAGGAGAGTACTATAGAGTGACATGATGGAACATGGGGGATAAAAATCTATACATGTAATGAGAGCTTAATAAAATATTATATTTGACTAGTTTAGTGGAAGAAGGTTTGAGATGAAAACTTAATTGGAAGACATGCTATTTGGGTAAATGATGCAAATTCAATAATTGAGAGGTTAATGCATAAAAATATAAAGTTTGGAAAACAATTCAAATGTACATAAAGTTATGGGGCAAACTAGAAGTTTAATATTAACTAACAAGTTGGCACAAACATAACATTCTTGCAAATATTTTCTTTAAAGTCTAGCATACTTAGTAAAATATTAACATTAACACACATATTTAGAAGATAATAATATCGCTTAACACATAAACATGCAACATAATTATGCGGGTTACTACAACATGCATTCTCATACTTTTTCATATAACAAGCACTCATTTGAAACACCACACACATGCGCACATTTGATATGAAAAGGCCGTACATATGTACTTACCTCTGAGCCATGAAAGGTTCAAAGCAACACTAGCACTCCTACAACGCTCGTCTCCGAGTCTCACAGTAAATGCATCAACACGAATATGTATGTCTACTTCGAACGATCCTTAATAACGGTTGGATATACACAAGTAAAGTATAGAACCTAATAGCATATACCCTCTATATGAGGTTTTATGCAAGAATTCAACGGAAAGCGGGTCGTGCAAGATAAATGACCAAAACGCCCATGATACTCCAAAACTGTCCATTACCGTCTCTGACTCTGCCTGGACCCCAAGTTATAATCATACTGGCCCAATAACATGCAAGAATGACTCATAACTCTCCCATATGAACTTAGCAACGAAATCTATAACTTTCAATAAATCACACTTAGGCCCCTAAATTTTAGTAAAATTGCAAAAAGACCCCCAACTATAGATTTGGCCAACCCTAGCCGAGAATGACATACGAGTACTCCAAATATCCATACAAGACATACTGACAAACTCCAAGTTACTAACTTGATCTTAATTTAAATCTTAAGTGAAATTACTATTTTGCCCCTCCATTACAGTTCAGTCAAACTAGGGTTTACGAAAAGTCAAACTTGGTCAAACTTTATATTTAGACACAGAATATGAATACGAACAAGTTTCGTGAAGAGCTCTAAGGCCAGAAATGTCATTCAAATGGTCAAAACCGAATATCAAAGATAGCGAAAAGTCGTTTCAAGTAGTCAACTTTGCAACTGATTTCTGATCAATTGAGAAGGTGTTTTGAGAGACTGGAAATAGGGTTTTGAAGATGACAGTTCAAGGATTCCAGAACATATTTGATATCCTAAGAACTCTAAGTATACAAAGAGATATCGCTACTCAAGCTGGACAAAGAAATCCGATTCAATACTTAGAAAAATTCACTAGTGCTTCATGAGTTCAAACTAGCAACTTTAGGCTCATTTTGTGAGAAATCCGTTATAAATTTGAAGATGACCCATAGACGAGGAAATGAATTATTATACACCAGCTTTACATAGGAGAAAACATAACAAGATTTCATTAACATTTGAGAAAGTTATAGATGTCATAAAATGGGTACTTCAACACAATTCTACACTTAGAAAAATTTCAGCTCCTGTTGGTTCAAGAACACCGCAAACCAGCCCACTTCAAGGCCAAAATCAGAGGGTTTAAAGATCGAATTGGACCAAGAAATCAACAAGAAAGTTGTAGAAAATTCTCCAAGGATTCCAGAAAGCTAATAATCATTTAAAACGGATCAACAACGAGGGAGATATCAACATTCAAAGTCGACACTTTTTGCAGGTTGAGAGCAACTACTTCAAGAACAACGAAATCCACCAGACTTTGATTACAAATTTGACACAATTAGAGGATTTTTTGGCCGAATAAATCAAACTACGAGTACAGATCTATATATAGGCTTTCTAACAAGCCAATAATCAAGACAAACCAGTCAATAACAAGGGAAATACAAAGGCACAAACATGGCGCAAAAACTCGCCGGAAAGTGTAAGAAACTGAATTCAAATGTGAATCAAAGCATGTTCGGGGCGCGATCGAGGGGTCCTATCAAGTTCACCGGGTCCTAGGGGTCAATATGGAACAAAACTTGACAAGAAAAAACGAAGAATGGAAGCTTACCGCTGCTCCGGCGTTAATGGCAGAATCCGGCTGCCCATCGCCCAGATTCAGTGCTCCAACGGACCTCCCAGCGGTTTTTGAGTTTCCTAGGTTGCTCTACGACGTCCAGAGACCATGGGTAACCTTCGAGGAGGGAAGTAATGGCAAATAACGAAGGGGACGCCGAGGTCCATCGTCCGTCGGCGGTCCTCGTCGGGTTTCAAGCCCAGAATTCGGCGAGGGCGAGAACCAACGAATTGGCTACTGTAATTTTGTGCGTTGTGCTCATAATCAACACAGGAACACAGCAATACCGATTAGAGAGGCTCAAACAAAGTGATGAAGGATAATTTGATTGATTACTACACTAGAGTTAAACAACAACTTACCCAATTATCTCCCTCAATGCTTCCCCCATCCCGAAATTGATTTGGGGCTTTTAATCCTTGCCCCAAGGGGATGATCTCGTAGCAGCAGGTCCGAATATGGCGCAGGGAGGGTGGTGCAGCAGAGGTGGAGATGGTAGTGTAGGTGGTTTCATGGTTGAGTTGTGGTGGAGGAGAAGAGGAGGAGGAATATGAAGTTTTTCTCTCTCTCTCTCTTCTCTTTTCAGGAGGTATTGAAGTGGGAGTGTTGAGTTGTCACCTAGCTCTTGTGGTGGCAAGATTGACATGCCAAGTGGCATACATGAAAAGGGGGTGAAAGTGTAGTTTTACAAAATTTGGGGTATAAATTAGAATTATAGGTTATACTTAATTTCAGAGAATTGCACAACCTCCCCGAACATCTCTAGTGCTTCAAAATCATTCTAACAACTTCCAAATATCCCCAATCACTCCAAAATTCCAACTTCAAAGCCGTGACAAACTATTTATAAACTCGCCCCCAAAGTCTTGATATTGCACTTAAGAACACTCTCGAGAATTAGGGGTGTTACAAGTGCGGTCGACTAGGACACTCAAAAAGAACTTTCACTTATGAACCTTAATAAGTTTGTAGTATGTTATCGATAGTCGTTGTTTGTACTATGTTATCGATAGTCGTTGTTTGTAGTTTGTAATCGATAATCGTTGTTCGTTGTTTGTAATCGATAGTTGTTGTTTGTTGTTTTGTAATCGATAGTCGTTGTTCGTTGTTTTGTAATCGATAGTCGTTGTTCGTTGTTTTGTAATCGATAGTCAATGTTCGTTTTTTGTACGTTGTTCGTAGTATGTAATCGATAGACAATTGAAAATAACAAAAGTTTCATTTCATAACTAAAATACATATCATTGGAAGCTTACTTTGTCCACTCTCACACCTTTTCCAGTGAAAATAGGGAAGTGAAAAGCGACCATCCAAATCAAAGTACAGTAATCTATCTTCTTTTTTATTACTACGTCTTCCACACATATCCAACCCCTAATCGGATTTGACTGAAATAAGCACTCAATCATTTGAACTACATACCAGGCTGTCATCGATGAGAACAGTCTTCTGCTTCTTCCTCATCGGACCAGCATCACTAGCTTGGGGTGCATTCTTCTTCTTCCTTTGTGGGCCAACCGCAGGTACATTCTTCCCTTCTTCTTCGACTTCTTGCTAGCCTCCACATCAACATCACCTACTTCCACTTCAACGTCATCTTCTTCCGCTTCAACATCATCTTTCGTCGGTACCTTATCAAAGTTGTAGGAAGGTTCAAAAACACGATTCTCATGTTGATCATCTAATATTACAGTCTTTTCTTGAAAGACCGCAGTCCACCGTGCGAAAAGAGGCTTGCCAGGGTTACTACGCTGGTGCTCAATGAAGCTTTCCCATTAGGGCTCCTTCTTCTCTTCCTCCGTTGGCACGAGAGTTGGATATACTTTCTTTACAGATTTCCAATATTGGGCGGCTTCTTCCAAGTTTGCATTGCAATTTCTCCACTCCCAGTTGTCCAACCTCGGCCGTATCGGTGCACCTTCCTTCTTCTTCCCCACATTGTCACCACGCTCTGGTATGGCCTCGCAAATCTATGCCAGAAAGATGTGTGGGAAGCAACTCATGTTATACTTCCTGCGACGTTCTGGATCGAAATTCATATTCCAAGCCTCTGTCTTCACCTGATCATGGGAATCTGTCCACAAGTAACTCCCCCATGCGAAACTGTTAGCCCAATCGAGATCCGAGAACAACCCGAATGGATCCATGCACATCTCATATTTAGAGCTTTTCGTGTACACCATTCTCCCCATTAGGCAAGCCATCGCCAACTTAGCATAATCAGTGAGTTTCTCAGGGCTCAAGTCCTTTTCTGCTTGCAACTTTCTAAGTGCATCTTCAACCTTAGTGATTTTGATGTTATGACCCATCTTGTGGTTTTTGAGGTACTTCGTAGCCCAACCATAATCAGTGACTTTCTCCCCTACCCCATCGATTTTCCCGATTCTCAACCCCGACACCAAGCAAAACTCCTGCAATCCAAAACGAACGTGCATGTTGTTTACGTTGAACCACAACTCATTGTCTTCTTTCTCCGTGTTGATCTTCGCATGCATAACAAGATTTACTATCTGCCCCGGATAGTTGAACGGGCCACCATTAAGGTGCAACAAGAACTTCAACTGCGGGAGCCTAGTCCGTATCACTGACCGTACGTCCTCACTAAGGCATTTCATAGTCTGCTCATAGTATTTCAGATGACACCTCGTAGTGATGTTCCCTCTTTCAATCAATTTCTTTCACAACGGTAGCGGTACGTCTCCTCCCAAATATAAGCCCAAGTTCAAAACCTTAAGTAACTGAACCTACAATATAAAACACAAATTAGTAAAATAACTGTCATACATAAGTTAATGAGTTCTAATCTAAGTTATAAACTGTGTATGTAAGTTATCAATCTTAATCTAAATTATAAACTGTGTATCTAACTTATTAATGATTTATAAGCTAATGATTTCAATTTATAGCTAATCTAAGTTATAAACTGTCTTGTTAATGTTTTGGTGTCAAAACTAAGAGTTCAGCTGTTCTTGTTAAAAAAAAAGTGTTCAGGTGTGTTCAATTTAGTATTCAGTGTTGAACACTTCAAAAATTTTGTGTCAAAGTGTTCAGTAGTTCTGTAGAACACAGACGATATAAGAAAAAAACCCAGACGAAACGGGAAAGGCACGGACGACCTAGAGGCCATTCACAGAGACGAACTCTGGATCAGGTCGTCTGCGTTTATACGTGGTCGTCTGCGTTTATATCAGATCGTCCGGGTACAAACCAGATCGTCCGGACAAGGTCGTCTCAGTAAAATTAATTTCAACAGAGACGACCTTGTCCGGACGATCTGGTCTAGCACCAGACGACCTGATATAAACGCAGACGATCTGGTTTAAACACAGACGATCTGGTTAAAACACAGACAATCTGGTCCAAACTAGATCGTCTCGGAAAAATGCCATTGGCAGGTGTTTCGTCTCCGTAGTTAGCCAAAACATAGATCTAATTCAACCCAGATCGTCTCTATCCACAATAACTAGATCTGAGATCGTCACGGTTTTAAACCAATACAAGATTGAATATAAAACAAACTAGAAATACACAACCTAGATCGTCTATATGCAAAAATAGATCTAAGGTCGTCGGGGTTTTGAACAAACACAAAGTTGAATCATACACAATGAAAACACACTACAAATCAAACTGAAACTAAAATTCTAACCTCATCATTCCCGACACGAATTGTGGGAATTGGGCGGTTGAGGAAGCCGATAGTCCCGACGGTGGGGTGGGTAACAGTTGCCACCTGAGTTTGATCAACACCCGCAGGGACTGAGCCGGTGCCGGTGGCAACAATGGACGCCGATGATGAAGAGGAAGGAGCAGTTGAGGACGACGCCGTGGAGGAGGAAGAGAGAGGTGGTTGTTTTCCGCACTTGCAGAGAGAGAGAGCATAGTGATTGTGATGGGTGGGAAAAGTAACCGTCTGTTTTTTTATTAATAAGAATTTGTTTAATTTTTAAAATTGTGTTTATTTTTTGGTTAAACCCTAATCATAAAGGACCCCACCATCACTTATAGTCCACCGGGTAGATTGATAAGACCAAATTCGTGGTGCTCCACCCCACTCACATTCCAACATGTGTAATAAAAGTGGGGTGAGTGGGAGAGAGAAAATAGCCAACTAGGAATCTGTTTTTTTTTTTTTTTTTTTTTTTTTTTTTTTTTTTTTTTTCTGTAACCTATAGGGGCAGTGATTAATCCTAGTGGAACATGTGTCAGTTAATGAATGGTGTGGAGCACCAAGTGTCGTGCTTAGGTGGTGCTCTTGGAGTATCTAAAATTTTCTCGGTTTAAAGACCAATTTTTTCCACCATTTCTCTTCAACCTCCCTAAAACCCTAACGACCACCCTCTGCAAAATGATCGTCTTCTTCGCTCGTCATTCGACCCAACCATGGAAACTCAACACCGCACTCTCCAAAACCAGCCAATTGATCCAATCATTGCTTCAAAACCCATTGCCGATCTCCTTCACATCGACCAGACCCATGTCTCGAAACGTCTCCATACCCAATAAGATCGAAAGGGTCCGCGACCACGCCTTCGACACCACCATGGACGTCGACAAGAAGACCCGCAAGGTCCTCAAATTTCAAGACCTCATCCTCTCCCAACCCAATTCCATCATCTCCATTTCTCGTCTCGAAGCCCTCTCTCGCAAATTCGGCTTCAAGCAGTACGAAGCCGGCAAATTCATCCTCAAATTCCCTCACGTATTCGACATTTTCGAACACCCAGTTCAGAGAATCCTCTATTGTAGACTCACCCACAAAGCCCTGCCTTGTGGGTCAGGTTTCTGATGGTGTTATTGCTCTCCGCAAGCTTCTGATGCTGTCCAGTAATGGGTTTCTTCCGGTTGAGCATGTCCGTGTCGCTCGCAGAGACTTGGGGCTTCCTGATGACTTCGAATTCGCGGTAATTCTCAAACACCCACAATTTTTTAGATTGTTTGATGCTAAGGATAAGGATAGTATTAGTACATGTAAATGCATTGAGGTTGTGGATAGAGATCATGAACTAGCTGTTTGTGCTATTGAAAGGCTTAGGGAGATGGAGAACAGAGAGAAGGGAGCTCGCGAAGAGGATATGAGGTTTTCGTTTATTATAAATTTCCCTCCCGGGTTTAAGCTAGGAAAGTATTATAAGATTGCGGTGTGGAAATGGCAGAGGACGCCTTATTGGTCTCCGTACGACGATGTTAGGAATCACGATATGAGGTCGCTGGAGGCGAAGAAGCGGATGGAGAAGAGGGCCGTGGCGATGATTCACGAGCTGTTGTCGTTGACTGTGGAGAAGAAGATCACTCTGGAGAGGATTGCGCATTTCCGGGAGCCGATGAATTTGCCGAAGAAGTTGAAAGAGTTTCTTCTTCAACACCAGGGGATAATCAAGGGAAGCTGCACACAGTTTTTCCTAGGGAGGCTTACAGAAAGGGTGATCTGATAGTACCAAATGAGTTATATTTGGCCAGGAGAATGCTTTCTGAGCTGATTTTGTTGAGTCCTAGGACGGTTAGTCTTGATAGGGAATTGGTTAGCTATTGGAGGAATGAAGAAGATGATGAAGCAAGGAGCATCAGAAGAGGCTATGCTGAAAATGAGTTTGATGATTCTGAGATTGAAGACAGAGCGAGGCCCGATGACAGCTCTATCTGATATGGAACTGCTGGATTTGTCCGGAACCAGCCATAATTTCGGCTGATATGGAATGGTGGAATACCAGTAACATAAGTACATAACTATTTTCCTGACTCCTGACTTGTTAAAGAATTGCGGGGAGCAAACTTACTCACTGAAATTTACACGCTGTTTCTTCTTACAGTTCTCTCTCTATTGGATTTTCAGGTTCCCGGCATCCTATTCACGCCAATTTCTCTCCACTCGCTATCTTTCCGCCCACTCATGTTAACTGAGCACGTGACGATCAGAGTCCAAGTTCCATTCAACAGCAGAAGCAATTCCTGGGCATCATTTGACGGGAAAAGGCAGAAAAAGGTTAGGCCCAGGGGATGCACTTGTCTGCAGCATGGCTCCCTGGCCAGTGCCAACAGCGTGTTAAGGCGACTCCACAAGCAATTTCCGTCGCATCATACACGACGGTCTGCACTGAAATCCGATCTTGTGGATGTATGAGCTATTTGATTGATGAGTGACTACGATGAGGTTCACCGTCCTCTTTTCTTTAAGGTCTTAATGGCTTACTTTCAGTTAAGAGCGGATACTTCCTCTTCTTGCATCCTTTGATCTGTATGAGTGAGACTGCATCGTTATGTGAGCTCATGAATCAGCTTCTCGGATTGGGCAAGTATCCGGGTTCAGATGTTTCTCTTCTGAATATGATATTGGCTTTGGAAAAGGCGTAGCTCCTCAATCCAAAATTATATTCTTGCGGAGCAGTGAGTTTACTCCATTGAAACAAGGCTTTGTTGATAAGAGGAAGGCTGACGTGTTTGCATAATTCTGAGCATGAGGAGTTCTTGCTTTGTGAGGCCGTACTACCTTCATGTAAGTTCATTTCTTGACTTTTTAGTAGTTCCTTGCATTTCATTAACATAATAATATGGCTGAATGAAATTGATATGGATCTTCAATGTGTCGTGTGCTACTGTGCTGTATGGAATAGAACACCTTGCCATATTTGTTCTTGGGAAATAGAATAGTAATTGTTCAGTAATCTGTGGTGATTGTAAAATCAGAAAGAAGCCATTTTCTTAGTACATCTACATCATATCTACATTTGACCTTGGGGGGTTTGCTTTAAACTTTGTTTTGAACTTAAAATATCACTTACATCAAGTTATAGTTGTTACTTATTAGCATGATAGGTGATTCTGTACTCACCTTATGGTACACCTAATACAGTTCTGCAAGAAGTTGGTTTCTCAGAGCTTACAATGTATATCGAACTCTTCCGCGAGGAAAATAACTTAGACTGAACCTTAACCGAACCGGGGCTCAAGTGAAACCCACAAGTTGAGAAAAGGTTGATTTAGTGGTGGTAGCAAGGTTTTCAAGATTGGGATCCTACATAGGATCGTAGAGTGCCCCACAGGATCGGGGATCGTAGGATCGGATCGGGATCGTAAGATCCTACAAAAGCTGTAATTTTTATTTTTTATTAATACTTTGACTACTTAAATGACTTATTTTCAAGTTTTTGTTGTCATAAAAATGTTAATATACAAACTCAAGACCTAATATACCATGGAGAATCGTAAGATTCTGAGAGAATGATTCTGCAATTCTCTCATAACTAGTAAATTTTAATGCCATAACTACTCAAATATTGTTCCATACCGAGTTTTTACAAAGAATAAAAAAAACAAATTTCTTTACTTGGAAACCCACATTTCATTTTATCAATAATTTGAGAGGCTAAAAGTGTAAATCACATACCAAAAGGACGTGTTTGATCAAAGATGAGTTGACCACAATGTTGATAGTAAGAAGAGAAAATGTTCCATATTGTAGGTATGACCCTAAACATGGGGAAAACCTAAGTAAAGCGATTTCCGCTCCTTGCCTCTCGTAGAAAGTGATTAATATGTGGTGTAAACTCTTGATCTATGGGTACTTAAAACAGCTCGGGTCGGGTACATAGCACCTAAAGAAGCAAGATGCCAATAAACTTCGGAACCATTCTCTGCTTTGTAAATATCGAGAAGGTCCTTTGAAGAGTCGTTTGGATCGTAAAATCGTATAAGATTCTAGGATTCTACTTGTAGAATCGGGATTCCACATGAGATCCTATGAGTTTGGGAGTTTACATGGGATCGAGATTGGCTATGCCTTCAAAGAACGTAAAATCGTAGGATCGTAAGACTGGATCGAGAGTTTGACAACCGTGGTTGACGATTGATAGTACTCACTCTTCAACCACAATCCACAAGCAATTTATTTGCAAACAATCTTGTGCTCCAATTGTCATCTTAGACGGAGATAGCGCTCTAGACTACTAGAGCGGTCAAATGGGCAGGTTGGGCGGATTTAGCCCGTTTATAAACAGTCGCTAATATAAGCGGGCTTAACCAGTCCAACCCGTTTAAAATCATTTATTTAAAAGGGCGGGCTATAATGAGCCCATTTAATCCGAACTCATCAATTTTATAGTGATCTAAATTTTAAGAAAAATGTCGTAGATTTATCTCTAGTGTAGAGCATGATGAAAACTGAAAACAAGTTTGTCGCCTCAAGTATGAATACTGGAGAAAGCAGCTAGTGTACTTTGTAGTTGCTGAAAAGTGTAGGGGTGGTGGTAATGGTTTATATATATATATAATGTGCCTATTTAACCAAACCCGCTGTTTGACAAAAAAAAAAAGAACCCCGCCCATGATAGTGACTAAATATTAAGAAAAAGGGTAAAAGACATTTTCCACCCTCAGTTTATGGAGAAACACATTTTGCCCCTTGATTTATGGATATATACTTTTTGCACACCTATCAGTGGATGGAGAGTAACGGTGGACTAACAGATGGCAAAAAAGACAAAAATACCCCTGACTATTACGAAATTACCTCGCTATAAATTACCTTTCCTTCCTTCTCCTCCCCATTTGCTAACCCTAACCGTATCTTTTTCCTCTCTCTATTCTCAGACCCACTGCCAGACCCTCTCTCCCTCTCTGTGCCTCCACAAATCGCAGGCAGCAACCCAGATGAAATTGACCTCGTTGGAAGAAAAAGTTGGCTGACTTCTCCTCCAAAAACCCTAGCGTCCCGGTAATCGATCAGCCATAAGCAATCGAGAGGCTCCACAACCGCGTGACGATGCTCGAAACCGTTGCTGCCTTGAATTCCTCTCCGAACGAAGACACCGTCGGCGTTCCGAAACAGATCGTGGTCGACGACCTCGAATCGCTCTCTGATCCAGATCTAGGTCTCAGGTTTCCGGTGGTGGCCAAGCCTCTGCTCGCGAACGGGACCGTGATGTCGAACAACATGTCGCTGGTGTTCAACGCGAAGGGGATGGGAGGCTTGAAACCGCCGATCGTTCTTCAGGAGTTTCTCAGCCAAGGCGGTGTCATCTTCAAGGTGTATGTCGCCTGTGAGATCGTGAGGTGCGTGACTCGGGTGTCGTCGCCGGTGAGATCGTGAGGTGTGTTGGTATGTTGCAGACTCCGTAGTTTTAAAAACGGAAGCGGTCACCGTATCGGTTGCGGTCACGTGTAACGGAATCGGGCCATAACGGAGGGACTGTAACGGAAAACGGGAATATATGCGTGAATTTTAAAAGGTAGTTAAAAATGTATTAAAATACTACTAAAACCTAATATTCTTATATGAAACATATTTATAGACAATTTATTACTATTTTAGACTATGAGGGGGTAAAAGTGTCTTTGCATCAACCTGAGGGGGGTGCAAGTGTCTTTTACCTAAAAGAAACAGAACGGCCTTTGGATAAGATCAACACATATCCACACTCCACAGATAGTCAGAGAGTAAAAAACGGAGTCATACGTAGAGAGAGACAGTCAAAACAGAGAGGGAGAGGGAGAGAACAGATTTCTTCGTGCACGACTATGACGAGGAGTCGACCAACGACGACTGAAGTGCGAAGACGACGAGGAGGGTCTGTGAATGACTCCGAAGTTGCAAAATTAGGCCTTTTCATCTTCTGTTCGGAATTGGGGCTTTTCTTCAAGAATGAAAAACTAGGGCTTTTGTGTTGGATATTGATTCTTCTGCTGCAAGATGCAATCGTAAAGCACTCGGGGAAATCAGAAAGGTCGGTTAAAATGATTTAGTTAGCTATTTTGTGTGGAATTCGTACCATGTTCTTCCCCACCAGAGTTTTTCTTCTTGAACGGACAAAAAACGGCGCGGATCGGACATTTTTCACCGTATTGGTGTGAATCGGCCGTTTTCACTGTGAATTAAATTCACATGAAGCATAACGACAAAAACGGTGGCAGCCTCTGCCAATCCCGTTGCAAAGCGGCCGATCCGCACCGTGTTTGCCGTTTTTTAAAACTATGGCATACTCCTTTGAGCTGTGAGAGCTCTGTAATTGGTCTTCGGACATATTTGTTTATTAATACAAGCTTTCTTTCTTGCAAAAAAAAAAAAAGGTTCAGTGTTGTTGGGTGTTGTTTATCGGGATGGTTATGTTGGTTGTTTGGTGGTGAATTCATGGTCGGTGGAGTTGGTGTGGCTGTTGTGGTGTAGGAGGGACTAGCTTTAAGCCCGTGCGTTGCACGACGGACTTCGAATTTAAAAAAAAAATATTTTCAAGAAAAGAAATGGCTTGTGTCCCCAATCAAACTGAAATGTATTGTAGATGGTATAATGATATAATAAATACCACATATTTTGGTTCCAATGTTTGTTATCCAGCATTATAAGTACATAATATACTATTGAATAAGCATGGCTCAGATTTCTTACAATTGTGCTAAATCTTCCAAAGATAAACATACATTCCTCAAACCACCCGTAACAAAGAAGAAGTAAAAATTACTGTTTGTTATTTTTCACACCAGCAGAAGGGTGCAACAACAATAAATTTTATTCCTAATTCGATTTTAATCCATGTATTTTCTATGACACTAATTTTATAAATACATTTTATTGGACGGTTAATCGTTTAGCAAGCTTTACTGCGTTGTGATTGATAAATATTCCTATCAACAACCACCGCTGCAGAAGCGGACGGTCTCTTTCTTCTCATCTTTCACCACATCCTTGAGAGTTTCCGCTGCAACAGAAATTTGAGCTTCTTTCTTCAAACCCTCATCCTTGACTTCAAACCCTCATCCTTGACAATATCTTCTTTCTTACGGGATGGTATTGCCCCCTTTGGCGTTGCCGAGCATGAGCTCTTACCAGAACAACTCCAAGTCTCCAGCCTGACAACTCATCCTCCTCTTGATACAAAGTTGAAGAAACTGTGGAGAGAAGAATATGATGTAGTGCCTAGAACTGCAACACCCAATGCTATTTCTAGGACACCCCCACCTCATGTGGCTGGTTAATGGTCATATTGATCTTCTTCAGTTTCTTTTTGCTACTGTTATAATATGATTGATATTACTTTTAATGTGATTGATGAGAATAGTCATTAATTTGACCGAATTATGTCAAAACGAAACTTTTTAGGAAACCAAACAAATATTTCGTTCCCAAATCCTTAATTCCCCTTTTCTTGTATATCTCTCCGCACTATCCTAAGGATCACAGTCAAATGTGATCAATGAGAATGGTTGTGTTTGAACGACTTATGTCAAAATAAATATTTTGTTTCCAATTTGATTTATGTTAATATATATATATATAATATATGTCCTATATATATATTGGGTAAAAAATTAATTATTAGTTGACGCAACGTGGCACTCTCTCATTCAAACTCTAAAAACCCATTCTCAAATAGTATATATAGATATGCAGGTGGTTGGGTTTTAACAGAGGTGGAGATGGTGATTGTTAGTTTGGATTTGGGTGGTTTGTAGAGTTGTAATGGTGATTGTTAGTTTGGATTTTGGTGTTGTTGGTGTTGGTGTTGGTGGTGGGAATGTGAAGGTAGTGGAGGTGGTGCCCAAGAACACCAAGAACATCAAAAACATGAACATCAAAAACATGAAGAATTTAATAATAAACAAAAAAAAATGGTGTTATCTGTCCACAATTTGTAAGGGTAAAATGGTCACAAAAAAGTCATTTTGCACCCCCACTAACGGATTGAAAAGTATACTATAAAGAGAAATAGAGACACCTGATCCCTGTCAATTATGTGCGAGAAAAACATATTATGTAAATGTTATATCCCATGAATATCAGAGGGCAAGCAATTTCTGAAAATAATGAAAAGAATAGTAAACTTCAAACACAGCAGAATGGTTGAAAATTGAAGAAATGCGGTACATCAAACGAGAAAAAGGAAACGTAATGGGTATATGAGGCTCTGTGGATCCAAATAGATATAGTGATTTTGTAATGAAAACTGCAATCAAGTGAAGAAACCAAGCAAGGAATGACGACTTATCTCTTGGAATTCCAAAAAAAGCACATGTAAACCAGATGGAGTAGAATCGGCGGCCTTAGCAAAACCGACATCGTCCACGGTGGCAACCATCATCCTCGAGAGTCATTAAGGTCTACTATGACGATGTTTGGGATAGTCACAACCAATCCGCCAGAGTAGGAGTAGTGGTTTGTGACTCAACATGATGGTTTATCACAACAAGAGCATCTAAAAGGCCATTGGTTCCTTTTTCGAAGACCTGAGATACGATGAAAATTCGAAAACGAGTGAGATTAGGAATAAAGATACAAGGAGACTCAAACTCACAAATCGATCTGATCTAGGAGATGGAGAAGTTGTTGTATACGTCATACTTCAGAGACATCAACGATCTCACATGTTCCATGTTTGATCTGAATTTCTCGTTCTCCGAAGAGAGAGAAATGTAGCCATGCATAGAATCGACATATGTGCATTTCAAGATAATATGTACCTTAACAAAATTATTGATTAATAACTGGGCTCTTCCCTTTTCCCAAGAAATTAGGAAGACAAGTAAAATGTGCACTAATTTTATTTTAAATCTAATAATTATTTATAATCTCTAATCATGGTTAATAAAAAGCATTAGTAATTATGCACTAATACTTTTTGTCGCGCAAGGTACCTACAAATTACAACAGTGCTTTATATGGTATTAGTTATAAATATGGTTCATTTTCTTTCATAGTCAATTTTCTATAACAATACGCGAATTAAAACAAATTGATTTAATACTCAATTTTTGTTACCGGATGTCATTAGGTAGAATCGACAGATGTCATGAATATCTTTTTGAGTCGCGTTTTTGGAATTTACAAGCATAGTTAAATCATTTTCGGATGCGGTTTTCATTTCTTTGAAAAATTTGTTAACTAACTTGGACTGACTTTAATACTTGACTTCGTATTTTCATGCAAATTGAATAATTTTAGGAAATTATTTTTTGAGTGGACATACATTAGAAAGTTGAAGAGCATTTTTTTAATTATTTTCATACGTGGCAAAGTATTACTCACTGTGCGTTAGTTACATCAAAACTTGAACTGGCTTTAATACATGGCATCCTATTTACGTTGATTGAACATATGTTAGGAAGTTATTTTTGAGCGGACATATGTGAGGAAGTTTATGATAAATTTAGATCATTTGCAGACGTGGTGTATTTATTTTTAAATACCAGTCACTATGCTCGGGTTATAATACTGAATTTAATATTTGACTTTCTATTTTCATGCATAATTGATAGATGTTAGGAAGATACTTTTTGAGTGAATAGATGTTAAGAAGTTTATGAGCATTTTTAAATTACTTTCAACTGTGTTGCATTTTATCAAAGTATTATTCACGATGCGCTAGTTATGACTAAACTTGGACTGACTTTAATACTTGGCTTCCTATTTTCGCGTTGATTGAACAAATGTGAGGAAGTAATTTTTGAGCAGGCATATGTTAGGAAGTTCCAGAGTAGTTTTAAATTATTTTCCAGACGTCATGTGGTTTAATTTCAGAATATAATCACTATGCGCGAATTATAATTGAACTCAAGTCTTTAATACTTGGTTTCCTATTTTGACGTAAATTATGGAGTAGGTTTTTTAGAGGACAGATGTTAGGAAGTTTACAAACATTTTAAAATCTTTCCAAGACGTGGCGTGCTTT
Organism: Linanthus parryae; assembly: GCA_023055425.1. Classification (NCBI taxonomy): domain Eukaryota; kingdom Viridiplantae; phylum Streptophyta; class Magnoliopsida; order Ericales; family Polemoniaceae; genus Linanthus; species Linanthus parryae. Next base: position 176,255 of record JALGPY010000036.1, on the reverse strand, counting down.
TCTTTGAGCATATTATTCACTATGCGCCAATTATAAACAAATTTAATCTGGCTTTAATATGCAATTTCCTATTTCAAGCCAAATTGAAAGATGTTAAGAAAATACTTTTTGAGCGGACATGTGTTATGAAGTTTACGGGCATTTTAAAATCATATCAAAACACACTGTACTTTTTTTTGAAAATATTTTTCACTATGCGCCAATTATAAATAAATTTAATATGACTTTAATACGCAATTTCCTATTTCAAGATGAACTGAATGATGTTAAGAATTTACTTTTTAAGCGGACAGATGTTATGAAGTTTACGCACATTTTAAATTCATTTCAAAACACAATGTATTTTTCTTTGAAAATATTATTCATTATGCGGCAATGATTACCAATCATGGATTAAAATTAATACGCGGTTTTCTATTTTCAGCCAAATCGACAGATGTCCGGAAGTTTTCGTAAGGAGACATATATTAGGAATGTTACAAGCATTTTCAAATTGTTTTCAGTAGTCACACAGTTCAAAATTCTGTCCGCTTCTATCGCCGTAAATATTTCAACTCGATAGAAAAGTGTGTTACGTTACGTCACTGCTGATCGAAGAAGGAATGTCGTAATATCGATCTAAATTGGAAACATATTGAAGTTTTCGTAAGGAGACTGATATTAGGAATGTTACAAGCATTTTCAAATTGTTTTCAGTAGTCACACAGTTCAAAACTCTGTCCGCTTCTATCGTCATAAATATTTCAACCTCAATATGTTTTCAATTTAGATCGATATTACGACATTCCTTCTTCGATCAACAGCGACGTAACGTAACACACTTTTCTATCGCGCTAATTATTCGCTGTGTGCGGACCAGTATGAACCTTCGACCGACTCTGACCTAAAACGACTTTCGAGCTCGTTAGTCCAAACAACTACTAATACTTTAAACCTTAGTTTGACTCTTATCCTTCATCATATCCTGTCTCATCACATCGAACGACCTAGATTACCAGGATTGTAACTTCCCATTCCTACGTGATGCCGTACCGGATAACTTCTTAGTAAGACTGAACTCGGCCAATGGAGTAATGAACATCACGCACACGAGTCAAAGGATCAAGCGTGGGCAGACATTTCGAAAACAAAGTTTTTGGACCTGGTGGGCCCCACACCCTCCTCTCCGACCATGTATTACATAAACTCTACCCCCCCCCCCCCCCCCCCCCCCCCCCCCGATCGTCTCTGTCAACAAAGAAGGTGCATTCAACCCGATAAAACCGGTGGTGATTCTCGAACGGCACAATACTGTTAAACTAGAGTTTTTGAATCCACCAACGAATTTGGGGGTTTTTTGAATAATCGAGAACTCCAATTACTGAAAATCAGTTCTATATATGTAAGTATATGTATTTTGTAAGGTAATGAGAAGAAGAAAAAAAAGTCCACTCTGGTTTTGGTAGTGTTTATATGTATATGTGATGCAAGCAGGTTTGCCTTTTGAGCTTTTCATCCCTTTTCTGCATTTGTGGGTCAAATTCCTCTTTCATGGGCCATTTTCAGTGCTGATGATTAGCTGAATCTTCAAAACCAAAAGTACTCATTTGGAAAAAGGAAGAAAAACTTAGGGTTTTCATTTCAATTCCAATGTCAATCAAAATTCAAAAGGGTTTGATTGTTTTGTACCCATCACTTGATGATTGTTCATGAGGGAGATAAGTAACAAAATCTAAACATAGCTCTCTATAGAGTGGTGGGTGATCTCACCACATTGGTTTTTTTCTAAGATTGAGAAAAGGAAGGTTTTTAAAGAGGTTTGTTTTGGTTTGGTTCTTGATGAGTATTGGGGGTTTAATTGGTGCTAATGGTTACCCTTATGGCACCATGTGTCCACCCCTTCATAGGCCTATGTTCAACTCTAGTTCCCTCTCTATTGCCCTTGTATTCTATCTCTCCCTGTATTCATCATACAAGTTCATTTTTCTTCTTCTATTTGGTTGGTTTGCTTTTTTGTTCATTGTTTGATCTCAATTTGTGTATGCAGAAGCCGAAAATGGAGCCTAACGGTAATATGGGTATGAATGGAAACGGAAATGATGTGGACCGTGGCCTGATTGAGAGGCCTAGAGAAGACGGTCACGATAGCCGCTCAGGCAGCGACAACAACCTCGAAGTTGCTTCGGCGGATGAGTCTCGGGGGACCGTCGCCGCAGCTGCAGGTGGATCAAGGCAGCCCAAGCGGAAGAAGTACCACCGGCACACGCCATTCCAGATTCAAGAGCTGGAAGCGTAAAAACCCCCTTTCCCTTATCATAATCATTTATGTTAATCTTTGAATTCATTTCATGAATTGTTCTAACTTATTAGAGTTCTTTCTTTTTCGTATTTATTAGGTACTTTCAAGTTGTTCAACATCCTGATGAGAAGCAAAGGCTGGAGCTGGGCAGGAGGCTATCGCTGAACGGCAAAAAGGTGAAATTCTGGTTTCAAAACCGGAGAACTCAATTGAAGGTAAACCTCATAACCTTGTTTGATTAGTTTAATGATAGGAAGTCATACATAAGTAATGTTTCATTCGTCAATTGTTGTTTCAGACCCAAGCTGAGCGGTTCGAAAACAGCTACTTGAAGCGCCAGAACGAGGAGCTCTTGATAGAGAACATCCGTATGAAAAAAGCATTGAGGAACCCACAATGCGGCAGCTGTGGCGGCCCGGCAATCTTGGGGGAGCTGAACCCTGAGGAGCACAATCTGAGGGTTGAGAATGCTCAGCTCAAGGATCAGCTAAACCGCGCCAACGTGATCGCGCAGAAGTTCTTGGGGCGGTCTCTGTCGATGCTACCCGCCGGGCCCTCCGACACCCCTCCGATGCCAAACTCCGGTTTGCAGCTTGGAGGAGGAATAAACGGCTATGATCTGGGCTCGTTCTCCAGTACGCTAGACCCTAAGGATGCGATCCTGAACACTCTGCCCATGATGTCCATGGCTGCCCCTATCCTGGGCATGCCTCCGCGTGCTGATGTGCCTCCTCAGGATAAAAGCTCTTCTTACCTAGAGCTCGCGATGACTGCTATGGATGAGCTGATCAGGCTTGCCAGAGTCGACGAGCTTTGGGTACCGAGCTTAAGCGGAGGAAAAGAGGCTCTGGACCACGAGACATACTCATGTATGTCTCCTTGTTTGGGGATGAGACTGAATGGGTTTGTTTCGGAGGCGACGAGGGAAAGCGCCATGGTGCTGACCAGTAGCTTGGCCTTGGTCGGTACAATGATGGATGTGGTAAGCTCTTTGAACACTTTCGTGCTTTATGAACCCGCTAGCGTTAAATGTGGTCTTTTTCTATAGTCATTACAATCACATTCATTACGAGCTAGTTGTATCGTTATCGTTCGTTCAATTTTGTAGAATCACTGGATAGACACCTTCCCGTGTCTGATTGGGCGGGCGTCTGTCATTGACGTCGTCGGAAGCGGCTCGTCCAGTTCGAGAAGCTCCACTTTGCTGCTGGTGAAAGCTGTTTCTTCTTTTTATTATTGAATTATAGTTTTGGCCGTTTCTTCTTTCTGACCTCGAGAGTTTTTTTTGTCTCGATCCACAGATGCAGGCGGAGCTTCTGGCGCTGTCACCATTGGTGCCGATCCGCCACGTCAAGTTCTTGCGATACTGCAAGAACTTCGACGAGGGGCTATGGGCGGTCGTTGACGTGTCGGTCGACGGCATCCAAGGCGGCTCGGATTCACAATTGTTGGTGAGTTGCCGGAGGCTGCCCTCCGGTTGTATTATGCAGGACCAGCCCAATGGCTATACTAAGGTACACTCTATCCTATCGTATTTATTTTCTTATTCATTTCATGTTTTTTTTATCATCTAGATACTTTTATAGGTTAGATACAAAGAGATTAAATAATCATTTTCATTAACGTATTCCCATAGTCTATATATATAATCTTAATGGCAAGTGAAAGCCCTTCTCGGGGCTTTCTTTTCATGTGCTGTACGATCCAATATTTTGATGCTTCTATTCTCATCCATTTGTACATAAATTTACCGTTGTTTAATCTCCTCGAGACTGTGTTACCTGGATACAGTGTTACGTTGTACAATTTCCAACTTTAACAATTAATTAGCCCTTTATCTCGATTTCTTCAAAAATGAAAACAATGTGGTAGGGTGGGTACGAAATTGCACATGAGGCAGCCTAAGATTTCCGAATGCAACCACCTTGTTCTGGTTGACCTTTTCATTCATCCATAAGGAATTTACCGGGAACTCCCTTAGAAAGTCTTATTGTGCCGAAATAGTACTAGGGTTTGCTGAAGGTTTAATAATGGCTAGGGTGGTCCTAAATGTGGGCTAGCTTTGAAAATAAGAAATAATCGTTTATGGTTAAAATTGCAGGTGACTTGGGTGGAGCACACCGAGTACGACGAGCGTTTCGTGCACCACATCTACCGCCCTCTCATCAGTTCTGGTATGGCCTTCGGTGCACCAAGGTGGCTCGCGACCCTGCAAAGGCAATGCGAGTATCTGGCGGTTATGATGTCTTCGTCTGTTTCTGACAACGATCATTCAGGTTTGTGTCATTGTATTTGATTTTGAGAAAAATGTAATTTGACGAAATAATAACTTGGTTCATTGTGTTGTTCCTCCAGGTGTCACTCCGACGGGGAGGAGGAGCATGGTGAAACTGGCCCAGAAGATGATCCGCGACTTCTGCGCTGTGGTGTGCGGCACGATGTATTCGTGGCAAGTGGTCCCCATAGGGAATCTGAGCGAGGATACCAAGTTGATGATACGGGGCATTGGCATGGACAGTCCCGGGAAGCCTCCTGTCCTCGTCCTGGCCGCGTCCACCTCCATGTGGATGCCTGTTGCCCATCAAAAGCTGTTCGATTTCCTCCGCGACCAGCAGATGAGGGGCGAGTGGGACGAGTTGTCCCACACTGGGCCGATGCAGGAGATGGTTCACATCCCCAAGGGCCACGACCGCGGCAACTCCGTCTCCCTCCTTCGTGCGACGGTGAGTATTATGACACCCCTCACTTTTTCAAAATCGCAGTTTTACCCTTATTAATACCCTTTAACGACTACACAAATGTCCTGACTGAGTTCACATTTTTTCAGTAGTACTACTAACTTTTATAAGAATACATTATTTTTTTTTTTCTTTTTTAGTTCTGCCTGTCTGTTTCAGTTTTCTGGCTACAAAATCCGTGTTTGATGAAATGTTTCTCGCGTGGATTACCAGGCTTCTACATCGACCCAAACCACCAAGCTGGTCTTGCAGGAGACCCAGACGGACCAGTCGGGCTCCCTCATCGTGTACTCGCCGGTCGACTTGCCGTCTATGCAGACTGTCACCAACGGTGGAGATGCGTCCGGTGTCAACGTCCTTGCATCGGGGTTCGCCATGGCGCCGGACGGGCTTCCGGGTTCTGGTCCCGAGCCCAGCCATAGGGGGAAGGGTATTGCTGGGGGCTGTCTCTTGACCTTGGGCATCCAGATGCTGATTACCGACCCCTACATGGGGAAGCTGACGATGGAGTCGGTGGACAGCATCACCAGCGTTATCTCCAGGAGGGTTCAACGCATCAAGGCCGCGCTCCATTGCCGTTAAAATGAATGCCAGCAGCTGAAGGGTGAAAGAGTTTTCAGAATTTCGTAGTTCGTTTTAGAAATACCGAAAGCATAGATAGAAAGGTGGGGGGATAGTTATAAGAGAAAGAGAAAAATAGTAAGCATAGAAAAAGGACATGGGGTTTGTTAGTCAAGAACGAACCCGGTTAAGCCCTGACGAGTTGGGTTTTCTGGACCCAATTCTAGGGGTTTGGCGGTTTCGGGTATCGACTCGGGTACAACCTTGTTAAAGATATAATCTGGGTTTTTCGTCTATAGTTTTTACCGTGTTTGGTGATATCTCGAGAAGGAGATTTGGGTCTTTTTTTTTTTTACCTGTTGGGGAGATTTTCCGGATAGAGTCCTGGGTTTTTCTTTCTGGTTTTGTAATCAGTTAGATAATGGGTCTTTCTTTCAGACTTGAATGAAATAGAATGAATGGTTTTCAGCGTCTGTTATTTGAGCAAAAATGCTTTTATTTGGTCGTTTTAATTTTTCCAACTGTTGTACGGTTGCAGTGTTTCACTTGTTCATAGACAATGGTGGAGCCATTATCCTTGGAGACGTGCTAGAGGGAAAAAAGAATCGAAGATAAATTTGAACAAAGTGATATCACCCAGATCTATTATTTCTAATTTCTTCATAATCTTCATCCCAAATTTTGTTTATGACATTTTTCCGTTCATGTCACTTTATGTTTAATTTTTTGAAGGAGTTTTTGTTCACATAGATTTTTTCATAACTTTGTGATCTCTTTTATCTCTGGGCATGTTTTTATTTTAATTTTGTTGTTTTACTGACACCATGTTTGGGAATCAAATGAAGGAAAAACATGATTATAGAAATTAGGTGTAATAAAGGAATGAAATTGTTGTCTTATCCTGGCTACCATGTCAGGATAAAAATTACTAGAAGGAAAGAAGCAGATCTTTTATACTTTTTTTTTGAGAAAAAAATTTCATAGCCAACAGGCTTAGAATAGTTCTCAATTACAAACCGCACCCAATCGGGCAACGTAGTAAAGAGACTAGGGTAAGGAAACTGTAGTGATCTTTGAGCAAAAAGATGTGCAGCCCCATTACCCAGACGACCGACAAAAAAGAATAAAACTTCTTTAAATTCGTGCATCAAAGCTTTGGACTTTTGTAGCTCCTCAGTCATGTCCATGCAAACCTCAACGGGAGCTCCATTTTCAGTCGACTGGTTGATGAGATTGATGGCGTTCAAACTGTCAGATTCGACCATTATCTTCTGGCATTGGGCTTGTTTAGCCAACTGCATCCCTTCTGTGATAGCTCTAAGTTCGAGGAGGAGGACAAAATGGTGCACGGTAGTTCTTGTACATTTTCCCGCGACATAAGAACCTTCTGAATCTCGCATAACACAGCCCATACCTGCTACCCCTGTTCTGTAGATTTTGCCGCATCACATTTAATTTTAATCCACCCGTCGGGCGGCTTTGTCCAACGATCGCGAGTCGTCGGCGAATCATGGGTTTGTACTAATCTGCGACGCCTCCTGACCACGAAAAAAACTCAGAAAGTCACGAATTTTGGAGATCGCCCCCTGCTGGGTTGGTTCTTCGCCTCTGAACCTGAAGGAATTTCGCATGAACCAAATATACCACACTCCCACTGCCCAAGTCTCCCTGTAAGTTGCGTCTTCTGCAGTGTAGATGTGCTCTATCCACTCCTTCACACTCGCCTGGCGAGCTTTAAAGCCTTCCTCTCCAAGCAACTCCTTCCAGATAGAGATAACAAATTTACAGACCAAAAAAAGATGAGCCTCGGATTCTGGATGTGAACTGCGGAAACAACACGTTGTAACAACATCAATACCTCTCCGGCTTACCTTTGTCATAACTGGTAGCGATTCCTTCCATAATCTCCAACTAGTGTATAGGACTTTCTTCGGTAATTTGAGTTTCCACAGATTTTCAATCCACGGACGATTCAAACCCGTTGAACTTTCAATGATCTCTTCGCCCAACTGTTTCTGAATTTTATACCCCGACGCCACCGTGTAGCAACCTGTCTCCGAATGTATCCAAAAGAGCGTGTCTCTCTCATTGGAATATAACAGAATCTTTAAGATTTCTTGGACGTCCATTTCCCAAAAATGAGTGATAAGTCTTCGTTCATCCCATGCACCGTTACGAATAAAGTCTGAAACTTTAAGTGTTACTATTTCAGGAGAGGGAGTAAATACCTTGTAGGAGGATGGCCTAGATAGCCACCTGTCCCGAAAGGGGTTAATCCTCGTGTCGTCGCCAACCCGCCAACAAAGACCTTTGATTAGTAGGTCTTTCCCCTTGACCAAACCTTTAAGTAATAAGATGCTGCTGTGGAATCCTTCGCGTTCAAGATGGAATCGCCCCTGAAGTATTTGTGTTCAAGAATACGCCCGAGCAGGGAGTTCGGCTGTTGTAGCAAACGCCAAATTTGCTTAGCAAGCATTGCAACATTAAAGTTATGCATATCGCGAACACCCAGACCTCCTCTTTTTTTTCTTCTTTTAGATCTTCCCAATTAATCCAGTGAATTTTCTTCTTCTCAGGCGAATCCCCCCACCAGAAATCTCTTATCAATTTCTCAATGTCATCGCACACATTCTTAGGGAGTAAGAAACAGCTCATCGCGTAGTTTGGAATCGACTGAGCTATAGCCTTGATAAGAATTTCATTCCCAGCCACTGAGAGTGTTTTCTCCTTCCACCCCTTTAGGTTAACACTTATACGTTCGATGATGCGTTGGAAATTTGCTTGTTTCTGTCGTCCGAAGGAGGAGGGCAGACCCAAGTAGCAATCATGTTGATCAACTCTTTGAACCACAAGCAGACCTGTAAACCACTGTTTGTCAAGATTGCTGACATTGTTAGAGAAGAACACCGCCGATTTTTGAAAATTGAGCGATTGGCCCGACGCTTTCTCATAAGATTGGAACAACTGTAACAAAGAGACAAGCTCCTTAGTGGTAGCTTTTGTGAAAATCAGGTTGTCGTCCGCGAAAAATAGATGTGAGACTATTGGGCCCCCTCTAGAAGTCGAGAGTCCTGATAAATAGCCTTCCTGAACCGAACAGGTCAAGCTTCTAGACAAAGTTTCGCTCACTAGTAAGAACAGGTATGGTGACAGAGGGCATCCTTGACGGAGCCCTCTCTCGGGAGTAATATCGCCCTCCGTCTTCCCATTCACAATCAGACTGTAGGTTCCTGTAGTAACACAATTCATCACCACATTTATCCATTTAAACCCGAAGCCATCCTTTCCATCGTCGCTCTAAGAAAATCTCATTCAACTCTATCGTAGGCCTTGCTCATATCCAGCTTCAAAGCGACGCTTCCAACTCTACCTTTTTGCTTCTTCATTGTGTGTAACAATTCGAAAGCAGCCAAGATGTTGTCACTAATCAAACGCCCAGGAACAAAGGCGCTCTAGTTTTCAGAAATTAAGCTAGGAAGAACCTCTTTCAAACGGTTGGCGAGAGCCTTAGTGATTATCTTATAAATGGTAGAGCAAAGAGAAATAGGTCTTAAATCACCAACTTTGCGTACCTGCTTCACTTTTGGAATCAAAGCGATGGGAGTGCGGTTGAAAGAACTTCCCTTCATTTAATACTTTCAAACATATGTCTGTCACTTCTTTGCCGATCATAGGCCAGGACTTCTGATAAAAAAGCGGGGGGGGGGGGGGGGGGGGGGAACCCGTCAGGCCCTGGTGCCTTCTTGGGTGCCATGCCCTTGAGTGCCGTCAATACCTCTTCGGCAGTGAAAACCTCATCAAGTCTTGCACGATTAGCATCGCTTAGATTCTCTTCAACCGGTTCAAGAACTGGTTCCATCTCAGCGCGCTGTGGGTTGGTACTAGTGAAAATATCATTAAAATATTCCACAAGTGTTTTTGTGTTCTCCTGTTCATCATCAATCCACACCCCGTCCCCCTTTTCAATTCCGCGGATGGAGTTTCTTGCTCGTCTTATGCTAGCCTTCCTGTGAAAATATCTCGTATTGCTATCTCCGTGTGTAAGCCATAGCATGCGAGACCGTTGTCTCCAAAGAATTTCTTCTTCAGCAAGAACATTGTGAATTTCCTCTTTGCACTCTTTCGTCTCTGTTAGTACTTCTCGGGTCTGCTGCAAAGTCCCGAGAACTGCCAGCTTTTTCCGAAGACGTTGAAGCTTCCGGCGAACGTTTCCGAAAGTAGCTGAGCTCCTCTTAGTCAATCTGTCGGCTACGATACCCAGCCGCTCGGGCACGCTGACCCCCTCCTTCCATCCTTCCTCAACGAATTTACTACAATCCTCCTGGCGCAACCAAACAGTTTCGAAGTGGAAACGACGACCTCGGTTGTTCGTAGATGCCTTTCTTGAGTACACAATCAACTCAATTGGACTATGGTCCGAGGTTTCAGCGATGAGGCGGTTAACGCGCCCACGACCGAACTTTTTAATCCATCTATCATTTGCAAGAAATCGGTCAATCCTTTCACAGATGTACCCATCCGGTCTGTTATTTTCCCAGGTATACTGTATTCCAACAAATCCCAGATCACGTAACTCAAGGCGGCTTAAGACATGACGGAAAGCTTCCGTGTGTCTAAAAGTAACAACACGCCCCCCTTCTTTCTTCCCTGAGGAAGTTATTGCATTGAAGTCTCCCATTATGCACCATGCGTGCGTTTAGGGATTCAAACGCCTCAACAACTTCCACGAGTGTCTTCGCTCCTTACGGACCGGGTCGCCGTAGAAGCCTGTGAGTGCCCAATTGTCCGTTGAGCCAATCCAGCACGCCCAACCATTGATGTGAAACTTCGAATAGTTAATCAACGATAAAACAATATCATTTGACCACAATAACCCCAACCCACCTCTTTGGTCATCACAGTCGACAAAGAAGCCGTTATCGAAACCGAGCTTGAGACGGATTAGCTCCATTTCACTTGCATACAACCTGGTTTCCATAAGAAAAATAACATCGGGATTGCGCCTCCTAACAAGGTCGCATAGAGAAAGAACGTTTCGGGGATTCCCAAGCCCCCGAACGTTCCAACTCAGTAGACTCATTGCGCCTGGCAGTGTTGTTGAGCAGTCACTGCCAATCTTGCATGTTGGGTTTTTTCGGCATCCACCTCCTTTGTTGGAATCTGAATCTCAGAAACCGGTTTGTTGCCCGCACCTTTACTGTTCGCTTCTCTTGTAACTTCCCCATTGTTTGCTCGGGACCTAGGGATTTTTGGTTCCGAGCCTCCTCTCGGAAGAGAGCTAGCTGTTGCACCAGTGTTGTCCCGAGTCTTTCTCTTTCCCTTCGCCTTCCTCGGAGTAGTCAGATTGTTTCGAAGGGGTCCAGGTGCTTCGCGTTTTTTCTTTGGAGTGTCCACTATAGAGGCCATTTCCCCTTTATCAACACCTTTCTGCTTCTCTTCCACACTACCTCTGCTACTGGCCCCCAAAGGATTGTCGTGGATCTTGATGCCTGCACTGCCCTTCGAGATATCAGACTCCTTATCGTATTCAACCTCCATCTCTGAGTTAGATGAGGACCGAGCCGTATCCGACTGTGATTCTGCATATTCGAAGGAAAAATCATCATCATACCTTGTCTGATTTTGCTCCCCTGTGCCCTCATCACGAGCTGGGGTTTTGTCTTGCGGTACCCTTGGTATCACTTTCTTCTTTGGAGGTGGTCTAAATGTCAACCAAACGCCGTAGCCGGGGTTTGATAGACTCCTCTGCTCAATGATCACAGTAGTACAATCATTACTGTCGTGATCCAGCTTGCCGCACCAGGAACACAGGTTTGGAATGCGTTTGTACCTGTAGTCTATCCAGGCCCTAGATCCCAGTCACTTGATGTAACCACCCCGTCGAAGAGGCTTGTCAGTTTGAAGTCGGACTCGGACTCGCATGTAATCACCATGTTTACAGGACAATATTCTCTTGTCTGCGTCAACCACCTTACCCAACTTGCTCGCAGCTTTCCTGATGTCTTCCTCACGGAGAAGAAGAACCGGTAGATTTAGTAGATGAACCCATACCTCGATCTCTCCAAAACAAGCATCTTCCACATTTCTACGGACATCCCAAGGCTGGAGAAGCAAAACTTTCCCGTCGAATACCCATGGACCGCCGACAGAACCTTGTCTCTCGCTTCAATGCTTGGAAAACTGAACACAAACCTGTTAGGTTTCGGTTCTACGATCGTGAATCTATCCCCCTCCAACCACATCCGCTTGAAAAGCAACCTCATCTACCATGAATTAACCGGTGTTGGTGACAAAAACATTCCGATCAAACTATGTTCGAACGATTTCAGGGCTTCAACACAATAATCGTGATCAAACTCTACCATCGCCGCGCTAGGGTTTGAGAGAAACTGGAAATCGCCTTTCTTTCACTCCGATAATTTCGGAGCACTAGGTGAAATTTGACCTTTCACGACTCAATGTCATACAAGTATTAGAACACTATGTTCGCGTGTTGTTAAACTAGGAGGCTCGGGCCTCAATCACCATAGCTACCCCATTAATTGGCTTTGCAAGGATTAACACTAACCCTAGCTTGGGCCCAAGAACTTAATCGCATAATGGGGACCCTAACATTGACATCCTCTTAGAAAATGTTTAACATAAGCCGAGTTTCATAACACAGAACTTCGATTATTTAGAATATTTTAGCCAGTTTGGCTTCATAATCACAAAGAGAACGAGCCGAGCCCGAGCTTCGCTTGGTTGAAACCTAGATCACCTAAAACTCTTAGGAGGGACTTCACTCCGGCTCCCAAACCTCGCTTCAGCGCTTTCAGCTCGAATTCACTAATAATCCTAGTTTTTAAATTTTAGAGTGTGTTTTTACCAGCATTCTGTACTTTCAGAAATTGACTTTTTTTAGAAAGGAAAAATATTATTACTTAAAGAGGAGAGTTACAAGTACGATAATAGTGAGATGCTAAAAAGTGGGTTGTTTTAACAATACCCGACCCACAAATCTAATTTCACATGACTGAAAAGAAGAGGCTAATGTCTGGAGGTCCTTTAGAAGCGTGAGGATGTCCAGAGGATGTTGTTGGTCGTTAAGGCCTCTGATCAGGGTCTTGCAGTTTGTGCAGAGCTCAATGTTTGTGTACCCATGATAAAGAAACCATTTGAGTGCTGCAGTAGCCCCTTGTGCCTCTGCCTGTAATGGCGTCTAAGCCAGGAAGGAGGTGTGGGCAAAACAAGTGTAGTCTTGATGGTCCACCCATGCTGCTGTCGAGTAGGAATTTGGCTTCCAAGCCGCTTCGACTTCGAAAATACCTTACCCGAAGATGCAGTTGGTCGTAATGTATCTTTAGGTGCAACAAAAACTGTGTCCAAAGGAGAAAGGGCCACGGATGGCGGTCGAGCTTGGTGTCTGATATTGTTACGGTAGAGATGATTGGTTATGGCGGAGTCAATGGTTGTTAAGGATTGTGTGGTTGTCACGAACTTACCGTTCATTGTAGTCGCGTTCCTGGAAAGCCAAATTTGTCTGAGGGTGAGAACAAATCGAGTTCTCTCAACATCGGAAGTGATGTTGTGAAGCATGTTTCCAACGTGTTGGGGGTAAATCTTCGTGAGTCTGAACCTCAGATAGCAATCCTAAGCTGGATCCGAACCAAGTTATCCGTGCATGGGTACATTGGAAAATGCAGTGGTGCGGCATTTCATAAATCAGCCTGGCAGAGATCACAAAGCTGAGAGTCATTAGGAACACGTCGGCGATTTTGCTTTGACCGCCAAGCAGTTTCTTCAGAAGCTTCCACATGAAGTAAAATATTTTTGGTTGGAGTCGAAGATTCCGTAGTGAAATCAATAATTGTCCTACTGTGTTGTTGCGGGAGTCTAATGAAGGCTGTTGTCGCATAGTCAGCTCTATCCCATACGCGGTCAATCTCATGACGTCGTCGTGAGATTGATCTGTAATGGGGATGGATGAGATGGACATAATTTGTGTTGACGTGAAAAAAAGACCGGAGTAGCTGAGTATTCCATTGGCCTGAATGTCAGAGGATGAAATCCGATACTGTAAGAGTTGGGAAAAGCTGGAGGAGAATCGGAGGTGGTTGTTCAAAAGCTACGTTTGCTGTCGGAATCCAGTTGTTACGAAGGGGATGAATCGAATTGCCGTTGCCAACAATCCATTGAGTACCATTTTGGACCACCGGCCGACTCCAACAAATGCTCTTCCATCCTCACGAAGCCGTTGAAGGTACTTTTGCATCACTGAAGTCTAACCGTGGGAATTAGCGACCCATAAGAACTTGATATAACAGACTGTCCGTGTCGGTTTTCATTTGGAACCCCGTTTTTGCAAGAAGTGTGCGATTCTGAGCTTCAAGATCCCGAAAGCCAAGACCTCCTTGCTGTGTGGGCTGGCACAAGTAGGACCATTTCTTCCAGTGAATCCCACGTCGTGTGCCTTTGGACCATAGAAAATCAACAATAATACGTCTGATGTTATCAAGAAAGCCTCTTGGCGCCTTGAAGACAGAGAGGAGGTAAGTCGGAATCGTAAGTAGCGTATATTTTATGAGGGTAACACGAACCGCAAAGGATTGGCAATTTTGTTTCCACAATTTAGTTTGGAACGAAAGCGCGCTGTAATTGCCGCAAAGAACTCCATTTTAGAGATAGTGAAATACATGATGCGTCCCAGGTATTTGCCCGGTGTAGTGACAAGGTTGATGTGCAACTTGGCAGATAAAGCTGATTTTACCATATCTGACAAGTTGGGGCTGACGAAAATTTCTGATTTGTCAAAGTTGATGACATGGCCTGACTGTTGACAGTAAGATTGGAGAGCTTCCATGAGATAGCCTGACGAAGTAGTCGTAATTTCTTGGAATAGAAACGTGTCATCTGCAAAAAGCAAATGTGAAACATGTGGTGAACTTCTCGCAGTGGAAATACCTTTCACCTTTCCGTAATCCTGTAAGTGAGCCAGATTTCCTGAAAGTGCTTCCGCAATGATAAGGAATAAGAATAGAGAAAGCGGGTCGCCCTGTTGAAGTACCTGTGTGGGTGTGAAAGGCGGGGAATAATGACCATTAACCAGCACTGAGGAGGTGACCGTGGAGAATGCCATCATAATTTTTCGAATAAATATAGGACCAAAACCCAGCGTTTGCAGACATTCATGTAAGAAATCCGAATAAACACGGTCGAACGCTTTATTCATATCGAGTTTCAAAGCCATGAACTTTTTCTTTCCTTGAGAACGATGTCGGATGTAGTGTAGAAATTCATGCCAAATCAGAATGTTGTCAGAGATAAGCTTCCCTTCCTGGAAGGCAGTTTGGTGAATGGAGATAATGGTGGGTATGACTGTCTTCAACCGATTGGCCAAAACTTTTGATAAGACTTTGTAGATGATGTTGCAAAGGCTGATGGGTCGGTAGTCAAGGGGACTGCTTGGGTCTTTGCATTTTGGGATGAGAGCAATGAAAGTCCTGCTCATCTCACACAGCATAAACCCTGTTTGTAAAGGGTATAAAATGACCTCCATAAGCGAGGGCCTACGGTTTCCCAATTTTGTTGGTAAAATTCCGCAATAAAACCATCTGGTCCAGGCGATTTATTGTGCCCCATTTGAAACAGAGTCGTTCTCACTTCGTCGATCGTGTAAGGAGCTTCCAGCATATCGTGTTGTGCAGGAGAAAATCTGCTTTTCATAAACGCCGAGCAACGTGAACCGTTGGACGGAGGTGATGGAAGGTCTTGGATAGGGCATAGTAGTTGCCGGAAATACTCATGAAAACATTCGGCAATAGCAATGGGGCATTGAAATAACTCGTTATCGGCACCCTTGATTGCAATGATCCAAGATTTGTTTTGACGGAGAGTGGCTGCCTAGTGAAAAAATTGTTGTTACCGTCCCCGTGCATTAGCCAGTTGTTCTTGGATCTTTGTCGTCAATAAATTTCCTGTTCTGAAATTAGTTTGTCTAAGTGGAGTCGCGTGAGCTGTTTGTCTTGAACTACTGTCATGAAAGTAGGGTTCGTTGTTGGAGAAGTATGAATTTGATGTTGTAGAGTTTCCAGTGATTGGGTGCAGTCGTTGATGCGGTTAGGAATCGATTTGAGGACGACACGAGACCAGTTTTGTAGATGTGTGAGAAGAAGTTGTTGTTTGCGCCATAGGGAAAATTGAATGGAACCCGTGAAAAACATGTGCCACACCTTCTTGGTAATTTGTGCAGTCGCATCATGTAGAAGCCAAGACGATTCGAAACGTTTAGGTCTTTTTGGTTTGAAACTAAGGCCTACCGAGTCCAGGATAAGCGGGCTGTGGCCGGAGCGCTGAATTGGCAGGTTTGTGAGTAAAACGTTGGGGAAGATAGTATTCCACCCCGGTGACATGCATGCATTATCTAGCTTCTCAATTGTGGCTTTGTTACCGTGACAGCCATTCGTCCAGGTGAAATAAACACCGTGCGACTGTAATTCAATTATATTGTTGGTGTGAACAAAATCTTGTAAGATATGCATCCTTCTTGGTTTATAAGTTGTGTGCGACTTCTTTTCACATCGGTTGTATATTTGATTGTAGTCCCCGATTATGATGTATGGTTGGGTTAGTTGTTGAATGTGAGTCTGCAAAAGGGAAAAAATTATCTTGCGACGATGTGTCACAGAGTGACCATAAAAGAGGATTAGATTCCAAGGTCCCAAAGTTGGGTCAGAAATATTTAAGATAATAAACCAAGAGCAAAGATGTACAATAGCAATATCATGGTTGACTTCCATGCGACCCATAACCCCCTGTTGTGCCCAAGGGATCAGACCCAACAAAGTTGTCAAAACTTAAACGGCTACCCAAAAAAGCAAGATCTACGAAGTTTTTCTTAGTTTCCATCAGGTACAAAATACAAGGCTTATTACTAGAACATAGATTTTTAAGCGTCTAAGTTGTAAGGTCCTGTCCTAATCCCCTACGATTCTAGCTTAGTAGTTTTATATAGCGGGTGGAGGTCGGCGAGCGGCCTCCAACTTTGCAAGATCGTTCTGAAATTCCTCACTGAGGTAGTACATAATAGTTGCATTCTCATAATCTAAAGCGGCCATTACCTGCTGTAATTCCTCTTCAATGAAAATCGGAGCAAGCATCAAGTATGTTGTGCTGAAATAAGGGATATGAGCCATAACATAATCATAGTCAGTGATCGGAGAAGAGTATTTAGGGCTCTTGTTGTCCCCCTGGACATGCTCATCCGTCGGATAAGACCGCTTACTTTCCAGTAATAGGAGACGAAGGGGACTTTGGCGGTGTTCTGATTCTCTTGGAAGAGCCAACCTCCTGCTGGTGAATAGGCCGGAAGAAGCGCTGTCGTCGTCCGAGTTGTTCGACGGATCACAGTCCAGGACCTTTGCCTTACCTTTGTCATTTGGGGCGCTGGTGACAGTCGGTTGTGGACGAGTCGGAGGATTCTCCCGAATAACAAGAGGACCCGTTGTCACGACCCTGTTTCCCGGACCCCGATTAGTAACGGGATCAAGGGTCATAACTGGCCATTGTGGCCCCCTTTTCATATCAAGTGGGATGAATAATAAAATTTGAACTTTCGAAATGATAAAATAAATAAAAACATATATTTGCGGAAGCGATTTGAAATACAGGGGTCTCATTGAGACATTGAGAAATCAATTTGAAAGCTTTATGTAAAACAGTTTGAAAAGAAGAAAGAAGAACTTTTGATTCAATCCCACGAGACAGTACTTATCAGAGTACTCAGGATAACTGAGCAGTTTAAATTAGAGACAACTTCGAATACCCAAACCATACTTCTTTTATACATGATTGGTCCAACTATTACAGAGTAGGACTAGGCATACTGACTATACACTATCTATATGGCACGTGTGAGCATGATATATACAACAAAATTGGACTGTAGAAAAGTCTAGCTCACAACATGATAGTACAAAACTATATTGCTATAGGTCTTCCAAAATTGGTCTCTACTGGTCGTCATCGTATCCATGTGCTGAAAACATTTAGTTTGAAAGGGGTGAGCTGAAAAGCTCAGTGAGGGGATTACTCCTCCTTTTAAGTAAGAATGAACTAAAACGTCATTTTTGATCATCATTTTGAAATAATAAAACTTCAGTAAAAAGAACAGTAAACATTTCATTTCAATCACTTTCATTTGGTCGAGATGCAGTGGGTAACCGTCCGTGATCTATAGGTTGATATATCCCCTTACCTACCCGTGAGAGTAGTTGGTAGGCCAGTAATATATCCATAATTTGACATGTCTTGACGCCATCATAGTGGCACGTCGCTTATTATTACCCAGCGATAAGGTCTCATGAATAGAACAACAAAAGTTATCCAAAGCATCTCATCAATTTATCATTTTTGAAACTTTTACAAAATCAACGGTTAAATTAAACACTGTAAAACGTACCATCATAACGACAGTTAAAATATTAAATCATAAAGTTGTTTAGACACTAAATAATAGAGGATCATGGAAACAGCATTTTGAATCATCATTTTAACAATTTAGATAGTAAAATTTGAAAGCGTAAAATACGAGTATTAAAAGTCATGGACAAAGTTTACTCACTTTCGTAGCGTGGGACGAAGTAGCTATGAGAGCAACAAATAGGATTTGGGATTCCTTGAAACAAAATATGAATAGTGGACCTTCTCTAAATTTGGAAGTGTGTCTTGAATTTTTGGAATGAGAAATAACTAAAGCACTAGCCTCTATTTATAGAAGTCAACGACCAATCAGATCGCGACAAGTCACAAGGTCACGTGGCACTCATGCAGCGCAAGAGCTGCCACACGCTGACATGTGTCCCCTACGTGTCAGGCATGCAAAGAAAGTCACCAAATCGCGACACGTGGCCAACCTATGTGTCATGCATGCATAGCAATACTCCACACCGTGACACGTGTCCTCCTGCAAGTCATTCATGCAAGGAATCAACTCATATTCATGACACGTGTCCTTACTGCGTGTCAATCATGCAAAACACTTCACCAAGTCGCGACACATGTCCCCCCTGCGTGTCGCGCATGCAGGGACATTCATAGATGTCGTGACACATGTCCCCCTGTGTGTCACACATTCATTCAGCTAAATCTAAAAGCTTATCCTCAACCACCGCGACGAATAAACATGTAATGTAGTCACGTCAAGCATATAACAAGCCACATATCACGAGATGCATAAAAAATACTTAATTAACACTTAACCTAGTGATTAGCACTAATTAACACTGAAACTAGTGATTAGTACTAATTAACACTTAAACTAGTGATTAGCACTAATCATTCCCTAATTATTTTTATCTTTAATTTAGAAATAGAATAAGAAATTGTTACTTTCAGTGTCTTTCTAGACGAGCTTAACTATTATAGTTTAGAAATTATGGATATTTCTATCAAAATGTTAAATTCTTAAACATAAAATTTACTGAAGTAATATAAGCTTAAAAATATGTGGTCATTACACTCTTCCCTCCTTATAGAAGTTTGGTCCTCAAACTTAAAATGTACCTTAGAATAGATGCGGATAACGCTCACGTATCTCGTCTTCTCGTTCCCATGTAGCTTCTTCTACTAAGTGATTCCGCCACAAGACTTTTACTAAGGGAATGACTTTGCTTCTAAAGACTTGATCACGTCGGCTCAGGATTCTGTAGTGAAACAACCCGAAATTTAATTGCGTATTTTAAGAATAAATATGCTTGTTTTATGGTAATATAGAGTGTAAATTGACATCTTGACCTTAATATTTTGTGGTACTATTTTTATGTGGCTAAGTTCTAATAAAAATAACATGGTGCTATATGTCTACCACAATAATATTTGATAACGTGTACACTATTATAGTATCACATATTTTACGTGGCGACTTTTATCATGCTATGCCTATTATAGCATGATAAAAGAAAATTGTAGTCACAAATTTAATTCCCTAAAAATTGGATCTTGTCCAGGTGAAAAACCAATTTACTTTTCACCTCTGTCAACTTGTCACATTTGGTTACTATTCTTTTCATATTTTCTTCCTATAAAAGCCATACACTTCTATGGCTTCTCAGCAACATTAGCAGAGACTTCAACTCCATAGCCACCGCCACCATCATCCTCACTGCCAACACCAACTCTTCCATCTCCAACACCAGCACCACCTCCACCAACACAACTCCTTCACCTCGCCGGAAAACTCCATAGCCACCAAATTTAGTCACTTTCCCGAGAGCTTCACGTAACCTCCTTGTTCACAAACACCACCAACGACCACCATTTAAGTCACGGTTACTACCAATCACTCCGTGACACTCCAAAGACTCATTTACAACCATTCGCAGAGACTCACAAGGTCCCAAAAGCTCATTCTATTTCACCGCCTACTTTAGCGAAAAGTCGGTACAACTTCCTTACCTTACTTCGCATTCAACATATTCTTGCATATTCTTGCTGACACATGTCGCTAGATTCATCCATGTTAATTTGATCGAAAACGGAACGTTAGAAATCGTCATAGTTAATTATTTCATGTTTAGGAGTAGTAGTTGTCTTTTACAATTACTTTCAGTCAAATTTTTAGGAATTAAACGTTCTAAAAAGAGCAGTGTTTGAGAATAGCGTCCATATGTTTTTACATAAAAATGAAAATTAGCGTCCCGGGAACCACCCACATTATTTTCGTCGAAATCGGAAAAGTTAAAAAATAATGTTTTGTAATGGGGTTAAAGTGTCTTTTAAGAAACTAGCAACAACTTGTTTTTGAGAATTTGATTAATTTAAGGGTAAATGTGCTATTCCTACCCTACCCATACTTTACTATAAATAGAAATGACTACCCTTGTTTTATTTTTGTACTTGATTAGTAAACTAATGTTACTCAAAATTAGGACTAGTGATTATAAATAACTAGAGTTATTAAACTAAGATTAAGACGTGTAGATTAGTATTAGTTTAGTAATTAAATAAATAATTAAATATTAACTAATTTGGACCAATAAAAATGTCCTAAGATTTTAATTAGAGGAACACCGTTAAGACTTAAGTAGGTCACGTACCTAATCACCGCCGGATAATTAACTATGATCAACACGCATAGCATACATGTTATATTAGACACTTGCATATTAAGCGATTAAGTGTTAATTAGGGTTTTTCCTTATTTGTAGACACCGAGTTTACCGACGAAGGCTACGTCGAGTACATTGAACCACAAACGGACGTGTAGGTGAGTTCGTAGGCTCAACCCTTACTCTCAAAACGTGTGTTTAACTATAATGCCTCTACTTGCTTGACTTGGATATTAAATGTTTTAAACTCATGTTTACTCATTACTTGTATTTACTAAATATCTCACTTCGTTAAATGATCTCATTCTTTTACACGTTTGAACTTAATATTTCGGGAACTTTACATGGTAAACCAAGCAAAGCTTGGGACTTAATATGGTAGACCAAGCAAAGCTTGGGACATGAGTCGAAGGTGACTCTATGAGTACCCCTGAGGCACATTAGCACAGGGTAAGGCTCTAGTACTACTCTCTTGGGACAAAAGCTTCCCTCGTAGGCGGTGTCGACACTTAAAGTCTAGTTCCCGAGGTGGAATCGGTTCGGACAAGCGAAAACTTCGTCGTCCACACTGGATACGATATGGGTTATGGATCATCCCCATTAAATAATTAAACTGCTTTTTCGGAATAAACGAACTTGGAATAACTTTCCATGCCTTACTCTTGTTTACGCGTGTGATACGTTCTCACTCAGTTTTCATTGACTTTTCAACTGTGGTGTCCTTGTTTTGTAAAACCACTACAGGAGAGGCCTACGTCGGGGATGGGAACGTCGAGTACTAGAGCAAGCATCATCTAGCCTAAATAAAGTAGTAATTTCACTATTTTCCGCTGTTTGTAAGATATTGGTTTGTAATAACTCTGAACAAGGTTGTGAACGCTTTTATGTATTAAAGTATGTTTTTCTGAATCCGAAGCAAAGATCCTTTTCCTGATCATGGTGGGTAACTCTCCATGAGAAGGGCAGGCCCAGACTTTCAGCAATGAAAATTTGGGGGTGTTACAGTTGGTATCAGAGTATCTTTGGATTCAAAGTTTAATACACCCTAATTAAAGTGGAAATTGATTTCCGAAAAATAAAACGCAAGATTTATTTTCACAAAAAAAATGAATTAGGGAAAGATAAAACATGAACTTAAGGAATGAGGACGGGGGAAAAGGGTACCAACGATAATGTGAGAAGCATGCTCTAATATGTGGTAGAACAGGACACTAAACGTGTAATTCCTTTTTAGATGGAAATCTGGAAGAGTCGCGGGCTAGACAGTAACCACCCGGTCAACACCACCTTGGGTGATGGGGAGGATTTAACCGACTACCTCGAGCGTATGATTGACCGATGTTCCGATTGGGTGGACATGCATGAAGGCTACACCGAGATCATATTTATGAACCTGAAGGTCATTACGTACTGCATGCTAGCGGACTTACCTAATCGACAACCCTGGATCCTACTCAAGGAGCGATACGAAGATGCCATCACAGGCAACTTCTTCCCGAACCCCTACGTGTACCCCTTCATACCCTGTCCACGAACACTTCTAGACCTAATGCTAGGAGTCAAGGAGCACTGTGAGAGACGAATATTTTCTGGTAAAGTCTATAGGAGGCGTAGAAACTACAAACCGATACCGAGATGCAGAATAACAACTGCGAGGAAGAGTGTGTTAGCCCGCCCACGTTTTCCTAAATGAATGGTTGGGTCTAGCTAAGCCTGTTATTATGATGCTAAGTATTATGTGTGCGAATAATTATGTGGTGTGCCTTAAGGATCTTGTTGTGTGTACTTGTACTACGTAGTCATGTTGATATTGTAATAAAAGACCTTCTTGTTAGAAATATTGGTAACTCTTTGCAAAATAAATAAATAAATAAATAAATAAATGACTCTTATTCAAAAAGGAAAAATAGGAAATAACTACATCACTGGTACTTCATCCTTTCGTACATCGATGTCTCCTGTTTTTCCCAACGAAATGCTACCAACATGAGAATGAAGTCGAACAACCAAATCAGAAGGAAAGGGAGCAATGGCTGATTCATGAAAGGGAAGTCGAGTCGCACGAAGAGGACCACCACATACAATGTAAGGATTAGTGCCATAATAGCCATAGTACCCTCCGAAGACATTTCTATATATGTTTGAGTTGTGGGAGTCGTATGGTACGAAGCTTCTATTTATAGAAACCCCAAGAACATCAAGTTACGTTTCTAACCTCCCTACTAGCCGTTATACGCATGGGTTGAAGGGTATAATTGACTTTTAGCCTTTTATAGCCGTTGGAGGGACTGCTGACCGTTGGAGAAAAAAAATGTGTCTTTTCTACAATTATAACCGTTGGGGGCAATTAGGTTGTTCTGCTAAACATGCTTGGGACTAATAATTCATTACTCCCTTATGAACGGAGAAAAATACAATGCCGAGGCCATTACACTTAAAGACAAAATAGTACAACACTGAATATGACCATGGACTATCTAGGAACGAGCACTCTGTGACCCTTCGTTACGCGTCTCTCTTCTAGGATCAGCTAGATCCCGAATAGCATGACGAGTGTGCCGAAAAAGCCATTCAATAACTTGGGTGTCATTGTGGAGCCTAAGCAACCGCCCCCAATTGACCCAGGCGAACGTAAACCTCTTCTGAGATCATGACCGAGCATGCACGAGCAGCGAAACGTGGCTGACCCACTGGTCGGGATGGCAAAATTGAGGATGACCTCAGCACCAAAGGTGGAGTTGGCAATGGCATTGGGATACTGCATAGCCAAGGGAGGGGACCTGCCGAATCTCTATGGAAAGAAGAAATTCCAAAGATAGCCTTTGACTCTGAAATAACGTAGACACCGAGGGATTCGGAAGAGCCAAGGACCACGAGGACGGAGAAGGAGGGGGAGTCCGTGTGAGATACTCAGACATGGCGATGCCTAAAGGACCATAGCAACTTATAAAATGAGTTCACGGAGGGGTGTGGTACGTTCTATCTGAGGAGAAAGTCTAATATAGGCAATAAGAAGAACTGTTAGGGGAACCATACCCGCAAACTAAGAAGAGTACATCGAAAACTTGTCTCCTTATTCCATGCAACTGAGACTTTTGACTATGAATGTTTGTGTTGGAATAGATGCCCTAGAGGCAATCGTAGATTTAGTATGAACATTGTTTTGGTTAGAATATTCATTTATTATATATTGTGATATTTAATATAATGAAGTCCTTAGATAAAATGTGTTGTTTATCATAAATATCCCTAGTCCACTATATTGATTAATAGGACGATCAAATATAGACTAGTATGTGGGTAGATTGATATGGAGATATCAAGTCTAACACATGGGTATGCATTAGGAGTAATGGCATACTGGATTGACCCACGACGAAAAGGATACATTAGATTATGTCAAGTCACAATCGCTTTTCGTAGTGCCAATATAATTGCAATACTTAGACTTGAAGTCACTAGATACTCTAGTCGTGGAATATTGCGCTTTGATGTTATCAAACATTACACCGTAACTGGGTAATCATAAAGATGGCTATCGGGCGTGATAGGAAGCAAGCTTAGAGATCGTAGTGATGTAGATATGATTTGTCCCTCCCACATAATGGGGGTAAATATCCACGGCCACTCGAGGGATGAGGCTTATTGAATGTCTGGCCAGACTCAGATAAATCAATATAGAGATATTGATGTTATCTGTAAGCATAAGCATATTCCCAGGATCGAGGAACTATGGATTGGATATACGAGTGTGACGATGTATGTCTCGTGTCCAATCCGGATATGGAGACAAAGGGATAGTTCAATTTGACATATTGGGCACAAGAGGTTTGTCGGGATCACTGACTATTTCTATTAGTTGGGTGGCATGGATGTGTTGCTAGACACCGCTCCATGTTAGTAAAAGTTACTACCAACTGTATAGAGACCTATGGGGTCACACGTCAAATAGAGTAGAGCTAGATTTGGGAATAATGAATATTGATTAATTAATATAAGGATCATTGTGCAACACCTTGCAAACTTAGTAGGACTAATTTGCAAGGAAGGGAATAGTTCTAGTTCATCTAGAATTAGGAAACTCTTTTATGGAAACAACAAGGAGTTGTTGGAGTATATAAAGAGGCTTTACCTTCCTCCCCACACTAATGTTATTAGACATAACAAAGTGAGTGGGAGAGAAAGCAAAAGAGAGCAAGACAAGAGCTAGGGCCGAAACCCTAGCCCGTCCACCCTTCCCGTCGGCGCCAAGAAGAGGGGCCGATCCCCTCTTGGTCCTTTGTTGCCTTGTTGCTTTGATCTTCTTCCCTCTTCCTCCGGGTTCAAGCTAGCACTGTTTGAAGGAAGAATCTAGATCTCACCTCTAGACGTGGATCAATCGTAGAGACGAGGACATCATTCTTTGTGTGATCTCACAAATCAAAAGGTACACAATACTATGTCTCTTTATCATGTTATGATATCTCCTTCTGACGATCCGTGGTGGGCATTGAAGTAGAATTAAATTTTTGTTATTCCGCTGCGTTACCTACTTCAAAACCCAACAGTGGTATCAGAGCCACAGGTCGTTGAGCCTAACATTATGTATATGTTACGATTTCAGTTTACACACCGTTTTATTGTTTATTACGCGAAAACTGAAATTAATTGGCATAGTAGATGCAAAATTGAATTTGATTCAATAGAACGAGACCCAATTTAACATTGGATGTTAGAATTGGTGAGTTTAATCACATAAGATGTGTATAATTGGGTCCTTGAAAAATTAGGGTTCATGGGCACATGATTGAAAAGGGTTTTCAATTATGGAAACAAATGCATGGAATAAAATCCATATGGAAACAACCTTGCTTGGGCAACAAGGAAGAGGGAAGGAAGAATAGGGCCGAAACCCTAGCCATCCGCCCCCTCCCTTGCGTGCCAAGCAAAGGCCGTGGGCCATAGGGGCGGCCGGCCTTGGGCCGGGCCTTATGGCAGCGGCGATCCTAGGGGTTCGGGCCCCTTGTTGGCTTGAAGCCCTTGGACCGTTGTAAACCCTAATTACCCAATTTTATTAAAATTAAACAAGCACGTTAAAAATTGGGTTTAACTGTATTATGTGCTTCATTGCATGGTGGATGGATATGGCCTAGGATTGTGGATGTTTTATTGCTTTGTGGTTTGGTTTACGGCCTGCGAGCTGATCAAATTAATGTAATAATTAATTAGGTTTTACGGCCTGCGAGTCGTCTTTTTCTCATCGACATGTGAGGCTTTTGTTATTTATTTATTCTAGATGTTAGGCTAGATTTAGATATATTTAGATAATAGCCAAGAACATGGAGAAGAAGACCGGAGAACCAAAGGAGCCAAGAGACAAAGAAGACATCCCTAGGTGCGCAGCTATGGTGGAGCACATGAAGATGAGCTCGCCACTTTTTTTTTTTTTTTTGAGAATCAAACTTTTTATTCAACAAACTCAACTTGGGCTGATGAGGCCCAATACATCATTTTGAACTTGCAAGGATGCCCAATGGGGCTCATTCTTGTACCAAAACTCTTTCAATCTACTACTAAGTCCATGTTTAGCGTGTAAATGGGCCAACTTGTTGGTGGTACGGCTGTTGTGCTGGATAAGAAAACTCTCGAAGCTCTTCGATCTCTTCACCGCCTCATTAATGACACCGGCTATTTCCGAGAAGCTTACTGTCCCTTCATTTCTTATCTTCTTGAATTCCTCTATCACTGAGCTTGCATCGCCTTCCACCACAAGATTTTTGCAGCCGATCTCCCATGCGAGCTCGATCCCAATTCTAAGGGCCTGACCTTCTGATGATCTGGGTCTTGTTCCGAATGGGACCGACACGGCAAAACCGGCGACATACCTGCCATCGCCGTCTCTGATGACCCCTCCCGCTCCAGCGTGTGCTTTCTTTGAATCCCACGCTCCATCGACATTAAGCTTGAGAAAGCCTTGTTCCGGTGGTCGCCAGGTCTGAGACGGAGGTGTCGCCGGCGAAAACTTCTTCGATCTTGTGGCCTGGAATTCGATGAGCCTGTCCATTGCTGAAACTGCAATCTCTTTCCCTGTAAGTTTTGTTTGTTTGAAGATCCACTGATTTCTGTTGCTCCAAAGCCCTGAAATGCACATGCACAACAGGTTGATTTCCTCCTCCTTCAAACCAGATAATAGTTGTTCTTCGAGCCAAAACTGGAAAACTTTGTTGCGGATTTGTAGATCTTTGTTTGGAAATGCAGTTCTCCATGTCTCTTTTGCAACTGGACATTCCAAAAAAATATGTGTTTCTGATTCGGGTTTTTGCCCACATAAATCGCACCAGATAGGGATTTGAATTCTCCGTTTGGCGAGGTTTACCTTCGTTGGTAGAGCCCCTCTCCAACCTCTCCAAACTGGGAAGAGATTTCTTCTGGGAATTTTCAATTTCCAGAATTTTAAAAGCCAGTCGTTACTTTGACAGCTTGATCCTTGCGGTAAACTGCTATGTTGATTATCATCCAACTTCTTTGCTAGTTGATACCCTGTATGTACGCTGTAAATTCCATCTTCTGTGTAGTGCCACATGATTGCATCACTGTCTTCTGTCTTTACTATTGGTATCTTTATGATGTCTGCAACATCCCTTGGCCAAAAAACTTCGTTGAGCTTCTCAAGGTCCCAACAATTTTCTGTAATGAACTCACTTACTGTAAAATTGTGGTTTGGGGCTCTTGTGATAGGTTGAGCTCGCCACTTTAGGGCAATTGGATATTATCATTGGCTTGATAATATCATTAGTCTAGGGGCCATATCCATGTCACGTTTCTTTTATGTTTGTGGATGTTTATTATTTATGCCTTCTTATTTAATTTTGTGTGTATGGCGATACTAGCGAAAAAAATAACAAAATAATAATAAAAAAAGTTGGTCTTTTATTGTGGATTGCCCAATCCAAATAAGTAGACCATGTTGATGAGATCAACCAAACAAATTAAAAGGAAAAATCCCTCAATTAAATATTGCGTTTTGCCTTCTCTTGCCGAAACACCCTTCATGATCATGGTTTATTAAAATTCGGGCTTGCCAAAGCATGGCGATTCTAATTTACCATGGTGTGTTGCGGACTACACAAGCTAGTAATGTGTGTATGTTGAAGCAAGAGGTTTGACGCAACTAGGCAAGAATCAATTGGATTGATGAGCCTAGAGGCATGACAATTAGGGGTTATCCATGGGATAAAGAATAAAAGAGTTATTCACCTAATTGGACCAAGAGTTGCATGTGATGCAATTGGAATGGTTCCTACCTAAATAACCGATTCTTGGGTGACTTGCCAAAGCAAGCTCAAGAAGAAGTGAAAAGGGATCTTGGACCTACTAGAAAATATAATGATATTTTCCGCATTAATGGTGAGGGCTATTAATCCGAGAAAAATAGTGGGAGCTATATTTAATGATCTAGCCATTGTTGAATATAGTTAAATTGTTTAAAATACTAAAATTACACATTTCTCGTTTTGTAGAATTCCAAATGGCAAACAACAACGCATCGACTTCATCCCTACGATATGTCCTTGAGAAGGATAAACTGTCTGGAACAAATTTCCTTGACTGGTACCGAAACTTAAGGATTATCCTTAAGCAAGAAAATAAGTTGTACGTCTTGGACACTCAAATTCCAGCACCCCCACAAGACGAGTCTCTTCTAGCGGAAGTGAGGGCACGTCAGAAACATATTGATGATTCTAATGACGTGACTTGCCTCATGCTTTGTACCATGACACCTGAGCTTCAGAAGCAGCATGAGAATATGGAGGCCTATGATATGATCATACACTTGAAACAATTGTTTCAGGAACAAGCTAGGCATGAGCGCTATGAGGTGTCTAAAGCATTATTCAAGAGTAGTCTTGCAGAGGGGAATCCAGTAGGGCCTCATGTACAGCGAATGATCAGGTACATAGAGAACCTTGAGAGACTGGGGTTCCCATTGGGCCAAGATTTGGCTACCGATCTTGTCATGCAATAGTTGCCTGACAGGTATAATCAGTTCATCATGATCTATAATATGAACGAGATCAGTAAGACTCTGCCTGACTTATTGAACATGCTGAAGATAGCGGAACAGAGCGTCAACAAAGGCAAGGGGAAAGCCATAATGATGGTGCATAAGAAGAAGGGCAAATCAGTTGCCTCTACTTCAAAAGGAAAGCGCAAGAAAGTTGTGAAATCCAAGGAAGCCCTAAAGCCTAGTGGAGGCGTGGAAAAGGGTGAGTGTCACTACTGCAGCCAGCCGGGTCACTGGAGGAGGAATTGTCCTAAATACCTGGAGGATAAGAAGCTTGGAATAGTGATTCCACCACCACCAGGTATTTATGTTATAGACGTGAATCTTTTTATTTCTTCATCTTGGGTATTGGATACCGGATGTGGTTCTCACATTTTTCGTAATGTGCAGGATTTGAAAAGAAGTAGAAGATTGAGTAAAGGGGAGATAGATCTGCGCGTCGGGAATGGAGCAAAAGTTGCTGCATTAGTTGTAGGCGTTTATGAGCTATCTTTCCCTTCTGGACTTATTTTAGAATTAGACAATTGTTTTTATGTGCCTGCCATGAGCAGAAACATTATTTCCGTTTCTTGTTTGGACGAGAAGGGTTTTTCTATTTCAATAAAGGACAAGTGTTGCTCCATTTATTTTGATAGTATGCACTATTGTAGTGCGCATTTGTCTAATGGATTGTATATCCTTGATCTAAATAGTCCAATATATAACATAAATACTAAAAGTATTAGAACTAATGATTTAAATCCTACATATCTATGGCACTGTCGTTTAGGCCATATAAATAAGAAACGCATATCTAGACTCCATAAGGATGGACTACTAGACTCATTTGATTTGGAATCATATGAGACATGTGAATCTTGTTTATTAGGAAAAATTATAAAGTCCCCTTTCAATAAGAAAGGTGAAAGGACTAGTGAGTTATTGGAACTCATACATACCGATGTATGTGGACCATTCCCCACGCCCGCCAGAGGTGGTTATACCTACTTCATCACATTCACTGATAACTTCAGTAGATATGGATTTGTATACCTTATGAAGGCCAAATCTGAATCCTATGAATTGTTCAAAGAATTCAAGAATGAAGTAGAGAAGCAACTTGGCAAAAGTATTAAGGCTCTACGATCGGATCGTGGAGGAGAATACTTAAGCCAAGAGTTTGATGAGTATCTTAGAGAGTGTGGGATAGTATCCCATCTCACTCCACCCGGAACGCCACAATGGAATGGCGTGTCCGAGAGGAGGAATCGCACTCTATTAGATATGGTACGATCTATGATGTCTCAAACAGATCATCCGATATTCTTTTGGGGACATGCTCTAATGATGTCAGCTTTTACCATTAACCGCGTTCCATCCAAGTCAGTCATGAAGACACCATATGAGATATGGACTGGGAAGCGACCCATAGTGTCATTTATGAGGATTTGGGGCTGCGAAGTCTATGTAAAACATTTACAAACAGACAAGCTCGGGCCCAAAGCGGATAAGTGTAAATTTGTGGGATATCCTAAGGAAACTAAAGGATATTACTTCTACAATCCCATCGAGAACAAAGTGTTTGTTGCTCTGACCGGCGTGTTTCTAGAAAGAGAGTTAGTCTCTAAAGAAGCAAGTGGGAGGGCTGTAGAACTTGAAGAAATTCAAGAACCACAAATCACTGAACCGTTGATGGAACATGAGCAGGAACCGTAAGTAGTTGTGGAAGAACATGTTCAGGTAACACAGGAACTCTGTAGATCAAGAAGAGTGCGTCATGAGCCAGAGAGGTATGGACTTCTCGTTAGTGAGCCCGATGACGTACCACTCATAGATGATGAGCCTGCGACCTACGGAGAGGCCATGAAAGGCCCAGACTCTAAGAAGTGGCTTGAAGCCATGAGATCCGAAATGGATTCCATGTACACCAACAAATTATGGACTTTGGTGGAACCACCCGAAGGGGCTCGGCCCATAGGGTGCAAATGGGTCTTCAAGAAGAAGACCGACATGGATGGCAAGGTAGTTGACTATAAGGGGCGATTGGTAGCCAAAGGGTATAGACAGATTCATGGTATTGACTATGATGAGACCTTTTCATCAGTCGCCATGACTAAATCCATTCGGATCCTACTTGCTATTGCAGCATACTACAACTATGAGATTTGGCAAATGGATGTCAAAACAGCGTTCCTTTATGGGAACCTCCTCGAGGATGTGTACATGACACAACCGGGGGTTTTTGCGGATCCAGAGAATGCCAATAAAGTCTGTAAGTTGCAAAGATCCATTTATGGATTAAAGCAAGCTTCTAGGAGTTGGAATCAACGTTTTGATGACGCAGTCAACGAGTTTGGCTTCATCAAGAACGAAGATGAGCCTTGTGTTTACGAGAAGGTTAGTGGGAGCTATGTAGTATTTCTGGTCTTGTATGTGGATGACATACTAATCATTGGCAATGATATTCCTACTTTGCAATCTGTTAAATATTGGCTAGGAAAGTGCTTTGCAATGAAGGACTTAGGAGACGCAGCCTATATACTTGGTATAAAGATCTATAGGGATAGATCTAAGAGGTTGATCGCCCTAAGTCAAAGTACATATATAGACAAGAAGTTGAAGAGGTTCAACATGCAAGATTCCAAGAAGGGATTCTTGCCCATGTCGCATGGAGTCACTCTTTCGAAGAATGACTGTCCCTCCAATGAGATTGAGAAGGACCGCATGAATAGGATACCCTATGATTCGGCCATAGGATCCATCATGTACGCCATGTTATGTACTAGACCAGACGTATCATACGCGTTGAGTATGGTGAGCAGATACCAGTCCAATCCGGGTGAGAGTCACTGGATTGCTGTCAAGAACATCCTTAAGTACTTGAGAAGAACTAAGGATGTGTTCTTGATATTTGGAGGTAAGGAAGAGCTGAGTGTAAAGGGTTACACTAATGCAAGCTTCCAAACCGACAAAGATGACTACAGATCGTAGTCTGGATACGTGTTTTGCCTGAATGGAGGAGCTGTAAGCTGGAAGAGTTCCAAGCAAAGGACAGTTGCTGATTCTACAATTGAGGCTGAGTACATTGCTGCTGCGGAAGCAGCAAAAGAGGCAGTTTGGATAAAGAAGTTTATCACTGAGCTCGGTGTGGTCCCTAGCATCGTGGATCCCATAGAGTTGTTCTGTGACAACTCTGGGACAATCGCACAAGCCAAGGAACCAAGATCACACCAGATGTCAAAGCATGTACTTAGGAGATTCCATCTTATTCGTGATATGATCGATCGAGGAGATGTGAAGATGTGCAAGATTCCAACGGATGATAATGTTTCAGATCCACTCACGAAACCTCTTGCACAGCGAAAGCATGAAGGGCACGCCAGATCTATAGGCATACGAGATGCACCAGATTGGCTCTAGTGCAAGTGGGAGACTGTTGGAATAGATGCCCTAGAGGCAATCGTAGATTTAGTATGAACATTGTTTTGGCTAGAATATTCATTTATTATATATTGTGATATTTAATATAATGAAGTCCTTAGATAAAATGTGTTGTTTATCTTAAATATCCCTAGTCCACTATATTGATTAATAGGACAATCAAATATAGACTAGTATGTGGGTAGATTGATATGGAGATATCAAGTCTAACACATGGGTATGCATTAGGAGTAATGGCATACTGGATTGACCCACGACGAAAAGGATACATTAGATTATGTCAAGTCACAATCGCTTTTCGTAGTGATAATATAATTGCAATCCTTAGACTTGAAGTCACTAGATACTCTAGTTGTGGAATATTGCGCTTTGATGTTATCAAACGTCACACCGTAACTGGGTAATCATAAAGATGGCTATCGGGCGTGATAGGAAGCAAGCTTAGAGATCGTAGTGATGTAGATAGGATTTGTCCCTCCCACATAATGGGGGTAAATATCCACGGCCACTCGAGGGATGAGGCTTATTGAATTTATGGCCAGACTCAGATAAATCAATATAGAGATATTGATGTTATCTGTAAGCATAAGCATATTCCCAGGATCGAGGAACTATGGATTGGATATACGAGTGTGACGATGTATGTCTCGTGTACAATCCGGATATGGAGACAAAGGGATAGTGCAATTTGACATATTGGGCACAAGAGGTTTGTCGGGATCACAAACTATTTCTATTAGTTGGGTGGCATGGATGTGTTGCTAGACACCGCTCCATGTTAGTAAAAGTTACTACCAACTGTATAGAAACCTATGGGGTCACACGTCAAATAGAGTAGAGCTAGATTTGGGAATAATTAATATTGATTAATTAATAGAAGGATCATTGTGCAACACCTTGCAAACTTAGTAGGACTAATTTGCAAGGAGGGGAATAGTTCTAGTTCATCTAGAATTAGGAAACTCTTTTATGGAAACAACAAGGAGTTGTTGGAGTATATAAAGATTCCTAAGATTCCTTCCCACACTAATGTTATTAGACATAACAAAGTGAGTGGGAGAGAAAGCAAAAGAGAGAAAGACAAGAGCTAGGGCCAAAACCATAGCCCCGTCCGCCCTTCCAGTCGGCGCCAAGAAGAGGGGCCGATCCCCTCTTGGTCCTTTGTTGCCTTGTTGCTTTGATCTTCTTCCCTCTTCCTCCGGGTTCAAGCTAGCACTTGTTTGAATGAAGAATCTAGATCTCACCTCTAGACGTGGATCAACCGTAGAGACGAGGACATCATTCTTCGTGTGATCTCACAAATCAAAAGGTACACAATACTATGTCTCTTATCATGTTATGATATCTCCTCCTGACGATCCGTGGTGGGCATTGAAGTAGAATTAAATTTTTGTTATTCCGCTGCGTTACCTACTTCAAAACCCAACAGTTTGACCATCGACCTAGTTGGCAACACATCAAGGAACACAACATAGATATTGTAACCCCTAATTTATCATGCTTAGACACGTGTTACCATTAGCCTTGCCTTGAGTGAACTAATCTAACTGCGTTATTGTAATAGGAACTCGAAAATGTCGGCAGCAAGGAGGAGCTCCCAAATGGAGGAACTACTCATACACTATTGCGATCTCGTCGCGCGGAGAGAAGAGAAGGAACAAAGAGAAGAGAGGGAACAGAGGGAACATGTTGGGACAAACTGGGCTAAGAGAGTTGCTGAGAGAAACCCAACCTACTACCTGGGGCAAGAAGACCCAGTAACCCTGGAGAACTGGATCCGAAAAATGGAGAAAATCCTGATCTATGTCGGTTTCCCACCCGACCAAAAGGTGGATATAGTAGCACTCTGCCTCGACGAAGAGGCAGATACCTGGTGGACCCTCAATAAGGACAGGTTGATGGCCCTTGGTAACCTTGACTGGGAAACATTTGTGGAAGCACTGAGGGAACGCTTCTATCCCTTCCATGTTAAGGACCTGAAGTATGAAGAGTTTCTGACCCTGAGGCAAGGCAACATGACAGTGTCGGAATACTACAGTAAGTTCACAGAATTGTCGCGCTTTGCCGGGGCACTGGTGGAAACAGAAGAATTGAAGGTCAGACGCTTCGTCAAAGGACTTCGCTACGTCATCCAGAGGGATGTGATTCCTGCTAGGAGTGCTAACCTAAGGGAGGCGTACGAAGTAGCAGCTCTCATTGGGGAAGTCGAGGGAATGCAAGGGAATCGGGACAACAAGAGGAAGGAGGAAGAAGTAAACAACTCCAAGGGACACAACCATGCTAACAAGAGGTCCAAACCCAACACATACGAAAAATACCGTGGAATGAACCACACTAACTTCGGGAACTACGACAATGACGCCAACGGACGACCCCGTCACTACCATTGCAAGCAATGTGGTAGAGACCACCCTGGAGTTGACTGCGAAGGAAAGACCGTGGAATGTTTCTAATGTAAGAAGCATGGCCACCGAGTGTTTGAGTGTAACGCGAAGAAAGCTGATCTCCAGAATGGCAGGGCAGGAGGGAGCGGATACCCAAGACAGAACCAGGGAAACCCTCGCCCCGAGCTACCAGCATGGAAACAAGTACCCACCTAACAATAACCAATTCGGCGGAAATGGTCGTGGAAACAACAAAAATCAGGCAGGGAAAACCCAAGAACAACTACAACGCACCTGCAGGAAGTAACAACCGGAATGCACAACCAGCTGGGAACGGGAGCAATAACACCAAGGGGAACGGAAACCCGAGGAGCGCGGGACAAATCTATGCCATGAACCAGATGGAAGCAGACGCTGGAAGAACGTGGTTACTGGTACATTCTTAGTTCACAACAATCCTGCTTACGTACTCTTTGATAGTGGAGCATCCTATTCTTTCATATCGTCATCTCTTGCTAGGAAACTAGGACTTCAATCCTCTCCTATGAACCATGTGTCTATATCTACACCTGCAAAACGGGTAGTAAATTGTGATTCCATCATAAGGGGAGTAGTCATAACCATCCAGAAAAGTGAGATACCCACTGACTTAATCCTCTTCGACTTACAAAACCTTGACGTTATCCTAGGAATGGACTGGATAGGAAAACACCATGCTCATATAGATTGTCGTAACCAAAAGGTAAGCCTTAGAGGACCAGATGGGAATAGAATCTCTCACATAGGAATCACCAGGAAACCCAATGTCAAAATTGTGTCTGCACTTTCTGTAGTTAAAGCCATAAGTAAGGGTCACCAAGCCTATCTATGTTCTGTCCGAGACCATAGTGTGGGAACGATGAAACTTGAGAACATCCCAGTTGTTCATGAGTTTCCCGATGTATTTCCCAACGAGATCCCAGGAATGCCACCTCAAAGAGCCATCGAGTTTACCATCGACCTTGTACAGGGACAGGACCGATCTCCAAAGCACCTTATAGGATGGCGCCATTAGAGCTAGAAGAGTTGAAGGAACAACTAAGGGAGCTGTTGGATAAGGGGTATATCAAGCCGAGTGTTTGACCATGGGGGGCACCAGTCTTGTATTTCAAGAAGAAGGATGGTAGTTGAGACTGTGCATTGATTACAGGGAGCTTAACAATGTGAATGTCAGAAACCGATACCCACTTCCAAGGATAGATGACCTCTTTGACCAGCTACGGTGAGCCGATACCTTTTCCAAGATCGACTTAAGGTCAGGTTATCACCAGTTAAGGGTAGCCGAGAAGGACATCCCTAAGACTGCCTTTAGAACCAGATATGGGCATTGCGAGTTCACTATTATGCCTTTTGGTCTAACCAATGCTCCTGCTGTATTCATGGATGTGATGAACCGGGTCATGAAACCTTACTTGGACCGCTTTGTGGTAGTGTTCATTGATGACATTTTGGTGTACTATAAGGGGAAAGAAGAACACGAGGAACACCTTAGAGAAGTTTTCCAAACCCTTAGGCAAGAACAGTTGTATGCTAAGTTTTCCAAGTGTGAGTTTTGGCTGGATAGGGTACCTTTCTTGGGACTCATAATATCTAAGGAGGAAAAATCTGTAGACCCAGGAAAGATAACCGCTGTTAGGGATTGGCAATGACCCAAGAGTGCAACGGACATCCGTAGTTTCTTGGGACTAGTAGGTTATTACCGGAGATTCGTGAAGGTTTTTTCCAAAATAGCTAGACCACTGACCAATCTGATGAAGAAAACCACCAAATACCATTGGGATGAGAAATGTGAGTAAGCCTTCGAAACCCTAAAAGAAAGGCTAACCATAGCACCTATTCTGACCCTACCATCAGATTTGAGGGAGTTTGAGGTCTATAGTGATGCTTTGAAACACAGGTTAGGATGTGTTCTAATGCAAGAAGGGAAGGTGATTGCATATGCTTCACGACAGCTAAAATCTTATGAGGAGAATAACCCAACTCATGACCTAGAGCTAGCCGCGATTTTCCACGCATTGAAAATTTGCAGACACTACCTTTATGGTACAACCTGTAAGATTTTCACCGACCACAAAAGCCTTAAGTATTTGTTTACCCAAAAGGACTTGAAAATGAGGCAAAGGAGATGGTTGGATTTGATCAAGGACTATGAACTGCAAATCCAATACCATGAAGGAAAGGCAAATGTAGTTGCAGACGCCTTAAGCAGAAAGACGAGCCATACCATCAATGCGTTAAGAAGCTTACCGAGGGAGTTGCAAAATTACATTCAGAAACTAGGAATTGAAATCAATCAGAACGGAGCAACGGAAGACATGTTGTGAAATTTAGTAGCCACCCTAGATATCTTTGAAGAGATTAGAAAAGGACAACCAGGAGATGTAAAGCTAGAAGGATCAGGAAGAAGATCGAGGATGGATCGACCAAAGACTTCCGAGTACACGACGATGGGAGCATAAGGTACAAAGAGAGATGGTGTGTACCCCAGAAGTGTATGGAGGTTAAGGAACGGCTGATGAAGGAAGCCCACAACACGACATACTTTGTCCATCCAGGAGGTGATAAACTGTATAAGGACCTGAAGAAGCAGTTTTGGTGGCCAAGGATGAAGAACGAAGTTTCAGAGTTTTTGTAGCTCGATGCCTCACTTGCCAAAAGGTGAAGTTCGAACACAAGAGGAAAGGAGGTTTGGTGCAACCTTTAGAAGTACCCATGTGGAAATGGGATTCCATCTCGATGGACTTTGTGATTGCTTTGCCAGTGACGAAGAATGGTCTGAAGTAGATTTGGGTTGTGGTAGACAGACTCACAAAGACGGCAAGATTCATCCCTATGAAGGACACTTGGGATATGGAGCAACGAGCGGACGCATACATTAAGAATATCGTTAGATACCATGGAGTGCCAAAGGACATTGTGTCAGACCGAGACCCAAACTTTCTGTCACATTTCTGGCAAGCATTACAGAAAGCCTTAGGAACTCAGCTAAAGTTTAGGAGCGCTTTCCATCCAGGTACAGATGGACAAACAGAATGAACCATACAGACCCTGGAGGATATGTTACGAGCATGTTTCATGGATTTCCAAGGTTCTTGGGTAGACCGGTTTCCACTAATAGAGTTCTCGTACAACAACAGTTACCACGCAAGTATAGAGATGGCACCCTATGAGGCACTATACGGGCGAAAATGTAGGACACCCTTGTGTTGGAACGACATTAGCGAGACGCTAGTATTGGGGCCACAAATGATTGAGGAGATGATGAGTCAGGTCAGAATCATCCAACAGCGGATGAAAGCAGCTCAGGATCGACAGAAGTCTTATGCTG
Organism: Linanthus parryae; assembly: GCA_023055425.1. Lineage (NCBI taxonomy): Eukaryota > Viridiplantae > Streptophyta > Magnoliopsida > Ericales > Polemoniaceae > Linanthus > Linanthus parryae. The sequence goes on along the minus strand of JALGPY010000036.1, from coordinate 138,377 downwards.
ACCAGAAACGAAGACCCGTGGAGTTTCAGGTTGGAGAAAAGGTCTTCCTGAATGTATCACCGACCAAAGGAGTCTATCGTTTCAACCAGAAAGGAAAACTCAGTCCCAAGTTCATCGGTCCCTACGACGTGCTGGACAGGATAGGAGAAGTAGCCTACCGCTTAGATCTTCCTTCCAATTTAGGTCGAGTCCATAATGTCTTCCATGTGTCTCAAATTAAGAAGTACATTCCAGACCCATCACATATCCTAGATCCTGAACCCTTGGAATTAGACCCTATTCCGACATCCGAAGAGCATCCTGTTAAAATTCTAGACACCAAGACTAGAAAGACTCGTACCACGTCAACCACGTTAGTCAAAGTGGTATGGAACAGTCATCTGACAGAAAATGTCACCTGGGAAGCTGAAGCCGACATGAAACAACAATATCCACACTTATTTGACCACGTACTAACTCGAGTGACGAGGACGCCACTCCTTTAAGGGGGAGGAGATCGTCGCACTTTTATTGTCACACGTTCATACTACATTACATACATTGCATTCTTATCATTACATTTACCTCTATGAGATATTATCTTTGCGCTTCGAGGACGAAGCTTGATCTTAAGTATGGAAGGATGAAACAACCCGAAATTTAATTGCGTATTTTAAGAATAAATATGCTTGTTTTATGGTAATATAGAGTGTCAACTGACATCTTGACCTTAATATTTTGTGGTACTATTTTTATGTGGCTAAGTTCTAATAAAAATAACATGGTGCTATATGTCTACCACAATAATATTTGATAACGGGTACACTATTATAGTATCACATATTTTACGTTGCGACTTTCATCGTGCTATGCCTATTATTACGGTACAATCATCACACCCGATTATTTACAATATGTCGGTAAGATTTTTCTTACAAAGTTCAACTGCATCAAAGAAAATTGTAGTCACAAATTTAATTCCCTAAAATTGGATCTTGTCCAGGTGAAAAACCAATTCACTTTTCACCTCTGTCAACTTGTCACATTTGGTTATTATTCTTTTCATATTTTCTTCCTATAAAAGCCATACACTTCTATGGCTTCTCCGCAACATTAGCAGAGACTTCAACTCCATAGCCACCGCCACCATCATCCTCACTGCCAACACCAACTCTTCCATCTCCAACACCAACACTACCTCCACCAACACAACTCCTTCACCTCGCTGGAAAACTCCATAGCCACCAAGTTTAGCCACTTCCCCGAGAGCTTCACGTAACCTCCTTGTTCACCAACACCACCAACGACCACCATTTAAGTCACGGTTACTACCAATCACTCCGTGACACTCCATAGACTCATTTACAACCATTCGCAGAGACTCACAAGGTCCCAAAAGCTCATTTCATTTCACCGCCTACTTTGGAGAAAAGTCGGTACAACTTCCTTACCTTACTTCGCATTCAACATATTCTTGCATATTCGTGCTCACACATGTCGCTAGAGTCATCCATGTTAATTTTTCGAAAACGGAACGTTAGAAATCGTCATAGTTAATTATTTCATGTTTTGGGGTAGTAGTTTTTTTTTACAATTACTTTCCGTCAAATTTTTAGGAATTAAACGTTATAAAAAGAGCAGTGTTTGAGACTACCGTCCATATGTTTTTACATAAAAATGAAAATTAGCGTCCCGGGAACCACCCCACGTTATTTTCGTCGAAATCGGAAAAGTTAAAAAATAATGTTTTGTAATGGGGTTAAAGTGTCTTTTAAGAAACTAGCAACAACTTGTTTTTGAGAATTTGATTACTTTAAGGGTAAATGTGCTATTCCTACCCTACTCATACTTTACTATAAATACAAATGACTACCCTTGTTTTATTTTAGTACTTGATTAGTAAACTAATGTTAATCAAAATTAGGACTAGTGGTTAGCATATAAATAACGAGAGTTATTAAACTAAGATTAAGACGTGTAGATTAGTATTAGTTTAGTAATTAAATAAATAATTAAAGATTAACTAATTTGGACCAATAAAAATGTCATAAGATTTTAATTAGAGGAACACCGTTAAGACTTAAGTATGTCACGTACCTAATCACCGCCGGATAATTAACTATGATCAACACGCATAGCATACATATTATATTAGACACTTGCATATTAAGCGATTAAGTGTTAATTAGGGTTTATCCTTCTTTGTAGACACCGAGTTTACCGACGAAGGCTACGTCGAGTACATTTGAACCACAAACGGACGTGTAGGTGAGTTCGTAGGCTCAACCCTTACTCTCAAAACGCGTGTTTAACTATAATGCCTCTACTTGCTTGACTTGGATATTAAATGTTTTAAACTCATGTTTACTCATTACTTGTATTTACTAAATATCTCACTTCGTTAAGTGATCTCATTCTTTTACACGTTTGAACTTAATATTTCGGGAACTTTACATGGTTGACCAAGCAAAGCTTGGGACTTAATATGGTAGACCAAGCAAAGCTTGGGACATGAGTCGAAGGCGACTCTATGAGTACCCATGGGGCAGATTGGCACAGGGTAAGGCTCTAGTACTACTCTCTTGGGACAAAAGCTTCCCTCGTAGGGGGTGTCGACACTTAAAGTCTAGTTGCCGAGGTGGAATCGGTTCGGACAAGCGAATTACTTCGCCGTCCACACTGGATACGATATTGGTTATGGATCATCCCGATTAAATAATTAAACTGCTTTTTCGGCATAAACGAACTTGGAATAACTTGTCGTGCCTTACTCTTGTTTACGGTTTGTGATACGTTCTCACTTTGTTTTCACTGACTTTTCAACTGTGGTGTCCCTTTTTTTAAAACCACCACAGGAGAGGCCTACGCTGGGGATGGGAACGTCGAGTACTAGCGCAAGCATCATCTAGCCTAAATAAAGTAGTAATTTCACTATTTTCCGATGTTTGTAAGATATTGGTTTGTAATAACTCTGAACAAGGTTATGAACACTTTTATGTATTACAGTATGTTTTTCTGAATCCGAAGCAAAAATCCTTTTCCTGATCATGGTGGGTAACTCTCCAAGAGAAGGGCACGCCCAGACTTTCAGTAATGAAAATTTGGGGGTGTTACATGTAGGTATTTCAGTATAGGACATGTGTTCACGTATCTCTAGTGGTTGATGCTCAATCACGTGAATAGGATCATATACGTATTTCTTAATCATGGAAACATGAAAGACATTATGAACATTACTTAATTCGGGTGGTAGTGCGATACGATAAGATACTGGTCCAATGCGTTCCAAGATCTCATATGGTCCAATGTACCTTGGATTCAGTTTTTCTTTATTTCCGAATCAAACTACCCCTTTAGTTGGAGAAACATTAAGAAATACAAAGTCGCCAACAATAAACTCCAAGTCTCTCCTCTTATTGTCACTGTAACTCTTTTGTCGACTCTGGGAAACTTGAAGTTTATCTCGAATGATTCTAATCTTATCTGTAGTGATTTGAACGATCTCTGGTCCAAGTATTTGTCTTTCTCCAACTTCTGTCCAACATATAGGGGATCTACACTTTCGACCGTACAATGCCTCAAATGGAGCCATTCCAATACTAGACTGGAAACTGTTGTTATACGTAAACTCTACTAAAGGTAGATGTTCTTCCTAACCTCCTTTGAATTCTAGGACACAAAATCGAAGTAGGTATTCTATGATTTGGATCACTCTCTCTGATTGTCCATCTATCTGTGGGTGTAATGCGAGGCTAAAACGTAACTTGGTTCTCATAACAGTTTTGAGGCTATCCCAAAATCTTGAGACAAGTCGAGGGTCTCGATCAGAAATGATGGATACTGGAGTTCCATGAAGTCTTACAATTTCACGGATATATAAGACTGCTAACTTCTCTAAGGAATCAGTCGGTTTCATGGCTAAGAAAAGAGTGGATTTAGTCAGTCTATCAAAGATTACCCAAATAGCTGAACTCCCTTTTGATGACTTTGGTAATCCCATGACAAAGTCCATGGTGATATGATCCCACTTCCACTCTGGTATTGGGAGAGTTTGTAACAAACCAGCTGGCCGTTGGTGCTCTACTTTCACTTGCTGACACAAAAGACACTTGGATACAAAGTCAGCTATGTCCCTCTTCATTCCTTTCCACCAATACAGTTCCCGTAGATCTCTATACATCTTTGTACAACCAGGGTGAACTGCAAACTTAGAATCGTGTGTCTGTTCCATTATGAGCTTCTTAATTTTTGGTTCACTTGGAACACAAATCCTTCCTTGAAATTTGACCAAGTTATCTTGAACAGAGAAGTCGGATACTTTACCACCAACCACATCATTTGAAATATTAATCATCTCCAAATCATTCAATTGTGCCTTTTGAATTTCTTCTAAAAGTGTAGGCTTTACTACAAGGGCATATGAATGGCTAGAGGCTCCATGTGAGATTACTTCTAAGTCCAATCTCTCGAATTCCTTGTGTAGGCTGGCTTCACTTGTGATCAAATAAGCTAAGTTGGACTTTCGGCTCAAGGCATCAGCTACAACATTAGCTTTACCTGGGTGATAACAAATGGTGATATCGTAATCTTTCATCGTCTCAAGCCATCTCCTTTGTTTATTGTTCAAATCCTTCTGAGTAAAGATATACTTAAGACTCTTATGATCCGTGTAAATCTCACAAGAAACTCCATATAAGTAGTGACGCCATATCATCAAGGAAAAGATTACAGCCGCCAATTCTAAGTCATGTGTGGCATAATTCAGCTCATAGGGTTTCAACTGCCTAGAGGCATACGCAATTACTTTTCCATCCTGCATAAGAACACAACCAAGCCCTTTATTTGATGCATCACTGTATATCGTATATGATCCAATCTAGATGGTAGAGATAAGATAGGAGCAGTTATCAATCTGTCCATCAACTCTTGAAAACTTTTCTCACAATCATCATCCCATTTAAACGGTGATTCCTTTCTAGTCAAACGGGTGAGGGAAGAGGCTAATACTGATAAGTCTTGAACAAATTTTCTATAATAACTGGCCAATCCTAAGAAACTTCTGATTTATTTGGCATTGATAGGTCTAGGCCAGTTAACAATAGCCTCAATTTTCTGCGGGTCTACTCCAATACCATCCTTTGAAACAACATGTCCAAGAAATGAAATTTGAGAGAGCCAGAACTCACACTTCTTCAGCTTTGCATATAGCTTCTTATTCCTTAAGGTTTGGAGTACTAATTTCAAATGCTCAGCATGATCCTCATTGGTCTTGGAGTAAAACAGGATATCATCGATAAAGACGATTACGAACTCATCCATAAATGGTTTAAACACCCTATTCATCAAATCCATGAAAACAGCTGGGGCATTGGTCAAACCAAATGGCATAACTAAGAATTCGTAGTGACCATATCCGGTGCGAAAAGCACTCTTCAAAACATCATCGGACTAGATCTTCAACTGATGGTACCCTGACCTCAAATCAATCTTAGAAAATACACAAGCACCCTTTAATTGATCAAATAGATCATCGATCCTAGGGAGAGGATACTTTTTCTTAACTGTAACCTTGTTAAGCTCTCGGTAGTTTACACACAGTCTCATTGTTCCATCTTTCTTCTTCACAAAAAGAACAGGTGCACCCCAAGGTGATGTACTGGGTCGGATGAATCCCTTATCCAGTAACTCCTGCAATTGTAACTTCAACTCTTCCAACTCATCTGGGGCCATTCGGTATGGTACTTTGGAAATAGGTGCAGTTTCAGGAGCGACATCTATGGTAAACTCAATTTCCCTATCAGGTGGTAATTCTTTAATGTCATCAGGGAAGACATCAGGAAACTCTCGAACTATGGGTATGTCTTCTAGTTTCACCTCATCATGTAATTGGTCAGCTATATAGGCAAGATAGCCCTACCAACCCTTTCGGAGTAACTTTTGGGCTTGCATATATGAAACTAGATGAAGTGGAGGTACAATTCCACTTCCGATAAAAGAGAAATCAGGTTTGCATGGAGTATGGAAGTTGACACTTTTCTTATGGCATTCTATAGTTGCATGGTTAGAAGACAACCAATCCATGCCGAGAATGACATCTAAGTCATGAATGTCCAGGGGGATTAAGTCTACAGTCATAGATATGTCTCCTATTTTGATTTGACATTTCCTGTAGATAGAGGAACTGGCTAGCATAGGTCCAAGAGGTGTTGATACATTTAAAGCATAGCCTAATGGCTCTGGTTTTCTAAGAAGATTCCGAACAAAAGCATATGATACAGATGAATGAGTGGAACCAGAATCAATAAGGACATTAGAAATAGAAGAATCGATAGGAAGTGTACCTGAGACAACTGAAGACGTGGAAGGAACATCTCCCGGAACAAGAACAAAAGCTTTCCCTTGCCTATTTGGCTCATTTCGAGTGGTTTCTTTCTTCTGAAATGATGGATTTGGTTGTGCTGGGGGAAAAGAGTTACAATTTATGTCCTAATGCCCTGGTTTAACACAGCGGTAAAAATTATTAGTGCCTAGGAAACAAACAGGGCTCCTATGATAATTGAGACACTTAGGGCACTGAGGAGGGTTGTTATGAATGGGGCCACGTGGAGGAGGAGGATTCTGATGGTAGAGATTTCCAGGCCTTTTGAAAGAAAAATTATGGTTTAGCCAATTGTTGTTATTCCTGTTCCCTCCATTCCTTGCCCCTTCATTTCTATTCCTCTGATCCCGATGTTGATGATACTCTTCATTACCTTTCTCTGCCATCAAATCCCTATCAACAACTTCATTATAGGTAGGAAGCCTGAACAGTTCAACCCTAATTCTGATATTCCATCTAAGACCACATTCAAACTTTCTTGCATTCTGGTTTTCATTCGTCACAACATGGTAGGCATAGCGAGAAATTTCAGTAAACTTAGCCTCATACACAGCCACAGACATATTCCCCTGGGTTAGAGTAAAAAAACTCAGCAACCTTTTGGTCTCTAAGACGCTGGGGCAAGTACTTTTCGTTGAACAGCTCAACAAACCGAGCCAACTCCATATAGGGCTCTCTCTTATAAATTGTTAGCCACCATTGGTAAGCTTCTCCAATAAGGTTATAGGTAGCAAACTCTACCTTCTGCCTTTCAGTACATGGCATGGCTCCAAATATCTTCTCAGTTTCTAATAACCATGACTCGGCCTCAACTGGGTTTGGGGTTCCAGAAAAGGTAGATGGTTTCAAACCTTGAAAACGATCTATTGTGGAGGTTCTACGGTTATATTCGGCCAAGTGCACAAGACCTTCAAGAGCTCGTTCAATCCTATCAGCACTGCTTAAACCATTACCTAAGGTTGACCCGACCATATGGCTATTATCATTTACTTCATGACTTGGGGACTTTCTTTGTCCCGTAGTGTCATCAGCATGGTTGTTCCCTGATCCATTTCCCCCAAGGGTGTTCATCCTAAGAGAAAATAAAGCTATGTTAGTCTCTTTTCAATGGTTGTCTAAGGCAGGTCATAAGCAGTTCTTAATTCTATCGCATAGGACACTCAAATCATTCATATAGACTCAATATCATAGTTGTATAGCGTAATAGCTATATTGGTTTTTAGTAAACGTGGCTCTCATACCAAGTTGTCACGACTCCGTTTCCCGGATCCCGATTAGTAACGGGATCAAGGGTCATTACTGGCCATTGTGGCCCCCTTTTCGTATCAAGTGGGATGAATAATAAAATTTGAACTTTCGAAATGATAAAAGAAATAAAAACAAATCGTTGCGGAAGCGATTTGAAATACAGGGGTCTCATTGAGACATTGAGAAATCAATTTGAAAGCTTTATGTAAAACAGTTTGAAAAGAAGAAAGAAGAACTTTTGATTCAATCCCATGAGACAGTACTTATCAGAGTACACATGGATAACTGAGCAGTTTAAATTAGAGACAACTTCGAATACCCAAACGGTACTTCTTTTATACATGATCGGTCCAACTATTACACAGAGTAGGACTAGGCATACTGACTATACATTATCTATCTGGCACGTGTGAGCATGCTATATACAACAAAATTGGACTGTAGAAAAGTCTAGCTCACAACATGATAGTACAAAACTATATTGCTATAGGTCTTCCAAAATTGGTCTCTACTGGTCTTCATCGTATCCATGTCCTGAAAACATTTAGTTTGAAAGGGGGAGCTGAAAAGCTCAGTGAAGGGATTACTCCTCTTTTTAAGTAAGAATGAACTAAAACGTCATTTTTGATCATCATTTTGAAATAATAAAACTTCAGTAAAAAGAACAGTAAACATTTAATTTCAATCACTTTCATTTGGTTGAGTTGCAGTGGGTAACCGTCCGTGATCTATAGGTTGATATATCCCCTTACCTACCCGTGAGAGTAGTTGGTAGGTCAGTAATATATCCGTAATTTGACATGTCTTGACGCCATGATAGTGGCACGTCGCTTATTATTACCCGGCGATAAGGTCTCATGAATAGAACAACAAAAGTTGTCCAAAGCATCTCATCAATTTATCATTTTTGGTACTTTTACAAAATCAACGGTTAAATGAAACACTGTAAAACGTACCATCATAACGACAGTTAAAATATTAAATCATAAAGTTGTTTAGACACTAAATAATAGAGGAGCATGGAAACAGCATTTTGAATCATCATTTTAACAATTTAGACAATAAAATTTGAAAGCGTAAAGTACGAGTATTAAAAGTCATGGACAAAGTTTACTCACTTTCGTAGCGTGGTACGAAGTAGCTATGAGAGCAACAAATAGGATTTGCGATTCCTTGAAACAAATATGAATAGTGGACCTTCTCTAAATTTGGAAGTGTGTCTTGAATTTTTGGAATGAGAAATAACTAAAGCACTAGCCTCTATTTATAGAAGTCAACGACCACTCAGATCGCGACGAGTCACAAGGACACGTGGCACTCATGCAGCGCAAGAGCTGCCACACGCTGACATGTGTCCCCTACGTGTCAGGCATGCAAAGAAAGTCACCAAATCGCGACATGTGGCCAACCTATGTGTCAAGCATGCATAGCAATACACCACACCATGACACGTGTCCTCCTGCGTGTCATTCATGCAAGGAATCAACTCATATTCATGACACGTGTCCTTACTACGTGTCAATCAAGCACAACACTTCACCAAGTCGTGACACGTGTCCCCCCTGCGTGTCGCGCATGCAGGGACAGTCATAGATGTCGTGACACATGTCCCCCTGTGTGTCACACATTCATTCGGCTAAATCTAAAAGCTTATCCTCAACCATCGCGACGAATAAACATGTAATGTAGCCACGCCAAGCATATAACAAGCCACATATCAGAGATGCATAAAAAATACTTAATTAATACTTAAACTAGTGATTAGCACTAATTAACACTTAAACTAGTGATTATCACTAATTAAAACTTAAACTAGTGATTAGCACTAATCATTCCCTAATTATTTTTATCTTTAATTTATAAATAGAATAAGAAATTGTTACTTTCAGTGTCTTTCTAGACGAGCTTAACTATTATAGTTTAGCAATTATGGATACTTCTATCAAAATGTTAAATTCTTAAACATAAAATTTACTGAAGTAATATAAGATTAAAAATATGTGGTCATTACACCTGTAGGCACTTTGGTGGATGGATCATTCAGAATAGCGGCGTCGGTGAAGACGAAATTCGTGCCTACTGACAGATTAATAGCAGCATGCATGTCAGCCAATTCGCCGATGTCAAACCGAGTCCGAGAAGGCGAAGTCTGAACTCCCCCTAGGAATTCATGCCAAGTACTTTTGAGGTAGGCCCATTCGTGTTCAGTTGGGATGTAGAACTCGTCAAGTAGCTTTGTCGCGAGGTGGGGTCAAAAGGGTAGTGTGGTTTCACCGGCTGGAAAACCGACTGTGGCGGTGGGGGAGGTGGGCGAGTAATTGGAGGTGATAAATCCATTTTCGGAGTTATTTTATTGCTTATTTGGCTACGTTTTGTATGCTCATAATGGAGAATATAGCGTCTTTTCGAGTAAATCATGCTTTTATTTGTGAAAATAAGTTTGTGTGCTAAAATGTGAAGTTCGGGCGTTTTCTGCATCGTTTTACGTGCTATTTATCATATTTTGTCACATTTGATCTTCGCGGGGTGTTCGGGTTGTGATATTCAGGGCCGGAGCACGCGAGGAGCAATTGGATAGAGAAAACGAACTTCGCTCGAGATTTGAGAAGGAATGCTAGAGATGATGAATCAAGTGCTAGAGGGGCTCGAGAGAAGATGATACGAGTGTTAAGGTGTGAAGAGAGCTCAAAATGGAGGATTAAACGAAGAATAGATACTCGGGAGATGATTCGGAAGCAATAGGAACAAGTTTGAAGAAGCTGAAAAAAATTGGCTAAGGAAGTAGGTCGCACGACCTACTGGGAATTTTCAGCAGCATTTAGTAGGTCGCACGACATACTTAGTAGGTCGCACGACCTACTTCGGGCATAATTTTTTCTGAAACTTTTTGGAGTTGCTTTGTAATTACTCCTAACTTATTCTAAACACTTGGAGAACGTATTAGACTTGGTTAGGACACGTTTTTTTGGCATTCTTACGTAGTTTATCACGTTGGAGACTTGCTTGGAGCTTGGATATCGTGAGAAGAAGCTTTGGATCACTCGTTTGGATATTTTTCTCTTCTTCTTCTCTTATTTTTGGATTATGATCATAGAAACTTGTATTTTGATCATGTCTAAGCGTAGCTAAACTTTTATTTCGGGATATCTTGTAGGGAACTAGGGTTTGATCACTTTGTTGGATGATTTATGGATTTACTTGCATGCTTTCAAGCTTAATTGATGAGTTCTTATCTAGTTATGTGTATTTTATGCTTTTCATACATCTTTTCTATTGGAAGACGTATTAATAGGATTGAGCTAGGTTGTAAGCGTTAGAGACATCAACGTTTGTTGCCCGGAAAATTGAAATACACACTAGTCGAATCTAGGGTTGAGAAATCTTCCTAGTTAGCTAAGAACGAAGAGTAGATTATTGATCGTAAAGCATGCTTAGACTTGATTAGACTAGAGAAATCGGTTGTGATAGTTTAAGTATAGGTGTTGGTTGAGACATCTTCAACATAAGCATGCTCGTTTAGCTAGAATAAAGAATCATCGTGTTAGTAGAACGTAAATCCAACATAGTGTGAAAGTCCTAGTGACCCGTAGAGATATCCCGACTTTGTCAACTTATTGAGAAACTCCTACAAATCAATCTTTATTAATCATGAATTAATTCATCGAATTATTTTGGATAATTCATATTTTCCTTAATTTAATAGAATTATCAAAAACAACAACTGCGCTTGACCCACATAAGGATTCGAATTATTAACTAATTTACAAAGAAGTCTCTAGGGTTCGATAAACCCAAAATTACCGGATATTACTACACGCGACAGTCGTACACTTGCGGTTGAATCGTGTCAAGTTTTTGGCGCCGTTTCCGGGGACTTCGGCTAAATTAGTTATAATTACTAGCCTTAGGGATTTTACTTTTCTGTTTATATCTATTACTCACCTACGTTTTGTGTGTTCTGTGATTTCAGGTTAGATTGTACAGTGCATGTTTTGTTCTAGAGACGAGCCTTTGCATCCAACACTTGAAGACCCGGAATCCCTGTTACGAGCACAACGTAGAGAAAAGAGGAAATCAAGCTCAGCTACCATGGATGATGAAACGAGAGCTGAGTTTGAAAGGATCCGCAAAAATGTGCAGGATGCGAAGGCAGCTAGAGCAGCATCTGTAGAGGAGGCAGCTAATCGAGCACGAGAAACTGAGCAACTAAGGACTCAAATGGCTGAGATGCAGGAAAAGATGGATCGCTTGGTCCCCCCAAATCCACAACCACGTCCTGGTGCGGGGGCACAAGTGGCAAACATTGGTGGGAACAATGGTGGTAATAATGGGAATAATGAGGGAAACAACAGGTAGAACGCCGAGGCACCGGTTAACAGTGCCCAACACTTCGAGCTGCGCCAACATATGATCAATATGGTTCGTGATGAATGTGCATAACGGAGCTCCAGGAGATGATCCCAACCACCATATGCTGGTATTTGAGCAAATCACGTCAACCTTGCATGACCAACGAGTTCCAGATGAAACAGTTAAGCTACTACTGTTTCCATTCTCCTTATCTGGAAAAGCCAAGAAGTCGCTTATGGAACTACCAGTTGGGAGCATTGTGACATGGGCAGATTGTTGTCATGAGTTTCTGAGGAAGTATTTGCCACCATCCAAAGTCGCTGAGCAAATGGCTGAGATTTCCAACTTCACTCAGGAAGAAGACAGCTCATTGGGACATGCTTGGAGGAAGTTCAGCCAAATTCTCCGTAGATGTCCTAATCATGGGGAACCATGGCACAAGATCTTCTATTATTTCTACACTGAATTAGACAAGGAGACGGCTGACCAGTTAGATATGCTAGCTGGAGGTAAGTTTATGGGGCTTGGGGCACAGCGAGCTCAAGATCTGCTGAACAACGTATCGAAGAGGGAGACTACACGAGCTGAAACTCGTAGCTATTCCAAACTAGGGGATGCTTCCTAAGTTAACAATATTGACTCAATGGAAAAAAGCGGGAATCCATGACCTCAGCATTTCACAGCATGCAAACTCCACCACAGGTGAAGCCCATGGGTGAGTTACTAGAAGATGAGATCCAGGGATACGATGGTAGTGTTGAAGAGGTAAATTTTATGAGACGGTAGCAATGGTCAAACACATATCATCCCAATAACCGAAATCACCCCAATTTCAGCTATGCCAATCCAAACAGTCTGCAAACACCGGGTGAACGGGGACACTGTGGCGGTAAGGGTTGCGATGTGACGACATTAGAACTCTTGGTGGAGATGGCGGGTTCAGAGGAGGGGAGTGCGTCTGTCTCCACTGATATCGGTAAATACTTACCTCAGTTTGTGCAAGAATGGGAGCATCAATAGTCGCCGCAAGTTGTTGAAGATGCTCGTCAGTATGAATTCTGGCTTGAAGAGGAGAAAGAAGGCACTGAGAGATTACATGCCCAATACCACCACAAGCATGGCAGAGGTGGAAGATTTTTTCTGGTTGTACCGCAATCCAAAGACCCTGTTCGTAGGCATCCGAGTAGTAGAAACTTGAAAAACTTGGTTCATTAGGGTCAATCCAAATTTTTAATCGCATAAAACCATGAACCTGAGAGGAAGAGAAGGGAATGTCCGTTTTTGCCACTTCGCCCAAATGTGAACCAAGAAATTTTGCTCCTTCCGATGTGAAGCAACGGAAAGGAGTGTCGTAAAAGCAAAACCAAACTGCAATTTTGGGGATGTGCATGTCCTCTAGCGGAACATCAGGGTTACAGTGGTCCACCAAGATATAGGAGCCTCTGAGAGAGTACGGGCCTCCATGGAGAACACCCAGCAGTTCGTTGTAGTTGGTGCAGTGAAGCACATAGAGATTGTTAAAGTGGTCCACCAATTGGACCTCAGACCTTGCGCGCCACAATTTTTTTAGGAGATGGCACAACAACTCCGGGTTAAAGGAGAACCTGTCCTTGGCATGAACTACCAAACATTGATGAGGTGTTGGTGAGTAGTAATTTGCGACACTGGCGTGCATGGTGGTGTGAAAGCTATGGCGATATTGATCTTCCGGTAGTCCGGGAGGACGAAATAGTCGTGGTGCATGGTAGATTCTGTTTGATGGTCGAGGTGGTAGAGGTATTCCGTGGTGCTAGGGTGCATGGTGGTGATGACGGTGATGGTGATTGAACTATGGAGGAGGTGGTTGTTGGCGTCGTGGCTGGTGTAATGGTGGGTAGTTGGGAGTTGGCGGTCGTCCCCCACGGCGATGAGGAGGGCGGTAGAGATTACGGTTCATGAGTGAGGCTTTGGTGGAGGAGTGATTTGTGTGTGGTTGTGTTGGAGGGAGGTGAGTTTTGGCCTCCATTAAAACAAGCTTGGAGTAGGGTTATGAGTGCCCTAGGTGTAGGGGAAGGGATATCGAAGAGACGGCGGTGTGATATGGTGGATGAACTGAGATATCGTAGTTGATGAGCTGAGATATCAAAGCTTCAGTGGTCTCAGTTTTATGCGTGGACAAGGGAGAGAACATATAGGGTTTTTCGTGGTTGGTTGGTGGAGGCGGTGAGTGGAGAAGTCAGAGGTTTTGGGAAATAGGAAACTAGGGTTTGAGGAGGATGGTGGCAGCAGTGAGGATTAAAGAATTAAAAAACGGTTTTGGGACTAGTAGTGGAATGATTAGAAGGTGCAGAAGACAGAAGGATGATGGGAGAGTTAAGAACGGTAATCCAATAGAGCTTCTGATGGATTTGTATCCTCCTTCCACGCTAGAAATCAATGAAGCCTCTGGTTATTTTTTTTGTGATTTTCGTTGAGCACCGCCTAAGACGACACAAGGACTGGGACTAAGTGATTGCACAAAATCAAATTTTTTGTGGAACAAGAAAAAAGATTGTTGATTTTGTTGGGGTCTAGGAAGATGATTGATGAATTTATTGGATAAAGATATTAGAATTGAAGAACAGTGAGGATGAGGAGATGGGTTTGAGGTGGGAGATATGGATGAGTATGAAGAGTTGTAGAGAGGATTTCTCTCTCTAGAATGTGTTTTTTAAAAAGATGACAATATTCAGCAATTGACTTCAGCACTAAGTTAGCAAGCATATTAGAAACTAAGTCGAACAAAAACTTCAACCAAAATGACCTAACCTACCTCTTTGTATGTCAAGTTGATAACACTCAATCAAGTTGAGTTTCCATTATATTCTTCAATATGGGAGGTTATGGTCTCATATAGTATAAACTTTGTAGTTATTGTCACCAAATCTAAATTGCACATAAGTTCAGTATATAATATGTTTATATCTAAAATATATTAAATATGTAATTTGCATACTTGCTCTCATGACGCTCACAAATACAATTTTTAGAATTTTTCACTTTCTGGCTCTTGATCCAGGTGACTTACTTGAAAACCGTATTAACAGATGAAGGAGTCAAAGGCAGCTGAGGGAGTCAAAGGAGCAAAGTGAAGGCATTCCCAAACTTGGTGAATTCAAAATAAAGACAAAAGGACAATATTGAAGAATTCTACTGAAACGACCCGGTATCCTTGTTCAGGGCTAATGCGACAATCAATAACCAAAAGTAGAACTATATTTACAAATATTACAATTTATTTAATACAAAAATCTTTGAGACGATAAGTTTACAAAAGCAGTGTTTTAAATAAGCTATGTGATCTACTAAGTGATCTAAACGTTTTCGTCTCGATCCGCGTTCCCATAACCCCACCTTGATTGACAACGTGGGGTTTTAAAATGGCAAAAGCCGACGCAGTTTTGATAAAATGATCAGTAAAAACTGAGTAAATACACACTACGACATGTAAAGCAACGAGTGGCACATAGCTATGAGTTGAAATAAATCAAGAGATTTGAAAGAATCATAAGTAATAGAGTTGGGAACAGTTGGGAACAATTTGGAACAATTATAATTAATCGCGTAGCGTGAACTCTCAACTTTAAAACATTTATAAATCACGAATAATCAAGATATTCTTAGCCAAGTGAAGTGTCAACAGTAAACAAGTCCATTTGAACTGATAAAAATATTAATTCACGAGTAGCATATCCTTTTCAATTCATTTCATTAGATTAGGAAATCAAGAGCCACGAACAACATCAATAGAGTAATCAAACTTTCTTTCAATTCTAATTTAACCGTTAAGTTTAGCTGAGGCATGTCCAGAGCCACCAGCAGGATCGATGTAGACAGAGGGATCACGAAATAATCACAAAGGGTTCCTTCTAGGGTCTATAAAACCCTATTTCACCCGAGCGTTAAGGGAGCCCATTCGTCAACCCCGCTCACAACATTAGCTAAAAGGCCTTAAGTGTCGACACCCCTATACCGTAGTGACCCTTACAAGTATAAGTAGCACTCTATAGCTCTATAAACCCCTTGGCCTCAATATCTTTATACATTTTGGCTCATCGGGGGTGGATTTGTGAACATTAAAGTTCTATCCAATAATAAGAAGCATTGCTTCAATGGTCTTAGCCACAAGAAAATGGAGGATCGCTTGGCGCCTCCCATTAATAACACAATTCTGTACATCGTCCTAAATCTATTGGAGGTATGTTATTACCTTTATTTTTCATAACCAAAGTTGGTATACAAATATTCACAAGTCATTCCAAGAGTTCTCAGTATAAATCAATAATCGGAATTTTTCAGTAAAAATCATGATTTTCATACTCTTTCAAATAAGACGATATTCATTTAAAACGTCACACACATGGGCACGATGTGATAATTAAATTTTTGCACATATGTATTTTATTTCTTCTCTTTACAATAGACAAAATCATATTATCAACTTATCGCAAATAAAGTTTCAAGACATAAAAAGAGGATTCAATTTATATCCAAACAATCTCGAGTGTTAAATCATGCTTTGCATACTTTTTCAATCAACAAATATTCATTCGAAAAACTCACATTTTGATAAGTAAAAGTCGCACATATGTACTTACCACTAAGATGTAGCACAATCAAAAGCGATAAGGTAAGTCGAGCACTCCAACGAGAACCACTCTCTCCTACGAGGTTGAGGTCTACAATCACACGTATAACGTACTCGTTACAACTAATTTACACATGCATAATACAAATGCAAACCCACATGCCAAGTAGTCCTATATGTCACCAATGCACATATAATAATGTTCACTTCTCAAAATAAATCAAAAAATACACTTAGAATTTCAAAAATTCAAGTTTTCTAAAAACGGTGAAACTACAATTCTGGACAGAATTGTAGCTCTGACTTTAGAGGCATATTTACCATATCAAAAAATCTCCTACAATCTTAAAATTAATTTAGGATCAACCTGAATGTGTCTATTTTCAGAAACATCAAGAAAAACATGCATAGCTATTAAAAACTCAAGTTACAAAAATAACAAGTATCGCTATGCAGAGACAAGTTTGGCAGAAAGTTTCAACTTTGAAGAACAATTCTTACTACTTGGAGAATAGGAAAAATGTCCATATTCTCCAGAATGAATACCCTATGTGTCTACTTTAATCACAAGAAATATGAGATGCCATAGGTTTCTGAAAAAGGAGTTTTGAAAAAAAATAGCAAGAGTGGTCCAGAAACAGATTTTCAAAAAACATACAACTTAGAATGAGCTTATCTCCCAAACCATAAAGGCTATGAAGTTGATTGTTTTTTTTCAAAATGACCCTCTTTGAGTCTAGTTTCAGAATATGTAAGAGTTAAAAATTCCACAGAGACAAAATTTAGAGATAATGTACGTTTTTCACAAACTGGTCAGATTGTAAAAATGTGCAATTTTCACCTAGAGCACTCGAAACATGATCAAATCAATTATATGACACATGCAACTTATGGAGACTTGATTTTCACCCAAATTACATCATTTTAAGAACTAAGCAAGACTTTTACATGCTCTTGACACAAATGATCAAAATTTTCTTGACATGCAAGTGCAACTACCAAGAAATTTAAAAAGTGCATATGGGTTATAGTGTGAGCTTCATGATATAGTCAAAATTTTGGAGTAAATCACATGATCTAACCATGAAAATGAAGAATCAAGCATGTAGATGAAGAAAACTAAGACGAAATTTCATCAATCAAAGCAAAAGATGGACATGCATGAATGAATTGAAGACTAGAAGAAATGTTACTCCAAGATTCAAGATGATGGTGAGGAAAAGAGTGAAATGGGTCTTCAATTCATGAGTAGAATGGTGAAATGACTCCCCTCCATAGTTCTACAAAGTTTGGAATCAAGTTTTTCATGCTTTGGATGCTAGAAAATGAAGTTTTTATGGTATTTTTGTGAGGTCAACTCCCAAAAACGGGAATGATATTTGGAGAGAGAGAAGAGAGCTTGTATGAATGCTCTTGAAAGAAAAGACATATGAATAATTTAGAGGAAGTAATGGGATTGATTGAGGATGAGTGGGATGATCGTGTTTGAGTGTTCTTGATGAGAAGGTGATGAAAAAGAAATGAAAGAGAAAGAAATGGTGTGTGAAATGTGTGTAGGAAGTGTTTGTGATGAACATGGAGGTAGATGGATGTCACAAGAGTGTAAATAGAGTTTAGCTAGCATTATTTTATAGGAGTTGACCAAAATTGTGGAGAGTGTACTTGGAATGTAAAAAAAATCAATTACATTAGTTGTTGAATGGAGTTGAAGAATAGAAACATAGAGTAATGAGGGTAAGAACGTAATTCTCACTTACCAACAATCACATAAAAGTAATTAGTATTTTTTTTATAAATTAGAAATTTAGCAAATAATTTCAAATAAAATTCTATGTATATAAATGTCAAAAATTCTCTTTTAGAAAACTACAAATAAGTTCCAAATATCAAAAATAAATTTTACATAGTATTGCTTAACTTTTCCAAACCCCCAATTAACCCCAAAACGAAATTTTAGATAATCATACATGTCCAATGACACCCTTATACTTTAAAACTAAAAAGAATTCAAGAACGAGTTTGAAATATAAATTTATTGAAATTCTCAAATACTTTTCCAAAATTACCAAATAACCTCAACTAAAATACTGGGTATTACATCTACACACCTGCAGTTCCATTTCTTCAGTTTATCCATCTCTAAAATCAATCAATTACGAATTCTCTGTGTCAAATTTCCAATTTACCTAAGTTGTTTTGATATCAGCCCATTGTTTTAAGGATTAGACTGCAATTATCTCATTAGGTTCTGATATTACGACTCTGATTAAGACTATTGGATATCTTTGTATTTGTATCTTTTTCTTAAGGTTTGTTGATTCATTAAGCTCCTTCGTGTCGTTTCACCATCAGTGAAATCTTCTTTATTTCTTTGCATTTTCTCTATTCTTGCTACTTTTTCAGAAAACTTTGAAGGGTTTTTTTACGGTATCAGAGCCATGACACTATCCAAGAATAATTCAGCTTCTTCGAATCCCTTCTATATTCTCTCTAGTGCCAATCGTTTCGTTCCCATTAAGGAGGATAACTCCAATTGCATTCTACGGAAATACCATATTTCCTCTCTTCTTCGAATCTAATCTTGTTCGTTTTCACCAATGGTACCAAGATACGTCTCCCGGACTACCTTTCTGATGCCATCAGTTCTGCTATCACCAACCAAAATCTGGCGTATGATGCACAGGTTACTCATACCAGACAATTTTCACCTTTCTAACTGAAATCCTCATACGAGAGGCTCTGATTCAGGTTATTGATAAAGACTACCTCTGATGACGTTCTGCTTTCTCTCGAGTATAGGTATGCCCCTCACTCGCTCGAATATTATTCAACTGACTGTAACACCCCTAAATTTTCAAGCAAGTTCTTTGTGAAAATTCAAAAAACTTTGGGGAAATTGTGGAATTAATTTTTTTCCTGAAAATCAAGCCTAACATGAGTATGGTGGTAAGGATATAGTACAATAGGGTAGTTTCACTATTACAAGAAAATGATTTTAAGGTGTGTGGGGTGATTTGCAATTATCAAGAAATAGAGGAAAAATGTATAAATATCAACAACGAGTTTTAAGTCTCGAATTTGGTGATGCTGGTGATTACTAGGCATTGCGGAATAATTGTGGGATCTTCTAAAGTAGTGGGGTAGAGATGCAATTATCAGAAATTGGAGCTTTCACCTAATTCTAAAACATAAATCTAAAGTTTAGGAAATCGCACTTAACACCCCCCCCCCGATAATGTGAAAGCAACCTCACATTCATACTCTAAACCCTTGACACCTCGCCCCCTTAAGTGGCATCAGTCACCAACCGACTCACCCCTCTAATCCCAGCCTATAAATACCCTCCCTCAACCTTCATCTTCTTTATCATCTTCAAACATTCAAAGGAGTTTATCTCCCTCCAAAACTGCAACCACTCTCAATTCTTCACATCTTTGAAAATTACTAGTGGGGTATCACCACAATTTGAGGAACAAAAGCACTCAACCTATTTGGAAAGCCATTGAGTAACAAACCAGTAAAATTAGTAAGGACCTCATGATCCCTATAATCAGGTTTAATCCAATTTCGTGTTCTTTGTTGTTAATTTCTAAAATTAATTATTAATTTCTTGCTCTTGGTGTTTAAGAGAACCCATATGACTCAAAGATTGCCTCCAAATCATCAAAATCGGTGGGGTGCCGGATTTTGGGCAAGTCCTCTCGTCGGAAAAGCTCCTTGGCCAACGAAATAAGTAAAAAACTGTAATCCTTCACCAAATGTGTTGATTCTTATCTCGTTGTGAACTCTATAAACATTCCCCCATATCATGTCTTGCCCATATTTGCGTGTTAAGGGACTTAAGTAAATTAAATGAAAGTTACTAATTACCATGCTAAGTTTATTTGGGAGAGTTAAAAATCATATTTATAACTTGTAGAACCTATATGAGTATGGCTTGGGGTCTAGGCATAGTCAGAGAGTGTATTGTACAGCTCTGGAGAATCATGGGCAATATGGTCACTTGATTTGCATATCTTGCATTGAATTGCATTGTGGCATAAAGCCTCATATATAGGACATGTACTGATAGTATGTACACTTGACTTGTGTAGATACAGTTGGTGGAGAGGATCGTCTCACAATGACCGTATGCATTTAATTTACTACAGTGGACATGAGGTGAGAAGTTTACTTGATTTTCTTTAGCTGTGAATGTTCTCAACTAGAATCGTTGTGCAAAAAGAAGTCAAATGAGTTCATCAAGGTATTGTCTTACTTTTCAACTATTTTCTGGGCGTTTAAATGTTATTGCTGCTTTCCAAATACTATGGCTAATTTATGGGGTATGAGATGGGTCTTTAAATTAACTGGACCTGGAGTCTGGGGATAGAGACTCTGCACCTCTCCTCAGCTCCACTATTGAATTTGCTCTTGAGTAAATAACTCAAGAGTTATCTTGAGTAACAAAACTTACTCAGCTTGTAGGACTAGTAATACTCTACTTGACTGATAATCTAGTAGGGATTGTTAACACTTACGGTCTAGTTGTCTTGGTGGATTATTGATTGGTTCTTCCTTGCCAGATGTGAATATGATAATCACAACCCTACTGGTAATAGGATCTTAAATATGTTGTATAAGGCTGCACGGGGTGGAATCTCCAGTATCATAACTAAGAGGAAATATTACTTGACTTAATACTTGTTCTTGAGCAAGTGATGTGAATCTAGCTTTCGAGTCGGTTGACAAAGAGACGTATTTTCTTAAAACTATCTTCTTTAATTCGGTTACACTATTTTCAAACTGATCAAGCATTTCGAACTCTGGTGGACTACTGAAGCTTTTCAAACTCAAATGTTTTCTTAAACTTTTCAAGAATGATTTCCTCAAGATCTATTTACTTGTTTACTTTTCATTTGACCTTTCACTCGAACATTTTATGATTGCAGGATGCCTGTTGGTATCAACCTAGCTCTTTAGAACTCCAAGCCTACGCTGATGCTGATTTGAGCTGGTAACCCAACTGACAAAAGGAGTACTACAGGGTTTGTCCTATTTTCTTGGGCACTAAACCCCATTCACTAGATAGCAAAGAAACAACCAACAATGGAAAGGTTCTCTACAGAAGCAGAGCACATGGCTCTTGCCACTACTGCGACTGAAATTGCATCTTTAAGGATTTACATATTTTTTTTCGTCAACTATGTTCTGTGACAATGTCTCTGCCATACAATGGCCGCTAAATGCTTCTCTTAACTCAAAAGCAGGCAAATTTGGACATGCTTCTGCTGTCACCACCAATTGTTTTCCGACAGCAGATCCATAGTTAATATACATGTAATATATTATCTTTTTACTCGCTCCCAGTAGATCCACAGTAAAAGTATAAAATGTGAAATTACTATATCGATATTTTACTACAATTCTCACGTAATATACAACATTTTATCCAAAATTCAAAACAGTTTTTTCCACAATGGTTTTCACAACGTAACTTCTAGCACAACTAGGGATGGCAACGGGTCGGATCCGGATCGGATCAGGCAAGATCCGATCCAGATCCGACTAGGAGAAATGGGATCCAGATCCGATCCAGATCCGTTCGGATCATCACCGTATTCGGATCAGATCGGATCAGGTTTCATCCAGCTGGTCCAAATCCGATCCGTAGATCCATATAATACGTGGTCGATTCGGATTCGGATCGGATCCGACTTGAATTTGCAATAAAATATAAAAATAACATAAGAAATAAACACTATTTCATACGCTAAGGCATGTTCGCAAGTAATGAAGCCTAAAACACAACAGAAATAGCTTTTAGGTTGGAATTACTATTGTATTCTTCTTGAAAATTAAAGTGAGGAGGTAATATGAATATATTTTTAAAGCACACATATACGTCGGATCGGATCGGGTCGGAATCCGGTGGATCTGCCGTTAGATCCAAATCCAGATCCAAATCCGATCCATTTTCAATAGGATCGGATTCGGATCCGATCCATTCGGCCCGGATCGCTCGGATCACAGATCGGACCATATTGTCATCGCTAAGCACAACCACAACATTCTAAACTCTCCCCGATGTAAAAAGCCTTTTACTACTCATCGCAACTTTCTACGAATTTACAACCGCCTCCCCTTTCACCTCCGTATAGACTACCATACTGCTTCTTTCCCCATTTCTCTTCAACCTCCCTAGAACCCTGATGCCCACTCTCCCAAAATGATCGTCTTCTTCGCTCGCCATTCCACACAACCATGGAAACTCAACACCAGCCAATTGATTCAATCCTTGCTTCAAAACCCATTACCAATCTCACTCACACCAACCAGACCCATGTCTCGAAACGTCTCCATACCCAAGAAGATCGAAAGGGTCCGCGACCACGCCTTCGACACCACCATGGACGTCGAGAAGAAGACCCGCAAAGTCCTTCGCTTCCAGGACCTCATCCTCTCCCAACCCAATTCGATCCTCTCCATCTCTCGCCTCGAAACCCTCTCTCGCAAATTCGGCTTCAAGCAGTACGAAGCCGGCAAATTCCTCCTCAAATTCCCTCACGTATTCGACATTTTCGAACACCCAGTTCAGAGAATCCTCTATTGCAGATTAACCCGAAAAGCTTTGCATCAGATTGAGCAAGAAAAAGAAGCACTTGTGGGTCAGATTCCTGATGGTGTCATTGCTCTGCGCAAGCTTCTGATGCTGTCCAGTAATGGGTTTCTTCCGGTTGAGCACGTCCGTGTCGCTCGCAGAGATTTAGGGCTTCCTGATGATTTCGAATTCTCGGTAATTCTCAAACACCCACAATTTTTTAGATTGTTTGATGCTAAGGATAGTGATAGTACTAGTAAATGTGTTGAGGTTGTGGAGAGAGATGATGAAGTGGCGGTTTGTGCTATTGAAAGGCTTAGGGAGATTGAGTACAGAGAGAAGGGAGCACGCGAAGAGGATATGAGGTTTTCGTTTATTATAAATTTCCCTCCCGGGTTTAAGCTAGGAAAGTATTATAAGATTGCTGTGTGGAAAAGTATTATGACATGAGGTCGCTGGAGGCGAAGAAGCGGATGGAGAAGAGGGCCGTGGCGATGATTCACGAGTTGCTGTCGTTGACTGTGGAGAAGAAGATTACTTTGGAGAGGATTGCGCATTTCCGGGAGGCGATGAATTTGCCGAAGAAGCTGAAGGAGTTCCTTCGTCAACACCAGGGGATATTTTATGTATCGACGAGGGGTAATCAAGGGAAGCTGCACACGGTTTTCCTTAGGGAGGCTTACAGGAAGGGTGATCTGATAGTACCAAATGAGTTATATTTGGCCAGGAGAATGCTTTCTGAGCTGATTTTGTTGAGTCCTAGGACGGTTAGTCTCGATAGGGAATTGGTTAGCTATAGGAGGAATGAAGAAGATGATGAAGCAAGGAGCATCAGAAGAGGCTATGCTGAAAATGAGTTTGATGATTCTGAGATTGAAGACAGAGCGAGGCCCGATGACAGCTCTATCTGATATGGAACAGCTGGATTTGTCCGGAACCAGCCATAATTGCGGCTGATATGGAATGGTGGAATACCAGTAACATAAGTACATAACTATTTTCCTGACTCCTGACTTGTGAAAGAATTGCGGGGAGCAAACTTACTCACTGAAATTTACACGCTGTTTCTTCTTACAGTTCTCTCTCTATTGGATTTTCAGGTTCCCGGCATCCTATTCACGCCGATTTCAATCCACTCGCTATCTTTCCGCCCACTCATGTTAACTGAGCACGTGGCGATCAGAGTCCAAGTTCCATTCAACAGCAGAAGCAATTCCTGGGCGTCATTTGACGGGAAAGGCAGAAAAAGGTTAGGCCCAGGTGATGCACTTGTCTGCAGCATGGCTCCCTGGCCGGTGCCAACAGCGTGTTAAGGCGACTCCACAAGCGATTTCCTTCGCAGCATACACGACGGTCTGCACTGGAATCTGATGTTGTGGATGTATGAGCTATTTGATTGACAAGTGACTACGATGAGGTTCACCGTCCTCTTAAAGGTCTTAATGGCTTACTTTCAGTTAAGAGCGGATCTTCCTCTTCTTGCATCCTTCTCGTGATCTATATGAGTGAGACTGCATCGTTATGTGAGCTCATGAATCAGCTTCTCGGATTGGGCAAGTATCCAGGTTCCAGATGTTTCTCTTCTGAATATGATATTGGCTTTGGAAAACGCGTAGCTCCTCAATCCAAAATTATATTCTTTGCGGAGCAGTGACTTTACTCCAAAACATTGAAACAAGGCTTTGTTGGTAAGAGAAAGGCTGACGTGTTTGCCTAATTCTGAGCATGAGGAGTTCTTGCTTTGTGAGGTCGTACTACCTTCATGTAAGTTCATTTCTTGACTTTGTAGTAGTTCCTTGCATTTCATTAACATAATAATATGGCTGAATGAAATTGATATGGATCTTCAATGTGTCGTGTGCTACTGTGCTGTATGGAATAGAACACCTTGCCATATTTGTTCTTGGGAAATAGAATAGTAATTGTTCAGTAATCTGTGGTGATTGTAAAATCCGAAAGAAGCCATTTTCTTAGTACATCTACATCATATCTACATTTGACCTTGGGGGTTTGCTTTAAACTTTGTCTTGAACTTAAAATATCACTTACATCAAGTTATAGTTGTTACATATTAGCATGATAGGTGACTCTGTACTCACCTTATGGTACACCTAATACAGTTCTGTAAGAAGTTGGTTTCTCAGGGCTTACAATGTATATCGAACTCCTCTGCGAGGAAAATAACTTAGACAGAACCTGAACCGAACCGGGGCTCAAGCAAGGTGAGAAAAGGTTGATTTAGTGGTGGTACTTGACGATTGATTGTACTCACTCTTCCGTCAACCACAAACAATTTATTTGCAAACAATCTTGTGCTCCAATTGTCATCTTAGACAGAGATAGCTGAAAACAAATTGACTGAATTGAGAATTAACAGCTAATACACTGAGAGGTATCTATACCTAGCTAGGGACTACATCGTAAATACAAAGATGTATACTAATTACTATTTGGTCCTATACGCCCCCGCAAGATGGAGGATCGTAATGAGACGCCAATCTTGGATCGCAACTGAAGTAAAGGACCACGGGAAAGAGGCCTATTGAGACAGTCAGCCAGTTGGTCAGCAGAGGAAACATGGGAGACACGCAAGAGCCCATCCCGAATCTGTTCACGAACAAAGTGAAAGTCAAAAGCAATGTGCTTCATGCGAGAATGAAATACCGGGTTTGAGCAGACGTAATTACCGCCCATATTATCACAGTAAATCGCTGGAGCTGAAGGCAGTGGACAGCCAAGCTCAAACAAAAGAGAAGAGATCCAGCGCAACTCAGCAGCGGCAACGGCAACGGCACGATACTCAACTTCAGTGGAGGAACGAGCTACAGTACGTTGCTTCTTGGAACCCCATGAGATGGGAGATCCCCCAAAATAAACAATGTACCCGGTAGTAGACGTGTAATCATCTTTGTTACCTGCCCAGTCAGCATCAGAGAAGACATAGAGACTCGTCGGACCCCTACGAAGAACCAGCCCAAAATCAGATGTCCCATGCAAGTATCGAATCAAACGTTTGAGTGCGTTCCAGTGAACAGTGGTAGGTCGGTGCATGAACTGAGATAACCGATTGACGGCAAAGGATATATATGGCCGAGTGAGAGAGAGATACTGATGACTACCAACTGCCATACGATATTCCTTCGCATCCGAAAGCGCTAACCGGATTGGAGGAAGACATGCCAAGACGGTGAAGAAGATCGTGAATGTACTTCTGCTGGGATAAAATGAGACCCTGAGAATGAGGTAAGACCTCAACTCCAAGAAAGAAAGACAGCTCGCCAAGGTCTTTCAACGAAAATCTGCGAGAAAGATCAAGAATACAGCGCTGGACAGCATCCACATCAGAGCCAGTAATAATAATATCATCCACATAGACAAACAGATAGATAATAACACCCGAGCGACGATATATAAACAGAGATGTATCAGCACGAGAATTGACGAAGTCCTGATGGAGTAAAAAGTGACGAAGTTCAGCATACCACGCTCTGGGGGCCTGTTTGAGGCCATAAATTGCCTTGTTCAGGCGGCAAACATGATAAGGGCGATCCTGATCCACAAAACCCGGAGGTTGCTGCATGTAGACCGACGATGATTGTGACGATCGGACAAAGAGGAGACAGAGGGAAAGACTAGTTTGGTTGATCCTCGTGTGAAAAAAAAAATCAGATTTTAGGGTTCTAAACCGGCTCTGATACCATGAAAACAAATTGACTGAATTGAGAATTAAACAACTAATACACTGAGAGGTATCTATACCTAGCTAGGGACTACATCGTAAATACAAAGATGTATACTAATTACTATTTGGTCCTATAATTGCGCTCTACACTACTAGAGCTGTCAAATGGGCAGGTTGGGCGGATTTAGCCCGTTTATAAATAGGCGC
Source organism: Linanthus parryae (assembly GCA_023055425.1). Taxonomy (NCBI): domain Eukaryota; kingdom Viridiplantae; phylum Streptophyta; class Magnoliopsida; order Ericales; family Polemoniaceae; genus Linanthus; species Linanthus parryae. The sequence goes on along the minus strand of JALGPY010000036.1, from coordinate 111,346 downwards.
TGATATAAGCGGGCTTAACCAGTCCAACCCGTTTAAAATCATTTATTTAAAAGGGCGGGCTATAATGAGCCCATTTAATCCGAACCCATCAATTTTATAGTGATCTAAATTTTAAGAAAAATGTCGTAGATTTATCTCTACTGTAGAGCATGATGAATACTGAAAAAAAGTTTGTCGCCTCAAGTATGAATACAGGAGAAAGCAACTACAAAGTACACTAGCTGCTTTCTCCTGTATTCATACTTGAGGCGACAAACTTGTTTTCAGTTTTCATCATGCTCTACACTAGATCCGAACCCATCAATTTTATAGTGATCTAAATTTTAAGAAAAATGTCGTAGATTTATCTCTAGTGCAATTCGTATCCTGCTGCAAGATGCAATCGTAAAGCTCTCGGGGAAATCAGAAAGATCGGTTAAAATGATCCAGTTAGCTATTTTGTGTGGAAGTCGTATCCTGTTCTTCTTCCCACCAAAGTCTTTCTTCTTGAACAGACAAAAAACGGCGCGGATCGGACGTTTTTCACCGTATCAGTGTGAATCGGCCGTTTTCACTGTGAATTAAATTCAAATGAAGCGTGACGGCAAAAACAGTGGGGGCCTCTGCCGATCCCGTTGCAAGCGGCCGATCCGCACCTTGTTTGCCGTTTTTTAAAACTATGGCAGACTCCTTTGAGCTGTGAGAGCTCTGTAATTGGTCTTTTGACCTATTTGTTTATTAATACAAGCTTCCTTTCTTGCAAAAAAAATGGTAAAGACGTGTTGGGTGTTGTTTATCGGGATGGTTATGTTGGTTGTTTGGTGGTGAATTCATGGTCTGTGGAGTTGGTGTGGCTGCTGTGGTGTAGGAGGGAATATGCAGGTGGTTGGGTTTAACAGAGGTGGAGATGGTGATTGTTGGTTTGGATTTGGGTGGGTTGTAGAGTTGAAATGGTGATTGTTAGTTTGGATTTTGGTGTTGTTGGTGTTGGTGTTGGTGGTGGGAATTTGGAGGTAGTGGAGGTGGTGCCCAAGAAAACCAAGAACATAAAAAACATGAAGAATTCAATAATAAACAAAAAAAATTGTGTTATCTGTCCACAATTTGTAAGGGTAAAATGGTCACAAAAAATTCATTTTGCACCCCCCACTAACGGATTGAACAATATACTATAAAGAGAAAGAGACACCTGGTCCCTGTCAATTATGTGCGAGACAAACAAATTATGTAAATATTATATCCCATGAATATCGGTGGGCAAGCAATTTCTGAAAATGATGAAAAGAATAGTAAACTTCAAACACATAGCAGAATGGTTGAAAATTGAAGAAATGTGGTACATCAAACGAGAAAAAGGAAACGTAATGGGTATATGGGCTCTTTGGATCCAAATAAATATAGTGATTTTGTAATAAAAAATGCAATCAAGTGAAGAATTCAAGCAAGGAATGACGACTTATCTTTTGGAATTTCGAAAAAAAAAACACATGTAAACCAGATGGAGTAGAATCGGAGGCCTTAGCAAAACCGACATCGTCCACGGTGGCAACCATCATCCTCGAGAGCATTCAGGTCTACTATGACGATGTTTGGGAAAGTCACAACCAAGCCGCTAGAGTAGGAGTAGTGGTTTGTGACTCAACATGATGGTTTATCACAGCAAGAGCATCCAAAAGGCCATTGGTTCCTTTTTCGAAGACCTGAGATACGATGGAAATTCAAAAACCAGTGAGATTAGCAATAAAGATACAAGGAGACTCAAACTCACAAATCAATCTGATCTAGGAGATGGAGAAGCTGTTGTATACGTCATACATCAGAGACATCAACGATCTCATATGTTCCATGTTTGATCTGAATAACTCGTTCTCCGAAGAGAGAGAAATGTAGTGATGCATAGAATCGACATATGTGCATTTCAAGATAACATGTACCTTAACAAAATTATTGATTATTAAATGGGCTCTTCCCTTTTCCCAAGAAATTAGGAAGACAAGTAAAATGTACACTAATTTTATATTAAATATAATAATAATTTATAATCTCTAATCATGGTTAATAAAAGCATTAGTAATTATGCACTCATATACTTTTTGTCGCGGAAGGTACCTACAAATTACAACAGTGCTTTATATGGCATTAGCTATAAATATGGTTCATTTTCTTTCATAGTCAATTTTCTATAACAATACGCGAATTAAAACAAATGGATTTAATACTATTTTTTGTTACCGGATGTTATTAGTTAGAATTGACAGATGTCATGAATATCTATTTGAGCCACGTTTTTGAAATTTACAAGTATAGTCAATCATTTTCGGACGCGATCTTAATTTCTTTGAAAAATTTGTTAACTAACTTGGACTGACTTTTTTTTTGAGAAATTAACTTGGACCGACTTTAATACTTGACTTTTTCACGCAAATTGAATTATTTTAGGAAATTATTTTTTGAGTGGACATACGTTAGAAAGTTTAAGAGCATTTTTTAATTATTTTCATACGTGGCAAAATATTATTCACTGTGCGTTAGTTATATCTAAACTTGAACTGGCTTTAATACATGGCATCCTATTTTCACGTTGATTGAACATATGTTAGGAAGTTATTTCTGAGCGGGACATATGTTAGGAAGTTTATGATAAATGTAGATCATTTGCAGAGGTGGTGTATTTTATTTTTAAATACCATTCACTATGCTCGGGAATTTAATATTTGACTTCCTATTTTCATGCATAATTGATAATGTTATCCTATTGTCATGCATAATTGATAATGTTAGGAAGATACTTCTTGAGTGAATAGATGTTAAGAAGTTTATGAGCATTTTTAAATTACTTTCAACTGTGGTGCAGTTTATCAAAGTATTATTCACGATGCGCTAGTTATGACTAAACTTGGACTGACTTTAATAATTGGCTTCCTATTTTCGCGTTGATTGAACAAATGTTAGGAAGTAATTTTTGAGCGGGCATATGTTAGGAGGTTTCAGAGTATTTTTAAATTATTTTCCAGACGTCATGTGGTTTAATTTCAGAATATAATTCACTATGCGCGAATTATTTAAACTTAGTCTTTAATACTTGGTTTCCTATTTTGACGTAAATTATGGAGTAGTTTTTTGAGAGGACAGATGTTAGGAAGTTTACGAAAATTTTAAAATCTTTCTAAGACGTGGCGTGCTTTTCTTTGAAAATATTATTCACTATGCGCCAATTATAATCAAATTTAATCTGGCTTTAATATGCAATTTCCTATTTCTAGCCAAATTGAAAGATGTTAAGAAAAATACTTTTTGAGCGGACACGTGTTGTGAAGTTTACGGGCAATTTAAAATCATATCAAAACACACTGTACTTTTCTTTGAAAATATTATTCACTATGCGCCAATTATAAATAAATTTAATTTGACTTTAATACGCAATTTCCTATTTCAAGCCGAATTGAAAGATGTTATGAAAATACTTTTTGAGCAGACATGTGTTATGAAGTTTACGGGCATTTTAAAATCATATCAAAACACACTGTACCTTTCTTTGAAAATACTATTCACTAGGCGCCAATTATAAATAAATTTATTGTAACTATAATGCGCAATTCTATTTCCAGCCGAATTTACAGATGTTAAGAAGTTACTTTTTGAGCGCACAGATGTTATGAAGTTACAGGCATTTTAAAATCATATCAAAACACATTGTACCTTTCTTTGAAAATTTTATGCACTATGAGCCAATTATAAATAAATTTAATCTGACTTTAATACGCAATTTCCTATTTCAAGCCGAATTGACAGATTTTAAGAAGTTATTTTTTGAGTGGCGTATTAAAGTCAGATTAAATTTATTTATAATTGGCTCATAGTGCATAAAATTTTCAAAGAAAGGTACAATGTGTTTTGATATGATTTTAAAATGCCTGTAACTTCATAACATCTGTGCGCTCAAAAAGTAACTTCTTAACATCTGTAAATTCGGCTGGAAATAGAATTGCGCATTATAGTTACAATAAATTTATTTATAATTGGCGCCTAGTGAATAGTATTTTCAAAGAAAGGTACAGTGTGTTTTGATATGATTTTAAAATGCCCGTAAACTTCATAACACATGTCTGCTCAAAAAGTATTTTCATAAAATCTTTCGATTGTTATGAAGTTTACGGGCTTTAAATCATATCAAAACACACTGTACTTTTCTTTGAAAATATTATTTATTATGCGCAAATGATTACCAATCTTGGATTAAAATTAATACGCGGCTTTCTGTTTTCAGCCAAAATCGACAGATGTCCGGAAGTTTTCGTAAGGAATGTTACTAGCATTTTTAAATTGTTTTCAGTAGTCACACAGTTCAAAACTCTGTCCGCTTCTATCGCCGTAAATATTTCAACCCAATATGTTTCCAATTTAGATCGATATTACGACATTCCTTCTTCGATCAGCAGTGACGTAACGTAACACACTTATCTATCGCGCTAATTATTCGCGGACCAGTATGAACCTTCGACCGACTCTGACCTAAAAACGACTTTCGAGCTCGTTAGTCCAAACAACTACTAATACTTTAAACCTTAGTTTGACTCGTATCCTTCATCATATCCTGTCTCATCACATCGAACGGCCTATATCACCAGGATTGTAACTTCCCATTCCTACGTGATGCCGTACCGGATAACTTCTTAGTAAGAGTGAACTTGGCCAATGGAGTGATGAACAACACGCAGTCACGCACACGAGTCAGAGGATCAAGCGTGGGCGGACATTTCGAAAACATAGTTTTTGGACCTGGTGGGCCCCACACTCTCCTCTCCGACCCGGTATTACATAACCCCCCCCCCCCCCCCCACCAAATCGTCTCTGTTAACAAAGGAGGTGCATTCAACCCGATAAAACCGGTGGTGATTCTCGAACGGCACTACACTGTTAAACTAGGGTTTTTGAATCCAACAACGAATTTGGGGTTTTTTTTTGAATAATCAAGAACTCCAATTACTGCAAATGTAAGTCAGCTCTATGTATGCAGGGTTGTATGTTTATAATCCAAAACTGGTTTTTTTCTCTTATTTGTTTCATTTTATACTCAAATCTGTCTGCATCACTCTCCCTGTAGATCCCAACAATTCAAGGGAGAGAGAGATTGAGGGAGACGAAAATGGTCCCCGAATCACAGCTTTTGTACTTGATCATCTTTCTCCCCCAAAATTGTGTTTTTATTGCTTTTTTTTTTGTGTTTAAGAAAGAGGGTTAATGGGTCTTTTTTTTGGGCTGTAGTATATGTATTTTGTAAAGGTAATGAGAAGAAGAAAAAAAGAAGTCCACACTCTGGTTTTGGTAGTGTTTATATGTATGTGATGCAAGCACATTTGCTTTTTGAACCTTTCACCCCTTTTCTGCATTTGTGGGTCAAATTCCTCTTTCATGGGCCATTTTCAGTGCCGATGATTAGCTGAATGTTCAAAACCAAAAGTACTCATTTTGGAAAAAGGAAGAAAAAAATAGGGTATTCATTTCATTTCCATTGTCAATCAAAATTCAAAAGGGTTTGATTGTTCATGAGGGAGATAAGAAACAAAATCTAAACATGGCTCTCTATAGGGCGGTGGGTGATCTCCCCGCATTATTATTTTTTCTAGATTGAGAAAGGAAGGTTTTTAAAGAGTTTTGGTTTGGTTTTGGATGATTATTGGGGGTTTAATTGGTGCTAATGGTTGCCCTTATGGCACCATGTCTCCACCCCTTCCTAGGCCTATTTTCAACTCTAGTCCCCTCTCTATTGCCCTTGTATGCTCTCTCTCCCTGTACATACAAGTTCATTTATCTTCTTCTATTTTGTTGGTTTGCTTTTTTGTTCATTGTTTGATCTCAATTTGTGTATGCAGAAGCCGAAAATGGAGCCCAGCAGTGATATGGGAATTAATGCAAATGGTGTGGACCGTGGCCTGATTGAGAGGCCCAGAGAAGACGGGCACAAGAGCCGCTCAGGCAGCGACAACAATCTCGAAGTTGCTTCAGCCGACGAGTCACAGGGGACCGCCGTCGCGGCTGCAGGTGGATCAAGACAGCCAAAGCGGAAGAAGTACCACCGGCACACGCCCTTCCAGATTCAAGAGCTGGAAGCGTAAAAAACCCCCCTCTCCCTTATCATAATCATTTCTGTTAAATCTTTGTATTTCTAACTTATAAGAGTTCTTTCTTTTTCGTATTTATCAGGTACTTTCAAGTTGTTCAGCACCCCGATGAGAAGCAAAGGCTGGAGCTGGGCAGGAGGCTATCGCTGAACGGCAAACAGGTTAAGTACTGGTTTCAGAACAGGCGCACACAGCTGAAGGTAAACATTATTTTGATTCGTTTAATGATAGGAAGTCATACATATAACTAATTTCATTCGTCAATTGTTCTTTCAGACCCAAGCTGAGCGGTCGGAAAACAGCTATCTGAAGAGCCAGAACGAGGAGCTCTTGATAGAGAACATCCGTATGAAGGAAGCGTTGAGGATACCACAATGTGGCAGCTGTGGCGGCCCGGCAATCTTGGGGGAGCTGAACCCTGAGGAGCACAATCTGAGGGTTGAGAATGCTCAGCTCAAGGATCAGCTGAACCCAACGTGATCGCGCAGAAGTTCTTGGGGCGGTCTCTGTCGATGCTACCCGCCGGGCCCTCCTACACCCCTCCGATGCCAAACTCTGGTTTGCAGCTTGGAGGAGGAATGAACGGCTATGATCTGGGCTCCTTCTCCGGTGGGCTAGACCCCAAGGATGCCATCCTGAACAGTCTGCCCATGTTGCCCATGGCTGCCCCTATCCTGAGCATGCCTCCGCGTGCTGATGTGCCTCCTCAGAATAAAAGCTCTTCTTACCTAGAGCTCGCGATGACTGCTATGGATGAGCTGATTAGGCTTGCCAGAGTCGACGAGCTTTGGGTTCCGAGCTTAAGCGGAGGAAAAGAGGCTCTTGATAACGAGACATACTCATGTATGTCTCCTTGTTTGGGGATGAGACTGAATGGGTTTGTTTCAGAGGCAACGAGGGAAAGCGCCATGGTGCTGACCAATAGCTTGGCTTTGGTCGATACAATGATGGATGTGGTAAGCTCTTTGAACATTTTCGTGCTTTATGAACTCGCTAGCGTTAAATGTGGTCTTTTTCTATAGTCATTACAATGGCATTCATTACGAGCTAATTGTGTCGTTATCGTTCGTTCAATTTTGTAGAATCACTGGATAGACACCTTCCCGTGTCTGATTGGGCGGGCGTCGGTGATTGACGTCGTCGGAAGCGGCGCGTCGAGTTCAAGAAGCTCCACTTTGCTGCTGGTAAGAAACTGTTTCTTCTTTTTATTATTGAATTATAGTTTTGGCCGTTTCTTCCTTCTGACCTCGAGAGTTTTTTTTTGTCTCGATCCACAGATGCAGGCGGAGCTTCTGGCGCTGTCGCCTTTGGTGCCCATCCGCCACGTCAAGTTCTTGCGATACTGCAAGAACTATGACGAGGGGCTATGGGCGGTGGTCGACGTGTCGGCCGACGGCATCCAAGGCGGCGCGGATTCACAATTGTTGGTGAGTTGCCGGAGGCTTCCTTCCGGTTGCATTATGCAGGACCAGCCCGATGGCTATACCAAGGTAAGTTTAGAAACAATCATATCGTATTTATTTTCTTAATTCGTTTCGTTTATTTTATTATGTAGATGCTTTTTATGGGTTAGATACAAAGAGATTAACTAATCACATTTTCATTTACGTATTCCCATAGTTGATATATATAATCTTAATAGCAAGTGAAAGCCCTTCTCGGGGCTTTCGTTTCATGTGCTGTACGATCAATATTATAGATTTTGATGCTTCTATTCTGATCCATTTGTACATAAATTTACCGTTGTTTACTCTCCTCGAGACTGTGTTACCTGGATACAGTGTTACATTGTACAATTTCCTAAATTTAACAGTTAATTACCCTTTATCTCGATTTCTTCAAAAAATGAAAACAATGTGGTAGGGTGGGTACGAAATTGCACATGAGGCAGCCTAAGATTTCCGAATGCAATCACCTTGTTTGGTTGACTTTTTCATTCATCCATAAGGAATTTACCGGAAACTCCCTTAGAAAGTCTTTGTGTGCCGAAAGAGTACTAGGGTTTGCTGAAGGTTTAATAATGGCTAGGATGGTCCTAAATGTGGGCTAGCTTTGAAAAATAAGAAATAATCGTTTATGGTTAAAATTGCAGGTAACTTGGGTGGAGCACACCGAGTACGACGAGCGGGTGGTGCACCACATCTACCGCCCTCTGATCAGTTCTGGCATGGCCTTCGGTGCACCAAGGTGGCTCACGACCCTACAAAGGCAGTGCGAGTATCTGGCGGTTATGATGTCCGCGTCTGTTTCTGACGATCATTCAGGTTTGTGTCATTGCATTTGGTTTTGGGAAAAATGTAATTTGACGATAATAACGCGTTTCGCGGTATTGTTCCTCCAGGTGTCACTCCGACGGGGAGGAGGAGCATGGTGAAACTGGCCCAGAAGATGATCCGCGACTTCTGCGCGGTGGTGTGCGGTACGATGTATTCGTGGCAAGTGGTCCCCATCGGGAATCTGAGCGAGGATACCAAGTTGATGATACGGGGCATTGGCATGGACAGTCCTGGGAAGCCTCCTGTCCTCGTCCTGGCCGCCTCCACCTCTATGTGGATGCCTGTTGCCCATCAAAGGCTATTCGATTTCCTCCTCGACCAACAAATGAGGGGTGAGTGGGATGAGTTGTCCCACACTGGGCCGATGCAGGAGATGGTTCACATCCCCAAGGGCCACGACCGCGGCAACTCCGTCTCCCTCCTTCGTGCGACGGTGAGTACTATGCCACCCCTCACTTTTTTCAAAATCACACTTTTACCCTTATTAATACCCTTTAACGAATACACAAATGTTTCGACTGAGTTCACATTTTTTCAGTAGTACCTTTTATAAGAATACATTATTTTTATCCTTTTTTAGTTCTGCCCGACTGTTTCAGTTTTCTGGCTACAAAATCCGTGTCTGATGAAATGTTTCTTGCATGAATTACCAGGCTTCTACATCGACCCAAACCACCAGGCTGGTCTTGCAGGAGACCCAGACGGACCAGTCAGGCTCCCTCATCGTGTACTCGCCGGTCGACTTGCCGTCTATGCAGACTGTCACCAACGGTGGAGATGCGTCCGGTGTCAACGTCCTCGCATCGGGTTTCGCCATGGCCCCCGATGGGCTTCCGGGTTCTGGTCCCGAGCCCAGCCACCGGGGGAAGGGTGTTGCTGGTGGCTGTCTCTTGACCTTGGGCATCCAGATGCTGATTACCGACCCCCACATGGGGAAGCTGACGATGGAGTCAGTGGACAGCATCACCAGTGTCATCTCCAGGAGGGTTCAACGCATCAAGTCCGCGCTCCATTGCCGTTAAAATGAATGCCAGCAGCTGAATGGTGGAAGAGTTTTCAGAATTTGGTAGTTGTTTTTAGAAATACCAAAACATAGATAGAAAGGTGGGGGGATAGTGATAAGAGAGAGAGAAAATAGTAAGCATAGAAAAAGGATATGGGGTTTGTTAGTCAAGAACGAACCCGGTTAAGCCCTAACCGAATTGGGTTTTCTGGACCCAAATCGAGGGGTTTGGCGGTTTCCGGTATTGACTCGGGTACAATCTTGTTAAAGATATAATCTGGGTTTTTCGTCTATAGTTTTTACCGTGTTTGGTGATATATGTGAGAAGGAGATTTGGGTCTTTTTTGTTTACCTGTTGGGGAGATTTTCCGGATAGAGTCCTGGGTTTTTCTTTCTGGTTTTGTAATCAGTTGGATAATGGGTCTTTCTTTCAGACTTGAATGAAATAGAATCTATGGTTTTGAGCGTCTATCATTTGAGCAAAAATGCTTTTATTTGGTCGTTATTATTTTTCCAACTGTTGTAGCAGTGTTTCACTTGTTCATAGACAATGTTGGATTGGGTTAATATTTAGATTTTATAATTAAATCCACAACCCAAACTAAAATATCGATTTGGGCTGAAATATAAACCGTATTTAACCGAAATCATTTCAAACCAATAAAATTTAATTGGATTGGGTTGGATGAGCCAGATTGAATGGGTCAAGCGATTTTCAGTACACCCTAACAACTCGGCTCGACAACTCAAGATCTAATCATGCAACAAGATGAAATACAAGACATAGAATGGAAGAGAAATGAATGGTTTTCAGCGTCTGTTATTTGAGCAAAAATGCTTTTATTTGGTCGTTATAATTTTTCCAACTGTTGTACGGTAGCAGTGTTTCACTTGTTCATAGACAATGGTGGAGCCATTATCCTTGGGGACGTGCTAGAGGGAAAAACGAATGGAAGAGAAATTTGAACAAAGTGATATCACCCAGATCTATTATTTCTTCACAATGTTTATCCCGAATTTTGTTAGTGACATTTCCATTCCTGTCACTTTATGTTTTCATAGCTTTCTGATATCTTTATCTCTCGGCGTGTTTTTCTTTTAGATTTGTTGTCTTACTTGTACTATGTTTGAGAATTAAATTAAGGAAAAAGAGGATTATAGAAATTAGGCGCGGAAAAGGAGAGAAAATGTTGTCTTATCCTGGCTACCATGTCCAGATAAATTTACTAAAAGGGAAGAATATGACCTTTAACACGTCACACAAGTAAAATACTATGTTCGCACCAAAACAATTGTTAAAATAGGAGGCTTGGGACTCAATAACTATAGTTGGCTTTCCAAGGATTGACTAACCCTAGCTGGAGCCCAAGAACTTAATCGCATAATTGGGACGTAACATAAGCTGAGTTTCATAACATAAAACTTTGATTATTTAGAACATTTTAGCCCGCTTGACTTTATAATCACAAAGAACACGAGCAGAGCTTGAGCTTTGCTTGGTTGAAACCTAGATCACCTAAACTCTTAGGAGGGGCTTCGCTCCTGCTCTCAATCCTCGCTCCGGCGCTTTCAGCTCAAATTTGTAGCTCTCAGAATTTTAGAGAGTGTTTTAAAATGCTCTGTATTTTGAGTAATTATTGCTTGCTTCAAGAGCAAATATGACATGGTGCTCTAAACAATACATGACATGACACGTCGCTAACATGTAGGAATTCAGTTTCTTTTGTCTGCCACTTATTCTCTTTCCTCATGACGTGTCATGTGTTGTGTGGTTAGAGCAAATCCACATCATTTGCTCTTAGAGCAAACAAAAATTTCTCATGTACTTTCTCACCAATTGACTTCAGTACAAAGTTACCAAGCCTATTAGAAACTAAGTCAAAAAAAAAAAAAAAAATCAACCAAAATGACATAACTTACCTCTTTGTATGTCAAGTTCTCATTGCTAACACTCAATCAAGTTGAACTTTTATTATATTATTTAATATGAGAGGTTATGGTCTCATATAATATAAATTTTGTAGTTACTGTCACCAAATTTATATTGCACAGAAGTTCAATATATAATATGTTTATATATAAAATTATATTAAATGCGTAATTTGTATACACACTCTCATGACTCTCTCAAATACAACTTTTTTAGAATTTGTCGCTTTCTGGCTCTCGCTCCAAATAACTTACTTGAAACCCATATTAACAGATGAAGGAGTCAGAGGCAGCTGAACGAATAAAATGAGCAAATTGAATGCATTCCCAAACTTGGTGTATTCAAAATAAAGTCAAGAGGACCATATTAAGGAATTCGACACCTTGCAGTTCCATTTCTGCAGTCTATCCACCATACAATCAATGAATTACGAAAACCTTTGCGTCAAATTAATAATTTGCCTTAGTTAGCTTGAGATAAACCCATTGTTTAAGGGATTTGACTGCAATTATCTCATTAGATTCTAATCCTACGAATTTCGTTAATACGGTAGGATATCTTTGTATTTATATCCCTTTCTTAGGGTTTGTTGATTCATTGAGCACCTCCGTGTCGTTTCGCCATCAATGAAATCTTCTTTGCTTCTCTGCATTCTCTCTGTTCTTGCTGCTTTTTCAGAAACCTGTTAAGGTTTTTTTTCATGGTATCAGATCCATGGCGCTATCCATGATTTATCTTCTTCGAATCCCTTCTATCTTCTCTCCAATGCCAATCATCTTATTCCCTTTAAGGTGGATAACTCCAATCACATCCTATGGAAATATCATATATCCTCTCCTATTCGAACCCAATATGTGTGGGTTCATCAACGGTACCAAGATCTTTCTCCCGGACTACCTTTTGGATGCCATCGGTGCTGCTACCACCAACCAAAATCCGGCGTATGATCCATGGGTTACTCAAGACCACGCAGTTCTCACCTTTCTAACTGCAATACTCACCAAAGAGGCTCTGATTCTGGTTATTGGTTAGACTACCTCTCATGACGTTTGGCTTTCTCTCGATTATAGGCATGCCCCCCTCACTCGCTCCAATATTATTCAACTGAAGTATAACACCCCTAAATATACAAGCAGGTTTCGGTGCAAATTCTAAAAACTTGGGGGAAATTGTGTTATTATTATTTTTTTTTCTGAAAATCAAGCCCAACATGAGTTTGGTAGTACATATATAGTATATTAGGGGTAGTTTTACAGCTGCAAGAAAGTGGATTAAGGTGTGTAGGGTGATTTTGCAATTATCAAGAAATGGAGGTGCAAATGTGTATATATCAAAACAAAGTTTCAGGCTCAAATTTGGCTATGATGGTGATTACTAAGCATTGTGGAATTTATGTGGGATCTTCCAAAGTAGTGAGGTATAGATGCAATTATCATAAATTGGAGCTTTGACCTAATTCTAAAACATAAATCTAAAGTTTGGGAAATCACACCTACCCCTAATGTGAAAGCAACCTAGCATTCATACTCTAAACCCTTGACACCTCACCCCCTTAAGTGGCAGCACCTCACCAGTGGATTCACCCCTCTAATCTCATCCTATAACTACCCTCCCTCAACCTTTATCTTCGTCATCGGCTTCAAACATTCAAAGGAGTTCTTCCCTCCAAAACTGCAACCACTCTCAATTCTTCACCTCTTTGAGAACACTATTATTGGGGTATCACCAAAATTTGAGGAACAAAATCTCAACCAATTTGGAAAGCCATTGAGTAACAAATGGGGAAAATAGTTTGAACCTCATGAACCCAATAATCATGTTTAGTCCAATTTCATGTTCTTTTTTGTTAATTTCTAAAATTAATTATTGGTTTCTTGCTCCTGTCATTCAGGCGAACCCATAGGACCCAAAAGATTGCCTCCAAATCATTAAAATCAGTGGGCCACCGGATTTTGGGCAAGTCCTCTCTCCGAAAAACCTCTTTGGTCGACGGAATAGGTAAAAACCAATAATCCTTCACCAAAAGGATTGATTCTTTTCTCGTTATGATCCCTGCGAACTCTATAAACATTCCCCCATATAATTTCGTGCACATATTTATGTGTTAAGGAATTAAGTGAAATTAAATAACCGATTACTAGACTGAATTTATCAGGGAGAGTTAAGAATCATGTTTATACGTTGTAGAACCTATTTGAGTATGGCCTGGGCTCCGGGCGCAGTCAGGGAGTGTACTGAACAACTTTGGGGAATCATGGGCAATATGGTCACTTGACTTGAATAACTTGCATTGAATTGCATTGTGGCATAAAGCCTCATATATAGGACATGCATTGATAGTCTGCACACTTGGCTGTAGATACAGTTGGTAATGATGACTGTCTCACGATAACTTGCTGCAATGGACATGAGGTGAGAAGTTTACTTGATTTTCTTTAGCTGTGAATGTTCTCAACTAGAATCGTTGTGCAAAAATAAATCAAATGAGTTCATCAAGGTATTCCATACTTTTCAACTGCTAGTACTACTCTATTAGACTGATGATCCAACAGGGGTCGTTGACACGCTCCAAGTGCAAGTGTACAGTTGTCGGTGTAGTAATAAAATCTGGAAAACCGGGTTGTCGAACCCAATAGACTTCTTGTAAATTAATTAATTAATTATGTCTCTTAACCTTTTGTGGGCAAAGGTTAAGAGACATTAATTAACCGAGTGGAATAGTTCACGATTAACGAAGAGTGATTTATAACGTTACTAATATGAGGCAAAATACTGGAAATTCTCTCTAGGATTGATATGAGTGATGTTTAAATTCATGAAACACCAACATGCTTTCTATTGCTAATCAAGCACTACACAACTCACCGAGTTATCAAGCAAATTGTCTATGTCTAAAATCAACTTAAACCGAGTTACCAAGTCTAACCCAATTTTAGGCATGCATTATGCACATTAGTCTACTTTATGATCCTAACCACCACTACCGAGTTACCAAGTAATGATATAAGCTAAGTGAAAAGTTTTATTTACCGACTAGGAATCACGGAGTTACCGCGTGAATCCCAATTGAGATCGATCCTACGTTAGCTACTCGCAAGAAATATGGAGATTTAACACAAACTACTCATAATAATAGAAAAACATAATTGATTAAGTTCAACACGTGAATCTTAATCTCAAAACACCAAGTTCATATCAAACCCTAGCTACCAAACAAGAATTCCCAGCAATATAGGGTCTGCCTACTACTACACATGATCACAATACAACGTTTAATGATCATCAATTAAAATCTAAAGAAAAAGAAGAAGTTTAGAAGGAAAACGAAGAAGTCCAAGCACACGATCGTTCGCTAGCTCCAAGCTCATCCAAAAAAATGTCTAACTGGCCAAAAACGAGACCTAACCAAGTCTAATATGTTTCCCAAGTGTTTAGAACAACCTAGAAGTAATTACAAAACAACCCCAAGCGTTTCCAAATAATTATGCGCACGAAGTAGGTTGTGCGGCCTACATACTAGGTCGTACGACCTACTGGACTCACAGCACTAGGTCGTGCGACCTAGTTAGAAGGTCGTGCGACCTACTGAAACTCCCTGCATTCTCCAAGTAGTTCGTGCGACCTAGTTGATACTTAGCCAAATTCTTGCCTTCTTCCATCCTGTCGCGCACGCCTTCCAATCACTTCCCGAGCCTTGTATAATCACTCGATCCTCCATTATGAGCTCTCCACGTGCATCAAGGCTCGTCACTACATCTCCCGTGCTTCTCTCGCACTCGAATCATCATCACTCGCTTTCTTTCTCAACTCTTGAGCTTGCGTTCACTTCCGAAGTTATTTTCCGCTCTTCCACTTGCTCCTCGCATGATCCGTTCCTGAAAAACACACACAAATACCCCACGAAGATCGAATGTGACAAAATATGATAAATATTGCAATAAATGATGTAGGAAAACGCCCGGACTTCACATTTAACACATGCAATGCTCAAACTCTCAAACTATACCAAAACCGACTCGTAATGATAATAAATTCTCCATTTTCGCCCGTAAAACGATAGAATACCAATAGAATATATAACTCTATTCCGGAGTTATCAGTTGTCAACACTTAAGGTTTAGTTGTCTTTGTGAATTATTTGATTGGTTCTTCCTTGTCAGATGTGAATATGATCATCACAACCCTGGAGGGAGTGGGATTCAAAATACGTTGTATAAGGATGAACGAGGGTGGAATCTCAAGTATCATAACTAAGAGGAAATATGACTTGACTTAATACTTGTTCTTGAGCACGTGAGGCGTAACTAGCTATCAACTCGGTTGACACTGAGACATGTGTTTTCTTAAACCTATCTTCTTTAACTGGGTTACACTCTTTTCAAACTGATCATGCATTTCCAAGTCTGGTGGACTACTGAATCTTTTCAAACTAAAGTTTATTTATTAAACTTTTCAAGAATGATTTCCTCAAGATCTTCTTACTTGTTTACTTTTCATTTGACCTTTCACTCCAACATTATTTGACTGAAGGATGACTGCGGGTATCAACCCAGCTTTTTATAACTCCAAGCTTACACTGGTGCTGATTGGGCTGGTAACCCAATTGAATAAATGAGTACTACAGGGTTTTTCATATTTTTTGGCACTAACCCCATTCACTCGATAGTAAAAGAAACAACCAACAATGGCAAGATCCTCTACAGAATTAGAGTACATGGCCCTTGCCACTAATGCTGCTGAAATTTCATGGTTTCAATACCTTATTGAGGATTTGCATATTTTTCTTCGTCCTACTCCTACTATGTTCTGTGACAATGTCTCTGCCATACAACGACTGCTAATCCAATAATGCATGCTAGAACAAAACATATTGTCATCTTGTTAGAGAGAAAGTGTTAAGAAGGCAGTTACTAGTTTCTTGTGTTCCTTCTGCAGACCATCTGAGAGAGATATCCACAAGAGGCTATCTGTCACAACTTTCTAACAGTTAAATTTCAAACTCATGGTCAGCAAGCCAGCAGCTGTTGGAATAGATGCCCTAGAGGCAATCTAGTTTAGTATGAATTTATTTGTGGCTAGAAATTCATTTATTATTTATTGGATATTTAATATAATGAAGTCCTTAGATTTATAATTATGTTGTTTATCTTAAGTATCCCTAGTCCAGTATAATGATTAATGGGACAATCATCTATAGACTAGTATGGGGTTGGATTGATATGGAGATATCATGATTCAACACATAGGCGTGCATTAGGGGTAATGGCGCACTGGATTGACCCATCTCCGAGAAGGCTACATACATGTTATGTTAGGTCACAAGCGCTTCTCGCGGTGAAATGGTATTGTCATCCTTAGACTTGAAGTAACTAGATATTCTAGTTGTGGATTATTGTGATTTTGGTAGCGTTAAACGCTACACCATAACTGGGTAGTTATAAAGGCGTGGACGTAGATAGAATTTGTCCCTCCCACATAACGGGAGCAAATATCCTAGGCCACTCGAGGGATAGTGCTTATAGAATGTCTAGCCAGACTCTAATAAATCAATATGGGATATTGATGTTATTTGCACGAATAAGGCTATTCCCATGGATCGAGAAAGTGTGGATTGGATATACGAGTGTGACTTGTATGTCTCGTGTCCAATCGGGATATAGAGACAAAGGAATGAGACAATTACTTGTACAAAGGTTGTCAAGATGACTATTCTATTAGTTGGTTAGAATGGATGTTTTGCTAGAAACCACTCCATATTAGCAAATAGTTGCTACCAACTAGATAGAACCTATGGGGTCACACGCTAGATAGAGTTGAACTAGATTTTGGAATTAATTAATTGGATTAATTAATTAGAATGATCACTTTGCAAAACCTTGCAAACTTAGTAGGGACTAGTTTGCAAGGAAGGGACTAAATTGAATTCTAGTAGGACTAGAATAAGTCCTTTAGGTAGTTGGCAAGGATTTGTTGGACTATATAAAGGACCTTCCTTCCTTCCTTCCTTCCTTCCCACACTTATGATTCATTAGATCATAACTTGAAAGGGAGAGAACAAAAGGAGAGAGAGCAAGCAAGCTAAGGAGCTCGCCGCCCCCTAGCTCGCCGCCGCCCGTCCCCGTCGGCCACAAGGAGGCTGAGACCTCCCTTGTTGGTCTCGTTTTGCGTGATTCTTCTTCCTCTTCCTCTTTCCGGGCTAGCACCAAGGAGTGGGAGATCTAGAAATCAACTCTAGGCGTGGATCAACTATAGAGAACGTGACACAATTCGCGTTTGAAGTCATCAAAGGAGAACCCTAAGGTGTGTTAATTGATTTCTTCCTTTACCATCGTTATGTCTCTTCACTTGTGATCCTTGGAGGGTTTTGCATGGTTAATTGTTGTTTCCGTTGTGCATCCATGAATCAAAACCCTACAGTGGTATCAGAGCCACATGTCGTAGAGCATAAACGTGGTTTATGTGTTACGTTTTGATAGTTTTACACCTTAAAATTGTTGTTTATCGCGTAAAACAAGACAAATCAAGCATGTGATGCAATTTGTCAATAATCAATCATAACAAGACATAGTTTTTGCATTGGATGCATGAATTAGTGAGTTTTGAGAAAATTTAGGATCTTAGATCTAGGGTTTGGGCATCCTTGGGGAACAAGGAGTTCTTCCCAAACAAGGAAACAACCAAACTTGGGCATCAAGCAAGGGAGTTGTTTCCAAAACAACTCCCTAAGAGGTTCGGCCCCCCTAAAGGGACTGCCCCTCTTGCTTGCCGCCCAAGCAAGGCCGCCCTAGGGGCCGGGGCAGCCCTAGCCCGCGGCCTAGCCGCGTGGGCTAGGGGCCGGCCGGCCCTAGGGCCTTGCGGTTCACTTTTTGGGCCCGGGAAATTGGATTGTTGGGCCCAATGGACCATTTTAACCCTAAAATATCTTAAAATCAATTAAAATTGACCAAGCGCGTTAAAATTGGATTTTAACTGTTTATGTGCAATTCGCATGGTGATTGGATATGGCCTTAGGATGTGGTTTGATGTGGATGTTTAATTTTTGTGTATTGGTTTACGGCCTGCGAGCTGATCAATTAATTGTAATAATTAATTAGGGTTTTATGGCCTGCGAGCCATTTTTTTTTCTCAACTTGTGAGATTTATTTTAGAACTTTTGACATATAACCCCCTTGCAGTATCGGTTTGCTGACACTTTGGTACACACAGTATGAGTTTTACCACTTATCTACTCTGCCGTATTCAATTTACTGACATCACGCCCCAGTTGACTAACACCGTTAATAAATCCGTTAAGTTTTTATAACTTGAAGGGTATGTTGGTATTTTCATACTTAAAGGAGGGTATAATTTGTTTTTATTTTTTTTCTTTCTCTTCTTCGTCTTCCATCTTCAGTCGCCTCCTCCATTTCCGCTCCCTCTCTCTGTTTCTTCTTTTCTTCTTCTGCATCCTCTTTCTCATTCTCTCAATTCTCTGTTCTCTCTCTCTCTCTCTCTCAATTTCTCCCTCCCTCCCTAGAAACCCTCGACAACTCGGCTTCCCTCATCTTCCCGCTCCATCGATCAATCTAGGGTTTCGAAAGAAATTGGAATTTGGCAGGTGGTGGAGAGGATCTGGACATGGAGGAGGACAGAAAGAAGAAGAAGCAGAGGCGATCGGCGCTGGAGGAATTGATTTCGGTTTCTCCTCTCTCCGGTGTCGTCGGCAGCGATCTAACCCATATTTCTTCTTTCTTTTTGAACCCTTTTCTGCTCCTCACACTTCTCTCTGCTCTCTCTCTCTCTGACTGTGTCGATGGGTATGAGGTCTGGGGTTTGGTGGTGGTTGTTGGTCCGCTAGTGGAGGTGGAGGAGGTCGTTTGTGCGGTTGTTGTAGAGTGGTTGTGGTGGTTTCTGTGGTTGTTGTTGTGGTGTGGTGGATGTGGTGTTGGTGGTTGTGGTGTTGGTGGCTATGATGTGTGTTTCTGGTGGTGCACAAGGGATGCTATTGAGGTGGTGATGGTGGAGGCGGCGGTGTTTGGTGGTGGTGGGGGTGAGTTGTGGTGGTTGGTGTTGGGCAAAATGACGGATATATCCCTATAGTATACCGACTTTATCAACATTTAACGGATTTCATTAACGGTGTTAGTTAATTGGGGCGAGGTGTTAGTAAATTAAATACTGCAGAGTAGATAAGTAGCGAAACTCATACTGCGTGTACCAAAGTGTCAGCGAACTGATACTGCGAGGGGGTTATATGTCAAAAGTTCTTTATTTTATTTAGTATAGAAGTTAGCTAGTGCTAGATAAAGTAGATTGTTAGCCAAGATTGAAGAAAATAAGCCCAAAGCCAAAAGGAGCCACAAAAGATGGAGCATGGAGCATTCCACATGACTATGAAGGATGGACCAAAAGATCAAGACGCATGGAGATGTGTTTGCTTTTAGGGTTCATAGATAATTCCATTGGCTTGGAATTATCTTAGTCTAGAAAAGGCCATATCCACATCACGTTTTATTTATGTTTTTGTGGTTGTTTACTTTGTTGTCTTATTATTTTGTGGTTGGTGTATGGATGATGCATGCAATTAGGATAATAAGATAATTAGACAACCCGAATCTATTATTTAGAGTTGTGCCCAAACTCAAATAGATAGATTAGTTGATATTGATCAACAAAACAATTAAAATTGAATTAAAAAATCCCTCAAAATTCAAATATTGTGTTCTTGTTTTCTCGTTATTTAAACACTCAACATCATCATGATTTATCAAGTTCGTGCGTGCCAAATCATGGCGAGTTGGTTCATAATGATGGAATGCGATAGCACAAGCTAGTAGTGTGCAATTGTTTAAATAAGAGGTTGAACACAACTAGGCTATTAATCTGATTAAGAAACCTAGAGGCAATCAATTGGGATTATCCATATGGATGGATAAATAAGGAGTTATTTGCCCAATTGAACCAAGAGTTGCATAAGGGATGCAATTGGAATTGTTCCTACCTAAAGTAGTCAAATTATGGGTGACTTGCCAAAGCAAGCTCATAAGGAGATGAAACATGGATCTTGGCCCACTAGAAAATATAAGGATATTTTCCGCATTAATATCTTGAGGGTTATTAATCCGTAGAAAAATAGTGGGAGCTATATTTGATAAACTAGCCATTATTGAATATAGTCAAAAATTCACAAATACTAAAACTTGCGTATTTTCCTTTTGTAGAATTCCAAATGGCAAACAACTCATCGAGTTCACAACATTCCTTACTATCTGTCCTTGAAAAGGACAAGCTCTCTGGAACCAACTTCCTTGATTGGTACAGAAACTTGAGAATTGTTCTCAAGCAAGAGAAGAAACTGTACGCAATAGAGGAGCATGTTCCAGCAGGTCCAGAGAACCAAACGCCTGCTGCCCTAAAGGCGTATCAAAAACGTGTTGATGACGCTAATGATGCGGCCTGCCTTATGCTATGCACCATGACTTCTGAGCTTCAGAAGCAACACGAAAACATGAATGTTGTCGATATGATCGAGCATCTGAAGCAGCTCTTCCAAGAGCAGGCAAGGGTTGAGATATATGAGGTCTCTAAGGCAATGTTCAAGTGTCATCTGGAAGAAGGGAACCCAGTGGGACCCCATGTAGTCCGTATGATCGGGTACTTGGAGAATCTCGCCCGACTGGGGTTCTCGGTCGGCCAAGAGTTGGCAACCGATCTCGTGTTGCAATCGTTGCCCGAGAGTTATGGACATTTCATCATGAACTATAACATGAACGAGATCGTGAAACCACTGCCAGATCTGCTCAATATGTTGAGTACAGCTGAACAGAGCATCAACAAGGGTAAGGGCAAGGCCATTATGATGGTGCAGAAAGGAAAGGGCAAAAGGTTTGCCTCATCCTCCAAGGGCAAAGGCAAGTAAGTTTCCAAGTCCAAGGAACCTGCCCTTAAGCCTGTTGGTGGCATTTCCAAAGGTGTGACTTAAGGTGAGTGTCACTACTGCAGTCAGCCTGGACAGTGGAGGAGGAACTGCCCAAAATATCTGGAGGATAAGAGGCTTGGAATAGTGATTCCACCACCACCAGGTATTTTTATTGTAGATGTCAATTTAACTGTGTCTACATCATGGATATTAGATACTGGATGTGGAACTCACATTTGTCAAAATGTGCAGGATCTAAAGAGAAGTAGAAGATTGGCTAAAGGGGAGATAGATCTGCGCGTTGGGAATGGAGCAAAAGTTGTTGTGCTGGCCGTGGGCGTGTGCGAGCTATCTCTGCCTTCAGGATTAGTTTTAGAATTAAATAATTGCTATTTTGTGCCTGCTATGAGCAGAAACATTATTTCTATTTCTTGTTTGGACAAGGATGGTTTTATTATTTCAATAAAGAACAATTGTTGTTCCTTTTATTTGAATAATATTCACTACTTTAGTGCGCAATTATTTAATGGACTGTTTGTCCTTGATCTAAGCAATCCTGTCTACAACATTAATACCAAGTGGATTAAAATAAATAATTTAAATCATGCTTATTTATGGCACTGTCGTTTAGGCCACATTAACGAGAAACGTGTATCTAGACTCCATAAAGATGGACTACTAGACTCATTTGATTTTGAATCATATGAGACATGTGAGGCTTGTTTATTGGGAAAAATGACAAAGTCCCCTTTCAATAAGAAAGGTGAGAGGACTAGTGAGCAATTGGCACTCATACATACTGTATACTCATACAGCCTGCCAGGGGTGGTTACGTCTACTTCATTACATTTAATGATGATTACAGTAGATATGGATTTGTGTACCTCATGAGGGCAAAATCCGAATCCTTTGAAGTGTTCACAGAATTCAAGAATGAAGTAGAGAAGCAACTTGGAAAAAGTATCAAGGCTCTACGATCAGATCGTGGAGGAGAATACTTGAGCCAAGAGTTTGACGACTATCTTTGAGAGTGTGGGATCGTGTCCCAACTCACTCCACCCGGAACGTCACAATGGAATGGCATGTCTGAGAGGAGGAATCGAACCCTAGTGGATATGGTTCGACCTATGATGTGTCAAACCGATCTTCCATTATCATTTTGGGGCCACACTCTATTAAGTGCAGCTTTCACCATTAACCGTGTTCCATCTAAATCAGTCCTGAAGACACCATATGAGATGTGGAGTGGGAGGCGTCCCACACTGTCGTTCATAAGGATTTGGGGCTGCGATGTCTATGTAAAACGTTTACAATCAGACAAGCTAGGGCCAAAATTGGATAAGTGTAAATTTGTGGGGTACCCTAAGGAAACTAAGGGTTACTACTTCTACAATCCAACCGAGAACAAAGTGTTTGTTGCTCGGACCGGCGTGTTTCTAGAAAGAGAGTTTGTCTCTAAAGAAGCAAGTGGGAGGACTGTAGAACTTGAAGAGGTTCAAGAACCACAAATCACTAGACCGATTATGGAACATGAACAGGAATCACAAGCGGTTGTGGAGCAGCCTGTTCAGGTAACACAAGAGCTTCGTAGATCTAGTAGAGTGCGCCAGGAACCCGAGAGGTATGGACTTCTCGTGACCGATTCCGGTGAAACGATGCTCATAGATGATGAGCCTACTACCTATTAAGAGGCCATGAAGGGCCCAGACTCTCAGAAGTGGCTAGAAGCCATGAGATCCGAGATGGAATCCATGTATACCAACAAATTATGGGATTTGGTGGAACCACCCGAAGGGGCGCGACCCATAGGGTGCAATTGGGTCTTCAAGAAGAAGATAGACATGGATGGTAATGTGATTACCTATAAGGGCCGATTGGTGGCTAAAGGATTCAGACAGATTCATGGTATTGACTATGATGAAACCTTTTCATCAGTTGATATGACCAAATCCATCCGAATCCTACTTGCGATTGCAGCATACCATGACTATGAGATTTGGCACATGGATGTCAAAACAGCATTCCTTTATGGGAATCTCCTCGAGGACGTGTATATGATACAGCCATAGGGTTTTGAGGATCCAAAGCAAGCCAACAGAGTCTGTAAGCTGCAACGATCCATTTATGGATTGAAGCAAGCTTTTAGGAGTTGGAATGGACGTTTTGATGAAGTAGTCAAAGAGTTTGGCTTCATCAGGAACGAAGATGAGTCTTGTGTATACAAGAAGGTTAGTGGGAGCTCTATAGCTTTTCTGGTCTTGTATGTGGATGACATACTACTCATTGGAAACGACGTTCCCATGCTGCAATCTGTTAAAGATTGGCTAGGGAAGTGTTTCTCAATGAAGGACTTAGGGGAAGCAGCCTATATACTCGGTATAAAGATCTATAGAGATAGATCTAAGGACTGCTAGGCCTAAGTCAAAGTACATATATTAACAAGGTGTTGAAACGGTTCAACATGCAAGATTCCAAGAAGGGATTCTTGCCCATCTCACATGGAATCACTCTTTCGAAGAGTGGTTGTCCTTCCAATGAGATTGAGAAGGAACGCATGAGTAGAATTCTCTATGTCTCGGCCATGGATCTATCATGTACGCCATGTTATGTACTAGACCAGATGTGTCATATGCCTTGAGTATAACAAGCAGATACCAATCCAATCCAGGTGAGAGTCACTGGATTGCAGTCAAGAACATCCTAAAGTACTTGAGAAGAACTAAGGATGCTTTCTTGATATTTGGCGGTGAGGAAGAGTTGCGTGTAAGGGGTTACACTGATGCAAGCTTCCAAACCGACAGAGATGACTTTAGATCACAGTCAGGATATGTGTTTTGCCTGAATGGAGCAGCGGTGAGCTGGAAAAGTTCCAAGCAAGAGACGGTGGCTGATTCTACAACAAAGGCTGAGTACATTGCTGCAAATAACGCAGCAAAGGAAGCTGTTTGGATCAGAAAGTTTGTTTCTGAACTTGGTGTGATTCCTAGCATTGCGGATCCAGTTGAGTTGTACAGTGACAACAATGGGGCGATCGCGCAATCAAAGGAACCCAGGTCGCAGCAGAAATCCAAGAACGTGCTCAGGAAGTTTCATCTGATTCGAGATATTATCGATACAGGAGACGTTCGGATATGCAAGATTCCTACAGATGAGAATTTTTCAGACCCGCTGACACGATTTCTTACGTGTATACGCAAGTGCACGGTCAAGTAGTAAAAGTGGAGTATTTTGCGACTCCGAGTATCGAACCCAAGGGAAATAGACGACTACTAGCTAATTAAGAATCAATTAGAAGATACCTAAGTAACCGGTAAGAAGTGGTTTGAGTTTGAATGTTCGTCGCCCACAAACAAGCGACTGAAAAAAATGAATGTAGAGACAATATTTCTGTATTTTTCAATTAAAAGAATTTAATCAAAGTATGGAGAAAACTAGGCGATCTATGAATCACCTAGGGTCTTTAGACAGTTCCGGAATTTGTATTGAAACACGTTACGCACTAACTGATTAAGCCGGGTAATAGCACTTACAATCTTCTGTCGATCTCATGTAATTTTACGTAACAATTTACTTTGGGTCCTGTCGGTCCACCTCCATCTACCGTTACGTTCTAGCTGGCTAGTCAACTTCGTTCACCGGGTCCTGTCAGTCTACCGATTCACTCACCTAACTAGTTCAACCGAATCTACCCACACATGACTACTCCTATTCATCTCACCTATCGGTCTCAATGATTCGGGAATAAAAACATGATCTTATTCGTAACCGGGTTAAGTCTCTGTCGAGCACCCACCTAGTTCACTAACAACTCCGGTTCGCGACTCCCTTGTTGCTAAGAATTAAGCCTAGATCATGATTTCTAATCAATTAGTTTGTAACATTAAGCTATGAATTCAACTAGTTCATCATCTTCATCTAAAATGTTCATTCCATTCATCACTAACACGTGTCAATAGCCTTAGCTTACGGATTCACAATACAAGATGAAGAATAATAAACATTAATTGGATCAAACGCATGAATCAATCAACAAAATCCGGAAAATAATTCTAAGTCATAACCCTAGGCTCTCCATAGAGCCTAACAAAGAAATTAGCTACTCATTGTTATGCCAAAATCACAAGTATTCTCCATAGAATGATAAAGAGAGGGTAAGAGAAGAATCAAACGATGAAATCGCCAAAGCTTTGGCGAATCCGTGCAATCCCCAAGCTCCTAGGTGCTCTACAATGGCTCCCGTACGTGAATACTCTGCTACTAGGTCTTCTCCTCCCGTTTTTTACCAGCTGGGCACGCTTTTTAATGAAAACTAACCGAAATTGCACTTCAGCCCCTCTACTTTGTAATTCCCGGACAGAATTATTTGCTGATTTTGCGCGGGCTGTATCTCCCTCATACAGACTCGTCTTCGGGCCTACCATATATCGTTGGAAAGCTACGGATGTCTAATTTCCAATGCCGCAAGCCTTGCTTCAAAATTCTTTGTAGATTTTGCTGAGAATCGAAAGAGTGCAGGCTGGTCCTGTGTGACTTTTCCAACTTTTCTTCGTTTGTGCGTCTCCTTTTCTCCTCTTCATCTAGCTCCATTCCAAGCATGTCCACGCATCTCATAAGCTCCATTGCACCTATTTTACCTGAGATACACAACACTAAACAACCCGTGCAATTATCATAGCAAATATGAGAGAAAACATGCACAAATAAGCTAGAAACACAACTTTTCACTCTTAGGCTTATACATCATCAAATTCACATATTTGTGCAAATATAACACATAAATCATGTGAAATAAGCCTATTACAAATATTAAGAAAGTATATTAATAACTCCTAAAAGAGAGTTATCAAATACCCCCACACTTACCTTTTGCTCGTGCCGAGTAAAACCAATATTTACTAGCCGACTCAAGACGCAAACGACACAAGACTCGACAATGCAACAATGTGATGCACATGCAAACTACGAATCGATCCTACACAAACACATATATACACAAAACACAATTTTTATCTTTTTGGTTGAGATCGGGCAATATCCATTGGCTTAAATCGGGTATCATGAAGTGATGAGAATCCTAGGAACAAAGCATGAGTTGAAACTAAACTCGACAACGAGACTCTCCCCTAGTTAGTATAGAAAGCCTAAATTTACTAAGTACAAGAGTACGCTACCTCTTCGCGTGTGCCACGAAATAAGAGACTACGCTAGGCAAAGCCACATCCAAGGTCCGAGCTCCTAATCCGCTAACGGTTTTCACATGATGAGGCTTAGGGACATATAGATAATCTCGTCGAAATCAAGTCCTAAGCGTCACATTCTCACATCAAATCCCCACATCTCACACGCCCTCACCACGATGATAGGAACCGAAACCCAAAGCTCACCACCTCCGGCCCTCAATTCCCTCAAACCCCGGTACAATAGTGATCTCCGTGGCCATCGTCGTTCGTCGTGCATTAGGGCTGAGCAAAAACCCGTCGACCCGGCCGACCCGGCCGACCCAAACCGAGCCGACCCGTTAGTGAACAAATCCGAAGATATATCGATTGGATATGGGTTAACATTCTCCAACCCGACCCAAGATCGGGTGATTCACGGGTCTGTGATATTTTTACCCGAATAAACCCGACCCGTTAATTACCCCTACATCTACCATAAATTACAACACCTACCCTGGACCTTATCTACTGGACCTACTGCCTACTGGTTGGTTGGTGTTGTTTAATGAGGTAGCTTATCCCTTAGGAGTCGGCTACCAGTACGAAGTGAGTGAGAGAAAAGTGAGAGAGGGATGAGAGCGAGAAAGAGAAGAGAAAGAGAGACAGTATGTTCAGACGGAACTTCAACAGAGTCAGAGAAAGAAGATAGAGACGGATGGAGAGAGGAAGAAGAAGATCGTGATGAAGCCGCCCTCCCTCTCCGACGTTGACGTACTCTTCTTAACTTCTTGTCTTCTCTTCTCGTCTGGATTCAATGGCGACGACGATGTGCCTGTTCTGAGGGAAATAGATCGACGACGACAAGGATCGAGCGCCGGCGGCGATGTGCTTGTTCGGAGTCGAAATCTGGCGTCGCAACCTCGGCGTATTCTTCTCCCTCTCTCTGTAAACCCGATCTGACCTTGATTTTTTTTCTCTTTTCCGAACCCGACGAACCCGGCCGTACCCGGCCGAAACCGATGAACCCGAAAATAGCGGGTATTACTATTGTAACGATTGGGGCCGGGTCGTGATTTTCCATACCCGAGAGGTCGGGTCGGGTGCCGAAATGCCAAAAAAACCGGCCGACCCGACCCGTGCTCAGCCCTATCGTGCATGACACGTGAACCGTCGTCGTCAAAGTAGCTCCACCACTCGTTTCAATTCAATTCCAACTCAAACTTTATTTCATCTCTCCTTTTTCTTTTTCTTTCATTTTTTTTTCTTTTTTTTCACAATTGTCTCAAAATACCATCACGATCCAACAATAATATTCGAGTGGTCATCAAATAATAATCAAAAATGCTAGGAGAAGGAAACACGTAAATCGATGAATGAATATCACATAAAAATATCATCTCCTCCTAAATAAATCAAAGTTCATATCAAATCCAAGCCGCAAAATCAATGAAGTACATGTGTGGGAGTGGAGTCATCGCAAGCTCACACTCAATGTCCGAAGTCAAAAGTCGACACCCCCACACTCGAATGTAACCATATCCCCTCTCAAGTAGTCCCAAAGATGAATGTATCTCATGCCTAATCCAACCGATCCTCCTACACCAACGTAATCAAAACCGGTACCTAGCACGATCCACCAATTAAGTTCACCCAACCCAATTCCGTGCGTATTAGATTCACGCACTCACGGCTTTCCACAACTGTGTCCATGATGTAATGGCATGGAACACCGCCACACCGAAGTGCGCAAGCCTACTCACTCACCCTCGCATCCCCTCGTAGATAATCAATGAAGTGCAAGCGAGATGTAGAACTCAACGAATTGTATAATCACTCCCTCATCGAACCCCCTCAACTACACAACCCCCTCGTGACGCACTAAAGTGGTGATTCTAATCAATTTGTGATGAAGGCCAATGAAACAACCCGGAACCTACGGTTCCTTGCTAGTACAACTTAACGATATCCAAGAGTGCTTTATTAACATAAAAGTACAGGAGAAACCCTCCTTACAAAGTTTTTTAAAAAGGAAACAACGACGACAAAGTTTGAATTTTCAAAGTTCAACTAAAAGTAAACAATTTAACTAGGTGACTCCTAGCTTCTTATTCGCCTTCAAATGCGTGTGCGCGTTCCCCCACCTTTATTCATAACCTGCGGGTTTTCAAATGGCAAAAGCCGACGCAGAAAAACATTTGTCAGTGAAAACTGAGTAAGAATATACCACAATATGTAAAACAGAGTTTTGGCTGAAAGAATGAAAAGAATGTAACTGAAGAGATTTCACATTTTAACTTAGTAGTTGAGCTGAGGCGTATTAGAGCCCAGCGGGTAACGATTGCCCACAGAGAGGTCACGATGCAATAATATCATCACACAGGTACCTCTTGGGATATCACAGTCCATCCCAATTCACCCAGGGCGTTTGTAGGTAGCCCGACACTACCCCGCCCATCACACAGCTAAAGGACCTTAAGTGTCGACACCCCTATACAGTTGTGACCCACACATGCATAGGTAGTACTCTATAGCTTTCACAATTTTATAAACCCGTATAGGGTAGGGTATGAAACCCTAGGAGGTCGTCTCACGTGCGCCTCCGGCCATAGCCTTCACACACATCCTCTGTACATCGCCCCATATCATTTATCGTTCATTTATATTCCACAAGATCATTTTATAAACATCGGTTCGAAATTCAGAAGTAACCACATATCTTTCAAAAGAATATTTACAAGAGAGATTGTCAAAATTTGAGACTTAAAAATAGTTGTTCGAAACACGAGTAACACACGCCAAGACATATTTTGATAGTTAAAGTATTGTGCGCATAAACTTACCTGGAAAGAGGTGAGAACTTCACACACACAAGCTAGCACTGAACTAGTAGTAGGGGTCCTCGATGAACTCGCCTCCTACGAACTCGGTATCTACAATAATCACATAATCCTATATTAACACATATACATCACACAACGAATTGTAATTAAATTGTCCTATATGAAATGCAAGTGAAATCCCCCAATTAATTCCCCAAACAAAATATATTACACTAGCTATAATTTTACGTTTAGAATATAAATTAAAATAAGAAAGATAGTGACTTATAATTATAAAAGTAATATTTGAGGTAAAGAAAACTTTATTAGAAGTTCTAGAATATTTATTTAAATTACTAAGGTGAAATTATATACACAAAGATAGCTATAATAATTTAAAGTTTAGATAATTGAAAATGGGAGTTTAAACTAAATTTAAAGCTTAACTAATCTTGTTATAAATTTATATTAACGAAAAATCATGTTATAAGTGAAAATAATTTATTTTGCGATAAAATCGAAAACATGATTATTTAGTTGTTTAAGAAATATAGTATAAATATTATACACTTATAAAATACTATTTTAATTTGGTTATAAAGTGCATACTTATTTTTTTGAAAAAGATCATTAACTTACATTTGATAAAATATATATACAAATAAGAAATACTAATTTATATTATGATAAAGAATAACTTGAATTACAATTTGTTGACATGAAATCAGCCCCCTAAACAGTTTCGCTTCATACAAAAGCCTACCCCCATTTTTGTAAAAAAAGACACTTTCACATCCCCCCCTGATTCACAAACAAACACACTCAGTTTCTTCTCCAACAAAACCCATCTGCAACAATTTTCCTCCACAATCACTCCACAACTCACATGAACAACCAAGAATTCAATCGATAGCAGCAAAACATTTGACTGGTGTTTACCGATTGAAAAGCACGGAGGGGAAAAGTGGCGGCGGCGGTGATTTGTTCCTGCCGCTGCTTGGGGTTCGCCGGGACAGAGAGGCGAGCGGACGGTGGTGGTGATGGCGGCGAAACAGAGGGAGGCGGCGTCGGGGGTCTCGGCGACGCAGAGGGGCGACGGAGGGGCGACGGTCGGCGGCGTCGGGCGGCCCGGGTTCCGTCGGCGGTTCTGGGCTTCGGCCTGGTGCCGTCGGCCTGGGTCTTCGCTCGGCGCCAACAGAGAGACGAGGGAGATGGCGAGGGAGAGAGACAGAGGTGAGGGAGAGAGATAGCGAGAGAGGAAGAGACAGGGGCGAGAGAGAGAGAAAGAGGGTGAGAGAGGGATTGAGATTGGGTGTACTGTAAACCCAATCGGAAAAAAAATTGGATGTTCAATCAGTGAAATTGATGCAAGATTTCATCTTTGACTTTGATTGGCGGAAATCATGGCGGGGATTAGGAGAGGAGAGGTCAGAATCATTGGCTCTTGCCATGGTGGTCGCCGGATTTTCAGGAGCAGAGATTTCTCCTGTAAAAATGGAGGTGATGTAGAGGATGAAGGGAGGAAGGTTAGGGTGTGGCGGGCACACGGTGTGACGCGGTGGTTGGTTACGTAAAAGTTATTAAAAGATATGTTTTGGTCACGCTACAACGTTACACGACCCACCACACTTCACCCACTAATTTACACCCAACTAACTATATAAAAAAAATTACATCTTAAAAAAAATATATAAGAAAACTTTTGATAAAAATATAAATAATAATAATAATAATAATAATAACAATAATAATAATAATAATAATAATGATAATAATAATGAAAAACAACTTTTAGTGCATGAAAACAACTTTTGTAGTTTCAAATAATGGCCCGAAAAATTCGTTAAACTCCCTAAAATACCCCCTAAAATATCGGGGTATTACATCACATCTCCCTTAAAACAAAGCTTCGTCCCCGAAGCTTAAAGTAAATCGAATCTCCCAATGCAAGTATGTGGTATGCAGTTCTAATGTGCACATAATAACAAGACAAGACAGGTAATTAAATATACGGTTGTTAAATCACATCTCCCTTAAAAGGAGTGACGTCCCCGTCACTCGGCTCATACCTGGTCGAAGAGGTGTGGGTAACGTTTCCTCATGTCTGCCTCGGCTTCCCAAGTTTCCTCTTCCGTTTGGTGGTTTGACCAAAGAACCTTGACCAGCGTGGTGGACTTGGTACGGGTGTTCCTGGTCTTTGTATCAAGGATTTTGATTGGTTGTTGTTCAAAGGTAAGAGAGGGATCGAGTTCAACAGGCTCGGGATCAATGATATGACTCGGGTCGGGTACATAAGCTTTGAGTTGGGACACATGAAAGACGTTATGGACTCTACCTAGGCTGTTAGGAAGATTCAGGCGATAGGCTACCTCTCCTATACGATCAAGTACTTCGTAGGGTCCAATGAACTTGGGGCTTAATTTTCCTTTCTGATTGAAACGCATAACCCCCTTTGTAGGTGAAACCCTTAAGAACACTTTGTCACCAACTTTGAATTCCAATGGCCTTCTCTTCAAATCCGAGAGTGCTTTATTAACATAAAAGTACAGGAGAAACCCTCCTTACAAAGTTTTTTAAAAAGGAAACAACGACGACAAAGTTTGAATTTTCAAAGTTCAACTAAAAGTAAACAATTTAACTAGGTGACTCCTAGCTTCTTATTCGCCTTCAAATGCGTGTGCGCGTTCCCCCACCTTTATTCATAACCTGCGGGTTTTCAAATGGCAAAAGCCGACGCAGAAAAACATTTGTCAGTGAAAACTGAGTAAGAATATACCACAATATGTAAAACAGAGTTTTGGCTGAAAGAATGAAAAGAATGTAACTGAAGAGATTTCACATTTTAACTTAGTAGTTGAGCTGAGGCGTATTAGAGCCCAGCGGGTAACGATTGCCCACAGAGAGGTCACGATGCAATAATATCATCACACAGGTACCTCTTGGGATATCACAGTCCATCCCAATTCACCCAGGGCGTTTGTAGGTAGCCCGACACTACCCCGCCCATCACACAGCTAAAGGACCTTAAGTGTCGACACCCCTATACAGTTGTGACCCACACATGCATAGGTAGTACTCTATAGCTTTCACAATTTTATAAACCCGTATAGGGTAGGGTATGAAACCCTAGGAGGTCGTCTCACGTGCGCCTCCGGCCATAGCCTTCACACACATCCTCTGTACATCGCCCCATATCATTTATCGTTCATTTATATTCCACAAGATCATTTTATAAACATCGGTTCGAAATTCAGAAGTAACCACATATCTTTCAAAAGAATATTTACAAGAGAGATTGTCAAAATTTGAGACTTAAAAATAGTTGTTCGAAACACGAGTAACACACGCCAAGACATATTTTGATAGTTAAAGTATTGTGCGCATAAACTTACCTGGAAAGAGGTGAGAACTTCACACACACAAGCTAGCACTGAACTAGTAGTAGGGGTCCTCGATGAACTCGCCTCCTACGAACTCGGTATCTACAATAATCACATAATCCTATATTAACACATATACATCACACAACGAATTGTAATTAAATTGTCCTATATGAAATGCAAGTGAAATCCCCCAATTAATTCCCCAAACAAAATATATTACACTAGCTATAATTTTACGTTTAGAATATAAATTAAAATAAGAAAGATAGTGACTTATAATTATAAAAGTAATATTTGAGGTGAAGAAAACTTTATTAGAAGTTCTAGAATATTTATTTAAATTACTAAGGTGAAATTATATACACAAAGATAGCTATAATAATTTAAAGTTTAGATAATTGAAAATGGGAGTTTAAACTAAATTTAAAGCTTAACTAATCTTGTTATAAATTTATATTAACGAAAAATCATGTTATAAGTGAAAATAATTTATTTTGCGATAAAATCGAAAACATGATTATTTAGTTGTTTAAGAAATATAGTATAAATATTATACACTTATAAAATACTATTTTAATTTGGTTATAAAGTGCATACTTATTTTTTTGAAAAAGATCATTAACTTACATTTGATAAAATATATATACAAATAAGAAATACTAATTTATATTATGATAAAGAATAACTTGAATTACAATTTGTTGACATGAAATCAGCCCCCTAAACAGTTTCGCTTCATACAAAAGCCTACCCCCATTTTTGTAAAAAAAGACACTTTCACATCCCCCCCTGATTCACAAACAAACACACTCAGTTTCTTCTCCAACAAAACCCATCTGCAACAATTTTCCTCCACAATCACTCCACAACTCACATGAACAACCAAGAATTCAATCGATAGCAGCAAAACATTTGACTGGTGTTTACCGATTGAAAAGCACGGAGGGGAAAAGTGGCGGCGGCGGTGATTTGTTCCTGCCGCTGCTTGGGGTTCGCCGGGACAGAGAGGCGAGCGGACGGTGGTGGTGATGGCGGCGAAACAGAGGGAGGCGGCGTCGGGGGTCTCGGCGACGCAGAGGGGCGACGGAGGGGCGACGGTCGGCGGCGTCGG
Source organism: Linanthus parryae (assembly GCA_023055425.1). Classification (NCBI taxonomy): domain Eukaryota; kingdom Viridiplantae; phylum Streptophyta; class Magnoliopsida; order Ericales; family Polemoniaceae; genus Linanthus; species Linanthus parryae. The sequence continues at coordinate 77,666 of JALGPY010000036.1, read as the reverse complement.
GCGGCCCGGGTTCCGTCGGCGGTTCTGGGCTTCGGCCTGGTGCCGTCGGCCTGGGTCTTCGCTCGGCGCCAACAGAGAGACGAGGGAGATGGCGAGGGAGAGAGACAGAGGTGAGGGAGAGAGATAGCGAGAGAGGAAGAGACAGGGGCGAGAGAGAGAGAAAGAGGGTGAGAGAGGGATTGAGATTGGGTGTACTGTAAACCCAATCGGAAAAAAAATTGGATGTTCAATCAGTGAAATTGATGCAAGATTTCATCTTTGACTTTGATTGGCGGAAATCATGGCGGGGATTAGGAGAGGAGAGGTCAGAATCATTGGCTCTTGCCATGGTGGTCGCCGGATTTTCAGGAGCAGAGATTTCTCCTGTAAAAATGGAGGTGATGTAGAGGATGAAGGGAGGAAGGTTAGGGTGTGGCGGGCACACGGTGTGACGCGGTGGTTGGTTACGTAAAAGTTATTAAAAGATATGTTTTGGTCACGCTACAACGTTACACGACCCACCACACTTCACCCACTAATTTACACCCAACTAACTATATAAAAAAAATTACATCTTAAAAAAAATATATAAGAAAACTTTTGATAAAAATATAAATAATAATAATAATAATAATAATAACAATAATAATAATAATAATAATAATAATAATGATAATAATAATGAAAAACAACTTTTAGTGCATGAAAACAACTTTTGTAGTTTCAAATAATGGCCCGAAAAATTCGTTAAACTCCCTAAAATACCCCCTAAAATATCGGGGTATTACAGCCAAGAATCGTCACCCTAGGTCCGAAGGCTAGCAAAGAATCTGAGGTTCAAATTGAGGCGTCTAATGATCCTACAAGGTGAGTTCTAAAATCAGTGAGTGCTTTAATACACCTCCTCGCACAGCTGTTTCGTGTGCCACTACGAGGCGGGTTGGCGACTACCTAAGACGTACACATGGATGTTCGGCTTGTTTAGCTCACACCTAGCTCAACTCTTGTAAGAAAATAGGCACACACTTTGGCTTTGAAAATCACGTAAGTGTTAAAAATAGGTAGGCACTCCCGTAAAGAAAGTCTCTCTATACCTACTAGGGGGGACTCATGTCGTCACTCTCGGTCGCAAATCATGCTCTACGCCTGAAATCCTCACACCTCGCGATTCAATCAAATTTTAGCCTCTTTTGATTTCCTTTTTCTCAAAATTTTCTCTTTTTAATTTTGGATTTTTCTGATTTTTTGATTTTTTTCATATAATTCCTACACTACATGCAAGCCGACACGAACGAAACTACACGAAACAGTCGATAGGGTAGGTAGACCCAAATAAGAAAACGTGCAATTTCAACACAAACTTAAACAAGTATATACACTACACCGACTAACATATCACAATACGATATACTATCACAATATCCCGACACGGACCACATAAATAGACACAATACGACATGAACAACTATATGCAGACATGGCGATGCAAAGACTGACTGGCTAGTCAAGACTAAAACTCCCCCCACACTTGAGCGTTTCGTTGTCCTCAACGACTTTAGAGATTAACCAAGAAGACTCGGCATTCAAATGCGAGGGGCGGTGATTCTACTCGGAGTCAAAGCTACGGCACAAGAAGGTAGCTACAATAAATTTAGAGATAATTCAATCTACGTGCACGTGACAAGTTGTGTGTACCGAAATTAAGCAAGTACTCAAGTAATTCCCTAGAATTCTAAAAATAAAATCCTAGAGCAAGTACGATGTGCCTAAACGGTAAGTAAAGAGAGAGAAGAATACTCACAACCGACACAAGATCGGGGACGAAATCCGAGAAGTGCTGACTGAGATAGAGAGAACAATCCCCAAGCAAACATTGTGCACATAAATGCTAACTCCCTTGCGGTCGAGTGTGCGAAACACACCGGGGTCGATTGATCCTGTTGCTGCTGACGAAAATAGAGCGAAGAATCCCCAAGCTCGTGATGTGAGCTCTCGTAACGGTCGAGTGTGAACTAGCACACCGGGGTCGATGTCTTCGTCAATTTTCCTTATTTTTAGAACTTGGACAAATCCATATAAGTTGCTTTGTGCTCTTGGTCTTATTGTGTCAATTCATCCTTTTAACACTCTCACTAACTCCTTCCTTCATCTCATTCTCAACACCCATCACTTAATTCTATAAACAATACATCTAACAATTCTTATTAACATCACAGTATTGAGAATTGAGATGCATAAAGCACTGATTTTACTTTGTGCCTTTGAGTCAAAATTGGCCGAGAAGATATCCCGTTCTTGTTTGTCATTTGTTGCTGTGTCAGTTTCTCCTTTTTCACCAAGTAATTCTTCTCAATTCCAACGGGAATTCAATTAACAACCCACCCAACAGTTCCAATTCACATCACAATTTCGATGCCGCTGCCATCACCTTCACACCCAATTAACCAAAACATACAAGCTGCCAACTCCCTACAGACCACAATAACCACCCTGTCACCTAACTCATGACCTTCACCACAACCTGTTGACACTTGAAGGCCGATTACCCTCAATTACCACAAATCCACAACCTTCACTACCAGCAACACATAAAAACGAATTAAGCCTCCACCTTCACCATTGCAGCCACAACAAGCTGCTGCAAATCCAATCACCAGCACCTACATACCACCTTTGATCCCGCCTGAAACCAACATCGATTAAACCTCCACCATTACCGAACCAAAACAGAGACACAATCACAACCTGTACCGCAGCCATGTCCTCTGTCCAATTCACCATCACCACATTACACCCAAACAACCACCTGAAACTCCATAAATTCCGGCCACAAAAAACAAACACAAACCACCACGATGAAACACCACAGCCAAGATCAATCTCTGCTACTACACTACCAGAACCACCAATTCCACCTGCCAATTAGGCCCCTTAACAAATCAACTCAATAACCCACCTGCACCAAAACAGCTACCAGGGAGGAAGAAAGAGGAAGAAACAGAGCAACAACCCAGACTCCATGGTAGTCGGAATTCGATTGGGCGTGTTTTGGGAGAGAGGTGGCCTGGGTTTCTGGTCGGTCGCCGAAGGAGGGTTGGGTGTTCGTCGGGTCTGGATTTGTTTCTTCTGGGTTCTCGATGTAATCGGGAATTGGGGAGAGACAGAGGCGGTTCGACGAAGTGAGTGAGAGAGGAGAAGGCGGAGCTTCTGTGATGAAATCGAGAGAGAGAGAAGGCGACGTGGGTTGCTGGGTTTGAATTGGGCGGTGTACCGGCGGTTCAGTGGTTGGGGTCTACGGCCGCGGTGTGAAATCCGTCGGGGAGAGAGACGGAGGCTACCTCTGCTGGATTCGCCGGAGAGAAGAGAGGAACCGTAAGGGAAAACGCCGGTGAATTGAGGGAGTCCGCCGGTGATTCGATCGGATTTGCAGTGAGAGAGGTCTTGAGTGTTTGTGAGGGAAGGAGGAAGGAGGATGACTCAGACGCCCGATGATACACAAAATTGTACCCAATTTACCTCTTTTGCCCTCGAAAACCAACAAATTTCCCACTTTACCCCTGTTCACAGGAACAACATTGGTTGTTCTTAATATCGGACAGTGGGTTTTTCGGGGGCCTCCTGTTCGTGCGAACAAAGGGGGTGTTCGCACGAACACCCCTGACTCCAGCTTCAGATTTTTTTCCGCTCCGCTTGTCTTCTAGATTACGTCTCCGGACTCCAATGCACGCATATTACATACCGTCGGAAAGCTCGTTTCGCGCACGTTCTGATTTTGCAATAGTGACTTCAAATTTTCCGGAGTAAACTTCAGAATTCCTGACCTCAAATTTCGTGATCATTATGTCGCTTTCTCGGTTTTTCTGCGTTTCCTCTTTTCACGCATCAAGAAGGGGAGTCCGGACCGCGTCTCCAACCTGTATGCCTGCACGACTCAATTCAAATATAAGATCCTCACTCTCTCACCCCTCATATAACAAAACGGTATTAAAAACGCACACAGCAGTATTTAAAAACACACTCTCTACACTAAAGCATAAAAATACGTTGGGTTTCCTCCCCACAAGCGCTTGTAATTTACGGTTGACGGCCCGACCCAGTTACCTCTGCCACCTCACGAGGGTGGTCTGGCACATTGTGCCGCTTCCAGCTTAGCTTTCATGTGTTGGATTTGAAGCACTGCTTCATGTGCGTGCACCGCTGATGGCTTAGTTCTTTCCCAGTAGTCAGGTGGATCCCCTTGCGACAACTCTGGGATTTGACGCTTCACTTGTACAGCAAATGGCACACCTGGTTGATACTCCCATGAACACTGGGGTGACGGTTTGAAGACCAGAAAAGTCTCCATGTCATCATGTACCCTCATAATCAGTTCTCCATTCTCTACGTCAATGAGAGTACGACCAGTCGCCAAGAATGGCCTACCCAGAATTAGCGGAACATCACCTACTGGCATATCCAATATAACAAAATCAGCCAGAATGATCAGACTTCCGACCCTCACTAGCACATCTTTAACCATCCCACATGCTTTCTTGGATGACTTGTCTGCAAATTGGAGTGTTATCCAGGTTTTCGGGGGCTCTCCCACACCTAACTTTTTGAATACCGACAACGGCATCAAATTCACGCTCGCTCCCAGATCACAGAGAGCTCTTCTAGTGTAGGAATCACCCAATGTAGCCTCAATGACAAAGCTACTTGGATCCTTCTTTTTCTTAGGTAACCCATGCAAAACACATGAACTAACCTGTTCATTTAAGTTTACTCTCTGAAATTCATCCACCCCTTTCTTTCCAAGAACTGCATCTTTAATAAATCGAGCATACTTAGGCATCTTTTGAAGTGCCTCAATCAATGGGATATTGATATGCTGTTTAGAGAAGACTTTCAAAAAACGCTTTTATTCCTCAGAATCATCCTTCTTCTTCCTAGTACGTAATGGAAATGGTAGTTCTGAAGAAGAAGGAGAAGATGGAAGTGGTACCTCGGTAGATTTCTTTGCATCCTGGTGAATCATGCCCTTTGATTGGGGGATCATGACAGGTGTCTTCTCAGAATCGAAGACTTCATGTTCCTTCGCCTTTCAGGCTTCCGCTCTGGCATGACTCGGATATGGAGGATCTGTAAGTGCAATACCACTTCGAGTGGTGATGGCTTGAGCCTGTCCCTCTGATGTGTCAACAATGCTACCCAGTGCCCTTTGTTCAAGTTGTTCCTTTAGATCTTTCATTTTGTGCAACTTGAAGTGCAATTGCTACAGAGCTGACCTGTGTGGACATGTCTGTCATGTGCTGAGCCATCGTCTTTATTATCCTTGTCATATCGGTCAACTCTAATGGTGGTACTGGTTGCTGCTGATGCATCTCTGAAACATTTGCTTCATGCATTACCTCTACCGCATTCACCTGAACCGTGCTATATGCCACCTTTTCATCTCTTACCAGTTCCATGTGCCTGTACTGGTAATCCATGCTCTCTTCTTGCTGAACCAAGCATCTCATCAATGCATATGCCCCTTCATGATCACAGTTAAATAAGAAGTTTCCCCCAGCTTCTATATCCATTTTGTCTCTATTGGGCTGTCCAAGTGAATCATAGAATACCTGGATTAACTGTCGCTTGTCAATACCATGGTTGGGACATTTACGTAGCAAATGATTGAAGCGATGCCATGCTTTGACAAGTGATTCATTCTGCTTTTGCCTGAACATCCAGATCTCATTCTGAAGCTGAATCACACGTGAGATAGGATAAAACTTACTCATGAACAGTGTGACACACTCTTCCCACGACTTGATTGAACAGGATGGCATAGAGTCCAGCCAATCCATAGCAGCTCCCTTGAGACAATGAGGAAAGAGCATCAGTTTGAGCGCTTCAGATGTGACCCCACTATATCGGATTAGCCCACAATGGCTCTAAAATCTCCCAATGAATGCATGTGGGTCTTCCTCGTCTGTCCCAGCAAAAGTGCACTGGTCCTGAGCAAATTGAATTGTGCCCAGCTTGAGACAGAAGTTTTCTGCCTGAATTGGTGGCACCACAATTGCTGGCTCCCTTCCTTTAAGGTCCGCCTCAAATGTCTGGATTATTGCTTTCCCTGATCGATTATATGGCATTGAGGTCGGGCGTGGTCTTGATGTTGCTGCCAGTGCTTTCTCTACAGCTTCAGCCACCAAAGCTTGTAGCTGCTCTGTGGTGAGGCTAATCTGCCCTTGTCCTTCCGCCATCGCTACCTGAGAAAACAACACTAGCACACCCGTGAGGTAAACAGATAGTAACAAAAAGAAAATAAAAGAAATATCCTAAATTAATTTTTAACTAAACTAATAAACCGTTTAATTCCCCGGCAACGGCGCCAAAAACTTGACACAATTTCTAACGTGTATACGCAAGTGCACGGTCAAGTAGTAAAAGTGGAGTATTTTACGACTCCGGGTATCGAACCCAAGGGAAATAGACGACTACTAGCTAATTAAGAATCAATTAGAAGATACCTAAGTAACCGGTAAGAAGTGGTTTGAGTTTGAATGTTCGTCGCCCACAAACAAGCGACTGAAAAAAATGAATGTAGAGACAATATTTCTGTATTTTTCAATTAAAAGAATTTAATCAAAGTATGGAGAAAACTAGGCGATCTATGAATCACCTAGGGTCTTTAGACAGTTCCGGAATTTGTATTGAAACACGTTACGCACTAACTGATTATGCCGGGTAATAGCACTTACAATCTTCTGTCGATCTCATGTAATTTTACGTAACAATTTACTTTGGGTCATGTCGGTCCACCTCCATCTACCGTTACGTTCTAGCTGGCTAGTCAACTTCATTCACCGGGTCCTGTCAGTCTACCGATTCACTCACCTAACTAGTTCAACCGAATCTACCCACACATGACTACTCATATTCATCTCACCTATCGGTCTCAATGATTCGGGAATAAAAACATGATCTTATTCGTAACCGGGTTAAGTCTCTGTCGAGCACCCACCTAGTTCACTAACAACTCCGATTCGCGACTCCCTTGTTGCTAAGAATTAAGCCTAGATCATGATTTCTAATCAATTAGTTTGTAACATTAAGCTATGAATTCAACTAGTTCATCATCTTCATCTAACATGTTCATTCCATTCATCACTAACACGTGTCAATAGCCTTAGCTTACGGATTCACAATACAAGATGAAGAATAATAAACATTAATTGGATCAAACGCATGAATCAATCAACAAAATCCGGAAAATAAGTCTAAGTCATAACCCTAGGCTCTCCATAGAGCCTAACAAAGAAATTAGCTACTCATTGTCATGCCAAAATTGTAGGGTTTTGATTCATGGATCGCACAACGGAAGCATATTCAAACATAAAACCATGCAAAACCCTCCAAGGATCACAATTCAAGAGACATAACGATGGTAAAGGTTAGAAATCATAAACACACCTTTGGGTTCTCCTTGATGACTTCAAACGCGAATAATGTCACGTTCTCTATAGTTGATCCAGCCCTAGAGTTGATCCTAGATCTCCCAAACTCCTTGGTGCTAGCCCGGAATAGGAAGAGGAAGAATAAATCACGCAAAACGAGACCCAAAAGAGGGACTCTGCCTCTTTTGGCCGACGGGGACGAGGGCGGCGGCAAGGGTGGCATCGGGCCTCCTTTGTTGCTTGCTCTCTCTCCTTTGTTCTCTCCCACTCTTGTTATGTTCACTTAATGAGCATAAGTTATGGGAAGGAAGGAAGGAGGGAGGGTCCTTTATATAGTCCAACAACTCCTTGTTAACTACCTAAAGGACTTATTCTAGTCCAACTAGAATTCAATTTAGTCCCTTCCTTGCAAATTAGTCCCTACTAAGTTTGCAAGGGTTTGCAAAGTGATCCTTCTAATTAATTAATCCAATTAATTAATTCCTAAATCTAGTTCAACTCTATATAGCGTGTGACCCCATAGGTTCTATCTAGTTGGTAGCAACTATTTGCTAATATGGAGCGGTCTCTAGCAAAACATCCATTCTAGCCAACTAATAGAATAGTCATCTTGACAACCTTTGTACAAGTAATTGTCTCATCCCTTTTCCTCCATATCCGGATTGGACACGAGACATACAAGTCACACTCGTATATCCAATCCATAGTTTCTCGATCCATGGGAATAGCCTTATTCGTGCAAATAACATCAATATCCCATATTGATTTATTTGAGTCTGGCCAGACATTCTATAAGCACTATCCCTCGAGTGGCCTAGGATATTTGCTCCCGTTATGTGGGAGGGACAAATCCTCTCTACGTCCACTACGATCTCTAAGCTTGCTTCTCATTGTATCCAGTACACGCCTTTATAACTACCCAGTTACGGTGTAGCGTTTAACGCTACCAAGATCACAATGATCCACAACTAGAATATCTAGTGACTTCAAGTCTAAGGATGACAATACTATTGCACCGCGAGAAGCGCTTGTGACTCAACATAACGTGTATGTAGCCTTCTCGTAGATGGGTCAATCCGGTGCAACATTCCGTAATGCACACCTATTTGTTGGATCGTGATATCTCCATATCAATCCAACCCCATACTAGTCTATAGATGATTGTCCCATTTAATCATTATACGATATTTAAGATAAACAACACAATTGTAAATCTAAGGACTTCATTATATTAAATATCCAATAAGTAATAAATGAATTTTCTAGCCATATACAAATTCATACTAAACTAGATTGCCTCTAGGGCATCTATTCCAACAGTCTCCTACTTGCACTAGAGCCAATCTAGAGCATCTCGTATGCCCATACTCTTAGTGTGTCCTTCATGCTTCCACTACGTGAGAGGCTTCGTAAGTGGGTCTGACAGATTATCATCTGTAGGAATCTTGCATATCCGAACGTCTCCTCTATCGATAATATCTCGAATCAGATGAAACTTCCTGAGCACGTGCTTGGACTTCTGGTGCGATCTGGGTTCCTTTGATTGCGCGATCGCCCCAGTGTTGTCACAGAACAACTCCACTGTATCCGCAATGCTAGGGACCACACCAAGTTCAGAAACAAACTTTCTGATCCAAACAGCCTCCTTTGCTGCGCCATTTGCAGCAATGTACTCAGCCTCTGTTGTAGAATCAGCTACCGTCTCTTGCTTGGAACTCTTCCAGCTCACCGCTGCTCCATTCAGGCAAAACACATATCCCGATTGTGATCTAAAGTCATCTCTGTCGGTTTCGAAGCTTACATCAGTGTAACCCCTTACACGCAACTCTTCCTCACCGCCAAATATCAAGAAAGCATCCTTAGTTCTTCTCAAGTACTTTAGGATGTTCTTGACAGCAATCCAGTGACTCTCACCCGGATTGGATTGGTATCTGCTTGTCATACTTAAGGCATATGACACATCTGGTCTAGTACATAACATGGCGTACATGATAGATCCTATGGCCGAGGCATAGGGAATCCTACTCATGCGTTCCTTCTCAATCTCATTGGAAGGACAACCACTCTTCGAAAGAGTGATTCCATGTGACATGGGCAAGAATCCCTTCTTGGAATCTTGCATGTTGAACCGCTTCAACACCTTGTCAATATATTTACTTTGACTTAGGCCTAGAAACTTCTTAGATCTATCTCTATAGATCTTTATACCGAGTATATAGGCTGCTTCCCCTAAGTCCTTCATTGAGAAACACTTTCCTAGCCAATCTTTCACAGATTGCAGCATGGGAATGTCGTATCCAATGAGTAGTATGTCATCCACATACAAGACCAGAAAAGCTACAGAGCTCCCACTAACCTTCTTGTAGACACAAGACTCATCTTCGTTTCTGATGAAGCCAAACTCTTTGACCACTTCATCAAAACGTCGATTCCAACTCCTAGAAGCTTGCTTCAATCCATAAACGGACCGTTGCAGCTTACAGACTTTGTTGGCTTGCTTTGGATCCTCAAAACCCTCCGGCTGTATCATATACACGTCCTCGAGGAGATTCCCATAAAGGAATGCTGTTTTGACATCCATTTGCCAAATCTCATAGTCGTGGTATGCTGCAATCGCAAGTAGGATTCGGATGGATTTGGTCATTGCGACTGGTGAAAAGGTTTCATCATAGTCAATACCATGAATCTGTCTGAATCCTTTGGCCACCAATCGGCCCTTATAGGTAATCACATTTCCATCCATGTCGATCTTCTTCTTGAAGACCCAATTGCACCCTATGGGCCGCGCCCCATCGGGTGGTTCCACCAAAGTCCATACTTTGTTGGTATACATGGATTCCATCTCGGATCTCATGGCTTCCAGCCACTTCTGAGAGTCTGGGCCACTCATGGCCTCCTCATAGGTAGTAGGCTCATCATCTATGAGCATCGTGTCACCGGAATCAGTTACGAGAAGTCCATACCTCTCGGGTTCCTGGCGCACTCTACTAGATCTACGAAGCTCTTGTGTTACCTGAACAGGTGGTTCCACAACTGCTTGTGGTTCCTGTTCATGTTCCATAATCGGTTCAGTGATTTGTGGTTATTGAACTTCTTCAAGTTCTACATTCCTCCCACTTGCTTCTTTAGAGACAAACTCTCTTTCTAGAAACACGTCGGTCCGAGCAACAAACACTTTGTTCTCGGTTGGATTGTAGAAGTAGTATCCCTTAGTTTCCTTAGGGTACCCCACAAACTTACACTTATCCGATTTAGGCCCCAGCTTGTCTGATTGTAAACGTTTTACATAGACATCGCAGCCCCAAATCCTCATGAACGACAGTGTGGGACGCCTCCCACTCCACATCTCATATGGTGTTTTCATGACTGATTTAGATGGAACACGGTTAATGGTGAAAGCTGCACTTAATAGAGCGTAGCCCCAAAATGATAATGGAAGATCGGTTTGACACATCATAGATCGAACCATATCCAATAGGGTTCGATTCCTCCTCTCGGACACTCCATTCCATTGTGGCGTTCCGGGTGGAGTGAGTTGGGACACGATCCCACACTCTCTAAGATAGTCTTGAAACTCTTGGCTCAAGTATTCTCCTCCACGATCCGATCGTAGAGCCTTTATACTTTTGCCAAGTTGCTTCTCTACTTCATTCTTGAATTCTTTGAACACTTCAAAGGATTCGGATTTTGCCCTCACAAGGTACACAAATCCATATCTACTGTAATCATCAGTAAATGTAATGAAGTAGACATAACCACCCCTGGCAGGCGTGGCAAATGGCCCACACACATCGGTATGTATGAGTGCCAATTGCTCACTAGTCCTCTCGCCTTTCTTATTGAAAGGGGACTTTGTCATTTTTCCCAATAAACAAGCATCACATGTCTCATATGATTCAAATCAAATGAGTCTAGTAATCCATCCTTATGGAGTCTAGATACACGTTTCTCATTTATGTGGCCTAAACGACAGTGTCATAAATAAGCAGGATTTAAATCATTCATTTTAATCCACTTGATATTAATGTTGTAGACAGGATTGCTTAGATCAAGGACATAAAGTCCATTAAATAATTGCGCACTGAAATAGTGAATATTATTCAAATAAAAGGAACAACAATTGTTATTTATTGAAATAATAAAACCATCCTTGTCCAAACAAGAAATAGAAATAATGTTTCTGCTCATAGCAGGCACAAAATAGCAATTATTTAATTCTAAAACTAATCCTGAAGGCAGAGATAGCTCGCACACGCCTATGGCCAACGCAGCAACCTTTGCTCCATTCCCAACGCGTAGATCTACCTCTCCTTTAGCCAATCTTTTACTTCTCTTTAGATCCTGCATATTTCGACAAATATGAGATCCACATCCAGTATCTAATACCCATGATGTAGAGACAGTTAAATTGACATCTACAACAAAAATACCTGGTGGTGGTGGAATCACTATTCCAAGCCTCTTGTCCTCCAGATATTTTGGGCAGTTCCTCCTCCAGTGTCCAGGCTGACTGCAGTAGTGACACTCACCTTTAGTCACGGCCTTGGCAATGCCACCAACAGGCTTAAGGGCAGGTTCCTTGGACTTGGCAACTGACTTGCCTTTGCCCTTGGAGGAAGAGGCAAACCTTTTGCCCTTTCCTTTCTGTACCATCATTATGGCCTTGCCCTTACCCTTGTTGATGCTCTGTTCAGCCGTCCTCAACATGTTGAGTAAATCTGGCAGTGGTTTAACGATCTCGTTCATGTTATAGTTCATAATGAATTGTCCATAACTCTCGGGCAACGATTGGAACTCGAGATCGGTTGCCAACTCTTGGCCGACCGGGAACCCTAGTCGGGCGAGATTCTCCAAGTACCCGTTCATTCGGAGTACATGGGGTCCCATCAGGTTCCCTTCTGCCAGATGACATTTGAACAGTTCCTTTGAGACCTCATACCTCTCTACCCTCGCCTTCTCTTGGAAGAGCTGCTTTAGATGTTCGATCATATCGACAGCATTCATGTTTTCGTGTTGCTTTTGAAGCTCAGAAGTCATGGTGCAAAGCATAAGGCAGGCCGCATCATTAGCGTCATCAACACGCTTTTGATACGCCTTTAAGGCAGCAGGTGTTTGGTTCTCTGGACCTTCTGGAACAGGCTCCTCTATTGCGTACAGTTTCTTCTCTTGCTTGAGAACAATTCTCAAGTTTCTGTACCAATCAAGAAATTTGGTTCCAGAGAGCTTGTCCTTCTCAAGGACAGATCGTAGGGAATGTTGTGAACTCGATGAGTTGTTTGCCATTTGGAATTCTACAAAAGGAAAATACGCAAGTTTTAGTATTTGTGAATTTCTGACTATATTTAATAATGGCTAGTTTATTAAATATAGCTCCCACTATTTTTCTACGGATTAATAACCCTCAAGATATTAATGCGGAAAATATCCTTATATTTTCTAGTGGGCCAAGATCCATCTTTCATCTCCTTATGAGCTTGCTTTGGCAAGTCACCCATAATTTGACTACTTTAGGTAGGAACAATTCCAATTGCATCCCTTATGCAACTCTTGGTTCAATCGGGCAAATAATTCCTTATTTATCCATACATATGGATAATCCCAATTGATTGCCTCTAGGTTTCTTAATCAAATTAATAGCCTAGTTGTGTTCAACCTCTTATTTAAACAATTGCACATTGTTACGTGCCATCGCATTCCATCATTATGAACCAAGTCGCCATGCTTTGGCACACACGAGCTTGATAAATAATGATGATAATGAGTGTTTAAATAACGAGAAGGCAAAAACACAATATTTGAATTTTGAGGGATTTTAAATTCAATTCTTTAATTGTTTTATTGATCACTATTTGAGTTTGGGCACTGACACGATTTCTTACGTGTGTACGCAAGTGCACGGTCGAAGTAATAAAGATGAGTATTAAAACTCAGGTTGTCGAACCCACAGGGACAATCTCTAGATTATTTAGCTAAACGATTAATTTAGAGTTGAAGTAACCCGAGGAAGAAGTTGTGATTTAAGAGTTTGTTACCCTCAAACAAGTGACTGAAATTAAATAAACGAACTAATATTTTTGCTATTTTCTGATTAATACGAAGATGGAGAACACTAGATAGTTTTAGGGTCCCTAGGGCATTTAGATATTTCTGGACTATGATTTGAAACACTCTACCTACGTCTAGTTATACCGGGTCACACTCATTACGATCTTCTGTCGATCTCACGCAAATCTACGTTTCAGTCTACTTCGGGTCCTGTCGGTCCACCTCTGTCTACCGTTACGTTCTAGTCAGCTAGCCAGGTTCGCTCACCGGGTCCTGTCGGTCCACCGATTACGCTAATCCTAACTAAGTCTAACCGAAACAACCCACACACGGTCATTCAAGTCTCTATCTCCTATCGGTCTCAAGAAACTACGAGAATGTCAACAACGTTCTTCACGAATCCGGGTTCGTTCACTGTCGTGCAACAACCTAGATAACTAGTATGATAAGGGTGATCAATCCACACACACTAAGAATTGAGAACAAGAACTTGTCGAATAACTAGAACAAAACGTAGAATTTAAGTTCAAGACACGAATCAATTCACAAATCCAGAAATTCTAGAATAAACCCTAGTTCTCCATGAACTATCTAGCTAGAGAGGTTTAGCTACTCATAGAGTAGGCAAACAATACAAGTTCTTCCATAAACATGATAGAAAGAGAGGAGAAAAAGAACAAACTAGGAATCCGAGGCTATGCCTCTGTCTTCTTCGTACTTGGTCTCCGTTCCTCCCTTTGTTTCTTCGTTGTGTCTTCTTTTTTTTCGTATCTTCAAAACAGCCCCTTAAATCTCTTTTACCCGATGGAATAAAATAATCCAGTTATTTGCAAAATAACCCTTCCAAATATGTTGGAGCTCAGTTAGGGTTTTATTAAAACAAACCCCGTGCATTTAATTTCTCTCGACAAACCGCGGCTTCCCTCACAGCAGATCGTGCGATCAGAAAATACTGATCGTGCGATCAACAAGAATATTGTACGATCTTCCCAACTGATCGTGAAAAGCAGAGAGTTGCTCCACTTCTGTGTTTTCTTCTGATCGCACGATCTAGGAGGCTGGTCCTGCGATCTGATCTCTTCTGGACTTTCTTTCTTCTTCTTACTTCTGCTATGTTTTTCTTCCTCTATTCTTTCTCTGTTCGCTGCTTCTGGGTTCGTGCTCTGTTCTGGGTTTTCTTCCAGTCGTGATTCAGCCTCTTAGCTGCTGTTATTGCGCACTTCTCTTCTGTGATTCTTCTTGCTCTCTTCGATCTGCTGGCTCTTGTTTGATTTGCTGGGTTTTTCTCTTGCTTCGCCTCTGCCATGGTTGGGTTTGGTGATCAGCAGGTGGGTATTCGGATTGATAACTGGGTTCGGGTTTTGTCTGCTACAGGGGTGATTATGGCTGTGATGTTGGTGTAGCTGATGGTGGTTGATTGGTTTAGGTTCGGGAATTGGGTTTAGTTAGGTTTATTGGTCGCGGTTATAGAGGCTGCAGGTGGGTTTTGTGGTTGTGATTGGCAGCGGCTATGGCTGCTGGTATGTGGGTCATGGTATAATGCCGTGGGAGGGTCTGTGATGATGGTGGTTGAGTTACAGGTGGTAGTGGTGTAGGTTTCTGGTTATGATTGGTGGTAAAGGTTTTGTTAGCAGTTTATGGTGGAGTTGTGGTGTGTTGGAGAGTTGCTGAATGCAGCAAGTGGTAGGGTGAAGTTCAGGTGGCGATAATAGGCTAAGGATAAATGGTGGTGGTGGTAGTATTAGCTTAGGTGAAATTAGGTGGTTACAGGTTGTTAGGAAATTGGTTTAGGTGATTTGTGGCTGAGTTTAATCAGGTTTTAGGTGTTAGTCTGATGGCATAGGGACTGTTCTAGTTATGAAGCTGAATGGTGGTTGAATTGGAGGTTATGGCGGTTAGTTGTGGCTGCTGAGTTTAGTAATTGAAGGGTGTTTTAATAAGTTATTGAGTTGGGGTTATTGGTGGCAGCTGCTGCTGTTTGCAGCAGGTGGGTGTGATGATTAGCAGTGGGTGTTAAATTGGTGGTCTGGGTTGTTTGGGTTAATGGTGAGGCTAGGTAGTTATGGTTGTGGTCGTGGTGATGGAAGTCAGGTTGTGTTTTGTATTGAATTGGAGAGGCTTTGGGTCTGGGTTTGTTAGGGTATAGCAGTAGGTAGGAGGTGATTTGGTTGAAGATTGTCTGATGGTGTAGGATGGTTTATATTGCAGGTTGTTTATTGGAGAAAAGGAAGTTATGGCATAGGTTTATTTGCAGCAACTTGTTTCTCATTTTACTCAGCCAAGTTCTTGAGCTTCTAATCGATTCCGAAGTTCGTATCCATTCTAATTTACGACACGAGCCTTCGATACCTGTGAATCACAACACTAACAAATACCGGCATAAAATACGGCAATTATAACTCAAACCAACTAGAAAACGCCCGGACTAATCAAATAAGCACATTAAGCTCAAGTAATCACATACTTCAAGATCATAGCCTATTTTTCATGTATTTCACCCGGAAATCTCACAAAACGGTAGACTTTCAGTTGTAAATATAACACCATAAACGGGGTTATCAAGCACAACTCCAAATAATAGATCCGGGTTGTCTAATTATCTTATTATCCTAATTGCATGCATCATCCATACACCAACCACACAAATAGTAAGACAATAAAATAAACAACCACAAAGCAGAAATTAAACGTGATGTGGATATGGCCTTTTCTAGACTAAGATAATTCCAAGCCAATGGAATTATCTATGAACCCTAAAGCAAACACATCTCCATGCGTCTTGATCTTTTGGTCCATCCTCCATAGTCTTGTGGAATGCTCCATGCTCCATGCTCCATCTTTTGTGGTTTCTTTGGCTTTGGGCTTCTTTTCTCCAATCTTGGCTAACAATCTACTTTATCTAGCACTAGCTAATATCTATACTAAATAAAATAAATCTCACTGGTTGAGAAAAAAATGGCACGCAGGCCATAAAACCCTAATTAATTACTACAATTAATTGATCAGCTCGCAGGCCGTAAAACCAAACCACAAAATTAAACATCCACATCAAACCACATCCTAAGGCCATATCCAATCACCATGCGATTTGCACATAAACAGTTAAAATCCAATTTTAACGCGCTTGGTCAATTTTAATTGATTTTAGGATTTCTAGGGTTAAAACGGTCCATGGGCCCAACAATCAAATTGCCCGGGCCCATCAAAGTGAACCACAAGGCCCTAGGGCCGGGCCGGGCCAAAACCCACAAGGCTAGGCCCGCGGGTTAGGGCCGCCCGGCCCCTAGGGCGGCCAAGCTTGGGCGGCAAGCAAGGGGGGGGGAGGTCCCTAGGGGGGCCGAACCTCCTTGAGGGAGTTGTTTCCAAAACAACTCCCTTGCTTGGTGCCCAAGTTTGGTTGTTTCCTTGTTTTGGGAGAACTCCTTCTTCCCCAAGGATGCCCAAACCCTAGATCTAAGATCCTAAAATTTCTCAAACTCACCAATTCATGCATCCAATGCAAAAATAGGATCTTGTTATGATTAATTATTGACAAATTGCATCCCATGCTTGATTTGTCTTGTTTTACGCGATAAACAATCAAATTAAGGTGTAAAACAACTAAAACGTAACACATAAACCACGTTTATGCTCTACGACCTGTGGCTCTGATACCACTGTAGGGTTTTGATTCATGGATCGCACAACGGAAGCATAATCAAACATAAAACCATGCAAAACCCTCCAAGGATCACAAGTCAAGAGACATAACGATGGTAAAGGTTAGAAATCATAAACACACCTTTGGGTTCTCCTTGATGATTTCAAACGCGAATAATGTCACGTTCTCTATAGTTGATCCACGCCTAGAGTTGATCCTAGATCTCCCAAACTCCTTGGTGCTAGCCCGGAATAGGAAGAGGAAGAAGAAATCACGCAACACGAGACCCAAAAGAGGGACTCGGCCTCTTTTGGCCGACGGGGACGAGGGCGGCGGCAAGGGTGGCGTCGGGCCTCCTTTGTTGCTTGCTCTCTCTCCTTTGTTCTCTCCCACTCTTGTTATGTTCACTTATGAGCATAAGTTATGGGAAGGAAGGAAGGAGGGAGGGTCCTTTATATAGTCCAACAACTCCTTGTTAACTACCTAAAGGACTTATTCTAGTCCAACTAGAATTCAATTTAGTCCCTTCCTTGCAAATTAGTCCCTACTAAGTTTGCAAGGGTTTGCAAAGTGATCCTTCTAATTAATTAATCCAATTAATTAATTCCTAAATCTAGTTCAACTCTATATAGCGTGTGACCCCATAGGTTCTATCTAGTTGGTAGCAACTATTTGCTAATATGGAGCGGTCTCTAGCAAAACATCCATTCTAGCCAACTAATAGAATAGTCATCTTGACAACCTTTGTACAAGTAATTGTCTCATACCTTTGCCTCCATATACGGATTGGACACGAGACATACAAGTCACACTCGTATATCCAATCCATAGTTTCTCGATCCATGGGAATAGCCTTATTCGTGCAAATAACATCAATATCCCATATTGATTTATTTGAGTCTGGCCAGACATTCTATAAGCACTATCCCTCGAGTGGCCTAGGATATTTGCTCCCGTTATGTGGGAGGGACAAATCCTCTCTACGTCCACTACGATCTCTAAGCTTGCTTCTCATTGTATCCAGTACACGCCTTTATAACTACCCAGTTACGGTGTAGCGTTTAACGCTACCAAGATCACAATGATCCACAACTAGAATATCTAGTGACTTCAAGTCTAAGGATGACAATACTATTGCACCGCGAGAAGCGCTTGTGACTCAACATAACGTGTATGTAGCCTTCTCGGAGATGGGTCAATCCGGTGCAACATTCCGTAATGCACACCTATGTGTTGGATCGTGATATCTCCATATCAATCCAACCCCATACTAGTCTATAGATGATTGTCCCATTTAATCATTATACTTGACTAGGGATATTTAAGATAAACAACACAATTGTAAATCTAAGGACTTCATTATATTAAATATCCAATAAGTAATAAATGAATTTTCTAGCCATATACAAATTCATACTAAACTAGATTGCCTCTAGGGCATCTATTCCAACAAAAATCACAAGTATTCTCCATAGAATGATAAAGAGAGGGTAAGAGAAGAATCAAACGATGAAATCGCCGAAGCTTTGGCGAATCCGTGCAATCCCCAAGCTCCTAGGTGCTCTCCAATGGCTCCCGTACGTGAATACTCTGCTACTAGGTCTTCTCCTCCCGTTTTTTACCAGCTGGGCACGCTTTTTAATGAAAACTAACCGAAATTGCACTTCAGCCCATCTACTTTATAATTCCCGTACAGAATTATTTGCTGATTTTACGCGGGCTGTATCTCCCTCATACGAACTCTTCTTCGGGCCTACCATATATCGTTGGAAAGCTACGGATGTCTAATTTCCAATGCCGCAAGCCTTGCTTCAAAATTCTTTGTAGATTTTCGTGAGAATCGAAAAGAGTGAAGGTTGGTCCTGTGTGACTTTTCCAACTTTTCTTCGTTTGTGCGTCTCCTTTTCTCCTCTTCATCTAGCTCTATTTCAAGAATGTCCAAGCATCTCATAAGCTCCATTGCACCTATTTTACCTTAGATACACAACACTAAACAACCCGTGCAATTATCATAGCAAATATGAGAGAAAACATGCACAAATAAGCTAGAAACACAACTTTTCACTCTTAGGCTTGTACATCATCAAATTCACATATTTGTGCAAATATAACACATAAATCATGTGAAATAATCCTATTAAAAATAATAAGAAAGTATATTAATAACTCCCAAAAGAGAGTTATCACCCGCTTACAAAGCCGCTTGCGCAGTGCAAGCATGAAGGGCACACTAGGAGTATGGGCATACGAGATGCGCCAAATTGATTCTAGTGAAAGTGGGAGACTGTTGGAATAGATGCCCTAGAGGCAATCTAGTTTAGTATGAATTTATTTGTGGCTAGAAATTCATTTATTATTTATTGGATATTAAATATAGTAAAGTCCTTAGATTTACAATTGTGTTGTTTATCTTGAATATCCGTAGTCCAGTATAATGATTAATCGGACAATCATCTATAGACTAGTATGGGGTTGGATTGATATGGAGATATCATGATCCAACACATAGGTGTGCATTAGGGGTAATGGCGCACTGGATTCACCCATCTCCGAGAAGGCTACATACATGTTATGTTGAGTCACAAGCGCTTCTCGCGGTGCAATGGTATTGTCATCCTTAGACTTGAAGTCACTAGATATTCTAGTTGTGGATTATTGTGATTTTGGTAGCGTTAAACGCTACACCGTAACTGGGTAGTTATAAAGGCGTGTACCGGATACAATAAGAAGCAAGCTTAGAGATCGTAGTGGACGTAGATAGAATTTGTCCCACCCACATAACGGGAGCAAGTATCCTAGGCCACTCGAGGGATAGTGCTTATAGAATGTCTGGCCAGACTCTAATAAATCAATATTGGATATTGATGTTATTTGCACGAATAAGACTATTCCCGTGGATCGAGAAAGTGCGGATTGGATATACGAGTGTGACTTGTATGTATCGTGTCCAATCCGGATATAGAGACAAAGGGATGATACAATTACTTGTACAAAGGTTGTCAAGATGACTATTCTATTAGTTGGCTAGAATGGATGTTTTGCTAGAAACCACTCTATATTAGCAAATATTGCTACCAACTAGATAGAACCTATGGGTTCACACGCTAGATAGAGTTGAACTAGATTTTGGAATTAATTAATTAGATTAATTAATTAGAATGATCACTTTGCAAACCTTGCAAACTTAGTAGGGACTAATTTGCAAGGAAGGGACTAAATTGAATTCTAGTAGGACTAGAATAAGTCCTTTAGGTAGTTGGCAAGGATATGTTGGACTATATAAAGGACCTTCCTTCCTTCCTTCCCACACTTATGATTCATTAGATCATAACTTGAGTGGGAGAGAACAAAATGAGAGAGCGCAAGCAAGCTAAGGATCTCGCCGCCGCCCGTCCTCGTCGGCCACAAGGAGGCCGAGACCTCCCTTGTTGGTCTCGTTTTGCGTGATTCTTCTTCGTCTTCCTCTTTCCGGGCTAGCACCAAGGAGTGGGAGATCTAGAAATCAACTCTAGGCGTGGATCAACTATAGAGAACGTGACACAATTCGCGTTTGAAGTCATCAAAGGAGAACCCTAAGGTGTGTTAATTGATTTCTTCCTTTACCATCGTTATGTCCTTTGACTTGTGATCCTTGGAGGGTTTTTCATGGTTAATTATTGTTTCCGTGGCGCATCCATGAATCAAAACCCTACAGAAACCACCGTGAGTTTGAGGGAGGGTATTAACAAGTGAAGGAGTCAAAAAAGCACATTGAAGGCCTTCCAAACTTGATGTATTCAAAATAAAGTCAAGAGGAACAATCGAAGATTTCTGCACCCTGCAATTCCGTTTCTACATTTTATCCATCTCTACTATCTCAATGAACATTTGTTTCAAATTTACAATTTGCATAAGTTAGTTTGAGATCAGCCTATTGTTTAGGGGTTAAGACTGCAGTTGTCTCATTAGATTCTGATTCAACGACTCTTATTAAGACCGTTTGATATTCTTATATCTAATATCCCTTCTCAGGGTTTGTTGATTCACTCGTCAAATTTGTGTTGTTTATCATCAATGAAGCACATTTGTTTCTATGCAATTCTCTCTGTTCTTGTTGCTATTCCACAAACTTTTGAAGGTTTCTTTCAACCCATGCATGATTTTGACAAGATGTAATGAGCCTACAAATTTGTATGATGAGACTTAGCTATATTGCAACTCTGGTTTATTCTTGAAAATTATTGCCCGTGTAATTTTGGTTAGAGTTACCAACTATGTAACACTTTATCCAAAGTTATATCTAAAAAAAAGTGATGTCTCAAAAATAGGCAAGCTTGGGAATGCATGCTTTTGCTGTCAGCACCATCTTCTTTTCGATAGTAGAAACATTTTTAGTGCGTTTGGTCAAATATTTTTTTGATTTTTTGAACAGTCCCTGCTCTCTCACAGCCACTTTCAGGCAACAAGGGGGAATGCGTTTTTTTTTGGAACTTGCTTTTGACTAGATTATCTACAATCTATTTTAACTTTACAATTTAAAAAAGTCAATGTCTATTTTTATTGTACATATTGTACACACAAATTTATGCTAATGGAAACAAAAGCGAGAAATTCGGTGTCAAATATATTTTATTGATGAAATAAATAGTGGATTACAATCTCTGTTATGAAATTTTCTAAACAAAAATTACTATCCCCTGATTCTTCTCCTTGAATGTCGAACGAGGGCTTCGCAGCTTGATCTCGGATCAAACGGGTAGGCGTTCTTCAATTTCGGCGAAGAACGCGTTGAAGGTCTTGAAGAATGCGAAGAACTTGCTTGAATATCTTCGAATGTCTTGAAGAACACGGGTAGGATCTTCGAAGGTCTCGAATATCGTTGATGAAGATCTTCGAAGTTTGCGAACAACGCGGGTAGGATCTTCGAAGGTCTCGAAGATCGTTGATGAAGATCCTTGAAGCTTGCGAAGAACGGGGTAGGATCTTCGAAGGTCTCGAAGATCGTTGATGAAGATTTTCGAAGGTCTCGAAGATCGTTGATGAAGATCTTCGAAGCTCGCGAAGAACGTGGGTAGAATCTTCGAAGGTCTCGAAGATCGTTGATGATCTTGTGGATGGATGAACTCTTCAGGGCTTTAGCAGCTTCATCTTCAGAGCTCTCTCCTTGCAAGATGTAATTGTATGTGATTTATGCCTAGGGATGGCCCCCTTTATATAGGCATAGGCTGACTTGTTGGCCAAGGTAGAAAATAAATATAATTATTTATTTATTTATTTTCTGCATCAATTTGACAAGTGGCGCAACACTATTGGCCAAGCTTGCTAGTTTTGATAGCTGCATCATTTTGACAAGTGGCGCAACACTATTGGCCGAGCTTGGTGACTTGTAGCAGTGTCATGTAGTGACGTGGCGTCGCCATAAGCAGTCCTTGCTTGTAAATAAAGTTTTGTCTCATTTACAGTTCAGTCCACTATTATTTATTGCTTAAGGGCATTAATTTGAAGGTGAGTTCTATTTGATCCCACCATTTAATTAAGCGATAATAAACACGTGGCACTATTTAATTGGCCGCAAATTTTGCGTGTATACACATATACATGTAATATAGTTTTTGTGATTTTACTCGCTCACTGTAGATTTACAGTTAATTTACCAAATATGAAATCACTATATCTATATTTTACCACAATTTTCACGTAATATCCAACATTTTATCCAAAATTCAAAGCATCTTTTCCATAATAGCTTTCACAACAAAACTTTTAGCACCACCACAACATTCTAAACCCGCCCCTGATATATATATATATATAAAAAAAAAAAAAACGTTTACTACTCCATCTCTTCCGTTCACATGACTATGAATGAACTAGCTCATACTTTTGCTCAATGAGGTTATGTAGAAAATGATATGACTTTTTATTCAGTTGCTCTTGAGTGGGCTGAAAATATACAAATTGCTCATAATTTTTGCTTATAACTTGGGTGTGACTCCCCACGTTTGATAAATTTTTCTTCTTCTAAAAAAAATAATTCATTTTTTTTCATCAACTGATTTCTATTAAAAAGAGGAGGCAAAACAAGGAAACATGAGAGAATTTCACCCTCCAACAAAAGCAAAATTGGACACATTACAGGTTCATATCACTCCTCAAAATTTTCCTAATCTCTTCTGGAGTCCTAACACACCAATTTGTTAACAACTTCCCTTTCTTTTCCATCTGAGAAATCTTATCCACAAGTGAGTTCCTTCTTCTAGGAATCTATGTAATATCCAGCTCACATACCACTGTCACTTCCTTAATATCATCTACCAAAGTTGCTATTTCCCAGATTTGGGGTTCTGTAGACATGACCTGTAACACTCCCCTTCTTAAACAAGGGAAATGCCTCCGCCCGAGGTGATGAGTCTCATTGGGAACGGATAAGGATCGTCGGTTCACAGCTAGTACAACCATCTACTAAACAAAATATAATTTATTACAAATCCAATAATAAGAACAACTTTTGAAAAGTCGTTAGTACAACTGAAATGACATTACTATGTGATATTCTAGCAGCAAATCTTCCTATCCAAAGTGTCGTGAACGTTCCCCCACCTCGATATCCAACCTGCGGTTTTAAAATAGCAAAAGCCGACGCAGTTTTTACAGAAAATGATCAGCAAACGGCTGAGTAAGCTAACACCCATAGCATGTAAACATATTATGAGACATGTGACAGGAATAACCAATTCGCTAGTAAATAAAAATCAAATTCACGAGAAAAAGCGTTCACATCTGATTTGGTGTGTCAAACTCCGTAACGATCTCGAATTTCGTGTTCCGTCCCGAAGATGTGGTCCATCTCGGGAAATCAAATTTTGATAGCGTTTCACAATATCACTTTAAATATCAAGATATCTCATATCAATATGAATCGAGCCTGGAAATCTATTTTAACAACTAGTTGATATGGGGCGTGACCATATCTAATCCACAACCTCTTTCTCATATGTGCAAAAGCACTACCACAACCATAACTCAATCACAGGAGGTTCGCATCACAGCGCCTCATAACCATATCATAATCAAAAGGAGGTCAGAGCTTCATAATCTCATAATCAGTAACCAAACACAATATGCCAGAAATGTATCGTATCAGGGATATGGCACAAACCCACGCACAACGTCTTCCCACTTTACATAATTACAAATTTTCATTCAAGATGTGGAATCGAGTAAGGAGTTTTAGATGTTCAAATTATTTCAAATTATTTCACAAGAGAGTTTAGATGTTCATCTTTCGGATTCGTTATTTAGATTTGGATACCAATTTCATACAATACTTCTGAAGAAGAGTTTGTCAAAACCAAGTAGACAAGTAAAACATGTATAGTAACAGATTCTCAACCAATTGCCGTTTATAATTTCAAATAAATATTTTCAAACCACCATATGTCCCGATTAGGGATAATCTCGTAATACTGTCCCAATTAGGGGGAAAATCTCATGTATAGAATTTCTTCCCATTTGTTCATGAAAAAACATGTTTATTAATTAGTT
Organism: Linanthus parryae; assembly: GCA_023055425.1. Taxonomy (NCBI): domain Eukaryota; kingdom Viridiplantae; phylum Streptophyta; class Magnoliopsida; order Ericales; family Polemoniaceae; genus Linanthus; species Linanthus parryae. The sequence goes on along the minus strand of JALGPY010000036.1, from coordinate 53,054 downwards.
GTAGCGGGGAACGAACCAATCCAATAATATAGAACCAACCATCTCGCATGCATCCAAGACCTTAAGTGTCGGCACCCCCCTAAGACTCTTGCGGCCAGAGAGGTGAGTACAGGGAGCAGCCCGGGGCTAATTGCAACCGAGCAAAATATCAAAATAGAACGGGTGGCCGTGCCATCCCAAATATCATAACCATAGTGTATATAAGGTTCCGCCGCACAACTGTTTTCACTTTACGTTAATTACGTGTTATTAATTTCAGGTGATAGTTCTCAAAGAATCATTTAGACAAGTATTTGAAATCTCAAGTCGAACACGTATATCACAAATCACCTTTTGAGACATAAAATCATAAAAAATATATTTGGACATGAAAGAAGGACAACACATTCGATAATTGTGGCTTGTGGACTAATTAATCAGTGCCTAATGTGGTAGTCATGATTTGATTGGTACTTCATTTCGGAAATAGGATTTAGTTGTTCTTCTAGCGGATTTGTTCGGACTCTGTGATTAGATTATTGTTATTCATGTGATACTTCAATGTAGAATATTCCGAAGCGAGTAAATAATTCACATAAAAGCACGTATTGTAGTATTTCACAAATAACACACGTGATAAAACGAAAGAAATGAAAGGCTCGCAAGACTAGGCATATTAACTTACCGATATCCAAGCACATTCTATAAGTTGTCTCGTCTACGAAAACGTCACCTACAAATCGGAGCTTCTAACTTAATACAACCTCAACAAACATACAACCTATATATATTTCTAGCTCCTTTTATTTTTCTCAAGAAAATATTAATTTTAATTTAATTTACAAACCCAAAATATATTTTCTTTCGATAATATATATACTCCCAAAAATATACTTATAAATTTATAAATAATAATCTAATCAAATTAAATAAAAACTAATTTTATAAATAAATTTGAAATTAAAAACTGCATTTAGTACCCAAAAGTTTCTGAAATGTCAACTGCCTCCCCCTAAGTTTCTGAAACGACATTATAACCCCCCTGAAAAAGAGAATATGTGTTGGGGAATGGGGAATTGTTGGGGAACGGGGGAGAAGTCAGGAGGGTTTTTTTTGTTATCATTATTATTATTATTATTATTATTATTATTATTATTATTATTATTATTATTATTATTATTATTATTATTATTATTATTATTATTATTATTATATTATTATTATTATTATGTATATAGCTATAAAATACGGTATTAAATACGTATAGGTAGAGAGTATAAAATATGTATATTATAAATATAAAATACGAGTATTAAATACTACTAGTTATGTAAAAGACAAGTAATACCCCTAACAACAACTATTTAATATTATCCAAAAATACAACTACCTCCCCAAAATTATATACTTTTGAAAATAACTGATTAAACTTTACGAAAAATACGTCAAAAATATTCAGAAAAATACGGGGTGTTACATGACCTAGTTCACCAGAGTTTGATTGTCACATTCTATCAGAACCCTCTGAATCTCCATAAATTGGATTTCCTTACACACTCTTCTACGCACGTGAGCTTCCATATTAAGAGCTGAATTGTTCTTGATTCTGAAAGAGTCACCTTGAACAACCTGACCATTACTATTTCTCATAACCCAGGCTCCATAACACTCACCTGAGATACTGCACTTTGAAGCAACACAGTTGATTTTAACTCTTTTTGCTGGAGGAGGAGACCACTGATCAGATCTATCAGTGGTATTAACCAATATGTTGCATCTCTTCTTCTCTTGATCTATATGGTCCCATTCAGCTATAGTAAGATTGAATTTCTTGAGAACTATCTTTGGGTCTAGAACATGAAAATTGAAAATGCAAGAGTTTTTATGCAACCAAATGCTCCATAGAGCAGTAATAATCCTTTCCAGGTATCCAAATTTCTCCTTATGATTACTAATAGTCATGACTGCTTCATTTAGCCAGATCTTTAATATTCCAATCTGAGAAATCTTCTCTAAATCCAAGAGGCCATTACCAAACCAGAAAGGTCTAACCCACTCACAGTGGAAAAAAATATGTTCTAAGGTTTCATCTTCAGTATTGGCTTTTCGTTTTTTGAGAAGAAACTTCATTCTGCACCTTCGTGAGAGTCCTATAGTAGCCTGTTTTGACTGTATTCTCCCACCTCCACACTAATTTGTCTTGACTTCTATTTGTGGGAAGGTCCAGAAGTAATATTTCTTTAGCTATCTCTGCTGGGAAGAGATTCATAATGAGAGATCTTTTCCAAGAACCACTTTGGGGATTAATGAGATCCTGCACAATCATAGAGTTCTGATAACCCATAATTATTTTAAGGTTCCGACCTTGGAGCTTGGGAATCCAGTTATCTTCAAATCAGTTTATACTTCTCCCATCTTTCACAATCCAAAGAAAATCATTTTTTATACCATCCTTTCCAGCAATTATACTCCTCCAAGACCATGAGGGTCTTTTTCCCACTATAGCTTTCAGAAAATGGGAATCTAAGAAGTAGATCTTCTTCAAAATGGTAGAGCAGAGAGAATTTGGTTTGTTTAAAATATTCCAACTGAGCTTTCCAAGCAAGGCTAAGTTAAAAGCTCTGAAATTTCTGAAACCAATACCACCATCCTCTTTTGATTTTGACACTTCCTTCCAAACCACCCAATTAATCTTATGCTTTGAATCTGATCCACACCACTTGAATTGCCTCACCACCTGATCAAGTTTATTGCAAGTGGACTTGGGAAGAAGAAAACACATCATGGGGAAGCAGGGGATAAATTGAATGATAGCCTTGAGAAAAATCTCCCTCCCTGCTGGAGTAAGGAATTCCTTCTTCTAAACTTGAGAAAGTTGTTTTACTTTGTCCACAACATAATTTGTACAAGAGGTCTCTATTTTCCCCCAAAACATGAAAATTTCCAAATATTTTCCATCTTCAGCCATAGGAGGAGCTTGCAGAATTCTCCCAATCTCTTCTTCCACTTCTTTGGAGGTGTTCGGTGAAAATAGAACTCATTATTTACTAACATTTACCTCTAACCCAGATTCTTGTTCGAAACTTCTAAGAATAAGCATGAGGCTTTCAACTTCTTCAATGCTAGTCTTTAAGAAGATAAGTGAATCATCAACAAACTGTAGATGACTGATTGTTGGGAACTCTCTTGTAATCTTTAGACCATTAATAATTCATTCTTGAATAGCTCCTTCTAGGGCTCTAGAAAGAGTATCAGCCACACACAAACAAATAAGGGGAGAGAGGGTCTCCTTGTCTCAGCCCTCTCTCAGCTTTGAAACTTGATTGCGGTTCACCATTAAGAAGGACACTGTACTGGACAGAGGTTACATTCTACTGCAGCAGGGAGATCAATTTGGTACTAAACCCCAACTTCTTCAAAACTCCCCACAAAAAGTCCCAATTTACTTTATCATAGGCCTGGGAGATATCTAGTTTAAAAGCTCAAATCCCACCTTGCCATTTTTCTTATTTTTCAAAAAGTGGAAACATTCTTGAGCTATAAGAATATTTTCCTGAATATTCCTATTAGGAATGAAAGCATATTGGTTTTGAGTAATCACAGAAGTAAGGAGAGGTTTAAATCTGTTTGCCAGAAGCTTTGACAGGATCTTGTAGGGGAAATTTCATAAAGAAATAGGCCTCTACTGGGAAGCTTTTTCTGGTTTTTTGGTTTTCGGAATAAGAGATAAGAGAGTTTTTTTCCAATCAGAGGGAAAAGAGGAGGTTGCAAAAAAAACCACAGATATCAGAATGTATTTTCTTCTCTAAAAGATGCCAGTAAGATTGAAAAAAATAGCCATTGAACCCATCCCATCCAGGGGCTTTATGTGCCCCAGACAAACACTGCAGTACCCACCCGTTGAAGTTAGGTTTGGGCCAACTCTAGTACAACCCCCATTTGGTTTGGCTGGGCCTATGCTTAGTCTACAACAACTAACTACACCAGCCCGCCGTTAGTTCTACAAAATATTGATATCCACCACACAATTCTAAGTATTTACAACCACCACCCCTTTTACCTCCGTTTAGACTACCGTACTCTAGATTATCTACAATCGATTTTAATCTTGCTATTTTAAAAAACATCAATATTTTTTATTTATTTTAGAAGAAATAAATATTTATTTTTATTGTACATATACATGTAATATACTTTTATCATTTTACTCGCTCACAACATATTCACAGTTAATTTACAAAATATGAAATCACTATATATCTAAATTTTACCCCAATTTTCACGTGATATACAACATTTTATCCAAAATTCAAAGCAGCTTTTCCACAATATAACTTCACAACGCAACTTTTAGCACAACCACAACATTCTAACACTGCAGTGCCAACTTCCTTATTACTACTACTCATCCCAGCTTCCTCGGTGCCCAGACAAACACTGCAGTACCCGCCCGTTGGGGGTCAGGTTTTGGGCCAATTCCAATACCACCCCATTTGGTTTGAGCTGGGCCTAAGCTTAGTCTACAAAAACTAATTACACCAGCCCGCCGTTAGTTTCACAAAATGTTGATATCCGCCACATTATTCTACGAATTTACAACCACATCCCCTTTCACCTCCCTTTAGAGGGGCAATTGGAATGATGTCAGTCTCTGAATTGGTCTTTGAATTCTGCACTTGGCTGAATTGCTATTTAAAAAATACCCCCTTTTTAAACAGATGCTTACAAAAGTTGTTAGCAAACAAGTGGGGCAACTGGGTGTGACATGGCTGATGACATGTACCCAAAATTGGGTGAGAAACCATTGAATTACCCTGCTACCCTTGTCAGTGGGAGTGATATTCAAACTCAAAAACAAACCCTAACAAATGTGTAGCTCTCTCTCTCTCTAAAAACATTGAATGTTTCCATCTACCCTAACCTACCAAAGTACAGTTGAATTAACTCCAACTGTAAACTTAATGAACGAGCTGCATTAAAGCCTCAAAACTGGTTCATTTTTCACTGTCATTTGCTCTGGTTCTCCCACTTTGTGTATAGAAGTCTCTCTCTTCCGCCATTGTTGTTGAGCTACGGTAAACCCTAAACTCTGGTTCTACTTTTGCTATGATTCTTATATTCTCGTCAGAATGTTCTAAAATGTGTGCTAGTATAGTGTTTTTATTAAATTTGATCTTCATTTGTGTTTCTGATTAATTTTAGGTTCATTATATTGATGTTGTGTTCTTCATTCTGGGTTTGATGTGTGTTGTGGATTGTGTGGAGACTGGAACGAGTAGATGCTCGTCCCTGTATTGTCTGAAAGGACTGGGACGATGCATCTACCCGTCCCAGTCTATGAAGTGAACAACTAAGTCGTGTAACCAAAAGTGAGACGAGCAAAAGCTCGTCTTAGTTTGATGTTCCATACGAGAGGAGTGATGGCCTCGTATGGAACATTAAACTGAGATGAGCATTTGCTCGTCTCAGTTTTGGTTACACGACTTAGTTGTTCACTTCATAGACTGGGACGGGCAGATGCATCGTCCTAGTCCTTTTAGAAAATACAGGGACGAGCATCTACTCGTTCCAGTCTCCACACAATCCACAGCACACATACTGTGACGAGCATACCCTAAACCCTAAAATCATTACAAAATGTTTTTAAACCTTGTAAAAAATGTTTAGTGTAATTACTAAACCATAAAATCATGTAAGGTAAACTTTACCTAAAAATCATGTAATCTTGAACTCTTAATCATGTAATCCTAGCACTTAGATCATAACCCTATATCATACAATTGTGAAGTACTACCTTCAAACCAACTTAGGAACCATTACAATGATCACTAAAAATGTTATTCAAATCATGTAAAACCCCTCTAATCAATAAACCATGAATTCCTAAATCCTAAATCCATAAACCCCAGGTCTTGTAATCCCTTAAATCATAGATCATCTATTCTAAACCCTAAAATTGTAGTCAATAAACACTTGAACCAACTAAATACCATCAATATGATTACTAAAAATGTAATTCAACCATGTAATACCCCTCTAATCAATAAACCATGAATTCCTAAATCTTAAATCCATAACCCCAAGTCTTGTAATCCCTTATACCATAGATCATCTATTGTAAACCCTAAAATTGTAGTCAATAAACACTTAAACCAACTAAATACCATCAATATAATTACCAAAAATGTAATTCAACCATGTAATACCCCTCTAATCAATAAACCATGAATTCCTAAATCCTAAATCCATAAACCCCAAGTCATGTATCCTCTAAACCCTATATCATGCAACCTAAATCCTCTTTGTAAGACCTCCAAGACTGAGACGATGGACATCTCGTCTCCGTTTTCAGATCCAGCCGAGGTAGTTACTCGTCTCAGTATTGGAGGTCTTCCACGTCTTAGTTTTCACTTCATAAACTGGGACGTGCATGTTCACAATACAGGGACGAGTAACTGCTCGTCTTAATTTGTAGTCATCCTCGTCCCTGTTATTTAAAGGTTCTTACTTGCCTTATCTTGCAAGTCACCAGGTGTTACTGTCCCCACACAATGAACAAATGTGACACCAATAACCCTAATTTCGTAAACAGTAAACCCTAAAATGTCACCGATACCCTTAAATCCGACATTTTTTAGAATCTTTAAAATCCCATTATCATGAATAAAATGTTTTTCATATAATTTAACCTGAATCTTTAAGACCCTAACATTGTAAAAAGTAAAACCTAAAACTACAAAGTACTACAAAGGGTATAAAAAATATTATTCAATAATTTTAAACCCCTTAATCATAGATTATCTAACGTAATAATGTTAAATGTCAGGAATGCCTCGCAGAGATTATTATTACGTCGTATTTGTGGGTCGTCAAACGGGCATATATACCTCTTGGCCAGCATGTCAGGAGCAAACGACAGGATATAAGAACGCTTGCTTTATTAGGTATGCAACATATGAAGAGGCTGCAAATGTGTGGTTTGGGAACAAGCAACGGCTGCGTGAAACCGACCGTACCAGATAATCAACTTCATACGACGGTCCATCCACTTCTATAGACGTAGTTGCTCATGCGCCTCAAAAAGCTAACCTGTTCCTTGTTCTCATGTTTGGTTTTGTTGTTGGTTTCGGTAGTTGCTATATAATCATGTCGTAGGTATGAGTTCGTGTGTTTGTAATTGTTGGTAGTTTTTGTTTGTTCGTTGTTTCCTATATAATCAATTTGTAGTAATAAAACAAATTTGAAAAACAAAATGCTCATTCAACACCAACAAAAGTTTTATCTCATTACAAGTTTTGTACACCAAGTCCACCTACTTATGCACCATCTTGTCTTTCCTCTTACCCTCTCCATCGCAAACCGGAAAGTGAAAATGTAATACCCCGTATTTAAGTTAAGGGTTATTTGGTCATTTCGAAAAGAAAAGAATATTTGAAAATTTTGAGAAATTTATATTTTAAACTTATTATTGACTTTTCTTAATTTTAACGTATAAGTGTGTCATTTGGCATATATGATGATATATATTTTTATTTTGGGGTTATTTTGTAGTTTTAAAAATTTGGAAAAATACTATATGAAACTTATTTTGTATACTTGGGAGGTACTTGTAGTTTTCTAAAAGTGATTTATACAAAGTGTTTTATTTGAAATTATTTGGAGATTTTATAATTTATGAAAGTTATATTTTAAGTGTTAGCTATTAATTGGAATTTTATTTTCACCCCTCAATTTTTGACTTTCATCATCACCCATCAACTCTTTTATTTTATATTTACATCCCAATTTCTTCATACACTAATTTGGTCAATCTCATTAAAATAAGATATCCTAGTTATTCAATCTATGAATGTATTCATCCCCTTGTTGCATCAACACCCCATCACCATCACTCTTTGCCTACATCTCTCATTTTTTTTTACATCTTTTCATTCTCCTCAAGAACAATCAATGAAACTCTCACCAACCTCCACCATCAAGGCATCACCCCATTTCTTTCTTTCATAATTCATCATTTGTTTTTCTCTTCAAGAGCACTCATACTAGCTCGATTCTCTCTCTCAAAACCCCATTCCCGTTTTTGGGTGTTGACTTCACAAAAACTTCATCAAAACTCATTTTATGGTCTCCAAACCATGGAAAACTTGAGTCAAAGGGTTGTATCATCATGGAGGGGAGCTCTTTCACTATTCTACTCATTGATTGAAGCCCAATTTCACAATTTTCCTCACAATTTCTTGAATCTTGGGGTAAATTTTCCTTCTAGTCTTGAAGTCATACATGCATGTTCATGTGCTTTGATTGATGATATTTCATCTTAGATTTTCTTCCTTTCCATGCTTAATTCTTCATTTCCTTTGTTAGATCATGTGATTGACTCCAAAATTTTGACTATTTCATGAAACCCACACTAGAGCCCACATGCATGTTGTGAATGTCATCTTTTTTGCATTGCTACCCAAGAAGGTTTTGATCATTTGTGTCAAGAGCATGTCAAAGTCTTACTGAATGCCTAAAATGATGTAATTTGGGTGAAAATCAAGTCTCCCTAAGTAGCATGTATCATTTGAACCAAACTTGTTGATTTTTTGAAAAAATTGTATATTTTTACAATCTGGCCAGTTTGTGAAAAATGTACATTATCACTAAATTTTGTCTTTAGAATTTTTAACTCTTACATATTCTGAAACTAGACTCAAAGAGTGTCATTTTGAAAAGAAAAAAATCAACTTCATGGCCTTTTTGGTTTGGGAGATAAGCTCATTCTAAGTTGTACGTTTTCTGAAAATTCGTTTATGGACCACTCTTGCCATTTTTGTTAAAAACTCCATTTTCAGAAACCTATGGAACCTCATCTTTCTTCTGATTAAACTAGACACATAAGGGATTCATTCTGGAGAAGATGAGAATTTTTCCTATTCTCCAAGTAGTAGTAACTGTTTTTCAAAGTTGAAACTTTCTGCCAAACTTGTCTCTGCATAGCAGTATTTGTTATTTTTATAACATGATATTTACAATGGATATGCATAATTTTCTTGATGTTTCTGAAAGTAGACACATTTAGGTTCATCATATATTTATTTCATAATTTTAAGAGATACTTTGATATGGAAAATATGTCTCCAAAGTCATAGCTACGATTCTATCCAGAATTATAGTTTCACCGTTTTTAGAAAACTTGAATTTTTGAAATTCTAAGTGTTTTGTTGGATTATTTTGATAAGTTAACATCATTATATGTGAATTTATGACATATAGGACTATGTGGCATGTAGGGTTGCATTTTTATTACCGATGTGTAATTGGCTGTAACGAGTATGTTATACGTGTGATTGTAGACATCGACATCGTAGGAGAGAGCGGTTGTCGTCGGAGTGCTAGGATTAGTTCTTTGAGTTTGGTTGTGCTTCATCTCAGTGGTAAGTACATACGTACGACCTTTTCATATCAAATGTGTGCGTGTGTGTGATGTTTCAAATGAATGCTTCTTATATGAAAAAGTATGAGAATGCATGTTTTCCACTCGAATGTTGCTAAACTATTTTATTCATCTCCTTTGAGAATTCTCGAAATTACTGGTGTAATGTTGATATTCTGATTCTGGTTATGTGAAAGAGAAGAAATAAAATACCTCTAATAGACTTAGGACGATGTACAGAGTACTGTTATTAATGGGTGCGCCAAGCGGTCCTCCATTTTCTTATGGCTAAGACCATTGAAGCAATGCTTCTTATTATTGGATAAAACATTGTTGTTCACAAATCCGCCCCCGATGAGCCAAAATGTATCAAAGATATTGAGGCCAAGGGGTTTATAGAGCTATAGAGTGCTGCTTATACTTGTAAGGGTCACTACGGTATAGGGGTGTCGACACTTAACGCCTTTTAGCTAATGTTGTGAGCGGGGTTGACGAATGAGCTCCCTTAACGCTCGGGTGAAATAGGGTTTGATAGACCCTAGAAGGAACCCTTAGTGATTATTTCGTGATCCCTCTGTTTACATCGATCCTGCTGGTGGCTCTGGACATGCCTCAGCTAAACTTAACGGTTAAATTACAGTTGAAAGAAAGTTTGATTACTATATTGATGTTGTTTGTGGCTCTTGATTGCCTAATCTAATGAAATGAATTGAAAAGCATATGCTACTCGTGAATTAATATTGTTATCAGTTCAAATGGACTTGTTTACTGTTGACACTTTACTTGGCTAAGAATATCTTGAATACTCGTGATTTACAAATATTTTAAAGTTGAGAGTACACGCTATGCGATTAATTATAATTTTTCCAAGTTGTTCCCAAATCTATTACTTATAATTCTTTCAAATCTCTTGATTTGTTTCAACTCATGCCTACGTTCCACTCGTTGCTTTACATGTCGTAGCGTGTATTTACTCAGTTTTTACTGATCATTTTCTTTAAAATTGCGTCGGCTTTTGCCATTTTAAAACTGCAGGTCATCAATCAAGGTGGGGGATGGGAACGGGGATCGAGACGAAGAAGTTTAGTTAAGTCAGATCACTTAGTAGATCACAAACGTTTTGTTTTAAATTTTACTTATTATCGAGATTTTGTAATGTACTTTAACCGAAATGTAAACTTAATAGTTAATAATCTACTTTTGGTTATCGATTGTCGCGTTAACCCTGAACCGAGATCTCGGGTTGTTTCAGAAAAGGAACCATCCAAATTAAAATACAATAATTTTCCTTCATTTGTTTCAGAGCCTTTTTGTTTAGTTCAGTCCAACCCCTAATGGGATTACATTCCATAAGGTGCTCGATCATTCTGAGGACATAGAAGCTCGAATATTTCTTCATATTTGTTGCATATCTCCATTTATTTCCTGGCTTGAAGTAGTGCGTCATATCTAACCCATTCCTCTTAATTAACAACCTGTTTGGCGCGCTGCATACACCGGACGCTTTTAGCATCATAGGGAAGTCCTTGCGAAGAGCACCAAGGTCCCATTGCCTTTAGCCCATTCCTATCACTGGATCGAAGACTTGAACCAACATATTTTCCACTTCAATGTAAACGAGCAACCAATGTCCTGCCCCCTCCCTTATATGGCATTTTTGAGAACCATGGCATGAGCCACTTACGTGCTTTGGCCATCTCTGTCCCACGGTACGGCCTATTCCCTTCAAAATAAAGAGCCAACTCCTTCTGTCGCGCTTCCTCACTCAAGTTCTAATTCACCCATGTGTGATACCACTTACCGTCGGTAATGACTATGTCTGTCCTGGCTTCGCGACATTCCTTCGAGTATAACTGTCTAAGCACATACGTCATCTCATCCATTTGACCCCATCCCAAAGTACATTTATCCGAAAGTAAATAACGGAAGAATTCTTGTCCAAGTACCTTGGAACCACAGTTTAACCCCTGGTAATATTTGAATGGATCGTCTAGCCAAGCATAGAATGCTTTGCGAAAGTCTGATCCCGACTTTGTCTTATTCCTCATAGCAAAATCTGGAACATACACACTGGAGAGCAACTTCTGAGGAATACAACCGTCTTGTGCCAGTGCAACCCCATACGGCGTAGTCTCCCAATCAATTCTAGCACGATTACGGCTCCAGTAACGTTCCTGACCATTCTCATAAATAATTGCAATCTCATCCTGGCCGTATATGTCATGTAACTCATTCCCTCTCTTATAATCGTAAAGCGATTGGGGAGACCAGCCCTCTTCCAATCTTTCACTTTCAACCGCGTCATACCACGCAACCCAATCCTTAGGTCCAAACTGATCAATCGTAATCGATTCAGGCTCTGGATCTGATTCTTCATGGAGTTCCGAGTAATTATATTTCATCCATTCCTCCAATTCTTCATCGGTGGATGCACCCTCATCTTCCTCAAACCCACCTGCTTCTGCTGCCCTGGACGATCCTGCTTCAGTTTCTACGATTGGGGGTGCTTGGACTTGCCTGGACCCCCCTGCTTCTGTGTTCTTTTGTGGGGTTAGCCTCAACTGGATTGGAGCCATCGGTTCCTTCTGTTTCAGTGACTGGGGTTGACTCGATTGTCCTGGAACCCCATGTCGATGTTTCACTAACTGTGGTTGGCTCGATTTTCCTGGAACCCCCTTCCGCTGTTTCTCTAACTGTGGTTGGCTCGATTGGACCGGAACCCCCTGTCGCTGTTTCTCTAACTATGGTTGGCTCGATTGGACTGGACCCCCCTTCTGGGTTGGAATCAATGACAACTTCTCTTTATGTATCCTAACAATAGGATGAATAGATTTATTAGCTCAAAATTACCTTACATTACATAAGTCAAACACCGTAAATAAGAACAATATGCGTACCTCGCTAAGGAACCGAATGCCGGTCGTTGGGTCTATGCGCACTTCTTCCCAAGCGGTGTGCAAATCTTTTACCATATGCAACGTTGCTTCTCCCCACTCACCGAGCTTGTTCAGTCGTTCCTTCTCTTTCGTGTCGTGACGCTTGAACTTTTCACGTACACTAGTGCAACCGGTCTTACATTCTTTTTTAAAGGCAACCAATTCTTCCTCCATCTTACCCATCCTACTGCTCATTTATATCATTTTTTCACTCAAATGGATCTGGTTTTCTTTGATAGGAACCAATGCCTCTTTAAAAGCTTTCCGCATTTCCCGCTTCAAGTCTTGTAAGTTAACTCCCACAGTTCTCGAAGCTTCGGGTCGACCGGCAGGTGGAGGTGTTGCAGACACCGAAGGTTGGGTTCTCGGTGGAGATGGAGGTGGGGTTGAGAACATCACAACTGCACCCTTTCTCCGTCCCAGGACAAGACTAGCATCCTCCTCTTCCTCTTCTTCGTCCTCATCAACAAGAGCAAGTTCTTTGCGCTTCTCCGTCTACTTCTTATTCTTCTTGGACTGTGGCCCAGGCTCGTCGTCGTGAACTGTTTTTTTCTGCTTCTTCTTCTGGGGCCCGACCCCATCCATCCTTTGCAACATCTTTCTTTCTCCTCCTCTTCTGCGGCGTATCCGAAGCCACTGCCTCATCCGGATGCATTCCCTCAAAGTTGTAGCTGGGTGTGAATTTCTGATTAGAACTCATGTCATCCTCAAACACTGTCCTCTTCTCAAACAGAGCAGTCCACCTGGGGTGAAGTGGTTGGTCGGGGTGAGTCCTCCTGTATTCAATGAATCTACTCCAGTAGTGTTGTTTCTTATCTTCCTCCGTTGGGACGAGAGTAGGATTAACAGAATTTATCTCACTCCATCATTCCGCTGCTTCTTCCAAGCCCAATGCGCATCCTCTCCATGTCCAATTAGCCAAGCACGGCAACTTCCTTTCCTTATCTGCCCTCGGTTTTCCCAGCTGATCACCAAGGTGGGGTATGGCCTCGCAAATCCATGCCAGAAATATGTGCAGAAATTTCAACATGTTGTACTTCCGGCCACCGAACTGACCCATATTTTTTTCCAAGCCTCCTCAGCCACTTGCTCAGCGAAATCTGGCCACAAGTACCTTCCCCATCCGAATTTGTTTGCCCATTCAAAATCCGAAAAGTAGGCCAAACGGTGTCATGGATATTGTGTCCGCATTGGTTTTCACAAACATCATTTCGTCCAATCAGGCATACCATTAGCAGTCTCGCACAATCAAATTTCTCCTCCTCAGTCGAATCTTTAATTTTGGGCTTCATTCCATGCAAAACCTTTTCTATTTCCGATACATTGATGTTGTTACCGAGCCTGTGATCAGGAAATACTTTGCAGCCCAACTGTATGCATGCTCTTTATCACCATAACCAGTTGTTTCGTTCAAGCTCAGCCCCGAAACTAAACAAAACTCTTGCAATCCGAACCGAACTGGCATGTTGTTAATGTAGAACCAAAACTCTTGATCTTTTTTCTCCGTGTTCATCTTTGCGTGCATGACAAGATTCACAACCATACTGGGAAAGGTAACGTTGCTCGCACAATGGTTGTCCAACAAAAACTTCAGCTGTGGGAGCCTTGCCTCAATCAATTCCTGGACTTCAGGGCAGACGTATTGCAAACTCTGCTTGTACCCTTTCTGTCACATCCCCCTCCCGCCGAACCCAATTAGCGATTAATAAAACTTTGCGTTAACGGGAGGAGGGCGCGACATGCCGGTGCGGCCTTGACTCGTCGAGAGGCTAAATAAGTAATTTATAAAAGTCGTGATAAAAGTTTCTAAAAAAAATAACTTTGCGGAAGCGTAAATAACAAATAACTTGGGGTCGTCTTGATAAACAATTTGAATTGTAAGAAAATAAAGTTGGAACATAAAAATTCAATGTCATTTAGCCATCTCGACTCGTATCGTAACAAAGCATAACTCGGGAAAGGTTCTAGGTATCATACAAGGCTCATACAAAGTCTTATATACATAATTACATAACTTATACATTCTTAAACCAAAAAAAACAACAACATGTATTTCATAGTAACTCCAAGTCGGCTAGCATATACTCGGCATCTAAGCACATAAGCGTCATCAAGCACGTAATCACATATGAACTTAACTCCATGCTACTTCTTGCTTCTTACGTGTTCTTAAAACCTGAAAAAAAAATAAAATTGAAAGAGTGAGCTCAACTAGCTCAGTGAGTTACATCTACGCCCCTCCGTAGGTTTGGAAAATGAAAAGGGCTAACTTACCCATGGAGCGTCATGAACATAAGGCGTAGTCATACATACATATACTTGTGAAGCTTGAAAGAGCATGACATTCATAAAGCATAATGTGTATCGTAAAGAAAGCGTAACGTAAAGCATAACTTGAGTCATGAGAAATCGTATTGTTCCAAGTAGGAACCTTGCTTTGTCTCACGTGGAGACCTTAACATACTTGAACATGCTTGCTTATTTTCTTATCTTATGACCCGTGTAACCTTCGTGACTTAACATAACGTAGGGACATGTCCATCGCGACGGCTCGTGAGGCGACGCGTTGCCTGCTTATATTGCCCCTGCAAAAGGAGCATAGCATGATATCACATAATCAATTAGCATGAACTCATTCAAACATAGCACATAATCGCTTAGCATGAACTCATTCAAACATAGTACATAATCATGAACTCATTCAAACATAGCACATAATCACTTAGCATGAACTCATTCAAACATAGCACATAATCACTTAGCATGAAATCATTCCAAACATAGAGCATGACTAAATCACTTAGCTAAATGATACTAGCCTTATGAATGCAAATAAACTAACTTTTCTCATATTCATATCTAGAACCTTTTACATCTTATTAGATGCATATGACATGTCTAATGCAACACATAAATGCAAGATGACAAATGTTGATCTAAAATTACCATACACAAGATAGATCTAAGAAACTAGACAACTTCTAAATCATGCTTATTAGAAAATTGTAACTATTGCTAGTACAAAAATTCATAGGTGACTCAAAATAATTATTTGGGACCTCAAATTTTTACATAAAATAGATAAAGAGTTCACTGATAACATATAAAAATATCAAAAATTATAAAAACTTTTAAGTATTTTTAAACATTAACTTTCAGAGTTATTTAGGTGTAAAACAGAGGATGAAAAGCGGTCTTGGGAATAAATTCATAAAATATTCATAATAATTCCAAAAATTATGAAATTTTAACTGGAACTAGATAACACATATGAAAACAACATATCCAAAATTGGTAACCATTGGAGTAGAATAAGTACATGAAATTCATGAAAAACCGCACTGATCTGGAGTTAGACAGCTTGTTAAAACAGAACATGTATTTAGACGATTAAAAATTAAATATAACTCCAATAATTCTGAAATTTTTACAGTAGAAACATCACATGCCAATACACAAACTGTAAATTTTTCATAATTTTCTAAAATGCTTAAGTAATTTTCCCGATTTTGTGAAAATAGGCTCAAAACATGAGTTTTGTGATTTTCCATACTTCAAAACTTGTTGCATGCAAGAAATTATCCACCAAGATCTGAATTTTCACTAAACAAATGTCTAAATCATATCAATCTCACTACACATGACATCTTCTTCCATGAATATAGCAACAAACTTCTATTTGATGACATGCATGTATGATCTAGATGAAGAGGTGAAAATTTAATCACAACAAGATGAATTTTTACCTTAAAGATGATGATAGTGAGGTTGTTCTTGAGCTTCCTAGCCTCCTAATATGGATCTCCTAGCATAACTTGGTAGAAATTATGAAGAAATGAGGGTTGATCTTCCAATTTGAGGGATTTTAGAGAGAATTAGGACATGATAGCTACAATGGGGGAAAGAAATTCATAAGAGATGAAAGTAGGAGAAAAGAGGGCCGGGTGGAGGAGAGAAATGAGAAGAAAGTGGAGAAATTCTTGTTGGGGAAGGAGAGATACACGTGTGAGAGATGGGAGGACAAGTGGTAGTACATCACATGGGTTTGGGGGCTTTATTTGGGTGCAACACTTGTACCACTTTGACTATTTTGTGTGGTTCTAAATGATTATCTAGCACATCTAATAATGCAAGTGTCCTAATTACTAGCATGAACACCACATGATCAAGTACTCCTACAACATCTTATAATTTTCTACAATTAATATTTAATTGTCCAAAGTCTTATTGCATAGGGTCCCTAATATTATTGCAAACTACATTATAGTTTCTAAATCTAACAAACATACAACTTAATATTAGATTCAACATTTACTATATACAAGTCTAGACTATGCAATAAAATACATGACATGAAATATTCATTTAGAACTTATTATTTTCACTTAGGAAATAGATACACAACTTATATACGCGGGTTGTTACATCTTACACAAATAACAATAGTACTCTACACGGAAAATACACTTACACACGATTATGCACATAATTCATTTATCGCCTACTTTACAAGATGAACCTCAAATAAGAATATAATGCCTTCAACCATATATTTAATCACACAAGAACTGGATATTCATAATTTTTTACGAGCTAATTGACAAACGTTAAATGAAATATTAACATATAATAACATATTAACGTACTAATACGACTTAGAAATGTGGGTTATTGGACTTTCAAGGCTACCCTCGTAGTGATGTTTCATTTCTCGACTTTAATCTTGCACAATGGACGCGGTACATCTCCCAACTTCTCGTCGAACTCCGAAACCTTAAGTATTTGCTTCTATAATTCAAATTAAACTTTCATTAATAATGCCAGATTGATAATGAAATAGTTCAAA
This sequence comes from Linanthus parryae, assembly GCA_023055425.1. Classification (NCBI taxonomy): domain Eukaryota; kingdom Viridiplantae; phylum Streptophyta; class Magnoliopsida; order Ericales; family Polemoniaceae; genus Linanthus; species Linanthus parryae. The sequence continues at coordinate 35,875 of JALGPY010000036.1, read as the reverse complement.
GTATTTATAAATGGTCTGTTACTTAAAAGTTTATAAGTTTTTAAATTATTATAAGTGTTACTGAATTTTTTTTTGAGGGTATAAGTGTTACTGAATTTATATTCAGTATAAGTGTGTCACATTTTTTATTTTACGTGAAGTGTTGATGGGAGATCATTTACTGTTCAAGTCTACACATATAAATAATTTTAAGTGTTAAAGTTGCAGAACTGTTCTAAGTCTGGAATCAATGGGTTATTTTTCATCTTCTAACTGCTGAGACGAGCAGTATAAACTGGATATACTGAGACGAGCATGTTGCTCGTCTCAGTATAAGCTGGTCTCTACCGAGACGAGAATATTGCTCGTCTGAGTATAAACTGGTCTTAACCGAGACGAGAGTCATGCTCGCCTCAATATAAGCTGGCTTATACAGAGAGGAGCGCGAAGTTCTCGTCTCAAGACGAGTAAACTGCTCCTCGGCAGGGTCTTACTTTCTCCTCGTTCCAGTTTTATATGTTCTCGACTCAGTATTCATCTCGTGATACTGAGACGAGAACTACTCGTACGAGCTCTACGAGCTAGAACAGGTCATCGTCAGAGTTCTAGATCTGGATCTCGTCCGAGTTCTTGATTTGGTGGAATTAAGATCAAATTTTACAAGTGACAACAGATTCAAACATGGATTTGATTTTTCTTTGATTCAAACATCAATTACAAACATGTACATGCAATCATCAAGTAAGTTACAGAATTGAGAAAGGGGGTATTTGAAAAGGCTAACCTCTTCGTCGACGGTGGGTGTCTCAGTGGCGACGGGGTTGGAAAGGGGTAAGACGGCGGCCGGAGGGGAGGAAGAAGAAGAAGCAGTAGAAGCCATGGGTACAGTTGCAGCGAGCGACGGTGAGTGAGTTGCAGAGAAGAGAGAGAGAGAGAGTGAGTTGCAGTTGCAGTTGGAGTGATAGTGAATTCGAGGGGGTGAATGATGATGTGTATAGGTTTGTTTTTTATTAATTTGCCTGGTCAAGTGTTTATTTTAGTTGATTAAATTGTTTAACCCCGCGTGGGACATACAGAAACATAAGTGAGAGACGGGTATTTTTCAAAGACCAATTTACCAGACGGGTAGCACGCCAATTCTTTCATTTCTCTTCAACCTCCCTTGAACCCTAACCCTCACAAAATGATCGTCTTCTTCGCTCGTCATTCGACCCAACCATGGAAACTCAACACCGCACTCTCCAAAACCAGCCAATTGATCCAATCATTGCTTCAAAACCCATTACCGATCTCCTTCACACCAACCAGACCCATGTCTCGAAACGTCTCCATACCCAAGAAGATCGAAAGGGTCCGCGACCACGCCTTCGACACCACCATGGACGTCGACAAGAAGACCCGGAAAGTCCTCAAATTCCAGGACCTCATCCTCTCCCAACCCAATTCCATCATCTCCATCTCTCGCCTCGAAGCCCTCTCTCGCAAATTCGGCTTCAAGCAGTACGAAGCCGGCAAATTCCTCCTCAAATTCCCTCACGTATTCGACATTTTCGAACACCCAGTTCAGAGAATCCTCTATTGTAGGCTCACCCGAAAGGCCCTTCAACAGATTGAGCAGGAAAAAGAGGCACTTGTAGGTCAGATTTCTGATGGTGTCATTGCTCTGCGCAAGCTTCTGATGCTGTCTAATAATGGGTTTCTTCCGGTTGAGCATGTCCGTGTCGCTCGCAGAGACTTGGGGCTTCCTGATGACTTCGAATTCTCGGTAATTCTCAAACACCCACAATTTTTTAGATTGTTTGATGCTCAGGATAAGGATAGTACTAGTAAATGTAAATGTGTTGAGGTTGTGGAAAGAGATCATGAATTGGCGGTTTGTGCTATTGAAAGGCTTAGGGAGATAGAGTACAGAGAGAAGGGAGCTCGCGAGGAAGATACGAGGTTTTCGTTTATTATAAATTTCCCTCCCGGGTTTAAGCTAGGGAAATATTATAAGATTGCGGTGTGGAAATGGCAGAGGACTCCGTATTGGTCTCCGTACGACGATGTTAGGAATTACGATATGAGGTCGCTGGAGGCGAAGAAGCGGATGGAGAAGAGGGCGGTGGCGATGATTCACGAGTTGCTGTCGTTGACTGTGGAGAAGAAGATCACTTTGGAGAGGATTGCGCAGTTCCGGGAGCCGATGAATTTGCCGAAGAAGTTGAAGGAGTTCCTTCTTCAACACCAAGGGATATTTTATGTATCGACTAGGGGTAATCAAGGGAAGTTGCACACAGTTTTCCTTAGGGAGGCTTACAGAAAGGGTGATCTGATAGTACCAAATGAGTTATATTTGGCCAGGAGAATGCTTTCTGAGCTCATTTTGTTGAGTCCTAGGACGGTTAGTCTTGATAGGGAATTGGTTAGCTATAGGAGGAATGAAGATGATGATGAAACAAGGAGCATCAGAAGAGGCTTTGCTGAGAATGAGTTTGATGATTCTGAGACTGATGACAGTACAAGACATAATAGGTCAGAGGAAGGCAGTAGTTTAGAGCTAGATTCGGATGGCTGCAAGTAATGTGGTTATACTGACATTACTTGATTGATGAGTGACTAAGATAAAGTTTGCCGTTCTCTTTTCTTTGAGGCCTTAATGGCTTCCTTTCAGTTAAGAGTGGATACTTCCTCTTCTTGCATCCTTCTCATGATCTATATCATGTGCTTACTGCTGATGGAAGAGGTACTGGCTGTGGGATATAGGTGTGATGTATGAGTGAGACTGCATCCTTATGTGAACTCATGAATCGGCTTCTCGGATTGGGTAAGTATCCTGGTTCCAGACGTTTCTCTTCTGAATATTATATTGCCTTTGGAAATGGCGCGCTCCTCAATCCAAAATTATTCCCTTCACGGAGCAGTGAGTTTACATTAAAAGATTTGTATGAGGCTTTGCATAATTCTGAGCATGAGGAGTTCTTGCTTTGTGAGGCCGGCCGTACTACCTTCATGTGAGTTCAACTCTCGACTTTTTATTAGTTATGTGCGTTTCAATTACATAATAATATGGCTGAATGAAATTGATATGGATCTTGTATGTGTCGTGCGCTACTGTGCTGTATGGAATAGAACACCTTGCTATATTTGTTTTTGGGAAATAGAATAGTAATTGTTCAGTAATCTGTGGTGATTGTAATATCATTAAGAAGCCATTTTTTTAGTACATCTACTACATCATATCTACATTTGACCTTGGGGGTTTGCTTTGAAGTCCGTCTTGAACATAAAATATCACTTACATCAAGTTATAGTTGTTACTTGTTAGCATGATAGGTGACTCTGTACTCACCTTAGTCATAGTATTGTAATTAGTAGGACTAGAATGTAATTTCCTATTGTAAATACGCTATATATTGATGAATACAGTGCGAGCTCTGGCACGGACATTTTCAGCCTCTCAGATTCTAACACGGTACCAGAGCTAGGGTTCTAGCTTCATCTTCTCCTGGTCCTTCTCTCCAGCTCACGCCATTGCAGTTGATTCGGCAACCATTATGCCGATCAACACCATCCCTCCTGCGCGAATTGTTAGTTGATTTCATCCGCAATCCCCAAGTTTCGCTCTCCGTTTCGACACCCACGGACTGCTCTCAGTTTGGCTGTCGTACGGTTATTATTTCGTCTCAACCTACCTACCATTCGACTCGGAATTCATTCCCGAGCAGCAGTGCGAAAAAATCCCGTCGATCGGACTTTCAACGCGCCCCCACGCGCTTTCGGTAGTACCGCCAGCGGTATCACACGCGTCGACTTCTCCTTCGGAGCGTGCAGCTTGTCCTCGGCTTCGATCTTCGTCGACGGCTTAAGGCCGGCTTCCGTTCGGCTCAAAATTAGCCGTACTCTCTGATCGGCTTCCGAAGCTGTCGTCCGGGGATCGACTCGAACCGGCTTCCTTTCGGCTCATTATCTTAGCCGCCCTTCTGATCGGCTTCCTTGTGGCTCCATGCAGCTTCCGAAGCCGTCTGATTGGCTAACTTCTTCTCTTGGCTCGCTTGTTTTCTTGGCCACTGTTTTGGCTCGATTTTGCTCTAGTTTTGGACCGGTTCGGACTAGTTCTTAAGGTTTTTTGCCGGTCTGAAGTCCTTTCCGAGCTCCTTTTCGCGAGATTCCCCCTCTCCAGTGTACTTCTACTCCATGGCCTCCTCTAATCATGGGCTACACCGAATCAGGGGGCAGATGGGTTTGGCGTCCTGCATTGCCACGCACTCCACCGCCTCCTGCACTCGACCAGAGTATCCCCTTTCCTCCCATCACCCCACTTCCCAACCGCAATCTCTTGCTGTTCTCCCGGCCCCTGTGTGGCACAACCGTCTTGGCCATCCTGGAAATCATGTCTTAGACTATCTTCGGACCTACGTTACCTGGACTCGCCTAAACAGCCACCGTACCCGGGTCGATACGATTCGACTCGGGTGCGGGTATGGGATTTGTGGCGAGTTCTTCGAGTAGCGACCCAGACGCGGCAGGGGCGGTGGAGCAGGAGAGAGATTTCACCGGCGCCGGAGAAGGAGGAGGCCGCGCTCGTAGTTGGGTGGAAGACTTCTACAGCCGCCATGGATAAGAAGCTCTGAACGAGATGTTGAAGGAGAAAGCCTCGTTCTTTTGCTTGTCTGGACCAAGATACCCTCTTTTTTTTTGTTTATATTGACCATCATACCCCTCTTTTATTCTGAAAACCCTAATGGGCCTATTGAGAAACTAGACCTAAATGGATAATGGGCCCAAGTAATCATTCTGAGAGAATAAAAACTCTTCATGGGCCTATTTTCTTTTGGCCTTTTATGAAACTGTCAATAAATTTAATTTTCACCCTTCAAGTTGAAGGAAAAAGACACTTAGACCCCAGTGGTACCATTTGTATCTATGAAAGAAGCATACAATGATTAATATAAATACACATGTGTATATAAACAGATTAGTGTGAATTATATTTAATGTATGCCGTATCCCCGCACCCATGTCCAAATTTTGGATACTTTTTAGCCGAGTCCCCGTATCCCGAATTTTAGCAACTAGGCGAATCAGACTCTCGGATCCACACCGAATATGACACCCGCACCCGAGTCCATGTAACATAGCTTCGGACTCATAGCCATATATCGTCTACTAAAGCTCGTAACACCACTTTGTGTCATGCTTGTCAGACCGGTAAACGTGGCGGGCTACCCTTTTCCCCTTCTTTATCTCGTACTGCTGCCCCATTTGACATTATTCATAGTGATTTGTGGACTTGTCCCGTTCTTAGTAAATCAAAGTACAAATACTACGTCTTATTGCTTGATGATTTCTTTCACTTCCTATCGATTTACCCTTCGAAACTAAAATCTGAGGCTCTTGCCAAATTCAAGCAATTGGGTAATTTTGTTCGCACCCAGTTTCATACACAAATCAAGACCTTCCAATGTGATCTAGGGGGTGAATTCGATAATGGCTATTTCCATGAATATGATGCACAAAATGGTATAGTCTTCCGTTTCGCGTGCCCCCAAACCTCCCCACAAAATGGTAAGGCCGAACGCATGATTCATCGTGTCAACGACATCTCTCGTACCCTTCTTGCTCAGGCCTCCCTCCCCCATCCTTCTGGGTTGAGTCTCTTTCTACAGCAGTCTACTTGCACAACATTCTTCCCACCACTGCACTTTAGAACAACATTCCAATTGTTCTCTATCATCGTCAACCCATCTATGATCATCTTCGCACGTTCAGATGTTTGTGCTACCCAAACCTTTCTGCCACAACTCCCCATAAGCTTGCTCCTCGCTCCGCTGAATGTGTCTTTCTCGGATACCCTCCGAATTTTAGAGGTTATCGCTGCCTTGACCTCTCCACCGGTCAAGTACACATCTCTCGTCATGTAACTTTCGACGAGTCTGTCTTTCCCTTCTCTACCCCCAGCTCAACCTCCCCTCCTGTTCATAGGTCTCCTGACCCTGACGAGAGCCTTCCTCCCGATACTTTTATGCGACAGTGTCATACTCCCTCTTCTCCTCCCACACACGTAACCTTAGGATCACGCATGGCCACCCATGGCCCTTCGGCCTCCTCTCCTATGGGTCCCTCTAGCCCTTCGGCTCCACCTCTTGCGGTACCCGAACCACCTCCTCCTCCTCCCCCTCCCCCTCCACACTCCCCACAAATGACCACCCAATCCAAACATGGCATCACCAAGCCCATTCAACGTCTTACTCTCCATGCCGAAACATCTCCCTCCATCTCGCCCTTACCTAAATCCTATGTGTCTGCTGTATCGGACCCACACTGGAAGGCTGCTATGAATGATGAGTTTGGCGCTATGGTTAAGAACTACACTTGGGACTTGGTGTCTCGCCCTGCTAAGGGAAACATACTTCGGGCTATGTGGCTTTTTCGCCATAAGTATCAGGCTGACAGTACTCTTCAGCGCTATAAGGCCCGTCTAGTTGCCAATGGCAAATCCCAAATGGTTGGTGTGGATTGTGAGGAGACTTTTAGCTCAGTGGTTAAACCTGCCACCATTCGCACAGTTCTTACACTAGCTGTCTCTAGCTCTTCGCCCATTCGACAGCTTGATGTTAAGAACGCTTTTCTTCATGGTGCCTTGGAGGAGACCGTCTATATGCATCAGCTCCCTGGGTATCGTGATCCCCGCCGTCCTGATTATGTCTGCCGTCTTCGGAAGTCTCTCTATGGACTTAAGCAGGCCCCCCGGGCTTGGTTTCAGCGGTTTGCTACATTCCTCACAGACAGAGTTGGCTTTTTCTGGTTGCTACTGTGACGAGTCACTTTTTGTCTACCGGCACGGCTCAGACACTGTATATCTCCTTCTTTATGTGGACGATATTAACATCACCAGCTCCTCTTCGGCTCTTTTATAGCAGATTGTCGCACAGTTGTCCGGTGAGTTCGCCATGTCAGATCTTGGTCCCTTGCATCATTTCTTGGGTATTGCTGTTACTCGGGATTCCTCTGGCTTGTTTCTGTCTCAACGCCAGTATGCTCGTGACATTCTTCGCCGTGCCTCCATGAATGCGTGTAAGCCTGTTGCTACGCCTGTTAAGACAGGTACTAAACTTACTGGGGAATCTGGACATGTAATTTTATGTTACTGGTCTGTTTTGGTGACTTTTTTGGTGGAGGACGATGCGCTATGCAGGATCAAACAGCTGAGAAAGAGAGAGCGATAGGTTTGGGTATTTTTTCTAGGTAGATTGGTTCTCTCTAAATTCTTCATTGACGTAAGAAGAGAGAGGAAGATGGAGCTGAAGAAGGAAGAACCTGAGCTTCTTTCCTCACTTGCTAATGCAACTTCATCCTTGGTTGCTGCTACACTGCTCAAATTACACACTGAAATGTATAGAAAACAAAGGAAGAAGCAGACTGGGTGGAGCTTGAAGATTTAAGAAGACTGGGCAGTCATTCCAACCCTTGTAAGGGCAAATCTTTCAAAAAATCTGAAACTATTCACTAAAACTACCAACTAACATAATTATTTGACAGAAGGGGTGTAAGTGTTTTGTGCAAGGGGTGTAAGTGAAGTTATCCGAACAGAAAGGGGTGTACGTGAAGATTCACCAAAACTAAAGGGGTGTTAGTGAAAATTACCCTATTTGTCTCCTCCAAGATAAAAGAAAGAGCTATATATGTTCAAATATTTTATAGAGTTAAGGATCTTATGGGGAGTATAATTGTACCTACATACTTGACTTACAATTCACTCAGAAGGAACCGATTTTTTTTTTTTTTTTTTTTTTTTTTTTTTAACAAATATAATTACAGAAGGATGTGGCAGCAACATTGTTAATCTTGGTGCATTGAACAACATTACCATTACCTCTGCAGCGGTAGGACGACCTGGTAGTATGAATGATGTATTAGATTGTGACTTTCTATTGTGAGTGTTAAGGGTCCAGTGGTCATGGAATAAGCCCACACAACTCAAAGGAGCTGGAACCTTTACCAAAAGACAACCCATTTGTGAAGAATATAGGAATTTCGGTGCAGCCTCTGGATATTTCATCAAGGATACTGGCAGCGAGAGTTGTGGGTGCAGCAGTTACTCGTGATGTTCAGTAACTCTTAACTTAAGCATCACTGCCCTTTTCTCGTCGATGATTTATAAGAAGGGAGACTTTGGGGGAGTTTGGTATGACTTATAAATAGCTTATAAGTAAAATTTTGGATTATAATAAGTTTAAGCCAGCTTATAAGTCGTGTTTGGTGTAGACCTGTAAGATGAAATTTGTGTAGAAAATGGATGTTGAAAAGTTGGGGTTTTAAAGCTTTTCTTTAACTTCTTCGCTGGACAAACTTTTTCACCAAACACCCATATATTTTTTCTTTCTGTATTGTCACATACTTTTTTGACATGAACTTTTAAGTTGACTTAAGCTACAAATAAGTTTACCCTTTGTATCCTTGCACCCTTTGGTTCCAGACCTGTGTCTTTTGAAGATGATACTACCACTTTAATCGAAATCATGAATCAGCTTCTCGATTGGTGAAGCATCCTGCTTCTAGAGACGTCCTTTTTTTAGATTGTATTGCCACTGATTTGTCTTGGTAGATTGATGTTGATTATTGGGGTACCCGTGTAGGTAATATTTCTGTTTTACTATACATGTTGGAACCTGCTGTAAGAGCACGTGCCCGATTACTTTGGTTGGGATGAAGATGTACATGGCGTCGAAGTGGTTATTGCTTCTCCTTGCTGTTCGCATTTGCTTCTACCCCCTGGATGGGAAACAAGGTTCCATGTGAGTTTGTGTGTTCTTCGCGAATATGATCGTATGGAACACGTATGCGTGGTCACGACTTCTGAGATCGGTGCTTCTTATGATGTTTGGCATAGCTCGTGTCTCGTATGTTCTGGCTTTTTAGTTTGATATCCAGATACCATGGAGGCATTCAATAGTTGTATAATCATTTTTTCTTCCCGTATTTTTCTTTTTTAAAGTTTGTAGACAGGACAATGAGGAACATTCAAAATGAGTTATTTAAGTCTGTGGATTATAGATGTTGCCTCTCTCCATCTCAAGTGTTAATCATTTTGTCTGACCTTTCATGAGTGTTCGAATGTTGAAAGTTAAAATGAAGGATCCTATGCTTTAGGTCCAAGAACCAAGGAAATACTGTCTCAGGTTGGTTTAACATGCTTAGTGGAAAGGGTAAAAGACAAAAATCACCCTCCATTTATGGAGAAAATACATTTTGCCCCCTAATTTATGGTGAAAATACATTTTGCACCCCTGTCAGTGGGTGGAGGGTGGACATATACCACCCTTCTGTTACAATCCGTTAGTGGAGGGGTGCAAACTGACTTTTTGTGACCATTTTACCCTTACAAATTGTGGACAAATACCACCCTCCTTTTTGTTTATTATAGTGTTCTGATGTTCTTGGTGTTCTTGAGCACCACCTCCACTACCACCAAATCCCCACCACCACCACCACCACCACCACCACCACCACCACTGCCACCACCGTCTTCACCATAAATTCCATCAGAAATCCGAACCTAAAACTGAGCTACAGACCACCACTGCTACTACCTGAAAGTCCAATCATAACTACCCATTAAAAAACTAGGAATGCGATAAAAAAAAACTACCACCATCTCCATCACTACAACCACCATCTCCGCCCACATCACCACCGTATCCTCCACCACAAACCCGGTTTCCGACAACCATCTCCAACATCAACCAAGCACAAATAACAGGCCATTACAACAGATCACCATAACAGCAGCCACCATTACACCACTGTAACTACCTCCTAACAAACCACCTACAGAGCCATCACCCAATTCTCTTAATACCCATCACCAAAACCAACAGTTTGGTAAATCACCTAAACCCAGACTTCACCTATTCGCCTATAGAACCTGCTATGAATCAAGACCTAAAACTCCCTCTTATTCCTCCTCCAATACCCCTATCACTACAGCCATCAATCAGTCCCTCCAAATAACCCTCTGTTATCTACACCAACACCTCCACCTAAATCACTATATCCACCACCATGATTTCACCCCGAACCTTCAACATGTTGTCAATTAAACCACCTAATTGCACCAATCTGGTTTGTCACGCAACCAATTTGGATCTAGACTCAATCTGATTTGTCACGCAGAGAGAGAGAGAGAAGGAGAAGGAGGGAGCCACTGTGACAGCGGAGCTCTTGTGCTTCCTGCCCAGAGCCTCCTCCGTTGGATGTGTTAGGAGGAGTTACGGTGGTAGAGGCGGCAGTGGGGAAGGGTGGGTTCACGAGAGAGAAGAGAAGAGGCGTCAGTGGTGATGGTGGGTTCAAGAAGGAGGGAGAGGAGGAGGCGGTGGTTTGGGGACGATGGGAGAGAGAGGGAAACAGACCATCTCTTCTTCTTCTTCCCCTTCTTCACCGTGAGAGTTTGAGAGATAAGTGATGGAGAGGCTAGGGTTACGAATGAGTAGATGAGGAGAAAAAAAGATTTATATAGCAGTGTAATTTTTCTTCAGCGTGAGAGTAAATATGTCATTTAGTCATTTCCGTTAGCTCCATCCACTGACAGGGGTGCAAAATGTATTTTCCCCATAAATCAGGGGGCAAAATGTATTTTACCCATAAATGGAGGGTGGAAAATGTCTTTTACCCTAGTGGAAAATATTGGGCTGTGAACTGTGATTGTACCTACCTTAGAAAACACTCTAAAATCATCATCATGTTTTACAAAATTATACTCCTTCCCTTCACAAATAATAGTCCGTGTTTCTTTATTCTGAAAGAAAATGTTCACTTTCGTTTAGTTGCGGCCTTCTTAGTTAGGTTAATTACGTTTTATCCCCCGTGGTCAAGGGTGTAGCAAAAGACTAGAGTTTCAAATGATGTAAAAGAACTTCATGTGGTTTCTTTTTGTGCAATTAGGTTGGTCGCAACGAGTTACATCAAAAACATCATCGGAAAGGCATTTTTACTCCTAACTATTAATTAAGTATCAAAATGATAAAACGTTTAAAAAGAAACGAGAAAGTGATAAGAAAATGAAGAAGATAATAAAAATAAGAAAGTAAAATTGAACCGGAACTCACGAGAGTAGAAAAAGATTGAGAAGGAGCCGCCACCAGTGGCGACGTTTCCCTCCAACAACTTCATTACATCCATCATGTTGTTGTTGTCGTCTCCCTTCGTTTCTCTCTCGTCTCAAACTCAGAGAAAAGTTATTTGCACCCGGCTACAAAGTAGAAGATTTTTAATGAAAAGGTGAAGGAGAAGGGGGCTCCAAAGTTTAAATATATTCAATTTCGGGGCAGACTTGAAGCAGTGGTTGAGTTCAAATTTGGATCCAACCCAGTGGCGGATCCCCCTTCTGAGCTGTAATTGCAATTTTACCTTATTAAAAATGTACAAAATATAGTTTAGTCCCCATTTAATTTAATTAATACCTTTTTTTTGTTTACATTTTTCATTAACATTTTATATTTTAAAATTTAGTCTTCACTGAAAAGAAATCTTGCTTCCACCCTGATCCAATCGATGGTGAATCTGATTTGAATATGGTTATGCTGGGAAAATGAGAGAGAATAGTGAGAAAAGCGAGTGGAGGTTACAACCTTGTCGTTGCTCACATTGTGGCTTTCTTTTTGAACGATTATTTCATTGCAACCACAGAACAGAGAACAAGGTTAACCAAGAACACAAACAACTAACGGCTAAGCCAGATAACAGATGAACAAGACAAAGACCTAACTACCGTCCTCTGAAAGGCTAAACCACAAAAGTTACTACATCGGATGATTATCATATATAGCGATATTGGCTGCTCACATGGTGGCTTTTTGTATATGGAGACTCGCATCTTTTTCTTTTTATTCTTCATCTCCAGAGAGAGCGGAGCAAACAGAGAGGGTAAGAAAGTTATCATGATACATGCAGGAGTATTTTAGCCATTTCCGGTACATCAAAACGAAAGCACATAGGTTTCGTTTACATCATATAGAACCCCAATGGGGTGTTTTGCCTGCACCCCTTGACCACCTGGTGTAAAATGTAATTTGCCTTTCTCAATTTTACTCTAAAAATAAATATTTTTAAGAAAAAAGTGAAAATATATAGACAGAGCAGTAAATGACTTTCAAAGAAGTGATTGTATTGCAATATCATGACATATTTTCTTAAGAGTTTGTAATGTGGAAACATGACTGTAAGTTCATCTATGTTCAGCAACACAAACACAATCGTATTATTAATTCCATGGTCTATTAACAAATGAACCGACAAAAATAGAATACTCCACGAAGAGGTCCCTTTCGCCAAACGCTACATGAGCAGCGGTGTGACATCCTAGGTGTCTCGAGGGTACATTAGATATCGGAAAGCTGTATTAGCTCCTACTTAAACTACTCTAAATATCTTACTGACCCTAATATATTAATTTGTCAGTTGTCACGTCTCTCTCCAATTTAATTTGAACATCCTAGTTGATTGGATGCAAGTGACATAGGTCTTTTCTCTCGCGCGTCAAGGTCCGGTTGTCATGGAATATGACTTAGGAATAATAAACTTGTAAAATCATTAGTGATGTTTGTCAGCACTAATTTTCAGTTAGCATGAGGTCGTCTGATTTATTTGTAATGTAGAGGCTGCAAATGGCACCATTCTTTAGAATTTGCTCTGAACACCCAACTCCCAAGTATGCTACTTTTGATTAGGTTCTGCAGCAGAAATGGAAATTCCAGTTAGTCGATCTCGATTTAAAAAAAAAAAAAAAAAAAAATGAGATGAGACCAACATCAGCTCTTTTTTTGGTCTCATGATCTGCTCAAGTTGAGATTCACAAAAGAACATAACTGTCTCATAGCAATTCTAGAAGTAGATGCTATAAATGAACTGGGTCAGAAAATTGCAATTCATGGATGCAATTAACCACATTTTATTTTCAAAATTCTACACAACTTAACCGTTTATTTTCCTTCATTCTGTTGAGGAAAAATACATTAAACTGACGACAGCAAAACTAGCAATTTGATACTCAAAACGGTACCAGGCACAAGACCCAGTTGAAGAACGAATGCAGATAAGAGGTAGAGCTATGAGTAGAATCTCACACCATCATTCGGGAGAGCAAATTAATCCATCCAAACAACCGATGGCAACCCACATAATATTGATGAGACCAACTGACATGACCTGTTTACAACTTCCTTCCCGTCAGAAATGATATACTAAGTGCGCTTTTTACGCCAAATTTTAGCCGCAAAAGAGTCCAGGTAAAGATTTCTATCACCATTATTCCAATGATCTTTGAAACTGTCTGTAGATATACTCAATGTAGTCTTATTAAATTATTTCCACAAAGTTGCACCTCAAAGGCCTTACAATCCATCAAAATTTCCCCGATCAATGTCTTTGTCTGGAGCATCAAGATAATAAGTGACAAGAAATGGCGGCGACAATTAAGACCAGCAAACACGAAGGATGAATGATCTTGGAATCTAGAGACATAGCAGTAACATAGTAGGTAAGATATCATTGGACATCTACCGAGAGACGAAAGGACTAAGATGGAGGCATACAACTCTTAGGGCATGTAACCTAGACTGGAGATGAAAGGAAAAAAGTACGATGTTAAGAAGGGAATCGTATAAACTCTAAGGCATGGAATACGAGCAAGGTTGTTGATGCAGGAGCAGATGACGCAGAACCAGGTGCGACTAACCTCGCAGATGAACCAGACCAGGCCGAGCTGTCAGACGCGACTAATCTCACGCTTTACTATCACGACATGGAAGACAGGCGCAAGAGAAGTGCGAGAAGGTCACTTTTGGTCATAACACACTGTTTTGGGCGTAACTTGAGCTACAGGGATCATAATGACTATTATAATATGTTTTCGGAAAGCTCTCGGCGAAGTCCTACACGAATGACGGGGGTGAAACCCCATCATGCAAGATTTCAGCCCCAAAAACGGACGTTTGACCAGTCAACGGAGACTTCGAAGATATTTTTGCTATTTTTGGCAGTTTTTCAATTTTCGTATTTTGACTTCTTTATTTAGCCCGATTTGGGCCAGACTTTCATTTACGCATTATTTCCAATAAGGCCAATAGTTTCAGGCCAGTTTTGTAATTTTGCTATTTTTGGCAAAATTAGGGTTTTCAGCTATTTATACCCGACTTGTGGGTAAAGTTGGATAGTTTTTATGATATTATTACTTCTGAAATTCTAGAGAGCTTTTGTGCCCTAGTTTTCATACGCTTTTCCATAGCTTGATTCCGCTGTGATCCCTCGTTGGGTGAATAACCCGGCGTCAGTTGTTTTAGCAAAACTCGGGGAGAACTCAGCAATCAGCGGAGTTTGTGACCTATAATATGAAGGAATTTGGTAGAAGTACACTTATTGGGTCAGGTCAACCAAAGCGCTAAAGAATTTGAACAACAAGAAAACGAGACACCTTGAGAAGGATATTGTGATAGTCAATAGGGAGTATGATTGCAACCCAGTTGGGTATCGATGTCAGTCGAGAATTCGTAAGGAAATGGTGGGATATTTAAAAAGTGGCTTCATCTGTTAGGGGCTATATTGTAAATTTTCAAAATATTCAACTTTCACTGTAATTCTACTCTTAACCTAAATTAGTGAAAATTAAAAGTACCCCATCGGTGCATGTCTTAAACTTGACACACTCAATGTGCCACCTCATAGGTGAGGTGGCAACACTTTCGCTCTCACTTCACCAGCTGGCTGATCATCTTCTCAACCTTCTTCATTTTCTCTTCCTCATCTTCTTCACTACCCTTCATGCTACACCTCCTCCACCACCAAAAACACAACCGTACAGCCACCACCGCCGGCTACTACTGGATGTACCAGGGATTAAGGCGAACTAAAAGTCTCTACCTATTGAGAATATCATCAAGTTGAACCCATAAAATAGTGAGGTTTATAAAGAGCCCTAGAAAATTTTCTTGTCAAGTCTCTCGGTATGTTGTAATACACGAAGCCCAATGCCCTTTTCTTGCTCTTAATGTCGTGGCAAGACCGCAGACACCAAGAACGCCCCAAATCGCTGCAAAAAACGCCAGGGTTGCCTTATTCTGCAGTTACACCTTCGAAAACTTTATAGCTCGCTAGAGATGAGCGAGTTTCTCTGTATCTTGCCCATTTTGGATCTTGTTGCAAATTTGATATCTAGGAGATAAATATCATGTCTAGACTTAGAATATGTACCCGAAATCTTGTTTGAGTCATGTTTAATTCTTAGCTCGTGCATTTTTTCAAGGAACATATGTGCTAAGTTCAAAGCCTCATTTTTACATCCCTGGTTACGGGTTCGCAGAGCTTGTTAGCTCTTTGGAAACCATGAGCACTGGTCATAACACCCCGTGGGTTAGTTTCTGTGATTTCATCTCTAAATTACCTAAAAATCTGTCCAAACACTCTAGGTTTGTGATGGAAATTGAAGTGTGTTCTTGACACAACTAGTGAGGCCAACTTTAAGACAGTATATATTTCTCATGTGTTGATGAATGGATCATCTTATTCCTTTTGTGTAATCTGTAATCATAATACTACAACTGCCTTATGAATTGTTTGGATCAAATCAACTCTAAAGCCTTTGAAATCCTTTCTGAAGATGATGTGTTGAATGTTGCTTTGTGACTACTTCCATGTTAATGATTTTGACAACTTTCAATGTGAATATCAA
The DNA here is from genome assembly GCA_023055425.1 of Linanthus parryae. Lineage (NCBI taxonomy): Eukaryota > Viridiplantae > Streptophyta > Magnoliopsida > Ericales > Polemoniaceae > Linanthus > Linanthus parryae. The sequence continues at coordinate 20,193 of JALGPY010000036.1, read as the reverse complement.
TTCTTGTTGTAATGAGCTGGTTCCTTAACCTAATTACTTTATGTTGTAAGGGCTACAACTGTGTGTTAGTTGTTTGCTCCAAAGCAGTCTCTGAAGTCTCTATTTTCTTCTCCAAAGTGGGGGCATAATGTTTTTGAATCTGTCAAGCTTGTAGTTTGACTAAGCATAGAATTAACTTGAAACTACCCAACTTTTTGACCAAGAATAATTCATTGATTAGTTTGAGTTTCTAAGAATGCGAATATGTTCTGGAATCCTTGGCCAGCCATCTAAACCCTATGTTCAGTTCTTCTAAACTCTTCCCAATTGATCATACATTAGCTTTGAAGTCGGTTGTTTGTACAGATTTCTCTCAAGCTTTGATTTTCAATTTCTCAGTCAAAATGACATTTCTCGCCCCCACATCCAGGAGAAAAGTTGCTCCAAATGTTATTTTAAATCCTCGTGTCAGTTTTAACCAACAAATTAGAGCATGTGAATTAGAATTTCGATAGACTAATTATGTCATGCGAGAAATGTAATACATACAATTATTTTAGATTACTTAAATCTCATAAATTTCCCACATGACATAACTATTCCATCATTTTTTTTTAATTCACATGTTTTGTTTGTTGGATTGCCAAAAATAAGCACCACACGTGTCTTAACATTGAAAGTTATTAATTGACAGATGTCATCAGGAGGTTGAACATCATGACTTCTCTGCTTTTATATTAAATATATAATATTTGTTTCCTATGAATGATAAGTATGACTTCCATTCACATGCATGTCCCTTTGAACAAACCCTAGATTCACACAAGCATCCATTGTCCGGTGGGTCTGCTCACCGGTGGCATTGTAATAGTAGTTGAATGACTAAATGGGCAAGATGAGATTCTAAAAAGAACAATAGGGATATTTACATGTGTCATCTATAGTTCTGTGAGATCTTCCTCTCTCATGCTTAAGAATCCACAAATGGTTGCTGCTGGTGTGGACACATCGGCTGAGCTGCAGCATAACGAAAAGGATGATGGCCATAACGACATCAACTCCTTGAGCCTGTTGTGATATCACGTAGTGTTATGTAATTACTTTAGTTGGAACTCCAACATGAACTATTCCCCTCACAATTGACCTACGAATCTCGTCTTTTACAACCTCCCTCTACACGGTATCAACAAAGAAGTCAAATATTTCAGCCCATTAGTAATGATCAAGAAATATATGGTTAAGGCCATGTGAGTCAACATCTTTCCCTATTACATACACTGATTCATGTCGCCAATTTAGTAGTAGCTCAAAACTCGTGACCGCTATGTTTGTTTGTGAATCAAGCAAGCAAGAATTCCAAGTGTTCGAGAAAGGGAACGAAGGTTATTGGTGCTTCACATGCTATTCGTAAAACTGTGACAATTTTTCTTACAGTTTTTTTTCAATTGAGATTCGTGTCACGAGTTTATCAAGGAGGGACATAGTGGAAAACATGCAATAATAACCTTTAGAGGGAGGTAGAGCATGAGACCCTGGAACACATGTGGCTTGAAAGGGCTGGAATCTATGGACTTCTCCTTCTAATCCATAGGTTGCAAGGCCTCAGACTCGACCTCCCTTTGAATGTTATTCTTGCATGTTTTCCTTTATATCCCTTCACATGAAACTCTATTGCAGAAAGAACAAATGGTAAGGAAACTTGTCACTGACTGGCGAATAGAATGTGAAGTGCCAAGAACCTCGTTTCTCATGCTCAAACATTTAGAAATCTCTCTTGCTGGATTCACACACAAATAAACGAGTCATGAGTCTTGAGCTACAACTAAACTGGCGACATGAAATTGTGTGAGTAATAGGGGACAAGTTGTAGAAACACGTGCCCTTAACCATTTGTGACTTGATCATTACTTACGGGCTGATATATTTAATTTCTTGGTTGATGTCTTGTTAAGGGAGAATCTAAAAGACGAGGTTCTTGGGTCGATTCCGAGGGAACAGTTCAGATTGGAGCTTCAACTAAAGGCATTCCATACTGCTACTTGCCACTGCAGCATGCTCAAGGAGTCAAGGACCTTATGGCTAGCAGCGTCTTCCTTATGCTGAAGCTCAGACGATGGGGCCACACCAGCATCAACCACATGCAAATTCTTAAGCAAGATAGGGGAAGATCCGACAAAACGATAGATAAGAAATGTAAATGTTCCTATTGTTCGTTTTAGAATCTCATCTTTCCATTTAGTTGTTCAAGTACTACTAAAAATCCATCAGTGACTAGACACCTGACGGTGGATGCTTGGCTGAATTTTGGATTTATTTAAGGGGACATTCATGTGAATGAAAACTTAAGTTAGAATTCATAGGAAACAAATCTTTATATATATATATATATACATATATATATATATAAAGCATATAAGTCCTGAGGTTTAACATCCTTATGACATATGTCAATTAGTAGCTTTCAATGTTAAGACATGTGTAGTGCTTATTTTGACAATTCAACAAATAAGAACATGCCAATTAGAATTGTGTAGACTAATTATGTCATATTGAGAATTTATGTGCTTTAAGTACCTAATAATTGTATATATTAAATTTACACATTTAATTACTCAAAACAAAGAAAATAAGTAATGCTGGTAACGCTACAATGCATCATATTATATTGTACATATTATTTTCGAGATAACTTCTCTAGTTATGTTAATTTGTACACACATACATATACAACTTATACCGAAATGGTAACTACAATATATACATATTATAGGGATTACTACTTATTAGCCACTTCCGCTGTGGGGTAATAATCCATGTATCACCTCCAGTTTCAAAACTCTCTTATTACAACTTTCAGTTTATGGTTGCTATCGATTAGCAACCAGAGTAAGTTTGGTTCAACATTTTCGCGTCACTTAACGATTTTTAGGGATAAAGTGATCCAATAAAAAATATATGAACGCAACGAATACAACCACCGTTGTTGTTGCAACACCACCAACACCGCCATCATAGCACAAAATCTGGTAACCATCACCACCATAACAACGACAGCTACAACCATCACCACCGCCAACATGCAACAAACCAAACCACCACCATTGCCACCACCATCAATAAACCAAACACCAGTTCCACACTTACAAAACACATCCCTATCATTCGAAACCCGAATTCAAACCATGACAACAAGACCCCAAAATCCATTCACATCCCTATATGTATTTACCCAATAACCCCCCCCCCCCCCCCCCCCCCGCAAAACAAACCCCAATATCCTCATGGACACCTGCTACTTGTTCACGGGGAAAGAGAAAACATATTGGGGTAGAGATCGAGAGGGAAAGAGAGGAAATCGAGTGAGAAAGAGGAAACAAATCTAGATTAGAGAGGAAGAGACTGTGAGAGATTGGAAAGTGAGATGCAATAGATATTGAGAGAGATGGTTCTCGTTGTGACACCGTCTTCTTTCTTCATTTGATGTTCTTATGTTCTTCTTCATCTTTTTTTCGTCTTCTTCTTCTTCTTCTTCTTCTTCTTCTTCATCTTCTTCCTATTTTTAATTTTTTAATAATGAAACTTTTTATTTATGAAGAAAAATTATGCCCCTAACAGAGATTGATCTTTTCACAAAAATTGTACCCCAGTGGAAATCAACAACTGAAGGAGGGTAATTTGTTAAATACAAACTGGAAGGGACACGTGGATTATTACCCTATACTGGTCCAGTCGTCTCATATCAATCAATGGCAGAAATCAGTCGTCAAAGTACATTGGCGATTGATTAATTTCATAACAAAATATAACAGTTCTCTTGGTGGAAGCTCTAATTTAATAATCTAGTTGATAGATTACCACTTGATAAAGATAGAGAAGACTATTAAATTCAGTTACAGTCATTTATATATATATATTATATCTATATATATATATATATATATATATATATATCAAACACAGATAATCCATAGATGTAGGTTAAGTAATTCAACTAGGGTTACCTTATCATATGTTACAGTACAAGTTACATATTTGTAATCAATTGAGATCACATAAGGAAACAACATAGGAAAATCAGTTTAACACTGTACTCAAGTAAACATTCAGATAAAATAGTGTCTCAATCATAAGCATTGTTCACAGATTCAACTAGGGTTACAGATTCAAATATTGATAGGGCCAAAATATGTAAATCACGAACATCCACAAACTAATACAAACATAAATAAATATAGGCAACAAAAATACCAACTAGCACGTGCATCTGCAGAAATAGGGTTTAGGAACGAAACCTCCCTTCTGGGGTGAGCCACAAGATATCTCGAAAGAAGATCCCAAGGAAACGTTAGTATTAAATCGTTCTTCGTCATATCTGTAAGCAATTGTGCATGTTGATTTAGGTTCGTCTGAATCGTCACAATTACCAGGGCTCCTGGTCTCTGAATATGCTGAACCGGCAAAGACCATAGCCTCCAGATAGTTCTCCATTGCCTCCGTGGAAGCAGACAAGGGTTCATAAACAGATAGCACAAAAACCCTAAAACAACCCAACCAACGATCGATCTAGAGTTTTTCGATGAACAAACCAGAAAAACAGTTACGAGTAGAGATATAGAGTGAGAAGAGATCGAAACTAGCATCGATTACATAAAAAAATATGGAAGAAGATGGGGTAAATTCAACTAGGGTTTCTGTGGGTTTGAGAGAGACAACAACTGAATTGGAAAGAAAAAGATAGAGATGGAGAGAGTTGGAGAGAGATGAGTGATAGAGAGTCAGTATAGGGTGTTCATGTTTGGGTAGGGTTTGTTAGATATGGGCTGGGTTTAGTTTTTGGGTTCAATTATTGGGATGGGTTTTGGGCTGCTAAAATAGGTTAGATTACTTACCAGGATTAGGTTAGTCTAATTGGATTGGAAAAGTTGATGAGGAAAAAACGCATTTTTCACTCTAAAAACTTATCAAAAATAAAAAAAGGTGGAAGAAAGAGGCGAAACGACATGATTTGAAAAATGGAAAGAAAGAGGCAGAATGAGGAAGTAATATAGCTTTCAAAAGAAAACCGATCTTTTCAAAAAAAAGAAAATTGTTTGCTTATAAACTGGGGTAATTTACACTCTATGCCCTTTTAGTATGGTACATAGGCAATTTGCACCCTCACTGTTCATTAAATGACAAGGGATACCTCTAATTTGTGTTAAACTATTTACAAAAAGTACCGCTCCGTCAGTGGCTGTTAGTGGGTGATGTGTTGGCAGTGGGGCAAACATGTTGGGCTAATTTTCTTAACACTTATGCCCTCGGATGCCTCACTTGTCATTTTTTTTTCTTGTCAATGTTATTTTGTACGCCTTTTTCCACCGAATTATTGGACCATTATATCCCTCTTCCATGTCTATCTAAATCCAACTGCAAGACACAACCGCAACACATTTTATCTCCATTTAGTACCAATCATGTACACACTTTCCCTCCATTTCTCTCTTCGTTCTGTTGAAGTTGTTTGTTTACTATTTTTTTCCTCCAACACTAATATGTTTCACACCTAATCTGGCTTGTGTTGAAGCTCTTAGGAATGTCAGCAGGGAGCGGAACATCGGGTCCAGGAATTCAGTACACTAATCATCGATTTTTATAACAAAATCGTCGATATCCAAGTTGCGAAATCAAATGCAAACGACAACAACGGATGTTTGTACTATGCTTGCGATGAGAACATTTGTGAATTTTGTTATTGGTGCATACCGGTTGGCTACAAGCCAGTTGGCTATAATGATGGTGTTGTTTCGGTACCGCCTCCGGTTGGATCAAATGAATACATGAAGCTGGAGAGGGGAGTCGTGAGGTTTGAAGCAAAACAATACAATTAAGTCGTATGTGCTTTCTTTGATGTTCTAAGTCGCGATCGTGCTTGTTCTCAGTGTGTTGATGCATTGGTATAAGGATTGTTCGTGAAATATTAGCCAGTTTTATGCATCACTAGCCAGTTTTATGCATCACTAGCCAGTAACCTTAATTCTTTCTATTTCACTCTCAAAATTTGCTTGAATATAAGCTCTACAAGCCTGCCAGAAGTATTTTGCCAACATCACACCTGATAATTTTCCTCTGAAGTTATTGAACAAATTCCATGCACACATTCTAGGTCTGTACCTGGTAGTATGTCTTGTACTACCTTATCCATCCCTACAAATGACTGTCAAACAAATGAATGTCCAATGTGTGTGCGTGTGTCACACACACACACACACACACATTAATATATACACATTAATACACTTCATCAGCATGCCTACTCTAATTTTTTAATTAGTGATTTGATGACTCTTCAATCCTAGGGGGAAAAGCAAGCCCACTCCAATCGTTTTATCCAACTTCATTAGCCACTTTTATGCATCACTATCAATAACCTTAATTCTTTCTATTTCACTCTCAAAATTTGCTTGAATATAAGCTCTACAAGCCTGCCAAAAGTATTTTGCCAACATCACACCTGGAATTTTCCTCTGAAGTTATTGAACAAATTCCATGCATACATTCTAGGTCTGCACCTGTTAGTATGTCTTGTACTACCTTATCCATCCCTACAAATGACTGTTAAACAAATGAATGTCCAATGTGTATATATATACATATATATATAGGGTAAAAGACATTTTCCACCCTTCAATTATGGACAAAAGACATTTTGCTCCCTGATTTATGGAAAAATACATTTTGCACCCCTTTCAGTAGATGGAGAGTGGATGGAGCTAACAGATTTTGTAAAATGACATATTTACCCTCATTTTGAAAAAAAATTACACTACTTTTATAATAATTTTCTTCTCATCATCATATCATTTACAACCCCAGCATCTCCCTCTCTTATCTCTCACGGCAAAGACTCCAAATCTCCAACCACAAATATCACCACTGATTGACTACCTTCACCATTACAGACCACAATAACCCATTTACCTAAACCACCTCCCAACACCACAGTACATACCTATGACAATTTCACCAACAATCCCCAACGATTACAACAGTCATCAACACCACCATCAGACCACCTGTAAATCTCGATCAAAAACAGATCTGGTCCCTCAATTGCTTATGCCACAGCCTGATCTGCTCTATCCGACGTGTTTTCAATCACCCACAACAACGATGGCGAGTTTCCTCTCACTGGGTTCTTCCGCCGTCGTCTTTTTCCTCTATTGCTCCGTCCTAATAACTCCCCCACCAGCCGCCGGCGCTGTGGAGCCCTCCGAATTTGTGAAAGCAGTCTGCAATCAAACAATGGATTATAAATTCTGTGTCGACTCTCTCGACTCCAATCTTTTCACGCCGGGGTTCGGCGAAAAAGGTATCGCGTCGTTGGCGTTCAGGATTGGAGCCGAGAGAGTCGACGCAAATTTACATCGAGGTTCTTCTCAAGAACTGGACTGCCGGAAGTGGGTCGGGTCTCTACCGGAAATGCGGAGATCTGTATAGATTGGCACTAATGAGGCAGAGACGAGGTTCGGGAGTAGCTGCAGTGGTCTTCAGCCCCTCCTTTCTCTCTCGTTCTCCGGCGACCCATCTCTCTCTTTCAGATCCGGTCTGACTTGATGGACTTGGGTCTATTTTTGAGGAATGATCGGCGATTTATTGGTTTGAAATGGGTATTGGCAGGTTGAATGGTGGGAGGTGGGGATTTGGTATTTTGTGTTGATGAGCAGTGAGGTTAGGAGGTGGCTGTTATGTGGTTGGGGTAGGTTACAGGTTGTGGAATTGGTTGTGTTTAGAGGTTAATTGTGAGTGTTTAAGGTGGTTTGTTATGGTGGGTTAGCTGCAGCTGGTTCATGGAGGGACAGTGAAGTTGAGGTGGTGTGATAGTTGGGTTGTGGCTGTGAAGTAGGAGAATTGTGTAATGGAGGCTTTGAATTGGTTACAGTAAGTTGTTTGGACTTTGGAGTAATTGGTGAAGGTTAATTGGGTTGTGGCTGGGAAGTATGAGAATTGGGTTGATGGAGTTTCAGGAGGTTATTTGGAGTTAGCAGCGGTGCAAGTTTGTAGGTGGTCAGTTTGATGTTGGTTGTGGTGGTGGTAGTGGGGATGTGGTGGTAGTGGAGGTGGTGCTCAAGAACACCAAGAACACTATAATAAACAAAAAAAAATGGTGGTATTTGTTCACAAAGACACTTCTGGGTTCAATTGGCGGCTTCTGTGTTCTTTTTGCTTCTGGGTTTGCACACAGAGCCAACATTTTCAATCTTTGGAGTTGTTTTTGTTTTTTTTAATAGATGGTCTTTTATTGTTTTGTATTTCAGAGGTATGTGATGAACAAAAACCTAGACATTTAATCATGTTTTGGGGTTGAATAATGTTATTCGGTGAAGAATTAAAGTGTTGTTCATATTCTTGTACTCATCTTGTTCTTGATATTCACCGGTTTCATCTGAAATTATTCTTGTTGGTGTTGGTGGTGGGAATTTGGTGGTGGTGGAGGTGGTGCTCAAGAACACCAAGAACATCAAGAACATGATAAAATTCAATAATAAACAAAAAAATGTGTTATTTGGCCATAATTTGTAAGGGTAAAATGGTCACAAAAGTCAGTTTGCACCCCTCCTCTAACGGATTGTAACAGAAGGGTGGTATATGTCCACCCTCCATCCGTTAACAAGGGTGCAAAATGTATTTTTCCATAAATCAGGGGGTAACTTGTCTTTTTTCCATAATCGGAGGGTGGAAAATGTCTTTTACCCATATATATAACATACACCGATATTTTGTAATATTATCAAATATAGTACCTTTTTCCTATCCGTCATGAATGTTCAATATGTGTTCACATATTGAACTTGTAAAGTGAAATGTAGCTTCTTCAAAAAAAACTCCCAACTTTTTGAGTTCTCACTATCCACAATAGCCGCTGTTGTAGGGTACGCACCATTGTTTCGATTCAGTTCAATTGCATTAAGCAAAATACCTTTATATGGACCCTTGAGGTGACAATCTTCCAAGAGAATAAATCCCCTTTGCCCCCCTATAAAACCATTTCTTAGTCCAGCAACACATACAAAACTATCTTAAATTATGGTATACCAGCCCCCACCATTGTCACACTCCACTATGCAGTGAGTACCAAGATTAGTCTCAAACAACTGCTCACTGCATGTTGGAAGCATCTCATAAGGCTTATTGTGGCTCATCTAGCATTTTTATTGCTTTCATATTTGTCACGTATATATGTTGTTGACTGTTCAACTCAAGGTCATATCTCTTCCTCAACTTCTTCTGCAATCTACTCGACTTCATAGTTGGCTCTTCGTAAAAATATCAACCAGCTTCTTTTCCATTCATGTTGAGGTTGCCTCCCGATTGAATTGAACTCTAGGAAAGTGTGTTCAATCTTACATGTTTTAACCTTGAAAGTTTTACCATGTCAATATTGAAGCATGTATTCTTCAAGGATAACCTTATGTGTTGCAAGCCAAGGCACATCTTACATTTTTTATTTTCTCCCTTCTCAGAGTGAATCCATTTTCAATTGCATAGTCCTTAACCACTACCAGAAATGTTTGACAAATTCAAACACACTGAACCTCTCTAACACAACCTCACCCCTCACATCTTTCTTATGAGGAATATCATTTGTCACCATATGCAAGTTCTTAAATTCCTTATCATGTTCATCTTCACTAAATGGAGGAGTCATTTCATCCTCACTCTCATAATCAGATATGAAACTATAATTAGAATCTCGAACATCACTGTCTCCTGTCTCTAAACCTGTATCAGTTCCATAACTTGTGTCATTACGTGATTCCTCTTCTTCATTGCCACCTGCATCTTCCCTCCATTATGAATCTTTATCATGTATACCATACACATCTTCATCAACACTTAAGAACTCACACTTATTATAATGGTTTCTCTTTCTAGTACGTTTACTCCCATCTAGAGTCACATCATCACCACAATCACTTTTATCACTATCAGTTCCAGCTGGGGTAAAAGTGTCACCATTGTGACTTCTACCACTATCACTTCCAGATGAAGTATCAACATGCATATGTCTAGGTGGTTTCTACGGGGAAGAGAATGGATTATGTATGTTATGTGAGTGAGTAGGGGGTCTAGGAGGTTGATGGGGAGAAGATAATGAATTGAGTATATTAGGTGAGTGAGTAAGGGGTCTAGGAGGTTGATGATGAGACTAAAATGGATTGGGCATGTTAGGTGAGTGAGTAGAGGGTCCATGAGGTTGTGAGAGGAAGATGGAGTTTGTTTCGAGGATACATTGTTATCAATTGAAAGTTGGATAGGAAGAAAGACATTTGCATATATGTTTATGTGGGCATGCTCTTTGTACTTAAGTAAAAGTTTAACAACATCAAAGTTAGAGGTAATTTCTTTAATTTCATATTCCTATGTAAATAAGCATACTTCATCCCCAATCACAACAGACACATCTGCATGCATTCTACTTAATGCTAAGTCACAACACATGCAAGCCACTCCACATAACTAAACCTCCCAGAGTTCTTATCTCCTATTGTGCATATGTTTTACCACAAAAGTAGACAATTAAGTCACACAACTGTGTATCCATCCTACAGCATGAAAAAAGAAACATCAACAATTCAAGACATTCAAGGAAAAAACTAACACTATCATCTCTAACATACACATTCTTGCTACTTCACAATAACTTGCATTTAGTAAAACAACAGTTATACACTACCAATTCGTTATTAATAACCTGCCAACTACTACATAATCATATTTGTACCTAGTTGATAACTCCATTTTTGGAGTTATTTTATTATTTTTTTTTATTTTCGATTTTGTGTGCGTATCATGGAGAATTTTTCGTCCTTTGACTAAAATACGCTTAAATTGCAAGTCTTAAGTTTTTGTGCGTTCATTGTCGATTCCGGGCGTTTCTTATATATTTTGATACTTTATTGTGATATGATCGCGGATTCTTGTTTCATGTTGTGGTTGGCAGGAAATAGGACGCGAGGATCGAGGAGGATGAAGAGACGAGCTTCGAAAACGAGGAAATCAAGGAAAGGAGCGAAGGAAGCTGCAGCACAGTCTCTTCGCACAAAGAGAAAGTTTCTTCGCACGAAGAGTAGGACTTAGCCAAATTCAGAGAAGCTTCAAAAAGTCTTCGGGAAGATGCTTGCAGTATTGAAATAAGAAGACCTTCGTGCGAAGACTGAAACTCTTCGTACGAAGATCTTCGCACAAAGAGAATTCTTCTTCGCATGCAGAGAACGCCGGATTCAGCAAACACGTTGGGGTCTTTTTGTAATTACTTGAAACATGTTCCGAACACTATGGAAACATATTAGAACGAGTTAGGGCTAGATTATTCAGTATCTTTGCTGTGGAACTCGTGCTTGGAGCTAGGAGAAAGATTGTGGAAGCTTGTAATCATTCGTTTGTCTTCTAAAACTTCTTCTTTTCTCTAGTTTTGGATTATGATCATGAAAACTTGTATTGTGATCATATTTTGAGTAGCTAAACTCGTATATCGGGATATCTCGTAGGGAACAAGGGTTTGATCACCACAGTTTGTGGTTTATGGATTTGACTTCATGCTTTTGAGCTTAATTGATTATCTTTTGTTTAGTTATGTGTGTTTTATGATCGTTATTCATCTTTTCTATTGTTAGACGTATCAAGGTTATGAATGTTAGAGGAATCAACGTTTGTTACCCGGAAAGTTGAAACACACACTAGCCGTATCTAGGGTTGAGTAATGTTGCTAGTTAGCTAAGAACTAAGAGTAGACTAACGATTATAATGCATGTTTAAACTTGATTCGGCTAGAGGAATCAGATAAAAGAGTTTAAGCATAGGTGTTGGTTGAGGAATCTTCAACATAGTTGTGCTCGTTTAACTAGGCAAAGTATAATCGTGTTATCAAAACGTAAATCCAACGTGGTGTGAAATCCTTAGTGACCCATAGAGATATCCTGATTTTGTAAACTTATTAAGAAATCAACAAAAAATTCATCTTTGTTAATCGTGAAGAAATTCATTCGGTTAATTGGGATTTGTGTTCTTTTTCAATTTAGTAGAATTAGCAAAACAAACAATTGCTCCTTGCCCACATAAGGATTGGATATAGTAACTGATTTTTAAAGAAGTCTCTTGGGTTTGACAACCCGGATTTCCGGAATTTATCACTACACAGACAGCTGTACACTTGCAGTTGGAGCGTGTCACTACTACTTAAATGTACACAAACAGAAGAAGATTAATACCATGCATATACATACATTACACCCAAGTCGGTAGCTCAACAACATCTACATTTACTCATGGATATATAAGGTGCATGCAAGACATAAGTTTCAGGCACATTCTCCTTCAACAAAGAGAAGATGCTGACACATAAATCTTCAACATATTTCATGTCCAATAAAATATTATATAGTTAAGTAAACAATATAACACCAGCTATCAGACATTGTAAACACACTATGTATGAAATCCTAACACCATTAACCAACAGTCTTGGCACAAACCCTAATAAACCCAAAAATTAACCTTTAACATCTTACGAATAAGCATCAAAACCCTAGACCTAGAACTGTAATGGAAGTGTATTAGGAACCCCTACATATGGCAAAGTCATTATACTCACAGAGGGTATAGACACCGGCGATAAAGCCTCTTATGTTCGTTTTTTTTTTGGAATTGCCCACCACCGGGGGCGGCCTAACCAGATCCACCTATCTTCGATATCGTTCACTCACGATCGGTCTGCGAAACAGTTTCTCCATCTCCCAGTCGATTGCTATCTCTCTTAACCCAGTTTGTCCTCTCTGTTATCTCTCTAACCCTTCGATGTTCTGTGGTTCTTCATCTGCCAACAATCCGTAATCAATGCATGGAGAGACATAACTCCAGAGGGTATTTTTAGTCTTTCTACCTTTCATCTCAACATGTCTTCCGTCGTAATGAAATGTTGATATATACACACACACACGAACGAAAAAAGAAACTTTCGCTCTCTCCGTTAGTTTCCGTCCTAATTAAGGGTGTCCAATGTCATTTAATGAACAATAAGGGTACAAATTGCCTATTTACCCTACATTACCCCAAAAATCAGATTCTCCATTCCAGCACCAGAAAAATCCAAATTTCCAACACCACCAACCATCACTATCTCTCTCTCTTCTTCTTCTTCCCTCTCTGACTTGTTTTGTTCTCTTGATTTCCCCAGTTTTCTCCATCTTTGTTTAAACCGACAGTTGACCTAATTCGGCCACTCATTTCCCCAACCATTCCCAATTCCCTCGTACTACAGAATATACAACAAAAACAATACACAAAACCCAGATACACACAGAGATTAAGAGAGATGGGTAATTCATTTGGGTGTTCAGCCTCCGGAGAGAGGCTGGTCTCGGCGGCGAGAGACGGTGATCTGGTGGAAGCTAAGATGTTGCTGGAATTCAACCCTTGTCTCGCCAAGTACTCCACCTTCGGAGGCCTCAACTCCCCTCTTCACTTCGCCGCCGCAAAAGGCCACAATGAGGTTAATTCATCGATTTCCTCTCATACCCAGTTTGTATTTTGATCCAATTGACATTTTGCTTTCTGGGTTTGTCTGCTGATTGGTTTTTCGTTGGTGGGTCTGTTTCAGATTGTTGCCTTGTTGCTGCAAAATGGAGCTGATGTCAATTCCAGAAACTACTGTGGTCAGGTAATATAGATCTCGATTTGTTTTGACATTTCAAGAATTTGATAAAAAATAGTTTAGTATAGTAGCTTCACAATTCAGGTGAAATTGAGGTTTTAAAGTTTTCTGGGTAATTATTCATTTCTAGTTTCATGGATCTGTGTAAAACTTTGTTCTTTGTGTAATTGAATTGTGTAGACTGCACTGATGCAAGCATGTAGATATGGTCACTGGGAGGTTGTACAGACACTCCTGTTGTTCAAGTGCAATGTGAGTTTCTCTTTTGGGTTTAATATGTTTGATGGGCTTGTAAAATGTCCCTTTTATCATCCTACTATTCGGGGATTGTTCAGGAATTAGAAGGGTGGTTGTCTGTGTTGTCCTTTCAGGTTACGAGGGCTGACTATCTCAGTGGAAGAACAGCTCTACATTTTGCTGCAGTCAATGGGCATGTGAGGTGTATTAGACTAGTCGTGGCTGATTTTGTTCCAAGTGAACCTTTTGATTCTTTAAATGATCAGTCCAATGCTAGCAGAGGCGATGCGTCCACTACGAAGAGTAAATTTGATCAGAGGTATTGAACTTGTTGTCTACTTGTTGGGTTATTTATCAATCAACATGATGTGTTTGGGTGGAAATATGTACACTTAGATATTGACAACGAGGTGGAATTAGGGATGGCAATAGGGGCGGGTCAGGACATAATTCACTAAAACCGACCCGACCCGACCCGCCATTGTACCCACATATATACCCTCCCCTACAAAGGCCCACTATGCAAGCTACTACACACTAACCCGCACCCGATAAACTATAACCCGAATCAGCCCGCACACATACCCGACCCTGTGAAGACCCGCTTCCAAGTTCCAACAGACTACATAAACCATGCTTTGCAACGGCCCTATCAAGTCCAAAACCTTTTCTTTTTGGAGATCGCAAACTCTGAAACCTCAAACATTAATGATGATTCATAAATGCATCAGTAAAATGAAACCCACAAAAACAAATCTGCAAATGAACACAATGTTGAGCGGTTGTGAATGGTGGGATAAGAGAGTGGAGAAACGAAAAGCCCAGAAAAGTTACTCACTTTATACAAGCACCAAGCTTGAAATGATCGATTCAGAACTACAAGATCACCAGATAAACAAAAAAAAAAAAAACCTGAAGCGGAAAGCAAAGTCAGCTTAAACCCACTGGATAAACAAACAAAATAACCAGGAGCACAAAGAGAGCAGATTCTAATTTTAAGCTACATGAAGTATGTATGCTAACTGGAGTTCCACCGTAGTGCATGGGCGAAAGGGTGGGTGAAAGAGAGAAGTTATGCCTCTTGGAGGCACAGTACTTGCTCTCATACTCGCGGAGTTACTCTCTCTCTCTCTCTCTCTCTCTCTCTCTCTCTCTCTCTCTCTCTCTCTCTCTCTCTTTCCTATTGAGTCTCTGTAGTTTGGACTTGTAGGGATGACATGATGCTCTTGGAGAGTCGAAAAATTATAACTCCATATTAATCAACAATTGTCCATGAAATTTTATTCAATGTTGAACGGTTAAACAAACTAGGCTTTACAAGTTTCAACGAGTTGCCGATATGTCCTAACTCCTAAATGAATTTGTTCGTCATTTGAATATTTCAACATTTCAAATAGGTATCTAATACAATAAGTGATGACCTCAGTGAACTATAATAGTTAATCAGTATGTGTTGCAAGTTATTCTTAGTTTCTTACTGTTTTTGAGCATATCAAGAATGTGTATAACTTATAAAAGTGTGCAAGAAGCTGGGTAAAGGCAACATTAATGGGTAGAAGGGTTTAATTAATTCGGGTTCTATTTTCTCTGTGCTGAAGGTATAAGTTATTTGATGTTTAATTCTTACAGATGAAGCTGTAGGAATTTTTGTAACATCGCTATTAATGGTTCATGATGGTATGAAGTCGTATGACATGGAACATTTTTGTATCATCATGACATGAAACACCTATATGTTTTGGAACAAGTATCATCTTGTGTATTAGGTCCCTAAAATTACGGGGTACATCCAGAATTTCAGAGCACATAATTGACTTTCCAACTTTATACTTACAATTGCAGCGCTCTATCAAGGTTTGTAAACAAGGCTGCTGATGGTGGAATCACTGCTCTTCACATGGCTGCCTTAAATGGTTACTATGATTGTACACAGCTCCTACTTGATCTTCATGCTAATGTCTCATCTGTAACATTTCACTATGGAACATCAATGGATTTGATTGGTACATCATCTCTTTTTCCACCCGCTGTCTTATTTTACCAAGCCGTAGTATATTTGCTTACATGTGTTGACTAATAAAGAATTACATGCATTCTTTTATTAGGAGCTGGAAGCACGCCTTTGCACTACGCTGCATGTGGAGGTAATTTGAAGTGTTCTCAGGTGAGTTATTGTTCTTATTCAACGAATTTTGACTTTTGAGATCTTTTAGTTTGGAACTCAAAATTTCCTTGCATCTACAGATCCTCATTGCCAGAGGTGCCAGCCGACTGACCTTAAACTGCAATGGGTAAAATATTTTCAATGCCTTACCTGGTGTCCTCCTCATGTAATGTCCATGTAATCAGTTTTCCTCTTTGTCTGATTGAGAGCTTGTATACCTGCAGATGGCTTCCTCTTGATGTTGCTAGGATGTGGGGACGTCATTGGCTGGAGCCACTACTGTCACCCAATTCAAACTTGACCGTACCGATGTTTCCTCCTTCTAATTATTTATCCTTGCCTCTCATGAGTGTGCTCAGTATAGCCAGGTACTTCCATACACTAAATCTACTCTTGTGATTCAATATCTTTTCTGCCTACATATATATTCGTGATATGGTCCATTTAATTGATGGAGATGGTGACTTTGTAGTACTTTGTCCTAATATGTCCTAGTAAGCATTTTGAGCTTCACTAGCTGTTTCTCAATGCGTTTAAAGAAAGGGCTTCAAAGTGCATAAATAGCTCATACACTAAAAACCATCGAAAAATATGCCTTTAGGTCTTAGTATGGAAGTTCGTTGTCTTCACAAACGGGTTGGTCTCATATGTTCTCAAACACTTACTTTTACCTGTGCATAAGATCAATACAGTAGAGAAACCCAAACTACCAGCACTTCCTTTAGAGACCAAGACAGTAGAGAAACCAGAACAACCATCTAATTTAGCTAAAGAGCAACAACAGTCTTTGTCATGTGTCTTTTGACATACATCAGGACTCCAAGACAGTGCACGGCACTAGGGATTCCTCGTTCCGCGTTTACCTTATCTGCTTCTTTTCTTTGGCTTCCATTGTGTGTTTGGGGGACGATACCAGGAGGGTCTATTAGGTTCAGGAAAATTAACTCGTATTCCTTCAAATCTGTCCCAACACCATCAGAACACGATTCACCATCACTATCAGAACAAGTCAGCATCTCCTTAACAACGTTGCCTAAAACGAGCCATATAGGGAAGAATCGGAGACCATACTAGTAGCTTCGACATGTATGTCTCTCTTGAGTGTGCACTTCTCCCTCATTCCCTCCGAAGATGGGGACAACGGATCCGAGGCGGTGAGTGAACAGTGACTTACAGTCCGAATTCTCTCTAAACCCATGCCTTGTCTTCCCCCAAAGGAATATAAAAAAAGTTGGTCTTCTTGTCTCAAAAGAAGTAGCAGCAAAACCTGTTTTAGAAAGTCGCATCCTTACTGGAACTTTGTGCAGATCAAGGTTGCTGATATTGAAAAAGTGTGGCATAGGTTCCAAATCGAACAGCCAACCAAAGAGGATATAGGTCACATTCACGGTCTTCTTCACTTTGAAGCTGTAGAATAATCAAGAGATTCAAGCTGCTATCATGAACATGAAGCTGATATTTCAAGCTTCCGGATTTGCACCTGTCATTGATAGCTTTTTTTACCCAGAAAACTTCCTGGCAGTCTAGCCTTTTCATGCAAATCCCAGCGATGTACTAACATCATGAATGTCCGAATCAACATTGTAACACACATCCTCATATTCAACCACTTTGAGTTCGAACCACTCTAGGAAGAAGAGCCAAGTTTTTCAAGACCTGGGCATCTCTCTTAGTCAAGTCAACGTCCACCTTGCGGGCGGCAGGTCTTGACTGTGCTGAGTCCGTTCTAGGCGCTCTCGGATCAAAATTCAACGTCGCGAAGACATCGAGAACAGATCTTGCTCAGGGTGATGAAGACATCTTGCTCAGGGTGATGAAGACATACACGGCGGCAAAGGAGATTATGGGCAAATGAAATAGATAATTACTTGATTGGTTGGGTTTAGTTGAAATTTGACAACAGAAGGAAACTACTTGAGGAAATCAATGTTAATCCTCATTGACAGGGGAGGCTGTTTGATGAATTTACATCCATATATTAAACTGCTAGCAGTTATGAGGGGGAACATAGCGATCCTTAATTGGTGCCTTTTGCATGATTGTACGAGTATCTTCTGTTGCATGATGCCTAAGAACGTGAGGGACACTGTTTTTACTCACTTCATATTCAAGAGATGCTCTAATAATTGACTTCAGGTTGAGGGATGTGAGATGTCTAAAGAAAATTACCGTAGTGACATCCTTTTATTTTGTTTAGTCAACACTTAAAGCCACCTACATTGGACCACTTCTCTTGCCTACATTTTTTTTTGCCATGTTCGAACTCTGGGTTTCTTTTTTATTAGTGGACTTCTATATCATAATTTATCTTGCATGCATTAGAAGGATTCGACATGATTGTCACAGTCGTGTGTACATGCTCAGCCTATTCTCTTTTTCTTGAATGATCAAACTCTAACGGTCAATCATTAGCTCTTTTGCTAATTTCCACGTGAATGCCAGAGTACTGATAACCGAGATGAACCCTTTTTTCTGATGGGTAATAACATTTTACTACAAGAATGAGTATTATTGACTTATAAGAAGCTAGTTCTTCAAAACACAATTAAACTACTGCCTTCTAAAAGTTCGAAGAATCCACAATGTCTAAAAAGCTCATAGGAACTTCTGAACGCTCACGAATTTGAAGCAGAATATACCTAAAGAAGCAGATGAGTGCTGTGTCCTCTAAAAAGTCTGCCTATTTGTTCCCCTTCCACATAGCTGTAACTCCGATTTTTTTGGCGTATTTTCATCCAACTGAATACTAATAAGCAATAAAGTATTCAGAAAAGCCCTTTTTAACCTGCAGCTGGTAGTAGGGCTGAGCACGGGTCGGTTCGGCCGGGTATTCCGGCAATACCGTAACCGACCCGATCTCTCGGGTGAGCCTAATATCAACCCGTCCCCAATCGACACAGCAGTGAAAACCGAATCTTTCGGGTTTATCGGGTTCGGCCGGGTCTAATCTTACTATAGCAAACCAGATCTCATACTCCAAAATCGCCGGCAAGAATGAACGACGGCAAGAATGAACGAAACAGAGCACTGGCAGGCAGAGAAGAAGAACAAGATAGAGGAGTTAAAGATAATGTATCACCGCTTTATGCCAATCTCACCTGGAGCGGGGTTAAAAGCTCACACAAATGACAATCAGATCTGGAGAATCGGACTCCATCTTCTTCACGACAAGCCATTATTTCTCATTCTCACCCATTTTCTTCTTCTGCTGCTAGTTCGCTTCTCTCCTCCCTCTTGCTTTTCTCTCTCTCTTTATTGAAACTGTGAGAAAGAAAAGTCCCATTCGTACTGCTAATGGGCAGCCTAACCTAAGTGGCTACTGAATAGGTGTACTACACTACGTAAAATAACAATATAATAGTACTACTACATAATTTAATACAAGTATAATAGTAGCAGGTATTACAGCTGGTTGGATATACATGATTAATCAGCCGGTTCGGGTTCAGTCGGGGTATTTTTTGTGCTACCCGCAGATCACCCGGTTATGACCGGGTTGAAGATATTTGTACCCATATTCAATTGGGTAATTTTTTTTCCTTCTTTGGCAGGTTGACTCGACTCGGTTCGGCCGGGTTATTCGGGTCAACCGGGTTTTTGCTCACCCCTAGCTGGTAGTATACACTCTGATACTCCAGGACCTTAGAGACTTGAGCCAGGGTAAATAAACAAAGCGGGTAATGGTGGCCAAGGGAACAAATAACTCTCTGTACCAATTCTCATCGGAAAAAAAATTCTCCAAAATGCCCACCAACGTAACATTAGCAGCCATCTAACTCAACTGTAGGCATATCTCCAAGTCGGAAGACTGGATCAAGGACCACTGCTTCTACCTGCTTCCATGAACTTAGCTTCGAATGCAGACCTCCTAAACACTTCCTCTCAAGCATACGAGCTCTTTTGCTAATTTCAACAGATGCTGTTTCCCGTTTCACTGGAATGGGCTCATTTCGGCCAAAAAGTAACCCAATGAACCTCGTTTGGAGTGTATTACCGAAATAGGCTCATTTTGAAACCGATAATCCAAGTCTCGATTTTTAAACAATTATCAGTTTCTATCCTGCCACAGCCTCTTCTAAACCGATAAACTGACTATCGGTTATTTAATTTGAAACTGATT